>CM073600.1:47209816-52009816 GCA_037074985.1 Solanum bulbocastanum | reverse complement strand
AACTCAAGACCATTGTCAGTTCTTATGGTTTGAACACAGGCACCGAATTGATTTTCAATCATGGACAAGAAACTCTTAATGACTGCTAAGGTGTTACTCTTACATGTCAATAATTGAGCCCATGTACATCTACTATAGTCATCAATAATAGTGATAAAATATCTATAGTTATCATGTGTCATCATGTGGTATGGACCCCATAGATCTATGTGCAACAATTGAAATATTTTGATAGAAGTGTAAGTGTTATGATGAAAGGGTATTCTTTCCTGTCTTGCCATTGGACATATATTACAAAGGAAGGGTTGTTTTGCAGAAAAACTCTCAGGTATAGACTTAATTTCCTTCATTTTTATAAAAGGTACATGTCCAAGTCTATTATGCCACAACACATTCACATCATTGCAAGTATGAGGCATAAAAGAAGCAGAAACATTAGGAGTTTTATTGAGTAAAGAAGAGACAGAAGGATGTGTATTGTTTTTCCACGAGTAAGTAGGAAAATATATAAGTTTAGAATTGAAAACATCTTGACTTGACAAATAATCAGGAGTGGAAGCAACAGAAGCAGCACAATTAGCATCACAATGAGCAGGCTTCATCAAACACTTAGAACACAAAAAATAAAGCCTATTTTTTGCTTCACCAATCACCACAGGTTCTTCAATTCATTGAAGAGGCCTGCAGAATGCATGAAGATTCAGAAAAATATACAACACTCTTAGGTATGGATTTTGAAAGACAGTGAATGAAAACAAGATTATACTTAAATGAAGGCACATACAACACTTCATGTAAAACAATGTCTGATGCAAGTATCATACTCCAATTTTCATAACTTTCACCTTATAACCATTTAGTAAAGAAATCAATAAGGGGTGAAGGTAGGTAATGTTTGTTAGGAATGTTAGGTCAAAGGTCATATGATGAGAGGCTCTTGAGTCAAGGATCCAAGAGTTAGCTTTACTGTGGGAACATCTACAAGACAATTTCCCAAAAACAATTGAAGAAGTACATGCTATCATACCTGCAAAATTCACACTATTATTGTCCATGTGCTTAGCATTATCTTTCTCAGCTTGGAACTATTGTAACAACCCCATAAATTAAGCATATTGTTTTTTTGTTAGTTGATGACCTTTGTCTGTATGAGTTTCCCCATTATTCTCTTCTCCTAACAACCATGAACATTAGCCATAAGGCTTTTTCCTCTATTAAATTTAGAATTCTGATTGTTGTTCATATACTCATTCTGATTGATCAAATTTTGATAATTGTTTCCCTTTGAGTTATTTGTCTGTGGATAACCATGTAGCATGTAGCATTTGTCCCTAGTGTGTCCAGGTCTCTTGCAGTAATCACACATTATACGAGCCCTGTTACCAGTATAGGAACTGGTCTAAGAGTAGTTAGTCATAAAATTAGTATTAGTGTTCCCTGTAGAAGAATAGTTTGGCCTTGATAACCTAGAAGTACTTGCTCATCCTGAACCATTTGTATTACAAGCAGCAGACTCCATGACTTTCTTCCTTAAACTGTTTGCATTCAAAGATATAGATTTCATGAACATTTGAGCACTAGGTTTACTTTCTCTCCTTTTCTCATCCTATACTAACAAAGAAAAAGTTTGTGCTAGGGAAGGCAATTGGTTTATCACGAGGATATTCCCTCGAACTACAGTATAGACCTCGTTCAATCCCATAAGGAATTGTATCAACCTCCTCTCCAACTCTACCTTGAACATATTATCCTGAGCTCCACAAATACAATTACAGTTGTATTGAGTTTTGATGTGTAATGTGCTCAATTCTTCCCATAGCCTTTTCATCCTAGTGTAGTAGGTAGTAATGTCCAGAGTTCCTTGTGATAATTCATTGATTTCACGCTGAACTTGGTACAACTTTGCACCATTAGTCTGATCATATCGATCCTCCAATTCCTTCCACAATTCAGATGAATCGGAGACATATTCCACACTTTCTGCAATTTCCTTAGCTAGAGAATTGAGAATCCAAGAAGTAACCATGTCATCACACATTTTCTATTGACGAAACTGTGGTGTTCTTGGATCAGACCTCTTACAGTCACCATTGATAAAACCCAGCTTATTTTTAACTGGCAAAATTCCAAGAATATTTCGTTTCCACGATCTATAACCTACTCCATCAAAAGGGGTTTAAACTAACGAGAAACACCTGAATCATCCGAAGGATACATATACAGTGGAAAACCAAGATCATTACTGCTAACACCATTGCTACTCACAGGATTCTCAGTCGAAGGGGAACCACTCTCAATCACCATAGTAAATTCAAATCAAAACCACACAGAGTACGATTCGATCTAGTGCAATGAAAAAAGGAATCGAAACAGAACAGATATAAAACTCGATCTAGTAAACAATTCTGAGATGTGTATCAAAGAAGTAATACAGAAGCATAATGAGATCGAAAAAGAAGCACAAAGGCATAGATGAATCGAAGTACCTCGTGCTCTGATACCATGTCAAAATCAACTCATAATCATGGCTAATCATTCATGAATGCAGTAGAAGGAAGAATCAGAGAAGAACAGAGTTTGGGGAGAATCAACTGAATGCTTTTCATTATGAGAAGGCAGTCTATTTATACAAAAGAGAGATCAAAATATCTAACTAACTAATGAGTTGTCATGCTACTAATAGAACAATAACAGGATCCAGCTAACTAACTATTCTAACTAATTAATTTATTAGACTAACTAACTAACTAATTAGACTAGTATTATAATTAGCTAAATCATAACACAAATGTATTTTAATTTCTCAAACATTTAAAACAAGTACCTACTAGCTTAATACATTTGTACGTTTGATTGATGATCAATGATTAATGAGAGTACATTTGACACAACAAGGCCATGTGATGCAAAAAGAGGTCAAACAATTTAATAGTCTGAACTCTCTTGCCATGAATCATGATGCAACAATAGTGCCATATTCAGCCAAAAAACACGGCTAAATTTTCAACCACCAAAGTATTCTGTTATAACATCTACTAAACACGACGCCAAGAACTTGCCCATATGCCATTGGCCCATTACCCATATGTCGGTCTTGAAAAAAAAAGAGACAAATCAAGGCGTTTATCCACTTTTTACATATGTTTTATAAATAACAATAATATCTTGACCGGCCAACTTAAATGAACTTCGACCGTTAATAATGCTGACAAGTCATATATGATATGCCTATACTCATATGCCATTATTGCTAAAAGGACTAATATTTGAATCGACTTGGCTGCACCGTGATTGTTAGGTTAAGTACATATTAACTTCATCAGCACAAGTATCAAATAAGTTTATCCACCGGATAAGATATAAGACTATACAGTATATACAAAGCTTGGATTAATGCAAGTACTTAAATAAGATGAAATGGGAAGACATGTTAAGGCAGAATTGTAGGACAATGAGGTATATCCACAAGCCTGCTTAAAACTTTATTAGGAAATAAAAATCTTAAATTGGTGCAATTGTTATTTACATAATGTCCGAATACCTTATCTCATTTCTCAATCAATTAAAAACAACAATTTGCCCTACTTTTTACAATTTATATATAAACTACCAAGTACAAACTTAAAATAACACATATTACCTTATAGTATTGGGTACATTAGAGATGAACAACCAAAGGCGTCTTCAAATTACAAAGACAAGGCTCATTTTTTGATAGAATCATTTAGGAATACTTGCGAAGAAATGAATGTCGATCCTTTAACATGTTGAAATTCCATCCAGAATCTTAACGACTTCATTCATGGGCGGCCTAGCGTGACAATTTTCATTAGCACACATCATAGCAATCCTAAAATACTCAACAATGGCAGTTTCTTTCAACTCATCCTTTGAAAGATTGGCATCAACCATTTCCATGTACCTTTCTTGTTCTACCATACCACTAATCCAATTGACAAGCCTAATTTCACGACCATCTTCTCCTGTAAATGGGAAATTAGGGCGCCTTCCGGTGACAATCTCTAACATCAACACACCAAAACTATAAACATCTCCATTTGTTTTTGCCATTGGTGCACCATTTATGTACTCTGGTGGCATGTACCCCATTGTTCCTGCTACTTGTGTTGATACATGTAAATGTGATCCTTGAATTCTTCTAGCTAATCCAAAATCAGCAATATAAGCATCGAAATTTGCATCTAATAAGATGTTACTGGCTTTGATATCTCTATGAATAATTGCAGTATCCAAATTATGCATATAAGCAAGTCCTTCAGCTACTCCTTTAACGATTTTTATCCTTGTTTCCCAATTTAGTGGCATCCATGGCATTGATTCCAACATATCGGAAGTCGATGACGTGTCGTAAAGCCATTGGTCAAGACTACCTTTTTCGATGAACTCATAAATTAGTAGCCGGTCACAACCCGTGGAGCAATACCCGAGCATTTTGACTATATTCTTGTGTTTGATCTTACCTAGGGTTTCCATCTCCGCTCGATATTCCCGGAACCCTTGAAAAGCATCGGCGGAGAGCTTCTTCACGGCGACGGTCTTGCCGCAGGTGAGCGTCGCCTTGTATACCATCCCGAAACTCCCGTCGCCGATGATGAGTTCCGGCGAGAAATCTCGGGTCGCGTCGGCGAGCTGCTTCATGGAGAGTTGATCCAGATTCGGGTCAAATGTTGCACTTTCAGTCACGGTGATGGATGAAAGCTCTGTATTGCTACTAGCTATAGCCCGAATGTTCCGATTCCGGGTCCGGGGATGATTCCGGGTCTCCTCTTCAATATGACGACGTTTGATGGGGTCTCTGCAGAAAACATAAAGAGAAGCAAAGATCAAGAGGACTGCAACGAAACTGGAAGCCGCAGCTATAAAAGCTTGAAGTGAAGGATCCATGGAAGTAATTAAGTGAAATTAAAAGTAAAACAGAGTTTTTCTTTTTCCGATTGGCTGATAAGAATGAAATTGAAGATGGAAAAAGGTGGAAAAGAGAAAGGAGGAGTAGGAGGAGGAGGAAAAGGAGAAGCCGCCATTAACGGTGAAGAAGATGGGTTTTTGAATGAAAGAGAAGATGTTGGGTGGTCTGAAAGCGCGGACTGGGATTTGGGGTCAACGGTCCATACGGTAGAATTTCATTTTACTTCTACAACGGTAGTATCAATAAATTCGGTCCTATGCCATAGTTACAAAATCAATTACAAAGTAGTATAATAATTTGGGAAAAGATATAGATTTTTTTGTGAACTTATCCCGAAAAATTAGTTACAAGCTTAAATTATTATAATAATTTATTACATATTTTTACTATTTAAAAGTAAATTTATTTATCCCTAAGACGTGTAATACTACTTTCATAATATGTGGTGTATTACCTTCGTTGTTACATCAGCATCATGTCAGAAATTAAAAAAATTATAATATTTTTTATTTTTAATTAACTTTTAATTTGTTAACTATATTTTATACTAATTAATCTCCAATTAATTATTAAAATTCTCTAATAACTATATTTTCTTCATAGCAAAATTACAATAAGATGATAATTTTAATAATGACCGCCAAGAACACTAATCGAAACATGGAGTTGATTTATGGAGTGAAAATTTTTCCCGTTTCTTTCAAAATAGTCTGTCATAGCTGCAGCGGCTAAAAAATTCCCAAAATTTTATCCTGCCAATGAAATTAAGAAATCTTTTCTTAACAGACACAAATCTAAACCCAACAAAATTGTGATTGATGGTAAGTAATTTGCTAAGCAAGTTGAGAAGAACTCGAAAAAGGAAAAAGGAGAGATTTTTGCTTAAAGGAAAGTGAAGAAAAATGTGTTTCATCAAGAGGGTGGGTTGAAGAAGAAGAAGAAGAAAAGGGTGGATTGCGAAGAAGAAGAGATGTGAAGAGTGGGGTGGGTCTAATTGAATTTTGATTTTTTTTTTTTTACTTTAATAAATCTGACGCGCCTATTTTTAATTTTTTTAAAAATTATTTGGCCACATCAGTTTTAGGGGTAAATAAATTTACTTTTAAGTAGTAAAGGTGTGTAATAGGTCATCATAATAGTTTAAGTGTGGGGGAACCCATCGGTGGCCCCCTAAACTTGGCACCAATTTTCATTTAGACACCTCAAGTAGGCTTTGTTCATTTTAAACACCTCAAGCAAGGGTCCGTTGTATAATTTTGACACTTTTTGTATTTTCAAAATCGCATATTAAGTGTATACATCCAGACGCAAGAAGAAGAAGAAAAGAGGTGAGATCATGGGGTTTGGGATCTGGAATAAAGGAAAAAAGAAAGTAAAATTGAGTTTTTAAAAAATAATTAAAATTTCCACGTGTCACATATCAATTCGTTTATTTTTCCACATAAGAGCGTCTGGATGTACGCACTTAATATGCGATTTTAAAAATACAAAAAGTGTCAAAATTATACACCGGACCCCTACTTGAGGTGTTTAAAATGAACAAAGTCTACTTGAGGTGTCTAAGTGAAAGTTGGTGCCAAGTTTAGGGGTCCACTGATGGGTTCCCCCGTTTAAGTGTATAACTAACTTTTCAAAACAAATTTTAAAAAAAATCTATGCCTTTTCCCATAATAATTTATAAATCATAAAAAATATAAATTATATTAGAACAGCCGGGGTCGGCCGGCCCGTAGATCTAAAAGGATCCAGCCATAGGCCTGACTGGATATTGTTTGTCCACAAACAAAACAAAAACAAGGTTGGTTTTTAGTAACCTTTCTCTAATAATAAGGTAAGCTTGAAAGCCGCCGCCATTTAAATTTAAAGGAGCGGACGCAGTGAACTGTAATTGTGAAAAGATTGGAGGATCTGGCCAAAGAAAATGATAGCCGCGATCTTCTTCTTGTTGCGAGACGAAGTCCGACAGCCAATTACTGGCTCTGAATAATCAGCCCAGCAATAAACTCAATTGTTCCATAACTTTAGTCTCATACGACGAAATCAACTAGAAGATAAATAGGAGAAAAATGATCTTTGGTCTCACTGGGAATAGTAGTAATACTTGTTTACTTGTTTTTCTTATTTTTGTTGGGAGGTTCATTGCTTCTAGAGCTAGCTACACTTGACTGAAGACTTTTCGGATAGAACGAAATTTTGCCCTCTCTTCATTTTTTTAAGTTCTTTTTTTTTTTTATTTAAATCTGTTTAATTTGATTGAAAATTAAGAAAGAAAAAAGTGATTTTTTAAAGTTTTAAGCTATCATTATTTTTATGTGATTATGAAAATTTTGAAATTTAATTAATTATAAAGATATGTCAATTTCACTTTAATGCGAAATCGTTACATAATAAGTGATTTGATCAAATGCAGATAAAAAGTTCAATTATAAATTATTTGAAATGTTTGAGCATTGAATCCTTTTTCATATAGTATAATTGGGTTACCACATCAAGAGTGAGTAATTCAAGAGTAGATACAAAAAAAAAAAATATTCATGACTTAATATCAAATTATTTAACAAAATGTCAACTGTCAAAGAAAATCTTCAACAATTGAAGAAAGAAGTTAATCAAAATGTTGTGAAAACTTCGTTAAAGATAGTAATGATATTTCGTAATGTTAAAGTTAGAATCTTTTATTTATATTATATGACTATAGAATATAACAATTAATGAAGTTTGATAGTAAAATTAACTATAAAAGCCCTATATAGCTAAAGGAGACTTTGACGGAGGAGTTGAGTTGAATGAATTAATTTAGCTAATGGTTTTACTCGCTTAAATTTTAAATTTTGGAGGATTGACTATGTGAGCTTGTTGAAACCAGCCCGTTTGGATTGACTTAAAAGTTGGTCAAATCTACTTTTAAGCCAGTTTTTGATTTCTGAAAGTGTTTGATAAATATAAAAAATAACTTAAAATAAGTAAAAAAAAAAGAGACTTAAAATAACTTACAAAGTGTTTGACAAGGTAAAAATAACTTAAAATAACTTACAAAGAGTTTGACAAGTAAAAATGATTTAAAATAAGTCAAAAAATGACTTAAAATAAGTCAGAAATCAAAAGTAGGTCTCCCCCTACTTTTTTTTTACTTAAAAGTCATTTTAGTTTGACTTTTATTTTCGACTTAAAAGCTATTTTTTTAAAGTCAATCCAAACTAATTTTAGAATAACTGAATCAAATTAAAATGAGATTATTTTTACTAAATAAAAAGTTAGAATGAAATGTGCATATTAAGTGTTTGCTCATCACTTGAAATGACAGAAAATAATTTTAACTTTTATGATGTGATTTAATTACTCGATAGGTGCATAATTACTGAATTCAAGAGTGTCAAATGAACAAACATTGTATGTTAAAATAGACTATGTTAATAAATGAATTGGTCATTGACCGATCTAAAAGTTATTTAGGCTAAGACAGGTAAGGGTGTGTATCGGTCGGTTCTCAGTTTTAAGTATTATTGATTTGGTTTATTGATTTTCAATTTTTAAATATGCTAAATCGATAACCAAATCAATAAGATATTTGTTATCGGTTTTCGGTTTATCGATTTTGGCCTTTAACGGTTCGGTTTTTGATTTAACCAATCAGAAAATGCTTTCAAAATAAATATATGACTTATCCAACAATTTAACACGAAATAAAAAAGAGAGAAATCTAATTATTCATTGAGTGCAAAAATTCTTCTTACTGTGGTAAAAGTATAGCAAATAGTCACAATTCACAACCTTAGTCATTGCCTAACCATTGTTGTCGTCGTTGCAAACCTAGACGTCGTTGTTCTTAGTTCTTTAGGTTTTTGACGTTGTCAACCTAAAGACTAAATTAATACTAAAACCTAAAGGGTAAATGCAGAGAACAACTTAATTAAGTAATGTTAATTGTGTAGGGTCCTTATAATTATAGTCTAATATAGTGATTATAGTTTATTAATATTTATGTATGACTCAAAATTAAAATAGTTTATTATTATATTCTTAATGAGTCATCGGTTAACCCAATAACTCAATATTAAAAAATCAATATCAAACCGATAATTCAATAATTTTTTTTATAAAATTGTTAACTCAATAACCCAATAACAATAAACCAATAATACTTTTTCTGTTTGATTTATCGGTCGGTTCGATTTTTGCACACCCTAAAGACCCTAAAGACAGTTTAAAGTAAACTAAAAGCATATTCATCATTCAACTAATTTAATTCTTAATTCTTCATCCATTTTTTATAACTTGATCAATGCCTAATAATTTTTTTTTTCTTATATATGATTTATATAATATATCAAATAAAAAATATTTGTTTAAAGCTTCTTATGAATCAATTTAGACTACATATTAATTCAATTTTAAAATAAATTAATTTAAATGAACTAAAATAACATGAGTTCACAATATAAGTGAATCATTAATTTGTTCAAACCTAAACAGATTAAACGGATCATGATTTTATAGGCTCATTTACCATTTCTAGTTCATACTTTCAGCTAGATGATACAGAGTTCACTCATTAATTGAGTGTCAATCATGTTTCATTCTAATTTGGGACATGGCAAAGTATTTTTGACAATTGATCTATTATATGAAATTGAAAAACATAAATTTCTTACACATCAAATACATCCTAAATAAAAAGTTAAATTTAAAATTGTTTTCAAATATAGAAAACAATCATTCCCTTTTAAATAATCTAAAAAGAGAAATAAAATAAAAACTAATATATATCTTTTGATTTAAATATTAGATAAGTATTTTGTGCACATTATTATGACTTTCTAACCATTGTTAATGTTGTCAAATTCTACTTCTCATGTTAATATGAAAAGTTTAGCATAGACCTTTAGCCGATTAATTATAATTTAAGCTGAGTCCTACTTCTTGTATCAATATATATATATATATATATATATATATATAAACAATCATTCCCTTTTAAATAATCTAAAAAGAGAAATAAAATAAAAACTAATATATATCTTTTGATTTAAATATTAGATAAGTATTTTGTGCACATTATTATGACTTTCTAACCATTGTTAATGTTGTCAAATCCTACTTCTCATGTTAATATGAAAAGTTTAGCATAGACCTTTAGCCGATTAATTATAATTTAAGCTGAGTCCTACTTCTTGTATCAATATATATATATATATATATATATATATATATATATATATATATATATATATATTTTAATAGCCGAATAAGAATAATATAAAATTCTTTTTATTAATCCTTTGCTATAAGGTTCTATTAATTATTCCCTTAATGATTTGAATATACAATTTTAAAATTAGAGACAAAAATACTTTTTTTCTGAGCAATCTTCTCTTGTAGTTAATAAATGAATCTTTTTCCTTTCCTCCCAAATTTTTATTTCATGCACTAAAAACAGAAAAGAAATACCAATAAGCATAAAACTTGAAAGGTTAAGCAATGATAACATAATTAGTAAGGAGCATTTGTAGTTTAAGTTTGAAATCTAATGAATTAATGACCGAACATTCCACTAGGAGAAATAAGTTAGAGTTCTATCTTTTAGGATCAATTTTCTATTGAAGTTTTAGGGTTACAAGCAATATGAGGGTTTTAGTACTTTTCAACTTTTTTTCTTATTTTGTTGCACCTTGCTCTGATGCGGGGAGCTAAACGTAAGAATATCTCCCTCAAACATGAGAACCTCAAGAAAAGACTCAAATCAATATAAAATGACTCTTCATTCTTATTTTATCACCCATTTTTCAAGAGTTCAAACTTTAAAAACAACTTCACCATATATGTATAAATCAAGCTTAAATTCACAACATTATTATCAAACTCTAGTAATCAATTTGACTAACTATCAAGAATTTTGATCTATTTTTTTTTATTTTTAAAGTTTTTTTTTTTGAGGTTTAATAATAATAGATTCTAAATTCTTTCTCCATTTTCGATTCTCAACAAAAACTAGGGATCTAGAATAAATTTAGAACTCGAATCTCATTAAAATTAGGAAATGAGAAACAAGAAACTATAGTTTTTTATTTTGTATCTTCTAAACTTCTCCCTCATTTTAACATTGGATTTGGTTGATTTTATTGTATTTTGAAATTAAAAAGAAAACAAAATAGAATTTTTATTTATTTATTTTTTAAAAAACAAAAATACATGTGGCATTGCGTATACTTTATCGTCTATTAAAAATTTAGTTTCTTTGCCATATCAACACTTGAAAGTGACGAGAGGGAATTGCTCGGATGGTAAGCACTCCTCACTTTCAATCCGAAAGTTACGAGTTCGAGTCACCAAGGGAGCAAAAGGGGCGAGAGCTCCTAGGGAGAGTTAAAAAAAATAAAATAAAAAACACTTAAAAGTGATATTTTATTTCATTTTAAAAAGCTTAGAGAGATAATATAACCGGTAAAAATAAAATATGTTATCATCACGTCACACATAGCTCAGGGTATCTATGCATGTTTTCCCCCGTAAATAATAATAATAATATTCTTCTTTTTTTTATAATAAAAGATACGCGACTGCAAACAAATTATAAATGATTATTGAGTAAATTGTGATTTTGTATGTTATATAAATAATTTAAGCAAAATTAAAAACACAATTTACTTTTCAAGATAAAGATAGTATTTGCCTAAATACATAAAATAAACATCTATAATTAATTGAAAGATAATATAAATAGTCAACTGGTCTCATGAGGACATTGTCCACCCTCAACATCTAAGTCATCTTAAAAAAGTTCTTCAAGAGTTGAGTGGGGAAGGAAGCTTATAAACTAATCAATGTCATTACAAGTTTCTTTCTTAATAAAAATATTTTACAAAATTTGAATATTAGCAAAAATAAGATTCGAATTGTGTCTCACAAGCAAAAATAACATTCGAATTGTGTCTCACAAGAATTTCAAGTAAAGATAAAAAAGTGACTTTAGTCTATAAATCCTATGAGTAACATAAAAAATGAAGCATATAGATGGTTCTATAAAAAATAATTATCCTAATACTAACTAATCTAATGATTTGATAGTAGAAAAGGTAAGGAGTACGCTAATTTTTGTTATAATGTAACTACAAACTCTAATAAAGTCAATAAAAGCATAACAATTGTCGATACATATATAGTCTTCTTTAATAAAGCTTAAAGCATAGTGTAGTTTAAAGCTTTTAGTGAAATTTGAATGTGTTTTATGTGATACTACACTATAAATGACTTTTAACCATTTATTCTTTACCTGTCCATTCTCAATATATGCATGATTTTCTCTATTGAAATAACTTGAATGCTACATGTCAATAGGTTCCAAATAGTCTTATGAATGATAAAACTGCCATAAAGAATTAGCAATAATAGAGCAAAATCTTGTACTAGGTTTCCGTCTCGTTAAAACTATTTATTATACTAGGTCTGAATATAGTGATAAAAGATTTTCTAATTAAAATACAGGAAGCTTGCAAATTTTTTGAAATATCACCATTGAGTTGCAGATCGAAAAACAAAGGCATGAAAAATGAAAAGGCTAAGTAGATCAACTAATAGCCTATCCTACGTAGCTATTTATATTTGTTATAAGTGACTCATTATAATATATAGCTCTGAACCCAAAAAAGTTAATGACTTTATAAAATTTACACTTTTAATTCAAAGAAAATCTTGATCTTTTAGTTATAAAGAAAATAATTATTTTCTTTAAGATTATTAGTACATGCTAAAACAAATCTAATTATATAACCAAAAGAACTCGAAGTATATTTGGAAAAGAATTTGATGCAAATAACATTGATGGCAATGGTAAAGAACGAAATTTATAAATTTTGTATTCAATGCAGTTTACCGTAATGAGACAAAATCGAAAAAAAAAATTGCTGGAATAAAAAAAAAAAGTAGAGTACCTTGTCGGTCCCATAGATTAATCACCAAATCGGGCCAACAAATGAGTGAATTTCAAGATCGCGTATTGATTGATCATCAACTTCGTTCAAAAAAAATCAAACGTGTAGTTATTTTTTTGACAACAACGTGACTAACAATCTTGAGGAGGAAACGACTTTAATATGCTATTCGCAACAATCAGATTTTCGGTGAGTATAATTGAAGGCTCTGTGCAGGCTCAAAGGCGCAAAACATTTATATTATGTATCATCCGCTGCGTTATTCATCGTCTCTACGGCCGACAAAAGTCTACCCTCTCTCGGATATTGAGTGGGTTGACCAGGAAGAGATCCAGACAAACCTTCTAACAAGTAGAATAAAAGTTAACCACAAGACCATCTATGTGGGAGATTGCTACCCATAAAGCCATTTTGGACATGGAAAAGAAAGGCGGCGGACAATCGACTTAACTAGAGAGGCTAAACGACATTGAGGACTAATCCATTCACAAACAGATTTGTAATTGCTTACACACAATTAGATTAGGCAGACTTGGAAAGATGATTTAAATCACTATTGATATAATGCGAGGTTGATTTACTGACGTAACAAACTTGACTTTTTTCCCAAAAGACAAAAAGACCTTTGATCTGAGCCGGGGTCGCTTTTCTTTTGATTTTTTTTTTTAGCTCCTTTTGCCATGAATATTCCTTGCCATCCTTAAGAAAACATTTAACATCTTTGTTTATATATTTTTCTTTCTTTATTAGAGTGTGGTTTTTTTTACCTTCCAACATTTTCGATATGACAAGAAGTATTCATACATCTAGGCTGTCCAAAATCTTAAACAAATCTAAATGACCAAAAATGACAGTCTAAAACTATTCTGAAAATCATGTCACTACTAAAAATAGTGACCTAAGAAAGACAAAATTAATGTAATAAATTAAATTTTCTTAACTTTAAAAAGTGTTTAGCCTTTTTCGAAACCATTTCAATTTTTTTTCTAAAAATAACAATTCCCAAAAACATAAAAAAGGGGATTTTTTTTTTTTTTTTTTTTTTTTTACCAAAAACTCCAAAACCGCCACCGCCACCCACCACCTTCTTCCGTCCTTATTCCCACCCCCTCAAATTATCTTCTTCCCCATATTCCAAATCAAAATCCCAGAAAAACCCTTTAAGGAATGCTATTTATTTGAGCATTTGGTTCACAAATCGCATGAATTTGTTGAGAATTTACTGAGAATTTTCGTTCTTTGTGTTTTTGGTGTTGGCTAGGTTTTGAGGGAGGAGGAGGAGGAGAAAATGAATCTTCTTAAGTTTCAAGTCTTTGACTCTGTTCCAGCCTAAGGTTTGAAAGGTCGTAGTACGTGGGGTTGAGGCGTGCCCCATGGCAAAGCGCGTGTACCAAGTCTGGAAAGGAAGCAATGTGAGAAATTCCTCTTACTTTCTTGCTTGTGATTGTTTCAATTTTGTTTTTTTCTGATGTTTTTTCGTTTGTTATGGTTTGAATTTTTCTGGGTTTTGCTTGAATTTTTAGTTAGGGTATTGTTTGATGTAGTGGGATTCAGGCAATTTTTTGTTTTTTTAAAGCAACTTTCCAGTATCTAGGGTTATTGATGAGCATTTAATTTCATTTTTTTTGGTCAGTAACAATGTGTTAATATCATTATTTTAGAAATGAGCTGTATGAGTGAGGAGAATAATAAGTTTTTTGGTGTGTGTATCAGTTACTTTCTTATGTTCTGCATAAAGATCGAATTTTAATTGCTTAATATGATATATTTGCAGCTTTGAGTTATTCTAATGGCCTTTAAAATGTTAAGTTTTGATCTGAACTGTAGAGAATGTTACTCCTCGGCATTCTTTTTATTTTGGAACTCTTGGGATTTGCATCAGTTAAGCATCTTATCCCGAATGCTGGAGCTACTGCTGATTGAGAAGATGTTTTCCAGACAAGTGTCTGCAAGTTCTTAACGTTCATAAAAATCTGAAGAAAATTGTTGAAACTCTTCGTTGAGGTTCAGACATAGCTTACATATGTGCACATTCAATAAATACACCCGCACCAAGTTATGTATAATAAAAGATTCTACCCAATGAGGAAAAGAAGAAGAGCTGTATCTTCAATAATACTTGAAATGTCATATTTCAAGAAAGGATTTTTTTTGGTGAATATGGCTGGTAGTTACTTAGGAATCTGATCGTGTCACATGGACTTTCGAATTCTTGTTTGACATATAGAAGGTATTGCTGCTAACTGTCTTTCTTTACTTTGTGACACGTTGAGCATGAATAGTGCAAATGTATATCTCTCTGAAGACAGAGTAGGCAACCCTAAAATTGAGAAGGATTTTAGAGCTTTTTTTGTTTTTAAGGGTTTGTTTGGTATGTAGAAACAAAAACAACAACAAACCTAGTATCTTCATTCATAATCGTATCTCTCCATCCTTCTCATCATACTCACTTATGCTACTTTCATCTTCTTGGTAGGCAGAAAATGTTTTCCAGTTTTTTCATGTTTGGCTTAAATGTTTTGAATTTCTCTCTCTTAATAATACACTTTTCATTAATTTCTGGAAAATAACTTCCTTGGCAAGAGGAGGGAAGTCATTTCCGGAACTCTCCCATGCTACTTCCAACATATGGTTTCCATACCTCTCCACCCCAACTCCACCCTGAAAAGTTGGTTAATTTTTCACGTATAGTCTTTGGAATATATAGTTTTCTTACTTATCAAGCACCAAAAAAACATACGAAGAATCATTTATTTTCCTGTGGAAAACATTTTCAGCGATTTTCAAACAACTATTAGAATTGAGTAGAGTAGCAAAATGACATTTCTCTTAAAATCAAGGTGCATTGTTTTTATAGAAGTCAAGTGGGGGTGAGATTTGTGAAAAGTACACTTTTAAGTGTGTGATATTCGTAGGATAGAACGACAAGGATGTAGGGACACTTGATTAAAGTTAAAGTCCTGAGGAAGCATTCTATCTTGTTTAACCACGTGGCAATGCTTTTTAAAGTGAAAAGCACATAAAAGCAACAAGATTCACGGGGCTTGAAGGGGAAAGGAATAAGTGAGCTGCACACTTCCTTGAAGTGAAATGCAAAGTAGATTTATATGAATTTAGTAGCATACTGATTAAATTTCAATTAAAATACCCCTTTTCCCCATATTTTGTGTCATTTTTTCCTTTGTAGTCTGTCTCAAAAAGAATGACATATGTTCTTATTTAGAAATAATTTAATTTTAAACTTTCCATTTTACCTTTGAAGAGATATTTATAAGCACAGAAATGTTCACGACTTTTTTTTTGAGAAGGTAACATGTTGTATGTATTAAACACAAAACAATACATGGGTTGTGCTGAAACCATAAATACAAGTGAGCGAAAGAGAGCAAAACCATCCTGCTGTTCTGATAGGAACCTAATGTTTTTAAGTTACTGTGTTCTCAAAGGCGATTGCCTTTGTGCCTTAGGTGAGAGGCGAGGTGAGGCGAAGGCTTGGCGCCTATTACTGGTGAGGCATGGCGATGCGGCAAGGGGAGGCAACACCATTGCGGCCTTCTTTTTAATTTTTTAATAACAGACACGACTTAATAATTAAAAGGCAATATTAGGGTTTTTAAAAACGGACATACTCGTGACTCTCTTCTCCAATTTTCTCTTCAGCACGCGACTCTCTTCTCCTCAGCTTCAGCCTTCAGGTACATCTTTTTCTTCTTTCTTCTCCTCTGCTTTGAGGCTTCTCTTCAGCCACAATCAATTTTTTTTTTGAGACGATAACAATAATCAACTTTTTTTTTCTCTTCTTCTTCTTCTTCTTCTTCTCTTCTTTCTGGCTGGTCACGGTGTAGTTAGCAGAGTGCATAGCTTCTCAAACGCCCTTTGATTATGCTCCATCCATATGACATAACTACATTCAGCGTAAACTGCTTTGAAGATGTGAGCTCTCATAGCACTCAAGGGTGTGGGCTTAGTGGTCAATGAAGTGGTTGAGAACCCTGAGGTCTCATGTTCAAAACTCAGTGGAGACAAAACACTAGGTGATTCTTACCATCTGGCCTAGCCTTGGTGGAAAACTTACCTGGTACCCGTTGCTTGAAATTAGTCAAGGTGCGTGGCCCAGACATCATGGTCATAATAAAGAAGAAGATGTGAGGTCTCATAGTTCTTCCTTTTTCATTCTGGATTACCCATGTCAGATGTTACTCCCAATCATTTGTTAAGCATCCCTGCTGTTGAATCCATCTCAGGATCTTGTCCCACACTTGCTTAGTGAATGAACAACTCATAAACAAGTGGTCTCTGGTCTCTAGTTGAGCATGACATAAACATTCAAGGTCTGCCATACCCCATTTAATAAGCCTATCAATGGTTAAAAGTTTCCCTGTAATTGCAACCACATGATGACTTATGCTTTGGGTCTGGCATCATTCTTGTACACCACACATATCCAGGGAACTTTAGGAAGGTCAGGAAGCAATAAGGAGTAGATTTGTTTAGTTAAGCTTTCAATACCTGTTCAACTCTACACTTGTGACAAAGTATATCTTGCTTCCCAAATCTTCCTGATGATCCAGCAGGCCTATTGTGGCGTCTTTATTCCACAACATAATGGTAGTGATATTTAGACCTCCAAAACCTTGGATTTACATATCTTCTCCCATGCGAAAAGATCCTTCTTAGTGACCGTGTTAGTTCCAGACCAAATAAAACTCCTGCAGTATTCTTCTATCAATTTGAGAACCTTAACATGCATCTGAAATAGTTGAAATCAATAAGATTGTATTCGAAATACTCCAGGTTGAACTAGCTAAGCTCTTCTGGCATATGAACGGTTTTTTGATGTCCAAGATGTAATTCTGGCCACTATATATTCTATTAGAGGTTGCCATTGGATAAAAGATATTTTCTTGGTGGATAGTGGAACTTTAAGATACTTAAAAGTTAACTCACCAGCAGGTATTCCAATCATATGCATAATTCTACCCTTTTCCATCTGAGCAACTCCACCAAAGTATATAGAGCCTTTTTTTTTGTAAATCTGCTTGCAATCCTGATGCCTCTGAGAACTGCTTGAAAGTCTGATGCAGAGTAGATACTGATCTGAGATCTCCCCTAGCAAATAATAAAGATCCTCAGGGTAGATCTGGTTGCACCAAAAACAAAAGAGCTTACAGTTATGTTTGATCTTCTCCACGGTGTGGTTGCTGTTCTCAAAGCATCTAGAGTTCCTTTGTTTCCAAATTGTTGACCAAATGCAAGCAAGGACCATCCTCCATCTGTTTCTGTCAACTACTCCAGCTCTAGCTATATCCCAACTAAAGAGAGCTTCAGTAATCTTGCTAGGCATTGTCCAGGCTATGCCTCTGAGATTAATGATCTTCCATAACTGATCAGTTATCGTACAGTACAAGAATAGGTGGCCAACTGTCTCTACCTCCTTTTCACAAAGAAAACATCTTGAGCAGAGAGTCCACTTCCTCTTGTTTAAATTTTCACGTGTGAGCATAACTTCGTTTGCCAATAACCATGAGAAGCATGCAACCTTGTACAGTATCTTGGTCTTCCAAGTATGTTTCCAGGGCTAGTTGGTGGCTTGAGTTCTTGGTTGGTTTATCATTTTGTAGGGTGCATTAACACTGAATTGTCCGCTGCTATGTCCCTGGCATCTCAGAGTGTCATCTCCATTGTGAGTTCTTATGAAATTATCCGTTGTTTGTAGAACTCAAATCATTCTATTCATCTCCCAATCATTCAAGTCTCTTCTGTGTATCAATTCCCAACCTTGAGGTGACACATTTCAGCTATGGATCTTTGTTGGTGATGAGCTAGAGCATCTATGTCAGAGAATATATCTTTCAGAGCTCCATTCCCCAGCCAATTAGCCAATTATCATTCCAGGAGGATGTCCTTCTACCATTTAGCACTGTGATAGAGACTTTGTTTTTAGAGCTAGCCATCTAAGTTGCTCGGACTCTTCACTTTTGGTGCCACACCCGTGTCGACACGACATGGGTGTGGGTGTGCGATCCATGCCTGATTTGGTCTACCAATTTTGGGTACTTTGACCAAAATCAATGGGAAGTCTGGACAATTTTAATGATTTCTGTAATCACTCCTTTTCCTTTGGTATCCTTCCAAGATTCTCCTCAAGTTCTCCACATAATATCTCATAATTTTGGATTTTATAGCTCTATTTTTAGGTGTTCTAATTATTTGTGGGAGAATCCCGGCACCCATATCCATACATGGATCCATATCCTCGAATCTTAAAAATTAGATCAAGAAGGATCTGACCTTTAGATCCGCACCCGTATTGGACATCCGCACCCAAGTCTGAGCAACTTAGTTGGCCATAATACTAGACCTCCAAAGACCAACTCCAGGTGTTGAGCTGACTGGTTTAGTCATCCAGTTTCTTCTATTTCATATTTGGCTTTAATCACCTTGCTTGGTAAACTCTAAAGGGTTGTTTGGTAGTGTATTAGGAAAATAGTGCATTAGCTTTGTGTGTTACTAATACCTTGTTTGGTACTCTTTTTCAACCTATGTATAACTAATGCAAGCATTAGTTATACACTCTATTGTGTATTAAGGTGTGTATTACTAATAATCTAATACCGTGGATTTCTAGATATTAGTAATGCAATGGTTTTAATGCATGCATTAGCATGATTAATGACCCAATTGCCCCTTAAAACCTTTTTACATCTTTTCCATATAATTGTGGAAAGTATCTTTGTAAATATTTTTTGTTTATGCTATGCATGCTATTTTTAATGAATCAAACCAAACCATGCATAAATTTTCAAAAAAAAAAAAACCAAACCATGCATAAAAATGATCTATGTATAATTAATGCAAGCATAACTAATACATGCATTACTAATACACTCTATTTAACATTATTCTTATACACTCTACCAAACGACCCCTAAGGGTCTTGAGAGTACCTCTATAACCAGTTCATATTTTTACCTTTTTATTGGCTCTTTTCAAAAGTGGTAAGATCAGGTGAATCGAAAATTTGAGGGCTTTGCTGTGATTCTTCAAATTTCTAAATCCCAATCCACCTTGAGCCTTGCTGAGAATTACCTCTTTCCAATTATCTAGGTGATAGACCTTTTTTTTGTTGTTACCCTGTAACAGAAAGTTCCTTCTTATTCTCTCTAGTCTTTGAACGACCCCCACAGTAATGGGAAAAAGGGACAAGGTTGGTAGTGAGTCTAATACAGAGTTAATCAGAGTGAGCCTTCCTCCCATTGACAGTTTTTTCTCACATTTCTCCAGGACATTGTTTCATATTCCGTAGATCTTGACTTGGCCCCCAGTGGCATGCCTAGACAAGTAGTAGGAAGAGTCCCCACTTCTCCCCCCGGATTAGTGCAAAATCCTCCATGTTTGGTACTTCATTAATTCGGGAAATATGACTCTTTCTCCAATTAATATGCAGCCCATAAATTCCTTTAAAGAAAACCTGTATAATTCTCAAAATTCTCAATTGTTCCTCTTCTGCATCACAGAAGATCAAGGTGTCATCAACATCTTGAAGATGTGTAATCTTGTGATTGTTGTGTGCATTCATGGCTATCTCAAAATGATTAGATAGTTGCTAGCAACGATAGGAGGGTTAGGAAGGGAATTAGGTGTTACTCTGAGGGCCTGGCCAAATGAAATACTATTCGTTAGTCAACCTAGAGTGGATTTTATCCTCTTCTTGATGAACTATGTCTAGTTGGCCTTTACCTGAAGAAGTATAGTTGGAATAGAATTGTTTCAACACTCTTGCCCCTGCACTGAAGGTGATCTCAACATGGTACATATGCCCTAATACACTGACATGCTTCTTAAGGTTCCGCTAATGTGTGCTTTTCTCGCTAGTTATTTGTGATTAGAAAAAGAAAAGATGTAGCTATCTTCCTTTCTAGCTGTCTTGCTAGACTTTCTTCGATGTTAGTAGCACTTGAATTCCTATACTGAAAGGTTGCTTATTCATAAAATTAACCTCAAGTCTACTTATCAAAAAATAAAAAGAACTTGAAGTCAAATGTTTAATATCACAATCGGCTCATCATGGGCCCTGGCCCATTGATTTCATTATTTTCCTATTTTGATAAGCAAATATTGGTTGTATTAAAATCCAAGTGCTAAGCTTATGCTTGACATTGCAAAAGTAGGGATGACCGGGTAGAAAGAAGGGGAAGCCCCTCATAGAGAAGAGAAAACCCTGTATAAAAGTCACATTTGTAAATATTAATGTAGTTTATCTGGCTGTTTTCCTCATAAATATCTTCCTTGTGCGGGGACCTCTCTATGCTGGATGCCTGGATCATTGACTTTTGGCGCCTAAATTCCTTTTGTATTGGCTTTTTGTTTGTAACATCCCCCTGAGTTTAACATTAGAGGTCCGTTTATCTTGAGGTAATATATGTACTATTCAAAAATCATTGATTATAAAATCATGATCATAGCCACAAGTAGATTTGTTCTGAACAAAGAGAGGTCTTGAAAAAGAAATTGGAGAAGATTGCCATCGAAGATTAACAATACCAATAGAAGGAATCAGTATACCTGCTACGTACATTTTCCCTTTTTCTTACGCCGCTCACACTGCTTGCTTCCACTCATCCTCATTCTCATGACCACCCAATAGTTGTTGCTACCATGTGTAAATCTTGTTTGCGCTCAAGCCTTGTAGAAAATATTTTAAATTTAGACCAGTTGTTGAGTACTGGTTAAGACCACCGAGCAGAAAATAATAAATATAGGTGAGACCATTTGCATTGATGATTGCAATGAAAACAAATTCTTCATTTTTTGCCTTGAAATTGTCTTTTGATCTTCCATCTGTTCTTGTCAATCAAGGATGGAAAAGATAAATCATTTTTCAATATTTTCTTTTGCAGCAACAACAGTGGAGCTATTCATCTGTTGCATCTGTAACAAATCAGCAGTTGCATGCCTTGCTATACTTTTTGCTTGGGGTTTCATCTGCTTTCTTTTTTTAACTCATTTCCTGTCTCTTGCAGTATTTTTTTCTAGGGGGAAGGTTGATTTTTGGGCCGGATGCAAAGTCATTGCTTATCAGCTTATTGCTTATCATAGTGCCCGTCACTGTTTTCTGTGTGTTCGTTGCAAGGCATTTGCGCCATGAGTTCCCATCGTACAATGCAGGATATGCTATCTTGGTAGTAGCAATTGTTTTCACCATCCATGTAAGCTGTACAGTACTTTTTTCACCAGTAGGGATAAAAAGTGTGACAAGTTTGTTTTGCTTTGAATTCTTCTGGTTTTTAGCTAGTGGCTAGTTGCTGGCTTGCTGCATTTCATTTGTCCATGGATATTGAAGCATTTGCATCTAGGATTTATTTGTCCCTATGTGTGTGTGACTGTTTTTTCAATCTTCTGATTATGTATTTGCTTTTACTTTATCTTTTTTTTTTACACATAATTGTAAGAGTTTTGTGATTAGATTTTGCTATTATGATTTCCAATTTTTTTTTTTTTTTTTTTTTGATGTGGGTATATTATTTGTAGTGCCAAGGGCAGTAAGATTTCTGGTTAGAGTATGTTTTTTAATTTCATTTTACTCCGTTATCATGGATTTATTATTTTGGGACAATCTAATATACACACAACAAAGTAATTACTTCACAACAAATACAGACATAATTTTTTTTACATAAAAAATAGCCCAAAAAAAAAAAACCCGCTAGGTTTAGCAACGCGGAAACTGTGGCTAAGTGGGAGAAAAACTGTGGGTAAACTGCATTTTTTGTATCTCAAGATATTTCTCACATTAAAAAATGAAAACAACGTGATGAAGAAAATTCCAACTCTTCCATACATGTGACAAAAGTTTCAGCAAAAATAATTGTTGTACATGTATTGTATCAACATTGCATAAATAGTAATGCAATGTATTGATATTGTATATAGTGTATAATCATGCATATATGATGTATATCTATGTATCAGAAATATTCATACATCCATATGCATTGTTTATACAATACATTATATAAAGGGATAACCATATACATTGTTTATTATACAATACATTATATAAAGGGATAATTTTGAATATATACAATAAAATTATTAGTTTACAATAAATATAGTCATGTTTTTTAAAAGTCATAGGAAGTATACACTGACTATACAATCTATAGTGCCAAAAGTCATAGAAAGTATCATTGATTATACAATATAGCTTGTCAAAAGTCATATGTCATACAAAGTAATAAGAATACATTGACTATACAATATAGTTTACTTATACATGAGCTATAGACCGACTATACTTTATGATACACTCAAAAAGCTAAATAGAGCATAATTATACATGAAGTATACACTGACTATTCAATCTCGATCAACTCAAAATCACCTCTAAACAGTCTCAAATTTTAGATATGAAACCCTCTCAATGTTTCGAGTATTTGATATAAATTTGTTCGAAACAATTCACGGTTGTGGTACGTTAAATTTTTAAATCAAGCAAGCTTTGAAACTTTAATGGCTGATGGATCTTGGAGGAGGAAGGAAGGAAGGAGGAAGAGGAGGAAATAATTTTATTAATCTTCAGTCGATTCCTATTGATTTTAGAGTTATTTGCGATTGAATCTATTGTCTTTTTGACGAACTTTCGCTTTTTTATCTCGTTCTTAAGAGCCATAGCTTCTTGAAGAAGAAGAAGAGGATGCTTTAATGGCTGATTGAAGCAACTATGAAAAAGAAGAAAAAGGAGGAGACCGAAGGATGTAGCAGAAGAAACACGTGGCAATCATTTTTTGGGGAATATAGGGCTGAATGGCCATTTTAGGTTAATTTAAATAAAGGGCTAAAAAGATGGTAAGTAGACCTATGGGCGGACATTTTGCATAATTTTCCCTTTCTATTTTCTTAGATCTTTTAGTTACATCGTTTCAAGACTTCGTCTCAGACCTAATTACTGAAGATGAAGAAGGTAAATAACTATAAAGATCATCTTAAAAAACAAACTAAGAAGAATTAACCTAAATAGCCGTTACCCAATAGTTCTATATTTGATAGTATAGATGATTTTTTTTTTTTGGTTAGGCCTCATTTGTTTGCACTTAATAGAGGTTGGAAATCCAGTCTACACCATCTTGACCTTAAAAATACACTTCTTTTTTTCTCTCCATATCATCTTGTCTCTTTCGGCAAAAACAATTTCACCACTTCCTGCATTATCTTTCACCAACTATCAACCAGTCAGCCAAATTTTTCATCAAAAAGATTCCCAATTTTTTATTTGAAATTATATATCTTGATTCCACTTTTTCAATGGTAATTTTTAGTTTTGAAACTAAGGTTTTAAAAAGACCCATTTCAGATATGATTTAATGCGTGGCTAGAAGGATGCATTGATAAAGATGACCGGTTTGGATGGGAAGGGTAAATTTCATTAGAACAATGAACAAGAATGCTTGCACGTCCTTCAATATCATTTAACATAAAAAAATTGAGAAATTTTGGCCTTGGCTCATTCCATTTTCTTGTTTTACCTCTTTTCTGTTCTATCGGGACAATTAAATTTTTTGAACTGATGAGAAGTGGAATCTTCACTTGTCAAAGTGATGTAGATAAATTTGTATTTACACCTTTTTAATTTCAAATAAACTATTCCTAAGTATGTTTTCTGACAATTGTAGTAGATGCCAGATTCTATAGCTGCATTTAATTGATAGGCTTGAACTCTTGTCACTAAAGCAAATTTTGTAAAGAAAATGCATATTGGATATTTTTTTATTAAAAGATTAAATATATGTTGGCTCTTCTTTGATTACATATGTTACAACAATTGTTTAATTGATATAAAGTTTGATCAATTTTTTTTTAAAATTTGAATTGTGCACATTCAGATGTTGAAATCTAGACACTACATCTTAGTATCCAAATATGCATTGAGATTCAGACGCCTTAATCTTAATAAAACAAATGAGACCTTAATTTTCTTCTTTGTTTGGACTGTTGGAGGTTGCACTATTTTGCTTGTAGACCCTGCTGAACATGTGGAAATGTCAAGCACATATTGATATGTTTTGTCAGCTCTCAGATCTTGTTAGTGAAACTTCAGAATGTGATTGAGGTTACTTGTTTTATCGTTGTGTTTCATTTAGATTTAGCTGAGTGCAGTGCTTCTGAAAATAGTTGCCTTATAATAATTTCTGATAGTTTCTTTTTATGTTGAACTATATACTGTTATTGCCTCTCCACTTGAATCACTTTTTGATAATCCGAAATAGTGTAGAGGAATAATGAATCAACTACAAGCTGTGGCTTAGAGGTTCCATGAATTGATTTTGGCAGGTACTGGTGCTGCTTCTTCTTACATCAGCTCGAGATCCAGGTATTGTTCCACGTAATTCTCATCCACCAGAGGAAGAGTTCCGTCATGAATTTTCTGCATCGGTTGAGGGTGGAAGACAAACACCCAGCCTTCAATTTCCCCGAACAAAAGAAGTAATTGTTAATGGGATGCCAGTCAGAGTGAAATATTGTGATACCTGCATGCTATATCGTCCTCCACGTTGTTCGCACTGCTCCATCTGTAACAATTGCGTGGAGCGATTTGATCACCACTGCCCATGGGTGGGCCAATGCATTGGATTGGTAGGGTATTATACTATTCACATTGGTTTTGAGAGTTTTCCGTAGTGTTTGGATCTATTGGTTTATTCTTGACAGCTCTCATTTTATTATGCAGCGCAACTACCGTTTTTTCTTTTGCTTTGTCTCTTCTGCTATGCTGCTGTGCATCTATGTGTTTGCAATATGTGCTCTGTACATCAAGGTGCTAATGGATAATAATCAAAGCACAGTCTTGAAGGCACTGAAAGAGTCACCAGCATCCGTGGTTCTAATGGCTTATTGTTTTATTTCCCTGTGGTTTGTTGGTGGACTCACTGGCTTTCACTTGTATCTAATAAGCACCAATCAGGTCAGCTACTTTATCTTGCATTCATAATGGCGATAGGATTGGGTGTTATAGAGATTAGGGGAAATTTGATACTAGTTGTGCTTCAAGATACGGAATGAACCTGTCATATGTGGTGCATTCCAAAGGCAGGCCTTTCATGATTTGCCTCTGGCTGCTTTTATACCTTTGTTGGGCCCATGAATGTGCTGCTGTTGTTTTCTTTAGCAGAATATGGTAGGAAGTTTTTGATGCCTTTTTACTGACCTCGTGATGCAAGGAAAAGATGAGGAGCCTAATGTATTTACTTATAATTGCTTCTGCATTTTAGTGTACTGTTGCACTAGGGTAGGTTTAGGTTGGCGTTTTATGTTTTCTTTATTATTACAAGTTGTTCCTTTGCATTTGTGTTTAATAGTTGCAGGCAGTTCTTGTAAAGGTTTTGGGCTGGTCTTGTTTCGGATTAAAAGCACTCTGTTTTCTAAATTGCTTTTCTTTTCTTCTATTCATTTAAACCAACTAATCCTTTTTGGCTGGTATTGATGCATTATTATCTTGTAGTCAAGTATCGTCTGTATAGTTGTTAAAGTAAATAACTTCTAGACAAGGTATTTACTGTGAGATACCTCGAGAAGCTTGTTTAATGAATGCCCTTCTGGTTTCTGTAAAAGCCGAGTCCGATTCAGTAAATTTAGATATACCTGAATATTTGTAATTGTTATTCTGTTTGTTTCTGTAGATGCATTTGTAGTTGCACGATAGAGAGTCTAGTTTTACTATCATGTCAACTAGAAATTTTCCTCTTGTGCTGTTTAAATATGCAGCAGTCTGAGCATTCACACTTGTGTTTAACCTCTTCTTTTTCAGACAACCTATGAAAATTTCCGCTATAAAGCAGAAAACAGGATCAATGTCTATGACCTTGGTTGTGTGAACAACTTCATGGAAGTATTTTGCACAAAAGTAAAACCATCACGGAACAACTTCCGAGCTAATGTACAAGAGGAAGAACCACGACCTCCTTTACCCACTACCAGGGAAGCTGAAGTTGAAATGGGTGAGGATCATCGAGCGAAAGTAGAAGATGATCTTGAATTTGGTGGAGACCTTCTAAAAATCTCACAGCGTCATAATATTGAAGACATTGAAGCAGAGATACGGAGCCGAGGGAGTGATGTGCACCACCATAATTCGTCTGAGGCTGATTCGGTTCTTGGGTCAGATAGGCGAGCCCCCAATGTGCAAGCAGACATACGAAACTCGAGCTGGGGAAGGAGAAGTGGGAGCTGGGAAATCGCATCAGAGGTCGTTGGCATGAAATCCAATGTCACTGAAAGCAGGAGCCATGTTTCTCCAAAAGAGCAATATCAATGATTAAGGATGTTGTACAGTTGACGGCGATGGGCCTAATCTTTGGCTGTAGTTGTTTTTGCTTTCTGGTTAGAAAAGACGCCATTGATGGTAATATGGGAGGTAAATGTAAGTTACTACTGTAAGGTTAAATCTGTACTACATTATGTTCTTTTCCCTTTCCAGTGGATACTAGCCTAATATAAATATTCTTTTGGGAAAATTAGTGAATAGATGTGTGTATTTTTTTGAATGACAAGGAAAATCCCTGTTTTGGCTTGCTGCTACTTCTTAAGTTCCAATTGCAGGACTATTAGTTGGTTTGTTTTGTCCAGACTTGATGCCTCTGGAAGTTAAGTAGTGATGGCTCTTACACATTTTCTTCACAATATTTTTTGCCTATCAGTTAGTTTCTTTTAAATATTTTTCTCATCTTCTATATAGATATTATTCGACAAGACAATTGTGGAAATAAAAAGTAATTGGTTGGACATCAACAGACTGTTGGAAAGTTTACTGGTAGAACATTGCAGTGAAATCACCTCTTAGCTTGATTACACTATATGACTGCGCATCATTTGTTGCAGGAATGGGATTTGGATACAATATTCTCACTGTTAGCTTCAAATTTGCTTTGAAAAAATATTTTTTCTTAGGCAAGGGTCTATTGAAAACCTCTCTAAATGTTTTTTCTTGTGGAAGGATGACTAATTTACCGAAAGAAGAATATGTTGATCCCAATACATAAAAATAAATGAGATATTCAAATTTTTTACAATGTGTCAATGACGTGTCATGAGCCAAATATTATTAAAAGAAATATCATATATCATTGAAGATACAATATGTTTACACCATGATCAATCCTTCTGCAGGGATAACGATCCAACATTTCCTTTTTTCCACTAGGAAAAAAAATATCCAAATCCACTGATCCATCCAAATACAATGTTCTTCTTATAGTTGAATACCTATAATTAATTTTTTTTACCTTCTTGATAATTTGTCACAATTAAATCATGATACCAATAAGTTATACTAAATGAGCTGCACCAATTAATTGATTAAATTATTGAAACAATTCATTATGTATATATCTCAAATATTGCTCATGATACAATTTCATATAATCATAGAGACATTTCATCATTTTAAATCTTGCAACTACATAAATTTACATACATTTTTTTCCTCTAAATTTTTGAAAATATGCATAGATTTTCAAGCAGCATACACACTCATAACAAGAATATTATGTCTTCATCGATCAATATTTTGATTGTTGCAACATTTATTTTGTCGTCCTTGTTATTCTTTCTACCACGAACAATTATTGCTACACTAGAGCCAAATTCTCCAAAATTACTCAAGAATGCTTGTATTGGTTATATAGAAGGTTGGAATTCTTCATTTTGTTTGGAAATTATGAAATCACATCCTCAAATCGTATTAGCAAAGGATTTGTTGCACCTAACATTATCAATCATCGAGACAGGACTTATAAACGCAATAAAAACACAAATATACATGGAAGAAAATCGTAAGGAAAATATTCTAGAATCGAGACGAGCTCTTGATCAATGTCACAATTTGTATGATCATATAATAGGTGTGTTTAAGGGTGCTTTGATTCATGTTGAAAAACAAAAGTTATATGATGTCGCAGGTGCTGAATTTTCAATGGCAGCTAATAATGCTGAATATTGTGAAAATTGGCTAAATATTTATGATACTATTGACGCTGACATTTCAAATGGTAATAAAGTTATCAAGTATCTTAGTTTGTCTGGATATAATGCGGTCAATGATCTTATGATCGCAGATTGGATTACCAAGAGGATGTAGTAGTGACGGAGCAAGGAAATTGGTGTTCAGAAATTATGCTCTTCTTGAAAAGTGAAAAAAAAGTTACTGCTAGTAAGATTCAAACACACAAACACCTTAGAGTTCGTCTTGGCTCTTCCAAGCCACTTGATACCACTAGGCTACACCATATTGTTGTGTGATTGTGTCAATGGCATCCAAAATATATTATTTAATTACTTCGTTTATTATTTTTCTTGTGTATATGATATAATTTTCCGATGAAGGGTATCCAAACACCTGACAAGACAAGAGTGTAGCTCCTCCTCTGGGATGTAGCTAGGTATTCTTCTTTGTCCCTCTTCATATTTACCTTTCCCAAAAAGAAATTAATTACTAGTTTTATCAAATTTATCATGTCACATTTTTTTTTAACGTTTATTTAATTTTATTTCGATGACAAATTAAACCATCAAAAGTACTTAATAGTTAATTCACATATTTGAGGTATGCAATAACGATTAACTTCCTTTAAGAAAAAACTAGTATATTAATAAATGTAATATTTACTAGCATTTTTGTGTTACTTTTCAAGATCATACGGTGCACACGTAACGTATAAGATTGGATTAATATAGTTATCTGATTTATTAAATAAACTAATTCAATTGGTGATGTTGTCAGGCTTACACACAATGGTGAATTTATAGAAAATAATAGAAAACGTGAATCTATAGTCTCTTCATAAAATTAAATATTTTTAGTGTATATTTTTAAAAGTTGGTATAATACTACACCATTGCTATAAGAATATTGTTAAGTGATGTACTTAATTGAATGTTGAGTTATTTAGCTATATTCTCACTTAACATATTTTTTCAATTTTTTTTTTTGGGTAATATAACTACGTTCTAAAGTTTTTAGATTCGTCTCGGATTACACATACACATATCCACATCCATGAACAATTCACTTCCTTTATAAACCATCTATTTTGGAGGAGAGTAATTATTTTCATTTTTTTTCTACTTCAATTGGCTGTAGATTGAATTTTTTCTCCTATTTATTTTTGAAAAAGTAAAGAAGATTTTTAAATTTTTTAGTTTTAAACTAAAATATATCAAATGTATTAAAACATTCTTTAGTCTTGATCATGTGGTCTTAAACATGTCAGATGGAAAATTAGAATTAAAAAGTTGCTAAAAAAAAGAGTTAAAGCAGACTATAAAAAGAAAAGGCCAAACAAATTGAAATAAGAAAATACCAAATAAATGACGGTATTTTAAGCCTCATAATAAAATATGTTAGGACTCTTACTATCACTAGGCTTAAAATTAAATCATTTCTTAAAAATTGAAAAACATCCATTTTTATTGAAGGGTAAAAATATAAAAAAAGAGAATTGTTTCGTAAACTTTGTAAAGTTAATCTCCTCTGTCAAATTTATTTCATATTTGATGGTTGGATGGATTGTCATGTTGGCCGTCCATATCAATATTGATTGAAATTAATTCATATAAAAACTTTTTTTTTTCATTAGGTGAATCAATCAAAATCAACAACTTGAATCTAAAACCATTTTTCTAGTACTAGATATTTTCACTTCATCCTTCATTTTTTTTGAACATTAAAACAGATAATCTTCACTCTACTATAAAAAATATGAGTATTATAGTAAACTAGAAAATTGAATTGGAATTGATTCTGTCCAAAAATAGAGAATTCTATATTTAAATTTAAAGAGTAAAATAAATAATAATGTTGGAGATGCTCTAACCAACGAAGAGCCAAGGTGACTTTGGAAGCAAGTCACTAGATACAATACTTTGGGCCAAAGTAACAAATTGACTAATAAAAAAAAAGAGCAACTCTCGCATATAGCTACTAATTACCATAATCAAATTAATTATTCTTCTTAACTAAAGTTTCTATAATTACCGTAATTATATTTTTAAATTGCTATAATAGTGATCGGCAGTATAATTTTTTTTTTCAAAGTTTTATACATAATTGAATTCAAATTTTTTGAAAGCTAATGGCGGAAATTTCGGTTAGGAAAAGGTATAAAATTCCTTAATTTACGGAATATTAGCTCATTAGACTTTCCTACCAGTTATATCTTCTTCGTACAATCCAATTGATTTCATCTTCGTACATCCGATCCAATCTTGGCGGTAACTTATTTTTCTCGGCTAGAAACGTATTTTTTATTTGCATTGATTCGTATTTTTGATTTGCATTCATGTAAATGATGAACTTGAAAAAACAGAGCAATTGAACTGATTTGTATATGTAATTGTATAAATTCTCCATTAATAATTGGAATTTTATTCTAACAACTGTTTGCAATTGTATTCTAATAGATCGAGAATTAACTAATTTTTATCCGTGATTAGATAATTACTCCATTGATAATTGAAGTTTTGGTTGAAGAATCTGTTTTTAATTGTATTTGAATTGATCGAGAGAGACGACTTGAATCTGCAATTTGAGTACGTAAATGTATAAAAGTAGAAATCAATTGTATAATCTACTGTAGTTTATGTCAAATTGTATACGTCCGTAATTGTATAAATATATTCATCAATGATTGTTTATAGACTTGTATGTTTTATATATGTCTAACTATACATTGTTTGTAGAATTGTATAAGTTAGTGTTTGTATGTGTATAATTAGACTTGATGAGATCAGTGTCTGTATGTGTATAATTGATATAAATTTAATTTGTGGACTTGTATAATTTGATTGTTGACTTGTATATTTTTTTTGATCGAATGAACACATTTTATTCATAATAACCTCAAACTCCCTCTCTTACAATCTGTACCCTCTGCTATACATGCTTAAACATAACAAACAAACAAAAAACCCAAAACTTAGCCCATCACTAGGTAATAAAATTGTATATGTATAATTTTACATTATTTATTTTGTGGAAAAGTTGTCTATTGAATGTGTGTTTGTATGTTTTTGAATTCATGTTTGTATTATGTATACATGAGTTATATCTGTTTGTACAGGAATGTCTTCCATTGGTATTTTGATAATACATTCTGGAAAATGAAATGATGCAAAATGTTACATTGACTACGTTATCGAGGGAATAGTTTTTAGAGAAAATACGTTTACAAATATATGAATTTATACAAACAACAAACCTCAAGATTAGATGTGAAAACAACAAATATACAACAATAGATCCGAGCTTGAAGAGTTTATACAAATAATATTATACAATTTGAATAACAATTATACAATTATATTGTTATACAACTATGGGTACAAATTTGACCCAAACCAAACCCAAATACAAAGAAATATAGTAAATTGTAATTTATTTGAAAAACTAAAATGAGATTTCCTTTTACCTCATAAATATACAATTGAATTCATATATACAAATATGAATTTGTATGAAAATATACAATAAATTGTAGATCTAAGCTTAAAAAGTTTATACAAACAATTTTATACAAATTACCTCAACTGTTTCACCATCTTCATTTTTAGATATACAAATATGAAAATCTAAAAAATCAAAAGAAATCTCAGTGATATACAAATAAAAATCAGAAAATGATAAAATCGCAAAAAAAAAATTGTAAAGAAAATTTAACTGTAAAACAGTTATCTATAAATTAGGAATCACGATTAAGAGGGAATGAGTGAAAACAAAATTTGAAATCAATTTTGATTGAGAGAATAAAGGAGAAAATAAGGGAAAGTGATTGAACAGAGAGAATGACTCATTTGTATATAAGGAAAATAGTGCTATACACGGTTATACAAATAAGAAGAATTGAAAAGCATAATTATCGAGATTAAATGGCTGCAAATGATAATATAAATAAGCATTAGCTATGGTAGATAATTAAATAGTATAAATTTGCTTAGCTATATAATTTTTCCTAAAAAAAACTTTTAGAATAAATATTTTCAACACTATCAAAATACCCCAGAGTATGATTTTTGTTGAGAAATCTCCAAAAATTTAACAAGGAAAAAAAGTGGGACATTAAAAAAAAGAAAAAAAAAAAAGAAAGAAGAAGAAGAAGAAGAATTTTGACCGCCGTCAATTTTTTTCAGGTGCAACTAGTTGGGCCTAGCCCATAAGAGGCATCAGTCCCAAAAATATATACATATATATATATATATATATATATACATATATATATATATATATATATATATATATATATATATATATATATATTCTTCTTATTATACTTTTCTCTCTTGCTGGTGATATCAAAGAAAGGCTCCGCTCAAAAGATCATTCAATTATGAGTATTTATGTTATAAAGTCATTTAACTTTATTTTATATCAATAAAGTCATTCAATTTAAGGTTTTTCTTTTATAAAATCACTCAACTTAAACTTTGTTCCTATAAAATCACTCAACCAACTTTTTCATTAAAAAGATATTAACATGATAAAATATATTAATTTTTATGTCATATAAATATGAATCCTACACATAAAATTAAGATCACTGCACACTAAGAAATTTGCATGAATTTAATTATATTAAAATTAAGTCTAAATTTAATTAAAATCACTGCCGATAGATATATCTGGCTGGATGAGCAAGGAAGTCATATGGAGAAAAAAGTCACTGCCTATTTTTTGTGCCGTTTAGTTTGTTTATTTATCATATTTTTTTTTTATTTATTTGAATAGAGATAAAATGTGGTCCATGTAATTATTCTTTTGTAAAAAAGAAATCAAGTTCCTGTAGACAACCACATACTTTTAATTATAATCAATCTTTGATTGAATGTCAATTTATTAAACACCAAAAACCAAAAAAAAAAAATCGATTTTTGATTGAAGGTCGATTCATTAAACACCAAAAATTAAAAAAATGTAAATCGATCTTTGGAGGCTAATTCATTATTTTTTTCACAAAAATTAATAAATTTGAGAAAGTTCCAGATTTATAATTTCGACAATTATGAAATTATAGTTTTTATGTTTGTTATATGTGAAAATTGCTCTTTAAGATATGCGTTTTCTTTAATTTTGTTTTATCTGTGGGGTCCATGTCAACATGGCATAAAAATTTAATTTATTTTGTCATGTCATATATTTTTTTAATGATAAATTTGGTTGAGTGATTTTATAAAAGAAAATCTTATAATTGAGTGATTTCATTGATACAAAAGAAAGTTGATTGACTTTACAAAATAATTCTCCATAATTGAGTGAACTTAAAAGATATTTACTCCATCTTTCCTTCCCCAAGGTATTATTATGTGTGTTAGTTACTCCCTCCGTCCCATTTTATGTGACACCATTTCCTTTTTGGTCAGTCCCAAAAAATATGTCACATTTCCTTATATGACAAGTATGTAAAGGTATAATTCCTCTTTTACCTTTGTTGGTCCCACTTAATCTTAAAGATAGTACTTTAATACATTTATGAATAGAGAGAAAAATGAATCTATTTTTTAATATGGCTATTTTTTGAAGGGACAATTTGGTAAACATTTCAAAATTTTCATTTATTTCTTAAATTTCGTGCCCGATCAAATGTTGTCACATAGGACAAGACGGAGGGAGTATTATTTTGGTGAGTCACTCTTTCCGATTTGTTTTAGTTATTATGCATATACACCAACAGTTATTATTATTTTGAAGAGTCGACAAATATTTTCTACGAGTATAATATATTTATAAATACTTTTCAAGGATTTTGAATTATTAACTATTAAAATCTGTGATACAAACCCTGTTATGATGTGTGGTACTGGGAGTACTCGTTGTTCATTAAGTCCGACAATGTTTATATATATTTAATCAAGACATTCATATTATTGTTTGATTTTGCTGTACATTTCCATTTGATGTTCAACTTAGTGATTCTTCTCCTCGTTTCGAGTATGTGATAACTGTGCGTGGCTGTTTCATTTTCTTATTCGCAGTTTTTGTGGATTAAACCAAAGAGAGTGTATTGAAAGTTGTAAGCTGTCCTCTTCATCACCTCAAAGCGCTCAAGTTGCACGGGCCGTACTAGTGAACTTGAACTCGTTAGGTATTTTTTGGAAAATGATTGAGAAAATCATCGTTGATCCTCTTGAACTATGTGATATTCATATCATGAGGGAATCAAAAGAAGACAAGTATGTGCGAATTGCAAGAAAATACGCTAAGCTCTGGCTTGAAAATGAAGTGCCTTCGCATATTAAGTTGGTCATACTGTGAAAGTAAGTTTGGTTTGATAATAGACGAGGTAGGGGTCAAATATCAAACCCCCGCCACCTCTAGGTCGATTAAATAATATCTATGTTAGTTTTCAGTTATTAGTACTCTTAAATTAATGATGATTGTATTTCTAATGGAGCTTTATGTGTGATCTTATTTTTTAAGTGTGATGGATGGGTTAAGTGGACGTGAGTGGCTTTTTAAAATTTACAGTTAAATTAATTGGTCAAACGAGTTCCTTTGTAGGATTGCGTCATGCGTCCCTATTTGATCTTCCATTAGAGTGAAGAGTAAATACGCTTTAGTTTTTGGACGGCATCAAAGTTTCAAAAGTATGACGGAGGGTATCTGTATACCATTTACGATAGTTTGGGATATATTTGTCCTTTTTCCCTTTAATATATATGCTCTTCTTATTGCATCTTATTTTCGAATTGCCAAGTGATAAGAGGTGATTTTACCACTTAGATAGTGTTGTTAACTTACACTTCCGTAGTTATTTTTGTATGTTTTGAGCTCAATCTTGTAAAATGTATCGTGTTTCAGATGTGTGGATTAACAGACGTGATTGAATCCAAAAATGTTGATGAAGAAGTAAAAAGAGATAAAAAAGAATAAAATATTACTCTCGAACTTACAAAAATGTGAAATCATTAAAAATCTGTGTGACATTTAGAGGTCTGTCCTAGTAAATACTAAAAGATCACTATTCTGTCCTAGTAGCATGGTTTATTTTAGAGACATAAAGTGATCATCAAAGTTGTCCCGTATTTGTATAAAGATATCTTAACTTTCAAAGTGTCCTATCACTCCAACAAAACTATTTAATATCTTTGTAAATAGGCCATTTTGATCCATTCCCTAGTCTGGGTTGTTACCACGCACATGAGGCGCGCCATGCAGTGTTTTCACTGCCATGGACCAGTTTAAAAGTGTCACATGTCATTTTCTTTCTTTATTATTAATTATTTAATCAATTTATGTCATCTTCCCCAATTTTAAATCCAAAATAGCCGTTGGTAGCCCTAATTTTTCGATTTCATAGTTTTTTCCATAGCAAGATCAACTTTGGTGCTCTCTATTTGACGACTTCATCATCTTCCCCAAGAAAATAAGGTAGGAATTCGTTTTATCTTTTAATTTTCAGTAGAAAGCGTTAATTTGAAGTTTTTTATGGTTTAATTTCTTCTCAATATTGTGATTAGGTTTTGATTGAAAATGTCAACTGCAATGTTGAATCGTATTTGTAATGATGAGAATGATATGATTGCAAGTGAAATTGTGATGCAAACATGATGACTTACTATCAATGCAAACTTCATGGTCGGAGAATAATCCATCTCGAAGATTTTGGTCTTGTCCACGCTATCATGTATGTTTTCTAATTCTTTTATGGCAATCTTTTGTTTATGCATTTTTCTTTAATTTGATTTTTGCGTATTTTAGGAGGATGCATGCAGCTTCTTTAGATGGAGAGATCGTGAAGATGTTGATATACGATCCAAGTATGTTATTCCGAGATTAGCAAAGAAAATTAAGGAGTTGGAAGAAGTATTGACATCTTATGAAAGTCGTGTTGAAAGTAACCAAGTCGTGATGAAGGAGAAAAAGAAGAGCAGATGTTGTAACTTGAAGCTAATTGTCTTGATCAGTATAGTGTGTTTTCTATTTTTAAGTCTAACCAAGAATGTAAAGGATGAAAGTTGTAGGTGTGCGCAACCAAAATTGCCTTAGACATCTTTAGTTACTTTCAAGTTTTTGAAGTCGTAGGTGTGTGTAACTAGAAGCTAATTGTATTGATTTTGCTAGTTGTAGGTGTGTGTAATTACTTGAAGGATGGAAGTTGTTGAATGCTCAAGTTTTTGTTGATCTTTATTGTCGAAATAGTTATGATTTGAACAAGTTGTTAATGTATTTGGTTCTCTTGTCTATATTATTGTGGTAACTATTTGAAACTTCAAAATTATGTTCCACTACAAATAAAAAGGCAACAACAAAACTGATCAAAAAGAGGACTTCATTGCAACATAATCATTCAAGTTTTGTTTGGTTACATGCAAAATTGAGTTTGATTCCAACCAAAAACAGCACCAAAATATACATAATTACATTTTGTTTGTCAAAATGAACAAGACAACATCAAAATAAGACAACATAAAAATGCCCTACTTCCATGGCACATGAGTCTTCCTACTTGAAGTTGTTTGGCTTTGGTTTTTAGCAGCAGCAGCAGATGCAGACCTAGTTTGGATAACCTTTTCAGTCCTCATTCTTTTTAGGTTGCTACTGGTAATAGTTGTATTCCCCTTCCATTTGAATTCATGTACTGGTGTGTAGCCAATATCACCAGTAACAACATCAGCCCTCTTTGTCACTCTTGTACCAATATTAATGACTCTTCTACTTGACAATCCAAGCTGCTTAGTCAAATAAATACACATTCAAATCAAAAGACATTTAGGCTTGCATTGACAATTGTAAACTTACATTGAGAGTTGTGATGATTGTTTTATACCTTGCAGGCAGTATCCAAGCATTAAAGCTTTCTACCTTATTGTTGTCCACAACATCACATTTTCTATGGTCTTGGAAATACTTTTTGCACCATGTATTCAAGTATAAAAGATCATCCAAACATTTTTGTCCTAATTTATTCATTGCCTATATATTATCCTTTAACTCAGCTTCAAATGTGAATTTAGTAATCCTCCAAAACACTCTTCTTCTTTCAACTCCTTTTCAGTTTTTACACCAATTTGCAAGAATATGTCTTGCACATTTTCTGTGTTCAACCAGTGGCAATACGTTTTCAACAACAATTTCTAGTCCCTTACAAACCAACATTACAGAAAAAAATAATTAAATGCAAAACTCAACAACAATAAAATAGTAAGATCATTCTCCAAGGTCAAGAATAATTACCTTTTGCATATCAGTAATGATGGATAGTTGATGCCCTTCTCCAAGGTCAAGACCATTCTTCACTAGTTCAAGAAATCATGTCCAGGTAAACTGATTCTCAACCTCAACCACTGCCCAAGCAATAGGCAACATTTGGTTGTTTTCATCTCTACAAACTGCCACTAACAACTGGCCTTAACACACACATTTGAGAAAACACCTATCAAAACCAATTAACCTCCTTTCGCCTCCAAAAAATGCTTTCTTTAAAGCATTGAAGCAAACATAAAATCCTTCAAAAATTTTCTGCCCAATTTCATCTTCTTCTCCAACCTTCACTACACAAGTACTATCTGGATTACTCCTTAAAATTTCATATTTATAACAAAAAATCTTACCATACTCCACAACGTGATCACCCATGATATCTTGTAACACTCTAGTCCCAGCTCTTCTCACTGTTGTCCTACCAACATGAATTCCCAACTCCTTTCTAATAATGTCTTATAAGAACACAATGTTGATGTTTGACTGTTGAGTTATTCTTTCTTTGTACTTGGTGGCCAAAAACTTTGAGTTGCAAAAATAGTTATGAGTTGATGTCAAACATTTATGGAAAGGGTTGTATCTTTTAATAATGAAATCTCCATTAGTTTTATCCTTGCTTGCACACAACAATCAAGGACAAGTCTCTTTACAACATCTCACTCTGACTCTGTCAGCCTCATTCACATATTTTTCAATTTGAATATGTTCTTGGACTGCATATTTTGTCACTGCCACTCTAAATTCTTCAACACTTCCAAAAATCAATCCTAATTCCCAAGCAATTTTTTTAGAAGTTGCATCAAACACAACTCTATTTGGGTTTTTTTTCCCCTTCTAATAGGTTTATGCACTACTTGATCAACCTCTTCCCCATCTCCCCAACTTGTTTCATCATCTATTTCAAATCTAAGAGCTTCATCACTTCCTATCTTACCGACTAAGCTTTCCCTAATACCAATATTTGTCTCATCATACCTTATATCTAGACCCTTTTCATCAACAATAATCTGATATGAAGTAGTACCTCTACTTTTCTTTTGTGACCTTTTGAAATGCCTCTTGCTTGCCCTTATATCTACATACTCTTAATGGACATCATTGTCAACCTCAGTATCTTCATTAGTATCCCCTTCAGATCCTGATTCATCTTCCACTTCATCATCAGTTGGATCATTATCTATTAGAGGATCAAATGAAGGTACAGAGGAAGGAGGAGGCACAATAGAAGGAGATGGTGGAGGCACAATAGAAGAAGGAGATGGTGGAGGCACAGTAGTAGGCTGATCTTCAAATAGAGTGCTGGAAGTTTCAGAAGGACCAGTTGTAGGGTTGGAAGGAAAAGTAGAAGTAGGATGATGATTATTAGGGTTAGAAGCCTCATTAAAAGATTCCTCACCTACCCCACTATCATTCACATTGGGGACAAACTCCAATTCAAGTGGGCCTAATTAGCTTTACTAACCCCATGAAAAACATACACCTCAACTGTATCCTTATCATTTATCATATTGAAAAGGCCAAATATAACCTTATCATTATCAACAAGGACCAATAACCCATCCCACTTGATGAAAAATTCACAATCTATTGTATATCCTAATTCCTTTATGTAGTTCCTCAACTTAAAATAAGCCATCCTATCAACATCTACGTCTAAGAATTCTGTCACATGCCCCCCAATATATTTAGGTGGGGGACCAACTTCTATTACGCCCTATGATACCATCTTAAAGTAATCAGAGTAAAAGTCATCCTGAAAAAGCATGTAACAAAGACAAACACAATAAACACACATTTCAAGAACAAACTCTAACAAGCTGTACACAACAAACATAATCACTAATAAACAACAGTAGCAGAAACACTAACTAACAAGAGTAGAAAAAACACCAACAGTAGCAGTAGCACTAACATTTATCCCTATCACTAACAAAACAAAAGACTTATAAACAAGTCGATAATGTACTAATTGAAGTCTACAAATGTATAAGAGACAAATAAGAAGATTCAAACTAAGTGGATAACATCAAACCCTAACCTAAAACAAAATCACTGATAGTCGCACTAAGTCGATAACATAGAACCCTAATCACTAACAGTCGCACTAAGTTGATAACACAACACCCTAACCCTAACAGTAGCAATTACCCAATAACACAACGAAAAACTATAAAATCCTAACAATGGCAACTATAGTAGGTTGATTCCAACACTTTTACGCTATAATAATCCCTAAAATCATAATAATTAGAAAAAAAGATCTTTATCATATGATGTAAAGCCCTAACCTGTTAGACCTTCAATACTTTGTCCCTCGAAGAATCTTCACCAAGACACATCAACAACAAGATTATCAACACCAACATGACGAGAAAACTTTTCTATTTCTTCAGATTTTACGGGAAGTTGAGAAATAAGAAAAGAAAAGGAGAAGACGACTTTTCTTCAAAGAATAGGGTCGGGTCGGGTTGAATTCTATTATAGGGAGTGAGCAACACGCGCGACAACATAGACGAGGGAATGGGTCAAAATGACCCTTTTACAAAGATATTAAATAGTTTTGTGGGGTGATATGACACTTTAAAAGTTAAGGTGTCTTTATGCAAATACGGGACAACTTTGATGGCCACTTTATGTCTTTTCTCTTTATTTTATCCTAACTCGAAAATGAATCAAAATTCAAATATGCAAAAAATGAGGTGGGTAAAACAAAATGTCTAAAAAGTCGAAAACTTGCTTGATTGAAATTTGAACTCACATGGATTGCTGCTGAAACAGAAAATTATACCAAAGATTCAAGAAATTCTTTTAGTGAAGTCGTATCGTCAAATTTACATAAAGAGCCAAAAATACCTTGATTCTATAGAAAATTACTCATAATATCCTCAATCTACCTTTTGATCTAATAATACCTCTAATCTATTTTTTTTTTTTTTTGTAGCTAAAAAGTTATCGTTAAAATTAACATTTCAACCTAGATGAACTTTTTCGAATTTTAAAAAGTTACATGACTTATTATGATTGATTACATATATTACTTAATTTAAAAATTGAACTCATCTATTTGCCCCTAATAATTGATAATATTTATATTTATAATCCATTTAATTTTGCAGGCATATGAGTAAAAATTTATCTATTTAATCTCGAATAAATTAAAGAACAAAGTTATTTCGTCAATTTACTAGTTTTTTTATATAACCATGGATTTATTTTGCCAATTTACTAGTTATTTTAGATGACCGTACATAGGTGCAAAGTAACTTTAATTACTTGTAGGGTATTTCTAAACCAAAAAATAAATTAGGGTTACTTTTTAATCAAATAATGAATGAAAGGTATTTATAAGGTATTTTCTTTCATTAGTAAGATAGGGTGTTTTTCTCCATTTTTCGATTTAACTTGTATCAAAAGTACCAATCCGCGTGAAACTAGTAAGCGATAAATTCAGTCATTTAATTTTGATTATTTTCCACGGTGGGGTGGACAAAAGGATATGAGATTGAAAAATATTTAGATGTTATTTTTGTGGTTTCAATTTGTTTGATCTATTTTAATTTAATACAAAGTTTGGCAAAATGAAGAAGATTTTTTAATTTTATAGTTTTAAACTAAAGATATATCAAATGTATCAAAATATTCTTTATTTTTGATCATATGATCTTAAATATATCATGTGGAAAGTTGAAATTAAAGAGTTGCAAAATTAAAAAAAATCAATTTTGGGTTTTGCTTTATATGGTTCTAATGAACCAACATTAAATTTGAAACATCAGTTAATCAATTATATGTTGTATAAGAGAATATTAAGCAAATCAGAGTTTTGGCCGGAGTTGTACGCGCTCTTTTTATTAAATGCAATCATTTTTTTATTTTTCACGTAGTAATAACAAAAAGACTGGAAAATATCATATTCAAAATAGATGTACTGTTGAAGCTCTTGAAATCATATATCTTGGAAGTCTATTGGGAATACATAGGGATAATTAAATCTTTTTATGATATTAGTTTGACTCTCACATAAAGTTTTGAGAGTTCAAATTTTACAATCCAAATACATGTTTTAGATATCTCCTAGTTCCCTCTATCAATATAAAAAACTGCAAGATTAAGTATGCCATAATGATGTTTCTTATGAGATTGTTCTGTGAAACATTTCATAGTTGGTGAAATATCGCGCTTAGATTGTAGTATTGAATTGAAGAAAACTTTCCTGATGATGGGAGCACACCATTACCAAAATAAATTTAAAATTGCCTCCCTGCTAGCATACTAGCAGAGAGGAAAGTTCCACTTGGAATTGGGGAAAATATAAAAATAAGGAATCGTATCATTGACAAGAATGCAAAGATGGAAAATAATGTTTTGATCACAAACAAAGATGATGATGTTCAAGACGTAGTCCGATTAGAGAAAGCCACAATTAGAGATGGAACAGTCATATAAACTCAGGAATAGTATATCTTATTGAACTATTGGACATTCATGGAAATTAAAATCTCTACGTGAAGAAGGTAAGAGTGATGACCTATTTCTCATAAAAACTAAGCACATTCAACAACTAAAGCTTTTTGTGTTCATGTGAAAAGAATAAAAATAATCGAGACACACGTTTTAAATAAAACTTGTCTCTTGTTGTGCATCTATTGTCTTAAAAAAAAATTTAGAAAATGGAGGAAAAAATATCATGTATAAAAATCTATCTAATCTTGTCATTTTAAAATACCAAATCCATCGATTAATCAAAAAAATTGGAACAAAAGGATAGGAAATAGCAAGCAATTTGTAGAATATTTGGATGTTACTTTCAATTTGTTTGAGCTATTTTAATTTGACATAAAGTTTTAAAAAGTAATGAAGATTTTTTTAATCTTGTGAGTACTAAACTAAAGATGTCAAATGTTCATTACTCTTGTTGTTTTAAACATGTCATATCAAAAATTAAAATTGAAGAATTAATTGTTAAAAAAAAAAAAGAGTCAATTTTTTTAGATGGACTTAAAAGAAAGATAAATCAAACAAAGTGCTCTGGCCGCAAGGTCAGTTTCCTTTAGTAAGTGATGAGGTTTGGTTTTTGATAGAATATATGCGTCCACCAATGATTACAGGACCAGGTCCTCCGACAGAATAAAAGTGTAGAAAATAAATAGCACAACGTAAAACAGGCACAAGAGTTTTACATGGAAACCTCCTTGCTCAAGAGAGTAAAACCACGATCTGTCACACATGATTTTCAATTGTTTTCACTAATCTTCTCAAGAAAAAGTGAACACAGATTACAACCACAATAGTATTGAGATTAAACTCTTAATCTCACACTAAGTAATACGCCTATTACTTACTGAGCCTAAGCAATGCAACCATTGCCCACTATACTAACCCTCACTGATTAATATATACTTTAACTGTAAGACACAAAGTTAACTCTAACAATGTCCTTACAATGACTCACACAAAGATTTGAAACGTTTCTAACAAGAGTGAAACGAATCTTACAAGTACAAACATTCAATAACAGCAGCAGGTACGGAAAACACTTCTTCAGCTGATCAGGTCCTTGTTGTATGTGTTCTTGTGCTTGAGTTCTTCCTTGAAGATGACTTTCTCTTTTTAAGCTTACGAGTTTTTTGTTTTGCCAAATCTTGGTTTGCGTTTGTGTTAAGAGATCATATTGAATGAACACAAACTACTTGAGACCGCTCATTGGCAGAGAGCTTGTTTCTCTTAAAAAGACGTGCACCTACCACATCAGAGGTGAAAGCTTTTCTAACATCTATCTTGTCGTCTTTTTCACATTCTCAATCTTGCAGGGACCAGGTCCCTTGCAATGTTCTTTGTGAATTCTTGAGAAGACTTGCTAACTCTCTTTCCCTTTTTGATTGAATGAATTTTTTTGTTGTTTGTCATTTTGATTATATCGACCAGAAAGAGTTATTGACCATTGGACAAACAACCTGGTCCGTTTCTATTGGTGAAGTACGCTGACGACTTCACCAACCCACTGACAGGACAACTTTACAGTTGTACACCATTATAAATCTGGACGAGAGAACTCTGCCAGGGACCGGGTCCCTGCATTTGTGAGCCACTGAAACAGACAGTCTCATCCGCTCTTCCTATTGGTGCAGTACACTGCAACTTTCACCTACCACATGACATGATAACTTTACAGTTATACCCCATTTAAATCTGGACGAGAGCACTCTACCAGGGACCGGGTTCCTGTATTTATGAGGATCATCAAAACACCTAAAATATAACAGTTTCTCATCAAGCCTACACCAATAGTAATTAAGAATTTAAAACAAACAAATGCACTAGATGAAACAAAGCAGACGTATGATGTTTTAGAAATCAAAGTGGAAGTTGTTTGCTCAAATTCAAAAGTGCAAAAATGGCTTTGTGTCGCTTTAGGAGGACTAAATTGTTGAAGAAGAAGAAGAAGAAGGATATTTTATTTTCAATTATGTTTGTCTGCTAATATTAATGAATAACAGTCTTAATTTTTGTAGTTTAAATTTTGGTTTTATCTGTATATTTTTGTTTATTGTTCAAGAGTAAGTTGTATATTTTTGAAAAATATTACTGTATTCAACAAGAATATAAGCATGATTCAACAAGAACAAAGAAAACAAAAAGTTCAAATGTAATAAGCAAATATCTGAGATCAAATATTTTAGCATACAAGCAGGTATATATCTTGATTCAAAAAACATATACTAGTAAAATAATATTGTTCAACCATGCATGATAATTCTTACCATCAATTGATTCTTCAAAATTGAAGCATGAATTCATACACAACACATGAATGTCACAAGATATGATTAGACAACACACATGAATATTAAATTAGAGTTAGAGTTAGGTAATAGAATTGGGACATAATTAGGATGCATTGTATTTAACTATTACGTTTTTTTTTTTAAATCTGAATAAAGCTAATTATTACAATATTATAATCTGGTCTAAAATCTCTTTCAGAGAAATTATTAAAATCATAGTACTACTATTTTTTTAATGTTTCTGTATTTGATACTCTCTCACCAAATTAATTCGAATTTATAATGAATAAAAGGAGGCAAAATGATTTTTTTTAATACATATATATATATATACACACACACTTGCATTTATATATCTAGGAAATTTATTTAAGATAAGAAAGATGTATGTGGTTAAATAATAATTTTAAATTTAACCTTGTAATAATTTATAAAATTTATACTCGAAAAGTTAATATGCTAGGTACGTAGATACTCCCTTCGTCTCAATTATGTGAGATCTTTTACTTATCAAATTAAAACTATGTGAATAAGACAAAATAATTTTATCCCAAGCATACAAATTTCTGAATATATATGCAGAAGAAGAGAGAAGTATCAAAAACACTCATAAACTTTGCGGGAATTATTAGTTTTATCTTGAACTATTGACAACATTTAAAACACCATTTTATTTGACTAATTGAACTTAAATACACCCCCAATCTTGCAATATGAGTGAAATACATTTATAAATTCTCGTCAAGTTTAGAATGTTTTCAACACTTCTCTTATTATATTATACTAAGTAAATAAGACAAAGCATTTAAATGTTTATAAGTTACTCGCAATCATATATTTAAGAAATTTACACAAGACAAGAAATAGTTTTTCACATATATTTAAGAAAAATATAATGTAGATTTAGATCGTGGGATTGTAAAAATCTTTTGAGAGAAAGTATATGGACATAATTAATTATAATAAGAACCATAGTTAGGGCATTGTTTTTAATAACTGAAATGTCACCACCTCCAAATGGGAACTTGGAAAAAATGGAAAGGAGTCAAATTTAAATTAAACATAGTAGTTTTGAGATCAAACAAGTCTGTCTACCTAATCTTATTCCTAATGCACGCCATGTCATTTTTAATCTTGGTGTATTTAGGATGTTTAAAGGTCCCGTTGACACAAACTAATTGATATATTCTTTTTTATCCATGATAATTTGTTATAGTGTCCATAGCTTTGCTTTTTTTTTTTTTTGCCTAATCCTCAATTTATTTTACCTCTTCCGATCGTCGACCCAAATCAATTAGACTATGTTCCCTCCCTTCGGGTCTCTCACATAATCCATCTCAACACTATAAAATATCATTTTGTCCTATTCATTTGTAAGTGGTCATAAGAAATCATTTTCAGGTGGTGTTTGTAGCGATAACATATCAATCCGTCCGTCTATAAAAAGAAAAAAATAAAGGAGCAAAGGAAGTCAAAAACTAGCGAAAATGCATTCTTTGCACAAAGTAATCACATTTCAATTTCCCCTGTTCCGTTTTCCTCTTGCTATCTCCTCTGTATTCAAATGCTGCTGTTGCTCCACTTCCAAAACCCAATAACAACAATAATGCACTTGTCGAAAAGGCTTGCACACATAGATCTGACAAACCTTTCTGCGTAAACTACCTCAAAAGCAATTCAAAGGTTATATCAAAATCAAATCTGTTAGACTTTGCACTTGCAATTATTCAGTCAGGAGCTGACGATGCCAAAAATATACACGCCTATTTGTCCAAACCCAAAGGAAAACAGAGCCCACAAGCAATTCAGGCTTATAAAAATTGCAAAACAAATTGGGAAAATCTGGCTAGTGGATTGGAAAGGAGTGTGAAGTTTATTACAGAAGAACAAGGGTATGGTTATGACACAACAGATTATGATCTTAAAGTGAATCTTGACAAAGCTAATTGGTGCGGAAATGCGTTAGAATCTGCAAGGATTCAAGATCCTGTTATCGCACAAGGGGTGAAAAAAGTATCACTCGCTGTAATGGGAGCAGATGCTATTCTGGTAGGAGTTAAGCCTCCCAAAAAACTGGATTAGTAATTTTATAAAAGAATAAGAATTTGTGATGTTTGTTGAAAATTGAATGACAACTTCTTATGTTATCACCTACTATTGAAATTGATGAATAGTTCGAGATTGTTTAAGTGAAAGTTAAATTCAAAAATATTGTGTGGTGTCTTTTATGGTATAATGCCACGTGGAATGTGTGTGTTCTACTTGTTTATACTGAAAGTTGGCGGGCATAGACGTCAGCTAAGACTAAGTCAAAAGGTACGTTTATGTATATTGCGTTTGAAATACTCTGTTGAAAGGAAAAGTAATTTTGGTAGACAATAACAGCATACATCTGACAAACAGAGCATGGAGTAAATGAGCAGTTGAACATACATAGATTAGTGAGTGTTCCATCTTTTTAATCCTCAACATACATCGTTTCCACAAACAGAGTATGAAAAGTAAGTCTAGCTTATCTGGGAAATCGTCTAGCGATAACTCCCAGTATGAACTTCTCTTCATCAATCATCTCAAAGCGGCAACAATCTCCTACACGCAAATTGTTGGCGCAGATAAATTTGCCCATCCCTTTCGTTAATAGAAGTCAATCAACAGACCTGTGAACTTTAACCGGCAAGCTACCACAACCAGTTTGAAGTGTAGCTATTATATTAAATTGTTCGCCCTTGTTCACAAATCTGTTGCCAAATGCAGCTGGTATACTCTGCATAAAGTGTGCATCAGTCACAAACAAACCTAAACAGAACACACATTGGAGATGCAACATTTTTCGCCTTATCAAAAACCAAGGTCAAAGAAACAACGATTCAAAGATGATATCTTTCAAGAATTTTCAGATATAGATTTTGATAATAGGTGATGTTCAGCCAACTTGCACATACCTCTCGATTAATTCCTCAGAATACCTGCTACCGCCCACCAACACAAGTGTCGGGGAACTCTAACAGTATACTCCTCTAAAACTCTAAAGTGCAAGGTACTACATTTCATACAATTCCATCTTCCAAAGAAGTGGCAATTTAAGCAATTTATCTACAAATGCAAAGTATTAGCAATTAATAGTGCTGGCAAAATGAGCCTATATTTTGGCAACCCGCCCAATCTGTTCATATTTTAATGGGTTGGGTGAGTGATTTTTTATATGAATAAAATATGAGTTGATACCCATATTTAACCCATAAAAATAAGGGTAAAATATGGATTAACCCAATAGGTTAAGCTTCTAATTTTTATTCATTCAAAATTCATCGTATCACTAAACATATTGTAACTTCTCTTCCTTTTATGTTCTTCTATTGAACTACTCCATCCGTTTAAAAAAGAATGATCTAGGTTGAGTTGATACAGAGTTTAAGAAAATAAATAAGACTTTTAAATCTTGTGGTCCTAAATTAAAGTTATGTCAAATGTATAAAATTGTCCTTTAATCTTGTGGTCTTAAACATGCCACGTGGAAAGCGCTGAAAGTAAAATGTTACCAAAAAAAAAAAAACCATTCTTTTTGAAACAAACTAAAAAGGAAAAGAGGCCATTTTTTTAAACGGAGGGAGTAATTATTTTTTTCTATAATTGAAAAGGTGAAGTCTTTGGCCCTCCAAAAATATATATTTTAAATGTACTTTTCTTTTGTTAATTATAATTATATTTTTTTTATTTGTTTAATTTTATATTGGATAATAAAGAATAGTCTAAAATAAGCAAATCATGTATTAATATTGACATTGCTTAAAGTGCATCAAGCATGTTTTAGTCCTAAAATGCAAATATTCATTTACTTTGAAATTAAAAAATTTTCCCCATGTTATTACATAAATTTATTTTATATTGACAAAGTTAAGCGATTTTTTTTTTACTTTTATGATACAATAAAACTAAATAAAGCATTTTTAATTTTTTTCATCTAAAAAAAGACTAAAATATTTTCTTCATGTTGAATTCTTAAGTAGAATATTATTTACTCATAAAAATATGGGTAAATATGGGTAAACTAGTATTTTACCCAATCGATTTGTTACTCAATCCATTTTTACCTATATCAAATATGGACGGATTGAATTATTACCCATTTTATGTTGACCCATTTTCAACCCGCCCAAATTTAACCCACCACTAGCAACTAACAAACTTACCAAACGCCTCAAGTAAGTTTTCTTCATGACGAGTTCAAATGAAGTGATCGTCGGGACAGTAAAGTTTCATGACCCGGTTGAGTTAACTGTTTGATCAGCGGGAGGTGGAGCTGCACATATAGTTGTACCAGTTGCTTTTTGTAAGGATTAATATGGATTTGTATCTAAAAAGAAATCGCGCTCAACCTGTTCCACAACAACTTGCCAAGATCTCCCTGCGGGACCTTCAAGCACAAAGAATATATGTAGTCCTTCAAAAAATAGAGCTACAACATAATCAAACCCGAACGAACAAAATATTGAATAAAATAAAAAGAATCTTTATCACTAATGAAATACTTCAAATAAAAAAACTCTGCATTATGAAGAAAGAGTGTAAATTAACCGTGAAATTGAACAATTTTATTAAGCTTATATATGATCATTCGGTAATATTCATATTTTATCCGAAGTTTAACTTTACTTAAAATGAACCTTATAAATAAGGATTATTTCAAAATTTGCCTTCCACTTTGCCTTCATCGTAATATTAATACAATAATAACATATTCAGCGAAATTTTACAAGTGGAGTCTAAAGAGAATAGAATATATGTAGTTCTTATCATTACCTCGTGGAGGTAGAGAGATTGCTTCTGAAAGACTCTTATTTAGTAATAATATTGGCCAATTAACTCCTAAAGGAGAAAACCAGTGTCCTTTTTTTAGGACTGCTTATCTATACAATTTTCTTTTATTGTTTTCGGCATGACTTCTTCATTACTATAATTGCTTTACATGATTTTTGATATGCTCTACTTATGGGGGACTATCAGAAACTGTAAGAATTATTATTAATTATTATTAATAATTTCTTACTTATGGCCCAAGTTTACTTATAACCCAAATAATACCATAAATAATATTTAATAAGGAATAGATCTCGTCTATACATTGGTTACTTGATGGACGTACCAGATTAAGTCATAACCTCTATAAATTGGTCCTTCCTCCACCCATTAGGGTTATCACATATTCTCTACAATAATTCCATCGCTGACGGTTGTGGTAACATAAAGTTAGGGCAAGGAGGTAGAAACCAATTTACGACTAACGCTTCCGCTTCTCTCTGTGATGATGTCTTCCTCATCAGGTATGTGCCTCCTAACGATCTCTATGTAAGATTATGGTGTTCAAGAGCCTAAAGTATTTAATCTTACATGTGGCATCAGAGCCTGAATTGTTTGAACGGATAATCTTCGTATATAAAAGAAATTAAAATTATGTATTCGCTGTATCTTAGTGCTTGATTGCATGTATTGGTGACGGATCTTCCCGAAGATTCTTTATACAAATTATTGTCTTATTGTATCAAAGATCTACTGACTTATTTAAATAATGGAATATCATTAATTATCAATTATGTATTGAACAAATATTTTCATAAGACTAATGTTATAATTAACATATGTTTACATATTAATTATGAATAGTTATGTTTTATTTTAGATTGCACAAATTCTGAAAAATCTTAATAGTTCCATGATGTAATAATTATGTTTTGTTTTAGATTGTGCAATAACTTAAAGTGGTTGTTATACTAAGCAATAAATAATATGTGTGTACTTTCGTGCAAAATAGTTTGTTAGCCACCAAAGTGGCCAAACTAGATAAATTAACGTCTACACATATAATATTTATGATCACTTTATGCATGTATTATGTTACTATAGTTTGTTAGTCACCAAAGTGGCCAAACTAAAATGTATAAAATTATTCACATGCACAAAATTTTATGATATTATGTGTGCATTTGTATTTATATAGTTTGTTAGTCACCAAAGTGGCCAAACTAGTATGGTTAAGAAAAATATGCATTCATAAAATTGTCATTTATCTATGAAAGTTAATTAAATGCCTATATATATTGAAAATAAATAGATAAATTGACTTTCACTATTGCTAGAACTTAAGAATTTACCCAAAGGTGAATTAATTATTCTACGAATAGTGAACATTATGAGGTAAATTAATATTTTCAGTCAAACATATATTGTATATCCAAAGATGTCGTATATGTTTGGTTAAGTATATTTAATTGCCTATTAAAGATTAAAAAAAAATGGCATTTAAATTATGAGAGTGTGTTGTAGTATCTACCCAAAGGAGAATTACGATGTACTTTTATCATTTTACTGAATTCACATTATTTTTAATTTGTGAGCATGTATATCTTTTGCAGTTATTCCTCTTCATTCGCATGCTTCATCTGTTATTGTATTCAATGAATTGAACTTCTCTGAATGACATGAACAAGTACATTTCCACTTAGGTGTAATGGACCTTAACTTGGCTCTGCTGAATGACAAACCTACTGCCATTACTAATAAGAGCAGTGAGGATGAGAAGTCTTTTCATAAATCATGGGAACGCTCTAACAGATTAAACTTTATGTTCATGCAAATGACTGTTGCTAACAACATTAACTATTCTACAAATAGAAAGTGCCAAGGAATACCTAAAGTTTGTGGAAGAACGTTTTCGTTCTGCTGATAAGTCTCTCGCTGGTACACTAATGGCTGAACTCACGACCATGAAGTTTGATGGGTCGCGTAGTATGCAAAATCATATCATCGAGATGACTAACATTACAGCAAGACCTACGACCTTGGGGATGAAAGTGGATGACACCTTTTTGGTTCAGTTCATTCTGAACTCATTGCCTCTTGAGTATGGACCATTCCAAATTAACTATAACACTATTAAGAATAAGTGGGATGCTAGTGAATTGTCTAGTACGCTTACTCAAGAAGAGTCAAGACTTAAGAAACAAGGAGGTCATTCCATTAACCTCATAGGTCAAGGAGCTGGTAAAGGACTTAAAGTGAAGGCCAACAAGATTAAGAAAAAGAAAGCACCTGCTAAAGTTCCACAGAATGCTCATAAGGAACTCAAGGTTGATGTGTGTCATTTTTGTAGAAAGGAAGGACACTACAGAAAGATTGCCTAAAATGTAAAGCTTGGTTTGAAAAGAAAGGTACATTTAGTGCTTTTGTATGTTTCGAATCAAACTTAGTAGAAGTTCCTAATAATACTTGGTGGCTTGATTCTGGTGCAACTACTCATGTATCCACTATGTTGCAGGGATTCACTACGATCCGAACTACAAATCCAAATAAGGATTTCTTGTTCATAGGAAATCGCATGTAGGCTTAAATTGAAGGCATAGGGACTTATTGATTGATCTTGGAGACTGGACATCACCTTGATCTATTACAGACTCTTTATGTTCCTTCAGTTTCTAGGAATTTGATTTCTCTTTCAAGACTTGATGTTTTTGGATTTGATTTTAAGTTTGGACATGGATGTTTCAATTTATATAAGAATACTATTTTTTATGGTTCTGGTGTTCTTATTGATGGTTTATATAGATTGAAACTCGATAATAATTTTTCTGAATCCCTACTTACTATTCATCAAAATATTGGAATTAAACGCAGCTCACTAAATGAAAGTTCTGCTTGTTTGTGGCATAAACGTTTGGGTCATGTATCCAAAGAACGATTAAAAAGATTAGTAAAGAATGAAATTCTTCCGAATTTGAATTTTGCTGATCTTGATATATGTTTGGATTGCATTAAAGGAAAGCAAACCAAACATACCAAGAAAGGTGCCACAATGAGCACTCAGCTTCTTGAAATTATACACACTGATATTTGCGGACCCTTTGATGTTCCATCTTTTGGTGGAGAAAAATATTTATCACCTTTATCGATGATTTTTCACGTTATGGATTAATCTATTTGTTGAAAGAAAAATCTCAAGCAGCAGACGCTCTCAAAGTGTAGGTTAATGAGGTTGAAAGACAATTAGATAGAAAAGTGAAAATCATTAGGTCAGATAGAGGTGGTGAATATTATGGAAAATATAATGAATCAGGACAATGTCCAGGTCCATTTGCAAAATTCCTTGAAGAACATGGCATATGTGCACAGTATATTACGCCAGGAACACCTCAACAAAATAGTGTTGCAGAAAGGTGTAATCGAACACTTATGGATATGGTTAGGAGTATGATGAGTAATTCCTCATTACCCAAATCATTGTGCATGTATGCTCTTAAAACTGCTGTATATTTATTAAACGGGATTCCTAGTAAGGCAGTTCCAAAGACCCCTTTTGAACTATGGACGGGAAGGAAGCCTAGTTTAAGACACCTGCATGTTTGGGGTTGTCAAGCAGAAGCTAGAGTTTATAATCCACATGAAAAGAAATTAGATTCTCGAACGATAAGTGGTTACTTTATTGGTTATCCAGAGAAATCTAAAGGGTATAGGTTTTACTGTCCAAATCATAGTTCGAGAATTATTGAAACTGGTAATGCAAAATTCATTGAGAATGGTGAAGTTAGTGGGAGTGTTGAACAACAAAGTCTGGAAATTAATGAGGTAAGGGTAAATATTTCATTGCCTATAAATGTACCTACTTCCACACCAATAACAAATGTTGTTCCTGTTGTGGAAGAACACTTTAACAATATTGAACAATATTTGGGTGAAACACTTCAAGAAGGAACTAACTCACAAATATCTGACGCAAATGACCCACAAACAGTGCCATTAAGAAAATCTTAAAGAGAAAGAAAATCAACCATTTCTGATGATTATGTGATTTATTTGCAAGAGTCAGATTTTGACATTGGAATTAATAAAGATTCGGTTTCATTTTCACAAGCCATAGAAAGCACTGAGTCTGATAAATGGATTAATGCCATGAATGAAGAGTTAAAATTCATGGAACACAACAAAGTCTGGGATCTTGTTCAATTACCAGAAAGTTCTAAAAGAATCAGATGTAGATGGGTCTTCAAGACCAAATGCGATTCTAATGGTAATATTGAACGATATAAAGCCAGACTTGTTGCCAAGGGATACACTCAAAAAGGAGGCATTGATTATAAAGAGACCTTTTCACCGGACTCAAAGAAAGACTCATTAAGAATTGTTTTGGCTTTGGTAGCTCATTGTGATATAGAGTTACATCAAATGGATGTGAAAACTGTCTTTCTTAATGGAGACCTTGAGGAGGATGTTTATATGGACCAACCAGAGGGTTTTGAAATTAAAGGAAAAGATCAGATGGTGTGTAAACTAAAGAAGTCAATATATGGACTCAAACAAGCCTCACGACAATGGTATATAAAGTTTAATGATACCATAACATCTTTTGGATTTAAGGAAATTACCGTTGATCGGTGCATATACCAAAAGATTAGTGGTAGTAAGTTTATATTTTTAGTTCTGTATGTTGATGACATTTTACTTGCTGCTAATGATTTAGGCATATTGCGTGAGACGAAAGACTTTCTCTATGAACTTTGAAATGAAAGATATGGGTGAGGCATCCTATGTGATAGGAATAGAAATATTCCGTGATAGATCACAAGGATTATTGGGACTGTCTCAAAAAGGTTATATTGAAAGAGTTCTAGAGAGATTTAACATGAACAATTGTTCAGTAAGAATAGTTTCTATTCAAAAAGGAGACAAATTTAATCTCATACAATGCTCAAAGAATGATATAGAACAAAAAGAAATGGAAACAATTCCTTACTCTTCTATTGTTGGAAGTTTGATGTATGTTCAAACTTGCACAAGACCGGATATTAGTTTTGCGATCGGAATGTTAGGAAGATATCAAAGTAACCCTGGAATTGATCACTGGAAAGTTGCAAAGAAAGTCTTAAGGTACCTGAAAGGAACAAAAGATTACATGCTCATGTATATGAGATCCAATCACTTAGAAGTTATTGGATACTCAGATTCAAATTTTGCTAGATGCGTTGACACTAGAAAGTCCACATTTGGTCACTTGTTCCTATTAGCTGAATGAGCAATATTGTGGAAGAGTGCTAAGCAATCTGTCATTGCTACATCCACAATGGAAGCAGAATTTGTGGCATGTTATGAAGCCACAATTCATGCATTATGGCTGCGGAACTTCATTTCAGGACTTAGGGTTGTCGACACCATTACCAAGCCGCTGAAAATTTATTGTGATAATACTGCAGCAGTTTTCTTCTCCAAGAACGATAAGTACTCCAAAGGTGCCAAACATATGGAATTAAAGTGCTTTACCGCCAAGGAAGAAGTTCAGAAACAAAGAGTGTTACTTGAAAAATATTAGAACTGATCTCATGATTGCAAATCTGTTAACAAAATGCATACAACTAAAGACATTTAAAGAACATGTTCAAAGAATGGGTCTTGGTTGTACTTATGATTGATGCATTTATGATGTTTTTACACTCTGAGCTCAAATTATGTGTTTCTGATATACATTAATGAATTTCTTGTTTCTCATAATCGTGTACACATTATTGTTTTGAGATATTACAAGATAAGTCTCTATGAGACATTATTGTGGACCATAATGTTATATGTTTTATAGCTTATGAACCTAGTATGATGAGTTGCTAATGTAGTAGTATATGGAAGGAAATATGTAACTTAAAATTTATGTACAACCGCCATAACTCGCATTAGTAGTTTGTTATATTGTGATATGTATGATGGACATTATAGAAGAGATTTATTGCATGCGCCACTAATGTTTATGAAATATTAATGTTATATAGTCATTGGGCCAAGTGGGAGAATGTAAGAATTATTATTAATTATTATTAATAATTTCTTACTTATGGCCCAAGTTTACTTATAACCCAAATAATACCATAAATAATATTTAATAAGGAATAGATCTCGTTCGTACATTGGTTACTTGATGGACGTACCAGATTAAGTCATAACCTCTATAAATTGGTCCTCCCTCCACCCATTAGGGTTATCACATATTCTCTACAATAATTCCATCGCTGACGGTTGTGGTAACATAAAGTTAGGGCAAGGAGGTAGAAACCAATTTACGACTAACGCTTCCGCTTCTCTCTGTAATGATGTCTTCCTCATCAGGTATGTGCCTCCTAACGATCTCTATGTAAGATTATCGTGTTCAAGATCCTAAAGTATTTAATCTTACAGAAACAACTTCTCTAGAGTTGTATCCATATGTTAAGATAATTAGGATGATTAATTAAGTTACAAACTATACCTAACTCAACTAATTAATCCAATAAGTTGTTTAATTAATTAGCAGCTTGAACACTGGAATGACCATTCTACCCCTTCTTTACCTTAACTATTGGTTTTGATGACAAATAGTGTCAACCAAATACGAACATTGATTGTAGCACATCTCTGCATGTGAAGACTTTCTTTTATGGGATTATTTCCATTATTAGACTGTATCTTTATTTAATTGATATCACTTGTTGATTATATATAATGAAAACTCTATAACTAAATGAAATGTTGGATGAACTTAAGAACGTACACTAATTTTCTCAGCATTCATGCGTTACGAGTACAAAGCCTTCTAATGACCACATACATATACCCTTTTTTTCAAACCTCACTTTTAAAATTATACTGAACATATTATTATTGTTCTCCACATAATCTCCTCTCATATAACTTTATTTCTCAACATTCATGCCTTACACCGTGTAAATTTACAATAACCAAATTCTAATATAAGTATTGAACAATGTATATAGAATATAAAAATAAAATAGGATAATTACATTTACTGCTCTCTCAAACTTTGTTGCCTGACATATAACAAAGTTCTGATACTTGAGTGCTAAATTCCATAAACAAAAGGTTTCATTTATATGTTGTCATATTAAAAATAAATATTTTTTAATATTTGTTATTTCACAAAATTAATACATAAATAATATTATTCTTCTTATTTTACTTTTGAGAGTCTAATCATGCAATTTAAGTCCATTTGAGCCCAAAGTAAACTTGAGTCAGTCAGGATCCACCCAATTTATATTTGAACCCTTTGTAATATCTTCAATTTCAACCTAATATTCCCATTTGACACTCCTGGTCATTAGCCCTGAAAGTATGAATTTGACCAATATAGAAAAACTAAATAATTAATTCATAATCATTGGTCAATTTAATAATCAAATAAATTAATTTATGTTCATTTATTAAGAACTTGACTTCTAAAGATTATTCTCTTAGTCCCTTTTTATATGTCACATTTTTACTTTGCACTTACATTAAGAAATGATGTCACTTTACCCTTCTATCCTTATTTAATGTTTTCTTAAGTCAACTTTATTAATAAATGACAAAATTAATTAACTACTCTATCAAAGGTATAATAGGCAAAATATGATAATTTATGCAAAAATTTTATAAAATGACAAATATTGTGATCCAGCTATTTATAAAAAGTGATGACATATAAAAAAGGATAGAGAAAATACTAAATAAGGATATATTGATAACCTTATCTAGTTTTTTTTTTTTTTTTTTTTTTAAGGGCGTGAAATCTCAAATAGTTTGTGTTATAATGTCTTCTACTATATAAAATATTTGTACATGTGCCTTAGTAATAAAATACATGGTGTCGCTGTGGCACCATATAATAAAATGAAATTCTTTCATTATTTTTTCTTAAAAAAATGATGGGTCCCAGCCTCCCATACTTTTTGACAACGTTCCAATATCATAGCCGTTAGCAAGTGAGAGACAACAATCTCCCCTAATGTAACCCCAATAAATTGCCTCAATCGCACCCTAATAGTTGAATTCTTTGTTTTCTTTCATGGCGGATTTCGACAAGATTCATCAGCCAACACTCTCATCACTGTAATTTCGGTCTTTTCTCAAAGAAACTGACACCCACAGGCCTAAAATCACACGTTAAGGGAAGAAGAAAGAGCAGGACCCTTCAATTGGATGAACATAAATGGAGTATGAAAGAATGGACAAGAGAAATCTACAGGTAAAATTGACCGTGTGAGCTTGTTAATCTTGAAGGGTCAGTAACAATTGGGGTAAGAGTATAAACCCTGATGCGCTATGTTCGGATTACTTGTTAATATCTTGTTTCTTTATTAGCTTTGTGATCTGGGGATTTTTTTTAGCTTCATCATTTTTGGTCTCTTGGTGATTCGAAGTTTCGAACCAACAATAAGCGGAGGGTGGTTTTGTGATCTGGTTCCCCAATGTGAGTTTGAATTTTCAAGGCAAAATTTAGATTGTGTGTGACAATGGAGTATGTGTACTGCTTGATTGTTAATTTGGTTCTTAAATGGCTTTGTGATCTGGGCTGAAACATGTGGAGCAGAAACAGGCACATTATTCCTTTCGGTCACCACAATACAAAACCAAAACTACAACAGAGCCACATACTAGGAGTGCAATAACATATGCTTTCATCTTCTAATTTAATTTGTAACTTCTTTATTAATTGTCATATGCTTTTATAGCACCAGATTGCCTAATCAATTTTCTATAAAAGCTTGTTGAACAAGTATTAGAATGAGACATGAGTACATAAGAAGTATGTTGAGAAATTCTATTTTGATTTGACTGTGTGAGCTTGTTAATCTTGAAGAGTGAGTGACAATTGGAGTAGGATATGCTTATGTACTGCTTAGTTGTAAATTTAGTTCCTTAATGCTTTGTGATAAAGCAAATTTTTTCGTTGTCTCTTTCCCCAATAGGGGTTTTAGTTTTCAAGGCAAAATTGTCACTGTGAGCTTGAGAATCTTACAGATTCAGTGATAATGGTAGGGTACAAATGTACTGTTTAGTTGTTAATTTGGTTCTTTATCCACTTTGTGATCTGGGTTGAAAGCAAAAGTTTTCACTTTTTCTCTTTCCCCAATGTATGTTTTGATTTTCAGTTAGTTGAGGGTTATTGAAAGAGCATAAGTAATACAGTTGCATAATTCCTCATTCACAGAACAATATGCAATGAAAACCATTATCAGATGCCAATTTATTTCACATGGGAAGATTGGTGATCATTTTTTTTCTGGTCATAATTTTGGAGAATAGTGCTTTGTTTTTTAGAACTTGTAATTTCTAAATTGAGGGACTGGTAAGATTCACGTAGGTGTTTGGATGATTCTAATGGTTACATTTTATGATACCTGGTAAGAGTGGCTTGTGTTCTGGTTGAGTAATTTTAGTGCAGTTTGACCAAGGGGGCAGAGGACTTGTCATCTCTAAGTAGCTGATACGGCATGTGTTTCTTTACTTTTTAATAAGTCCATGCACTTTTCTTTCTCTCGAGTTCTTTTAACTCTTAATGATGCATGCAATGCAAGAAATGCTCTTGCATTCTCTAAGCGTTTCACTTTATTATGCCTCAGTGCATTATTTCAGCTATTTATGCTTTGTTTGTATCTGCGAATCCCATCTTTCAGAAACTTTTTCCTTCATAACATCTCTTGAATTCAATTAGCATTTCAAATTTCATCTATTTGAACACATCCATTGCTGGAAGCAGGCAAACCACCGGATCACAACAACAATGTAGAGGCTAGGTATGTTATAATGCCTTAATGATGCAATGCAAGAACATTGAATGGCCTGATGTTATGACAAAAAATTCTTTTGGCAGCAAATGGCAATAATTTGCGCTTACAGTCTCCTCTTCAATGTTGATTGATTTCCTTTAAGAATACGTAGATCGAGAAATTGTTGATACAGTAATGGTTCTACCAGTATTGAAGCTTGTGACACTTAAATTGAAAACACTGAGCAAATCCATTGGCAGTAGGCTCAAGAAACAAGCTGGTTCCACCCCAAGTTCTCTTTATCGGGCATGAATTTAATCTAAATCTCCTTTTTTTGGTATAGCTAATTAGAATGAAAGGGCATAAATTGTGCATTATTTCTTCTGCCACCTCCACCTTGAAAAGAATGATTGAGTTAGGAGTAGGACTAGGACTAGCAAAGTCTCTAACTTTTATGTTTATATGAGAACTTCATATTTTTTGTAGAATTGGTGACAACATAGAGCATAGATTCCAATTCCGTAAAGAAAGCTCTTAGTGCGTTTCAGCAAAAGGCTGGTTCTTGCTATTGTTTATCACATTACCAGAATCTAATTTGGGCTATTTGAGCTGATAGTGCAATTATTGTAGTATATATCAGTAAGTGCTTGGAGAACGAGTTTGTTGTGTGGCTATTTTTAGACTTTAGTTGTGCAAAAGTTTAATTGACTATGTGATGTGAACGACCTGGAATTTTATTTTATTTTTCAAGATGTAAGTTAGGATGAAAGCTAGGGGGATAGGGTGTTGGGAGGTTAGTGGGCTTAAGGGGAAGGGCCTCGAGGTGGGGCTTCGAGTCTGGAGCCTTGAGGGGCGGGGCCTCGGGGTGGGGGGGGGGACTCGGTCCGGAGGCCTCAGGGACAAGGCCTTGAGGTGGGGCTTTGGGGCTGGAGCCTCGAGGATTGTCCTTGAGGTGGGGCTTCGGGGTTGGAGCCTCTAGGTGAGACCTCGGGGGAACGGGGGTTCGGGGCTGGGCAGGCCTTCTAGGCCTCAGGGACAAGGCCTTGAGGTGGGGCTTCAGGGCTGGAGCCTTAAGGTGAGGCCTCGGGGAGCGGGGGCCTCAAGGGGCATGGGGAACGGGGGTTCGGGGCGGGGCGGGGCAGGCCTTCAAGGGCGGTACAGGCCTTGGGCCCTCTAGGGGTGGGGCAATGACCTTCTAAGGGCGGGTACTGCCTTGAAGGGAAGGTACGACCTCGAGGGGCAGGTATGACCTTGAAGGGGGGGCCGACCTTAAGGGGCGGGTACGACCTTGAAAGGGTGGGTACGACCTCGAAGAGGCGGGGTGGGGCCGAGCGAGGGGTTTGCCTCGAGGGGCAGGTGAGACCTCAAAGGGGGGCCGACATCAAGGGGTGGGTACGACCTCGAATGGGGCTGGGTCGGGCCTACTTCAAAGGGGTGAGGCGAATTCGAAGGGGCGGGGTGGGGCCAAGCGAGGGGTTTGCCTCGAGGGGCAGGTGAGACCTCAAAGGGGGGCCGACATCAAGGGGTGGGTACGACCTTGAATGGGGCTGGGTCGGGCCTACTTCAAAGGGGTGGGGCGGGGTCGGGCCTACTTCAAAGGGGCGGGGCGGGATCGGGCCTTGCTCGGGGTGGGGCAGGTACGGCCTCGCTCGGGGTGGGGCAGGTACGACATTCGAAGAGGGGGCCTGCCTCGAAGGGCGGGTACGACCTAGAGGGGTGGCGGGCCTCGAAGGGCGGGTCCGACCTCGAGGGGCGGGTCCGGCCTCGAAGGGCGGGTCTAGCCTCGACGGGTGGGTCCTGCCTCGAGGGGCGAGGCGGGCCTCGAGTTGTGGCAGCGATGTTCTTAGGGGACGTAAGAACACTTCAGGGGCGGCAGGCTGTTCTTAAGGGTGTAAGGGCTTTTCTTAAGGGGCGGCAGGGCTGTTCTCAAGGGGCGGAAGGGTTGTTCTAAGGCTGGGCTAGGCGAGGCTGACCACGAAGGGCTTCAAGTGCCGGCCTTGGGGGGCTGCCTCAAAGGGCTTCAAGTGCCGGCCTTAGGGGACTGGGCAGGGCCTACCTCAGGGTCTGGCCATGGGCTAAGGCTCTCTTGTGAGGGTGGAGCCGGCAGAGCGTCGAGGGCAAGAGTGGCCTACGTCCTTTGCAGCTAAGGCGAGCGAGTCAGGTCGTGGTCGAGTTGGGTCTTGAGACGGGTGTCAGGTCTCAGGTCGGAGTCTTCTCAGATCGGGGTCAAGCTAGTCATATTCAGGCATTGATCGGACGAGCCTTGGGGGTCTCGAGTTAGAGTCGGATATCGGGGTCGAATTCGAGGTTGGGGTAGGGAGTCAAGGTTGAGTCGGGGTAATGTCTAGGTTGGGTAATTTTCCATGTTATTCAGGGTGCTTTACGTCATTGTGATTTTACTCTGTTTTTAGCTTTGCTATTTGATAGCTAAAAAATTGTAGCTTTATTGAAACCGAAAAAATGAGTAGGGTGAGGTAAAAATGAAACATTCCTTGTTGAAATGTGTTTGTATATAATAGTACTGAAACTTATTGAAATATTTGTCATTATCCTTATTATTAGTAAGTCTCGGTGAATATGCTAAGAAAATTATTTAACTGAAACTCTAGAAGTAAGGAGCATCTGAACCTGTCCAAATGGATCGCATATTCATCCTTAGAGGTGATTGCAACTAGTTTAATTGTAGTTATTGCATGTTGATTGTTCTAATTTAATATTTGAAGTAAATTCTGAACCTGTCCAAATGGATCGCATATTCATCCTTAGAGGCGACTGCAACTAGTTTAATTGTAGTTATTGCATGTTGATTGTTCTAATTTAATATTTGAGGTAAATTCTTGGTTTTTAACTACTTTGACATGTGACATGATACAACATGGAAAATCAGGCAGAATAACATGGAAGATCAGGGGCTATTGTGTTAACAATGATAAATCTACATTGTTGCAATTCATGAACAACTTCAAAGTTGGACTTGGTGAAACATCTCCTGTTGCCACCATTACAATTTTTGCTCTGAGTTTGAAGTTTTGCTGAATAAATAGAATTGTCGGTTTCTGTCTCTTCTTGTTGTGGTGCTAATTGAGAGCCTAACACAAGTTTGTCACCAGGAGGATCACTTGCTTCCTTAGTTTCATTTGATGTTTCAACGTTTCTTGATAACTCAACTTCTGGTCCAATATGAGTATTTTGTGGTTCCTCATTCTTTGGATAATTCAAATTTCATCATGATGTCCATTGAAGTAGTCCTAATCGACTCTTCAGGCACAACTTGTGTTTCACCCGCGACCACTACATGGATGATCTCGGGATTCAAGTTCTCATTAGCTCCACCCTCCATAGCCTGAGTCATCTGAACATAATCATGTTCAAGGAATGTGCTTTAAGTTCATTGCTTGGCTGAACTTGAGTTCTGCATCAGGGGAAATAGAGCTGAGTTCAGCTAGAGTACTTTGATTGAATTGATTCTGTTGATTTTCTTGTCCACCATGAGTCCATTCTTTTAGCTGAATATCTGCCCAACAAATAATATGGTTAATGTTATGACTTTTATTGTTTTGTATTCTCATTAAAAGGTTTATGACGCACGAAAGGAAGTTTTGTCACTTTGAACATCTCCATCCTCACGTTTTCTGTCACGTTGCAGATGCGAAGCTAAAATTTAGTATTTTTCCTTTGGTTAGTGTCAATTTTGTTGAAAATTTGGTACAAGTTGGTTAAAACGTCTGCTTGTGTATATTTCTCTGCTTAGCGTTGATTGTAGAAATTTTTGAATATTTATTTAATTTCCTGGCATTTCGTTTCAATGTGTTTGATTACAGGTGGATGCGAGATTGATCAGGTTTATGGACATGTCTCGTTAGTTTCCGACAATCAGGTATTTATGTGCTTTCATTGTTTTTTGATTTAGATTTGTTATTCTAGCTGCTTAAATTTGTTTAGGTAAAAATTTAGTTAAAACAAGCATTGTTTGGGTGATTTTACTCTGTTTTTAGCATTGCTATTTGATAGAGTTAGCATGTTTTGCAAGACTTATGGTGGTTTTTCTTTCCCTTGCCCACAGCAAAAGATTGCTATCTTCAATTGTTATTTCATAGTATATGAGAGTGTTTAGATGTAGTCCTCGCTGTTCTCGTCGTCTTCTAATTTTCTGTTGGCAAGCTTAAATTATACTAACTCATTGGGGTGTAACACGTCTTCCTCGCAAAACCCACAGGGCTCTACATAAGGTTGCTTGTATCGATGCCTGTCAGCCTGCTAGGTTTCAATCGCAGTGACTCGTGCTTGTCAAAAGTAGTTTTGAGTCATGAATTTGAAGATAATAGTACTCTACAATTTTTTGCTTTGTGAATTAGTTTTTTTTTTGTTTGATTCTTATATCTGTGTCTCATTTATTTTACCCGTGGAAACATTTTGGAAATGGATTTTGAGCCATTTACTACTGTAACTCTTCCAAAGACACTGTTTGGTGATATCTTTTTCTCATTTGTTCAAGCCTTGGTGGATAGAACTACTCAGCCCGGTACTTGTAGCTAAACTAGCCATGTTCCATGACCAAAACCTATTGAATTATTAGGCTGGCCTAACAAGTTTCACAGTATGTAAACCTATATCTTCCAAATTTGTACTAGGGAATTATTGTGCTAGTTTTTTTTGTTACTATGTTAAAATGAGAACTGTGGGCTTAGACATTGCGAATAGGAAGGTACTTCTAAAAAAGTTTATTTTTTCAAGTGTAGCCTTCCATACTCTACTGATTCTTTGGTGTAGGAAAACATTGCAATATCCAATATGTAAAATTGGCGTAGAAGACCAATTTTAAAATGTGTTGCTTTGTCAAATATGTAATTTTATTTTAATGCTAGATAGAGCTTAAACAGAATAAGATTGATAAGAACAGAACAAATTAAAGTACTAATAAAGATGGAGGGAAAGTCTTGGTTCCATGATCAAAGATATCGGCTTTTTTGGGTGTATAGTCAATCCATAAATCTCCTCCATGCTTATATCTTCTGGCTTCGTATCTCCTGCTAATTTCCAATTGAATCCATGCAACAAATTAGCCATTGTTGTTCGAACAACCTTCATACCAAGGCTATACCCCGGGCACCTTCTCCTTCCAGAACTAAATGGCAACAACGCAAAATTTTGCCCTTTTATATCCATGTTATTTTCTATGAATCTTTCAGGAATGAACTCTTCTGGCCTATCCCAATACTTTGGATTTCTTCCTAAAGACCATGCGCTTACAAAAACAGTTGTCCCTTTTGGTATCTCATAACCCGCAACATTACAATCCTCAACAGAGTAATGGGGAGGAAGCAATGCACATAAAGGATGAAGTCTAAATGTCTCTTTGATTATGGCATCTATATAAGGTAGCTGAGAGAAGTCCTCTTCTTCTACCCATCGTTCTCTTCCAATGGCTCTGTCAAGTTCCTGGTGTGCCTTCTCTATGATGTTTGGTCTCCTCAGAAGTTCTTGAAATGCCCACTCTATCGTTGTTGCTGTAGTATCTGTTCCGCCACCTACCAAATCCTGACATTGATGACAAATTAAGAAAATGGTCTATCTATATTATTCTAGTTTTAGAGAAATTAAGTAAACTTACATGTATTAATCCCATCATACTATCTGTAGTAAGCTCAATTTCAAGATTAGGGTCATCAGCAAGGTGTAACATAGCATCAACCATATCCTTTGGAATATAATTCTCCTCTGCTTGCCTCTTTGCCTTGTGATTTTCAAGTACATATTCATAAAATTCTGTCATATTCTTTCCTAATGCCTTCATTCGTTTTACGTATCCTTGCAAATCGAACCAACTAAGCCAAGGTATCCAATCCCCAAGATTAATAAACCCACTAAGAACAAACCACTCATCAAACATCCATTGCAATCTTTCATAAGTTACTATTGAAGCATCTGAGTTTGACTGATCACTACAATATGTTTCACTCATAATCAACCTATTTATAGTGCGAAGAGTAAATAGAGTTAAATGATCTTTAAGCAAAATTGGTTTTCCTGAGAGAGTAAAAAGACGAGAAATCAAAGTTCGCCTTTCCTCAACACGAATATACTCTAATGAATTAAGTGTTCTAGGATTAAGTAATTCGGTTAGACATATTTTTCTAGTTTGACGCCAGTGTGCACCGTAAGGTGCCCATGTCATGTCTGAGTAGTTAAAACTAGTGTACTTACCAGCAGCTAATGCGGGACGAGATGCAAAGATAGCATCATGTGTTTTCAATATCTCTTTAGCCATTTCTGGAGATGATGCTACCAAAACAGGCTTCGAACCGAATTTTAGGAGCATTAAATCTCCATATTTTTGTGAAAGATGGTGCAAAGACACATGTGGGAGTGAACCAAGGAGGTTCAAATTGCCAATAATTGGCCATGGCTTTGGACCTGGTGGTAGTTTCCTTTTGGGATGGTTGAATATTTTTAAGAAAAAAGCTAATGCTAGTAGCCATGACCCAAACACTATGAAAACCCAAGAGATCTCCATCTTTGATAATAAGTGACTGAAGTTTGAATAGATGTAATAATTCAAGAATGCTTCAGAAATATTTATAGGGCAATTGAATAATCAATAAAAAGAGAAGAAGTGATTGATTGCATATTTCAAGTGGTCCCATATATTGCTATGAAATTCATATTTTTTTCAAGATTGCTGCAAAATTGATACTAAGAAAAATTGGTAGTTAAGTACGTCCTCAAGTGGAAAAAAATTAGTGCACGTGTTGCAATCTATAAAAAAGAAAGCACTCTTTTGTGATGGCTTATTTTATTACATGAAGAAATGACCTGAACACTTCTTTGTATACTAGAATTGGACAAGTACATTAATATGGCTTATGGTGTAGTAATGATGCTCTTTTATCCTTAATTAGAGGTCTAGAGTTAGAACATTACAAATTGAGATAATTTTGTTGGGAATGTCACACCGAGTGGTTCGCTACAGTGCACTATCCAATTTCAGTTGGAGCTCCAATGCAAACTACAGACATCAAACAAAAAAAAACAGGTACATAAGATATTTAGTAATGCAAACTACAGACATCAAACAAAAAAAAACAGGTACATAAGATATTTAGTAATGGTTCGTAGATGTGTAGAGGAATATTTTATACGTGATGAGGCAAGACAGAACAGAATAGGGCAAGATAAAATTTCATTCTTAAGAAATGCAAATGGAGTTGGGGAAGTTGGTAGGTTAGACCTATATTTAAAAAAAATAAAAATAAAAATTGAAAGCAAAATACTCCTTCCGTTCACTTTTACTTGTCACAATTTGTTTTTGACACACCTATTAAGAAAATAATTAATGATAAAGGTATTTTACCAAATTATTTCCTATTAAATGATGTCTTAGAAATGATTTGGAAAATAATTATGTAATGCTAAGGGAAAAATATTTGAAAAAAATATTGTCTCTTCTTGATATATTAAAAGTGACAAGTAAATATAAAAATCTATTTTAAAAATAAGTGACAAATAAAAAGGAACAGAGAAAGTACTATTAGTATTTTCCTATAGATATTTTGTGTTAAAAAGAACTTTCTTGTTTCGTTTGTGGGATCCAGCCTATATCCCATATGTTAAAAGGAAGAAAGTCTTCCTTTTCTGTTTGCCGTAGATTTTTGGTATATCTTTATTGAAATTGGCTACAGGACAATTAATACAAAGTGAAAAAATAGGCATATTTTATCTCGATGAATAAGGAGCTCTACGTCATTATAGAGATAAATATTAGAGAGTAGAGTGAGGTATATGCTTGCATTCAGTTTTTCATTTTGGTTTTATATGGTTTGAGTTTTTTGGTTTTTGGTTTTGAAGAAGTGTAACCCAATCCGAACTAAAATAAATTTGGTTGGTTTGGTTTGATTTTTCTCTTTTTGGTTTGAATTTTTTCGGTTCAGTTAATCGGTTATGTCAATAATTACAAACATAATAAAGCTATATTTGCAATTTGAAAAAAAATATATATATTAAATTGAATTTTTTAAATATATAATTCACAAGTAAAATGTAAAACACAATACTTAAAAAGTATATCAATTATAGATATCCAAACAAAAAAAATAAACTAAACCATAATGAAAACAACTAAAAAGTAAAACACAATACTTAAAAATATATTAATTATATATAATTCGATTTTTCAATTTTAATTTTTCTAAATTCGAAACCAAACCAAAAATCCAAAAAATCAATCCAATTAAAATTCAATTTAATTTTTTGGTATAATCCAAATAATGCACACCCCTACTATATTGCCTATATAAGATAACTTGTGCAGAAAAATATATTAAGTGTGAGATATTTTAACAAGGTAGAAATTAAAAAGAGGACTATCTTTTCGAGTCTGAACCAAAATAAATTTGGTTTGGTTTGATTTGGTTTTTCTCTTTTTGGTTTGGGTTTTTTCGATTCGGTTAATCGGTTATGTCAATAAATTAGAAACATAACAAAGTTATATTTGCAATTTGAAAAAAATAATATATATTAAATTGAATTTCTAAAATATACTTTTTAATATAAATCACAAGTAAAACGTAAAACACAATAATTAAAAATATATCAATTACAGATATCCAAACAAAAAAAAGAAAAAAACTAAACCATAATGAAAATAACTAAAAAGGGACAAAACTGGTTAACCCCAACTTAATTTTTACCACCTTTCCCTAACTCCTCCTAATTCCCTACTACCTTTATGTATATTACCTTGTCTCTACACCTTTCCATTGTATAAAGTTTGGTGAAATAATAATAAGTGTGTTTGTGTGTTTAAGTTTTCAAGTTTTCAAGAAGCTTTTTCGGGGGTTCCCGAAAGGGAAATCTCTCTCCGTTTATCATGTAAGTTTTTACGATGTTTATTCTCTAAAATTTTCCCAAAAAATATGTTAATTTTCATATTATCTTTTATTATTTTCCATGTTATTTTAAGTTTTAGCTTAATGTAAATTAATGTACATGTGATAAAAGATTACCCTTAGTTTATGGTTAGCCTCTTAATTTCTTAAACAACGACTATGGATTAGCCTGTAAATTTCTAGGATTCTTGGCCTTGATAGTCCGCTTGATAAAGGACGTAGTTGTTGCCAGATAAATATTCAGGGTGTGGCTAAAAATGAAGTTTTTAAGAATATAGGTTAAGAGGAAGAGATGAACTGGGTAAGATAAAAAAAAAAAGGGGGGGGGGGGGGAAATTAGGGTATTTACATCATAATTAAACGTGATAAATCTAAAAGAGAGAGGGAGTATTGAGTAAGATTTACAATATTATTTTACATCTATCCTATTTAACTGCTTATTATTGAAATATTATTATATATCTAAACGCTTATTTATTTAAACGCTTAACTACCTACCAAAAAGTAGTTGTTGCCAGATAAATATCTGGGGTGTGGCTAAAGATGAAGTTTTTAAGAATATAGGTTAACAGGAAGAGATGAAATGGGTAAGATAAAAAATAAAATAAAATAAATAAATATAATATAAAAACGGGAAAATTAGGGTATTTACATCATAATTAAATGTGATAAATCTAAAAGAGAGAGGAAGTACTGAGTAGGATTTACAACATTATTTTACATCTGCCCTATTTAACTGCTTATTATTTAAATATTATTATATATCTAAACGCTTATATATTTAAACGTTTATACTTATATATTTGGTATCAGAGTGAGAAGTTTTTGGGATCATATTAGTACATAATAATACATAAAAAGACATCATTTTTTTAGAAGTATAAGATTTATATACTGGAATTTATATAGAGATATAACCTTAAAAGAGTAGCTGTAGCTAGAAAAAGACAAATAGAAAACAAATATAATATTAAAATTACAGAAGATTTAGATAAAATATTAGATCCAGACTTTATTAATAATATAAGGTGGGAAATACTAGGTTACTATAGTGATATAAATTGGTGTAATAATAGAATAGATTGGATATATAAAAACTTAAAAAAGGAAGCAATATTGTTAGGATAGTTAATGCAGACTTTAATTAATAGATATAGACAGTTAAAGGAGTGGCTTCACGAAGAAATAATTCATAGAGACGTATTAGGTACTACCGAAAGAGACCTTAAACAACAATTAATTTTGGAAAAACAATTAGACACGGAAGAATCAGAACACAATATAAAATATCTTAATAGAAGATTAGATCACACTATAAGACAAATACATATCTCTAAATTACACATAAGACAATATAAAAAGGCACTTGATTATATACACTTATAAGACAAATACATATTGTTAGGATAGTTAATGCAGACTTTAATTAATAGATATAGACAGTTAAAGGAGTGGCTTCACGAAGAAATAATTCATAGAGACGTATTAGGTACTACCGAAAGAGACCTTAAACAACAATTAATTTTGGAAAAACAATTAGACACGGAAGAATCAGAACACAATATAAGATATCTTAATAGAAGATTTCTATCACACTATAAGACAAATACATATCTCTAAATTACACATAAGACAATATAAAAAGGCACTTGATTATATACACTTTGGATAAAATATATGCCTCTAGAATATATTAAAAGAATAAAACAAAGATATAATTGGCTTTATGATGAAATAAAATATAGAATTAAGCTTAGACAGATTCTAAAAAGATTAATAGAATTTCTAAGTTGGGTAGACGAAGAATTAAAAAAAGAACAAATAAGTGAATTTTTAATATGGTCAAAAGAAGAATTAGCTAACAAAGAAATATCTAAAACTTATACTATAGATTTGTTGATAGAACATAAAGCTAACGTAGTTAAAGAAATTAGTAGCATTAAATTAAATATAAAATATACTACTAATAGAATAAAACATTATAAAAGAATTAGTCAAGTTAAAAGTTCATTAGGATAGAAAACATAGATTCTTTAAGACATTTAGAATATTTAGACCTAAAAATACACCCGGAGAAAAAAATATAGATCATTATATAAAAATAACATTTTAAAGTGTAATTTCACAGAAGGAGAACATATACTATATTCTGAAGATAAGCAATATAATACTTTAATAGACTTAATAATAAATATTAGTGATAAAATTCAACAACAAGATAAAATCATAATAAAATTGTTAGATGAAATAGAAGCAGTACAAAACAAACAATATAAGATTTTAGATAAATTAGAAAAGAATTCTGATTTTTTAAAAGCACAAGAACTAGAAATAGAAAGAAAAATCCAATACTTAGATACAAAATTTAATCTAAAAAAAATACCTACAAAAATAGAAAAACTGGTAAAAACTATAGTAGAAAAGCAACACAAGAACTAGCAATAGATAGAAAAATCCAATACTTAAGTACAAAATTTAATCTAGAAAAAATACCTACAAAAATAGAAATAGAAAGACTGGTAAAAACTATAGTAGAAAAGCTTAAAGAACTAGAAATTAAAAATATTCAAGTAGTAACAAAAATTATAGAACATGTAGAAAAATATAACCACTGAAATTAGTCATCTGAAAGAAATAATTACTAGACTTGAAAGAATCTCACTCTCATGAGTGAAGAAGACGTAAATTATAAAAAAACATTATAATTTACAATCAATTTCCATCAAGAACCAATATGATATTCTAGTCACATTCCTTCAAGCCAAACAGACAAAATAATCCTAAAACAAAACAATACAATAATAGTATTACTAATAGAATTAAATATAAAAATAGACAAAATATTGAAAGAAAAATAATCGGACAAATTCATAAAAATACAGAAATAGATGAATTAATCCTAAACAAGAAAAACCAAAGTTAATTAAAAAACCTAAAAAATGGACTTTCTTTCAAATAGCTGAACAACCCAAGAAAGCAGACCAAGTTTCTCAGAAAATAAAATAGGAAATAATTTAATTTCATGAATATTATCTAGGAGATCATCAACTATAGAAGAAGATCAAGAATTAAATGAAATAATAAACATAGATAGAGATCTATAGATTTTTAAACAAAATAAACTAAAACTATTAAATCCAAAAACTTTATACAATGTAAAATATTTATCTAAGAATAATCAATTATATAGACACTATAGAGAAGAACAAATATCAGCAATATGAGACAATTTTGCAATTTTAGATTTAGTAAACCAATGTTTTGCAAAAAATATAGAAAATACCAATCTAATGTTAATGCATATGGGATTAATAGTCATAGAAATAAAAGGACTAACTAGAAAAAATTTAGGATCTAAAGTATTAGTTGTACTATATGATGATAGATGGTCAAATTTAAAGAAATCTATAATCGGATTAACTGAAGTAGATATAACAAATAATGGAGGAATATTTTATATTAGTTTAGACTTTTTAATAAATTTAAAAGAATTTGGCAAACATATTAAAATAGGAATTCAGACCAAAGGATATGAAGAAATGAATAATAGAAATAATTTATTAATGTGTGTAGGTTTTATTCAAAAAATGACCTTAAGTAGTAATACAAAATTTAAATTCCAAGTAAACGATGTGGTAGAAATAATGGAAAATAAAGGTATAAAATTAATCAAACAAATAAAAATAAACCCAGAAAAATATGCAGGATTAGAATGGAATTTAGATAAATTAAGTAAGCCAAAGGTGTTTACTCCCGAGCAACATTTAAGGTATACTAGTTCTAAAGGAGAAACATCAATTAGATTTACAGACTATAATTATACTAGTCAAAGAGATTTAGATGACAGTGATTTCGTACAATACAAACCAAACAAGAAGAATTTATGAATATAGAATTAATACAAGAAGGGTATGAGGTAGAAAGAGCCATAGAGGAAGCAAAAAGACTATATCAAAGGAATAATATGACAGTTTTTAAGTGTAGAGGATGTAAAAAGGATAAAATGGATATAATGAAAATAATAGAATATTTTAGAATATGTCAAGAAAGAGATGATAATTTAGCATATAGACACTTTATCCATAACTAGTTATACGGAACTAATGCAAGAAGCAACTAGTTCACACAGTGTTAGTCCTTTCCAACGAACTAGTGCAACCCCGAATATTAATTATAGTACAGGTAATCTACCTAGAAAATCGTGGATAAGACCTTATCAAGAAATAAAAGATAATATCAGACCAGCAGAAAAAAAATGTTTATAGAAGAACCTATTAGACTACAAGAAGGAGAAAATAAAGAAAAAAATATTAAATATAGCTGCACATGATCCACAAATGTGGAATAGCACATGATCCACAAATGTGGAATACAATTATTGATTTATGGAAAGGAATAGTAGTAACAGACTTTATTAAAAATTATCAGGAAACTGATGCAGAAACTATGTATAGATACTTAGAAACTTTTTTAAGAAAATCTTGTAAAGCAGTATGAGAATCATACAAACAGACTTTTCCTCAAGAATTCCAAGTACTAATTGAATTAGGACCAAATTCATATTATTTTACAAATAAAATACATGTATTATTAACAAGAGAAGACCCTAATAGTGACTTTGTAGCACTACAAAGAAATGCTGTGATTAAACTACTATTGTACCATTAGTGAAAATACATTTAATGAAGAATTAGGTAAAAAATTATTTAATAAACTACCAGGAGCTTTAGGAAGAGAAATAGAAAAAAGATGGTATAAATCACATGGTCTATAGGACAAAAAATAAATCACATAATGAAAATACTAACAGAAAAATGTACAAATATACAAATACAAAAGCAGTTAAAGCAAAATAATGAAATGAACTTTTGTAAAACAATGATATATACAACCCAAAGTTATGACAAAGAACCTAGTAAAACAAGATGATATAAAAGAAGAACCGAATATAACCAAAGACCTTATAAACGTAAAAAATATTTTTTAAGAAAATCTTCAGCTAGAAAATCATATTTAAATAGAGATAGACATGTTAGAAAATATAGAAATGATAAAAATTACAAAATTAAGTTAGAATGCTATACTTGCGGAAGTATAGAACACTTAGCAAATATATGCCCTAAAAGAAATAATATGAAAACTAGAAATTCTCAGTTAATAGAAGATTTTCAAGAAACCCTATTAAATGTAGATGAATATATGTCAAACACGGAAAGTATATACTCAGTTGTTAGTATGGATATAATAGAAGAAAGAAATCAATCAGACTCATCTGATTCAGAAAATGATAATTTAATTAATGAAATAGGAATAGCAAGAAATGAAGATTACCGAGACAACATATTAATAAATAATATAATGAATATTTCTCAAGAATGTAGACATGAGTTCGAAAGATTAAAAGGAATAAATAGTAACCAATGTAATATATATAAATGATATTCTAGTAAAATAAATAGAGCCAAGTGTAAAAATTGTTATATGGAAGCTTGTATTAGTTGTATAGAAAGTAAATTAAATCAAAAAGTAAATCAAAATGAAGAAAAAATCTATATAAAAGACCAGACTACTAATCTAAGACTAATAACTTTAGAAACAAGAATAAATGACCTAGAACAAAGAATAATTAAGTTAGAAAAAGGTAAACAAAAATTAGACATAGATACTACACAATCACAAGGTACAATACATTTAGATCAAATATTAAATATAGAAGAAAATAATACTAATTTTATATGCAATGAAGATAAAAAATTTGGAACAATAAAAATATTAGTAAGAATAAAAATAAAAGACGTAGAAATAGAAATATTAGCATTAGTAGACACAGGTTGTACTATCTGCATACTTAATAAAAAGATAATGCTTCATAATTTGTTGTCAACTCTAAAAAAATTTAAGCAACCTATACAAGCAATACAAATTGATGGAACTTATAATCTATACGACCAATATATAGAAAAAGTGCAAATAAACTTTATAAATATATGTAGTGAATTCTATAAACCAACATATAATATGTATAAGATATTTGTAAGAAATCTTAATATTAAAACTAACTTAGTCTTAGGTTTACAATTTCTCATACAAAATAACGGAAGTTGTTTAATTTCTAGAGTTGAAATAATGATGTTTAGAAATGCAACATATACCCCTGTACAAACTAGAAAAATTTTCACTAAGAAATTAAATAAATATAATACAATACAATTACATGTTGTGACGATTGTAGCAATAATGACAGTTGTTGTTCAAATAATAGGTATATGAAGAAAAACAAGAAGAAAATTATTCAGACAATATGTACCTAGAAGACATAAAAAAGATACTTTAATAAATATAGAAATAAAATTTTACAATTTTCAAAAAGGAATAAATACTATAGGAAAAATTAAAAATCCTAAAGACTTAGAAAATATAGTAGCAATATTAAACGAAATGAAAATAATAGGGGAAAAATCCTTAATACATTGGGAAAATAATAAAATTATGTGTAAATTAGATATAATCAACCCCGAGTATACTATAAAAACCGCAACAATAGAAGCTAATAATGAAGATACGGAAGAATTTAATAAACAAATAAAGGAGTTACTAAAACTAGAAATAATAAGAAGATCTACTTCTAGACATAGATCAACAACATTTATGGTTAGACTTGTCCAGAAGGACATTTTGAATGGCTAGCTATGTTTTTTGGGCTAAAAACAGCTCCGCCTATATTCTAAAGAAAGATAGATGAAATGTTTGGATACTATAAGAATTTTGTGCTAGTATATGTAGATGAAATTTTAGTATTAAGTAGAGATATACAAGAACACTTAGGACACTTACAAACAGTATTTAGATTATTCGTAACATATGAAATAATAATAAGTAAAAAGAAAATGGAACTGCGTAAGACACATATAAATTTTTTAGGAGTAACTCTAGGAGAAGGATAGGTAAAATTACAACCACATATAGCTAAAAAAATGTTAGAAAAGCCAGATAAATTAGATAATACTAAAGAACTACAAAAATTCTTAGGATTAGTAAATTATGCTAGAAACTTTATTCAAAACTTAGGAAAAATAGCAAAACCTTTGTATGCTAAGACATGTAGTAAATGACAAAAACATTTTAACATAGAAGATATAAAATTAGTACAACAAATTAAAGATAAAGTTAATGACAAAAACATTTTAACATAGAAGATATAAAATTAGTACAACAAATTAAAGATAAAGTTAAAAATATACCAGACCTACAAATACCCTTAGAATCAGATTATTTAATAGTTCAAATCGATAGAAGTAAATTAGGATCAGGAGCTATTTTAAAATCCCGACCTAATAAATATAGTTCAAAAAATGAAGAAAAAATTTGTGCATACAAAAGTGGAAAATATAAAGAAAAAGGTAATATGAGTAGTATAGACGCCGAAGTATTAGCAGTAATATATGGTCTGAATAGTTTTAAATTATGTATTTTAAATAAAAATGAAGTCCTAGTAAGAACAGACTGTGAAGCAATAGTAAAATTTCACGAAAAAATAAATAGTAAGGCTAGCAGTAAAAGAAGATGGCTAAATTTTATTAATATAATATCTATATATAATAATATTATTTTTGAGTATGTTAAAGAAAAAGATAATGATCTAGCAGATAAATTAAGTATATTACAATTAACAACTAACTAATTTATATTTCAGTATGAGACCAAGCATGCGACCAAATGGTCAACTGCCAGTAGACAAAGGCAAGGGCATGACCCTGCTAGACACTTATGCTCAGACTTTATTAGACAGACTAAATTTCAGACCATTAAATACAACAAACAATTTAATGAAGCGAATTTATTTCGGTAAGTATAATTTAATTTCATATCCTAAGTATAATTTATCATTTAGGATAAATCTAGACTGTAATATAGACAAGACTCAATAATGTTTAGTAGATAATTTATGGATGACATACAATAAATAAGATACTAAATATTTTATAGCAGCTTCTAATGCTTTATGTCAATATTTTTCAGATAAAAATAGAGATAATAAATTTAATATTATGTAGATTTAATATTATGTAGTTATACATGGCAAGACTAAAGGTATTTTTCAAACTTGGATAGAAGTAATTTATTGTATAAATGGGGTTAAAAATCCACTTTTTAAAGGTTTTAATAATTTCACCGAAGCGTTAGACTATGCAAGAGGAATACTTGGGCCTAATTATTATATTTCATCAGCTTTCAGACAAAGCCCAAACCAAATATCCCAATACAATATCCAAAAAGACTCAGACAAAATAATATTTTGTGATCACTGTTCATCAATGACCGAGGGTTTCAAAAGACTCAATGCAAAAAACGAAATCCTTATTCAGGATAATATGAGACTTATGAAACAGTTCAAGACTTTTCAGAATAAATATGTTCCAAGAACTGACAGTACTCAAACGCAAGAATTGAGTTCTCCATCTCCTTTAAAAATGGATGAGACGGGTGTGCAATCCCTTTGAATACTAAGAACTCTACTGTATCGGAGCATGATACAGGTAGTCCGGCTCAAACGGTGACCGGTAAAGACTTATCAAATCCGTTAAAGATTGTTACTTTGCCAAAAAGTGAAGAAGATGAGTCTTCTTCCTCACGAAGGAGATTACCTAAATATTTTCAAAAATACACATTAAGAAAAAATGAATTATTAAAAAAGAAAAAAAAGAAAAATTAGAAAAAATAATTAAGCAGACTTTAGAAAAAATTTTCCAAAACAAAAGTTAAGACAAACATATTATCAAAGACATTTTCAGTAATGGTTCAGAAGAAAATATTCATAGTCCTTCACTATCAGACGAAGAAAAGATAAATAATATTCAAAGACTCTCAAGATAATTATGAAGATGATGACTCAGACATGAGTTTTGATACCGTTGCATTATACAACTTAGACACTTAACTATATTCTTTTTTAGACTTCAAAGACTTCAACGGAAGCTAAAGTCACAAGATAGACAAATAATAAATTGCAACAAGACTTTAGTGAAAAAATGGTATGGGCAAAATAAATGGCATGTGAATAGCAAGTCAAGAATAGATGGCTAAGAAAAATTCAAGTAAGGAAAAGTGACTAAAAAGACACGGATAGAAAAGTAGTATAGAAGACAAGAAAATAAATGCTACAAAAAGACAATATATATATACAATCGTTAATTATTTTAACCAAATTTCTATTGAAAAACTCTATTTCTATTGAAAAACCCTAGTTTGGTATCAGAGCCTCGACCTTAATAGACCTATTTAAATTAGATCGATTATGCGAAACTCATTATTAGAAAAACATATATACAATCGTTAATTATTTAAACCAAATTTCTATTGAAAAACCCTATTATTTTAACCAAATTTCTATTGAAAAATCCTATTTTGATATCAGAGCCTCGACCTTAATAGACCTATTTAAATTAGATCGATTATGCGAAACTCATTATTAGGAAAACATATTAGAAAATTAGTAGCACGAAATTTTTTTTTAGAAGTTTTTGAAAAGAATGATAATATAGTATATCCGATAAAATACGAAGTACAAGTAGAGTGGGAACAATTAGAAGTAAATCTTAATTACGCAAACTGAGAAAAAGAACAGATAGATTATAATATATCTAGATTACCCTTAGGTTAAGGTATTGGTTTAGGTGCCACTTAGAATATATACTAAACATTTTAGACAACCAATAAACATAGCTAGTTTTAAAGATATAGAAATTTTAGATTTAAAAATACCATTATAAAAGAAATATAGAAGACTCAAAGACAATTCATTAATTAGGTGTAATTTTCAGACAGGAGAACATTCACTACACGGAGATAATCCCCAGTTAAATTTTAATATAGATTTGTTAATTATACTAGGAGAAAATCTGCAAAAAGAACATATTAAAATTATAACTACATTAGAAAAAGTAAAAGCAATACTAGAAAGACAAGAAAAACATATTCATAATTTAGAACAAAATATTAGCTTCCTAAAAAACCAACAAGACGAGGTAAAAAATAAAGTATTAACAAACCCTACTGCTAATTTTCAACAAGAAATTTCAGAAATAAGAAAAACCGTAAAAGAAATTAAAGATATTACTCTTTCATGAATGATCCTTTATATCAGACAATATTAAAAAGGTCAGAACAAATTCAAAAATTACCAGAAGGTTTATCAGAATATCTGCCTCAAAGTAAAATAGACCAAGTAATTATAAAACAAAATAATACTATAATACTTTTATTACTAGAATTAAATAACAAAATAGAAAATTTACTTAGCAAGGACACACCAGAACTTAAAAATACAAGTGTTGACGAGTTAGTTGATCAGCTAAAGAAAATAGAAATAACCCCTCAAAAAGAAAAACATATAAAATTAAAGCAATCATGGAAATTTTTCCAAGTAGGAGACGAAAAAACCAAAGAGGTAGCCATTCTCAAGACAAATTAGGAAGTATCTTTTTAAATAGATTAATGAGCTCTAGACAATCTACCAATACTAAACAATTAGAAGAAGTTATCGATATAGATGAAGATATAGAAATATTTCAACAAAACCAACTTAAATTATTAAATCCAAAAGTATTATATCAAACTCAAAGATTTGAATCAAAAGAACAACTATATAGACACTATAGAGAAGAACAATTAAGTATTCTAAGTGATAAATAAACAAGGTATAGGATTAATAGAAAAGGAATTTTTAACCAAAATAAAACAGACAAAAATGACTCTCATGCATTTAGGATTAATAGTAATAGGTTTAAAAGATTTAACAAGAAAAAACTTGGGAACTAGAGTTTTAATTACCCTTTATGATGACAAATTTACAGATCCAAAGAAATCAATAATAGGCTTAACAGAAGTAGATATGTCAAATAACGGAGAAATATTTTATTGTAGTCTAGATTTTATGATTAACGTTAATGATTTTGGTAAATATATTAAAATAGGATTCCAGACTAAAGGATATGAAGACATGATAAGTGGTAATATTAGTAATACAAAATTTAAGATTAACATAGATGATGTTGTAGGATTAATGGGAAATAAAGGCATTAGATTAACGAAGCCATTTAAAATAGACCCTCAGACATATGCATGTCTAGATTGGACTATAGGAAAATCAAAAGAAACAGATATATTTAAACCATCAGATCATATGATGTATATAAATACCAAAGGAGAAACTTCAATTAGATTTACTGACTACAAATATACCATTCAAAAGGATGATGAAGAAGAAGAAATAACAGAAAATACCGAATTTATGAATATATACATACAAGAAAATGTAGAAGATGAGGTAGATACACTAATACAAGAAGCTCATAGAAAGTATAATAGCAATAATAATTTAGTTTTAAAATGTAAAGGATGTAAAAAAGGACAACTAAAAATAACAGAAGTAGAACCTCACTTTAAAAATTGTAATTTGAGACAAGATAATTATAAGTATAGATTTTTAGAAAGTAGTGAAGATGAGGAAAATAAAGAACAGTTTGATTCAATCTTAGAAGATTTTAATGATACGGTATCTTTAAGAAGTCATAAAGAATTTATGGAATCAGGATCAACCAGCAGTCCTTTCCAAAAAACTACTCAGACTTATACAGACGATATTCCTGTTGGAAATGTTCCACGAAAAAGAGCTTACAAATTAAACCCTGAGACTCAACCAACAGACCCAATAAGACCAATAGGAAAACGAAGACCCCTAGAAGAACCTATCAAATTACAAGAAGGAGGAAATAGAGGTAAAATATTAAATATAGCAGTACATGACCTGCAATCATGGAATTCCGTAATAGATGTATGGAAAAGATTAGTAGTAGCAGAGTATATAAAAAATTATCAAGAAACTGATGCAAAAATCATGTACAAATACCTAGAGACGTTCTTAGGAGAATCAACTAAAGCTTTATGGGAATCATATAAGATTAATTTTCCTCAAGAATTTCAGACATTAATAGCTTTAGGAGCAAATTCATATAATTTTACTAATAAAGTACATAGTTTAATAATTGGAGAAGACCCGAATAGTGGATTCCTAGTATTACAAAAGGAAGCACTAATACATTTAGAACAAGTAAGCATAACTAAGTGAAAATATATAAAAGAATTCCTAAACGATTATTTTTATTATTGTAGCGTAAGTGGAAACTCATTCGATCAATATTTAGGAAAGAAATTACTTAATAAATTACCAGGAGCATTAGGAAGAGAAATAGAAAAATGATGGAATAAAAGAGAAGGAGTAGTACAAAATCCAGATGGTAAATGGTCGATAGGAAATATAGTTATACATATCATAGAAGTATTAAGAGAAAAATGTACAAATATACAAATACAAAGACAATTAAAAAGAGGTGAGACTAATTTCTATCAAACTATTTATACAACCCAAAATTATGATGATAAATATTACAAAACTAGACCAAGATATACAAAGAACTACAAAAGAAAATATTATCCTAAAAAGAAATATTATCTTAGAAAATTCTCTGCTAGAAAGCCATACCTAAATAAAGACAAACATGTTAGAAAATTTAATACACAGAGAAATTATAAAAATACTTTAGAATGCTTTACTTGTGGTAGTTCAGACCATTTTGCAAATACATGCCCACGAATAAATAATGCTAAAGATAGAAATTCACAATTAATAGAAGAATTAAATGAGACTTTAATAAATGTAGACGAATATATGTCAGACAATGAAAACATTTATTCTATATGTAGTTTTGAAGCAGTAGAAAAAGAAGAAATAGATGAAGAAGTAGATAAATTTATTAATACATTAGGAACTGAAGATAATTTTGAAATACTAGACAATAATGAATTTACCTCTTTAATGAATACTCTAGACCAGACATCTATGAATTGTAAGCATAATTTTGAAGAACATAAAGGTATAGCCAATAATCAGTGTTTTATATGTAGATGGTATCCTAGTAAGAATAAACGAGCTAAATGTAGTAAGTGTTATGTCGAAGGATGTATTGATTGCATAAAAACCAATTTACCGAACAATATTTTTAAGTCTGAAAATCTAGTTATCCCAGAACAACCTATTCCTCGAACTATAGATCCAGAACCTCTAACACAAATAGTTCAACGACTTATAGATAAAATAGCAGAAATAGATATGAGGCTTACCGATAAAGCAATAGAATTAGAACAGAGAATAGAGAAACTAGAAAAAGGAAAAAGAATGCAAAATCTTAAACATGAGGAAGAATTAATGAATACTACAAAAAAAGAGAATTTTAAAGAATTAATTTGTAATGAAGATAAAAACATTAGTACTATTCAAGTTTTAGTTAGATTAACTATAGGAAACTATGAAGTAGAAACAAAAGCCATAATAGACTCAGGATGTACAAAAAGTATAATAAATAGTAGAATCATACCAGAACATTTAATTAAGAAAATGGTCCCACCCAAGAATCCATGCAAATGGATGGAAGTTTCAATAGTTATAATAAATACATACCCCATAGTACAATAAGTTTTATCAATACATGTGGAGTTTTTTATAAACCTAGTTATAAACTAGAACAAATATGGGTACGAGAATTAAAAATTCGAACAGATTTAGTATTAGGATTAGATTTTCTATTAGGAAGAAATGGAAGTTGTTTATTAACTAGAGATGGAATTTTTCTTTTTAAAGAAACAACTTATACCCCGGTAGATTTAGAGAAACGACCAACTCAAGCTAGACATAAACTAGATAAGACATCAACCCCTAAACAGATTCCTAAAATAATAGAAATAAAAGATAAAATATGTAGTAAAGGAGACGAATGCACTTGTAACCAATTAATACAAGAACAAATTAATGAAATTGAAGAGGATCAAATACCAGAAGAATATAGTTTAATAGAAATAAATACTGATTTTTACAATTTTCAGAAAGGAATTTAGCAAATAGGAATAATTAGACATCAAGAAGATTTAGATAAGGTAATACAGTTGTTAGACAAAATAGAAATAATAGGAGAAAAACCTTTAACCCATTGAAAGACAAATCAGATTATGTGTAAATTAGAAATAAAAAATAAAGAATTTACCATTAAGACGGCACCAATAGAAGCTACAAATCAAGACTTAGAAGATTTTAAAGTTCAGATAAAAGAATTACTAAATTTAGGAGTAATTCGAAAATCCATATCTCGACATAGATCAACTGCTTTCATGGTTAGAAACCATAGTGAGCAAGTTAGAGGAAAAGCTAGAATGGTCATAAATTATAAAAGACTTAACGATAATACCGAAATGGATGGATATAAATTATCAGACAAAACATAATTAATAAATAGAATACAAGGTAGAAAAGTTTTCAGTAAATTTGACTATAAATTTGGCTATTGGCAAGTCAAGATGCATCCAGACAACATTGAGTGGACGGCTTTTTATTGTCCTGAAGGACATTTCGAATGGTTAGTAATGCCATTTGGACTGAAGACTGCCCCACCAATCTTCCAAAGAAAGATGGACAATATTTTTTGGTAATTATAAACATTTTGTTTTAGTAATAATATGCAAGAACATTTGGGACATCTGCAGAAAGTATTTAATTTATTTTTAGAAAATGGTTTAATAATAAGTAAGAAGAAAATGGAATTATGTAAGACTTATATAAATTTCTTAGGTATAACTATAGGGGAAGGGAAAATAAAACTACAACCCCATATAGCAAAAAAGATATTAGAAATGCCAGATAGATTAGAAAAGACTAAAGAATTACAAAAATTTTTAGGAATGTTAAATTATGCTAGACATTTTATTAAAAATTTAGGAAAAGTAGCAGGACCTCTATACGCTAAAACTGGCTCTACAGGACAAAAATATTTTAATATAGAAGATATTAAATTAGTCCAGAAATTAAAAGACATGGTTAGGAATATTCCAGATTTAGAACTACCTTTAGAAACAGACTATTTAATTATAGAAACAGACGGTTGTGATTCAGGTTGGGGAGCAGTCCTCAAAGCAAGACCCAATAAATATAGCACTCAAAAAGAAGAAAAGATATGTGCTTATAATAGCGGTCAATACAAAGAAAAAGGTAAACGAAGTAGTATAGACTCTGAAGTGTTAGCTGTAATATATGGGTTGAGTAGCTTTAGAATTTATATTATTAATAAATCCGAAATATTAGTTAGAACAGATTGCGAAGCAATAGTAAAATTTTATCAAAAAATTGCAGGAAAGAATAGCAGTACAAGAAGATGGTTAAATTTTATAAATGAAACGTCAATTTATAATTTGAAATTCGAACATATTAAAGGAATAGACAATACTTTAGCGGATCAATTAAGTAGATTAAATTTAAAAGTTTGACTAACGAAGCTTCTGCCTAATAATTTTCCGTTTTTAGCATGTATGCAGGAAAAGATCAAGGCAAAAAGCCAGCAGACTCATCTTCAGACCCTTATTTACAAGCTTTTCTCAGACAAACTCATTTCACACCAATAAGTGGTCCGAACGGTCTAAGAAACAAACTGTTTGATAGACTGTTTTTTGGAACACAAAGTCTAATTGCTTACCCAAACTCAAATTTAACTTTTAGACAGAAAGCAGGATCTGTTATCGATAGAACACAAAAGTGTCTACTTGACAATTTGTGGATCTCGTATAATAAGACTCCAAGCGACAATGCTTATTTCATTTCTGTTTTAAATTCTCTAACTCATTATTTTACAGAAAGAAACCAAGAGAAAAATTTTAAATTTTATACAGTGACTAGAGGAAAAAAGACAGGCATTTTTCAGACATGGAAACAAGTGGTTGAAGTAATTACAGACTATCCTGTGCCAATATACAAAGGCTTCAATAATTTTCAAGAAGCTTTAGAATTTGCTAGAAAAAATATAGGCCCAAATTTTTTTGTTGCCCCAGAATTAAAGAATTCTAGCCAAAATATCCCACATATAATCCCAGACAACAAATGCCAAATTAATTTTTGTGACCATTGTGAGACCATGTCAAAAGCTTTTCAAAGACTCAATCAAAATAATGACACATTAACCAAAGACAACCAACAGTTGCTAAGACAAAACCAAATTTATATTCTCCAGGATACTTTAAAACAAACCCAGATTTCTTCTCAGAATTCGAGTTTTCCATCTCCAAAAATGGATGAGATGGGTGTACATTTCCCTCTGAATGTAAATAAATCCACTACACTGGATAAAAGTGTAGCTAGTCCCGTTCAAACGGCAACCGATAAAAACACATCAAGTCCGTTGATGGCTAACACTTTGCCAAAAAGTGTAAGAAAATTGCCATCAAGTTTCAAATTGCAGACCCCTAATAAAGACAAAGAAGCTAGTTCCAGCTCCAAGCTAGTAAAAGGTTTCAGATTAAACAAAAGAACTACCAAAAAAGATGTTAAAGATTTTAGAAAAATTATTGGAGACACAGTTAGACAATTTTTACAAGAAGAACGGAAAGAGATTGTTAATCCTAGTCCAAGTCCTGAAGATCAGTCAGATAATGATATGTTAGAACAATTATACGGTGGACAATTTGCTCAAGATCCAGATGCAGACGATGATTTCGGGATGACATTTGATAGCATTGCACTACATAATTTAGATACCTAATGATGAATGAAGACATTAAGAAAAGTAAGATACCAATGCCAAATACTAGAAGACAAAGTTAAAAAAGAAGACTGAAAAGATATTCGACAACGACTTAAAGAAAGATGCCAAGACAAGCACTACAAGACAAAGGAAAATTGATAGATGTAATATAAAGAAGTAAAAGCATCGGATGCTAATGGACCAAAGGAAAAGAATCTCAAGGACAACAATTTCAAATAACCATGTGACGATGGGGCCCAGAGCGCACCCGACAGTCTGAAGTTGATGTTTTTGGAAGCTGTATAATATCCAGCGTCTCCAGCCACACCCCAAATATCTTGTTCTTAGGAATTTACAGGCTGATCCATAGGGGATATTATACAGCTTAAGAAGAGAACAACTACTAAAAGAGGTTTGATAACTTTTTCATGAAGTTAAACAGGTTCAAAACATCTCCTTAAAGTACTAGTTATCCTGTTCATCTCTTCTTCTTAACCTTTAGCATAACATCAATCGTCTTTAGCTCCACCCTGGATGTTAGACATTCCAATGGTGTCTTGCCTTAATGATGTCTTCCTAGGACTTTACAAGCTAATCCATGGAGGATGTTACACAGTTAAGAAGATAACCATTACTTTGGATAACTTAATACTTCGGAAAATGTTTATAAAATTTTTAACTAACACATATTCACATGCATATAAACAAATTTTTCATAAAACTTAATTTACAATACTGAGAGAGATAGATCTTACATGGAATAAGTAGATAGGTTTCCCTTTCGGGAGTCCCCGAAATACTCCTAAGAAAGCTGAAAAAGAAATTACTCCACACTCAAACTTCTATATACACTTTTTAACTCTCACCAACAACAGTTAACAACTTCTTCTTCTTGGTTCTCACACTTCTCTCTCATATGTTTGCACATAAAATGAGGGTATTTATAGAGTCTGAAAGTCGGATTTGAGCTCCGAATTTGAAATGAAATTAATAAAAGATTTCAAAAACATCAACTTCAGACTGTCGGGTGCGCTCTGGGCCCCATCGTCACATGGTTATTTGAAATTGTTGTCCTTGAGATTCTTTTCCTTTGGTCCATTAGCATCCGATGCTTTTACTTCTTTATATTACATCTATCAATTTTCCTTTGTCTTGTAGTGCTTGTCTTGGCATCTTTCTTTAAGTCGTTGTCGAATATCTTTTCAGTCTTCTTTTTTAACTTTGTCTTCTAGTATTTGGCATTGGTATCTTACTTTTCTTAATGTCTTCATTCATCATTAGGTATCTAAATTATGTAGTGCAATGCTATCAAATGTCATCCCGAAATCATCGTCTGCATCTGGATCTTGAGCAAATTGTCCACCGTATAATTGTTCTAACATATCATTATCTGACTGATCTTCAGGACTTGGACTAGGATTAACAATCTCTTTCCGTTCTTCTTGTAAAAATTGTCTAACTGTGTCTCCAATAATTTTTCTAAAATCTTTAACATCTTTTTTGGTAGTTCTTTTGTTTAATCTGAAACCTTTTACTAGCTTGGAGCTGGAACTAGCTTCTTTGTCTTTATTAGGGGTCTGCAATTTGAAACTTGATGGCAATTTTCTTACACTTTTTGGCAAAGTGTTAGCCATCAACGGACTTGATGTGTTTTTATCGGTTGCCGTTTGAACGGGACTAGCTACACTTTTATCCAGTGTAGTGGATTTATTTACATTCAGAGGGAAATGTACACCCATCTCATCCATTTTTGGAGATGGAAAACTCGAATTCTGAGAAGAAATCTGGGTTTGTTTTAAAGTATCCTGGAGAATATAAATTTGGTTTTGTCTTAGCAACTGTTGGTTGTCTTTGGTTAATGTGTCATTATTTTGATTGAGTCTTTGAAAAGCTTTTGACATGGTCTCACAATGGTCACAAAAATTAATTTGGCATTTGTTGTCTGGGATTATATGTGGGATATTTTGGCTAGAATTCTTTAATTCTGGGGCAACAAAAAAATTTGGGCCTATATTTTTTCTAGCAAATTCTAAAGCTTCTTGAAAATTATTGAAGCCTTTGTATATTGGCACAGGATAGTCTGTAATTACTTCAACCACTTGTTTCCATGTCTGAAAAATGCCTGTCTTTTTTCCTCTAGTCACTGTATAAAATTTAAAAATTTTCTCTTGGTTTCTTTCTGTAAAATAATGAGTTAGAGAATTTAAAACAGAAATGAAATAAGCATTGTCGCTTGGAGTCTTATTATACGAGATCCACAAATTGTCAAGTAGACACTTTTGTGTTCTATCGATAACAGATCCTGCTTTCTGTCTAAAAGTTAAATTTGAGTTTGGGTAAGCAATTAGACTTTGTGTTCCAAAAAACAGTCTATCAAACAGTTTGTTTCTTAGACCGTTCGGACCACTTATTGGTGTGAAATGAGTTTGTCTGAGAAAAGCTTGTAAATAAGGGTCTGAAGATGAGTCTGCTGGCTTTTTGCCTTGATCTTTTCCTGCATACATGCTAAAAACGGAAAATTATTAGGCAGAAGCTTCGTTAGTCAAACTTTTAAATTTAATCTACTTAATTGATCCGCTAAAGTATTGTCTATTCCTTTAATATGTTCGAATTTCAAATTATAAATTGACGTTTCATTTATAAAATTTAACCATCTTCTTGTACTGCTATTCTTTCCTGCAATTTTTTGATAAAATTTTACTATTGCTTCGCAATCTGTTCTAACTAATATTTCGGATTTATTAATAATATAAATTCTAAAGCTACTCAACCCATATATTACAGCTAACACTTCAGAGTCTATACTACTTCGTTTACCTTTTTCTTTGTATTGACCGCTATTATAAGCACATATCTTTTCTTCTTTTTGAGTGCTATATTTATTGGGTCTTGCTTTGAGGACTGCTCCCCAACCTGAATCACAACCGTCTGTTTCTATAATTAAATAGTCTGTTTCTAAAGGTAGTTCTAAATCTGGAATATTCCTAACCATGTCTTTTAATTTCTGGACTAATTTAATATCTTCTATATTAAAATATTTTTGTCCTGTAGAGCCAGTTTTAGCGTATAGAGGTCCTGCTACTTTTCCTAAATTTTTAATAAAATGTCTAGCATAATTTAACATTCCTAAAAATTTTTGTAATTCTTTAGTCTTTTCTAATCTATCTGGCATTTCTAATATCTTTTTTGCTATATGGGGTTGTAGTTTTATTTTCCCTTCCCCTATAGTTATACCTAAGAAATTTATATAAGTCTTACATAATTCCATTTTCTTCTTACTTATTATTAAACCATTTTCTAAAAATAAATTAAATACTTTCTGCAGATGTCCCAAATGTTCTTGCATATTATTACTAAAACAAAATGTTTATAATTACCAAAAAATATTGTCCATCTTTCTTTGGAAGATTGGTGGGGCAGTCTTCAGTCCAAATGGCATTACTAACCATTCGAAATGTCCTTCAGGACAATAAAAAGCCGTCCACTCAATGTTGTCTGGATGCATCTTGACTTGCCAATAGCCAAATTTATAGTCAAATTTACTGAAAACTTTTCTACCTTGTATTCTATTTATTAATTATGTTTTGTCTGATAATTTATATCCATCCATTTCGGTATTATCGTTAAGTCTTTTATAATTTATGACCATTCTAGCTTTTCCTCTAACTTGCTCACTATGGTTTCTAACCATGAAAGCAGTTGATCTATGTCGAGATATGGATTTTCGAATTACTCCTAAATTTAGTAATTCTTTTATCTGAACTTTAAAATCTTCTAAGTCTTGATTTGTAGCTTCTATTGGTGCCGTCTTAATGGTAAATTCTTTATTTTTTATTTCTAATTTACACATAATCTGATTTGTCTTTCAATGGGTTAAAGGTTTTTCTCCTATTATTTCTATTTTGTCTAACAACTGTATTACCTTATCTAAATCTGCTTGATGTCTAATTATTCCTATTTGCTGAATTCCTTTCTGAAAATTGTAAAAATCAGTATTTATTTCTATTAAACTATATTCTTCTGGTATTTGATCCTCTTCAATTTCATTAATTTGTTCTTGTATTAATTGGTTACAAGTGCATTCGTCTCCTTTACTACATATTTTATCTTTTATTTCTATTATTTTAGGAATCTGTTTAGGGGTTGATGTCTTATCTAGCTTATGTCTAGCTTGAGTTGGTCGTTTCTCTAAATCTACCGGGGTATAAGTTGTTTCTTTAGAAAGAAAAATTCCATCTCTAGTAAATAAACAACTTCCATTTCTTCCTAATAGAAAATCTAATCCTAATACTAAATCTGTTCGAATTTTTAATTCTTGTACCCATATTTGTTCTAGTTTATAACTAGGTTTATAAAAAACTCCACATGTATTGATAAAACTTATTGTACTATGGGGTATGCATTTATTACAACTATTGAAACTTCCATCCATTTGCATGGATTCTTGGGGTACAAAATATATATATTAAGAATGTTAGGTGGGGATGCCCACTACGTGTCTTGTAATATTTATTAGTAGGTGGGGATGCCCACTACGTGTCCTGTAAAAAAGAGTGTGTTGTCACTTTATCACTACCCTCCAAAAGAGGGAAAAACTGTTGACATAACACGCGTCCAATAATTGTGTCAATCTGTAATATAAGTCCAACAAGATAAACTTAATGATGCATGTGACGATGGGGCCCAATGAGTACCCGACTTATATTATTAATCTTATCAAGTTGTCGACCACTAATAATTAAGGCCACGTAGCAAGTTTATGAAGGTGGAGTCAGTTTTATTTGCCTATATAAGAAGGTAGAAAAGAAGGGTAGAAGACAGAGTGGAGAGGAGAAAGAGTGAGAAAAAGAGTTGAAACACAAAAGTGAGAAAAAACTTAACTACCTACCAAAACTCCTCCTAATTTTCTACTACCTTTATGTATATTACTTTGTCCCTACACCTTTCCATTGTAAAAAGTTTGGTGAAATAATAATAAGTGTGTTTGTGTGTTTAAGTTTTCAAGAAGCTTTTTCGGGGTTCCCGAAAGGGAAACCTCTCTCCGTTTATCATGTAAGTTTTTACAATGTTTATTCTCTAAAATTTCCCCAAAAAATATGTTAATTTCCATATTATCTTTTACTATTTTCCATGTTATTTTAAGTTTTAGCTTAATGTAAATTAATGTACATGTGATAAAAGATTACCCTTAGTTTATGGTTAGCCTCTTAATTTCTTAAACAACGACTATGGATTAGCCTGTAAATTTCTAGGATTCTTGGCTTTGATAGTCCGCTTGATAAAGGACATAGTTGTTGCCAGATAAATATTCAGGGTGTGGCTAAAGATGAAGTTTTTAAGAATATAGGTTAAGAGGAAGAGATGAACTGGGTAAGATAAAAAAAAAAAGGGGGGGGGGGGGGGGAAATTAGGGTATTTACATCATAATTAAACGTGATAAATCTAAAAGAGAGAGGGAGTACTGAGTAGGATTTACAACATTATTTTACATCTGCCCTATTTAACTGCTTATTATTTAAATATTATTATATATCTAAACGCTTATATATTTAAACGCTTATAAAATTTGGTTTTTCGATTTTCATTTTTCTAAATTCGAAATCAAACCAAAAAACCAATCCAAAACCAAATCAAAAATCAATCCAAATTAGAATTCAATTTGATTTTACGGTTTAATCCAAATAGTGCACGCCCCTACTATAGCCTATATATGATAACTTGTGAAGAAAAATATATTAAGTGTGAGATATTTTAACAAGGTAGAAATTAAAAGCGGACTATCTATTGGAGTCTGAATTAATTTTTATAATATTTTATCCAGGTCCACATAATGTAAATTTGTTTACTATAATGATATCAATTATTGCTTTTGTTCCATGATTTTTTTCTTAAAAGATTTTCGTATAAATTTCTTGGTGTTATTATTATTTTTATTTTATCCCCATTATTTTTTGTGTGAATATTTTTGTTGTTATTCTTCATTTTCCATATTTTTGGGTGAACGATGAAAGTCAACCATAGTAGAATGATTATTTAAATGACGTAAATTTTGTCATAGATCCGTGATCTATGTTAATTTCTAAATCTCTTTGAAAATTTAAGACTTCCGAAAGTTTTCAATTTGTACAATAACTTCATAGATATTCATTGTTGTAGCTCAAAGTTTTAAAATTTGAAAACTAAATTTTCGCAAATAGGCTCCATTTTAAGTGGACATTATTGCAAAAAGATTGATTACGTGTGAGGAGTCTAAATCTGAAATTTTGGATGATTTGGTATGGTTTTTGAAGTGTTTTTGGATAAATTTGGTTCTTGAATTCAAGGGAGAAAACGAATTCAGATTTTTATATAATATTATATATTATTATATATAAATGTATAAATATCTCTTATAATTTTGAATAATATTATATATTGGTCGTATAATATTGTATGTCAAGATTTTAAATATTTTTATAAAAATATAATATAAGAGTTTTGTATATTGGTTTATCGGTCAGCTGTAGACTAGCTAGGACATTTTATTGTACTAGTTTTGGCTTGGGAAGCTTACTTGTTAGTCTTCAAACCAAAATTAACCATGTTGTATTAGAGGGATCCTGATAAAGCCACTTATTTAAAGACTTGATTTTCAATATAAATTCATTTTCAAATTAATAAGCATACTTAAAATATTGTATGATTAAATTCTATATAGAACTGTCAATATGAACTAGGTTTGTCTTATCCGTAATTTAATTAGGTTGAGCTAAGATTTTTGAAGCTCATTTGAGAAAAAGACTTTTTTAGCTAGGTCTGGACAAGTCCGTTGGTCTATGGGGCTTGAACAATATAGGTTGGACCGACCATGGACTAAATAACAAATGAAAATAAAATAGAGTGTTAAAAATAATAAAAATTTGAACTCAAAGTCTATTTAAAGTTTGAAATATTAAATGAGTAAATTTTAGGTATAACAAAGATAAAAATCATATTTATATGCTATAACTATAGTTTGTATAATTACGCTCCATTACAAATTTTATGTTTGTTATGGAGCTATTAATCTATATATTTCGATAATCCTGCGAAATTATATACAATTTGTTTTTTTTAAATTAAACAAAAAGGCAGTAATTTCTGTTTAAAAAAAAAAAAAAGAAAAGAAAATCGCTAAACTCATGCACATTAAGTTTGTCTGTTCATTGGTAGAATCAATTGCTTTTCCTTTCCTATTCTTACTTGAACTAGCATCGCCCTGATCTATGTTACCACCCTTAACATTTCTGATGCCCGTTTGCTTTGATTTTGTAGTAATCTCTTCCATTCTCATAAGATTTGACACTGAATACTTGGAAACAAGGTGAAATACTAAATGAACCATTGCATCTTGCTCAAAAGCAAATATTGACACATTATAGAATAACTGAGAGTTTGAGATAACCAGAAATAAAAGTATGAAACTTAAATCTAAGTCAAGGACTTTATATACATAATGATATAAATATAATTTATGTTTGCGATTTCTAAAAAAAATTCTTTATTAATTAACTATTGGGTTGTCGGTTAATCCGTTAAGAAAAAATCTCAAACAACTAAGAATCGACAATTCGATTATAAAAAAAAGTCAAAATCATTACCGAAAATACTAAACCAATAACCCATTATTAATAAATTAATAACTTTTTTTCAATTTAAATTATCGATTTCGATTTTGAACCGCCTGAAATTGAAAATTCACGGGAGTTACTAATTTTCTATTGACGACTGAATTGAGTTTTAAAAGGATTTCACATATAAACATAGAAATTCATAATATGATCAGTTAAATTGACCTATTTGTTATGCAATTTATCATTATTCTGTTCATACATACAGGCGGAGATGAATATCAAATCCTTGGGATTTAATTATCAAATAATTGGGTTGGGTCTTTAGGCTCAAAATGGGCAAAAAATTGAGTTGGGTCATGACCCATCAAATATGACCAGCTTAATCTCAATAATTTTAATATATCACTACTTAACTTTTATAACCATAATTTGAATTTCAACTCAAGTAAATAACAAAAGTAAGTTACAATTTACAAATAGATAAATAAACTCTAGAAGATATAAAATAGATAGTAACTCATCTCTTCAATCAAAACCATTATCAAAAATACTAAACCCATTATTAATAAATCAATAACTTTTTTCCAATTCAAATTATCGATTTCAATTTGATTTTGAACGGCCATACTTAGTGAAAAAAATTCATAGGAGTTACTAATTTTCTATTGACGACTGAATTGAGTTTTAAAAGGATTTCACATAAAAGCATAGAAATTCATAATATGATCAGTTAAATTGACCTATCTGTTATTCAATTTATCATTACAAGTAGCTAAATAAATCCTAAAAGATATAAAATAGATAATAACTTATCCCTTCAATATGGGAACACACATTACAAAAATATGTATTAGAAGAAGAAAGAAAGCAGAATTCTCTGAATCTTTTTCGAAAGGAATTATAGATACAATAGATCATTTTTATAGGATGGAGCAAGAAATGAAAGCAAACAGTTTTAATCAAATAGTGAAATTTTATTTTAATGCTAGCATATAGCACTTAAATTGAACAAGATTGAGAATAATTGAACAAATTAAAGAACTAATAAAGATGGAGGGGAAGTCTTGGTTCCATGATCAAAGATATCGGCTTATTTGGGTGTGTAGTCAATCCATAAATCTCCTCCATGCTTATATCTTCTGGCCTCATATCTCCTGCTAATTTCCAATTGAATCCATGCAACAAGTTAGCCATTGTTGTTCGAACAACCTTCATACCAAGGCTATACCCCGGGCACCTCCTCCTTCCTGAACCAAATGGCAACAATGCGAAACTTTGTCCTTTTATGTCTATGTTATTTTCTATGAATCTTTCTGGAATGAACTCTTCTGCCCTATCCCAATACTTTGAATTTCTTCCTAAAGACCACGCGTTTACATAAACAATTGTCCCTTTTGGTATGTCATAACCAGCCACATTACAATCCTCAGTGGAGTAATGAGGAGGAAGCAATGTACATAAAGGATGAAGTCTAAATGACTCTTTGATTATGGCATCTATGTAAGGTAGCTTAGAGAAGTCTTCTTCTTCAACCCATCGTTCTTTTCCAATGGCTCTTTCAAGTTCGTGGTGTGCTTTGTCGATGATGTTTGGTCTCCTCAAAAGTTCTTGAAATGTCCATTCTATCGTTGCTGCTGAAGTATCTGTTGCACCAGCTAGCAAATTCTGCCATAGATATATAGCAAAAATTACCAAGTATCAACAAGAAGTTAAGAAAATAGTCTATCTACTTGTATCGGAAATAAGTGAACTTACATGCATTAGTCCCATCATGCGATCAGAAGTAAGCTGAACTTCAAGATTAGGGTCATTAACAAGGTGCAACAGAGCATCAACCATATCCTTGGGAACAAAATCCCCTGCTTTTTGCATCTTTATTGCGTTGTGATCGTCAAGTACATATTTGTAAAATTCTGTGAAATTCTTCCCTAAGGCCTTCATTCGCTTTACGTATCCTTGCAAGTCAAACCAACTAAGCCAAGTTATCCAATCTCCAAGATTAATCACCCCACCTAGAAGAAACCACTCATCCAACATCCATTGCAATCTTTCAAGTGTTACTATTGATGAAGTATCTGAGTTTGACTGATCACTACAATATTTGTCACTCATAACCAACCTACTTATAGTACGAAGAGTAAATCGAGGTAAATGGTCTCTAAGAAAAATTAGCTTTCCTGAGTGAGGAAAAAGGCGAGAAATTAAAGTTTGCCTTTCCTCAATACGAATATACTCTAATGAATCAAGCCTCTTGGGACTAAATATCTCAGTTAGGTATATTTTTCTAGCTTGACGCCAATGTGCACCGTAAGGTGCCCATGTCATGTCTGAGTAGTTAAAACTAGTGTACTTACCAGCAGCTAATGCGGGACGAGATGCAAATATAGCATCATGTGTTTTCAATATCTCTTTAGCCATTTCTGGAGATGATGCTACCAAAACAGGCTTCGAACCGAACTTTAGTAGCATTAAATCTCCATATTTTTGTGAAAGATGGTGCAAAGACTCATGTGGGAGTGAACCAAGGAGGTTCAAATTGCCAATAATTGGCCATGGCTTTGGACCTGGTGGTAGTTTCCTTTTGGGATGGTTGAATATTTTTAAGACAAAAGCTAATGCTAGTAGCCATGACCCAAACACTATGAAAACCCAAGAGATCTCCATCTTTGATATTAAGTGACTGAAGTTGAATAGATATAATAATTCAAGAAAGTTTGAGAAATATTTATAAGGCAACTTACTTTAAGTGGTAACTTTTTACCTTTGGAATGTTATTCAAAATAAGTGGTATTTCACATGATCAATAATATGGTTTAATTAAAGATAATGTTAGTAAAAATACTCCTTACTATTTTATTATAAGCAAAAAATATCATTTAATATGGATCTAAGTGGTAACAGTTAAGAGACAAGAATTGCATAATAGAGTTTAAGCATCATTTTGAAAAACTACGAAATATTAAATTTAACTTCTATGCATAGATAATATAAAATTTATTTATTTTGTCAAGTTAATGCTACGTGCGTATAGATTAAAATTCTTAGAAATTATACAAAGTAACTTTATTTTGTCATTTTCCAGATTAATGATTATCCTAAATAATAAGTCTCGTTATTTTTTTCGGTGAAAAATAATATTTGAATGATTGTAAATTCAATCACAAACTGTCCTCCTCTAAATTCGTTGCGTTCTCTCCACACAAATCAACTTTCAAAGATGATGCCCAATTGTATGTACATACATGAGATATTTAGTATCCGTTCGACTATTGCAGGTATTATATCACGATACAAAATTAGTGTTTGGATATACTGATCATGAATTCATATCATTAGATGAAATTTCATATTCTCCAAAAATCATGATTTGAGAATTTCATATCATGATTTGAGATTTTTAAATATAAAAATTGATCTATAAGTTTATATTTTGTTAAAACAACTCATATTTATATCTGCTAGCCATTTATTTTATATTTATTTTATAAGTAAATAAAATTAATAATCATATCATTATTTTTTAAAATTTATTATTCTCACCAATATAAAATTTATTATTACTTTAAATCAATTCCTACTTTATCATTTATATTCATCAAATGCATTATGTTTTATTAAATTTATTTATCACCAAATTTATTACTACTACTTTAATGTTTAATAAAAAAATAGTTTTTCATCTATATTGAGTGAGTAAGACTGACCACAATGATTGTGGAATAATTTATTATGCGATTTTAAATTATTTTGTTTATTTGGTAAGATTGAATAAATTCATATAGTTTGGAATAATTTTTATAGTTTTACAACTTATAAAATTCGTATGTTAATATGAAAATATACAAAAAAAAAAAAAAAAAAAAAAAAAAATTCAAACCACATATGTAAATTAAGCTTCAATTTTATCTCAAAATTTCATATTATAATTTTATTTCATAATTTTATATCGCATAAATAAACGAGCCCTTAATAGGAATGACAATCGATAGGACAAAGGAAAATTCCAATGAGATAGAGTGAGAGAGAATGTCAAGGAAAAACTTTAATTTTGAAAATTTTAAATAAGGTAGACGAGGTTAGTGGGTCTGACCGATAATTCAGACCTATGTTTTATTTTATTATGGACAGATATTTTATGCTGAAGAACTTTCTAATTTCGTCCTTCTATTATTAGACTATCTCCGTCCATTTTTACTTATAATAATTTTCTTTTTAAGAATTATATAGTAATAATTTTGATTAATATTTTACAATGTATTTTTTTTATCATATTGATTTATGAAAAAATGAAACTTATAGTATTTTTTATATAGTGTTTGAATATCTAATTTTTTTTTTGTTTAAAATATCAAATTAATGTAAATTAATTTAACTTTGAAAATTAGTCAATTTGACTTTCAAAAAGCGCAACATAACAATTAAAAATGGGCAGAGGTTGTTTTCATCAAGTGCTCAATAACACTAATGTAAAAAGCTAACTAAGTAACATACGATATGTTTAGTCTGTGATTTAGACTAAATTAGGGATCGTTTGGTTGGGAACAAATTATCTCAAGATTAGTTATTCTGAAATAACTTATCCCACCACACTATTTTCTTATCTCACGACTATTTATTTTTATCCCTAACACCAAACGATCCCTACACATTCAAAATAATTCTTTTTTTTTCTAACTTATCTTTAATTAAATAATATCCTCTCCAGTTCATATTAAGGGCATGTTTGGAAAGTCATCTGCTAAATGGAATTAATGTTAAATACTAGAGTAGTAATTACTAGCCTAGTAATTACACAGACATGTTTATTTGCCATAGTGTAATTACACTGTAATTGCACATGTGCTATTTGGTTGAACAAGTGTAATCATAAGGTTATATTGATTTTTAAAATAAAAATTAATTATGTAAAATTAGAAATTTATATTAGACAAATAAGAGTCATTATAAAAGATATTAAATTGAATATTTAAGATATATATTGTCTTTTAAAAATATATTAATTAGTAAACATATGTTCTTAACTAATATTATAAAAAAAATGTTTTATATTTTTTAATTTAGTATATTTTTTTATTAACATAATCATAAAAACTAAAAATACAAAATTTCTAAGAACATCATGAAATGCATGTTTGATAAAAAAAAAAAAATTAATATTATAAATATAACGTCATAAAATTATAAAACATTTGACAAAAAGAAAATCTATCAAGTCTAACTTTAAAAAAATAGCTTTCACTGTAAAATATTGAGTCAATATTCCTAAAACAAACGAAATTGAAAATATATAAAAAGTTCTAAATTCAAAGACAAAAAATTTAACATAATACTCTTATGTCAAATTTCAACATAACATACATAAATATGATTTAAAAGAAAAGGAAAGTGTAAGTCCATAACTTTATTCAACAATGAATTCTACTTTAATTAAAAATTAAAATACTAACAAAATTATACTAATGATTTTTTTTAGATATTACGAGAAATTTCATGGAATCACATAAAGTATAGGTTGAGAATAAGAAGGAAATGAAATATAAAAAATATTTTTAGAAAATATTAGAATAATAAAAATCAAAAAGGATTTTGAAATAAAAAAATACATTAAAACGAAAAAATAGAAATAAAAAGAAGAATTAAAAAGTAATTAGTTTGTAATCACACCATGTAATTATCAGCAATTCACGAGTCCGAAGCCTAAAAGACAAAAAAATTGGCAAAAAATTTCAAAAGGGCAACATTTAAACAATAGGATAAACGTCGTGTAAATTAAGGTAGCAAGGTCCTTGCGCCTTACAAGGCGCAAGTTGACGTCTTTTTAGTTTTTTCCTGAAAGTAAATTTTTTAAAGAAGAAGGCGCACGGTTCATGTGCCTTACAAGGCTAAAGGTGACCTGCGCCACTCCTCTTTTTTTTTTTTTTTAGTTTTTTGCATTCACTTCAATTTATAGTACACCAATATATTGGCAATTGTTTAATTTAAGTATATAAAAGGACAATTTATATAAGCCACAAGAAACTAATCAAAAATTTGATTAATCAATTAAGCCTCAATATCATTAATTAATTAGCACGATTGTGAACAAATACTACATGACTAATTGGTCACTCAATTACCTGCTGATCAGATAATGACACGGCTAACAAAGCAGGACAAACACCAAATTTAATTACCTTGGTAACTTTTCAAACGAATCCTACGTGAATTGTTATGATTTGTCATATCCCTTGACAAATATTAAGGAACACAAATTATAGACTACTTTCGTGTTCCCTCCACACAATTAGCTTTCGAAGTTGATGTCCAATTGTAATATGATTGGACCATAGATAGGATATTTAGTACAATATGACAATGGGGCGGAGGAATATTTCAACAAGGTGGAGTGAGACAGGACATGGAAAATTGAAAAATTTAAATGGGTAGGTCAGACCTATATATTTTTAGTTTCATTTTGGACAGATATTTTGCGCTGAAGAACTTCCTATCGTCATTCAATTATGGAAGTATTCATTAACGTTAATGTAAAAAGTTAACCAAGTAAAATAGGATATGTACTGTATGTGATTTAGAATAAAGTGCAAATATTCAAAATAATTTATAAAGTTTGTCTGAGTTCGTATGACATGTTAAGGAAATGTCATAAGAATTATCTTAGAAGATCTGCTCCAATTATTTGGGCAGTTTGGATTAGCTTAAAAGTTGGTCAAACCATTTTTAAGTCAGTTTTTGACTTCTAGAAGTGTTTGACAAATATGAAAAATAACTTAAAATAAGTTACGAAGTGTTTGGCAAGGTAAATAATTCATAGGACTTAAAATATGAAGTGTTTGACAAGGTAAAAGTAAGTCAAAAATGACTGAAGTTGAATAGATATAATAATTCAAGAAAGTTTGAGAAATATTTATAGTGCAACTTAGAGCTGCATATCGGTCGGTGTGATTTGGTTTTGGAATTTATCGATTTTACTGTTCTCCCACCAACGACCAAGCTATGATGGAAACTCAGATTCCAAACAGAGGACTCAGAAACTCAATGATATAAAAACTATCGTCCTAATTTCTACTTCGATTTCTCTTGCCTATGCTTAATGAACTTCAGTTTTCTTTTCGTATTTTCATTAGTCACTATTTCCGGCCAACTTTTTCCATTTTTCTTCTCCAACTTTTTTCAACTTTCTTCCCCTCCCTAATCAGTGAACAAAAACAACTATATATAGAAGGAAAATTAGGGTTCGGAAATGGGGGAAAAGGGATGAAAAATTAGGATTCAAAGGGCCCATTTCAAAATTTTGAACTTGAAAATCTTTCACAATTCGGGATAGACACCTTTTCTGAAAATTCCACCCAATTCCGAAAGAGGAAAGGGCAAATCGACGCCTCAGATCGACTCCAATGTACTTGCTGTGCCACGCGGCTCAATCTCAAGGCCACAAGGACGAGGCACGTTGCTTGCTGCTGCTGCGATTGTACAAATTGAAAGGGACGTTGAAGAAGAAGACAAAGAACGCAACGTACTGCCTGTGTTCCTTGATGTTGCTTTCCTGTGAATTTCACCGTGTATCACCGTTTGGAATTGATGGTGTGGAATCACTGTTGTCCTTAGCTGCTATTGTCGTATGCTGCGAACTCGGGTGTCGTTTGGTCACTGCTAGAAGACGTCGTGTTCACGCTGTGAATTTGCTTCCGCGTTGTTGACGTTGGAACCTGCTGGAGGCGTTGTGAACGTTTTGGGTCTCTTGTTGAATGTAAATGGGTCGGGTCAAGGGGATTGGGTGTGGAAATTGGATCAAAAGAAAGAAAAAGGGTGGGCTTGTTAATATTTTAATTGGGTCAAAAGCTTGGCTGAAAAGGTTTCAAGAGAATTGGGCCTTGCTGAATGTATTAAATTGAATGGAATTTGGATTTGGGCCAGAAATCTGGCCCAATTTCGGGTCTTGCAAAGGGTTGAAGAAATCGGCTAAATTCGCCATAAGAACCAATTGAACTCCGATTAGAATTTAGTCGGTGGATTTGATCAACACTTAAACAAGATGAATTTTCATAAATTAATTAAGGAGCTTTTTAATCTTAACGAAATAAAATAATTAACTTAATAAACTAATGATTCAAAATATAAACTACTAACTAATTTAATAAAATATTAAAGTAAACCTAAAATTTTTTTAAACGATTTCGAATATTCATAAAAATGTACTAATTATATACGTGATTAGATAATACATATATATTATTTAAAAATTATAAATAAGTGATAAACTATTTAAAATAACTTGAAAATATTTTTATTTTATTTTACTTCTTTTTTCTTTTAAATTTTCTAAAACTAGTTATTTGAAATCGTTTGAAATTGAAGAAGCTCGATGATTAACCTATATTGTAGAGGTTCAAAATTGGGTGTCAACAGTGCTTAATTATTTTTTAAAAATGAAACTTGTCACGTTATTAGCCAGCATTAAAAACAACTATTACTTTTTTAAGAAAATAAAATAAATATTTTTCCTTTTTTCTATTATTTTCTTGTCTTGCTTTCAAAAAGAGATTATATTATACATGCAGCAGATTTTTATTTTAACTTAATGCTAGCATAAAACTTATATTGATAAGACTAAAACAAAGTACTAGTCTTAATAAAGATGGAGGGGAAGTCTAGGTTCCATAATCACAGATATAGGCTTTTTTGAGTGTGTAGTCAATCCCTAAATCTCCTCCATGCTTATATCTTCTGGCCTCATATCTCCTGTTAATTTCCAATAGAATCCATGCAACAAGTTAGCCATTGTTGTTCGAACAACCTTCATACCAAGGCTATACCCCGGGCACCTCCTCCTTCCTGAACCAAATGGCAACAATGCAAAATTTTGTCCTTTTATGTCTATGTTATTTTCTATGAATCTTTCTGGAATGAACTCTTCTGCCCTATCCCAATACTTTGAATTTCTTCCTAAAGACCACGCGTTTACATAAACAATTGTCCCTTTTGGTATGTCATAACCAGCCACATTACAATCCTCAATGGAGTAACGAGGAGGAAGCAATGCACCTAAAGGGTGAAGTCTGAATGTCTCTTTGATTATGGCATCTATATAAGGTAGCTTAGAGAAGTCTTCTTCGTCTACCCATCGTTCTTTTCCAATGGCTCTGTCAAGTTCGTGGTGTGCCTTGTCGATGATGTTTGGTCTCCGCAAAAGTTCTTGAAATGCCCATTCTATTGTTGTTGCTGAAGTATCTGTTCCACCAGCTATCAAATCCTGGTATATATTGGAAGAAAAAAAATCAAGTATCAGCTACAAATTTGTTAGAATAGTTAGTGTTGATGGGAGTACTTGAGAGAATACAAGTTTGTCCACTCATTGATATAATTAATAATATAGAATAAAAAATCATCTTACGTGGCATAATACATGTAGAACGTTACATAGGACACAAAATATTGTCATGTAGGATGAAAATGCCTATTTTGTTCAATTTTATAAAGTTTAATTATTTACTTGTGCACACTCAAAGTTAGGAGGTATAGATGTCAGTTGAAGCAAGTTAAATTACATATTTATATATTATGACTTATTTTAATGGAGAAGGACATACAATGCCCTTAAACTATGAGATTTGGTATAAATTTATCCTCTATCTGCCATATGAGTAGATTGTTAGAAATAAGGGTATTTTTTTTAGCCAAAAGATTGATGTCAAGTGTATAATTTGGAAGGGGGGATGGATGGAGGATAATTTTATACCAATTGAAATAGTTGAGGGGAACTTTCGGCCCTTCTCTATTATTTTAAGGACAAAGATAGCAAATTTAAGAAAATGATTCATCTATCTATCTATCTATTGTCATGAAAAGTTGTTCTAGCTAGTTGTAGAGAACTTAAGTAAACTTACATGTATTAATCCCATCAGACTATCGGAAGTAAGCTTAACTTCAAGATTAGGGTCATCAGCAAGGTGCAACAAAGTATCAACCATGTCCTTAGGAACATATTCCTTCTCTATTTGCCTCTTTACTGCCTTGTGATCTTCAATTACATATTTGTAAAATTCCGTCATAATCTTTCCTAACGCCTTCATTCGCTTTACGTATCCTTGCAAGTCGAACCAACTAAGCCAAGGTACCCAATCCCCAATATTAATTACCCCACCAAAAAGAATCCACTCATCAAGCATTCGTTGTAACGTTTCAAGTGTTATTATTGAAGCATCTGATGAGTTTGACTGATCGTCACTATAATATTTGTCACTCATAACCAACCTACTTATAGTGCGAAGAGTAAATCGAGGTAAATGGTCTTTAAGCAAAATTGGTTTTCTTGAGAGAGGAAAAAGACGAGAAATTAAAGTTCGCCCTTCCTCGACACGAATATACTCAAATGAATCAAGCCTCCTGGGACTAAATATTTGGGCCAGGAAGATTTTTCTAGCCTGACGCCAGTGTGCACCGTAAGGTGCCCATGCCATGTCTGAGTAGTTAAAACTAGTGTACTTACCAGCAGCTAATGCGGGACGAGATGCAAAGATAGCATCATGTGTTTTCGATATCTCTTTAGCCATTTCTGGAGATGATGCTACCAAAACAAGCTTCGAACCGAATTTTAGTAGCATTAAATCTCCATATTTTTGTGAAAGATGGTGCAAAGACACATGTGGGAGTGCACCAAGGAGGTTCAAATAGCCAATAATTGGCCATGGCTTTGGACCTGGTGGTAGTTTCCTTTTGGGATGGTTGAATATTTTTAAGAAAAAAGCTAATGCTAGTAGCCATGACCCAAACACTATGAAAACCCAAGAGATGTCCATCTTTGATAAAAAGTGACTGAAGTTTGAATAGATGTAATAATTCAAGAATGCTTCAGAAATATTTATAGGGCAATTGAATAATCAATAAAAAGAGAAGAAGTGAATGCATATTTCAAGTGGTCCCATATAATGCTATGAAAATCATATTTTTTTCAAGATTGCTGCAAAATTGATACTGAGAAAAATTGGTAGTTAAGTGCGTCCTCAAGTGGAAAAAAATTAGTGCACGTGTTGCACTCTATAAAAAAGAAAGCACTGTTTTGTGATGGCTTATTTTATTACATAAAGAAATATCATGAACACTTCTTTGTATACTAGAATTGGACAAGTACATTAATATGGGTTGTGGTGTAGTAATGATACTCTTTTATTCTTAATTAGAGGTCTCAAGTTAAAACTTTACGAATTGAGATAATTTTGTTGGAAATGTCACACCAAGTGGTTCCCTACAATGCACTATCTGATTTTAATTGGAGCTCCAATGCAAACTACAGACATCAAATAAAAAAAAAACAAGTACATAAGATATTTAGTAATGGTTTGTATATGTGTAGAGGAATATTTAAACGTGATGAGGCAAGACAGAATAGAATAGGGCAAGATAAATTTCATTCTTAAGAAATGCAAATGGAGTTCGGGAAGTTGGTGGGTTAGACCTATATTTAAAAAAATAAAAATAAAAATTGGAAGCAAAATACTCCTTTCGTTCATTTTTACTTGTCACAATTTGATTTGATACATCAATTAAAAAAATAAGTAATGTTAAAGGTATTTTATCAAATTATTTCCTATTAAATGATGTTTTAGAAATGATTTGAAAAATAATTATTTAATAATAAGGGTAAAATATTTGAAAAAAAATATTGTCTCTTCTTGATATATTAAAAGTGACAAATAAATATAAAAATCTATTTTCGTTTGTGGGATCCAGCCTATATCCCATATGTTAAAAGGAAGAAAGTCTTCCTATTCTGTTTGCCGTAGATTTTTGGTATATCTTTATTGAAATTTGCTACAGGACAATTAATACAAAGTGAAAAAATAGGCATATTTTATCTCGATGAATAAGGAGCTCTACGTCATTATAGAGATATAAATATTAGAGAGTAGAGTGAGGTATACGCTTGCATTCGGTTTTTCATTTTGGTTTTATATTATTCGGTTTGAGTTTTTTGGTTTTTGATTTTGAAGAAGTGTAACTCAATCCGAATCAAAATAAATTTGGTTTGGTTTGATTTGGTTTTTCTCTTTTTGGTTTGGATTTTTTCGATTCAGTTAATCGGTTATGTCAATAATTAGCTAGAAACATAATAAAGTTATATTTGCAATTTGAAAAAAATAATATATATTAAATTGAATTTCTTAAATATATACATCACAAGTAAAACGTAAAATACAATACTTAAAAGTATATCAATTATAGATATCCAAACCAAAAAAAAAAACTAAACCATAATGAAAACAACTAAAAAGTAAAACACAATACTTAAAAGTATATCAATTATATATAATTCAGTTTTTTAATTTTAATTTTTCTAAATTCGAAACCAAACCAAAAATCCAAAATACCAAACCAAAAATCCAAAAAACCAATCCAAATTAAAATTCGATTTAATTTGATTTGATTTTTCAGTTTAATCCAAATAATGCATACCCCTACTATAGCCTATATAAGATAACTTGTGAAGAAAAATATATTAAGTGTGAGATATTTTAACAAGTTAGAAATTAAAAAAGGACTATCTTTCCGAGTCTGAATTAATTTTTATAATATTTTATCCAGGTCCAGATAATGTAAATTTGTTTACTATAATGATATCAATTATTGGTTTTGTTCCATGATTTTTTTTCTTAAAAGATTTTCATATAAATTTCTTGGTGTTATTATTTTTTTATTTTATCCCCCATTATTTTTTGTGTGAATATTTTTGTTGTTATTCTTCATTTTCCAACAAATTGATATTAGAGCCTTGGTTTGACATATCTATATTTTTGGGTGAACGATGAAAGTCAACCATAGTAGAATGATTATTTAAATGACGTAAATTTTGTCATAGATCTGTAATCTATGTTAATTTCTGAATCTCTTTGAAAATTTAAGACTAGAAAGTTTTTAATTTGTACAATAACTCTATAGACATTCATTGTTGTAGCTCAAAGTTTTAAAATTTGAAAATTAAATTTTCGCAAATAGGCTCCATTTTAAGTGGGCATTATTGCAAAAAGATTGATTACGTGTGAGGAGTCTAAATCTGAAATTTTGGATGATTTGGTATGGTTTTTGAAGTGTTTTTGGATAAATTTGGTTCTTGAATTCAAGGGAGAAAACGAATTCGGATTTTTATATAATATTATATATTATTATATATAAATGTATAAATATCTCTTATAATTTTGAATAATATTATATATTGGTCGTATAATATTGTACGTCAAGATTTTAAATATTTTTATAAAAATATAATATAAGAGTTTTGTATATTGGTTTATCGGTCAGCTGTAGACTAGCTAGGACATTTTATTGTACTAGGCTTGGGAAGCTTACTTGTTAGTCTTCAAACCAAAATTAACCATGTTGTATTAGAGGGATCCTGATAAAGCCACTTATTTAAAGACTTGATTTTCAATATAAATTGATTTTCAAATTAATAAACATACTTAAAATATTGTATGATTAAATTATATATAGAACTGTCAATATGAGCTAGGTTTGTTGGCCCGGTTCGGCCTTATCTGTAATTTAATTAGGCTGAGTTAAGATTTTTGAAGCTCATTTAAGAAAAAGACTTTTTTAAACTGATCGGACAAGTCCATTGGTCTGAGTAATTAAAATTAGTGTACTTATCAGCAGCTAATGCGGGACGAGATGCAAAGATAGCATCATGTGTTTTCAATATCTCTTTAGCCATTTCTGGAGATGATGCTACCAAAACAGGCTTCGAACCGAATTTTAATAGCATTAAATTTCCATATTTTTGTGAAAGATGGTGCAAAGACACATGTGGGAGTGAACCAAGGAGGTTCAAATAGCCAATAATTGGCCATGGCTTTGGACCTGGTGGTAGTTTCCTTTTGGGATGGTTGAATATTTTTAAGAAAAAAGCTAATGCTAGTAGCCATGACCCTAACACTATGAAAACCCAAGAGATGTCCATCTTTGATAATAAGTGACTGAAGTTGAATAAATGTAATAATTCAAGAATGCTTCAGAAATATTTATAGGACCATTCTGCCACCATATATTATTACTCCCTCTATTGCATATAAATAAACTCAATTTATATTTCATATGTCTCATATTAGTTAATCATTTTACTAAAAATAGTTATCCTTTACAATTAATTCTTTTTAAAAGTGTCAACATTTGTTTGTAAAATTTCCAATGAGTTTTTTAAGGGGTGAATTAGTAAAATTATCTTCTTATTTATGATTAGGGGTGTACATCACCGGGTTGGTTTGGGTTTTTTTAAAATCAAATCAAACCATTTGTATCGGGTTAAAATATATATAAACCAAACCAAACCAATAATAGTCGGATTTTTTCAATTTCGGGTTGGTTCGGGTTATTCGATTTTCTCGGGTTATTCGGGTTTTCTCAGGTTTTTTGATAAAGACTAAAGAGCTTGTGTTCTTTCAGTGATTTAAAAAAACGTTGAACACTAACATGATTTTTCATCCTAGAAAAGCATTCGGTAGTTTCTTTTGGCATTGCAAGCCCATGAGTTCAATAGACAATTCTCCATTCTATTTGGAACACAAATTCTCAAAAAATTACTACTATTACTATTTTGGACAAATCATAAAATAGTATCAATAATCAAGAGTGATTCATTAACATTAGAGAAATTCATGAAAGTAACATAGTGGCCTATACAATTTGCATAGTCAAAATATTGTCGTCAAAAGTTAATACGATTTATTTACATTCAAATCTTTAAAATCTACACCATCATTACTTACAACCTAGGACCTTGTACCTAGAGGAACAAAACATTTTTGAAGTGAGATCTTCTATACATATTTTCCAAAAACCATAGCCTGCATCTGCAAAGTAGACAATACAAATCAATTAAGTTGATTAGCAATGGATTAACTAAGTTGATGTTTAGTCCTTAGTTCTTATTACTATTTAGAGCAAACAATAATTTGGTAATTAACAATCACAAAAGAATGAACTAATACCTTTGTTCCATGTAGTGAAATTAAAGTACATCAACTGGCTAATCAATCCTCAAAGGTGAGTCGGGGTATTCTGAAAGAATTGAAACAAATGAATACTAAATAAAATTCAAAAGCAGAATCATTTTTAGTAACAATTTGAATATATAAAGTTACCTTCTTCAATTTCCTCAATTTTCTGGACTTCCTCTAATATATCTTCAAGCTTGCATTCTTTAGAAGGCGATCGTAGCCATTGTTGAGTGCAAATAAGTGCTTCTACCGTTTTTGGAGATAAAGAACTTCGATAACTATCAAGAATTCGACCACCTGTACTAAAAGCTGACTCAGATGCAACAGTAGAAATAGGAATAGAAAGAATATCCTTAGCAATTTTCGCAACAATTGGGTATCTACTGGACGAAACTTTCCACCAACTCAAAATATTAAAATCATTGATCTTCACTACATCATCTTTCAAGTATATTTCCAGATCAGATTTTTTTACAACAAATCCCTCTTTTTTCATGTGTTTCTCCCACTGAGATTGCAACAAATCACTAGATTCACCCATCACACAATTATTATTTTCAATATTTTCATTAGGATCTTCAGGGCAAGAACAATTGTAGTGATTATATAAGAGATTCAAAACATCTCCCACATCTTGAGACTTTAATCTTCCCATTAAAGAGCCATATGCAATAGAAAGAATATACTCTACATATTGCATCTTGTATCTAGGATCCAACACAACAGCAACCATTAGCAACATATTCATACTCTCAAACTTACCCCAATATTTATCCATCTTGGATTTCATTCTTGTTGCCACATCAACCAAAATGAGATCATCATGTTTAGTATAGTTGATAATATCTTTTCGGAGATTGAAAAAATCATGAAAGAAAGAGTGAGAAGTAGAATATAAGCTGCCCGGAAATTTTAAAGTTGCTTGATAGAAAATATTAAGAAACTTCACAAAAGCTTTCACATTCTTCCATTCATCTGTTGATGGATTTTTTGTTGTTGAATTTATTTCTCGACATTACTTTTGATAATTCTGGTCATCCACATACATTCTTGTAAAAGCTTTTTCAAATTTCAAAGCTTTATCCAACATTGTGTATGTTGAGTTCCATCTAGTCTCAACATCCAAACTTACAAGACCACGGGTGTCAATCTTAACTTTCTCAACAACGGACTTAAAAGTAGCAAATCTTGAAGAAGAAGACTTGACATATTTTATAGCACTTCTTATATGAGAAATAGGCTCAATTTGTTCATTCAGCCCCTCTTTTACAATCAAGTTTAAAATATGAGCATTACATCTAACATGTAAAAACTGATTTTCAAACATTACCCCTTTCCAATCTTCAATACGCCCCTTTAAACTCTTAATGGCAGCATCATTTGCGGTTGCATTATCCAAGGTCACTGTAAACAAGTTCTCAATGCCCTAACCTAATAAGCAATCCTCAATCCCCTTGGCAATAGTCTCACCTTTGTGATCTGGTGTTTGAAAAAAATTAAGAATTCTCTTTTGTAGATTCCATTGATCATCAATCCAATGTGCAGTGACGACCATATAAGTATAATTTTGGATTGACGTCCATGTATCACTGGTAAGACAAGCACGTTGGTTTTTTATAAGCTCCTTAAGTTTTTCTTTCTCTTCTTGATAAATCCTTAGACAATGTCGAGCAACAGTTACACGAGAAGGTACTTCAAAATTTGGAAAGGCTTTAGCCATTAATTTTTTGAATCCTTCTCCCTCAACAGCTCTAAACGGGTGTTCATCAATAATTACAAATTCGGCAATTGCTCTCTTAATTTCATCCATATTAAACACCCCTTTTTCAGTGGAACCACCTTCTGGCCAACCTCTTTTGATAGGTTTTAATGTTGTTTGCCTCTTATCGGACTTAAATGGAGACTTGAGACATTTCACAGTTAAATGATTCCATAACGTAGTCGTCCCATTGACACTGTCAGCAGCAAATGTTTTAGTACAATAATTACATTTTGCCCTACATTTACCTCATTTAACAATAAACTTGGAGAAATGATCCCAAATTTGAGATGTTTCTCTACTAGTAGTTCTAGAGTTAGGAGCGATCGGAGGTGCTGCTCTTTTTTGCTTCTTAGGAGGTGTGCGTCGATGTGGAGTTACTTTACCTTGTTGTTTTGTCGACATAGTTGAAGGAATATTATTAATCACCTCTACATCCGTTACATAAAGTGTAGTTTCCATCCAAAAAGAAAGTTGCTGCACATACATAACAATAGTTATTAGTATTCTGATACAAGATTGTGTTTCAACAAAACTTCCATTCAAGTATTGTTCACAAGACTTAGAAGTATATTTCACTTTGAAACCAAAACAGATACAAATATGTAGGAATACAAAATATTTGGTTAGAAAAGTTTGATGTATATTGCTGGCTACTGCTATCAAAATCTAATAGTCTCTTAATTTTTTATCTCTATCACTTGTTTTTCCTTATCTCTGCGGACCATCACAATGTTTACAGTACAAAAACCTCCATACAAATGGAACCAAAACCAATGAGTCGCACACTTGTCCCTTTTTCATTGCATTGAAACAACAAAAGTAAAGAGAGAAAAGTAAAACTTATATACAAAAAATTTATCATCATCTTGTTGCTAAGCTTAACACACCATAGATATGGACACCAAGATGTATAATTTTTAGGTTTATATCTATGATTCAACTATCCAAAATTGTGATGTTGTTGACAATGGCAATATAAGAAAAATATCTAAAAACGAGTTAGTAGCAATTACTTACCCAGATTAAGATGAGTTGATGATGATTTGAACTAAAGTCGAAAAGACGAGCTCAATATATGCCCTAATAGGTAAGGAGTAAAACCTAATAGTGACTAAGCCTATGAAGGTGAAGAGATGGTTTTGACTTGCTGACCTAATGGCCTTGTTAAATGAGATAGAAAATATTATATAGGGCTAGTTAAATTGTATAATTTATTTGGGCTTTTGTTTATTTTCTAAAAATAACAAGTGGGCTCAAGTCAACTATGTAGCCCAAAGTCCACTAATATTAACCATAAAATTGTGAGAAAGATTAAGAAAAATATATAAATTATATATTAATAAACATTTTATTGTATAAAATAAAATTAAAAATAAATATATATAATATCGGGTTGGTTTGGTCTCGGGTTGACTTTTTTTAGTTAAAACCAAACCAAACCAAATTATAGTCGGGTTTTTTTTTCAATACCAAACCAAGTCAAACCAAACCACTAGTCGGGGTTTTTTTTTGGTTTGACTCAATTCGCGGTGTGGTTTGTTTTGCGGTTCAGTTTTGTTCACCCCTATTGATGATTTTTGAATATGCGTATAAAAAGGAAAATGATAAGCTTATTTAAGATGGGAGAATATTTTTCTAGGAGATAAATTGCACTACTTACAAAGTTATATTTATGCTTTTCACAAAGAGCAATAGTAAAAAATATGACTTAAATTATGTCCTTAAATATTTTTCTTAATAAGTATGCATTGATTCACAAATTCATTTTGAGAAAAGAGCTAAGAAATTAATTTGTCAATATAGAGTTTAATTTGAGCACAACTCTTTTAAGTCACTTTGGAAAGTAAGCATTTATTTAGGCTATTAAGTGTTAACTGTGATTTACTCATTAGAGAAAAGACTATTTAAGAATTGGAGAAAATTTTGATGGTTTTCATATATTATGATTTTATTTTATTTTTGCCATTTTGGAATTGATAATCCTAAATTGTAAGTCCCTTTTTTCTCTGTGAAAAATAATTTTTGGACGATTACACTTTCAACTTTGGCTTGCCTTACTTGCAATGCGTAATCTTATCTCTATGATTTGTGACCTTTAATTTATGTTTATTTATATGGAATAAATTTGAAGAATAATTAAATGTCAACACTGCTATGAAAATTATGATAGAATAAATTTGATAAAGCTATTTTATCTATTTGTGCATCAAGTCCGAAGAAAATCTCAATTTATAATGAAGAAATGATAGTAGCTTTATGTTTTATAGGCGTTATCATATTCTGTCGGAAGAGTTTAGGTTATATTTCAAAGTGACTTTCAATGGGAGAATCCAGGTTATTCAGGAAGGATCGCAGCAATTCTCTAATTCTAATGAAGTAGTTCCTCCGGAATTCAAAGAACAACAACGATTACTAAAGATCAGCTTGCGAATTTGTGGCACCGTAGTAGAATCATTACCAATGGCACGTTGCCCGCTAAAATATTGATATAAAAATCACGAGTGATTCTAGCTTGACATCTTACAACTTCTTACTTCTAGCAGGGGGTTTGAATAGCATTTGCTTTAAATTGTAAAATAAAGAGAATTTGAAATTTAAATCAAATTGGCAACATCATTATTTCTCATTAAAAAAATATAAATTTCACATAAGATGACCGTTAAAATGAATTAAGCAAAATCAAAAAATACTTTTTTTTAAAAATCAAATAAATTATCCTTGATGGTCATTATTACTAATTGAAAGACTATTAAGGCAATCAATTCACCTTGATAAGCACCGTTAGATTATTTTATTTTTTTTGCTAGATTAATTTTTTTTTAAAATCTTTGTTATAATTAGTTGCTTGAAGAATCATCACGTCTCAACAAGCACTTAAAAAACACTTTAATTTCAAGATTTGTTCTCTTAAAATGGAATGGTTTGAACGTTTGGGCGGCTTCTAGTTTCGGAATAAGAAAAGGATGGGATCAGTGCATCAATTATAGGATGGATTGTGTTTTAATTTGATTTAGGTTTTAGATTAATTAGTGAAATTGTCTGCGCTTTGCGCGGCTATAAGAAATATTTATAAGACAATAGTATATAATATTTATATTTAGTTTAATATTACATATATCGACAATGTTGATATTTTTCTTCATATGCGACATGAATATTTTCTTATCTTTGTTTAAACATGTAAAATATTTTTAAAAAAAATTACATTTTTTAAGTGCTTATTATTCATATGTATATAATAAAATAAAATATTTATCTATTATGTTTTCGTTTCCATTATCTTTTATAGAAGTACTAATTCTCTAAATAAACTCTAATTTCGTAATTAAAAAAATTGAAGTTCTTTATTGTGCCTTTATTATTACATTTGTCTATTATAATTTTTTTAACATTAATTAAATATTTATAAATATTATGAAAATGAAACATACAAAAATTATGAATAATATTTAAGAGTAGAAGTTACAAGTAAGATGAATACACATGAATTATGAATTTAGTTAGACATATAATGCATTAATAATTATGCATTGATTTTATTTGTAAAAATATATAAATGAATGTGAATATACAAAAATGAACTAAAAAAATAAAATAATTGGTGATTGCATAAATTTTTTTAATTTATTTCAAACAAAAAAGAATAGTGACAAAAACATATTGTTACACCAAAGAAAATATCATCATAGATTTAAATTTTAATATTTTCTTACAAGTATAATAAAAATGAAGCTCCTGATCAGCATTTTTTTTAATTGAAATTACATAATTATATTAAATATGCTTTACAACAAAAGAAAATAGTAGAATACTAAAGAAGTAAATGAGTAGCATTGTCAATACATATAGCTAAGTAATTTATACAAATTAAAGTTTAAAAAGCTTCTAATAAAAGTAGCAAGTTACTAATACAACTCAAAGTAAAAAAAAAAAAAAAAAAAAAAAATCTAGCAAAAATAATCTTTGATTCTGCTTCATACGTGTAAACTCTTTATCATATGCTAACCAATTGATTTAAAAAAATAATTATAAATAAATAAAATATTATACCAATTAAAAAATAATTATATCAAAAGAAAGAAATCTAAACTATATGTAATATTTATGTAAATTATTTTTTCAATTGTACTAACAATAAATAATAATTATCTCTTGATATCTAGCAAATATTGTAATCAAACTACAATATTATCCTCCCAAACTGACTATTAGAGAGAATAATCACATACTAGCAACACATTATTCCTTATTACAAAGATTTTTTCTATCATACTTGCTTGGAGAGTGATAATACATACATTAATAAAATATTAAGAGTACATAAAAATAAAAAGAAAAACTTGAGAATAAAATATTTCTTATATTCATGTACTTCTTTTTTTGTTAAATGTTAGTTAATTAACAAACTCTTGAATGCGAATCTTTATGAAATTAAATATAAATTTATATAGGTAAAATAGAGGAAATGAAAAGAAAGACTTGAGAATAAATATTTCTTATCTTCATGTACTTATTTTTTATTACATGTTAGAGAAAAGACATAAAAAGTCACCACTGAAGTTGTCTCGAATTTTCAAAAAAACACCTTAACTTTGCAACCATTTAATTACCCCACTAAACAATTTTGAACATATATTATTATATTATTTTCGATCAGCCCCAAATTTTAAGAAGCAAGCGTGTTCACACATCAATCATTACATGACACGTGCTAATTTTAATTTAAAATGTAATTTTTTTCATTGTAAGTTTTTTCTTTATTTCTATCTCTCTCTCTCTCTCTCTCTCTCTCTCATACCTTTTGACTTATTTTAATTTTGTTTTTTTATAAAAAAGAATTCATACTATTTTCTAGATTTTATTGAATTATTGATAACAAAACTAATTATTTTTCTAAGAAAATTTAAAATTTTGAAGGTATCATCAATTACTCCTTTTCATATAACTTCAAAATTAGAAGTGATAATTTTAAAAGAATCAATGAATTCCCCGAAAATTGAAAGAAATTAATTAAAATCGGATAAAAAAAACTATATGAGACTCCCTAATCATCTTGAAATCTAATGGTTTATTAAATTGTTCGAACTGTAGGAACATATTTAGATAAAGTTTTAAGATTAAAGAAAGTAAAACTAATGGTAGTAAAAAAGGAAGGTGAAGTTGTGGTAAAAATAGTGACATTGAAAGTGAGAAGCTTCAATGGAGATGACAATAAATTTTTGAAGAATAAAGAAGAAAGAGAAAAAATAAAAAGGAAAAGAAGTTAAATAATAAGAAAATATACGTTATAATAAAATACTTGTAAAAATAAAATAAAATTAGTTATTTTAGGTTGATCACTTTCTTTGAGAGAGTGCACACTCTCCTGTCTTGTGGATAAAAAATAATTTAATAATATTAGTTCAGCATTGTTTAGTGGGGTAATAGGACGCCCGCATAGTTAAAGTGTCTTTTTAAAAATTCGAAACAAATTCAGATGTCACTTTATATCTTTTCTCTATCATGTTACTTAATTCACAAATCAATGTGATAAAGAAGAGAAAGGATAATCTTGAATATGAATCTTAATGAGACTAAATATGAATTTATATAGGAAAAATAGAGGAGTATCATAAGGCATCGTAGACTTACAAATTAAAGTTTGGACTTAGGAGGTTATGGACATGAAAATTATAAGAATCGTGAATATTATTAAAAGTAAAAATTAAAAAAAGTGTTAGTCATGGGAAATAAAAAGAATATGAAGAGTTTTTGTTGTGAATGTATCGCCATTAATAAAATATTTATTTGTAAAAAATTAAGTAATTTACTTTTATAATACAATAATTAATTTAAATAAGTGATAATGCCAAAAAAAAAAAAAAGAGAAAAAGGATAAATGCAAATAAAGACCATAGAGAGGTGTCACATCACATTGTCTTTGTTTCTCATTTATTATATATAGAGATAGATAGATATAGTGTCACGACCCAGACCGCCGTGATTGGCACCCACACTAACCCTCCGGTGGGAAAACCATTACTACACCCCAATTAGACATTTTACAGAACTAAATCATTTAAAGATACGGAAGCAGGTTTAAATAACGAATTAAATATGGAGTTCTTATAAACTCCGAAAGTCTAACAAACAACTATCGCGGAAATTCAACCCCTATTTCTGAAAGTCATTGTACCAAAATTCTACCAATCAACCCTGGAACTAAACATAAGTAAAAGTCTAAACATGTAGTCTAAGTCCGAAAAGAATGGACAAAGCTAACGATAGATCTATGGCAGTCTGAAAGAACTGACTCACCCTTGAATCCGGTCTCGGTCATTGTAACAACATGTTCCCATCATTATGGAAAAGCCAATAGGGAAGGAATTTGGGCCAAAAAACATTTTTTAGTACTTGGAAAATTGTAGCCTAGCCCAGATTTGAATGAAATCTAAGTCAGGTATGGTCTAGGAAAATTTGGTAATGAACAAGGGATCTAATTTTGACTTTGATCACATGAGTAGATAGCTAAGACGTTAAGGAGCCCATACGACTTTACAAAATCAAATTCGGGTGAATAGAACTCCCGAAACTGATCTTGGCGTGAAAAGGTAGTTTTTGAGCGTCAAGGCTTGAAGGTGTGTTGTGAAATGGAGGCTTGGAGCTCAAATTCTGAGCTTCTGTCTCTGTGTAAGCCTCCAGGGCAGGGCCGCTGTAGCGGGTTGGGGGCCGTCGTAGCGGGCCAGTCGCAACTTAAGTTGGGAAAAACTCCAATTTCGTTATTTTTTGTAAACTTTGTTCTTAAGAGTTAGGAGACGACCTATGGTGATTTCTTGATAGTTTTTCATGACTTTTGGTGCTAAAGGTAAGGATTTTACTCTCTTAATCCATTTTTCGATCCGTAAAACTTAGATTCTTGGGTAATTATCATTGAGGGAGGGTTTTGGCTTGAAGTTAATAGTGGGAAAAGCCCTAGCTTCACTTTAGGATCATAAGTTTGGTCTTGGGTTATTGAGTTTGTTATAATTCGGGTAAATTAGACCTTAATTATTGATCCTTGCGTTGTATTAATCGTTTATAAACCTAGAACAAGCAGAAAGAATCTGAAAAGGGAAGGCTCAAGTGTCTTAAGAGGATTCAAGCTTGATTTCGAGGTAAGTGATGGTTTGATTTCCTGTTTGTGTGATATATGTCGGTTACTTTCTTCGTTGTATGCATGCATGCATGAGAACAAGGAATATAAATCGAATTTAATGCAAATGAGTATATGTAAGTGAATAATTACATGCCATGAAACCATTGCTTATTTGTATGACTATGAGCATTGTTCATTATGGGTGTGATTGTGCTTGTGGCTGTGCTGACTGGACAGGTGTCACGTTCTGACACATATATTGGATCAGTTGTCACGTTCCGACACACATATTAGATCGGGTGTCACGTTCCGACACATGCATTGGCTCGGATGTCACGTTCCGACACACTAATAGTTTGGGTGTGGGTTTCATGAGAGAACTATTGTGATTGTTATGATTATATCTACTTGTCATTAATAATGGAAGATTGTATGTTGCTCTAAAATGATAATTGAACTGTATTATGTATATGTGTTCTTAGTATGTTGTGATTGATCGTTGTATATTGTGCTTATAGAGTAGCCGCGTGATCCTACCAGTACACTATGGTTGTGTGTACTGATATTGCACTTGCTCTTTCTTTGTTGAGAATAGGGCATCTTCAGACGGCTACTAACAGACCTCATTTAGGAGATCACTGATCGAGACTGAATTCCAGGGTGATCCAGTTCTTCCAGGCTGGCATGGGTTCTCTTTTGTTTAGTCCATTCTTTCGGACTCAGACTATCCAATGTTTTAGTTTTCGAGGTTGTACCCCTTGATTTTAGACTTGTCGTTAGTAGAGTTTTGATACATTGACTTTCAGGTTGTAGGAGTTGTTTTCCACAAATATTTGGTAGTTGTTTTGTTTAACTTTTAGAGTTTATGGAACTCCATATTTCTTAGACATTTAAATCTGCTTCCGTATCTTTAAATGTTCTGATTTTCGTTAAGTTGTGTAGTTGGGTTTTAGATAGTGTAAGATAACTTAGTTTTTTATAAAAATAATAATAATAATAATAATAATAATAAAGTCACTTTCGTGTCCACAAATTGAGTGACCATTAAGACAATCAACAAACAACTTTGGCTAGATTAAGTTACTAGCTAAATTTTTTAGAAAATGATCAAAATAGTCTTTAATATATGGGTAATGCTTTATTTTGGTCTTTAATATATTTCACTTGATTGAAATGATCATTAATATATAATAAATGTGATCATTTTGATTCTTAATATATTTCACTTGAGTGAAATGATCTTTAATGTATAACAAAATGTGTCAATTTTGGTCCTTTATCCTAAACTTAATAGATTTATCAAAAAAATATTAAATTTAATTATGGATCCCACGTGGCTAACAAAATTCACCATTGATGTCTTCTTTGTTAGCTCCAAAGAAAAATCCCATGAAATCTAACACTATTTTCTTTACTTTCTCTAACAAAATTTATTATTTTCTCTTGATTAAAACAGAAATGGGTATTACGTCAGTAAAATAATATTTTGGAAAAGAAAAAGTAGTAAATTTTGTTGGAGAAACTAAAGAAATTGTGTTAACCGCATAGGATCTATAGTGAAATTTAACACCTTTTTTAAATAAGTTTATAGAAAAAGACCAAAATGAACACTTTTGGTCAACTAAGGACTATTTCAATCAAAGTGAAATATATTAAGGATCAAAATGAACACATTATACACTAAGAACTACTTCAATCAAATAAAATACATTAAGGACCAAAGTAAAGCATTATCCATACACTAAGAACCATTTTGATCATTTTCTCTGTTTGCTTATAGAGTTCAACAATATCCGACAAGTATCAAACATAATTTTTACTAGACAACAAAACTACAAATACTATAAATTTTTTTTTTCTAGAAATAGTATAGAATAAATAATGAGATAGTCTATAATCCTGCATCGATCATAGGATCACTCTATGAATAGTAGGTCAATTCTCAATTTCAAGCTTATCCTCTTAAAATGGAATGGTATGAACACTTAAAATTAGGGTGACTTGTGTTTTAATTTGATCCAAGTTCTAAACTAATATTTATACTATTTTTAAAAATTAAAATTTGTCACAACACTACTACTTTTTGAAAAATAGAAAATTTAGCTAATTAAGATCACCTCTAAAGTAAATAGAGAAAGCACGAGAGGTCATCAAAGTAATCAGATTGTCGTGGCATGTAATGGTAGAAAAACTTAGGCTAGTTTAAATTACTTGCTAAATGTCACGATCCAAACCGTCGTGAGTGACACCCACACTAACCCTCCGGTGAGAGAATCGTTTATACTAATTAGCTAACTAACTTAATCAAATACTAAAGCATTTAAGTTACAGAAGCAACTTTAAATGCCAAGGAAAGAATTAGGGAACTCCCATAAACTCCAAACAAAAGTCTAACAACTAAACTAACATTGCGGAATAACACCTAGAACCTGAAAGTCAATGTACCAAAACATCTAAGGTTCAACCATAAGCGTAAACAAGAAGGGGTACAACCCCATACTAACCATAAGAAATCTAAAGAACTAGTCTAAGTCCGAAAGGTGGACATAAGCTGAAAGAAAACTCATGGTAGCCCGAAAGAACTGGCTCACACTTAAATTCAAAATGATCACTGATCTTCTAAGCGAAGTCTGCCAATAGCCGTCGGAAGCTGCTCTGTACTCAACAAAGAAGAGCAATTGTAGTATCAGTACACAACCACAGTGTACTAGTAGGATAATGTGGTTTTCCCACTAAGTGCAACATATAAAAGCCATTATGACATAATAATAACATGCATACACCGAATATATACAATATCAACAACATTTAAGAATAACAAAGCATTTCACAATTTTCAAGATACACAATTATGTCAAGTCAATGGTCCTCTCATGAAACCCAAACTCAAACTGTTAGCATACTGGAACGTGGTACCCGATCCAAGGTTTATGTCGAAACGTGGCAACCGATCCAAGTTAGTGTGTCGGAACGCAACACCATATCCATTCAACAAGCCACAATCACAATCATAAAGTACATTCTCATAATCATACAATCAAGTCATGATTCATGGCATTCATCATTCATCTATTCTCATTTACAATTAATGTGATCAATAATACAACATTCACATACATACATGTATCATAATGAATCAAGAACAAACATACATAACACAATCATGGAATCACAACCATCACCTACCTCGAACAAAGCTTGAATCTCCTAAGAAACTTGATTCTTTCCTTTTTGGATTCTTTCCACTTGTTCTTGGACTACAAACAATAATTATAAAGAGGGAATCAATAAACGATAACTAATTACCCGAATTACCAACAATCCTATCAACCCTAAATCAAATCCATAATCACAATATCCAAATTAGGGCTGTTTTCCACCATAAATTCCATATTAAAACCCTCCCCCATCGATAATTGCCTATTAGATTACGTTCCATGGATCGAAAATGGATTTGGGGAATTAAAATCTCTCCATTAGCCTCAAGAATGGTGAAAAACTGTCAAGAAAACCCCTGGGTTTGTTCCTTAGCTCTCAAGTTCAAAAATTGCAGAATAAAACATTTTTTGGGATTATTTTCGACTTTAAGTTGCGTATGTCCCGCCATAGTCGTCTCACCCCGCTACAGCAGCCCCGCCCTGGCGGAAAAAATCTATTTATAGCTGCTTGCATGGAACAGTGAGAAATTTTAATAATTGCAATACACCATTTTCACAACACACCTTAAACCAACGATTCTAAAAAACTACCCGTTCACGGAAAGATCAATTTCGAAGTTCTACTCACCCGAATTCAATTCTATAAAGTCGTATGGATTCTTTAACGTCTTAGATATCTACTCATGTAATAAAAATCATAATTAAATCACCCAATTGCTACCAGATATCCCTAGACCTTACTGACTCCAATTTCGTCAAAATTTGGACTAGGTTGGAAAATCACAAGTTACTACGAAAAACTTTTCGATCAAAATTTTTTTCCGTTGGATTTTCTATAACGACGGGAACCAATCATTACAATAGATATCAATTTACCCATCACTTATCCCCGAGTGACAAACTTAGGAAAAATAGGCTAAGAAAAGAATAGGGTAGTACCTGAATCAACGAACAATTGGGAATACTTGTCTCGCATGTCCTTTTCGATTTCCCAAGAAGCTTCCTCAACTGGACGATGCTTCCATTGAACTTTCACGGACTTAATCTCCTAGTGTTCAGCTTCCAGGCATTACGATCAAGAATTGCAATCGGTTCATCCTGGTACTGAAGGTCTTTGTCTAACACAACTGAGTCTTATTTTATAATGTAATCCTAGTCACCATGATACCTCTTCAACATGGACACATGAAATACCAGATGAACTCCCAATAGGTTAGGAGGTAAAGCCAATCTATAGGCCACTGGCCCTATACATTCAAGAACCTCAAAGGGACCAATGTATCGCGGACTTAGCTTGCCCTTCTTACCAAATCTCATCACCCCTTTCATGGGTGACACCTTAAGAAGAACATTCTCACCGGTCTGAAATGTCATATCTCTTGCCTTATGGTCTGCATACTTTTTCTGTCTACTCTGGGCTGCTAGAAGCTTAGCTTGGATGCTCATCACTTTATCTTGAGCATCATTCACTAAATCCACCCTCAAAGGTTTCACATCTCCAACCTTAAACCATCCTATAGGTGATCAACATTCCCTTCATAAAGTGCCTCAAATTGTGTCATATCAATGCTGGAGTGATAACTATTATTATAGGAGAACTCACACAACGGTAGGAACTTATCCCAATGTCCTTCAAAATCAATCACACATGCCCTCAACATTTCTTCTAACACTCGAATAGTCCTCTCTGACTGCATGTCCGTCTGTGGATGGAAAGCGGTACGAAAAGTGAGTTGTGTGCCCAATTCATCATGTAACTTCCTCCGAAACTTGGATGTGAATTGGATACAACGATTTGAGATGATAGAAAGGAGGACCCCATGCAACCTCACTATCTCTCTCACATAAACTTTATCCAATTGTTCAACATTATAATCTATTATGACTGGAAAAAAATGGGCTGGCTTAGTCAATCTGTCAACCACTACCCAAATAGAATTAAAATTCCCCAAAGTCTTGGGAAGACCAACCACAAAATCCATGGCTATCATTTTCCACTCTTGTTCTGGAATTGACATTCTCTGAAACAAACCTGCATGCCTTTGATGTTCATACTTTACTTGTTGGCAATTTTGGCACTTAGCCACAAACTTCTCTATGTCTTTCTTCATGCCCGACCACCAATAAATTCGCTTTAATCTTGGTATATATTGGTCACACCCGGATGAATGAAATATAGCAAATCATGAGATTCTTTCAATAATTTCTGAATCAAGTCATCAACTTAAGGAACACAAATCCTCAATTTAAAACTGAGCACCTTCTGCATCAAGAGTGATCTCTTGTGCCTTACCAATCGCAGTCTTCTTCTTAAGTTCATTCAAATTTTCATCCTCAAACTTATTGGCCTTGATCTCTTCAATGAATGTGCCCTTACTTCAATGTTAGCTAACATCCCACCTTTTTCTGAGATGCCTAATTGCTTGAATTTAGACTCCAAGGTCTGAGTTTCCTTTACCAAAGGTCGCTTAGTTACACTCAAGAAAGTTAAACTACCCATACTAATCGTTTTTCGACTTAAAGTATCTGTCATTACATTAGCCTTACCCGGATGGTATTGAATAGTCACATCATAATCCTTGGAGTAAATGGTCTAAAACCCCCCCAACCTATACCCGAAATCCCAACTACACACTCCAACTTTACGGGTGTCCTATTACCCACCTGAACTTTAAATTTCCCTATTTTATACACACCTAAGTGTTGACCTCAACACAAAACCAAATAATTGGGGAATGCGTGATTCCACTCGCTGGGTCCCGCCTCTTTAACTCCCATTTCTTCTTTTTTCTCCCATTTCCTAAAACATAAAAGAATAAAAAAAAAAATCCTCCTTTTTCATTTTCAATCCTTCTCTATTAGCATTCACCAATCTTGGAAGGATAAAACTTGATCTTGGATCCACTTCTTCTTTGTCCTTTTTGATCTTGGATCCACTTATGAAAAACTTTTTTTTTATTCTTTTTCCTTTTTGATTTATTGTGTAGTTAAAGGTCACAATGCCAAAATTTATGGATGTATTTTGGATCTTCAAATTTGAAACTTGTTGATAACTTAGATGGTTGGTAATAATTTGAAGCTAAACATGATGAGTTTGACTGAGTTCATGGCTAAGATTTTTAGATTTAAAGAATAGCCGAAATTCCATGGAAATCGATGAGCTTCCATGTGAAATTATTGGATCTATATTCTTGATTTGGGAGCTGCTTTCGTTGATGGTTTTGTGGTGTATGATTGACGTAGTGTTGGCGATGATTTCAAAATGGTGATGAAATTTGATGCTTTCCATATATGTTGTATCAAGTTGCTATGAAGAAGAAAACAAATTAAAAGAGATAAAAACAATTAGGAAAAAAAGTGGGGAAGAAATAATGGTAATTTTTCGTCAAAATTACCTTCTCACGCGCCTAGAGGAGGTGAGAACACCTCCCATGACATGTCAGCACTTAGGTGTGTATAAAATAGGAAAATTTAAAGTTCAGGTCGGTAATAGGATACTCGTAAAGTTGGAGTGTGTAATTGGGATTTCAGGTATAGGTTGGGGGGGTTTTAGACCATTTACTCTAATCCTTGAGTAACTCCATTCACCTTCGTTGTCTCAAATTCAGATCCTTTTGAGTGAACACATGCTGCAAACTATGATGATCAGTGAACACCTCACACTTAACACCATAGAGGTAATGCCGCCAGATCTTAAGAGCAAACACTACCGCTACCAACTCCAAATTATGTGTTGGGTAATTCCTCTCATGCATCTTTAATTAACGTGATGCATAAGCTATAACATTCTTATTCTGCATCAACATATCATCCAAACCAGAATGTGAAGCATCACAATAAACAATAAAATATTTACCTTCTACCGGTAATGCTAGAATAGATGCAGTAGTCAAGAGAGTCTTGAACTTTTGAAAGTTCTCCTCACATGTTTCATTCCATTCAAATCGTATCTCATTTTTGGTCAAATTAGTCAAGTGAGTGGAAATAGAAGCAAAGTTTTTCACAAATCGATGATAATAGCTAACGAGCCTCACAAAACTCCTAACTTCCATCACAGAGCTAGGCAGAACCCAATTCTTAACCTCCTCAATCTTTTGGAGATCTACCATTACCCCTTCTTTTGAAACTACATGCCCCAAAAATGCAACTGAAGTCAACAAAAACTCACACTTAGAAAATTTAGCATACAACTTTTGTTTCCCAAGAACCCCAGAACAATACGAAGATGGTCGGCATGCTTTCCTCATTTTTCGAATAAACCAAAATATCATTAATAAAGACTTTGACGAATGAATCAATAAATGGCTTGAACACATTATTTATTAAACTTATGAAAGTTGTAGGTGCATTAGTCAAACCAAAAGACAAACCTAAAAACTCATAGTGCCCATAGCGGGTTTTAAACGCCGTCTAGGGCACATCGTCAGGCCTAATATTTAACTGATGGTAATCAGACCTTAGATCAATCTTGGAGAAAACTGATGCACCTTGCAATTAGTCAAAAAGATCATTTATTTAAGGCAAAGGGTACTTGTTTCGAATAGTAACCCTATTCAATTGCCGGTAATTTATACACATCCTCATACTACAATTATTTTTCTTAACAAACAAAACTAGAGCACCCCACAGGGAAACACTAGGACGAATAAATCCTTTATCAAGAAGCTCTTGGATATGAGTCTTAAGTTCTCTTAATTTCGCCGAGGTCATGCGATATGGAGGGATAGAAATGGGACGGGTATCAGGTTCTAAATCAATGCTATCCAGAGGATACCGGGCAAATCATTAGGAAACACTTCTCTAAATTCTAACACCACAGGAATAGACTCAATAAATGGAGACTCAACCTCAACATCCCAAATATGTGCCAAATAGGCAAACCAACCTTGCCCTACTTTTTTTCTAGCCCGTATGGAGGATATGATCTTAGTTTGCTTATGCTTGTACACCCCTTCCCACTCTAATTTTTTCCTTCCCAAAATTTCTAGAGTTATAGACTTAATATTACAATTAAGTACACCATAATAAAGGGGACAACCAAGTAATGCCTAATATTATATCAAAGTTAGTCATATCCAAAATTACCAAATTAGCCCAAGTCTAAAAACCATAAACAAAATAGAACAAGCACGATAGACAAGGGTGACTATGACAGACTTTCTAACTAAAGTAGAAACATGGATGAGGGTATCAAGTATATCGCAAATCATAGCAAATTCAGAGGTAAATCGCACGGATACATAATAATAAGTAGTACACAGATCAAATAACATATTAGTCATCCGATCATAGACAAGAATAGTACTTGTGACTGCGTCAGACGCCTCTGCCTCATTCTTGCCCGGAAAGGCATAACACTAAGCCTTTTCATCGTGACGAGCGACTTCCCTTCCTGACTGCACTGTATATTTGCCTGCATTACCCTTTCCACTACCTCTGCGGCGTCGCTGATTTCCTCCTCGCCCACCTTGTAAACTCCCTCAACTATTATTACCATTTCCCGTGAGTACCACCGGTCTAGACTGCTGCGCACAATCCAACATGCGCGGGTGAGGACAATCTCTCCTCATATGACCAAGTTCTCCACAGTTATAACATGTATAATCAAAAGATGGTCTGCTGCCGGCCAAAGGTGTGACTCTCTGGCTATCCTGAATTAAATTATGAGGTGGAGTTCCCGAGTAATTACCTGGAGAGGTAGGCCTAGCGAACTGAATTGGCCTGGCTGCAAGTGTTGGCCTCCCTGAACCTCTAAAGTAAGATCCCTAAAAGTTATCGAGATTTTTGGCTTTCTTAGCCATTGTCTTGTCCTGACTGTCTCGCCTCACCCCCTCTACTTTCTTCACAAAGTCGGTTACCTCATTGAAGCTTTTCCCTGCAGAGGTTATATGAACAGATAATACTTGCATCTCATAATTTAGTCCCTTAATAAATAAATGGATCCTCTTTTCCTCAGTAGTCACCAATTCAGTAGCATATCTAGATAAGGCATAAAACTAGGCTTCATAAGCAGCCACAAACATACCACTTTACTCCAAAGCTATGAACTAATCCTTTTTACGATCTCTCAAGGTCCGAGGAATATATTTCTCTAAAAACATAGTATGGGTCCAAGTAAGTGGGGTAAAATTGAAGATTTGCCTTCCACATAAGCTCTCCACCACTATTTAGCCTCACTTTAAAGCTGAAAGGTCACAAACTCAACCCATGCTGATGGACAATTACCAACTTATGAAGCCTCTCATAGCAATCTAGGATGAACTCATATGCATCATCACTCTCAAATCCATGTACGCAGGCGGTTTCAACTTCAAGAACTTAGTCAACATCTCATGCTCATTACTAGTCATAACAGGACCCAACAATGGACGGAAGAAAGCATCATTACCTACATCTTACGGGAGCTTGAGTTGCTTGAATAGAGAGAAGCACTCCAGGACCAACCAATCCTTTTAAGAACGACACGATCTGCTGAGCTAACATTGGGTCTATAGGAGGAATACCTGTAGTCTCTGTCTGTACCTATTCCTCTTGTCTAGCATTATCCTTCTCCTCAACTTCTACATTTTTTTCTACCTCTTCATGGTGCGCAGGAGGTGCCTCATTTATGGGAGCATCTCCAATCGATGCTCCATCCCTAATAGGCACTACCTTTCCTCGGCCTCTACCCCTAGCTCTTTCTCTACCTCTGCCTCGACCGCGGTCTCTCATTCCAGATTCCTTAATTGGAGCATTACTGGGAGCTACAGGCCTGACGTTGTTGAACCTAGTGTTAACCATCTGCAGACAGAAGAGTGAAGGAGGTTAGACACCAATTTGAATCTCTAGATACTAATTGGAATCAAATTATAGCACGAAAGGAGACAAGAGAAGACAGAGAGATTTCCTAAAGTCCTATAGCATCACAAAGAAAAATACAAACGTCTCTATACCGTTCCGCAAGACTCTACTAGACACGTTTTGGTACATCGAGATCAACGAACCTACGCTCTGATACCAGCTCTGTCACGACCCAGACCGTTGTGATTAGCACCTACACTATCCATCCGGTGGGAGAACCATTTATACTAATTAGCTAACCAGCTTAATCAAATATTAAAGCATTTAAGTTACGGAAGCAAGCTTAAATGCTAAGGAAAGAATTAGGGAATTCCTATAAACTCCAAACAAAAGTCTAACAACTAAACTAACATTGCGAAATAACACCTAGAACCTGAAATTCGATGTACCAAAACATATAATGTTCAACCATAAGTCTAAACAAGAAGGGATATAACTACATACTAAACATAAGAAATCTAAAGAACTAGTCTAAGTCTGGAAGGTGGGCATAAACTGAAAGAAAACTCATGGCAGCCCGAAAGAACTGGCTCACCCTTAAATTCGAAATGATCACTGATCTTCTAAGCAAGGTTCGTCAATAGCAGCCGAAAGATGCTCTGTACTCAACAAAGAAGAGCAAGTGTAGTATCAGTACACAACCACAGTGTACTGGTCGGATAACGCAGCTATCCCCTTAAGTGCAATATATATAAGTCATTACGACATAATAATGACATCTATACACCGAATATATATAATATAAACAATATTCAAGAACAACAGAGCATTTCACAATTCTCAAGATACACAGTTATGTCAAGTCAATGGTCCTCTAATAGAACCCAAACCTAAATTGTTAGCGTACCGAAATGTGGTACCCGATCTAAGGTTTATGCCGAAACGTGGCAACCGATCCCATATTTATGTTGGAACGTGGTAATCGATCCGAGTTAGTGTGTCGGAATGCAACACCATATCCATTCAACAAGTCACTATCACAATCACAAAGTACATTCTTATATTCTTATAATCATATAATCAAGTCATGATTCATGGCATTCATCATTCATCTATCCTTATTTACAATTAATGTGATCAATAATGCAACATTTGTATACGTACATGTATCATAATGAAGTAAGAACAAACATACATCACACAATCATGGAATCATAACCATCACCTACCTTGAACAAAGTTTGAATCCCCTAAGAAACTTGATTCTTCCCTTTTCTAATTCGTTCCGCTTGTTTTTGGTCTATAAACAATAATTATAACACGAGAATCAATAAACGATAACTAATTACGCAAATTACCAACAATCCTATCAATCCTAGATCAAATCCATGATCCCAATATCCAAATTAGGGTTGTTTTCAACTATAAATTCCAGATCAAAACCCTCCCCCATCGATAATTACCCATTAGATTACGTTCTACGAATCGAAAAATAAATTCGAGGAGTTTAAATCTTACCTTTAGCCTCAATAATGGTAAAACACTGTCAAGAAAATCCTTGGGTTCATTCCTTAGCTCTCAAATTTGAAAATTGCAGAATAAAACATTTTTGGGGTTTATTTCCGACTTTAAGTTGAGTCTGTCCCGCCACAGCGGTCTCACCCTGCTACAGCGGACCGCCTTCGCAGCAGAAATCCCAAAAATTCCCGCTTAGCGGCTTGCACGAAACAGTGAACAATTTTAATAATTCCAATACCCCCATTTCACAACACACCTTCAACCAATGACACTCAGAAACTACCCGTTCACGCCAAGATCAGTTTTGGGAGTTCTACTCACCTGAATTCAATTTCGTAAATTCGTACGGATTCTCTAACGTCTTAGGTATCTACTCATGTAATCAAAATCATAATTAAATCATCCAATTGCTACCAGATTTCCCTAGACCTTACTGACTCTGATTTCGTCCAAATATGGACTAGGTTGAGAAATCCCAAATTACTACGAAAAAATTTTCCAACCCAAAATTTTTATCCGCTGACTTTTCTATAACAACGAAAACCAATCATTACACTAAATCTTTCTATAATCAATTTCTTAAAAAGTTCAACAAGTCCTGACAAGCATCTTAAAAATAACAAATACTCTAATTTTAAGACTCATCCTCTTAAAATGAAGTGATTTGAATGCTAGACTTCTTTTAGTTTTTGAATAAAAAAAAGTATTGATCGGTGCTTTAATTTAAGGTGTCGTGTTCTTATTTGATTCCATGTTCTAAATTAATTTATTTATTTTTTACTATTTTTTTCAATCAGATTACATGTCCCTTCTCTTGAAGAGTACAAAATTCAATTTATCATTAAATTGAGTAAGATAAGTAAGATTAGGACTCTGTAAAAACTGAATCGACCAATAAATCGAATCGAAACATGTTATTGGGTTATAGTTATTGGATTTTTAATGAGTTTATAAAAAAAAAAATTATTAGGTTATTGGTTCGGTTTTGAATTTTACCCAATAACTCAATAAGATGATAATAATTTTGCTATTTTACCCTCTCTAAATATTATGTATTAATAATTTAATATATATCTAGAAACTATAACTATATCAAATTATTAGTACTCTACCCACAATTCACACTAGGCCGCTTTGGTCTTTACTGTTGCTCAAAGCCTAAAGACTAAAGTAATAGTTTGCAATTGTAGCTATTTGATTTTAGTTTTAGGCTTGTTGGACCATTTGATTTTAGTTTTAGTTTTAGTTTGTAATGGTAGGTAATAGCTTTTGCAAGTTTGTAAAGGTCTGTAATTTGATCAACATCAAAAATTTCATACTATGTTTTGGCGGTGACATGTAATTGTAGCTTTCCTACTATATATGCTCTTATGGATGCAATTTCTCATTATCTTTCTTGTTTCACTATATCAAAGCATTTAGAGAAGTGAGAAGTCGTATATTATTTTATGGACATTTTCTTATTGGGTAAATCAAATAGATAACGTTCAAAAATCGATAAAAATATCTATTGATTTGTTATTCAGTTAGCATATTTAAAAACCGAAAATCGAAAAATCGAACTGATAATACATAAAATTGAACCAAATCGATTGGTGCACACCCTAATAAGATAACTTTAAAAGATAAAATAAAATTATTCTTCATGATCAATTACCACAAACTGAGTGAGTATACCACTGAGGCAATCAACTCGCCTTGACAAGCACCAGAGTATAACTTTAGCTAAATCAAGTTACTTGTTGAATCACTCCTACAGCCATCTGATTAAAGAGTTCAATAAGCACCCAAAAATAATTTGGGGAAACTATATAAATGGATCATAAAATTTAAAATAATTATAAGTTTATACTCAAACTCAAAGTAATTTTTGAAATATATATTTTCTCATAAATAATTAAAGCCCATACCCCCCATTCATTAAGGCTGGTAATTTTCGCTTAATTGATACTAAATCGGTATCATATATTATATTTGTATCATTAAGGTTGTTAATTTCGCTTAACTGATACTAAATCAGTATCATATATTGTATTGATATCACTAAGGCGGCTGATAATTTCGCTTAACTTGATACTAAATCAGTATATATATACTGTATTGATATCATTAAGGTTTCTTGTTTAGAAATTACTCATTAGTTAATGATACTATAAGAGTATATGTATATTGTTGTGGTATCATTAAGGTTTCTTGTTCAGAAATTACTCATTAGTCAATGATACTATAAGAGAATATATTACTCTTATTGTATCATTGACTAATGGGTAATTTTTGAACAAGAAATTTTAATGATACCAATGCAGTATATATATACTGATACAATATATGATATTGATTTGGTATTAGTTAAGCAAAATTATCAACCTTAATGATACCAATACAGTATATGAACTGATTTAGTATCAGTTAAGTGAAATTAGTGGGGGTATATAGTGTAATTATTTAGTGGGGTATGAATGTAAAGGGATATATGTTTGTAATTATTTTGCTTTTATGGGGTATTTATTTTGTGTCCCCAAATAATTTTGAGTAAATTTTAGATTTAGCAAACATAAAAAACATATTTGTATGCTATAGATATAGTTTGTATAATTGTGCTCCATAAATTTTATGTTTGTTATGGACCTATTAATTAGTATATTTCGATATTCTTCCAGTTTTATAAGTATATATTTGGAATTTGTATACAAATAAGGAGTTGACTTGGCTGTAAGTTGTACAAGTATATGTTTTTCGTTGTGATTTTCAGTCGTATATGCATATGTGTATTATATGTATTTAAATATAAATTTGTATATGTATATGTAACTGCATTTTTGTATACAGATAGATTTATATAAAAAGCTCTCTATCGCTTTATACAAACACAAATTATAAAAAAAGAAAAACTGATTTGGCTATATAAGTTGTATAAGCAAATGTTTTTTGTTGTGATTTTCAGTCTTCGTATATGTATATGTGTATTATATATATTTAAATATAAACTTGTATATGTATATGTAACTGTATTTTTGTATATAGATTGATACATTGTATTTGTATAATTTGTGTTTGTATAAAGAGAGAAAGAGAGAAAGGCAAAAGAGAACTAGGCAGGAGAAGATTTGTATTGTATAATTATAAGTGTATAGGGCGAAGAGATATATATTTGTATTTGTATATACATTTTCCTCTCACTTTATACAAACACAAATGCAATTTATACATTTGTGTTTGTATAAAGCGAGAGAGGTGAGGGACAATGGCGAGCGAGACATCTGGAGAGTGGCGAGTGAAATTTCTGGGGAGAGAGGCGAATGACAAAGTGTTTGCTACGAATTAGAATTAAATGAAACTATGCTTATAACATTTATTTTAAATTAATAATTTGTTATTCCATACCATTTTCCCAATAATTTTTACTAGCCCACAAACTGAAAATATTCTAATTTCAAAACCCATCCTCTTTAAATGGACTAATATGGACGCTAGAGCTTCTTATTTTTTTCGAAATTAAAAAGAACAAATTATAGAAATACACACTTTTTGTTTCACTTATTTCCATATCCCCTAATACTTTTAAAAATCTCCAAAATTCTCTATTTCTTTAATGTATCTGAGATGCAAATTAATGTATTCGAGCCAGTATTTAATGTATCTGAATTACATATTATGTATCCGAGCTAGTTTTTAATGTATTTGAGCTAGTATTTAATGTACCCGAGCTACATATTAATGTATTCGAGCTTCAATTATTGTATCCAATTTTTTTAATTTTTAAGGGATTAATGTAATTAGATTATTAGGGATAGATTGTAATTTTATATTAAAACTATTGGATTTATGTAATTTACCCAATTAAAAAAGAAATGGACCTGTGAGTCAATATTAAGGTGACTTGAGTTTTAATTGATCCATGTTCTAAGATATAGTTCTTAATTATTTTTAAAAAAGAAACTTGTCACACTATTAATTCACTTCAAAAAAATACAAAATCAATCTAGTACTTTGACAAATAAAGTGAATTAACAAGGTAAAATAAGATAAATTTTGAACAATAAAAATAGAGTCATCCACGAAGATCTATTGCCACAAATTGAGTGAATGTTAAGGAAATCAACTCGCCTTGACAAGCACTAAAAGAACAACTTTGGTTAAATCAAGTTATTTTCGAAATAGAAAAATTCTTTTGGTCAGAAAATTTGGTTAGAATTTGGTCAGAATGGTAAACTAACATATTTCACACTATGTTATTTTATCTTTTTGAATATTTTTACCCTTTAACTTTAATACCTTTTAATTTAAAATGGAAAAAATATTAGTTTATTTTAAAATAAAAAAATATTATAAACTTTTTAAATTTTTGGCCAAATTTTCTGGCCATTTAGCATTATCCTTCCGAAATTTCTCCAAACAATCAATTGCTTAAAGAATTATTTAATAATTATTAGCCAGCATCCGACTAGCTTTAAATATTCTAATTTCATGACTCGTCCTTTTAAAATCGAATGGAACGAAGGATTTTTCACTTTGTATTCTCTCTCACGTTTGTCTTTTCCTTACCCCCATTTTTTGAAGGGAAAATTTCGCATATAGCCACAAGAATAAATTTAATTAGGCTCCTTAGCTATAGTTTACATATTTACAGGCTGTAGATATCGTTTTAATGGTTATAGGCAAGCATATTTGTATAATTCGCTATTCAAACTTTTTAAAAGATAAGGACGGTAATTTCGATTGGGAAAAGGTAAACAATCCCTTAGGAACAATATCTCTTTAGACTTTCATACCAAATATGATTTTCCTTCCTTCCGTAAATATATAAATTGTTTTCTATTTGTTATTGTATAAATTATTATTGATTGATTCAATTCATTGATGAATGTAGTTTATGTGGAATTAGTGTTTGTATAAACTAGTTATTTCCATATATAATTGTATAAACAGATTCTTCAAAGGTGGTTTGTATTTGTATATTCTGTATATGTATAGGTCTATTTTATTTTTGATGGAATTAGTATTTGCATATGTATAATTGATTGATGACGAAAGTTTATGTGGAATTAGAGTATGTATAAATTAGCTATTTAGATTTCTAATCGTATAAAATGAGTAGTGACACTGAAAACTGATTTAAAAAAAAAGGAAAGAAAGTGACCATTAAAACAATCAACTCGCCTTGACGAGCAATCGGATTTGTATCAAAAAAGTATGTGTACATGCCCTGTTATGTAATATTACTTTTTTAAGAAAATAAAATAAATATTGTTTTCCTTTTTTCTATTATTTTCTTGCCTTGCTTGCAAAAAGGGATTATTATGCATGTAGTAGATCTTTCTAGGATGGAACAAGAAGTGTTGCTTCGTCAAAAAGTGCAATTTTATTTTAACTTAATGCTAGCATAAAACTTGTATATATTGACAAGACCAAAACGAAGTACTATAGCTAGTTCTAATAAAGATGGAAGGGAAGTCTGGGTTCCATAATCACAGATATAGGCTTATTTGGGTGTGTAGTTAATCCATAAATCTCCTCCATGCTTATATCTTCTGGCCTCATATCTCCTGCTAATTTCCAATTGAATCCATGTAACAAGTTAGCCATTGTTGTTCGAACAACCTTCATACCAAGACTATACCCCGGGCACCTCCTCCTTCCTGAACCAAATGGCAACAAGGCAAAATTTTGTCCTTTTATGTCTATGTTATTTTCTATGAATCTTTCTGGAATGAACTCTTCTGCCCTGTCCCAATACTTTGAATTTCTTCCTAAAGACCACGCGTTTACATAAACAATTGTCCCTTTTGGTATGTCATAACCAGCAACATTACAATCCTCAATTGAGTAATGAGGAGGAAGCAATGCACATAAAGGGTGAAGTCTAAATGTCTCTTTAATTATGGCATCTATATAAGGTAGCTTAGAGAAATCCTCTTCTTCTACCCATCGTTCTCTTCCAATGGCTCTGTCAAGTTCTTGGTGTGCCTTGTCGATGATGTTTGGTGTCCTTAAAAGTTCTTGAAATGCCCATTCTATTGTTGCTGCTGAAGTATCTGTTGCACCAGCTATCAAATCCTAACATTGATAGGAAAAAAAATCAAGTATCATCAACTTATGGTCATGTAATGTTATTCTAGTTGTAAAGAAAATAATTAAACTTACATGTATTAGTCCCATTAGCCTATCAGATGTAAGCTTAACTTCAAGATTAGGATCATCAGCAAGGTGCAACAAAGTATCAACCATGTCCTTAGGAACATAATCCTCTTCTATTTGTCTCTTGACTGCCTTGTGATCTTCAATTACATATTTGAAAAATTCTTTGAAATTTTTCCCTAAAGTCTTCATTTGCTTTACGTATCCTTGCAAGTCGAACCAACTAAGCCAAGGTATCCAATCCCCAATATTAATCACCCCGCCAAGAATAAACCACTCATCGAGCATCTGTTGTAGTGTTTCAAGTGTTATTATTGATGAAGCATCACTATAATATTTGTCACTCACAACCAACCTACTTATAGTGCGAAGTGTAAATCGAGGTAAATGGTCTTTAAGCAAAACTGGTTTTCCTGAGAGAGGAAAAAGACCAGAAATTAAAGTTCGCCCTTCCTCAACACGGATATATTCAAATGAATCAAGCCTCTTGGGACTAAATATCTCGGTTAGGTAGATTTTTCTAGCTTGACGCCAATATGCACCGTAAGGTGCCCATGTCATGTCTGAGTAGTTGTAACTAGTGTACTTACCAGTAGCTAATTCAGGACGAGATGCAAAGATAGCATCATGTGTTTTCAATATCTCTTTAGCCATTTCTGGAGATGATGCTACCAAAACAGGCTTCGAACCGAACTTTAGTAGCATTAAATCTCCATATTTTTGAGAAAGATGGTGAAAACAAACATGTGGGAGTGAACCAAGGAGGTTCAAATTGCCAATAATTGGCCATGGCTTTGGACCTGGTGGTAGTTTCCTTTTGGGATGGTTGAATATTTTTAAGACAAAAGCTAATGCCAGTAGCCATGACCCAAACACTATGAAAACCCAAGAGATCTCCATATCTGATAATTCAAGAACACTAGAGAATTATTTATAGGGCAGCCTACCACTATATATTAAGTATAATATAAAAATAAAGAGTTTAAATTGTGTAAAACTCTTTTAAGTCACTTTGAAAAGTAAATATTTTTTCAAAAGGCTAATAAGTACTATTAACTATGATTTGCTTGTTAACAGAACTACTTCAATTGAAGAACAAGATTACAATATAATAGAATTAGTCTAAATACAAAAGAATAGGACGACTATATATAAGCATCCATTAACTAAACCTAACCTAATAGGAATCCATTAACTAAACCTAACCTAATAGGAAATAGGCCCAATAACAAAAATCCAAACATATGGGCTAACATCCCCCTCAAACTCACAATGCAACAGCAATAACCATTGAGAGTTTGTCACACAAAAACCAAAATCGAAACGCCGACTGCGCCTTCGTAAAAAAATCAGCATGCAAGGTCGACGGAACAAAAGGAAGTGATACGGTCCTGAGCTGTAAATGATGACACTAAATATTGGAGGGACTAAATCCTGACATGGCAGTAGGATTAGAAGCCATAAACTGTCTGAACTGTTCGAAAACCTGGGGTTCCAACGCAAAAGGTCGCATAGTGCTAACAGACTCATTATCTACAGATGATGCAGCAGCAGCGAACTGTGGAGGACGAGCATCAAGAATCATTACTCTTTCGTTTCGACACAAGAAAAAAGGATTTTTCTACACCATAGTATACAATGAAAATTGCAGAAGCAATCCAAAGAAAATTCTCTAAAATCTCAGTCCATATACTTGTCCTGGGAATTGAATGTGATTGTGATACAAATCTAGAACAAGCATCATCGTCAAGATCATCGCAACTCGAACCATATCCTTGACTAAGCCTCTGCCTCACATATCTACCGCTACCAGCAGGTGTTCCACCAGACATATTAACAAAATTGTTCTAAAGCAAAAAAAAAAAAAGCAACAAATTTCTGTATACAACTCCTTTCTAACTCCTTGAAGCCGATCTAGCGGAAACCAACCAACCAAACATGTCAGCAACAACCAACCAAAGATTCCAAATTCTCTACAAACTCTTAACAAATATCCAAACCCCAATTCACTTGTAAAAAGAATCAAACAATGCAAACTATCTAACAACAAAAAGTAACTGTGTCTCTTCAGTTACCAAATTGCAGCTCATTCACCTGACACCCTATAGGCCAAATTGAATCAAAAACTCAACTATATCATCCAATCTGTAAAACCCATATCAAAAGACTCAAAATTCTCACAACCCATTATACACCAAATATCGAACTGCACTTCACAGACTCTTGAAAATTTGCCAATCATCAAGGAAAAAAAAATGGAAAGTCATTACAATGTTGCATAGTTCATGAGGGGAACAATTTCACTCTTGGTCATACATTTCGATGCATTTTCGAAACACTATCAAAACTTACAAATATTTACTTCACCCAAAACTATTCGTTCAAAAATGAACTTTGAACAACTGAATTGATCTGAATCGTTCATAACTCCTATACGCCTTCAGCTAAGTCAGTGAGATGTTAAACTATGCTTGTTAACACGACGTATCTAATCTATACGAAACAAATCAGTTTGCAGCTTGAATCTCCTTAAATCGAACCAATCTAGACAAACAGCAGCAGCAATCAAGAACTCAACGGAAACAGCAAATCAAGACCGATCCCTAGTTCGAACAAATCAAAAAAAATCGAACCCTATTTCGAACAAATCAAAAAAACGAATTCAAGTTCGAACAAATTAAAAAACCAAACCCTAGTTCGATCCGCGCAACAGATGATCGCTACCAGATCTTCAACCAACAAATCAAGGAGCATGAATCGATTTAGATGACCCAACTTTTGCAAACATAATCATTGGCTAGACAGGCAGCATATATGGGTGCCACCCGCCAGCAGAGGAAGCTCTTTGATTGTTTACCATGATCGTAGAGGCTCTGATACCATGTTAACAGAACTACTTCAATTGAAGAATAAGATTACAATATAATAGAATTAGTCTAAATACAAAAGAATAGGATTAACTAAACCTAACTTAATAGGAATCCATTAACTAAACCTAACATAATAAAAAATAGGTCCAATAACAAAAACCCAAACATATGGGCTAACATTGCTCATTAGAGAAGAAATGATATGAATTGGAGAAAAAATTGATAGTTTTCGTGAATTATGATTCTTTTTTTCTTTTTGCCATTTTGGAATTGATAGTCCTAAATAGCAAGTCCCTTTTCTCTTTGTGGAAGATAATATTTGGACGATTACAAATTCAATTTTGTTTTGCCTTGCTTCAATTGTAAGATAAGCACCAATGCTTAATCTTATCTCTATGAATTTAATAAGTCACCTTTAAACTTTTCCATGGAAAAGGGGCCACATGTTTCGTAGCATAGGTAAGCATCCACATGACGTGCTATGGTGCATCAATTAGAATAGCCTTTAAAACGATCCAAAACAACAATAATTAGTTGTATTAAATAATAAATTCCTTTTCTCCGCCATCCATTTTGGTAATAAAACAAAAACAACTCAATATATATTCAAAAAAAATAATTAAAGTAATATTCTGATATGAAAATTATGGAAGAATAAATCTGATAAATTAAAATATTGATATAAAAATCATGAGCGATGTTAGCTTGGCATCTTACCACTTCATGCTTCTAGCAGGGGTTTGAATAGTTTTTGCTTTAAATTGTAAAATAAAGAGAATTTGAAATCAAATTTTCCACATTATTAATTCACTTTGAAGAGTAGAAAATTCACCTAAGGTGATAATTAAAATGAATTAAGAAAAGTCAGATAAACTTTTTAAAAATAAAATAATTAAAGTTATCCTTGATGGTCAATTGCTACTAATTGAATGACTATTAAGGCAAAACTCACCTTGACAAGCAATAGGAGAAAAAAACTTTGGCTAGATTTGCCTAAATTATTTGTTAAATTTCTCTTATAATCAATTGCTTAAAGAGTTAACAATTCCCGACAAGTAATTAAAAAAAACTTTTACCTGCAGACAAGCAATAAACACTCTAATTTAATTTCAAGACTTATCCTCTTAAAATGGATCGGTGTACGATAATAGGGTGACTTATGTTTTAATTTGATTCAGATTTTAGATTGATGTTTTACTTTTTTTTAAAAAAAAAAAGACATTTTTCATTAATTATCTTTACAAAAAATACAAAATCCTGCTAAATTGATCAATAAAGTGAAATAAAAAAGATGAATGGGTCGGTGCATCAAATTTAGGGTGGCTTGTGTTTATATTTGATCCATGTTCTAAAATAGTATTTGGACCATTTTTAAAAAATTAAACTTCGTCACCTCAATAGTTCTTTTTGAAAAATACAAAATTCCGCTAATTAAGATTACCTCTAAAGTAAATTATAAGATAAAGTCTGAGTGGTCATTAACGGAAGAAAACCTTTGGCTAGATTAAGTTATTTGCTAAAATCTTCCTATAATCAATTTCTTGAAGAGTTCAATAAGTCCTGACAAGCACCTAAAAATAACTTTTTCTAACCGACAATTAATAAATACTCTGATTTTAAGATTCATCCTCTTAAAATGGAATGATTTGAACGCTTGGGCTTCTTTTAATTTTGGAATAAAAAAACATATTGATCAGTGGGATGATGTGTTCTTAATATGATTCTATGTTCTAAATTAGTATTTTTGATTATTTTCTTAAATCAGACTTGTCACTTCTCTTTGAAAAATAAAAACAAAATCAGCTTTATCATTGAATTGAGAGCCTGCTAAAAAACTGATTATTTCTAGAAATATTTTTTAAAAATAGGTTTTTTTTTTAAAAAAAATGTGTGCTTGACAAATTCATTTGAAAAGTATTTTTGATAAGTAATTTGTGTTTGACTATCTTTTTTTTAAAAAAAATATTTTTAAGAGTCAAATTACGAAAAAGAACAAGTATTAATGTGTTTTTAAGATTATTTTATAGTGAGAAACTATTTTAAATATCTAATACATATCTTTAATTAAATTTTTATTTTAATTAAATTAAAATGTACATATTCAAATTATTAATCAATATTATACATAGATAAATAAATAAATAAAATATTAATATAATGTTAACATGATGAGTTAATATAATTAAAAATATCAAGCAAATTAAATTTAAAATTATTATTATTTATTATTTCTAATAATACGTAAAATAATATATAAAATATAAATAATAATATATAAACATAAATAAAATAAAAAGTTTATCATATAAAAATAAAAAATAAAATTCTTGAATGAAACTTAACAAAACTTATGAAATATGTTAATTAATTAATAAGAAATATATTAGTAAATATGTAAATATGTGAGATATTTCAGTCTTCAAAATAATAATTTTTTTCTTTTTTTAAGAAGCACGAATTTTTCGCTTCCCAACAACTGAAAAATTGGTTCTGCTTCTATAGCACTTTTGATGGTTTGCCACACACCTGATTTTTCAAAAATATATATATATATATATATATATATTTTTGACCTTCCAACAAACAGGCTCTGAATTAGAGAAGTAAAATAATTTTGATAGACAAAATAAAGTCATTCTTGATGGTCAATTACCACAAATTGAGTGACCAATAAGGCAATCAACTCGCCTTGATAAGCACCGGGAAAACAACTTTGGTTAAATCAAGTTACACTTGTTGAATCACTCCTACAACCATTTGATTAAAGAGTTCAAAAAGCATCAAAAAAATTATAGAGGATGTTCGTAATTTAGGATCAGAAAACGAGAGACCAAATTCGTCAAATTTGTCTGGGGGCATGGTGGCGCGACGCGCAACGAATGCACCAGCAAAGCTGGTGTGGTGCACCAGGATGGTGTCTCTGAAGTTTGGGGCTGGCAAGAATGCGCCAGGATCGCCTACCCCAACTCATTTTCCGTCGGTTGTTCCGTTTGAGTCCCTTTTAAGTGTAGCTTCACTCCCTTTGATTCTAATCACTCTAAACTACTTCTAGACACCTAGAAATCATTCATAACTTTGAATTCATAATTCAAATTCAAGGTAGAGTTAAGAGTTAAGTTTTGAGAGTTCTTCCGAACATTTTAAGAAAGTCCCTTTTGAGTCTTTTGAGGAGTCTTTTACAATTTCTAATAACTTGTTTCAAGACTCAAGTAAGTGAGCATGAGAGTGAGGAGAATGTACTCATGAGTCTACTTTATCATTATGAGACCCTTCATATCATGAACCATAACTCTTGAATTCATAATTCACATTCAAGAGAGAGTTAAGAGTAGAGTTCAAGAAAGTCTTTGAGTTCAATTGTGAATTCATTGAGATCAACTATTGATTCGAGCTAAGTTTTGAGGAAGTAAGTATGAGAATGAGAAAGTCGTATACACGAGTTCCTTATTGATATTTTGACCCTTGAGTCGAGTCGTTCATGTCATAACTTCCGCATGAACTCAATCAATTGAGTGCCTTTGAGAGGAGTAGTATCTTCAAGTTCTAAGTCTTGAGTATTGAGTTCCTAACCCTTTGAGATTATATTCCTACTTATAGGACTACTACATGTTACCCATGAAGCCCTTGAGTTGAGTTATTCATGTCCATAATTCCGCATGAACCCTATGAGTCGACCAATCTTGAGATGAGTAGTATCATTGAAGTTTTTGAAGTTGCAAGTATTGAGTTCTATCTATGGTTATTGAAAACCTTGAATTGAGTCGTTCACGTCCATGATTCGGCATGAACTCTATTTTAAAAAGTCTTTTGCAAATGCTTTAAACTTGTTTTAAGACTTGTTTTTTGAGTTGAGTAAAGAGTAAAGAGTAAAGAGTGAAGTTATTTTCTTCAAAAGAGTATATGGGGAATATGCTTGCCCAAAGAGTAAATGTTTTCACATTTAAACAAAAAAGGAAACACTGGTTTCCAAAAGAGCCTTTGAGCTAGTTTTTAGTAAAGAGTAAATGTTTTCACATTTAAACAAGAAAGAAAATACCGATTTCCAACAAAGCCTTTGAGCTAGCTTTTCAGTAAAGAGTAAATGCTTTCATATTTAAGTAAAAGAGGAAACACTGATTTCCTAAAGAGCCTTTGGGCTAGTTTTTGAGTAATTATCTCAAACCACGTAAAGAGTTATGTTTTTAAACATATAAGCTAGTTATATTTTGGGAGTAGTATTGAGCACCGAAATGGGGGAGAGTTCAGACAACTCACAGCCCCCATAAACCATGTAGCCACTGTGGGTAGAAAAGAGTCATATTTTTTAGATAATTCCTTAGTGCTTTTTAGCATAGACTAATGGATCCTCTTAGTAGTTAAGTTATATACCCCTGGCAAGGTATAGGACGGCCCAGGCAGTGTGAGGTAAAACGTTGTATCATCACATAGCTAATAAGTGATGGTTGTCGGTTAGAGAAACTCTCACAGAGATATTTTTGTATTCTTTAATACACAGAGATATTTTGTATTCTTTAATAAAATAAGATATTTTGTATTCTTTAATACACAGAGATATTTTTTATTCTTTAATACACAGAGACAGAGATAATTTGTTTTCTTATATACACAGAGTTTATTTTGTATTTTTATATACAAATAGAGTTTATATAGTATCCTTGCATACAAACTGAGTATATTATATTCTTAAATACATTGAGTTGCTTTCTATTGTTTTAAAAGCTTTTCATATATTGCATCTTTTATTATTGCTTTATATTGAGTTGAGTATCTAAAGTTTAAGTACCAAGAGTCGAGTATCCTATTATTGAGTTAAGCCTTATTTCATTGAGTTTAATATCTTATTATTGAGTTGAGCCTTATTTCACTGAGTTGAATATTTGATCTTTGAGTACTTGAATATCTTATTCCTGAGTTGAATGAGTTAAGAAGAGGTAAGCATGTTCCCTTTTTATCAAGTTCAAGCTTATGCTATGCTTTATAATTTCCCTTATATGCTCGTACATTTCATGTACTGAGCCATTCGGCCTGCATCGTTTCATGATGCAGATACAGGTATTCAAGATCATCAACAGGAGCTGCGTTGATACCATATGGAGTTCGAGTTAGCTATGGTGAGCCTCTTTGATTCCGGAGGATTCCATTTACTTTCAGTCTAGTCAGGATGTCGTGGGTCTTGTCCCAACTTGCATCTTTGTCAGTTAGAGGCTTCATAGATAGATAGTAGAGTTTCAGAAGTTTGTTCATTTATTTTGTTTAAATATTTTAAAGACTTGAGTTGCATAATTTTGGCTAGTGAATATACTATTTTATTTGACTCTAAGCTTTTGCATACTTATGTTAGTCTTCCGCTTGTAGCCAACCAGGATGAGGGTTCATTATGGCTCTTGAGTGTCGATACGTCCAGGGTGTAGACTCGGGTCATGACAATATCTCAGAGACAATGGATTCTAATCTTATATCTTAACTTCTTAAATGATGTTGCAATGCCTCAGTGAATAACATTGTAAGATTATCACTTGAACAGATCTTTTGAATTTCTATCTCACTAATTTGTGGAAGATCATGTGTGAAAATGAATTTTGTTGAACTATATTTTGTCTGGTCTCCTTTGATGTATCACCCCTTCAATTGAGCTCATAACTTTCGTTATGTAATAATCTTTTAACATTTGCATAACCAATAAATTAATTTGTAAGTTAACAACAAAGCACCTATGACCATCATATAGATGTAACTATCATATAATAGCAAACGGTGCACATGGCAGGTGAAAGGGTTCATATTCATCTTTTTATATGTTCTAAAATTTCAGGGAATACAATTTCAATCTTATACAATGATTATTTTATCATGAGAACAAGCAACACAAGAGAATTCTTGAAGAATCTTTTATTTCTTCAACATATAGTTATGTGAATTCTCAATTACTTTTGCATCACATTTGAATCAAAATGGCAAATCAGGCATGCCACCTGATCTTTTTTTTCAGTAAACTTCTAGTTTACTTTTGCATGTGACTTTATCATCATGTCCATGTTTGAATACAACAAACAAGAGAAAAGGCGGGGAACCTTTTATATAAGTATTTATAACCAACTTTGGTTGTAGTAATTTGAAGATATTAAATTTTCTCATAATCTATAGTCTCAATATAATAATTTTTCTTTTCAATTTCTCTGAAATTAAAAAAGTTATTTTAGAGACTTAATACAACCCGGATATTATTCCTCCAATAGTAACACAATATCTCTTTGGGAGCTCACAGCTAATATTGTGTACTATCACATGATCCATGACACACCTTAACATCACTTTGAAAGGTCTAAGTGTACCGCCATTTTATCTTCCTTTCTTTCGATGAAGGATTTATAAACTTATTAAATTAGATCGCATGACAACCCCGTGACCAATGATCTTTCATACCATTTTGATGATAAACATTATCTTCACGTTTTGAAGGACTATTTGGAGAACCCAAGGATCGGAGTTCTTCCTTTTCTAATTACCACAATGATGATTATTTTAATATTGTCCCTCCATGCCCTTATTCATAGATTCAATCACTTTGTCTTCTTTCAGACTTATTATTACCACATTCTGAAAGGTTGTTTGGATGGGCTTAAAAGTTGGTCAAACCTACTTTTAAGTCAGTTTTTGACTTCTGAAAGTGTTTGGCAAATATAAAAAAATAAATTAAAATAAGTAAAAAAAAAAAAAACTTATAATAAGTTAGGAAGTGTTTGGCAAGGTAACAAATGACTTAAAATAAGTCAAAAATCAAAAGTAGGTCTTCCCCTACTTTTTACTTTTTGACTTAAAAGTCATTTTAATTTGACTTTTTATTTTTGACTTAAAAGCTAATTTTTTTTAAGTCAATCCAAACAGACTCTGATACGATAGAATGAAGCAATTGAGCAGATTTCAAAGTTATCATGTATTGGTACCACATTCACTTCAAGGAATAGAGCAAATTCAATGGGACGAATTTCATGACTTTTCATCAAAAATATATTATTTTTGTCTTAGTCATCATTTTTTTATTATTATGGTGCATTGAGAATCAAACTCAATGTCTTACTCATATAAGGCACGTTAGGCCATAATTCTATGGGACTCAAACCCACCCAATTTTGGCCTAACATTTTCAAAATTTCGTAACTTTTAAGTTTTATTAATTCAATAGTTTAAAATACATTTTTTTATATAATATTAAATAAGTTTATCAATGTTTATGCCTATTTTCTAAAATTTCAAAATTTTTATCAGTTAATTTTAGTTACATTATTTTTTCATCATAGTCGATTGAATGCGTTCAAATATTTGTTCATTTTGATTAAATAATTATTTTTTGTTAAATAGCATTTTTTACATGTTATTGACTACGTTGATTACCATTTTTAAATATTCATTTTTATCATTACATTTATTAATATTCATTTAATAGTTTGCACGGTCTAAAAATTTATTTAAATATGAATAAGATTTGCATACACAAATTAATCGACGATTTTGGGCCACAACCTCAAGCCCATGACTTGAGCCCATTGTCTAACAATTTTCTATTTAAGTTATTGATTAGGTCAAAAATAGGGGGTGGTGAATCAATTTTAGAATTTGGGGTTCAATTTTCTGATGTTTTTATTTTTCTATAGTTCATTATCCGTCTCCGGCGAACTTCGCCGGAGCTCAAACCAGTCACCACCAAAATGAGACCCCACTGGTCAACCCACCCCTCTTTTCTCCTTTCCTCTCTTCACTGACTCTTCTCTTCTCCAACAATACAACCAAGCCGGAACGAAGTCGAGCAAAATCCAGGTAGTCGGACTCCGGCGACCTCAAAACCAACAGCTTCCCTTCACCACCTCGAATCCACCAGTCCTCTACCAACTCCGGCAACAAACAACAACCCAGAAACAACACACCAACATATTAGTATTTTGCCTTGATTTTCTTATCATAATTTAAGATTTATTTTTCCTTAAAGAAAAGATAAAACATTACAATAAATGTTTTTACTTTTCCTGAAAGGAAAATATAATATTCTTTCATATTTGGTTTATTCTTTCCCTTTAGGAGAACGTTTTGAAGTAGCTAGTCATTTTCTAATAAGAAAAGGTTTTAGGACTCTACAAATATATGTTTGTTTCTTCTAACACAACAACAATAACATCCACAATGTGGCCGTTTAAGAGTCTTGTTTATAGGGAAATTTATTATCTCTAAAGTTTCAATGTTTTTCTTTATATTAGTTTTGATAGAATAATATTTTGATTTTTAGTATAAGTTCTTTTGTTATTTGATTTATCAACTATATGATTTGCAAATTGTAAGTTTCCGCATGACGCCCTAATCACCCTTAAGAACCCAACACAACAGACCCAAAACCAGCCACCCACACGACCCCCGCACCACCTATTCTCCTCCTTTTCCAGATCCACCGGCGAGCTCGAAGCTCGCCACCACCAAACCACCCTCGTCTCCAACCCACAACCCCGGTCTCTCTGTCCTCTTCCAGCTCCGGCGAAGAGCTCAAAGCTCCAATGAACCGGAGCTAAACAACACCAGACCCCATTCCTCTTCCCCTTCACGATTTCTATTTCTATTTTTTGCAGGTCGCCAGCAGGCCCAAGCTCCGGCTGGAACAACCAGATCCAACACCGGTGGCCGACAAACAAATCTGGCCTCAATTGTGACCTATTCCGTCTCACTACTGAAAAAATAATGCTCAAATGAAGCTATGTTTGTTTTCTTTTACCATTAAGATTCTTTGCTTTTATTATTTTATTAATTTTCAGTGATGTTATGATCTTCGGTATATAAATTATTTTGTGAGTATATTATTTCCTTAAAAGTCTTCATGCTATGGTTAATTGCTGATTATGTGTTTTTTTAATGCATTTCTTTTATTTTAATGTATTTTGCTTCCTCCATAATTGTTCCACTAATTATGTTTTGTTTTGTAGTGAATTTAATCATTTTCGTAATTATTAATGACATATTTTATTGTTGTTTAGATTATATTCTTACCCTATTAGATAAGACATTACAGTATTTTAGTAATATTATTGTTTGCTTCATTAATTATCCATTATAATATTTTAGTATTATCATGGTTTGGTTCATTAATTATCCATTATTGTTCTTATTTTATTCATATATATGGCAGCTCATTGATGACATAAAATATTAAAGAATTTGTAATTTCCAGTAGCTAGGTTGTTATTATTATTATTATTGTCGTGGTGTTATGTTACTATCATTTGGGTGCTACATCTTGGTTTATAGGATCATTGGTTTGCTTTATATTTTAAGTTAAAATTGGCCGATGAAGAAATTATCGTCGATTTCTAAGGCCTTCCTTTTTAATAAGACGGGTTTTTATTTCTAAGTTATTATTGATTTAATTTATTTTTATTCGTATTTATTTACTACTAACACTTTTACTAAGTGTCTTTACAGGTACACGGAGCTGCAATTCTCATTGGAGTTATTCGAACTAAGTTCGAATTATATTATTTATTCATTATTTTGTATATATCGATATTAGGCAAACTTTAGGCCGTGTCTTATATTATTGTCTTTATTTTTATTATTTGTGTATATTGCATGTTTATTATACGTGTATATTTATTTTATTCTCCTCCTCAATATGAAAAAATGAATTCAGTCGGAACCTACATTTGTGGATTTCGAAGGATGCCTAACACCTTCCCTTCAGAATAACTTGAACCCCTTACGTAGAATCTCTTGGTTTCATAGATCATTTAATTGGTTTCCTAGTTTTTTCTAAAATTAGATTGCGACTCCTTTAACATTCGTTTATTCTTTAAACTCTTTTAACATTGAATTAATTGATCATTTTTTAAGTCACTGCGACGTTTTGCCCTATTTGAATAGAGTAGGTATGTAAACACCCAGTATCTTTTTATCATTGGGCATCAAAACTCTTGATGTCTTGTCCTCTTGATGTGATCGAACTTGTATATACCGTCTTTCCTTCAAACATTTTTCATTACGGTGCATTCGAACTTTGACCTGACGTCTTACCCTTTTGGGGATAGGTCTTGAATACACCGTCATACCCTCACCATTAGCGTAGTCAAAATAATACTCAAACGCATGCTACCAAAATTTTATATCTTTCTTCCGTTGAAGAAATTTTGTGGAGCGGAGAGAATTTCAACTAGTAGAAGTATATGCCTTTGAATCCTGATCAATGTTAGATTGAAATTTATTTCTAAATTATAAAAAAATTCTAGAAAATATATACATGATTTTATGCATAGAATATTCTTGATTGCAGTAGTTAGCATTTTCCCTTCTTGATCCTCATAGCGAGATCAACCAAAACATGAGCTGAAGAAAAACTAAGACTCAATCTCTATTGGTTAGAGTCTCGTGTTGATAATGTGTTATAAAATATGAATGATATACTACAAGAAAAATAGACAAGAGATATGGAGAGTAGAATGTATAGATCATCTTATTCAAATGTCTTCCAGTGTCATACAATAGTGAAACAACAACCATATTTATAAGTTGAAAAATCACTCCAAACGTCATCATGTTAAAAAGAAGTGGGAAATTAAGTGATCTTCTCTTATGTGTTGCTTCGTTTTATTGATTTTCCTTCACGTTTGTAATTTTATATTTTAACTTTTTTGTTAAGATTATTTTATTTGGGATCCGGCTCCCCTCCATTACCTCTTCTCTTCATTTCGTCAAGTGCACATCTAGATTAGAGACATGTGTCATATTTAAAGTTTAAAGGTTAAGATTATATTATATTAACAAATATCATAACCATAGTTAAGTTAACTAATTTTAGAAAACTACTCTCCAAATTTGGTAAGAATTACAATATATTCTAAACAAAATTTGATATTTATTAATATCATTAATTTCATATTATATTTTTTTATTTAATTATTAAATTGTATGATATTTAAGGTGAGAATCAACTAAATAATTTGTGTTCTACTAAACTTTGCTCTTGAAATATTATATATACTATGTTGAAAACAAAACAAAAAAGTTAAAGAATCATCAGAGTGGAAAAAAAAATCATAAAGTAAAAGACGCGAAATAAAGTAAAAAAAATGAAAGGTTTTTAGAATTAAACGTGAATACCAAAAATATTCGAGAGAGAAAATGTGGTTATTGTGTTTGAAGGGGAAAAATATATGTTTTTTTTAATAAATATTCTTTTATCTTTTTTTTTATTTGTGAAATAGAAGATAACATTGTTTTAAATGCAAATGTTTTTGAAGATTATTATTTATCACATTAATTATAAAGGTTTCATGTTCTACAATTTAATATTTAAATGTAAATTAAAAATATAAGATGAAATTAATGATATTAATAAATATCAAATTTTGTATGGAATATATTGTAATTCCTATCAAATTTGGAAAGTAGTTTTTAAAATTAGTTAACTTTATTATTGTTATGATATTTGTTAATATAATATAATCTTGACCTTTAATCTTGACATACGACACATGTCTCTAATCTAGACATGCACTTGACAAAATGGAGGACAACCGGATCCATTTTATTTTATCTATTATTAATGAAAAATAGTGTATCTGGAGTCTGGACTGATTTTACTTTTCCTAAAATTATGCTTTTTTAATTAATATTAGGAAAAACTATCTAACTAGACATACATTACTATCATATATATTAATATTACCTCTACTTTTAAACAATTACATATATTACCGCTTTCAATATTTTATATCATATATTTTTAAAATACAATTAGATACACGTATCCCTTAAAATTAGAATTAATTAATTATCTATACATTTGTATATCAATCCATTAACATCAGTTTCTTTCTCTCTCACCATCAGTCTCATTCTGCCAATCACCTAAGGCAACAAGATCTCTCCTCCCCCCACCCCCAAGTCCTCTACGAGCAAAAAGGCTAGTGCCGTCACCGATTTCAATGGTCGTACGAGCAAAAAGCCATCAAGATCGGAGAAAAGTTGAGGGAGGGTTCTCAATTTACCCATGATAGAGGTATAGCTAAAACTGAGAAAACGGTAGAGAGAACATCAATTTTGAAATTGTGAAATTGAGCATTTGTATCGAATTCTCAATATTGTCCACTTTATCCAACGATATTTGACATTTTCTAAAGTTGATTTTGAGGCTTCAAACAATGTTGGAACCAAATGAAATTGTGTAAAATATAACCAACTAATTAATGTGTACATCACATAAAACTTAAGTCCCATATAGGAGAATACTAAGGCGACAGTAGCACCGAGGAAGCTGAAGAAGGAAGTCATTTCATAGCCACTAAAAGTAGATATTTTTGTGCTTAGATATCAGATACATAGAAAAACAGTTTAGATACACATAATCAACATTTCAGATACATAGAAAAACAGTTTAGATACACAAAATGAATAAATCAGATATATTTCGTTAAGTACAAATCGATATCCATCACTACCATGATGATGAGGTTGAGTGATCTTTCGATGAGAAAATAGCCAAATCACCCTTCAACCTATAACCAAATTATCAACTACATATCTATACTTTACGGGATGCTATTACCCTGGACATTTTCAAAATGAAATATATATCCCCTTAAAATCGAACACCCATATTCGCACTAAGTAGTGATATCCACGCGCCATGCCAGGTAATATTACATTTTTTTATATAAAAAATAATTCTTTTTCTCTATTATGCTTTTTCCTTTTATATTTTCCTTTTCTACTTTTCTTTTTCATTTTCCACTCCTCTTTTTCTTTGTCTTCAACAATGCTCTTCAAATTTAAAAAATGCCTTTTTAGATAGGATACACTCCATGACTACTACATATGCTTAGACCTTTAGAGGAAATCTGACATCAACAAAATCTGGATGTTCTTTAATGAAGCTTCCATCGTCGGAATCACTTCTGCTTTCACTGCTAGTATTGAACTTAAAGCAATGCTTTGAAAAATTACTAGTAAGCAACACTAGTTAGCCGAAATGACGAAATCAGTGTTGGCTAGCGGAGAGACTAGTGTTGATTTCGATTTAACAATGTTAACCTAAGAAGTTTGATGGATTCTTGCAAATACATCAATAAATGGGTTTTCTCCATTAATTAGTTTGTTACCCAATGATTTTGTAATTAAATTCTTCTAAGTTAATGGGTTTGTTACCAATGAATTCTTCTCCATTTTTACAATAAAGTTCAATCCTCTTGACTTTCGATTTTAATTTTGAGTTACTGTCAATTTGAAGATGAGAGTTGGCTTAGTGATAAATGGATGATGCGGGCTTGGTGGTGGAGGTGAGCTGATATTGCCCTGTTAAAAGAGGAAAAGAAAGAAGAGGAAGAATGTAAAAATGGAAAAATAAATAAGAAAAAATGGAAACATAAAATATCAAAAAAATTAATATGAAATAAAAGAAATACTTATAAATTAAAGTTTTAATTATTTTTGTTGCATCTCACTCTCTCAAAGAGAGTGAACTACACCTTCTTTGGCCACCTCAGCATTAGGAAGCAAATTATTATATTTTAAAAATAGTCCAGGGAGATAATAGGTTTCTCGTGAAATATAAGTGTGTAGTTAGTAATTTGGTAATAGATTAAGGAGGTATTTGGTTATTTTCTCATCTTTCGATCCAATACTCGATCGTGAACAAAAGCAAAAAAATACGAAGTACGAGATACATAAAAGAAATTATATCAGATTCATAGAAGAAGAGTTTGGATACATAGAATGAACAAATTAGATACATCTAATCATTAAAGTTACATATCAAATACATGGAAGAACAATTCATATACGTAGAATAAACATATCAGATACACAAAAAATTGATTTTTTGAAATTTTCTAAAGTTTATAAACACATGATTTTTTCCTTAATTTATGCCTTTCAGTTACATTATTTCAAATACACTAATTATATATATTTAATTAATATGTATTCGAGATATATATATCTAAATGCGTCAGATACATATATCCACGGTGTAAAATATGATAGAATTAGTAATATTGTAAACTCATGGAAAAAGAGATAATTTGTTTCTAAACAAATAGATTTGTGTTGTTTACCCATAATATTATTGGTTTGTTTTTTATTTTTCATAAACAGGCCTAATATACTTATTGAACATTAAATTAAATGACAGATTTTATTATAAATGCAAAGCCTCAACCGGTCAACCTCTTGTAACAAAAGTGCCTATATAGAGTCACATTCTTGAAATCGTCAACAAAAATAACTTGTCTAAAAAACATTTCAGTTTTGGTCACCTTTTCTTGTTTTTGTCATCCAAAAAAAAAAAAAAAGCCATAAATGATGTTTATACAGCTAATAAATTTCAAGAGAATTGTCGATCAGTAGGGATCAAATTATATGATAAAGCTTCAGTAAGTAATGATAATATTAGAAATATTTGTCGATCTGCTAACAAGCTATCGATGAACTTGTAACTTAACCTCCTCTTGATCTTTATAATTAGTAATGATTGGGCTAATCTATAATGTTTAATTAAAAAATCAAAATCTTTTAATATGTATGTGTTTGTATGAAGACTTTATCGAAAATAATGACGTTGAAAAATCAACTTTTATTGATTTAGCTTGATTTATAAATTTAAAAATGAGACACAAATAATTTGATTTGTTATTTATAGAATTTGTACAAACCCTATCCATGTCCATTCTTACCAATCATGGTGTGAAAAAGTCAAATCTTTTGTTGTAAGGTGGACTGTCACATGGTGTATTATGTCGACCTTTTATTAGGGATGTTTAAAAATCGAATCGAGATCAATAATTCAAATGAAATAAAGTAATTAATATATTGATAATAAGTTATTGATTTAATGATTTGGATAAGGATATTGATTTTTTTAATTATCGGATTATTGATTCTTAGTGGTTTGAGGTTTTTAATTAACGGATCAATCCATAATTGGATAATAAATTATACTTATACCATATGGTATATAAAGTTATTGACTTAGGGTTTAGTTTCATACATTTATTTTTAACGATCTCAAACTCTCGGTTATTCTAATAGGTCTTCGTGTTTGCTTTAGAACAAGAAATAATATGTCAACTCATGTATATGGTTCATTTGGTTTTTCACCTTATTTCTACGTGATGTTCAATATTTTTTTGGTGACAAATTTTACGTTAAACCAATAACGATCAATAATTGATAGACCGATAACTGATATGTCAATATCTTACAATTTAACATATCTACAAAATGATAACTAATAAGTCAAGTCGATAAATTTTAAATTCGATCTGAATCGACCAACTTGGAACCCTAACCTTTATTATATATTCTGCTTCTAATTTATGAGACCTACATTTGAAAATTAAAACACATTTCTCATGTCTAATGTTATAAACGGTCTTCGATATTGGTCCTCGTAATAAAATAATATAATTTCGCATTGATTTTTACTTTATTAAACACAATCAAATTTAATCTCAAATTATTCTATATGGCAACATAATTTTAGATTTTATATGTTAAGAAACTATATAAAACAATAAGAAGAATAAAGTAGAGAGAAGTCATTATATTTCTTCCGAATGATTAAAGATTGAGGGATATTCATAGATTAATTACAATGAAGGAAAAACCTATTTATTTATAAGGAAAACTGTCTTGGTCCCTAGGATTCCTAATTTTCTCCAAAGGAATCCACATTCACTAAAATACAAATATATTTATCAATATACAGATATATTTTAAGAAAAGAAAAGAATAAATTGAAATATATTTTTCAGAAAGAGAGAGAGACACTGTTAATGGATTACTCATTTTGGCCCAAAAGCTAAAATATGACTATTTGTTGCCAACTTCTGAATATTGGGCTACAACCTGCCAAATTGGACACATAATTGATACATTAGTGTGCCAGATTTTCTAGACAGGAAAATTATGTAATTACGCGATTTAAGATAACATAATCTCTAAAATCTCTTCATTTGAAAGAATTACCAAAATCTCCTATAGCATAATCTCTAAAATCTCTTCATTTGAAAGAATTACCAAAATCTCCTTTTTCCTTTCTCTCTCTTAACATTCGGATACATCACTCCACCTCTATCAGATACATTACAACTTTGTTTGTATACAATGTATCTGTACAAATGTTATTATTGATACATAACCTCAATTATTTCAAACCTAAATCAGTATGAATCTGGTTTATAGTTATGTATCTAATACATAATTTGTATATCTGAAACATAACTTATGTATCCTTTGCTATGTCTAGGGTGAAAGAGCAATATATCCGCAAGTTTTGAAAAATCTGAAATTATAATAATTTAGAAAAAAATTAGTATAGGATGTAATTAGTGGCTAGGGTGGATCGAATCCAATTAATATGATACAACATTATTTGTCAAGCTTGGTGCAAGTCATTTCGAGTAAAGATATTTTTCATTCAAGTTCATTGAATAAGTCCATGATAATTAATATGAGTTTTTATCACCTTATTAGCAAAATCCGTGACAAGTTACAAGCATTATAATTTGGTGACAAGTAGCAAGTCGATATGCATTCCTTTCCCAAAATTTTTCTTTCATTATACTAAAATATGATGCATGCATGTACAAGCTCTTTAACATAAAGTATTAGAAAATATACTAAAGCTTGAATATAGATATATGATATAAAGTTTGATTTTAAATTAACGTTTAGACATGCATTTTAGGATTTCAAATCATGATTTTAATTATTTTTAAAAAACATAAACTTTGATTCATAAGTGTATATTTGGTAAAAAAAAAAAGACTCGTCATTTTAGATTTAACAAAAAAAATTCTTGTTCGACGTGAAGAGATTGTCCGTAATATGTAAAAGGATTATATTAAAGAATAGTTTGTTTTTACTATTGTTGACAAGTGAATCTTTATAAAATTATGTGTAATTGAAAGTTTGTAATTATAAATATTTATTTATAAAAGGAACATGCAGATATGTGATTTATTGATGAAACGTCTTAGGATATTCTTGTAGCTTATTTATGAAAATATAAGTTTACAAATCCAAATTACATAAACTTCAATTTCAAATTAATCTAATTTCAAATCACAATTTCATATCTCATATCTAGTAGGGCTCTAAGCAAGTACTTTTATGACTTTTTTTGTTAGATTTATTTTTATACCTAAAGTATGTGATATTCCAAAGTCCGAAATGGAATAACTTATTGGATACTCAAAGAAATATTTAAAATGCTGTCATTTCTTTTTTTTTTTTTGCTTTAGGTTTTCTACATAATCTACTTGTTTAACTTATCGAGATTTAAGCACAATGAACTTTTCTAGATGAAATAAAATTACTTCTTATCAAGGAATTTGCTATTTTCTTAATTAAATATCAAAATCTTTCATCAAAGATGAAGACATTTCAATCATATCTCCCATTGTCCTTCACCAAAATACTAGCCTCTTCTACATTTTCTTCATGTATTCCAACATTATCTCAACAAATTAATGTTCCACATGAAAATGGATACGTATCATGATAATTTATTCACATTTAAGGTTTATATCTCAATAAATAATTATAACTATTTTTATCATACACATATTCATTATTAAATGTCATGTATTCCTACCTTTAATTTTTAACTATTAAAATTAAATTATTTGATATAAATATTGATCACGAATAAATATCGAGTAGAACGTTTCTTTAGACATGAACAAGTTTATAGTTCCTACTCTCATCCTTCCCAAAATAGGTAGGTAAACAACCACTCACAGAGAAATACCCTCATTATTTTATTTCATTATTTAAGTAACCTTTTTCCTTTTATATTATATGGTTTAAAACCACATGGCAAATTCTTGCCAATTTGTTTTTTTCCTAGTAGTTCATTGTCACCAACCTATACACGTCAATGTGTCTTTAGAATAGGGGTATGAAAAGAATAAATATATATATATTTATTTTTATTATATGCATATGTGTGGGACAAATATAAGGTTCTTTTTTGAATTATCATTCATTGCACTTGCACTATACCATATGTGGTGCTTAGGTTAGCATAAATTTAACAACATACCCATCCAATATAGGTCACGTGTTCTACGCGTGGGTGCTTAAATCATCAAATTTAACAATATAGGTATATACAAATAGAAATATTAAAATAAAAAGGAACAAAAAAGAAGAAGAAAAGGGAAAAGCTTTCCCCTTTAAGAATGAAAACATTCTAGCAGGGGGAAGAAAGTGACAAGCAAATACTTGTTTCAGACGTAACGTTCTATCTCAAGTAGCACAGAGATATGAGTTCAAAATTTAAATTTTTGGAACGTAATAGTAATAATAATAATAATAATAATAATAATAATAATAATAATAATAATAATAATAATAATAATAATAATAATAATAATATGATTTTATTATAAGTAAAGTCTGAAAAGCTAGGATGAAGGTCGAAGATTATTTTCTAATAGACCCTCAATACAAGTGAAACATATAAAATTAAATAATGAAGAAAAAACAATAACAAGTATAATAAACAAAGGAAACAACCAATAAATGATAGTAAAATCAAACAATGTGATAGTAAGATATAAACTAATAATACTATTGAAAAGGAAAATTAAATAACGCTCGACTACCTACTAATATTCTACCTTAATTCTCGACCTGCATCTCCTCCTGTCTAGGATTCTGTCCTTAATAAAGTATATGTGTGTGTCATATCATACCTACTCATCTCTCTTCAATATTTTTTGACGTACCTGTACCTCTCCTAAAATTTACCATAGTCAATTAGTCTCTCACACCTCTCATTGTGGCATCTGTATAGCTATATATTTATCATATTTTTAAAATTATATATCAAACTTATCTTATTATTAATTATGATTTTAGTAAACTTTTTCCGATAAACTTATATTTTGTATCGAAAGTACTATATACAAATGAACTAAGGAGTACTGCAATGTTGCATCGGTCCCTTCTCTGAATTTTAGTTCGAAAAAGAAAAAATCGAAGACATCAAAATGTATACTTATTTTACTCTCTTAATCCTGATAATATTTTTTGTTAAAAATTGTTCATATTTATATAATTTTCTCCAGTGAATTATCAAATCCATTTTAAAAACTTTTTTTATACAAATGTATATATACTGGAATACTCTATAATAAATATTTATAAGGTTCTCCAAAGATCAATTAATGTTAAGATAATCAAGTTCAAGGAAATTGTAATTATTGTACTTGTCAAGCAAAAATAAGGTCAAGTAATATAAACAAAATGTCACAATTCAAAGTATTACAAAAAAAAAAAAAAAAGGAAAAAAGTAAGTTACATAAAAGTGCAAGAGGATTACAATGCATTGCTTTTTTCACTTTTATGTGATGAAGATTGGAGACCAAAAGAGAATAATCATCAGAATGAAAATTAACTTTATTTTTAAAAAATCATAAATGCAAAAATTAAAAAGAAATATAAAGTATTGAGTTAATTAACTTTGGGTTTGGAGTGCTTACCCACTATTGTGTTATAATTAAAAATATTTATTTGAACGGCTAAATAGAGAGAGAATAAAACAGTTATTAATTGAGCTCTTAACACGTTTTTTTTTTTAAAAAAAAGATTATTACTACTAGTTTGTAGAGAAACATGGCGTTACATTAAGATGACTTTATTATATCTTTTATTCTATAATGTTTTTTTTAAAAAAAATAATTAATTAATTACACGAATGTGCGACACTTGGAAGTGTACTAAGCATAGGAGCGGCAAGTGTGTAACGTATGAATTCATGTGAATTCAATAATTTTTGTCCAGATCTTATATATGCATCAAAATATTAACTAAATATTATTCCTTTCGTTCTATTTTATGTGACACTTTTCGAATTTCGAAATTCAAACAAATCTATCTTTGACCACAAGTTTTTCATAGGTCTTTTAAACATTTTGAATTATCAATTATTGAGACTTATAGTAAGTTTTACGTAGTTTACAAATATATAAATTTCATTTCAAAAAAATTGAAGATTCCATGCACAAATTCTCGGTCAAACTGTTTGACTCTCGAAAAATAAAAAGTGTCACATAAATTGAAACATAGAGAATAATAAATATTTGACTGTCCACCTATTTATTATTTTATATTAACTTAAAATTATTATAAGAATTCATAAATTTTAACTTTTGAAGTCGCGCTCGGAGGATAAAAAAGTGATTTTGTGATGGTAACAATGGAACCATTTCTTCAAGTAATCAACTCTCCAAATATCTTGGCTAAACTTTCGCATTTCACTATCAATTTTGTCACTTTTTAATTTTAGGTATTGATACATTCCTTCAAGACTTGAATTAATCGTGTGTACCTTACTTCAAAAGTGGAAAGAAAATGACGTGTGATGAATTTTTGTTTAGACATTTCAATAAATAACATAGCTAAATTCACCACCTAATTAGGTGTAAAAGCCAGTGCATCTATGTGATCATTTTTTTTAGAGTACCAAAATCATTATATGGATGTCTAACTTTATATTGATGTAAACAGAAGTAATTATTAAGGCTAGGTGTCTGTCTAATATTAAACGTAGATATATAGTACATATAATTCTAATTTTATCACACGTCTCCAAAGGTCAACCTAATTTGTACTACAACTTTCGAATAGTGTAAGTGCTTAATAGCACTACTAAAAAATTACTTTTTTTTTATTGAACTTTTTCTGAAAAATGTTCGTTTTTTTATAATATTTTAATTGAATTTTTGAAAAATAAAAATACTGTTTTGCCAAAAAAAAAATAAATTAGGAAGTCTCTCAACATTTTAGTGAGAATCTATTTTCCATCATAATTTTTCTTAATAAATTGATTGGGTGAAAATAGGGTGAATATTTTTATATATAACATAAACTTCTCATCGATTCGTGTTGGAAAAAGACTTTGTTTCTAGTAAGTTAGAAACACCCTTAAATTTAGGTGTCTGAATAAAAATTGTGTATGCGCATATATTTAGAAGGTGTTTGGATTGGCTTAAAAGTTGGTCAAACCTATTTTTAAGTCAATTTTTGACTTTTGAGAATGTTTGATAAATATAAAAAAATAACTTAAAATAAGTCAAAAATGACTTAAAATAAGTTATGAAGTGTTTGGCAAGGTAAAAAATGACTTAAAATAAGTCAAAAACCAAAAGTAGGTCTCCCCCTACTTTTTATTTTTTGACTTAAAAGTCATTTTAGTTTGACTTTTTATTTTTGACTTAAAAATTACTTTTTTTAAGTCAATCCAAATGGGAGGTTAGCCTATTATTTTTAAAGAGATTAATTACTGTTGTCTGCTGTTGAATTACCTAGTATTACTTAATACTTAAGTAACCAATTGTGTACAAAATAAATACATTGTTTAGTGCATAACTTTAACACCAGTATAATTACTTCCAATTTGAAACAAGCACAAAAAGAAAGAGAGTAAATATGATCAATAATAATAATATTGACACAGAGAAATACACTTGCAATATATTAATGGAAAGCAAGTATGATTTATATATAAGTTTTGTGTGAGAAAAAAATATCTTTTGTCCAAATTATTTTGCTATTTAAAAATAATATTTTAAATAGTTTTTGTTGCTTAAGTATGAAATTAAAATAGGTGACTTATATTAATTAACAGTAAATCTTGGTACTTGCTAATAAATTAATTTGAGTATTATTGCTGACAATATTTACTGCTTGATGAAAAAACTCAGAACAAATTAAAGATGAGATGAACAAATAATAACTAGATAAAAAGAATTAAGTCATACCAAACACACCCTACAATACATAAGCACTAATATTTCTCTGGATAGATAAATAACATCGGGCATTATCAAAAAAATAAAAATTGTGTCAAGTCTGTCCTAGTAATCTTCTAATATGTGTGTGACTGCAGGACTAAAAAAATAATTATCTGAACCTGTATAATATGTCTAAATCACGTTAATTTATTAGGATTAAGTAATCAATTAAGGTAAGAATACGTAATGATCAATCATAGTCAAGTGATGAATATAAATTAGAATGCGTATCGTGATTGTTTTTAGCACAATTTTGTTTTAATAAAGGTGGAAGACGTTTATATATCACCTAAACAATTTCTTCTTGTCTTTAGAAATGATGTTTTCATTGGTAAGAAGTGCTAAAATTTCTTACAATAGATATTTTATCACGCGAATTTGAATGAGTCAAGAGCAATAGTATATGGCACCCCGAATAGTTAGAGAAAAGAAAACAATAATGCATATATTTAGAGTGTCAAATGAGTGAAATGAATGAATTTGAGAATGTCAAAATTAATTGAGTTAATAAATGAGTTGGTCACTGATCGGCTTAAAATGTTAGTTGGTCTAAAGCAAGTCAAACTGAAATGAGCTAAAATTTGAGTCATAAGTTCTCAACCTGGTCAATTTTTACTAAGTTTTTATTTAAAGTTTGTTTGAGTACCTAATAGAACTTTTTTCCTTATATTATGACTAGGGGTGTACAAAATAGAATCGAAAATCGAACCAAACCGCAAACTGAGTCAAACCGAACAAAAAACCCGACTAATGGTTTGGTTTGACTTGGTTTGCTATTGGGAAAAAAAACCTGATTAAATTTGGATTGGTTTGGTTTTAACTAAAACAAACCAACCCGAGACCTAACCAACCCGATATTATATATGTAATTTTAAAATTTTATTTTATACATAAAAATATTTACATTGATATAATTTTAAAATATTTCTTATACAATTTCATAGTTTTTATCTTTTAATATATTATTTCAAGTTTAAAACTTAGAATTCAAAATGATCCAATAAAGATAATAGTTCATAGGTGTTGATAATTATAATAAAACTTAAATCAAAATCAAATTAATACTAATGCAAAAAGAAAATCACTTCAACACTAAGAATGACAAATATTGAATATTTGTTCTTTAATTTTACATTGGTTTAGACAATTAAAATATATAATCTAATTGTAATTTTTCATAAATATTTAGTAATGTAACTAATACTTATTAAACTTGTTTTAGCATGATTTAGTACTTTTAAATTATGATCATTTTCATTATGACTTTGCAATATTTATTTTTTATGATGATTTCATTATTATTTTTTATTGAATATTTTAGTGTCATCACTCATCTCATATTTTGTGTTATTTTTTTAAGAAACACCTTAGATAATTGTATTTTGATTGGACTAAAGAAATATTTGGAGCACAAGTTAAATTATATGTTTATATGCAAACTTTACCAAAAAAATCCAAAAATCTGAAAAAATCCAAGGTTTATTAGTTTGGTTTATTTTATAAATTTAAAAATCTGACACAATGGTTTGGTTTGGTATTTGAAAAACTTGAACCAAACCGAGGTTGAAAAACCCGAAAAAAATCCGCATTTTATTAGTTTGGTTTGGTTTATAAATTTAAAATTTTTACACAAATGATTTGGTTTGATATTTTAAAAACCCAAACCAATCCGGTCATGTACACCCCTAATTATGACTATAAAAACATATCAAATAATAAAAAATTTCTTTCAAATATTTAGACATTTTTTTTTCGTGGATCAATCTGAAGGACATATTAGTCCAACTTTAAAATGGACTAAACTAAGCAGATAAAAATAAGTGAATTATTAACTCGCTCGAACAAAACAAATTGAACATATTATAATTTTATGAGATGATTTTGACATTCCTATGTGTATTCAAAAGTTGTTGTCCTGTGACCAGAAGATCAGGAATTCAACCCTTGGAAACAGTCTCTTGCAAAAATACAAGATAAGGCTATGTAGAATATGCCCTTGTTGTTGAACCCCTCACCGAACACTAAGCACATCGGAAGCTTTAATGCAGCAAATATCTTTTTTACTTGTATTCACTAATCACAAGAAACGTTGGAAGACCACCTCCGAGTTCCTATCCAAGAACTACGTGACAAGATGTCATTTGGAGTCTTGATTAGCAATATATGCAAGCGTAATTAACTTCAATTATCATGTGATTAGGTCATCCAAAAAAGGAACACAAAGATACAAAAAGAATGAATACAAAATAATAGAAGATTGAGATGATAATTAATGGTGACACAAGAATCTCATTCTTTCACGCTTTGTTTACGAGGTACTAGTAAACATCAAATAGATAGCAACAACCTAAGGGATATTTACGTTATCTCAACTCTATCTAATCAAATCCTTTAGCTAAGGAGTCATTTGATTTGCCAAGATTAAATATATTGAGATTATATATACTGATATTATTTTATATTGACGATTTAGTTTGTTGTATTAAAACTTAATGATATATCTTGTACAATATTTCTTAAAAGAAGAAGATTGTTTATAAAAATATTCTCCATCTTATTTAGCAGAAAAGAAATTTGAGAGACTTTGGAGGCACGTCTATTAATTAAAAAAATAAAATATTTTAATCATTTCATTGTTTTATCTCAATATTATTATTTCACCTTTTAATAGAACTAATTAATCCCAATATAAAATACTAATCATAAAATAATTTATCTCAAATTAGTAATCAAACAAGAAAGAGGACAATATTAATTTTTATTTCAAAACCTTCTATGTTTGTCCAACATACCGTACACTCATAATCCACCAAAATGTGGATATAACCTAAACTATGTTAGGATTAAGACTAACACAATTCTCTATTAATTTAAACCAAAACTTCATTTAATTGTTAAACAACAAAAGTTGACCATATTGGATCTACTACGATAACGTAACAGATGGAGGATTCACTATAAGATAAAAGCATTGGTCCACATAAAGGAACAAGTATTCACAAAAAAAAAAAAAAAAAAAAAAAAGTAGTTAAGAGTGACAAAGATAATCAACACTACTAAAATTGTCAGAAGTAATTGAATGTGATGGTAACTTGCAAATCTAAAAAATAAAGAAGAATAGACAACACCACAAGTTGGATGATTTCTACAATATTCTTTTGTAAATAATCAAAAAAAAGACAAAAACATTTCTGATTTGTAGGGTATCAAACTATGAATATAATGAAAATAAACTTCTCTCTTGTACTATTCTTCTTGTACTGCACTTAAATATAAAACCATTTATCCTTCAGGACAAAACTATGCCTATGTCCTTTTTTTTTCCTTCATAATTCATATCATTTAATTTAACCGTACATAGACACTTAAATTTTAAATAAAATTAAATAAATAAACACACATATTTTATGTGACACAAACACCACATAAAACACATATGTCTACTCATTTGATAATATACAAATTTAAGTGTAACTTATGTACACCCAAAATTGAATGACATAAATATCAATTAAGGCCAAGTTAAATAATATGTTTATGTACTAATTCTTAATACTCAAAACTCAAATCTGAAATTTCTAATTATGATTAAGGATGAAGAAATCATATCCATCTTATCTTCTTCTAAATGCAAAAAATACAAGAAAATTAAAAACCAAAATCCCAAAAAGAAAAGAAAACAAAAAATAATACGATTCTTATTTAAATTTTTTTCAAAAAAATATGTAAAATAAAAGTAAAAAAGGGAAGAAGTATGAAAATTAGCTAGAAGAAGGTGGATAATGGCTGGAGCTAGTCCAAAAAGGTGGAGGGAAATTGGAGGTGCTACTGCTATTGCTACTGCTATTGCCTTGATTTTGATGAGTTTGTGGCTGAAAGAAGCGTGATTGTTGAGCAGAGTAAAACAGGGGATATGCAGGGGAAGTAGTGGAAGAAGCTGCAGAAGTAGCTAATGAAGAAGATGATGAAGAAGGAAATGTATGTGAATGCAACACTCCCAATGATGAAGCTAGTAACATTTGTTCTAACAAAGATGATGATTGTTGTTGTCCATGGAAATCTATTGGATTTTGAAGTAATTGTGAGTATTCCCAATAATCTCTAGCCATATCTGAGCTCTGAAAAAGCTGTTGCTGCTGAGGTTGACACGGAGGTTGATTATATGATTGAAAAAATGGTGATGGTGATCGTGTTGATGCTGCAGACATTAATTGGAATCGTGAAGCTGCTGGTGCTGGTGCTGCGGTTGATGATGAGGTTGAAATGGCTAATCTTGTTGTGGGTTGTTGTTGTTGTTGTTGTTGTGGTAATAATCGGACGTTTTCAGGGAAATTGAGTTTAGCTCTGTTTCCTCTGAATCTAAGAGCGGCGTCATCATAAGCTTTAGCGGCTGCTTCTGCTGTATCAAATGTGCCTAACCAAACTCTTGCTGCTTTGTGTGGATCTCTTATCTCTGCTGCCCATTTCCCCCATGGTCTCTGTCTTACTCCTCTGTATCTCCTCTTCCTCTCCCCTGCTTCTTCACCTGTTACTTTCGCTGGTTGCTGTGGTGTCTGCGCTGCAGTGGTTGATGCGCTCGTTTGTGGTGCTGCCAGGCTTGTATCTTCTTCTGGAAGCAACAATTAGAAGATGATATTGAATCAAAATCAATCAATACAAAATAAAAAAAAAGAGGCCATAAATCCCTTCTATGGGTCCAAAACAGAGAACAACAAACCGAACTAGAAAACAATTTGAAATTTGAGAGGAAAAAAAGAAGAGAAAAATTCTTGAAATGAACCCAAAATATTATCTCGTTGAATCGTTGGATACAGTTCCCGTGATTTCCCAATATTTCCAACAAAAAAGAATGGAAGAGAGTTTAATAAGTGGAAAGTATTGATACGAACCGGGCATAACAGAGGAAGATGGTTCTCCATTTTTAAATTCTCTAATACCTCCATAACCCCTTTGAGCTTGTTCTCCAGTAACACTTTCTTCTTGATCACGTCTTCTTTTCTGTCCAGCCCATGATCCTGAACTCGAAGAAGACGGCGAATTAGCCGAATAAATACTCCCCGAACCACCACCACCAACAAACGAAGTCGTAACACCGCTAATATCCGGCCTGTAACCCCACTCTCCCTCTCTCCGACCCGACACCACGTGTGTTAACGCCGTCACCATTGCCGACATATCCCTCGACTGACTATACCCTGTATACATCGGATTAGCCGATTCCGACATCAAATACTCTGTTTCTTGCTGTATTTGTTGCTGTAACATTTCTTCAAAAGATTGCGATTGTTCATACGGTTGAGGAATTCCTTCATTGGTTGTAGTTTCTGAATCACCTGCTGTCGACGGAATTCTGTCATACTCGCCGGAATCTCCTTGATTCGCCACCTTTAATAACCACATATACTACTGCTAACACACCTCAATTTTTCAAGAAAAAACAAGAAATATGGACACCCTTTTCATTGAAAAAGAAGATGAAAAACACTTTATAATAATGAATCCAAAATCACCGACTTTGAAAATCTTGTTGAATTGATGGGTTAATTAATTGAGTACTCAATTCATCAGCTATTTCTCAAGATGTATGTTAAAGGTGAAGATCTTGTGATCGGACAAAAATTTCACTTTCCAGCTGACAATACAGAGACGGGGGATTTATAAGGAGGAGGAAAATTTATACTTGAACAGCCGTCAACGCTACAGTAGATGGAGTATCTAATTTTGGAGTTACTTTTCTTCTTATAGATTTGCACAAATTTTTAATGTTAATCACTTCCCAATTTATTTTTTCTTGCTCTCCATTTCATTTACTTCGCTACTTTTATATTAGTTGATCGCTTTTTATTTTACACGAATCTTTTACTAATTTACCTTTTAAGATGTTTTTTTAAAATTTTTCAAATAAATATGAACGCTTTTAAAAAAAATTAATTACAAGAGTAATATAAAAAATAACTATTTTTAATATAATGATTAATTAATATAGATAGAGGAAGTACTTGTGTATTTTAATATCAAATAATTTTATAAAATAAAATAACTAGAGTTAAAAATCCATTAAAATAAACTTCTAAGTAAAAAAAAAAATTAAAGATGTATCAGATCTACATGTTTCAAATAAGATGAAATAGAGAAAGTACTTCTCTTTTTCTTTTTTTTTTAAAAAAGAAAAAATTTTAAAAGACTTTTTTTGAATTATGTAATTTTAAACTATATAGAATGTATTAGATGTTTTTAAACTTTTTAAATATGTCATTGTGAAAAATTGAAATTAAAGAATTAGAGAAAAAAATCTATTAGAATGGATAAAGTATAATAATGATAAGTTAAAATGAATAGAATAGTAACTAAGAACATGCATGAATACATGTCCTCCATTTTATTTGATGACTCTCGGGTACGAAGTTTTATGTAGCGTGTGAGACTTTTGAATTTTAGATTTTAAAATTAAAAATTAAAATTTTAAGCAAGCAATATGCTATGTTAAAGATAAAATTCTATATAAATATGATTTCGTTTAAAAACTAGATTAATACAAAAATTAAGGCATATAAATTAAATGTATTTAATAGCACTTTGCTTCCTCAGCTATTAGCTATTGATTAACTCTTATTTGATTCTTAGTGATATGTGATTTAGTACATTTTAAATTAATTATTTCATTATTTAACCATCAATAAATTACACTAAAGTTTTACTGTTTACTTCATAATTTTGCTAACAAGAATGTAATTTTTCTTTAAATATCTAAATATAACACATTTTAAAAGGACCATAAGACCAACAAATTATAAATTGTGAATAAATGAAGGACAAAATTTATAATTTTATATTTCCCATTGAAAAGAAAAGAGTATTCATTTATTCCATTTTAAATCTTATTTTAAAAGTACACCATAAATAATTTTAAAAAATGTTTTGATGCTTGCTCAAAAAGAAAAACATGGAGTAGTCTAACATGAAGTTATGTTCACACAGTTTGACTGATAATAATGGTGACATATATGCATCTTTCGAATTGTCGGTTTATAGTAAGAGTTCATCTTCGACTTTACTTCTTTGATTTCCTTTTCATTATTTTTTGGTGCTTCTTATCCAATATTAGTTAGGTTCATTGAATTTCTTTTATACTATTAACATGGCAATACACTGATGAAATTATTTTTTCTTAACTAAATGTTTCAATTTAAATCCTGTGTCTAGAAAAAATCTTATTTGAAGCATCATTGATGAATGAGCCCTACAGTAAGCAATTTAGATTTAATCAAAGTTTCAATGCAGACTTCGAATACTAAATGAAAAATAAATAATAAAGAAAATTCCTTTTATACAAAATCTTTCAAATTAATATTTGATAGATCGAATAGTTCTTTATGCATATACATAATTTGAAATGAAATTAACATATATAATTCATCGATATTTAGTGGTTGTTTGGTATGTTGGACAAGTCTATATAAATTTGAGATGAAAATTTAGTTGATGTTTGATCATAGAATTTCGGAGCATGATTTTAAATCAGTGTTTGTTTTAAGAAATTTGTACAATATTTCAATTTCAAATTAAGATTTTAAATCTAAAAAAATCTTCAAAAGTGGAATTTGAAAAATATAAATTGCGGTTTCAATTCCTTTTAATATAAAACTTGACGTACAAGTTTATATTTTGCAAAAAATGAAAATTCATAATTTTAAATTTTATTATAAAAGAAAAGACTCATGCCTGATATAAAGAAATTGTTCATACCACGTGAGATATTTGTCTCAAAGAAGATCTAATAATTACTACAATTCTTAAATTGTTCAGCTAGTGAACCTTTATAAAATTATATGTATTTGAAGTTTATAATAACATAGAATCACAAATGTTGTTTTATAAAAATATATAGAAAGATATGTGATTTATTAATTTAACATCTTAGGATATTTCAATACTCTATCTATGATCTACAATTTACTCATGTGGTAAGATTGAATAGTACTTGTGAAAGCTTTGATAACTTTTACAAATTATAAGGTTTCATTTTATAAGAAATAAATACAATTTAAAAAATTTAAATTACAAGTCTAAATAAAATCAACTTTAACAAAACTTAATTTTAAATCATTATTTGGAATTAGGAATGAAAATTGGGCGGGGCGGGGTGAGTTTAAGGCTATGTACGGAGGGGGTGGGTTGCGGATATATATGATTTTATGTTGGTTCAAATTTAATTTTAACTTTTACATGTTATAAGGGTGATAAAGCATTATTTATTAAGATATTTTTTTTAAAACTACTAAAATATTCAAGATATATATGAAAATGGTTTGATAAACAATAATACAATTTCTTACATGTTCTCAATTGACCTTTGAAAAATAAAATTTTAAGTACTATCCTATTAAATTGATACAACTTAATGAAGAAATAAATTTATTTTTATAAATTTTATTTTTAGTATCAAATTCAACTAGAAAAGAAAATATTTTAAAAATCATGCAGGGTGGAACAGGTTGAAAATAAAATAAAAATTATAATAAAAAATAAAGATAAATTAAAAATTTTACAGGTTAAACTCAACCCGCCCAACAATTGCCATTGACATCCCTATTTGGAATCATGTCCAAACTGTAGTAATGTCTTACTGTTTATTTGGTTACTAATTTCAGAATACATTATATGAGGACTAGTAATTAGTAGCAACTTGTACTTGTAATAGGAGAAATAATAATATCAAAATTAATTATCTCAAAATAAAATAATAAAAATGACAAAATATTCCTAAGCTCTCCCTTTTCTATATTAGATACAACAGAGATTTTTATAAATAGATAACTTCTACCTAAAAATTATATATCAATTCTCTTTTTAATATAATACTTAACTAGTGTTAAATAAAAAAAAAAGTTAATCTCAAAATAATTAATTATTAATATAATTAATTTCAACATAAGATCATAACTTATTTTCAAATCAAACAACCCAAAACCCAATAAGTAGATTCTAGTACGAATCTTTACACTTTTGAAAATTATTTTCCAAATATAGTATTTATTGATTTAAAAAAAATAAATTAAACTCAATAACTATAGTTTCCGTAGTCCCTACATCATTGATAATTAGCACTGTTAGCTTTGACTTCAGCTTTGGGTCCAAGTTCGATCTTGAAAAAATGATTCATCAATTATTCTTCATATTGTTAAAAAATTGAATAAATATTAGGTTTGCAAAAATTACAAATTAAATATTGTTATTGTTAGCAATAAAACAAAAGATAATTATCTCCAGTCAAATCAAATAATTGGTAGTTATTCAAATGCTTGATTCTTTAAGTTGTATTTTGGAACTGTACTTCAACAAACATTTTTGAGTATCAAATCGAAGATATATCTCATAATTTTCTGGAAAAAGACAAAATAAATTAAAAGGAGATATATATGATTAGAAGATAATATATTTTAGGAAATATTTTAGTGATGTAGACGTTGAGAATAATATTTCTCCACGGTTATCCTCTATTTTGGTATATATAGTGACTTAAATATCACACTAAAATTCAATAGCAAATCTATATTTTTGAGGATTAGAATTTAGAGGCATTTTTTTTTTTTGGATTTTATACGATTTAGGAGTGTGTGGAAATAAAAATGATAAGACTTTTCTTACACCAAATGATTGAATAATAGCTCCTTAGAATATTCAATACGATATATATCTAAATGTCTATCTTATATAAATCTTTTATTCATAATGTAATTTATTATTCTCCTCAATTTCACTTTATGTATCTTAGTTTTATCCGGCATAATATCTATAAAAAAATATATATATATATATATTTTGATTTTGTGATTTTACATAAAAAAAAAAAAAATATGTATAATGTGTTAAAATATTTTTTAAATTTTGTGATTTTTTTTAAATATGTTATGCGGAATGTTAAGATAAAAAGTTACTAATTTTAAAGAATTTCATAAGTATTGGTTAATGAATATTTGAGGATTTACAATACTTGTTATACACGGCTATATGGCGATATAACTAGCAAATCTTATAAATTTAAAAATGTATGTCTAAAATAACTTTAACCGATAACAAACTCTTCTCCTCCATGTTTTCGTCGAAGTCTTCTACTTGCATTTTGTAAATTGAGAAATACATCACTTCTTGGTAGAAACTTATGGGTCGAATAATTTTAATAGCTCAATTGATTAGGTATGTGAATTTTTACTATATTGATTAAAGATTGTATGTGCCACTAATTTATTTATATTAAAAGAAGGGAAAAGGGCCTGATATACCCCTCAACTTTGCCATTTGGAGCTGATATGCCCTCGTTATGAAAGTGGCTCATATATACCGTTATACAAATGGCTCACATATACCCCTACCATTACAAAATGAGCTCACACATACCCTTCATTTTACGGAAGTGAAAAAATTAGTTTTAAATTTATATTTTTGACTTTTGATTTTTTTTAAAAAAAATTATTTAGGGATATATATAATTTTTCTAGCAAATTTCAAGGTATATTTTAATTTTTTTCAGACAGAGATTATTTTTTGACTTTTTGATTATCATTATTTGAGTTTCTTATTCTTATTTTACTTTTTCTTTCATTTCTTAGTGCAAAGAAAAAAACCTTAAAAGTATTTTTTTTGTGGCAATATTATAATTTAAGCTATTTTTTTGGATATAGTGTAATTTATTTTTTGTATTTGAAGAAAAAAATTGGGTCATCTATAGTAAATTTTACAAAAATATTAGCAAAACTTAAATAAATTTGACCATCAAAATAATAAATCTAAATTAGTCATTGAAACAAAAAAAAGTTGAAAAATAATAATATATGTTTGAGGAGGATAATTAAATATACCTGGGATATATTTTTTTTTTTTTTAAAAATAAACTAGAATTAATTTTTTCATTAGAGTAAAAGGGTATATGTGAGCCGTTTGTATAGCAGTAGGGGTATATATGAGCCACTTTATAACGAGGGGTATATCAGCTCTAAATGACAAAGTTGAGGGGTATATCAGACCCTTTTCCCCTTTGCCATTTGGAGCTGATATGCCCCTCATTATGAAAGTGACTCATATATACCTTACCGTTATACAAAAGGCTCACATATACCCCTACCGTTACAAAATGAGCTCACATATACCCTTCATTTAACGGAAGTGAAAAAATTAGTTTTAAGTTTTTATTTTTGACTTTTGATTTTTTTAAAAAAATTATTTAGGGGTATATATGATATTTCTAGCAAATCTCAAGGTATATTTTAATTTTTTTTGGACATATATTATTTTTTGATTATCATTATTTGAGTTACTTATTCTTATTTTATTTTTTCTTTCATTCCTTAGAGTAAAGAAAAAAAATTAAAACTATTTTTTTGTGGCTATATTATAATTTAAAACTATTTTTTCGGATATATTGTACTTTAATTTTTGTATTTGAAGAAAAAATTAGGTCAGCTATAATAAATTTTACAAAAATATTAGCAAAACTAAAATAAATTTAACCATCAAAATAATAAATCTAAATTAGTCATTAAAACAAAAAGAATGTTAAAAAATAATAATATATGTTTGAGGAGGATAATTAAATATATCCATATGAGATTATATTTTTTAAATAATAATTAAAAAAATTAAACTAAAATTAATGTTTTCACTTCCATTAGAGAAAAAGGATATATGTGAGCCAATTGTATAACAATAGAGGTATATATGAGCCACTTTTAGAATGAGAGATATATTAATACTAAATAACAAAGTTGATAGGTATATCAGATCCTTTTCTCTTAAAAGAAAAAGGAAAAAAGCTCCTAGGGCACCTTATTTGTGCTGTGGGATTGTTAAAGTTGGTTGACTAATCTTTATTGGTAGGAAAATATCTTAACATGGTAATAAGTTAATAATCACCCATAGCCAACTCAAAAAGATTGGAGCCTTAAAGCCAAATTTTAAAGAGGGTTCTTAACATTATTTTTTTAAAAAAAATATTATTATATATAATTTTATTTAAAATTTACTTTCTAGTATTTTTTATGCGAAGTCATTAATTACTATTTTAGAGAAAATGGTCTAAAACCCCCCAACCTATCCTCGAAATTCCAACTACACACTCCAATTTTACGGGTGTCCTATTATCCACCTGAACTTTATATTTCTCTATTTTATACACACCTAAAATGCCGCAACCACATATATGTTGCTGGGTGAAAGTCACGCATTTGACACATGAAATATTATTAAAAACTTTTTTTGAATTTTTTTTCTCCTTTTTTATTTATTGTTTTAAATTCTAGTTTAAGGTCATAACATCAAAGTTTATGGATGTATTTTGATCTTCAAATTTGAAATTATTTGATGACATTGTTGGTTGCTAATTTTTCAAGCTAAAAACACTAAGTTTGAGTGTTTGACTAAGTTCATGGCTACAATTTTTAGATTTGAACTTTGGAACTCCATGAACACCGACGAGCTTTCATATGAAATTTTTTGATCTATTTACTGGATTGGGAGCAACTTCCGCTAATGTTTTAAAGAGTTTCATATGGCAAAAAACTGAAACTCATGGTTTTAAAATGTGAACCACCAACTTGAAATCTCCATTAAAGTTGGTTCAAAAGGCTTGGGCTCAAATTCGACTTGCTACAAACGAGTACCGTTTTGAATGGGTAATATATCAAAAAAATCGAAATGTCAAGAAAAGCTTAGATCTAAAATTTAGCATGATTTAAAGAAATTTTAAGAAGACTTTGCTTCAATTATTCAGAGCAACAAGATGAAGAAGATGAAGAAATGGCGCTACATTTTCAGATTTGCAGAAATTTGATCAATTATTAAAATCAGTTGAAATTTTATTCCGTAGATCTGTTGGGTATTGAATATAGGATTAGAAATTTTCTTAGTATTACAATTTATTAAAGAAAATTAGTTGAGTTTCACTATATTAAGCATATTCAAGCTTGAATTTTGCTTTGATTTGGAAGATTTTGGGGCAAAGTTCTTGATGGAGGAGGAATTTTTCGTTAAAATTAACCTTCTAATGCGCCTAGAGAAGGTGAGAACACCTTCCATGACAGGTCGGCACTTAGTTGTGTATAAAATAGAGAAATATAAAGTTCAGGAGGGTAATAGGACATCCGTAAAGTTGGAGTGTGTAGTTGGGATTTCGGGTATAGATTGGGGGGGCTTTAAACCATTTTCTCCCTTGGTACCTAAAATATTAAATATCCTTAAAATACCGAGTAACATATCGTACTGGTACCTAACGTACGCTATTATTATTATTAATATTATTACATAATATAGTAACATATAATTGTTTACAACAAATTTTAAACATATGAAAAATAAATAAACCACACAAATAAAATCTGAAGAAACATAAATATTTTATTGATAAATAGTACGGGTACAATTCTGTTTTTTCCTTGATTTTATACTCCTAAGATTTATCCAGGATTCAAGGGCTATTAGTAGCATATTTCTCGAACTAGAATGATTTAGATTTGACTTCTATATGAATATTCCACGACTTTGTGGAATATTCGAGATCTTGATCTTTAAAAATATCCAAGAGTTTATGGGATATTTTGAGATGCCTTTAAAGAGAATTTAGTACCCTTTATATAGGCATTTGAGTAGCCTCCAAGAATTCTAATTGAAACTGAACACACTTTCTAGAGTCCCAATTCGAATTGAACACGTCTTGTAGAGTCCGTAAAATTTCAAATATAAATGCCCCCTGCTTCAAGGATTGTCGGAGTGTAGACTTGATAGAACTCAAAGACGAGGCGTGAAGTACTCATTTCTCCATCTTTACAGCTTCAGATTTTCAGATTCAATTTAAAAGAGAAGAGATGAAGAGCAGATTTGGTCCCACTGGATGTGCCAATTTGTGTGCAACAAATTTTAAACATATGGAAAATAAATAAACCACACAAATAAAATTTGAAGAAACATGAATATTTTATTGATAAATAGTGCGACAATTCTGTTACTCTCTTTATTCTACCCTCTTAAGATTTATCCATGATTTGAGGGTCGTTAATGGCGTATTTCTCGAACAAGAATGATTTATATTTGACCTCTATATGAATATTCCATGACTTTGTGGAATATTTGAGATCTTAGTCTTTAAAAATATCCAAGAGTTTATGGGATATTTTGAGATGCCTTTTAAGAGAATTTAGTACCCTTTATATAAGCATTTGAGTAGCCTCCAATAATTCTAATTAAAACTGAACACACCTTCTAGAGTCCTAATTCGAATTGAACACGTCTTGTAGAGTCCGCAAAATTTCAATGTCTACAAATGCTCCCTGCTTTAAGGCTTGTCGAAGTGTAGACTTGATAAAACTCAAAGACGAAGCTTGAAGTACTCATTCTTCCACGTTTGCAACTTCAGATTTTCAGATTTGATTTAAGAGAAAAGAGATGAAGAGCAGATTTGGTCCCACTGGGTGTGCCAATTTGTTTGCAACAAATTTTAAACATATGGAAAATAAACAAATCACACAAATAAAATCTAAAGAAACATGAATATTTTATTGATAAATAGTGCGACAATTCTGTTCCTCCCTTGATTCTACCCTCGTAAGATTTATCCATGATTTGAGGACCATTAATAGCGCATTTCTCGAACTAGAATGATTTAGATTTGACCTCTATATGAATATTTCATGACTTTGTGAAATATTCGTGATCTTGATCTTTAAAAATACTCAAGAGTTAATCGGATATTTTGAGATGCCTTTTAAGGAAATTTAGTACCCTTTATATAGGCATTTGGCCTCCAAGAATTCTAATGGAAACGGAACACACGTCTTGTAGAGTCCGCAAAATTTCAATGTCTACAATGATCTATGTAATTATTATTTAAGGAAAAGGGTCTGAAAAATACTTCAACTTTGGCCGAAATTGTTGTTACGATACCAAACTTTATGGAGGACCTTTTACCCCCTGCACTATTTAATAGTGTATTTTAAAGGTATATATGTGTCTACGTGGATACATTACTATTTAAAATGATGAAATATTTATGATGTCCACATAGACACATATATACCTTTAAAATACACTATTAAATAGTACAGGGGTAAAGTTCATTTCAAAATTTGGTATCGTAACAACAATTTCGACCAAAGTTAGAGTATTTTTTCAAACCATTTTTCCTATTATTTATTGATAGAGATTTAAATTTTAATATCTTTTTTTGTTTGTGATCGTAAATAGTGAGTAAATAATTTATATTTTCCTCTCTTTAAACTAAATACTGCTATATTTAATACCTTCTCATTAATTAACTTCTATTTTTTCTTTCTTTTGTATGTATACTCATTTCTTGTTCATATTTCTAAAAAAAGTCACTTTTAAATTGCAATTTAATCTCTCTGCATTAGAATTTTTTTGGTCACGTCTGCATCAGAAAGTTTGCATATGTCTTATCATTTTCAATTGAGAAATTCCTAAGACTGAGATACTTAAGTGGCGTAAAGTTCAAGATACGATAAATTCATTATATTTTTCTTCACCTAAATATAATATTTTGCACACATCATTCGATGCAATTTTACCAGAAGATCAAAGCACTAGAAGCTTCTTTTGTCTCATAATTGTATAATTAATTCTACAAAATTAGCTTAAGAATCTTTCAATGTATTATTATTAGACCGCTAACCTTGTTGAGCCATCTTTGTTGATTATTAATATGTTAATTTGACAAATAACATGTTATCTTTTTACATGATTCCGAATAATTCTAAAATCATCAATAACTTTTACAATTAAAATAAAATTAAAATATTTTCGTTATCAAAATTCGAGTAAATGTCATGCATAGCATAATACAATTTATTAGTATATATATTTTGCACGAACATAGCTCGAAACATCCTCGATGCAAAATTGTTTCATATTTGTAACTTTGTAGTCTTGTTGAGGGTTGAGTCAAAGCACGTCTCTTACATAAAATTTGATTATTATTTTTTGTTTCAAATTGAACACGTCCAAAAGATGAATGTGCTTCGTGTCACATTTATTAAAAAAATAAAAACTAGTTTGGAGTAACTAGAAATATTTAGCCTAACTTAGTTCTACTTATTACCCAATTTTAGTTGAATTTGAACTAGTCTTTATCTCTATTTTTAAATTTTAAAAGTTAAAATATGGTAGATTAAGGGTCGAATAGGAAATTCAAGAATTGGATTAACTAAAAATTTAATGGATGAAGTGATAAGAACGATAATTTAATTTCAACGTGGACTCTAGTCAATGCCACACGTGGGCTTAGTAGGTAAACTTAGGTGGGTTCCAAACTATGTCGTTTTACTTGTTTAGGTAGGACCAAATATAATCCCACTCTTTCTTAATTTATTCCCTCTTCACATCCATGACCCATTACAAAATCAAGAAAATAATTTTTATTTATTTTGTTTTAATTTTTGTGACACTGTTTAGCTTGACATAAAAGATATATTTGATATGAAGAAATAAGTTATCTAGCAAAATATTATGAAAGTGGAATGAGGTGGAGAATAGTCAAGGCGGGGTGGGGGAGTTAGAATTGGTAGGGTGGAGACAATTAACTTATAATATAACTTGTTTTTCATGTTTCTATTATGGAAGTCATTTAATTTTTTATATTTTTTAGAAACTTATTTTTTTGAAAATGTTTTTCAAATATTTTGCTCAACATAAAGAAAAATTGAAACACATTTTTCAGAAAATATTTTCCTTTATACCAAACACACCCAAAATTTTAAGAAAGAAAATATACCAATTACATAAGAAGAAGTTGAAGAAAGAAAAAATTTTGAAATTTGTGATCTCAAATAAATTTTCAATATTTATATGACTGTAAATTATTTCACTAAAAGTAAAAAATAGAATTTTAAATTTAAATTATAACAATATACTTAAATATCACTTTAATTAACATAAAAAAAGTCAAATAAATTGAGAAAAAGGATTACTACAGTATGTAAAAGGAAGGGGAAAAAGTATGTAAAAGGAATTAATGGTTGACAGAGTCGTACCTATATTATTTCCTCCATTTTGAAACGAGACTTTTAAATAGTAATTCCCTAGCCAAAATAAAATTATATATGTATTAATTTACAAAATTATAAAGAATCTGAAACTTTTTTATATTTTCAAAATTATACTACAAAAGATGTGGATATTAATGCAGAAGCCTTTTGATATTTGCCCTTTTTCTCTTCTACTGTCCAATTTTCTTCCTTTTGTAAACACAAGGCCTGAACGGCGACCTTTACTTCCTAGAGTAGTAAAGTGGTTCACATGATCTTGTTTAATTAAAGTTATAGATTAAAAATAACTAATTTTTCTCATTATTCATGCATTTGAGCTTAAGGTGCATCGGTTGGTACGATTTGATTCGATTTTATGTATTATTAGTTTGATTTATCAATATTCGTGGTTTATTAATTTTCAGTTTTTAAATATGTTAAATTAATAACAAAGCTAATAAAATATTTTTATCGTTTTCGATTTATCAATTTTTGTCGTTAATGGTTCGGTTTTCTGTTTAACCAATAAGAACATACTTATAAAATAAATATATGCCTTTTCTAATAAATTTGACGCGACAACACAATAATGTAACTTTACAAATGCTCATAAAATAAAAACAATAATAACAAACATGAATAGATTTATACAAGTGTAACACAAAGAGAAATTAAGAGGAATAAGGTTCTTACTTAGATTTTGACGCTTAGTATAATGTCAAGTTGTGAACTCAAAGTCAATGTGAAGTGTGAATTGAAGGCAAAAAGACAAAGACAGTAACTAGTAAGGTATTGAGATTAATATATAATATTTATGTACAAATAAAAGTAGTAAATTACTAGTCTTAATGAATTATCGATTTACTCAATAACCAATATTAAAAATCAATATCGAATCGATAATCCGATATAATTTTTTTTAAAAACCATTAAAAGTTCTTTAACTCAATAACCTAATAACAATAAACTAATAATATTTTCTCGATTCAATTTTTAAATTCTAATTGCGCTGTAACATTGTAATGAGGTTGAAATTGCAAATACACAAAAAGGAATTGTAGCATGTGTGACATAGTTTAACATTTTATCACACGTTCATTTTATAGATCTCAAAGGATTTTCTGACAAAGACAAATAAGATGTACTAGTATTAATTAATGGAAAGAAAATCCAAAGAAAAAAGAAAAGAAAGGTATCAAATATGATCACATGCTTTCCACAAGGTGTAGTGTGAATAACAATAGCATGCCTTATCTTCTCAACCAAAATTGAGCACTTCTATATTGAACTTCTTTTATCCATTTGTGTATGTGTCTACTTTCTTGGTCATACCTTATGACCAACCCAACCACTCCTCACCCACCACAATACACTTCTTTTTTAAAAAAATTAGTATCTAATATATGTATCCAAGTATGACTAAATATTATAAAATTTACATTTAGAATTTTTAGAACTAAGTGAAAAGTATTACTCTCTTCGAAGTTGTCGTGTTTTATTTTTAGATCAATTTGACTAATATTTGAAATTAAGCTAGATTAAATTCACTCAATATCTAATCATAATTAGAATTTAAATACATAAAAATCATAGAAGTACTATAAGTTGCAATTTTTATCATATCAATTTGATGAAAAAGAATAACCATCAAAATATTCCTCAAATTTGCATAGTTTAACTCTAGAAAATTGAAACAGGACAACTTAAGCAGTTTGATTATTAAAAAGTGAAACATGACAACTAATTTAGAAGGAATAAAGTATAAGAATTAAGATAAATACAATTCTTCTCATATTAATATAAAAAAATGCAAATATTAATCAAAATGTTCATAATTTAATCTCAAAAAGCAAATTGAGTCGAAATCAAATTATCCTTTTTGATTAAGTTTTTTCCTTTTCTCGGTAAAACTTATCTGCATCGAGTGTTTACATTAAGTCAATACATGCATATCATGTGTTTAAATTTATAATTTATTTTACTTCATTAAATCACATAATAATGAAAATTGCATTGACTTGGTGTAAACCTCAATGCAGTAATTTTTTTTCCTTTTCGTAGTGAATACGCGGCGAAAAACAAACGTAACAAGTAAAAGACACATATGGCATTGAACTACTCACATTAAATGTTCAACTAATGTGATGGATACAAGAAACAAATTTTGTCATGCGTGAGCTATAACTGCAGAATACCAGTCAATGAAGCTAATTACATTCATTAATGTATTGGTATTGGTGTTCACGGTTCAAATAAAAATTGATTAAAACCAGAAAAAAATGAACAAACAAGGGAGATTTATATAAATTTCATTAGTTTAGTAGCTAATTATTTAGTACATTTTAGTTTGCAAAATTACGAATTTTATCATGTTTTAGTGCGTTTTGATACGTTCAAATACATGTATTTCGAAATACATAATCAAAATTAGGTATAATTTATTCTAGATATACTCTATCCAAGTGAATTCACATGTATTTGAGATACATAACAAATATCGCTTGCCTCCCTCCCATCTTGACCGTCACTCTCCTGGACATGTATCTAGTGTGATTTACACATATATTTGTGATACATAACAAATCTCGCTCGCCTCTCTCCCTATTTTAGTGAATCTGGTAGCAAAAGTACATGCATCTAGGTGTATCTTTCTCAATATATGGTAGGAAACTCTTAATTAGTTGTAATATACGCAATATTTTCAAAAACATATATAATAATAATAATAATAATAATATATATATATATATATATATGGTAGTGGAGCATGTCTACTCATGTAGTTTGTCTATTAAATAAATTGGTTTTATTTGAGTTTGGTTTGATTTTACGTTTTTAAAAATCAATTATATTTGATTTGGTTTTGTTATTTTCAAGCAAAGAGAAGAAATAACTCAACTAATTCGATAAATTATATTCATATATATTATATATTATTTTTAAGAACAATTTTAAATATCTTATAGGTATTTTCATCAAAATTTATTTACAATTTATTTATGAAAGCAAAGACGTCCAAGACGAGAACATTTATTTTACTTGTTTCATGTATATGAGTGTCTATCATAGTTCTTGGTGGGACAATAAATGTCATTGTCTCTTCTTTGTCTAGGCCAAAGTGGTGAGTTTTAAAGCTTTTATTCATAGTGAATTCAGTAATCGAAAGTTTTGTAGCGCCATCATTTCGAACTATTTTACTTTTTGAATGAATCATTTTTTTTTTGTATATGATTAATAATCAAATCGATAAATGTTTATTATATTTTATTTTAATAAATTTTAAAATCGATTGAATTGGTATTGACCTATTGTGTCATGCGTGAGCTGTAAGCCTGTAACTGCAGCATGCTAATTAATGAAGCTAATTACATTGATTAATCATTAATTAAGTAATAAAAAGCATACAATAAGATTCTAGTATATGCTAAGAACCACATGATGTATTCCTTTGAATCTTTCTCCTTGGCGTGCCATGTGTTTTTTTGGTCATCCGGAATGAAATTAAATAATAAAAATTTGTCAATGGTACGACAACTATAATAATATAGAGACAATGCAAATCAATAAAAAATATTACTATAGTTTCTAAGGATTTTCTTTGTGATGAAGTTTATTAAATTTCACTATCATAGAGGAAGATGCATTCCCTCACGTACCATATTAGGCAGAAAATGTGAACTATATATTTTATAAAAAATAAAATGACGATACTATGTATAGAGCATATAAATCCATTTTATTTGAAGAGATATGACGTGTATATGTCTTTTATGTATGCATATAGTGAGACACCTCTATTCTTAATGTTTTCGATCGTTTCCAAATTCTCTTCGTCATGCAATAAAAACAAAGGCTAAAATCATAAGAGGCTTATTAAATTTGTTCGCAAATTTTACTTTCATCTAGAAATTAAATTTTCATATTTAAATACTTAAATCAATAAAAGAAATTATAAAGTACGTAATACATTCGTAAATGATATAGCAACAGTAACGAATAAACGATGATAAAACATCTATCATCCACCCCATCCTCCACAATCATCTCATTATCAGTTTAATCCCCCAATTTGATGAATTTTATTTTATTTTTAAAAATTATTTTATTATAGATATGTTTTAAACCACTAATTACTTGAAATTGCATTTTTGATCTCCTTTTATTGTGAATATCTATAATTTTTTTAAAATTATTAATTGTTTCATCACTTAATTAATCATATATATATAAAAAAAATTGTATTTCTTCAAAAATAATTTAAATTGAAAGTAAAATTTATTAATAACTGCGGGATAAAAAATGTTAATTATTATCTCTAACAACACCTATTAGTCGAAAATAAGAAATTTAACTCTATTATACGACCACCATTTAATTAAATTAATTAGTGTTGTAATCCTCATGTGAAATTAGAACTCTTAGTTGACCATTTGAATGGTTCGTTCAATTGTACTATTTTATATAGGGGGGTTGTAATGAAATAGTGAAGCATATAGAACAAATATTTTGACAATTTAAATATTTTAAAATATAACTGCTTAAGAAAAAGGTAACGTGAATTTTACTTGTAAGATGTGTCTGCACTAAATGACAGAAACAAAATTAAATTTAAAGTCGCATATAAGAAGCAAAAATAAAGACTTCTATCTATAGAAAATAATATATAGGGCCAAAAGGGACTTGTCGTGGCAAAAACCAAATGTCATACACTAAAGTCCTTAAATAGTAAGTATGAGTTAGAATAAAATTAATTCCTACGTTAAAAATATGTGTTCATTATATTAAAAATGATTACTTTCATTTATTCAGTAATTTGAAGAGTTAATATTGTCTTTGTTCATTTTTAATTATTATGTTATTTTTTTCGAAAATCAATTTGACTAATTTTTAAAGTGAAATTATATTATATTAATTCGATATTTTAAACAAAAAATTTAGATATTCAATAACTATACAAAAAGTACTATAAGTTGCAATTTTTTGCATATCAATATGATAAAAAATACATTATAAAATATTAATCAAATTTCTTATCAATTGACTTTAAAAAGGGAAACTGTAACAATTAAAAATGGACGGAGATAGTAGTTTTTAATTTATTGTTATTATTAATTAAAATTATTTTCTAAATCATTAAATTTATTATATTTAAAGATTATATGATTAGCTCGACATTCTAATTATTATTTCTTAAGAAATATGTCGAATCAATACCAAATAAGAATGGAGGAAATGAGAATTATATTTAGATTATTTTGACTAATATAGTCAATTCCATCCATATGAAAAATCACATACCTTGAAATTTTGACGGACAAAAAGAAATTATGCATGCGTACTCTATGACTACTAGATACAGGACCCCGTCAGAATTTTTTTGTCATAATTTATGTGATATCATAAAACTTGAGAATTTATCAAATTTTTTTATATGATTTTAAAAATATTTTAAGTTGTTAATTATTATAATTTATAATATTTTTTAATATAATTTTAAAATGATAGTATATATTATTTTCTTTGTTTTAATTTATGTGGCATATATAGGATTTCAAAAATTAACTTTTTTTTTTGTCTTTTAAATATATTAAATTATTAAGTATTGTAATTTATAATACTTTTTTAATGTAATTTTCAAATAATATATGTTACTTTTCATGTCCAAAGTTATGTGACATTGATAGATTTTTTGGAGTCAAGTGATTTTTTTATATGTATTTAATTTTTTTTAAAATTATTAATTATTCTGATCTATAATATTTTTTTACGTTAATTTCAAATAATATATGTTTATCATCTAACCAATTTTATGTGGTACCAATAGAATGTCAAGAGTTAATCGATTTTTTTTATATAACTTTTAAATGTTTATGTAGTTAATTATTGTGATTTATAGTATTATTTATATTATTCTAAAATCTATAACCAACAAAAAGAATACGAGAAATAAATTTAATACAAAGAAAATACTAAATAGTAATGAAAATACTATATATACAAATGTTTAAATGAAAAAATGTATAAAGAGCCGACATTGTAAAGTGAGCCAATGGTTGGGCCCACACAATTCAAGAGAAGAATAATCTTTTGACAGGACATATAAGCCATTAGATAAATATTGATTGGTTTTTTGGTCCAATAAAGAAAAGGTACAATCTCAAAGCAAGAGGATACAAAGGCTTAACGAAAGAAAAAGTAGGAAGTTACGAAAATACGCTTGTCATACTAGCAGACATGCTGACGAAGACATGTAGACTCTTCTACTCAGTAGTAATATAAAATACTCCCTTCTCATTTTATATATTCTTTATTTTTAATCCATTCCAAAAGAAATGTCACGTTACTATAGCTAGAAACAATTTAATTTTAATTTTTTTTTTAATTATCCTCACTGAAATGATTTACCATCATATAAATATCTAAGAATTGTATTAGATCACAAATTTTTTTAAAAAAAATTTTCTTAAACACCGTGCTAAATCAATCAGTGTCACATAATATAAAATAAAATAAATAATGATTAAAATAATAATAATAATAATAATAATAGGCGCAGTTCAAATATTACGACTTATAGACCTTGTAAACCCCCTCCACCAAGTAAATTCCTTGAAGTATTATTTTCAATACTTCAAATTGCTTGTCATTTTGACATCCCTAAATAGCATTAGTATGATTTTTTTTTGTTACTGAAAATTTTGAAATAAACCACGAACATTAGATGGTCTTAATATATATAATTTAATTGTTAAAGATGGTCTTAATTTTATTGAGCTTAGAATTGAATAAAATTAAACATATGATTATTATTCTAGGTTTTTTTTAAAAAATGTTTTAGATTATATAACTGATATTTCTTTTTTTTTTCTTTAACAGTATAAGAGTAATGAACGTTACACAGCTGATGTTACTGAAATGCAAGCAATTTTTTTTTAAAAAAATGTTTTTTTATCATCCCTCATATTTATCTAAATGGCTTTATGTTGAATCCTGATATTAAATTATGCACAAGAATTCACCCTCATTTTGTATACCTCTTTAGAATTAAAAGAATGAGTTAACCATCTATACTTGAGTGTATGAATGTGTAAAATAAATGATTACATGCAACCATATATAATCGTTAATCGTTATTATAATCAGTGGAAGATTCAGGATTTTAAAGTTGTGGGTGTTTCAAGAAGAATTGGTCTTTAAAATTTTAAAAAATGTCATAGTGAGAATCAAATCTAGACACAATAGATGCAATATAAAACGTTGAGCACCCACAAACAACCACCGCACCAATCAACTACTTGTTGTCTGGATGCTCACTGTTTAATTTTATACCATTCATTCAAATTTTTATATAAATATGAGTGCTCGAGCACCGAACCCTCATTATAATTTATATTATGTATATTTGAAAATGCTTCACAAACTCTTGTCTTATGTAGTACTTCTAATAAAGAATTTTTTCTTGTATACGACATGCATTAGGTGTGTCAACTTAATTCAGGTTTGAACTATTTAGTTCTATGCGTTGTTTGATCGTAAATAACTAATACGAAATAAAGTACGTATAAAACCTTTATACGAAACAACGAAAAATGGTTGACGATCTTTAAAGTTTATAGACTTGAAAAGTAAGATTTTTTCTCTCTCTAATTTAAGCATATGAAATTTAAAAGATCTTATTGTAATTTGTAAACTTTGAATTGACTTTGCAAATATTTTTTTTTCTTTTTGAACTTTTTTGTTTGAAGGACATTGCTATGCCACGTTTTCTAGTCTAGAAAGTAATGTGAAATGAAGACGAGCATAAGATTCTTCATATAAGAACTAAGAAGTGTTAATTAATGTATAATGATTTTTAAGTAAACTTTTAATAAGAAAAAAGATTTAAAAATATTGGGACTCTATCATAATTAGTGGTGTTCTTGGTTCGATTTGAATTGGTTATTATTTAAAATCAAACCAATCCAATCTATTTTTAAATTTCTAAAACCAAATCAAACCAACGATTGGTTATTGTCGGTTTGGTTCAATTTTTTTGGTTTTTTCAGTTTGAAAGTAATAAAATTTTTTGAGGACATAAGTATCTCAATAGATACGAACACCTAATACATGAACAATAATCCACATGAAAACTATTATCGGTTCAATTAAGCAATACTAGAGTTATTATTACACAAACAAAATGATTCAAATAAGAAAAAATGTGATTATATATCTTATGTGAGGTAGGATAGGTAAGAACTAAAATAAAGGATTTTGATGGACTTGGACCTAGAATTGTAATAGTTGGGCTAAAATTTAAGTGTCGAACTTGAGAAAATGATAAAGTTAAAGACATAAGTTAATTAAAATTTAACAAAATATTTGTATTTTATTTATGAATAATATATAAATAATTCTAAAATTTATATATCTAATTTATTGGTTCGGTTTGGTATTTTTGCTGTTGTTTTTTCGTAAAGCCAAAACCAAACCAAATAGTATCGGTTTTGAAAATTTAAAACCAAACGTAACCAAATCATACCAAATGTCGGTTTTTTTAATTGGTTTGATTCGAAGTGCGGTTTGATTTGATTTTTTAACCACAACCACAAACAACCCTAATCATAATTACATAATAACTACTATACCAATTTTCACTTATCTAAGTAGTTACCAAAACGCGCTATAAATGATTATATTTTTGCCACTATTTCAGTAAAATATAAGTAGTAGTGCTAGTAAATACTCAATGAATTAATCATTAAGCTAAAATTCTTCTTGACAACTTTTTTTCTCAGTATTCGATATTCATATTGAAATTCGAACTTTGCGTAACTCATTTTAAGAATGGTGCTTACAACATAATTTTTATCATTTTTGAAGACTCAATCCGTGATTTCGAAATAAATTAGCTTGGATAGATCTCAATGTCACAACAATCCATAGTTGGAGTAGTTCAATGTGACTCTCATCTCAACATGGCCAAAATCAACAATAAATATAGTGAACAAAGCGTTATAATCATGTGAAGATTATTTTCATAAAAAAACAAGTTGCTTTGTGGTACTGGTCCACATGAATCTTTAAAATAATTCTATAAATCTACAAGGGAACTTTCAAACAAAAACAAAAATGTTGAAAGTGTTAGTTAACAACCAATAATCTGTCAGTTGGTTGATCTAAGTTTCTACTTGAGGTCTTTATATATATATACTGCATTTTAAAATATTAATGAAGTCTTTAAAGAGTTCATTTAATTCCAAAATGGTTTGTACTATTTTGCTTCATGAAATTAAAAACAAAATGCTTTTGGATTTGAGATAATTGAACTTTGATAGGTATATTAATGTATAAATTTTCCAATTAGAAAATAAAGTATCTTAGTTTAAAATTCAATATAACAGTAATTGCGATGAAACAAATAATCAATTAAAATTAAGGGAGCTACAGTAATACCAATTAACATATCAAAATCATTTGTCTTACTATATTTTTTGAGGTGCGATGTTTTTCTGAATTTTGTGCATTCAACACAAAATATTATCTTATCACATCTCTTGAGGTGTAATATCTCTCTGAATCGTGTGAGAACACAAAATATTTTATTGCACCGAATTATCTTTATATTTAATATTTATATATATAATATGAACTTTGTCTCTTTTAACCCTTTTATATTTCAAATTATTTTACTCTAAAACTCTACTTTACGTCATTTCAGAGAAGAACAAACAAAAAAAAAAGCTATGAGGACTTGTCATTATCCTACTACTATTATTATAATAGTGGTTCGTTGCGATATAAATATAATTAAGGATGTAATGGAAGGGATGAGTCCTTCGCCTTTAAATAAAAGTCTAGAATTTGAGTTTTAGGAATGGTGGAATTGTCGATATAGATTAAATTTAATCATATCAGTAAATATTAAATTTCGGAAATCTAAATAATATTTTTCCTTTTTGTTAACATTTTTCACACTATTGACAAGTAAATTAGTGATGTGCCGACATTAAATGGTATAATTGATGCTTTTAAACTTTGAATAAGTGCTAATTTTTAAACAATAATAATGTCTTTTAATGATTTTTCTAAATTTTAATGTGTTAGACGGAAAATCACACAAAACGAATTAAAAATGAAGCAAAATGGAGTTAAGTGCTATCAAAAGTGTGCCCTGACGCCAAAATAGTTTGTCTTAGACTCTTAGTTGTGTACTATTTCTGTTACCTAATTTGCTTGATATTTATTTATTTATTTTGATAGGAATTAAGTTATGCTTCTTGATAATTTATGAAAATTCTGAAATTAAACATTAACCTCTCACATTATAAATTCCGTACGAATTAAGTTATGAACATTAAGGCATAACTGGTGAGTTTTGAAACTAAATAAGTTATGTAGGAATCAGTAAGTCAAAACATAACTCACTATGTATTATAAGATATAACTTGTGGTATATTATAATACACAAATATAAAAATTTTCCAAATAAAATTATTTGTTTTTTTAAATACCAGAGATATTTCAATTATTTATTTATTTCCTTAAATGCATTGAAGAAAAATTAATACCACCCAAAAATGAATGACCCAAGACTTCTCGAATTCTAATGAGCAGACATGAAGCTATTAAAAAATTACATATAATAGACTAATTATTTAATTAGTATAAAGTAAATGGTTAATCAATATGAAGATTTAACTTAAGCCGTAGAAATTTTAGAATAATTAACCATCTTAATTTTGTATGCCTTCTAGAAGCCGTAAATAATAAAGATGAACAGGATGCATTAATGAACATCTATATTATATATCAATCATGCCGCCTTTGATTTATGGGTTCTAAAGTTTAATTGATTGGCCTGGAAGTGATTAAAGTAAAAAAGGCAACATGCTATGCACACTAATGCAAGTTAAAAGAGAATCATGACAAAGGAAGAATATTGTGTATTAATTAATGATAATTTTAGAAGGTTTATGCATTTCATGAAGAAATTTATTGAAAACATATTACTCCATCAGTTCCTATTTATATGTCGTCCTTATTAAAAATAGATGGTCAGTAATACTTGTCATTTCACAAAATCAATACATAAATAATATTATTCTTCGTATTTTACCATTGAAAATTATTAGCCTTGAAAGTATGAATTTGACCAACATAGTAAACTAAATGAACAATTTATGTTCATTAGTTAATGTAATTAATCAATATAAATTAATTTATATTCATTTATTGAAAACTTGACTTCAAGAGAACACTAAATAAGAGTACAATTAGGAATATAAGTACTTAATATTTTTGCATGAAAAACAAGGAAGTTTTTCAATATTTAAGAGAGAATTTGTTTTCCGTAGATATTTTTTTAGTGAGTTTATTCGATAAAAAATAAATAAATAAAAATTATATTTTACAATACAATTTTTTTTTTAATTAATTTGCTGTGGAAACAATTTCTTCTTTTACTTTCTAATAGAGTCATAAAATATGATTAAAATTGTTCTCACTAAAACTCTATATATTAGGGGTGCTTCCATTAGTAGAATTAGATTCTTTCGATAAAGAAGATAATTAACCTAAAGTAGCAGTAATCTGAGAACATAATTATTTACTCAAACTCAAATTAAGGAATAAAGAAAATTAAAGGAAAAGCAATGAAATGACATTAAAAATAATTAAGCATGCATTAGTTGAAAGCAATTTAATTTTTTTACGATCGTGGATTGATTCAATGAATTCAATGATGTTAATTGAAATATTTACATCATGGACGCCAGATTCCATAAAAAAGAAAAAAGTGGTGGAGTGAACTCGGTAGAAGTGTAGCCAAGTGTGTGCGGCCGGATTTTTCTCATACTGCTCGATATGGAAATTGTAGTTATGTTTATATAAGACTATTTGTTTTTTTAGTTTATTGACGTTGAATTATTTTGACTTCTTAATGTATTTACTTTTTCATGTTTTCTAAATCTTCAATAAAAATTCTAACTTCATACGAGTATATCTGAAACTTTATTCTTTTTGTTTCGTATTAAAAAGGAAAAGGGAGATATAATAATCATTATTCTTTCACATAAAGTTTAGTTTCCTACTAATCATCGTACATTTTAGTTTTGCTTTTCACTTCGAGTGTCTTAATTAAGTATTTCGAGAAAAGATGTTAGTGGTGGGTCTAAATTATCTTGTTACGGCTTGAAAAAGTTTTTGCCTCCTACTATCACAATCAGCATATTCTATATTCACATTATTTTCAAAATTAATAAAATTAAAAGGGTGGTGATGATGAATTTGGGGAAAATATAATAGATAGTTTTGTTTTTTGTCATTTAATTCTTGTATTAATGTGTTGTTATTTCATGTTATATTAGGTATAAAATAACACATCACTTAAATACTAAATTAATTATACTAGAATTAGCAATGCATTATTCAAAATAATAAAAATTGAAAACTAGATAGACCATATTTATATCATGATTATTACATCTAATACATCCAACTAAATAAGACCTACTTGTCTTATATGATTTGCATGATCATGATCCAAGTTCATTATAATACGTATTATCTATTTTGGCTTAATAGACCTCACATACTTATTTTTGAGCTACATCATCATCGAATTTAAAAACACACGTATTATATGAACTTTGTTGTATTGCCTTATAAGGCTACCTTGACAATACACAAGATAACATACCCTATATTCGATCTTATCTATAGAGCTAGCCACTTGTATTTTGAATAAAGCTTGTGCTAATACCTTTTCTAACGAAACCTTATCCTCTTTTAATATGAGCAATCGAGATAACATTTAGTTTTCCTTTAGATGAACCTACTTTGGGGCGATCCTCAAATTAAATCTTCAAATTTGTAAGAAAAAAATATCATGAGGAATTTGACCTTAACTTTTATTATTAATTACAAAAATCATTATATATTATTTTCAAATGTCTCTGTCGATTATGATTGAGTATTTAAATTTCAATTGACCAAGTTCTATATGAATTTCATACCACAGCCATCAACAGGATGCGCCACCAAAAATAAAGAGTCAAAACAACTTACGTTGAAACTACCTAAAACTAGACCTGTAGAGTTGGTAGCACTATATTCACTCAATTTCTAATTCAAGAACTAAAAAGAAGGCCCAAAAGAAGAGAGGCAAAATCAATGAAGTAACATCGAAAAATATTCAGGCATGCAAGTGATGCAATATTAGTGATTTTTATTATACGTTTTCATTGGAAAAAAAAATTATTCAATGATGTGAAATGAAATCTTTTCATCATATTAGATGCCAATAAAAGTGTGGTCGAACTTAAATTATAGTATATGTTATCAGTATATAATAAAAAAAATATTATCAAATTATTCAGAAGATATTTACACGCCAGTCTTTTTAAAACAATAGATTTATAATCTTGCAAATAAACAACTTACCTACAAAGAGACACGTACAAGATGACTTGATATATGGTGTAAGAAAAATCATACTAATGATCTGAGATGAATGAGTTCAACTTTTAAGATTTTTAATATTGAATTCGTTGTAATATTAAAATCATGAGTTCAAAGATATATATATATATATATATATATATATATATCTTAAAATATTTATTAATACATAAATTTCATTTGAAAAGTTATGAATTCAAATAAATCTAAGCCAAAAATTTATTTTTATTTTTATTGATGATGATATATAACTTAAACTCTTAATCACCACAATTTTATTTTGTTTTCACATAGATTATAAAGTTGAAGAACTTAAATTGGTTGATGTGAGAAATGAAACTCCATGAGATTTTAGTGAGTGGGTCTACACATCTTATTATTAGCTCAATATAATTATTTTTTGTTCTCAACAATCGGCACATTTTGTATTCACACATTTCATTGAGGGGTGGACCTAGGTGGAGCCTAGGGGTTCACCCGAACTTCTTTGTCAAAAAATTACATTATATATAATGTTAAATTCTGATTTTATGTATATATATATATTAAAATGAACCCCTAAGAAGAGAGGACAAACTTGGCTCAATGGATAAGTGGTTAATGTAAGGCCCCTTTGTCACAGGTTCAAGTCCATTGGCAACATTTTTTTCCTTTTTTTAATATTAGCTTTGGAAAATGAAATTTTTGGGCTTAGACCTTCTTCTTCTTTTTCATTATTTTTTCTTTTTATTCCATTTCTTCTTTTTAATTTATTTTTGTTTAAATTTAACAGACACATTCTTTTTATTTTATATTTTAATTTTTTATATCTATTATTTATTTTGTTTCAACGTAACTCTTTTTTCATATACGTCTGAATAACTTTTTAAAAAAAATGATGAATTATATTTAACTTGAAATTGAGATAGAAATATAGTTTTTTTTTTTTAAAAAAAATGTAAATTAGATGTAATTGAATGAATAAACTTAAATATCGTCAACGTCCTTTTAAAAATATTAATTTAATAGAATTCATGAAATTTCTTTTATATTTTTAACTCTATTTTAGTGAGATGAAAACTAAACTTATTCGATTTATTCATTATTTGTTTTTGTTTTTTTTACAAATTATGACTAAACTAGTAAATTGAACTATATGAACTAAAAAAATTGACTATGCTATTTATTTATATTAATAATATGCATTATAATATTAGTAACTCTATTCTTACAGACTTTTAGAGAATCTTGACGATTTTCATAGTAATATTTGATTGAATGGATAATAATTTAAAATTTTTAAAAAGTGAAATCTAAAGTAAAACATTACAAAATAAAAGTATACAAAGCACAAGAGATTTTAAGAATGCTCGATGGAGCATGATAAAAGTAAAAAGAAATGTTTAATACGGTATGATAAAGTGAGTTAAATTTAGCATGATAAGGTAAATATCTTTCTTTCCCGTCTCGCTCCCTTTTTCATCATTTAATTTTCATGTTTTAGGAATTAACTTATGTAATAGAGTCGATCCACTAAAATTCTTATCAATGCATCTTTGTCCTCAATATCTTTGATTAGCTTAGTCTTTACTTTTATGAACCAATGAAATATCTATGGTTCTTGTACAAAGAGCATGCCGAGGGACTACTACGCTCACCGCACACTTGCATTACCACCTGAACTTCTTCTTTATACTTCAAACCCCCTAAGCAAAAATTCTGAATCCGCCACTGATTTCGTCCACACACAAACCGTGTTCCAACCATTTGTGAGAATATAATTTGTGTGTGGGTGGGGTGGGGGAGCAGTCAATTAGATCTTGATTGCCAATTCCACAATAAGATATTGTATATTACATTGTAGTAATAACATATATAGAGAAGACAGAATTATACGATGATATTTAAAAATGACTTAGATATTGTATCGTATATTCAATATAGTAATATGGAGAAGACAATTATTTGGCGATGTTTAAAGATTGAATTAGATATATAGTGTACACTCATTATAGTAACATGAAGATAGAAAAAAACCAAGCATATTGATCAACTTGGGAGGAAATATCATATCTTTAATTTTGGATAAAGATTTATGACATCCAGTGATCATATGGATCCTGTGGGGAAGTATCAAAAGGAATGTCAAGAAAATACAAATTAAAAAATAGTGGAAAATTTTGGCCCAAAAGGGGCCTTTCCATGTCAAATCTAAATCAACTTGGGAGATATGATTTCAATTATGAAGATTTATATATATCCCTTAGCTTCCAAATTTCAAATATTCCAAGTAAATGGTGAAAAAATAATTAATATTCCAAGGATATAGCTCTTGTTGGCCTCGAGATAGGAGCGCATAATTAAAGCATATAATTAACATGGTCCAACAAAGTTCATAATTTTTGGGGGTCAGAAAAACATATGTGAAATGACTGACCTCGTCATTTTCTTTTTTCGTCTGATTTATATATCATTATCATAATTCGCAATTATTAGCTTTCATAGTACGTTCTATTATTTCAATCATGATGAGATAGGATTGGTCAAGTCAAAGTCATGAATAGAACATGTTTGTTCAATGGGTTTGGTTAAGAAAATTGGCGTATCCTTGCCATTAATTATGTTTTTGGCATTATGATAATCGTTTGAGGTACTGCTACTTCTGCGATAGGTATATCCGTTTTATCCCGAGAGTCGAGAGGAAGTAATCCATCACCCCAAGTATAATAAGGGGATTAAATTTCTTTAAAATACATTATGATTTTTGTGGTCATAAATATTTTCTTAATAAAAGTTTCTATTTCTGTTTTGCAGTTTACTTCTATTGTCTTATTTACTTGAACACAGTTTAATACAACAGATTATAAAATAAAAAAGAATATAGATAAGAAGGAAACTAACCATCCGCTCACAAATTTTTTTGAAAGCCAGCTATGAATATGTTTGCCAAATGCCTACAAAGGTGAAAACTAAACAAAAAATTAACTGAACTCACATTAACTGAAGATCAATACTTTACATTATTATGTCACTTACAAAATAACTAGAATAAGTACTTATGATTCTAAAAAAAAGTGATATTAGTAACCTGTAAAACAAGAAAATTATAACAAGTTAAAGTACGACTGTCTATAAGTTAAATCCTATTTATCATGATATGTTTATTCAGGTGCTCCTTTTTTTTCTTCGTCCCAAATCTCAAGTTCTATAGTGATAGCTTTAACTACAAGTTCAACTAAATTCAATATTTTAACATGTTTGGTAAAGTATAAATAGTTTTTGGTCTTGTAATTTAAGTCTATATGTGAAAAATTACTACTAAAATTTCATGTTAAATTCTAAACCCATAATCTGAATTATACAATCAATTTAGTGCTATGCACAAAATTGAACCAATTTTTTTTACTAATATTTAAATAGTGAATTCGCCTTTTGAACTCTATAATTTCTCATGCAACCTAAGCTTCCCACATGTCACGTGAATAATGTAATAGATAGGGTGTGTAGAGTTACCTATCAAGCTCATTTGAACTCAGTATTTTCGATATAAAATTTAAATTTATGTAAAAACTTATTAAAATTACAATAAGTAATATATTTGAATCCATAGAATTTCAATTCTAAATCTGTCTACAATAGATAGAGATATAGAGAAAAGACCTCTTTGGCGGAGTGATGAGAGGAAGGCGAGAGAGATTGATCTGAAGATTCGGAGCCGTTGATCTTCGTTACATCAACGGCTAAGGTTCCCACCGGCATCAGACGTTCCATATCTCTATCCTTATCTGATCTTCCCGTCTCTGATCACCTCTAATGAACAGAAATTAATTAATTAGAACTGGTAATACAAATGCTGATCATAAGCAAAATCCAGTTATTGAATATTTCCTCCTAATGAAAAAATAAAGAAAATAAATACTAATTATCTTATACTCCATCCCATATGGGAAATTGAAAAAAATTCAACTTTAACGTGATGTGCAAAATAAATGAATTTTTGACTTCTTTTTTTTCTGAAGAAATGAGATTTTTTGTCAATACACCATTTGAATATATGAAATGATATTTTTAGATTTTTTACGTGTAAAAAAGGGACTAGAAAAATATCCCAACTTTTTTTATGTTCTAAAATAAATGAAAATTTTAAAGTCCAAAAATATGTCAATTAATTTTTTTTTCCAAAATTTGTCCTTCTCTGTTAATGGGATATGCTGTCTACTTTTAATAAAAGTTTGGTAAAAAAACCAAAAGGGTAATGTTGATAAATTATCTTTTTGTGATTAATATCATTAACAAATTAGCTTAAAAAGTACGTCACACTCCTAAAAAATTATTTATTTTGGAATGAAGGGATTAATATTTAGTAATTAAAAAAATCCGGTGATTGGTAATAATGGCGGTCTTGATCAAATTTTCGGATTCTTCACGTATACGTAGTTTAGTAATTTACTTAAATTAAAAGAAAATAATAGGTAGTTTATTCCGAAATGATTTAGGATTTAATTAATTAGGAAATGGATTATTTCCATAATAGGTTAATTATACTCCTATAAGGTTTCCATATTTAATCACTCCGATTCCTATATGGATTCTAAATTAACAACTTATATTATTATGAATACATCTAAACATGTGATTTGCCTTTAATACTCTCATTGATCTGTAACTTCAAGTCATCACCAACACACAAAAAAAATATGTTGTTTTCTTCAAAAACAATTAATAATTACGTATTGATTGCAATACTCATATTTTTTCTTTTGATATTTTTCTACAAATGGACGAAAATGTTGTTGTGTTATAGAGTAACACAGCAACAACGTTTGCATAATGTTGAGGAATTTGTACCAGAAGCAGTGACAACTAAAGGAGAAACGATTATTGAAGTAGTGATAGATATTTCAGAGGAAGCAATAACGACTCCAGCAATTAAAGGAAAAAATAGTGATTGTTCTATTTGTATAGAAGAAATTAAACATGGGGAGATGGTTTTGATTCTTCCAGTTTGTTGCCATAGGTTTCATTATGCTTGTGTTAGGCCTTGGTTAAAGGAAAATAATACATGTCCCATGTGTCGTTCGAGTGTTCGCGAATCGCCATTGCCGTATGCTCGGATCGATGATATAATGGAGACGCTCAATAATCATCAAGACTTACAGTCTAGTAGTGAAATAGTATGAAATTTTCACGCAATAAGCGTATGGGTTTTTTGGGGGGCGGAGTTGTTATTTTGTTTAAATCCATATATTAAGAGAGAGTTCTATGTATCTGATATTTTTTAATGGAGAAGTCATATTGAAAAAATTCTTACCGTTTATATGTATTGCTGCACTATTTAACTTTTGTCTCTTTTCAGTATTTTTAATTTATCATCGTATAGCTTTTGACTATCTCTAGGGTGAATTATACAACAGAATAGTGTATCTATCATTTAGGAAAAAATTGTCCTTATGATCAACTTCTATTCTGCTTGTTGGAAGGTTTATTCGGATCTCTTCCTAGGTCAACCCACTCGATGTTGAGTGGTTTGACCTGAGTTTAGATCATTTCCCATCTAAATAGATATTTAGTATTGAATCATAGGAAGTTACAAAACAGCTGCTTCTATCTTAAGCAGCAGTTAATATTAGTTACATACTGATATTCTCATTGATAAATATTGCCTTGCATTTAGAACTTCTCAGATTGACTAAACATTAATTCATACCATCATGATTTACAATCTGAGCACGAAATCATTCACACGCTGATTTCGTGTCGAAGCTGCTCAAGCAGATTGCAAAAGCTTGGAAGGCGGAGAGCGGGTAGCAGTAATCCATGGTGAAGATATCTTTTCCAATTTTCCCAAATTGCAAAATTGTTGTTTCTTGTACTGCAGCTGGTATATTGTGAGATGGATCAACTGCTGCCGCTAGCTGAAAGTTTTTCACGGATGCCACTGTAACGCGGCCTTTGAAATTTAGGCACCAGCACTGCAATTGTTCATGCCATCGAGGGGCCTTGTTTTTAAGAACAAGTGGCTCTTGAGAAGGCACTGACACCGATGAGCTGATATTTACAGCTGGCTCTTTTGCTTTTGAAGGCCTCTCATCAAAAGATTGTGGGAATGATGTAGGCGTTGGAGCACTGCCTCCCTCTTGGATAGAGGAGAAAGGGATGGAATGCATGGCGCAATGCATTCTCCTAGGTCCCCTTGTACGGAGAACATTGAGTTCATAGGAAACGGTGGCTATACTGTAGTTGCATGCAGATACTGTTGGGGATACTTGCTTAGCACTGAATCGTCGACTAAGTCTACCACGATGTTGAATCGCTGCATCACTTGGAGGTTGGCTATCATATATGGTGAACTTGGTTCCAAGAAAGTTGGATCTGATCAAAAAGTTATTGAAACAGAATGTAAGGTAATAGAACCTTTCCATTTTTGTACATCACGAAGGACATAAATGATGGTGTAGCTATAGAAAAATAAGTAGTTCGCGGGAACTTGCCTCAGTTTGCCGACATATGTACTGCTAGCTCGAGAAAAATCATCTGAAACCAATGAAATTACGAACTCTGTGCTTGTTGCCCTTCTGATCCTTTTGGCTGCCAGCAATAGTTTATCACTCACATCCTCAGCTGTCATGAGGTAGCAAATCAGATTTGTACTTTTCAGTTTTCAGTGCCAAAAGATTAAACTACAACACCTTAAAAAAAGGGGCAGCCCAGTGCACTAAGCTATCGCTATGTGCAGTGAAGGGCCGGACCACAAGGGTCTATTATACGCAGTCTTACCCTGCGTTTTTGCAAGAGACTGTTTCGACAGCTCAAATTAGTGACAAACTTTACCAGTTACGCCAAGACTCCCCTTCTAAACCACAACAATAAGAAGCAATACAAAGTTTTGCAGTTCCGGTGTGGTCCAGTATATATAACTTGAAGTTATGTTGCTCTGACTCTAAAATGTCAGCAGGTGACATCTCCAAAAGTAGTGTATTTTTGGAGAATTCAACACGGGTGCGGCATCCACCAAATAAACAAGGTAGATATTGAAGTTTACCAAACGAAGATGTGTAAAATCATCTCCATTCTATAATTAAAGTGTCAAAAGATGAAAAAGAGCAACCGTATAAATTTAGAGAATCAACTTCACTCATGATCAAATATGTAATATACATCTTAAAGCTGATTCCAAGGTGCACAACAATTTTATATGAACCAATTCAAGTATCGAGAAGAAAAAGTGCAAGGTCAGCAGCAAAGTGCAACTTACATGGAGTCAAACCAAAGTAGAGGCGAAAAACTGAATTAGCTCTGTCCCGTTTGATAAAGCAATGAATTGGGGATTCACGGGGACCTGGCTGGTCCAAAGCACAAAGGGAAAAACAATTGTCTCTCAGTTTTTTCTTCTTTATTGGTGATAACGAAGTATAAGATAATAATCGAACAGATAGAAAGGAGAATACCTGCTTTAGTGAAATGGGGAATGTAAGCCTACCACATTCTTCAGGAGTCTTGACAATCTCTTTCGTAACTTCCCTCCACGACTTGCAAACAGATGCACAATAGACTACTGCTGTCCGAGCAGGAAATGATGTCTCACTCTCTTCAACCCTGTGGACAATATCCAAAAGCAGTTCTGGTGGTATATTTGCCCATTGCCCTTGTTGATTGGGATCAAAAGGAACCACATCAGGAGCTATATGTGACCGAGTTCTGTTTCGCCAATGCCTTCCTTCTACTTCTCCTCTCCTTGATATACTCCCTATCACATTTTTCATTTCCTTCAGCTCGCGGACAATGCTCTTGAATGACATCTCTATTGATCACATCAACAAGACCTTTCCTACAATGAGATGGCAAGGAATTTAGAAGAATTAAAAAACATTTGAAAGTAACTACGAAGAGCCATAGTTCAAAGATCAAATTTCTGTCTATGAAAAAGAACTTTCAAGAATTTTCCATTTCTTGTGACTACATACACTGTTTCTAACAAGCAGATCTAACATTACATAGTTTAGTCTGTGTCAATCAATCATCAATAACAAACAACAACAGACCCAGTGTAATCCCACAAGTAGGTCGAGGGAGGCTAGAATATACGCAAACCTTACCTCTATCTTTGTGGAGTAGAGAGGTTGTTTCCGATAGACCTCGGCTCAAAATATTGTAATCAAAGCATGACAGAAAGAAAATAAATCGGCAGCAAAATAGCAAGATAAACAGAACAAACAAAACAACAGATGTTAGTGAAAATTAGGAGAATAAGATAGTACACTTATACTAACTAATACTACAATGCTCGGCTACCTATTACCTTCCTATCCTAATACTCGACCTCCAAATCTTCCTATTTAGAGTCATGCCCTCATAAGTTAGAGATGTGTAATATTGTGTCACTCCATCATCCATTACGCCTTAATTCCAAACAAAGTCAAGGCCGGCTATATGAATCCTCTGCAACAGTTTCGCACAATTCGAGTCCAAATCATTACATTAAAGATGAAACTAAACATAGATATTTGCAAAATGAAAACTTTATTAGGAATCCACTATTCCCATTTCAAAATTTAAGCAACAATAATACATCCACAACTTAGAATACCCACCTTCATAAAGATATATTGATATTTGCACGATTTCTAGCACAGCTCAAGAATTTATTTTAAAAAAACATAACTTTATTAGAAATCAATTGTCAGATCCAAAATTGAGCAACAAAAATACACCCGCAATTAACAAACCCGTTTCAGAAAAAGACAAATTAAGACCAAAAAGGAATAGAAAGATAGAGCTCGGATTTATGACATGAAAAGAAAATAGACGGAAAAAAGGGGAAAAAAAAAAATAAGAACTTCTAAATCTGGAAAACAAGAAAACCCCAAAATAGATTGGTTCGAAATTAGAATAAATTAAGGGTGGGTGTGAAGAAAACAAAGCTAAACATTAATGTTTGCTAGAAATGGGAACTTCTAAATCTGAAAGGAAAAAAATCATAGAGAAAACAGGAAAAACCCAAAAAGTAAAAACCAAAAAATGGGTCTAAAATAGATGAAAGAGAAGAAATAAACCTGAAAATTGGGCATGAACAAATACAATATTTGCTTCAAAAAATCGGTAGAATCAGATCAGACCAACACAGCTAGCTCCGGCCATCTTCTCCGGCGAAAATCTGGTGGGTAAACATTCGATTTTTCCCTTTATAAAGAGTTGCTACATAACCGGCAACCACCAGTAGCACCACCAACTCCGCCGTATCCTTCGCCGCCGCCACCAAGTTGAAGACAGAAAAAAAAAAAAAAAAAAACAGATTTTCAATACTTATGTATTGCAAGTTCCTTCAACCAATTTTTTTTTTTTAATTAGTTGTATTTCCACCAAACGTTTTTTCCCTTCACGTTTACGCAAAGCTTACTAGATTTTGGACCTTGGGAGTAGGAACTCCCTCACTATTATTTTCTTTAATTTAATTTATTATTAATATTTAGGAAAATTTAATGTGGATGTTGATGCACTCAAAAATATTTATTCGAAAATATTACTATTAATAGAGATTATTTTTATTCAATTTCACATGATTTCAAAATATTTTAAATTTTTTTTCCATTGATGTTATTGCTTCTTTCATTTTAATTTCTGTAATATTCATTTCTTTTATGAAAGTCTAAAATTACTTTTATACCACTTTTTTGACATTCAGATTATTTTTAAAATTTAATTTTCATGAGATGTTTTATCTATCTAACTAAGTTTTAATTACTATTGCATTGATATTTCTTCACTTATCTCTAATATAATATAATATATATAAATTAGATTAAACTTATAAAACATAATTGTATTAGTTAATGACGGAAGAGAATATTTAAACAATGGTCAAAAAAGAGGGGAAACATAGTATCAAGGTTTAACTGTGAATACTTTAACAAATTGAAATTCTTTAAAAAATAACACATAATATTTATATGAAAGCAAAATAATGGTAAATATTTTTAGAGTAGAAAAAATGTCGTATAAATTAAAGTGATAATAATAAAAATATATATTAGGCATGACTTTTCCTAGCATCATGGATGGCAATGGTCAATCTTGTTAGTTAGTGGGTCCTAATAAAGGATGTTATTTTATTTATTTATTTATTTATTCATCTTTGTATTATTATTTTTTATTTCTTCCCGCGTGGGTGGTGGGCCAATTTGTTTAAGCAATAAAGAAAATTCAAATATGGGAATGACAATGGAAAATACGCTGGAAAAGGCACAATGATAATTAATTAGATTATGATATTTCAAAAAGATGACAATAATGATTAGTATTAAGACAATTTAACATGGTCGAATGATGACATGTACTTAGGTTTAACATAATTTAATTCAATAACTAATACTCTCTCCGTCTCATTTTATATGTCATCCCTTTTTATAAATAACTGGACCATAATACTTGTCATTTTATAAAATTTATGCATAAATTATCATATTTTGTCTATTATACCCTTGATAGAATAGTTAATTAATCTTGTCATTTATTAATAAAATTGACTTAAAAAACATTAAATAAGGGTAGAATGGTAAAATTACATCATTTCTTAATGCAAGTGCAAAGTAAAAAGGTGACATATAAAATGGGATGGAGGGAATTGTCACGACCCAAACCATCGTGATTGACACCTACACTAACCCTCCAGTGGGAGAACCATTTATACTAATTAGCTAACCAAAGAACCAAACAACTAAGGTATTTAAGTATACGAAAGCAAGTTAAAATGCTAAGGAAAAGATAGGAGTTCTCATAAACTCCAAACAAAAGTCTAACAACTAAACAAATGCGGAAGAAATACGCCTAGAACCTGAAATTCAATGTACCAAAACATTTAACAAGATCCAATAAGTCTAACAAGAAGGGTTACAACCCCAAACTAATGTACTAATAACTAACTAGAAAGTCTAAGTCCGAAATGTGGACATAGACAGAAAGAAAACTCATGGCAGACCGAAAGAACTGACTTACCCTTGAATTCGAATGATCACTGATCTTTTAAGCGAGGTCTGTCAATAGCCACTTGAAGATGTCCTGTAATCAACAAAGAAAGAGCAAATGCAGTATCAGTACACAACCACAGTGTACTGGTAGAATCACGCGGCTATCCCACTAAGTACAACATACATGAGTCAAGAAAATAATACAATAACATGCATATACTGAACATATACAATATCATCATCATTTTACGAACAACGAACAATTTCACGATTTGCAGATATCACATTTACATCAAGTCATTAGTCCTTTCATGGAACCCAATCTCAAACTGTTAGCATACTGAAACGTGGTACCCGATCCAATGATTATGTCGGAACGTGGCAATCAATCCTATAATTATGCCGGAACATGGCAACCGATCCAAGTTAGTGTGTCGGAATGCAACACTGGATCCATTCAACAAGCCACAATCACAATCACAAAGTACATTCTCATAACCATACAATCAAGTCATGATTTATGTCATTTATCATTCATTTATCTTTATTTACAATTAATGTGATCAATTATGCAACATTCGCATATATACATGTATCATAATGAAGCAAGAACAAACATAAATTACACAATCATAGAATCACAACCATCACCTACCTTGAAACAAGCTTGAAACCCCTAAGAGACTTGGTTCTTCCCTTTTCGAATTCGTTCCGCTTGTTCTTGGTCTACAAACAATCATAATAACACGGGAATCAATAAACAATCACTAATTATCCGAATTACTAACAATTATATCAACCCTAGATCATACTCATGATCATCATATCCAGATTAGGGTTTTTTCCATCATAATTCCCAGATCAAACTCTTTCTCATCGATAATTACCCATTAGATTATGTTCTACGAATTGAAAAATGAATTTGGGGAGTTAAAATCTTACCTTTAGCCTTAAGAATGGTGGAAAATTGTTAAGAAAAGCCATGGGTTCGTTCCTTAGCTCTCAAGTTTGAAAATTACAGAATAAAACGATTTTAAGGTTTATTTTCAACTTTAAGTCGCGTCCACCCCGCCATAGCAGGACTCACCCTGCTACAGCGGCTTGTACAGAACTAGTGAGCAAAATTAATAATTCCAAGACCCTATTTCACAACACACCTTCAACCAACGACACTCAGAAACTACCCTTTCACGCCAAGATCAATTTTGGGAGTTCTACTAACCTGAATTCAATCCCGTAAAGTCGTACGGGTTCCTTAAAGACTTATCTATCTACTCATGTGATCAAATTTATAGTTAGATCACCCAATTACTACCAGATTTTCCTAGACTTTAAAGATTCCGATTTCGTCCAAATCTGGACTAGGTTGAGAAATCTCAAGATACTACAAAAAACTTTTCCGGCCCAAAATTTTTCCCCATTGGCTTTTCTATAACGACGGGAATAGGTCGCTACAATAGATACCAATTTACCTATCACTCATCTCTCTCGAATAACTAAACTTAGAACAACATGCTAAAAAAAGAATGGAGTAGTACCTGAAATATTTGTCTCACATGTCCTTCTCGATTTCCCAAGTAGCTTTCTCAACTGGACGATGCTTCCATTGAACTTTCACAAACTTAATCTTCTTCGTCCTTAGCTTACGCACATCACGATTAAGAATTGCAATCGGTTCCTCCTCATATTGAAGGTCTTTGTCTAACACGATTGAGTCCCATTTAATCACATAATCTCCGTCACATGATATCTCTTCAACATGGACACATGAAATACCAAATGAACTCCCGATAGGTTAGGAGGTAAAGCCAATCTATAAGCCATTGGCCCTACACATTCAAGAATCTCAAATCTCATCACCCCTTTCATAGGTGATACCTTAAAAAGAACATTCTCGCCAGTCTGAATTGCCATGTCTCTTACCTTATGATCTGTATACTTTTTCTGTCTACTCTGGGCTGCTAAAAGTTTAGTTTGAATGCTCCCCACCTTATCTTGAGCATCCTTTACTAAATCAATCCCCAAAGGTTTCATATCTCCAGCCTCGAACCATCATATGGGTGATCTACATCCCTTCCCATAGAGTGCCTCAAATGGTTCCATATTTATACTGGAGTGGTAACTATTATTATAAGAGAATTCACATAAAAGTAAGAACTTATCCCAATGTCCTCCAAAATCAAGCACACGTGCCCTCAACATGTCTTCTAACACTTGGATAGTCCTCTCCGATTGCCTGTCTGTCTATGGATGAAAAGAGGTACTAAAAGTGAATTGTATGCCCAATTCATCATGTTATTTTCTCCAAAACTTGGATGTGAATTGGATACCACAGTCTAAGATGATAGAAAGGGGCACCCCATGCAACATCACTATCTATTTCACATAAACTTTAATCAATTATTCAACATTATAATCTATTCTTACCGAAATAAAATGGGTTGATTTAGTCTATCTATCAACCACTACCCAAATAGAATCAAACTTTCCCAAATTCTTGGGAAGACCAATACCAAAATCCATGGCTATCCTCTCCCACTTCCATTCCGAAATTGGCATTCTTTGAAGCAAGTCTGCAGGCCTTTGATGCTCATATTTTACTTGTTGGAAATTTTGACACTTAGCCATAAACTTCGCTATATCCTACTTCATGTCTGGCCACCATAAATTCGCTTCAAATTTCGATAAATATTGGTCACACCCGGATGAATGGAATATCGCGAACCATAGGATTCTATCAATAATTTCTGAATCAAGTCATCAACTCAGGGAACACAAATTCTTCCTTTAAAACTGAGCACACCTTCCGTATCAAGAATGGTCCCTTGTGCCTTACCAATCGCAGTTTTCTTCTTAAGTTCATTCAAATTTTCATCCTCAAATGTTTGGCCTTGATCTCTTCAATGAACGTGACCCTAACTTAAAGCTAGCTAACACCCCACCTCTTTATGACATGCTCAACTGCATGAACTTAGATTCCAAAGTCTAAATTTCCTTTGCCAAGGATCGCTTGGATACACTCAAGCAAGCTAAACCACCCATACTCACCGTTTTTTGACTCAAAGCGTCTGCCACCACATTAGCCTCACCCAGATGTATTAAATGGTCATATCATAATCCTTGAGTAACTCCATCAACCTTCGCTATCTCAAATTCAGATCTTTTTGAGTGAACACATGTTGCAAACTACGATGATCAGTAAACACCTCACACTTGACACCATACAAATAATGTCGCCAGATCTTAAGAGCAAACACTACCGCTGCCAACTCCAAATCGTGTGTTGGGTAATTCCTCTCATGCTTCTTCAATTGACGCGATACATAAGCTGTAACATTCTTATCATGCATCAACACAGCACCCAAACCAAAATGTGAAACATCACAATAGACAATAAAATCTTTACCTTCAACCGGTAGTGCTAGAATAGGTGCGGTGGTCAAAAGAGTCTTGAGCTTTTGAAAACTCTCCTCACATTTTTTAGTCCATTCAAATACTATGTCCTTTTTGGTCAAATTTGTTAAGTAAGTGGCAATAGAAGCAAAGTTCTTCACAAATCGACGATAATAACCAGCAATCCACACAAAACTCCTAATTTCAGTCACAGAACTTAGTTGAACCCAATTCTTAATTGCTTCAATCTTTTGAGGATCTACCATTACCCTTTCTTTTGAAACTACATGTCCCAAAAATGCAACAGAAGTTAACCAAAATTTACACTTAAAAAATTTCGCATACAACCTTTGTTTCCCAAGAATACCCATAACGCTACGAAGATGGTCGGCACGTTCTTTCTTACTTTTCGTGTAGACCAAAATATCATCAATAAAGACTATGACAAATGAATCAAGAAATGGCTTGAACACCCCATTCATCAAACTCATGAAAGTTGCAGGCGCATTAGTCAAACGAAAATACATAACTAGAAACTCATAGTGCCCATAGCGGGTTCTAAACGCCGTCTTGGGCACATCCTTAGTGCTAATTTTCAACTGACGGTAGCCAGAGCTTAAATTAATCTTAGAGAAAATCAATGCCCCTTGTAATTGGTCAAAAAAATCATTTATTCGAGGCAAATGATACTTGTTTCGAATAGTAACCCTATTTAATTACCGGTAATCTATACACATTCTCATACAACCATCATTTTTCTTAACAAACAAAACTGGAGCACCCTATGGGGAAGCACTAAGACGAATAAATCTCTTATCAAGAAGCTCTTGGATTTGAGCCTTAAGCTCTCTTAATTCGACTGGAGCCATGCGATATGGAATGATAAAAATGGGATACAGTACCAGATTCTAAATTAATGCAGAAATCTATATTTCTATCCGAAGGCATACTAGGCAAATCATTAAGAAACACTTCTCTAAATTCTGACACCACAGGAATAGACTCAATAGATGGAGACTCAAGTTCAATATCTCGAATATGAGCCAAATAAGCCAAACAACCCTGCTCTACCAGTTTGCTAGCCCGAATGGAGGATATGATCTTAGCTTGCTTAGGCTTGTACACCCTTTCCCACTCTAACTTTTTCCTTCTCGAAATTTCTAGAGTTACATACTTAGTATTACAATTAAGCACAACATAATAAGGGGACAACCAAGTCATGCCTAAGATTATATCAAAATCAGTCATATCCAAAATCACCAAATCAGCCAAAGTCTGAAAACCATAAACAAAATAGGACAAGCACGATAGACATAGGTGACTATGACAGACTCTCTAACTGGGGTAGAAACATGGATAGGGGCATCAAGTATATCATAATTCATATTAAATTCTAAGGCAAATCGCACGAACACATAGGAATAAGTAGAACCCGAATCAAATAACACATTAGCTATTCGGTCACAGACAAGAATAGAACCTATGATCACTGCATCAGACACCTCTGCCTCATTTTTTCCCGGAAAGGCATAACACTGAGCCCTATCATCTTGACGGGCGACTTTTCTGCTTGGTTGAATGGTACCTCTGCCAGCGTTACTATTTTCTCTACCCCCACGGCCTCGCTGATTACCTCGTCGTCCACCTTGTGGATGCCCTCAACCATTATTACCATTTTCCGCGGGTATCACTGCTCTAGTCTGCTACTGCGCAGAATCTATCATACGCGGGTGGGGACAATCTCTCCTCATATGCGGTTCTCAATAATTGTAACATATACGATCAAAAGATGGCTTGTTGCCCGCCAAAGGCGCAATTCCCTGGCTATCCTGAATCAAATTATGAGGTGGAGTTCCTGAGTAATTACCTGTAGAAATAGGCATAGAGGACTGAATTGGCCTGGCTGTAAGTGTTGGCCTTTCTGACCCTTTGGAATAAAAACCTTGAAAATTACCCGAGTTCTTGACCCTTTTACCCAATGCCTTAGCTTGAACGTCTCGCCTCAACCCCTCCACTTTCTTAACAAAGTCTGTTACCTCATTAAAGCTCCTTTTTGTAGAGGTCATATGAATATGTAATACCTGCAACTCAGAATTTAGTCACCAATTGCATAGCATATCTAGACAAAACAAGGAACTTGGCTTCATAAGCAGCCACAAACATACCATCTTGATCCAAAGCCATAAACTCATCTTTCTTGTGATCTCTCAAAGTCCTAGGCACATATTTCTCTAAAAATAGAGCATGAAACTGGATCCAAGAGAGTGGGGGTAAAGTTGAAGATCTGTACTCCACACAAGCTCTCCACTACTGCTTAGCCTTACTTTGAAGTTGAAAAGTCACGAACTCAACCTATGCTACTGGACAATTCCCAACTTATGAAGCCTCTTATAGCAGTCTAAAATAAACTCATAAGCATCCTCACTCTCAAAAATAAGAACTACATGAGGCTTTAACTTCAAAAACTTAATCAACATTTCTGCTCATGACTAGTCATAACAGAACCCAACAAAGGATTGAAGAAAGCATCAATACCTCCAATTCCATCCACCTTGGGTGTAATGATAGAAACAAGGGGATTGGCAGGAGTTTAAGTTGCTTGAACAGAGGGAAGCACTCCAGGACCAACCAACCCTTTCAAGAATCACATGATCTGCTGAGCTAACACTAGGTCCAAAGGAGGAATACCTCTAGTCTCAGCCTGTACCTCTTCCTCTTGCCCAACATTCTCCTCATCCTCAACCTCTATTTTCTCCTCTATCTCATTATGATGCACAGAAGGGGCATTATTTCTAGGAGCATCTCCGACCAATGCTCCATCCCTAGTAGGTGTTGCCCTTCCTCGGTCCCTACCCCTAGCTCTTCATCTACCCTTTCCTCGACCGCGACCTCTCGCTGCAGATTCCTCAACTGGAGCATTGACAAGAGCTACGGGTCTGACGCCGTTGAATCTAGTGTTAACCATCTGCGGACAGAAGAGTGAAGGAGGTTAGATACCAATTTGAATTGCCAGATACCAGCTATAGCACGAAAGGAGACAAGATAAAGCAGAAAGATTTCCTAAAGTCCTATAGCCTCTTGAAGAAAAGTACAAACGTCTCCGTACTAATCCGCAAGACTCTACTAGACTCATTTTGGTACATCGAGATCAACAAACCTAGGCTCTGATACCAACTTTTTCATGACCCAGATCATCGTGATTGACACCCACACTAACCCTCCGGTGGGAGAACCATTTTTATTAATTAACTAATAAAAGAACCAAACAACTAAGACATTTAAGTATACGAAAACAGGTTTAAATGCTAAGGAAAAGATTAGGAGTTCCCACAAACTCCAAACAAAAGTCTAACAACTAAACAAATGCAGAAGAAATACGCTTAGAACCTGAAAATCAATGTACCAAAACATCTAACAAGATCTATAAGTCTAACAAGAAGGGTTATAACCCCAAACTAATGTACTAATAACTAATTAGAGAACTCATGGCAGCCCGAAAGAATTGACTTACCCTTAAATTCGAACGATCACTGATCTTCTTAGCGAGGTCTGCCAATAGCCGCATGAAAATTCCCTGTACTCAACAAAGAAAGAGCAAGTGCAGTATCAGTACACAACCACAGTGTACTGGTAGGATCACACGGCTATCCCACTAAGTGCAAAATACATAAGTCAAGACAGTAATACAATAACATGCATACAGTGAACATATAAATATCATCATCATTTTACGAACAACGAACAATTTCACGATTCGCAAATATCACAGTTACATCAAGTCATTGGTCCTCTCATGGAACCCAATTTCAAATTGTTAGCATATCGAAACGTGGTATCGATCCAATGATTATGTCAAAATGTGGCGATTGATCCAAGTTAGTGTGTCGGAACGCAACACCCTATCTATTCAACAAACCAATTACAATCACAAAGTACATTCTCATAATCATGCAATCAAGTCATGATTCATGACATTCATCATTCATCTATCCTCATTTATAATTAATGTGATCAATAATGCAACATTCTCATACATGCATGTATCATAATGAAGCAAGAACAAACATACATTACACAATCATAGAATCACAATCATCACCTACTTTAAAACAAGCTTGAAACCACTAAGAAACTTGGTTATTCCCTTACCGAATTTGTTTTGCTTGTTCCTGGTCTACAAACAATCATAATAACATGGGAATTAATAAATAATCACTAATTACCTAAATTACTAACAATTCTATCAACCCTAGATCATACCCAGATTAGGGTTTTTTCCACCATAATTCTTAGATCAAATTCTTCCTCATCGATAATTACCCATTAGATTATGTTCTGCGAATCGAAAAATGAATTTGGGGAGTTAAAATCTTACCTTTAGCCTTAAGAATGGTGGGAAACTGTTAAGAAAAGCCCTGGGTTCGTTCCTTAGCTCTCAAGTTTGAAAATTGTAGAATAAAATAATTTTGGGATTTATTTCCGACTTTAAGTCGCGTCTGCTCCGTCATTTTGATGTTTGTGTAATCAAGAACACAACTTCCGATGCAAGTGTCTACGATCGTACAATAGTATAATAACTCAACCAAGGGTTGTGATTGTTCCCAAGGGAGTGGTTTTGAGAATCAATAGAGAAATAAAATTTAGCTCTAACTAATCGTAACTAAAGACATTGACGATTAAAAACATTGTAAATCAAAGGAGGACACAAGAGTGTCAATTAACAATAGTGTTTTGTCACAAGTAAGTAAAAGCATCAAAATAAATAAGGTTTTCTAAGTAATGAGAGGGGATCCTTGGGATGTGACGGGAATATGGGTTAAGCTAGATTATTGGGCACATGCTTTTGATAGAAGATTCATAAAATAATTGTGACTAGGCTAGACTTTAAGAGGGATAAGCTCTCTCTCGAGCAACTTACCTATTTTCAAATGTGTTCTTCTCGGACACCCACTTTCCGCATGAAGACCAGCCTACGCCTTAACCCACTGACTGAACCTCATGTCGACCCACTCACACTGACCATCAATCTAGTGGTCTTAGTTTTGTCGACCTCTCTCTCGAGCAAGACGAAAACACATAAATAAACTTGTATTTACAACTACAAATTCATTAAATTTATCCACACCCACTAAACGAAATCACATTTAAACTACGAATAGACTATGAGCAAGAAAGACCCTATAATTATCTTAACCCATATTCGTTAAATCACACCCTAAAATTGGGGTTTTTTAGCCACACATCAAAAGATAGAAATTTATACCTAAATGAGTTTGCATTCAAATGGGTATGAAGATTTAAGTCTTGTTACAGGCTAAGAATGAAGAATCCAAGAGACCCAAGTCCAAATCCTTGGAGATGAAACCATCTTCTTTTTCAAGTTTTCAAAACCCTCTCAAACTCAGAGCAAAAATATCAAAACGTACTACTTTATATGAAAATTATAATAAATGTTCCACCCTAAAACTATAGCTCTAACTAGTATTTTTAGTTTTCACAGATTTGTGCTGCAACGGATCGTTCGGTGTCGTTAGTCGGAATCGCCGATTAACTCAGCGATTCGCCCTTTGGTGTAGTTCATCGTCGTCTTTCACCAACCTTTAGCGTCGACGTGCTCTGGGTCATTAGGCGGCATGGTAATGCTTCGCGGAACTGCTCGGCGATGCGCCAACTTGATCCTTTTCTTCAGGGCTCAGCATACTGGAACAAAAGGTGAAGTAAGACCCTTTGGCGACTCGCTAAGTGAACTCAGCGATCCTCAGGCCTTCATTTCTTCGTTCTTTTCAGTCCTTTCATTCATTTTTGTGACATAGTGTCCATGCTTTCCTTCAAACTTCAAATATCTGAAACTTAAGTGTTTTCATCAGATATTGAGATAAAATAAGCATTCGAGGACACAATATCTATTAAAATATAGCCCTAAATGAGTCCAATTTGTGGACTCATCACACAGCAAAACTCACCCTGCTACGACGGCCCCGCCTTGGCGGTATAAATCCCGCCTCAACTGCTTCCACAAAACCAGTGAACAAAATTAATAAGTTTAAGACCTCATTTTACAACACACCTTGATATAATACGGATTACATCAAGGCCATTTACTATGAGCCAAGCTCAAGACCTTCAAAGGATGCAAGGCATATCCATGAAGATGGAGGTCCTCGAGATGATATTGATAGCAAACAAGGGATTTCAAACCTTGAAGATTGCAACGGGTCATTTTGGCGAGCTGGACCCACATGGCGCATCGCCCAAGGGACTAGGTGATGGACCCAGCTCGCCTAAAGTTCTAGAAAGTGGCCATGGCTGAAGGCCACGTAGGAATACTCGCCAACCAGGTCGGCGCATCACCCAATCCACTAGGCGACCCGATCCAGCTCGCTCTTTGGCACTTCGGGTCACTTTTGGGCCCTTTTATCCTAAAACTATAAATATCTTGTTTGGGTTCATTTTAGACAGAGATTATTTTGAATGTTGAAAACTGAAAACTCATGTTTGAGAGTTGAGAGTTTGGTTAAGCTTTTGTTGCCTTTGTTAGAAATGTTGGTTGCTTGGGATATTGATTCCCTTGAGGTCATTGTTAGAGATTCGGTGCTTGATTGTAGATTAATCGATCGAGATCTTTAGGTTTAATATACCTTTAGGTTGCTTTTGATTTCCTTTTCTTGTGTCAATCTATTTATCTTTACTTTCCGTCTTTGATTTTCGCGTTTTAGTGTGATTCCCTTATAGGAATTACATCACACCTTCGACCAACGACACTCAGAAACTACCCGTTCACGCCAAGATCAATTTTGGGAGTTCGACTCGCCCGAATTGAATTCCGTAAAGTCGTACGGGTTCTTTAACGACTTATCTATCTACTCATGTGATCAAATTCATAATTAGATCACCCAATTGCTACCAGATTTGCCTAGACTATAATGACTCCGATTTCGTCCAAATCTGAACTAGGTTGGGAAATTTCAAGTACGAAAAAGTTTTTCGGCCAAAAATTTTTCTGTTAACTTTTCTATAACGACGGGAACAGGTCGTTACAGGAGTAAAAGATATCAAGCTGCTAATATTACAAAAATTATTAAAATGATAATATTCGTCTATTATACTATGAAAGTTTGTGAAATTAAGGATAGTGGTGAAAAGGATGGGGAGGGGTGGGTCTATCACCAATAATGAATCTGTAGGGAGAGAAACAGGAACTTATATAAGGTATTGAGTGACCAAAGAAAAGCTTTAACGAACAAAATCCTTAGGGGATATTTAAAGGCTAAATGTATTTATGGTCCCAAACATACACAATAAATTTGTAGGTAGCTTAATAGTTTTATCCTCTCCTTTTTTATACATGTAACTTTTAGTTATTGAATTATGAAATCTCATTCATATTTCCTTTATCAGCTGGATTTTGGGTAGAATTAGGAAGAAATCCCTTTAGTCTGCAAGTCTCAATGGCCCCTCTATACATGTCCTCCAAATTGTACTTGAATTTAAACCCCATATCTATCAGTTTCTTTGATGAAAAACTAGCCACGTCCAACTCCTTGTCAATCCCCTTAAACCTGTCAATTATCCAAAAATATTTAAGTTGAAAATTTAATCTAAATAATCGCTTACCCAATTACTTAAAACAAAAAATCTAATATATATATTGATTACAAAAAATAAATAATATTGATCTCCTAGGTATTTCTATAAAGATTTCAACTAAGTTCCCATGACATGTTTACATAGGATTGAGCTTAGTACATTTATAATGTAAAGAATTTTTACAATATCTATTGAAGTAAGAAGCATCTCATCTAAAAGTACTTGTTAGAAAAAGTACATTTTTTTAACTTTAAGACGTGCATGTGAGTTCCATTTTTTGTGATGAGGTAGGGTTTTTCTTTTATGGATGGTGGTGAGACTCAATCTTAGTATCTTTTGGATTTTCTAATATCATATTGAATAAGTGAGCATCAAATTTAATGAAAGCTTAAACTTATAAATTAATGAGATGGTCATAATACACTTCATTAATATCAATGAATCTTATCTAGTTAAACATGTAACATGCCTTATATATATTCTACGTGAGATAGTTACACACTTCAATATGTACGCGAGTTGACAAAGTTATAAATTAGAGTCTAACCACTATCCATTATGAGGAGAAAAAAAATTATGCGCTTGATTTATGAAAAATAATCAATCCAATACATCAATAAGCGTATTTCATTATTTCAATAAAAATAATAATTTATACTATCAGTATATAAAAGTGAGAGAATCTTACTGAGAAGGAACATAGTAGTTTGACCATTTCTGTCTGATCATGTTAGCAACATCATGTATGGTAGCATGATGAGAAGAGCAAAGGTATCTTCCTTGTGCATTTGGATGCTCATACAAGAATATGTAAGGAATGTCCTATCGTCTTTTTATATATTTAGTAGAAATAATAATTCTATGTGAGAGAAGTGAGAAGAAGAACACCTAAATATTACTGCAGCTAAACTAAGAACATTTTAACATATGACATTGCAATAAAAGAAAATTTTGTACTATTGCAAGTGAAATCGTCGTGATGAACCTCTCGACTTTACCTGCAATACGATTTCTACTAAAAAAACAAGGTGTTTTTCTTCTCACAATCTCTCACATGGAGTTATTATTTCTACTAAATATATAAAATGACGATTAAACATTTCATACATAAATTATGAATAAAATCAATGTTAAAAAATAGGCAAAATTTTGAAGGAGGACCTAAAGTGCACGAATATTGCAAACATAAGAGACTATTAATGCTCCATGTGAAAATTCAAGAATGTCTTTGAGTCTTGACCCAAAGATGAGGGACTATTTGGGCCTTTACTCACTCTCTTAATAACATAATTTGAAGATTTTTTAAATACACTTCAAAAACAATTCATTTAAGAAATCTTAAGAAATAATTTGAGAAATTTCAAAAAATCTTAAGAAATAATTTGAGAAATTGATAGTTAATGATAAGGATAAAATAAAATAAAAAGATTGAGTTTTCTCTTAATATGCTTAAGTGGACACGTAAAGGTGAATGAAGTACTAAATATATAATCTACTATGTGTAGTTAAGGATTAAAGTGACAATACGTAACACTTAGGGTGTGTTTGGTAGGAAGGAAAATGTTTCCATGAAAAATGTTTTTCTGGAAACAAGTAGATTTTTAACTTATTTTCTCATGTTTGGTTGATGAGTAGAAAATTTTTGCCGGAAAAGATTTTCTACTGTTTGATTTATGAATGAAAAGTATTTTTTGAGAAAATATCTTTTATTTTTACTAGAGAGTAGAAAATAATTTTTGAATTGAAATTGAAAATATTTTAAAAAAATAAACTTAAATTTTTTTTGAGGGGAGAGGTAAATATGCATTGTTTTTTGGATGGCAAGGGCACTAATGAACGAAAAGTATGACGGAGGATATTTGTATACCATTTACGATAGTTTGAGGTATATGTATCCTCTTCCCCTATTGAAAATAACTAGTAGCGTCCCTATAAATTAAACTAGGATTAGGTACCACTCTAACTAACAAATCCTAATTAAACATAAATAAGTAAATATCATAAAGAACAAATCCTAATCAATTTAGGATTCCATAAAAAGTCATCGAAAAAAATTGATATTGAAATTACAAATAATTTTATTCGAGAAAGTTTTATATTTGTGTATCAATATATACCATAAGTTATGTTTATAACATATATGATATAACGAGTTATGACTTAAACTTAATTTTACAAATTTATGTATATTGTAAGAGACAAAGTTCATGGTAGTTTGATGCATAAAATATTTTACGTTCACATAGAATTCGGAGAAATACTTTTTGATATGTTAGTTAGCATTACTATAGCTCCCTTAATCTTAATTAATTGATTCTTTGTTTCATCGCAAATACTCCTCTAATAAATTTTAAAATAAGATGATTTATTTTTTTTTCTAATAGGAAAATTCATACTTGAGTATACATATCAAAGTTCAATTATTACCGTAATACAACAATTTAGAGTTTTTACGTTTCAATTTTCAAATAACAAGAAACTACATTAATATTAGATAAATCTCAAGTCCAAAAGCATTTTATTTTTGGTTTCATGAAGCAAAATAGTACAAGTGTACAACCATTTTTGGAATAAAATGAAGACAGGCACTATCTAGTCACAATTTTATTCATCTAGTGTTGGTTAATTGTTACCAGCAGTACTACTTACACTATACTGAAATAGTGGCAAAAATATAATCATTTATTGTTTTGCTAACTACTTAGATATGTGTAAATGCATTAGTGTAAGGTAAAAATGCATACTCAATAGTATATCGATACAATCAACGAGTGATTTTATATGCATAATATGGATGCGTGATTTTGACTCTTCAATCATCACAAAAATGTACACGATCTAAGTCTAATAAGTGGGTTAGATTGGGTCAGTCCCAACCTGCCCCTCCATGTATTGATCTGGACCTAGTCGAGCCACTCTTAGAGGGGCGGGTTGAGAGTGTGAAAGGAGTTCCTGACCAAGGCCCCTTACCCAGTTAGGGAGTTATCAGGGCTTAGGTTGACCCGACCACAGTCTCTGGCCGTTCTTTTTCAAATTTAATTTGTATTATTGTATGAAATTATAATGGAACTTCTGATGTGGAAACAAATTTGAAAAGAATTTTAAAAGACTCAATGAGTCTTTTAACTTTATTAGTAGATATTTGCAAAGTTAAATTCAAAGCTTATAAGTTGAAAAAATTATCTTATTCTATTCATTTTTTTCACAAGTAGACAAAAGATCTTAATTCCTGGTCAAATTCTTTACACATAACGTAAACTCAAAAGTAATAATATCTTAGTTCATACAGTAGTTATTTGAATTATAATATATGCAATTGAAATTTGTATTATTTGAAAATTATGTCCAAGTTGAAAAGATCCCATCAAAACTACACCAAAGCCATGTCGAGTCAAAGTTCAATATTGGTATTTGGTGGCATGGGCAAGTAACAATAATAGCAGTACAAATAAATACAACAGATAATTGCCTCCAAATTTCTAGTAAAGTTACGCAACTTTAGTTGGACAATATACGCTCTATACTCTTACTTGTAAAACAAAAAATAGCGCGAAAATCCCTATAATTAACTGTACCAATCTAGGAAGAGGATTGAAAATGTAAGTACAAATAGAAATAGCAAAAGAAAAGTTCTGCTGCTGCTGTTCCGTTGAATGGCTTGTGACAGTTCTTTGTTACCAAGTTCCACATTTTGGGTAGCTTCAACTGCCTGAAATGAAAAACCATAAATTCATACCAACTGAAACTCGAACGTAATAACCAAAGGCATAGACTTCATCCAGAACTTTCGAAAAGTATACAGTTATCAAAACCCATACTAAAGGAATAATAACAGGATACAATTTATAATGACATAATCTGTTCTGTTCAGTGCACTTCAAAGTATTTAGAATACTTAATGAACAAATTAAAGTATTAACAGCATAAAGATTAGACATGAAATAAAAAAAGACCTGAATTGTGATGGTTGTTAGTTCTAACTAGTAAATGGTTACAAATGCAAAGTTAATAGAGAAAATGCTGAGATTGTCTGAATTAGTTAAACAATGTGAGAGAAAATGATTTTCTTGGCATGTTTAACAAGATAAAAGCTCTATCCAACTAGAAAGTAAAAAAGTAACAATACCACTAACCTGCTCATATAAAAGCTCTATCTGTTGGGCCTGTTGCAAAACATGAGTAGACATAAGATGGTTTAACGCAGACATTTCCACCATCTTTGTTTCTGTTTCTTGAACAGAATCCAGGAGACTGTTCAGCTCTACCTGCACCATTCGAGTGATCATAGTAGGTTACAGGAATGGAGTATATGTGATTTTAGCTTTAAGAATGCTTGTTTGCCAGAATTAAATCCTCTATCAGCAAACTTCCCACTTACCTGTAGGGCACGTGTTTCATTGTCCAAAAGTTGTTCTTGGACTCTTATAGGCGCTGCTTGTGTATCGGGGTCCCCGAGACCCTCAGAGTCCCTTTTCATGTTGGGGTCCAAACTACTAGAAGCAGAGGTCTCTGCAGCATTTGATTTGGTAGTGTTCTTACGTTTCCTTCTTGGTGTCACTCGGTTAATAGCATCTTCAAACCGTATTGCCCGCAATTGGTCAAACTGTGATGTGACAGAGTGAAGCTTTTCACTTAAAATTAAAACCTGCAGTATAAAAGCAGACAATGAATATGGGAATGCATCCACACTCCAAGAATGAAAAGCACAGCAGTGCACCATTACCGCTTAGTTGCACGGACTCTTCACTTTTGATGCCGCACCCGTCTCGGATTCTCCAAAAATACACTACTTTTGGCGAATCCGACACGCACCCGTTGGCACTTTTGAAGAGTCCGAGCAACATAGATTAGGTGTATACTACTAAAGGATTTTCACCTACTGTGGATCTCATGATAAACCAGAAGAAATATGCTTTCAAATGCCTTGGCACTCTATTCCACAAGATCATCTTTTTTTTTTCCTTTTACATCCTCAGCCTCACTCTTAGCGTACATGAGGCAATTTGAAAACAAGTAAAAGAAACACCTTTAGATCTACTTTCATCTGATTACAGGCCATAGCTTAGGTTGAAAAACTATATTTACGTCATCAACAGGTATTAACAATCACAACAATCTCAAGACTTCTATTACTCCATATGCAATTGCAGGAGTATGGCAAATACGACTCAGTGATATGTTATGCAAATCACATAACAACCACACAACACAGCCACTTTCTAAGAAGCAAAATTCTGGGAAAGAAAATCTGTGGCGGTAAGAGATCCAAATTTAAATAGGAACATGGATACTTTCCAAATTGAATCATAATGAAGACAACAATTTGAAGTAATGCTACTAACATCAGAGATATTTACATAATTTCTCTATTTCAAAAGAGGTTATTCGTAGAAAGTATGAAACCCCAGCAGAAAATTGGAGACAAAATAACTATGATATGACAATTACGATAGTGTTCTGCTGATTGTAGAAAATTGCACTAAAATATCTTTAATTCAACAGTATCGATAAAGTTACGTCAAAAATTCCAAATACCAGCGGAAAGTGGGAAGAGATGTATCAGGAAGCAGTCCTAATCAAATTATGAGAATATTTGATCACTATATTGCAAGTAGCAACCATACCACTCCATGCTTGTGTGCTATAGTATCAGCATTTAGATTGTCACCCTTCAAACCAAGCCATCCCTTTGAATTTGCATCTTCCTCGTTTATACTATTTCTGAGAACATCTATCTGCTCTTTGCATGATTTTACAAAAATAGTAACCTAGAGAAAGTTGTGTTAGTAAGTTTTTTTAACTCTAACTTTACAATCTCAATTAAGTGAATTAGCATTCAAAACAAAGCTGCACAAGAAGAAGTCAACCACAAAGGTGGACAAGGATCTCTTTCGCCAGACTCAAAAGTTAATAAGGACATCAAACTCGACAAAGAAGGAAAACAAGACGCAATTTTATCAAACATTTCAACGGTAATTAAACAAAGATGTAGTTTTCAACTTTTCATAAAAAAATGATTATAGCAAACAGCAGGAAAATAAATCAAACACAGCACCTTGGTGCAGAAGTGCCAATTCCATAGGTCATAGTTTATAGTCAAACTTGGAGTTAGAATACTGTAACCACCAATTAATTTCTATTGGCTTTCATCCATAATATTCTTAGTAATTTCCCAGGATTTACATTATTGCATGGACTGAACTTAATATTGTTTTATACAATATTAAATATTAGTTAAGCTATATGAAAACTGAAAATAATTAAAAAAAAAAAGATCATTTACTACATACAAAAAACAAGATCATTTACTACATACAAGATTGATCTTCAGAAAAATGTTTAAGATGTATATCAGAACTAATTTATTCCATCATTCACCCAGTTCTCTCATGGTTTTAAAATTACAAATGTGGACTAACCCTAAAGCAGCAATGAGCTATGAACACTTATTCAAGGTCCAGGAGAAGGAGTTTGGGATAATGATTCCATGAAACGGGAACTGCAGATCAGGACTCACTTTCCCAATCCACTACCCTTGGTCATCCCTGCCAACCAGACCAAAAACAGAAAAAAACTTTCTTCGAGTGTTATTATGTTAAATTTACTCTTTTACTAGACCCATACCTAAAACTAAGGAAAAAAAGGCCCCTTCTCATAAGATTGTGTCTCATACCAATTGACTGCTTTGAATAATTCTTAGAGAAGTCAAGCACTGCAACATTAGCCCCCATAAGACAAACGCATGTGAAGTGAGATTGGACACAACTGTGGTACCCGAATGTATACAATTCAGATACACAGACCCAGTTTTCTAAAAAATGGCATGTAGATGAAAATGTATCACATAAAAGAAAAAATGATGGTTGAAATAGAGGAATGCTACAAGAGGTCTATACAGGTGATAATTAACAAAGAGAAAGGTAAGTGCTATAGAACGAATTGAAACCAATAACATTATATTGGAGTATTTGTTGGGTCCAAAAGCCAATATGTCCACAAAATGAGTGTTGTATGAATATAGATGTTAAGATTGATGCACGCCATACACAATTAGATAAGATTATAATTTAACACATCAGATAGAAAGAGCAAGTAGCAAAGGCACATGAGGTCAAATTCCGATTGTTGTGAAAGTAACTGAATGACTCTGTTAGGAAATGCAAAAAAGGGGTAGTGATTTGTATATAACTTTATATGACTTTTCTCTTCTATTTTTAGAAAGAGTAAGTAGAATACATAAAAGATAACCAAAGAGAACATTATCTGAGATGATTAAGGCATGTCCTACATAAACCCCTGAAAGCACTACTTCAAAGATGTGATACTCTGGTGATTAAAAGTTCTAAAAGGTAAGTGGTACACTTAGAATCATGAGGTTAGCATATAATGCAATGAAGAGAAGGAACCATATGGATGATAATTTGCCTTGAAAGGATACTTCTTTTAAGTATTACAATAAAATGGATCCAATTATAGCGGGATATCGGAATAGATATAAAAGATTCATATAGCCGTCCCAACTAGTTTAAAACTGAAAGATGATTGATATTTTCCTAAATTTAAAAATTGCAAATCACCACCTAATAGAGGCAAAACAGTAAAACTATCTCAACTCTCAAATATGTAATCGCAACTCCAACCTCACCCTTGTGATATGGCCTAATCCTATTCGCAAACTGAAACACCCCTTTTATTTTCATCATGATAAGAGAGCATCATGCACCAAGAATAAATATTTCTATGTACAGCAACCATAGAAGCAAGAAGAAGATAGTCTAGCTATAACTGTCCTGTTCTGAAATCCACAAAAAAAAGATGAAAAAAGATACAGCAAGGAAAGAAAGAAAACCAATATCAAAATATGCAAGCTTACTTCATGCTCAATGCTATCCCTCTCTTGTTCAGTTGTACGGTGCAGATCAACATAATCCTTCTTGTGTTTCATCAAAAATTGTTCCAGAGTCCCAATACTCTCTAGCTGACAAATGAAAAATTATGAAAAGGATTTTTGGTTTGTCATTATTTATGAACTTAAGGATACAAAATCTAAAGCACACACAACATAACAAAAGAAAATAAGCATTAGCTGTAGACAATTATACCGTTTTAAGCGCAGCTCTGGTGAATCCTGACCTTTGCCGAGGTTTATGCATGATAAAAGATGCCAATAAGGCAGCAGTCTTAGACTGTCAGCAAAGATCTAAGTTCAGAGGACATATAAACTAAGATTTGATGGTAATATGACATAGGCTAGAAATAAGGAGCGGGAAACAGAGTGTTGAAGTTTAATTATATGGAATAGTTCTCAGCGAACAAGAGAGTTATAAATCATCTGCGATGAAAAACAAAATTGCCAGATATTTGCAACCACAAAAACTCTTGATCAGTTTAATTATAAAACCGAGCATTTAATCCAGGATGATATGAGCAATTGATACATAAGGAAATTACTGAAGCTATATGCACAATCAGACTCAATGTAATAGACAAAGGACTGTAGGGGTCATATGAGCATGAAGATTCTTCAAGACATTTCACAACATGCTACATAATCCTTTCGACAAAGGATAGAGAAAAGTGATGACTGAATAAGTTAATGTACCTCATCATATCCCAAAGACAATGCTGATCGATGTGCAACATCTTTAAAATCTTCCGTTCTGTCTCTAACTTTTGACATTCCTTCAAATTCCAGGAGAAAAATAAGAAGATTTCTCCCAATCAAATGATGCAATATGGTATATCCCAGCAGAAAACCTAAGATATCCTTCCTCCCACTCACAAATCTACAAGAAAATCATATTAGCAAGTATCAATTCATACCAATACTTGGAGATATTACACACCCCTTTTTTCCACCAAATATTTGTAGTTAAAAGATCAAAGGATTTTCAAGATTGAAAGTGAAAAAAGATTGAAATTTTCAAATGGATTCATAAAAAAAGAGTTGGCATCGAAATCTGGTGTGCCAAATCACCGTTTAAAACAAAGACCCCTTTAAAAAAATACATTTGGCTCCAAAACCAATTTGCGACAGCTTTTCCTGTTAAGGAATTTTGTTGACCGAGGAAAACGTGCGAGGCACCCCTCGATCCCGTTGTTCTAGCATGGTCACTTCATTGACTCGTATCGACTCAAATGAAACTCAATTGGACAAACTCACTGAATAGCAATCACACGCAGAGTGTGTAAAACAGTGTCCAAAGTTATTACAGTCCAAAATAAAAAAGAGTACTGATAGTAAACCTGCACTACTATACTATCCTAAATTAAGCTTCACTCAACATCTCGGGGTATTCTCCTTGATATTCGGGGATTTTTTAGGAAAATAGGTAATTATTCTTGAAAGTAGTCAACACATAATCAACCAAAGAAGTCTAAGATTTTTCCTATTATATTGACGGCCTAATCATGCCACTACCAGCCCAAACGACTGAAATAACAGCAGTTGCTCCAATCTCAAGCCCAATTCCTTTGATTCATTCCTATTACACCAGTGATAATCAAGCCAACGTTCATCCATGCTCTTTTACCAAATCCAAATCCTAGTTCACTTGTTATCCTTTCATGATTAACTAACATAAAATTCCAATCAAAATCAATTCACAAATACGCATGAAACCAGATTCCAATCGGAAAATGATATACTTAAAAGCGCACACAAGCTAAAATGAACATATAAGCAAAGTACCATCATGAACTATCAGATGAAACAAGAGTAAAAGAAATTTTGAGAAGGAGAGTGAGAATGGACCTCAAATTAGAACAATCCTTCAGATTCCGAATATAGACCAACAAGCCCGGAACAACTGAAAACAGACCGCAAATCCTTGCCGGCAGAATTGAACCGCGACCTGCAACCCAAAACCGGAAAGTTAACGATGTAGAAGACAATACCGGAATTGCAAAAATGGGAAGAGCGTGCGGGTCATTAGGATTCTTTTCGGCTGATCTCAATGGAACTTCCACAGCAGAGATGGGAAGGAACGGTAGTTTTCGTATAATTCAGGTCCGTGAGGGGGTGGAATCAAGTGGTGGGTTTAGCAGCTGTTTTGGGTGTTTCAGCGGAGAGTGGTTTCAGGTTGCGAAAATGGTGGTGATGAAGTGGGTTAAAACAGAGGTGGAGCGGATATGATTTTCCGGCGAAGAACTGGTGGTTCACGGCGGCATCGGGGGCGAAATTACAGTCGTGGTGGCGTGAAGTTTCTGTGCAGATCCTGCTCCCCTTCCCCCTGTAATTTTATGAAGAAAATGGCAAAAATGGTCCCCCTATGTTTGAAGTATTTCAAGATAGTCTCTTTAAGTATGCAGTTGATAGTTTTGATTCCTAAAGTTTACCATCAGTCAGTTATGCACTTCACAGTTTTGGTTTCTTAAATTTGTCAAAAGCTAACCCTTTTAATTTCTGACAAAATATTTTTCACATTAAATTTGATGGACGCTATAAAAATAAAAATATTATTAACATTAAAAATAGTTGCACTAAAATTTAAAATCTGCAACACAAAAAGCTACCCTAGATACTCAAAAAAATATTTTTAAAAAGAGGAACTTTCAAAAATAACTATAATAATTTGGGTTTAATTAGAGATTTATAGCTATAGTTTGTTTAATTATGATTTACGGCTACATGTTTGGAGAAAGAGAGTATAATTTGGGTTTAGTTAGAGGAAAGTTTACTTGGAAGGATGACTTTTAATAAATAATTACTGATTTTAGCGATATTTTTTATTTATAGTACCATTTATAGCAATACTATGTCTGCAATATATATTAAAAGTGAATTAAGTATGCAATATATATGTATTATAATTGTTTTTTAAAATATATTATGCTTGTTTGGTAAGAAGTTGGCACATTGTATTTTAAGTGTATTAAAATGTGTAATAATTGTATTATTCATCAATAAAACTTGTATTATATGTGAATAATAAATTATTCTTTGGTAATATGAATTAAAAATATATTATAAATGTATTAAAAGTGATCAAGTGAAAAAAAAATGTTATTGTTATAAATGGTAAATATTTTTTATTTATAGTATATTTATGTAAGTTTCCCTTAGAGATGTAACTATAGTTTGTTTAATTACAATTTATAGATACATGTTTGGGAAAGAGAGAGGCGAGTGAGTCTAGAAAAGAGAGGAGAGAGACAAACGAGATCTAAGAGAGAAGGGAGTGAGCAGCGAACCAAGATTTGAAGACTTCGGGTGCACCAACTATGATCTCTAAGCTAAACTTAAAAATAAAAATAATGAAATAGTGTTCTATCTAGATTTGAACTCTGATCTCTCGGGCGACTCATCTACCTTGTACCAACAACACAAGAATACTCATATGCTTCTCATGGGTGCACTGTTAATTATATCAGGACACGTGATTTTTTCGAAGTTAACGGGTGCACATGCATCCCCACTGATAAAGGTGGATCTGCCTCTGGAGTGAGGTGAGACAGACATTAAATGTATATTGTAGTTGTTGTATCAGATTTTATTATGAATACAATTGATATGACTGATTTGTATCAATGAACATAATTGTACATAAAACTATTGCATTGGTTATATGTTAGGCAGTTGCGGAGCCACATGTTGTTGAGGGGACACCCCTTCATCAGAAAATTGACACTTCTTGAAATTTTTTGTTAATTTACTTTATATTTTGATCCCTTTTTTAATAAAAATTCTTACTTCACCACTATGTTAGGCATAATAAATATATGAATAAATAATTAAATCATGAATGCATAAAATATACATAAATTTGTTCACAACACATATATAACTCTAATAAAACTAGTCTTGACCATTATATATGGCGATTTTTATAATTTATAATTTTATTTTTTAAGTATCCCCCGGCACCACCCTGAAAAAGCAATAAATTTGCAACAAACCCCAATATTTGAGAAAAAATCTCTCATTCTCTCCTTTTTTTTACTTTGAAAATGGCGGACGATAAGAAAGAGTCAACGTCAAGTTCGCCGCTTCGAAACGAAAGCCTCCATGAAGATCCCGAAGATGTCGTCAAATCTCCTCCTTCTTCCCCAAATTCCTCTACTCGCAAGGTTCGTTCCTCCTCCCAAATAAATAAATTAAATTAAATACTCTAATTTGTATAAAGTTATACCTGTGACGTACAGTATAATTTCACCAGTAACAGATCGGACTTGCTCTAAACAGTACTATATTGTAGGTCGATTTGAATAAAAGGTTAATATTGACCGAGTCTCAAATCGCGCGTGGTTGCCATGGAAATTCTTAGTGATAAATGAGGAAAATACGTACATTTAATGTAATGTTATTTGAAGGCCACTTGAAAGGAATTTTTGAAATGTATCTGACTGAGATTTACTAGGTGAAATTCGATCATTTAAAAAATAATAATATGAATCTCAATATTTTTGGCTGCCTTTTTCATTTGGTTAAGCTAAATAAAATCGTAGTAAAGTTTGGAGTGGTATGGTTATTTTCTTATTATGTTAGTGAACTATGGCTGGCGGGGTGTCTAGTGGTGTAGGATAGAGGATGTTCACTAACTTAAAGGCAGTGGGAGAAAAAGAAGCTATTTTATATGATTTAGGCTGAGAGCTGAGAGCTGAAATCATGAGAACTAAAATATGGGTTTTAATGACTAAGCTATAGATATAAGAATTCAGAATTGTTGTATGTTTGGTATGAAGGAAATGTTTTATGGGAAAATAAGTGGGTTCTTACATATATTTTTGTGTGGTACGTAAGTAAGAAATATTATCCTAAAGTATTTGTATGTAATTGATACAAATAGTATGAGAGGTGTAGGGAGTAGGGTTAGGGGTGTGGGGTGGCGGGGATGGGGATGGGGATGGGGGTTACAAGTGTGGGGGTGAAGATGAGGTGGGAGGAGGACATAATCAATGTGAAATGCCACTTGTGGACTTGTTTTTCCTACTTCCACCAGGGAAGTCATTTTCCTCATTTTTAAGGAATTTGTGTTCTTATAGACGATGTTTTTCAAAATCTTTGACCAATCGAACACGGAAAAATTTGAAAATACGTACTGTACGCACCGCACCCTTGGTTTTGTTACAGATTCTTTGGGCTATTTTCTTGGACTTGTAGCTGTCGAACGACTTTCTAAATTTGGGGGAATATCAAAAGTCCAATCTTGGTGGACCAGGTAGACCAAAAATCAGACTGAAGGAAGTTTTTCTCAATTGTCTTAGAAGTCTTGGATCAAGCAATTTAACGAAGAACAGAATATAGTGGAAGCTAAGCAACCGATTAGTTGTAATTAAACTAATTATACCTGCAAAGATAAGAGTGGCTGTGTGAGAATAGAGAACTCTTAAGTTAGTCATCAACAAAATGAACTTCACTAGAGAGGAAAGGATATAGAGGACTTATATAGCTAACTCAGGTTGATTTGGGATTGAGGCATTGTTGATTGATTTTGAAAGTTCATTCACACAAAATTACTAAACAAATGAATCCAGGAGCCAGTAAATCAAAGTTAGTAGGAGGATATTGCTTGGAAATTTCAAAGATTACAAGTTTTTGACTGTCAAAATTGCTGGTACTTTAATCAAATGATAGTGGTGTCATTATTGATATCTGTAGCTCAATACATGACTTCTAATGGCCTCCCTCTTTTGGCTATAACTCCTCCAGTATTATCTTTTTGTTGCCACTCAGTTAATAAAAGTTAGTCTTATGAAGAAAAAAAGAAGTTCTTTGGTACTGTATAACTGTAATCAACTAATTTCCTGTCAATGAAAAGAACACTAGTTCAATAGAGCTTATTCCATTCCAAGGAAAGTCTCGAATTTGGATCCCAAATTGACGGGTTAGTGTGGCTTACTCAACAATATCTCTAGTATTATATTCTGTGACTTCATAGATCTCCAAAGTTTGACCAAAAGTATTTTTGTTTCAATTTCATGCCAGCTCTTCATAACTAAAACTACTGATCATTTTTCATTGAAAAGGTAATTATTGTTCCTTTTTTTCATTGTATAAGGTATCACAAGAGAGAGTTGAACTAATTGGTTTGACAACTACACACAATTACTGAGATATTCTTTTTAGATCTTCTAGCAAATGATAACTGAGAGAGCTGTTAAGCAAGGAAATTGGCTTGGCATCACAAAGAGAAGTGTTGAAGAATTGTGATTTAGAATTCTAAAAGTAATAGTTCTTGCTGGTTATCCAAAAAAAAAAAAAATGAAAGTAAGAGTTCTTGCTGGAAATGTACCTGTAAATATTAATTCATTAACGTCTGAGGTTTTGTGAACAAATACCATGTTTGTTCCTTTCTATTTCTTCCACTGTGCAAAAACTCAATTTCCATATCTACATATTGATCGTACTAATTCTGACATTTATTTGATCAGGCTTGCTATGCTGTTCTTCAAAGTTGGGTGTCAAAGAAGTTCATGACTGGATGGTGGGAAGCTTATCAAAATCCCTAGTCTTCTATTTTTCCTTATCAACTACTTAAGAAAAGAAAATGTACTTTTATTGGCTTGTGGGATACTCTTGCTTTCTCAGTGTCATGTCCCTTGGAGACAGGACCGAGAAGTGTCATGCATGATCCTCCGTCCTTACTTTCTATCAGTATCTCCATTCATTGGATGCTTACTTCCTTTATCTTATGTGAATCTCTACATACTAATTTTTGGTGGATATTGCCTATTCACAGTGTGGTCCTCTTTCCTGTGGCTGTTACATTTTTCATCACGTGGTGGTTTATTCAATTTGTTGATGGTTTCTTCAGCCCCATATATGAAAGACTTGGTATTGACATATTTGGTACGTCACTTTTGGCATTGCAGGATTTTATTTCCCATTTTGCTTGCTGTAGTAATCTTTGATGCATTGATCATGTTGGTAGTTGTGATATTTCTGGTAAAATTATTAGCATCATCATGAGCTGTGTCTTCAATAAAAGCCTGTGTAGCTGGTAAATTTATAAGTGCTTCCCTTGTACTTACAGGCCTTGGATTTGTCACATCGATAACCTTCATATTCTTTGTCGGCATTTTTGCTTCATCATGGCTGGGTTCAACAGTTTTCTGGTTAGGGGAGTGGTTTATAAAGAGAATGCCCTTTGTGAAGCATTTATACTCTGCATCAAAGCAAATTAGTTCTGCTATTTCACCAGGTAATCATTGTTGTTTGGTTGCAACTTTTAATTTCCTAATGATGGGGTATTAATGAGATATAGATATGTCGAGTGCAGATTTAGCTTAGATAAAATAATCTTTGAAATCCCTTTTCAATCATCATGACAGAATGTTTCTTTTGGGCAAAATGCTTATATGAAAGAATGGCAGTGTTTTCAGTTCATTGATTGTTTTTTCCATATTAGCTGTGATTGGGGAAAAGATTCATTACTGGTTGTATACTTGAGTAACAGCTGAGATTCATTTTTAATCTGATTTACCTTTTAAGATCAAGACATAGATAGAGCATTTTGTTTCAATCAACTATTCTGAATGATCTACTTTAACTGGTAATGATAGAAGCATAAATATGTTTGAAGCACATGGCTGTTCGTTCTTTCATTTTATATTGATGTTTGCAATAACAATGGAAGCACCTTAGGGCATCACTATTGTTTAATGCATCAGTTTATGGAAGCACATCAGGATCAAATCACAAAGCCTTTTCTTTGGGACATATTATTCATGGGTTTTATTTGGACTTTTTTTGATAATGGGGTTTTATTTGGACTTCTGATTTATTTCGCAACAATTTATGCAGCTTGATTTGATTGGTGTCTAAGTTCTTAAGTTACCCATGTCCGGCTATATGTGTGATAAGTGAAGATGAAATTCTGCTGAATTGATGTGTTCTAATATATGTCTGTATCTTGCTCTGGGATAATAGGATTTATTTGATTTCTTTGCCTTTTTTTTTACTACAGACCAGAATACCAATGCTTTCAAGGAAGTTGCTATAATTCGTCATCCCCGAATTGGTGAATATGCGATTGGTTTCATAACATCTTCAGTTGTTCTCCAGGTAGTTCCATCATAGTATCCTATATTAAAATAACTTCCATCATACTATGCTAAATGTATCTATTTTTACTTAAATAATCTCAACCTGTTGTTTTGTAAAACGTTAGTCCTATGTTAAAGTTACCAGTTTCAAAAAAAAAAAAAAGGTTAGTCCTATGTTGCACTAAAACTTCCCTTTTTAGGTTCCATGTCCATTTCTGACACTTTTGAACCTTATAGTATGTGCAAAACCTGTTGTATTTTTGTAGCAAAATTAAGTACCGGATATGTTCTATATAAAGTTAGTACAAGTAACATCATCAATTTTTCATATAGAGATGGTAATCTGGAGGGAAAATGTGGGTCCTCCCCGTTCTGTGTTTTGGTCTGGGGACGGGGAAATTAGTTGAGTGCGTTATGGGGGACAATACAAATATTGTGTCTGGAGTTCAGGGAAGACTTGTGCTGCTGCATGTGTAGCTTCTTGTCTTCCTTTACTTATTGTTTCATTTTTTGTTTAATTTTGTTTTAGTTCTAGTTTTCTTGCTAAGCGTTACACACACTTGTATTTAGCTTTATATACTCTTCCATGTTTTTCTAGTAAAAGAATTGATAGTTGTTCTTCAAATGTCATTAGTCCCATTTGAGTTTGACTGTTTATCACTGTCCATTTAAATGTTTTCATTACAAAAAGGGGAAATCAAGATGTGTACTACAACAAAGTTATAGTTTGACTTAAAATTATTTGATAATTGTCTGTTGATTTGATATCCATGCAACATAATGTCTGTAATGGTTCATTATGTTGGATTGGTACGAAGGATAGGAACTGTGTATGGGTCTTTCCATCATATGTTTATGACCTCAAAGACAGAGAAGAAGGGGAGGGGCTGCTTATATCAATCCTTTCCAGTTAGTCAAAGAAAGAGGAAGTATATCTTGTTTACTTCAGTTCCAAACGTGCCAACCAACATAAGTTGTATGATAAAGAGTGTTTAAAGGAATTATTGTAATTAGGTTCCATTCCCCTTTGCATTTCCTCCTGTTTTACTAACATAGTGGAGTGCATTGCATTTAAGAATTACAAGGATGAAGCTCTTATCACATTGATTTGATTTCAATTGCTATGGGGGACAAAAGTCTGGACTTTAAGCTAGAGATTCATATGAATGTCAATTGTCCTACTGATTTCAAATGTATTTCTTACCGTGTAAGATACATATAGATCATATATGTTGAATTAAGACAATTTGACTACAATTTCTACTCACCCACTCCCTCGCAAGCATTCCATTTCTCTGGGGGAGAAAGAAAGCAAAGGAGACTAGATTTGGATTTATCTTGGAGATAATCTACCATAGTCCTCTTTTTGTAATCCTTCTTACTTAATTCTCTCTAGTGTCCCTGCTTTTCTTGTTTCTCTGATCATTCAAGGATGTTCTTAAGCTATTGATTTGTTGCAGAGAGATGACGGGGATGAAGAGTTGTGCAGCATTTTTGTCCCTACAAATCATTTGTATATAGGGGATGTATTTTTGGTTAATTCCAATGATATAATCCGGCCAAATTTGTCCGTGCGAGAAGGCATAGGTATTTTTCTAATTGCAATTCAGTGATTGTTATCATGAATATTTACATTTTGCAGTTCAGATGTTCCATTTACTTGGCATCAATATCATTGTTTCTATTTTTGTTGTCAATTGAGATGTTTAGTCATTTTGAGCAGTGTTTACCATCTTTTCCGCAATTTTTATATTTCACCAATCAAATTGACCAATTGTGTCCAGTCAAGCCTGGTCCCTATTTTTTACTCCCTTTAGGTGACCCTTCCCTTTACGGTCAATCCAAAAAGAATGACATCTTTCTATACTTGGTAACAATGTTACTATAAACTCCCCATTTTACACTTAATGAGATGATTTATAGCCACACAAATATCTATAACTTGTTTTAAATCATAAGTTTCAAAAGTCTTCCTTTCTTTCTTAAACTCCATGTTCAATCTTACACCATCACATAAACTGGGATGGAGGGAGTTGCTAGTTTTATTTTCCATTTCAATCTACTTGCTGAAATTTGTTGGTTGCAATTTTTTTAAGTAAAAAATTATCTGTTTGGAATATAAAGAGGGTTTCTTTATTGAGATGCCTTGTCTTGTGGATAACATTCTCTCGTGTTTTACTACAACATGAAGTTTCTCTTTTTTTGCTCGTTGCACTTGATAGAATCCAGAATTGTAAGTTGTAACCCACTTTTCTTCCTTTGTTCTCAGAGATCATTGTCTCTGTGGGAATGTCAATGCCACAGGTGATTTCTCCTATAGAAAGGATCACAAGACAGAACGAACGGATCCCTCTAAACAGAATGTTAAAGTAAACGGAATCCTCTTCTCCTGTGCTTATAATTTGCTTGCACTAAGCTACCACAATTTCACTTTTGAGGGAAGTCTCACATTATTTTCGTCGCCTTATGTGTTTGATTGATGGTTCAGCATATCTGAACTGAAGTTATTAGTGACTTTGTTGTATGTTTATTCTTTAGGATTAGGAGGAGGAGATACTGTTTGTTTGAAAGAAATAGGTAGGGAGGCATTGTTTGGCTGCAATTGGTTTACTCTAATTAAACAATTCATCGTGGTCCGTATATATCATTGTAACTTATGAGTTCTAGTTTTTGTATTATAAAGAAGCGGTCAATAGAGTCATCCAATTTTGTGTTTCTTTTTTACAGTGGACATGGTGTGGTTTCTTATCGTTGGATAAATGGAAGACTGTTCTTCCCTTATTTAAAAATAATTAAATTATACTGAGAGATGTTTCACCTAAAGAAAGTTTTTGTATTTGTGTAAAGTATACCTCTATTGGCTATACTAATATGAGTTTTTGATGGATGATTCGGGTCTTTCCACTCTTAACTATAGAGGTCTCCAATTTCTGAGATTGGAAAAGATCACGTTAGGACTGCTGCCTCAAACAAATTTAATCAAGTTCTAATGCAGATACCAAGCACTCAGATTAAAACCAAAAATGTGCCTATGGGCTATGAGCTATGAGCAATGGATGTTCCAATAAGAAATACAGTTTGTCTGGTTATCATCTAACTACGTGAAAATTACTGAATAGTATAAAAATAGAATTTTACAAAATTTATAATTAATCACAAACAGCAAACAGCTGGAATAGCTCAGTTGGTTAGAGCGTGTGGCTGTTAACCACAAGGTCGAAGGTTCAACCCCTTCTTCTAGCGCTAATTTTTTTTCATCTTTTCCCCTTACCTTAATAATTGGTTTGGTATATGAAAATAAAAGTTTGTCTTTACATAAACATTCTTTTACATCACCATTGAACGTATGTCAATATTAGCTACTAGATGACTTTACAGTTTGCTGTATGCTTACTACACAAGGCTACATAATAATTTATTCAAACTTCATATATTTGAAGCTAAATATATCAGCGTCGGCGCTGGGCGGTTGGTGGTAGTTTCTCAGAAGGACCAGTTGGAAGCTTTTGTCCAGTCTCTTGTTCAATTTTACTTTTCAGCTGTCTGAGTATTCGAATTTGACTAAGCTTTTCAGGAGAGAGCTTCTCCCAATATATCCCTGCAGCAGATCGATCATAAGGAAGGTTAGCCAACTGGATCACTGTATTGAGTGAGCTCTGATGGATCCTCTTACGGGTCATTTGGTTTGAATTTAAATTATGATGAAATTAGTTATGATGGGATAAGTTATGATGGGATTAGTTATAATGGGATAAGTTATGCTAAGATAATTTTTTATCGAGTGTTTGATTTGTTGTATTCAAAATAATAAATCTTAAGAACAACATATAAGTTTACAAAAATACCCTTCATGGATGTGAAAAGGAATGTCTAAAAAGTGTTTAAAGGGACATTTTTGTCATTTAGTCATTTTACCCCGGGATAAGTTATCCCGGGATTACTATACCACTCATAGGAAGGAATAACTTATCCCGGCCTTGCCAACCAAACAACAAATTGAGTGGCATTATAATTTAATCCCGGGATTATTTTACCCTATCCTTCACACCAAACGACCAAGTCTCTTAGTTTCAAGTTACCAGCTGATCAAGTGAAAGTGAAAACTTGCAAAGACGAGAAACAAAAACAGAAAAAAGAACAGACAAGGACACACGCATACAAGAAGAGACTTTAGGAACTGATGATGGTGATTATACATATGGAGTACACTAACCTTGAGGCTTTGGGATGGATGTGTTTGTGAATATGACCCGAGTTGGAGTGCATATGATGTCAACCGGCACATCATGGACCAATAGTTTGTCAATAGGAATGTCATCTACCAGCTGCTCATCATGCACTGAGGAAGCCATCCATAGAGAATGAAGATCCATTTAGCAAATGTGAGAATTGTTGAAACAATCCTTCCATAGTTTTGACTAGCAAAATTAGTTCTTTTTCCGTCCACAGTAACAGGGAAAAGAAAAGCTTGGTTTGGATCAACCAACAAGCAAGATTTACATTTTAAGAGTGTGAAAGCTTAAACTTTGATGAAGAGGGGTGACTTTACAGGAATGTACCAGATGTGACAACTGGTGTTGAGTCATCTATGGCCCCCATGTATCTTAGCATGCCATATTCAAGTTCAGCAAATCCCTACACACAATGAGCAGTGTATTCAAGATAAATTTCCAAATAACACTTGGTCCGCAGCATACCAAAGTAACATAATGGGAACAAGTAAATGAAATCAAGATAATCATAGTATCTTTTATTAGACACCTCGAAACTTTTCACACAATTTACGACAGAACGTGCATAAAATTCATCAATCCACCCCAACACAATCATCTTTAGCTTTTAAAGACATTACCAGCCAGCTTAAAAGGGAAAACTTGGAACACAACAGAAGCAAACATGTAAATCAACAAAACAAGTTTGTCAAATATGTACTGGGAAAAAAGAGAAGAAACATAGCAAAGGTTGATCCAAAAGTATATGGAGATCCTAATTCATCAGTGACACTACTTAGATAATGCTTCTTTTAGATGATTTTTAATAGTAATATGAGCCTTCCTGTTCATACAATTGTTTTAGTGGCGCATGATATATAAGCTTAAAGACAATAATATTCAATGTAAAATTCTATAGAATACAAAAGCAGAGCCATAAGCACAAAGAGTTAAGATCAGACATTATATTGCTAGGGAAAAAGTACCAGATCATACAAAAAATGGATAAAATTTAGCTGCATCATATATGACGGGAACAGTCTACTCGTGTAACATATCTGTCACCATGCCTACATGGAGGGCATTTACACTCATTTCTTTTGATCACGCATAACCCAATTCCAGAGCTTACTTCTTGCAGTATAAAAAAGTAGAGAGGCAAAGATTGACACACATGCTTACCTCTCCCTTGCCGAGTCTAGCACCCGTCATTGGGTTAACAGCAACTGAGCCAAGAACGATCAAGTCCACCTTTATTTTCTCCTCCAATCCAATTGGTCTTCCATATTTGGCAACTCCAGCAGAAGTGCAGGCCTCCTTAATGGTACCAGCAGTTAACATACTATCTTCAAGTAGAGAGAAAAAACCTGTCCTAAGACGAGGCTGTGGTGTCAATAGCTGCTTCCCTCCTGCAAAAGAATAGGGTCGACAAATGAGTAATTCAATGTCACATTATAGGACAAAGAGCAAACTTTGGAGTACTACTTATCATTTTAAACAGTAAGAACTTTCACTTATCACCTCATATTTCATACTCACTCTGTTACAATTTGTTCGTCTTGCTTTCCTTTTTAGTCTACTTCAAAAAAAAATGTCTCTTTCCTATTTTCAAAAAATAATTACTATACAGAAGTCTTGCTCTACAAACTTCAAATTTAAAACAAAATAAGTTCATGAAAACTAACCATTAAGTGTGAGAAATCTCACTTGTTTTTGTGGTGTATCTGGATTCACCTTCACACATTTGGCCACTTTAAACTCTTCCAGTTCACTCAACTGAACATAACAACAACAAAAAATCCCAGAAAAATAAATTAGCTAAACATGAATGATGAACCCCATTTTCTTTATTTTACTAAAAACACATAATCTTTGAACCTTATCAGCAGCAAGTGAAGCTCCAATAAAATTGGGTATCCGATGATGAACGGGTCTTGGAAATTGGGCTATATTTTTGGCTTCCATCAAGTCCCAAACCCGTTTTCTGATAACCCATTTCCAAGCTTTCGGGTCTTGTTGGTTTTGGGTCTCCATTTCAGAGGTTTCAGCCATGGATTTTCTAGCCTCGGCGTCAAGTCTGTGACGTTCGGCCTCGTATGCGGCGTCATCAAAAACGACGTCGTTTCTCTTCTGGGATTCCACTTTGAATGAAAATTTGGGACTATCAGAAAAATTGAGAGAAGAAATAGAAATGGCGAAGTTGGATTTGGAGAGATTAAGGCTGTGTTTGGCTATGGAAGTGAATGGAAATGCAGAGGAAATTCGGATTACGTGTACTTCCATGAAAGTAGCTCTCTCTACAACTTCTTCACAGCTCTTTGGATTTTCCCTTTTTTCTTTTATAAAAGGGTGTGTTCGACCACATATAATTTCAATTTTTTATGTTCAATTGATCAAATATTTTGAAATAAATTTTTTTACGAAGACAACATTCTTAACTATGAGTAGAAATATTTTTTTGAATTTTTGTAAATAGACACTATAATAAACTTAATTATGCTTCGTAATCGTAGCTATAGTTTGCATATTTTTGTGTTATAGCTACAGTTTAAGCTGCCTCGTTGTATAATTCGTGGGTTTGTATAATTCTCGGATTTGTAATTCGCGGATAAGTTTGTATAATTTACGAATACGCTCGTATAATTGAGTTATTTTTGTATAAATTCAAAATAACGAATTTATACAAACATAAACATCTAAACTTTAAATAATTATATAAAATTACATTATACAAAAGTTATATGAAATTATATTACAAATTTCGAATAATACAAATCCAACACTCCAGCCACGTAATTATTACTGAATGTTGATCACGAGTGGTAATTAACTAAAACTATAATTATGATGACTAATTAACTAATATATGTTCTACTTGCTATGTTGCGTCTTTCACATCATTCAACATACTTCATCTTTTCATACTATTTATCTAAATTATATATAAATATTTTTGTTCTTAGCTACGAAACACAGGTCACTTAGTTTCCTAAAAAAAAAAATTCTGAACACACACTTTGGGTCTTGTTTTCGATATTTCATCCAAAATATATACACATATATTGAACCAATAAATGATGCTTTGCGCTAACTCCATCAGTTTTGATTGGTATACATAGTAGAACTAAGATTGGCGAGCGAGAGAGGGCAAAATTTGTATAATTCGCATCTTGTTTGTATAATTTACGGGTATGTTTGTATAATTTGTGTGTTTTTATATAATTGACTAATGCAAAATTTGGAATTATACAAATATGATAAAACTCGAAATAACAAATTGATACAAACATAAATATATGAACTTTAAACAGTTATACAAATTATATTATATAAATTATATTATACAAAATTCGAAAACTACACGTTTATACAAACTTTAAAAAGTTATACAAAAAAAGATTAAACGTATATGGTGATAAAACTGAAAAACCAAAGGAAATCACGTCATATACAAATACAAATCATTGCATACAAATACAAATCAAACGAAGAATTGTTAGTTGCGAATTATACAAACGTGACTAATTATACAAACTCGAAGTCAACCCACATAATTAATGATTAATATTAGTTGTGAGGGGTAATTATAGCAAGGGAGAAGGCACAAGTACCCCTCTAGACTATGATTGAAATCCCATAGACACACTTTAATTAACTAAATCAGTTACATATATACAATTATTTGACAGATATACATATACTATTCGACATATATACATATACAATTCGTCTCTCTCCACTCTCTGCCCTCTCTCCGCCCTCTCCCAATCTTGCTTGCCTCTCTCCTCCCTCTAACATATAGCTACGAATCGTAATTAGCAAACTATAGCTATATATGAAGCATAATTAAGTTATTTTTGAGTGACTATATGTGAAAATTCCCCTACAAATATTGTACTCTCTCTGGCTTCTGTCCAACAATAATTGTCAACTATTGACTTAGCACATCCTTTAAGAAAGTAATAAATAATAAGGGTAATATTACTATATTATCCTTTGATTTTATTATAATACTTTGAGAAATGTGTTAGATAATAAATAGTAGTATTTAATAACAAAAGTAAAATAAACAGATTATCTCTTGATTTTCTAAAATAGACAAGTATTGTTGGATATCTCAAAATAGTATAGTGGACATTGAACAACTTTGTTATGTTACAGTACAATACAACATAACACTAAACAATATGATGCATTATGAAAGAAAACATAACAATCTTCCGACCAAAGTGTTTGGAGTTTGAGTTTGTTATTCTTCACAAGTAAATGAAAAGAAAAGTACTAGTATTCATTTGAATTTCTTTGTTATTCTAGGAGAAAAACAAAGGTTCTTGTCTTGCTACTCTAGTGGGAACCTACAACGAAAAATAAAAAAATCCCAAGATTCTTGTCTGCAGTCACAACAATACCAACAATCACTGCAATGAAAAAATCTTAAGAGAAAACAAAACTATAAAGTTCATATCTCATAAACATATTGTATATTAATGTTAATATGTTGTACATTTACCGAGAATCATTCAATTTTGGGAATGGTCACCCATGACAGAATAAATAGCAACAAGATCATACTATGTAGAACCTAATTCGTAAAACTTTTTAAAATTGAAATTTAAAACGATATGAACTTTATCATAGATATATGAAAAGGGAGAACTTTATTCTAGATACATGAGAATAATGAAACAAAGTTACAAATTTCTACATATAATTTTGAATGCCAATATTCAATTTTGATAATTTACTTTTAAAACGTAATTTGAGAGAAAGAAAGAAGAAAAGGATGGTGGAAGCAGTGGAGGACGTGAGGGTGGGGATGATAGATACTGGTGAATAATGATAATTTTATTTGGAAGAGAGAAATGGTTGATGAGAGAGAAATTTTTTATGCTAATTCACCATTAATTTAGGTGTTTAAATATAAAGATAATTAATCAATCTCATTTTTAAGGGATTTGTATATCTGATTATATCTTTTCAAATATATGGTATAAAATATTAAAAGTGGTAATATAAGTAATTGTTTGAATCTAGGGATAAAATTAGTATATATGATAGTGATGTATATTAAGTAGTTTTTCCATAAAATAAAGAGAGAGTTTTGGGCTCAAATTTGATTTCCTGTTCGGCTGAACCAATACTTGGGCCTAATTTCATTTTGGGTCTTTTAGCCCATTTGTACCTGTCCTAGACTAGCAAAAGACTGATTTCCTTCTTTGGGCTTCAGGCCCAATTCTTGCCTTTGTACTTGTCCTAATAACTAACAAATACTAAAAATAAATGGGCCTTTTGACCAATTACAATACAAAACAAAGCTGGAAATTTAAAGAGGGTTTTTGGCCCATTTCTGTTTATATGGGGATGTATCACACTGTATATCAGTGTATACGTTGCTTATTTTCAGTTCCAGGACTTGTACATCGATTCCAAGGACATGCTCTTTGATTCCATAGCTCGCTGACTCGATAAATAATAGAATTTGGGCCTCCATGGCCCATTTCGAGATGTAAGGGAGAACATGTGAAGTTCAAATGACTCAATCCGAGGGAGTTCATGTTGTCATCAAGATCACTTTCTAATCCTTTCACCCAAAACATTGTTATAGATCAAGTTGTGACTGCTATTATCAGAAATCAGTCATTTGAAGCATTAATTCCCCAATCAATTTGGACGGAAGAAACAATTTCTAAAGTCTTAAGATCAATCCTCATATTCCTCTTCCAATCCCCAAGTTCCATCGGACGCCAAAATGGGTTTGGAGAGATACTGATGACGTTGGAGATTGGATGAGGTTGATGAGAGAGATATTTTATTGTTATTAAAACGTTAATTGTGGAGTTTAAATGTAACGATAATTAATCAATCCTAATTTTAAGGGATGTGGGTATCTAATTGTATCTTCAAAAATATATGGTATAAAATATTCAAAGTGGTAACATATGTAATTGTTTGAAAGTAGAGATAAAATTAGTGTATATGATAGTGATGTATGTTTAATTATGTAGTTTATCCTTTTACGTATGTACTGGGCCAGTTTGGTATTATTGGGCAGGGAATTACGTTGGGTCGGCTGAAGCGAGTTAAGAAGGATGGGCTGATTGGAATAAGAAGGATGGACTGCTGGAAATTTAAAGGAAGGCCCAAAATTGATATTAACCAAGTGGGTTCAAGGTGGGGTAAAAGTGGTTACAATGGTGATAAAAGGGGTTAGTTTTTGAATTAAGAAATGGCCACATATAACATGAAAAAAATTGAAGACACATTCAAACTTCATGCATAAAAAGAAATTAAACACGTACGAACATATTGATATGTACAAAAGTTTTCTATACAATCATATGAGTTATAATTACATATATACATGTTGATGAGAAGCATAATATATAATGTAAGACTACACTATACAGAGAGAGATATGAAGAACTAACTAGTGGTTGCCATGAGAAGAAGTGTAGTGAAGATCAAACCAAATTTATTAAATGATGCCATTACTAGGTAAAATACTTGAAGAAGCTTTAATTTATGAAGTTATAATGGTATGAATATATTGCATTGCTTCTCAACGTCATAATTTATAGACCTCTTTGTTTGATTGTTCCATTTTTTTTCTTTAATAATTTCTAACAACTTGCTTTATTTTTATGCCTTGACTAGGTTGACTTGTCATCTAAGATAATGAAAATAATTAAAAATTCGAAGAGACTTGCATTCTAATAGTGAAAGAGACTATATTATGACTTGCAAATAATGTCACTACAATAAATAAACAGCATTTTCTTAGTGTCATATGTTGGCAATAATAACGAAATTGTTGTATATATGTCATTGCAATAAACTTCGAAGCGTAAAATCTATGTGCTTCCACGGATTCCAATTAAATTAACGAGTTGACCTAATTTCATATCCTTAATTTCTGGAAGAGCCATATGCGACACTTTGCTTGAAGAGTTGTTAAGTCTTGTTTTTTAATGTATTGTATTATATTATATCGTATGATATTCTTTTAATGTATAAATATTTGGATTGTATTATTTTTCGGTGTTACATAATGTCACACACTGATAATTTTAAGAATAAACATACAAGAATATAAGATAAATACGGATCAAGATCATATTAAATAATAAGTATAAAGACAATGAAAAAAGAAGAAGAAAGATCGATGGTAACCAAATCAATTTGTACACAAAATAAGACTTTCTTTTTTTTATCATTACCTAGTGATGAATTTAACGATATAATGTAATAAAATTTAAATAATAATAAAAAATAATGCATGCATTAATTATATGTATTAGTAATCCCTTGTTTGATACATTTTTTAATGCTATGCATAACTATACACTCTATTGTGTATTGAGGAGTGTATTACTAATACCATGAATTTCTAGGTATTAGCAATGCAAAGGATTTAATACATGCATTAATATGGTTAAAGACCCAATAACCCCTCAAAAGTACTTTTACATTTTTCCACATAATTGTATTGAAGGATACTTTTGTAAATAAATATTTTTATACAATGCATACTATTTTTAATACACCAAACCAAACAATGCATAACAAATAATCTATGCATAACTAATACAAGTATAACTATACACTCTACCAAACGAACGAAAAGCAGCCATCCAAACAATGAATATGGCTATCACTCAATAAAAGAAACCGTTCCTCACTTTCCTTTTTCGCAATTGCGTATTATTTTTCTGATCCATATAGTTTATCACATTTTATTAGACATACCTTAAAGAAATTTTTGTCTAAAGAGTAATTTTATTAAATTATTATCCTTAATATTTATTCTATGATCTTAGTTAATACTATTATATTTTTCACCATATCAATCTCTCTCCACAATCATCCTATAATTTTTTTAATACACCCTATTTATATGCCTCATCCATTTATATCAAGGTTAGGAACTTCTATGGAACTTTACAATACCTTCAAAGAGAATTAATTTTAAGGAGAAAATAAAAAAAAATTATTTTGAATTTATAAATTGACAACTAATTTAACATATCTATTTAATTAATGTGGATTTTTACTTAACACGAAGATATTTTTTAATCTAATTTTGACTTGACACAAAAAAAAAATAATTAACTTCTGAAAAATAATTTCTACTGCCACTCAAAAACTTTTATTTCTTAAAAATAAAATAAAATTAATCAACACATCTCAACTATTAAAAATAAACATTAAAAAAATTAAAATAAATAAAATTTGTAGCTTCTTCCTTATAGGGTTACAATTAAGAATCTTAAACACGTGGTTATTTCCTGAATCAGAGTCATAAACTGAGATCAGAAAATTAAGCCGGTTATTTTAGCCACAAATTAACCGTATTTTTCTGAATACTGTTTTGACCAAAAGAAAAAAAAAATAAGTAAAAAAGAAACACTATCAAAAGAACTAACATTACTGTAAGATTTGATTTTTACAAGTGCTTAATTTTTTTCAATATTTTGGAATTGATAGAAGGAAAACTGTGTTTTAAAAAAAAGTTATGGATAGGTATGAGAAAGTGCAGAAGCCAAGAATTGATAATCCTATTAAGGAGAATGAGATTAGAATAACAACACAAGGAAGATTAAGGAATTACATTACTTATGCTACTAATCTTCTTCTTCAGGTCCCTCATTTATCTTTTTTCATTCTACTAATTTGCCTATTTTTGTAAATGTTTTGCACCACATGATTTCTAGTTTGCATGTTTAATAATTATTCGCAAAAATTTCTACAATAAATTGTGTTGCTTGCTAGTATTAGTATAGTGCCCCGGCCACGATTATGCTATCAGCTTGATAGTACTCTGTGATAAGTATTTGACCAGACACAAAATTTAAGAAAGAAATAAAACCTTTTGAAACATATGGTCACCTAAATCAAGTCATAAAAATTTGTATGACTATGAATAATAATTTAGTTAAAGAGTGAAATAAGAAGTTTATTGGATCCAACAACAACATACTCACTGTAATTACACAGGAATCTTGGGAGGGTAGTGCGTATGCAGACTAAATAAGGGATATTGACAATTATTTTTTTTTGAGGAGGGGGGGGGGGGGGGAACAAATTAAAAAGGATAGTATAGGACACAAACTTGGGATGAAAGGAGTAGTTTATTTGTGTGTAATTGCAAAGTAACAAGCATTCTAATTGAATTAGATTACTATCAATGGATCTTAAATACTGATGAAATTGCTCCTTAGTTTGAGTAACACTACAATGCCACAATTTGTTTGCTATATGCCCTCTGTTTGTGAGTAAACTCATATATTCGATTCCATTGAATCGTTAGAAAGTGATGGATTTAAGCTTTCATGTTTCTGCGAGTTTAGCGTCTTGACAATTTTGTTTCTTTTTCAGGAGAAAGGATCTAAAGAAATTGCTCTTAAGTCAATGGGCAGAGCCATTAGCAAAACAGTAATGATAGCTGAATTAATAAAGGTGCACGCAGCAGATTAATTGTAGCATGTCTATGTGATTTATGTCCACTTACTGAATTCTCTTTGAAAGTATTTTCCAATAAAATGTATGTACTTTCTGTTTCCAATTACTCGATAAAGCATGTAACAATGTAATCTTTATGCATCAGAGGAAGATGGTTGGCCTTCATCAGATCACATCCATTGGTTCAACTGATATTACTGATACGTGGGAACCTTTAGAAGAAGGACTTCTTCCGTAAGATACATGCAGCAAAATTTAGTAATCCATGAAGTATTTTGCTGGTCTGGGATGTTTGCTTAATAACTTTCTTTATTTATTATCTAATAATGCAGGCTGGAGACTACTCGTCATGTGTCAGTCATAACAATTATCCTTTCAAAGGAGGAGTTAGGTACCTCATCAGCCGGGTAATCATGATTTATACTAGTATATCAACACTGCATTTCGTGCTCTTCCTTTTCTTGAATTGGTCATGACCACCGTTTGGTAAATGTTCGATCAGTCAATCAACTATGCCTCAATACCATACTAGTAGTATCTGGACTATGGTAAAATTGGCATTATTACTTGTGATGAGGAATACTATTAGATTTGGCCATCTGGTTTAATAGTTCAAAACAATACCTCTAACGGTACACTTCTAATCGTTCTTTGGATAAGAACTAGAGTATGTGTTAGTAATATTGACTCATTTGTATAAGATACTGTTACTGTTTCTTTTTTAACATCTAATACTAGTATATACTAATTTTACACTATCTGATTATCCAAAAAGGCAACTACAAGTAACTGTCCATGAAAAGTGGAATTGGTAACCTGGAAAATAAGGCAAATTACATGCTACAACAGCTTAAAATACATTGATGTGAAAATGCTTTACATTGTCGGTGTATATAATTTAAATCCATTTCGCACCATCCCGGTTGGTACATGTAGCAACTATGGATATCATGAAGTTGCAGATTGTGTAACTATGTCTTTGTGCTTGCATTTCTTGTTATGCCCCTTTCTTCATATCAATTTAATTTTCAGGTTTTGGTTTCAAGTCAAATAAATTGTCTCATAAGCAGTCGAAATTTGCAGGTATCAGCCACCTATTCCAGCAGATCAAGTCAGACCACTGACCGAATATGCTTATGGAGGAGGTACGCCATACATTGTTTTTTCATTAGGGACCATGCTTTTTTTTTCATTGTCTTTTTAAATTTTTTCATAAATTGAAGAAGGTGGTGACTGGTGAGGCTTGAACATAATGTTTATTTTAGTTATTGTATATCTATCTATATGTAGCTCCTTATTTTATGATTATGTTATGAATTTCCTTCTTTCCTGAGAATCTTAGAGTAATTGGTACAGTTGTTGCCTTGTGATAAGAGGTCACAGGTTACGTTTGAGCTGTGGAAACAGCCTCTTGCAAAAATACAGGGTTAGGCTGCGTACAATAGACCCTTGTGGTCCCACCTTTCCCTGGACTATACACATAGTGGGAGCTTAATGCACCGACTTCCTTTTTTGGTCTGCTTCTTTTCCTACACATCTTGGTTTACTGTGTACAGTGCGTTTTAATGATGGTGTGCCTGGAAATGGTGGAGAGGGCGGATGGAAAGGAGGACGTGGATATAATGGTAGAGGCCGAACTGGAGGAAGAGGTCGCAGTAATCGTGGACGTGGTAACAACTATGGTGGAGTAGCTCGTTCAATGCCCATTCAAGGCCAGGGTATGCTACAATCCTTTTTCACCTAAGATACATATATAGTACTACTAACTTTTCGTGTAAAACATATTGGTTCTGCTATATATATGACACCAACGTCTTATCTTTTAACATGAGATCGGATTTCTTGCAGGTCGGGGCCAAGGCCAAGTACAGGGACGGGGTAGAGGTCGTGCTCAGGGTACTAAATCGAATGATCCTGTTCGGGCATCAGTTGCTTATGTCTGAATGTTTAGGACAATTCACTTGCTATTTTTAACATGTGTTCATGCTTGTGTTCTTCAAAATCTAACAGAAACTCAAGCCCAATACTCCTCTCATTCTTTTAGGGTAAGATATGGCTTGTGATCGTGCAAACGATCAAAATGATCTAAGCTAATAAATGAACAGGTTAAGCTAGTCATGTTTTTTTTTTTCAATGAGTTATTTTGACACCCCTACTTCTCCTTATGGATTTGATCTGTCTTTATATGTCGTTTTACAAATTGAACATATATACTTTTACAATTTTTAGGAAATTTAATTTATGAGCCTATCATTTATTTTAATTTCTAGCAATATCATTTTTATTATTAAAATACCACGTGAAGTAGTGATTAAAATAAACTTAGAGAACAAGTAGTACATAAATTAGTTTAATAAGTTTCTTTTATCTGGAGGTGATAAGAGATGAGCTATTATACATTTTGTTTTTCTTTAGCTTTATTCAATTTCTTCCCAGTAGAAATATTTTTTGCTACTCAAAATTATTTTACATTATCACCTCCAAGAAAATAAATTATATGTTATGTTAGTCTTAGTTGTTGTGCTGCATAAACCACGAGGTCGGCAAAAATTAAACTGTTAGAGGAAAAACTAACACCACTTTTTTAATTAAATAAGCTTTTATATGCTACTATATCGCTAAAACCAAAAGTACTTCACTATTTCAACTCTACTGATTAAAATATTTTTTAAGTTGATTGAAGCTTTTTCTCTATAATTTACTTTCCATGAGGATTAAATTAAAGAAGAGATCCAAATCTTTGTGGTTGCTATTAAGAAATAAATTATATATTCTAGCGATACCTATTAAGAAATAAGTTATTTATATTTAAATTAGCCCAAACGAAAAGCAAATATATAATACTAGTACAAGAGCTGTTAATTTTGGCTTGGTTTAAACATGACGCTTTTTTTTTCTTTTATAAATACCAGTCCATAAATCATTATGTCCACTGTCCAGCATTCCCACAAAGCCAAAAAAAATTTAAAAAAATTAGGCCTTTGGTTTTTTCTTTTCAAGGAAAAAAAAAAATGAGATCCTCATTATCCAACACAATTTTCATTACTCATTTTTTATTCTTTATAACTATTTGTTTTGATCAACATGTTCTTGCTAAATCTTATCTAAATGATTCTGAAAGACATTCAATTAATCCAATTTCACTTGAAGCATTTTCTCTCTTAAAATGGAAAGCAAGTCTTGAAAATACAAGCCAAACACTCCTTTCCTCTTGGTTAATTACTAGCAATAGTACTAATCCTTGTCATAATTGGTGTGGCATTTCTTGTGATAATATTGGAAGAGTTAATCGAATGAATCTTGCAAATTATGGGATTAGAGGTAATCTTCACCATCTAAATTTCACTTCTTTTCCCCATCTCCAATTGATTAACTTTTCCAATAACTCACTCAATGGTACACTTCCAAAAAACATGTTCAATCTTTCAAGACTAAGTTTCCTATATTTGAGTTACAATCATTTTGATGGAGTCATTCCACATGAAATAGGGCTATTGAAGAATCTCAAGCACTTAGACTTGTCAATAAATCGTTTTATTGGCTTAATCCCTTCATCTATTGGTAACTTGATTAAACTTGAGTTGTTATTTTTATCAGTTAATGAACTCTATGGCCCTGTCCCTTCAAGTTTTGGTAACTTAAAATCCCTTGTGCATTTGTGTTTGCTTAGAAATAAACTCAATGGATCACTTCCAAAAGAGTTTGAAAATCTTACACATTTGCAAACTTTTCAAGTAGCAGAGAACAATTTTTCTGGTCATTTGCCACAAAATGTGTGCCTTGGTGGATCACTTGCTAAATTCATAGCATATGACAATAAATTTATTGGTCGTGTCCCTAGAACCTTGAAAAATTGCTCTACACTATCAAGAGTTAGGCTTGATGGTAATCAATTGTCTAGCAATATATCAGAAGCTTTTGGTGTCTATCCAAGTCTAGTTTACATGGATTTGAGTCACAATAAACTATATGGCGAGTTATCGTCACAATGGGGCTTTTCTCATAATCTAACAAGTCTGAAGATCTCCAAGAACAACTTGTTTGGTGCCATACCAGTTGAGATAGGAAATTTGATCAAACTAGAAATGCTTGATCTCTCTTCAAATCACTTGACCGGCGAAATTCCTAAAAGTTTAGAGAGGCTAACTCTCTTGCTGGTAATTGATTTACATGAGAACAGAATTTCAGGAGAAATACCTATAGAAGTGGGGAAGTTGTCTAAACTTGCAAGACTTGACTTGGGTGCGAATGATATGAGTGGAAAGATTCCAGGAGAAATAGGAGATTGTAGGCAGCTTTGGTACTTGAATTTAAGCAAGAACATGCTGAATACAACTATTCCTTCTAATTTAGGAAACTTGCACTCACTAGTGTATCTTGATCTCAGTTATAACATGCTCAGTGGTGAGATACCGTGGCACATAGGGAGTTTGAGAAGTGTAGAAAGAATGAATCTTTCGCGAAATAACTTGTCTGGTTCAATCCCACCTAGTTTCAATGAACGCGTTAGTTTGAGGTCAATTGATATATCTTGCAATCAATTGGTTGGTCCCCTTCCCAAGATCGCGGCATTTCAAAATGCATCGCCTGAAGAATTAAGAGATAACAAGGATTTATGCAGCAATGATCATACTGGTATGAGACCTTGCTCTTCGTTGAGGAAAAAAGAGAGAACAAGTAGAAAGCTTATATTGACATTAACTCTGTCTCTAATTTTGGTTGCCCTGCTTCTACTTGTGATTACTTGTATACTTTTTCGAACGAAAAGGAAAAGAAATAGAAGTATTCAGCCTAGAGAACCATCAAGCAATTCTTTTTCAGTTAGGGGCTTTGATGGAAAGGTAGCATATGAAAACATAATTGCAGCAACAGAAAACTTTGATAGCAAATATTGCATAGGGAAGGGAGGACATGGAAGTGTCTATAAGGTTGAGTTACCATGTGGTCAAGTTGTTGCAGTGAAAAAAGTTCATGCTTTAGAAGATGAAGAATCTGATGACAACTTGATCAAAAGCTTTTCAAAAGAGATACAAGCTCTAGTAAACATCCGCCATCGGAACATTGTGAAGCTTTATGGATTTTGTTCACACGCGCGCCATTCATTCTTGGTTTATGAGTTGTTGGAAGGAGGAAACTTGTCACAAAACCTTAGCAATGAGGGTAGAGCAAGATATTTAAACTGGTTCAAGAGGGTTGATATTGTCAAGGGGATAGCGAACGCGTTGTGTTACTTGCATCACGCGTGTTCACCTCCTATAGTTCATAGAGATATATCAAGTAACAATGTTCTCTTAGATGATGAAGGCAATCCCCATGTTTCTGATTTTGGTACTGCTAAACTCTTAAGGCCTAACTCCACCAATTGGACATCGTTTGCTGGAACTCTTGGCTATGTAGCTCCAGGTATTTAGTCTTCTTTACTTTCTTAAACTTCGTGTTAAGTCAAAATCAGACAAACAAATTGAAAAAGATAGATTATATTTTTAACTAGGAATTCATTACTTCAAAAACCTTTCACACAAATTTTCTAATTTGTTTGCAGAGCTTGCTTACACAATGAAGGTAAATGAGAAGAGTGATGTTTACAGCTTCGGGGTGCTATCACTAGAAGTTATTATAGGTCATCATCCAGGTGATATTATTGAAGGTATATCATCATTTTCGCCAGCATCAGGAGCAAATGTAACGCTGTTAAAGGAATTGATTGACAAACGGACACTAGCTCCTGGAAAACAAGAAGCAGAAGAATTAATCAAGATCACAAAACTAGCATTCGCGTGTCTTCATCAGAGTCCTCTAGCTCGGCCAAGTATGAAGCAAGTTTGTGCATCTTTATCAAAAGAAAATTGGCCTTCAAAAGGCTTGTTCTCCACTGTTACATTAGGCCAGTTGCTTGAACCAACACTACTAAGATGTTGATTTTTTTTTATATTTTTTTTGCTTACCTTTACATTACTGTATTTGTTAGTATACATTTTTGACAAGAAATACAAGATTGAGGATGTTCGATTGAAGAAATTTCTGAACAAATTTTTAGAATTTAAAATAGTTGACAATAACATAGATTGTCATGTATCAAGATCAAGAACTACAAATCATTATTCATGATCTACTTAGAGAAGGTATGATTGTGACTCTCAACAATGTTCCTGAAATGGAAAAGAATTTGATATCCACATCAAATATGTTCTTGTTTATAACAAGGCTGTAATTAGCAAAAATAATATGTATTGAGAGACTTTTCAAACTCAATATAATTGTGATATGAATAAAATGATTTTAATCCTAGCAGATAGTAGGAGAAGGAGTAGGAGAAAGTATGCTCATCATATATAATTGAGAGTAGACAATCTTACAAAAGAATACATAATCTTATAAAAATGAATATATTATAGTTCATAAATAAAATATTAGAATATTTGAAGGTATCGTATTGATAAATCATAAATCTTGATGTTTTTTTATGAATAAATATTTGTGTATATATATATAAAGATTTACTAGTCAATATTAATAATTAATAGTAACTAGCTAGCTAATTTTAAATTCTTTCACATGGTACAAATAATCTTTTCACGCTAAATATAAGTTTTCTTTTTTTGGTAAAATTTGAAATAGTAGGTCTTTTTCTTACGAGATAAAACTTATGAATCAAATTTTGCATTTAAAAATAAACATAATCAAAATCATAGTTATTTCAAATCACATATTCAAATGCCAATTAAAATTAGGGAAAAGGCTCAAAAATGCCCTTAACCTATTAGAAAAGGTTCAAAAATGCCCTCCTTCCACCTATTAGTTTAAAAATACCCTTAATGTTTTTTTAGGCTCAAAAATACTCTTTAGTTAACAGAAATCTGACGTAGAATTTAACTAAATAAGTGGCCCACATAACTTTTTTTTTTTTTTATCAAATAAATAAACCTTACACTCAAACCCATTTTTGATAAATCTAACCCAATTTTAGTATCTTTAATCTTATACCTCTTGTTATTTACTTGTTTCTGTCACATGGAGATTTAAACTTTTGTTTGCTCATTATCTCTGACTAAATCACTTTTGAAAATGATTAAAACTAGAATTTTTTCTAAATTTAGGATTAGTTCAAACTTTATACATATGCGGTAGATTTTTTTCTTTGCCTTTCAAGATATAAAGCATCATATGAAAATATTTTAATTGCTTGCTTTCATCTCTTGTTTAATCCGTATGTCTGATTTTTTAAATAACTAGACTTTACAAACACATTGGGTTTATAAAAATTCGGCTAGTTTTGAATTGGAAGTTGTTCTTAAAGAAAAAAAGAAGATGAAGAAAAACATTCAAATTGACAGTAAAACGGTTTTGGATTGGGTGGAGTTATTTTATTTGATTAAAAAAATTAGCTGGACCAATGAAATTTTGCCACTTGTGTAGTTAAATTCCACATCAAATTTCTGTTAATTAAAGGATATTTTTGAATCTGAAGAAAATGCTTTTAAACCAATAGATGAAAGGAGGCATTTTTTAACCTTCTCTAACAGATTAAGGACATTTTTGAGTTTTTTCCTTTAAAATTATATGACATGTCCAAAATAGTACAGTATGATATCAGCCGTAGATTAGGGGGATGCAGTTAGATTAGGTGGAGACGCGAAGCAGAAAACCATGAGTTGCATTAGGGCAAAATATTATAAAGCATCGCCGTCAGTGTCTTCTATTAAATCCCCAACTCTTCACCTTTTCTTCTCACAGCAGCTGCTAATAAGTTTTCACCCATCTGAATGGCGAAAACTCTCTTCTTTTTTTCCTATTTGTTTTTATTTATTTATTTATTTGGGTTATGAGAAGATACTTTTGTTTCATATTTTTTGTTCTAATTGTCAGTGAATGTGATTTCGCAGTGGAGAATGATGATATCTTTGCATATGTGCAAACGCAGCATCGCCTAATTAGGCGATGCAGTGAGCGGCACTTTCCACACGAGATTTCTGACTCCCACTTCTTTTTTCTTAAAGAAAATAGCGATTTCTAACATTCTCACTACTTTTTATGAATGTTTTCATGACACTGTTGAAAGAAACATTCAGGTATACTGTTAAGTTAGGATTTGGAACAAAAGTTCTCCATTTTAATGGTGGATTTTGGGTGAAGCCACAAATTATGCTCAAAACAAAATTTAGATAAACAAAACATATTAACATGTTATCACAACATTTACATAACTCAGTTGTAATAAAAGAAACAGCTGATTTATTAAGAAATCTTCCAAGTTTGGATGTAAAGTAGAGAACTTTTTGGGTCTTTAAGAAAAATAAGTGCTTTTTTTGATTCCGAGTAGGTGTCTGTATCCACATTAGAATTGAATTAGATCTGGGTTTGTGCCGGAATTCGACTTCATACCTTTTGATTAAAGATGGAGAGTATTTAAACTATATTTCAATCTTTGTTGGTAAAATTAGTGAATTTTATTTGTCTTTTGTCATGTAAAAAAGAATTATTATGAAAGGTCAAAGCAAGGGGATTGAGGGATTAGGGGTGAGCATTAATCGCATTAAATTGAAAAATCAAATTAAATCAAATTTTTATTTGGATTGGTCTTTAGATTTGGTTTTGGATTTATAATTTATTTTGTCTAGTTTTTTAGTTTGGTTTCAAATTAAAAAAAAAAAAAAATTATATATGTGTGTGTGTTATTAATTATTGATAGAATAATCAAACCGAAAAAGTCGAAGAGGAAAAATAATTAAATCAAATTTATTTTGGATCAGTGTTACAACTTTTTCAAAATCAAAAAATTCAAATAGAATAGTACAAAATCAAACCAAAAAAATTGAATGCACAACCCTAAAGGGATGGTGGGGATCAGAGATGTGAGAAATAATCACAATTTAATTAATTAATACAAATATTATTAATATGTTATATTTAACATTATTTTCATACATATTATCAAACGGTCTCTTAACGTGGAAAGACATTAGAATCAAAGGTGAACTCATGATTGGAAGACGATGGGGCACTACTAAAAGCGGATGTGAGTTAGTGAAGCAATATACAAAATATAAATTAAACAAAAACTAGCATAGTTTACTCTATTAGCGCAAATTGCTAAGATGCTCGATGACGAGTTGTTGGACTACTATACCAATTCAATTTATATGTTTTATGGTGCACATTTAATCATATAATCCTTATTTATGAATATACGTGTATATACACAACAACAAAAATTAAGAGTGTATGGGTGCACGTGCAACCACACCTTCAAGAATGTGTGCTCAGACTCAAAGCCCTACGGGAAGAGCAGAACTCTCTTGCGAGAGAAATGACATTAAAATACCGAGGTAACGAAAGTGGAACTCAACAGGAGGAATAATAAAATTGAAGGAACAGGAGACAAGAATAAGAATGAAGCACGATGAATAGACAGGGGATGGATAGTCCTTGGAGCCGTACCCCAAAAAGAAGATCAAGGAAATCTCTACCATCAGGCTTCGAATCTGAGGTTGAGGTCCAGAATTCTATCTCGAATCTACAGAATGACCAATTTTTTTCTCGAAAATCGCTCTTGGGGCAGGTTCCACGCCTCTAACTAGAACTAATACGTAAACAAGATATTGTCAATTCATATGTTGAGATATCATCATGTGATTAAACTAAGAAATTTACAAGATGATGAATTTTGTAATTGACACATAAAGGATTGTTGAATGAGATAGAAGGATAAGTATTGATATTGTGGCTTTGAATAGCTTTTGTAAACTGTGTCATGTGCATGGTTCTCCAATTCAATATGTTAGAATAGTTATGACGGTCAAATTAATTACTATTAGAAAAGTTAATAGAGTGAAGATTCTAACTTATGCAAAAAAATGTTGTTGATATAATTCGGGAACGAGTGATAAATTTATGAGAGATAGAAGTGATATGTAAAATATTTTAAAAAAATTTAAGCATGTTGAATCATGTCAGATTTATATATATTCCTAAATGTTTGAACACAATTTGATAGTCTGACTAAATTTTCTATGACTTTGTTGAAGAAAATTTCTTGGATCCCAAGTTTATTCACATCCATCTAATTAATTAAGTGTGAGTATCTCTTGGTCGTCCAAATATTTCCGTCATTTACATTTTCTACCGACCTAACAATATTGGCCATCTCTTTTTATACCCCTAGTTACTCCCCATGTATTTTGACATCCACGCGCCTCATAGTTGACTTCCCTATCTGTTCTCCTTTCCAAATTGTTGCTTTAATGTTCCTTAGTGATTTGAAGGTCTATGTTACCATTTTTTTTAATAGTGGTCTAAATCCTTGCATGGGCACTCCCCTCCTAGTATGATACTTAGAGTACGTTTAATACGAAGTGTTAAGTTTCGTAGAGGGAAAAGCATATCCATAAGTTGATATGTGACCGATAAATTTGAACAATTTTAATACACGATATTGGCTATTGACTAGTGTAATGCATGAAAGATTGATTGAGATACTACCCATTCCAATATCAACTTCTCAAACAAATTTTGTTAAAGGGAAAAAGCATAGCAAAACAGTGTTCAACTAAATTAAGAGATTATCAGAGACATCAAAATCACTGGACATGGCCAAAATCTATAACAGACTTTGTTGCCTTTTTTTTTTTTTTTTTTTCTAAAAAAAGGGACTACCATTACTAGTACTGGAAACTAAGAGACAACTTTTAACTATCTGTTTGAATATATTCTATTAACCATATGTTAAAATATAGTATTTATTATAGAATAAATATTTATTCAATTTTAATAAATCATGTATTCATTTATGGTATCTGTTTACTTATATAATAGATGATTTAGTGTGTATAGTTTTAGCTTATACACTGAGGATCAAATCATCGGTTCTTATAAGTATAGAGTTTTTGTTCACAATCTAGGATGTAAATTGGACATGCCACCGGTACAATTGTAGCACAAGATTATATGTAATTTAGCTTGATTATGGGAACGGTATAATTCCAACTTCTTGTGCTAGTGCATTTTGTATGTATTGAATGGGACCGAGTAGAGATAATTGTTTTAGACTTACTGACAAAAACATATTCTCTAAACTATTAAATGTACTTATATTCTTAATCCTGATATAACTATTATGATCTGTATATATTAATAATCGTTATGATTTATTAAAAGATGAAATTTTGAGATGGGTCAATATGCCTAGTAGATTGGATGATAATAATAGATATTGATGAAATAATAAGTTAGTTGATGAAATCCATGTCTCGTTATAGAGATTGATTGATATGCCTTTTTGATAAACTTATAAGTTTTCATCCTGTCAAACCTTCCAAGTTGATTTATGAATCCGACAAATGAAATAAGTTAAGCAGTGCTCCAAAGGAAATTAATCCTTGAATTAAATTCGTCAGTAATTTAATATATTGATTAATATTTGTAATCTTAACATGGGAATTACATAAGTGTTTAATGGGAAATTACGAATTATAAATAGAGGAGTGCAATTACGAATTTCTAGTAGAATGCTTTGTAATTTATTATGATAAGAATAATTCAAATTAATTATTTAGAATTATTTCCATAATAGGAAGCTTCAGTAATTAATTTTGTGGTCCCTACAATGCACATATTTAACTAGAACTCAGAATCCTATTTCTAAAGGGAAAATGGGAGAGACGTCTAGTTTTCTTTTTAAAAAAGAAAACTAACGTGTATTTTTCGATGAAAGAAAAATAGCGTGTGTTTTGTTCTCCTCTTTGGATTACGAATAAATCTCGTAGAGATTCTCCTAACCTAGAAAAAGATTGAATGTTTTGTATTTGATATTTGCCCACCCAAGTATTGAGAGAGTTTGGATGTGAACTTGGGATTATTGTAGAAGATTACATAACTGTTGTCTATCTTGTGGATTCACTTAAAGATCTGTTTAACTTGAGATTCGCTTGAAGGTATCTGCTCACGCTTAAAGAGGTAATTCTTGAATTAAATTTCAGCAAATTTATGTGTTCTAGCATAATTGTATATGTTCTAGCATAAACGATTTAATTATCTATTATTCATGTAAACAGTAAGATTCTGGTATGCTTTCGCTATGCATATATTTTTCTAACACTATCTAGTACTAATTTTCTATTTTGATTGGTATGTTTTATAACCTTTTATTTAAGGTCGTGTCATCAATAAATTGAAAAGATACGTCGTGTCTCGTTTAATTACCTCTTTCAAATATTTCTCCAATCTACCTTTACTTCTCCTTAAATTCACTATGGGCAATATTTCACATCTTTAAATTGAGTTATCTATGCATTTCTTTTCACATATTCAAATTATTTCAGCCTAACTATTTTATATTTGTAGGAGTCACTCTCACCTTATTTAAATATATCTAATTTTATCTCTTCTAAATATATATATCCACACATCTAGTTCAAAATCATCATTTTCACAACTTTCGTCTTATGAAGATGATTTTTTTTTAAGGAGTCTCTCAAGTTCACATTACTTTTTTATGTTTTTGTTTTAATCATTCAGTTGATGCAACGAATATTTTGGCATTGGTATGGTTAGATATTTTTTTACGGTGTTTAAAATTTATAGGTATAAACTATATATATATATATATATATATATATATATATATTATATTGTATTATTTTATCGAGTATAATATTAAATAAATTGTATCGTTCTTCATCATTACATATTGTCACATATTCATAATTTAAATGATAAACCTACAAGAAAAGTAAGGTACATGGTAGAACTATTATGGAAATGTAGGATAAATAATGAAATATGATTATTCCCTCTATCCAACAATAGTTATTCACTATAATATTTTAGGATGGCCAACGATACTTTTTTTGTTTATAAAATCAATGAGTAATTTACTATGTTATGTCTATTTTATCCTTACTATTAAATACTATTCATTTTTCAAATGAATTATTTTTAATAAGAGTGCTTTGATAAAATTACCTCTATTATTTAATGTTTCTTAATCGATGTGTCAAGTCAATAATACACAACTATTATTGAATAAGAGTATTAAATAATAAATAAAAACAAAATAAAAAAATATTAAAGTAACTACACGTTCACATCAAATAGGTCATTACTATGAGTCATTTGTCGTTATTTAACAATGACTTTAAACACTACAATATACTCTAATAAAATTTAAGTAATAATTAAAATAGATGTGTAATTTATGCTTAGAGCACTGTACGGCGGTTGGATTAAAGGAAGTTAGACGGATGAGATTGGATAAGAGAGAGAAGGTTCGGATCGTCATGAAAAGAATGCTTTGGATCCCCAAATTTATCAAATTTGATTAAATGCACACCAACCTCAACGTTTGACTGATTATTACGTATGTCTCATAAATATAATTTATTGTATCGTATTATATTAGAGTGTATTATATTATATTATTTTAATAAAATACAATGTTTGAATATATTATATTATTTTTTTTCATTATAAAATATCACGCATTCATGATTTAAATGATAAATTTTTAAAAAAAGTAAGGTACATGATAGAACTATTATAAAAATATAGGGTAAAAGATAAAATATAATTATTATTGAAAAATAAATAAAGATAAAATGAGAAGAAAATATTTAGGTAAAGACGCGATCATACCAAATCGATCCGTAACATTAAACATATCTTTTTGTAATTATCTAACAATAAATTTAAACGATATGATACAATAGAACTTAAGTAACAATCAAAACAAATATTATATGTTAATTATCAATAAAATAAAATGCAACGAGTAACAACTATCCAAATAAATGTAAAAGTAAAATAAAAAATAGTAAAAAAGAAAGCTCCTTTATTTTGTACGCTCCATCGGAAAATTTCCAAACACGCTTTCCTGCACGTGATCGGGTCGGGTTCGTTAAGAAGCGGGAAATCCCTCAAATTCAAATTTCAAACCCTTATCCCTTCAATTAAATTCAAACAGTGCCCCAAATTTGAAAATTTTCACAACGAAAACCAAAATTCTCTATCTCAGGTATGATCTTCCTGCCAATTTTTTCTTTTACTTTTGATTCTTTTTTTCCATTTTTTTTGATTGTTGAATGAAAAATTGCAGAGATGGATTTGGAAAATATGAAAAGGAAACAACTACAGGCATTATGCAAAGAACATGGAATTCCTGCAAATTTAACCAATTTGGAAATGGCCAACAAGCTTTCTTCACTTCTTAAGGTAATGGGTAATCTTAATTTCTTTATTTATTTTCTGGGTTTCAAGAAAATTTCAGTCTTTTTGGTTAAATTTGTCGTTAATGTTTAGGTAAATGATGAAAAACCCTTAACTCGAGGGCGATCATGTTTAAAGATGTTGGATGAAAATGAGTCTGATGTTGTTAATAGGAAGGTAAAGAAAGTGAAGTTTAGTCCTGATAATGAAGTTATTGAGTTTACGAGATCGGCTCAAGTGAAAAGGGGAGGGAGGCGGAAGACAATGTTGTACAAGAACAATTTAAATGTTAAGAGTGACGGGTTAAAAGTAGGCATTTTGGATAGTCCAGTTAGGGTTACTAGGTCGCAGGGAGTGAATATAGAAGATGGTGTTACTGAGAAAAAGGGAAGGACAAGGCAGGTGAAAGATAGTGTAATTTCAGTGAATAAGAGTAAGGGTGAAGTTGGAGTGACCACAAAAAGAACATTGAAGAACAAGGAAGTAGTTATTATACAGGAAAAGAGGGAAGAAAATGAGGGAGCGAATGATGGTGTACGGATAAGTAGAAGAGTAAGAAGTCGAAAAAATGCTAAAGAGAGTGTAGAGGATTCTCAAGAGGAGCCGAAGATGGACGGAAGTGAAAAGGTAATTGATAGGGAAGAGAAGAGGGACAAGAAAGTGACATTCATTAGTGGTGGTCACATGGATGAGTGCAGAAAGTCTGAAACAAAAGCCAAGGAGCCGAAAAGAGTAACGAGAAGAAAATCTATGGCTCATAATCAGACCTTGCCTGTTCAAATTGAGGTTGATGCTGAAGTAAGGGAGGAGGTTGCGGAAAAGCCAGCTCGGGTTACAAGGTCTCGGAACTTGAAACCAGTTGAGGATAATGTCAGTAACAAATGGAACTGGACTAGGGGTAAGAAAGCCATTGAGACAAGTGAGGAACTGCTTTGTACTGAATTTGTTGAATCTTCAGTTGAAGTTGTCAAAGATGAAGTCAGAGTAATCACAAGAGGGTCTCGGCAGAATAGTGTTGTGGAGGTACCCGAAAAGGCTTTGAAGAGGTCTGGAAGGATAGCTAATAAGGATAAGGGATCAAGGTTGAGTGATGATATTACTAAAGAAAAGATGGTTACTAGGGGTAGGACAAGAAATCAGTCTAGCTCGACTGTAGAAGCTTCAACATCAGAAAGTGGAATCAAAATTGTTGAATCGAAGGGGAAACATGAAGTGGTTCTTCAACTTGAAGAACCTGTAGAAGTTCCTCCTAGAAGATGTGATAGGCGCAAATCTGTTTTGCCTTTGGAGAAATTGAGAGGTGATGAAGTTGCGGCCAAGAAGGAGAAAAGAAATTTCTTAAATGCTAATGATGATGAGGTAAGGCAAAAAGTCACAGAAGAAGAACCAGAAGAGCCCCAGAAGGCATTGAAGCGGTCAAAAAGGCTTGCTACACAAGTGGAAGATTCAGTATTGACCAAAGATGATATTGCTGAAAATAAAATAGATAGACCACCTGAATCTCAAGGGACTCTTGAAGTGGTTCTTCAAACTGTTGAAGTTCCTATCAGAAGTAATAGGTGCAAATCTGTTGTTCCTTCTTTGGAGAAAGTAAGAAGTGATGAAGTTGTGGTTGTAAAGGAGAAAAAAAGCTTAAATGCTAATGATGGTGAGATTGGAAGTAAAAGGACAAAAGAAGAACCCCAGAAGATTTCAAAGCGGTCTAAAAGGCTTGCTAAACAAATGGAAGATCCTGTACTTGCTAAACATGATATTGCTGAAAATAAATTAGAAGAGAGGAGATTGTCAAGAAGGAATGTTGCTCATGCAAATGTAGACACCAATATATTGGACAGATCAGTGCAAGAAGAAACTTCTGTGGTAAAAGAAGAGAGGAGACGTTCTGGAAGGAGTGCTTCTAGGCATATACTTGCAGCAGTTTCAGATGATAAGAAGGAAAAGGGTGAGAATAATCTGACAAAGAGAAATTGCACTGTTCAAGATAAAGATTCTACCAACAAGTTCACCCTTCAAGATTTAGACTCGCCGAAACAGTCCATAAGTAGTTCAAAGGCAAGTGTCAAGGCATCAGTTGTTAAAAAGACAAGTACTGCAGGGAAGAGGCAGCAGGGTCGACTTAAACGATCAAATGTGGAAGTAGAAGTACTCATGCCTGAGGACATGGAAATAGTCAGAGAACCTGACAATAAAGATTGTAATATCTCAAGGTCAGGAGGTACAATGAGCTTCTCAAGATCATCTCTGAATGAGCTAGATGCTGTCCCAGATGATGCCAATATAGTTCTCGCTGGCACCAAGGATGACTCAACTGCTGAGTCGAGCATCCTAGCTGACAAATTAACTGAAGAAGGACCACTTGTAGATGCAAATTCTTCTCCATCTGAAAATAAATCCGCATCGAAATCTCTTACATTCAGTGATCCATTCAACTCTGATGGTTAGTGTATCTGGACTCAGGTTAATATTATGCATTTTCTTGTGAAGAGTGCTAATTCATTATTTCGTATTTTCAGCTAGACCTGAGGAAAACCTAGTTGAGGAGCTTTTGCAGGTTGACCACGAGGAGCAGCCTGCTAGCAAAGGCCTATGTCCTAGTTCTGTTTTGGCTGATGATGCAGTTCCAAATGACCTAACTTTTGACAAACAGGAGCCTGGTGCAACAGTAGTAGATAATGTAAAAGAATTTGTCACCAGATTATCTAATGACGTTTTTGATAATTGTTCACTAAGCCAGAGTAATAATATGGGAGAGATCTTTGATTCTGGAACTAAGGATGATGCAGCTGCTGAGTCAAGCCCCCTAGCTGACAAATTGATTGAGGAAGGACCACTTGTTGATGCAAATGCTTCCCCATCTGAAAATAATTCCATATCTGAACCATTCAGTGATTCATTCAACTCCAATAGTTAGTCTATCTAGTAATAAGTTAACATTATGCCTTTTTTTTGTGAAGAGTGCTAATTCATTATTTTGCATTTGCAGCTACACCCAAGGAGAACCTAGTTGAGGAACTTTTGCAGTGTGATCATGAGGCGCCTGCAGGCAAAGATCTATGTCCTAGTCCAATTTTGGCTGATGATGCTGTTCCAAATGAAATAACTTCTGACAAACAGGAGCATGGTTCAATAGCAGCACATAATGCAGAAGGATTGTCTGATGAAGTTCTTGATAATTGTTCACCAAGCCAGAGTGAAAATATGGAAGAAAACCTTGATTCTGGCTTTAAAGAACAATCGGAGACTGGATGTGTTGTTACTGAAGGAGTAAGTCATGGTGAACAGGAGCCTGCAAGCAAAGTCCTATGTCCTGGTTCTGCTTTGGCTGATGATGCTGTTCGAAATGACATAATTTCTACCAAACAGGAGCATGGAACAGTTGAGGCAGATAATGCCGAAGAAGTTGACACGGGTTTATTTAATGAAGTTCTTGATAATATGGAACAGCACTTTGATGCTGGCTTGAAAGAACAATCAGAGACTGGATGTATTGTTATGGACGGGGTAACTTATGGTGAACAAGAGCCTGAAAGCAAAGGCCTATGTCCTAGTTCTGTTTTGGCTGATGATGCAGTTCGAAATGACATAACTTCTGACAAACTGGAGCATGGTGCAATTGCAGCAGATACTGCAGAAGAATTTGACTCAGGATCATCTAAGGAAGTTCTTGATAACTGTTCAGTAAACCAGAGTGATAATATGGAAGAGAAGCTTGATTCTGGTTTTAAAGAACCATCAGAGACTCGATGTATTGTTTCTGTTGGTGTGAATTATGGTGAACAAGAGCTAACTGCAACGGACTATGCAAAAGAGTTGGATGCGGGGTTGTCTAGTAATGTTTTGTTGGATAATCTAGGTTCTTTCAATCATACCAATGAGATGGAAGGCAAAATTTCTGAAGCAGAAGCTGAATCTGGTCCTATGGAACAAGCAGACGCTGAATCTGATCTAGTGGAAGCTAATTATGATCTAGATGCACCCACCTTCACAAGTCAAGGTGAAATTCATGCAGAAGAATGTGGAAACTCGGAGGTGGTTGCTTCTGAGATAACTGTTTCAAGTCCCATAAAAGCAGTTCTAGATCTTCAAGGTAAGCAATGCTTTTCATTACTTACCGATTCTATGAATTTGATAATACATTGACCATCTCTTTTAGTTGCAGAACCTGGTATTCTTGGTGATGTCATCACATTACATGTAACTCCATTAGAGGACAGTGATGAAGAGAAGCAAGGTAGTTTCGAGGTTTTCTTACCTCCTGTTTTTTGCAATTTGCTCATTTCTATACCCTTTTTGATGCAGCAGGCGAAGAGTTAAAAATTTTGTTTGCCACTCCTGGTTATGTTTCACATTCTAAAGAAAAGAAAGCATTTTTGGATGGTGATTCAAGGGACGAGGGTCTCAACAGAGTGGGGCAAGGTTAGCTGCAAAGTGCTTCTTGTTACATTTTTACTTTTTGTAATTTATTGCTGTAAATCAAATTTTTGTTCGGCATTTTGCCTTGTGACTTCTGCAGTTTCACCTATTAGTGGTAATGATACATCAAGTCTCCAAAGTTCTGTCCGTGATTGTGGTGAACATGGCCAAGGTTAGTCCTAGACTTCTTCTTCTTCTTCCCTGAAGAGTATATGTTACTTACCGCTCGTTATGCTATGTTACAGGAGAGTATCTGAAAAGATTGTTTGCCACACCATTTGGTAGTAAATGCAGCAAGGTTGATATAGCAACTAGTAGTGCGATTAATGAGACAAGCAGTCAGTGCCAGCACAGTTTCCATGAAAATGAGCACATCACATTACATGTAACTCCATCAGAGGACTGTGATGAAGAGAAGCAAGGTAGCTTTGAGGTTTTCTTACTCCTGTTCTTTGCAATTTGCTCATTTCTATACCCTTTATGATGCAACAGGCGAAGAGTTAAAAAATTTGTTTGCCACTCCTGGTTATGTTGCACATTCTAAAGAAGAAAAGAAAGCTTCTTTGGATGGTGATTCAAGGGACGAGGGTCTCAACAGAGAGGGGGAAGGTTAGCTGCAAGGTGCTTCATGTTACATTTTTACTTTTTGTAATTTATTGCTGTAAATCAATTTTTTGTTCGGCATTTTGCCTTGTGTTTTTTGCAGTTTCTCCTGTTAGTGGTAATGATACATCAAGTCTCCAAAATTCTGTCTGTGATTGTGGTGAACATGGCCAAGGTTAGTTTTAGACTTCTTCTTCTTCTTCTTCCCCGAAGAGTATATGTTACTTGCAGCTCGTTGTGCTATGTTACGGGAGAGTATCTGAAAAGATTGTTTGCCACAGCATTTGGTGGTAAAAGCAGCAAGGTAGATATAGCAACTAGTATTGCGATTAATGAGACAAACAGTCAATACCAACACAGTTCCCATGAAAATGAGAACAGTTGGTCTTTCTTCCTTAATTATGATTTCTGAGGCATTTTATTGCTTAGTTTATATTCTTAGTTGAAGCTGTAGGATTTCAAATTTTAGGTTGTTCATTAACAAGCCAGTAGATCTCTTTTGCCCCTATTTCGTTTTAAACCATCAATTTTCTCTTACTTTGACCATATTCACTTATCACTTCGTAAGTATCTTTTGACATACAGCTGCATCATCTGCTGGTAATGGTAATTGTTTTTGTAAAACTCAATAAACATGTCCAACTCTTCAACTTGATGCAGTGGGGGAAGATCTTAAAGGTTTGTTTGCTACGCCCTCTGTTGTTTCACAATCTGTTGGAGACCTGCACTACCTTTTTCAAAATCAATTGAGTGGAGAAGCAATGACCACTAGAGGACTTGGCTCAAGCGGAAAAGAAAATTTAAGTGAATCTGTCAGGGGTTTGATTGAGAACAAGCAAGGTTGATCTGAAATTCCTTTTTTTGACATGGTCTCGTTTGAATAACCAGTTTCTGCCTTCCTGCTGGATTTTCAGTTGTTCACTTCGTTCTTCTTTCCTGCCCTCTTTTCTTTTCGGTTTCTAAGATTTGCTAAGGGATGTCTATTGTAACAGTGGAACAAGTAAGGACTTCATTTGCCTCACCAGTCTCTGTGAAATGCACTAACCAAGAGATAACTTCTACCAAAGGAAAGTGTAGCCTAAGTCATGAAATGCAATCTTATATTTGCAGTGGAGTGGAAAGAGATCTCCGTGAATCTGAAGCCGGGTCTATTGGAGTCGACCAAGGTAGTAAATTATCCATTTTAGCCATAATGGATTTACACAAGCTGAGTGTTCACACATGAAATTAGTTTGTTTCTGTTTAAGCTTCTTGTACTAACATCAAAGCCTTATTTCTTGTAGCTCCTGAGACTTCACATATCACTGCTTTCAACTTTGGTGATGAAAATGAACAAGGTTAGTCCAGAACTATCTCCCAGACTGTATAAACTAAATTTGACTGACTTCATCTTCTATTTGCTGCTTTATTGTGCATTAATAGTGTTAATTCCTGATGCGCAGAAGATCAATTGATAATGCCTTTTGCTTCAGCCAACATTACCCAGTCTACGGATCAAATGGATGGAACTCCAAGGATGACAGAAAACAAGAAACTTTTTATGTCTGGCAATGTTCAAGGTCTCTCTCGTAACAAAGTCTTTCCAGTTGCACATCCAAGTGCTATGGAACTGGAAGAGCCTGAGAGCATAGATTCTAAGCATTCTGAAGAACAGAATAAAGTTGAGAAGATCAAAGAAACTGTTGAGTGGATGAAAGAATCCAGTGCTGTTGAAGAAGAGAACAATGACGGTCAGGGTAATATGCTCTCTGCAACATCAGCTAAAAGCATGACTCCATTTCGCAAGGATGAGCTTTCTTCTCAAAAACCTAAGATCAAAGAAACTGCTGAGTGCATGAAAGAATCCAGTACTCTTGAAGAAGAGAACAATGAAGGTCAGTGTTCTATGCTGTCTGGAATGTCAGTTACAAACATGACTCCATTGCGGAATAATGAGTTTTTCTCTCAAGACACTAAGACAACAGACGTTGCAATGTCAGGAGAAATGGTTGGAGACACAGAGATGACTACAAGACATGAAAGCTGTGTTCAGGAAATTGTTGACATAGAGGAACAAAAAATCGAGGAAATAGTGGCTGACAGGGATTTATTGTTATTTTCTCCTCATGAACCTAAGACAGCAGATGTTGCAATGCCAGGAGAAATGGTTAGAGACACAGAGGTGGATACAATACATGAAATATGTGTTCATGAAATTGTTGACATAGAGGAACACAAAATTGAGGAAACACTGGCTGACAGGAATTTGTTGCTAAGAGGAGATGTCTCTAGAGGTCTTGAAGAAGATATTTATGTTGGAATTGCAAATGAAAGTAATTCTCCTGTTATTTCAGAGCTTACATGCGATGATATTGGATTTTCTGAACAGCAAATGGTGCCGGTGATCAATCAGAGCAGTCCAAACGAAAGTGCTTCTCCTATTTCAGAGCCTACATGTGATGATATTGGATTTTCTGAACAACAAATGTTGCCGGAGATCTATAAGAGCAGTTTCGAGAACATTAACACATCTGATGCTTTTAATGATGGTACTGAAGATCACTTGAGACTGCAGTTTGCCACCCCAATCAAAGAAACAAGCCCTTCCAGATTGGGTGAAGCTTCTAGTTGTCAATTGAAGACAGCAATGATTGCAATGGCTTCTGAAATGGCTGGTAAGCAGCCTAAGCAAGGGTTTGAATTTTCTGGAGAACCACTTACTGTAGAGATTATTAGTGGAGGTTCTGATAGAACAAAAAGATCTCATTTCTCCAAAGAGATTGAACAATTTGAAGGAGGGCCTCTGTTTCCTACACCATCAAAAGGTACATGTCCACTACAGTTTGAGGAAAGTCCTGGTTGTGAGGAAGATATCTTCAAGTATCTAGATGGTGTTAGGCTCCTTAACACGCGGGAACAAAATTTTGAACAGCACAGAGATCGTCAATTTTCAAATGAAACAACTGATGATACAGGTGAAGCTACACTTCATTGGTTTCAAACAAACGATGACAATGTTCCCAGACAGACAGAACTGGAGACACAGAAAGGTAATATTAGTTTTCGATGTTGTGTGTGTGATTAATTTGCAAGTCTGAGTATATAATATAATGAATTCTTGAATGGTACAATTATGAATTTGGAATGGTTAAATGAAGTGCAGGTGGAAGAATAAGAAACGTCTTCAGATGCTTGAAACATTTGAAATCAGTTTTCTTGGAACACTATATAGAGGAAATTAAAAAATATTAAGGATAAAATATTAAAATATTTGATCAAATGAAAGTGCTTGTAAGATGAAACTTATAAGCTGGGGATAAATAGCTTATGGTTTAGAAGCACAACTGCACAAGGCTTATAAACACTTTTATGTTTACCAAGCACATAGATAATCCAAAAATTGCTTATATGCCAATTTGACTGGCTTATAAGCTCATCAAAACACCCTCTTTATCCACTGATATATGGTTTTGATGGTTAAGAAATGTGGCAGTGCTATTGGGATTATTATTACCAAATGAAGTACTGGATATTATCAGGTAGGTCTTAAGAATGATTGGCTCCTAATCCTAAAAAGTATTGAGGAAATATAGATTTTACTTGTACACTTTTCTCATTTTCTATTTTGTAAGGTCCCTAAATAGATGCATAAGTCTGATATTTGGACTGCCAATGATGCAGAAATTGATTCTGCCCGGCCGTTCGAGCCCTTGCATGAGGAAGGGGAAGTCACAGAAGATAATGCTCAGGCTGAGGGCAAGGAAGACAATCATCCAGTACCATATCAAGAATCTATTGAAGACGAATTAATTAACACTGATGAAGCAGCAAAAAGTGGTGCTGTAAGTGATGCAATTTGCCAACAACCTAACATTCTGTTAACTGACATCAAAACTGAGAACATAACTCAGGAGAGCACAAGGAAGACCGATGGCTTTTCCGTTAGTGCTGGTGAGTTCAATAAGTCTGTATGAGCAACAATGTGGCAACCTCAGGTTATCTTGAATTGTTTTGTTTTATTAATATTTTTCTTTGTGCACGAAATTTGTACATAGAGGTTAGAAACCTCAGGGTATCCATTTCTTAACCTAAGAGGCAACTTTATGAAGATTTTGTGATCTTTAACTTTCAATTATCTTGAATTATTTTGTTTTATTAATTTTTTTCTCCAAAATTTTAAACTGCTTACTTAGTAATGAATTTCAGAAAGTGGAATTCTTGAATTTGATGCTGAATCCACTGCATTAAGAAGTCAGGAACCGATTATCATCACAGTAGAAGAGACTAAGGGAGATGAAGTGCAAAAATTAGAAGCGAGCAATATCAGTAACACTTTCCTAGAGAATATTCCCAATGATGATGAATATGCGAAAAACAATTCAACAGTTTTGCCTGCTGATGAGCAGATCCACTTTATAGAACATTATGCGATAGAAAATGCTTCAAGCACTGAGGGGTTTACTGCTTTCACAAATGAATGTCAACATGTTACCAAGGAAAATGATCTTGCTGCTGAGGGGGACAGACTTGTTATATTTGAATCAAATGAGAGCATGCCTACGATTGTTAACAATTCAGGTCTCACCACACAAATGGACATGCCTGGAATATTTGCAGAAGAGCCTCAGCGTGTAAGTGATCAAGAGAAGTCAAGTGCAGCTAAGCAACAAGATGAGGATTCTTTTGATAAAAAGGAGCATGAATCAACCAGAGCAGTGTTATCACCTTCTTCTAAATCTCATGAAAGCATTAGCTTTATCGAGGAAGGTAAACAGGGCTGATACCCGCTGGATTTGTCTGATATATTTCGAACATTTAGGTTTGACTATACTAATTATGCATTTGTCATGTCATTTAGGCATTGCTGGTGAAGGTACATTGATATTTGAGAAAAAGGATGAGTTGGCTGAAAAGAAAGTAGCTTTAACCCCAGCAGCAGGTGTGGCTAAAACATCTTTTGCCAAGCACTTGAACTCCTCTGTGAAAATGAAGAGTGCCAGAAGCATTCTGATACATGGAACCCCTAACAAACTAACTCAGATAGCTGACATGAAAGAAAATGCTCCAAATGTTAAAGGAGATATCAGCACTTTAACTAAGTTAAAGCCTGATAAACGACCTGCTTTGAAAGACCTCCCAAGGAAATAGAAGAAACATGTGTGTAAATCTTGTGAGTTTTTTTCTGTTTTGATTGTCCTGGTTTGATGATTGCTGCATATCTCATGGCCTATACTTCTGTTACATGAGAACAAATAGGTTGTGTAATTATGTCATTTTTATGTTATTCCATGGGATTGACATTGTAACTGTTCTTATTTTTTTGGTAAAAGATTGATTGACAAGAATGTAAGGATTTTATTACCAAATCTCACAGATAATTTCCAGATTTCCCAGCTTCAATTTGGAACAATTACCTTCATAGGCTAAGTTGTTTAAAACTATGTCAACTTGAAATGCTATGAAGCAAAGGTATCTTGGTTTTGCAGCCAAGTAGTTAGTGTCCTGAAGTGCCAATGGGTTATAATGCGATGTCTTCCATCAAATTATTTGTTGTGATTTTTAAAAATAGTTAGCTCAAATTAATTTGTAATTTTTTAAGTTTAATACAAATTAATTATATTTTCTCAATTTATAATTTGTATTTATTTGTTATGAAGACTATAAACATCTCGATTATGACACATAAATAGAGTAACTAATATCATATCTTAAAACATAAATAAGGATAAATAATGCTCCCTCTGTTTAAAAAAGAATGACTTCCTTTCTTTTTTATTCTGTTTCAAAAAGAATGGTTTCTTTCTTTTTCTGGTAATATTTTAATTTCAGCTTTTTACGTGGTATGTTTAAGAACACAAGATTAAATGACAATTTTGTATATTTGACATAACTTTAATTCAGGACCATAAAATTCAAAAGTCTTCTTTATTTTCTTAAACTCCATGCCGAATCAAACTAGGACATTCTTTGTGAAACGGAGGAAGTAATAAATTCCTCCTAATTAATATTCTATTAAGAGATGTATAAAAAAAGAAATGTGTAAAAGAAGAATATATATATATATATATATATATATACACACATAGAGAAGATGACGTGACATCTCTCTATGATCTCCATTCATATTATCTATTTTCTCATTTTTTTGACTATTTTTCCTTCATTATTTATTTATTTTATTTTAATATCTTAAAAAGTTTTTACATTTAATTACTCAACTTTTCACCTACCACTATAGTATATATTTAATATCTTTAATAAAATAAGAAATAACTACTCATAACTCACACATCTTCAACTTATACTCTTAATAATATTCATAACTCTTTTTTTTTAATCTTCATAACCCTCAAAATTTAATTTGTAAGTTTATGTCTTATGATATTCCTCCTCTTTGTCTATATAAATTCATATTTTGTATCAAGAAAATTTTCATTCAAAATTATTCTTTCACTTCTCCATCATCATATCATACATTAGGGTGAGGAAGAAAACGTTAATAATCACATCATATGGTTGCTTTCAACAAAGTCATAAAGAAATTATGAGTAAGAATGCTTCTATTATGTTTTTAAATTATACATTTTTTTACTTTAATTTATGTGATATTGTTTATTTATTTATTTATTTTAAGCGAATTTAACTAATCTTTGAAACTAAATTGAATAAGTTTTCTGACTTTAATCATGGTTCATCATGAAATGTAATAAATATAAATGAATATTGAGAATTCTTTTTGGAGAGTTACAACTTATCTTATTTTTTAATTGACTAATTATGTAAATATTTTTTAGATTTATAAATATTAAGATAAAAAGAGAAATCTCATAATTAAGAGAGTTAAAAGGGATGGGTTTTTTTAAGCTATTTGAAAAGATATTCCATTAGACTATTCTAATTTAATAATTTCATTCTTTTGGGAGAAAATGAAAGATTTAAGTGATAAATATTTATGTCTTTATATTTACAACAAAGAATAGAAATAAGTGGAGTAGTAAAGTTTGAATTCTTACAATAAATAATAGAAATTAATGAAGAGGGTAGTAATTGACACATTTTTTAATAGTAATAATAAATAGAAATATAGTGAAAATCATAACAACAACAAAAATGAGAAAAAATAAATAAATAGGATTCTTGGCCAAAGAAGGTGTCAAATCACTTTTTAATATCTTGCTTTATATATATATATATATATATATATATATATATATATATATATATATATATATATATATATATATATTAATTTTTCATTCTTTAATATATTTGAAGATATTTTAAAAAATATACGGTTTAATTAAAATATAATCTACATTTGAATGAATTATGGGTGGTAATTTCATGCATTTGTATAAGTGTACAAATAATCATATAATATTATTTCTACAGAAGTTAAATTTTAATGAAGTGAATGAAGTTAAAAATAAAATAAAAATGAGAGACAGGAGAGAGTTGATTGGATGGTAAGCACTCCTCACTTTCAACCTTAAGGTTGTGAGTTCAAGTCACTAATAAAGCATAATGTGTGGGAGCACTTGGGAGGGGTTAAAAAAATTGAGATGGGAGATAATAGGAAAATTAACCTTTTTTATAATAATAAATTTCTCCCTAATTAATACATTTGAGAACAAAATAATTTTTTGTATAAAAAATATTGTCATTAGTGACGAAATTAGATTTTGTTCACCTATGAAATACACATAACTTTAGAGACAATTGATGTTGTCACTGATTGAAGTAAAATAATTAGCGACAATATAATTTTGTCGGTAGTAATACCCTTTTTAGTGACAAAGCATACTATTAACTACAAAAAAAATATATATACTTTTTACGACAAATAAATTTGTCACAAATGTTTAAGCATTTGGAAACGATTTTTCTTTTTGTATTTAATATAATACTTTTAGCGATGAAGCACTAAATCGTGTTTGTATACTTTTAGCGACACACATTTAGTGACGACTGGTTGACGAATTATTTTTCGTCTCTCAAGACTTTTAGTGACAAAATATGATTTATAAATAACGAAATTATTTGTCCTTGATAATTGAATTTGTTGTAGTGAAATGACATGACAATTAGGAGAAAAGAAGAATTTTATACATTCAACGATCCATGCTAAAAGACATTAGGTCGTATTATGTTTACACTATACAATATTGTGAAGCAATCAAAATGTCTAACTATATGACACCATAATTATAAGATATTTCATCAACTAAGAAAATTTTCATATGATTTTCTACTTATACATATTAACATTTTATTTCATATCAAACACACCTTAACATCTTGAATATTAATTATAATATTTGCATAGAAAATATCAGTTTGAGTCATAAATGACATATGTAGGTGGATGTATTCAGGATAATATTCACAAGAATATGATAGTAAATCTCTATATAAGGTAGATTATTTATACCAAAGACATTTTACATTGACCAATTTTTCATAAATAAAAGATCTTCTTTGACTCATTAACCAACTTTCCATGAATAAAAGATTTTCTTTGACTCACTCTTCAAAATTCAAGATTGAAATAAAAGTTTATGTTTAATAAGCTCTTAATAAATTAGGTACTATATAAAGTGTAATAATAAGGAGCATTCTAAGCACGCACAAAAAAGACTTTTCTTTATACAAAATATAACTAAACCTTCAACCATTCTGTTTTTTCTAACATTTTGTCTTTTAAAAAAAATGATTAGAGGGTTAAAAACTTGCTATCTTATGTGACGCTAAAGTTGCACTCATCACTCTTTATATTCTCCACAACATAAACTCTATAAATTTGCCAACAACAGATTCATTATTAGTAATTTTCAATAAGTAATCTGCCACATGTAAATTCATAGAGTTTTGTAATGTTGGAGTAAAAAAAAATTAGTCCAACTTCAACATCACATAAACTATCAAACTTTTTAGCCTTTTGAAGGAGTTCATTTCTTCTCTTTGACAAAAAGGGAAAACAAGAAACACTCTTGAACACACATATACACCACCAAAAAAAAAAAATCCCTTTTTAAATAAGGAAAAATGGGCAAATATATCCCTCTACTTTGTGTTAAAGTAGATATACTTTCCGTTTCAAAAGTGATGCATATATGTAGTTCGTCGTCTAGTAAATGATGCATGTTTGCTCTTTTTATCGTCTATCAAATGATGTATGTTTACTCTTTTCGTTAACATGCATATATTTACTAAATTAAATATATATATATATATATATATGAACATTTTTTAACCTGGAATAAGACGTGAGTCAAGTTAATTTCTATAGAATTTATGTTAGAGAAAAACAAAAGTTTTTAAACTTATATGTAACAAAATTAAATGACAATCAAAATGTTTTTAAGAATACATCTCTTACTCTCTTTACCCAATTGTGGTGGTGGTGACCATGGGCCATCTCGATAATAAGGTCATTAAAGCAATCACTTGGAACCTCAAATTACCCCCCCCCCCCCCCCCCCACCACACACACGCACACGCACACGCACACGCACACGCGCACGCGCACGCGACACACATCGAATAGAACCCTACTTTCGAATAAAACTCTTCTTTCTGCAATTCAATTTGCATCGTCAAAGGATATGATTCGTAGGGAGAGGGGTTCAAAATGCCCTCCAGCTAGGAAGCTAGCTCTTCATCGAATAGAGCCCTTCTTTCTGCAATTCAATTTGCATCGTCAAAGGATATGATCCGTAGGGAGAGGGTTTCAAGATGCCCTCGTCTAAGTCTATCTATTTCTTTCTTTGCTTTAGGAGCTCGTAAGCATACTCATAGAGAAGAGAGAAGGTAAGATCGCGGCCGACTAGTTGGCATCTGAAGCTCTGAAGCAGCCGCCAAGTTATCAACAATTTTTGACCCTCTTTTGTTAGGTCTCGACTTCTCCATTATGATTGTGTTTTGTACCCCTACTAAGAACTTGAGAGACGGAGCTCTCTATCTTTCCCCAAATTCCGACTAGCGCGGTTCTTTTTCTCAACCAATTTGAATTCCTCCTTTAATATTCTAATTTGGGAGAACTAAAAGAGGTCGCCCTCAATAAACCAACACACACACACAAAAGTTTTTTTTGGATAGAAAATATAATAGTTACTGTTTACTTTATTTAATGTGGATATCGTTATAATAATTGAGAAATAAAATAGTGCTTAGTTAATTATAGCATCCTTTCTTATGTAGCTACTTACTTTGTTGACTTATTTATATTTGGCGATTATCATGAACCCACATTACTATTCATACATTTACCATTTTTATTCGATCCTTTTTCTATTTTTATTCTCTCATTATTGAATATTCTAAATTCTACCAAACGATCTTGTTTACTTTATCTAATGTGGACGCCTTTGTAATAATTGAGAAATGGAATAGTGTTTCTTACGTAGCTATCTATTTTGTTGACTTATTTATATCATGATGATAATAATGAACTCACATTACTACAGACTTTATTATTCTAACTTTATATTATATTTTTTTTATTGAAAATTTTCATTGTTTACATTTTTACTTCATAATCTTACCTTTTCTAGACTTCACTTGTAGGATTATATTGAATATGTTATAGTTATTTAATTTATATATGACAACTAAAAAAGATAAGACCTCTTTATGAAATTTTGCTTTAGGCCTCCAAACTTGTTGAGACGACCCGGTCATGACCATGCATGCTTTAGAGTATAAATACTCTACAATTAAAGTTCTTTGATATTTTGCAAAAAGGTTAGCAGTTATGTAATGACCTGTTAGGTCGTTTTGAGTACTAGAACTATATGACTTTTTCTGTATATTTTAAATGATAATTGTGAACTAGTTATTTAACAATGGTTATTTAGTTGGTGGGTATTTATTAAATAATTAGTTTTAGTTGAGCGTAAATGGGCCAAGTTTGAAATTTATTTAGAGCAACTTTCACATATAGCAAACATAAAAATCATATTTGTATGTTATAGCTATAGTTTGTATAATTGCATTCCATAGCAAATTTTATGTTTGCTATGGAGTTTTTGGTTTGTATAATTCGCTACAAACATCCAATTTTGTACAAATTGTTCAGTTTTGTATAAATTCATTTATATATTGTAATTTGTATAATAAGATCTGTATTTGTATAATTAAGTGTATAGGACGAAAATATATGTATTTGTATTTGTATATACACTTTTCTCCCGCTTTATACAAACACAAACGTATTTTATACATTGTATACCGAATTGTATAAAATGACTAATTATATACCGAATCAGATGGCAAAAAAAGGGAATGTTTGCTGCGAATTACAATTAAAATAAACTATGGCTATAACATTTAATTTAAATTAATAGTTTGTTATTTTATACAATTTTCCCATTTATTTAATACCTTACATCACTTTGTCCATAGTTAGAAATAACATTAATAAAATTTAGCAATTTTGGTACATAATTAATTTAGGGAAAACAGATTAGGTGAGAAGACTTACCTGGGCGGCCGATTACCAGAGAGGGTCGACGAGTTTTTCAGGTACCAAATAGGTATATATTCTCATTATTTAGCCATCAATAGTGGTGTATTAATGGGTACAAATTCAATGATTAGCCAATCATCGTAGATAATGATTGCTAAATCATTAGGGGTGGTATGCTTAATGGGAAAATTGGAAGTTTGATTTGTACTTTAATTTTCTCATTCCGTCAGTAAATTTATGCCTTATTTTAATTGGGATATTGTATTATCTTTCCCTTAAAGTTGTCATCATCATAGGCAGGGAATTGGAGAAATTGTGGGTTGTGCATATTTTATAATTTTTAACTTTCAAAGTCACAAGTTCGGCAATTCTTTTTTTTCTTATAACGTTGAATGAGGTTTAAAATTGTTTTGATGGTCTAAATTTATTTATTTATATTAGAGTATATGTATGGGAGTATTTGGAGAAATTAGGACTTAATTCTACGCTTGAAATTTAGGAAATTAACTATAGATTTGGGTGAATTTTTGGGTATAGTAATATGGGTGTCTATAGACTTGTTTATTTGTGAATTACGCATATTTGATGGATTGAAAACATTCTGAGGCATTGATGGAAGGAAAAGCATTGGGGAGTTAGCTTGCTGGACTTCAGTTCTTCAGTCGAGGTGGGTTATGGTTTATTCTATGTGATAAATAGATTTTTATAGTGATTGATAGTCATTGGGTGATATTGTGAATTTCTCTATGTACTTGATTGTGTGGTCTCGATAATCTATTTGTTGTTTGTGATTGGTCTGAAATCCTGAGACTGTGAAAATCATAATATTGAACCTTCTACTCTTAATAGTGATTGATAGTCATTGAGTGACATTGTGAATTTCTCTATGTACTTGATTGTGTGGTCTGGACAATTTAATTGTTGTTTGTGATTGGTATGAAACCCTGAAACTGTGAAATTTATAATCTTGAGCCTTCTCTATCGAAGTGATGCCTTGAATAAAGAAGGCTTGATGAAAAATTGTTAATAAAGTGAAAAGTAGTGATAAAAAAATGATAAATTAACGGTATTATTGGATTGGGTATCACCTTCCGACATAGTATTATTGGATCGGGTGTCACGTTCCGACATGGTATTATTGGATCGAGTGTCACGATTCGACTTGGTATTATTGGATCGAGTGTCACGTTCTGATACGGTATTATTGGATTGGATGTCACGTTCCAACACGATATTATTGGATCGAGTGTCACGTTCTGACACAGTAACATTAAAGGAAAACATATTAAAGTAACTTAATGTACTCAATCTCAAGGAACCTATTTCCCAAAAGAGCGTAGTGTGGAGGCCTCAGTCCTCATGTGTGTTTTGATATTGTTGACTGACTTCGTATTTGTTATAGTGTGGTTGTCACTTGTTCATGTTGTTGTTGCATACCACCTGTTAAGTGCTATAGTCAATTTCATACTATTACTTTATGCATATTAGTTACTATTTTGAGTCGGCCAATGCTATCTACAGTACATGTTGCCCTCTATTGAGCCCTACTTGGGTTTTTTTCTTTGTTTTCCTTTTGTGGAGTGTAGCCTGTACGAACGAGTTTGACTTGCCCTCAGCTTTAGCCAGTCTTCAGAACCTCAAGTTCTAAGGTGAGCTATTCATTCTAGCACGTATTGGATTCTCTCAGACAGGGCATGATGTCCTAAATTTTTGGACACAAATTACTTTGTTTTTTTATTTTGGTGTGTTGATACTCGTAGACTTGGTATTTGGAGGTTAGATGTCCTTGATGTGATGACTTTTAGGTTTTGGGAATGACATATAGTAGACTTTAGTGGATTTGTGTTTCTTACATTAATAAGATTGAGCTTCCACATTATGGTTTGTATTTCGTAAGTTTAACAATTAATGTATGTTGGGGTTTGGATTCCTTGGTTCGCCCACCTAGGAGGTTAAGTGTGGGTGTACTCATGACTTGTTTTGGGTCATGACAAGTTATTACAATACCATATAAAATTAAGATTCTTTAATATTTTGTTAATATAATTTTTAATTAGTGTTAGTTTACTTGAATTTGATGTTTATTTAGCCAATGCCTTTAAGATAGACCCTTATAGTTGTTGTTGCCTGTTAGGTTATGCCCTGATTTACCTTTCTCTAGAAGGAAAGTTAAAGCAGTATTATAATTGTTTTTACTTTTACTGAAAGAAAAATGAAGTTCTCTTTCAAATTTGGTTATTCTTTCCTGAGAAGGAAAGAATTAAAGGTCCCTCTTCTCACACCTACAACACAAGAGCGTTCACATTGTAGTCGTTTAAGAGTTTTATTTAGAGGGAGATATTCTCCAACATATTTCAATATTTTCTTTTATATTAGTTTTTCATATGTACGTCAATTGGTCAATAATAATATATTTTTAATATGCTTTTCTTTTTCATCTGTTTTACCACCCTATAATTTGCAATTGTAAGCTTCGGCATGACGCCCTTAATCTTTCGATCCCAATATCGCCTTACTTCACTGAGTTATGATCCAAAAAAAAAAAAGATTTAGCTTGATATATTCTATCAAGAGAAATATAGTTATACATATTGAGATATTGAAAAAAAATGGTTATATAATGTTCAAAGTTTAAAGACAATATCTAACAATCAGAGGTATATTCCAATTAAAATATCTTACTAGAATGAATGGAGACCTTACATATTAGTCATGTAGTGAGTTGGTCCAGTTTATAAGGTAAGCAAGTGAAACGTCAATTGCCATGACCCCACAATAAGCCTCATCTATATTATCTTAAAAGCATGAACTCCTAATTTAAATGTTAAATTATTATAATATTTCCAACTTAAGTTGTGACTTTTCCGATGAGTTGTGACTTCTTCCAAAGGGTTGTGATTTTTCGATGAGTTGTGACTTTTTCAATAAGTTGTGACTTTTTCCAAAGGGTTGTGATTTTTCGATGAGTTGTGACTTTCCAAATAGTTGTGACTTTTTCAATAAGTTGTGACTTTTCCAAAGGGTTGTGACTTTTTGGAAAGGCCATGAATTTTCAGATAATACACAAAAAACACTTCTTTATACCACCATTTGTTGACTATAAATAGAAGAGCTTCCTCTCATTTTTCAACCACAATTTTTAGTTTTTGTTAAACAATTTCTCTTGTGATGTAGATATATGCTTCTGAATATCTTTTTTTAAAATTATTAAACTTCTTAAGAGTTAGAGAATTGTCACGACTTATTTTTGATGCTCAATACAAAAGAATAATTCTATTTATCAATGCTATTTATGTGATTTAGATTGTCAGGAAGTTTGCTTCAAAATATTTATTACCATATAAACATTGCCCTTTTATTTTACTGATTTACTATTTCTTAATATTTCAGTATTTTCAACAAAGAAAAGTTCATAGGATATGTAATAATTCTAGTTGAAGTTAGTATAAGTTTAATTTTTATTGTAGTATAAATTCATTTATTTTTGTTAACAATTTCTCTTGTGATGTAGATATATGTTTCTGAATATCATTTTCCAAAATTATTAAACTTCTCAAGAGTTAGTGAATTGTCACGATTTATTTTTTTGATGCTCAAGACAAAGAATGACTTTATTTATCAATGCTACTAATGTGATTTAGATTATCAGGAAGTTTGCTTCAAAATAGTTATTACTATGTAAACATTGCCCTTTTGTTTTACTAATTTACCATTTCTTAATATTTCAGTATTCTCGATGAAGAAAATTTCATATGATTTCTAATAAAGCCAGTTGAAGTTTGTATTAGTTTAATTTTTATTATTTATTTAATAGCTAATTTTTATGAGATATATATTTTCATTAATAATATTATGAATTCTCATAGTTATATTACATTAATTATTTCTATCTTTCATCTTTTCTTATATTAACTTTTGACCAATACATGTGATAACATGGTGTTGTTATTTTCCTTGGACAAATCATGCTTGGTTGATTAAATTGAAAATTGTTTGCACGTATATGAACTATATCTTTGTTGGGTATAAGATAAACAAATGATTATATATATGATTTCACAGATAAAATATATTCTTTAATTTTAATTTTTAGTTATTTCGGTAAAAAAAAAAAAAAAGAAAACATTTCTCAGTTAACTATGGACAGTCAGATAACTATCTTTGATTTATGTACACAGTCAATCAAGAAGACAAATATGAGAGCCAACAAAAAGAACATCATTTATTATGTTATAACTTATAAAATAAAAATTAATATACAAAAATAGTTCTAAAAAATAAAATGTAGTTGTTCTCCACATGTTCATATGACATCTAAATAGATTAAGTGGAATACACGTGCAAAGCACATCTGGTTAGATGACAAGAAAAATACACAACAAATATCGTCTATAAGGTAATATTAGTGAGATACGACTAATTACATGATTGAACCTTATCAAATTGAAATAAATTTATACATTATTGCATTTAACTAATAAAAAATTTCATTGACCATCTTCATAGGTTCGTGTGAATAAGAGATATATATGATGATCCACATTGAACATTCACAAAAGAATCTGCAATATTATTTTGTGCAAAGCTTATTAATCAGATCTTCACTTAAATTTTCTGAATTGATAATCACGTGCAACGTATGTGTCGAAAAACTAGTCTTTATAAGCCTATTCTATTTGAGTATTATTTTTTATGAATTTATATACGTCAGATTGTTTTTATCAACTTATACTTCGTATTTACTATTTTAAAGAATTTCAACTCAAATGTAGCACATTTACCTTCAAGAAAACAATCAAATTACCAAGATCCTAAGTCACAATGAGTGATAATTTAAGAAAAATGCAAAAATGAATTGACAAAGGTTGACAGTTGAGAATAAACCAAAACAATAATAATAACATGATATTCAGTGTACTCTCACAAGTAGGGTCTAGGAAGGATAGCGTGTGTAGAAAGACTATTTTTGATAGTCCCTCAACTCAAATCAAGCATAACAAAATTCATAAGAAAAGGAGATACAATCGTGAAGAACCATATAGATAATAACGAGGGAAAGAATATTAGCAACAACCAATAGTACAATAACCGAAGCAAAGAAAAGAATAAACCAGGAACTTTCTTTCAACAATGCCCAACAAGCTAATAGCATTGCAGCAGTATGTACTGTACTATGCAAATACTATCACTTTCTTCAATTGGCAAACATGGAATAGACTTCTTAATTATTGATAAATAAAATTTCAATAAAACTAATTTACTGCAAAGAATACCAGCATAAAAAATACAAAACAAAAGTCTGAGACAGGGAAAGTCTTGGAGTTTCACTTTCTTGAAATTACAACAGTGTAATATAGTTCATAAGTACTGATGAAATTTTGACAACATTTTTCTGTGTGAAGTCCCTTATTAAGAAGGGGAGGGGGTGCTGTGGCTTAACACAACAATTTTTATGTTTGGTTGATATTACAAATAATGGCTTAACACAACAATAAAAAATATTAAAATTAAAATCTAGACATGTGAAAATATTTTTTAATCGCGTAAAAGGCATGAGTTGAGTTAAATGAGTTTGAAAAATCTAAAAGTTCAATGTGAAAATATGGCATGACAATTAGGAGAAAAGGAAAATTTTATACATTCAATAATCAACGCTAAAAGATATTAGGTCGTATTATTTTTACATTATACAATATTGTGAAGCAATCAAAATGTCTAACTATATGACATCAAATATGACATCAAAATTATAAGATATTTCATCAACTAAGAAAATTTTCATATAATTTTACACTTGTAAGTATTTTTATTTTTTTGTGAAAAACATTTTCTTTCATATCAATCACACCTTAACATCTTGAATAGTAATTATAATATTTGCATAGAAAATATTAGTCTGAGTCATAAATGACATATGTAGGTGGATGTATTCAGGATATTATTCACAAGAATATGATAGTAAATCTCTATATAAGGTAGATTATTTATACCAAATACATTTTACATTGATCAATTTTTCATAAATAAAAGATCTTCTTTGACTCATTAATCAACTTTCCATAAATAAAAGATTTTGTTTGAATCACTCTTTAAAATTCAAGATTGAAATAAAAATTTATATTTGATAAGTTCTTAATGAACAAGTACTATATATATTGTAATAATAAGAAGCATTCTAAACACACACAAAAAAAGACTTCTCTTTGTACAAAATATAGCTAAAGCATCAACCATTCTGTTTTTTTTTTTTAATATGATTAGAGGCTAAAAAAACTTGCTATCTTATGTGATGCCGAAGTTGGACTCATTATATTCTCCACAACAGAAACTCTATAAATTTGTCAACAACGGATTAATTATTAATTTCCAATAAGTAATCTGTTGCAGGTAAATTCATAGAGTTCTATAATATTGGAGTAAAAAAGACCAACTTCAACGTCACATAAAACAGCAAACTTTTTAACTTTTTGAATGAGTCCATTTCTTCTCTTTCACAAAAAAAGAGAATAAGAAACACTCTTAAATACACATATACACCCCAAAAAGGAAAATTCCTTTTTGAACAAGGAAAAATGGGCAAATATATCCCTCTACTTTGTGTTAAAGTAGATATATCCTTGTATATATATATATATAGCTCGTCGTCTAGCAAATAATGCATGTTTACACTTTTTGTTAACATACATATATATATTTACTAAATTAAAAAATATATAAGAACATTTTTTAACCTGGTATAAGACATGAGTCAAGTTAATTTCTATAGAATTTATGTTAGAGAAAAAACTAAAGTTTTTTAAACTTATATCTTACAAAACTAAATGACAATCAAAATGTTTTTAAGAATACATCTCTTACTCTCTTTACCCAATTGTGTTGGTGACCGAGGCCCGTCTCGACCATAACATCATTAAAGCCATCACTTGAGATCCCAATTGTTTTAGGCCCCCACTTTTTTTGGGTAGAAAATATAATCGTAATGTTTATTTTATTTAATATGGAGATCGTGATAATAATTGAGAAATAAAATAGTGTTTAGTTAATTATAACATTCTTTCTTACGTAGCTACTTACTCTGTTGATTTATTTATATCTTGGTGAATATCATGAACTCACATAACTATTTATACATTTACCTTTTTTTAGTCGATTCACTTTCTATTTTTATTCTCTCACTATTGAATATTATAAATTCTACCGAACGATCTTGTTTACTTTATTTAGTGTGGAGGTTGTTGTAATAATTGAAAAATGGAATAGTGTTTAGTTAGTTGTAGCATCCTTTCTTACGTAGCTACCTATTTTTGTTGACTTGTTTATATCTTAGCGATTATAATGAACCCAAATTACTATAGACTTTATTATTCTAACTTTATATTATATTTTTTTATTGAGAAATTTCATTGTTTATATTTTTACTTTATTAGGTCTGCGTACCTCCTACCTTATCGAGACTTCATATATTGAATATGTTATAGCTGTTTAGTTTATATGTAACAACTAAAAAAGATAAGACCTTTTTTATGAAATTTTACTTTAGGCCCCAAACTTGTTGAGACAACCCAGATGACCATGCATGCTTTAGAATATAAATACTCTACAATTAAGATTCTTTGATATTTTGCAAAAAGTGAGCAGTTATTACAATATCATATAAAATTAAGATTCTTTGATATTTTGATAATATAATGTTTAATTAGTGTTAGTTTGCTTGAATTTGATGTTTATTTGGCCAATGACTCAAGTCAGACCCTAATAGTAGTCATAAATAGAGTAACTATTATCATATCTTAAAGACTATAAATATTTCAATTATGACACATAAATAGATCAGTAACCATTATCATATCTTAAAACATAAATAAGGATAAACAATAATAAATTCCTCCTAATAAATATTTCATTAAAAGACGTGTAAAAGAAGAATAAGATAGATTATTTAAGGTGGGGAAGTATTCATTTCTATACTACGAACAATGAGATTTGACAAAACACTTCTTCTCTTCTGTGACATGCCATGTCATATTAAAACTCTATTTTTTATAATTATTTATTTAACTTATAAAAAATCATTTAGGATTTGATTGCATTTTTCTAATGAAATAAGAATGTAATCCAATTATTCATAAAATTTTATCTATTCAAGTTATATATAATCTACGACTAATAAGTACTGCCTAATTAAGTAAGGAATAATAATTCTGTATACTAACGTGTTGCTTCAACAGTGAAGTATGCTGTGCAACTTTTTTTATTATAAAAAATATTATAGTTAAAAAAAACAAATTAAAATCTAAATATATGAGAACTTTTTTTTTATTGCATGAGTCGAGTTAAATGAGTTTGACAAATTTATTGTTAAATAAAAATAAAAATTTTAATGTGATATGACATGACAATTAGGAGAAAATGAGAATTTTATACATTCAACGATCCATGCTAAAAGATATTAGGTCGTATTACTTTTACATTATACAATATTGAGAAGCAATCAAAATATCTTACTATATGGCACCATAATTATAAGATATTTTATCAACTAAGAAAATTTTCATATAATTTTCAACTTATAAATGTTTTTTGTGAAAAACATTTTCTTTCATATCAAACACACTTTAACATCTTGAATACTAATTATAACATTTGCATAGAAAATATAAATCTGAGTCATAAATGATATACGTAGGTGGATGTATTGAGGAAATTATTCACAAGAATATGATAATAAATTTCTATATAAGGTAGATTATTTATATCAAAGATATTTTACATTGCCAATTTTTCATAAATGAAAGGTCTTCTTTGACTTATTAACCAACTTTCCAAAAATAAAATATTTTCTTTGACTCACTCTACAAAATTCAAGATTAAAATAAAAGTTTATATTTAGTAAGTGCTTAATGAATTAGGTAATTGTAATAATAAGAAGCATTCTAAACACACAAAAAAAACACTTCTCTTTATACAAAATATAGCTAAAGCTTCAACCATTCTGTCTTTGTTTTAAATATGATTAAAGACTAAAAAACTTGCTATCTTATGTAATGCTAAAATTGAACTGATTATATTCTCCACAATAGAAACTCTATGAATTTGCCAACAATAGATTAATTATTAATTTCCAATAAGTAATCGGTTGCACGTAAATTCATAGAGTTTGTTCTGTTGGAGTAAGAAAAAATTAGTCCAACTTCAACGTCACATAAGATTGCTAACTTTTTAGCATTTTGAAGGAGTCCATTTCTTCTCTTTGACAGAAAATAAGAAACACTCTTAAACACACATATGCACTCAAAAAAAAATCCCTTTTTAAACAAGGAAAAATGGGTAAATATGTCACTCTACTTTGTGCTAAAGTAGATATACCCTCGTTTAAAAAGTGGGGTGTATATATATATAGTTTATCGTCTAGCAAATGATGCATGTTTACTCTTTTTGTTAACGGACATATATTTACAAAATTAAAAATTATATTTATATATATATATATATATATATATATATATATATATATTAACCTGGTATAAGACATGAGTCAAGTTAATTTCTATATAATTTATTTTAGAGAAAAATAAAAGTTTTTAAAACTTATATTTAACGAACCTAAATGACAATCAAAATGTTTCTAAGAATGCATCCCTTACTCTATTTACCCAGTTGTGTTGGTGATCATTAGGACTGTCTCGACCAATAAGGTACTAAAGCAATTGCTTGGGACCCTAAATTTTTTAACGTCCTCACTATATATATATATATATATTGTCACGACCCAAATTACTGTAATTGGCACCCACACCAATCCTCCGGTGGGAGAACCACTAATACAACTCAACTAAGCAATTTTAATAAACTACATCATTTAAAGATACGGAAGCAAGTTTAAATGACAAACTAAAGATGGAGTTCCCATAAACTCCGAAGGTTTAAACAAAACAATTAACATAATCATCGCAGAAGTTCAACCCCTAGAACTGAAATTCATTGTACCAAAACTCTACTAATCAACAAGTCTAAGAAAATGGGGGTGCAACCCCGAAAACTAAACATCAACAGAGTTTAAACATATAGTTTGAGTCCGAAAAGAATGGACTAAACAAATGAAGAATCCATGGCAGCCTGAAAGAACTGGCTCACCCTTGCATCCGGTCTCGATCAATGATCTCCTAACTGAGGTCTGTCAAGAGCCGCTTGAAGATGCCCTATACTCAACAAAGAAAGAGCAATTGCAGTATCAGTACACAATCCAGGTGTACTGATAGGATCACACAGCTACTCCCGTAAGCACAATATACGCAAGAAATTACAGCATAGTAAGCACACATATACATAATGCATAATTCAGTTATCATTTTAGGAGCAACATACAATTTCCCAATTTCAATGACAACTAGATATGAATGTAATCATCACAAGTGGTCCTCTCATGAAAACTACATCCAAAATGTTAGTGTGTCAAAACATGACACCTTATTCAATATTTGAAACGTGACACCCGGTCCAATATATGTGTCGGGACGTGACACCCGACCCATTATATGTGTTAGAACGTAACATCCGATCCAATTAGCACAACCACAATCACAATCACACCCATAATGAACAGTGCTCATAGTCATACAATCAAGTAATATGTTCATGGCATGTAATTGTTCACACATAATCCATTCATTAGATTGATTCACATTTTCTTACTCACATGCATGCATGCATACAATGAAGCAATTAACCGGCATATATTACACAACAAGAAATCGAACCATCACCTACCTCGAAATCAAGCCTGAATACTCCTAAGACACGTGAGCCTTTCTTTTTCTGAGTTTTTCAGCTCGTTCTTGATCTAAAACAAGCAATTAATGCAAGGATCACTAAACAAGGTCTAATTTACCTGGATAATAACAAACTTATTAACCCATAATCCTAATGTTCAACCAGGGATTTTTCCACCATTAACATCACCCTCCCCCAACGATAATTACCTAAGATTCTAAGCTCTAAGAATCGAAATACAGATTAAGGGAGTAATTTCCTTACCTTTAGCACTAGAACTTGTGGAAATCTGTCAAGAAACTGCCCTGGGTCATCCCTTAGCTCTTAAGAACGAAGTTTTGCAGAAAATATCAAAATTGGAGTTTTTCCCGACTTAACTCGCGACTGGCCCGCCACAACAGACCCCATTCTGCCACAACGGCCCTTCCCTGGCAGGATTAATCCCACCCCGGCAACTTGCACGGAGACAAAAGCTCAAAATTTGAATTCCAATATCCAATTTCACAGCACACCTTAAAACCTGGACGTTCTAAAACTATCCTTTCACGTCAAGATTAGTTTTGGGAGTTCTACTAGCCCTAATTCGATTCCGTAAAGACGTACATGCTAAGGTCTTGGCTATCCACTCATGCGATCAATTGCATAATTAAATCCCCAATTCATTACCAGATTTCTCTAGATCTCACCTGACTCAGATTTCGTCCAAGTTTGGCCTAGGCTAGAAATTTCCAAGTCGTTACTCAGAAGTTTTCTAGCCTAAATTCTTTCCTCATTGATTTTTCTATAACAAAGGAAACAGGTCGTTACATATATATATATTTGAGAAGATTTTTTTGGAAGAAAATATAATAGGAACTGTTTATTTTATTTAATGTGGAGATTGTTACAAATTATAATAATTGAGAAATAAAATAGTGTTTGGTTAATTATAGCATGCTTTCTTACGTAGCTACTTACTTTGTTGACTTATTTATATCTTGTTGATTATCATGAACCCACATTACTATTCTTACACTTACCATTATTATTCGATCATTTTTCTATTTTTATTCTCTAATTATTGAATATTCTTAATTCTACCAAAAGATCTTGTTCACTTTATTTAATATGAAGGTTGTTGTAATAATTGAGAAATGGAATAGTCTTTAGTTAGTTGTAACATCCTTTCTTACATAGCTACCTATTCTATTGACTTATTTATATCTTGGCGATTATAATAAACACACATTACTACAAACTTGATTATTCTAACTTTATATTATAGTTTTTTATTGAAAAATTTCATTGTTTACATTTTTACTTCATAAGGTTTGCGTAAATCCTACATTCTCGAGACTTCACTTGTAGAATTACATTGAATATATTATGGTTGTTTAATTTATATATAACAACTAAAAGAGATAAGATCTCTTTATGAAATTTAGTTGTAGGCCCCAAACTTATTGAGACGACCTAGTGACCACTCATGCTTTAGAATATAAATACTCTACCATTAAGATTCTTTGATTCTTTGCAAAAGGTGTGCAGTCATTACAATACCATATAAAATTAAGATTCTTTGATATTTTGTTAATATAATGTTTAATTAGTTTTAGTTTACTTGAATTTGATGTTTCTCCCAATAAATATTTTATTAAGAAGTGTGTAAAAAAAATATGATAAATAATTTAAGATGGAAAAGTATTCATTTCAACACAATAATGACATTTTTACTACCCATGCAAAACCTTGAACTTGGATTGAACAAATATGCAGATAGATTTGACGAAATTTAGAGTTAATTTCCAAAATGATTACTCAAGTTTAAATAACTTTTATTTCTGTTTGGACTAGAATATTGTAACACCTCGCACTTTGAAATAAATAGGAAGAAGCCAATAATTGGAAATAGTCATTTTTGGAAAGAATGAAAATCTGGAAATTTTGTTAAGTTAGGAGTGAGATACGCCCATTGGAAGTTGGGCTGTTCAAGTAAGAAAATGTCCAATCCAGATTTTTGAAGGGTATTTCAGTCTTTTCCTTATCCAATTAATTAAATTAGTTTTAGTGAATAAATTAAGGGTCTAAACTGAACTTGGTTAGTTTTACACTTTTGGAAAAGAGTTAGGGTTTTAGAGAAGAGGAAAGAAGAGGAGAAAAGAGAAGGAGAAGCAAGGAAATCGTCAAGATCGTCGAGCTTGACTTGTGGATTTCGTCGAGGGTGATCCCTGCAAGGTATGTGAGATCACATAGCATTGGGTTAGTTCACCCACGCACCAAACATGTTTAATTCAGCGTATTTTCGTCCTAAAAAGATTGAGAATTTGATGTTCTTGATAGTTGTTCTTGAATTGATTTCGTTTTTGAATATGAGTTGAGATTAAGGAGTTTCTTGATATTAAAGTGTTGATTCCTTGAATTATATGAGTTAGATTTTGTGTATATACCTTGGGTATCTGATTCTAAAGGGAATTTGAGAAAAAGAATCAATTAAAATTGATTTAAGATCAGAAAACGAGAACAAAAGTTCGGCAGATTTTTGCCTAAGGAACAAGTGGTGCGACGCACCCCCATAGCGCAAGGAAGGCTAGGGCAGCATACCAGTAGTGCGCCAAATTTGAGCCCTAGTAAGTTGGGGCTGGCGCGGTGCGCCCGGGATGCGTCCAAATCGTCGTTTTTCACCAGTTTTTTGTCATTCAGTCCGTTTAAGTATTTCTAAAGTGTTTTAACACTTCCTATTGATTCTAAGAACTCTAAATGAGTTCTAAACACCTAGAAATCATCCAAAAACATGAATCATAACCTTGAATCCATAAATTCAAATTCAAGGAAAGTCAAGAGCCAAGTCTAGGAAGTTCTTCAAGTCTTTTCAAGAAGTCTTTTGCAAATGCTTTTAACTTTGTTTCAAGACTTAAAGTTCAAGTTGAGTAAAGAGTAAAGTTTGAAGTTCATTTCTTCAAAACTATATGGGGACTATGTAATCCCAAAGAGTTTAAAATGTTTTCACATTTAAACAAGAAAGGAAACCTCGATTTCCAAAGAGCCTTCGGGCTAGTTTTCAGAAAAGAGTAAATGCTTTCATAATTAAGCAAGAGGGGAAACTTTGATTTTCAAGATAGCCTTTGAGCTAAGTTTTTGAGCACTAATCTCAAACCAAAGAAAGAAGTTGTTTTAAAACATATGAGCTAAGTATATTTTTGGGAGTAGTATTAAGCACCGATATGGGGATGCGAATTCATATTAACTCAAGTCTCCATAAACCATGTAGTCATCATAGGTAGAAAAGGGTCATACTTTTTAGATGAATCTTTTTCGCATAGACTAGTGGATCCATTAAGTGAATTAAGTCCTATACCACGGCAATGTATAGGATGGTCCTTGGCAGCGTGAGGTAAAGTGTTGTATCACCACTTAGGCTCATAGTGGTGGTTGTCGGTTAGAGAATCTCCCCCATAAATTATATTATTTTCTTATATGAGCAAAGTTGAGTTTGTTACTGCATTTTCTTTAACGAACTAAGATGTTTTCAACTGTTTTATAAGCTTTTTATATTGCATGTGTTTTATTGCTTTATATTTGAGTTAAGTTATTCAAAAGTTGAGAAGAGTTAGGTAAGTGTTTCTTTCAGAATCTTTTCAAGCTTAAATCTTGTTTTAGCATTCCAACTCTCATACTCGTACATTCAATGTACTGATGTCAGTTGGCCTGCATCGTATTATGATGAAGACATAGGTAACTAGGATCGGCATTCAGTGCATCGTTGATCCAGTGAGCATTTCAGAGTCCGTTGGTGAGCCTCTTTGCATTTCGGAGGATCCCTTTTGTTTACTTTCAGTATTAGATAGTTCATTAGGATGTCGTGGGCCTGTCCCGACATCCATCTCAGTTGTTTTAGATGCTTCATAGATGGTCAATCAGTTGTTAGTTCATTCGTCATCATTTTGTTATTGACTTATGTTCAGATTTGAGTTGCCATTTTGACTAAGTTAAATGTTTTATTTTCAAAAAATTATGAGTTAAGTTTGAGACAGTTAAGTGGTTTAGCATTTGAATTTCCTTTCTTATTGCATATAGTCTTCCGCTGAGTAAGTAAGTTAGGCCAAGGGCTCGCTTGGGGCCAGCAATGGTTCTCGAGTGTCAGTCCCGCTCAGGATATGGGCTCGGGACGTGACAAATATATTCAACTACCGTCATTTTCCTCACAATATATTAAACATCAAAAGACACTCCTTCTCTACTTCCTATGGCATGTCATGTCACAATAAAACTCTATTATTTATAAGTGATTTATTTAACTTATAAAAACTCATTTAGGATTTGATTGCATTTTTCTAATGAAATAAGAGTGTAATCCAATTATTCATAAGATTTTATCTATAAAGATTAAAATTTCTTATTTACATATTCTCTCTTAGCTCTTTATACAGTTTACAATAGTATAACAAGTTAGTTATCATTTAATTTATTAATTACAAAATTTAACTTACAACTCTTAATTATCAATGGTTACTGCAAAGAAAAAAACAATCCTATCGACAACATTATATCATCATAAATTTCATAATAAGTCCTTTTAGAAAAATAATAAAAAATGTATGAGCAGAAAACCAATAATGAAAGATATAAATTTATGATTTAGGGAAGCATTAATCTGAACATATGAAAACTTCAATGAAGAGGGTCTTGTCACCGGTGACAGAGTTAGGATTTTCAATAAAGGGTTTAAAATCTGAAGAAGTAAATACATGAACTAGCCGAAGGATTTCAACATCTACCATATATACATAAAAATCATTTTAACCATATATAAATAATAATATATTTCGTGGACCTAACATTATGTCGGCCCCGCCCTGTCACGATTATTTGTTTATTTATTTATTTACAAATGTGTGACGTGTTTTGTACAAGTTATATATAATCTAAGATTAAGTACTGCCTAATTAAGGAATAATTTTGTTATACTACCGTGTTGCTTCAACAGTTGAAGTATGGTGTGCAACCTTTTCTATATATATAAAAAAATTATAGTTAAAAAATATTAAAATTAAAATCTAGACATATGAGAACGTTTTTTAATCGCGTAGCAGGCATGAGTCAAGTTAAATGAGTTTGAAAAATCTAAAAGTTCAATGTGATAATATGGCATGACAATTAGGAGAAAAGGAGAATTTTATACGTTTAACGATCAACGCTAAAATATATTAGGTCGTATTATTTTTACATTATACAATACTGTGAAGCAATCAAAATGTCTAACTATATGACATCAAAATTATAAGATATTTCATCAACTAAGAAAATTTTCATATAATTTTCCACTTAAAAGTATTTTTTTTTTTTGTGAAAAACATTTTCTTTCATATCAAACACACCTTAACATCTTGAATAGTAATTATAATATTTGCATAGAAAATATTAGTCTGAGTCATAAATAACATCTGTAGGTGGATGTATTCGGGATATTATTCACAAGAATATGATAGTAAATCTCTATATAAGGTAGATTATTTATACCAAAGACATTTTACATTGATCAATTTTTCATAAATAAAAGATCTTCTTTGACTCATTAACCAACCTTCCATAAATAAAATATTTTGTTTGACTCACTCTTCAAAATTCAAGATTGAAATAAAAATTTATAGTTGATAAGTTCTTAATGAATAAGTACTATATATACTGTAATAATAAGAAGCATTCTAAACACACACACAAAAGAGACTTCTCTTTCTACAAAATATAGTCAAAGCTTCGCCCATTCTGTTTTTTTATATGATTAGAGGCTAAAAAACTTGCTATCTTATGTGATGCTGAAGTTTACTCATTATATTCTCCACAACGGAAACTCTATAAATTTATCAACAACAGATTAATTATTAATTTCCAATAAGTAATCTGTTGCAGGTAAATTCATAGAGTTTTGTAATGTTGGAGTAAAAAAAATTAGACCAACTTCAACATCACATAAAACAGCAAACTTTTTAGCTTTTTGAATGAGTCCATTTCTTCTCTTTGACAAAAAAAAAAAAGAAAATAAGAACTACTCTGAAACACACATATAAAAAAAAATCCCTTTTTGAACAAGGAAAAATGGGCAAATATATCCCCCTATTTTGTGTTAAAGTAGATATACCCTCGTTTAAACAGTGATGCATATATATAGCTCGTCGTCTAGCAAATGATGTATGTTTACTCTTTTTATTAATAGGCATATATTTACTAAATTAAATATATAAAAACTTATATCTAACAAAACTACGTGACAATCAAAATGTTTAACATTTTAAGAACACCCCTTACTCTCTTTACCCAATTATGTTGGTGATTGTGGGTGGTCTTGATCATAAGGTCATTAAAGCAAACACACGAGATTTCAAATTTTTTAGGGCTCCCATTTATATATATATATATAAAGTTGAAAATATTTTTTTTGGTAGAAAATATGATCGTAACGTTTACTTTATTTAATGTGGATATCGTTATAATAATTGAGAAATAAAATAGTGTTTGGTTCATTATAGCATCCTTTCTTACGTAGCTACTTACTTTGTTGACTTATTTATATCTTGGTGATTATCATGAACCCACATTACTATTTATACATTTACCTTTTTATTCGATCCTGTTCTATTTTTCTTCTCTCATTATTGAATATTCTAAAGTCTACCAAACCATCTTGTTTACTTTATTTAATGTGGAGGTCGTTGGAATAATTGAGAAATGGAATAGTGTTTAGTTAGTTGTAGCATCCTTTCTTACGTAGCTACCTATTTTGTTGACTTATTTATATCATGGTGATTATAATGAACCCACATTACTACAGACTTTATTATTCTAACTTATATTATATTTTTTTATTGAAAATTTTCATTAGGTCTGTGTACATGCTACCTTCTCGAGACTTCACTTGTAGAATTACATTGAATATGTTATAGTTATTTAATTTATATATAACAACTAAAAAAGATAATTTCTATTTATGAAATTTTGTTGTAGACCTCCAAACTTGTTGAGACGATCATGGTAACCATGCATGCTTTAGAATATAAATACTCTACAATTAAGATTCTTTGATATTTTGCAAAAGGTGAGCAGTTATTTTAATACCATATAAAATTAAGATTCTTTGATTTTTTGCTAATACAATGTTTGATTAGTGTTAGACTTGAATTTGATGTTTATTTAGTCGATGCCTTAACACAGACCCTAATAGCAGTTGTCGCTTGTTAGGGTTATGCCCTAATTTACCTTTTTCTTGAAGAAAAGTTAAAGTATTATTATAATTGTTTTTACTTTTACTGAATCTTTCATATTTGGTTATTCTTTTTCGGGAGGAAAAGTTTGAAACTCTATAAATTGAAAACCCCTCTTCTCATACCAACACAAGAGCATCCACATAGTAGTCGTTTAAGAGTTTTGTTTAGGGGAAGATTTTCTCCAACTCGTTTCAATATTTTCTTTTATATTAGTTTTTCATACGTAGGCCAATTGGTCAAAAACCTGATTAATAATATGTTTTTAATATGCTTTTCTTTTTCATCTGCAATTGTAAGTTTCCGCATGACGCCCTTAATCTTTCAATCCCAACATCTCCTACTTCACTGAGTTATAATTCTAAAAAGAGTTAGCTTGGTATATTCTATCAAGAGAAATATAATTATACATACTCAGATATTGAAAAGAAATGGCTATATACATGGGCGTAGCTACATACTCTTTAGGGTGTCCAATTGGACACCCTTTATCGTGAAATTATTCCGTATATGCAAGTAAAGTAATATAAAAAGTGGTTAAATAACGTATTCAGGACACTCTTAACAAAACAAGGTGTTGTAGCCTAGTGGTTTAAGTTGCCTTGAAAGAGCCAAGTCTTTAAGCGTTTGTGAGTTCAATTCTCACTAGTAGCAGCTTTATGCCTTTTTTTCATCTTTTTTTCAAATTTTTTCATGTATATTACATTCTTTTTTCCAAAAAAATAAATAAAAATTCATGTATTTTACGTAGTTTAATTTTAAAATTTCTAGTGCACTCTTTCATCTTTTTCCTCTTTTTTTCAAATTTTTTCGTATATATTACGTAGTTTAATTTTTAAAACTTCTAGTGCACTCATTCATCCGAAAGAAAAAATGTACTCGTGTACAATTTCTGGACATCCTTCGTGAAATTTTTGGCTACACCACTGATTATATAATGTTCAAAGTTTAAAGACAATATCTAAACAATCAGAGGTATATTCCAATTAAAATATCTTACTGAATTTTTCTAGATAGAATGAAAGGAGACCTTACATATTAATCATGTAGTAAGTTGGTCCAGTTTTATAAGGTACGCAAGTGAAACGTCAATTGTCATGACCCCACAATACGCCTCATCTTTATAAGCCTAGTATTATTATTTTTTTCATTAGATCCTTTTTATTCACTTATACTTTAGTATTAAGTATTTTTAAGAATTAATAAAAGAATTTCAACTCAAATATATGCACATATAGCTTCATTAAAATAATCAAATTACCAGGACACCATATGCTTATATTGTGAATTAGGAGAGAAAATTTAAGAAAAATGCAAAAGAGGAATTGACAAAGGTTGACAGTTGAGAATAAACCAACAACAATAATAATAACATATTTAGTGTACTCCCACAAATAGGATTTAGGAAGGATAGTGTGTGTAAAAGGGCTATTTCCGATAGACTCAACTCAAATCAAGCATAGTAAAATCAATAAAAAGGAGATACGGTAGTGAAGAACCATATAGCAAATAACGAGGAAAAGAACATTAGCAACAACCAATAGTACAATAACCGAAGCAAATAAAAGAATAAACCAGAGACTTCCTTTCAATAATGTCCAACAAGCAAATAGCATTGAAGCAGCATGTACTGTACTATGCAAATACTAGTACAACCATTGAATAAACTTCTTAATTACTGATGAAAATTTCAATAAAACTAATTTACTGCAAAGAATACCAGAATAAAAATAAAAATAACAAAAAAAGTCTGAGACAGGGAAAGTCTTGGAGTTTCACTTTCTCGAAATTACAACAGTGTAATATAGTTCATAATTACTGATGAAATTTTTGACAACATTTTTCTGTGTGAAGTCCCTTATTAAGAAAGGGAGGGGGTGTTGTGGCTTAACACAACAATTTTTATGTTTGGTTGATATTACAAATAATGGGAACTCCACTGCACTCCAAGCAACAAATCCCAAAATCTATCAAAAGAATCAAGAAAAAACTTTGCAAAATAAATATCAATGTATCTGCTATTCTGCCCTTTATACAAACAATCAACACAGCTCATTCTCTGCTTGTCCAACTCAAAACTTTTCGTTGATGAGCAAATTGTCGGGAGATAAAAACATACCCTTGTTCCTTCTCCCTGAGTTTGAGCTCTATTTTGATATCATACAACATGTTCTACAATGCTGCTTACTTAATCACAGTCCAAGCCACATACCTCTAAACTGAGTCCGCCTTTGGCGGTAAATGGGTTGAGTCGGACCCACAATAAGGAGCAGATAGATGCGAGAAGGATGGACCAGACAATAATGATGGTTGGAACGTTGTTTTGTCTACCCATGACACCCTTGAGGAAGGGATACAGATGAACAATGACCCATAAGGCGAAGAAAAGTCTACCGAATAGAGGACCCCAAGAATCATAACCATTGTTGATTGCATCTGAGACACCGACTACAACTCCAATGATGTTAAGAATTAACAAAGTCATAGGAGGAATCAACAAAGATGTCCACTTGAATAGATAAAGCTCAGAAAACTCCCCATCGTCTGCTGCTTTGGAAGTAACAGTGAAGCTAGTGTTGACACCAGCCAAAACTTTAAGAAGACCTTGTAAAAGAGCAAATAGGTGAGATGAGGCACCACCAATCACCCAAAACTGCTCGTTTCTCCACCAGTCATCAATAGAAACACCTCCCCATTGCATCTCAATAACACTCGTCACAGCAATCATTATGAAAAGTGCCATGAAAAGAATGCTAGCATAGTTGCTAATCTGCATTTCAGTAAAATATCATGTGATTAGTTGAAAGCAGTGATTCAACAAAGGCCTGCATGCCTCGGAACTGAAGATATAGAGTTCATGTAAAATGAGCAAATAATAAAAACCTCGAAGCAAAGAATGCTGAATGGGCAGACTTACCTCTGGAACAATAAATTTCCCTGTAAGCAAACAGACGGCCGGCAATGCACAATATATGATCAAAGGAATAGAAGTCAATGGGTAGACCACTGAGTTTATGTACGAAAACCGCTCCAGAGGCTTCAGACCACACCCATACCCATACCAAATTGGACAATGTCTACTGAAGAAAATTTCAACAGATCCTAAAGCCCATCGCAGAACCTGGTGAAGACGATCTGAAAGATTGATAGGAGCTGACCCTTTAAATGCAGGCCTATTGGGCATGCAGTAGACGGATCTCCAACCATGGCAGTGCATCTTAAATCCAGTAAGGATATCCTCAGTAACAGATCCATAAATCCATCCAATCTGGTGCATATGACAAGTTAGACCAAATGCAGAGTGCATTCAGGAAAATTCAAATAGATTATATAATTTCAGCATGTTTTTTTTTTTACCTCTTTGCCCCATTCTGTTTTGTCTTCATAACCACAACTAATAACATGTATTGCTTCTTTCAAGAGAGATGCTGATGTTGCTCCTGGAGGAATGCCGCCATCTTCTAGAAGTGTTGAAGCAACAAACACCGGTGATTGACCAAATTTCTTCTCAAGTTTTATCTGAGGCATGAGGGCTGCTTTTTCACTATCAATTCCTGCAGAAAAAACCAAGTTAACAACAATTATGCATACATTAATCTGAAGTTTCACTATAAGGGAGGAACATGCTCTAGAGATGGGAAATCTGATTTAATCAAAAAAGAGGGATGACGAAAAAATAAAACATAAAAGAGTTGGGATAGAGGAACTTCGAAAGTAGTTCCATTAGGACGTTTCCTTGCAAAAGAGGCAAGTTGAAAAGGGATCCAAATTTATTAATCTAAAGACTTAACTCTACAAATTAGCCATTAGGAGTGGCTTCTCAAAGTTCCTTTGCATACCTTCAATTCCTTCCTCAATATTTTCAAGGGCATGAATTTGTGGTGAAGCCTCTTTGCTCTTTGGCTTTTTTTTGTTATCCTTGGTTGTTTTTGCTTTCTTATGCTTCTTTCGAGAACCGAAACAACAGCAACACCATTTCGGCCAGCAGTTGCATGTTTTTCCTGGAGGTTTTGTCTTCTTTGGAGCATCATAACCATAAAGGGCTTGCCTCCTGAAGACACATCCAGTGCCCACATAAATTGGACCCTGGATCCCATCAAGTCCTTTCATATTGATCTGTGACCGCAAATGGAATAAAATTAGCATACTGTCAGGCAAAATGGTGCATATCGTAAACTTATGCAATAACATAAACAGTGCATAGGTGCAACATTCCATAACAAAAACCCCAGAAGAAGGCATTTTACGTACATCAAAGAAGACCACATTGCGGTTGGAGTATCTGTCGTGCCTGTCAATACCATCAAATCTTTGAGGAAATTGTACGTAGCATATTTTCTTTCCTGAAGTGGGGTCCATCATAAAGCACATAGCTTCTCTCAGTGCCTTGCTGTTATTTATATAGTGATCACAATCCACATTGAGCATGTAAGGAGCATTTGATATGACTGCTGATACACGCATCTAGAATCACATTTTATAAAGGGTCAAAAGCCTATCCAGTGCAAATTTTTTAAAAAGGAAGGAAGGGGGGAGGAAGAATGAGGAGAAATGGAAGACAACTTACCAAAGCATTCATGGCACCAGCCTTCTTGTGGTGGTCAAATCCAGGACGTTTTTCACGAGAAACATAGATAAGGCGAGGCAATACATTCCCTTCAATATCACGGACACCATCATTACCCAGGAAGACCTTTTCAATTACAAGAATGAAAATTTGGTTAGTTCACAATAGTTAAATCTTTAAAATATCACCATTAAAGTTAGGATATAAAAGAGATCAGCTTATACCTGAATCATTCCAGGATGATCCCTGACAAGATTTCCTGGCCAAGGCGTTCCATCTTGCATGGTCCAGCCATCTTCAGGAACCTTTTGTGCTGTGGCAACCAGCCCATTTATCCGAACCTTGAATTCTTCATAATCTCTCTGCATTAAAAAGAATAGTCCCAAGTTGTCTTAGCAACAGGTCTTTATAGTCATACCATCAAAGGAAAATGTCGAGAAGAACATAAATTTGATAATTTGCACACCTTCATAGCACGACGTTCCCTCACAAATAATGGGTGTACTTTATTTTTCAGATAATCAACCTTCAGAGAAAAATACCACTCTGGCGCTCGAGGCTCTATGTTGAACTTTTTGCAGAATGGGACCCATTTCCTTGCGAACTCAGATGTTTCAGAGAGAGCCTCAAAAGTAAGCATGGCAGCACCATCATCAGAGACATAGCACGAAACCTTGTCCACTGGATAGTCACAAGCGAGAATGGAGAGAACAGTATTTGCAGTAATAAGTGGAGGTTCTTTTAGGGGATCCACCGTACTAACAAATATATCTACAGGGGCTAACCCAGAAGGCTTCCCTTCTTTCTCATACCTGAGAAAAACATTTAACTAAACGGTAAGGACATGACCAGAGAGGCATGTACACACATATTTTTTAATAAGGGTAACAACCAATGTACACAAACATTATATACAAATGCATTGTTAATGCATACCTCAGAGATAGCCTATCCAAGTATGTCTCTCGACGAATTGGACACCATTTAGGGAACTGATCAAATATCCATGACACAGCAAACCATATTTCACATATAATAGATAGCAGCCACAATACATATGCGTCATTGACAGGGTGCGTTATTCGATAGTGGAAAAAGAGCCCAACAACAGCAAGACGAACTAAAATGGATAATCTGTATGGGCTTAGCCTGCTAGAGGCAATAGGCAGCTTTCTCGAAAGTGGTTGTCTTCCTTCATCCATCCTGCAAACAGAAATATAGTAAGAACGATAAATCTTACTGATCCAGAGAATGTTCAAACAAAGCAATGATTGCAGTTTAGGAAGGTCCTCTAATAAAAGAGCATGTGGTGAATTTATAATCATGCTAACGAGATAAACAAATTGTGGCAATCGGAACACCCTAACTCCTCAGTCAATATATATTGACAGAGTCCAGAAGGGTAAAATCAATCCCTGAACCCTTCTCACTCTTCCAGTTGCAAACCTTCCCCCATCCCACATCTGAGCTGTCCAAAAGGGAACTTCAACAGAAAAAAGAAAACACAATACTAAGCTATGCATGTACAATAAGTTGTAGAATCAGTATTATACCAATACAATTGTTTACTATTTCTTCTTTGTTTATTTGGGTAATCTGACTAGTGAATAAAGTTTGAACAAAAGACTCCAGAACCATAATTTGTCCAAAGAGATGGATATGCTGCAAAAAAAATGTCTTAGTTCAAGTGACTAATCTGCAACACATCTCCCAGTTGTTTTCGTTTCTTTTTTAGGAAAATACAACTTACATTTGTTTTATTCTTTATTACGAAATAAAAGCAAGTTATCTCATTGAAGATGTTCCTAATTGTTAAGATTTTTCCAGAAGGAGAATAATTGCAAAGCCAATTAGACAGTGCAGATACTCGAGTTTGATCAATAAGCAAGTACATCCAAGTCACAAACAAATCTATCCCAGGCCCCAAAACTATGTCAATGCAGCTGGCCGGCAGCTGCAGCAAAAAGGGGATGTATGTATCTATCTATGGTTAATTTTAAAATGTATCCCTTTCGACTAACGGCTTGGTGTAGATACTATTTCCATTATGAAAATTTTCCTTTAACGTGTTTATTGAAACAGAGTGATAACCGATATTAGTTTCTGAAAGGTACAATAACCAGCACTACACTAAGCTGCCGTCTGGTATCGTCAACCTTCTGAACGCAGTCTCAACTAAAAGGACCTCACAAAAAACTCAAAACACATGTGACATGACCAACTTTCCAGGCCTTGTACTACAGTAAGAACAGCACAGTACTTGAGTATTTTATTCAGCACATAGTTCAGTATCCATAATATATACAGCTTGCAACAACTGCAAGTCACCATCCCACAAGTAAAGTGCAAATCACATCACAGATCAGTCATGGGGTTAAATTTAGAAAGAAAAAAAACAAATGAATGCATACACCTACTTGGGGAGATCGGGATCATCCAGCTCATCTCCATCGTTATCACCACCTTTGCCTCCATGCTTAACCACCTGTAGTTTATCATTCTGCTTTTTCTTCCAGTCCTCCATTCTTTCCTTCCATGCAACAGTACCATATCCATAAACTGCCAAATCTTTCTTAGGATCCATGGGGCGAGGCGGCACTGCAAAGATCAAGCATATCAAACACATTAAGCCCTCTAACACTAGAAAATTGATCAAAGAAATAAAAAATTGCATCAACCAGATTAACTTACAAGACATGGATGAATCAGTATAAGGCACAGGATGAATTTTCTTCCCACGACCCATAAAAGGTGGTATGATAAGTGCATGTTTATCAGCTGAAATTGTATCATCCTACGCAAAATTACAACTTTTTAGCTAAAATTCAACATAGTGGAACAAAAAACATGACAATCTTGAGGCATTACCTCTTGACCATAAGTCAGAAGAGGGATCTCTGAGTTAAGGGCAGCAGGATCTACTTCTGCTGGGGTATTAAGCCCAGAAGCATTATAATTGGTACCCCGGCCAAGGCGAGCAGCAAGTGCAGCCTCAGAAAGATGTCTAGGTGTACCATCATAATCAAATTCATGATCTAAGTCATCAAATTCATCTTCTTCGTCATCTCCGTCAACTCTTTGGCTCCCTTTAAAACGCTTGTACCTAGTTTTACATTGAGGGCAAGCTTGATTCCCTTCTCTCCTTTCATACTCATAACAAGGTCTGCAAACAGGAAATGCACACTCATTGCAAGCAACAAATGTCTCCCCATCTACTGTAACTTCAATCTCATCTCCACAAATCTGGCAAATCTGTCCACTTAATTCTTTCACAGAAGTTACCTGTAACCAATAAACAATTAAAACCTCCTTAGATCAAGAATTGGAATCCTCCTCAACACTAATTCACACTTGGACATGTAAGTAACAAACTTGCCTAAAAAGAATGCAAGAGATAAGGAATCAATTGAGCTTAAAAGTGGTAGGCAGAAAGAGCCAATTTTGGCAAGTTATTAAATCTAGATATTTCACAAACAAAAGCAATGAATTAGGGATCTTCTTTTCTCCTGAATTGAAGAATTAGAAGACAACACCCCCAAATCTGTGCGAGTAAAAATCTTAGAATCCCTCAAAACGGAAGAAAAAGTTTGAAACTTTATCCTCCAAACTGGCACCTTTTTAACACAGAAACTGGAAATGAGTAAATGGTAACTTCAGAAAGAGCAAAATATGGTCAATTAACACCCCCACCGACACCAAAAATAAAGGAGGCAAACTTTAGAAAGACTGAAATTTTCTTGAAATTTACTCAAATGGAGCAAGAAAAGAGCAAAAAGATAAGATTTTGAAAGCACTTACTCTTCCAACTTCATCAGCATTGATGAGAACAAATTCATTTCTATTATGTGAACCAGCAATAAGCCTCCCTTTAGTATCCATTTTGAGTCAACCCAACTCAAAACAATCAAGAATGAGAAGTAAAACAAACCCTCTTCACTTTCAGCACATTAGAGACCACTCAAAGTGAAATCCCCTCAAACCATAACACATTCAAGAAAAGCACTACCCTTTTAACTCTCCTTCTCCTCTCTTTATGACACTGCTTTTAAACACCCATTACAAGTAACAACAACCCCCTCTTCCCTCAATTAGAGAAATAAATAATAATGAATGAAAATGATGTATAAACATACACAAGCAAACACATCAGTATTATAGTAATGAAAATTAGGTGTATAAAATTTTGTGTGTGGGGTTGGCAATATTATAATAATACAACTGGAAAATGGAAAAAGTTTTTATTTTTTATCTTTTTATTTTATTTTAAAGAGTAATTGGTAATGTGAGGAAAAAGACTCTTTTGGGTTTTTGGGATTCTTTTCCTGTTACTCGAGAGAAACCCCATGCAATAATTGCGGTTCACTCTCTTTTCTTGGTAATTTTTTGTTTCTTATTTGCTGGCTGTGGAGCAGAGAATAAAATGAAAGAAGGGAGGGATCCACCAAGTGGAAAATACAAGTAGTAAAAGCACAAGGTACAACAGATTTTTTGTTTGATTTGATGATCAAAAGAAATGGGCTGTGGGAACAGTGGGGTCCAATTTGGTTGTGCTTGAAGTGGCCCCACCAAGGTGGTGTACTTGGTGCTGGGGCTGAGGGGTATATTAGTAAATTGAATAGTTAATTGGTGCTTTTAGGGCTAATGAGTCGTTAATTAGACTGTTTGAATTGACTTAGTTTAAGTTTTTTTTTAAATAAAATATTTATTTAGTATTTGAGCAAAATTTAAAAAATTCTCATAAGCACTTGTTTTCAAGTCAAACATATAAAAATAAATTAAAAATCAAAAGTCATAAGTCATAAATCAAAAATCAATCTAAACAGATTTTTTATGTGTTAGTAATTGTTGAAGTAGCTAGTAGTTTTTCTTTTTCTTTTATGGCTGTCTTTTACAGTTGTACATAGGGTAGTTAGGGTTAAAAGAGTCAAATGAGAGAGAAAATGATGGGTTATATAGTAATATTATATTATAAATATATGTTTGTATACATTGTTATAAAATATAATTACATATATTAGTACTAGTAACTATTCGTTCTTGGTTAAAAGGGAAGTGAGGAAATAGTTGAGTCAAATGCTCTTCATGTGAGGGTTGATCAAAAGTTTTTATTTATTACTAATACTAATTTATATTCCACCGGACAAAGTGCAATTTACGTAAAGTAAAAACTTTGTTAATGTACACTATTTAGGAATTTTAAATACGTAAAATAATTAAGGTGAAACCTAGTAAACACAATAATTTTATTAAGTAGGCATTTGACCATGCGATATCATATTACGATATGGAATTGTGAGATGGAATCAGCGTTTGAATATGCGATTTTACGTTGATTCCATCTCATGATTCCAAATCATGAGATGTGATTTCATATTCTCCAAAAACCATGATATGGAATTATATGGAAATTTCATATCATGATTTGAGATATTTTAATATAAAAATTGATCTACGAGTTTATATTTTGTTAAAACAACCCCACATTTATATCTACTAACCATTTATTTCATATGTAAATAAAATTTATAATCACATCATTACTTTTTAAAATTTGTTATTCTCACCATAAAATTTATTATTCTCACCACATATAGTCACGTTAACTCACCCCAACCAATTGTTGAGTAATAAATTTATTTTATGGCCTTAATAAGTGCACATTTATATTTTATGTATAATTTATTAGTATTTAGTTACATATTTCCTATCAATTTTGTTTAACGAGATAATATTTATTTTATGACTTTGCATTATCTTGGAAGCACTATTTTTATTACTCTTACAAACATTATTTTTATGAAGTACATTCTATAATGTTTTTAATTTATTTTATGCTCACTAAACTAATATTGATGTATTTTTTATTTGATAGGATTGTGTTGGTGCGATTGATGGAAAATATATAGAAGGGGAGGTTCCTAAAGCGGTGCAACAAGCATATCATAATCGCAAAGGAAGAACATCACAAAATGTCTTATGTGCTTATGATTTTAATATGTGATTTACCTTTGTTGTTGCTGGTTGGGAAGGTACGGCACATGATAGTAAAGTACTTGAGAATGCTTTTGTTGAACCAACGTCATAATTTCCATTCCCGCCATATGGTAACTTTAAATTACATCCTTAGAATAAATATTATTTATTTACACAAAGCTGTTTCATTTACGTCACATATGCTTTTAGTAATTCTTTATAAAATGTTTGTTGGTAGATAAATATTATGTTGTTGATGCTGGTTTCCGAAACACAAAAGGATTTTTAGCTCCATACAAAGAACTACGCTATCATTTGCAAGATTACCGAAGAAGTGAAAGAGAGCCTCGATCAAAATCCCAAAGAACTGTTTTATTATAGGCATTCATCTCTGCGCAATGTGATTGAACAGACTTTTGGAGCTTGGAAAAATAGATTTAGAATACTGAAACAAGGCATAAACCATTATGATATTGACACACAAGTGAAATTTGTCATAGCGTGTGCAGTGTTGCATAATTATTTGTGAGAATACCAAAGTACTAATGAAATATTTATGGTTTGTGAGTATGAAAATATAGTTGCGGATGATATTGACCATCAAATGGCTCAAATTAACATGTTGGTTCGTCTTCTTGGTCACATGATCGAGAAATGCAAGTTCAACGTGGAAAAATTGTCCGTACTATGTGGGAGAATTATATTAAAGACTAATACACTACAATTTATGATCAATTTTTTTTTATTAAATTAAAGTTAGATGAAACAATTACTTAAGTGGAGAACAAATAGCTTTGTAATAATTTATTATGCGATTTTATAAATTTTTGTTTATTTGATAAGATTGAATAAACAATTGGGGTTATTTTAATAGTTTTACAACTTATGAGATTTTTATGTTTATGAGAAAATATACAATACAAAAATTTCATATCGCATGTCCAAACAAAACTTCAATTTCATTTCATAATTCCATATCATGATACCATATTGCATGGCCAAATGGGCCCTAAGTGTCAAGGCATGCTTTAATTTATTGTGAACTAATTAGATAAAGTTTATATGAATTCATGGAAAACATACAGCTCTTGTATATTTTATTTATATTAGTAAAAAAAAAATATGCCATAAAAGGTTGCTTTGATTATAAAGTTCGAATTTTTTTATATATATGGTATACTACCATGTATATTAACACCAAATATTCAACCATGCAAACCTTGCATAAATACCCAAGGTGAATATGTTTTATTATGTGGTAATTAATGGTTATTAAAAGTCACCCGTTTATGATTTACGATCCATGTTAAATAATCAAGGAAATACCCTATGTTCAACCATGCAAACCTCACAAGAAAAATAAATGAATTTTCAAATTGTTTTTGTTAGTTGTTGTACCAAATATCAAAATTTATTAAAATCTTCACAAAGGTTAAACTTTCGTTATCTTGTTGCATGCTAATCGTTAGTTAACGTATAGCTTGTCATGATTAAGAAATTTAATTAGTCAAAAATCAATTTATTAAAATTGACTCTACTTAGTCACTGACGTGCTTCTTAACCTTTGTGGGCAAATGAAAATATAATTTATGAAGTTTCAATTGTGGTAATTAGAACTTTAATTATTAAAGTGGAAAAGTTGTGAATTAATGGGTGAAACGAAAAAAGAAAGGTGGAGATCACTCTTTTTTTTAACTAGTGAATATTTTTTAGTCTAAATTTTCACTCTCGATTTAACTATTACAATAAAAAATAATGAGATTTACTCGTGAAAATACACTGAATATATTATTTATATATGTAGTTCATTCTTTAGTCTTCAACCCCATTTCTAAGGGACATCAATATTTCTTATCTTGTTCAAGAATATTTATCTTTTTCTAGGATTCCATAGGGAGAGAATAGTAAATTGATAATGATATTAGATAGAAAACACAAGAACTTTATTTTCTTTACAATTATTTGTCTAGTATATTAATTGTTATAAGTTTACTTTTTCGTACAATAAGGGCCAGCAAAAAAAAGTTGGTGGCTATAGAGTTTTTGCATAATAAATATCTAGCATTTCACAATTTTATTTGATTGATATCACATCAATTTGCCGACACATAAAAAGAAAAGAAGAGGTTTTATGTTTGCTCACATGTCTGGAGAGTTACTGACTTTTTGATATATATAAATTATTATTGCTACATATTTTATGACCCTTCTCTAATTAATAGATAATACTAAGTAGTTTAATTAACAACAATAAAACCATAGATTACCCATTCTTTAATCCTAAAAGCACTTCGACCCACTCACTAACATGTTTGGAAAGACATCTGCTAATTAAATTTGGATGTAAATAGGTAAAAGAGAAAAGGGTCTGATATACCTCTCAACTTTGTCATTTCGAGCTTATATGCTCCTCATTGTGAAAGTAACTCATATATACCCTTACTGTTATACAAACGGCTCACATATATCCCTACCGTTACAAAATGAGCTCACATACACTCTTCATTTAACGGAAATGAAAAAATTAGTTTTAAATTTATATTTGACTTTTAATTTTCTTAAAAATTATTTAGGGGTATATATGATTCTTTTAGCACAGTTCAAGGTATATTTTAATCTTTTTCATACATAAATTATTTTTTGACTACTTTTATTATAATTATTTGAGTTTCTTATTCTTATTTTATTCTTTTCTTTCATTCCTTAGTGTAAAGAAAAAAAATTAAAACTATTTTTTTGGGGCTATATTATAATTTACAACTATTTTTTTTGTCTATATTGTAATTTAATTTTTGTATTTGAAAAAAATATTTGGTTATCTATAATAAGTTTTACAAGAATATTAGTGAAACATAAATAAATTTGACCATCAAAATAATAAATCTAAATTAGTCATTGAAACAAAAAAAAAAGTCAAGAAAAATATATATGTTTGAGGAGGATTAAATATACTCATATGGGATTATTTTTTTAAAAAATATATATAATAAAAAATTAAACTAAAATTAATTTTTTTCATTTCCGTTAGAGGAAAAGGGTATATGTGAGCCATTTGTATATAAGTAGGGGTATATATGAGTCACTCTCATAACGAGGGGTATATCAATTCCAAATGACAAAGTTGAGAGGTATATTAGAACCTTTTCCCTTGGTAAAATTATGTAATTATATTAAATTATTCTTAAATTTAATTTACATGTGTTTTTCAAACAAATCAATGGTTCAATAAACAAGTTAAATTGTGTAATTATATCCAATTACACTCAAATTTCATATGTGACTCTTCAAATAGATCTTTCGTCAAATAGACAAGTCAAAAATTACACTCAAATTCAATTTACATATGACTTTTCAAACAGATCCTTGATCAAAGTAATTTATTTATTTGAAGTTACCATTAACACAATAATTATAATTGTTACTGTTATTGATAGAAGCAAAATAGTAACCGACAAAGTATTTAGTAATATGTATAATATAGATATATATTATATATATTGACTAATGAATATAAATATTTTTGATTGAATAGTCAAACATGAAACTCCTCCCATATGCAGTATAAATTAAGGAGGGGGAATGATATATGATATATGATATATGATATATGAGTTATTTTTGCCAAAAAAGGAAGAGCAACAAATAGTGCAAGTGACTTCAATAATTGGAGAATGCAAAAGGATTCAACCATTCTTTTTTATATATATATATTATTCCTTCTTTTTTTCTTGTGGAAGTCCCCACATTGTCTATATCATGCATCACCGACAGCCAATTTCATGAATTTATTTTATAAACCGTGATTTAATTGGTAGAAAAGACTAAAGAAAAGTGAGTTTTTTTTGTCTATATTACCAATTATTCATCTATGACATTATTTCTCTACCGTGGACAAATTTTGTACAATTGGTAGGGGAAAAAGAACTAGCACCACAAGTAATTGAAATTGAAATTAATGAGCTCAAATGAAGAACAAAGAGTTTTATTTTATTTTTAAATAGGAGATTTTATATAATTTATGTTACAGAGTTTTCACTAAAATAGAGATTACAACTAATATGGTGTATCAATCTATCAATTGTGTGTTTGATTGTCCACTTCATCTTTTCAAGCCAAATTATGATAATTGATAGTTTAGTTTATAAAAAAAAAATAGAGATTACAATATTCATTATATGTTTGAATTATGAGTAATAAATGTGACACGATATTGGGATTATTGTTATTGATTGAATATAAATCTTGATATAAATATATGTGTGTGATATTCTTTAGAATTTTTAGCACCTAATTCTAGGGATGTAGGAGTTATTTTTGTATGAGATATTTTATTAATTCTTACGTGTTGTATAACCTAGCTACCACGCAAATAATATAGAATCTTAGCTTGGTGGATCTTAATAATCAATGTGAAGTAGAGTCACATAATTGAAGATTAATTTATGAAAAGCTATTGTGAGTGTTTTCCCATTATTAATAGGTGTTTTGAACTGAAATCTTACTCGATTATTTCAAAAGCATTATTGTGAGATATTTTATGAGATAAATTAGTATTCAACTAGAATTTAGTCTCTTAGTATGTTATTGAGTTTGTAATTTTAAATTGACCGTTGTTTTTGGTGAATTCAAGACAAGCAGTTTGAAATTTAATTACTAATGACAAGCAGTTTGAAATTTAATTACTAATGACAAGCAGTTTGAAATTTAATTACTAATGACAAGCTATGAACGGTTAGTAATGAAGGGAAACAAATCCATCGAGGACATTATCCTACTCATTGAAAATTTGAATCCTCAAAAGCTAAGAAAGAATCAATTTGATCAAGGATGATTCAAAAATGAAAAATATAATAACCTAAACAAGGATAATGTATTAAGAATCCTTGACGGTATATGCATTGCGAAGGCGAAGGGTTATGAATAACCTAACACCCTTCATAAAAAATTATATCGTGTATATAAGTAAAATGCTTTATGAATGGTTACATATGCCACTATGCACACTCTTGAAACATGCTATGAGGATTGTGGCATACACTTCACTCTTTGTCTAACAAAGAGTTTAACCCACTTGAAAGAGGAAAGGGGAGTTGGCATAAGACTAGTAGACCACTTGAACATTCCTAATATAGTTAATACTTAATACAAAAAAAAATTGATTTGAGTGATGGAATATCAGTAGAAAAAACAAAGGATATGACAATCTCAAAGGTAAATACTATTAAAGAAAAGATATTGTAAGAGTAACCATGTGGAACAACTATTCTTACTTTGCTTTTATTTACTCAAAAAAACTCATAAAATCACATTCTGCAAAAACGTGGACCATATTGGATGCTTCTACAACAGGTTTGGCTCCTTTCTAAAACTTTACATTACACCCTATTTAACGTTCTCTGTCCTATCTGACGACTGTGACCTATATTTAAGTCTTTCATTTTTCTTCATCCGCTATCCACGTTGAAATTTGATTAATCCAAACATGTATTACGAACACATGTCACATAAAATTAATTGGTGATGTATACAAAATTAAAAATTGAAGTCTTTGAAACTCAAATGTGTAATAATATTTAATTGGTTCCACATATTAAGCTAAAGTTTATATGTACATTTTAAAAGATGAGTATACAGAATTAAGTACGTAATAACTCTGTTTTGAATGTCATAAAATTTTGTGGATAAAAAATTGTAAAATAAATATGAATGTTTGAGTTCAGACAGAACCCCTAAGTTTGCTTCTTGTTGGAGGATTCAGAGTAATTATGTGAGAGTGGGAAAAGGGGAGTGAGCCAAAAGCTCATATATTGTTTGCTTTGGAAGCAAAGAAAGATGATGTATTCTTTCTCTGATCAGTTATTTGGAAAATGACAGTAAAATTTACACTACACACGTGCTGATACACTCCGTCCGTGCATCAAAAATGATTTTTAGCGGCATTTAATCAACAATAATAGCTTAATCATTACTAAAATGTATTTTTTAATAGCAATTAACACTCTTTATAAATATTCCTAAAATCGATAGCAACTTTGAATCTAATGACAATTAATTAATGCCGGTAAAGACTTTAGGACTCTTTATTAATGTGTATATATTAATTGCCGCTAAAAATTATTTTTGCAGTCTCATGTGAGCCTGAATTTTTGGTTTATAAAGTTTTTGAAGATAATACCTCAGATGATCACTTAATTTTGAACTTTTCTCTGAGAAAATGAACTTATATAAGATGATCGCTAAAAATTATTTTTGTATCCACTAGATTTTGAATAAATTATTTATATATATTTACAAAACTAACTCAAATATAAAATTTGGGCTTAAGTTAAATGATAAAAGGAGCCAATCAGATGATAGTAATCCTTCCATCCTAAAGTGTGAGTTCAAAGCATTGAGAGAGCACAAAGAATGGGAGTTTCTGGGGAGAGATAAAAAAAAAGAGCTAGAGCTAGAGTTACAATATTGGAATCCGTAATTAACACTAGGGTTCCGTTTAGTAATTTTGACACAACAATGACTTTCCAGGAGTTTTGGTTTAACCCAACTCTAAAAGGTAGCTCACAAGCTACTTACATAACGACTTCTGAGGAATTTTAGGTTTAACTCAACTCTAAAATCTAGTTCACGAGTTACTCACAAAACAACGGCTTCCCAAGAATTTTAGGTCTAACATAACACATAAAGCTAGCTCACGAGCTACTTACACATGTACTTTAAATTATCTGCCATCAGTGAGGAAGGCAAGATTTCTATTGAAGGGGATCAAAAAAATATGCTAAATAGTGTTGACAAATAAGTTGTACTAGATTTCAAGGGGATAAGGCACAACTATCCCTAGACAGTGATCGAAATACCAGAGACATACCTTAACTAAACTAAGATTCTATTACCTCCCCCCCCCCCACAAACCCTTTTTTTTTTGTAATTTTGTACACTTTTTTGGCTTATGTTGCATCCAAACATCCCCACGCGTCTCAACTACATAGAATCATAGAGTGTACCACGTAAACCAAAAGGTGTATAAAATTACAAAAAAAATATGAGTTTGAGATCGTAATAGAACATTAGTTTAGTTAAGGTGTGTCTCTGAAATTTCAATATAGTCTAGGGGTACATGTACCTTATCCTGATTTCAAGCTAAAACATTGAAAAATATTGTTAGCCAAATCCGAACACACGCATGTACTGGCAGGGGCGGATGTACAGTGCTACGAGGGGGGTCATCAGTAAAAAAATTACACTATATATATAAGATTGATTTTTTTCTGTACATGTATATATTTAAAATTAAACCACCTAAATATATAACAAAGGCGTAGCCCAACAGTTGAGGGGGTTCAAAATTTCGCTAAAGTAAGCTTTGGGTCGCGGGATCGAATCCAGGCAACAACATATTTTTTTGTTGTAATGTTTAGCTATTTTGCAGGCTTTAAATAGACCAAAACGACCCCGTTTTTAAGTTTATAACTAAAAATATTATATTTTAAATCAGAAAATGTCAACAAATAAGCATATCCCTCTTTTTTAGGGATTGCAATATTTAGTTTTTCTAATCTTGATTTCTTTCTTGTTCAACGCTGCTGGGCGCTGGCTTTGCTGCTGCTGAGTGCTTATGCTGCCTGGCGCCTGCTGCTTGCTAGTTGCTGACTTACTGACGAGTGTCGACTGCCGTGGTGCCGCCTGTTGCTGCTGGCTGCTACTGGTTGGTGGAGGATTGGTGGTCCATTTGTGATGGCAACTGTAAGTTTTCTTTTTGGTTTTTTTTTTTTTTTTTTTAGAATTCTATGCTTTGATTCTTGTATTTGTTGATGGGCTATTTTATTTAGCTGATTGAACTCGGATATTCACTTAATGATTTTTTATTTTTCATATGAAAATTTCAATTATATTCACTGATTATGAAAGTTATAATTTTATTTGTTTGGGCTTATTTGTTGATTTAATATGTTAATTATGGACATTCAACATTTGTTCAGTAGATATTAACTTTTATTTATGAGATTCTAACTTTTGTTCATTGTCTATAATTTTGTTTTGGTCCTTATTGCATATTCAATTTTTGTAAGTTTTGACAAAATTTTTATTTTACGATTCAGTCTCAATATTCAGTGAAGAAGTATTTTACATAAGTACCGAAATCAACTTTAGCCTCTCAAAGTCATAGTCAATCTAATCAAAAAGAAAATACTAATCATTCAGAAGTGTCATTAGATTCTTCTCAAGAATTTGATTTGAGTTCTTTAAAGTTTGATCCTGGTGAAAGAACATTAATATTGAACTATCATCCAAACCACCGTGATGTTATTAGAAGAGCATACCTTTTGAATGGTCCTTGTCAACCTCGTTTGGCAGTGCAAAAGTATCCTCAAACAAATATTTTTGGATCAATGCATCGTTTTAATCATGAATGGTTTGATGATATATATCATGATTGGTTGGAGTATAGTGTTAGTAAAGATGCAATCTATTGTTTGTATTGCTATCTTTTTAAAGATCATATCACTAATCAAGGAGGAGGGGAGACATTTTCAACTATAGGATTTAAGAGTTGGAACAAAAAGAGTGGTCTTGACAAACATATTGGTCTACCGAATAGCATACATAATCAGTCAAAAAAGAAATGTCAAGATTTACTACAACAACGACAGTCTATTCAATTTGCATTTGAGAGGCAATCTAATCAACTCAAGCATGGATATTATATGCGCTTAAGTGCGTCGGTTGATGTAGTAAGACTTCTCATAAGTCGGGGATTTGCATTTCGAGGTCATGATGAATCTAAATCATCACTTTGTAGGGGTAACTTTCTTGAAATTCTCTCATGGTATGCAAAAAGAGGTGATAAAATTCGTGATTATATTTTGGAACATGCTCCTGTAAATGATCAAATGACTTCTCCAATGATTCAAAAAGATATTGTGAGTGCATGTAAGATAGAGACCGTTAAAGCTATTCTTGAGGAATTAAATAGTGACTACTTTGCTTTACTAGTTGATGAATCCTTTGATGTGTCACACAAGGAGCAAATGGCTATCGTATTTCGTTGTATTGATAGAATGGGATTGTAATGGAGCGACTTATTGACATTGTTCATGTTGAAGATACTAGTGCTTCATCTTTAAAGGAGGCAATTTTTAATTTACTTGCTCAACATTCTTTGAATCCATCAAGTGTGCGTGGACAATGTTATGATGGGGCAAGTAATATGCAAGGTGAGATCAATGGCCTTAAAATGTTGATTAGACGAGAAAGTAAATCGGCTCATTCAATCCATTGCTTTGCTCATCAACTTCAACTAACTCTTGTTGGGGTCTCTAAAAAGTGTGTTGAAGTGGGAAAACTTGTAGTATTGATCTCAAATATTTTTAATGTATTGGGATCTTCTTTTAAGCGTATGGATAATTTACGAGATTCTCAAAAATCAACAATTCAAGTGGCATTAGATATGGGTGAACTTACAACTAGTAGTGGCTTGAATCAACTACTTGGTCTTTCAAGAGCTTGTGATACTCGTTGGGGATCTCATTATAAATCCTTTAACAATTTTATTATTATGTTTGGCTCTATTCTTGAGGTTCTTGAATCACTTGCTCTTGATGCAAGGAGTATAGATGAAAGAGCCAAGGCAATGGAACATCTTGAAGCTTGTCAAACATTTGAGATTGCGTTTATGTTGCATTTGATGAGAGATGTCTTAGCAATCACAAATGATCTTAATAAATGCTTACAAAATAAAGAGCAAGATATTGCAAATGTCATGCTACTTGTTGAAGTAGCAAAGAGAAGGTTGCAAGTCTTAAGAGATGATGAATGGGATTCTCTAATTGCCAAGGTATCTACATTTTGTATCAAACATGATATTTTGATACCTAACTTTGAGGAGCCATATGTTAGCTCTTTAAGATCACGCGGAAACTTGCTAACTATACAATCTTACATCATTATCGTGTTGAAGTGTTTTGCAATATCATTGATTGGCAACTTCAAGAACTTAATGATCGTTTTGATGAGGTGACTACCGATTTGCTCCATGGAATTGCTTGCTTGAATCCAATTAAATCATTTTCAAGTTTTGACATAAGAAAAGTAATGAGAATGGCTGAATTATATCCAGATGACTTTGATAAATCCAATATGAACATTCTTGAGAATCAACTTGCAAGTTACATTGTTGATATTCGTGATGTTGATGAAAGGTTTTCCGATCTAAATGGGCTTTGTGATCTTTCCAAAAGATTAGTTCAGACAAAGAAACATTCAAATTATCCTCTTGTATTTCACTTAGTGAAACTTGCTTTACTTTTACTAGTTGCCATTGCCTCCGTTGAAAGAGCTTTTTCGGCAATGAAGTTTATCAAGAATGACTTGCGGAGTCAAATGAGTGATGATTTTTTTAGTGGTTGTTTGGTGCCTTATTTAGAAAAAGATGTATTTGATAAGATTTCTAATGATGTTATTATTAAGACATTTCAAGATATGAAACCTCGTAGAATACAATTGTAAAAGTGTATGTAGTTGTATTTTCAAATGTAAAACTATATTTTGATAGATTTATCTGCATGTTTGGTTTCTTAACCTACTTCAAGGTTGTGTAGTTTTGTGATGTAATGAAGTCATTTTATGCCAAAAAGAATTTTTTGAAGAAATAGTATTTTCGCTTTGATTTTTGTTTTTTGTTAGTCTTTCTAATGTTAAATTTGTGCTTGCTCTCCATTTGCACTTTCAGGAGCCGAAGAGAATTCTAAAGAAATTGAAGAACTTGTAGAACTTTTTGAATGAGTTGTGCTACTTTATTATCATTTTATAGATATGTACTTCAAATTTGTTTCTTAAGATAAATTGTAATGGTAAGAAATTATTTGAACTAAGGATTTTTTTTTGTCAACCCGTTTGTTAATCAATCCGTTCATAACTTCATATATGACCCGACCCGTTTATTTATGAATAATATTAGCGTGTTTAACTTTTTTTTTAACCCCCTTGATAGAATTCCTGGGTCCGCCACTGTCTACTGGTTTCTGAACCCCCATAATCGTTGAACCTAGCCCTTTATTGTGTTGAGGAAGTTCAATATTAAATATATATAAATATAAAATACATATTTAATCTTATATACACCGTATAATTTTTTGACTAACGAAATTTGGATGAACCCTGAAGTACACGCAGATCCACCCCTATCAGCCATTTTATGTAATTTTGTGATGAGTACTAAACAATTATGTAGTGAAATACAATCACTTCTGCGAGGTAATATAATCTCTTTGATAATAAAATCCTGACCTTTTTTATTATGTCAGGTCTTAAATTTTAGTACTGTAAAACATACTAAAGTAGAATATGATATTTATTTGTTGTTGACTCATATTAAACAACGGAAAAAGTGGAAATCATACTGAAAGAAAAAAAACAATTAAAGAAAGCAAATCAACAGAACAAATTAATGGGTTTTGTTTCCTCTTTCCCAATGGAAAATTATTCTTTCACATGTCACTAGCATCCAATTTCTTCTTTCTTCCTACCAAACAACCCACTAGCTAGGTCTATCTTTTCATAATTTAAAAAAAAAAAAAAAAACTGTAAAAAATAATAATTAATTGATACAAAACTTTAAATATTAAATTTTTGGTAAATTCAATACTATTCAGTCTCACAATTAATTAGTGTTATCTTAGCAAAAATTACTCTCATTAAAAAATCAATAAATATGTAGTTTACTAAATTATTCCTGTTAACTAAATGTTTCTTGAGAACTGAATATCACCAAAAAAAATATGGAATCTAGAATATAGTTGAAAAAGCATGCTAATTTTTGTTTAGAAAAAGCATATTATTAAAATTGATAATTTTGACATTTATTTTAAGACGAATGAACTAATTTAAGTAATGACAAATTTTACAATACAGTGAAATTTAATTATTGTCGAAACTTTCAGATAATCTAGAATGTGACATCGAAAGCACGTTCTAACCACTATGTAAACATTGCTAATAAGGAAAAAATAGTCAATTATGTATGGGTGCATTTGCATGCAACACTAAATAAAACTAACTGACATAAGTAATTAAAAGTATGGTCTCCCAGGAACAAGTAATTTTTCCTATTAATGAAGTAAATGTGGGGACCATATGTAAAGGAATTAATTACTTAATTAACTAAACACAATTTTGTTATGACTTATGGCACATGGAGAAGATTTAGAAGAAGGTCTACCTGCTGGAATTCATCATTTTCACATTTCTATGGGTTCAATTTATATACATTGATAGCGTAAAGAATTTTATATTATTAAGTTAATTTAACAGGAGATAACGTATTAGTTGGAATTTCTAACAAGTTGTTAATTTGTATTTATCATATCTCTAGGTTAATTTAACATGTGATAAAGTATTAGTTGGAATTCCTAACAAGTTGTTAATTTGTATTTATCATATCTCTAGATTTATCTGTAGATATTTTATAAATGACTTAATCATATAAATCCTATAAATATTTTCTTAAACTGTTTAAGTGTATTATTTATTAACTAATTAATTAAGAAGTCATAATCCGTTTAAGACGACGCAATCTTTTAGGAAATTATTAATGGGAATCATAAGAGTAAGATTATCTAGACAAATAATGGTGCAATTTGTTCATCTGTGTAATCATTTGGTACTGTCAAGTGATTTAATGAAAACAGTACATTTTCCTTAGTATAGTAGTAGAAGGTAATTGAGCTTTGATAAAAGAACATACGTTCATTTACAGAATCACACTGAATATATTGTTATTGATAAAAAAATAAGTTTTACAACATCATTCATAACCTAAGTTAATTAATGTATGCTTTGTAAATGTACATTATTGCAAGAAAATAAACTATGGAAGACATCACTAGTTTGATATGTCCATAATACCAATAATGGAGGGGTAAATATTTCTTCATTCTTAACCAAAACTATTTGGGTTTCGAATCCCTTTGAGTATGAAGTCGTCTCTGTAAGGAAGCGCTTTACCCTAATATGAGACTTTCTGGCATGAACACAGATTTAATCGAGCTCCAGTATAGATACCAAACAACGAGTGTGAAATCGAAAAAAAATATGTCCAAAATTAATCTCCACTTGATTCAAAACACAAATAGAAAGGAATGATTTATTTCTTGGCAACTCATAAGTAGATATATATTTCTCTTTTTAATATGTTACCACTTAATTATAGAAGTTACTGTGAAGTCAAAATTGATTGCAAACTCCCAAGACTCATAGGCTTTGAAATAGAAAATTAGATACTCTTATACCTATAATATGTAGTTTCCTTTTTTCACTTGTATAATATTGGATGCTTTAATTTTCGTTCTCAATGATTGTTGACAATAATCATTACCTAATTAGAATGTGATAATCTATTAATTGCCGTTTCATTGTTTTACATTTGTCTCTACTCATTGGCTCAACGTAATTTCACAGGGAAAACTATCCACTTAGCTAGACCTAATGATCAACAATTCAACACTATGAAAATGTTGTATAATTATAATTAGTTAGAAGAATCATATAAATAATACGTATAGATTAATCAAAGTTTGTTAATGTGTCACGTGTATCAAAGTAATCATGAATGTTTCTAAAGTATATATTTATATTTGTAAACTTAATCAATTACAATTGGTATATACTACTTAATTAGTCCTTTTCTAAAACTACTTCCTTGCACATCCCACCCCTAGTCTTTTTCTTGATGTGTGGAGGTTTTGAAGACAAGTTTTAAATTTAAAAAAAATAAAATTGAAACCACATATTTGTAACTGAAATTCTATATGAAATCATAATAAATGAGATAGTTGACTGTCTAAACTCTATCTTGTGATCCCTCTATATTAAAATTTTTATTTAGTCATCGATATGCAAAGTTTATGCTCCCATTTAAGGAGGAACTATCTCCTTACAATAAATTCTAATATTTTCAAAATTAAAATTCGAGACCTTTCGTTAAAAAATGAAATATACTAAAGCTAAAATGTGTTATAATAGGAGTACCAATTATTTTTTAGCGTGAAAAATATAGTTAATATTGTATTTCTTTTAAATTGGCTGTTGAACCTCGATTCTAGAAGACAAATATTCCAACATTATAACCTCAAGTAGAAGTAATGTTGTAGAGAGTCGTAGAAGTACGATTGTCATATAAAGTACTTATCACCAAAAGAAGAAAAAACATATAAAGTACTCAAAACATAGTGTTGCTTAAACTGAATATGAAACAAATTTTGCCTTTTCAACAAGAAAAAAGGCCAGAGAAAAAATAAATACCATTTTTGGATTATTTAATCTACCATAAATTATTTTTCAATAAAACTTTTGTTTGATAAATTATTTTTCAACATCATAAAATTTTTGTTATATATATATATATGAGTCAACTTAACCTCTTACAATTTAAATCATATAGAAACATTTTATATATTAGTTCCTTTGGGGACATCTGATAAAATTGGAACGATACAGAGAAGATTAGCATGACCCCTGCAAGGATGACACACACAAATCGAGAAATGGTCCAATTTTTTTTTTATTTTTTTAAAAAATAATATATGCTATATATTAATTTTAGTATTTTATGTGTAAAAAAAACATTTTTTTTAAAAAAAATATAAAACTAAAAATCATATTGTAGACGGCCACAAAACTAATTGTAACCGTTAGTTATTCTAAATAGAGCCATGTTAGGCATATTTAATATTTTCATGAACTTTTTTTTGTAGTTTACATCGTGTAAAACGATGTCCTAGTTGTAAAACATTATTGTCCACATGTATTTCATAAAAATATACATGTGATGTATTGTTTTATTAATTCGATAGACTGCATTAAATTTATACTTGTATGTTTCATAATCAAAATTGGTTTGGACCTATTTTGTGTCGATCCTAAAATTGTAACCTGGTAAAATTAGCACATAAATATGACCAGTCCAACTCGCTTAAGTTTGGATTAATTATTAACTCCCACCCACTTATTGGTTTAGTCTACTTTATCTCATAAACTGACTTGATTTATAGTACAAATATATGAAAGAATAAACAAAGAATTTAAAACTTAATAATAATTGGACGGATTGATGAGTTAAAAACCCTATTTTTTTAGCTTATTTCAATTTAATTCATCTAACTCAAGTAACATTTGGATAGATCATCAATCCATATATTTCTTTATTATTTCAACTTATTCTGACTAGTTCAAATTGTCACCTAGTCAGCTTGCTCACTAAGTAAAAAGTAAAGCTACAATTTCATTTATTAATTATTGCTAAATAAACTTGAATCAAAATAAAGAGGCCACATAATAAATATTCGTACTTGTAAAAAGGCAAGTACTCTACAATTCTTTTGATTAAAAATCATAATTGAAAGCTTATCAAAGTAGACCCTGATAATTTCGAAAACAACAAACAGAAAAGAAAAATAAAGTAGATAAATGAGTTAGTAAAGTGGAAAACCCAGCTCTGATGAAAGATTAAAGCAAAATAAATCAATGATTTGAGTAATTAATTAAGCAAAAGTAAGACACATTTAGAGAATGATTAAGACACTAGCTTAGGACAATAATACTCCCTCCGTCTCATTTTATACGTCACATTTTTACTTTGCACTTGCATTAAGAAATGATGTAACTTTATCCTTTTATCCTTATTTAATATTTTTTTATGTCAACTTTATTAATAAATGACAAAATTAATTAACTATTCTATCAAGGGTATAATAGGCAAAATATGGTAATTTATGCATAAATTTTATAAAATGACAAATATTGTGGTCCAATTATTTTTAGAAAGAAATTACATATAAAATGGGACGGAGGGAGTATTAAACAAACAAATCATATCTATCCACGTGTAAATTTCTTTTTTTTTTGAATCAACGTGTAAATATTTATCAAATGTTATGATACACGATTTTTTTAGCAAAGTAGGTCCCACGAGAAGTTTGACAGTTGGCATAATCCTACGTGTATATTTTTTGTCGGTGGAGGGCAAAAAAAAAAAATAATAATAAAAAAAGGGTCATAGTGTAGGTCCCACAAGTGGCAGCCCATGAACATGGTGTCCTAATATCCAGTTCACCCACTCCACATCGCCTACAGAATGATCTGACGGTTTGTAGATCTCCACGTGTCAGATATTGTGGGTCCCATAAACCTTTTTGAGTGATGGTGGTGTGTCGTTTTCATTAGCTGTGAAGCAAAAACAGCTGCTAAATTTGTCCTTATATGGGGCCCCCTTTTTTAATTATGACGTCATAAAGATGGAGTTTTGGGATTTCACTGATTTTTATTTTTTGCCTTTGGAGTAATGTACTTATGTGTACTAGAATAATAATTTACATTATTTTTTGTTGCTTTTTACCATTGTAACACACAAGTGTGTGAGAAGGTCAAAGAAAGTTGTTAGACTTGAATGAATAGCGGGAAAATATTGGCGGCTACTTATACAATTTTGAGAAATTTGAAAAGTAGAGAAGATGGTAACAAGACACGTTAAAACTTATTTCACCTTTGTTCATTTTTACTAATTCATATTTATACGCTTTTAAAAAAATAATAAATATTTTTTATAATATTTTTTTTACTCTTGTTATCTAAATGTTGGGGAATAAATAGTATTTGATAATCATAGTAAAAAAGATACAAAATGATAGATTATCGGTTAGTTTTTCTTTAGCTAAAATAATCAAAAACATTTTTTCAAACAAACACTAACAGAGAAGCTTTTTTCAATTTTTTTAAAAAAATTGGAAATGCTATTAAATGGTTACTGAAAGATTGTTTAAAGAAATAAGCTGAGTTTCTACTTTAAAAGATTCTCCTTGGGAGAATTAAAAATCTAAAGTGCTGCATTTTCAACTTTTAGTTATTCCAATTTCATGAAAATTACTCACTATTCAATAACCACAACTACACAGATGTCTTAGAAATATATTTATTCTCAAAGCTTTTCAAAAGTTTAATTCCAAATTAAGGGAACACTTCAAAAGAAGAAAGTTCAAGATAATTTGATATAATTCTTATAATCCATAATAATAGAAACTTGAACATAAAGTTTTGATTACAAATTAAAAGACATTAGTTCTATAATTAATATTTCTGTTATAGATTCTACTAGTTAATCAATGCAAAAGATAATTTTTATTTTCATATAACAATTACACGTATCAATTTTTAAAATAAAAAAATCAGTGCATGGTACAAACGCATTCAAGAGAGAAGAATAAGTTAGTTGGCCTGGAGTTACTATAATGTCCTTCAACCAGAATAATTATTAAGCAAATTAACTAAACGACCAAAGAATATTAAAAATTAGTAAAAACTGATAATTAAATGTTGATTTCTAATTTTAATACGTACAAGGAAAATTATTTCTCAAGGGTATCAAATTAAATTCTACTAAATACACTACCGTCCAAGAATTAAACGATCTTAACATAAATGATAAATATTTATGAGGGCCAGATTCATTATATTATTTATTTTTGAAATTTAATTAGCATGAATCAATTATTTTTTGGCCACTGATCGCTTCACAACTATTCTTTGGTTTTCATGAAAGGTACAAATAATAAATCAATTATATTAAATCCAAAAAAATGTAGATGGCATATTCAATTTTTCTAATATATTAAGTCCATTGTTTTTTCAAGTAAGAAGTTTGTTACACCATCAATTGGTACATTTATTTAGGAGTCCGTAAATAATAAAAGAGCAGAAAGCTAGCTGAAGATGGGACAACTTTAATAAAATAAAATAAAAACTTACATCAAAGTGAGATGTTTTCAGATACCTAATCATTTTTTCTTTGTACGAATAGGCACTACATATACACATTATTTTTTAAAAAAATAAGTGAGAAATTTTTTGCACCCTCTCTACATTTCATTTTATTCGATTCATATTAACTTAATATTATTCTTTATAAAGCTTTTATAAGGATGTATTTTATTAAATTAATCTTATCAACGATGTTTTTGAAACTCTAAATTTAACTTCTGTTTTATTTAATATTTTAATATTAAGGATATTATGAAAAATAATAATAAAATACACTTGATTTGTTAAAATAAAGAAAATATATTGAATATTGAAGCCAAGTAAAATGAGAAAGAGGGAGTAATTATTACTAATAAAAGAAAGAGCAACTTTTACATATAGCAAACATAAAAATTATATTTGTGTGTTATAGCTATAGTTTGCATAATTGTGCTCCATAGCAAATTTTTTATGTTTGCTATGGAACTTTTGATTTGTATAATTCTCTAGAAACATCTAGTTTTATACAAATTGTTCAGTTTTGTATAAATTCATTTATACATTGTAATTTGTATAGTAAGATCTGTATTTGTATAATTATAAGTGTATAAGACGAAAATATATGTATTTGTATTTGTATTTGTATATATATTTTTCTCTCATTTTATACAAACACAAATGCATTTTATACGTTTTATACCGAAATGTGTAAAATGACTAATTGTATACCGAAAATGGCTAATTATATACTGAATCAGATGAAAAAAAATGAAATGTTTACTGCGAATTACAATTAAAATAAACCATGACTATGAATTAATAATTTGTTATTTCATACAATTTTTCCTAAAAGAAATATGACACATATTTAGGACACAATTTTTCCCAAATTAGTGCATGCACTAACATAAACTGTGACGAAATAATTAAGATTTTTCAAACCAATAAAGTTGCATATTAATTTAAGCTCTATAAATAGAAAAACTTCTTGATAAAAAGCGTTTATTTCTTTAGTATCTGGTTCAAATTCCAATCAATCGAATAAATAATTTCTGACTACAAAACAAACTAAAAAAAAAATAAAAACTGATGCAGACAATCTTATTTCATCTAGTTGACCACCAATGAATGATACAAGATATTATTAGTTTAATTTCCAAGTCATTTTCTTATATTTCTTTTTTTCTTTATCCTTTTTTTGTTACAGAGACTTTTGTACTCTGTTCTTGGCCTCTTGTTTTTGTACGAAAATCTTATGTGTGGAGAGAAATTTAGAAGATCTCATTCAAATAATAACAAATTGTCTTACTTGATGATGATAGTTTCTAAGATTAGAAATGAAAAAAATGGACAACAAGATTGTGAATCTTTCTTTGCAAAAATGAAAGATATATTTGGTGGGGGGACCTATTTTGTGGTGATAGTAAATATATCACGCTCCTTCCTCGTTTCAATTTATACGTCTTACTTTTTCTTTTACTTGATTAAAAAAAAAAAATCTCAGACCTTCAAGCTTGGTATCAAATTAAAATGAGAAAAATAAATTAAAACTGAGGAAATACTTAGATTAGTATTAGTAGGAATCTGCCGACACTCAAGTGAGTCATGTGTGGACAATGTGCATTTTTTTTCTATTAATAATATAATTGTAATTAAATGTATTTGTATTATATTATGTGCCACCGACAGTTGGCATAGGGTCACCTTCAAGCCAAAGGGGTACTCATTACTTTTCTTATAATTATCAAACTTTATCACTTTCCAATTTCTTCATTTCCAACTGTCATCTGATTAAAAATCAAAAGTCCTTTGATTCATTGTATTAGTATAGTTTATTATTAATTATAAAATCTAAAAGTTAATGTAAGATATTTGGTTGGCCACCTAAAAAATACTTATAGCCCCACAATTAGTAATGTTACACCAAATTAATAAATTGTGATAACATAAATTTTTACTCGTTCATCTAAACTTTTGGTGATACGATAGAATTTATGTTCAAGTCCTAAGAAGCAAATTATTTTTGCTAAAAAGTATTTTTTGGCAAATGATATCTCATTATTTATAACTCAAAGCCAAAACATAACCTCTTGATATTGAGACATTTATGGGTTAGTTTTACTCCCTCAATTCACTTTTACTTTATTATTGTATCATAAGAAGTGTGTAAAATATAAAATCGATAAGTAAAAGTGAATGAAAGAAGTCCGTGAAGACCAGAAAACGAATTTTAAAAGAGTAAAAATAAATTAATTAAAAAATCCGACCTACCGGATTCGAACCAGTGACCTAAGGATTATCTGAGGGCTTTTCCCACTACAGTCCTCCGCTCTACCAACTGAGCTAAGGTCGGATGATATTTATATTTTTCCATAAATAAATAATATATTATTGTGGTTCACATAAGATGCACCTTCTACTAATGAGTGTCCACAAGTTCCAATACAAATAAAAAAAGAGGTTTTATGTGGTAATCATCAAAAGACTGGTATTGTAGATGATTGAGATCAACCTAAACAACAACACGACTAAGGCTAATAAAATACTCCTAGGGCAAGAAGTATGACATTTGGCATATGTAGCCGTTTTAAAACTTTGTAGAAATCAAGGTAACTACACTAGTGATGATGATGAATATCCATTAAGAAATATTATGGTAAATTTTGTAGAAATCAAGGTAACTTAGTTTTCTTGGTAAATGTTATGTTCCAATGATTATTTTTTGTTGCTTCAACTTGAGAAAGATCCCCCTTTTAAAATGTAATGCTAAATGACCAGAAAATTTAATCAGATTTGGTTAAAAATTTAAAAAGTCTATAGTATTTTTCTTATTTTAAAATAAATTGATTTTTTTTCCATTTTTTAGTTAAAATGTATTAAAATTAAAAGGGTAAAAATGTTCAAAAAGGTAAAATAACATAGGTAAAATACTATTCTGACCAAATTCTGGCCAAAAGGATTTTTCCTTTAAAAAAAGGAAAAAATATCAAGGGAAAGAACACATTTTAATAGGCAATAAATGTACTCATTAACAAAGAGTGCTAAATTTTTTATCAACATTATTTAATTGTCTTTTAATTCAATGTCACAAAAAAGCTTTACAGATATTTATAAAGAATGTTAATTACTACTAAAAATATGAATTTAACGATAATTAAACTTTTACAATTAATTAATCACCACTTAATATTTTGATATAGTACATATCCTCTCTTTAACAAATAAACAATTATAAGAAGGCATAAATGGAATTGATATTTATATATAGACGGTTGGCCATCTGTTTTAATAGGTAATATTCCATTACCATAATTCTCGATTTTAGTCTCCATTTATTCCTCTAATACAACCAAAGCAGATAAACCAAAGAATTTTTACTGAAAAAGCTGAACAATGTCTCTGGAGAATATGGATGTATTTGGTATATATGATGGTATTGATTTTATACATAAAAATAATTTATAATGAATGAATATTACATTATTCAAGAAGAATATTTCCCAAGGTTTGGTTGGTGGGTGAAAATTATTTTCTAAAAAAAATATAGTCAAAATTAATAGTACTAACATTTGCAAATTAAAGAGTGTTTTGCTGAGAACAAATACTATGAGAAGTGAGGGTGAAGTAGGCGTAAAAATAAAGTGCGCTGAAACGTTTTGTAGAACTTATTTTTTATACTTTTACTATTAATATCATTTTCTTTGTTTTTAAGAAACTCGTATTTTTCAATAGCAATCGAACATGAACAAATTGAAAAAAAATACCGAATACACATCCTATATTTTAATATTTTTTTGGTCTAGGACATATATGCTTGTTAGGCATTTTGATAAGCAGGGTTCCTTTCCACCGATGTCTCGAATTTCAAGAGAATGGTTGAGTAATTAGTAACTCTCTCATGTTGTTGTGTCCTCTTATTCCAGCACCTCTTTGCTGTCCTTTACTACCACATGTCATGTTTATTTTGATCTACTCCATCATTCTTTGTTTTTCCTCCAAATCAACACAAACATACTCATCCATACAATATCTATCTTGCCTCTCCAAGTGGAGCTACTTTTTTGTTTCTATTCCTATTCCTACCTCTAATTAGAGGTGATAATTAATCTCTTTTCTCTCAAAAGAAAACATTGTAATTGAGGTGCTTAATGGCCTTCTTAACTTTGTAAACACTGTCTTTGGGCTTAAATTGATTCATAAGCAACTTTTTCCTTTACATACAAACTAAATAATAAGGAATATATAACTGTCTAATTGAACAAATGTTTCTATTATAAATATTAATCTATTCTATATAGTGCGAAATACTTATTTATCGCCTCACTAATTAATCACTCTGTACTAGATTTCAAGTCAGGTATGTGTATAAAAAATACTTGCTAGATACATGTGTCTTTTATTCTAGATACATTTTGAAATACAAATACATAGGGAGAGGGGAGAGCGAGATAGGATAGAGGCGAGTGAGAAAGTTGGTGTATCCTAGAAATGCATGTGAATCACACTTGGATACAATGTATTTGAAAACATTACACCTATATATCCGAAATACATGTATCTAAATATTTGTAGAAATAATATAGAAGCTAATTTCGAAAAGTAAAGTAAAGGCACGTAATTAGATCCTAAACTAATTGAATTTATGTTTTTTTTGCTCAAATAATAAATCTTGAGTACTAACATAAGAGCGACATAGGTGATTTACAAAAATGACCTTGGTAGTGTGTGATCTTAAACTTTTAACCTCATTTGTTTTATGCACAAATTCAAATTTAACATGTTTTGCGTTTCACCTTGAAGGTTTTCCATGAGGCTAGCAGAGGTCAAAAGAATTGCACTATTAAAATACATGGTTATTTAGCGATAGATAAATTTTGTAGCTAAATATTAAAATTTGTCGCTAATTCTATTTCGTGACAAATTGACGATAATGTTTTTTTAGCGATGGGTAGATGCTCCTAGAAACAGTAGCCAATTGATCATAGCTAATTAATTCTAATTCTTTTTTTAAAAAATAATTTTGGATGTAATTTCTTTGTAGAGAAATTTATTAAATTAGCTCGATACCAATAACGAGAAGGCGTAAATAACTTCTCAATATGACCTAATCAGCCCTAGCTTTCAACTTGAGTTTCAATCACATTCATCTCTCGTCTGTTAGGATCACAATGAAAAAAAAGTACTTTTAATAGTAGTATTTGTTATGTACTAAACTATTGTATCATACTAGTTGGTGATCTCCACCCAAAAAAGGTCTTTAGTTTCGTGATGAAATTGTAGGCACTATCTTGTCTCTATATATGGACCACGGAGAAAAAGAAATAACAAATAATTAATGTGCTTTACTCGATTTTGTTGCACTCCTTACTCTAATTATATAGACTTATAAAGGTGATTTGAGTTGATTAATAGTATATTCTTATTTTACAAGATGTTTTCATTTTTACATGCCGAATGATTGCATGTTTTTACTTGACGCCATGAATCGAGCCTAAGTACTTCATATTTATTGGGGACAAATAAAATAGAGAATTCTTTTATTTTCACTAGCAAGAGGGTCGACTGAACACCAAACTGATCTGATTCAATTTTCGCATCCTGTTTACATGCGATTTGAGAAAAAACTTGTTTTTTTTTGTAGCTTAGTGAAGACAATAATACTATGTTTTTGAATTCACCCCCTTTTTACGCCTTTTCAATTCTACAAAGACTATTTAGGAATTAATATTTCGAGATTCAGCCAGGATATAATTCACCTCCTTAAATTCTTCCTTTAAAATATTTGGATTATTTTTTAGCAAATAAATAGAGTGAAAAATCAAAACGAGAGCAAGTCTTGAGGAAACTAAGTAGCTTAGTTAGTTAAATATTTAAACTTTCATTTTGTTGGTGAGAATTCGACTTTCTACATTGTAATTTCCTCCCCGATTTCCCCTTCCCCTTCCCCCACCATCAATTCTTTTCCACCTATCTAACCTTCTTTATTTCTTTCAAGCCATATATACCTTTACCAAGAAAAAAATGCACCTTAAAATTAATGGGTCGTTTGGTGTGTCAGACAAATGGGATATTCATTAGTTGGGCTAACTTATGAAGTAGGAACTAGGTAGGGCATTTGAGCCCACATTTAGAAATGGAATTAAGTTATAGGCCCACATGCTCCATTCTGATACTAATTGTACATAACCTAGGTAGGTGGGTTCTATATGACCAGACAAAGGTGTGGGCTGGGCTCCTCTTCTATGAGTTGGGTTTTAGGCTCATCTTTTGGGCCCACAAATACACTATTGGGTCCTTATCGACTGTATTCATGTCGCTCAATTTAAACTATTTTTTCTTACACTAGAAGTTCTATTGATTTTCGATTGGCTCTGCGTGACTAAAGACTTTGTAAATAAATGTTGAACCTTAACATATATATACTAACATGATTAAGATTTAATCCCAACTTATCTATATCATCACTATATATATATATATATATAGTTCTTCTAGTTAAGAAATTGTAAACCCACCTTCTTTCATGTGCTTTATCAACAAAAGTCAAACCTAACTCCCTTTTAGTTATTACAGATTTTATTGGTTTCTTCGGCATTGTGGCATTGGTCTTGATGCTTTGTTGGGCCTCAACGATCAAAATTCAATCTACACATTGGGCCAATTCAAGACATCATTGCACCAACATTGATTTTTAGTGATAATTAATTAACGTAATAATTTAATTGCCGCTAAATAAGTTTATTTAGTGACACAAATAGTATATTTTTAGCTATCTTTATAAATGCTACTAAAGCTTATAGCGATATTGGATCTAATGACAATTAAGTAATGTCAGTAAAGATTTTAGCACTCTTTGTTCATATACTTATTTATTACTGCTAAAAGTTATTTTTGTTATAGGAGATTCAAATTAACTAAATACTCAGGTTGGCTATAAAGAGCACAATGCAAGGCTAAATACTTATGGTTGACCGATTAGTGGAGTAATATAGCGAGGGAAAGGTGAAGAGAATCAAATAACACATGGGCCATGAATTGAAATAAATTTCAATAGATGCACCAAATTGTTTTATAGTTTCTTGATTTATAATTCTGAATTTCAAGATAATATAACGACTGGTTTCACAATTAAATTATTATGTTATATTAATAATATTCTTTTAAAAACAAGAAATACAAAAATGAAGTTAAAATTATTAAATTTTAGCAAAACATTAACTCTTGAGGTTCCGTGTATTCTAATTATATATATAGTTGGAGATATTCATCAGTCTAAAATAAGTACGTTAGGTATTGATTAGGTAGCTAATGAAAAATTCATAATTTTTTTTCGTCATAGTTGTATGATTAAGCCGATTCCTTTTCAAAGTAATCCATCCTTAATTAATTAATATTTCTACCAAACAAAATAAAAATAAAATACTTTGATTAGGTTTACAACTTTTCACATTCCATACACATATATTCTTAACTGAAATAATAAACTTTAAACTAATTACTATGATTAAAGTTAATTTACCAAATTAATTCTTAATTAATATTCTGCCTCTTCAACTTTACATCCGTTACGTTAGTCTCTATGACTACTCTATGTACACCTACAAATAACCATCTCCAAGAAAATCATATTTCCCATTATATTCCACGTACTATATACTATATTTTCCATTTCAATATTTCTCTAAAAGAAAAATCCAATATGACACCTTTCAAACTTTCAATAATACTACTAGTCTCATGGCTTCTAACAACTACTACTATAGCAACCAACATGTCCAAAATTAAACCAGGACAAGGTATTGCTGCTAGACTTCAAGTACTAGAAGGCGGAGATGGAGGAGGAGAAGCTAGCATGACAGTATGTTGGAACGCGTTATTTGAGTTGAAATCGTGCACGAATGAGATCATACTCTTCTTCTTCAATGGTGAATCTTATTTAGGGAAAGATTGTTGTAGAGCTATAAGAACTATAACTTATAATTGTTGGCCTTCTATGCTAAGTTCCGTTGGTTTTACTGCTGAAGAAGTTGATATTCTTCGTGGTTATTGTGGCACACCTTCTCCTGAATCTGCTGTGGAGTTCAACGTCTAATTAATATAATTTTTTCATGCATGCAAAGGTGAAATTAGGATTTTGAGTTTGATGAGAAAAAGTACTTTTTGATTTAATAATAATTTTGGAATGTGATGAACAACTTTTATTGGATTCCAATGATATTTGTCTTTTATCACCTTTTTTTTTTCACCCGAATATACTTCATTAAAATTTTGCATGATGATGTATAAGATAAAGTTATAATGATTTTATGGTGGGGGCCGGTCTATATAATGAGCAAAATCAGTAAAAAGAATATATGTAAATATTTGAGCAATCATAAATTACACACTAATTATAGCTTGTGACTTGTGAGGACTTAATTTAATAGTATAAGTGATACAATAGATATACTTTATCACCAGAGATTGTGATGAATTGATAAAGTGTATATTTCATATTTATGATTATTGTTTTTGTGTACATAGGTGTCTTTAATTACGTTTTTGAATAATGACGCCTTTTGCATTGCCCTTCCAAGACATGCATCTTGCAAAAGGCAAAGAAATTGTCTTTGTAATAAATGTTTTTATCCTTAAAAAAGAAATTTTCTAATACGAAATTAAATTAGTTGTGATTTAAAATGAATACCAAGAATATGTATTACTTAATCATAATTAAGTTATAAACTTTTATGTGAAAGATGCCTGTCTTATATTAATATAGTATAGTATAATCACTCCATATAAATAAGTACTTATTAATTTATCATAATCAGACCTACTAATCAGGTCCCCACGTGGATTAATAGCATCTAATGATTCTTAACCATAAAACTGGCAAGCAAAATATGAATAGAAAAAGTTGTAACAGCTGAAAAATGATTATTGGAGATTCTAACTTGTATAATCGTATTATACACGTTGACATCGACCTATGATACTATTTTTTTATATTTGCTTTTACTATAAACTAAAAAAGAATAATTCAATAAATGACTACTTTATTTGTTTTCTAGAACTAATACGACATACTATACCAAATCAAATTGACAACCAACACTAAATATATATATGTAGAGAGTAAAAACTTGAGAATGAGTTCTGAGTTCTGACCAAGTCATGATCATTAACTATTACACTCTCCGTTTAAAAAAGAATGGTGTAATTTGACTCAAAACGGAGTTTAAGAAAAGAACGAAGACTTTTTAATTTTGTGGTTCTAAATTAAAGTTATGTCAAATGTACCAAAATGCTCTTTAATCTTGTGGCCTTAAACATATCACGTGGAAAGTTAAAGTTATTATTTTCCTTTTATTCATAACTTTCTTTTCATAAAAGCTTATATGCATATGATATTTATATTAAATTATTAATATAAATGCTGCATGTTTAATAGTAATTACTTAATTATATCTAGTTAATATATACTTTTTCACTTATTAATTACTTAGCATCTTAATCATAGATTCATATTGATTTAAATTAATTTGATGTAGGTATTCAGATAACCAGATAAGTATTCACCATATTTATTTTCTTTATATTTTACAATCTTGCTTCTTTTTCTTTTTTGAAAAAATAAAAGAGGAGATTGATCTTTCTTCTTTATTTTTGAAATATTCACCTCCAAAAGCGAGTAGGACAACTAAAATTTTCGTACCTTTAGTTAAATGTCTCAATTTATGAATTTGACCTTTAAAATGGAGATATTTTTGGTAAAAATCATTTTTCTATTACAAGTTTGAAAATTAATTCAAATGTAAGGATCTTAAATCAATAAAAAGGAAAAAATGAAACATATCTTGCAAATTACCCCGGATCAAAACCTAAAATTACAACCTAGTTAAACCAGAACACAGACACCAACCTCTCTTCCACTAACACAAGTGAATAGGAAATTAGAAAAGGTGATATCATCAAAGGCAGCGATATCACAATTTAATTATAAAATTTAAAATGTAAATACCTAATACTGTGAATCAAGAAATTCAAATAATATACATACAAAGACGCTGACTAATTATTTGGAAATAAGGATCATATGTTATTTATTCGGTTTCAATTCTATGCAATACAAATCTTATTAGTCGAGCAGGTGAATTCAAAATATCAAGAAATAATACGAAAGCATTTCCTCAATTTTTATTTTTTAATTTGCCAGTAATTCAACATAGCTAAGTATAAGTTATCAATTTGTGGGAGCCACCCCCACCTCCCCATGTTCAACAACATGATGTCGGATTCAATCAAATTACTCTAACGCTTAAACCCTTCTCCTCTCCTATTTTCCCATCATTTTCTCCGCCTAAACTTCCGGCGGACGGCACTAACTCCGGCGTGACGCCCGACTTCAATTTAATTAACTCAGAAATACTTAGCGGTTGAGTAGTGAATCAGCACCAACACCACCTTTCTTAGTTTCTCCTCCATTTCTAATCGCTTGTATTTTTTCGGTGCATTAATGGAAACTTCAAGTGGGTATCTGAATTATCATCAAAATTCCTCTTTTGGTTCTTCTAGAAGAGATGTCTCTTACAGGTTCGCTTACTTCTGCACCTTTTTTTTTAAAGTGAAGAGTCTTAATTTAATATCTGATTAAAATAATTGTGATTCAAATTAGAGTTTCTATTTGAAGTCTTGATTTTGAGTTTAAACGTGCTATTAGGTGCTATAATTAGTGGGTAATTGGTGTTTCATGACTCTCAAAATATTAATTTACGAGGAATCTTATGATGGTGAATTGAACTTTTTATTTTTTAGAACTAGGTTTCTGTTTTGTGGTTCCATTTTTAATTTCTTAAGTAATACTCTAACACATACACTTTAATATCCAAAAGGGAAAAATTGTCATTGGGAATTGGAATTTGTGGGTGGTAAGTATTGAGTCTGGCCATGTTTTGGTAGGTGCACTAATTAATTTTTGTGGAATCATTTGCTGTGTGGGTTGGTTGGATTTTGCTGTTGGAATAATCATATCAATTTTCGGGGGAAGTAATATGCTCATCTTGAGCTGCAATTATTTAGGTCAAATCGGACTCAGGTTTATTCGAAGTATCTCAATGGTGTTACATTGTCGACTTTTTAGGAAAGAGGAGGAAGATGACTTCAATCTCTTGTTTGGTTTCGGAGAAATAAATGGCTCACAAGGAATGGAAAGAAACATATTATATTTGATCTCTAAGTTCGTGCATCGATGATAGAAATATTGAGTGTGTCATCACTTGTGGGAATGACATAATGCTAATCCATATTCCACACGGCCAAGGAAGCATCGGTTTTGATCTCATTATAACTTGGTCGTTTGGAATAGCAATTAATTCGATCAGAAGATTCGTGAAAGTATGAAAATACTAATTGAGTTCCTTCTGTTTTAAGTTTAATTTCCATGTTAGTGAGAACACATGTTGTGTAATTTAGATGTTTATTTATAGAGTGTTAATACCTGCACTTTTGCTGTTCTTGGGGAAAAAAGAATTAGTGTTGTATTAGGTAATGAAGTGAGTGAAGTTAAGTGTACATGCATTTTAATCTACCTCCCTATTGTTGGCATTGCTTCTCGGATAGAAGCGAGAGTTTGAACACATGGGACAAAGAACTTGTTGTTTTTTCTTACTTAGTTGAGGAGTCAAGTTTCTTTAGCTAAATAGACTAGATTATATTGTCCTTATTTTTGTTGCAAAAAAAGAGAGAGATTATACTATAAGAAATTTAACTGAATTATAAGGTAAATATTATATCTTTTATAGGAATTCATATGATATGAGACAAACTGTACCTGTCCCAATGTTGTAGTCTCACTCTTTCTCTTGAAGGATTTCAGCTACTTGTTTGCATTTCATTTGGTGCTACACTCTTATCTTTTGATCTTCTACTTATTTCAAGTCATGAAATTTTCTAGAATCTTTTCATTCTGCTTTGGTTAAAGATCTCATTGTATCGTTCCTTTTTAATTCATAAAAAAAGAAGAGAGAAAAAAGGTAAAACCATGTCTTGTTCCTTTATTCCTTTAAAATGAAAATTTAGATATGGCATTTAGGCAACAACTATGTCTCATTCTTAAACTAGTTGAAACTTGACTGTTAGCTATATGAATCCTCATTGTTCATGTCGCCTCATTTAAAGCTATCTCGATTCAATATTTAAAAATTTAGTTTTTTAACACTAGTAAATTTATTACTTTTTCTATTGATATACAAATCTTTAACAAGGCTAAAAAAATCCTATCTAAAAATAGACTTATAGTAAATTTATCAACATGATTAAACTTAATGGTTTATCCAACTTGTCGTTTTGATGAAAAAACTTAATCCAACTAATTGGTATCCCCGATACTATTTATTTTATTCTATTGTGTCCTATTTCGCTGGGTCTCATGGGCTCCAAGAGATTCTAGGTATTTTGATACTTCATTCCATATGATTTTTTTCTTTCTATCTCATTGCTGTTAACTCCTTAAATCACTGTGGATTTTTCACCTATAGAGTATTTCTCCATGGTTCGAGCTTTTGGTTGACGTCTTTGCTAGATTCGTCAATTAACACAATATCGCTTATAAAGAGCATACTACCATGTGACATATGTTTAGTTAGTTCATCTATAATTAGAATAAACAAGTACAGCCTGAATGCTGATCTGTGGTATAATTACTTCTAGGTATTTTGATACTTCATTCCATATGATTTTTTTTTCCATCTCATCACTTTATACTCCTTAAATCACTGTGGTTTTTTCACCTATAGAGTATTTCTCCATGGTTCGAGCTTTTGGTTGACGTCTTTGCTGGATTCGTCAATTAACACAATATCGCTTATAAAGAGCATATTACCATGTGGCATGCTTAGTTAGTTCATCTATAATTAGGATAAACAAGTACAGCCTGAATGCTGATCTGTGGTATAGACCCCCGATTATGGAAAACTCATTTATTTTTCCTACCACTATCTTACACTAGTGTTAGCTCCTTCATACATGTCCTTTATGACATGTATATGTTAATATGAATTCATTTTTTCTCCAACAACCACCAAAAGACTTCTTGTGATGCTCTATCGTATGCTTTCTCAAGGTAAATAAACACCATGTATAGATATTGGACAGATAATTTCTTAAAGTTTAAAGTTTGACTAAAATCTGATTCGGTTATCGACATTACATTCTCAACCCTTGACAATCACCCTAAAGTTGTAATATGTCTTACATTCGAGTCATTTTCTTGGTCTTGTGAAGATCACGGCTAAAATAAAGGGGGGAAAATGAGGGCTCCGACCACTTTTGATAGATACTGGACAGCTAAATTCTTAAGTTCAAACTAGTGTTCACACGACCAGAAGTAAGGCCTTAAAATTGAAGAAACCTATTAAATCTGTAAAGAAAACAAGGGGTTTTGTGGACATGTTTGAGCTTTAATAATCAAATAGAAATCCTTTAGAAGCTTCTCTGTCTATGGTTGAAAATTGCAGTTGATTTTTCACATATGAAAATGGACAAGTAGAGTGAGGAAGGTGACAAAGGAATTGTCTCTTAAATAAAATAGTACCAACGAATTAAGTTTTCTCTTCTCTCATCTTCTCCTGCCTTCTGAATTTTCCTTCTTTACATTCCAGCAGGATTTTCGTTTCTTGCTGTATCTTTGGCATGTTGGTCAAGGGGTTTAATGCATGTATTGTTCATTCAGTTTACATCTGATTGAGTTATTGACTTGAAACATCTGTTTCATGGATGAAAGTTGGTACCTTTGTGGTTCATCACTTCATCTTAGTTGGAGATGTTATAGCCACTTGTTCAGATTTCACCATTGAAGATGAGGCTATGGTTTGCCATTAGAATGATGTTATATGAACTGCTTATTGAGGGGCTATTTTGGTTATAGATTAATATATTGACAATTTTGTTCTCATTGAATCGTGAGGTTCATTTTTTAGGTTTCAATTATTCATAAGTACACCAATTATCTCTAAATAGTTCCATATACTGTACTACTTCTAATAACAGGTTGTCAGTAATATAAGGTAGTTTTGAAAAGTAGTGAATAGATGAGTTGATATTTAGCCTTTCACAATGTAGTGCTCTATTATTGGGAATGATGAAGTTATTCACATTTGTAAATGTTGGATGAAAAGTTTGGCTATCGCTGAATCATTGAAGATCTTGAACTTTAGGGCTCATGGGTGTGATTCTACATGTTGAATTTTAGTCTCAGTATCTTATAGTGCAAAGAAATGGGTCCATATTGACTTTGAAGATTTGATGGTGTTGCTTAGGATTTAGCCATTTTCTGGTAAATCTAATTACTCAACCAGCAGTGTATTTTGGGCAAAAGTATCTGCCGTAGATTTTGTCATTGATAGAACACGTTAGGGGTTCTTTTTCTTTCTTTATTTTTCTTGGAAGAGAGGGCAACAATGTCTGATATAATTTCTTTCAGTGAGCTAAAATATTTTACCTAGTCAAAAGTGAACAGTGCAAAAAGGCACTAAAGTCGGCTTGATGTTGAAGCACAAAGCATATTTAAAGCTTGGGTTTTGGAGGAAAAAGCCATCATTGATTGCTATTGTTCTTTTGGATTTTCAGTTAAATAACTGTCATTACCTTTTTTTGTCAATTAGATCTGCGAAAACCATCATTTTTGGAGTTTGTGCTTTTCATAATGTTTTTTTACACTCCAAAAAAGTAAAAGTAAAATTGAATTTGCACCAAGTAGCAAAAAAAGGGAATGGACATCAGTCATGGCTTAGCAAAAGTTGATTCGATGCCAAACAAAAACTCATCTCCTGGTTATGGTTCTATATGAAACTTAGCAGAGACTATATTTATACCTACTTACGGTTAGAATGTCTGAGAACTTAAGATGTATCTGTTGTTTGGAATTCCTAACTAAGGCTGATTAGTAGCATAACTACCTCCTATTATATAAGGTAAAGTAATTCTGAGGTAAGCTTCACATTTTGTGCAGAATTAGCCACTAGGAACCTTAAGCATTAAATCGTAAAGAAAAATGAGATACAGTTTTTAGTCTACACTTCTGAGAAATGCGGGTGCTTTTTTGATTTTTTACCAACTCCGTCTTCTTAAAGAGGGGTTAACCAGTCACAAAGTGCTCCACGGCTAGTGTGTTGGTAGGGGCAGGTTGGCATACATAGCGTTCCTCTTGCCTGCTTAGTTTTCTTAAAGAGAATGATGCCTGTGTGTGAATCAGAATGAACCTCTAATAGACATGGGTCATTCTAATGTTGTATGCTTTGTAAGTACATGAGGTGTGTATTTGCTAACCGTCCCAAACATAGAGAAAAGGTATGCGAGCGAGAAGTGAAAAAAAATTCATTTAATCCAGTTATTTGGATTAACGTATTGGTTCTACAGTGGATTGTGCCATTCTTTCTTTTACCTTCGTAGATATTGTCTTTATTTATTATGTCTAACTGCATCTTTAGCAACACAATCATCTATCTGACTTGTTGTTTATGCAGCTGTGGCAGTTGTGGGTATGAGTTAAACCTTAACTCATCAAGTCGCAATACTGCTTCCATTGGATCCAAGTATGGGAAGTCCATTAAGAAAGGGATGATCTCCTTCTTGTCCATTGATGAGAGCAGATTTACCCAGGTTGATGAATTCAAGTGTGTACCCTTTTTTTTCTCCAAACGTTCTTGGGGCTTGTTCCAGCGGCAAACAAAACTTCAGTGCAGAAAATGTGGTAACGATATTGGAATTGCTTATGATGATGGTGCTTCTTCTTACCCACTTGTAGCCGATGCATCAGATACAGCCTCTGGTAGTGAAATAACCACTCATAGGAAATATGATATCAAAATCCGCTCGTTGCAACCGTCTTCGTCAGCATCGGGTACTCCTCTCCCTGAGTGATATATAATGCCTGTGAATAATTCTTCTGTGAGGAAAGTTTGGCATGTATTTATAATCATGCAATAGCACTTTGCTGAAATTTTAAAATTCGAGGTGCTTTTTAGTTTCCCGTTATGTTACTTATCAAGTAAATAAGACTGATCAGATTACAGGCTTGGTTGGAGGATATGTATTATTTTCTTGCTATCCATCTCTCAAGAGGTGGGCAAGCGCTCTTTTGGGGGATGTAATTTGTATTTTGTACATAAGAAACAGGACTGTCCATGAGGTGTGGATTTGAAGCAGCTAAGTTTAGCATTTGTCGTTTTTGATTGTGTGTTTTGAATACCTATCAGGCAATCTTCAAGCTGTCACAACTTACGTCTATAAATTCATGGCTGCTTGGATCAGTGCTCTCTCTCTCTCTCCCTCTCTCGCACACACACACACACGAGGGTAGTCTTAGCTGTTCCTCTTGTGTATTTTACGGGCTTTTCTAGTTTGTGTCTTATTTGTCAACACATTCTAATTGAAAATTTTGTTGATCATTGGCTGTGAGAGATTTTGTAGTTGAAGAAATAGGTGTTGACAACAGTCAATAGAACATAATCGGGTTTGGGGGATGGTGGAAGCAAATAAGAGAACATTAGATGTTCTGGTTCATGAATGTATGTTCCTCTTAAGTACACATCCTTCTATGAACTGTACGAGTAGTCTCTCTTCCCCCAACCGTGCTAAACATCGTTACAAACTTTGGATCCTTTCCTGTCTCTGATCGAGAAGAGATTACAAAGCAAGTGAAACTGTACCTCTCTCTTCTCTTTGGTGTCTTGATGTTTAACTTGTTTGTGCTGCTAATACTTGTTGTGTACGTTTATCAGTATTTATCTCTTAGATGACTTGATCATATAAAAATTCATATAAGCTGTTCTTGTTACCTTATTAGCTCCTTTAGTTTTCCTTTCTCCAGTCATCCTTTTCATATGTACCCAAGAAAAGACTACTAATTGGACTTTTCAGCCATTATGGACCATAAAAGCCCAGTCCACACCCTACAAATAGTGCAACGAGATCCTACACAAATTCTAGCATGAAATTTGGAGTTCATTCAGATAGTTTTAAGTCGAGAGTCTATTGGAAATCACTTTTCTACCTTCATTCATAAGGTAGGGACAATATTGATAACACCATCCTTTCTAGACTCTATTTATTTGTGGGATTACATTAGTATGTTGTTATTGTAGTATTCACATAATTGTTTGACCCCGTCTATTGTACAATTTGCACTATCATATACAACAATGGACATCATTTAATCAACAAAGAACAATCAATATGGTTCAATTATTTCAAGCAACATTTATTAGTTTTACCCTTTAGTCAATGCTGGTTAATACTATACAAGTACTATGTAGACTGCTTCAATGTGTGACTCGTACAATTGAGACTTTCCCATAGCAAGTTCTAAAATGGATCCATAAAGGAGAAATAGAGCTCCCTTCTCCATATTTTTTTTTCTTTCAAATTTCCCATATCCAATATTCGATATCTGTATTGGAGCTGATTAAATTTAAATTCAAGCATCGCAGGGCTCATTTTTAGAGGCAACACTCTCAAGTCTCAACAATTTTTTTCATTCTCATAGGTTTGAATCTGATGTTGGTCCTTTCTCCACGGAGGGATTACAATTCACAATTATTACACTACAATCAAACCCATGTTGGTCCTTTCTCCATGTTAGATTGTTTGATCACAAACTTTGAGAATAATTTATAATCAACATTCTATATAAATATCAATAACGCTAAATATATTTGCGACACTACTAAAAGAAAAATTATTGCCACTTTAGTCTTGTAGCGCAGGTAAGTGGTTATCAATTTGCTTGACAAGGGCTCCCCCTCCTTTACCACAGAAATTAGGTGTAGAAAAATTGAAACAAAGTAGGTGGTAAAGTGGTCGTCTTCTTAATAGCTATTGATGTTGAAAGGACCCTTAGCTAGCTAGTTCCATTTAATGCGGTATTGCCAATTGGAAGAAGGTACTATTGCATTTTATTACACATATTTTAAGCTCAAGCATATGCTAGTAGGAAGATTAATTAAACTGATTTTGACAGCTTTAATTTGGACGTGCATGGTGACTAGCTAGTATTTGGTAGTTCATCATACATAATGCTTTCTCCCTTTCGTTTACTTGTCCCGTATATTAAAAATAAGTATTCACTTTAGCTCAAGTTATAAGCAAAAATTGTATTTTAAAGAAAAATCTAATTACCCTTTAACATTAAGTATTTGTTCTCCACCTTATTGGAAATATAAAGATGTGTATACTTTAAAAATAAACACTTGATTAAAGTTTTCTTAAGGTGAGTGCAATATATATATATATATAATGGACAAGTAAAAAAGAACAAGAAGAGTATATTATGTACCATTATAAAGATTTTGCATACTCTTTAAGAACGATATAAATAGTATAAGAGAGACATATTGGTTGTTAACAAATAAAAAATAATATTTATTTAAGAAATCATTTTTTTTAATCTCTTTCCTTAAATGTCTTAATACACTAATTGGAGCTATATGAATAGACATGAAAAAGAAAAAGACTTCATTTTTTTTAAAAAATAAATAATAAATTCATTTTTGTCAAAACAATCAATTATATTTAGAACAAAAGATATATACTAATTACTATTACTTATTGACTCTTCTATGTTGATATACTTAGGTGTACAACTAACAAAACTGTCACATATATACAACTCGATATCTAGGTCACAATCATCAAGATCACGATTTCGATATAATAATGTTTAAAGTGCCAATAATTCATTTTAAAAATCTTTATCTCTATTTTCCGTCTAAAATGAGAAGAACAAACTATAGGTGTTGAATGATTAATGGTGACAAATGTAAGACACTTATGAAATTAATCATAATCAAATACATGACTTGATGTTGACTTTGATTTATCAATTTGCCTCATCGACTAATTAGCCTGTCGGCAGGACTCAAATTTTTGCACAAACGGAACTAATAGAAAAACTACCAAAAAAAGGAAATGTTAAAATTTGACCATTTGTCAAAAATAATTACAACCGTCAATTAATATACAAAAAGACAAAGTCACACGCAATGTAAAGTGTCATTGTTATAAATCAGCTTAAATACCTTCAACACAATTGTATAAATACACGTGTACTCACTAAGAAAAACATCTCAACCAACTAACTCTTAACTAACTAAGCTAATTGATCAATTTACCAAAGCTACAAAATAAAATATCGCATATTTTTTCTTAAGGAGTAATCCGTTCAAGGAGGGGCTCGTGTCTGATTAGCTAGTTAGTGAGGCAATAGCTGAATTGTGCTCTTTGTGGGACTTAATCCAACACCATATGACATGAGCTGATGACAACTATGCATACATGTTATGAACCAACCTCGGCCCAACATCAATACCTACACGAATGTAGCGCAATTAGTTATTGGGCCGAGAAGATGCAACATAACTAAAAGGCCTTCACAAAGGTTGATTGGGGTCCAAGGCCCAATTAACAAGTAGCTAAAAAGGATGACGGATGAGAAAGAAGGGTTTATGCAAAATGTTGAGAAAAATGTCTAGTCCTCTCATCCTCTTTCTTTGAGTCTATGCTTCTCATCTCCCTTCTAGTTATCTTCTACAATAGTTTTCTTTTGTTAGTTTCATTTTCTGTTGTAACTTCGAGTTTAGTGATTATAATATTTGAATGTTTCTTACGAAGCAAATAGCATTTCCTATTGATTTGTCCCCTGGACTGGACCTATTCTAATCCTGAATTATCTGTCGCAACGCTGTTTCCAAGGACTAGCAAAATCGACATAGCGAAATTCTCGGATCATCTCAATGTGAAATTGAATTTGTTACATACATCACCTCTGTCCACGTTCTGACTTTTTGTCTTACCATGCTTGTTTCTGGGTAAATTTTTTGTAAAATTATTAGTAGCTAATTATATTGATACTAAGAAGGCAGGAAATTAAAATACTAAGGCTTTTAAAAGGTTTAAAATTAACAAATCAACAATCGACATCAAATATATATTTGGCTCTTTCATTAAATTGGATTTCTTGCTACATGTTGTGTTGCTTAGCTCTTGCAGTGTCAAGGCGCTATCAATAACATGTTACTGGATTTATGAACGTTCATGAATAATAAATCATATCAAATTGAAAGTTGGATGCTCTTGTATCGGGGCTGGACGGAAAATTGACCCTTGAATGCAGCGACAGTCGGGAGCTTGACTGTAAAATCCTCCCATCGAGCTTCAAATTCAAACAGTACTATAACAACAAAAAAGCAAAAAAAAAAAAAAAAAAAAACCTTAACTAAGAGAATAAAGAAGAGGTTCAAGTTGTAAGTAATAATATAAACTCGTAATTATAAATTAATAATTTCTAAGATCATTTATAAACTATAGTTGTACACTTGTACTAGAACCATCTAATTAGTTGTACTAGAACCATATATTGCGATAAATGGACAACACACGACAATTATCAAGATTTCTTTCAAGTAAAAGATATGTGGTGGTCAGTAGTGCAATAATGTTAAAGTAGATTTTTAATATGGGACACTTGGGATTAATTTCAATCTCCATACTGGTGGCACACACAATTTTCCACTTTACATTAATTGATATGACTTAGTTTTCATGTACATTCAAGTTCACTATTTGGAAAGCCATGATAATTTTCACAACCACAAAGATTTGGATATTATTCATTTCTTGCCCAAATCAGAGGGTACTTGTTTTTCCACACAATATTTGATATCAATTTTGAAGTTCCAACTAATTCATATTGATTCCCTTACCGAGGGAAGGTTCTCCACTTTATATATATATATATATATATATATATATATATATATATATATATATATATATATATATATAGTAAACTCACTAAATTAATATTTGGTTAATTAATAACCTCTCTAAGATAAATATTTTTTTCCGGTCCTGATTTGACCAATGAAAAAAATCACTCATTTCGATAAAATAATATATTTTCAGAAGATCCCTATATAAATATATGGTCCCATTAATATGATAAATTAATAATTCCTTAAAAGTACAAATATATCTAAGACAATTATGATTCTATTGTGTTTTGTTTTTTGTTAAAATTTAAATCTAGTTGAAGCTCATCTCTAACTTTTCTAATTGCATCAAAATGTTTTGGTGTTGTATTTTCGAACTACACCATAAAATTACGAAGAGTACTTGTAAATGTATCCACAATTTTTTTCAACATTATTTTTTCAATGGTATCCACAATTTTTTCTAAGTTTTTAACCCCTAAACATGTATCATTTTCACCCATCGAACGAGTTATTAACATCCATTTTATTGCTGTAGTTGAAATCATTAATCATGACATCAAGTTCATGAATGATTTTTTCACAAGTGGGTTCATTTAAAATCTCTGAGATTCAATCCCGAACGAATTTTGCGTTATCGAAACACTCTTTAAGTTAATAAATATTAATTTATCGATTAAATGATACCTCTGTAAATTAATAATATTTCATGGTCACACCTATATTAATTTAGTGAGATTTTGTTATATATATATTTTATGTTTAAGACTCAAACTCGGAATATTTAATTAATGATGGAGAAAATTCTGTAATTGCTTATATTTTGATTATATAGCAAAATCCTTTGTCTTTTGATAAATCTGTCCATTTAATGGTTAAACTTGCATACTTCATTTCAAATAATAGGTTTTCATAATTTCATTTATAAGCTATTCAAATATTAGTAAAAATTGATTAATTATTTTTTGAATCTTCATTCAATCTACTAATTATATTTTAGTAATTATAGATATATTTCATATTTGCCACTCTTGCTTTCATGGCTCAACAACTTTCTTCTTTTAATCTCTTTCCCTTTTTCTCGGTCTTATATTCTGTTGACTGAGACACTGAGAGTGTGTTAGGTAGGGAGGAAAACATTTTCTTCTAATTTTTTCATATTTATTTGATTGGTTAAGATTTTTGAAAAGGAGGAAAATGATTTCTCATTCAAATAGGAAAAACAAGTTTTCGAGTGACATTTCATATTGATTGTGTCCTCTCTATCCTCCAACACACCTCATTCCTACCCATGTAGGTTGTAGCGCCCATCCATATCCCATTCCCCACCCCAACCTTTCATAATATTTATTTAGATTAAATATATACAATTTTTTTTAAGATAATATTTTCACTTAAATATAGAACACGAAGAAAAAAATCTACTAATATTTTCCTTTTGTACCGAACGGATATATACTTGAGAGTCAACTTGTATGCTAATTGAAATAATTTTAAGAAAACAATATACGTAATAGTATTATTCACACTCATGCAAAGTACAACATGTAGGTGACTTAAAACGCCAAATTCACCAAGTAACGCTTACATCAAACACAAGAGTACTGTAACACACATACAACTTATTTAGGTGCGTGCTGAGTATTAATAAAGGATAGATTGATCAGCACACAACAAAGAGAGGTAAATATACTATGATAAGAGAATTAATTAGAAGAAATGATGCTTCTTCTTTCCCTCAGCTTCCTCTTCTTCTTCCTTTGCTTCTTTCTTCTCATGATGTTCATGGAATGCAAATCCACCAGCACCAACAGCAGCAACTGCTGCTATTTCTTCCTCTATCTTGTGCTTGTGTGCATTCTCTGGGTCTTTCTCTGCCTTGTGCTTCTCATGCTGAAATTCATACCATAAAAATTAATGGAAGAAGAAATTATCATAAAAAAGGAGCAGTGTAGTTTCTTCCTCTGTTTCAATTTGTTTGTCTGGTTTTAATCACTTGATACGGAATTTCAAAGTAAAAAGACATTTGAATGTTTTATCTTAATCCAAAGATACGCAAGATATACCAAAATGTCTTTTAATTTTGTGCATAGTGTTAAACATATCACATGGAAAGTTGGAATTAAAAGAGTCTGTATGAAAAATATTTACCAAAGCAAAGGCACCAGCAGCAACAGCTCCGAGTCCCCCAATTTCTTCAAGATGCTTGTGGTGTTTCTTCTCTTCCTTATAATCCTCAGAAGTTTTGGTTTCACTTTCATTCTCTTCATAATTAGTAGTCTCACCAACTCCTCCACCATAGCCACCTTCCTCATTACCATAACTTGTTTTCTCACCATATTTGTTGTCATCTCCCCCACCATAACTAGGTTTCTCTCCGTATCCGCTATCTCCATAACTAGTTTTCTCACCATATTTGTTGTCATCTCCCTCATCATAACTTGTTTTCTCACCATATGTATTATCTCCTCCGTAGGAGGTAGGTTTTTCTCCATATGTATCATCACCATAACTAGTTTTCTCACCATATTTGTTGTCATCTCCGTATGTGGTAGTTTTTTCGCCATATGTATCATCACCATAACTAGTTTTCTCACCATAGGTGCTAGTTTTTTCACTCTCTCCATAGGTTGTTTCTTCATATGTAGTTTTCTCAACGGGGGTGTCTTCCTCCTCGTTCTTGTGGAGGTGGAAGAGACCACCAAAGTGGTGTTTCTTCTCTTCAGCCATGATGTTTTTTGGTGATAATTTTGTATGAAAAAAAGGTAGTAGTAGTAGTAGAACAAAATATATACTTTGGGATGTTTTTTTCTTGTGAATATTGAGTGGTATTTATAAGTGTTTGACCTATAGGAGATGAAGTGGGGACTAATTAATTAGTTTGCCCAATGAACGTGTACAAGTTCTTATCCAATATTCATAAATTTTTTTTATGATGGAAGTTTGTTACGTAGATTTTCAATCCAAGTAAGCTTAATTCAATTGTTAAATCAGCACAGCTGATATGATGTATGACTTGCTTTATTCATTTTGTTTGTTTATGGGGAAAAAAAACTTTACTTTTGTTTTTTTTTCCCGTAATTAACGTCTTTAACTACGTATATATCATTTCCGTTCATATTAATTTGTTTGTTTCATTAGTTCTTTAATCTGTTTTAAAAAATTATTTGTTCAATTATTACTTGTTGAAAAAAAACCATTGATTCAATGAGTGTTTTAAACTAAAAATTCCAAAAGTCTTGGTTATTTATTTCTTAAATTGTGTGCCTGATTATAAAATTGTGTGTATTTTAAAGAAATTGTTTCAGAGTGGAAAATGATTTTAGAGTAATTTTTGAATTTTTGTGAATAATATGAAATAAAAAATAATTATTTTTTTCAAATTCTTGAGAATTTCAAATTTTTATGACTAAATGTATGTATCGAGATTCAACGGAAAGACAAACATCCTTATTTTAAAATCACAAGATATTTTGAGGATGACAACGAGATGTTTGGCCGCAAATTATCATATCAATACGCGTTTGCTATACGCTTTGATCAACTGTGAGTTTATAAATTACTTTTTTATTCAGATTTCAGATAGTCTTGTCATAACGTTAATTAAACATTACTGTTATTAAAAGAAAAAAAAAGAAGAGAAACATAACTCTTTTTATAGAATTTGTTAATCTTTCAACAATGTCACGTTATCTGTATATTTAAGATCCTATTAAAAGCACAAAGAAAAAGTTGGATATCACACTTGGACATGTTGAATATTTTGAACCTAATTAATCCCCAACCCCTCCCCACATGAAATGCTTGATATATAGTAATTTCTCTTAACCATACAAAGAAATTGGGATAGTTTGGTTGGAAATAAATTGTGTCAGATTAATTATTTCAAAATAAGTTATTTCATCATGTATATGAGATTAACTTATTCCATCGCTCATTACTAAAATATAAATAGTGAAATAAACAATTCCAGAACTGCCTAATATCTCCAACCAAATACATAATTAAATAATCTTACATTTTATCCCTAAAATTATTTTATCTTATACTCCACTCGGCATTATGATTATTTTGAGGAGTGTCGGCAAAAACTTTTTAGTCGAATATTTATTTGTATGCTAGTCTTTAATTTGTTGGTTTATTGTCTTTTTCCGTCTAAGTGCCATTCTGAAGGGAAAAGCCCTACCTCCCCTCCTCCTCCCATCTATATTTTTTTTTTAATTTTTCATTCGATGTCTGATATTTATATTGAAATTTGGCTAATTTTCGTGTATTTTCAAGGCTCATTTTTTGGGACGACACTTTTATCATGATTAATTTCATACCTAAAGGTCAACCAGAGACCTTTAATTAAGGCTGGAAAAATCTCAAGTATCTCACCACAATCCATAATGGTAAGCCAAAGCTAGCCCTCCTACCCCAAAAAAGTAAAAAAAAAAAAAATTATTAAACACTTAAATATTACTCTCTTTGTCCATAATTACTTGTCAACTTTTCCTTTTATAGTTGTCTCTAATTACTTGTCCATTTTGACAAATCAAGAAAGGACAAAATAATTTTACCTATTATAACTTCAATTAATTACTTTGAAAAAGGTGGAATTTCTTGAAAATCTTAAATTTTTAATTCATTCACTTTATAATTAATAGGGGTAAAATGGTAAACTCACTATATCAATAATTACTTTTTTAATAGATGTGTCAATTCAAAAGTGGACATGTAATTAGGAATAGAGGCAGTAGCATATTTTGATGGTTTGAACATGAAACTTCTAATCAAAAGTAAAACTAAAATCAATAAATGAAATGAAAAACTAATAAGTTTAGAATAACGTACATGGAAAGAAAAAATGTATTTCGACCTACGTATTGTACTTGTAAAAAATAAAGATGATTTTTTGGAGGTACAAATAACCCTAGATATTTAGTAGAACTTTCTAGAGTTATGCAGAGTAATTCCCTAAGTACTGGATGTATCTAAGAATTGTGTAGATACTAATAGTGAATTATAGAAATATCTAGATTCTTGTTAGATAGTTAGAAGATAATGATATCTAGATTATTCTTGTAAATGTATCTAGAATAATTTCTAGAAGTATCCCTACACAAGTATTAATAGAGGTGACCATTGTTATTTGTATGTAACTGAAGAACAACCTAAATCAAAGAGTCTTCTTCCACAACAAAGTTCTCCTATTCAATATCATCCTTCTTTTTTCTTTAGTTGAGTCTTCCAATCTTAATTAATGATCTTGAGCTAGCAGAAGGTTTCTCAATTATATTTTTCTTTTGCTATTCTCTACGATACTTTACATATACACGCTGAAATTAACAAGGTTGTGTATTTTTTCTAATGGAATTTCAGATATTAAGGGAAGTAAGATTTGATGAAGAAAATGTTTTCTAAAAACTACTCATGAATCACACCAAATTGACCCAATTGTATCTCGCTATCGATCTCCAAGGGTCTCTTGTTATTTAGTGATATTAAATATCTTTATAGCATTTTCCAAAATTAGATAAAAGAGTAACCTACCTAATAGTCCTTTCACCGCAGCAAAAGAGACGTTTAAGGCAATAATTTTTTTTTAAGTGACAGTATTTATTAAAAATATTTAATGATAATTAAGTTAGAGTCATATGCCATTGCATTTAAGTTTAATAAAGTCTCTAACGGTATTTATATAGATTATTGATTATAAAATACTCATATTATATTATTATCACTATATATAATATAATATCAATTATATTATTATCGCTAACCGTTGCCGCAAATAAAAAATTCTTTATTTACTGTAGGGATTGGACTACGCGTGCATGTTTTTTTTTTCTTAAATGAACAAGAAATTAAATATTTAGGGTGTAAAAAATAATCCAGATTGGATTTATGTCAAAATAAAAACACTTTTTTTAACAAGTGATTTCATGCATAAAATGTCGAAACATGCTTTTACGAAAAACAACAAAAAGGAAAAAAAGAAAAAGAAAAAAGAAGAGGAAGTAAAGAAGGTTTTTTTAGGTCGATTTTCAATATATAAGAAAAAACTTGTATGATATTTTAAGTAGATTAACCATTAATTTATTATCAAGTTGCGGAGTCGCACATGTATATGTGGTGTCGGGAGAAGGTGATAGATACCTGATATATTTTTATACTTTATAATAACTAATTTTAAAATATTTATTTTATATTTAATAAAATGATTTATAATTATTTTAAATATTTATGACTTATTTTAGATTATAAATTTCAAAGGCATATTTTTTAAGCTCCATATCAAATACCATATACATAATTTGAGACAAATAATAATAATAATGTATTACTTCCTCTTTTTTACACATATTAAGAATCATAAATAAGAACATACTTTTACTAATTAACCTCTTAAAAAATTTCTTGGGAATATTTACAAAATAAATATGAATATTTTTAAAAAAAATTAATTACAAGGGTAATATAGAAAATAATTAATTAATATTTTCTTAATTTAATAAAGTAAACAACTAATATGAGATAATTAATTTTTAAAAAATGATCAACTAATATGAAATAAAAAAAAATATTCGTTAGGATAGAGAAGTGTAAGAATATCCCGTGTGGAATCCGCATAAAGAGTAGTTTAATTAATTGGATGAAGATATTTTAGTTATGGGTGTCGATAATTAGTGAGGTGGGGATTTTGATGTGAAATATCTCATATGAATATAATAATTCACCTCTCTTTAGCAGATGAGTCAAATAATCCTTTTGAATTATTAATTGAACGTTTTGTCATCAAGGCCCCATTCATATTAGGACGTGTCGGCAAGTTTTTTTTTTTTTTTTTTAATAGAAATTACGATAAAAATTACGGAACAAGGTATCTATTCATATGTATTTATGATAAATTACAATGGTTTAATATATCTACAATTTATAGCCATATTGGATGGTCAAGGGGTTTGAGATTGGGGGATTGAGTGAATGCGAAAGAGACAATGAAATATAATATCACTTATGCAACTTGTTTTTTCTTACTTCTATTAGGGAAGTCATTTTCCTCATTTTTTAAGAAGTTTGTTTTCCTATAAAAATCAATCAAACATAGAAAAATTGACAAATATTTTTCTCTGTACCAAACACACCCGGAAAGGCTAAACTCCATTTCAATTTGTTTGTCTTCGTTTTTCATTAGATTTTAGTTCATTTAAAAAAAAAACATAAAAACCCTTTTTTATTTTGATGACATTTTAATTTTAATTTCTACATGACTTATTTAAGATCATAAGATTAAAAGACATTTTGCTACATTCAATATATCTAAATTTGAAAATCAATCAATCTTCTTTAATTTTTTAAACTCCATATTGAATCAAAATCACAGAAACAATTGAAAGGGAGGGGGTAATACTTTTCCATTAAGTCGTGTGATAAGCCACATAACTTACTTCCTCTCATCACACAATCTAAATAACTCATTGAATTGCAAAATTGACATAATGTGATCTTCTGAATTTAATTTTTCTGGACTTTAATTAATTTAAATTTATATGATATAAAATCTATCAAAGACGGAACTATTTCATATCTTTATTTTTTTTTTATATATATTCAATATTCAAATTCAAAATCTTGGTTAAGAAGAATTTGGCACACCATATGACAAGCTGGAACAATAAATGACATAAAATAGTTTTTAGTTTAGAGTAGATAACTTATATACATGACACCATACTTATTATCTTAACTAATCTCAACCTTAGTAATCTAGAATAATTAAAAAAATTATTATCCACTGGTCATTTTGTTTAATATTTCACATGACCCTTTGATCATTATTTAGTCCTTGTTTGTTTTCATTTATTGACTGTCTGAATCTGAATGATTTAGACATAATCTTTAAAATAAATTCTCAAATCCACAATTAATTTAATTAGCTTAATTCGTTCTATATCAATTACTTTGAATTTGTCTCTTTATATCCAAAAATACTAAAGGTGTTTTTTTAAAAAAAAAAAAAAGAAGAAGTTAATTAGTTGTTGGATGATTCTTTTGAACAAGTCATTATTGGTAGATGAATTAAAAATGTAGTGAGCATTTCCGAATTTCAACTATCCCAAATATCTAAATTAGAAGTTCAAAGTTAAATTAGCTGTGAATCTTTTCAATAATTATATTTTTAAGGGAGAGGGGTAAATATGCACCTCCAATTAAGAGTGGATCACAATCCTCATTTAATGGAGCGGTGCATATTAATTTATAATCTAACAAATAATATATATTTATTTTTTTCGTTAACAAATATTTATTTACTGAAATTTGTTATGTGACTTTAAAAAATTACCTCACTCATTTTTTACACCTCCAAAATCCAACCTACATAAATAAACTCAATTCCTCTTCTACTCAGCCACAAAATGAGTTTGGATCGAATCTAAGAAAAAAGAGATAATTTTTTTAGTTAGGTGGATCTGAGTTGGATTGATAGGGAAAAAATAGGTGAAATAGTTTCTTCAAAATCATATGACAATTTTGAAATTTTAAAAATTATGGTTTTAGAATTATTTTCTTAATCAAAGTGAAATATTGCTCGACGTTCTTGATGATCATATATATATATATATATAAAGACTCATATCATCATACATTTAATTTTAAAAGTATATTTGTTACATAATTTAATTATCACATATAATCACATCATCATACTTTCGAGATACTTTTTCCCCAACCAAGTGACACTGGCTCAATCTAACTTCTTTACTATGAGTAGGATGAAATTACACTATCAAATCATTTATGAAATAATTATAAGTATCTGTCATAATAAGTGAAACTAATTAAAAATTAAAAATTAATAATTAAATTAATTATCTAAAAAATAAAGCAATCGACTCATTATAGTAAATTAAATTATATAGAAATAGTATGACGATTTTTCAATAGAAAATTGCGAGGAAATAAGAAAAAAAACACCATTATTTAGGAAATCACACAAATCCATTCACAAGAAAAGTCATTTATTTATTACACCACTTAAAAAGGCAACATTATACAAGTTAATTCAACAGAAAATTGCGAGGAAAGTCAAAAACACACATGATTATTTTGGAAATTACAATACATCTATCCAAGCGAGAATAACCTCTTTACGTCACACAAGATAGAATAAAATATATTTAGACCTTACACTTTTTTCAATCCGGGCCATTTATAATATCACACTGAACATATTATTATTGTACACGATATGATAGTAAAACACGACAACGCTCCATAGACAAAATGGAAATTCAACAAGTATTTAAAATCTTATTAAAATAACAATTTAGAAGAGGTGGTGGTGACCCCCCTCAGCTTTTTTTGCTTCTTTCTTGGCATCTTTTTTCTCATGATGTTCATGGAATGCAAATCCACCTGCCCCAACTGCAGCAGCTGCTGCAATCTCTTCCTCTATCTTGTGTTTGTGTGCATGTTCTGGATCTTTCTTTGCCTCATGTTTCTCATGCTAATTTTATTCATGTTTATTATCACCAACAAAAGAGGGAAAAAGTAATTAATAACAAAGACTAATTACTCCCTCTATTCTAATTCATGTGACATACTTTCAGCTATAGTTAGTCATAAAAATAATGACATTTATTTTGAAACGAATGAAGTACCAAGTAATTTCAACATCTATGTTCTATGTCTTTTTTTAAAAAAAAAAATTTATGAAGAGTTGAAGTTGTAGAATAATTTTTAAGCTGTAGAATAATTTTTATTATTACACAATTTATAAAGATAATAGAGAGCTACTATAATTAGGTGAACTTAATGTGAAATTAGAGTAAAGTGTTTAGATAGAAAATAAACTCTTTTACTCACAAATAAAATCATCTCTTCTCTGTTTATTTTTTTTAATTTTCTCATACCCCTCTCTTAATTACATATATCAAGAAATTAAACTGAAAATGTAAAACAGAAAAAAAAAATTAAAATTATATTTTACATGTGACTTTCTTTCTTTTGTACTAGAAATAAAATAAATAAATATTAGTGAAGTATAATTATTGTTCTTTAGATCATAATTAAGCACATGATGGTGACCAATCTACTAGGTTCCCGGTAGATAAACTCTAGAGGAAACAAATGATTCTGATCGTAATTTGAATAGAAGAAAATGATTTTATAAATAATCGATAACAACGTTTATATATAAGGCAAGATTATATTAACGTACCAAGGCGTAGGCACCGGCAGCAACAGCGCCAAGTTTACCGATTTGCTCAAGATGTTTATGGTGTTTGGTTTCTTTTTCGTAGTCGACGGGGCCCTCCTCCGCCTTGTCCTTGTGGTGGAACAGGTGGTGGTGGTGTTTCTCCTCCTCCATCAGATCGATTCTTATGACTATGAAGAAAGTGTATGGTGTTTGATACAAATATGATCTTGTCAAGTGCTCTATTTATAATTAAAACTCATTCATTCACTAATAGTCCAAATTAAATTATTGTGCCATGAGGTGGCAATTTGGTCGTCATACAGTTGATCAACCATCGTATAATTTATGTAGTTTAATCGTGTAAAATAATTTTTACACTATTATTACCTAAAGATAATGACAAGACAATAATATAAAAAATGAGTGAAATTAGTAAATTATTGAGCTAACTTTTAGGATTGCATTAGGTTCAAGGTTTATTTAGTATGATATTAGAGTTAGATTACTAATGTTATAATTTGTCCACGTCATGGAGTACAGTGTCTTGGAGGTGGGGGACGGGGAGCGTGGTGAATGTAGAAAGAAACTCACATCAGAGGTGGATGATGTGACTTGGGCCCTTAGCTGATCTTGAACAATCTTTTCTTTTATAGCCTAACTTTTAGGGTTGAGTTAGGTCTAAAGTCCATTTTAAGCGTAAATAAAATTTTTGAACATCTCTTTCACTATTGTTCCATTGGCTGAATGCCATTGCATACCTTTAAACTATATTTTACCTTTTCATTAATTCGATATTAATTATCTTTCCCAATTGGAAATCGCCATCACGTTTTTCCTCCTTAAGTAGGAGGAGGTGCATAATTAGATAGATTAGATTGTGAATCATCAACCAAAATATGGGATTACTTAGAGATTAAGGATAACAGAACACATGTGGGCTGTGGCAAAGGAGAAAAAACAAACACTATGTCCCTACTACAAGATGGAGATGTCATTCAAGTCAATTTTATGTTTTGCTTTTTCTCATTTCAATTTTCAAAAAAGGAAAAACTACCTAATTAAACATACTTTACTATCATATATATATATATATATATATATATATATATTATAATTACTTATATTTTTAAAATATTATGTATCTTACCACTTATTTAAAATTTTCTACGTATCTTACACATAAATACATATATTTTTATTATCAAATACACAAAAATAGGGAGAGAAGCGAGCGAGATTATATGTATCCTAGATACATGTGAATCACACCAGATACATGTGTATCTGGAATGATTCGCATGTATTTGGGATATCAAATACATGAGAGAGTGACGAGCGAGATGGGAAAGAGGTGAGCGAGATTTGTTGTGTATCCTATATATTTGTTAATTAATACACTTGGATATAATGTATTTAGAACAAATTACACCTAAATTTGACCTCATGCATCATATACATGCATTTGGACTTATCTGGAGGCACCAAAGTTAGGTAAAATATGTAATATCGCAAACTAAATTGTATCTAAGTAATTAACTCATTTATATAACTCCCCTTTCAAAAACTTCTTAATTATCTTTTCAATCTGAAAATTGACTTATATTTTGTTATAATAAAGATATCTTGCAACAAATGGCGCTTACTCATTCTATAAAATGGGCGGAATTATGTGCACCAATAATGTACAGACAGCTTGTACCACTAAGTTAAATGATATACAAAAAATATATATACGTATACGATTCTTAGTACTCCCATTGTTTTATCTTTTCTTCTATTCATTTTTACTTATTTATAATTGCACGCATTTAAGAAGCCAGAGTGACTCAATGCCTTTAAAAGTGAGGTATCTGTCTTAGGCCCCAAATTTGAGGGCCCCATTTTTTAGTAATAATAAAATTATTATGGTTTTTTTTTTAACAAAAAGAATTATATTCTGTCTTTCTTATAGTTCATTTAGGAAATTAAAGATTGTTTCTTTTTTTTTTGTCAATTTTTAAGTTTAATTGACACATGACTTGTTTAAGACCACAAAATTAAAAATATTTGATATATTATACTATATATATATATATATATCTTTACTTTAAGACCATAAAAAATAAAGTTTTTTTTCCAAAAATAACTTTGCGTTTAAAAAATAAAAAAATATAAAAACTTAAAAGTTATGACTGATTTATTTTTGGCTTTAGGCCACTAATGAACTTGAGCCATCACTGTTAATATGTAATAAATGAAGTACATATTGTTATCATAATACACATATTGATTGATGTTTAGTCTTTAATAAACTTGAAAAATAATTTAGAAGTTTTAAAACTGGAATATGAACAAGTTCTACCGATGGACTCAATAGCTTTAAGAAGTTTCTTTGGCAAAACAAGATTTTGAGCCCAAAAGTTTGAATAGCGCGCAAGAAACTCCTTATAAGGTTCTAAAAAAAAAAATTCAACAAACACTCCACTCAGGGAAGTAGAGCTCAAACTCAAAGCCCTACGGGAAGAGAAGAACTCTCTTGTGAGAGAAATGACATTAAAACACCGACAAACAAAATAGACTTAATCAGATGAACCCTTGGAGCATAAGTCAGCAAATTGGATGTCGAATAAGTGAACCTATTCATCATTGTATCAATCAAGAACATACATTTTTGCATGAGAAGAAATTATCGTTTTCTTTTTTATATAATAAAGTGGATAAGTAAAAATGAGAAATTATTTTTTAGTATAGTGCATAAATGAAAGCGAATGGAGGGACTAATTTCTTAATTTGACAACTATTTAATTTCAACATTTTATATGACATATTTAAAACCACAAAATTATAGAAAATTTCATTAAAGTACTATTAACTAACTTACCTTGCTAGTCCAAAACTTTCATTACAAATCTTTGGCCCAAAGTCCAATCCCGTATACAATAATATACCTTCAATATACAACAATATACAAATGTTTTTTTATATTTTTTACAAAAAAATCTCTTCATCCTTGATCAGATGTCTCGGGTTCAATTTTTGATACGTAAATTAATTATATTAGAGAATGTTTCCCTCTCAAATAGACTTACACAATACAGATCCGAAATGGTTAGAGTGCTTATGTATATATCGAACACTGTAGAAAAATAAAACAGAGTAATAACCTAATATCTTGAAAGTTTATATTTAGTTCGATTAATTAAATAGTGAATCATATTATTTGATAATTATTATTTTTAAAAAGTTGAACAATATGGAATTAGTCAGGATGAAGAGGCCTAAATAATCCACAAAATGAGAACATGCATAAATGCGAAGTTACCAAATTGTGTGACTAATTATCCATAAATAAATTAGATTGATGTTAGTTGGACTTTCCTTCTATAGACAATTGTAAATTAGATCACTTAAGCACGTATGGAACATAAATTTAAAAACACCTTATTATATTTCCGGAGGTTTAGGCTATCGTCTCCCTCTATTTGTTTTCTATATGTATATGTTAGATTAAATAAAAGGTTTACACCATCAAAAGCATAAAATTTACATTTAAAAAAAAAACACAAGGAAGAAAAAAAGATTAACACTCAAAAACCAAATTAATCAATAGAATTATAGAAAAAGTATTACAAGGTGAGATTAACATAGAAACATCCACACTGGAAAAAATTTAAAACTGAATACAAAAACACATAGTAGTAACTTTTATTTATTTTAGGCAGTCCATAGATAGGTGCCTAAAATAGTAGATAAATTTAATTAGTGATGGTGATGGTGGTGTCCTCCCTCAGCAGCCTTTTTTTCTTTCTTGGCATCTTTTTTCTCATGGTGTTCATGGAATGCAAATCCGCCTGCCCCAACTGCAGCTACTGCTGCTATTTCTTGTTTTATCTTGTGTTTGTGTGCATTCTCTGGGTCTTTCTTTGCCTTGTGCTTCTCATGCTATATATTTATATTTATTCAACAACAAAAGAGTTAAAAATTGAAGAAAAATAAAAGAGATAAAATACACTTCATATTTTCATTTATCAACCATATATATATAAAGTGCAGTGTCATCCAAGGTATTGTACATGCATTTTTACTAACATACATCTCCGCCTCAAATTATCTGTCATTTTTTTTACTACTTTTCGAGATTCAAGCTTGAAAAGAAAAAGTAACGATTATTTAAGACGAAGGGAGTATATGACATTAAAAAAGATATATGATCACTTTAGACTTGGAGCAAAATCATTAGTCCAACCATATATATCCCACATACAATAGTAACCCCTACATATCCTATTTTAAATAACTGGACACATAATTTAAGAAATCAAAGAAAACTTATGACATGTTAATGAAATATTGTATATCAATGAACATATATTTACGTACCAAGGCGTAAGCACCGGCAGCAACAGCACCAAGTTCACCAATTTTCTGGAGATGGCTATGGTGCTTCACTTTTTTTTCATGATCAACTGGACCACTTTCTTCCTCCTTGTTCTTGTGGTGGAACAAACGGTGATGCTGTTTCTCTTCAGCCATATTATATTGCTTCTCAAAATTAATTGTTGATAAAACGTCGATAGACAATTAGTGCTTTGATATTTTGTTTTTTCTAGCTAGTTCATTATTTATAGGCCCGTGAATTGTAATGTCCAAAAATATTACGTAGTTGGCATGAAGGATGAGAAAATTCGTCCATGAATTAGGTGGCACGCCTTCAATTTAATTTTTAATATATCATCTTGTCATAGAAAATTAAATTACTTGTGTGAACGTTAGAAATTTGAATAATTATTTCGAACTAAGTGGGGGTTTAATATTGACTGGTGGATGCTATTATTATTAAGATAGATGCTTCTGAGATTTTAGGACCTAATCAAACAAGTGGATATAATTATCAAAGGAAAATATTTGTTTGGAAATTTCCTTTTGTTGATTATTAAACTCACAAAACAGATAACGCGTACATGGTTCGGCATTTCCCTTTCCAAACTTCTTTTTTTTTTCTGTCTGCGTGTAGGGGCAGAATATTCATCGATCGACATTTCTTTTAAAGAAAGTAAGAATATTTTTATCATTTTCTTCGTTTTAATTTATTATGTGATATTGATTAACTAGGTGTTAAATTAAAGAAAGAAATAATTTTTATGAAATTTATGATCTAAATTCTAGAACAAGTCTTAGACATTTGTATGATTATAGATTATGAAAGTAAAAATTTTTACAGTTAAAGTTATTTACTCTAGGTGTAAATACAAGTAATATTGAGAAATAAATGAAGAAAAAGTAAAAGTTCTTTTGAGATGTGGATATTTTGATACATTGTAATAGAATCTTCACCAATTCAATAACAATAATCATTTTTTACAAGTGGTACATTCGAAAAATTACTTTCTTTAATTTTGATTTATTGTGATATCACCAATGTCGTTGATATAATTTACAACTGTTATTATAACAGTGAATTAAGATCTATGAGGGAAAAAATAATGTTGTGAGATCATATTTGACAAGTGATATCATTAACTTTAATTATGTCAAATCTTATGATAATCTAATTACTGATTCACTAAGTTTCTAAGAAGATAAAAGATTTAAACCACATCGAGGGGGATGAATTTAAAACTCAAAAAATTTTGAGTCATATATGAAGAAACCCTGGGGACTAGAGATCCTATAATTATGTTCAATGGAAAAAAGGACTTATATGATAACTAGTTATGTATGCACTATTATATTTTTTTGATTCTCTTCCTTTGATTTGAGTATATTTATCCTGCAATGATCTGTGAAGGTTGAGTTAAAAATTTCTCATGAAATTTGTATATCATATGAGTGGAGTGTCGAAATTATAGGAGCATCATTGTCAAATTTCACTGATATGACTGTAAATGTTGATCGCTTTCAATGAGAATGAGCTTGTCCGAATTGAATTATTATATTTTAGAGGGGACAAGTCAAAAGTTATACTGCTGGATCGGTAAAAATTATACTGCAGTGGATTTGAATCTCCTTAAAGATGGTGAAATATCTATGGCTCAGTGGAAATATTTATTTATTCATTTTTGGTCATTTTATTTTCAATTGCATTACAGACATATGATCATTACGCTTCAACCGGGTTGTTCTATTTCACCTCTTAGAACGAAAAGAACTTTAATAAAAATACTTAATAGCATGACGATGCATTTATACAAAACTTCTATCCCGAGCACACACAATGAAACCGTAGACAGTCAAGTGAAATCCAATTCACAAAATAATTTGATCTATGGACAGCGTCGTTGTGGTAAAGGTCGTAATGCCAGAGGAATCATTATCGCAAGGCATAGAGGGGGAGGTCATAAGCGTCTATATCGTAAAATCGATTTTCGATGGAATGAAAAAGACATATATGATAAAATCGTAACCATAGAATACGACTATTATTATCACTTAAAAAGGATAATTACAAACATGATATTAACCCGAATTTGCGCAGGAAATTCCACTTTGGAGGAGTAAAACTAGCATTTCCTATTAAAGATTAATTTATTATTAAAATTTAGAATCTTTAATTAAGAATTAAAAAAATCACTTACTATCTTACCATAATCGTCTTATTAGTTGAAGTTCTTATCATTAAAAAGGCCCATTGGCATTAGTTGTGACTTTGGCCTTCGGTTTGTGGTTGCTCTCCAACCCAATGTTTTCGGACATTTGTTTTCTTTAAATATCACTTTAGAAATTAGATTTGAGCGGAAGATATGTCATCATTTCGTTACAAATTTGATCATCGTAAAATTTTGTAACAGGAGAATAGAATTATCATATCATCACAAAATGTCACACATTAATTTATATTTTACCATAAATTTGTGATAGATTTGTTATAAATGCGTATATCATGAATAAATTAATTTGGAGTTATTAAAAAAATGACTTTCTTATTCAGTTCCCAATTACCATCGCATTTTTCCTCTTTCAAGTGGGAGGAGCTACATAATTAGATGGCAAAGATTGTTAATCATCCACCAAAATATGGCATTACTTAGCTATTAAGGCTAACAGCACGTGGCAAAAGAGAAAAACAAACATTATGACCCCACTACAAGATGAAAATGCCATGTATACGTAACAAGGGGTGTACAAAATCGAACCGAAAATTGAATCAAATCGCAAATTGAATTAACCCGAAAAAGAAACTCGACTAGTGGTTTGGTTTGACTTGATTTGGTATTGGGAAAAAAAACCCGACTATATTTGGGTTGGTTTGGTTTTAACTAAAAAAAACCAACCCGAGACCAAACCAACCTGACATTTTATATGTAATTTTAAAATTTTATTTTATACATAAAAATATTTACTTTTATATAATTTTAAAATATTTCTTATACTATTTCATAGTTTTTTTCTTTTAATATATTGTTTCAAGTTTAAAACTTAAAATTCAGAATGGTCTAATAAAGATTATAGTTCATAGATGTGAATAATTATAATAAAACTTAAATCAAAATTAAATTAATACTAATGCAAAAAGAAAATCAATTCAACACTAAGAATGACAATAATATTGAATATTTGTTCTTTAGTTTTACATTAGTTTAGACAATTAAAATACATAATCTAATTTTAATTTTCCTTAAATATTTAGTAATGTAACTAATACTTATTAAACTTATTTTAGCATGATTTAGTACTTTTAAATTATGATCATTTTTATTATGACTTTGCAATATTTATTTTATATGATGATTTCATTATTATTTTTTATTGAATATTTTTGAGTCATCCGTCCTAATCTCATATTTTGTGTTATTTTTTTAAGAAACACCTTAGATAATTGTATTTAGGTTGCACTAAAGAAATATTTGGAGCACAATTAATTATATGTTTGTATGCAAACTTTACCGAAAAAATCTGAGGTTTATTAGTTTGGTTTCATTTATAAATTTAAAAATTCGACACAATGGTTTGGTTTAGTATTTGAAAAACCCGAACCAACCCGAGGTTGAAAAACCCAAAAAAAATTAAATTTTATTAGTTTGGTTTGGTTTATAAATTTAAAAATTTTACACAAATGGATTGGTTTGATATTTGAAAAATCCGAACTAACCCGATCATGTACACCCCTATACGTAATTGTCATTCAAATCAATCTTATGTTTTGTTTTTCACTGCCACCTCCTACCAAGCCTATCTTACGCAGTATCAGAGGCGAATCTAGATTTTTTTTCAAATATAGGTACATCCAGAAAAATGTGTTGAGTTGGAATTAATCCGAACATGGATGCACCAAGAAAAATGTATCAAGTGAGAATTGATTCTTAATCCTTAAGGTCAAAAGCCCAATATTTAGCTAGCATTTGGCCATAGATTTCCAAATATTCTTGGCAAATATTATTTGGGTGAAATTTCACCATGTGTTTGGCCATAGTATTTGAAAAACATATTTCATTTTTTTAGTAGTGTTCATGACACTGGAGCAATGTGGTAATTTGTAGTGAGTGCAACAAGCATCATTCCATACATCGTGAAGTAGACAAAGCACATGACTTTGTTATTCTGAGTTGATTATTCATCATTTTCATCAACAACCATATCTTTACTTTCATATTCACTGAATATGTCATCACTACTATGGTTTTCATGTAAAAAATTATGTAATACAATGCAAACAACTACTATAGATGGTGTATTTGTAAAAGATAAAAGTTTGGTGTAGAATTTCAATTTTTAAAAGATTCCAAATTTGACCCAAATACTAGAAAAAACTAGTATTTGGGAGTTTGGGATATTTGCCAAATAATGGCAAATTGTATGGACAAACACTATTTGCCAAATTTTCCCCCAAATATTACTTGGAAAATCTATGGCCAAATGGGTCCATGTGAACCAGATAGACTTCTTATAGTACGGGTGTCGAAATATAATAATATACAAATTTTAGAAAATATATACATAAAATATCTAGTTTAACGAAAAGACCATGGATTCCGATGCCCTTATTTTTATCTTTAGATTCGCCACTGCGCGGTATGAATTCGAATTAGCCAAGATGTCAATATAAATATTTGAACAAATAAATAATGATAATATATTCAATATAATTCAAAAAAGTAAAATTTGGAGGTAATAGAATGTATGCATATTATATCCATACCTAAGAGGTAAAGATGTTGATCTGATAGACCTTGACTGAATAAAAAACAATAAGTAGTAATGAAAGTATAAGAATCAACAAATAATAACAAAAAAGTACCGTAATAAAATAATACACCAAACGAAATATAAGAAATAACACTCAAAAAGCAAATTAATCCATAGACAAAGTATTACATGGTGAGATTAACATAGAAACACAAAATCAAACACTCTGAAGGGAAACAAATACACATAGCAGTATCTTTTATTTATATTAGACAAACATGGAGTCCATAGGTGCCTAAAATAGTTAAATTTGATTAGTAGTGGTGTCCTCCCTCGGCTTCTTTTTTCTCTTTCTTGGAATCTTTTTTCTGATGATGTTCATGGAATGCAAATCCACCAGCACCAACTGCAGCTACTGCTGCAATCTCTTCCTCTATCTTGTGTTTGTGTGCATTCTCTGGGTCCTTCTTTGCCTTGTGCTTCTCATGCTATATATTTATTCAACCACAAACAGAGTAAGAAATTAAACAAGACTTGTAACGTATAAATAACATATATATCGACTATAGAATATATGTTATTATTTACGTACCAAGGCAAAAGCACCAGCAGCAATAGCTCCAAGTTCACCGATCTTCTCGAGATGGCTGTGGTGCTTCACTTCTTTTTCATAATCAACTGGTCCACCCTCTTCCTCCTTGTTCTTGTGGTGGAACAAATGGTGATGGTGTTTCTCTTCAGCCATATTATATTGCTTCTCAAAATTAATGTCAATTTACAAATGGTTGATAATTGATATTTTGATCTCCAAAATGTCCATTATTTATAGCTGATCAATTGTATAGACAATGTCCAAAAATATTAGCTAGCGTGAGTGATGACAAAATGTTGTGAAAGGGATTTCTATATTAGGTGGAACCTTCAATTCTTATGATATTTTTATATAGTATAATTTGATTTCATCTGGATGTAAATATTATTAATTAATTACTTACTTGTGTGAGCGTTAGAAATTTCAAACAATTATTTATAGTTTATTTCGAACTAAGTGAGGTTTTGACTGGTGGATGTTATATCTGTGAAATGTTGGTTTGAAAATTTCCTTGCGTTTACCTAAATCAGAAAACAGATAACATGTGGTTCCACATTTCATTTCCAAACTTTCTTTTTTTGTGTGTACATGTAGAAGAAGAGCTACAATTTAGAAAGAAAAAAAAATAAGGGAAAAAGGAAAAGAAAAGTGCATTTTCTAATGACTAACGTCTAATATAAACATATATGATAAAAGAAAAAAATTAAGAAAAACTAGGTACCAAGCAAACATAAACATAGCTACAATGTATATATACATATATAATCTAGCATACTTTTAAAAAATTCTCTAACATAGCTATACTTAGGATTTTATAGCAAATTTTTCCTCTCTCTTCCTTTGATCGCTCGTCTCTCTTCCCCTCTCCCTTTCTCGCTCTGCTCTCTATCCCTCTGTACAATTAATATTTTGACATGACATAACATTTTCTTTAATAAAAATTAATACTTGGACCTAACCCAACATACCCTAGATAGACGTGTGTTCTTGACTTTACTTACTTCATGCTTAAGCATTGGGGATTTGCTTTCTTCACTAAACTACTACTAAAAATAGAATTAAAATTTGTGATCACACTCATCAATTATTTATCTGGCAGGGACTAATATTCTCATCTGATTAAAGATTAAAAATTCCACTTAACCTTTTGAATGACACAATGAACCCCTGGCATCTCAAATCAATGGCCAAAAATGAGTAGTGTCATTGCATTTATTCAGTTCAATATGTCAAAAAAGGTACTACTATGCAAAGTTAAGTGGCATGGAATGCCCAGAAAATGAGTTTAGATTTCATTCTTTTTATCATGTAGGCTGTTGCCAACAACTTAAAGACTGTTAAGACACACAATCGGGATTTGTAGACAACCAATGACTTAAGTTAACTGTTCATAATACCTTCGACACTAAGAAGACTTTCAACTTTAGACATGAGTGGCGAATTAGGACCAAAACATACAGTTGACAGAAAAGCTCCATAGATTAAGCAGTGAATACCAAGCAGGAACAATTTTACCCGTATCTCGTTGTGATTATTTTCTGCTTCCAATCCAGAATCTGTTTTGTCTGCACAAGGACTTGTTGCATGAGTTGCAAAGTGACTAAAAGATGGCATCCTACTCCCAAGCCATCTAAAGTTAATGGGATCTTCAACTACTTTCAAGTAACCACCTTCCTCTGTGAGGAAATCCCAGATTTTTGGTGTTGTATCGGTAACACAACTCAAAAATTGGCTAGTTACATCAGCAAATTCTGCATTTTCATCATGACAATCCGCAAATTTATATCTAAACCTATCAAGCAGTGTGCATTTGCCACAAATTTGATACGACGAAAATGAAAATTCCTCAATGTGTCATCCCATTGAAAGTAACTTCCACACGGAGCTTCTGACAAGACTTAGTAGAGTCTCACCAGCAGTCGTCCAAAAATTTGACACAGGCACAATGAGAGAAGACTCAGACTCCAATAAATGCTGGGTGGCACCTGCAAGCAACAAGGCATATGCTGCACTCGTTCTACTCATATTAAAAGCTTCAGTTTGATGTTCATCACCTTCGGGGTCTAGGGCCAGCAGTTCACTTACAGAGACTTTATATGCAGAAGCAAGTGTCATGTAGGCATGCAAAGAGACATGGTGAAGTGGGTGTAATCTGAAGAGCTGATGTAATTTTTGTCCATTAGGCTTTAGAAGTACATTAACATGATCTAGAGTAAGCAGGATCTCGAGTTTTTCACAACAACTCTTGGGGTCATTACATGACAGGAAGTCATCTATAGCGTCATTCAAGCAATCCATCAGCTTCTCCATTACATGGTCCTCATAAAAGTTGTCACCAGAAGCCATATTTGAACAATCAAAATTTAAAATTAAGATTTCCTACACAAGAACATTTACAACAGATGTTAATGATCTTAAGGCTTAGATACGCCATAATTCTTAGGAGAAGAACAATGATCTTAACTCAGCTTGATTAGTTCAAAACAATATTCGGCATAAAAGAACACAAAAACTCCCAAAAAATAAAAGAACAAATGAACAATATGATGGAAAATTACAAGAGAAAATATATAAACCAGATTTCTTATCAGATTGTTAAACATCAGCCCGGAAGTTTTTGGGCTATTTTTAATTTTCTTATTGCTATTGAAATTGATGATATACATAATGTTCATTGACCCAGAAAAGGCATAAGGCATATGACAAAGTTCCAGGGGAGGTTCTATGGAGATGCTTGATGGATAGAGGTGTTCCTATGGCATACACTAGGGAGATTAAGGACATGTATGATACAGACAAGACCCGAGTAAGGGCAATGGGAGGAGATTCGGAGCATTTCCCAGTCGTGATGAGGTTGCACCAGAAAGTAGGATTTTTTTTTCTCACAGTCTCTTGTCCTACTATTTCTGTTACTCCCCGTTATTTCTTGTGACCAGACCCCACTAATGGGATTACACTGGATATGTTGTGGTCCTGCTATTTTTTGTGCTTCGGTTATCACATTCTTCTATTGTTATTGCTCCTTGCTTTCTGAGACTTTGTAATATTTTTCCTATTATTTGATATGTCCTATTTACTTCTGTATTTTTTTTCTTTTTTTGACTGCTTTGATGTGTGTTTCTCGAGTCGAGGGGTCTTTCAGAAACAGTGTCTCTACCTCCACGAGGTAGGGTAAAGGTATGCATCCAGTTTAACCTCTCCAGAACCCACCTATGGGATTACACCAGGTATGTTGTTGTTGCTATAGATGATAAACACCTTGATAGGTTCTTAGTCGGTTCGTCCAATCCTAGATGTATCTTCATGTCTTAGCAGATATTGGGAATTTTAAAAACCTTAACAAATTTTAGAGCTGAATATAAATTGCTGTTTTTGCAAGTTATTTCAACAGTTATTCCATTCAAATCTCGACCTACCAAGTTTTAACACCTTAGTTTCTTTGAAACAACATTATAAGTCACCTCTCATCTGCATGATCATCAAACTTTCATTTGTCTATCAACTGTGGGCTAATCCTTTCACAATCTAACTGCATTCTGACTGCCATCACAATTTGATGTCAGACCAAATTTAAGGAGATTAAAAGACAATATGCTGAAACAGCAATGGCAGTAAAGTCAAAGTAATGAATGAAAGAAACCTCCAAATTACAACTATTTCATTGTCAATTACCAAAAATAGATCATAATAAAAGAAAAAATGCTCCAATTACTAGATTACCCACTACAACTCGAATTAATGGGAATATGCTGTAATTACTAAACATAAAATTTATAAGGTATAAATAATCAAAGGGGTGAAATTGGAATCATTTTAAGTAAGAGCCTACAGTTGGACGAACATGATGGTTTTACAATTTGACTGTACATCACTTATGCATACCCTTCTAACCAATGTTCTCAACCCATATGCTCTTACCTGCAGACGATGATCTATATAAGTCGTAGGCATTGCTCTACATCGTTTACAGCAGCAACTGAACCCGTACTTCGACCCCAACTCTGATTGCCTCATCACCTGGAAGACAAGTTAAGTTACATGAGAAAAGAATTAGATTTCACATGAACTGGAACTGCTTGAGTTAGAACTTTTTTTTTCTTTGGAAATTTAACATGTTTAACATAGGACATCATTAAATAACTTGCAGAATGTAGATGTCATCATCACTATATACTGGATTTGAAAATGAAGAACAATTCTGGTAAACAATCTAAGCAACAACTCAAATATACCTAATTGATAACGTTACACTGATATTATCCATAGCCTAAACAAGCATTGGAACCAGCATTTTGTTCTGTCATAGAAAAAGTATCTAAACTGGCACTTGATTCATAGTTCATACGTGAGCCAGAAGGGTCTCCATCATGAAACATTTGAGAAGAAACACAACAACAACAACATACCCAATGAAATCTCACAAAGTGGTCTGGGGAGGGTAGAGTGTATGCAGACCTTACCACTATCTCATGAAGGTAGAGATGCTGTTTTTGAAAGACCATCAACTCAAGTGCATCAAACTCAAGTAAAAGAAGAAGAAAACGATGGAGAAAGCATAGCGGTTAATAAGAAAAGCAATGTAAAGTCTACCAGAGAGCAACAATAACAATAACAACAACAAAATAGTGTGATAATTGAAATACAATAAACAACATATGGATCCCTCTGGTGCTCGAGCACCCTTTGGTAATAACAATCGTATGTGAAGGTATATTTGTTCCTCCTTTTTTTCTTGAACCAATCCAAAGAATTTTGATTGACTATTGCATTGAATTGAAAAAAAAAAAAATAGCGCTCTTGTTGAGGAATTACGCTCGCAATTACGCTCTTTAATTTGATATAAGTTTATGTTAAAAATAGTGAGCACCCATAGCTGTAAAATCCTGGATCCACCACGGAGAACTACAAGGGTACTACTATTCCTATGACAGACACTAAACCTATGCAAGGCAAGAAACCACTCTACCCCTACTTTCTACCCTAATATGCGACCTTCACTCCTTCGTATCTATAGTCATGTCCCCGGTAATATTAAGTTGCGCCGTGTCCTTCGAAAGATTGAGAACAAGTGTACCTTAGGCTGTAACAAGTCAGTGTATGTAATCAACACTTCTTCACTTTTGTTGATGCCCTTTATACTTCTAAGGATAATCTTCGGACCACATGTTTCACTTCCACCTATAGCCAAACAAAGAATCGAAAAAGCAGAAACTAAATCACATTTGCTTTCTATCAAGATTATCAAAAAGATCATAACTTTGGAAATTAAATGCAGTAGAACATTACCAATCACTGACATGGATTTCTGAAGTTCAGGATTACTACTAATTGATTCACTTTCAATGCCAGCAGCACCAGTCTCTGTACCTGCTGGACATATCCTACACTCCGATATTCCTCCAGAATCTGATGCTGTACAAAACCTGTAAGAAGCATTAGGAGAGCAGCTATGATTGACCCATGAAAACGGTACATCATAAACACCCACCCCTAAACTTCTCCCATCCTTATCATGCACTTCCACTGCATTCGTCAGCACTAAGCAGAGCACTGCAGCTTCCACAGTATACTCTCCGTTGGTCTCCAAACCGACACACATTCTTCTTGAAGCTGCCAAAATCTTTGCCCCATCACGAATTCTTCCAGAAAGATCATCATCATTATTATAATTGCAGTGTTCTTCCAAGAATATTACTTTCCTGAAATTCGTCATCAACCCACCAATTCTTTCTAAATTTAATAAAGACCCATTTGATTCTTGGATGAGATGTTGGAAGCGGTGGAGGAGGCGGAGGGAGAGGCGAAGGTCGGAGGAAGTAGGGAAATTGGTGTAAAGGGGTTGAGGAAAGAGGTGAAAGAAGTGGAATTCTGAAGAGGAGAAGTGAATAGGGGAGTCCAGAGAAGAGCATTGAAGGGAACAGTAGCGAATGAAGTGATTTGAGTTGGGATTTTTAGGGGAGAAGAAGGGAGGATAGTGAAGGGAAGGGGGAGGAGGGAGAGGAGAAAAGCAAGAAGAGCAGTGAGAGAGGAGTGTAGAATGGTGGAGGCAAAGAGAAAGCGGTGGGATTGGAGGAGTGAGGTCTTGGCCTATTGGAATGGCTTCTTTTGCTCTCATCTCCATTTTTCACCTGCTATTTCTTTTCCTTTCTGTTGGTGTTGGATGGTGAATGGGTAAATGAGCAAATATACTTCTCAGCTCCGGAAATCGGAAATCTTAGTAACTAAATTGGTTGATTATCTGAACTTTTAAGATTTTGGTGAGAGTACATTTTCATATTGGTTTTGGATTTCTGAAAGAAAAGTCTGCTACTTAATTCAGATGCCATCATTAGTAGTTTTTTGGTTTCTAAAAACTCTTCCAAATGAAGCAAGTACATACAATGCAAATGCTTATATCTGGTGAATGATTAATACATTGAACATCAGCTGATCAAAGTTTGTCATCCTGTGAAAAATTAAAGTCATAATATTTAAAAGAAGAAAAGACTGAAGCAGTTAGGCCAAATAGATTAACCATTTTACACATGTATCTAATCAATTTTCTTTGCAAATACAGTGAAGTGAGAAACTGGAGGCTTCCACAGAACACGATCTTTGAAACTTAAAACACGAATAACTTCAAAACGATGATCCAAGCACTAGAAAGGCAGCACGCCAAGACTACTGCTTTACTTCCAGTGCAGATTCTATGCGTTGCATCAATTGAGGAGCATTGAGTGCGCCCTCCTGAAACAAGACATTAAAGCAGTTACATACACAAGATACACTTGAGCTAAATATTAAATCAACTAGAAAATTTGCAACAAAAAGAAAATCCACCAAACCTCAAGTCCAGGGGTAGAGCTAGGTTGGACCTAGGGATTCATACGAACCCCCTTCGACGGAAAGTTACACTCTTTATACATGGTTTAAATTATTTTTTATGTATATTAGTAGATGTTGGGGCCCCTTTGATCTTTTCATGTGTTTACTTTTTCGTATTTTGAAACCCTTTGGCTCCACCACTACTCAGGTCTTGTTGCTGATGTGCCTGACTTGCAATTTTCTCATATTCATATATCCAATATAGTCCCTCAAAGTGGGGTCTGGGGAGGACACAAACCTTACCTTTACCTCAAGAGTAGAAAGTGAACTGACTAGCATTTTTCTCACTCAAATAAAATCTTAAAAGCTATATACACTTTCAAAGGTCCCCACCCTGGTGCAGTTTTTTGTTTCTTGATTGTTTTCAATCAGCTATTTGATCATTTCTTTTTTCTACTTCTTTTGGCTTTGGGTGTATGAGTGCAAGAGGGAAAGAGGCATAATATGCTCAAAACTCACAAAGTAATAAAAACTTGAGTCAGAAAGAGGAAATCTATCTACTTGGCAACTTTAATAGCTTTTCCCTACTAGTTACTACCAAAATCATTCAAAAAGATGTTCTGGTAGCTTTGACATGAACACTATCAAAAAACCAACATGAAAAAAAGTAAAGTAACAAGGTCTATTCCACTTACAAAGCGATCACAAACGTCTCCATCCTTGAACAATATGAAGGTTGGCAGTGCCTGTATTTTGTACTTATCTGCGAGGGCTGGGTACTTCTCTGTATCAATTTTCACCACTTGAATTTTATCTTTCATCGATTCACCAACTTCGTTTAGAATAGGAACCATGAACTGGCAAGGACCACACCTGCAATCCAGATTTTAGATTAATTCTTACATGATTTGGTCGTATTATTGAGAAATGCAAGTAATATGGAAAATTCTCTCATTATAGTGGCAAAGCTTTTGACCCCACATGCAACTTCAAAGAACTTAAGATTGAGACAAATAGCTATATCCACTTAGCAATACTGTAAGCATTCATGTTCTTCTACTTTTGATGCAAAGAAAGGTTGAAGGCTGCCAAGGAGAGTTCAGCGTACCAGGTAGCATAGAAGTCAACCAATAATGGTTTCTCAGAGTTCTCCAACATATCTTCAAAGGAAGAAAATGTTTGCTTCTTTGCTTCAACCTAATTATACAGATACAATTCAATCAATCTAAGCAATTACCATCATTTTTTTAAAAGAAAAAACTTAGAATGCAATATTTTCAAAGAGTACATAGCGGAAGGTCAGCAGATTTGAGATAATGATGTCAGTGAGGGATAAAATCAAAAATTGATTTAATCAAGATAATGCAATTCAGCAGCTCAGGCTGATTACATTGCTAAACAAATAGACATCTAGTTGTAACAGAAAATGAAGCATTCAACAAGAAGACACTGAATAATTAGAAAAGCAGAAGTCTAAAGTCCTCCAAGAGCATATTGCTAATGAAGAACAATGACCTTGCATCAGATTATAGCAAGTGAATAAAAAATTTGCATTTTGTTCTCTGACAGTTTTAGTTACTAGGTCAGATAGTATTCTCTCTCAACTTTTGTATGAAACAAACGAGTGGCTCACTTCTCTCACTTTCCACACAAATAAGTATATTAATTTGTATCCAACAAAAAAGAATATAGTTCATTTCACCCTTTCCTGATTTGTACAACATCTATTTTGGAGGATCCTAAAATATCTGACACACTTCTACAAATATACAGTGAATCTGATTCTACTCTCATTTCTTTTGAAAATTCAAATTTCATCTAATCAAAGTTCACCTTTAGAAAATGGTGTAATTAATATTTTCCCCTTTGCACTAGCTTATCAATTAGTTGTTTCTTCTTTATACTTAACAAGACAATGATATTTTGAGGACTTGTCAATAAGCAGAAGTGACGATTATACTCATTTCAGTGTTTCCAAGCCAGTGTAACGCCCATCACCTAAACATATCAAGTTACGAGGATATGCAGACATAAAGCACACTTCAATGCCCGTGAAGCGTGGTGGGGATTATAGCTCAAATTAACAGACTCCTACCAGATGTCAGGTTCATTGAGAATTTAACAGCATATACAAAACTTCACATGAGAGAATATTTTTATTATGCCAGGTTTAGTCTATCTGTTACTCTAAAATAACAAAAGCCTGAGCTGAATAACGAAATAGACGGAGGAATGTCTGCAATATCTGCCCTTATTTGCTAATGCTGCAGGGATCCTCACAGCTTGTACACAAATTCAAGTAAATCATAATCTTGATTTCTTAATCTAATGGTTTGATATTAAGCGCAAATAAGAACTCAAAGAGAAGAATAAACAACAGGTCACATTATTGAATTACTAATAGAACCAACTAAGAATCTTCTAAATCAGTTAGATTGTTATAAAGTTGGTTAGAGGCTATTGATGTAGTGAAGGATATAACACGTGATTAATGTGAAGTTAGTTAGAGTTTGAGTCAGCACAAGTGTCATCTATATAAAGAGATAAAAGTGTATTAGATAGTGTAGAAGAATAAGCTCAGATTCTAGAGCTATATTGTAATGGAGCTGCTACAATTTCAATGAATGAAGTTTTATGATTTTACTGCTTTGTAGAGTTTAGAAAGTTAATACACATCTTTACTAAAACTATTACAATTTCACCCTCTTCTGTTCTTCACCAACATAAAACTCTTCCACCTCCACCCTCAATCGAAAAAAAAAAAAAGAAAAAAGAGTCCAACTAGAGAAAGAGATAAATGAGAGGCCTCGACTCCATATATAAACTGATAGTTACACTTAAAATTACACATTTAACATTTACTAGCCATAAAAACAAAAATGTAGCATATAAAACCCCCAATACAGATGCTAGTGAAGAAACTTTTTTGTCGAATGAAAGGGTAATTCACAACAAGCACAAAGTAAATCCATCTTCATACTCAAAATTCTAAGATATCAATCTCCACAAACCAAAACTCCAGCAGAAAAACCTCTACACGATAAAATAAAAGAAAATTAACATACAACATCAAACAAAAAATATTTAAGAAGACAAAAAGAAAACACCCTTTTCGAATTTGAACTAAAAGAAATGAAATACCAGAGAAACAAGACGTGAAGACCCTTTCTTTAACTTCAACCCATAGTTCCCAATTTGAACACCACGAAGCTCTCTGGGAAATTGCAAAGAAGCCAAGTACGAAAACTTTGTAGAAGAAGAGCAATTCGCCGATGGAGAAGCCAAAGCTCCTGCTCCGGCTCCGGCACCGGCAGCAGCTATAGAAAATGCCATTTTTGGAAAGAAGGAAACGCGAGAAAGTTGGAAGATTATGCGTTTGAGGAAGTGTGAAGAAGATACACAAAGATTGGAAGAAATAAGAAAAAAGTTTGGATTAGGTGCGGTAGGTTGTACAGTAAGGCAACTAATTCGGTTTAATAATCGTGCCTTTGAAGCTTTGTTTATGACTTCTAATTGCAAAAGTATCTCTTGCACGGTTTCTTTGCTTTTGTTACACATTACATTAATCCATTATTAGTGACAATACTCCCTTGGATACAACTGTTGTTCAAACGTAGAGTTGAACTGAATTTGAACGGATTAAAATAGTTATTTTGTTAATAAATTGACAAGCTACGTTTCATAATTAAACAATGAGTCATAATCTAATTCAATCAACTCTTACCAAATTTTAGTTTCTTTGTTTGTTTTCTTACAATTTGTTTAATTACCTATTAAATATTTTTTTCTATGATTATATATAATACATCAAACAATTTGTTTTTAAAAAAGTATTATGATAAAAAAAAAATCATGGATAAATTTAGATTATATATGGACCCACCTAAATTTATAAATGAATGAGTCATTAACCCATCCAAATTTAAAGGAATTGAGTGTTATATATTATCATGAGCTGATCCAATTAATACGAAGAAGACAAAAGTGACTGGATCTCTCCATTTGTAAATAGTTTTTTGTATTAACGTACAAACTTGATCTTCTAATAAATAAGAAGATGCGATTAATAGCTTAAGTGCAAAAGCTGAATTGGCAACACGTGAGATTTAAGTAAAAGTCAAATTTAATAGAAACTGCAATTCTGTAAATGAATTCATCTTGATGATCAAGTTGTAATATAGAGTACTACACTGCAACTAATTCAACATTTTGGACCAAACACATTTAAATTGTTTCTACAATAACAATATACCCGGTATGATCTCACACAAATGAGATTTTGGGATCCGAAGATAGGGTTGCAAACCTTACCCTCTATCTTTGTAGGGTAGAGAGGTTGTTTCTGAAAAATCCTCGACTCTCTCCATCAAAACTCCCGCACCCTACAGTCGCTCAAAAAAGGGGTAAGGTAAAGCGAACCCATCAAAATTATACTTAAAAGGGAAGTTTTTACTATACCACAAGGGTCAAAAGCATAAAAGGGCCCTCAAGTAAACAATTTTAGTAAACAAAAGACATCCAATAAAAAGACAATTTTCTCTTCATATATAACAGTAAATGAGCAGACACTATCTCTATTAATACCACTCCACCAGGAGAGAAAAAATTCAATTTTTTTTTTTTAAAGCCAAAGCATTACATACAAACAACAAAAACTTCAGTTGAATGCCTATTATGGCCTAGCCTAATGTTGCAAATTATGTGTCTCGCAATCATCTTACCTGTGGTAGAGCATTTTGTGGGAGTTGAAAGTTGGCTGTCTCACCCGTCGCTGGTCAATGTGAAGGCAAGAAGAACCATACTAAGAGTAAAGATAATGGTTCCACCTGAAAAGAGCCACATTGCTTTGCTACTGGAGTTTTCCCTAACATGGCTGCTCACTTCTACCTCCTTAAGAAGTTCACGTATTTCCTCTATATCATCGTCCTTTGCTGCTCGCATTAGCCTACCCTGAATCTTCTCGAGCCTACGAAGCCTCGTAGCCTTTGACTGATCCTTCATTGGCCAGAAAAGACCTGTCATCTTCCAGAGCATTATACCCACATAGATGGCCACAACGACATCTACACTGTAATGATGGCGTTCTCGTATTTCTCTTTGAGCACTATGAATCACAAAAATCCAGATGAGTGCTGAGCTATAGCCACCATAGGCTTCCTGCATATGTTTATCAAGTTTCAAGCCAGATGAGATTGGTTGGACACAGGAATTTAGACTTCAAATTTAGGGAATGATAGACGCATATATATACCGTCCATGCCATAGCTGTCAGCACGGCAACAAGCATGTGGCCGCTATATATAAGGTCATTGCAACCCCCTGACGCTTTCTTTAGCAGATGATACCAAGCAGATGATCCCTCAGGAGCTGTAGGCCGAAGGAAATCAATCAGAAAGCTCATTGAACCCCAATCTGGTCGAAACTCCGGATCGTATTCCCCAGGATCAGCTGAAAGCGAAAGTAAACATAGAAATGAAAGATCAATACTATGTACTAGAATTCAACCAACAGCATCAAAGAGCTAAAAGAAACTGGCTTTATGAGCTTTCATGATCACAGGAAACATTTCTTATTGAACAAATGTATAGAGCTTTTTCAATTTTGGATCAATCTGACTGGCAGTTAGTAAAGAAGAACCAAGTAAGAATTTCAGGACAGAAGAGAGGATCAGAAGGGAGAAATACCATATGCTGTGTCCCAGTTTATGACATTCCGTATGGCATTTGAATCTGTGGCATATGGTACATAATATTTCTGAGCCCAAGGATGAGGGTGCTGAGGAACAAGGAATCTAGCAGATGCACACCATGGTCGTGCAGATGGTAGAATTGTGGAGATAAAAGTTATGGCCCGAAGTAGCCTTCCGATTCCCATTGTGAACATGAATCTTGCACCAAGCCCAAGACCAGGAGCTTCAACCGATTCAAAGAGTACAGAGAAAGCAAGCATGATAAACAGCATCAGAAAATGATGTAATCCAATTATACGAGCTCTCAATATATTAACCACTGTTTGAGGTAGTTTCTCATTCAACGACAGCACCAACCACTGACCAACATCAGGAAGAGGTGATGCATCACTGTCAATAATTTGCAAAGAGAAGAACTTGTAAAGACTATAGATGGTCATTTAAGAAAGAGAGATCAAATATAATGAAGCAAAGTTATAATTGCTATTTTTGCTTACAAAAGGAAAAAGATACAATTGTTAATTTCTTTTCTGGACACAAGCCAAACATTATAAATTGGGACCAAGTATGCATCCTCTCTTCTAAACTTTCAATCTTCTAGGACGCAAAACAAGGTTGCATGCCATGATTGATAACATAACCACTTCAGGGCATTCTGATCGTGTCTACAGATATCCGTAAGACTTGTTGAAAAAAATGAAATTTATCCATGTTTCAAGAAGCCTTTCACCACTTCACATTGTGCTTCAACGATAGACATATTTCTCAAAAACAAGAACAGAAAAGGAAATCAATGTCAAACTGTTAAACTTCTACTAGTGGTGATACCGGAGGCAAAGTTTGTTAATTGTGATGATGCAAGACAGATTTTCCTTTATGTTACTTGCCTTAGACGGCATTTTAGAACTATCAATTCAGCATCTTTGTGAAATTCTGCTATTAAGAAACATTGTCGTATTGTATCTCACTAGAATCTAGACCATGTATCCTTACACATCTAGATGACATTAGCATATCTAGAATCCCAAGAAAGATCATACCTAACCAATCCAAGCTAACCAAGACATGCAACACAGGTTCGTTTATGATTTTAAATACAGCAAATTAGTTCTCTCTTTTGATTATGACGTTACTAGCTATCTGTTTTTATTTAGCTTGAAAGTGTCTCAGTATAGAAGCTTTGGAAAAAGCTCAAAAAGATCCCTTTTTCTATCACCTGACATCTTCATCCTTACCCAGTTTTCTCTTTGCTTCCTTACTTTCCAAGCTCCCTCTCCTCTTTATCAAAATTCTCAGAGAGGTTCCCATCCTCGATTTCCTAAGCCTTATACCTTCCCGGTTTTCCTCCACTTCCTCTATTAGTTTCCAAGCTCCGTCAACTCATCTTGAATTCAGTCAGAGAAGTCCCCAATTTAAAAAATCCAAAAAGTTGCCCATTCCCAAATTCTAACAATCTGGTGATATGGTACAAACTCAAACAACGTATGCTTTGTCATTTCCAAAAGATGTATCTAAAAAGCAACGGTGCCATGATTCCAGTCTTATTTGGATCACTTGGCAGAAGAATGTGAGGATTTAGTTAATGATGATCATCACGTACATAATTTAATTAATCACAAGAAAGAATTATACGCAAAATACCATTATTCACAGACACAAGACATACCAAGAGCACAAACTAATCCACTTAAGATTTCCATTACTTTTGAAATCTAACAAAGGACTATCCATACCTATGTACTGCACTATGTTGCTCGAACTCTTCAAAAATGTTGTCGGGATGCATGTTGGATCCTCCAAACGTAGCGCATTTATGGAAGATCAGTCAGGGTGCGGCAGCATTTTGGAGAGTCGGAGCAACATAACTTAAGCAAACCGAAGCAAATAGAAATGCATCACTCTTAATTCTCTCTACAGGATAGATGAGATTGACCTATACCAATTTTTTTGGTCTGATCTATCAGCTTAATTAATCCCAGAAATCCAAACCTTGTGTTTTTCCCATAAATGGATATTTGCAATCTTCAATGAAAAAATTCAAAAGTATGTATGTGTGATTTGGAAGGAAACTCAATACACAATTTCTGATCATTCAGAGTAAAAATGATGTAGCTCCAAATTCTCTCTAACAGTTCATCCAATTTCTGCCTCTTGTATGTGAAGAACTCTGCTTAGATTTTACAATGTAACAAAATCTATAGAGCAATTGAGAAAAAAAACCCAAATTAGATCACATTTGGGATGCAAACAAGAAATAACCATTTCCATTTTTCACAATACAAACTCAAACTTACCATTAACAAGCTCAAAAAAAGCACTCAACCCCAAGACAGTTTTCCCATCCAAATCTGAAATCCATTTACCCAATATACACAAATTTGCCAAAACTTCCAAATATTGAAACAAATCCATAAAATTATGAATAAAAAAAGAACACTACTTTAGGTATATACATACCTGTTCCATTCAAGACCAAGAACGGCAGTGACAGAGCGGACAGAAATGGCTTCAAAAAGAAGAGCAGAGAGCAAAAAAATCATTGCGAAAATAAAGGGTATAGCTGAACGGAGCTCCGATGACCAGTGTTTATAAAATGGAACCCGAATAATAGCAGCGATCGCCAATATGGTCCATAGTGCCGGCTGTAACCGGTCATGCCATGCCGGAGAAATAAACCGGAGATAGTCTACTCCGATGTAAGCAATTGCAGCAAATCCCAAACCACCTCCTCGCCGGTTTTTCAAGATCGCTGGCGACCGCTTCATTTTATCTTTTTGGTCGGTCGGTGCTAGTGAAGTACTAGGATTCTGGCTGACCGGAACAAGTTTGAAGCTTTCTCAATTTCCTTGTCCTTTTTCTTTTATTCGTGCATTATTAAATTAAAGATTTAAAAAAAAAAAAAAAAGATTTTCAGAAGTGTATTTATGGTGGAGTATTATTGATTGGATGTAACATAATTTTCCATCAAAAATAATATTTCTATCTTTCACGTAAAACAAAATTTGTGTATAGGCTTTACTTGTGAAATTATTTTGAGTATATTATTGTTGTTTAGATAAAAATATTGTGAATATTTAAAGATTTTTTGAGTTGAAATCAATATTTTACTTACATTCAAAATATTTTCAATATATCAATTAAGATTAAATGTTTTATGTATTTATGAATATTTATGGACAAATTAGTAGAAAATATTGCTCCTCGCTAATTTTGAGTCACTTCAATTTTCGGATCAACGTCTGATTTCTTTCTCATATTGAGATCTAAGAATACTATACACAGGGGCAAATTTATGTGTAAAAATTGGGTCATCGAAATCCGCGGTCATCCGACTAAACTCGATATATTACTTGTATAATTATGAAAGAACATATTAAATAAACACTTGTAGAACCTGTTCTTAAAGTTGTTGGATAGTTCACTGGTTTGACAGCCAGATTTTAACACCAAGGTTCTGAGTTCAATCCCAATTTTTTCAAAAAAAACGAAATTCTAAAGCAATAGTGCACCATTTCCTTGAAATTCCGAACTTTTCTTAAAATCCTGTATATGTGTTGGAACCTGAATTGAACTTGAGAAAGGAACTTGTGAAAGTTAAAGATTTGCAAGTGTAAATCAACATTTTAGCAACTTTCACATATAACAAATATAAAAATTATATTTGTATGTTATATTATAGTTTGCATAATTGCGCTTCATAGCAAATTTTATGTTTGCTATGGAGCTTTTTGTATAATTCTCCAGAAACATCCAATTTTATACAAATTGTTCAGTTTTGTATAAATTCATTTATGCATTGTAATTAGTATAATAAGATCTATATTTGTATAATTATAAGTCTATAGGATGAAAATATATGTATATGTATTTGTATTTGTATAAACACTTTTCTCTCGTTTTATACAAACACAAACGTTTTTTATACATTTTATACCGAAATGTATAAAATGGCTAATTATATACCAAAAATGACTAATTGTATACCGAATCAGATGGCAAAAAAATGGGATATTTGCTACGAATTACAATTAAAATAAACTATGGCTATAACATTTAATTTGAATTAATAGTTTGCTATTTCATACAATTTCCCATCAACATTTCACTTTGAAAATACATCTTCAAATCAATATTATTTTAAACTTTACATAAAATTTGTGTTTTACAAGTATAGTTACATTACAAGTATAATAAAATAGTATTTCATGCTCAAACAGTGTTGTTCGCCTGCATGTATAAGTGTCGTTGCTCCTAATCTTGATTTTTCTTGTGGAAAAAAATTGGTGGTATTCAATCAATAAATTATATAGTTTAGGATGCCGGCTTGACAAGTGATGTACATTTTCCCCAAAATTACTTAATTATCAAGAAGAAAAGCGACCTTTTAATTAAATTCATTGGTTGCCACAATTTTTTTAAAAGATAATCAAAATTGAGTTTAATAATGTACATAAAACTCTAAAACAATTCTCTTATTCCGTTCTATTCCTTAGATTTTGTTTGAACATATCTTGGTACTTAAAAAACATAACTCATACACAACTAAAACACCTAAAGCTTCAAATCAACTTAAAGAGCATTGTTTGGTTGTAAACTAGAATGATTTTTGGTTAGTATTTGAAGATGAGTTTTTCAAGTGATTTTCTTGCTTACTAACAATTTATTTATTTTTTTCAAGTGAAATATATGTTCAAACACAACTTCAACTTCTAAATACCTCTTTTCAACTGCAGTATTTCTTTTTTTTTTTAAATTTCACTCCATTCAATCCAAGTGCCTATGAAGTCTTTATAAGGACTAAAACCAGAAAGAAAGAATAATTGTTAAAAGTTCACTTAAGAAACAGAAGAGCTAAACCAGAATTTGCATGAAATGTGAGCAAATATTAACAAAGAGTACTCTTTGAAGTTTCATTTATTTTCAAACTTTAATGTTTTCAAGTGAGTGCGTCTCATCTTATTTTAGTTCAAGTTTCTATTTTTCTTATGTCTGTATGTTAGTTTCCACATCGAAGGCAAAAGCAGGACTTGAATGCAAGTGTTTTGTAATAAAACCCAGTCACTTACCCTAGACAAAGCATACCTTTCTCGGCCTTTTGGCTAAGATCAAGTGTAGTATCTGTTCTTATCAGTTTAATATCTGATATGTGGGCTATTGGTTCACACGATATTAACTTAATTTTTTAAGGGGAAGAGTCCATTAAGGTTAGCTTGCTACCTGGGCTCTTGTGCGTCGCCTATGTGTTGCACTACTGCACGGGCCTGGCGCATCCCACCAATTCAAGTTCAAATTTCTTTTGGGTCATTGCTACATATAGGTTCACCTCACTCTTATTTCTGTTGGGTTGAGATTAGTAATTCTGATAGTAGTAATGCGGATTTTGAAATTTACATGTCAACGATATACAAACTTGTTGCAGTAACAATTGATAACTAAACTGATACAATTTCACTTTGAATTAATTCTTAGGTTTGGTTCATACGTGGTTTAATTGTTCAAGCAAATACAAGTGATATTCATGTCACACAATTCAAATACATTCTTAGAATTTTATCAGATGCAATTTTCCAGTTGTTGTAAATGAATATATCTCAAAAATTGCACTAGAAAGGTAAATTAAGATGGAAATCAACTTATTTAACGTTCAGAATAGGCCAAAGAGAATAGTAGTTTAACTTTTGATGGATAGTCTATACATAGTAAATAACTTTTTGGTTTCTATAGAGCCACCCCACCTTGTTTTTGTAAAAGCTCCATCTATTAATTACGTAATTCTTCCGATAGACTTGTACGGAGGGAGTAGAAATGAATATTATTTGTTCTCGGATATTTTTCTTTCTAATAGAGAATCGATTAGAGATATTCTTTTACTTTTTTAGTTAAATCTCATATTGCATACTATAATTTAAGTTGATTCTCATCAACACAATTTTTAGTAAGATCTACTAAAAAAAATTTAAACAAAACAAAGGACATAGACATTCAATGTATGGGTAGAACTTTGAGGGTTTTTAGTTGATGTAATTAAGATTGGTTTTTTCTGGTGTTGAGCCAATTTTTCGTCAATTTTTTTTCTTAATTGCTCATAAATTCTTTTTGTGGTACATTTTGGAATGTTAGAACTTTCCTTCGCCACAAATTAGCTTGCGTCTTCTTCACTGTCATTGATAAAGCTCTGTAAATAGAGCTAGAGGAATATTTGTTACCTAAACCCACGTTTTTCTTGTCCGATTTATGATTGATTTTATTTTATATTTCTCATTGTAGTGCACTAGTGTGATTGTTGAATGTATTGTTGATTTTCAATTTTAATAAATCTATTGTCTTGGCTTCAGCTCTACAATCTTCATGTTTCAGAGTTTTAACCATCTAAAAAAATTGTAAGTTTTGCGATTATAAATTCATTCGAAGGTTGTTGGCTCAGATCGCTGGAGTTGTTGGAGCAGTGGTGAAGGAGATATGGGTGCATGGTCAGATTTCGTGGTGAACGAAGGGCCGCTACCTCGCTGATTTTGCTGGAGCGAAGGAGGTTAGGTTTGATAGCAGTTAGAAGTGGTTTTGTTAATTTGTGGAGCTTTTTCACCAGAGAAAATGGAGTTGCAGCGGTGTTGTGTAACTGGTTCTTGGGGTGTTTGGTTGCTTGAACTAGAGAAGAAAGGGAAAATGAGATTTATTTGGGTGTGGGTCTTAAATTATTTGGGTGGGTTTAAATTATTCGGGTCGATTTTTTAAATTGTGGATAAGAATTAATTAAATTTTGGATTGACGGTTAGGATTGTGATACGTATCCCTCCGTTAGTCCAAAGGATATACACGCTTCAAAAATTAGACGTAAGGGCATCATAGTTTTAAAATTATAACAAAAGATATTTAGATATCATTTACTATAATTCAGAGGTATATTTATCTTTTCTGCTTATTTAAAATGGAAAAGTGCTTTTTAAGTCTTTCAAGGGCATCAGGAGAACTTGTCGTTTTAAGTCTACAAATGCGAAAAAAATCTTTTGGTCAATGAAAAATCGTGACCAAATCATAATTAATTTTTTTTGGCAGGGGCAATAGGTAGGGAATTAAAATGTGGGGAATTGAATCCTCACCAATCAACTAAACTAATAAGATTCTTCAAATTATAATTAATTAAATCATTCTTTTCTAATCCTTTTTTTAAACACGATTAATTTTGTATCATGCATGCTCTCATATTTATCTAGGACTACTATCACATTGAATTTGTGAAGAGGATATACACTAGTAAGGACAAAAAAAATTCTCTTTAACCAACAATAACATATCTAGCTAGTATTATTTCATAACTGAAATTTGAAGAGAGTATAATATACATCGACCTTATCCCTATTTTTATGAGATAAAATGTTATTTCTGATAAACCTCACAACTTTTTCTTTAATATATTTATAGAAAAAGGAGTTGGTTCCTTTTTTTTTATATTATTTGATTACGGGTGAAAAACTCTACCTTGAACGACAAACAAGAAGAATTCACGACATAATAAATAATTGGATTAGGTAAACTGGTAAAGTAAAGTGTATGAATTCAAATGCAATATATTTCCAGCTTTACTGTTGAATAATCACGACGATAATTAACTGTAATGATTATTGTCACATGTTTGCAAACACTATAAACAACAGTAAAAGATTATAAATCAATAAATCCGATGACGTAACGTAACATTATTTGGTATACTAAAAATATGATTTGGCAACGTAAAATGCGCATGAAATCCAAGTACAATATTTCCAAACTTTTTATACCTAATCATAATTGTATACTATTTCTAATCGCCGAAGTTATAAATTAAAAATCTGATACATTTAAATAATATTTCCTTCAATTTAGCTTATATTATAAATAGTAGTTGTATGATCATAGGAATAAATGAAGAAAAATGAATTTGATTTTTTTAATAATATTGTCCAAGTTATTTTTAGTGAGTTTTGGTGAACCAACAGATGGGTTTATAGAAGTTGCACTAACAGATGAAAATTTTGAAATTCAGAAACCATATGATAATCCACTTGAAAAACGCTATAGTTTCGAAAATGGAACTCATCGAGTGTGGGTTTATGCGGATGACAAGCCTTATGATCCTAATAGCCTTACTCAGCCTCACACCGAAATTCGGATTCAGGTATTTATATATTTATTATTCTAAAAATATTTTTTTATATATAATCTAGATAAAAATCGATTCAAATCAAACATGCAGGGACTTGATTATTGGTTAGGTCTGTGGCAATTTGAGGGTAGTGTATTTGTGCCAAATGGGACATAAGGAGCAACAATTGTACAAATTCATGGAGCCTCAGATGGTAACACAACAATAATATTAAGAATTTATGATGGGGACATGAGTTATTATAATGGACATATTTTTGCTACTGGTCTATACGACAAGTGGTTTAAGGTTAATTTGATTCATGACGTAGATGGAGGTAAAGTTACAGTTTTTATCGATGGAAAACAAATATTTGAGACCAAAGATAAAGGCCCTGGAGACTTACATTTCAAATGTGGAATTTATGCTGCACCTGACAATATTAGTTATTACATGGAATCAAGATGAAAACACATCAAAATATACAAAAAAGTATATTAAAAGATTGTCACTGAGCTAGTAAATAAATGATGAGGATAAATTATCTTAGTATTTTGCTGCATAATCGAAAAAATAGAAAAGAGAGAAAAGATGTCTCTAAACTTTAATGATCTATTTGGATGGTTGTTACATATTATTTCATTATGCATTGTATTATATCGTACTGAATTTTTAGATTAGTCGAGACTTCAAAATAACATAGATTGAGTCAAAATTTTAGTTTAATAGTAAAAGACCACAATCCATTTTTCCTTAATGGATTCTGAATAGATTAATTTCACATGTTAAATGAATTTCTCAACGCAAGTACAAAGTTTAAGTCAAAATAACCCACCTCTGTGACTCCATCCCTGCAAAGCGATCATTGTACACTAAAATGAACATAAGAAAAAACTAGTGTAATAAATATGTCTATAAAATTTTGCCATGTAACTTGCTTTATTATTTTTCAAGCCAAGAAAAAAGAATGATATGATGAACCAATACAACCAATTAATAAACAAAATATGAAATAACATAAACTATAAATGCAGTATCTGAGCTAAGAACCACAAGGCAGGCAACAGTATCTGAGCTAAGAACCACAAGGCAGGCAACAGATTCTTCCAATCCTTGTGAAAAGCCACTGTAACGGATTTGGGCCATCGATATCCTCATAAGACGGGGTTGGCAATGGCATTTCTGAAGGCAAATGCCGGTGGAAAGCATCAACTGCACCTGCAACACCATCTTCGTTCTCTAATAATACAGCTAGTTCCATTACTCGGGATTTCACCTGTATAAGTTAATTTTCCATCAGCAAGCAAAGTCTATAACGAGCATTTCCAAAACACGTTTGTGTTCTGCAGCAACAGATGTCATTAGGTAGGGAGATGCATAGACACTTACATCAGGCTGGAGCATAAATGTTATAGCATCAGAGAGTCCATCTACACTAAGCTGCTCAATAGGAATTGGAGCAGGTCCCAGACCCTTTTGATGAATTCTATCGCCCCAGAAGAATTGATCACCGAAGAATGGTACTATAGTTGTTGGACACTGGATTAAAACATTGCAGACATTGCATAAGACCATCTGAGCTTTCTATATAACTCAAAGGGCAAAATCTGATTGCCGTTTATGCCTACACATTTAGAATAATACTATTGATATGAGATTGAGAAAGAACATTACCCCAGCACGTAGTCCCGCAGCTGTGGTTCCAGAGCCACCATGATGAACCTGCAAGCAGGTATTTCCCACGAGCACATCAGAAAATAATATTTTTCAATATCCAGATATCGAGAAGACTGGAGCTTAGAAGTCAGTTATACTAGAGTTTGTAAAATCCCTAAGAACCAACCATTGACCATCAGTTTATCAGAACCAATCCCATCTCCCAGTCTGCTAGATATATAACATGAGTAGGTAGGAGTAAATTGTAAAGCAATGGTACTCACAACAGCTGCGCATTGAGGAAAAAGCCAATCATGAGGGTACTCCGCAACAAGAAAAACATCTTCAGGAATCTCTTGAACTGGAACAGAATAAGATGAGATAAAAAAAACAAGAAAAGATGTTTCTTGGTGTTAGAATATTCTCACATGCAATCCAATCACAAATGAACGGAAATATCCACATTATTTACCAATACTACAGAAGTGCACTTGTGTATGTGGCGTCCATCCAGTAATATAATGACAAATAAACTGTTCTCTTGATCTATCCACTTAATGTTTATGTTGTTGTGACCCCAACTCCATAGCACCATCATAGGCTTCATATTTTCTCAAGCAAGTAATTGGCCTTGGAACTGGTTTTTCGGTTGTATGTTCTGGGTTAGGGGAAGGTCAAAGGGGGAGACTTATTATGCCAGTTAAATAACTTAATAGAGAATTTTATTTAATAGACCATCCCCTCCAAGGTTCTTCTTTTGAGGTTCATCCACGTCTTAACCCTTCCAGTGAACGCACAGTAGAGCACTAGAGCTTCAATATGCTATATGCAATAAATTAGGAGAGTTGGTGCCTATATCTTTTTCTTTCTTCAAAAAATTTGACTTTATTTTGCAACCTTCATATGATCAATTTTATGGTCAGTCAGAAACATGCAGAATGTAATAAGATGAACAAAAAAATGCAAAGGATGAGCGAACTTACAAGTACCAAGATCTCCCCAACCTCGGTCGAGAATTCCCCTCTGCCCAGTATTCCTTAGTGCCTCCAAAATTATATCTGTAGTTTTAATGGTATCTTCAAGAGGCTAAAAAAAAAGAACAAAAGGAATGAACAAGTTGGATATCTTCAAAAACAAAAGTGAAGTAGGAGACCAAAGTGATAATAGTATATCAGATTGCTAAGATCTTAATTGACCCGAAGCACAGCCACCTTACAGATCTACTTAACAACTAAAGTTGTGTGAGACGAAAATGCAGTTAGATTGATAGAAGCTGGTTTACATCCACTATCGCAAGTTTATCAAGTACGAATTAAATCATTCAGAAACTGATACTGTCACTAGACTGCCAGTAGAAAACTAAGAATTCCACCTACAGTAATAAACCTAGTCATAAGTTGCGTCTAAATTATAAGAGACATCAGACTGGATATATCTTGCAAGAGTGGCTGAGTGGGATAAAGGATCATCTGATACTTCTAAGATTTCTGGGAGTTCATATTAGAAAACCTTACCATGCTCCCAAACCCAATATATACAGGTTTAGGCCCATTTTGGATCCACTTGATAAAATCTTCAGGAGGTTGGTAGTTACTCCCAAGGTTTAAGACACAATAGCCAACAATATCAACCAAAGAGCCCCAATCTGCAAAAAATGAAATTGCTTCAATATTTTTTATGATAAATCAAGTGGACTGATAGTATGAGCACACTTTATTACTATGCCAATGGGTGAAGTAGATCTAGAAAAAGAAGAAAAGATAATTCAGGGACGGGGAAGGGGATTAATGGGAATGAAGAAAGAGAGACTAGCACAGAAATACTCCACAAGAAACTGATCCGTTCATTTTGACATTTATAAGTCATTAGTTTTGCTTCAACAAGAGAAGTGGAAATGACCAATGCGACGAAAACAAGCATCCAGATACCATTGAGGAGTTGACATATACCTTTAGGCTTCGGCACAACATGTGGACTCCACATGTAGCCAGTTGGGAAGTGAGAAAGTGATCCGTGGTATGTACTGAAGTAGGCGACAGGAGGAAGGTTTAGCTTCTTTTTCCTAAACTCGTTGATCAAACCTCTTATGCCCCACCAGATCAGTAAATCCACGACTATGTAGGAAAGCTGAAATGTGCAGAAGACAAAATAAAGTTTTAACAGGAATCAGAAGCATTACTGGAAAAATATTTTTCAAAAGAAGAAACTGATAACATACCCAATACGCAGCAGCTTGAGGTACACGAGCCAACGGGTGAGGAAATTCATAAGTTGGCCTGTCTATTAACAAAGTCTGTGAGAAGGTACCTTGTTGAAAATATTAAATGGGAGAATTTAATGAAGAATGACATTGAACTCAGCAACTGACTCACATTATATTCTATGTGCATAATAGTTCTTCCAATTGATCTATAAAACTTCCTAATTCAGAAGAACCAACTACTCCAGAAATTGGGCACTTGCATCTAATCTTTGTATGTCACAGACTAAGGTGTTTGATTTGAAATATTGAATAGCAGTTTCTGCAAAAAGTTTTTCAAGCTTCAGCAAAAATTGTGTTCGATGCAGCTCCACCAAAGAAAAGTTTGAGTTTTTTCAGAAGTTGTGTTTCAACAAAAACTCCATCAAAATAAAGTAGCAAAACTCATACTTTTCTTTCGTGTGGTTCTTGTAACTAGAAGAATTTTGCAAAAACTGTTTCTCAATTTTTTGAATAAAACGCCATATGGTTGATATCATGTGGGCCAGTGGTCCATGTATCAGATATTAAGCTGGTGAGAACAGAAACTACACTTGATCTTAACCACAAGGCCGAGTAAGGTATCAAACGCCACCTTATAATGGTCTATTCAACATCAAATCTAAAAAACATTCACATAAAGAAGAACAACCACCTATTACAAATTGGCTTTTCTCAAAGAGGAAACTTTTGTAGAAAAAAAGAGAAATCAGATAGTGGTATTTTGTTTCATCAATGATTTATAAGAGGAATGGACTTTACAAGGTCGCATATTGACAAAGACAGCAATCAGGTGCATCCACTTGTCCAATTGTTAATACGAAATTTCCAATATAATAAAGTTAAGTGTCAATCAGAGCTTACGTCCAGGGCATTGTGAAGAAGATGTGGAGGGGTACCCCAAGAGCTTCAGCAACGTGTGTATGTCCTGTCCAAAAAAATAAAACAATGATTATAAATTGGACTAAATTGCATCCTGTTGACTAATCCTGATAAATATTATTAACCAAAATAGCAGCAAGAGGTTGCTGATATCTGTGCAATGATGGACTAGAATTATCTACGATACAAGGAGTCTATAAAGTCCAGGAAAGCATAAAAATGAATATTGTTTTGGGGACCATTGAGGAAAACCATATAAAGCAATTTATATTTTATTCGACATTTATTTACAGAGCACAAGCTCAAGATTAAGTCTTCTTCCTTCTAAGCTCTTTGTTTTCAATGATTTCCAAAAGAATGTAATCTGCTTGTGCTGTAATTACTAAACCCAAACCGATATGCAACTTGCCAAAGCTGTGCAGAATATACACCTCCATAGATTCAGCTAATGACTTCTCCCAAAATAAGTTTTTTAGTTTGGAAGGGCTTTTACTTGTTTGAAGCAGTTTAACACAGCTCGTGAATTTGATACAGAAAATACAACAGGTGGATTTCTGTATAGGCCAATAACCCAACTTCTTGGCATAGGTCTACTCTAATTGAAAAGAAGCAGAGGAGCACTGTGAAGACAGTGTGAGATTAAATATGTAACATATGAACAGTCAAACTCAGCTAAGGCGGTGGAGTAACTTTTCAGACTGAACTCCTCCCAAGGTCAAATCTAGATAGCTTCTGGTCTCCACATTAGAAGTGTCAAATGAGATTAAACTCGTAGTAAGTTAACAGAGTTATTTGGCCAAAGGCATTTCAAACGATTCTAACCTGAGTATGATTCAAGGTTATCTTTGAGATTCTTGTGTCCGGAGCTTACAGTGGCTCACCCCTCACTTCATACACACTAATATGTTCATTTAATTCATATTTGTTGACTTCATGTTAATCCTTTCTAAGATAAATTCCACAATGCGACTAAGAGACCATCTCAGAATATAGTAGCTCCTCTACTTGTATCTCACAATATATCTTTCTAATTTAGTCGACATATGTTCTCTATGATGGCAAAATATGACCACCACCACCCGCCACCCCACCCAACTGAAAAAAACAAGAGAAGACAGAAATGTATCTTTTGGAGAACAAGCAATGATATTACAACTCCATGTGATAAATCATGGACGAAACATGAATTAGATGTCCAGATATCAAAAATGAAATGAGTGGTGAGTACAGAGATTCTTTCCCGAACTCACCATAAGCAGGAGGATTTGCAATAATCGCTTGTGCTCTGAAAGGTTCACCAGTTTCAATATCTGGCTCAGTGCAAGCCGGAAGAAGAGATTCAATTATAGCCTTTAGCTGCTTTCGTTGTACAGATATCTCTCCTGGTCCAGAAGGAATGAGACCTTTGTTCCTGGCCATATCTGCAATTCCACAGAGCATACAAACTTAGTCCATATTAAGTGATTTTATCAGCAAACAGGAATTCCATATTACTACTTGTACAGGTTTGTGAATGAGACACTTATTTCATACTAGATTCCAGTACAAATTTGACTGTTAAGCATGTTGAAAAGTTCCCAAAATTGTAAGAGAAATTTTCAAACCGTGCATTAAGTAACTAAAAGGAAAAAAACAGAAGCTTGATATAACCACAATTGCTCATAGGATTATGTTAGTGTTCATCATTGGTTGAAAGTGTGGCAATAGTCTCCTAGTGATTTGGGCAACCCTTACCGCATGAACCAACTTTCGAGATTGAGTTAGGCCTAAGCCCACCTTCTTAGCTTGGTATTAGTGCCAGCGTTGTCAAAGGCGCCCTGACGCGAGGCTCAAAAAGCATTTCTCCTTATTTAATGTGCGATTTTGTGTCCACGTCGAGGTTATATGACATACGTTTTCTTGCCAATGAACCTCTTTAGAAGAGGCGGCACTAAAAAATTGATATTTTACTTTACCATATTATTTTTTCAATTTCTTTCTTCATATATTTCTCATTCATTCATGCTTATAATTATTAATCTTGGACTAAACACAGATTTGTATTTTTTCCCCCTTTGCTCCTTTTCTCATTAAAGCCCACACTTTAGTTGCACTTAAATCCCCAACAAATCTTAGAGATTTTTGCGCTTTTTGCTTTTGATAACACTAATTAGAGCCACACCCATCATCATTGTTGTGTTACCTAATGTAGGGCACTATGTTGTGATATCCATGCTTGGTCTAGTCTTGGGCGTGCAGGGAGGGGGAGGGGGGGCGTGTGCCCAAAATTGCAGAAAACTATGTTTACTCATACCGGATACTTACCCACCCAGGCAGAAAGGCCTAGTACATACCCATAGCAGAGTACACATAACATAGACATAAACAAGAACGAGAAAAGCAAAGAAGCATGCCAAAGACCTCTTACATCCTGCCAATACCCGAGGATCACCACCCAATGGGTAGAAGTCTATGCCTCCTAATTTGACAAAATCGAGGAAGTTAGAATGAGTTGCCAGCCTGACATGATGACCAAAGGTCTGTCAATGCATAAAACTGATTAGAAAAGGAACAAACGATTTACTCTACAAATGAACAATTTCTCAACCAAAATACAAAGATATTAAGGTGCACAAACATCAACAAAATTCTACAGACAGTGAGTGGAAGATAAAAAAGCATACATAAACTACTACAAGAAATATGGAAACACAAAATCTATAGTCGAAATATAATCAATTATTTCACATGAAAGTCCAATATTGGCCACAAAAATGATGAGAATATTAAATAATAATAAGCAAATAAATAATCGTGCACCAGAAGAGGCCAACAGCAAGAAATAAAGCTAAGCCAACCTTTAAATCCAATGGTACCCACACTGGAAAGAGCATATTTAGAATGTTTTACCAGTCAAGCAACAAAAGACATCAGCTCTCAAGCAGATAAAATTTTCCTTGCGCAAAGTAATTGCAAGGTCCAAGTGACCTTTGTTTTTAATACTTGCTTCAACCATATAGGTCCAATTTCACCTCTAAAAATTCTCTCTGTCAACATATTCTCAAATGAAATCTCAATCGGTTTACCCAGGTCCAAGGGACACAATCTAATCTTTTTAAGCAACTCAACAATCAATTTTAAAAGTTGGTGACTAAGAAGACTTGAAAAGTCCAGTAAAATAGAACTTAGAAGTCCATCTAACAGACCTCTCCAACAAAGTGTCATTCAAAGCCGAAATTTGGGTTATTCTGTAAAGGATGCTGAAAAGCATAGAATGCAATGATATAATCGTAAAGGCAAGCACAGATGGTTAAGAAGAAAACGATATAGAACATATATGACTAGTACAGATACAAACATGGTGATTTAGAACTCCCAACATGCCTGAAGTCTCTTGGCCATAGCCAAAAATGGTTGAACATCTCCCCTGGTTCCAACAATAAGCACCACGATTTTCAACTTTGGAACTGACTTATTAAAATCTGTGATAATCCTGTCTACAGTAAGAGTGGGTTCTTCAACAGATTGCAGCTCCAACAATTCAGAAGTTTCAGGCGTACTCTTAGTAAGGTCAGCCTCTACTGTTCCATCCCCTTGAATCTTTACCAGCTCCTCAATGAGCTTTTGCTGGTGACATTAAGAACAGAAGGAAATATGAGGAAATGGTAAGTGAATAACAAGGAGTCAGCAACTAAACGGCAAGAACATGAATAGGTATATCATTTTCCAGATGCATTAAGTAAAAAAAACACATGTAAGTAATTCGTGGTGGTTCTTTCAGACACTGCAGAGGGGCAGTCCTGGGTCTCCATAGTCCTTACATAGGCAGATAGTAAGAATTCTTAGCCTGTTTAATTAGCTGCTACTTGTACATATACAGGCATGGACAACCTAATCCATGAAGCGGTGATTCAGGACGGATACATGTGATTATGTGCAGAAAGAATTGACTTTATTAAAGAGGGTGGTTTCTTTCAGCCACTTATTAAATAGCAACTTGACTCAGCAGAGCCCTACAACATACATATCAACTCCATCAGTTGAAAGTAAGAAACTAGCTCAAAAACCAAATGGTCAAAGTAAATTTTATATCAGTAAGTTTAAATAAGTACTTGGTCAATACAATTGCCAGCTTCACATGGTATAAGCATCATTTGAAAACGTAATGCTCAGCATTCTAGGATTCTTTTAAGTTCTATTGGTTTAGGTAAATCATATTTATTCAGATAACAAGCAGTCTCGTTATTCATACACTTATCACTTCCCATATCAGCTTTTCTACTCCTTATCACTCCCCAACATTAAAGGATCTTTCCATGCTTCAAGTTTACAATCAAATAAAGCAAATTCAAGTCAAAACTAGTGTCAAGGACAAAAGATTAAACTCTAACAAGTTGCAACAACTTTTGACACATTTACATACATATCATAATCAAGACTAGTAGTTCTATTCAACTCTTACGCCATGTTGACTATTATAGAATCTCACAGCAAAGCACTACACAATTGGTTGTCAGATAATAGGCACTTCCAAGCTGGAGACATCAATAACTAGTCCAAAATTTACCTTTCCACGTTCAGAAAGTCTATCCAATATTAGATTATGTCTTGGACTAACCCTCCTCTCAGTCAAAGATCTTGAAAATGCCATATCCTGGCCTTCAGGGAAAAGACCTCCGCCAATAGTCACAGGTGCAGTAATGCAGTGCTCCAAACCTACAAGTTAAACAAAAAAATAAAATGCAAAAGTCTTGTATGAGAAAGAAACACATCTAATCCAGTAAACCACAACGGTCAGCTTTATCCCATCAACATAGATATAAATGTCTAAGCCCTTCTGAAGCAAGTACGGAAAAGAGAAGAGAAAAGAAAAAACAAATAATCATATGCAGCAACGATTTGCTTCAATTGCTTATAGAAGACCAAATCAATATTTTCTTACTACTAAATTTTCAGAAAGACAACGCTAAGAGGTTCCCAAGTTTAATTCATGAGTATTTTGCCACTCTAGACATGAAATCATTGTCAGCAACACAGCATACTGGCTGAATATCCTAAATGTGATACAGGAGATAGCTTTTGCTTTGGAGGGAGGAAAGTGGAGATGATGTGAGAAGTGACATAGGAGGAAGTCTATAATGTACCTTAGCTTTGAGGGAAGCACAAAAGAAATCGTGAGCAAAAGCACTTTTCTCTCTTGTATGGAGACGGAGCAGTTAAAGTTAGTACTCTGGAGACTTTTGGATATTTAATATTTTTCATGTTTGGTGTTAAATCATGGTTCTATCTTTTAGTAACTTGGTTTGACATCGTTGTCTGTCAAACCCTGTCCTCCACAAACAATGTTAGTTTTGTTTGTCATTAATTTCGTTGATGCATTGATTCTCCTTTGTAGGGGTAGTGGTGAAACTTGGAAATATAGAGCACTGGAAAGAATTCTTGACATTTGGACCAAAAGAAGCAGGTGAATATAATTTAGCTCATGAAACTCGAGCAAGACACTGCAGCCCCAAAAAAAAGTTCAGTCTCTTCATAGAATATGTTATCAACAAGCAGATGGTAGATTATAAGGAAGCAAGACTTTCGACAGACAGCTGTACAGAGATGTATTAGTTCAAGGAATTCCAGAGACAGATAAGGATGACAAAGGGCATAATTTTGACCTTGAGATGAAAAATGTCAATGAACCCTCCTTTTAGAATAGAGTTGTAAGATGAAGCACAGTTCTATACTTAAACTTAGAGCCAGAACACTTTTATTTATTTATTTAGGTCTATGACAGGAAAAGTTACTCTCATCTTTTCTATAATACTTGTTGAGTAATATAGGACAAGCCTTAATAGTCTGAGATTCACAACTAAGCTTACATGTCGATCTAGATAGGATTATTTGAACTCCTAGGTTGATTTCATAGATGACAACAAGTAATGAGAGAGCATATAATAAAGGAAAGGAACCAGCCCATTTGGTGGGACAGAAAATAATAGTTCCATTCATCAAACTGTTAGCCAGAGGACAACAATGATGCTTAACATCGTAAATAAGATAGTTTCCTAGACCATTTTGTCATCCAAAATAGAATAAATACACAAACATGATTCACTTTTTATCAAATAGAATAAAGATACAACACAAGAAATAGTTTTACTATCAATCAGAGAAGAATTATACTTATTAGTATACTCGTCCCACAAAGACAAACTACACCCTAGTGAACAGCATTATGAAACAAAAACCAAAAAAGTAGAAAAAAAAAAACACAGGATCATTCTGAAGTCCTACTATCCCAGTCACTTGGCACTAGCTCATACTTTTCCTCTCTAACTATCATTTACATCCTTGTCAATATAACATTTTGCCAAGATCATGACCCCTATTCTAATTTTTTTGGTGTAAGAGAAGACTAAACTAAATGCACAAGGAAGAATCTGTTGCAGGTTTTCTCAAATTCATTAATTTATCAACAGAGAAAAGCTTAGGAAGATGAAAAGCACTAACCTCTCCGAGCTTGAGGTGGAGGACTAGAACTCCGATTATTTGAATCAGGGCTCCCCAAAACTAAAGAAGGCTGTAGTAGTGGATGTGTTCTCTCATATTTCATTTCTGGAGTCAAACACTCATCAGCATGCTCATCTGAAGACTTAATGTCCTTTAGTGATGAAGAACTTGTTCTCCAGCCATCTAATTCATCGGAAAAAGTAGCATCACACCGTTCATTAGCATTGTTCGGTACTTCTGAATCCCTTGTGCTCTGATTGCCATTAAGCCCATTACTATCCATTTCATTTGATGAACTCCAAAACCACTTAAATTCACCAAACTGACACACCTAGTGTTCTAAAATTTCAAGCTTCGCAAACAACTGTAAGAGAACTCAAAATTCAACTTAATTCCAGATTCAGCAACAAACATAAAAATCTGCTGACAACTTGCAAAATTCAGCAACCCCAGAATTATAAACAATCTTGTGCATCAAAATCTGCTCAGAAAAGGGAAAATTTCAGCAACTCCAAAATGCAGAACACTTTCATTCACCAAAATCAGCCAAAATTCAGTAACCCCACAATGAAAAACCAAATCTTGATTTAAAGCTAAAACTTTCCAAAATACACCACAAGCAATGTGAAAAGCTAATCTACCCTCTGCAACAACCAATTAGAAAAAAGAAACACAACCAAACAGTCAACGGCACGCATTGTTTAAAATCAGCACAAATTTCAAAAAGAGTAGTAATGATAACATCTACAGGAAACTGACACAATACACACCCTAATTATATTATCAATAGAGAACACCAGAAACACTACAAACAACAAATAAGTTAAGAAGTTGAAACCCCACAAAACAGAAGATACTAAAAAGGCTTATCCTTTTAGCGATTCAATAATTAATGAAACTGAATACTCAACTACCAGGTGTCCAACGTGTAATTACCAAGAAAGCAACTTTACTTCTTTCGTCTTATATAGTGAAAAGAGTCATTCCAAGTTTGAGATTTGAGATTATTATCATCAATTGTTGGTTTTTTTATGGATGAAAATGTTTTGGAGGGAAGCTAGAAAAAAAGAAAACGAAGATGGTGTGTGGTTGTTGATAAAAAGAAGCTTCACTCCTTTGTTGGGTTGTGGAAGAACACTTACTCATTAAGCATATCAAAGAGAATGCTCATCACACAAACTATTCTTGAAAAACTGATGAAAAAAGTCCTGATTTTTCTATTCTTTTCTGTTCAATCCAAGACTTAAAAAGGATGTATTCTTAGCAAAATATTTCTTACAAAATACTTCCTCCGTTTCATATTAACTGAAATTTTTAGGATTCTTTCATTATTCAAAATTATAAAATTATTTATAATTGAAGATGGATGCTTCAAATTCTTTTTATATCTATCCTTTGCTATAATGAATTTTCTAGGACATAAATAAAATTACTTGCAACCCTAATAAAAAATATGATTTAAATTATATTTTGAATGATTTTTTTATAATAAGAATGCATTGTCCACAAATTCAATTAATATGGAATGGAAATAGTAAGTTACTTAAAAGTGAGGAAAAAATTGATATCAAAGCAAAAAAATAAGTTATATAAATAACATTTCAAATTTATTAGTATTTCGTTACTACTCACATGCAACTCAACCCACGAGCTTGAACTCCCACTCCTTTTCCATCTCATCCTTATAAAATTTTAGTAGATTATATATAAATATTTTTTAAAATTTATTAAAAATAATTTAAAATAACTATTTTCCTTCGTGCACACTTGTTAGTTAATTCTTATTACCAACAAGAATTGTGGTGGAGTGGTAAGTACTCTTTTATCATTAATCAAGGGATCTCGGGTTCGAGCTCCCTTGAGTACAGAATCATCTCTGTTACGGAGCACTTTACCCCCCAATGTGGGATTTTCGAGCGCGAATTCAAATTTAGTCAAACTCCAATGAGGATATCGAACATCGGGTGGCAAATAAAAAAAGGTTAGTTATTCTTATTTAATTTATTAAGAAGGCAATAAAGTTGGAAATGAAACATTTTTATTAGTAGTAAATAAAAGCCTGTGAAAAAAAATGAAATCATTGATTCTATTGTTTTAATTCAATCAAAGACTGAAGTAAAAAAACAAAAAAAAAAAAAAAGGAAAAGGAAATAGATTTTTTTTATTTTAGTATTGTAACCAATAACCAATTACAATACACATGTTTGACAGCAATTTAATAGAATTATCTTCCAGTTGACACTTGTCAGAATCCTGAGATGCCATCGTGAAAAATCGAAATATAATTATACTCTATTATATCTCCAGCTCAATTTATATTATTCATTTTTTAGTCTATTAAAAAAAAATCTATCTATTAATACTTTATTTTTAATAAAATAATTTATAATAGCATAATATTTTTAACTTATTTTAAACTATAATGTTTCAAAATTTATCTTTTAAGAAGAAAATCATGATAAATTAAAATTATATGGCATAAATTAAAATGAAGGGCAAAAGAAGTATCTCAATAGGAATATGATTAGTTAGTTAGTTGATGGAGTAGTAGAATATTCAAAGTAATGATTCTGTTTTTATTCAATGGCTAAAAGGTTACAGAGTTAGATTTTGAGTTTTTTAAAAAGAAATTCTTTTATGAAAAGTGCTAAATGATCAGAAAATTTGGTCATAATTTGGCTAAAACTTAAAAAAACTATTATATTTTTTTTATTTTAAAACAAACTGATTTTTTTTTCATTTTTTAATTAAAATATATTTAAGTTAAAAGGGTAAAAATATTTAAAAAGTTAAATAACATAAAAAAAATATCATTCTAGCCAAATTTTTTGGCCCAAAAGATTTTTCCAAATTTTATTTTGGCAAAGAACTTTATATTTGTAATACTTTTTCTGCTGGATTAGTGAGCCAATAATATTCCAAGAAGAAACTTTTTAAAACCTTTTTTTTATATTTTTGATATGTTTTCTGAAAAAGTTGAGACAAATTGACGATCAAATTTTGGAAATCCCTCCGTTTCACAAAAAATTACGTCATATCTTTTTTAGTAAATTTCAAAAAGAATGATTTCTTTTTTTTTGGTAATATTTTACTTTTAGCTTTTTACGTGGCATGTTTAAGACTATAAGATTAAAGACAATTTTATATATTTGACATAACTTTAATTTAGGATCATAAATTCAAAAGTTTCTTTAATTTTTTAAATTTCATATCAAATTAAAGTAGACGGCTCTTTTTTAAACGTAGCATTTATGAGCTGTGGATGATCTGTTATCTAGATTTTAATGTGTTTTTTTTATTTGCTTTGACGTGACTGTGCACGTGGTAGGGAGTAGATTATTAATTATTCCCCATAAATGGATTCTAGAATTTTCGTTAAAATAGTTTATTGATTATTTTATTCTATACAGTGGTGCTATTTGTCACGACACCTATTTGTCTCGTATTGACACGATTGGGATTAAAGATTACAATGCCTTTTTGCTTCAAAATCATCTAAATTTTCATTCAAAAAACAAAATTACCTTTGACTTTTCTTTCTTATTTTCTTCAAATATCTTTACTTTACTTATTTTATCTCTTATTTTGAAAAATATTTCTCAATTTTCTCATATTTGATTAAATTAAATATTTTTCAAATCAATTTATTTTTTTCAAATTAAATTTTTTTCTTACCTCACTCCGTGCCCCAACCCTCCCATTCACAAATTTTTATTTTTTTTAAAAAAAAAATCAATTTATTATGTCTCTACCCTTACCCCACCCCTACACCCAAATTAGCCCCTCCCCCCAACAAAAAAAAAGTCCCCTCCCCCCAACAAAAAAAAAGTTAACAACTTCAAATTTTATTTTTAAAAAACAGTTTAATTTTAGATTTTTTTCAATTCTTTTACCCCGCTCAACCCTGACTGTCCCTACCCCGCTTCCCAAAAAAAAATTAGAAGTTTGTTTTTGAACAAAAATAATTAAATTTTGATTTTCTTAAGCCCACACCTACCCCAACCATCTACCACCCCCACCCAAAAATAAATAATTAAAAGTTTTTTTTAAAAAATATTTTTTATTTTTATTTTTCTACCCTACCCTACGAGTCGTGTGTGGGTGGGTCCAGGTTCGAAAGATGGGGTCGAAATTCTGATTTGAAAGTTGAATCTTCGATCTCGCATCTAGTGTTGGTTGTCGGGTTCGATGCTGATAAGTAAGTCAGGTCTTGATTCGAGTGTCGAAGTTGAAACCCATATTGATGGGTCATGTTGAAGTTCGAGTGTCGGGGTCAGAACCTAGATTGTATATCTAATCTCAATTATCAAGGTTTGGCCCTAGCTAGGTCGAATTTCAGATGTGTCGTCGGGGTTATGTCCTAGTTTGCTAGTCGAGGTCATGTCCTAGATTGATTGTCGAGATTGATTTTCGGATCAAAAAATTTTTTCTACTCATTAGTTAAAAAAGATATTTCATTAAAAATGTTTTTCATTCACAAACGAAACACTAAAAAAAAATTCGGAAATTATTTCTGCTCACCAACCAAAATATGAAAAAATAAGTCAGAAATCCAATTATTTTTCAGGAAAACACTTTTCCTTCATAACACTATTTAATAATTTTATCAAATTTGAAGTGAGTCACATTCCTCTTGCAAAATGGCCTAAGATAGAGTCCATATGTATCTACACACTTAAAACACACCCCTAAATCCCTTCAGTCAATCACCAATATTTGAATAAAATCAGAACACTACAAAAAAAAAAAACTGATTATTCAAGAAAGTAACATAAACAATCAAGAAAGCTTGGAATAACTTCTTTTACTAACTCACATAATCTGGGATTTTGTGGTGTATCCACTTTGTATATGAGCTGTACCAATGATGTATCTGAGAATGTATTTGAGATATACATGTTATATATATGTATTTTTGTTCGTGTATTTGCTGATTTTACTATGTATATGTCATGTATCTGAGCATGTACCTGATCTGTACTTACGGTGTATTTGACATGTATTTGAATATCTATTTAAGTTGTATATTCATGTATATGATGTGTATTTGGACTCACGTATCTGTTGATTTTATAAGCAACTATTATCCATTTGTCAAGTTTCGGAATGTCTCAATAATACAGTTATAGTTGTTATTGTGAAATTCAAATACCACAAATTTCAATTAACAGAAAGAACAATACACACAATTAGTAATTAGCAAAGAACTGTTAGGAAGAAGCCGTGGAAACCTTCCTAATACTCGAAATAATGGAAAAATTATTGGAAAATTTAAAGTTTTTTTGGACCAAGGATACAACATAATTGTTAGACGTGTGATTTACTCCTAGATTAGTGCATTCCACTTACATTCTAATTTTAAATATGATACATAATTGGTTAGATTGGTGTGTTTCAGTTACATTCCAATTTTAAATAAATGTATTTGTTTCGCATGTATCTGAGACACATGCATCTTTATACACCAGATACATGTATATAATGACCAAAATATGGTACGAAATGCAGTGGCGGAGCCACATGTAGTTAAGGGGTGTCGACCGATACCCCTTCGTCGGAAAATTACGTGTAGCTAGAATAAAAATATTTTGTTTTATGTATATATATCACATAGTAACACTCATTGGCTTCTATACGATTTTATTTCTTTATATTTTGACACCCCTTTGACAAAATTCTAGCTCCGCCACTGACGAAATGTAATTTCAAAAATTTAAGAGAAGACATGTAATTAGATGTAATTTGTATTATTTGCTTCTTTCTCCTCTTTTTTTTCATTCAAGAAGCTATTTGCATGAATAACTCATATTTACAAATTTAATCAAAGAATATTATCATCATATATAAGCCTTTCATTGGCTACTACCTTGACTTTTATGCCCACATGATTTTGCAATTTCCTTAATTACCAAAGCTCTTGCACGATTAATCGTTAAAAGACATAAATAAACATGTTCTTCAAGTGCCTCCACTTGTTTCTTGAATCCAATATTACTCTTCTTCAACTCCTTCAACACTTCCAATGAAAATCTATCTTCCCTTTTATCCAAACACAATTGAATCATTTCCTTATTATGATCAATTTCATCATGAAGTCTATCCACAAGCCTAGAAATCATGTCAAAATCTCTATTCAAAATATAAGTACCTTTCGTTGCAACGTCAAGTTGATCTCCAACTTTTCTTAAAAATCCACATTTCAAGAATCGAAAACTCATAAATTTTTTCTTAAATGGCTTTAAAGGTAGGGATAAAATCGCCGGTCCCATGACTATTGCTGCAAATGTATGTGCTGCTAGTACCAATGCTGCCACAACAACTAGTCCACAAGCCACTGTCACACATACCCCTGAAGTGTTGTTGACACATTTGATCAATTTAATTTTCCTGACCACCCTTTTTTTCTTAGACTTCAAACATTGTAACACTGATGAATATTCATCGTTAATTCGCGTAAAATCTTGTTTTTTAAGGTCAGAAAAGGGGTTGTTGTGAATTATAAAAGTTCGAAGCTCGAGTACTAGATAACCAAATTGGTCAAAATTGGAACAATTATCGATCGAGTCAAGGACTTGTTCGATAAAACCATAGTGAGATTGAATTTGGCTAATGCTTTTAAGGATTTGACTACAAAATTTTGATGCGTCCGCACTTATATTAAAGTAATTTGTAAGAAGGGGTTTGAGATTGTATTTTTTGGCTGGAAAAATAGTTGTTTCAAGAATTGATGTAATTTTTTCTTGGCCTGGATCAAGGAGGATTTTTGAGAAAGTATTAATGTGACATAATTGAGAATTAGGAGATGATGGTTCATTTACAAGTAATTGAGCTTTTGTAAAGAAATCATCATATGATTTTGTTCTTAATGCTCCAAGGTATTCTTCATTTACATTTAGGCTTCTTTGTGTGTCTCTTGTCATTTTCTTCTTATCTGGAAAATAAAATAAATTCACTTTATTCAAGATCAAGATATTTAAAAAAAAAAAAAAGATCAATAATTAATTAAATAATTACTAAGAATTATGAATCTTGTACAAATTTAACTCATGAATATTTGTAATTACGATGAGATAATAAAAGGAAAACATGAGTGGTTTGTATCTTTTTGGAGTTCTATTGATGCAATAGGGATCTAAAATTTGCACATATACAACAACAAATTCATCGACCGAAGCATACTAAACCAAACTAATTAATTAATTACCTTTGATAGTTATTTCACACGTTGTATCTCCTTCCATCATCTTCAATCCTTCAAGATAAGCTTGCTAGAAATTAAACTGCAACAAGTTTAGTTTCTTCAATGCATGGAAATATATGTATCAAGAAATTGTAAGACCAACACACAAATCATGTTTCTTTCCTTAAACCTTAAAGATAAAGAGAATTAAGGGTACCAAAAATTGGCAAGTCCAAGGTTAATTGTCATGAGCAGTGCCCTTTTTAAAGCCCCACTTGCAAGAAAGATATGCAATTCAATTTAAGAGAAAAGGATAAATATAAACCGAACTATAGTAAATGATATGCATATATCATTTGTCATACTTTTGAGATATTGATGTTCCTGCCATACAAAAGCTAGAGCATATATGTCCTTCACTCTAACAGAAAACTAAATAGGGACACATGGCACAATCTTAACCGTCGATCCGATATTTAATAAATATCGGGTCGGTATATAAGATTAAGACACATGTATATCCGTTAGTTAAAAGGGTATATATGCTTTAGCTTTTGAACACAATGGACATCAATATCCTAAAAATATAACGGATGGTATATACATATTATTATAATAATTCAGAAATATATTTGTCATTTTTCCCTTAATTAAATTAAGGATGATATCTTACGTTATCCCTTTTTCTGACATGCATTCATTTATTCTGAATGAAAGAAAAAACTTGTGCTAGCTATATGTTTGCTAGCTTTAAGGCTAATATGTGACACCTTTTTAATTTCTTCAGATGATGATATATATGATATGATCAATCTGGTGGGTTGTTATATGCCTTTTTTTTTTTTTTACTTTTTCTAATTTATTGCCATGATTTATTAACTAAAGTATTACTTTCTCCGTCTTGACACAATTTCTTTTTTAATCCTTGTAAACAAGAATGATATGTTTTTATATTTTATAATAATTTAATTTTAAAATTCTCATTTTTTTTTAATAAAATTATTTATATATAGTTACTCAAACATCTATATATAATTTGTTTTAGATTACAAATTTCAAAAAAATCTTTCTTACACTATTAAACGTTATGTCAAGTCAAATAACATCACATAAATTTAAACAAAGGACGTTGTTGAAACCATTTATTTGGTAGTTGATATATGCATAACAAAATTGAGTTTATTAAGCAACTTATGAATTTTGAACCATTGTAATTATACATACATACAATCATATATTATATACATGTATATAAAGGTTCGTTTATTGCGTCTTCCATTTCTCTTTACTTTATGTTTCTCCTTTTTTTATGTCTAATCTCTCTTATGTCTTATCTTCTTCTTTTTTCTTTTTTTATTTATGTCTTAACGATATATATTTCTTTGTTGTGCAAAATCACTAAGTACATAAAATCCCCTTTGAATTTGATAAGAAAATTTACTTTAGCAATTTAACTGAAAAACCAGTTACTTACCCCCCCCCCCCCCCCAATCTCATTTAAGTTTTGTTGATCAGATGACATGATATATATAACTTTTTTATTTTGAAAAGATACTAGAAATGCATGGTTAATAGGCAAGTATGAATGAAGAAAATTGCAGGCAAAGTAGGAGAAGGATGAAACATATGACATAATATTATGTTAGAGAAATTTAAGGAAATATTGTTATGGTTACGAAAACAGTTACGTTGCTTCAAGGATATTACTCCCCTAACGTAACTTTACATCAATGCATCTGTCTATGCAGTTGGAGTCTTTTTTTTTCTAAATGTCTGCAGCAAATTTCTCAAAAAAAATAGGTACAAATAGGATTTAAACCCGCAACATTAGCTATCTAAAGTTGCCCTCCTACCATGGTACCACAAGCCAATTTTGTTCATTGGGTGGCACGCTTTATATTTATATAAATATTATATATATACACATATGTATATATAGAGTTTCCGTCGAAGTTCGGGGGTGGCGTGGCACCCCCACTGCCATTCATAGATCCGCCACTGTGTCTACGTATATATATATGTCTTCCTCTACGCAAAGAGTATATAATAATACACGTGGCTTTCTCATATAAAGACAAGTAGGATTTAAAAAGGTACTAGTAATTAACTAATTGTGGAAGTTGAGTGGAGGGTTCAATGTGGTTGTCATAGCTGATGAAGTTATTAGTGTTTGTTGCAAAAACAGATTCAAAATTTCAATTCTATAATTTTACGTGATTTTACTTATTCTTTTATTATATATATGTTCAAGAGAAATCAAATTTTTATGTAAGACCTATACAAAAAACCTTGAATTTCCAAAACTCGTTCACCGCCCTAAATCCGCCCCTGGTTTATCAAAGTGTACATTTTTCACACGTCTTCTTTCTTTAATTAGGATTTGTGCTTACATAATTCCACTTTTTTCCTACTTGGCATCCATGTCAGCGTCCTAATCCCCTCCCCTTTTTTTCTTTAGATATACCCAATAATCATTATGAACTAAAATAAATAGCCTTACACTTCATATATTACAATAAAAAATTATCTCTATGAGATGTTTATATAAAATTATATTAATTTATTATAGTTAAAGTAACAAATTAAGATGAGAATTTAATTTGTATGAATGATCTACGATTTAGTGATAACGGGATATGTAAAGATATGTAACTTAATTTTTTTTTCCTTACAAAAATATCCTTTGGAATTGTTAGAAATTGAAACACAAACTAGAATTTTACAGGGAAAATTAAGCAAATACCTATAAAAGCAAAATAATTACAAATGTATACCTTTTTACATTCATATCCTAAATAATTACACTATATACCCCAACTAATTTCGCTTAACTGATATTAAATCAATATCATATACTGTATTAGAATTATTAAGGTTGATAATTTCGCTTAATTAATACTAAGTCAGTATATATATACTCCTATAGTATCATTGACTAATGAGTAATTTCTAAATAAGATACCTTAATGATACCACAACAATACACATATAATCTTATAGTATCATTGACTAATGAGTAATGAGTAATTTCTAAATAAGAAACTTTAATGATACAAAATCAGTATATATATATATAATCTTATAGTATCATTGACTAATGAGTAATGAGTAATTTCTAAATAAGAAACTTTAATGATACCAATACAGTATATATATATATATATATATATATATATATATATATATATATATATATATACTGATTTTGTATCAGTTAAGCAGAACTATCAGTCTTAGTGATACCAATACAATATATGATATTGATTTAGCCTTAAGAATAGGGGTATGAGAAGTGAAATTCTTTTTAGAGAATGGGTATTTCTTAAATTACTTTGAACTGGAATATGAACATGTAATTATTTTAAGTATTATGGTCATTTATGTAATTTTTCCAATTGTTAACATATAAGAAAAAAAGTTAATTGACAAATGACAACTACAGAAAAATCTGAAGTAGCAAGGTCAAGAAAAAAGGGTCAAATTAATAATTAATATTTTCTAATTATTGAAGATTTTTTTTGGGTTTCTTTCTCCATCGACACTACAGTTCAAAAGTGAATGAAAAGCTAAAAGGGCCGCATTATAACTTACACAAATTTACTACTTTATGAGCTAATTATTTAGATATATTCTAATTTATAATATTACGAATCTTATCAGATTGTGCATCCATATATATGTATCTCAGAATATATAGATAAAAAATAGATATAATTTGTTCTAGATTGTATCTAAGTAGATTCACATGTATGTGGAATAGATAGACAAATCTCACTTGCCTTCCTCTTATCTCATTCGCCACTCTCGTCTATCTAGTATTCAGATACATGTGAATCACACCAGATACATATATATACATATATCTAGTGTGTATTTAGTATGATTCACATGTATCTACCAAACTGGAATACATAACTATCTCCCTCCCCATCTCGCTCACCTCCCTCTCAATCTCGCTTGCATCTCTCCCTATTTTAGTGTATTTAGTAGCAAAAAGACATGCATGTAGACGTATCTTTCTCAATATATGATAGAAATCTCTTAATTAGTGGTAAGATACATAATAATTTAAAAGTATACAAAGAATTTATATATAATATGAATATATATCTAATAAGGTAATTTTCCCATTAAATATTACCTTTTTAAAAGAAAATGTAAATTGCATATGTTTGTAACCACACGTAAATTAAATATCATATATTGTAAGTTGTAATTATCTTTACATTGAAAGGAAAAAAGACAAAAAGATCGTTTGATTGAAAGAGGGAAATGGGACAATCATATATTTTGAAACGAAATGCGTATGTTTTATATGTTTCTCCCTTTAAAATTACGTGCAATCATCTTTTAAGACTTAAATATATAGATATTTTTTATAGAAGAACTTTCGCATATAATCACTGAAAAATAGCCTAATTATGCTCTATAATTATAGTTTGCTAATTACGATTCGTAGCTACATGTTATAAGGAGCAGAGTGGCGAGCGAGATTGGGAAAGGGATGAGAGAGGCGAGAGAGAGAGGCCTGAGAGTGGGAGAGGTGAATTGTATATGTATATCGGTTGGATAATTGTATATTATACATATATATTTGTATAATCTGGCGAGCAAGATTAGGAGAGGAAGGAGAGAGGCAAGCGAGATTGGGAGGAGAGAGGTGAGCGGGATTGGGAGAGGGAGGGGAGAGGCGAGCGAGATTGGAAGATGGAGGAGAGAAGCGAGCGAGAGAGGGCAATAATTTGTATAATTCGCAGGTATGTTTGTATAATTCCCGTGTTTTTGTATAATTAAGTAATATAAAGTCTAGAATTATACAAATATGATAAAACTCGAAAAAATGAATTGATAAAAACATAAACATATGAATTTTTAACAATTATACAAATTACATTATATAAATTATATTATACAAAATTTGAAAACTACACGTTTATAAAAACTTTAAAAAGTTATATTCAAAAAGATTGAATGTATATGATGGCAAAACTGAAAACCAATGGAAATCATAGTCATATACAAATACAAACCATCATATACAAATACAAATCAAATGAAGAATTGTTAGTTGCGAATTATACAAATGTGACGAATTTTACAAACGTGACTAATTATACAAACTTGAAGTCGGCCCTCATAATTAATGGTTAATGTTAGTCGCGAGTGGTAATTATAGCAAACTATAGTTATGATGAGTAATTAAGTAGTATAAGTTTGCTTAACCGCGTAATTTTTTCAATTTTATATTGTCAATGTCAAAAACAAGAAGGAGGTGAATCCATAAATACGTACATACAATGGTAGAGAAAGCGTGAGAAAAAATTACCTAAATACACAACTTATTTTATCATATTCTCTAAAATTTTCTAGTATTTGAAAAAATTACAAAAATCCATATTGTCTCTCTACTCTTGGATGCATCACTTTAAGGCGATGTATCAGTTGAATACATCACTTTACATGATGTATTGATATGTTGAGTGATTTATTCGAAATCGAGATGCAATGTATTGGGACGTTGAGCGATTATCTGAAACCGGAACGCGATATGTCAAGAATGTTTTAAGATGTATCTGGATTCCATCAAATTTAAGGGATTTTTGTAATTTGGTTAAGAATCGAAATATGAAGTAATTAGTTCTTAACACTATGAGATTTGTGTAAAATTTCCGTTTAATGGACATAAAAAATAAAGAATGGTCAAGGATAATTTATTTGATTTTTGCGGGTAATTATGTAAGTATCCCAATTTATATCCAAAAGTTGACCTAATTTTCAGCCAAGATTGTGCCCAATTTTTGCTGTGCCCATAAAATCACCAATTGACCCATTTCGATACCCAACAATCCAATCCAATTCTTCCCTTCGCAAAAAAACACCTTACATCGAAGCCGAACTATAAATTTATGAGTCAATTTTCCAAATAGTCAGCCAAATTTAGAAAATTGTCTTGAAATATTATTTATGTTTTATTTAGGATCAAAATATCACTCAACTATCACTATTTTTCTCCAAATATACTTGACACTCTAAAAGCCTCACTCTCTCTTAGTTGGCATGACATGTCATTAAAATCCTTTTTTTAATAATAGCCTAATTTAATTCATTAAACTCATTTAACTAAAATAATGATCATATTATTTTTTTCAAATGATATATTAGTTCATTAAGAATAAATTTTCATACTCAAGAATCTTTTATCATAATTAAATTTTTTATTTTTTTATGTTATGAAGAATAGGTTTTTAAAACGTACTATAATATCATCAATTTTGTATACTTATAAACACATACATTCAAAAGAAATATTGATAGACAATCACTCATAAATGCTAAACTTACATCAATTAATCATAAATTGTATAATGAATCAATAATATTAAAGGTCAATTAACTATTACAATAATATTAATTGTGCTTTTGAAATTCATGCTTACAATATTTCTTTTTGAAAAATAGAAAGTGAATAATATTATATTTTTTATCCAAAAATAATAATACTAAATACCTCAAAAGTCTCCATCTATTCTAGTTGATACGCCATGTCATTAAATCATCATTTTAAAAAATAATAGACCTATTTAATTCATCAAACTTATGTCTCTACAAAACAAATATATAAATTACAGAGAATTTATCAAGATTATAAAAAAAATTAAAAAATATAATTCCTTATATATTTTTACCAAACAAAATTCAATGAAAAACCTATGTCTGCAATTATTACCTGATAATTTTAAAAATTGCTAAATAAATTATTTGAAAATTCTAAGCATTTGTTTCATAAAATTATTCAAATAAATTTGTAAGGTTGACAAAAAAATTGGTATGAAAGAGAAAATTATTATTTAACTTTTTTTTAAATTTTATTTTATTTTTATTCTTTTATTCTAGATTATATTATATTTTAACTTCTCATACAATTAAACACTAATATATATTCTTATCTCATCCCAAATTCATGAAATACAAGTAATAATTAATTGAATTGCCTATTTTAATTCAATAATATACATATTATATGAGATTAATATACTGATAAATAAAGATCAAACTTTTATTTTCTAATATAAATATTATTCACTTTCTGTTTTATTTTATTTTAAAAAATATATATATTGTAAGTATATATGGATTTCAAAGCACCCAATTAATTATTTTTAATAGTTAATTGACATTTGATATTATTGATCCATTATATAATATATGATTAATTGATGTAAGTTAACATTCATAAGTGATTTATATATCAATATTTTTTGAATATATGTGTTTATAATTATTCAAAATTGATGACATTACGGTAAGTTTTAAAAAACTATTCTTCATCGCATAAAAAATAAAAAAAATAATTATGATAAAATATTCTTAAGTATGAAAATTTATTCTTAATAAACTAATATATCTTTTTTTTTAAAAAAATATGATAATTATTTTAGTTAAATGGGTTCAATGAATTAAGTTAGTCTATTATTTAAAAAAAAGACTTTAATGACATGTCATGCCAACTAGGAGAGAGTGAGACTTTTGGAGTGTCAATTATATTTGAAGGAAAATAGTAATAGTTGAGTGATATTTTGATCCTAAATGAAACATAAATGATATTTTAAGGCAATTCCCTAAACTTGGGTAACCAGAGGCGAATCCAGGATTTCAAGAAAACGGGTGCACCATTGCTTTAAAGATAAGATCAAAAAATTTATAATAACAATAACTAGGCGAGCAATACATAAAAATTACATTGCCACAAAAAATATCATCAATTTACAATTGTACTCGACGAGACTTCATATTTTGAAAACGATCTATAATAGCATCATTACTTACATTTTCAAATATCTTCCGCTCTATCTTACAAACTAAACAGCCATTCAAAAATTCTTCACCAATGCTATTACGTAGATCATTTTTGATGAGCTTCATTGAGGAGAATGCTCTTTCCACACTTGCCGTAGCAACAGGCAAAATCAAAGCCAACTTTACAAGCAAATAAACAAGAGACCAAGTTTGATCCAATTTTGTTTGTGCCATCATCGTAGCAAGATCTTTAATCCCCTTCAAGTTGAGAAATTTGCTATCACACTCTCGAGCATAGACAATGAAACTATCAAGCTGATAACTGAGATCTCGAAGTTCATTATCACCAAACTCACTTTTATAATATTCGGCCAACTTCATTATTCTGCTCTTACTAAAATTAGCAAATGAATCAACCGGATTCAAACTAGCCATGCCAAGGAGTAAGTCACTAGTCACAACATCAAAACGATTATTGAGCTCCTGAAGTTGCAAATCAATAACTGCATAAAACACTTCCACACGAAAGTGATGTAAATATGAAATTTCGGACTTCTTACGCTTCGATCTTGGATAGTCTTCAGTCATTTTGGGAACCAAAATATCATGTTTACCACAAAATGAAGAAACCTCATCCATCAAAGACTCCAAACCACTCTCTCTCATTGTTTGTAATCTTCTCTTTGAAAGATTAAGCAATCCCATAGCATTGACAATATCTTGATCTTTCTTTTGTAAAGCTTTGTTCAATTCATTTGTAAGAAGCAACATCTTGAACATCAAATGCAACACAAAGATAAATTCAAATTCTTGAATTTTATCTAAAAGGTTACCTACCGCAAGTTTATCAAGATCATGTGGAGAATTTTCTTTCATATCTTTAAGCACATTACCAATTGAAGAAAATATAATCATGAAATTTTCCAAGGTCTTGAAATGGGATCCCCAACGAGTATCACCCGGTCGTTGGAGGCCACGTTCTTGATTTAATCCTTGTCCGGTAAGAATTTCTCCAGATTTAAGCAATTCTTCCAACTTCTCAACTTGGTGTTGTCGAAGTAAGTCCCTGCGTTTAAAAGATGTCCCAATAGTATTCAAAACATTAGTGACAACATAAAAGAAATTTTTCACATCCGGATGTTTTTTAGAAACAGCCACAAGTGTCAATTGCAATTGGTGAGCAAAACAATGAATATAATATGCTGACGGAGCATCTTGCAAAATCAAAGACTTTAGGCCATTTTTTTCTCCTTGCATATTACTAGCTCCATCATAACCTTGTCCACGGAGTCTTGATAGGCATAACGAGTGATCCAAAAGTAAAGAGTAAATTACTTTTTGCAATGATCTTGCGGATGTATCACCCACATGAACAATACCCAAAAAGCTTTCTATCAACTCTCCGTTTTTGTTAACATATCGTAAAACTAGTGCCATTTGCTCTTTATGTGAAATGTCCTTTGACTCATCAACTAGTATTCCAAAATAATCACCATCCAAGTCTTTGATGATAGCTTTAGTTGTTTCTTTAGTACAAGCATCCACAATCTCCTTTTGAATTGTTGAACAAATCATCATATCATTTTTTGGAGCATGTTGTAATATCACCTTTTCCACATTCGGACGATTAACCCCATGAAATTTCAAAAGTTCAAGAAAAAGACCTTTGTAATTAGAATCTTCACTCTCATCATGACCACGAAATGGCAATCCATTTCTTAGGAGAAACCTTACCACATCAATTGAGGCATTTAAACGAATTCGATAATCACTTTTTGTTTTTTCACTTTGCTTGTGAAGAGAAGATTGAATTGATTGACGTTGATTTGCAAAATCAAGCATCCTATTCAAACATTTGTTATGAATACTATTCACCTCACCAACATGCAATCGAATTCTTTCCGGACCATGGTTCCAAGTCTTAAAACCATCTTGTGTAAATGATTTTCTCGCATTACCATGACTTTCAAATTCATTCTTGAAGAGATAACAACACAAACAAAATATAGCATCATCATCTATGCTATATTCCAACCAAGCAGAATTTGGAGCATTAAACCACTCAGGATTAAATTGCCGATTACTAGTCCCAAATATTGTTTTTGGATATACACGAAGTTTTGGTTGATAAGGCCCCATCAAAATATAATGTCTCCTCACAACATCTCGAATATTAGAATCATATTCAAAGATGGGTTTTCTTCCTCCGGGATACCGTTTGAGAGATCCAACCCCAAGAATACAATCAACATTTGAAGAAGAAGGTGTAATTGTCTCTCTTTGAGCTTCTGGAACTACATGTGAACTAACAAATGGACCGCTACTAGAACGTGGTTGCTTAATCAAAAATTTATCCATTCAGATATTTAAGGATAAATGTTCCTACATATTCAAATAACTATTCAACTTAGTCACAAATTTAACTAGCAAATTTAAAAAAAAAATAAGAGAATCGCATATCTTTCACAATAAAAAATAAGGGAATCACACCCTTGCAAGTTCAAATAAAATAGAGGAATCACAATCCTTGCAAATCTAACTAAAATAGAGGAATCACACCCCTTTCACATTTATCAATAAGAAAATTACACATTCATAATAAAAAGAGGACTTATGCCTCTTTTGCATTCAAAATCACATATTCATAGAAAGAAGAGGAATCACACCCCTTTCACATTTGAAAAATAAGGGAATCACACTCCTTTCACATTAAAAAAATAAGGGAATCACACCCCTTTCACATTAAAAAAATAGGGGAATCACACCCCTTTCACATTAAAAATAAAAAAGGAATCACACCCTTCAAAATTGATAATATAATATGATTATATGAAACACATTCCTTACAAGTTACATCCGCAAAATATGTAAGTTTGAGATAATCAATTCTTTAGCTATTGATGATTTCCTATTATAAGTAATGACAAGATTTTTTTATATGAAAACCCTAAAATTAAAGTGATATATATATATATATATATATATATATTATCTTGTTAGTTTGTTTATTAAAAAGAGAAATCATAAACTAAAATTACCTTAAACTTTGACAATGATGATTTCTCTAGATTCTTGACTTGAAGTTGGAGACTTGAAAGCTTGAAGCTTCTTCTTTGTGTGGAAAATAAAAAACAAATTTGAGGAGAGAAGAAATATATTGTTGGAATTTGGAACTTGAAAAGTGGGTGGGTCATGGGTGGGAAGGAAACTTTTGAAGTTTTGACTTTTAGAACTTTTAGAATTTAATTTTTTTTTTTAATAAAAAACATGTTTTTAGTTAATAAAAATAAATTGAAGCGAATTGGGGCTGCCTGGGATCGAACCTGCGATCTTTGTGTTGAAATCTTGCAGTCATACCAGTGAGCCATCCAGCCATCTTGAGAACGGGTTCAACAAGTTTTAATTTAATATATTCTTTAATAATTATAGAAGTAATATATCAAATTTAGTCGAATGAGTACGGGTTCAATTGACCCAAAAATAAGGCTTAAATTCGCCCCTGTGGGTAACCATTTAGGAAATTGACTCTAAATTTATTTGATACCTAAACTCGCCACATAGTACCTTTTGAGGGCACATGAAAGGGCCCAATACCTAATTTTGAATTTTCTTAGCATGACTCATTTGACGATTCAATACATAATTTTTACATATGTTGTATTGCAAATTTTAGATTATGAACAATCCTTTAAACACCTCAACAAACACAGAGAGTAATGTCTATAAGGGAGATATCGATAGTAAATTGTACCCTTGTTGGGTGAATTTAAACTCGTAAGTTATTGAAGGTAGGACTAACCATTCATGTGATCTTATTATAAAAGAGAAGAGTTATCACAGTAGACAAGTTGCTTCTTTTTCGAAACTAAAAAGTTCACGGCAAGAAGACATTAGGAAATACTGCTGAAACAAATGGAATGTAATGATCAATCGTACCGATAATTCAGAAGAATAAAGTTGTTGATGTACAAAAACTAAAATTAGCAATGAACTTTGTCATTAATGCATTATTAAATTTCTTGTAGCTAACTTAAGTTTTCAATAATATATCATTAATCCATCTCTATATAAGATCAACAATGATTTTTTTCGATTTAGCTACATAATTTGTCTGTAGTTATTTATTTTCAAAAATAATAGTGTGTATATATATAAGTATAGATTGAAGTTATACAAACATTTATAAGTAGCTTTTGATTAAAAAAAAAAAAGAGAGAGGTTTATAATCTTGAAAATAAGGTAGTTAGCATATTATAACAAGTAAATATTACCTGATATTTTAGGGTAGCTATTCTCATTAAATTATGTTAAATTTATCATAATTAAGTGTTGGTGAAAATGTAAGTTAATTAACTATAATTAAGTTTTTAAAAATTATATATATAAAAAAATGCATATCATTCATTCATTCATTTGATATAAATACGGAATACGATAATTATTTACTCCCTCCATTTTATAAAAAAGACCTGATTTGACTTGATACAAAGTTTTAGAAAATAAAGAAAACTTTTGAATCTTGTGATCATAAATTAAAGTTATGTCAAATGTATTAAATTGCCCTTCAATCTTGTGGCTTTCACATGCCACGCGGAAAGCTGAAATTAAAATGTTATCAAAAAAGAAAAGAGATTATTCTTTTTGAAACAGACTAAAAAGAAAAGGAAGTCATTCTTTTTGAAACGGAGGGAGGGAGTATTATTTATAGTAGACTTCTTAGTACAGTAGAAACTAGAAACTAAGCAAAGAAAACATTGTAGTAGTGATTAATGACAAAACAAAAACATAGAATGTGTTCCAAAGCTACAAAAAGCCTTTTAAACTTATTCACATTAATATGTCCCCATTTCACTCTGTCCCAAATTCTGTTTTCTCTCTTTCCCTTCTGCTCTGTTTCTTAGTAGTAAACACATCTTCTTTCTTATAATTAAAAAAAAACAACATGGAGTTGGATGAATTACGTTCAATCTTGAAGAATTCAAGTGTGGACTTATGGAGTTTAATTGACACAGCCATTTCTGTAGCCATTCTTGATCATGGAAACGAGCTTCGCAGTCGAAGAGACGCCATTGTTGAGAAACTTTACGCTCCTCTGCTTTCTAACAATTCTAATTCTGATAGAAATTATGAAATCCCAAAAAAAACTGAGAGAAATATTGATGATGATCACAAGTTAAAAACAGAGGAAAAAAGTAATGAAGAAGATGTAGAGATCAGCAAAATCCTCAGAATCAAGAACCATTTTGAAATCCCAAATCAGGTTTCTTTTTTAGTCTTTGGGTTTTGTCAAATTAAGTTTCGGGACTAACTCACACCCCAAAAATTAGTAAAAAAATCATTGTATTTGGGCGTGAGTTAGGCTTAATACCTAATTTGACGAGCTTCATTTACTTTTTGCTAAGATTAAAGTCCTTTTGGAATTTTCAGTCTGAGAATTGCTTGGTTGATCAGCTTCAAAGTCTTGCTGAAATGGACATTAATTTCAAGATTCTTGAGGTAATTTAATTAGCTATCATGATTTTACTATCAATTTTTTAAATTTAGTTTTTGTTATGATTTTCGTTTTTATTTTTATTTTTTTGGTTTTGAAGAAAACAGATATTGGAAGGCATGTAAGTAAACTGCGAAAGCATTCATCAAATGAAGTAAGAAGACTTGTTAAACTACTCATCAGGTCTTTTTATCCTTCTTATTAACACTTTTAATTTTATTTTCTTCTGTATAATTAGTTGCTATGTTTACATATTTAATTTAATTTAAATATAGAACCATTTTTTGGGTAATTTTATAGGAGATGGAAAGATATTGTTGATGAATGGGTGAGATTAAATACACTAGTGGAAGACACAGGTACATAATCATAATATCAGACAACATTTTAATTTTCCATCGCCAAGTGATGAAATTATTTGTATTTTTTTATATGATCTCGAACCATTATTAATTTTTATTTGAATTTTTAAAACTTTTAAGATGATTTTAAAGATGGAGCGAATATTTCAAATGGTTCATCATCTTATAAGGTATTTATAATTTTAAACACAATACTTTTTGTAATTCTAATTTATTATCGTTCGAATTTTGTAAATTAACCGTGAAATGAAAATAGCATAGCGTAGAGAAGAAGAAGAACATTAGTCCATCGTCAAAACGCCTACGTGAGGATTACCTAGAAGAACATTATGGTATATTTTATTTTTTTTAATAAACGACAATTGTCATTAGTTACTTAATTATTATTGTTGAATTTAGTTTATTTTTTTCTACAAAAGCCAAAATAAAAAAAGAAGTGAAGAAATAAAATTTCTAAATATGGCATATTTGGTCTAAAATAGTGGTTACTTTTATGATACTAAAAGCCAAAATAGGAAGGAGTAGAGAAGTGGACCTTGAAGACGTAGGCAAACCCAAAAACTCAGTGGTTTCTAACAGCATTTCTGGATTTGAAGCAAAATACTGGTAGACAATTAATCCCCCCTCTCCACCCCGACCCCCCGTCCCCCCACTATATAGACTGCAAGTGGTACGTAGTAGTATACTACCATTTATTTCATAAACGTAATTATTGCATTTTGACTTTTAATTTAGTTGATCGCACCCTTTCAATAAAACTCTTTCATTTTTCACTGGTAAAATTGTTTCAACTTTAATCAGAAGTTTTGAGATCAAATCCTAGGGTATGAAGAAAATTTTGTTGGAAGCGTCACCCCCAAATAGACCCTATAGTGCATGAGATCGGATTTGGTCTAGGTTGCAATATGAGCTCTGGGCACTGATTGGGAAACCAAAGAAAAACTCTTCATTTTTGAAAGAAAAAAAATTTATCGCTAATAAAGTTAGTTTTGTTATCTCCTGTATTCAAGTTAATAAAAAATAAATACAAAAATAATAATAAAAAAAATGAAATAGATAGAAGGTTTTTAATTCGAGTCCACAAAAACCACTGTGTTTCCTTAAGAAATTTAGTCCCCTCACTGTACCCGAGATTGTAGATTAATTCCTCCAAGATAAAACGGATTAACCTGTTAAAGAAGTAGCGGTACCTCAAACTTCAATAACTTCAGCGAACGCAAGAGCAACAACAAGAGCACACACAGACTCAGTCAATCGACAATTTTGTTTATGTGAGAAAATGTATGCAAAAGAAGGAAAGAATTCGATGCAGAAAAATGAGAGAAAACTTCTCTATTTATAGCCAACAAAGGGTAAAGGTCACAACCCTTTGGAAAGAAAACAACCTTTCAGAAATGTCACAACACTTTGAAAAAGGCATAACATTTCAAACGATCACAACCCTTTAGAAAGGACACAACCTTTCATAAAGGTCACAACCCTTCGACATAGTCACAACCCTTCATTTCCTGTTCACACCTTTAAAACCCAACAATCTCCCACATGAATAGGGAATGACTATTGTTAAAACATATGCATGAAAAACTGTGTGTCTTGTAAGTAAAGGTTAATTGCATCTGGATAAGTAGGTTTCCCTTTAAACTTTCCGTAGTGAACATATATCGAATATACTCGGTCAATTGGTAGATTTGATATCTTTGAACCGTCGAGCTTTGGTGTATACCTAGACAACATAAGTCACACAATCAACCCTTGAACTGTTTTTGGTTCTCATTGTTTTGTTTGTTTCAGCCATGAACACATCTCGGTTAATAAATGCTTAGAGAACTAACCTTACCGGATTCTCCTTAAAGTGACTTACACTTCACACTTACATAGGTGGTTTCTAAATGTGTTATCCCGTAGATACATTATTTGATATACCCTGTATCAAACTTAGAAACCATTAAAAAAGTCTTTATGCCTTTATCCTGGTTACTGAACATTATCTCATCATGAAAATAGACATAAAATAATTTTTGACAATGTTGAACAGCCATCTATGACTTTGTTTTATCTCCTTGAACCTAGATCTTGGGATCTCTAGTCTTCTAGGTAGAGTTACCGCCACGATGACTTATTATCGGCCATAGTCCCATTCCTGTCGATGATCTCTCAACTCCTTCTCTAGTTAGGCCTTTTGTAAGTGGATCCAACATATTATCATTTGACTTTACATAGTCAATTGTGATAATTCCACTAGAGAGTAGTTGTCTAACAGAGTTATATCTTCGTCTTATGTGACGAGACTTTCCGTTATACATAACGCTTCCAGCCCTTCCTATTGCAGCTTGACTATCGCAGTGTATACATATAGGGGCCATTGGTTTGGGCCGATACGAAATATCTTCTAAGAAATTTCGAAGACATTCAGTTTTTTCACCTGCCTTGTCTAAGGCGATAAGATGATTTCCAAGATATTGCTCCTCCACCAATAGTGAAAACATATCCACTCGTGGATTTCGTTTCAGTTGACCCAGTAATCCAATTTGCATCACTATATCCTTCAAGAACTGCTGGATATTTGTTGTAATGCAAAGCATAGTTTTGAGTGTCTTCTAAGTACCCAAAAACTCTCTTCATTGCCAACCAATGAATTTGATTGGGATTACTTGTGTATCGACTTAGTCTACTTATAGCACAAGCTATGTCTGGTCGTGTACAATTCATGACATACATCAAACTTCCTAATACTCTGGCATAATCCAATTGAGACTGACTTTCACCTTTATTCTTTGCAAGATTAAGGTTTACATCAATTGGGGTCTTTGCCTTTTTGAAATTCAAATACTTGAACTTTTCAAGTACTTTTTGAATATAATGAGATTGAGACAATGCTAGACCGTTAGGAGTTTTGTGAATCTTAATTCCCAATATCAAATCGGCAACTCCTAGATCTTTCATATCAAACTTACTAGCGAGCATACACTTAGTAGCTTTTATTTTGGCAATGTCCTGCTCATTATCAACATGTCATCCACATATAGGCATACAATGACTTCCTGATTCGGAGTGTCTTTAATGTAAACACATTTATCACACTCATTGATCTTAAATCCATTTGCCAATATGGTTTGATCAAACTTTGCATGCCATTGTTTCGGTGCTTGTTTTAGTCCATAAAGTGACTTAACAAGTTTGCATACTTTCTTTTCTTTACCGGGAACTACGAAGCCTTCAGGCTATTCCATGTAGATCTCTTCCTCTAGCTCTCCATTTAAAAATGCGGTTTTCACATCCATTTGATGGATTTCAAGACTGTATACTGCAGCTAGGGCAATTAACATCCGAATTGATGTAATCCTAGTCACTGGAGAATATGTGTCAAAATAATCAATACCTTCTTTTTGTCTAAAGCCTTTGACAACAAGTCTTGCTTTATATTTGTCAATAGTTCCATCACATTTCATCTTCTTTTTGAAGATCCATTTTGAACCTAAGGGTTTGTTCTCTGAAGGAAGATCAACCAACTCCCAAGTATAATCACTTAAGATTGATTCAATCTCACTATTGACAGCCTCCTTCCAAGAGGTTGAGTCATTAGACAACATCGCGTCCTTGAATGTTTGAGGCTCACTTTCAAGAAGGAATGTTACAAAATTGGATCCAAATGACGTAGTTGTCCTTTGATGTTTACTGCGCCTTGGACTCTCTTCATTGGTTTCATTATCTTTTGGTTCTTCTCGAGGTTGTTTAGACCCCCCACTAGTCTAGTTTTATACAGATAGATATGTTCAAAAAATTCAGCATTATCTGATTTCATTATCGTATTATCATGAATATTCGGATGTTCGAACTTATGAACCAAAAATTGACATGCCTTTCTATTTGTGGCATATCCAATGAATACGCAATCCACAGTCTTAGGCCCTATTTTCACTCTCTTAGGTATAAGAACCTGAACTTTGGCTAGACACCCCCACACTTTGAAATATTTCAAGTTGGGTTTTCTACCTTTTCATTTCTCATATGGAATAACATGTGTCTTCGTGTGATGCACTCTATTTAGTTTTCGATTTGCTGTAAGGATAGCTTCCCCCCACAAGTTTTGTGGTAAACCTGAACTTATGAGTAAGGCATTCATCATTTCCTTTAAAGTTCAGTTTTTCTTTCCGCAATTCCATTAGATTGGGGAGAGTAAGGAGCAGTAGTTTGATGGATTATTCCATTTTCCAAACATATTTCTGAAAATGGAGATTCATATTCTCCACCTCTATCACTTCTGATCATTTTGATCTTTCTATCCAATTGATTTTCAACTTCAGTTTTATATTGTCTAAACATGTCTATTGTTTCATCCTTACCATTTAGCAAATAGACATAACAATATTTAGTGCAATTGTCAATAAAAGTTATGAAATACTTTTTCTCACCACGTGTTGGTGTTAACTTTATATCACAAATGTCAGTGTGAATCAGTTCTAAGGAATATGAATTCCTTTCAACAGAATTATAAGGATGTTTAGCATACTTAGATTCAATGCAAACTTGACATTTTGATTTATTGCACTCAAATTTAGGCAAAACATTTAAGTTAATCAGTTTCGCAAGGTTTTGTTATTAACGTGTCCCAAACGTTTATGCCATAAACATTTAGACTCAAGCAAGTAACAAGAAACAGAATTTTTATTCATATCAATTGCAATTACATTAAGTTTAAAGAGGCTCTCAGTGAGGTAACCTTTTCCTACATACATTTCATTCTTACTGACTACAACTTTATCAGAAACAAATACACATTTGAATCCATTCGTAGTCAAAACTGGTATAGAAACTAAGTTCTTTCGCAATTCCGAAACATACGAGACCCTGTTCAAAGTCACCACCTTGCCCGATGTCATCTTTAAGAGGATTTTTCCAGTTCCTTCCACCTTTGCAACAACGGAGTTTGCTATAAACAACTTCTCGTCTGTAGGTGCTGGAATATATGATGAAAATAACTCTTTGTTGGTACACACATGGCATGAGGCACCAGAATCTATCCACCACTCTCTTGGATTTTCAACCAAGTTGCATTCTAAAAGCATTGCACAAAGATCGTCCATCTCTCCTTTGGATTCAGCCAAATTTGGTTGATCCTTCTTCTTGTCCTTCTTGGGACCCCGACATTCAGTAGTCTTATGACCACGTTTGCCATAATTGAAGCAACTTCCATTGAACTTCTTCTTAGGATGATTGCTCTTTGAACCAAATGCTTTCTTTCTTTTCTTTGATTTTGTGAGATCTTCTTCAATAATATTTACTCTAGATGTTGCTGAATTACCACGTGACTTCTTTTCTGCGGCTTTGTTATCCTCTTCAATTCTCAGCCTTACCATGAGATCTTCAACAGTCATCTCTTTGCGTTTATGTTTCAAGTATTTTTTGAAGTCCTTCCACAATAGAGGTAACTTCTCAATAATCGCAGCCACTTGAAAAACATCATTCACAACCAATCCTTCAGCAAGGAGATCATGGATTATGACCTGCAATTCTTGAACTTGGGTGACGACAGTCTCACTGTCTATCATCTTATAGTCCAGAAACTTTGCCACAATGAACTTCTTTATTCCGGCATCCTCTGTTTTATACTTCTTTTCTAAAGCATCCTAGAGTTCTTTTGAGGTTTTGACATTACTGTACACATTGTACAGATCATCCTGCAGGCCACTCAAAATATAATTTTTACACAAAAAATCAGAATGTGTCCATGCTTCTGTTACCAAGAATTCGTTCTTCAGACGGAGTTTCATCTGACATAACAGGAAGGTTCTCATTAATGAACCTCTACAGACTCAACGTAGTCAGATAGAAGAATATCTTTTGCTGCCATCTCTTGAAGGCGACTCTAGAAAACTTTGCAGGCTTCTCAACCGGTGCTAAGACATCAGTTGAACAATTGGGTGCAACCGATGTTGTTGCAACACTTACTGTTCCAACATTTACTTGACTTGAATTAGTCTTTTTTTTTTTCTGTCACAAATGGCAGAAAATTTTAGTATGTGAGATACTAACAGTAAAGAATAAATCCTTACACAGACTGTTTCTGATGTATCAATAAAGTTTTTATGTTCTTTTAATCGTTAATCGAATGAATTTTAAAAATTCAAACAGAGTAGAAAACCATAAAGATTTTAATCTCTAGAAACCTCAAATACAAAAACTTTAAATTTCTTAAGATTGTTATCTCTTGTATTCAGGTTAGTAAAAAATAAATACAAAAATAATAATAAAAAAAAAAATGAAATAGATAGAAGGTTTTTAATTCGAGTCCACAAAAACCACTGTGTTTCCTTAAGAAATTTAGTCCCCTCACTGTACCCGAGATTGTAGATTAATTCCTCCAAGATAAAACGGATTAACCTGTTAAAGAAGTAGCGGTACCTCAAACTTCAATAACTTCAGCGAACACAAGAGCAACAACAAGAGCACACACAGACTCAGTCAATCGACAATTTTGTTTATGTGAGAAAATGTATGCAAAAGAAGGGAAGAATTCGATGCAGAAAAATGAGAGAAAACTTCTCTATTTATAGCCAACAAAGGGTAAAGGTCACAACCCTTTGGAAAGAAGACAACCTTTCAGAAAGGTCACAACACTTTGGAAAAGACATAACCTTTCATACGGTCACAACCCTTTAGAAAGGACACAACCTTTCGTAAAGGTCACAACCCTTCGGTATAGTTACAACTCTTCAGGAGAGTCACAACCCTTCATTTCCTGTTCACACCTTTAAAACCCAACAAGTTTAGTATTCAAACATCGTCAATAAATTAGTTTAATAAGAGACACATCTAATTAAAATTTTCTAAACAGGTGTATCAGATAAACAAGGGCTAAGAAAATATGTAATGAGGGTAATGCACCAAAGGATGTGAGCTATAGTGCTTAAAGAAATGAGTGAGGACCTATGGAGTTAGGTTCAAATTCCAGTCTTCTTATTTGTTTTAACTTTGATGGACAACGTAACTTGATGTTGATGAAAGATAAAAAGATTTCTTATAAAATTAATCAAAGTGTGTGTAAATTTGTTCGAACGCCATAATTTTCTGGCCAAAAAGATTTTTCCTATAGATAAATTTGAAAAAGAACGATATAAATAGTATTTTCTTGATGATGTGAAATACCATTCATTTTGAATTAAAATAAAAAAGTAAACACATCACGTATTATGACCGGATGGATGGTATACTTTGACTGATTATGTGAGTTCTTGAGCAAGAATAGTACTACTCCATACAGTTCAGGAACTTATGGCCTATGGGATTATATTTATCATCTTTGCAGGTACAAACACTTGATGCAATTGGGAGAAGCAAAGACTAAAGCTACCAAATGAGACAGTACATGCCAAGTTACGGGAGTATATTTATCAACTTTGCAGGTACAAACACTTGATGCAATTGGGAGAAGCAAAGACTAAAGCTACCAAATGAGACAGTACATGCCAAGTTACGTTCTTATGAGGATACATATAATTGGTGTTATGTAACTTTGCCACCAGTCATGTACACATGCAATGGACTGAGCTAAGTCACATGACATTAAATGACTCTAAGAAAGAAGAAAAGAAGTTTGAAGAGTTGTGGAGAATGGGGATGGAGTACTAATTAGTACAATTATATGGTCAATTGTGTAGGGCTATCTAGAATCGGTCCCAATTTACATGACATATTTCAAATTTCAAAATTCAAACAAGTCTATCTTTGATCATAAATTTTTCACATATATCTTTTAAATATTTTGGATTGTGATAAAATTATTGTGACTTCTAGTACTTTTTATGTAGTTTATAAATATATAAATTTTATTTCAAAAAAATTGAAGATTCATGTGTAAATTCTCGATCAAATCTAAACTGTATTGTTTGACTCTCGAAAAACGAAACGTGTCACATAATTTGAGACAGGGAATATTTGGACTCCAGCCATGTGATGCATTAGTTGATTAGTGAAGTTATTGCTCTGTTTTCATGACTAGATGCATTGCTCTTCTTCATGTGGAGTACTAGCTACAAGATACTTATATAGTAGTAGTAGTTGCTTAGTAGCTATAGCGTGTAGGGGATGGGGATAATATGGAAGCCACTTCACTATATGCAAGTGTACATATTTTATTATTTATGGAAAACCTACCTTGTTCATGAATAGGACTAGTTGTTTCTATTTGACTATATGGTGTTCTTGTTTAATATCTACTCTATGAAAAGTATATGTTCTTAGTAAATAAGTTCTCACAATTTCAATTTTGTTAGGAGCTTGTTATAGGGTTATTTAGTTTGCACAAAAGTGAGATATTATGGTGATGCTACATATATATATATATATATATATATATATATATATATATATATATATATATTTAAAAATTATCTTCAATTGTTGTATTTGTGTGAAAGTGAGTTTTTTTAAATCTAATAAGTGAATTTCAAACAAAAATATCCTTAAGTTAAGCGCCACAGATGAGACATGAACTAATTAAAATTGATAAATTACCATCTGCAAGTCATAAGAGATAGATCAATATGACTTTATGATATATTTATAGCTAGCCTATATCCATTACATATGTAAAAACATTATCTTTTCTGTAGAGAAGATCTCAACAATTTCTAACTAGAAGTCCAGAACTCCTACCTAATGAAATGATAAATAATAACTAGAGGGACAAAATCATGATTTGAATTTTAAAAATAAAAATAAAATTTAATTTAAAATTATTGAGTTCGATTGAATTTATAACTGATAAACTAGCATCGCCCCAATGATAACAACTTGGAAAGCAAACAATTGAAAGGCTATATATAAAGTGGGTGGAAATGGTTGACCTCTAAGGATAAAAAGAATGTGCAGTCAAAACAAAGTTGGATCCCAATTACTATATCTAAAAGATAATTTTGATTAAAAAAAAAAACACATTAGCATATGCATTTCTTGCACTTCTTTTTCATCTTCAAAATCTGACCTTCAGTTGATATAACATGTCAACTTATGAAATTATTTAATACTTTTATTATTCGCGGTCCAAGTTGGGCTAGTCTAGTACCACTAGCTATCTCTCTTCTTTGATTTAGGTAGTTCAAAATCAGCATGTGTACCAATATATAGACAATCTTCTCTATATATACAATTAATGTTTTATCGAGAGGGCCCATGAGGTTAGTAGCGGACTCAGAATTTTCGTTCAGGAGGTTCGAAAAATAAAAATATAAACGTGTATATAAGTCAACAAAACAAAATTTCAAGAAAGTAGTAGTATATAGTTTTAGTAGCGGATCCTTGAATTTTTTTGAACTTAAAACCACACTTTTAGCATGTTTTATAAAATAAAAAATATGTAAAAAAACAGAACTGAAATATAAAAATAAAAAAAGAAAAATTGAAACTAAAAAAGAAAAAAATAAAACACTAACACAAGGATTTAAACTCGACATAAAGCTTAATTTCAAGGGGGACCTACCGTTGAGCTATTAGTTTATCCTTGTCATTGAAAGAGTTCAATATATATATATATATATATATATATATATATATATATATATATATATATATATATATATATATATATATATATATATATATAAGATTACCTTATATATATAGTGTAATTTTTTGCCAAGGGGGTTTGGGTGAACCCCTGGAACCCACGTGGGTCTGCCCTGCATGAGGCCATGACAACCACGTAGGTACGCCCCTAAACATAAATGTAAGAATTAAGATCACGTAAAAACACTCACCAATAATAAGAAAGAACGAGAGTTTTCATTTTCAAATCACACAATCATGGTAATTTCTTTTATGTACTTGACTTTCATCAACTTCAATCTCCAGAATCATATTTGAAAGTCACTCAACTTATTTAAATATTAATTTTTTAAATAAAATTTGTTGACATAATATTTTTTTATATAAAACTAAAATTTTTTAAAATAAAAAGATATGTATTAAATCATTTAATGACTCGTCATGTTAAAAAAATCTTGATGTAGTTTAACTATATATGTAGAAATAAGCATTACAATTTACAATTATCACATGGACTAAAGTCGAAATTTGTCAATAACTAAACTTACTTATGCAATCAAGAGAAAATAGCCAAAAGCCCTCCTAATCTATTGTTGGATTCTCAACTACGCACTTATACTTTACGGGAGTCCTATTACCCCTAAACATTTTAAAAGTGAAATATATAACCCCTTAAAACGTCATAACCACACATGTGTCTTGTAGTGAAACACACACACCTGACATGTGTATTTAATTAATTAATTATTATTTTTTTAATTTTTTCTCTCCTTCATCTTCTTCCTTTCTTGTTTGACCATTTTTTCAACCCTAAGTTTTTACAGATATTGATTTGGGGAAAACATTGGTAAATGCATTGGAGTGTTCCCCCCACCCCTCTTCCACCCACCACCTCCACCTCGGCCTTTATGATCTCCCCCGCCTTTACCATTACTTTCTTCACCTATTCAAAATCTCTTTACCATCTCTTCCTAAGAAAAAGCTTCGAAAAAGAAATATTCAAGCCACCATCAAAACCATCACAAATCAATTTGATTCCATCACCAAAGAAAAAAAGAACTTAATTGGGAGAAGATTCCCGGGTTAATGATTGTAGATCGTGTGCTTGGTGCAACGTCTTGCAAATCTATGTTGTGCTTCTTCTTTTTTTATAATCAAGAGATTTGAAATTGATAATAACTTTTTGGGGATTCAATTGAATTTGATGTGAACCCAAATTGATTTTTCTCAAATCCTATTTGAACTCTTTTGGGGTGATTGAAGATGGTTGACATTTTATTTGTAGTGGATTTAATTGATTTTGCAAGTATTTTACATGAGAGCTTGAAATTAATAATGGTGAATCCGATTGCAACGATGGCTGCTTAAGGTTGGTGAATGGTGGAGGTCCATATTGTTTTGGGGAAGAAAGAAAATAAATAAGAAAAAAAAATTGAAACTACATATGTTTATGAAAATAATTAAAAATAAAATTTCAGTAATATTTATTTTTGCTGCTCACTCTCTTTGAGAGAGTGAAATACACTCTCTATGCCAACTCAACACTTAAGGAATTATTTATTTTATTTTAAAGTAGTTCAGGGGGTAATAGGACTCCCGCGGAGAATAAGGGTGTAGTTAGAAATTCGATAATAGATTGTAGGGTCATTTGGCCATTTTCTCATCAATCAAACAAGTCTCATAGAGTCATAGTTAATGTGAAGTTTATTTTTGAGAATGACAAAACGACATGAATGTACATTCAAAACGACGTTTGGGAATGAAAAAAACTGTTGCCTCGTTTTTCCATTTTAGGCTAAAAAGGAAGCCAGAACCCTCTTCTTCTCCTTCTATCTCTCCTTGCCAATTCTGGAACTCCATTTTTGAAAATCCCACTTTTCTCCCTCAAATCCCCAAAACCCCCAAATTATTCGAAACCCTAGGCATTTCTCTTCTCCCCATCGCACATTACACAACACAATCATCACCTACACAAACCTCGATGTATATACTCATTTGAGGATTTGATCCAACAAGAACAATTTTACGATTTTGCCCCGCCGGAAAATGGCGTCAACGAAGCTGATGGCTTCATCGGCCTCGCGAAACTCCGATCGAAGGAAATCGTCGGCTGCCTCGTCGTCTTCATCGTCTACGATGCCGAATGATTTGCACAATCAGCAGTATTCGAATAACGGTAGTAATAATAGTAGTAATTTGGAGGCGACTTCCATGACGGTTGATGGAATTTTCCGTAATGTGTATGGGGAAGGTCAGGGGACGGAGACTAATACTTTGTTGAATGCGAATATTACGTTACTTGATGCTGTTGGAGCGATAACGCCGATCAGTGATTCCGAGACAGCGACGGTGAGTGGGGTACCTTTGGTTAGGAGGACGGTGGATGATGTGTGGAGGGAAATTGTGGAGGGGAAGAGGGAACAGAGAAGAGCGGCAATTGCCGGCTGTAAGGAGGAGGCAGTTGATGAAATCATGACGCTGGAGGATTTTCTGGTGAAAGCTGGAGCAGTTGAGGAGGAGGCACTGGCTGGGCAGGGGCCAGTGCAAGGTGAGGTGAAGGTTGAACTTGGAACTGAGAGGTTGAGTGGTGGAATTTTTGCATTTGATTCCCCATACATGGCCACGCCGCAGCAGAGCGTGCAAGGATATGGAAATGGAATGGATGTGATTGGAGGTGGGAGAGTGAAGAGGAAAACCATTTTGGAACCTTTAGATAAGGCGGCTCAGCAGAGGCAGCGGAGGATGATTAAGAACAGAGAGTCAGCTGCCCGGTCTAGAGAGCGGAAACAGGTAAATGTATTGTTTGCTGATTGAAGTGATCACTCTTAGTCTTTTCATCTATTTAGCTTTTTGATTGTGTGAGCTGAATTTGGATTTTTGTTTATGGATATAGGCTTATCAAGTGGAACTTGAGTCAATAGCAGTTAGATTAGAGGAGGAGAATGAACAGCTGTTGAAAGAGAAGGTAATGCATTTTAATATTTTCCGGCAGTTAGGCCTATGTCTAAATTTAAGATAACAATTGAATTATTTGCATAAAGGTATATGGAAAAATACCTGTTTGTATTGCTTGTTCTGGGATTCTGAATTTATTCAGAGAATGAAAGTTCAATGCTAATTCAACTTGTTAGGTATATCATATATCAGCTTCTTAGCATAGCGAATAAGAGATAGTCATTTGTCTACTGCCACATCTGTTATATATTTTAAAGACAACACACCAATAGTCTAATTTTGCAGCTGCAAGTTTCGATTTTTTCTATAATTTTTCAAATTTGTATGTGTCGTCTCCATAGGCTCACTGAATCACTTTCTTTTAGATCTAATAAAAGTGCATTAACAATGAAATAGGTGAACAAGGAGAATGGTTGAGGAGGGGAAAGTCTTCCTTATGTGAACTTGATGAAAATCAATCTTCATGACTTTTGGTAAAAAAAGATGAGCACTTTATTATAAACACATCCCCAAGTAAAAAGAAAAATTGAGAGTGGGATTCTCCAGTAGTGCTGCAGGTGCAGGATGCTACTTCTAAGAGGCAGATATAGTGATATTTTGTTTCATCTATTCCAAATATTTTAGTTCAAAGTATGATCTTTCTGATGGAGTATATCCTAGCATCTGGATTGTCGTGTTCTCCAAGGGAATTGAGAATTATTATTTGCAAAAAACATAAAAAAACCCATATTTTTTGTCTTATGTTCTCGATGGCTGTATGTCATAGTAAAAACACGCTTTTATGTTAGGATGTTCTATATAAACTTGTAAGTCATATGAAATGTGGCAAAGGAAGTGTCATAATTACTAGTTAAGGGTCGTTTCACGAACTAGTTATGTAGGGACTACAATACAAGGATCGTAATGCGACAATTAATATGTAGAGCTTGTTATGGGGTGAATAATGCAGGGATTTTCCTACAATGAATAATAATACAATTTTACTGGAATTGTCTTATTTAGGACATTTTTGCCTTTAGATACTTCTTATACAAGTGTTGGTAATACACATACTCTCGTTCTACATTCTATTCACATATATAAGTTATGGCAATATTAATAATACAATATTTAATGTCGGAAACCAATTTAGGCTATGCAAGGTTTATCATAAATCAAACCTTCTTTGTTTGGATAGTTGTTATGTATTGTTTCATAATGTATCATATTGTATTGTATTATACATCATAGTTTTAATGAATACAACATTTGAATAGATTGTATCGTTTTCCATCATTACATAATATCACACATCAACAATTTGAAGGATAAACCTACAAGAAAAGTAGGGGATATGGTAGAGCTACTATAAAAAAGTATGATAAAGGATAAAATAGTATTATTAAATTATAAGTAAAGACAAAATGAGAGAAAAAAAGGGTAACGACGTGATCACACCAAATCTATCATTTTCACAAAAGGAAACTTTTCATCGTTACCTATGATGGATTTAACGATACGATACAATAAAATTTAAGTAATAATCAAAACAGACATTGTATCTAAACTAACAATACAATAAAGCACAACATGTAACAACCATCCAAAACAAGCTGTGAGTTATTCAGAGATTACCTTGGTAATGCAAACTTTTATGTTGCAAATAGAACATTGTACCATAAATCATATGTAATTTTGTATGGGAATTATTTTTCGTTCTGCAGCCCATTAAAAAACTCTTACTTGATTATGAGCGCTTCCAAAGATATATGAAAGGTATATGCAAATGAAATATTGGTACGACTGTAAAAATACTTTGGGAAATATTGATATATTGGTGATCTTGAAGTGGAAGTTCAAAGATGGTCTTCTGTTCTTCGTGGACTGCTTAAAATAACTATTTGCTTATATTATTTTTGGGGATAGCTAGCCTTCTGTAAAATGGTATGACTTATGAGCATCAAATATTACATCCTATTCTGTTGTTAGTTGGATAGTAGCTGAAAGCATATAATCTTATACTGTTTGTTTTCATATGGTGAGCAGTTTCATGAAAATTAAAGTTGCTTTCTTTGGATTTTTTTTTTAAAAAAACATTTTTAGACTAGATAGAAGTAATGGCTGATTTCCTTGTAAACATGGTTGGGTTTACCTTAGGTCAAGCAGTGTCATCGTTGGAAAAATTTACTAAATATATAATAAAAGCCAAAACAAAAATAGAGGATAAATCGAGTAATGACACTGCTTGACACAAAGAGCCACACAACTCATTTTGTCAGGGCCTTAGTTTTCAATAAAGGTGTCGCTAGTTCTAATCTCAGTGGCCTGATTTAGTGTTAAAGTTTTTGCGCTTCCATCTACAAAGTGATACATGTCCAGATTCGAACCTTTGACCTCTTGGTAGTTAACAAAATGTTGAACCAATTACTCCAGAGTTGCATCAAGAAACTTTAGCGTATTTTACGTATTGAGAAGGATGTTGCTTCTTCCCTGATTAGTTGTGGTGCTGTATGTTCTCCTTTTTTCTTTCCCTTCATCTTTTTTCTTGCCAATGATATTGATTAACAATGATTTGTGGAATTAAATGAACTATTTAATGATAGTTTGATGCCCTATATAAAAGTATTTGGTACTATTTTGAATACAGTTAAGAAAACGAAAAAACTCATCGAGAAGAGGTATTAATATACATGAGTTGTCTTTTATATATATTTTGTTCCTTTTTAATATGTTGTTACATTATTTACTTGTTCTCATTTTAAAATGTGACACCGCTTACAAAAAATCTTGCGTACGCCACTACTTATAAGGGTAATTGTTTACTGATGCATTAAGTAACCATTGCTTCTTCATGGTCCTTGACTAGGCATTTTTTTGGGGGGGGGGGGGGGGCATGTGCTTGGTGATGGGGTCGAACTTATCTTAGCTAGAAAAGGGTTGACTGTAACATTTGATAATCGAGTTTGAGCAGTACTGTAACATTTTGTAAGCACTTAATATTTCCACTATGTGTTTGTCTGCTTTTCCGTATGTAATTCTTTTGTTGATTTGATTCTTTGAGTAACGCAAGTTCTTCTCTGCAATTTTCAGGAAGAGCGAACCAGAGCACATTATAAGCAGGTAACTTTTGTTGCTATTCTATTCCCTATTTGTTGCTGTTGAATGGTTCATTGATTTTTCTTATGTCAAGCACTTTGATTGGAGAATTTTTTGCAAAGATACATCTGCACAATCCCTTTGTTTCTAGCCATATATCACGTTATCACGTAATTCATATCAATGCCAGCAAAAATATCTGAATGGTCAAAGAACTGCTAGGTTGATACTTGAAATAATGAGGAAGTCTAGATCAATGGAATGAGAAGTACTTCACTATGCATATGTGGTTAGATGAAACAAGACAGTGGTGGATAGGGGTTAGTGTTTAGTTCTTCGGTTATTTATTAGTGCATACCATATACTGAACTGAAATTCATTTTTTTCTAATTTTTTTCTTTTGTATGGGCCTGATTAATGTGTTATTAATTGATGCAAAAATAGCTGATCTCTGCCAGTACACACCTCTTTACCCATCAGTTTAATCTCATTAAGCCAAAAAACTTTAAATCTTTGTTTCTTTTTTGTAGTTACTACTAGACACTGGTCATAATTCTATCCATAATTATTCTTTTTACTTTCTCCTTCCTTCATGTTACATTGTTCCACTTTGCTGCTATCAAATGCTTTAGTCTCACTGTGTTTTCATTTTTATTTTTTTGTTTATAAATACACGATTAAGAAAAGCGAATTGGATTTGAACGAAACTTGGGAAATGAAATAGATTTCAAATGAATATATTCTCCTGTTCTAATTCTTACTTGTTTGGTTTCAAGTTATATTTTGATCCAGTAAATTATATTAGTTTAAGCCCCTTTTTAAAATTTATTGAATGAGCCATTTTAAATTCAAATTATTGGGTCAACTCAACAATAGATTATGATTCAACCCGTTAAAATATAGAGTGAATTGGATGAATTATGTAGGTTTAGATTAGGGGTGACAAATGGGCGGATTGAAAATGGATTGGATTGCTATCCATCCATACGAATTATGAGTAAAAATGGATTGGGTAAGATATAAATTGGGTAAAATGGTCCTAATCCACTTTAATCTTCTAAACCCAAAAAATTTAAACCTTAAACCTTAAACTGGTCAGCTGAGTATTCTTTGTATGCAATTTGCTAACTGAAAAAATTAAAATTTTCAACTTTCAACTGGTGCCTTAATTACTTTCTCTGCATATGTCTGGCCAGTGGCCTCTGATCACTTCATAAATACTAATCCCTCCGTTTCACAAAGAATGACCTACTTTGACTTGGCACGGAGTTTAAGAAAATAAAGAAGACTTTCGAATCTTGTGGTCTTAAATTAAAGTTGTGGCAAATGTACAAAATTGCCCTTTAATCTTGTGGCATTAAACATGCCACGTGGAAAACAAAAATTAAAATGTTTCCAAAAAGGGAAAGAGGTCATTCTTTTTGAAACAGACTGAAAAGGAAAGGCGGTCATTCTTTTTTAAACGGAGGGAGTACAAAAAGAAGAATGAGTCAGAAATACAATAACAACATATCCAGTGAAATCCCACCAGTGAGGTCTGGGGAGGGTAGAAGGAGTCAGAAATGATAAAGGAAAAGAAGATATTTTAAAAAAACTAGTGTAAGTGCAACACAACTGAGCTTGGAGCATATCATTTCCCCAGTAAGACATAATTGATATAAATCTAACTATAGAGTAAATGACTCAGCATTTTAACCTTTAAATAACTAAAAATGTGTGCTTTAATGTGGTTTACCGCCAGCTGCTTGATCAATAAGTTATGAAATACCGTCAAGTTATGTGTGACTTGTGTGTTATCAATATAATCTAACAAACAATGTTTATTGCAATATCTGATGCAAATAAAATGTGTTCACTTTCAATAAATTTAAATGAAAAAAACAGCTCAAAAATATATAAAAAATTATTTTGAATCCATCCCAAATAAACGGAACAATTTTGTCATTTTCTCTATTTAACAGCTGACAAAAGTGGAGTTTAGTGGGGTGGGATAGTAGTAGTAGGGATTAATGGTGTAGGCAGCAGTGGAGCTAGGGTGGCAGAAGGAGGTTCATTGGAACCCCCTTCACCAGGAAAGTATACTGTATATGTAGGGTCTAATATGATACTTATGTGTGTATATTGCATATTGAATCCCCTTGGCATAACTTGAGAATCTATTTGGAATCCCTTTGATGAAAATTATACCTTCGCCACTAGAGGTAGGGGGTGGATTAAATTAAGAAGGATAATTGGAATCAAAATCTGTAAATATTTGTTCATTGGTTAACGTTTTCCAAAATTTATCTTGAGAATGTAATCAAATAGAGATTAGTGGTTTATCCATGTGGGTCCATGAAATATGACAGATTCATTTCTGAGTTCAAATATAAATACCCATATTACCCATATTTGTCCATATTTTTATGGTTTAAAAAAAAAAATGAAATCTATATTTACCCATTTGAAATATAAATGATCCAACTGATTATAATATGAGTTAAATGGACTGATTTTATAAATATGGGCTGGAATTGCCGGCTCTTATAATCTTCTCAAACTATAAACTAAACAAACTACTCATACTTCATATGTTTCCCAATCTTCTCCTATACATTCTAATTAGTAATTAATACTCCTTCTATTCAACAATAGTTGTCCACTATACTATTTTGGGATGTCCAACAATATTTTCCCACTTTATGAAATCAATGGATAATTTCACTTAGTTCCTAATTTACCCCTAACATTAATTATAGTCATTTTCCTATTACATTTTTTAAGACATTATATTTATTGTATTCAAAGGATGATACAGTAAAATTACTCTTCTATTTATAGTTTCTTAAGAAGTGTGCAAAGTCAATAGTGGACAACTATTGTTGGACAGAGGGAGTACAAAAAAGATAAAATAATTGCTCAATGCAACTGGACTTAATCATTTGACTTTGACAATTAGAGGAATAGAAGCCCATCAGCTTATGATAAATGGATGACGACTTCTCCTTATTTATTTCATTATAAGGAGAAGTCGAGAAGGCTTAGTTCTCATTTCCTTTAGTAATATCTATTCAATGTTTTGGGAGTGCTTTCATCTTCCAATACTTAATGTTGTCTTAACTCTTAAAATGTCTATGTTCATCTAATCAATCAAGCTAATCAACTCAAGTATTTTTATCTTAATGAATACCAACATTCTCATCCTTTCTCTCAAATAATGGAGAATATAAGGAGTTTTAGTTTTGAATAGTTATTTGCTAGAAATAAAAATTGTGCTTTTTGATGTGGTGGTCAAGCAGCAAGAAGATATACTTTTGGTGTGCGGATTACTTTTGAACTAATCTGAAATTATATATCACCGTCTTATTAAACGATCAATTATTCTCGAGGGAATTGTTGGACCTGCCTATTAAGATCCGACATGTATTATATTTACTTCGTATGTGGAAGATCATTAAGATCCTATTTAATGCATCAACAACTAAAAGTTCGGTCGGGTACCCTATAACTCTGAGCTGAACCGAATACTGAAGTTGTAGAGAAAATAGAACCGAACCTGAACCAAAGAACCGAATACTAAAGTTTCAGAAAAAATAGATCTGAAACTGAACCAAAGAACCGAATTAGTTCGGTTCAGTCCCTTTTTTTGGATATTTATGTCCATCCCTAGTGGTGGACATTCATCTTGCATTCGGAACAATATCCTATGAGGTAAAAGGACTTCAAGTGTATTTTTAAGTTAATATATAGCTTCAATCATATAAGAGAAAGAAAAAAAAGTTAGTATATAGGAATAATAATTAATGAATGCCAGTTAAAATTCTCAGTAACAAGCAGGTAATCACACCTAAAAGAGAAAAGGAAACAGAAAGAGGTCATCAATCATAATGGAACTGTTTCAACTTGTTGGGCCCATTCACATCAACATTATTCCATCTTCCATTCAGCTTGAGGGAACATATTTAGCAACGAGCCATCAATTCTTTCCTTTTCCTTTTTGGGAATTAGAAGTCTAAATTTCGATGTTTGCTAAATATTTCAAATACAACAAAGAATTGAACGAGAAGAACTAAAGATGGGCTATTGAATCACATGCTAGATGTGTGACGAACAGAGTGATAGTTCCATAGTGGAAGCAAATCTTGGTTTTCTTCTAGTTTTTGCGCCATAAGGCGGTCGTACCATGTCCTATGGTTCTCCTATATTCCACCCGCTAGTTATATATTGGATTGTGATGGGGTATAAGCAACTGCATGGAATGATATCGCAATTGTTACCTCTATTATGGTGGTTGTACTTCTTTGCAATAGAACTATTGTGTGGTTTGACACTTTAGACTGTAAGGTAAAGTTAAGTTAATATTGTGCGACACTGCTTCCCTGTTTGAGTATGCATGAGAATTCATGGCTTGTTTAAGCAGCTAATTTTTGACATTGTCATTAAGCTTATTAGTGCTTGGAAGAATAACATTAGCAATGTACTTGCACAAAAAATATACATTAGCAACATGGCCAACAAAAGGGCAATTTTCCTCTGCTCTGGAACTACTGTCTACTAGCAGTGTAATGGCAGCACATTTAACATTTATTGGCGTTGTTTTCCCGCAGATAATAGAGAAAGTGATTCCAGTTGTGGAGAAGCGAAAACCGCCTCGTGTCCTGCGAAGAGTTTGCTCCATGCAGTGGTAATATGTCATTGTGAGACGGGCATAGTTTAAAATTAATGCCTTCTGATATAGATACAGAATAAAGGAGCCTAACCATGCTGGGGGGTAAGTGATATAACATCAGGATGAATAATTTAGCGGATGTTGATTCTTTCTGAGTGGTAGTGCTTCCTTTGTAAAGAGCAGTATCGTGGCCTGGAAAATCTATAACGAGATCTAATATTTATGTGGTGGGGAGGGAGTTCATCGAAATCAGAACAATTATTTAGTTGTAGTTATAGGTGGTTAAGAACGCAAATGCCTCACTTGTTAGATTGGATACACACAAGCATGGGAACGAGTGACTAATATTTTGTACTTTTTTTTGGTCAATGGTTCGTTATAGCATTGCTAGCAAAAATGATCAATGATATGATCTCATGATTTTCTCCTGTGCTTGACATACGCGATGAACTCTTGTATGCATCCCTATGGCTTCTTTCATCATAAACAAGGAGTCATGTTAGTTGGGGCTAACAATTTTAAAGAGGACAAGGACATTATTATTGATTTGTGTCAAAATTTGGAGCAAGAAAGGAAAAGGAGAAAAGTTTGAAGGAAGTGAGTTGTTTGTAGTCCCTGGTACTTGGGACTGCACTCATGATTAAAGGAAAAGTAAATACTTCAGTCCCCCTCAATCTGTCACTTGTCTTGCCTCGCTATCATTTTATTTTTTGGTTTTGTTTGGTGTTTGGTATCTGCATTGGGATGTAGTTTTATTAGGACTGCAGTTAGGTAGAAAAAACTAAATTTGACAAACATAATGTCATATTTACTAAATTCCATTATATTTTAAAATGATCGGAAAAAGGTCATATTTGACCCTATACTTTTAGAAAAGGATCATATTTATCCTTCGTGATACTTTTTTGATATATTTGTTCTTGTCATCCAACTTTGATGCCATATTTACTCCTCATCCGTTAAATCTCCTTATTCCCACATAAATTTACCTATGTGGCAACATGGAGTTCATTTTTTCCTAATTAAATCTAAACATTATTTAAATTGTTTTAACTTAGCCCACACGATTAAATACAAATTTTAACATTTAATCCAATAGTTTTTTGTTAAGTACAGCCAACTTTCATCTTTAATCTCAATTTGATTAAAAAATAGGTAGAATTTTTACAAACAATCTACACGTGCTCTCCAAACTTCCAAATTAATCAATGGAAGCTCTGCAATATTCATTCCCCTATTCAACTCCATTAATTCATCTCATAAACCTATCATAAATCATAAACCAAAACTTATGATATCTCCTGCTCTGTCACATCAGACCCATAGACACTCAACGACGACAACAATAAGAACCTAATAGTTGAGTCTGGTTTAATTGAGCTTGGGGCCTGGTCAGTTGGTGCGTCGGCCTTAATAAAATTGTGGGTAGTTAAATTTTAATTAATGTTTTAGATTTATTTAGGAGGTAATAAAATCCATGTAGGCGCTACATAGGTAATTTATGTGAGAATATGGTGATTTAACAGATAAAGGATAAATATGGCCTTAAAGTTGAATGGCAACGGTAAGTATATCAAGTAAGTATAACGAAGGATAAATATAACCCTTTTCTAAGAATACAGGGACAAATATGACTCTTTTCCGTAAAATGATTACATAAAATTTCGCTCTTTCTCCTCCCTACCCCTTTCTCTAACTTGCTCTCTCCCTCTTTCTCTGCTTATCTCCCCTCTTTCTGCTACGTAATTGATGTTGAACAATCATGGAAGGACCACCAGTCAAAGCATAACTACATCAAATGTATGTATTTGAATAACTATATCTCTGTATTCATCTTTTTCTAAGTGCATAAATATATTATAAATTTGATATCAAATAGATAAATTTATACATAAATGCTTTATTACATTAAATATATCAATACCCTCTCAGAACCTATATCACGTACTATACACTTGATTTAATGCCAAAAGCCAAAACATATACACCAAAGAATAGAGGACAAGTCATGTGTGCAGTGTGACAAATCTTAAATTGCATGCGTAATCTCCTACTTCCCTCTTCCTCTCTTTGTTCCCTATATTTGTTTGGTAAATTTTATTTAAATATTTAAATTAAAACATATTCTAATTGAATATTTAAATATATGATAAAGTATTACTGTTATATTTTGAAAAAGTTTTTGCGTTTTTCTTAAATTTCATTACATAGATAAATTATAAATATAAAAATATATTCCTCTATTAATTATACACATCAACATCCATTTGAACGCCTGAGGTTTTATAACTTATTCTTCAAAATGTGTATAACTAAAAGAGAATAACATAATTTAAGTGGTTAACTTAATAGTGTGACAAACATTTAGAATATGCACAAACTCTTTCAAAATATTGAATTAAAAATGTCTAATAGATATATTTTATCATAATATTTTTAGATACTTAATTGAAATATATCATAATTTGAGTGTCTAAATGAAATTTATCGTATAACTATTTAATGAGGTGACAATCAATTTAAGCCTAAAATCTATGTTTCTTTAAATTATTATAGGAGTATAACACAAACTAATTAACAAAAGATGAAGCCCATAATGTGCCTCACTTAACTTCCTCCATTAAACCAAACAATATATCTTCTTCTGTTTCTGCCAAAAGAAATTGGAGAATTCAAAAGTTTCTAGGAGCAGTACATGTTTTTGTCTTGTAGTTATTTGTCTTGGTATATACTTAATTGACTTTTTATCCTTTTAATGTTTTAGGTCCACAAAAATCTCACCCCCTTTGTTAATATCTAAAAGCTTTTTAGTGCTCATATACTAGTAAAAAACAAAGTTAAAATATACTAATAGTATATGATTAGTGGACATTATTAGAAACTAGTAAGTGTTTTTAGTGTCTCATGCCTGTGGCAGATAGAGGCTTGGATTTCTTTTCTGGACCTTATAATAAAATCCAGTCATATACATATCTTTATACTACTTTTTCACTGTGCTCTAGATTTACGTACGTTTGACCTAGCTATACTATACATTGGAAATAATTTTGGTTTAATTAACTTTGTATACTACTTTTTCGTTTTATATTTTATATGATGTAGTTTGATTTGGTATCGAGTTTATGAAAGACTTTGGAAACTTATAGTCTAAAATAAGTGATAGATATTTGTGTGATTATAAATCATTTTATTAAGTTAATATAAAAAGTATTATTCTTTTGAAACAAACTAAAAAAAAGTGAATCATATAAATTGAGACAAATAAAATATAACTTAGACGAGAAGAAATTGTTTGAATGATAAACAAGCAAAATCTTTTACTATAAGTAGATTAAGTAATACGAAACAAATGGATTACTATAAGTTTTAAGTAGTACTAATAAGCAATTGCTTGAAAGCATTAACATGTGACAACCCACAACCTAGTAAAAGGTAAATAAACCTAGAATTCTACGAACAAAGACTCAAATAATTATCATAAATTTAAAAGATTGTACTCAAAGTCTTTAAACAAATGAAAATTGGGTTCCCCAAGAGCCCTATAATAGAGTAATAAATTCATAATCACAAAAAACTAATCATTTTGAAATAATAAAGCCCATCATCACTTATCACTCATCACCATCTACCCCAAAATCATCATAATTCCATGTTCCACTTTTTCTTAAAATAAAGAATCTTTCCGTTTGTTAAATTATTTATTTTCCGCAGACAAAATCATTACAACTTTTACTGTAAAAACATTAAAAGAAAAAATATATTATTTGTTACTCTATTAACAGTGGAAATAATGGTAAAAAAAAAAAAAAAAAAAACAAATTTGCACAAGTACTCTTTTTTTTTTTCTTCAGTCGTTAATTGTTTTTCTTGAATTATCACAAGTTCTATTTTTATTTTTTTTTAATTTCAACTATTATCATTTATATATTTAAAACATACTTAGTTGAGTAAATGATGATAGTTTAGATTTAAAAAAATGATAGTTAATCTAATCCATTTCAATTGGTGCTTTAATATACATGGTGATAGTACAAATAGAAAAGACAAACAACTAATGGTTCAACTGTGAAACTCATAAAAAGATTATAATTCAAATGTATTTTTAACTCCTAATAGTACTAGTACTAATAACACGAAAATTTTTAAGATGGTAGAGGCACAACCAACAATAGTTGTGTGAGGTTCCACCCAATTTTTGACATTTAAATTTGTGGGTAGATTTGTATTGTTTTACCTCCTACTCACCACCCACCCAATTCCCTTATCCACCCACCCCTCTTCTTTTTTCTTTTTCTTTTTTCTATCTAATAATAAAAATAAAATTAACTTCCAAATACAATTAAAAAAAATCAATTTTAGATTGAATTCATGGTACAAATACTTCATTTTATTTTATAGATTTGTCTTACAAAATAAAATCGAAACAGAAAGGAAAAAAGGTCTTCTTTTTCTTATTTTTATTTATGAGTTTGCTTGTTATTTTTGAATAAGTTGTTATGGAGATTTTTTTTTAGTCAAATTGCTAATTATTGCATGCTATTTAGATAAATAGTTTATATTTATTAAAAATAATTGCATCTAATTAATTTATATTCTAAAGTGAATGAAACACAATTAATTTGAGTTTTGACTTAGTTTAATACAATTATTTGTGTTTTGTGTTTGTTTGATACAATTAAAAATATTGGATAATAAATTTATTTTTTAATATTAACAATTTTAAAGACATTTTAGTTATTCCAACAAATAAGTTATTTATCAATATACTTTTTAATAAAACACATTATTTCTGCTTCAACATTTTTATCTTTTTATCTCTAAATTCAGCTTAAGCACTTAAAAAGTGTTTTTAAGTACATATACCTAAAAATTACTAAAATTTAGCTGAATCAATCATCTCTAATTCTAGTATTTTCATTAATTTTTAGTTACGATTAAATATTCTCAGAAACTTTGTGAATAAAAAATAGTCAAATAAAATAAATTAACTTCTATTATACCGTATCAACCTCATTTATTTTCTTTATATATAAGAGCATGCTTTAATATATCATTTATTGTCTTTTAGTTTTAACTTTTTTTCAATTACCAAAAGAAAGAATATATTTTTATCATCTTTCACATTTCCATTTTTAAAGAACTGTATTTTTTGAAAAAAAATAATGAAAAGGATAAAAGAAAAGAAAAGGATAAGGGAATAGGGGCACGTATGAGGAGAAGTGAGTGGGGATGGTGAGGGGAAGGTAAAAACATGTACAAATGGGCCCACAAATAAGTGTCAAAAATTGAATAGAGTTTTATACGACTATTGTTGATTGTGCCTCTACCATCTTAATTATTTTTCCTAGTAACACTAATAAATATTCTTCGTTCCATATTATTTGTCTACCTTTTCTTTTACACGTTCTTTAAAAAAATTGTAAATTAAAAAAAACATTTTTATTAATATGTCCTTTAATGTGTTTTAATACACTGACAATCCAAATCGTAGTCAGTGTTCGTCATTTAATTAAGCGCGGCGTGGTCTGCTAGTCGTGTTAAACCATCCAAAAACCTCTGGTGGTACAAATTAGACTGCTTCCGTAGAAGCAGGTAGTAACCTAACCTTTAAGAATTTGTTCAAGGGAGAACCTCTGATCTATCAATGGAAAGATCTCCATGTGTGGCGTGACAAGGAATCTTGTTTCATTTTCTGATTTCAGGCTCTAAAGCACGAGCATTAAGTTACTTATGGAATCTAACTTCTCGAATGTCATTTCCAACGATTACAATTTCATCAACACATACTAAAAGAAATAAACATAACAATTTTCACGCCAACGATTAAAAAAGATAGTGTGGGATTGAAAAAAACTAGCATCCACAGAAGCAGATTTGGCAAATCCGTTTCATGTGGCTTGTTTAAGTCCATAAAGGAATTGATTCAAGCAGCAAACCGAGTTCTTTCCTTGTGGAGAATATCCATTAGGGGGAGACATGTATAATTTCTTTTTTTTTTTTTAAACATGTTAAGGCTTTATGCTCTAACTTACCTTTATAACTTTAGTTATCGTCGCGGTCCAGCTTAAAAATCATTGAACTAGCTATCGGAGAAGGAAACTTCAACCTATTTGTATGTTTTATCTATTAATATTAAGATTAATAAAGGAAGTTTTTTTTAAATAATTTTATAATACTTTAAAAAGAATTAATTTTAAGAGTAAAATGAAAAATATTTAATTATTTATATTTTTATCCTTATAAATTAATAAATAATTTAGGATAAATATTTTTAATAATGTAAACAAGTAATATGAAATTGTTTGAGCAGCACATTCCCCAACTTTTCATTACGAGCACACATTAGTACACAAATTCAAAACAATTCCCGTGAAAAGCCCAACACACTGACAACTCTCTTTAACATCTCTCTATTTTCTCCTCTTTCTTTGTGTACTCTGTTTTTTCTTCCTTTAAATTACCTCAAAAAGCTTACATTATTTGTTACTCTCTTTAATCCCTTTTCTCTCCACTTTGAATTTAGCACCAATTTTCAGTATGGAAAATGTCTCTATGTTTTGTGTGTTTTTCTTCATTCTTGGAAGTGTAATCTTTCAGCTTTCCCAAAGTGCAACTGTAATAGTTGATGGAATTTCACTATGGAAAAATCCAACTGTCCACATTGGGGATTCCATTAGTAAGTACTTTCTTTATACTATTATGAACCATTTGCTGTTTTTGGTACCTTTTTGATTTGACCAAAAAAATTTTCTTCAGTTTTTCAGCACAAGTATGAGTATAATGTGTACATTTTCCAGAATCAGAATGCCTTCAATGTCTGCAATTTCACTCAAGCTACACTTCTTACTAAATCTGATTCCAAGTCTTATACGGTAAGTTCCTCTTTCACTTACTGTTGCTACCATTTGGCTTTATATTTTGAATTTAAAGTTGTGTTTGGACATGCATTTTACCGCTTGAAGTTTTACAAGTGAAAGTTCAATTTTTGAGAACTTCAAAAATATTTAACAAAGTCCAAAATGTATGGTGAAACGCTAGCTTCATGTGCGATTTAAAGATTCAACTTTTTGAAAATGCAACTTACTTCGTCAGCATTTCAAACTTCACATCTGAAATTGAAAAGGGTGTTAAGGAGTTCTTTCAATTGCTGCATAATTTCAAGATTCAAGCTAGAATTTACTGAGTATTAGTTGTTACGCCAAAGTCTGGAATTTCTTGTAAATAACTTCAATTTCTTCCAAATTTTCAAGATTCAAGACTAGAATTCAAAAGGGTGTTCAAAAATCTGCAGAAAGATTCCATTTTTTAAAATTCTTTTTGTTGAATTAATTGCAGTGGCACCCTTCAAGGCAAGGTGTTTTTTACTTCTCATTCAACAATGGGTCAAATGCAGCATGTTTACAAGGCCAAAAACTAGCAATTAAGGTATCTCTTTCAACTCCGGCGACAAGTCCAACCTTCTCGCCGGAACATCCACCGGTGATATCCGGCGGCGTTGTTTCATCTTCTCCGGCATATCCATGGCCTTTTCATCCCAGAGAAGCCACTTCCCCTAGCCCTTCACCGAGTGCTCTGTTTCCGGCAAATGGGCCAATGGTACCGGAAAAAGGAGATGAAATTCCGTTTATTAACAGTAATCCGGCGGTTCCATTGCCAACTGGTGAAGTAGACTCTGCCACTATCCGCCCTTTGCCAACTTCCGGTTCTAATCACCAGGTAATTCATCAAACTTTTGCGTCAATTTATCTGACATGGTTTGATTCAGACAAAATAATAGACAAAATATAAAATTAATATATTCCTAATTATAGAAATATGATTTTTTTTTTGGGCACATCCAAAAAAAAAAAAAAAAGTGTCAAGAAATTTAAATTTATTCTGAATAATTTAATGATTTTTAAAATTCTTGATGTCAAGATATCAAGAATTTGGTTAAAGGTATATGCATATATAATAGTGAGTCATCATGTCCAAAAAGAAAAAGGTAATAGTAAGCAAAATGAATAGTAGTAAAGTTGGTTTAGGATTTTTTTTTTAGGAGACGAAAGTGCTTAATTTGATTTTTGCGGTCCATATAATGTACTTTTTAAAGAGGAAATTTTGGACTTTCTTCAGTCTTTTTTTTTTTTTAAAAAAGGAAAAAATACCTCATATTTTTGGTGTTGGAGACATTTAAACAATTTTCTTCAGTCAGTTGTTCAATATTTTTGCTTAAAGAAAAAAAAAAAAAAAGGAAAAGCCTTGGCGGAGTGGCATATCAGAAAAAAAAAAAAAGAAGCAAGAAATAGAAATGAAATAACTCGATCAAGAGGAGAGGAACGAAGAACAAAATTTTACGACAGCTACTACCAATAGTTTACTCAAAAAAAAGAGAGAATTAATTCCAGAAATAACTACTGGTTGACTGCTAACCATTTTTTCATTTATTACTTTTAAGGTTAGCCTTTTTTAATTTATTAGGAGTATTGTTAACATCTTTATTACTATTTGTTTTTTTAAAAAAAATCTCTTAATGACTTTTCCCTTTTTTTTTTTTGGTTAGTCTATCTTCTTTTTTATTTTTCTATTTTTTTTTTATCTTTTTCTTCTTTTATTTTAAATTAAAATAAATTAGACTATAACAAAAAATAATAGGGAAAATTACGAAAATCACTAATTTATTTAATTAAATCAAATTTACAAAAAAATATGTCTATAATTTATTTATTTGTTGCAAATGTAAACAAGAATTATATCTAAAATATGACTATTTTTTGTAATTTGTTTTACAAATAAAACTTCTTAAAATTATATAAAAATTCAAATAGCAAAACGAAACTTAAATTTCTATTTGTTCTTTTTGTAAAAAAAATTAATTTTCTTTTGAACAAATGAATATGTATGTGTGATATCTTGGCAGTATATGATATATACATATACATGTTGTAGATGATTGAATAATATTTTTATGAAGGAATAACGTTGTAACATATGATACTCTGTTATGAAATGATATATATCTTGCGGTATCACATTTGATGGAGAGGTAACTTTTTCAAGTATATCAGGTCAACATATGATATATATACCATGTATAGATGATTGATCTCTTTTTTTTTTTTTGAAAATAAATAAATTAGTTAATTATGATATTTTTGTAAATATATGATATATCATCTGAGTCAGTTATCTATGATACCGTGTTTATATATATATATATATCATGTGAAAATCATAAAGGATTGAGTTATTTTGATGGAATGGATGATTCTTATAATACCATATCAGTATATTATATGTGAGTATCATAGATAATTGATAGTACAATATTTTTTTGAAGGAATAAATTTGCCTTCTAAAATACCACGTCCGTATATATTATATCATCCGGCACTAATTAATTGTCATTAGATTTGATGTTAGTATATGCTTTAAGGACATTTTAGTGAGTGCTAATTGCCGCTAAAAATACATATTTAGCAGCAATTAAGCTATTGTCTCTAAAGATAAATTTTGGTGTAGTGTAAACCACACAAAAAAGATATTCAAACTAATCTAACTTAAAATTTTAATTTTTTTAAGGATTTTTGAAATTTCAAGAACGAACCCAAAAAAAGAAAAAAGAAATAGAAAAAGATGATTAAAAAGAAGAAAAAGAAAGAGGGGAATTCATTTAAAAATAACCAAAAAAGTGAATGAAAAGGAAAAGAACAAAAGGGACAAAAGGAGGCTGATGATAGTGGTACTGATTAGATTCATTATCAGTTCTAACTTTATTTTCATTGATGTTTTTAAGTACTTAATTAATTAATTTTATTTTATTTTGAAATTTGGAAATGCAGGTGGTGGGGTTTTCAGCAATTCAAAGAAGTGTGTGCTTTGCAATTTTCTTAATGATGCTTTAGACAATGCTAAAAAGGAGAGAGAGAGAGAGAAAAGTTTGAAATGTAAAAAGAGAGATTCCACTCTTGGGATGTAGTTTTGAATCTAAAGTAGCATTAAAAGGGGGTGATTATCATCATGATTAGTACTAATATAATGTGTAATATTGCTATCCTTTGATCCTACTTTGGTATTAGTTTAGTTTTGGCACCTTATCATTTTACTCCTTCCTTTTTTTGTTATCAAACATTGTTCTCTTCGTCTCAAATTATTTGTCGTAATTATTAAAATCAATTATAATCAAATCATATGCCATTATAGATGGGACTTACGGACTAATACCTCTCGGTGCATTTTTAGTGTGCCTAGCCTTGAAGCTCATCTCAGAACTCGCATAGTGTAAAGAAATGGATCTTGAGTCTAACTCAACCCTAAAAGCTAGCTTATGAGGAGACAACTATCCAAGTTCAATCTTGGACCTAATTCAACTCTAAAAACTAACTCATATGAGAAGATTGTCCAAGCCCATATGAAGAGATCATCCATAGACACCTAAAAATACACTGGTATTAATAAGGCCTAACAAGGAAGATTCAGGATTGCTAGCATCCTTGTAGTGAGCTAAAAGCCCAAGACCAAATGTTCCAACAATTCAGGTTTTAATGTATAAAGCCCAAGGCTAAAAGCTATGATGGCATCTGTTCATTTAATAAGCACATTGTAGTGAGCTAAGGAGATATGTTAAATAGAATTACAATTTGCAAGGCAGGCTAAAAAAAAGTTGTTTGGTAGCTGCTTAGAGTTATACAAAAATTAATGATATAGGAATTAGTTATGAGTGAATCTATGCATTTTTATTTTATGTAGATATTAGTTATTCCATCTCCTATCCGCATAAAATAACACATAGATTTCCTCATAACTTACACATATTAGTTATGCGGGTTTTAAATTGTCAACTGAACATCATATATTAATTTTATATATGAATAACTTATTTTCTATCTACCTACCAAACGGCGTAAAAAGTTATTCGAAAATTAACACCTAAATAACTTATTTCTTATCTAGCTATCAAACGGCCATAATTAAACGAACACACCTTAAAGAAAAAGTGATACAAAGTGCTCATAATAATGCTATGCTTTTATAGGCTCAATTACAAACTCATAACCACACAACAAATTGAACCTAGTAATCACCAAACTCTCTTTTTACAATCAAACGAAAGAAGGAAAAAAAAAGAGTCATAGAAAATAACAACATTCATGCTATGTTGTTAGCCTTTTAACCTTTTCTTTTCACAGATTGATTCTTAGTTCTTATGAGATGAATGACAAACACAACAAGAGATAATATTAAGGCTGATCCTGCAACAATAGGCACACAAATTTTTGAGCTCTTCTTAGGCACATTGTCATCTTCCTTTTTCCTTGATGTTACACTAGCTTGATCATCTTTATGTTCATCCCTCGAACTCGATGATTCAGCTTCATCATGACCTACAAAATCTCCGCGAGGCTCGTTGCTCTGGATGTTTGAGTCTACATTTGGTATTGATTCATCCTTAACAACGTGTTTTTCGACTACTTCACGTGGTTTTTCTATGCTTTCTAATACATTCTCCACAATTTCTTTCTCCTTTTCTTGATTTTGCTCTGCTTTTGGCTTATCCATATCTTCTTTAAATGTGACCTTTTTAGAAATTTTGTTAGCTACAATTGGTAATTCTTCATGTTCCTTCACTTCAACAAATTCAATTCCAAGAATCCCTTTTACTTTCTTTGGCATTTTAACTGTCAATATGGATTTTTCATCATCAAATCTAGCCTTAATTTTATCCAAGATAACCCCATCTGGAATCTTGAAAGCCTTACTAAATTTTCTAACTTCTACATCTTTTTTGATCAATTTCCACCCTACCATCACGGTTTCTTGAATCAATTTTTCACCCCTTATCGTGATAATAGTCCCTTCTTCATTAATATCAACCTTGATGTTTTCTTGTATATAACCTATATACAGAGCTTTTACATATTAGAAGTAAGTAGAAATGAACATGAAAATGGAAAAAAATTACTGTGTATGATGAAGGGAAAAATTGACCTTTCAAATGGACAGTAAGGATGAACATTGTGTCTGTTTCTGTAGACTGGAAAAGAGGGCCAGCTCTGTCTTTTGCAAATTGGAATTCAGTAGAGGAGGATTCATTTGCAACTCTTGTTAGTTTGAGTCCCATTTCCATTTCCATTTTTCGCGGTTTTTCGCTACAAGAACTTTGATTATGCAAGATGAAATAAAGTTTTTTTTTCTAGTCCAAAACAATGCTAATGCATATGTATGCTAACATAAACATGAGAGAAAAAGAACATATACTTTGCTTCATGACAAATTATACTTTGATTCAAGGATTACAACTTGTTATAGATGAAAGTTTGTATTCGAAGTTTTGTCAAAGTCTGATGAAATTATTGACAACAATAATAACATACTCAGTGTAGTTTCACAAGTGGAGTTTGTATGGTGTGTCTTGTGGGATAGGCAAGCAAAAAGGAAAAGGCCTTGTTAAATGTGTGCACATTGCCTTTCCAATTGGACTTCATTTGTACTACACAATGTGACACTTTTTAAGTTTAGTATTGCATAAGATTGATTCTAAATTCTTCTTGCAGCTCAAACTCTATCAATGTTTTACAAGGCACACTTTTTTAAAATTATTTTTACCATAGGTCAAGTGACACTAGCATAAAAAGGCTCCATCAAATATGAATAGTCCTAGCCTATGTTTAATATCTTCCAATAATATTATTCTACTTTTGTTCAGCATCGTACTAATACGAGTTGGATTCAGAATTTTAAGTATATGATTTTTTAATCACAACTTTTTTGTTTACTCGGTTCTGAATATATATTTTAAGACATATTGCCCCAATATTTTTTTAAAAACAAAATATGACATTTGAGCTAAAGCTATTGAGTTCTGTCTAACTGTACAAATCCACAATTAAAATTACTATTAACTTCTTCTAGAAGTTCTCTAATTTAGCATTAGATGTGATTCGAAGTATTATCTACTATAATACAGAAAGATTTTGGGTCACAAAGACGAAGTATATCGAAGCAATCACGATATGCAAGCAAAGCTCATGACCTACTTGCAAAGTCTTTAGCTAAAGGTTTCAGTTTCAAATTTTCCGAATTGAGTTATCTTTAGTAGAAAGTGTTTTTATGTTCAAAATGCAATTCGATCTAATCAAACTACTCTTGTGTCAAGTTAAAGTTAAGATGTCTATATGGTAATTGATAATTAACAAATTACTTAAGATGTATATGTGATTGTTATGAACAATTTTAAGTGACCATCTATATATTTCCGCTTTTCTATTATATAAAATCTATTTTCTTGTTTCCAATTGGAAATAGAAGGGCTTGGACCATAAAGATGAAATATAGGGCAATTCGGTGCACAAAGCAATCCAAATATACACTAATTGAAACCCTTTTTTAACTTTGAGTTATCAATTTGAAAATTAGCTGAAATCTTCCTCAAATTGTCTCCAAACAACCCCAAAATTAATATTCAAGCCCATTTAGATGTTTCGAACAAAATTCGATATCATCCGATTAAAATAAATCACAACTACGCTGATCAAAAGATTTCGAACCAAAGTTCAATGGTCTTTAATAATATTTTCAAGTTTCTTTCTTCAAACTTAAGTAGTATTTTCAATGTTATATTCATATTTTTTAAGAAGCAAGCTGTAGCGTAGTAGTAGATCTCCGCTCGTATCCTTGGTAGTTGGAGTTGTTAAATTTTAGATTTCATAGTCATATGATTTCAATGCTTTTAAGAGTGGGTGGGTGGGTAGGAGTGGGGGAGATGAGTTTGACATGATGTCGATAAATGGTAAAGGCATAATATGATGGCTAATTTCTCATAAAGACACACTAACAATGCTCTTGGCCTTGCACATTTATCCTAAATTGGACATGTAATATAATGTTGCATACTTTCTTAACACCAACTTTTTAATAAAACTTGGGGATACAATAAGTTGAAGAATGAAGTGATAGGCCTCCAACTTAAAAAGTTATTTAAAAAAATCAATGATAAGACTATAGAGTCAGTTATGATCCATTAAGTTAGCTCAGACTTGGATGTTGGTTTCCAAATCCATGTGATGTGTTTGTGTTGGATTTAACTGAGTCTTATATGCTCTTGGTCCATCAATCAATTGGGATATGCATGTTCTACTCAAAGCTGATGGATCTAGATTAATAACAGAGTTTGTTCGATCAAGCTTTTGAAAAGTTAAAAATATTTATCTCTTGTCTTGCTTCGCTATTTAAATTTTAAATTATGTTGTTGATTGTGAATTGTGATCACTCACTTGTTCTAAGTTTAACTTGTGTATATAAAATAAAATAATTCTGAGGATTAGTTTCAATCGACTTAAAGCTCAAATATAATCAATTCATTCCACAATTGTGTGTTTTATCACTTAAAAAAAATGAGTGAATAAAGTGAAAAGATTGTGATTTTGGAATTGTGAATAACAATAAAGTATTTACAAGAATATTTTCTATAATAGAAAAGGATTGTCATCATTTTTTTTTTCCCACCTGATGAGAAAATTCAAATTCGCTCCAGAAAGTTCCACATTGAGGGTAAAGCGCTCCCTAACAAAGGTGACTCCGTACCCAAGAAGGCTCTAACCCGAGACATCTTGGTTAATGATGAAAGAGTACTTACCACTCCACCACAACCCTGACCGTCATCATTTATTATTATTATAGTACTAAAAGAGAGAGAAAACCAACTTTTGGTAATTAAAGCATAATAAAAACTGGTTACATACTGGAAGGGGAGGGACCTTTTCTCATTTTGACCTCTCATATACTTTTGGTAGGTATAGAAAATGACAATTCAAATTTATTGTAAGTTGGTATATATATACTTCCATAAATCTTATCTCATTTGAGTGAATTATCATATCATTGCCCAAGCTGCTTTGATTGATGTATTAGAGAAAATGGTACTATATTATTGACTATTATTTTTATACAAAGTAAATCATTATAATATTGACACTATGGTGCGTTAATCCTATTTTGATACACCATATTCATTTAAAACAATAACAAACCAAGCAATTAATAAAAATAATATTAGGTGTAATTCTATAATTTATCCTAGTTAATCCTGATTAGAATTGTTTTTGTTTTCTTTCACATCTGGTGTATTTTAAAAATATTTGAAATAATATAAATAACATATACTAACATGTTTTAATAGGACTTAGTATATAAGATGGTCACTCAAATAATAATGACAAAAACACTTCAATATTAATGGTTCAAAGAGAAAATATCCATTCAAATAATAATGACAAAAACACTTCTTATTAAAAGAGGAAAATATTCAGAGACAAATATATGTAGCTTCTTTGCTCTAAAAAGGAAGTTAATGGATAAGAAACTTGTGTACACTTTTAATGGTAATTAGTGAAGAGGTATATAGAAATGGTTATCGAATTAGCTGTCCTCGCTAAATAATGAAGATGAATAGTGCTATATCATCTTTACACTTCTACCAATTAGGTGCAAAGTCAAACCATAAAAATAAAAAAAAATAAAAACTTCTTCTATATATAATCTATCCTCAACTCCAAAAAAAATGGAAAAAAACATTAACCGATTTTTAATATAAAGAATAAGAAAACCTCTCATAGCCACAATGCTTTAGGCAACCCTCAAAAATGAGAAAATTTTACCTACTTGTTGAATTTTATAAGAATTAATTTGGCCAATAGCAAAAGCAATATTATTTTATACACTAAATAATAGGGGTATCTAGAGAGGATGTGCCAACGAATTGAAGACCTTTTGGAATTTAATAAAGGATTTAATGATGTCACGTGAAGAAAAATAATATAATATAATGTCAATGGCATGATTCAATCTTATTGCAAATTTTGCAACTTGCAAGTAGCAGTTGAGATGTCCACATGACATTTTCATGCATCTAATTATTTGGCTACTTGGTTAGTAATTATTTTCTATAATGTTTCTACCTCTTATAAAATTCAAAGAAATGGACATTCACCGCTTGAGTAAAATGGTTGAAATTCTTTCACTTTAAAAATTAGGACGATTCATATCCAATTTTGCTTTGGAAAATATACGACTATACACAATTCTTCAGTGCAAGTGGAAGCCCCTCTCTCTTTCTCGATTAGCCTAAACTTAGTTTGATAGAGATATGAGTCCTGAAAATGAAAACAAATTCTCACAACATGAGTTAATTATGACTACCCCATACATGTGTTATCAATTAATCCCACAATGAGCTAGGATGCGTGCACTAGTTGTTGGTATTTCATGCAAGGTAGTTTGATTAGGTTTCCAATTTTCTTATACACATACTAACTTTTGTATTCCACTCATTCTTTATTAAATTAAGAAAATAAAAGAGAAAAGTGTTGTAAAAAATTGGATGATTTTTCACTCAAGTAAGTGTTTCAAAACAATAGACATCAAACAAAAATAATATATTTAGTATAATTTTACAAAACAGAGTATGAAGAAGATAGAATGTACGCAAATCTTATTTCTAACTCAAAACTAAACAGAGCTTCTGAAATATCCATTAAAAAAGAAAAGCAAAATCTGGCATTGAGGTCAATGGTTAAAACTTAAAATAAAGGAATAATGTCAAAAAGCAATAATTTGGCAGTTACTTCATTTTTGTCATATAGATAGAAGCCATTAATATAGAACTTCTCCTAGATATTGGAAAAAATGTTGAGGTCCACTTTCTTTGTTGCCTGCCATAATATATATATTCAGCCAGCTAATATGCAACATACATTTATTATATGGCAATTAAAACACACCTTCAAAGGACTTGTTGATTCATTCAAGGAATGCCTCAAATATCTCTCACCACTTAGTGGCCTCTCATTATCCAATTGGTGGTAGCTACTAGTATATTGCATAATGTCAAATCTTCATTTTTGAACTTATTGATGATGTTAACGAACATGCCAGCTATGATCCAGTGCTCAAAATGAGCAATTAGCTGGCCATAAAAATATCAAAATCTAGAAGGGTTTTAGGGTGTGGGGTAGGGGGTTGGGGGAGTTGAGTTCATTTTTTTACCATGTTCTCAATGCTTTGATAAATTAAGCAAACATGTGAGATTGTATAAGTTTTTTAAGATGCCCCCTTTGTTTGTTGCTGGTGTTTGGATCATATCAACAAACTAACAAGATTTGTTGGAAAAAGTTTTGGTTTTATGCATTGTAGTGTAGGAAGGTGTGGAGAATACTGATTAGGGTAAAGGTCAGTAAGAAGTGGGGCATTGTTTTGTTGTCTGTTCATATTAGTAGTTAGCATTGCTTATGTAGTTTCTTGTACTTCACTTTCTGTTATTATCTGTTGTTACATGTACCTCGATTATCATAGCATTTTGTTGTAGTTTTGTTGCATACCAAGTCTCATATTGTTATCTGGATAACAGAATAACAACCTATTTCAAGCCCCATTGTTCTTGACCTAAATTACACCAAAATTTTAAATTAGAAACTAGTAAATAACACATAAATATATTGACTAAGCACCACAATCTTAGAACCTAATAACTCCATATTAAAGGTAGTTGAACAGCCAAGAACTAAAAAGCCTGGATCCAACGCAAGCGCGAATTCTTTACATTGTCAATATATGTAACTTTGGTAACTTTGGGAATAATCTCTATATATTTTTTTGATTTTTCATCTGATGTCTAATATCTGCATTAAAGTCCGACTGAATTCAGATTCACATAAAAAAGTTCCACATTGGGCTAAAGTGTTCCCTACTAGGGTCCATTTAACTTGTGCACATGAGTTAAGACAAAAAATAAAAAAAGAAAGTCATGTTAGTCTTACCAGACACATTTATTCACATAAGAGTATTTACAAACGTGGCTTCCATAAAAAAAAATACATTGTCTAAGTCAACAAGAAAGGTAGAGTTTTGACCAAAATCACATGCTGAAGAATTATTTAAATTTTCATGGAAGATGAGAAAATGTAGAAAACATACAGTCCATGACAAAGCCAGCTCTAATGTCAGAACAAAAACAAAATTGGGCCAACAAAGGCAACTCCAAAAGTATCAATGTTTTGGGATTTGCAAAAGGGTTGTCTTTGATTTAAAGATAAAATGAGACTCAATATAAAAATGACCATTCCAGAGACAGAATGGCCAAGTGATGAACAGAGACAGAACCTTTTGAAAACAGAAAGAAAATCACTAAAATGTAAACTGAACAGTCAATGACATTCCTTTATACTGTAAAATCTCATTTTCTAAGCTTCATAGGAGAAAGTCATAATAATAAAATGTAAACTTGGCAATTTCATTGACATACTTAAAAGAAAATGTCAAACAAGAGATAGAAACAGAGTGACAATGAATGATTTTAACATCTTTATCTAGAAAAATTCTATTTCAATGGCAACAACAACGGGACATAGTGTAATCTCATAAGTGGAGTCTGGAAAAGAGTGTTGTGTATGCAGTCTTACCTTTTATCTGTTTATGAAATGTACCAAAATTTATACCAAGATTGCAAGCAACAACAACAAAAAGAAACTGAAAAAGGAAACTCAGTTAAAGAGTTAAAAAGCAAACTTAAGTCATAAGTGATTATACAATCCCAAACAAGATGAATATCACCAAAAATGGATCAAAGATCCACTTTTTTCCTAATTTCTTTACAAATATGAGGTGAAAATACACCTCTTTAAACTACTTATTTTTGTGGCACCATTAACCATTCTCCCTCATCTAAAAAAAGAAAAGAACAAAAGGGGAAAATGTATATATCATATTATCCTCATGTTCTAACCCAACAATGCAACATGTTGTTTCACTCATGATTCCCTCGTCCTATAGAGTCGAGGCCTTCAGTCCTGCTCCGAACGATTCTATGGAATACTTCCCTAACCTGGCGCTCTAAAGGGTCTAATCCATTCTTTAGACCATCATAAACAAGCCCAAGTTCATGAACTCTTAGCTTCACTTCTCCATCTTTTTCCTCTGTAATTGGAAAATGAACAGTATCGATCAATTCATTCATGTGGTGAGCGCATTTCTCCATCTCATGAATCTCCTTCAACAATCCACAAGCATTTCTACGATCCCTCTTCTTCGATTCCTCCAAAATCCTTTCGTGGAGGGATAGGATTGGGATGGCCCAGACGAATTGCCTAGTCACATAAAAATGTGTCTGCAGGCCACGGTCCTGGCATGGTATTGCTGCCACAAGTGCCCACATTACAAAGTATAACACATAACTCATTGTGAAAACAGCCAAGGCTAATCCATTGGTAGCAATAATTTCATTATTTTTGGGAGCAACTAAGTTGTTACCAATTGCTTGAAGCTGCCTAGCAGCAGACCAATTCCTAGAAACACTCCATGACAATGATCTAAAATGCCCTAAAGACTTATGATCATTCTGAGTATTGTTTCGCCCAAATGACCTGTTTCTATGAGCGACAGATGTATTAGACTCCTTCTCATCAAGCATACCAATTGCGAAATCAATCAAAGCCTTCTTGGCACGACGAAATTGACCTTCACCAACACACCTCTGATTTTCCAATGCACACAGAACAATCTCCAACTGCTTCTGCCACTGTTTTATCTGCTCAATTCCATCCCTTATCGCGTTACAAACATCCAACCCCTTCACACTCCTATCGAAATATTCAGTAACGTATCTGTCTATCGGAGGTTTGTTCAAATTAGCAGTGTTGTTGAACAAAATAGATCTGAATTGCTCCTGGCAACAGAGGAACACATCCAACAGCTTACGGATCCACGGAACCGAAAGCAATTGATCAGAATCAACAGAAGATAATTCATTAAAACGCTCAGCCACTTGCTTCTGGAAAGCTTCGAGTTCTACCTCTTGGCTAGTCGCCTCATGAGCAGCTTCCATGGAATGCACTTGATCTCGGCGCATACTCAAAAGAGATCTTCCAAAATTTGTGAAAGATGCAGATGCTCCTTGATAATCTGTAACTGGCATTTCTAGATTACTTTTTTTTTTTTTTTTTCTCACATGAAACAGTCAAAAGAAAATTGAAAATCTGAAATCAACCCACGAATTGTTGAATAGAAATTGGAGAAATGAAGTGAAAAACAAACAAGAAATTCAGATCAAACCCAAAAAGCAATGAAAAACTTAAATTGGATTTGAGAGTCCCCAAATTATCAACAACCAAATACAAATGAAAAGATTCAAATAAGGATCAAGAATTGTTGAAAAAGCAATGAATTAAGAAGAGAGAATGAAGAACTTGGAGAGAAGACAAAGTCCACAAAGGCAAAGAAAGGATGTTTCTTGGGAACCCTAACAGGAGGAAAACGCCCTTATATTGTGCTCCATTTCGACCGCGTATATGGGTTTGTTGAATTTTTTATTTTTTATTTTTTAAAAAAAATAAAGAGAAATTTCAATGATTGTAAAAATTGTAAATTCTCAAAAAGGTACCCCACCAACTTTAATGGAAATTCAATGAAATATTGTGTTAAAGATTTTTAATTTTCAATAAAAAAAAATATCTTTGTTAAAAAGAAAAAATGAGATACGATGGATATATCAAATTAAAATATATATATAAAAAAAAGTGTTTGGAAGTTGAAAAGTCACCAGTTGAGCTGATTTGGCTTATAAGCATTTGATTTTATAATTAAGTATTTGTGATACTTTTCATACGCATATATAAATTAAATATTCTTTAAGTTAGTGTTTGGTTATAAATTTTAAATTAAATATTAGAAATTTGTCTTTCAATATCTATTTAATTAAAAAATTTACTTAGAATTTTAAAAATCTAAACTTCAAATATTTTCTAATTTTTAAAAATTGATTCAGACAAATTTTTGAGTATTAGAAACTTTCACTCACGGAAATTCAATTTTTTTCCCGAGTAACATACATATTCAAAAACAACTTTAAAATCTCAAAAAATTTTAAATTCAAAATTTATGGTCAAAACAAGAGCTAAGTATCATTAATTAGGGCGTAAATAAGGAGTTTTGGTTTAAATTTTTAGGTTAACACGTAGTATCACACGCAAGGGACGCGTTGATGTTCAATTAAGATGGGCCAATGTAAGAACGTGTAACATAAATTTTTCAAAAAGAAGAATCTATGATATTGACTTTTATCCATTGGATTTACTTTATTTGTTTGATTTGAGGGTCAAGATTAAATAAAATGTCAAATATGTCCTATTTGGGTGAACCTTTTTGGTCCTTAGCTGACATAGTCTTGTGAAACATATGATATAATCTAAGATAATAGATAATAGAAATGTAGTTAGGCAAACCTTTCATAATTATTTTTTAAAAATATGTTGTAAGATGCCGTATCAAAAAAAAAATTAATCTTTAAATTAAATGTCATTTTCTTAAAACGAGAGGAGTATTCTCCCGATCCATTTTAATTGTCATGCTTATTAGTATAAAGTATAAATACTGATTTAAAAAAATTACTGTATGACATACTCCTAATGTGTTGTGCTATTTTAATTGTCATTTTAGCTCAAAATATTCACTTTAAGGATTCAAGAGTATCATTGAGAATTATTTTCAATTATATTCTTTATATTATAGAAGTACTCCCTCTGGTCCGGTGTTCCATATTAAAAGTGTTATTTGTTTTTTTTATCATTTTATTTTAACTTAAATAAGTGGTGTTTTACAAAATAAAAAAATCATATTAATAATTATTTTCTTTTAAATTTATCGCTATTTAATTAAGTGATTTCGTGTAACATCGAAACTATATTTTAATGTGAACTTTTCCCTCAATCCTAACTTATACAACACATATATTTTTTTAAATTGTCCCAAAAAATGTCACATTTCACTTTAAAGTCAAACAAATATCTAATGTTATTTTTAGACCATAAATTTTTTAAAAAATTTATTTTTAATTTTTTTTATCAAGTCGAACATTGTCATATAATTTGAAACGAAGAAAGTATCTATAAATGTAAATTAGTAAGAATATGAATAACTTAGTAAATTACACTTTTTCTTATAATTTTTTTTTAATAAACATGCAAGACCTAAAATAACAATTAAAATAAAAGGGAATAATTAATTGTATATTACATTTGACCTTACACTTACCAAATAAATATTTAAAAAGATTAATATGATGAAAATAATTAGTAGCATTAAATTGAAACTAAAAAATAAATAAAATAATTTAATAATTTAACAAAATTAATTATTTTTTTAAAAGAGCATATGCCATTACAAGTAAAATGAACCGGAGAGATAGTATTAAATAAACATGATTAAGAAATTACGTAACTAAATATATTCTAATGGTGACATGTTTGGCATCTAATTGAAAAAACTATAAACCTAATTGATTATCTTACGACTTAAATGAGACACAGTCTTACGTATTAGTCATCATGTAATTGAGGTAAAAACCAAATTTATTTTTTAATTAAGAAATGAGAGTGTTTAATTTACCATTGACTAAATTGAATCTAATACCATAAAGAATATTAATCTCAGAGAGAATAGCAGATTATTCACTTCATATTAAATTAGTTATTCTGCCCCAGACTTGATAATTTAGTTATCTTTAATTAAAGGCCAATAATTAATTATTCATTACAATTGTAAAATCCATCTGAAATGATAAATGTGTCGAGGTAAAATATTAAAAATGTTTCCTAGGTAATTTTTTCTTCAAATTTAATTGCATAAATAATAGAGGCCTTATGTCATATTAATTCATTCCAGAACAATAAACTGAGTCGTTTAATAGATTTCTTTTTTATTTTTCAACATCACCTAAAATGTAATTAATTATTTCACATGAGATGAGAACTATTCTTCACTCTTTAAATATAATGTCTTTCACTTGTCTTAACGCGGTGCTCTTTTTCATTATTATCTACCCGTCTCTTTCCTCAAGTTATCAAGTGTACGTCACTACTATAAGTAGCATTCAAATTAAAAGCACAATTTGTGCTAAAAATAATATATAAAAAAGGAACTTAATCCATTTCTTTTAAATCCAAAAAAGACGAGAAAAAAGGAAGAAGAAGAGGTCGTCGAGGATGCACAAGCAGAAGACCAAATATTCATCACTATAATACAACCGTCAACGGTAGTGAAAATACATACCACACATATTTTGTCAAATCAAATAAATTCACAAAACTTGTATTTTACTTCCGCTGTTTAATATTTTAATTTTTCAAATTATATATTTAAAAAAATATAAAAATAGTACAGGTTACAATTATTAATACTAATACATGTATAAAAAAAGGAAAAATAGTCTGAAAATTACTTCGGCCGAAATTGCTGTTACGATATCATACTTTATGGAGGACCATTTACTCCCAGCACTTTTAATAGTGCATTTTAAAGGTATGTATGTGCCCACGTAGACATGTTACTATTTATAATTATGCAATATTTATGATGTCCACGTGGGCATATATATACCTTTAAATTACACTATTAAATAGTGTAGGGGGTAAAAGGTTCTTTCCAAAATTCGATATTATTACAACAATTTTGATCAAAGTTCAAATATATTCAGACTTTTTTCCCTAAAAAATAAAAATACAATTAAAGAATAATTCGCCCATCACATAAAGTGAGATAAAAAAATATATTAATTATTATAATTTATATAATTTTTAAATACTACTCCCTTCATTTCAAAAAGAATGACCTCCTTTTTTTTTAGTCTGTTTTAAAAAGAATAACCTCTTTCTTTTTTTGGTAAATTTTAATTTCAGCTTTTCACGTGACATGTTTAAGGCCACAATATTAAAGGACAATTTTGTACATTGGACATAACTTTAATTTAGAAGCATAAAACTTAAAAATCTTTTTTATTTTCTTAAATTTCGTATTAAATCAAACTAAATTATTTTTTATGAAACGGAGAGTGTAATAATATAAAAAATGATGTTAATTTGGACAGAAAAAGTAGGGTGAAAGCGTGAGTGTTGTCAGTTGTCAAAGTGGTAGAGAGAGATGTGTATATTGGCGCGTAAGGTGGACTGGAACTGGAACTGGACTGGACTGGGTCCGCTAGACTTCTCTAGAAGTACAACCTCTAATTATTGCATTTCCAAAACTTTGATAATGTCAAATGAAATTCGCCAATTCGGAAGAATTTAATAATTTTAATTGTTGTATATTTATTTTAATAAATATAATGTGTTGATGAATATGTTACAAATTGTAGTACAATTGAAAAATAAAATAACAAAAATAAGTACTTAGATTGAAACACGAATATTTAGTTTTTTTTTTTTTAAAGAATATTTAAGTTCCAAATTTGCACAATAACACCAAGTACCAACATAAAATATGTATAAACTATTAATTAAAACTACTTACTTAAGTGAAATTTAAAATTTCAAACACAAACTTTAAACTTTGAATAATATACTTATCCTCCTATAAATAACTTGATTTATCTGGCCAACTGCACAATACAAGATTTTGAAGGCCGAAAAAAATATTGAAAAGAGGTGATTATACAAGATATGGTGCAACTTCATATTATCAAGGATATAACTTTAAATAGATAGGAGTGAATCGCGTATTTAGGTAGAAGGCTAGTAGGTGTCGTAGAGTGTTGTCTTACTCTTGTGAAGGTTTAGGTCCGGTCATAGGATTGGTCATGTCTTTATAGTTGTGTTGTTATTGCTTTATGTTTTCCCATTATATTATTTTGTTGTTGTTATTGTTTTTCTCTTGTAAAATTTACTCTACTTTTCTTTTAAACTATGTTTTCTTCATTATTTTCTTCTTCTTTTCCTTGATTTTGGTACACTTAAGCTAAGGATCTTTCAAAAACAACTTTTATACCCCATGAGGTAGTAATAAGAATCACGTACACTCTACCTTTTCCATTTTCTACTTTGTGAAATTTCACTGTATATGTTGTTATTGTTATTCTCGTTTTGAAATACTTTTAGATATAAGGGATTGGTAAATTACTCATTTGGGGAATAATTCACTCATCACGATTTTTAATAGTTTATTTATATATCAATTTATATACGTTGTAAAGTTCTTGGTGGATGACTTTTCAATTTTCTTCTATCACAACTTTAGTTTGTCATCTTCAGCTTTACCATAATTCTTTGCGTTATTAGTTTGTTATAGTTGTGCTGTATACTTGTATTATTAATACTCATATATAATGTAGTCTGTTTTTCCTTCATCATATTGTTTAGGGTATATTTTCATGTATCAATGCCATCGTGATCCTTTTAAGTACACTTTTTACCTTAAAAGTATTAAATTATTTGTTAATTGTACTTAATAATATAACATACACACAATACTATTAGAAAAAATAATTACAAGAAATATGAATGAAGAAAGAAGATGGCAATGAGACGTGTAATCACTTTCTTTAAAAAGATATTGAACATATACATATTGGGAAAAATGCAATCAAATCCCTTCAGGATGCAACAAAAACGCTTTGTTTATACATGCAGATTTTTCTTAGGCTATTTCTGGAGAATTTTTGGGCCCGTTTGGCCGTGCGATATGGTATCATGATACGATATCATAATATGGAATTATGAGATGAAATTGAAGTGTTGTTTGGACATGCGATATGAAATTTTTGTGTTGTATATTTTCTCATAAACATAAGAATCCCATAAGTTGTAAAACTATTAAAATAACTCAAATTATTTATTCAATCTTACCAAATAAACAAAAATTTATAAAATTGCATAATAAATTATTACAAAGCTTTGTTCTCCACATAAGTAACTGTTTCATCTAACTTTAATTCAATAAAAAAAATTGAACATAAATTGTATTGTACTAGTCTTTAATAAAATCCTCCCACATAGTACGGACAATTTCCTCACGTTGAACCTGCATTTCTCGATCATGTGACCGAGAAGATGAACCAACATTGTTACTTTGAGTTGTATTAAATACAAAACAGTAGAAGTAATAAATTAGGTGTTGGAATAAATGAAGAGAACAAATTTATTACTCAACAATCGGTTGGTGTGAGTTAAAGTGACTATATGTTGGTGAGAATAATAAATTATATGTCGGTAAGAATAATAAATTTTAAAAAGTAATGATGTGATTATAAATTTTATTTACATATGAAATAAATGGTTAGTAGATATAAATGTGGGGTTGTTTTAACAAAATATAAACTTGCGGATCAATTTTTTGTATTAAAAATATCTCAAATCATGATATGGAATTTCCATATCATGGTTTTTGGAGAATATGGAATCACATCTCATGATATGGAATCATGAGATAGAATCGGTGTAAAATCGCATGTCCAAACATTGATTCCATCTCACGATTCCATTTCATATATATGGTATCGCATGGCCAAACGCTACTTTATATTTATAGAACTTAAGAGATGACTTTCATAAAAGTCGTGTTCTTTCATTATCAGATGACTTTTCATAAGAGTCGTGTTTTTTCATTAACAAATAACTTTTCATAACGAGGCCACAAATGGCTTCGATTCATTTTTGCCGTTATAATTAATCCTAATTTATCATCGCTAATAGTGTCAATTTCATACTTAAATTGCAAGTCATATTCTTTTTGTGTCAGTTGTCCTAAGCTCAACAAATTATGATAAACACTTAAACATAATAAACATCAGATACAGAGTAAGAAAAATCATTTTTTGAAGTAATTGGAATTTTTCCTTTTCCAACAACAGATACTTTAGAGTTATTACCAAGTCTTACAGTAGCTCTAAATGATTTATCTAAGATCAACAAATAATTTCTTATCCCAAACATATGATTGTTATAACCAAAATCTAAAAACCATTCATTTCTTTTATTTTCTTCTATTTCTGAGCTAGAAAATAATAAAGTCTCTTGTTTATCTCCTTTAATTTTAGCCAATTTGCATGTACTTCTCTATTTTCAGAATTTTTAAACCAACAATCTCTTTGACAGTGTTCAAATTTTTTGCAATTATGACACTGAACTGTTGATTTGTCACGCCTCAAAAATTTTTAATTATTTTATTGTTCCTTCCTAAAATTGTTATATATTGTTATCCTGTTGGTAAGAATAATTACATTTACCGCGACCTTCGAAAATTTCCCTTGTTCCCTTGTCATCTACCTATGAAATTTTGAACTCTTCAATTTGTTTTAGCCAAGTTTGATATCTTTTTCTTTGGATTAGGTTGATTTACCTTTGCTTGCAACATTTCATTAGTTTGTTGATTCAAGGACATCTCATGTGTCATTAATTCCCCTTCAAAATCATCAAGTACCAAAGTGCTAAGATATTTGGTGGCCTCAAGAACTGTATTTTTGGTGTGAAATTTTGTACTCAATGATCACAATATTTTTTTAACAATTTTAACTTGATCGAAGTCTTCTCCATTAGTTCTATATTGTTGACAATATTAATGACTCTTGTAAAATATTCTTTGATGGACTCAGTTAATTGTATTTGGGTTAACTCATATTGTCTTTTAATCTCTTGCAATTTGACTCTTCTTACATCTGCGGAACCTCGATGAGAATTCACCTAAACTTTTGACTTTTTTTTATCGTAAAATCATCTACTTCTCCAATTGATTTGTACTTGATTTTGTATGTCCATTTGACTTCAGTTGATTATGTATGTGGTAAAGTAAATTCTTCAACAAATAATTTTTCATGTTTCAAAACCTATAATTTTGAATAATGATTTAGAGTTGATTGTATTTTCACTACTCATAGTCATGCACTTCAATTGCTCATCTAGAACTTCAATTGTTTTTCTTCAATTTTGGGTAGATCATTAAAAACTTGGTGAACACTTTTGCATCCTTTGTTACTAGCATATCTTCAAAAGCTTCAAACATTTTTTCTTGTGAGACAACAATGAATATTTGAATTTCTTTTCTAATAGCTTCACTTTGTATAGACCAATCATGTCTATTACATGTTTCATGGCTAGCCTCTATCGAAGGAACATCTGTTTAAACCAAATTATTCTTTTTAGTCATCCCAATAATTATCGACTTATTAGATTGACCACTATTGGAGTCCTCTTTCCAATCAAAGACAACCATATCGCAATGAAAATTACCTCTACCTTTCCTTCCTTTCTCTACAATTTCTAAACTTTGATCTTCTTCATATATTTTGGTCTAATTTGATGATTCTTCTTTTTCTTTTAATTGATCATCTTTTCTTTGATTTTCTTCATTTATTTCTACCAAACTCAATGTCTCTACTTTATCATCCTTTCTTTGGCCTTCCTCCTCCACTATCACATCTCTATTTCCTCGTTATCTACTTTTGAGATTTTGACATCTTTGATTTGTCTTAACTCAGTTTGATATCTCTTTTTTTAACTTAGATTGACTCACCTTTGTTTGCAATGCTTCATCAAATGTTTCTATTATTTGTTGATTCAAGAACATCTCATATGTCACCAATTCACCTTCTAGATCATCAAGCTTTAAGGTATTCATATTTCAGATAGACTCAATACCTGTCTTCTATCTTGTATGAAACTCTTAACTGAGAAAATTTAATATTTTTTTTAATAATTTTATCTTCTTATAATACTTCTCCGTTGATTCTAAACCATTGACCATTTTTTGAATCTCGTAAAGAAATCTTTGATTGATTATGTTGGTTTCATATGAGCCAACTCAAATTGTTCCCAAAGTTCTTGAAGATTTTCTCTCTTCACATTTGTAACACGTTAATGTGTATTTTGTTAAAATTGTCCAAGTCTTCTTAAAATTTTATTATATACATGTAATTCAACTTTTCTATCGAGGTAAATTCATGCCTTATAATCCAATTTTCTACTTTTCTCCAATTGTTTTGCAAATTCACCAGTCAATGGTGTGGCCTCTGGGGCATCCACGAATCCAATATCAATAATGGACCATAGTCCTACAATTTTGATAAAATTCTTCATATGTTGATACCAACTCTCAAAATTATTTTTGCCATCAAACACAAAAATGGGACATTCGGGTAAATATGAAATACTCATATTCTTTTGTATATGTCAGATCTTACATGAGGCTTTAATAGGATCTCACAGTACAAGGCTTTTATCAGATCTCACACAAGGCTTTAATAGGATCTCATGGTACAAGTGTAACAGCCTGATTCCGTCGTTAGAGAAAAGCCAATGGGAAAAGAATTGGGGTCAGAAAACTTTTTCATAATAACTTGAAATTTTCCAACCTAATCCAGATTTGGACGAAATCAGAGTCATTAAGGTGTAGGGAAATCTAGTAACATCCGGGTGCCTTATTTATGATTTTGATTACATAAGTAGTTAGATAAGTCGTTAAGAAACCCGTACGACTCTACGGAATTGAATTCGGGTGAGTAGAACTCCTGAAATCGATCTTAGCGTGAACTGTGTTTTCTGAGCGTCGTTGGTTAAAGGGTGTTGTGAAATGGGGGTCTTGGAATTATTAAAATAACTCACTGGTTCCGTGCAAGCCGCTGGGGCAGGATTTCTGCCGCCAAGGCGGGGCTGCTGTAACGGGGTGAGGGCCACTGTAGCGGGTCCAACGCGACTTAAGGTCGTATATATATTCCAAAACGTCTTTATTCTGTACTTTTTGACTTTGAGAGCTAAGAAATGACCCCATACGAGTTCTTGATCATTTTTCACCATTCTTGAGGCTAAAGGTAAGGTTTTAACTCTCCGAATCCGTTTTTCGATTCGTAGAACGTAGTTTCTTGGGTAATTATCATTGGGGGAAATGTTTTGATCTGAAGTTAATAGTGGAAAAATCCATAATTTGTGTATTGGGATCTTGGGTTGGCCTAGGGTTGATAATGTTGATTATAATCCGGGTAATTAGGCCTCGTTTATTGATCCTTATGTTAATTGTATGTTTTTAGACCACGAACAAGCGGCAATAATCTGAAAAGGAAAGATTCAAGTGCCTTAGGGGATTCAAGCTTGGATTCGAGGTAGGTGATAGTTGTGATTTAATGTTAGTGTGATATATGTTCGTAATTGCTTAATTGTAATGCATGTGTGTATGTGAGTGAAACCTATTGATCACACATAATGTAATTGAGTATGAACGAATGATTGTATGTCATGAATCAACACTTGATTGAATGATTATGAGAATGTACATTGTGATTGTGATTGTGTCTTATTGAATGGATCAGTTGTCACGTTCCGACATAAACATGAGATCGGTTGCCACGTTCTGATATAAACATGGGATCAACTGACACGTTATGGCACACTAACTTGGATCGGGTACCACGAACCAGTATGCTAATAGTTTGGGTTTGGGTTCCATGAGAGGACCATTGAATTGGGTTCCTGAGAGGACCATTGAATTGTGATGTGTATATACTTGTGATGATTACGTTCATATGTAATAAAGATTGATATTGGAAGACTGTATATTGCTCTAAAAGGATAATTGCATCTCTTAAGACTTGTGAAAGTATGTGTTATTTGTAAGTGATCACTAATATTGTATATGCGTGTTTTACCTTGTTGTGACTGCTTATGTATATTTCACCTTTGGGATAGCCGCGTGATCCTACTAGTACACTGTGATTGTGTACTAATACTACACTTGCTTGTTATTTGCTGAGTATAGGGCATTTTCTGGCGACTATTGATAGACCTCAGCTAGGTGACTATTGAGCGTGACCGGATTCAAGGGTGAACCAATTTTTTCAAGCTACCATGGATCTTTCTTGTTTAAGTCCACTCTTTTCGAACTCAGACTATTTGTTTAAGGTGTTGTTTAGTTTCGAGGTTGTATCTCTTGTTCTTAGACTTGTTGTTAGTAGAGTTTTGGTACAACGACTTTCAGGTTCTAGGGGTTATTCTTCTGCATTAGTTTGACTAGTTTATTTAAACCTTTGGAGTTTATGGAGACTCCATTTTTATTGTTATTTAAACCTGCTTTCGTAGCTTTAAATGTGTATTTCTTTGGTTAAGTTGATTAGTTGGGCTGTAGTTTTGGTTCTCCCACCAGAGGGTTATTGTGGGTGTCACTCACGACGGTCTGGGTCGTGACAAAGTTGGTATCAGAGCCCTAGGTTAGTTGATCTTATTGTACCAAAACGAGTCTAGTAGAGTCTTGCGGAACGGTATGATGATGTCCGTACTTTTCTTCAAGAGGCTATAGGACTTTAGGAAAGACTCACTTCTTTCTACTCCCACGTGCTATGACTTAAATCTAATTTGTATCTTTCCTCCTTCACTCTATGGTCTGAACTAGAGCAACAAAAGTGGAAATACCATCACTAGCAAGAGAGGATGTGTATAGACTACCGATAGTTGAATAAGGTCACCATTCAGAATAAGTATCAATTGCCTTGGATAGATGACCTTTTTGACCAATTACAACGTTCATCAGTGTTCTCTAAGATTGATTTATGGTCTGGTTACCATCAGTTGAAGATTGAGGCGGTTAAGAATTGGGTTCAACCAAGTTCTATGATTGAAATTAGTAGTTTTGTCGAGCTAGCTAGCTACTATTATCGCTTGTGGTATGAGTCGAGTCTAATTGATATCTCAACAAAGTGAACTAGACGTCGTAGTCTCGACAGAAGGACACAAGCAAGTTAATTGGATCTGAGAAGGTTTCAATTGGTATCTGGCCTTAGGGGTCTCGTATAAGGCATAGATGATCCATAATGGTCATCTATGAAACAAACTAATTAAAGAATTTGGACTTGTCTACAAGTTGTAACTGCTTGAGTATTGTGAAACTTGTTGTGTAAAGAAAGTCATCACGAGATTAGGGGCAAGGGTCTAGATAAATTATGATTTGGTTCGTAAACGAGAAATCTGGACGTGCGTTGCGATCAACTGATAACCGTGTGAGAGTCTGAGTGTATCCTGCGGATATACGTGTATTAGTGTTGAAATGACGTAAAGGGATTTTGGAGCGCGTATCGTTGGATTGAGTCGAGGTAGGCAAAAATTATCCAAGATAAGGGGATTGAGTAGTCTAAATATGCATGTGTTATAGCTGGGAACCTTTGGGGGAAATTGGGAATGAAAAAAACCCAGAAAAATTGTTGGCAGAGATTCTGTTTCCGTTATGGCTGATGGGGCAGGAATTTCCCGCCAAGGCAAGACCACTAGTACGAAATTTCTCTTGCCAGAATAGGACAGGGCGAGACAGAATCTCAGCCTAGTCTCTCTTGTTTTCCTCTAGTCACTCTTGTTTTACCTTGTTGTGACTGATTATGTATATTTCACCTTTAGGATAGCCGCGTGATCCTACCAGTACACTGTGATTGTGTATTGATATTGCACTTGCTTGTTCTTTGTTGAGTACATGGCATCTTCAAGCGGCTATTGATAGACCTCAACTAGGTGACTATTGAGCATGACCGGATTCAAGGGTGAGCCAGTTCTTTCTGGCTACCATGGATCTTTCTTGTTAAGTCCACTCTTTTTGGACTCAGACTATTTGTTTAAGGTGTTGTTTAGTTTCGGGGTTGTACCCCTTACTCTTAGACTTGTCATTAGTAGAGTTTTGGTACAATGACTTTCAGGTTCTAGGGGTTGTTCTTCCGCATTAGTTTGACTAGTTTATTTAAACCTTTGGAGTTTATGGGGACTCCATTTTTATTGTTATTTAAACTTGCTTCCGTAGTTTTAAATGTGTATTTCTTTGGTTAATTGATTAGTTGGGCTGTTGTATTAGTTCTCCCACCGAAGGGTTAGTGTGGGTGTCACTCACAACGGTCTGGATCGTGACAACAAGGCATTTATCTGATCTCACAAAAAGCTTTTATAAGGATCTCACACAAGCTCTGATACCAATTTGAAGGAAATAAAATTACTCAAGATAATAATATATGCACAAGTGAAAGATGCAACAATGATTTTATAATCTACAAATAGGAGATAGAAGACTTTATTAAATAACTCTATAACTCTTGTATTTTTGTACATTGAATATAGATCTCTACACATTGAATGTATCTCTCACTATGTTGAAAATATGTAATAAGACAACCATATTTATAATATTAACAACCAAAATAAATTAGGATCATGAACATATAACACGAACAGCCAAACTAAAAGAACATACACTTAACTAGTTATCACTGAATACCTTTCCAATTCATATTACCTGTTTTAAAAAGTAATATAGAAGTGCACCTTTAAAGAGTTTAAAAAGGAAAAAGACATGAGACAAACCATTTTCTGAGAATAATCGAAAAAATCCCGATAATTACTTTAATCGGTAGCCTAATTAATAATTATACTCCATGTTTTCTTAGCGAGCAATATGAACCATTCATATAAAGTCATCTCATAATCCAAGATGGAATCCAGCAATGGGACCTATTGTCACTTTCTATTTTCCTACTTCAACAAACTAATAGTTCTCATATATCTATTTTTTTATAATCGTGGTGTTCGAATCAACTTACGTACATCTTAATTAATTTCATAACACTCATATCCTCTCCAACTAACAATGAATATTAGATACCTTTATCATCAAAACTAAAACATGTAGGAATATTTATTTTAATTTGAACTCTTCTTCACATTATATCATTATACATTATACAAATTAAGATACATGAAAGATCCACAACTTATTAATCACATCGCAACAAAGAATTGATTGTAAAGAAAGAAATTTATATCATAAATATCATGAATTTATATTATATATAGTTAGTAGGTTTGGGGTCTTCTTCTCGAAGATATTTTTTAATAATTAAGTTCATCGTGCAACGCAAAAATGTATAAAATATTTTAATGGTTTAAGATATTAGAAAAATCTATCAGCATCACCAAAGATAATATGGTAGAATGTCATAAGAATTTGTGAATAATTGAACTATCAAGTTGTTGTCATAATTAAATAAAATGAGTAAATTAAATGGCCAACTTAGATGGGGTCTTGTTATAATATTGTGGTGGTCCGTCCTCTCAAGTCTCAACTATTTTGATATATCAGAATTATTATAGGGATATGTCATAAGCTTAAGAAGCATGGAATCACAATTAATTATTATTTACTAGATTAAAAAGATTATAACATTTTTATTAAACATATCCACATGTCTAAGAGGATATATCAATATGCATCTCTTATCCCTTTTAAAAAGAGTTGATTGCTGGCAAGTTATCTCAAAATTATGATATAAAAATTAATTAATGATAGGATTTTCTTTAGTAAATATATTTTTATCGATAAATATTAGATTATGTTGGATTAAAAATGAGATATCTATAAAACATGTGTTTAGTTTAATTAGACTTTTCTTACAAAACGTTGGGAGAAAGCATCGAAAAAAAGCAAATGTATTACTCCCTCTGTCCCAATATCTTAAAAAGAATAACATAATTCTATATTAAATAACAATTTAACTGTAAAATGTTTCATTTTACCTTTAATGAAATGAGTTACAACCACACAAATTTCTATTATTCATATTACTTTACAAGTTTTAAAAGTCTTTGATTTCTTTCTTAAACTTCGTACTGAGTCAAATTACCTCATATGAAATGGAACGGAGGAGTATTTTGTTGTTTCATTTTAGTAATCTAGAAATTGCTGTCCCATATAAAATATGGTATAGAAATAGGTATAATTATGGTATAAATTTTTTTTACCGAATATGAAAAACAATAATTTCACAATTTATCTCAAAATTCTAAATTTCTTATTCCATCAACCAAGTATCCTAATAGTCGGAGAAATGAATATCTTCTATTTTTTTTCTTCTTTTATCAATATTATTGCAACAAGATTTGTTCCTTGTATTTTCAAATAAATATTACTCCCTCCGTTATAAAAAGAATGACCTAATTTAACTTAAAACGGAGTTTAAGAAAAAAAAGAAGATTTTTTTATTTTGTGGTTATAAATTAAAGTTGTGTCAAATGTACCAAAATGTCCTTTAACCTTGTGGTCTTAAACATATCACGTGGACAGTTGAGTTAAAGTATTACCAAAAAGGGAAATGAGTCCTTTTTCTTTGAAATAAAATAAAAAAGAAACTAGATCATTCTTTTTGAAACGGAGGGAGCAGAGGTTTAGCTGCTATTTGTCTATGGGGTAGTTTTGAGGTGTTATTTTTCTCCGGAAAATCAACTAGTCAAATGTCGAAAACCAATCAAATCAGGAGGTAATTGATTAATAATTAGGATCCCTAATAATTAACTAGTAATACCCATAAAAAAAAAAGTGCCAAAATTTGTGCTTCAAGTTTCGCTTTTCCAAAAGTTTCCTTTATATTATATGGGTGTGCATTCGGTTTTTTGGTTTGATTTTGCATTATTCGGTTTGAATTTCTCGATTTTTGATTTTGTAAAAGTGTAATCCAATTCGATCCAAAATAAATTTGATTTGGTTTGGTTTTTCCCTATTCGGTTCGGCTTTTTTTCGGTTTGGTTATTCGGTAGTCTCAAATAGGGTGCAAATTGAGGTGAACAGACCGGACCGAACCTCCCTACGTCAAGAGCTTTTGGATCTTCACAAGAGAGCACCAGGTCGTAACACTAGAAGATTGCGCCGTGAGGCTGATGGAATTCAATCCATAAACCCGGAAATGAAACGCTGTTTGTTCCCTTTTCGCCAAAAATTCCTTGTGATCCTCTAAGAGGGCAAGGGTAGTGAGGCTTATATTCATAGAGTTCAACCTGCATTGGGCTTTAGTTAAGCCTACATCCATTTTAGGTTATGTGCATAATTAATAACATAACCAAAGTAATAATATTTAATTCCTTAAATATACTTTCTAATATAAATTATAAGTAAAACTTAAACCCAATACTTATAAGTATACCTATTATAGATGTAATTCAAACATAAAATATAAACGTAATCATCATGAAAGGCAATAATCAAAAAGGGATAAAAGTGGAACTCCAACTTAATTCTAAACCTAAACATTATATATATATATATATATATATATATATATATAATTCGGGATTTTTTAGTTTTTATTTTTTAAAACCAGAAAAACCAAACCAAAAAACAAAGTAATTTATTAATCCAAAACCAATCCGAAAAACTAAATAACCAATCCAAATAAAAAATCTATTTAATTTGATTTGATTATTCGGTTTAATCCAAATAGTGCACACCCCTATATTATACTCATAATATATTACCTATCCTTAAACCACTTTTTTTAGGGGATTGAAAAGTAAGATAATTAGGTGAACTTTTAGTCATGAAAATCAAATTCACTTTTATTTGTTTTGCCTTTACTAGTAATATTTCATTTGTTTATTTTTATTTATTTATATTTATTTATATTCGATTTGACAAACTCCTTAAGAAGTAATTAACAAAATGATATGTATTTTTAAAAAATACATTGAAAAATAATACTTAATAATTAAGATAAAATTGATATAAGATAATAATTTTTTAAAAACTAAACAAGTAAAATGAACATTTATTTTTCAAATAAAAATGACCAAAAAAGTCATTAAAAATTGAACTACTACTAAATTAGATTTATACAAAAACTTTAAAGAAGGAAGAAGCACAAAGCATGTGATTTTGCAAAGTCCCTTAACCCTAGGGTCCACAGTCTAAAAAATTAGGATATAGTTCCATCACTAAATCCCAACTTTTTTTACTAGTTTTGTTCCAAAGCTGATTTTTTGTCACTATCAAAAAAAAACCCTTGATTGCAACTTGCATTTATTAGAATAGTGAAACATAAAAGATAAAGAAATAAATTAAGTGACCTATCCATTTACTTATAAATTTGGAGTTAGGGTCAACTTGAACACCTCTCAATTAAATCATGATATCGACATAGATACGGAGTAAAATTATATCACTAAAGCTTGGATAAATAGAAAAAAATTATACGTGAAATTTTAAAATTTAATAATTTTAATTCATCAACCACTAAGTCACACCCTTACGTACTAAGTTATTATTTTAATAGTAGTATTCCCCCCCCCCCCCCTTTTTGGGTAGCTAGGGTTTTGGAGTGGTGAGGTGGTACAATTCCATAGGCATGGGCATGGGAGAGGTTGATCTAGACAAAGGTAGGTCCATATTAAGTATTGTCCAAAAGTTTTAAGTTTTATTTTGGGGGTGGACCCACCCTATTGGAACTCTATAAAACTTTTTATAGGGTCCAAAATTAATTGAGAAGAAAATAAATAGCTTAATTTCAAGTTGATCTTGTCTCCTTCAATGCTTACATATCTTGACCTTTCAAAGATTCATCTAAATTGACTCGTTCAATTTGCTCCAATTCCACATATTGGTCATTTTGATTTCTTCTCAAAATATTTGAAATTGTAAAAAGTAAAAAGTCATTTCTTACTTCGTTGTTAAAAAATATTTCATGTTTATACTGACTAAAAGTTAATGAGGCTAATGTTTCAAATATTAACCCTCCATGTCTTAAGGTTAAAAGTGCCAAATGTTTGAAATTCGAATGAGTTCAACCTTCCCCGTTTGTCAATAGATTTTCTAAGTAAAATTTGGAGAAAAATTTGGCAAATAATGTTTGTCCATATAATTTGTCATTATTTGGCAAATAACTCAAATTCTCAAATACTAGAAAAAAGACATAATACATAAACATGACCCTTAACTTAGTTTTAGCGGACAACTATGCCCTCCAACTTTGAGTGTGCACAAGTAGATACTTAAACTTGTATAAAATTGAACAAGTGAACACATGTGTCCTGCATGGCATAATACATGCAGGACACCACATATGCCACAAAATTGCCATGTAGGACGAATGTGTCTATTTGTTTAATTTTATACAAGTTTAAGTGTCTACTTGTGCACATCCAAAGTTAAGGGTCATAATTGTCAGTTGACGCCAAGTTAAGGGTCATGTTTATGTATTGTGTCCTAGAAAAAACTAGTATTTGGCCCAAATCTCATTATTTGAGAACTTTTAATAATTCAAATTCTACACCAAACTTTTATCTTTTATAAGAACACCCTCTATAATAGTTGTTTGCTTTGTTTTATATAATTTTTTACGTGAACATCAAAATAGTGATGGAATATTCGGTGAATATGAAAGTGATGATATGGTTATTGAAAAAAATGACGAGCAATCGACTTAAGGTAACAAAGTCACGTGCTATGTAATACAAACCTATGCTTAATTTTGATAGTTTTTAAAACTTATGGGTATACATCATATTTCTTAAAAGTGTGAAATATATTTTCCAGATACTATGACCGAACAGATGGTGAAATTTCACCCAAATTTTCATCCAAATAATATTTAGCAAAAACATTTGAAAATCTATGATCAAACGCTAGCTTCATAGCGTCTGATTTGACAATCCTCAACTTCAGACATACTAAAATTTGAAAACTTTCGACCCAAAGTACTTAAAAGAAATTGGACCGACTTTAAATAACATATGTAAAAGCAGATATTTAATGCAATTCTACAAAATAATGTAGTAATTTGGATCAAAGAGAATAATTTTGACAAAAGTCTTGATAGGAAATTCCAAAAAAAGAACTTGTTGCATTGGCTCATTCATTATAACTTACATAAGTACCATTTCAAACTTATATAACGGTTAAAGAAAACATGATCTATAGCAAAAAATACTTCAAAACAACAAAAGTTAAATTTAACGCTGGGGGCTTACGCCTCAAATTCTAAGGCATACGCCCTGTCCCGCCCTAAAAACAAATTAAAATAAACTGGTTGCAGCAGGGACATTTAAGTCATTTGATAGATGTAATCCGTTCCCTGCACGAATATCAGCAACAAATATGCTACCTGAGTCGGACCAACCTCCCAAGACATCCCTGTCTGAACACTGTCAAAAAATAACATTTGGATGAATTAAATGGAGGTGGAATCACAAGAATGTTATTTTCTCATCATTGCTGATCGATTTCCATTGACGAAATTGCATAGGTGGAAGTTATTTACAGCAAACTAGCCAATTGGATCGTATAATTTGCATAGTACACTTAAATTTTGTTCTTACCTTGCTAAATCCGAGCCAATTAGAATCTCCTCGATACGAAAATATTTTCTTGCTTTCTCGCCATCGTCCACAGACGACCTGTGAAGAAGTATATATCAAATCTGTCATCAAACAATAAGAGTCACAGGAAGTATATAGGTTTGTCTAATCCTTGCAGGTCAAACTAATGGTTCTCTCAAATATCCCAAGAAAAAGGAGAAAAATGAAAAGGGTATAAAGAACCAAATTGATCACAACTTGAATTATGGTTGTGATGAGGAACAAAAGTCCAAATGCACCACGTATAGCATGGAATTAAATGAAAGCCTAGATAGATGCGGTACAAAGCCTTCTAAATTCTCAAGTTATAAACATTGTCATTTTGGCCCTCAAAACTACAAAAAATGGATAACACCGTCAGTATCATTTCACAGGGCAATAGACCGCCGGGGATCAATAGTAAATGGTAATGTTAAAGATGAAAAGGGAAAAAAATCTGCAGAAGGGAACAACTAAATTGCAAGAACCAGGTATCACATGTACAGCTTGCTTTGTCCTTTTACTTTTTGAGAAATTTACTTTTTGCTTTATGCTTTTACCATGAAGGAAAAAAGGAGTAATAACATTGTAATCATAGTAGATGAACATGTAATCTACCATGTAGGGGGAGATATTGACTTCCAACATTCAAATGAACTTCAGAGTCCTCGAGAAAAAGAAAATAGGGAAAATACCTAATTTTGGTAGGAGTTGTCTGCCACGCTTAAAAACTACAGCAATTTTGGATTTTAACAGGAAGAACTATGTTTAAAGGAAATGAGGTTACAAGTTGGAATAACGAAAAAAGAGTCTGAGCATCCTTTCAAGGAGTGTCTAGTAACTGTCCTGAAGTTTTACGTCAAGGTTGGATATAGGTAATGCTACATTTTATTGAAGGAGGGATATGTGATGGAGTAAAGATGAAACTCAGATTCTCTATTCAAGTCTATTTAAGATTCATGTAAATGTCTAGTAGCTGTGCTGAAATTTTACATCAATGTTGGATCTAGGGAGTACTACGTTTTATGGAAGGGAGGATATATGTTGGAGTGAAGATGAAACTCAGATTCTCTATTTAAGATTCATGAAAACTATAAAAGGTTAGTTGGGAAATACTCACCTCGTAGTCAACTCCTTGTACATAGGCATATTCAGGATCAATGGAAGAGAAAGCAAGTCCAGTTATCTGTAGCAGCATGAGACACTATAGTAATTATAACACAAAGCATAGGCGTAATAAAAGAATCATGAAAGAAAAGATGCACAACAAGGATATGGAAAAAGAACCCAAAAAGAATGTTACTTGAGATTTAAGTAACGAAAAATGACAACTTCAATCGTGGCCTCACTTGAGACAAGGATACTATTGGCCGGACTTCTTTTTAGAAATTCCTGTGATACCTTATTGACAGAAAACAACTACAAATATATAAATATGTGTGTGTGTGAGAGAGAGAGAGGGGGGGAGGGGGGGGAGGACAAGATTGACCTCATACTTAGAGCAGTTTAGCCATCTCGACACTGCTGACCACCTGTAATAGAAATGTATATTTATATCAGTGTGTTGGGAAAATAAATCAACCCTCTTACACAACCAAACCTGCCGGGAACTATGTTACCCATCAGGACTCTGAAGCAAACATAGAAAGCTGAGAAAATTGTAGATTTCAATATAATTTGTAAGTGTGAACATATCCTAGTGCTAGAACTGGCAATATTCCTTTCAAAAGAATGCACAAGACGAGAAATATATGAGATAACAGACAAGAACAAATTCCTTAACATAGTATATTCCAAGTCATCTGAAATTTGATAAAGTACACAAGCACACTGTAAGATCAACACTAGAACAACCACTAAAAGCAAGGCAATGCCTTATGAGGAGATACCTGCGAGGATCATAGACAGTCACAGTGCGATCAGCTCCACCTGCCGCAATACTACCTTTTGAAGAATTACAGACTGCATACAAGTTATCTCCTACAGATCCACAGATTCGACGCACACAACCACCCTTTTCTTTCATTCGCAAGTCCCATATTGTCAGCTGCAGACAGTATGGAGTGCAGAGAATGAAAAGAATCAGCAAAGAACAAGACATTCTCTGCATGATTCCAACATAAGAGATAAAATAATATAGAAACATTACCTGGCAACCTTCTGCAACTGCTAATACAGAATTTCCACCGCCTAAGTCCAAATTTTGCATGAACATAAGTGAAGATGGATGCCACAATCTGCAATGTGATTTTTTTCTTTGAATAAAATTCTAAAATTTATTTAAGCCAAACAAAAAAAGAGAGTTTACAAATTAAATTATTTGTCATCTGAAAGACCATGTATGTCAAAAATGCAATCTAAGATCTTAGATAGTAAAGCTTCTACAAACTGCAACCTGTGAACAACCAACTCATGCTCACCAACTTAGGTACCAACATAAATATTAGCTTTCATAGGGAGATTGTCTAGATAGAATTACTTTTCTCTTTGTTCCCTTCCCATAAGAAATTTCTTCTAGCCCTGTCTTCCTCTATCCATGCTGGCATAGGAATAAAGATATTGCATAGTTTGGGGAAGCATCCATCACGCTGTTTATTAAAGTCAGTTTTCCACACAACATAAGGATTGCCTTTTTCAATTACCGCTTCTTCTCCACCTAATCAATGACTCCACTACAGATGTACACTCATTTAAAGGCCATACCAAAGGCATATGCTTAAGTACATAGTTAGGTAAAGATCCAATATTACTTCCCAAAATTAGCAGCCAGTTCTCAAGTTTCTGAACTTCAGGAAAGAGGAAATTTTTCTCCAGATTTATATAAAGTCTAGAGAAGGCCAAAACCAAAGATAGATGATTTCTATATACTTAACCTGTCTATTATCTGTATCACATATTATGAGAATGTCATCAGTGTATATAAGGTTGGGTGAGAGATGGCCAAAGAATTGACACTTCCCCTCTCAATGTAAAAGTGATATGTCACAGTCAAGTGCATGGCTTTCTTTAGCATTGTTAGAATAGAATAGGTCAATTCTATTCAAACAAGCATCAAATTAATATCATCCACTATCATTATAACAAAGAAACGCACTAACTGATGCAGTTTATCCATTTCTGTGAGTACGATTTCTCTTATCAGAACAGAAAACTCCAATTAACATGATTGAAACCTTTTTCCATAAATTACCCCAGCTTTACTTGCCTCCTTCTCTTTAAGCATTCATTTGTGATTCGGGCAGTAATGTATACAATCTATAGACTCTCTTTATATGAATGTTGTTTGTGTATCAGACATGAGCTTCTTCATAACATTTTTGAGATTTTGTAAGCAACTTAATGATGAATTGTGGAAGCTCCCCACTAGGTTGACAGGCTTAAAATCCTCTTTTTTTTTCCTTTTTTTTTGAGAATTAATACTGTTAAAGTCAAGTTTTTCGACCTCATTATTCTTAGGTATCACATCAATGTACGAGAGATGAAACTTCTCACGATTTTTTACATTTGTGGATTGCATGCGGAAGGCATCCCCTAATTATGGGCTACCAATTATGATCGAATGACATTGTGAGACCATTAGGGCTAGGGGCTCAACTACCTTTGCATTTTGATTGCTTTGTCCTTTGCCTATTCACTAGAAAATCTTTGGAACCGATCCTCTTCTTCCTCGTAAATTTTGGGGATATCTTCTGTCCAAAGGAGAGTCTCAATTTGATAGGTTCCTTGTATAGATTGACGTAGTACTTCATATCTCTTCTTTTATGGCTTCCTGATCTTCAGCTAATCCTCCATCAAAATAATCCATATGTTCCTATCACCTTTGTGGGATCCATATGCACCAAAACTTCTGCCGCAAGTTATTTCTTCCTACCTGGCTAGATCTTACAGTTTCAGTAGTGCCTCGGCATTTTGAATGTTCTCTTCCTCTAACACTAAAGTGTTGGCTTTCAATAACACCAGAGCGACAAAGAGATAGCTTTCAACAATAGAAGGCTTATGATTGAATCCTTGATTATTGAACCAGCCACCCCCGCCCCCTTTTCCAAGATAAATGTCAATCATAATCTTTCATAAAACCAGGTACAACCAATTCTATAAATTGTTTGTTAGATATTTTTGTGGAACTTTTTCTACACGTGATATAAAAACATAATAGGAGGCTGACCAGAGCCACCTCCCAAACCATCACGGTAACTATTGCCATGCATTTTCTTTTGATTTCTTTCGTTTTTTGGTTGATATATTAAGACGTAAAGACATGCCAACACAAATCCCTACACACAAAGAGAGAGAGAGATGCAAACTGAGGACTCAAGTCATGCATACAAGAGCTCTAGAAATATAGAACAGTCAAATTGTCTTTATGGAAACAGTAAGTAATCCACAAAAACAAGGTTTGCAGAAACCACTATTCAGATTTGTTTATATCTGCCACAAGAAATTAAATCAGCATCAGGCAATAGTTGACTGGTTTTCTTTTTTATTAACAACATTGCTTAAAAGGCCCAAGGTAGCAGAAAAGCTTCCCGTGAGAAATATAGGAAAAGAATATTATTGAATTGTTGTTGTGTCTACATTATTACATTGAGACCCTATTTATAGACACTAGAATAGAATCCTTTACCAAGTAGGATATTATTTACTATTCCTATTCCTATTTGTATTCATATTCCTATTCTAAATATGATTGTATAAACCTATTCCTATTCTAATAGGATTGTGTAAACCAATCCCTATTCTAATAGGATTGTATAAACCTATTCATATTCTAACACTCCCCCTCAAGCTAGTGCATACAATTCATGTACCTAGCTTGTTACCAGTGTTCAGGAAAGCGAGCGCTTCATCGCTTTAAGCGGTGAAGCGAAGCGAAGCGAGGGTTCAGCGCTTCAGTTGGCTGAAGCGAGGCATGTGAAAAGAAGCGACCGCTTCTGGGCTTGAAGCGTGATGCGACCAGAAGCGGTGAAGCGAGAAAAGCAACACTTTTATTTTTTCGAAGTAATACGTGATCGACTTTAAAGAGTAAAAATAGGCATGACTTACCTAGTTCTTCCTCTTCTTTTGGACAATATTGATGATGCCAATGAATGGCTAACTAGAGTTGAGAATGCTGAAGATGAAGAAATTTTTGAGGGAGATTCTGACTTCACTTGGAGTGTTGTTGGGGAGGCAAGTGGGGTTGAGGAGAACCGTTATGATTTAAGAGGAAATACTTAAAGCTCACATAGGAGGAGAAAAGAAGTAGCTACAAGTCTATTCCTAGTGTATGAAGTTGAAAGAGATGGTGATGGACTTGAAGAAGATGATGAGCAGAATAATGATAATGGAGGAATACAAGATTTTGATAATCTTGTAGTAGAAGAATTGTAGAATTAAAAAAATTAGGTTGAACCATGCATATAACTTTGATTTTGCTTGTGTTATGTTATATGGAGGATTTGTGATGTCTAATTTATGGTTTTTAATTTGAAATTTTGGTTATATATATTGTCTTTATTTATTTTGGTCTCTTTTCTTTTAATTTACGCTTCACTTCAATGAAGCGAGCGCTTCGCTTCACGCTTCGCTTAAAGCGTGAAGCGGGGCCTTATCACTTTTTTCCGCTTCACGCTTCCCTGAACACTGCTTGTTACATATGTAATTCATACGAGGACCAATGAGGGGCTTGGTGAGATTTCTGCAAGTTGATCAATCGACTTCACAAAATTGACAGTCAATCTCAATGTGCTTGTCTTCTCATTAAATACTAGATTTGATGCATAATGCCCATAAAACACAGAGTGATTTACAGTGTTTAACTTCCCAAACCAAACTTCCAAAGACTATTTCAGACCATAGAGTGACTCACATAATCGACATACAAGGCAACTAAACTCCCCTTGAGCAACAAAGTGCTCAAAATCTAGTATTAAGTATATGGATCATGTTGGAATTAGATGAGTCGATATTAAACAAGTCACCGCAAAACTGGCTGGAACATGCTCATACGCCGGAGTATTAGATTGAATGGCTAAAAGTGGTCACAATCTAAGAAATAAAATTATATAGGTAGGGTCGGAATGATGTCACGACCCAACTAAAATAGAAATTATATAGGATAGTTCGAATTGATGGAACGACCCCATTGAAAAAGAGAAATAATATGGGTAGGGTCGGAATGATGGCACGACCCTGCTGAAAAAGAAAAATTATACGGGTAGGGTTGGCACAACCCTACGCAAATTAGATTTGAATAGTCATCGGAAAGAAGAATAGAACTATGCAAATCAAATCTGAGGAGTCACTAAAAAGACACATGATGCTATGCAACTCAGATATGAGAAAATAGTTCGGAAAATCCACAGTACTACACAAATTAATTATGAAAAGTAGTCCGGAGAGATGCACGGTGCTACACAAATAAGATGTGCAAAAAAAGGTAGTCACCAGAAGGATGGCATGGTGCTGCACAAATTAAATATGAAAAAGTTGTCACCGGAATGATGGTACAGTGCTACACAAATTAAATATGAAAAAATAGTCACCGAAATGATGGCACGGTGCTACACAAATTAGATATAAGAAACTAGTCACTAGAATGATGGCACGGTGCTACACAAATTAGATATGAGAAAATAGTCACCAAAAAGATACACGGTGACCCAACTTTTGCTAACATAATCTTTGACCGGATGGGTGACATATATGGATAATAGCCGCCCGGCGGCAGCGGAAGCTCTTTGATTGTTTACCAAGATCGTAAAGGCTCTAATACCATGTGAGAAATACAGGAAAAGAATATTATTGAATTGTTGTTGTGTCTACATTATTACATTGAGACCCTATTTATAGACACTAGAATACGATCATTTATCAAGTAGGATACTATTTATTATTCCTATTCCTATTTGTATTCATATTCCTTTTCTAAATAGGATTGTATAAACCTATTCATATTCTAACACTTCCATGGTAGTAGTAGTCTAGCAATGCCTCCAAGTGAGAATAAAACAGTCCAGGCTATCTTGAAAGGATATATGAATGCTAGAGATGTATGATTTTTTTGTGACGTGCTGCTGTACATATAAACAATATCTCAAAAATGGAAAGCATAGTAGCAAAAATAGAATGAAAAGTTTGAGATTATACTGTAAATGATCTACTGTCTCCGAAGAAAAGATAAGCACTTACGGACGTAATGTACGGACATGAATATCTTGGTCATAGACATCAATGGTTTTAGAGAAACTGTGAGCCACAGCTGCCTGAGGTAAAAGGCCAGAAAATACTGAAATTCAGGCAGAAGGCAAGAAATATGCCACAAATGAAACACTTACTCTTTCCAAGAGACACACACACACACACACACACAGAGGATTTCAAAAAGAAAAAGAAAAAAAAAGGAAATGATTGTGCAGAAGAACAAAATTAACCGTCTCATTTTCAAACCAAGGTTCAAATCATACACTTAAAAGTGCTTAGAGTTACTGTCACAACTCACAAGTTTCAGAAAAAAAAGAAGGTGCTTTAAAGTTCATTTGAATAGCCAATATAATACCAAGAATAACCCACTGTTTTAATCAGGTACATTGACCAACAAGTTGTGTAGCTTAGTAAGCCAGTTCACGTGGAGAAAAAAAAAACAGGTAATGCTACATCAGAGATGAGGATATTCAGATGCTAGTCAATGCCAACATTTCAAATTTCTCAGTAAATGGTAGAGGTTACAAAAGGTAGACTAGTCTATCTGGAAAAATCTCAGGCAAAGGACACAAGCTACATTGAAGCACAATGGTAAATACACAACAAGAAATGGATTGCAAACTAGTCAGCTGACAAGGACAAGGCTTCCCCTGCACACCAACTGCCTCTATTTTGCACCCATGGGCACAATACAATGCTTGAACTGATTGATCTAAGTGAGTTACGAGATTAGTTTTCTAGGATCAACTTGCTTCAAAGTGCCCATTAATTATTTGTTAATTTGTGGTTCTCCTACAAATTTAAAGTGAACAGGAAGAAGCTACAGATGTGAAGCATCAACATTAATGATTACAGACTCCAACTTAGGAGACATATGAGATGAAATACCATGGATCGTTGAGTGGGATTGAAGCACAGGCCTGCCCAGCTACCTTCTCCAACACCGCAATCTCGAGGAGAGACAGAATATGTAAGCCCGTTGACATCTAGAATATGAGGAATTCATCAAGCTGTAACCCAAATATCATGGTAGAGTAAATGTGGGAATAACACATCAGTAAAAGTCATGGGTGGTCCATGTCAATAACAATTTCTCTTAGATCTATTCAAATTAGCAAGACCATCAATTTCTCAAATCAAGTTGGTACACTATTTCACTTATATGCTAGGTAATAGTAATCCAAATATAGCATCTTTACTGAAGATTCTTTAGTGAAATTATAAGTAGCAAAACCAACCTATTAAGTGAGCACATCAGACTCCATAATTGGTAAATTTAGTAATTAACTAACAGCAGTCTTACGCCTATATCAATGGACATAAAAATAGGTTTAACAGGAGGTAAACCAAAATTTCAACTCCAAGATTCTGCTAATTTTTAACAGAATCCATCACCATTCAGCTAAGTAATGAAAAATAAATAGGAGAGATACCGTCGCCACTGGCATCCAATCTAGAGACAATAAGGTGGCCATAAGCATCCACGCTTCCCAGAATTGAGCAACCAGAGCCTGTAGAGAACTAGACAGATCATTAAGCTGTTGAAAGGTAAAGAGTAGCTGCTTCAAATACGTAATAGAAATTATTTGTAAACTAATGGACAGTAGTAGCAATAAGCACCGTGCAGCCAAAAACTAGTGAAGTTAGTAGGAACAATAGCAGCAACTTTTTAAAGAAGAAGTGGTAGGAAGCCCTTCAAATATATAGGGCCGCAAGCTTTTCAGTTTATTACTTAAGAAGATAATTTCAGAATAAGAGAATAATAACAACAAGCTTTTAAGAATATTGCGAAGGGCCACCAAAATTCAAAAGGTAAATATCTCCATATCTTACTTTCAGTTTCAGCTAGCATTATACTTTGGATTTCTGATCGATGTGGGCAGTGATTGACCACTGAAGCCTCTAGAACCTTCAAATTAACAATATTAGTAAGCTACTTCACAATTAACATCTTTCATCATGATAGAAGAAATGGCTAGTGTACCTCACATTGTTCAGGAATTAGAAGGTCCTCCTTACCCAGATTGAGCTGTGAATTTTCCATTGGAATCTGTACAGTGAAAATGAAAACAAATTGAACATCCGTTGCTTCTTAATCCAACATGTTTATCAACACATTTAATAAGGTTTATGCAGTTAATAGCCTTCAAGCGTGTTTGTGAAGTCAATATGAACTCATCATCATATATAGACCAGACAAGTACAAGGAACAGAATGGTATAACTACATGATAACAATCTCCAACATAACAAAGCAGCTTATCCAGCTTCTCCCCTCAATCCTCAATCTATCTCTCTGTTGCGTTATTGCCAAGGGCAGATCTAGGAGGGGGTGAGCGTGTTCATCCGAATACCCTTGACAAAAAATTGCACTATGTATATAAAGTTCTTTTTTTTAGTGTATATATATAGACTTCGAATTTCCTACACACAAGACTAGAGGTTGGCTTAGTGGTTTAGGGAGTTTCAAAATTCAACCTTTGAGATTCCAAATTCAAATCTCAAGCACTATATTTTTATTTTTCGAATGCCTTAGTGAAAAATTCTGAATTAGCCATTGGGCCTATAAGCTTGTAATTTTACCTTGAGACATGCAAGTGATGAAATTACAATCACTGTAAAAAAAAATTCAATTGCCCTCTCTTAAATGGAACTTAGTGGAATTCAACAGACAAAGCAAAAGGACTAGACTGAATAATAATACATCATTATATACCAAGTTTTGATTTTTGAACACAAGTTGGTATATATGAAGAGTTAATTATACATTTATAAGGCATTTTGGGAAGGACTTACAAGAACTTTATAAATGCGGCAACCAGAAGCAATGTAAACCCAACAAGAAGAATCATTATTATCATTCATCTGCTCTCAAAAAAAAAAAAAAAAAAAAAAAAAAAAGAAGAAGAAAGAGAAACGTTAAATTGAATTGGGTATGCAAAAAAAACTGAATTTTGGGAAAAGAGAGTTAACGGACATGAATGGCAAGACGAGTAGATTGAAGATTGGCAGGGGATGGATGCTGTATTAGAGTGGAAGGAACTGCTGCTTTCTTCAAGCACTTTGCCTTCAACTCCAACATTACTTCTCAGTTTCTCTGCTTCAACTTCAAAACTTGCTGTTAAGAGTTAAACTTTTGTTGAAGCTCTTCGTCAAGTCTTGAAGCAAAAACGCTAAGAGCTTCTGACCCCAAACACCAATAAACCTTAAGGGGTAGTTTCAGTTTGGTTTGGGAGTACTTAGGGCCTGTTTGGTGGGATTGCGGAGATAGAAACACTTATTTTTAAAAAAAAAAAAAAAAATTTGTTGAAAATAATGTATTTGGCAAATTAATAAAAGTGTTTTTAAATACAAACCTAAGTAGTTTTTCTTTTGTTGTTGTTGGAAAAAAAAGTTAAAAATTTATGTTTCTTATAAAAAAGTAGAAGCAAAACAAAAAATTATTTTTCTCAAAATTAAAATATTCCTTTCATATAACATATTTACATATATCTCTTTTTAAATAATTTACATATCTAATAAGTTTGGTTAAATTTCGTCTAAGAATTTTATTCTTTATTTTATATAATAAATTTTATATTTAATTTTATGTTTATATATTATTATTTTATATTTTACATATTATTTTACATAATTAGAGAAAAAGATAATAACAATATTTTTGTAAAAAAATAACAATTAAATATTTAAATCCTCTAAAAAAGAAGGGGTATAATATTGGTTGAAAGTTTAAATCTATGCATTTAAATTTAATTTAAAAAGTTTAATTAACTTATTATAATAGAATATTTAAAATAGTTTTCTCTATAAAATAATTTTAATATCAAAAATACATTAATAACTATCCTTTTCGTTATTTAGTTCTTAAAAGCGTTTTATAAAAAAATATCAATCAAACACAATTTGTTCATGAAAGCACTTTTCAAATAATAAATTAATTAAACACAAATTATTTTTTTTCATGCACTTTTCTAAAAAACTACTTTAGAAAAGTGTTTCTAAAAATAAGTAGTTTTTAATAATTATGCCAAACAGGATCTTAGTCTTGTATTAATATTGCAGAAATTTTTTATACTCTGATTACTCCTATTAATTAAGAGAATATTATGCACGAATTTATTTTTATCTTTCAATAGTTTAGTATTTGCATTACTGGTACGTGTTTTTATTCTACATTCGTCATTGGAAAATTGTAAAACAAGTGCTAGCAAAATCGAATTAGGATTTCGGTTAAGCCGTGAATTTTATGAGTTTCAAATTTGTCACAATCCATGGTCATTAAAGTTATTATTATTGCTAAACTAGGTTTTTTTTCCTCCATATCCAATTGAAGCATATTTTTCCTATGAATAAAATTGTTTGACAAAGTTATTGATTTATCATTAATGAATCATTGATTTAGAAGTTTCAATAATGATTTTAATTTTTTTAATTATAGTTTTTCATCGTTTAGTATTTTTTTTCTAGAAAATCAGTAAATTAATAAATTTTGTTTATACCATTTAATATATAAATAACTTGACTTTTCTTTTGGTTATCAGATCATCCGTTTTTTTTTTCTGATTTTCTTAGACTCTCAGATATTTTACAAATGTATATCCAGCGCTTTTACAAATCAATTTATGATCTTAGAAATATCTCCACTAAACAAAAGAAGTATAACCTTGCTATTCTAAGCATCGTTAGAACTCAATCCAAAGAACAGTGTCAAATAACAGGATTATCATTAAAAAAATATGAACTTTTAGAAGAAAATTATTCAACAACAGTTTTATCATTTGTGCATTACATGTCAGATAAACTTGTGTAATTTAATTAGTTCCAACTATATACGAATTGTTTGGCATTTAAAATCAACTAAGAACTCACACGGTCACACCCAATCAAAAAATCAAATTCGAGTATTTCAAACACTGTATTCTACCTATTTTTAAAATTCTATTCTTCAAATCACGTTAATTATACAATAAAGGACATGCATAATTAGTAGTTATGCAAATTTATCAAATTATACAGTTAAAAATCAAGTTTCAATCAAACCCACAAAAGGGATTATTTCAGTACTGGATATTTGAGAAGAAAAAAAAAACTGTAGAGCCCTCAGATCTCATAGCTTCAAAATCACAGACAGCTAATCGTGATGGAACTCATCAGAAGCCTTTCACACATCACCATAAACATCAGCGGCAAAAGTGCAAGTGTGCTTTTGTGTGTAATGTTGAGGGAGATAAGGAAAGGGAGTAAGAATGGCGGCTACCGCTGATATTCAGGTGATGCATTCAGGCAACTTATGAATCTATAACCATCACAGCCGCTCAATATATATAGATTTTCCATCATTGGGCAAAATATGAGAAGAACATTGAAATTAACAAAGCAGAAAACGAAAATCAAATCAAATCCAACACGAAAAATAAAATCATAAAATTTACGAATCGAACATACAAAAGTATTCTCCCGGCGGCGTTAACTGCCGATAATGTGGAGGAGAAAGTAAAGTTAGGGTTTTATTTGAGAATATGGTTGTGGCTCTGTTATATAGAGGCAATTAATGGGCTTTAAGCCCTGTTTCTTACTTATTGGGCTGCCATCGAACAAGTGATTTGAATTGAGGAATTTATATACCAATAACACAACTCTTTAAAATTAATTTAAAATAATTTATTGTTTTTGTTAGAAAATTTCATAATCCTAAAATATTTCCAACTTTAAAGTAGGGATTATGCCAATCAAAATATAATCTTTTAAATTCAAAATAATCTCACATTCTCTTTCATCTAACTAACTTCCCAAGTTTATATGTTGTATAGTATTTGATATACCATTACTATGTATAAATAACTGTATTATATATATTCAAATCTATATTAGTATAAATATATTATTAATACACTCAAGTAGACAAGTTACCATATAATTATATAAAAATTGACATAAATAGACATCAATTTTTAATTTAGCGGTGTATATTTATTTGGCCTTTTTTTATGTGTATTTGACTAATGAATGTAATTATTTTTAGTTGATCGATTAAATATATAATTTGTCCATGCTAGTCTATCAATATCTCATTACACGATAGTACATCAATGTTAAAATTTTAATATACGATGAGTGCATTATTATTTGAAATATTATGTATGCATTATTTATAAAGTATATTAGAAATGTAGTCAATTTGTTCAGGCTAAATTTAAGGCATTTAGAAATTTGTTAGGATATAACTGATCGTGCTTGTGTGGTCATTGACTAGGCTTAAATTTAGGAATGATAAGAATTCCACTAAATTTTGCTAAAGTTTTGGTATTCTCATTTAATATAGGTTAAATAATTTTTCTAGAGAGATTAGATATTTTTAATATGAATATTCATTAATTATTTAGAACAAAAATAAGGGTAAACAACACAAATTTCATTAGTTTATAATTTAATTACGTGTCTTCGTGTGAGTTTTCAAAATTATTTTCATACAATATTTCGGTCCCCCAATATATATATATCAAGCACGCTTAACATGTATTTCAAATATATGAGATCAAAATTAAGTGTAATTTGTTTCAAATACACGGAATCTAAGTGAATTCGCTTGTATTTGACTTTTTCAGTTGTCTCATTCTTATCTCGCTCACTTGATCTCTCCGATGTATATAGAATGTACCCGGTATCCCACACACATGTATCTAGTGTGATTCACATGTATCAGAGATATATATACTCTTTCTCGCCTCCCTCCTATCTTGCTCGTCTCTCCCATCTTTCGTTTACCACTCTCTCTTTTTCGCTCCCCTTTCTTTCTCTCTCTCTCTCTCTCTCTCTCTCTCTCTCTATATATATATATATATATATATATATATATATTTGAGTGTATCTGGTAGTAATAAATTACATATATCATGGTGTCTATGACTTGAAATTTGATATGAAATCATCAATTAGCATAGACAAGGTGATGTGGCACCTCTTTATGATCTCCATTCTTATTTATCTTTTATCTTCTTTTTTTTTATTATTTTTTTTTAATTTCTTCAATTATTTTATTTTGTAAAAGCATCTCCTTAACTCATAGTTCCTTAATAAATAAAATCACAACTTTTAAGCTTTTCATATTCATAAATTTCAATTATTTAATGTACAAATTTATAACATCTTAAAATCATTTTAATAGAATCTTTTTTGAGTTATATGTATCTCTCTCTATAATTGTCTTCTTTATTAGAGTTTATAATATATATTCATGTATTCTTCCACCTTAAATTTTTATAATTCTTTATTAAATTTTATTGATGTGGAGTAATAACATGTTAAAAGATGAGAGCTAAATTTATTTATTTTATATTTTATAATTAAAAAAGTATTCATTCAATTTAATCAACTTTTCGCCTTCCACTATAATTACCTTCTTAATTAGAGATTTTATATGATTCATCCACCTTTAATTTTCTATTTTTAATTACTTTTATTAATGTGGATTAATAGTGTATTAAAAGATGGAGATTAAAAGACAAAAATTAACCTATATATCTATACCTTTCACTACCAAATTATGCAGACATGAATTTAACCATTTTAGTTTTCGTTGTTCTTAGGAAATGCTGCCAACATAATTTTCAGTGAATTTTAATTTATTTTTTTGAGTAGTTACAATTTATCTAATGAGATCATGTATTGATGAATATTTATCTTAATTATACATATTATGTGTGCTCTATTCTCTGTAAAATTTCTTCATAGGCTAAGATTTCTCATCTTATTGATTGAAATTTTATATTTTTGCTACATTACTATTTTTTGCTCAATATTTTCTAAATTTTAATGATTCATGATATGTCATCTATATTGAGAAGCTTGGTGCATACAATAGATTTCTTCTAAGGTGATTCTACGCACTCAATTTTAAATTCATAAAATAAATTCTTCTCCTATTTTATTTCAATGTCTTTTATGATATATAATTTTCTTAGATTAACTTTGTTCAAGAATATGGTTAATGATTGATATTGTGCAACTTTGAAAACTATTTAATTTGAAGTTTATTACTCAAAAATATAGGCAAAAATTAATTTCTTAACAAGAAATTAAAAGGAAATAAGAAGTCTACTATTAAAGATAACTCATTTGTATTTGTTCATAAAATTAATAACATGCATTATGCATTATTATGTATAATGCACTTGAAATAATTGTTATGAGTACTGCAAGAGTCAAACTATTCCCTAAGTAACGGTATTTTTAAAAAAATTTCTTAATAAAGATACAAGTAAATTAGTAACTTCTTTGTATATTAATGATAGTTAGAAGTTGGATAATTCGTCTCTCTTTATATATATATATATATATATATATTTTATCTTTTTTTTCTCATGAGCTTATAAATGTATATAATACCTCTTGTTTGGAAAAAAGAAAGAAAAAAAATGCATTATCCATGAAAGTGAAAGTATTCAATTTTATATTTATTCTACATAATAGATAACTCAATATTATTAATAGATGTTCCATCAGTTATTTTTATTTTTTATATATATTTTTTTTTGATTACCTATATTGTATATACACATAAAATTAAGCATATACAAGACGATATGATACTTTTTTATAACAACTATTCATAACTTTTTTTTCTTATTTTCTATTGACATCTTTCACTATTATTTTCATTTAATTGTTTAAAGAGTCTAATATCCATTATTAGCAAAAAAAATCAGCTAAAGAATCAAAAATCTGATGTGATACCTTTTTATGGTCAACATTTTTATTTATTTCTTTCTTATTTATTTATTTTTTTTAATCTTTTCTTCCATTTACTTATTGTATCAAAAAACTATTGAAGAAGATAAGGAAAAAGATAATGTCCAGTATATTAACGATAGATAACTATAACAGATAAATGTTAAAATTAAAAGAAACATAAATAATTATTTAAGAGGAAAAACAAGTCTTTAACTATAATCAAAATAAAATTTATTTCTTTATTTCTATTTAATTTATAAAAAGTTCATTCTAAAGTATTGTTATACTGCGTGAAGCTCGGACAAATTTTCTAATTTATAAATATGATAGAAATATTTGTATAATTAAATAGTTTTTCCAACATATGCTCAAACTGATCGGACTTACCTCCACAATTCAATCCAATATAGTTTTTACTATACACCTCAAAAATGCCTTTTATAACTCTGGTCGTAAAAAATCTCCCAATAGCAATAATACCAAATTTTAGGAATGAAAGTAGTAACAGCCATATCCTACTTAATACAACAAACTCCCTTGTAATAAGAGGTGAATTTAGGATTTTTTTAAATATAGGTGTATCAAAAAAATGTATTATGTGGAAATTGATCCTTATTCCTCAAGGTCAAAAGCTCAACATTTAACCATGTGAATCGGTTAGACTTCTTATAGTAGGAGTGTCAAAATATAATACTATACAAATTTTAAAATAATATATACATAAAATATATAATTTTACGAACTAAATTCGCAACTGTGATATCCTTCGATTAAAACATTAACTTATATGAGATAAAAAAATAAATTATCCAAATTATAATATTTATAAAAATATTACTTATACATAACTATTTAAATTATTTCTTGGTAAACTTAAACTCAAAATTTAAATTAACATAACACACCAAATTCCTTGAACCAAAACTGCCTTAAGTGATCTTCACGTGCGTAATAGTATTAGTTTGTGAATATTCCCATAATGTCAGCTTTCATCACCTTATTTTTTTTAATTTAGCCTATAGAAAAGAAAAGAAAAAAGGAGTAGAAAATTAGAAAGTGGGGTTCTAGTGCAGGCACAGAAAGTAGAGAAGAACTGGTATTGGGGACACTTAATAACTTAATTTATTTTATATCCACTTAATTTATTTTTGATTTATTGTTTAGAATTGGGTTTTTTAAAAAAGAAAAAGTGTGGGGCCATGGATCTCTTTGGCCTTTCTAAAATTTGAGGTATATTTGTGAATGTGGAGTCATGAGCTTGTTTATTGTTTTTAAAACTTGAGAAAAAGATATAACTTTACAAAAATATATTATAATCCCAATACATTTTAAAAAATATTATATTGTGATAAAATATATTTATTGATGATAAAAAATTAAAAATTACAATCCCAAGAAGTATAAAAAATATTCAATAATATTAGGTCTATGCATTTTCCGAGGAAACCTCAGAACCTTTCAGAGAACTCTTCGTCTTCTTCAATAAACCCTCTTTACGAAATCATCAACCTCCATAAAAAAACTGACCATTCTCCAACAAAACTTCCATCTTCCTATAATCGTATAATCGTTCTTGAAAAACGAAATGAAGTTTATTTTGTTTTCATCAATCTTGTTCCCCAAGTCAGTTGAATCTTCTTCGATCTTCTTCCCAAGTTTAGTTGAATCTTTTTGGAATCTTCTTCCTCTCAAGTAAGTTTAATCGTGTTTTCAATAAGTTTTAGCCTATTTGATGTTTTTATTCCGATAGTGTAGCGAAGTTTAGATTTTTGCTTAAAGTTCTGAAAATCTGACCCGTTTTAGTTCATGCTTTTTATTCGGAATCATTACTGACGTTTTGCTTTGGATGCGTAGAAATTTTTTATTTTTTATGTTTATCTGGCCTATCGATTTGAAAGTTTTTACTGTATTTTGGTCGACTATAACGGTGTTTATGTCAAGGACATTGTCAAGTTTTGTTGAAACTGATACTTTTTTTCATATTTTTTGTAGCACTACTCTGTTTATATTAATAGACTACTTGTCGATATTTTGATATGAAAATTATGTTTTTGAATATAATATAGTATGGCTCCTAAAATTAGAGGCGACATTGTTAAAAGATCTGTTTCTAAGCCTTTTAAAAACAAGAAAAGAAAGGCTAAATAAGTTTCAAGATCTTCAAAAAAGAAGAAAATTATAGTTGAAGAACCTAAGTATAACTCGGATTCTAATACGATAGCTAAAATCGACAACTATGAGGATAGTAGTGCCCAGGCTGCTGATGATGTTGAGTCTAGTGAAGTAAACACTGACAGTGGAGATGAGGAGAGTAGTAGAGATAGTCGAGATACTGGAGATGAGGATGATGATCCCCTGTCCTTGCCAACTTGTGCAAGAGAGATCTCTGGTAAGTCCTATAATCTAACCACATGGATGGATGAGTTAGGATCTTTTCCAGCAAAAATTTCTGTGAGAGCAAGAATGACTCTTTATCGTGATTTTAGAAATGTCTTAGTTCAAGAAAAAAATTTATAATGACTTTAAAGGTACTTGTTTTGGACATTTAATACATATTCCAAAACATTACAAGTTCAATGGACAAATTGTCCATTACATATTGTTGCGTCGTGTAAAAAATGATTAAAAAGAAATTGCATAAGATGTGGTTTTGTGTGAATGATAAGTCTGCTTGTTTTGGCTTAAAAGAATTTGCATTGATTACAGGGCTAAATTGCTCAACATACCCCCGTGATGCAAAAATGAAAAAAGTGCTTCAGAAATGTGAGCAATTTACTATAAAGTGACCAAGAATAAGAATATCAGTGGTACAAAGTTGATGAGTTTGATTAAGGGTACCAGATTGAATAAGGAGCAGAAGTTGAAGTGCTCTTTAGTTTGGTTCGTCCACTCGATGTTGAGCCCACGATCGATCTAAGATTGTGGATTCAAACCACATTAAGATGGTCGATGATTTAGATTTTTTTCAAGAGTTATCTGTGGGGGGAAAGAGTGTTTTGATTTAACAATGAAGTATTTGAAAAACAAAATTAATTTGAAGAAACAAAGTGAAGTCTACAAGGAAAGAGGGAATGCTCGTATGCTTTGTATGGCTTCCCCTGGGCATCTTTGGTACTTATTATCAATTATGTACTTGATTAATATTAAACTCTTATATATTTATATAATATTTCATAGTCTCTGTTTATTTATTTGTTATTTTATTAATTTCAGGTTTGGATATATGAGATTTTTCCTCATGTTGATAATTATGCAAAGAAGTCCTTGAATTCTCCTCTGCTAACCCCGTTTACTTAAATGGCACACGACAAAAAGCGATAATATTGTCGAAGGTGATCCATTTAAGTACAAAGGAAAAAGTACAAAAGTATAAACTTATTTATTATTATCTTGAAATATTTGTAAATTAGTGAAGGTCTTGTACTATTTATATTTTTTTTGTAGGTTGTGCATCCATACCTCATACCTACTGTCCGTGAGACAAAACAAAATTATATGGCAACATTAAAATCATATAGGGACAAAGTAAAGGACACAATCATTGATGCCTTAAAGACCAGTTTGAAAGGTGTTACTGTCCTCACTTCTGCATTAGAGAATGTGGAGGATGAGTATTCAAATGATCACAATCCTAATCAATCTTGTGAGAATTTTGTACCAAGTACTTCTAAAGATGAAAGTATGTGTAGGCGTGTTACATCCCTCGAGCAATCAATGGTGGAAATTGTTGCTTTTGTACAAGAGGAGAAATTGAGAAGAAATGAAATAAAATAAAATAAAATAAAGGTAGATAAATTTATATATTATTTGTGTAAAATAATTATTTGTATTAATGCTTAACCACTGATCTTGCAGTATATGATGACAACTTTTCATCACCAACAGTTGATGACGAGATCCTTCCATTAGCTGTAGTTGATGATGATCTTGCTGCAGTTGATGCATACTTTGCTGAAGAAGTTGATGAAGAGATGAAGGAAAAGGAGATGAAAGAAGAAGAGAAACAACAAGATGAGGAGAAGATGACAGAAAAAAGAAGAGAAGATGGAAGAGAATGATGAAGAAAAAGAAGAGGATAAACTAGAAGAAAAGAAAGAAGAAGAAAGTGAAGAGGAAAATCTGGAAGAGAAGAAAAATGAAGAAAATGAAGCAAGTGGAGAAGAAGAGAAAAAACAACAAGAGGAGAAGATAACAGAGAATGAAGAAGGCTTGGCCACTGATGTGGCAGAAGTGGAAAAAGAAATAGACGTGATGGGTATTGAGATGGAGCTTAATGGTGAGGTTGGTGGTGATGAGTAAGGGCAGTTTTTGTGATGGTTATTCCCTGATGTTTTAAGACAATTTTTAAAATTGGTCGTTTTTTATGACAATTGATTTTTGTGATAGTTGTGTTTTCCCTAGTTTGAAGACAATTGGTTTTTTGATATGATTTTTTAAGACAATAGATTTTTGATAAGTTGATTTTTAAGAACATGGTTAAAGCGGTTTGTTGTTTTGCTGTTTTTGACGACAAAAATGTACATCTGACAGTTTAACATATTTTATTATGAAGGGTTTTTAGATTTCTTATTAATCTTTGTCTTAATAAACTTGTATGTATAGTATCGATCAAAAATAAAAGATATAAGAGTGTAATAAATAGAGAGAAATACTTTATTTATTCAGCATTACATTCCTGTTGCACATTTTCAAAAAGCAAACACCAAAAATAAACCACACAATATAGCTTTTAGGCGTTTTTTCTTCTTCTGCCAAAATCAACCTTTCTTTTAGTTGATCTCTATCTATTTTAGTATCTTTTAGCAACACTTTTAAGTGATTCCTCTGCTCTTCGGCTTCTTTTAAGAAAGTCATTAGCAGATCCCTATTTTCTTCAGATTTTCGTAGCTTTTTTAATATTTCAAATTTGGCAACGCCTTAAAAATTCGATGGGCTACTCGTTGATGATTCATTTTCAAGCCACCTAAAAAAAGAGCATATGCCAACTGCACAATTAAAAAATTGTCGACTTGAATTTGTATTGGTGTGTGACGTCCTCAACGTAGCTGGATTACCACAGCGACAATTGTAAGACTTTTTTACATTGGATGTTTGAGATGCTTGAGACATTGTAAAAATGGAGGTGTTTGAGTTGTTTATGAGGGATTGCCTTCCTTTTATACAATTAAAAAAATTCAAATGTTACCGTTGAAAAGTAGCATTTGAATTTTATTATCATTGTGAAATATGTATATAAAAATATGTACTAGTTGTCAAAATATATAGACCTCTTAAACAATCGATGCATATCTATGTGTGAGGTGTGTGTATGATCAATGAGATTTACACTCTGACATTAGTAAGGTATATTCAGGTTTATGTTTATGTTAAAGCATTGTCGATATTGCACATACTAGAATATGACACTTATATATAGATCAAAACTAGTAGGATTTAAAAAAGACAACAATTAATTAATAATACATTATATTTTTAAAATTTATCCAATTAAATAAGTTTTAACAAGTCATATGATCATGTAAGAGTCCACATAAATTGGGTGCGGTGATTAGAAATGTATGAGAAAGAGTTGTGGTTATACAATCAACATCCTTATAACAATATTTGAGAAAGCATAAGTATGATGTAAGGATGTAACTTGTTATGTCTGGTTATACAATCAACATCTTTAGAACATAAGCATGTGATCATGTAAGAGTCTACATAAATTGGGGTGGCAATCAACAATGTTGGTTAAACAAGTGATATTCTCACAACATACTTATGTTTTCTTAAACATTGTTCTAAGGATGTTGATTTTATAACCACAACTCTTCCTCATACATCTCTAATCACCACACCCAATTTATGTGGACTCTTACATGATCATATGACTTGTTTAAGATTATTTAATTGGATAAATTTCAAAAATATAATTTATTATTAATTAATTATTGTCTTTTTTAAATCCTACTAGTTTTGGTCTATATATAAGTGTCATATTCTAGTAGGTGCAGTATCGACAATGCTTTAACATAGACATAAACCCAAATATACCTTACTAATGTTAGAGTGTAAATCTCATTGGTCATGCACACACCACACATATATAGATGCATCGATTGTATAAGGGGTCTATATATTTTGACAACTAGTACATATTTTCATATACAAATTTCACAAGTAACATTTGATTTTTTAATATACAAATTTCAACAATAACATATCATACACATATAGATACACATGCATTAAAATACACAAACTCAGATCATGATCTTTTTTTTACAACACTTCCTTCTTTAATCATTCTATTTCATACATTATAATCATTGCATCACAAATACCATGAATTTTCATATATTAATAATACAACGTCTAATAGAGAATGAGTGGATTCGATAAAAAGCATTAATAGATAGTATACAAAATGTATGTCATCTTTTGATTGATCTATATTAGATCATGACTAATTACGATAATATATTGACCAAAATGCTGGCAGTAGCTTGATTATAGTAGCCAAAAAAAAAAAAAAACAGTAGCTTGATTACAAAAACAAATTCAATCAAGCTTTTTTAAGATTTGTTGTTGTTCACACATGTAGTTCTCTTGTGTCCGGTTCTCTTACAAATTGAACATTTGTTCCTTCTCTTGCTCTTGAAATTCTCACCGATTCCTTTGACACGTTTTCTTCTTTTTCTTCCAAGCTTGGTATCGACAAGAGGCGGAAGAATCTTCACATTAAGCAATTCTTCTGGAACACACCATTCCGACTCAAGAGGGACAACATTAATAGAATCCATGTATGCAAAAAGGTACGCTTTAACTTTATACAAAGGCGAAGAGTACTCATAGATGCTCATACCATACTCATTTCCATGTTTTGATCACAAAACGGCCATCGCGTGAGCACAAGGTATCTTGATCAAGTCATATTCTCTACATGAACATGACTTTTCCAGTAGGTCCACATATGCAGTAACACCCCACCGAACACGATAAATTAATTTCCGTCCCCGATTACATTCTCCACATACAAGGAGTCGACCTTGATCATTTTTTTTCTTGCAATTTTTTCGGAAGCCAACATCATTTGATTACCCATTGATTTGAGGATATATGCATGCCTCTCCTTAAACAATTCTCCAAACTCTTAGCAATCAAATGAAATATAGATGCCACGGGATACTCTCTTTTGTCTATCAACATAATATTGAGTGACTCAGCGATATTTGTGGTCATAACATCATATCTATTGCCAGGAAAATGTGTCCTGCTCCACTTCTCAAAATCAATATCATGCTCAAGGACGACGGCTACAGCGGGACATTTGTTCTTGAATTCTACAAAATGATTGTCAAACTCCTCCAAAGAATAAGCCTTTATCTCATTGTAGTAAAGACAAAGGTAATCTCCATAATGATGATTTACGCAGAGGTTTTCACCGAGGTGCATCATACAATATCCGTGGTGAGCATGATTGTAAACATCCACAATACCGTTGGCAATACTCTTGTGTCGATTGGAGATAAAACACAAATCTGGTTCATCGACCACAATCTCCTTCAATTTCTCAAAGAAGAATGTCCAAGATGCATCTTCAATTTCTCAAAGAAGAATGTCCAAGATGCATCTTCAATTTCTCAAAGAAGAATGTCCAAGATGTATCATTCTCTTTGTCCATGACACAAAAGGCAATTGGATAAACATGATTCTCCATATCTTGTGCAACAACGCTCAACAACACGCCCTCGTATTTACCATGTAAATGAGTGTCATCAATTGCAATTACCTTTCTCATGTGGACAAATCCCTTAATGCAAGCACCAAAGGCCAAGAAATAATACATGAACCTATGACTATCCTCATTTACCATAAGACAATAACTAGAACCAACATTAAGTGTCTCGAACATGTAGAAAAAAACCGATAAGCATGAATATCCGTTCTTCGCTGTCCCTCGGACCATTTCCTTAGCAACCACACCTCCCTTCCAATATTTCCAATAGTTTGGAATACAATGAAAAGAATTAAACATAGCTCTTTAAATCTCTTTAACATTAGGACCCTTGCCATCACGATACATATTTACACAAAGTGAAGCAATGACTTTGATTGAAATTTTTCTATGGCTACTGTCGGCATGTTCAACGCCACAACTATGTTCGCCAATGTATTTATAGATACGAAATTTATCCGAACACTCATATTTCCTCGCCCGCAACATCCATGCACAATTTCGAGATACATATTTCACCTTTAAGTATTTAGTACAACTTTTCACAGTAGCAAAATCAAAAGACTTTTTTACCGCCGCTTCGGCTAATAACAATTGCAACTCAGTCTTGTTACTGAAAGTTTGGATTATACATAAATTAGTTTCATCGGAGAAGGAATGGTTGGATTGTGATTCCAATTCCTTTTCTACATGCATTTCTTCACAACATTCGGGTTTGGGATCTTCCGCATCTACTGACTGATTTTCCACATTAGTTGGATCATCATGTATATTCATTGAATGATCACCCAAACTCTTATTTGAATTATCACCCAGGCTCTCCTTTGAATGATCACCCACCTTTCATTTCCAATCAAATCATAGTCGCAGTTAAATGAATTCGTTGGTTCAATTGGAGGAATCACATTAATGTTTATCCTCAATGTAGGCCTAGAGCCATTAATACCAATATCTACCATGTACAAGCTCACATGCCTATCATTTTTTATGAATATAGGATGTATTTTTCCCCTTTCATTTATTTGAAAGCTAATCACCAAGTCAATTGGCTAGCAAGTTAACTCACCGGCCTCAATTATGCTTGTAATCATATCGTCATATGAACCATTGCGACACAACGCAATGGGCACTGTCGTCTTACTAAAATATTTCCAATTCCAACTTTTGGGAGTTTCCTCCCATACTCCCATATAATCACCATCAACAACAACAAATTTAGCTACTGCCATTATAGACTACAAAGATATATATTAGATTACAGTATCAGTCGTTAACGATCGATGAAGTACGACATCCGTACAAAAACTCGATTGAATGAGATCGTGGTTAAAAATGCAGCTCCTGCAATGGCGAAATAATTTTTTAATGCTTTTAAACTACTAAAAATGTATCTATAATGAGTTATCAAGTGTTTATTATGAAAGATTTCTCAAATTTCTAAAATGGCGGGAAAATCATTTTGGAGCTTGATTTTTGAATAAAAATGGAGTAAACATGACTATGGAGTAGGAGATGATGATGATTTTACCTTGAAAATGGATACTTTGGCCGGAAAACTTGCCGGAATCGTCAGTTTCGACAACAGCAAAAACGAGATGCTCTTCTTTCTTTTTTTAAAAAAAATCAAATTTGGACTCAAAGTCCATATTATTATGCTCTTCTTTCCCATTTGGCTTTTTTCTTTTTTCCTAATATAATTTTTAACAAATGCAAATAGATATATATTATTTCAAATTAATTGAAAAAGAAAGGGAGACCAAAGTGGAGATAAGAAAACTTAGTGAGGTCTTTTGTATGTGACAATTAGGGCATGTGGATGATGTCATTAATAGTGGGTATACCACAAATTATTCAAGACTTTTGTCTTAATGTTCAATTAAGTTTGGAGAGTGGCTATTTTGCCAACTCTCCCAAAAAGTACCTAGAAAAAAAAAACTAGAAGTATTAGAAAAAATAAATAAAAAGACACAATTTATCACATTAATTTCTATTTATTCTTATTATTAACTATAGTCATATTTTTCAATATATTATATTTACAAATTGATATAATAAGTTAATGTTGAATTGATAAAAATGAATGAAAAGAGTACTAAATAACAAAATATTAAAAGTTGTTCCACACTACAACCTTATCATCCTCGAAAATTATTTAAGAAGGTACAACTATATGTAGTGCTTAGTAGCTTTATACACTAAAAACAAGAATGCTAATATCAAGAAGTAATTATTCTAAGTCTAAAATGCAGCTTTGCTACTAATAACTAAACTTTTGAGAAGATGTGTTGTCGATTTTTTACCTGTTAAGACATTAAACTAAACTTAAATTGAAAATGTATGTAGTTGGCGTGGTTTATTAGTTTGTCCTATGATTAAGCCATTGAATCCATTGATTAAGCCTATAATTTGTCCTATGAAGTATTATGTTCACTTTTGCTCGTTCACTTAAGATTTTATACGTCTCTTAAAAAATATGATTCATATGAATATTTTACTATAATATAATATCAATATTAATTAATGTTTAGTTTAAAAGACACATCCGCGAGAAGGATGAACAATTGGCCTCGGAGAAAATGACATTTTTCAAATCTTGTGTGTTTATTTTTATATTTCCTATTTTTTTTTATAAAAAAAAAAAAACCACAAAACTAAAAACAAGTTTGTAAAGTGCTGCTACACAACTAATTGATTCAAAGGATTCTATTAGTGTATATTGTATACCTAACTGAGGAAATAAGATTCGTTGCCTTCTTGCAAATTGAATGGAAGAAAATAATATTTTCAGATTTCTTATGTAAATGTAAAAATGAAAATTTCTATATATAGAAAAAAGAAATTAAATTTCGTGTGAAAAGAAGATAAACTAAAATAAAATTGTAAGTGACCTAGAATATTAATTCTCCTAATTAATTAGTCGAGTGAAAGTATTAAATATAGTTTCGTGGCCGTAAATATTGTGTCTCATGCCTACTTATTAATTATATATAGAATTGAATGAGTACCCAATAAATCTCGTTGACAATCTCTTAAGTAATGATATATTAAGACTTTTATCGGCTAATCAAATACAATGAAAATACAATAAAGAACGCAAACATTTCATATATTCAATATTGAAATCTAAAAGCTAAATCTAATATATGAGTTTATTATTATTTATAGTCTGAAATTTATTTATTATCTGAAAATATCTGTTATTAAAATTTATACAAATAATTAGACCTACATTTGTGAAATTAGTAGGATCACATACATATGTGGATTGTTAACATTAATATCTCCAAATTAAAGCTAATTTTGACCTTAACGACACTCATATTTGGGGAGGTTGACTACTTCTCATAAAATGAACGTGATCACATATTCACATTTATTTAATTCTAAATTAAATATAACAAAAAGTAATCAAATTATATTACTTATGAAGTTTAATTACTATTTGACTTTTTTTTTTCTCCGAGTGATGGTGTTGGACGGTAATTTCTTTTAAATACTCGAAATAACTTCTAGGTCAATTAAGAATAATTTGTTGGAGAACATTGCTGGCCCTAATAATAAAAAAATAGGTATAAATGTATAATTTGTAGTATTCTTATATATATATATATATATATATATATATATATAATCATGTCCCAATTTGTGATTTAGCAAATAGGATGGGAGTTAAATGTTTAGGTATTACTAACCAGAATTAAAAATGTTTTGATAGATATTTGCTGTTAGGAAAGTGATTGCCACATTATTTAATTTATGTAGTTAATTGTTGCTATTACGTATTTAATTTGATTTATCTTTACTTTTCTAGATTCCTTTCCGTCTCTAGCACTTGAGAGAAAAGTTATAAATATCCACTCAATTCTTGTTTTTTTCCGATGCTGACCCTTAAAAGTATGAGGGTGTTAGTCTGTGACGGAATTAAAAATTTTCACTAAAGTGTTTCAAAATATAAAGTTGAAGGAATTCAATAATATCTACTATGTATATATAAAAAATATTTTTATCATATATAAACAATGTAATTTTTCAGCAAATGAAGTCGGATGAATCCCCTGAGCTCTTACTAGATTCGCCCCTGACGTTAGTATTCCAACATTAGTGTGGGCGGAATGAGATATCCTCATACAATTTTGAATTTTTTCTTTTTTACATAATTCTAGTTTTTGCAACATTTATTAATATTTGAGCAGCAACAACATATTCAATATAAGCCCATAAGATGGAGTCTGAAGAAAACTGAGTGTACACAAAATTTATCCTTACTTAAGGATGGATCTTACCCCTATTTTATAAAAGTAAAGAGACTGTTTGCAATAGAACTTCCACTTAATATTTGATGTAATATTCTAGGTAAGTGGTCAAGAGGATGATGATCTCAGCATATGATATTAAATTATTTAAGAGCTAGTCTAGGTATTTTATCTCTATATAAACATGTTAGGCAAAACATTTAGCATATTCGAGGTTTGTCAAGGAAGGGAGAAAGTTATTTGGGAACTAAAGCAATGTTATTTGGATTACTACTGTGGGTCTGGGTGTTCGATTCAGGTACAATATTGATACATATACATATATACAAGGACATAGTCTATACTTATTATTTTGTATATTTTACCCGTAATGACATGCTTTTATAGTCATTAAAATGTGATTATCGTTTTTTTTAAGACAACAAATTCTAAGAGCACGTAATTTTACTCTTGATTGTGTTCAAAATCTTTCTTTTTTTCTTTTAACTCCGTGCACAATCAAATTAAATAGTATCATATAAAATAAAACGGAAAGAGTAATATGTTTATATATCAACGTCATGAAATTAAAAGTCCTAATATTTTGGTGTTGCAGGTTAGAAATTCAGACAAAATACTTAAAGGATAAAGTGCTCACTTCTCAGATATCTGTCAATATTCTTCATCAATGGCTTTTTGGACTAAAAATTTAGAGGCCAGGAAGTATTAATTAATTTATCTAAAGTCTGTTTATGCATGTTGTAAAACTTCATTATCAGTTATTAGTGGGTACTTTTGTAGAGATTAAGTGATCACTGAAAGCTAGCTAGCTAGCTAGCTACTTTTTTTTTATTATATTTCAGCTTCATGTATTTATGATTGCTCTTTTTGCTAAAATGTAAAGATAATTCCATTTGATAAGTATTCTTTTATTTTTAATTAGAGATCTTGAGTGTGAGACTAATTGAATACAAAATTGTTTTGTTAGGGAGCATTTTATTCTCCGATATTAGACTTTATCGTGCAAATCTATATTTAGTCAGATTCTAATAAAAATATTGAACACTGAATAATTAAAAACCAAAAATACTAACCAACCAAATCTCTATGCTTTTTGGTTGACTTATTAATGTTTGTTTCACAAGAGGTCCAAGTTTAAAGTGCAAGATTATGAGTTTTGTATTCTAAAAATGATAGTTAATTGCGCTCTTAATAAATTATTGAAACATAATTAAGTAGATTTTCCAATACAAAATATAAAAGTTTCACTAAATTAAAATACTAAGTTTGAGCCAGTAACTAGAAGTCTATGGCCGCCCCCCACCAGAAAAATGCCAAAACCTAAACATAATGAACAAAAAACTAAAATATGATTTGGGAAAAGACGAAATGCTTTTATGTAGTTTAAGGAAATTAAATGATTATGCCTTAAACAACTTTCGAAAGGTCAAATATACAGATGGTGAGTAGGAGTCACCCAAACAAATTGTCAATTGTTTAAGCCAATTATACTAGTATTAGTGTTGAGATTATTTAAGAGTAGTATCTGAACAGGGGCGGCTCAATGTCTTTAAAAATGAGGCATCTTAGGTCTCAAATTTGAAAATGCCTAATTTTTTAAGTAATAACAAATTTATTATAAGTTTTTATTAACAAAAAAAAAAATTATATCTTTTAATTTATTTGTCTTTTTCTCAGTCTGTTTCGAAAAAATAGAGATTTTTTTTTCTTTATTTATCAATTTTTAAATTTAACTTCCACAAAATTGTTTAAGACCATAACATTAGAACATATTTTGGTGTGTGTATATATATATAAATCTTTTTTATTAAAATGAAAGAAATAACTTTGCATCTTATAAATAAAAAATAATTAAAAGTTAGGCCTTCAATTTATTTTTGACCTTAGATCACTAATTAGCTTAAGCCGACTCAATTAAAGAGAAGATTTAACAAATAATAAATCGTACTTAAACAATAATTTTCCCCATGTCATAAAGGAAAGTTTTTCTTTCACTTTCATGGTAGTTAGTGTACAACACGACTTGCTACGTCACACTTTGTATTTGACTCTACATTGTTGTGTTTCATTACAACCCTTTTTGATATTGTAATTCATTTTATTAAAATAATCGTACTGCATAGTAGCTAGAGGGTTGATTTGTTAAACTAATTTCTTGTTTGGGAAAAGTCAACAGAAAAGGGTCATTATCAGACCAAACATATCTTCAAATGAGAATCATGCCATAGAGAATAATAATTCCGTTAGATTAACTGAATTAATTAATATTGTGTGGTTCCAACATGTGAGTGATCAACTTCATCTTGATTAATCTGCAGTTTATAATATGGATAAATTTTAGGCTGCTAGCATTCAAAAATAGTCGTAATATTGTGGTATTATCCTTTTCGCGTAAAGACGATACAATTTTCTCGAAAAGACCTCATTCTATTTGGACAGTTGTTATATATTGTTTCATAATATATTGTATCATACTGTATTGTTTTAATGAATATAATGTTTGAATATGTTGTATTGCTTTTCATTGTTACATAATGACACACATCAACAATTTGAAGAATAAACTTATAAGATAATAGGGTGCGAGATAGAATTACTGACACAATCATAAAAATTGGTCGCTGCGCAAAATGAGACTTCTCGACTTTCTTCATTACTTAACAATGAATTTAACATGCGATGTAATAAAATTTAAATAACAATCTAGATAAATATTTTATTTAAACTAGCAACATAATACAATACGTAACAACCATCCAAACAAGCTTAAGAATACCCAATACCTTATAGTAGTTCATATTTTTTTTTCCAGCTATCAATATGAAACTATGTTCACACCGCCAATATAATAAATTGTACTGTACGTAAATAATAATCACCATTTTCGTGTCTCTAGAAACTGCAATTCTAGTCAGATAGTCACACTTTGTGGTGACATCAATGAAAAACCACCCAATTGCCGAGTAAATTTTCGTATTTTTATTTAAATACGTAATTATTTATTTATTTCAACAATTAAAAATATGTTTCAGTATATCGTCTGTATGAGTTATTTATAATCAATTAACCCAGACAAACTCTCCAATTAACTGAACCAATAAACTATTTTTTTTTGTCGTGGGAGAAACTGTTTGAATCAATAAACTGAACCCTCCTAAAATTTGATTTTGAATTAATAAGCACGAATTGGTTAGACTTAAATGTATGCGTTATAATATAATTCATATAATTAACTCAAATCTATTTTTTTATTAGTTTATTTGGTCTTTTATAATTTGTTTAACTATATAACCTTCTAACGAATGTCACAATATCAAGAAAGGGAAAATTATGTAGAATAACAAACATTTAGCCTATATTAGTAATTACATCTACAGTTTAAGAAAATTGTAATCCGCGGCTACAATTTTTCCAATTTTTGTTAGTGGCCTGATTTGTATAATTGGCTTGCTTTGTATAATTCGCTTGATTTGTATAAATTCAGAATTTGTATAATTCGGTTTCTAATAGTATAAATCCTGAATTTGTATATGCTTACCCTAACTATTTGTATACGATTTATGAAAAATCATAATAAATTACCATATTTGTATATTGTAAAGCGAAATATACAAACGAAGTTATGAAGAATTCCTATATGTATAAATATAGAATTTGTATATACTTACCCTATTTGTATATTCACAAGCGAAATATACAAACAGACAGAAATATACAAACAGCAGCCTCCATAGCAAATGGAAATATGGCTATGGAGCGTGATTATCGCAAGTACATCTATGGAGCTTTATTATGTCTAATATGTTTGTTATTTTCGAAATTTTCTCAACAAAGAAATAACTCTAGCCTTTTATTAGTATAAACGGAAAAGGGCTTAAAATACTCTCAAACTATTAGAAATGGTACAAAAATATCCTTCTTCCACCTATTAGCCCTCAAATACCCTTCACATCTATCTTTGGGCACCATATAACCCTTATTTCTAACAGACCTCAATTTAAATTCAATTAATAAATTCATTAAATGACGTAGCAATCATATTACCCTTATTACTCATTCCCAAATCAAATCATATATTATAGTTATACAATTATTAATTGAATTTAAATTGAATATATAACCAAGGTGCATATATTATAGTTATACAATTACTATACATTTGTAATATACCTTTTAAATTGAGTGAGATAAAATAGAAAAGAAAGAATAAAGTTGTCTGGTTTGATTGAGATAATTTTGACGAAAAGGGGGTTCATTTTGTTTTATACTCCATAAATATACATCATGATTTTCTTACCAAAAACATACCAAACTGAAAATGGCATATAATTGGACAGACAACACATATTCCTTCCAATCGTTAGTGTTGCATCAAAAGAAAAATTATTGATACCAAATAATTAAGCAAAGTCAAATGACAGTTTTTTATTAGTGACTTTACACAATAATAAGGCAAAATTAAATGCAGTTTTTCATTATAAATTTTTTTTTAGCAACTTTATAACAATAAAGTAAAAGTTAAATGATCCTATATGAAATTACCCCAAAAATTGTGACTTGGTTTGTAACATGCATTATTTTTCATGTTCATCTAATACATAAAGTATCATTTAGACATGCGATTTCACATCATGATATAGAATTATATTATGAAATTAGTGTTTGGACATACGATTTCATGCTGATTTCATCATATGATCTCAAATTCTCCAAAAAAACATGATTTGAGAATTTCAAATCATGATTTGAAAATTTTTAAATACAAGAATTGACCGACAAATTTTTATTTTGTTAAAACTATCCTAGATTTATATTTACCAACCATTTATTGCATATGTAAATAAAATTTATAATTATATCATTACTTTCTAAATCATTTATATCTCAAATAAAGATTATTTTCACCAACATAAAATTTATTATTACTTCAAATCAATTCCCATTTTACCATTTATATTCACCAAATTCGTTATTGTTTATCATATTTATTTACCAACCAAATTGACCGACAAATAACTCAAAGTAACAATGTTGGTTAGTTTTCTCCGTCATATGATTGCCCGTACTATGTGGAAGAATTACATTAATAGACTAGTACACTATAACTTATGTTTAATTTAGCTTTATTTATTGCATTAAAGTTTAAAATGTATTATGTGATTTTATAAACTTTTTCTTATTTCATAAGATTGTATAAATAATTGAGACAATTTTTAATAGTTTTACAACTCATGGTATTTTTATGCTTATGAGAAAACATAAAACATAAAAAGTCCAAATTACATGTCTAGACAAAACTTCAACTTGATATCACATGGTCAAACCGACTCGAAAAGTAAGTGCAACGTTTGAATAGAATTTCATTTCAAAATATTTATTAGAAACTGTACATAAATTCGACAGGGGGGAAATATCTGTCATAGCCTCCACACCAACATAAAGATCACCAGCCAGCATAATCCAAAGTTATAAAACAACACAACAAAGTGGACTGGGATGATTACACAAATGGATGTTACAACTAGAAATCACACATGGTACAAAGTTTATACATTGTTCCTTTCACCATGTTTAGTGAAAATTACAACAGAAGCATCTTAAACTATATGAATGAAGGATAAAACGGCCAAGGACGAAGACGAGGTAAAAAAAAGAAAGAAGAGAATAGTAACTTTCAAATGTGCAAGAGCTTCCTGCATCTTCTTCTTCTTGCTTATGATGAAGAGTAACACAATGACTGTGCAAAAGATTCAATCTTTTCGGCAACTCTAGGGAAGAGAAAACTAGTATCAACTAAATCTTCTATTTGTCCTTTCTATTCACATGCCAACTTTGTGTCAAAGCTGCTCAAACAGATGGCGAAAGCCTGAAAGGCAGACAAAGGATATCGATAATCCATTGTAAACATATCTTTGCCAACCTTACCAAACTGCAAGATAATCTTGTCTTGATCTGATGATGACTGAGCCGGTTGTGCTGGTGTTGGAGCACCGGCTGCACGCTGTGTGGCAGCAATCAGCTGGAAATTCTTGACAGAAGCGACAGTTACCCTCCCTCTGAAATTCAGACACCAACATTGCAGCTGTTCATGCCACCTAGGTGCCTTGTTTCGAAGAACCAAAACACTACTCTTACCTTCTTCATCTACTTCACTTGGACCCCCAATATCTGAAAACCGAGCACTGTTGAACTCTGTTGAAGTATCAATTGATTTTGAAAAGGACATGCTCCTAAATGAGTCTTCAAGATTGGGAGGGAGAAGTTCAGGTTGGCCTGGGACAGTGCCCCCGGGTTCAAGGGACGAGACAGGGATTGAGTGCATGACACAATTCATCCTGCGAGGCCCCCTGGTTCCGAGTACATTCAGTTCGTAGCTAACCTGTGCAATGTTGTAGGTTCCTGTAGGGACTTTGGGAGAAACTTTCTTGGAGTAGAATCTCCGGCTTCCACTGGGTGGAGAAATACTAGAACTGTTGTATGGTGGCTGGGTATCATAAATTATGAACTTCGTGCCCAGAAAATTTGACCTGAAAAGAAGAATGAAAACTGTTTAGAAGCCTTTTACAATTGGTCTGAATCGGAAACTTGCATCATAATTATTATGTCTATGACCCATTAAAATACTTACTTCCAGTTCAAGCTCACAGCTAAATTCGTACCAACAAACTTCATCACATAATATTCTTCACATGTTTAACAATTTATTCACCTTTTTTTCAAGACAAGTAAGGCATAAAGAATCAAATATATTAAGGAATATCACCAACTAGGGCATCAGGACAGGTTCAATATCAATATTAGATAACTGAGAAATGTGATATCTATTACCTGTCAAATTCCCACCATAAGAATCCACAGCATTGTAGAATGATTTTATAAGCATTTTTTGGGCTAAACATATAAAAGAGCAAACAGTCTCAATCCATCAATGAGCTCATAATATTATTCTAAGACTCATTACACAACCAAAAGGGATAGAATCCAAGTTGATCACTTGTTAGTTTCTTCTGTGACTTCTTTTGTCAATTAGAAAGTTTATAAGCCTGATTTCCCTTTCAATACAGCCTGAAAGGACATAATCCAAGAAGAAGATTTTACTAGTTTCCTCCCTCCATTTAACTCTCGTGGCCTCAGATAGAACCTTGGAGATCCTATTCATCATATCACGTTGCTCTTTGTACATTTCTTGAGCCATTTGAATCATGTGTGATATCGATCCTTTAAACAATCATGATGTTCTTTGAGAACAAAGCTAAGAAATGTAAAGATTTGAACTCTCTTAAAGCATGCTTACCTCAGTTTTCCAATGTAAGAGCTGTTTGACCTTGATATGTTATCTGCATTCATAGAGATGATGTACTCTGTACACGTGGTTCTCCGATTACGCTTTGCTGAAAGAAGAAACTTGCCATTTTCTACAAGCAAGGCTGATGGAAAACAGTAAAGGAAAAAAAATAAAAATCAGGCTGTCTGGTTTTAATGAAAACAAGGTAATACTTGTATAAACGGTACGGAAATATCAAGAAGCTTCAGAAATGGTTCTGAGTCATTAACTAAGAATCCTTTTACACCATTGATAAAGCATGTCTAGTGAAAATCTGGAACTCCCACATAACTATAATTAAAGAAATTCCTGCTCGAACGGTATCGTCATCTGAATTTTCTGTCAATAAGCTATGAATTTCTCCTAAGCAGACAAACAGATGGGCATTAAAAATCAACCCCTTAACAAGAACTGCTTGATTCCATTTGCCACTCTGTGAAACAAGGGACTTTTTGCATAATTGTGGTGGATTTACTGGCAGAGAAATGATTCTTCTGTCAACCCTCAGAAATGAGCCGGACTTAGAAAAAAAAAACCTTTTTTGAACCTAAAGGATCTAATGCAACAAACAAAAACATCAGATGACTTATGAAGCTTACAGATGAGCCAAACATCTACCCTAAATCTCACAGCAAATTAGCTACATGTCAGTCAGCATAAAGCCAATAAGATGAACTTACCAGGGCTAAGGCAAAGGAAAAGTTGGTAAGTTAATTTAGATTTGTCCCTCCGGATGAAGCATTGGATGGTTCCATCCCGAAACCCAGGCTGCAAGAAGGAATTGGATAACAAACATCACAACAATGATATAGCTCTCATCTTCCACTCTAACCTTATAACAATAGAGAAATGATGGCAACAGATGCTCCACGAAAGAAAAAAGGAGACCGGAAAAAGACAATCACCTGCTTAAGAGAGATGGGAAAGGTCAACTTTCCAGATAACTCCGGACGCTGAACAATTTCTTGACACATCTCCCTCCATGAGCGGCAAACAGCTGCACATGCAACCACATGTTTACGAGCAGGCCACGTACTCTCACTTGCCTCCAATCTTTTAATTACATCACGAAGTAACTCTGGTGGGAGGCTCGCCCAACAACTGCTTTGAATGACAATAACATGGTCATGCAACTCATGAACAGCACTCTGAGACTTCCCTCTGTTATGACTGGACAGCTTAACCTCGAAACTTCGCCTAGATAAGCTTCCAATACTATCCCTGATATCACGAGCTATACTGCGAAAAGACATTTACTGGACCAGAGCAAGGTTTCACAGGCTACTTTCTAGTTTCTATATGTGAATCTTTTGGAGTGACAGATTTGAATCCCCGACAACCTTGCACATTAAATATACCTGAAGAAGGAGTAGGGTATCAATTCAAACTATTCTGCATTCCTTAACTACAAAGAAAATGAAGAGTTGGCTCGAGGTGCTTAAGGAAAAGTACAAAGCAAGAAAAGAAGATTCCTGCAAAAAGAAGCCACATAAAGCAGTCCAAAACTAGAGACTTTACTAGAGACCACTTTCCTACTTGAAAACCACCATTACAAAGCAAAACTACAACACCATATTCATCATTCATAACAATCTCACAAAAGAAATATCCCCAAGGAGGCGGATCCCGGATTTAAAGTTTATGAATTCCCACTCGTCTCAAATTAAAAAAATAAAACGAGACAAAAAGGTTCCTTTTTTTCCACTAAACCAACAACACACTCTCTTAATGTGTTCCCAAATCCTTTTTCTTATACATTTACTAGATTTTTCAATACAAATACAGAATCTGCGCAAAAGTTACTGAGTTCCCGAACCCCAACATATACATTAAATCCTCCTCCTCTCCCGCCCCAGGCCCAAAAAAAAAACACATAAATTTCCACTTAGGAAACCAAGGGGGATTAATGAGGGGAAAAAACAATTCTTAACCTGAAAAATGGCCCCAAAAAGAGGAAAAATTCAATTTTTGATACCTGGTAAGAAACCATGACAAAAAAGCTTAAAGATTTAATTTTTTTTTCTTGCCCTATCAACAAGAAAAAGTAGACAAACAATGAAATTTCCAAAATAGTTAACAAATGTCACACTTAGACTAATACTATCTTCCACAATACAAAATTATGCTTAACATTATACTTTAAGCAAAAATTGTTACTACCCACAAATTTAAAAAAAACACCTAATTAACCTCAAGGTTTCTACAAAAAAAAAAAAAAAAAAAAGGAAAATTAAAGAAAAATTTTCTAAAATCATGAAAATTTTCAACTGATAAAGGAAAATTAAAGTAAGAAGAAACAAATTATTAACACATACCATAAAAATTAAATCTTGCTATTTTTGGGTCTCTGTACAACTATCTTCTTCTTGTTGTTTCTCTCTCTCTCTTAACTCATTCCTATTCCTACCCAGCGGATACCAAAGACTTTATTAAATCCTCTTCACGGAACTTTTGCTTTTAATTAAGAAAATAAAATAAAATAAAATGTGGAGTTGAATTAACTGCCATTTTGGTAGGGGTAGGGGAAGTGGGGTTTTCAACTTTGCTCTAAATTACCTTTTTGTCCTTCCCCATTATTTTCATTTTTAATTTCAAATTTTAAAATTTGATAATGGAGCATTTTTTTTTATTTTTTTAAAAAATACTCACTCTATTTTTAGTTTTGATTTGATATGAAGTTTACGAAAGACGAAAGTAAAATGATTTTTGAATCTTGTGGTTTTATACTAATATAGAATATACCAAAATGCTCTTTTCGTTTTATGATTTTAAATATGTCAAGTAGAAAGTTAGAATTAAAGAGTTGTAAAAAAAAAATTAAAAATATTTTTTTAAATAGATAAGTGAAATAAGACAAACAAATTGAAAAAAAAAAAATCTTAATAACATAATTAGTTAGCTACCTAATTTTTTATTTTGTTATTAAGAGTTCAATTTTTCACCTTATAATCATTTTTTATATTCCCGGGTCAGAATTTTATAAGAAAAGAAACACGAAGGGACTAATAAAAAGAATAAAAAGGATTATATATATATATATATATATATATATTTTTTTTTTTTTTTTTTTTTTGTTTCCTCTTAAATGTTTTGATGCAAGGTAGTTTGTTTTTTGTTATTACACTTTAGCAAATTTGTGGTCAAGACCGACAAGAAATAATAAGAACAATTTGGATATGATTTTTAAAGATGAAGATGGGTAAAAATGATGTAAGAATGATAAGCTATGCATTTCTTTTCTTCTTCTTTTTTAATAGAATTTAAAAGGAGAATGAAAACGAAGTTTAATATTTTATGGGAGAGATGTGACATTTTGATTTGATTGTGGCGTTGAAAATATTAGTAATAAATAATTCCTCCTTTTAAAAAAATAAAAAATAAGTTGGAGTGGAAAATGCTGAAATTGTATGTTATCAAGAATCCACATTTCTCACCAAAGAAGTTGACATTAGTACCAACGAGATTTGTGGTGATGTAGTAAGTATTCTTTTGTTTTTAATTAGAGGTCTCAGATTTGAGTCTCTGCTGGATATGAAGTCGTTTTTGTTAGAAAGTAATTTATTTTTTAATATGAAACTTTCTGACGCAAATCTAAATTTAATTAGACTCTAATATAGATATTAGACATTTGGAAAAAAAAAGTTGACATTAGTAGGTTTAAGGTTCTGTCACCGGCATGTGCGTAATTGTGGATATTGTTTCTCTATAAACTCACTTTTTAATGTTGATTTATTTATGTGTTCATAGTTTACTCCATTCTTTTGTTTAATAGAAATAACTCAATCTAATGGTTTTTTATAATATATTTAAAAATGTTACAAAGTGTAATAACAGGTAATAACTTGTATATAAGATTCAAATGCTTAACCAACTGACGTTTTGATTTTTGTAATTTTGTGAATTGAATAGTGCTATTATGCGACTATTCATTACATAATATTACTTTTTTAGAGAAGATTTGGTTGTTTGTTTCATGGAAATTAGTTAAATGAATTGTTTTGTTCGCTTTTAGATATTATGGGTAAATCATATTGTATATATATTTATTTTTAGAAAACTACATTCAAACATAAATTTAAAAAATTCTTTACAAAGTATAATCAAACACAATCTTTATCTTCTGAATTTTATTTATCTCAAATAAAATGAAATTTATTTAATTTATGACCAAACCCTTCTTTAAAGTGTTTTACTTAATGAACAATTACTTTAAAAAAAATTGACCTTTGAGTGGTATTTATTAAAGAATATTATTTAGAATATAGAGTAGTTTTCAATTCTATTTAACATTATTGTAAAGATTGCATACAAGCACATTTCACAAGAAGAAAATAAATTCGATTTTATAGATGCAAAACCTCCTCTAAACAATTTAAGGCAATAATTTAAAAAATATTGTACAGATACATTTACTATAACTATACAGAAATTAAACATTATTAACTGAATTTGTGAGGCATTGCACATTTATTAAGAAAAAATATTCAAGGACATAACTTAAAGGTAGCGCAATTTATCTATTAGAAAATGTCAATAAACTTCATCAAAAGAAAGAGAAATTATGAAAAATATTTCAAACATCCATCTTGAATTTTGAACAATTCAATTATTTTGAATAATAAAAAAAAGCTCCAAAAATTTAGTTAATATGAAATAGAGAGAGTATAATTGAATTGAGCAAAAGTTAGATTAGTTTCTTATAACAGAACATTCGGAAGGAAGATGCTTTTCAAATATAAGTTTTTTTTTTTTTTTACATATTTTTTTTGTGTTTGGTATGTAATTAAATAATACTATAATAACAATATTTATACATGATCTAAATAAATACTGTAGGTTGTGAATGGAGTGTGGTAGGAAACAGAGGCAGACCCACCTTTGAGGTAATGTGTGCACGTACACCTGTTAACATCAAAAAAATTTATGTGTATATACACGTATATTCATATAATTAAATGTGCACACTAAAACAAATAAATTGGATTGGCGTAGTGGTTCCACACTGTTTGATGCGCTTCTTTGCAACTTGTGTGTCTCGAGATTGATTCTCGATGTTGCATTTTCTTTTTGTCAATTATTTTCTTCAAAAAAGGTATATGAAAAAACCTCAAGTGAGATTTGAACTGGCAAATCTCAAAGTGTACACTAGGGGTCAAGATCATTCAATCATAGAGTGAACTATGTTACGTTTCGTTTAATTTATATATATACTTGTTCGACAATATTTTTTTCGATAAAGTATCACTACTTTGACTAACCCGTATCCGCCTTTAGTAATGCCCCGTCATCTTCAAATCCTGAATTCGTTTCTGATAGGAAAAACTCTGTATCGAACACCAAAAGAAAACTAGAAAACCATGGCTTATTTCTTTTCCTAATAAATTACGACAATAAAGTTATTTGTACAAAAATGACTAAAATACCATTAATTTATAGATTAAGGAAACATAAACCAATTGAACTAATAAAAACTAGTATAGTTTAGAGGTTGAACAACCATGGAAATTGGACTTTAGAGCCTCTGAAACTAAGGATGTCAAACTTCATAATTGGCTAGTTTAATATTGTCTATTTGCAACAATCTTTTTCATTTATCCAATGTTTAAAATCAATAATGCGAAGCTAGATTCAACTAAGTTGAAATACTTGGATTGTTTCTCACTTATTTATTCTAAGTTCTTAACTAATAAAATTAAAAATTGATATATCAAACCGTTTAAGTATAATTATTCAATTGAACTGTGTGAGATATTATCTAAACAGGACAATTACGTAAATGGCACAATGTTTGTTCAGATGTCGATTTTATTCCCCATAAATTAGCATAACGACAAGTGTTAACATGAAATGGGGAGTGGGGGCCTGTATTTGGTATGGCATTGAAGAAACCGAATTATACGTTGTTTTCACAAAACAGGTGAAACACATGATTGCTGAATCATTTTGTTTTGTTTCTTTTTCTTCATGCAAAATGGAATAAAAAGACTACTACGAAATTTCACATGGAAGTAGCTGATTTTACTTTTGCTCCATATTAATTAAATTAAATTGACTAAAAACAATCTAGGTTGGAATTTTAGATTTGGTTGTTACAATATTCTAAAGCTAAATGAAAAGGTTGGTTTCATAATAATATTTTTTTCAATTTGAGTGAATGTTTTTCCTTTTCTTTTTAAATTTTGTTTGTTCTTAGGGTGCTCAAAAAACGAAAAGGGATGAGGAGATAATGAGAGATGAAATCATATTTATTGTGTGATAAATTGAATTCAAGAGTTTTTACTTGATCTAGAATATGAAGTATATGACATAATGAAGTGCTCTATTTATAATATACTACAATAAGTTTTTTTTATCAATATTATCAGACTTTATATTTTGAAAATTCCACTTGAATCACGATCTTTAATGCCAAATTTATTAGTAACAATCTTCAAAGACGTACTCAACTTGGAAAATTATGAGAATTATAATTTTCAATTCCCTATCACAATTCACGCATCCCATATTGCAACTATTTGGTGATCTCAGGGGAAGTGTAATTTACTTTTATTTAGTGAACTACTCTTTTTTGCATAAATTTTGGTGAACTATTTCTTGATAAGACAATACACTATTTAATAAATTAGTAACCATTTATCGTTCGCATATATATGGCTAATTTTAATACACAATTAAATTACATGTCTGGATTAAGTATTACGCTCAAATTTATTAATGTCATAATGTCACATAATATTAGTTGTGAGACCCAATGTAAACTTTTTTAGTCAAAACAAAACATGGCTTGACCAGGTCAAAGTTTGACCTTTATTGGTTGCTTAAATTCAAAGTTTCAAATGCACATTTCTCAGAGTTGGTCACTTTTAATTTGTTAAATAAACCAAAAAAAAAAACAGATTTTTTCTGTTCAAATGCATGGTATTTGTATTAAACTCTATTAATTCGAATTCCTCTCTTATAAAGTCAATTAAAGGAGAAATGCGTCCTGTTAATTCTTTTTTCATAATTTAAAACCGAATTATTTAATTAAATAAAGATAAAAAGATCAGATTTATTACCGGGCATATTGTTGTTGGGTTATGCCTTTTTTGTTACAAAAGTTTCTGGTCTTTTTCTTTTTCTTTGTTTTTCACCAAATCTCAGTGGCATTAGCTGACCAGATAATAATATATGCCCCACCACTTATTAAAATTAAGCCAACGTTTGCATGATTGATCTTCTTTCTTTTACTATATGGTTAAAAAATATGTTCAAATGAACTTTCTTTTATGTCATATGGTAAATAAATAATGACATCACAAGATTTGGTGCTGAATCAATTGGTACACCATGTATTAAAGAAAATACAATATTAGGAAAATAATAATTGAGGATTCAAAATCTTATATTCAGTTTGGATAAAGATTTCATTGGTTTTTATTACATGTTTGATATTTTCATTGGAGTGGATTAATTTGGATTTAAACCGTGTAAGATACATTCCATAATAAGATCTAATTATTTCAGATCAGTAGCTTGAAATCGGTAGGATAAAGAAAGAATTTATTTATTTTGGAGTAAATTATCAAAAATATGCTTGAAGTATCGTTTTTTGCAAATTTCACACCCCAACTATCATATGTTTCATTTTCCTACATGAACTATCACCTTCTTACAAGTAAGAAAAATAATCAATCGATAATTGATGTGTGATTTAACATACGGAGATGATGATAAGTAAAGAAAACAACCGATGAAAGAAATGTGAAGCTTATGAAAAAATAATTCAAATGTGTTTTTGACCTTTAAATCGTCCGAACAACAATTAGTGTAAATTTTTAGTAGCATGATTGAAGATTATTTTGCATATTGTTGATGATTCAAATCTTACTCAATTCTCTTCATTTCTTTTCCCTTTTTATGAGTTGTTTTTCTTTTTGTTGTCTTTTCCAAATCATAAATCAGGTGGAGAATATTTTGCTTCAAGCATAAATCAGACATGCATTGGTTGTAGCTAGTTTATAGATAGGACAAACATACAAGTTAACTAAACATGATTACCAACTTCAGGAGATTAAAAGAAATCAATAAAGTGTTAAATAATCCACAATATTAGCATCATTAAATCAACCATGGTCGATGATGTTAGGTTGGAGATTCATATTAGTGATCCCTTCAAGAAAAAGAATCACTTTTAATTAATCTTTATACCCCTACAAACGAAAATAAAATTAATAATCACTTTTTCATTGTTAATTATTCTTTTTTTATGGTTTAGGGCTCATGATTAAAATACTTTGATTATATTGAACTATCATTAATATTCACATTTGCAAAGAAAGAACCTCTTCTTTTCATAAGTATACTTAATATTATATTATGATTTGTCTGTCTAAGTGATGATTAAGGTGGTTCTCTTATATTTCATCTTGCTATTTTTTACTTGGAAGCTATTATTTGATTTGGTTAGGCTTAATTAATTTTATATAGAACTTAACTCGGTTCCAATTATAAGATTTTATATTCTATCCCAATTTCCCCTCCCCCCCCCCCCCCTCCCCCCTCCTATAAATGTAATTATATTGGTTATTGCATAGAAGCTGATGCAAGTTTTTAAATTTATTTCTTCTCTATATTTTCTTTCTTCTGATTCATTAGTGATTATCTTTTTCTGAGCAAATCCATGCCATTTAGGGGTCGTTTTGGTAGGTAGTCTAAGAATAACCTGTAATATATATAGTGCATTAATAATATTGATATTAGTTATATTTACGTTAATTATACCGATATTGTTACAAGTCCTTTTTATTTAGATATCAAACTTTTCAAAATATACATTTTGAAATATCAACCCTCTTCATAGATACAACTTGTATTTCTTTTTCACTAAGCTGCAAGATAATCTAATAACAATGTCAATGTCGTCACACGTATTGCAATATTATCTAATACTAATACTTGCTAATTAAAAAAAATTAAACTTCAATTTAGCATAACATTAACAATGATCATCAATTTATTCTGGTCGTCAACTTGTGATGTGGTGTATTTAATTTGTTACACTTGAACTACCAAACTTTAGTTTAAATTTTGTTTCCTATGGTTATGATCAAATAATCTTATGACCTCGCAAGTTGATTTAATAATTTAAATAAAATTTATTTAATTTAAATAAAATTTATTTCTCCATGTGTGATTAAATATTTAGTTGTGAAATTGATAATAATAGTTTAAAATTACACTAATTGATCTCTTCAATCCATTTTATTAAAACATATGCTCAACGCCAAGTTGATAACTAGGGATGTTGATGGTTCGTTTTTTATAAAGAAAATCAAACTAATTAATTTAATTTTTTGAGTGTTGAAATCAAACAAAACCAATTGAGTTTATTTTTTATCGCTTTGATTTTTGTTGGTTTTGTTAGATTTGTTTTTAGTATATACTTCCAATTACATATTAGGTTAAGAATATTCTAGAATAACATCTACCAAATCAATTGGTACTTTTTATACAAAGAAGAAAACATATAGAGTAGTAATCAATATAGTTATATGTTCGTAATTTTAATTCTTCAAAAATCGTATGCATTGTCCAAGAAACACATTTTGATGAAAGTTATTTTGATCAACAAAAATATCAAAATTTTAAAATTGTACCATCAGGGAAAAAAAAAGAAAAAACTAATATCATAACAAATAGTTTAAAAAACAAATTTCAGGTTTGTTTACCTTACCCCACTCATCAAACAAATTAAAATGCCACATTGGATCTGTTTTATGAGTATCTTTATTTTTTATTTCAGGTACACACTTATTGTATTAATTAAAAATTATAATCTCAGTTGACCTGATTTATATAAATAGTAATTAGCTATACCTTATCCTCTAGTAGTGCCAAAATATAACTACAAAACCAAAAGCTTGCCTCAAAAAGTCAACTTGATCCATTCAAATGACTGGAAGCCTAGAACTCATTCCAAAAAGGCATGATTTTCCCACTTGTTCTCCCTTCAATATACTGGGGGGCTGTCTCTTCCACTTAAATATACATATCTTTAGGACTTATTAAAATATATGGAGTCGAGGGAATCCTAATAGTTCAGTTAGTTGGAGTCCAGAGAATCCTAATAGTTTAGTTGGTTGGCTGTTTGAACTGAATCTATCGATGATCTTCCAAAGTTGACACTAATTTTCATTTAGACACCTCAACTAGACTTTGTTCATTTTAGACACCCCATATCAAGTTCTACTGTGTCATTTTGACACTTTTTTCTAAAATCAGCCAAAATGTGTGTTACACTTACAAATGACATATAAAATATCAAATTAAATGACGACATTTGCCATTTGTATCCAAAGTAATTATAAATAATGAATTTTAAGTAAGAATAAAAAATGGCCAATGAATTGATGACATGTATTTTTTGGCCCAATAATTTTCAAAAAATAGATTTGACCAATTAAAAAAATGCAAAAGCACCCCACCCCTGCTGATTGTCTTCTCCAAAAAAGTTTTGAGTTTTGGAAGGAGACATTCATTTCTCCGGCGGGTGCTCTCTTTTTTTTTTTTTTTTTTTTTGGGTTTCTTTTTTTAATTTTCAATTTTTTTAATCAAAATAATTAATTTGTGAGTTAAATATAGTTTTTCAATCACCATTTTCCTTATTATTTCAAATCTGAAAAATATCATCACCACCTTATAAAACATTAGTGTTTATGTATCAATAGTAATATATATTTGATAGTGTTTATAGATACACAGTTTTCTATTAGTTGAATAAGATTGGGTGTATGTATCGATAGTAAAAGATAACGAAATTCGTAATAATTGTGTATCCACGTAACTATGATCATGAAACATACTAATTTGTGTTTCAATAAGAGAAAAAACATCATGGATCTCCATCCAAAACCCTTACCAGAGCCACCTACAACTCTTGGTAAAATTCTAATGTATCATAATGTTGAAATGACTGCATTATACATTAATTTAAGAAACAAAAACAACAAGATGCATTAAAAACTGAATTCATATGTATCAGAAAAAGATAAACAACAAAAAATCAAAAAAAAAAAAAAATCAACAATCTGAACTGCTGAAAGCAAAAAAAAAATTAAAAATGATGAAAATATCCTTCTACACTTTCTCTTTTGTTCTGTATCAACTTCCGTAGCTTTTTTTCACTTTCAACAATGGTGTCGCCCATGGATATCGACCCAAAGCCCTTACCGGAGCCACTAGCAACTCAAACTTTTCCCCCCTTTTTGGGGCCTTTTTTCCACAATCCATTTTGAAGTTGAAAATGCATCTTTCTTTGACTAAATTTGTAAATGAAAAAGCTAAAATAAATTTAAAAAGAATCGATACATGATGAAGTGGAAAGAAAAAAATGGATGAAGAAGAACTACATTTTCAATAACTTGCAATTGATAAATCGGAAAGAGAAAAAATTTGAAATTCAAAAATAGAGTGATGGAGATAATTGACGGTACCATAGAGTGATTTTAGGCATGAAAAAAAGAAAAAAAATCTTGGGGTGATTATTTACAATGATGTATCCGAAAAATGAGAGAAATTATGAGAAAGAGAAATTTTTGTAATTTTTTTGAAAGGGTAGAAAATAATAATAATAAAAAAAGAATAAAAAAGGATGTGTGGTAATGTTACCAAAAAGAAAAGCGAAAATAAATGTAAAAGGCCAATACATTTGGTGGTCAACCCAATTAGATAGTCATGTTAGCCCAATCAATTTTAGAGCACCCAAAATAGAGAAAAGGTAGACTACATAGACAACTCCTTACAAAAATTTTTAAAGTTCAAATTATGATATATTTCTATAAATACATTAACACATAATAAAATATTTCTATTAAACATTTTAAGGTCACAATTTGAATGTTTATATGTGTATTCTCAAGCGTTTATTACATAAATAAGTTAACCACATAAAATATGACATATCCTTTAGTCACCCAACCTCAATTGGAACAAGCCTTAGATTTTATGGCTTATTAAGGATAATGCGTATAATTCAAATATTCATGTGTGACATATTTTAAGTGATTAACTTATTTACGTGACGGAGCTTGAAAACACACACATACATTTTTTTGAGAATTTGATCAGAAAATATTTAAAATGTACACTTTATCATATGGTTAAATGCTTAATTTATACCAACTATAATTCAAATGTTTAAATGAAATTTATTGCCAAACCAAATGGATGACAATGATCAAAAGACAAATATTCTAGTTAAACAAGTGAGCCATGTTTGGAAATGCCACACATTGGAAGGTGCAGATACTATAGGCAAGATGGTTCATAGATAATGTGTATGAACAATCAGAATGTTTTAACCCCATTCTACTTGAGCTTTGTTAAGTTGGATATGGATTTGAACATGCTCCAAGCTATACATTTGGATGAACTAAAACATCTTTCAATGTTAGTCATATACTCACTCTGCTTCATATAAAGTGAATTGTTGAGATTTTTTTAGTTCAAACCAAAATGAATCATTTAAAGTTCAAGAGAATTATTAAAACTTTTTTTTGATATTTATTACCCTCATTTAATGAGATTCTTAACTACTTTACATTTTCTAAGAGACCAGTTTGGAAATAATCAAAAGTGTAATAATGAAAAGTAACCTTTAATTTATGTCCCCAAATATTTTTTCTAAAAGATGTGTCATACTCCAACAATTCACTTGGACTAGAGGGAATATCTACTAATTGCTCATTTTTTTTTACAACAAAAAACTTGAATATATATTGTTTATAATTTTCACCTTTTTTCTTTTTTTTTTCGGTGGGACAAAAAATAAATTTGGTACAGATATACATATTTAATATCAATTTTATATAGCTTTCACACACGAAATTTTATGTGAATGCAAGCCTTGACCAAAATTTTGTATATGCTTAAAATTTTGTATATGCTTTAATTATAAAAAAAACCTCCAATATCATTTTGAAAACTGAAAATTCTTGTTTTTTTATTTCATAAATATGAGTCTAATTTTTTATGATATATATAGGTGATTCCGTTCCCCCCATCCCTCCCCGCCCCCGTCCGATATAAGGCAATTGGGCTGGTCCTTAGAATACAATGCAAATGGTTTTTTGACCCAAATAGAAATCAAATTGATTCTCAAAATTCCGACTTCCAATTTATTTTTTTAAAATTTCATTTTATTTACACTTTGGTCCAACTTTTTTCCTTTTTGTGATTATTTTTCTTTAGTTTATTCCAAAGTGTATTATGAACGTATAGTTTTAGGAGAAATTTTCAAAAATATATCGTCTAACATAAAATATTACATCATGTAGTTTAATATAGAATATTATACGAGTATACTATTATATTTGGGGGAAATTAATATACACAATGCGTCAACATAACTTGTATAAAAATATAAACTATTAGGAATAAAGATTTAATCCACCCGTGAATCACCGAAAAATTTGTGCTTTCCCCTATTTTTTCCAACAAACTCACTTAAAAAAATGCATGATGGAAAACAAATTTTCAATAAAGTAGTGAGAAACTTCCTAATTTTTTCATATAAAATATTTACTATACTATTTTTTTTTTCTTTTCACACTGTTCAATCAAAATATCAGTAAAAATAGCGATTGAACATTTTTCAATCATAAATTCAATAGGAAAATAGTAATTTTTAGTAGTGATAAGAGGTGCTTATGTACATATAGGGATGACAAAATGGATAATTTATATGGGTACCTATTCAAATTATCCTTCTTAAATGAGTTTGGTACCCAACTCATATAAAAATGGGTAGAAAAAGAGTCAAACTCATATTACCCATTTAAAATGGATAGTTAAATGGGTAAAAATGAGTAAAAGAGACTCGCTTATAAAAGAAATAAAAGTGACATTAATATTTTTTTAAGGTGTAGGAGGTCGGGGTAGGAATAGGTGGGATAAGGGAAACAATCAATTTTTTTTTTGGGAAGGGGCTGGGTGCGTAGGTGGGGGGCTGGAAGGGGGGGGGGAGGGTAGTGGTGGTTATCAAAGTAGTAAAAAATAAATTTAATTTATTTTTTAAAAAACAAAGAAAAAAGTAAAAATTAATTTTTTAGGTGCTGGGGTTGGGGGTTGGTGTGGAGGGGGGGGGGGGTGATCATAGTAGTAAAATATAAATTTAATTTCTTTTAAAAAACAAATAAAAAAATAAATTTATATTTTTAGGAGTTGGAGTTGGGGGCTGAAGGGGGGGGGGGGGTAGTGATGGTGGGGTGATCAAAGTAGTAAAAAATAAATTTAATTTCTTTTACAAAAACAAATGAAAAAAATAAATTTAATTTTTGAGGCGTTGGAGTTGGGGTTGGGGGTGAGTAGGTTAAATTTAAAAAGTTCTAAGTATTTTTTCGAGGGGTGGGGTGGGGGTGAGGGGTGAAGAGTATTTTTTGCTTTTGAAGCTTTTAACATGATCTCTATAATAATATGAGTAAATATGAGTATCCATTGGGTAACTCGTTTTCATCCATTTAAAATATGAGTCGAGTAGAGTATTTTACCCATTATTATTTAACTCATTTTTTATCGACTCATATTCGACTCGACCCGCTCATTTGCCACTCCTAGGTACATATAATATTTTATATAAGATTACTTGACGTAAATATTTTCTCTCAATATATCGCAAGCATAATTTTCTTGATATTGTTTTTAGTGAAGAGTTGAATAAAAAAAATTATCTCATTTTAAACTATTATTCACCAATAATAGAGCTTCTAATAATATATGTATATGTCACGCCTCGAGTCTACACCCTGGGCGGCACTGACACTCGAGAACCATTGCTGGCCCCAAGCGAACCCTTGGCCTGACTTACTTACTCAGCGGAAAACTTAATTCAACAAAGACAAGTCTATGTAATAAACTGGAATGTTATAATGGAACATTTAAATTGGCCATTAAGGCAAACTCAAGTCTTAACATAAGATAATAACAATGAAAAAACTAAAGAACTAACATTTGACTGTGTATGAAACTTCTAAAATAACTGAGATGGATGTCGAGACAAACCCTACGACATCCTAATGAACTAATAAAATAACTGAAAGCAATAAAAAGGAGTCCTCCGGAATGCAAGGAGGCTCACCAACCGACTCTAGAGTGCTCACGGATCAACGATGCGCTGGATGCTGATCCTAGTTATATGTGTCTGCATCACGATAAGATGCAGGCCAACTGGCATCAGTAAATTGAATGTACGAGTATACGAGTTGGAATACTAAACACAACATAGGCTAGAAAAGAATCTGAAGAACTTACCTGGCTCAACTCAACTCAATATAATGAACTCATTTCAATATAACTTTGTTTAAAACAAGTGCAATATAAAGAAAATTTGTTTAAAGAATGATGTTAACTATGTGTGTATGCAAAGATACATATAACACTGAGATGTATGTAAAAATATAAATAAACTGTGTATTTAAAAATACAATTACTTCTGTGGGAGTTTCTCTAACCGACAACCATCATGTAAGAGTTATTGTGATGATACATCATTTTGCCTCACCTTGCTAGGGCCGTCCTATACCTTGTCGAGAGTATAGAACCTGAACTACTAAGTGGATCCACTAGTCTATGCTAAAAAGCACTAAAGGAATCACCTAAAAAATATGACCATTTTCTACCCATGATGGCTACATGGTTTATGGAGGCTGTGAGTTGTCTGAACTCTCCCCCATATCGGTGCTCAATACTACTCCCAAAAATATGATATTAGCTCTTATCTTTAAAAACATATTTCTTTCTGTGATTTGAGATTAATACTAAAAAACTTAGCTCAAAGGCTATTTTGAAAATCAAAGTTTCCTCTCTTGCTTCATTTAGAAAGTGATTACTTTTATCTGAAAGCTAGCCCGAAGGCTTTTTGGAAATTGAGGTTTCCTTTCTTGTTTAAATGTGAAAACATTTTAAACCCTTTGCGAATACATAATCCCATATACTTTTGAAAAAATGAACTTCAAACTTTACTCTTTCATATTTACTCAACTTGAACTTTAAGTCTTAAAACAAAGTTAAAACATTTGGAAAAGACTTTTGGAAAACTCTAAGAACTTCTCTTAACTTGACTCTTACTTCTCTCGACTTTGATCTTACTTTCCTTGAATTGAATTATGGATTCAAGGTTCATGATCTCATGTTTATGGATGATTTCATGATATTTAGATGTACCTTAGACTGTATGAATTAACTAGAAAACGTAGGTACATTGCTAAGAAACAAGTACTAAAAGGTGGGAAAGAAATGGGAAAGACTAGCATCCCTGGCGCTCTAAGAGGTGCGGGGCGCCAGAGGGCAAAGTTCAGAGACTGCCCTGGGGTGCGCTGGCTTGTACGGCGCCCCAAGGGTGAAAGTTCAGAGCTCTCTTTGGGGCACACTGGATGGCGCGATGCCCCACCCCTATTCCCAGGTGTTTGACGACTTTTCTTGCTCGTTTTTCATCTCTAAACCCTCTAAACTTCAATGGCTCTTTCCCCAAACACTTAGAATCATTTGTACCCTCAATATACATCAGATTTTACTCGAAAAACACAACTAAAAACATGAATTAATCTTAAGAAAACTCCAACAACACAACCCACAAGAATTCGAACGAATTTCATCAAGAACTCAAGGATTTACTTTCAAATCTAATTACTTCGCTGAAATCGAATCATGATTGGTGCGTGGGTCAACTAACCAAACGCTATATGATCTCACATACCTTGTAGGGATCACCCCCGATGAAATCCACAATCTAAACTCGACGATCTTGACGAATCTTGCTTTTCTTCTCCTTTCTCCTCTTCTTTTCTCCAAGCCCTAGCATATTTTGGTAAAAGCGTAAACTGATCTAATTCTGATTAGACCCTAACTTAATTACCAAAAACGAAATAAAATATTTGGGCAAGGAAAAGACCAAACTACCATTTCGAAATCCGTATTGGGCTTTCCTTATTCCAATTGCCCAACTTCCAAAGGGCATAACTCACTCACATAAACTCGGAATCACGCAAAATCAATGGTGTTGGAAATATCTTGGAATATCTTTCCTACCATATCTGAAAGTATCTTTAACTCATCCTGAGCTACAAGTTATGGCCATTTGAAGTTGGCTAAAACTCAACTTATTATAACTTAACAAAATTTTCAGATTTTTATTCTTTCAAAAAATGACTATTTTTAATTATTAGATTCTTCCTAGTTATTTCAATTTGCAAGATGTTACAATATCTCTCCTTTGGGAACATTCGTCCTCGAATGAGATTACTCTTACTAGGCTATAAGTGTAACATGCAACATTGAGTTCAATCACCCATAAGCAAATGCAAAACAATATGCCAACTTATAAATAAATACCAAGAAAGGATTAGTACCTTAATTTGGAACTTTTTCGAATTCGAAGAGATGTGGATATCTCTTCTTTATATCCTCCTCAACTTCCCAAGTAGCTTCCTCAACAAATTGGTTTCTCCAAAGGACTTTAACTAATGCTACCTATTTTGTTCTCAACTTGCGAACATGACGTTCTAGAATCTGAACAGAAAGCTCCTCATAAGATAAGCTATCCTTGATTCTAATATTTATTGTCAATCCTCTTAGATATTCGATAAGATCCAATATACCGGGGTCTAAGCTTCCCCTTCTTACCAAACCTCATAACACCCTTCATGGGTGAAACTTTTAGATATACCTAATCATCTACTTCAAACTCTAACTCCTTTCTCCTAACATCAGTGTAGGATTTTTAACGACTCTGTGCCGTTTTCAACCTCTCTTGAATCACTTTCACCTTCTCCATAGCTTGATGAACTAAATCTGGTCCTATTAACCCTGCCTCACCAACTTCAAACCAACCAATAGGAGATCTACATCTTCTCCTGTAAAGAACATCATAAGGAGCTATTGGATGCTCGAGTGGTAACTATTGCTGTAAGAAAACTCAATTAGAGGTAGGTGATCATCCCAATTACCTTTGAAATCAATCAAATATGCCATCAACATATCCTCTAAGGTCTGAATAGTGCGCTCTGCTTGCCCATCTGTTTGAGGATGAAAGACAATACTTAAATTCACCTTTGAACCCAAGCCTTTCTGAAAAGATTTCCAGAACTGTGCAGTAAATTATACACCTCTATCTAAAATAATGGAGAACGAAACCCCATGAAGTCTTAACGCCTCTTGAAGATACAACTTAGCATAATCTTCTGCCGAATGAGTAATCTTTACGAGTAAAAAGTGGGCTGATTTTGTCATTCTGTCTACAATCACCCAAATAGAATCATGCTGCTTGCGAGACTTTGGTAAACCTGTGATGAAGTTCATATTAATCATCTCCCACTTTCATTCTGGAAGTTCTATATTCTGAGCTAAACCACCGAGCCTTTAGTGCTCTACTTTAACTTGTTGGCAATTTGGGCACTTAGCAACAAATTCTACGATGCCCTTCTTCATTCTATTCCACCAATACACCTATCTCAAATCACGATACATTTTTGTGGAACCCCAATGAATGGAATATCTGGAGCTATGAGCTTCCTCCATGATCCTCTCTTGGAGTCTATCCACCATTGGTACACACAACCTACTTTAATATCTCAATACTTCATCTCCCCCTTGTTCAAAAACTAATACTTTTTGCTTATGAATATTTACCTTCAATTCAAGCAAAATTGGATCTTGGTCTTGCTTTTCTTTAACTTCTGATACTAATGAAGATTAAGCCCCATTCATCACCATTACTCCTCCTTTTGTGGAATTCATTAGTAGGACTCCTAAGCGTGCAAGTCTATGCACATCTTTCGCTAACTCTCTCTTTTCCTCCTCAACATGGGCAGTAATACCCATAGACAATCTGCTTAAAGCATCAGCAACAATATTAGCCTTACGTAGATGGTAAAGAATACTCATGTCATAATCCTTGAGTAATTCTAACCACCTTTTTTGTCTGAGATTAAACTCTTTCTGAGTGAACACATATTGAAAATTCTTGTGATCAGTGAATATATCAACATGAATACCATACAAATAATGACGCCATATCTTTAAAGTAAATACTGCGACAGCCAATTCTAAGTCATGTGTTGGGTAATTCTTCTCATGAACTTTCAACAGTCTGGAGGCATAAGCTATGACTTTGCCATTCTGTATTAACATACAACCCAAACCAACTCTAGACGCATCACAATAGACAACAAAGCCTTGCTTACCTTCTAGTAAGGTCAAAACTGGGGTAGTAGTAAACCTCTTTTTCAATTCCTGAAAGCTTTTCTCACAAGCTTCAGACTATTGAAACCTCACTGTCTTCTGAGTTAACTTGGTCAAAGGGGATGAAATAGATGAGAACCCCTCTACGAACCTTCTATAATATCCAGCTAATCTCAATAAACTCCTAATATCAGTTGGAGATTGGGTCTAGGCCAATTATGCACTGCCTCAATCTTCTGGGTATCAACTTTAATCCCTTCTCCAGACATAATGTGGCCTAAGAACGCCACAGACTCAAGCCAAAACTCACACTTAGAGAGAATTTGGCATGTAACTCTCTATCTTTCAAAGTCTGAAGAACTATTCTGAGATGACTAGCATGATCTTCTTCATTCTTTGAATATATTAGTACGTCATCAATGAAGACGATAACAAACATATCTAAATAAGGTTTGAATAACCTATTCATAAGGTCCATGAATGTTACAGGCGTATTGGTCAAACCAAATGACATGACCAAAAACTCATAATGACCATAACGAATTCTGAAAGTTGTCTTTGGAATATCACATTCCCTTACCCTTAAGTGATGGTAGCCAGATCTGAGATCTATCTTAGAGAAATAAGTGGCACCCTGAAGTTGATTGAAAAGATCATCAATCCTTGGGAGAGGATATTTGTTCTTGATAGTAACCTTGTTCAACTGACGGTAATATATACACATCCTAAGGAAACTATCTTTCTTTCTCATAAATAAAATTGGAGCGCCCCAAGGTGAGACATTTAATCGAATAAAGCCCTTATCTAAGAGATCCTTTAAGTGCTCTTTAATCTCTTGCAACTCTGCTGGTGCCATTCTATATAGCATAATAAATATAGGACGAGTATCTAGGAGAATATCTATACCAAAGTCTATCTCTCTCTCAGGAGGAAATCTGGGTAGATCAACTGGAAAGACGTTTGGAAACTCTTTTACTATTGAAACGGACTGAATAAGAGGAATTTTAATACTCGAGTCATTAACTCAAACTAAGTGATAAACATACCCCTTAGGAACTAACTTCCTTGCCTTAATGTACGAAATGAAACGACCTTTATGCACTATTTACATCTCTACTTTATTCAAATAGGGAGAAATATCGTGGTGACTCAAAAAATAATCAATTAAGTCAATTTTAATTTTTTTTTAAGAATAAACGATTTTTAAAAAAGTCGCCACCTAATTTTAGAAAAAAACTAGAAAACCAATTAAATGATCTACGAAATCATTAGATTCTAAGTAAAGGGTTCAAGTTATTCTGAAGGGAAGGTGCTAGGCATCCTTCAAAACCCACAATTGTGGATCCCGACTGAGTTCATTTTTTCAAATTGAGGAGGAGATAAGAAACAAATATATAAGTATAATAAACAAGCAATATACACAAGTAATGAAATAAAAACAATAATATAAGACACGACCTAAAGTTTGCCTAATATCGATATATACAAAATAATGAATAAACAATATATGATTCGAACTTCATTCGAATAACTCCAATGAGAAACAACTTCGTGTACCTGTAAAACACTTAGTAAAAGTGTTAGTACCAAATAAATATATATATAAAAAAATAAATTAAATAATCACTTTAAAAATAAAAAACCGTCTTATTAACATGAAAGGCCTTGAAAATCAACGATAATCTCTTCATCGGCTAATTTTGACAAATAATTTATTTAACATTAATTGCAATAATTGACATAAAGAAATGGCAAACAAAAGCTACTTTAACAAAAAGAAGAAAAAATGTAAATGCAACAAGAAGTAAATACTAAGGAACTAAGCAAAAATCAAATAATCATGACTTGTTGGAAAATCAAAATAGTGGTAATTTAATAATTAGAAAAATGGATTTGGACAAAATGATAAAATCAAACTTCAATGAACATATATTTGGGAATGAACACGAATTTATAATCCAATAGTGAACAAGAACAAAAACTAAAAGAAAAACATGATTAAAAAAATCTACCAGCAAAGTTAAAGGTAACATAAAATCAACAAACAAATATGATAATTGGTGGCGAAGTGGTTTGTTTGGTTGGGGTTGCTGGCTGTTGGTGGTGATTTCTTTCTGTAAATCAGTGGTTTTGGCTTGAGCTCATGGAGGCTTCGTGGTGGTAGAGTGGTGGTTTGTGATCTGGTTGGTGGTCGGAGACGTGAAAGATTGTTTGAGCTGCTGGGTTTGAGGGCCGATTTGGTTGATCTGTAGAAGATGATGGAAAATGGTGGTCGTTTGGTGGATTTGGGGTCGGAAAAGGTTGGGTTAGACAAGCTGGTTGTGAGGGAGAACAGTGGGGTTGTTTAAGGGGTGGTGGTGGACTGGTGGAGCTGATTTCGTTGTGCTTCTCCGGCAAGGGTTTCGTTTGGTTTGCTGTTGTATTGTTGTTGTTGTTGTTAACAGCTCGGTTTGGTGGTGTTTCCGGCAAGGTTTCACCAAGAAAAGGGAGAAAACGAATGGGGTTTGAGGTTGCCGGAGCTTCGTCGGATTCCGGGGTGGTTGGGTGGCGGCTGCTTTTGTGCAATTAAGTAGGAGGAGAAACTTTTAGGGGTCGTTTGATGTGAAGGATAGGGTAAAATAATCCTGAGATTAAATTATAGTGCCACTCAATTTGTTGTTTGATTGGCATGGCCGGGATAATTTATTTCGGTATTAATAATTAGTATCGGGATAAGTTATTCCTTTCTATGAGTGGTACAGTAATTTCGGGATAACTTATCCCGGGATAAAATGACTAAATGACAAAAGTGTCTCTTTAAACACTTTTTAGACATTATTTTTCAAATCCATGAAGGGTATTTTTGTAAACTTATATGTTATTCTTAAGATTTATTATTTTGAATACAATAAATCAAACACTCAATAAAAAATAATCTTAGCATAACTTATTCTATCATAACTAATCCCATCATAACTTATCTCATTATAACTAATTCCATCATAACTTGAATTCAAACCAAACGACCCGTTATGGTTTTTCTATTTAGGAAAGTTTTCATCCCGTAGTCTAAAAATATTATCCACAACTCCCTTATTTTTTGACTTAGTAAAATTTAAATAGAAAAATAATTATGAAATAGAATCAAATTGTGGGCTTGGAATTGTGAACCAAAATCATCAGTCAATTTGTGTATGCAAATTTTATTCGTATTTTGAATGAATTTCTAGACCGTAAAAAAATCAAAATGAATATTAACAAATGTAACAAATAAAAATGAATATTAAAAAATATATAATGAATGTAACTAATGACATGTAAAATGAAATTTTAAAATTAACTGATAAAAAATCCTAAATTTTGATAAATAAGGATAGTTATCGATAAACTTATTTAAAATTATAAAAAAATTATTTTGAACTATTAAATAAATAAAACTTAAAAGTTACGAATTTTGAAAATGTTAGGTTAAAATTGGGTGTCAACAACTGTCCTTTTCGTTGGATATGATTGATGAAAGAAATTGTGGACAACGAAAATTGACAAATTCGATTTTGGCCGAACACATGACATTTATATAAAAGTGTGGTTGGAATGTGGTAGAAGTCGATCCCGGACTTGCCTCCAAAAGGTTCCACGCTGTGTTGCGTCCTTGTTGAAGTAATCCGCACCTGTGGCTCAACTGAGAATGCATCCTCTTGGATATTCTCGAAAAAAACAAAGATGAAACTCATTAGTAGAGACAAAATTGTAGGGAAAAATGTATCATCTCTTACGATACGACAAATGAAGATGATCTATTGGTAGGATAAAAATGCATGTCCATCGGTAGGACAAATGAAGATGATGATCCATCGGTAGGATTTTGAATGTATGTCCATTGGTAGGACGGATGAAAAAAGATGATCCATCAGTAAGATTTTGAATGTATGTCCATCGGTAGGACGAATGAAAAGATGATCCATCGGTAGGATTTTGAATGTATGTCCATCGATAGGACGAATGAAAAATGATGATCCATCGGTAGGATTTTGAATGTATGTCCATCGGTAGGATGAATGAATAAAGATGATCCATTGGTAGGATTTTGAATGTATGCCCATTGGTAGGATGAATAAAAAAGATGATCCATCGGTAGAATTTTTAATGTATGTCCATTGGTAGGACGAATAAAAATTCTTTCAACGCAAGTCTCCTCCGACTTGAACGTGGAATAGATAGGGTCACATCCTTCACCTCCGAATAGATGCAACTTAAATGCAAATATCTTTCAACGTAAGTCTCCTCTGACTTGAACGCAAATAGATAAGGTGCACATCTTTCACCTCCGAATAGATGCGACTTAAATGTAAATATCTTTCATTGCAAGTTTCCTTTAACTTGAACGTTGAAGAAATAGGGTGCACATCTTTCACTATCGAATAGATGCAACTTAAATGCAAATATCTTTCAACACAAGTTTCTTTCGACTTGAATGTTGAATAGATATGGTGCGCATCCTTCACATCCGAAAAGATGCGACTTAAATGCAAATATCTTTCAACGCAAGTTTCCTTCGACTTGAACGTTGAATAGATATGGTGCACATCCTTCACCTCCGAATAGATGCGATTTAAAGGCAATGGCCTTCTCGGCGAATGAAAATGCAATGACCCTCTTGGCAAAATGAAAAATGCAATGACCCTCTCGACAAATGAAAAATGTAATGGCCCTCTTGACAAATGAAAAATGTAAATGATGGATGACCCAATGATTTCCAACTGTAACGAGGTGGATGACTCGATGATTGTCCAACTATAACGAGGTGGATGACTCGATGATTGTCCATTGTAACAAGGCGGATGACTCGATGATTGTCCAACTGTAACGAGGTGGATGGATCGATGATTGTCCAACTGTAACGAGGTGGATGAATCGGTGATTGTCCAACTGTAACGAGGTGGATGACTCGGTGATTGTCCAACTGTAACGAGGTGGATGACTTGATGATTTGTCTTGAAATGTCATCGCTTCAATGCTTTCACCTGTTCCTGTACTTGAAAATGAATAATTAGTAGACACAATGTCGCCTTAGCTAGCGACTTAGTCAAGAAACCTTGAGAAAAGATTCTTTAATAGAGAATGTGTACAAAATTGCCTGATCACTTTGACACATATGAGCAACCAACATTTTCTCTTTCCAAAAATGACTATTTTCAATTATTAGCTTCTATCTAGTTATTTCAATTAGCGAAATGTTACAGTATATTAGACTATGAGTAATATAAAAAAAATTAAAATTTTAAACCAAAACTTTATACTTAATAGAACTCAAACCAACCACTCATACATTAACCAAAACAAAACTTAAATTGATTTCTTATCCCTAAAAACATGACACAATATTTTCTAGTGCTTGTAATTATCATAGTACAAAACCAAAATAGAATCAACAATTACCACTCATTTGAACAGTGAAAAAATAACACAAAAGAGAACTTTGATTTCTACAATTATTAATTATTATTATCTTAATAATGCATATCCATTCATTTCCCTTTGCTATGTGTTGGTAATTTCTCCATTGTATTGACTTGTCTTTTTGCATTTTGCTTCTTTTTGTTTACCCCACAAAACACCATAAAGTCCCATCACTAGCAATATTGCTCCACAAACACTGTCAATATTAGCAAACCATTAGCTAATAACCCACTTTATAATTAAATTATAAAATTAGTGCTAATTATAGTATAGGGGATAAAATACTAAATTTTTAGACTAGCTATTTCTTTCCCAAAATGTGAATTCTCTTATAATGACTTAAATAGAGGAATTCATCAATTTTTCTATAACTCAATAATGACATTTGCCTAAAGAAAGCAGGAGGAAAACGTTTGAAATGGACCACATTTTTTTTTTCGAATCCTACGTGAACTTCACGTAAAATATTTTGTGTGAAGAATCGTCTTTTTTCGATCAACTAAAATACCACTTTAGAGAGCTTTTTCAAGTTATACACATAACAAAAAAATTCTCCAAAGTAACGTTTGGTTGATAAAACACTGCTGAAAGAAATCAAAATTCATGATAGACTAATTTTATGGTTAAACAATAAAAGACGTAGATAATACCTTCCCAAGTGAGGAGTCTCCTTCCAAAAGATAGATGAAAAGAAGGCAGTAAGTATTAGAGATACTGGAGTAAATATAGCAATAAAAACGGGTCCTTTTATGTCAATTACCCATGCTATTAGCCAATATGACACCCCAGTGACCATCACGCCCTGTCAATTTTTAACAAAATTGAGTATAAATCATATAAAAAAATAATTTATTTTTTTAAAAAAATTGGAATTAAATTAAATTAAATTAAATGTTCTTACACAATAAGCCACGGAGAGAAGATTGAAATTGAAACCTAATTTCCATGCAGCAATGTCCCTCTTTACTGAAATAGCCCAAATTGCTGATTGAATGCAACTAAAGAAGCATTGAAGAGTTGTAAGCCTTAATTTTGCTGGATATTCTTTCAAAATTGAACCCTGTTACAAAATAAATTGAGCTATATTTTAATTTCATATATAATGAGCCTTTAATTTTTAGCATAAAGTGCCACAATATATGGTTCATACTAGCTAGTTTTAAGTTCTATGAATTGATTATAGGCTTATTATTACATAATCAGTCTCTCAAACTTGTTAGGATATTTCTATTTCATTTAGACACTCGAATTATGTTTGGTTTCACTAGAACACTTCAACTGCTAATGAAGTATTCCGGTTAGACACTTTTAATTCAAATTTTAATTTTTTTGTGTGTTCTCGTTTGTCTATTAAGTATTTAAGTTAACTACATATATATGTCATTTCCTTTAAACCACAATTTTCTATAAGGCATAGCACATAAACATGCACTTTAACTTTGGCTCAATTGATATACATCTATGTCCTCCAATTTTAGATGTGTACTAGAAAAGCAAGTAAGCACAAACGTCCTATGTGACAATTCTTGTGAGACACCGCATAGGGTGCATGTGTGTGTGTCGATCTACTTGTTCAGTTTTATACAAGTTTAAATGTTTACTTGTATACATTTAAAGTTGAATGACACATATGTCACTTGAGACCAAGTTAAAGAGCACATTTATCGTCCCAATTTATGTGTGTAATTGTTCCCTTCATCCCAATTCATGTGTCGATATTTGATCAAACATAAAATTTAAAAAAGAAAAAAAAAACTTTTGAAATTTATGGTCCAAAACAAGATATTTATGTTAGCTAAAAGCATAACTTAAATACTTTACATAAATTTATCCTTATTTAGGAACTTTTCTCTTGGGTGGTAGATAAGTGTAGGAATAAACCTGGAGAATAAGCCACAATGACCACATTGTATTGGCTAAAAACATGATGAGAGAACCTTTAATCCATTCCCCTGTAGAGGTGCCAATTGAAGTTTGATAGTCTACTTTTTTGTGGCTTCCTGGATATATAGGAGGTCCATTTACAAAAGCATATATTAAAGCCCCAGCAACACACACAATTGCACCCATAATCTTAGCTATTCCATGCCTTTGCTTGTAACAAATGCTCTCCATCCTTAAATATCATATAAAAAAAATGTACACAATTAATATTTCATAACCACAACAACAACACAAACTCTCAATTGAAGTTGGTCATAGGAATCCTCACTGTTCAGGTTGCTCCATAAATTAATAAATTTTCTAAAAATTACGTACGTACCCGAAGCATAAAGCCAAAATGAAGGTAATAACAGGGATTGTGTTAGTGCTTGCAGATGCAAATGTTGCAGATATGTAACTTATTGAAATATAGCATAGATCCAAGCTCAAGGTAATCCTGTAAATTAATTTCACATATTTATAACACAACTTGGTCAACAAAAAGTCTAGTCCCAACAACCATAGTATAAAGTTTTAATACTATTAGTGCAAGTATTATAACTTCTATATATAGAACACTTAGAGGAGAATATACGTACTTCTGATCCTTCTGATCATGTGAGTTCAACTGAATCCATTACTTTCAACATAAATTATATATATAAAGAATATTTGAAATATATACATATAATAAGATAATGTTCATTCTGAATCAACTGATGACTCAATTTTACACAACTCTTGTGGATGCTACACATTTTACTAGAGCTATCAATATGGGCTGGCCTACTCCATCCAGGCCAACCCATACAAACTTTGAAATTTGACGGGCCAGGCCGGGCTAGCCCTTTTTTCTGTGGGCCAGAAAATGGTCGGTCCAACCCACAAGTACGTGGGCTACGGGCTTTTTCGGGCAAACCCTCTTTTCTTAAAATAATTTTTTTAATAATTTTTTAATTTAATTTACTATTTGTTAATCAAATACACAAATAAAATTATCTTAATAATATTTATTAAGTTTGATTTCAAGTAAAAGCATAAATAGCTAAATAGAAATATTAACCTAATTGTTTTTGATTGAACATAATAAAATACAAAAACTATGACAATATTCCATAGGCTATGACTTATGTAGTGATTCGCTAGAAATTTTAGGGAATTTTTATTTTATGTAGAACATATTTTATAAACATAATTTGTATTTAAATTGTAATATTTCAAACTTTAAACAGATATTGAGTTTAGACTCTTGTTATTTTTAATACTTTATTTTATTTTTTAATTAATTTTTATTTGGCCCACGGGCCGGCCCTATCTATATTTGTCAAGCCAACAAATCGACAGACTTATTCAGACTGGGCTAAAAAGCTCTTTTTTTAAATGGACTCCAAATATCATAGTTCAATCCTATCAAATCACAGGTTAGGCAAGGCCGGCCCAACGGGCCTAACCCATATTGACGGCTCTACATTTTACTTCATATTTATACCTCATCATGCATGCATATACGTAGACAATAAGAAAAGGGATCGATCCATACCCAAATAAGGATATAAAGAATATCTTCACTAGTAAGGTGAATGAAAGAGAAGTTGTCTTGCTACTGCAAATCAAAGAACATAACAAACATATTAGCCTAAGATTCAAATGTGTATATATATAAATTAGCTATATATATACATATAGAATATGAAAATTTGAAGACCTTTCGAGGAAAATCGCGAAGGGAGCCAAGGATAGGGTTGCAAATGCTTGTCGATAAACAACAAATACGTAAGGGTTCATGCCATTGGAGATAGAAGCTTTAGAGAACAAAGCCATGCCTGCGTATAATATTTGTATAAAAAGCATTGCCAAGTAGGGTTGATATTTCTTCAAAACCATAGTGTTTTTTCTTTTTTTCCTAATATAATTTATCTCTTGTTGATGATACAATTCTTGTCAATATTTTTTATGCTTCTAATCTCCTTTTATTTTAAAAAAATGTTCAAGGAAGCGTGTGGTTCACATACATATTCTCTTTCAAGATTGGACATTTCTCAATAAACATGACGACTAAAGTTTTCTTTAACTTTGTTTGTGGATATAGTACAGTAGAGAACCTTTAATATTATCTATCTTTATAGAAGAATGCTAGACATAAAATTGTTCAACCTCTTACAAAAGTTGATTTTTTTTGGGTAAAAAATGTAATCATATTGCAAGATACACTAATTTATCACTAACTTCTATCATTTTGGCATTACATGAAAAACCCTATTGAGTTAAGTTCAAAAATATGTGTTTAGGATAATATGGTGTGCATTTGAACTCGTTATACGTTCTTGGACAATTCTCATTTTATGAACTAGTTTTTAATACTAAGTTATGTCTAAGTATCATATTTTACAATACGTAAAGCCAGTGGCGTAGCCACAACCACCCAAGGGTGTCCAATTGGACACCCTTTGTCAGAAAATACGTTGTATATATGTGTCAAATTGTACATTTAAAGGATATATATATATATTTAAAGTTGGACACCCTTGACAAAAGTTATATCTTTGGTGCAATGGTAATGGGTGACCATTTGAATGAAGGAGTTTTGGGTTAGTGTCCTTATAGTATTGTTCTTTTATATGTTATTTGCAATATGTTTTTTTTTTTTCACTACTATATTTATTTTCAAATTTGCTTTAAATGCTCTATCAGAGCCGATGATTTGTAGAAATTAGAAAACATCCTCCTACTTTTAAAAGATAAAGATAATAAGGTCTGCTTAAAATTACATGCTTTGCATATTAAGTAAAAATAATAAGATCAGCTTATAGTTATATATGCTTCGTATATTTCACTTTAGAAATTATATTGAATATGTTATTGCTATTTCAATTGTCCTTAGTGAAAACTCGCTCAAAATCACTAACTGTATTTCTCACATAAATACTTCTTTTATGACTCGAGGAACCAAATGAAGGGAGTAGAGATATATATTTATATATAAATATATAATGTATAATAGGTCCACTATTTAAAAGGGGAAGAATATAGTGTCCTATGTTTGATTCCACCCCATGACACCTATTTTTCCAACAAATATATCTTCCTCAGTAGTACTTGAATTCTCATAAATTTGCAAATCAACCAAATCTTTATCAGTAATTTGCACGTTGGCTTTCTCCTGAAGATGTGGTTTGCATGGCGGATCAGGCAGGATTGACATATTTTTTAGATTTTTTTAGATTGATAAATTTTTGAGATTCGGTTCACATCATACTTGAGGCAAATTCTACATGAGAAAAACGAGAAATTTTATATAACATAACTCAAGTTCACATGGTTCATTTGAGGCTCAGTATAGCATAGTCCCAGCAGGGGCGGCTGCTTAGTTATAAAAAAAAGACCTTGGTCTTAGGCCCCCAATTTTAGGGGCCCCATTTTTTAGTTAATTAGGTAGGATTAAATTAAAAAAAAGAAATATTAGAACTAGGACAATAAATGCAAAGGCCCCATTTTTTTAGTTAATTAGGAAGGATAAAATTTTTTTAAAAATAAAATATTAGAACTAAGACAATGAAGTGATAGTCTATAGATATGATTATGACTTTTTAACTTTTCAATAAAAAGTTGTGTACTTTTTTTTTTAATATACAAGTTATCTTTTTTTTTACTTTATTTTTTTTTTCTAATTTTATTTTATATATTCTATCTTCATCCCTTCTATTTCTTCTCACTTTCTCTTTTCTAATCTTACATCTCTCTCTTATTCAAAGCTTAAAAATTTACTTGTTCTATTGATATTTTATATTTTAAATTTGGAGAAAACTATATTGCAGCAGGCAGCAACCCGATTCATTTTCGGAAATCAAGTCTTCATAGCTTTTGAATTCAATAATTTCATTCTAATTTCTAATATTATTTTTGTTTTGTGTCTTATGTTTATTATATTTTTTATTTGATATTGTAAATAGTGTTTAAAATATTTGTTAGATTTTAATATGTCAACTAAAAAGTATGAATCCGGTCATTCAAAACTTAAAAGAAAAAGAAAAGTCGATAACTTGATAAAATCTCAAAAAGGTGCTCTTGATAAATTTTTGGAAAACAATGTTAAAATTAAATCGAAAAGGGTAGGGGAATGCTCTTTAGAAGAACAAGTCCCTAACTTAGTTGAAGTTGAGTTAGATAATGATATAAACCAAAAAGAAGAAGAAGGAGAGGAAATTAGTGAAAAGTCGGATGTAGATTCCCAAGAAAATCAAGAACTTATAAATGAATTAAATAATCATACTCCTAAAAATATCTATGGTCCTAGTCAATGAAATATTGTTGATACAAATATTGTCTATTTAGTGGGAAAAAATTGAGATCATTAGCTGATGAGAATTTAAAAAAATATTGTCTTAATCTTGAATGTTCCTTAAAACATAATATTCACTCCGATATTGACGATTTAGACTTATTTTCTGAATTAAAAGTGTTAAGGGAAATCATAAAAGTAGAAGACAATATTCTAATTGAGATACTCAATCAAATAAAAAGACTTGATACTTTTCCAAATGCTTACATTGCTTATAGAATAATGATAACAATTTCCGTAACAGTTGCCTCAGCCAAAAGAAGTTTTTCAAAATTAAAAATAATAAAATCTTATTTAAGATCGACAATGTCTCAAGAAAGATTAAGTGGTTTGGCTATATTATCGATTGAAAAAGAATTATTAGAAGAGATTGACTACACAAAAATTAGTAACAACTTTGCATCTCAAAAAGCTAGAAAAATAGATTTAAAATAAAAACATTTATAATTTTTTTTTAAGGCCTCTAATTTGATTTTGGCCTTAGGCCACCAACGGGTTTGAGCCGCCCCTGAGTCCCAGTGGCGAAGGCAACATATAATGAGGGGGGTCATCTGACCCCCCTCGGCGAAAAATATTACTATTTATACATGGTTAAAATTATTTTTTAGATATGTATAATAGATGTCGAACCCCTTTCCACTAGTTCGTATGTTTACTTCTCAGATTTTGAACCGCCTTGTTAAATTTTCTGGCTCCGCCACTGCATAGTCCAAAAGATAAATTTGTTCGAGCTTAAGACCAAATCAGACATTATAATGTTATACCTAACATGAACTTCAGTCGTCTACTTGGTCAAGTAATTGCATCATTATGTCAAAATATCTTGCCCTTTTTATAATTTGAAACAAAGAATATAATTTTTTTCACATCTCTTATGTATATATAAAAATTAAAGATTTCTTGTAATAAAGCCATAAAACCTTTTAAAAATATATAAAAAGCTAGAAAATCATTTCTCCGAGACCATAATACTTTGGTTGAAATATACTTTAACACATTTGAGCGACGTCACCATAAAAGCTAGCAATGTGTACTGATTCAACACGTTGAGAGTGCAGCGCACTAATGCAACAACTTCGAATAAATATTCATACTAAATATTAATTGTTGTTAAATATGTCTTTTAGAGATAATTATTAATGATAATTATATTTTAAATTTTTTTGTAAATGTCGTTATGGTCTATAGCGACGTTGAATCTAATCACAATTATAAACTAATATCGATAATACTTTAACATTCTTTGCTAATATGCATATTCATTGTCGTTAAAAACTTTTTCTTAAAGTTCGATGATATATTGAGTCTTTTTCCTAAAGTATGTATTTTCCATCTATCTTGTACATATTTTGTAAACTAAATGAACATGCTTAATTGCATTTTTTTTTATCTCAAAATAAAAGGTTCTATGGAAATTTATAAGGCTTTATAAGTACAATCTCTTACCAACATGGGTTGTGGTGCACTGGTGGGAGTGCTTCACCTTTAACCAGAAATCTCAGGTTCGAGCCCTGGGTATGGAGAAAATCTTGTTGGGAGAGCCACCCCTGAATGGGCCCTGTAGAGTGCGATCCGAATTTAGTCGGAGCTCCAATGTGGGCTTCGAACACCGGATTGGGAAACCAAAATCAAAATAAATATAAGTACAATCTCTTAAACAATGGAGTATTAGTTTACTAAGTAACTAGTTGCTAGTCTAGCATGCCACATTGGATAACAACAATACTAACCTTCTTCCAAATAGATTTACTAAAATATATTCCAAACACTTTAAAGGACTAAAAGAAAGGTATGGACGTCTTATTCACTTTATTATCATGTCGAAATCATGGAAAATCAGTAAGCATAAACACATATATCACTATACTAAGAGAATCACTAGTTTTCAACTAAAATTTCTCTCTGAAAAATGTTTAAATATGGCTATCTCTATAGATATTTTGATCAAAATGGTGAATGAATAACAATACTTCATACGAAAAAAATTAAGAAGTTTTCCACTATTTCAATAAGAATTTGTGTTCAACATTTTCTCTATGACCTTATTCGGTGGGAAATAAGTGAAAAAATTATGTTCTACGACACAATTTTTCTATTAATGCGCGGTGGAATTTTTTTTTGTTTCTCTCTATATATGTACATCCTTCTAGATATGGTATCTGTAATTAAGGTCTAAGATAGGGTGAACTATTGAGTTCACATATAAAAAGGTAACCACATGGGTGCAATTTTAGACTTGGACAAAAATGGGTATTTTTAAGATTATAAAAAAATGTAGTTGATTTTTTTTTTTTTTTTTTTATACATTGGAAAATGTTAAGATTTCACAAATTAACCAATTTCTTTTAATATGTTTTCATTCGCTAGAAAATCAACATCAGCACAATGGTTTGCCTCCTTCCAAATATGTTTAATATCGTCTTTGTCCACTCCTAACAAATATTTACAATCTTTAATAACAACTCGAAGAGGATGAGAGTGAAGAGAACATGTCTTAACATTTGAAGCAAAATTTAGATTCTTGAATCTTAGCAATTTTTGTCTCAATGTTCTAAATCATTCTTGGTGATTTAGTTATTAATATAGTAATAGAAGTGAAATACATAAATTTGATTCTTTGCCACATGGAAATTAGTTGCATGGATTTAGTGACTACATATCTTAGTTGTAAAGTTGATTTCATGTAAGTCTAGTTTGGAGACAAACTTTTTGGTATGGACATGATTCTTTTAGGTACTCAAAGGCCCTAATATCTTGTCGACACATTGAATATGCTTTGATATTTTTTTCTTAAAAGTACTGCTTTTATTAAAGTGGAAAAAGATAAACATAAATACATACAAGTGGTCTTGATTAATATGAATGACATTAGACATCCACTGCACATAGAAATTTTACTCAACTTATAGGGGTTGTATGATTGTCGGTTTGGAAGTGAATTATTCATGTATTAAAACTAATATAACTAGTATGTATTATGTTTGGTAGCATTATAGTTGCTATGTATAAATTTACTACACCAAATATGTTGTTTGGTTACCAATTTAAAATCTTGCAGAACTATACAAGTTAGGAGGCAATCTAGGCATTATTTTATGTAGGGTAGAAGATGAAATAACTAAAATCCAGCACAACTAATCCATACATTACTCATACATAACTCTAACCAGCTGCAACCAAACGACCCCTTACTTCCTAGCCTAGTTATGTACTCGAAAAGTTGGGGGAATTTACACAAATGGCATGCCATGTAGCTATTATACTTAAACAAACAATAAACTAGCATGACATTTCAGTAGCTACTATTTCCAACCTTGAAGCTGCTTGCAATTATAAGTGTTTGCTGTATAATAAAGGTGCTGCGCTAGCATAAGGACTGAAGGAACGAGCAATGCACCTATTGAAATGTTGAAGAGAGCTAAATGAACCCCATCTTCTCACCTGGTAAAACACCACCAAGAGCACCGGTGCCATCTTAGTGACCGATTGTACTGCCAACACTTGTTGCACCTGTAGGATATATTTTACGTTCATGACAATTCAGAATACAGTGAAGCTATCAAAACATAGTTTAAATAGATCTGAAGACTCATCTACCATGATAATTTCTTGCTCAGATTGTAGGTATTAGTTCTTGAGAATTCTCGATGCCACTGAGACAAGGTGGCTTGGCAGCTCCATAGTAGAAGAATGCCATCATTTTGGACAGCTCATCTGCTGTTCGGCTCACTGCTCGAGGATAACAGTGAATAAAGTTAGATATAGAATGAGGATTTGAGACAAGCCACAAAAGTCAAAAGCAATGTTCCATTAGATAGACTATAACCTTTCTCACGGTACAAGATTTTCCCTGCTTTAGTGAAGATGAGCTCGGGAAAAACAGAGACTTTCAAAGCAGACACCAAGTCAACTTCAACAACAGCATCAATTGCTACACACTGGAGGGAAAAAGACTATCAATTGTGTGTTTGGAATATAATTGGTTAAAGTTAACGGTTTAACTAACCCTTGGCGATGGTAGCCTGCTATTCCAGATGATGTGGACAGCCTTCTCCAATTCATCCCGTACCATTTCATTTTCCTTAGGCCTGCATGACAGCTTTCATAAGATAACTGCAACCCTTCATATACGTCTTTCTCAAAAACTTACTTTAGGCCTCTGTTTTTAAGGCTCAGCCAGTAACCAATTTTTATGATAGGAAAATCCCTTCAAAGAAAGGAAAAGAGTTGTTTTTTGTCAAATGAACATGATCTCAATTCTCAAGGAAGACAAGGAAGTATACAGGAAAGGTTTTGCCATCATAAAAAATGTATGGCCATTTGTGAACCAAGTTATGCTGCTCTCTTCATGAGATGTTGTTTCTAGAATCCCAAGTCTTTCAAAAAGTTACCAAGTTTCAAAAAAAAGAATCCCAAGTCTTTCAATAATTTGAGGAAAAACTCTTAAAAAATAAGTTTTACCAGGTCACTTCCATAAAATAATTGATATTTATGAAGCTAATATTAGAGCGAAAGCAGAAAACATTGTGAACTTAGTGTCAGTCTTTGCTAAGCTTTTAAGGACTGTTTGAGCACTCTGACTTTAACAGAATTCACCAATTAAATTTAGTTTATTGCACATACGACCTTTTTCCTGGCTTAATTGTGAATCGGTGGAGAGATTTCCAAAAGGTATATATTAGTACTGAGAAGACTACAGAAACCTAGTGAATGATGGGCATATGCAAACTACCATTTAGTATAAGAATTTGATTGTTTAATTGAAGGCTAGAAGCAAGACACATAAATGCAGCCAGCAGATAACCTAGACTCTCAGAGAAGCAAGTATATTCTAACTTTCACGCACATAGACAAGAAATAAAACAGAAACATGACAAAAATAGCAGCGAAAGCAAGTGCCCCTAACTAACAACTGATAGAATTGCATTTCATATCTAAGTCAAAGGCTACATCATTAATGAGAGATGTAAAGGGGTGGCGTATTCACCTTTTGTAGCGATTATGAACAAGAACAATAAGAGGGCTGATGTCCTTATAGACAGTCTCCTCCCACTCTGCAGTGGTCAAGTCCTTAACTGGACGAATATAATCATCATCTCGCCATACTAATTCATTGTCGTCATCATTTTCATCGTCATCTTTCTTAACATTCTTGATACTGATCTTATTGAAGAATTGATCCAAGTTAAAACCTCGCCCATCAGCATCTTCTGGCCAATCAGGGTCTTCCTCATCAACAACAAGAGGGTAATCAGCCAAAAGCTTTTGCATCTTTTGTCTTCTCTCAACAGGATCTACCTCTTCCTCAACATCTGGAGACATTTTAATGACATCTCTTATCTTCCTCCTCCATTCCCGCCTTTCATCCTCATCCATATGAAAGTAATCGTCCCTCTTATGACCTCCATCAGAATCAGATTCAGATTCATCTCCATCATCTTCCTCTCCATTGCCAAATTTGAGCAACTCTTCTAGCTTCGAAGCTTTTGATCCCTTTCGTCTGAGACCATGAACCTGTTTCAATAGTCCATTGTCATAAACAGGGATCTTGAAGAATATGAACATGTAATACAGATTAACGGCAATGGTGATGTTCAGACAATAAGAATAGAAGTGGAGAAATGTGCATACCATTAATTGGGACCTCCAAAATTGTGGCACTGATGGACCAAAATTTTTCAATTTCAAGGAAGAGAGAATAGAACTTCTCAGTTTGTTTCTCCTTTGTGGGACAATTCCAAACACTGAAGGGAAGCTTCTCAAGCAATTCTCTTGTAAAGGTGGGGTCAAAAGCTGCAGCCTTAGGCTGTGTTGTAATTCCATTGTTCTAAAAGATCAAAAGCATTGTAACTTAACATACGAGAAACTCCATGTAATAGCTAGACAAGATAATGGAGAAAAAACATAGTTATGGCATGAAATTATCCCATTTTCCAAATTTAATACAGGGACATCAGCTCTTCTATTTTTTCCCCACTTTTTTCTGACTTATTTATCAGTGTTTACTCATCATGTACACTATGCAGGACAAATAACACTTGGTTTCAAGGTCAAATATAAGAAAACATATTTCTAGAATGAGGTTTGGAATCATTATGCATTTTCTTTGAATTCCTTGTCATTCCTCAGGTATTAGTATATGAGAAACAGTTGACTTCATTTCCTCAAAAAGCACAACTGAAAATGCAAATAGCATCTCTAAGATCACAAATAATACCAGAAGGGAAAGCAGTGCATTGTCAAATAGTTGTTACAACTCAAGAATATGCAGAATAGATGCCACCCAATAGCAAAATGCTCCAGTGTTTCAAATTGAGATGTGTCTCAATTGTATCAGAAATGGGAACTTCATTTTTATCAACAATTGAGTTTTTTCTCAACATCACAAAAGAACATATTCCCTGCGTAGTCTTTCATTCGTCTGTCCATCAGATTCGTACATGGTACGCCCACATGACATGTCTCCAGCAAAGCCCTCCATTCCTGGTTTTCCTATAGTTGGATCCTCTAGAACCACAAGAATCCTTAGTTAGAATGGGATACCAACTTAGCACCTTTTGAATGAGATTTTGGGAATAGTTGCTTCTCCTCCTACCAGGATAAAAGATCTCATTAAAGCGGCTAATCCATACATATTGGATTAGACATCAAGTTGCACAAATTGCATGATGAAACTATTTTTTTATATGTCCGCCACTTTATCTTCTTTGGGGCCTTTCTTGAACGAATACATTTGTATGGAAAAATAGAACATCTTGTAGAAGTCTTACCAACCTTTAAGAACTTATCTTACAACTCCTAGATATTAAAACAAGTATCTTAAGAATCTTTTTAGTCTATTTGCAAAATGAGTGGATCCCACATCGTAGACAAGGAAATAGCATTGGATCTGTTTGTTAGTATCTGAATCTGATTAAGCCAACTCGTTTTCATGTTGCACTAGAGATTGCCCAAGGACATATCCTGATGCAGCACTCAACCACATACAGGACTTATACCTAGCATTTGCTGACTGGAACCTATTCTAGTATTACTCGCAAATCCTGCCCACATGAGCCTACTGACGTAACTTAACTACACCTATTATATAACATTAAGCAACTTTTTGACTGCATCAGCAACCATAGAAAACGATAATCAATTTGCATACTTGATAATCAACCATTCTCAATAAGTTGCTTCAGTCCCAAAGAGTTGCAAAATCCCTATTTGAAGTGCTAATATTCAATCTTAATAAGGGTAATGTTGAGATGATCATAGAGAAAGGCTAATTAGACTATAAGCTGAAAATGTACAGCTGACATTCTGTTATAACAGAATGTCCACTAGTTAATTAGAATGTTAACTGATTAGTTAGATGTAGTTAGTCTATAAATAGTAGCTAGTACTCAACATGTAATTTTCATTTTTTCTGTATTCATTCTTCTCAATCAATATGACAAGCAGTTATTTACTCTCTCTGTGTTAGCTCTAGTATTGACCTAGAAGATCTCATATTCACTCTCCAATGGTGAATTTATCATGGTATTAGAGCAGTAGGTTAGGTTAATAAGAGCTTCAGAGCTGCGTATTAAAGCTGTTTTTTGAATTTTCATCTTCTGCCAAAGTTCTTAGATCAGCAATGCTGGAACTGGAGATTACAGATCCCAGGCATGCATTATGTTGCTGCCATCAGACAATCCTGGTAATGTATTAATCTTGATTCAGCTCAGTGGATCAGAGAACTATTCGATTTGGAGCAGAGCAATGAAGATTGCATTGATAGCCAAACGAACTCTAGGTTTCATTGATGGAACATGCAAAAAAAGTATGTATAAAGATGATCAAGCAGAGGAATGGGAAAGAGTGAATGCAACAATTTTGACCTGGATTATGAATACAGTTTCGAAAGAGCTAGTGAATGGTATAGTATATGCAAACGATGCTCATGCTGTGTGGATGGATCTGCAAGAGCGATTTGACAAAGTGAATGGATCGAGAATCTATAATCTCCATAGAGAAATTGCTAGGTACGTCTGATATCTCTGGCTATCATTCACGTTTGCGATTGTTGTGAGATGAAAACTGTTCATTAGTACCAACAATATGTGGATGTGTTGGATCGAAATTTTTTAAAATACATCTAGAGCAACAGAAACTGTTTCAGTTCATGATGGGATTGAATGAGTCTTACAATGCTATTAGGAGTCAGATCTTACTTATGACACCATCTCCCTCTGTTAGCCAAGCTCATGCTATGCTTGTGCATGAGGAGAGTCAAAGAAAGATCTGTGAGTCTAGCTCATATACAGGAAATGAGTTAGGTGAGAGTACAGCCCTAATGAGCATTCATGATAATCAGTCGACAGGTAAGAGGTTTAACAATTACAATAACTATGGGAACTATAGTGGTGGCAACAACTCATTTTGTGATATCTGTAAGAGAAAAGGCCACAATGAAGGTATATGCTATAGAGTGATAGGCTATCCACCAGGTTACAAAGGCATGAAGAAACCATTAATCAAGCTTGGTAATAATGTCATGGGAGAGAATAATTGGGATAAATCACCAAGACAACAAGCAAACATGGCTGTACATGACTATGCAAATGACAAGGAAGATGCTTACCAACACAGAGGAATCCCTGAAAGTAATCTTCAGAATGCTTACAACCAACAACATCATCAGAGAGTCAATATCACTCAGACTTCTGGAAGTAGTAACACTGCTCAAACATCCCAACATCATGCAAGAGTTGGGCCTAAAGGTCATAGCAACCAGGGCAACAGAGGACAGAATTACTTCACTGATGAGCAATACAATCAGATAATGCACATGCTTGATAAAGGCAAGGGAGTAGAGATGGCAGGAAGCATGGCAGGTAATGCTACTAATAACTCCTCACCTATGCAGATGTGTGAAGCTTCATGGATAATTGATAGTGGAGCAACAGATCATATGACAAATAACTTGAAACTGCTGAATAATTTGAATACATTGCATGATCCTATGAAGAATAATGTGCATTTGCCAAATGGTAAGACTATGGCTGTTAAATATCAAGGAAGACGTAACATTTCAGGTGGCCATTCCATTGATAATGTGTTGTATGTGCCTGATTTCAAGTACAATTTGATGTCAGTCTCTAAGATGACTAGAGAATTGCAATGCTCAGTGCTATTCTTTCCTCCCCATTTTTGTGTTTTCCAGGACCTGTGTACTGGGAAGGTGAGGGGGATTGGTAAATAGGAAGGTGGTCTGCATCTCTTACTTCCAAAAGGCTCTGAACAGATTGTTGATGAAAGGAGAAGAATTAGCAGTCATGTTGCAGGAAAATCACCTGAAGATATACAAGTTTGGCATAAAAGACCTGGTCATATATCAGCTCTTCTATTTTTTTCCCACTTTTTTCTGACTTCTTTATCAGTGTTTACTCATCATGTACCCTAAGCAGGACATATAACACTTGGTTTCAAGGTCAAATATAAGAAAACATATTTCTAGAATGAGGCTTGGAATGACTATGCATTTTCTTTGAATTCCTTGTCATTCCTCAGGTATTAGTATATGAGAAACAGTTGACTTCATTTCCTCAAAAAGCACAACTGAAAATGCAAATGGCATCTCTAAGATCACAAATAATACCAGAAGGGAAAGCAGTGCATTGTCAAATAGTTGTTACAACTCAAGAATAGGCAGAATAGATGCCACCCAATAGCAAAATGCTCCAGTGTTTCAAATTGAGATGTGTCTCAATTGTATCAGAAATGGGAACTTCATTTTTATCAACAATTGAGTTTTTTCTCAACATCACAAAAGAACATATTCCCTACGTAGTCTTTCACTCTTCTGTCCATCAGATTCGTACATGGTATGCCTTAAATCGGAAACAAGAAGCAAATGAACAACAAATATAAAAAGCACAAATAGTTTTATGCATTGCTGTAAAAAAAGAAAAAGATTGAGAATTTAAAGCACATAAATTCAGTAGCTAAAGAATTCTTACTTGTGTTTCTTGAGCTTCTCACTTCTCCACAGGTGAGTGTTGGAGTGAAAGAGTTTCCCCAATTTTTCTACAAGTGGATAATGGCATGGAAGTACCAATCGGATAAAATATTGACAGAAATGGCTAAGTTTTTAATGATTAGCGAGCTTCATCCGCTATGTTTATAAATATATTTGGTAAATTGTAGCCAATTAATTGAACCATAATTTATATTAGGAAAAAGGGTTAAATCGTAGTCATAAGTGATTGAATTTTATTAATTTTTTCAGACTTGTAAAATACTCCCTAACAAAGACGATTTCGTAATCAGGGAAATTCGAATCAGAGTATTTGTCACTCCAACACAATCCTTATTGATCACTTTAGTCACTTTTACTTGGTCTTCGATTATTTATTGAGGAATTTCAATTATTTTTGCTAAAAGTTCAGTCATATATGATTGAATTTCATGCCTCATTTTAGTCACTTTTTATTGAACTTCTGTGTATATAGATATATTTCAATCATTTATATCTGAAGTTCAATCAAGAACTTCACTGATATGTATAAATTTTAAAAAGAAATCCGACAATAATGACTAACTTTCAATAGTACATAACTTCATAGTTGATTTTCTCAAGCCTAAAGTAATATGCTAAAATTTTAAAAAACTTAGATACAAATTAAATAGTTTTGTTAAAACCGGCTGCCCGTGAAATTCTTACCCTTTTATAGCCACATGGGCTCGGAATAGGATTTAGACCCATTATTGGATTAGGATTGGGCCAAATATGGACTCTTTATTCTTTAGAGCTCTTTTTTCATAATTATCCCAAATGGAAATTGGAATTATCCATCTATATGTTAAAAAAGATTCGTTTTCTTTAAAAAATGACACTGCAATATTCGTTGATATTAATCTAATCTAATTAGAATATTTGATATTTTGTAGTTGTGCATAAACCAAGTATCAAAAAAAGAATAAATGATCGAATTAAGATAGATATCGATCGAACTAAAGAATTAATTATGCGTAAGAATTTCTTTTATTCTTGAAGATAAATTACATTTTGATTGAGTTAGTGATATATAGAAAGGAAAGTAAGGTAAACAAGGTCAAAAAGATAGAAAAAAATTAGTAATTCACGAATATCACAAATGAAGAATTTCTCGAAATGTCAAAGATTAGTAATCCATTTTAAAAATTGAATGTGGTGGTTCTATTCAAAACAATAAAAATAGTTAAATCACATTGTTAATTATTATTATTATTATACTATACAACACGTAAACTATATCTCTAAGGTATATAACATACATGCATGCTAAGTATTTTGTAAATATTTCTTTTTAATAAAATTATAAATTTTAATTTTTTTAATGCATAGAGGATAAGGAAGGGGGCAAGAAATCAGTCTTATTGTGTAGGATATATACTTTTGCCGATAACATCGAATTGAAAATCTTGATGTTAAAGTTGATAAAGAACAATATTATTAATCTATAGGATAAATGAAATTAGATTTACCACTTTAAAAGAGATGAAAGATAGGAATAAGGTACCAAATAGGAAAAAGGAGGAAGAATCGGAATAGAATTTTGACAAACAACGTTGAATGGGCAACTTAGCAATCATTAGTCTCAAAGTTCGATGCTTCCAACTTCATTCATGTCAGAGTATTATCTCAAAAAATAATTTTTTTTATTCAAATAAATGACTTTATGATATAATAATAAATATTAATTGAGCGATTTTATTTATTTTTCTAACTTGAGCATGAAAGTTACTCTTTAGAATATTTCTAGTGTACGTGGATTCAAAGTATAGGTTATATTGGAATTTCAATTTCCACTTTTACCGGCCACTTTGCATAATTCTTTTATTGTGATAGATTCATAGTTAGCGTGTCCTTGAAGGTGAATACTACTAGATTTTGACCTCTGCGTATATATGCTATTTAGTATTCTATTATTCTAGAGCCTAGTTGGCAACATGTCCCTGCCTATCATAAAATTATTTGATTGATGTTTTGGGTAATATTTGAGATCTTATGCCAAAAATTGATGACACAATAATGCTGATGATGGAAGTTATGTGGCATTTTATATGATACTCATGATTTATCAATTTGTTAGTCAATACAAAAATCAATTGATTCCGTTGATTAGCAATGTATGGTGTATTATTAACAATTTTTATATAATAAAATCGTAAAATGATATCTTGAATAGTTACATATTGACTGATGATATAAATAAATTCGTTAAAAAGTTAATATAAATTATTTCTTAATACAATTTTTTTTTTCAAATTTCATGTACCACTTCCTGAATATCCATTATGGTAGAATATTCATGTAGGACTTTCTCGAATTTTACACGTATGATATATATTCCTTCTACTTCTCCAAATAGAGCTTTTCACATTGCAATACTTATAGCGTCAACTTGATCTTTCACAAGTGGATATTTTTGGTGTTTATTGTTGGGGTGATATAGTAGTTTTTTGGTGTTTATTGTTGGGGTGTTATAGTAGTGAGTGGTTCAGATAGGAGTAGTTACCGAACATAACTTGTTTGATATATTTGATTGAGTAATAAAATTATGCCTTTATTATATAAAGCTAGCTACAACTTTTGATATGTGATGTTAATTAAGTGCTTGATCTGAACAAATAACATAAAAGTCAATATTACTGTAAAAAAATTATTGATAAATTCATATTAAATTTTGGATTAATTCATAAATTCATGATTTATTGACTAAGTCAAATTAATAAAGTTGGATTAATATTAAGTCAAAATATATGACTTAAATAAAGTCCAAATTACATTTGGTTCAGTCCATTAAGTTGACAAGACGAGCCCAACTCATGCTCTTCAAGCCCTAGGTTCTCTAAAATTACTTGAAGACCGAAATACCCCCAAAACCCTAGCTCACAACTATATAGATAGGTCTTCATCATAAGACCAAGAAGAACGGGAAGAAGACACATAGAAATACATAGAGAATTCCTGCTCTTCAGTGGTGATCTGCAAGTCTTCCGCATACAAAGAATTCTTCGCTCCAACTATTGAGCCGCAAGTATTCCATCAAATCAATTCTTCGCTCCAACTATTGAGCCGCAAGTATTCCGTCAAATGAAGAACAATCATGAAGTGAAGAGTCAGGGAATTACATATCCTTTCTTATAGATTTCATAAAGATTGTACTCTTTGCGTAAATTCAAATTCAAATGTTATTGTTTGCTTGCTATTTTTCTTTCCTATTTGCTGTATTTCAGAGAATAAACTTTAGACGCATACAATTACAATTTCAACTTCCATGACATATATATTGCATTTGGTAGATGTTTAGATAGGAGGGAAGTTGTTGGATAATGCTAACATCCTCCATATGTTAAGGCTCATAAGTTTTAACATGATGGTAAGCGATAAGATTTGTAGGGCTAGACATGCACAAGCTATTCAACAAAATGAATTAATAAGCTAATTAAAGAATAACAAATGTCAACTCATAAATAGTTTGCAAGTAATATTCCAGTTTGTATGTCTAGAGACATCAAACAAATATACATTTCCTCAGTTAATTACCCACAAATTATCCACTTGTATTTGATTGACTTGTTGTCTCTCTTATACTCACAATTTTATGGATCGAATCAAATTATTTACAAAACATGCAAATATCTGACAAGTCATACACCTCTTTTTTCTTTATCTTTAACCATATCCGAATATTTGCATAATCTTATAGGAATCACAAGTTCCCATTTACTTTTTAATTCCGCCGAGTGTCTAATATTTGTATTGAAGATTGACTAAATTATTTGCATCGCGCATTGATGATCCATTTTTTGGAGCACCACTTGTAACATACTAAAAATAGATGGCCCTTAATATTTGTCATTTCACACAATCAATACATAAATGATATTATTCTTCCTATTTTACCTTTGAGAGTTATTAGTCTTGAAAGTATGAATTTGACCAACATTGAAAAACTATGATTAATTCATGTTCATTGATTAGTTTAATTAATCAAAATAAACTGATTTATGTTCATTTATTGAAAACTTGACTTCAAGAGAATACAAAATAAATGTACAATAGTAAACTTATATAGTTTATTAAGGGACGTGAAATCTAAAATGATGACATATAAATGAGAATGGAGGGAGTAACTTTTTTCATTTTTTCAAGAACGTGATCCAAAACTTTTGATTAACAACAAAGAATCTCAATCATCTCACCACAGTCATATATAAATATCACAAGTTGGACCATATATAGAAAGGGTAAATAATGGCATAGGAAGATTCTAGAAATTTTATTCCTTTAAATATATGGCTATATAAAGAGGACCTTACAATTAATCCATGAATCCATGTGCAATAAGTACAATATATAGAGAGCAATTTAAGTATATCTCATCATTCATCAATGGAAGAGCTTGGAAAGATAGGTAAAATTCTTGGATTTTCCATTTTAGAAGGAAGAAATAATAAGGTTAGACCATCTACAAATGAGGGACAAAAACAAGTTTGTGTTTACAGATATTATCCACATTCTGATCTTGTTCAGCTTATTCCACCTTCTGCTACTACTGAAGCTAGAGTTGTTTTTACTCAATTACCAGACAGAAAAGCACCAACTGTGGCTTTCTAATATTAATAAGTATTAAGTTGCTCGGACTCTCAAAAATGTTGCCGTACTCATGTCGGATCCTTCAAAAGTGTCTATTTGAAAGATCTGACACACACCTGATGGCTAATGTCATTTTTAAAGAGTCTGAACAACACAGGCTAGGACTAGTTTATGTTATCCTAATATTAGATATGTATGTAGTATGTTACACTAGGAAATTAAAGTACTTAGTTTAATGTACCTACTTGTACACACTTTCACTTTTAAGTGTTTAGTGTGGAAGTTTGTGTCACTGTTGGTTTTTATCCTCAGTGTCCATATTAGTAATTAGTTTGGTCTTCCGTTGCGGGTGTGCACTAGATAAATTTGTGTCTATGCAATAGATAGATTATAAACCGCACACAGAAGATGTACTAGAATAACTATTTATATCAAATATAATTTAAGGGAGAACAATATCTTCGGCCCCGTTATTTGTGGAATTATATTAAGTAAGTTGTATCACTTGTATGTTGTAGCATTTTTTATTCGTCAGTTATTACTAATTAACTTCTGATTTTACGTAAAAAAAAATGTTAAATTCATTTACTTTTGAATGACTTTATTACTCTCAAATATGGAATAACAATATAATTTTATATAACACATGAATAATTAAACGATGAAACCATTAACAAATGAAAATTTATGATTAGTAGTTAATAAATGGATCAAGAGTGCACAATTCAAATAATTAAAAGTTAAATGTGCTTAAGTTTGATATCACATTGACTAAACTTAGAATTTATCAGTAACTAAGAGATCAAAAATGCTATTAACCCATAATTTAATTGTAAACCTTCCCTTACATCTTCTATATTTATAAATAAAAATCTCACGACACATTTAAAATATTTATAATACCACAAGTTTTTTTCTTCTTCTTAAACACGGTGCTCCATGTGCCATAAGTTAAAATGTAGAATGTTTAAATAAGTGAACTTTAACTAATATTTTGAGATAAATAATATTACTTTTGTTCATTTTTAATTGTTATGATTTCCTTTTTTAGAGTCAAACGATAAGTACTTTGACTAGCATTTTACGATGTACTTTTTCATCATATTGATGTGCAAAAAATCGCAATTTATAGTACTTTTCGTATAGTTTTTGAATATTAAATTTTTTGTTTAAAATATCAAATTAATATAATTTAATTTCACTTTAAAAATTAGTCAAATTGATTTTCAAAAAGTACAACATGACAATTAAAAATGGATGGAGAGAGTAATAACTAATCAGATTATGTTCCAAAAATAAATAAAAATCATCAACTTTGACCATCAAAAGACGGAAAATGTCAAACATAATATATCAAGAGAAAACATTTTATTTTTTTAAGGAGGTTCTTGAAAAGCAATTTGTTTTCCCCCTTGAATATTTTGAGGATTTTGTATAAAATACAGCAGATTTTCTAAATTTTGTATTTTGGTGTACAAGAAATGAAAATTCTATCTTTTTTGCATCCCAGTGACACTATTAATGTACTCAAGTGGTCGATACCTCAACTGTTAAACAAGATATTATTAATATGTTCTTTTCGACTTAATTAAGGAAAAAAATGATTTATTTTGTGTTTCACTGAATACTCAAAGCGTCATGTCAATCTCAAAATCTGAAATAAAGTGAAATATCCTAAAAGTAAGTTTATATTATACTTGGTTGAGAATAAATTTATATTAGAAGTTAAACACATACTATATTTTATCCCCAATTATAAATCCTCGATATTCCATCTCATTCCTCATAACTTTATATTATATTCTCTCATCTTTAAATAAAATAAATTAATTTAAAAAGTAAATTTTAAAATAATTTTATCTACGAACCAAACCACGTACCTTGTATTATCTACTTGGATTACATTTCCAACGCTACCCAATAAGATAGTGAACCAGGAATTTCGAATTAAATTATTGCTTGACTTGGTAAAATAGACCTTTTGATGCTTTGTCTATTTTTTGCTGGATTCCTATAAAGGTGGTCATATTGCTAAGAATCTTTTATTCTATTAGCCCACGTATGAAGCTTATTTATTTTTATTTTAATGAGGCAAAAGCATATCTAGTAATATCCATAATCTGAAAAATCAATCATGCAAAAAGTGAAGTATACTGATGAATTGGATTTCCACTTTGTTCCTAAAAAACAAACTTTTTGAAGAATTGATTCTTTATGTTATGTTCCTTTTATCCAGCAGCTCACAAACATTTAATTCACCAACCTCCTATCTAGCTCAAAACATCTTAAATCTTTAACATATTGGCAAGTTGGGAATAAGTTCACTTGGGGAATTTGAAAATTTATGATAGTGGATTTTTTTTTTAAACTTGTATCCGATTTTTAATAATTACTATTTGGTTTATGTGACACTTTAATTTATTTATTTATTTTTTTTAAAAAAGGAATGCTTTACCACTATTCTAACTGGCTTAGTGATAGAGCATAGCTTTGCCAAAGCTGATGTTGAGAGTTAATGACATCTTTTTATATTTAGTAAATTTAACATTGTTATAAAGTAAAGATTATATAATAAAATAAATTTTGACTTTGTGTTCATGTCTTTCTCAATACATTGAAGTGGCTATTTATAAGCCAATTACTTGGTTATTACTATTGCTACAGTAGGAGGACAACTTGGGCACCAAGATTAGTAACTTAGGCAAGGGAATTTACTATAGTAAGTGGGTCCCATCTAAGTTACATGATATCCATCCATTTTACAACACTCCTCCTTGATGTCATGTCTAATTAATAGATAATATGTCTCGTTAAAACCTTACAAAGAAAAACTTAATGGGAAAAATCTTATTGAAGGAAAAAGAGTACACATATCTTATAATATCCATTAAGAGCTGCCTCAATAAAAACCTTACCAGGAAAACCCATAGGAAGAAAACCTTGGTTAAGAAAAAAAGAGGGCTACGCGTATTATACTCCCCCTGATTGAGACATCACTTAACAACCAGTAAATGACACATTCCAATCTTATATATCAATTTCTCAAACGTTGAAGTTGATAATGCCTTGGTAAATACAAAGTGTTGAATATCGGTTACACCCTTCTTTTGATGATCGTGAATAAGAAGAAGAACTTTGATGAAATATATTTTGTTCAGTCTTCTTTGATGTGTCATCCTCTTAGTTGAGCTATACATGCATCATTGTTTTCATATAATGTTGTTGAAATATCTCTTTTCAAAGGAAGGTCACATATTTCCTGGATATGTTTATTAATATCAATCAAATATATTTTTGATAATCACTTGATTCGTGATCTTGTCGCCATAGACAAATTGCTCGTTTGACTTGTTAGTAGCAACAACCAAGTATTGATGAGCACTTTAAATAAAATTGGCTTTTATTCAACTCGCCATAAAATAGGCAACTTAAGTCTTTAAAACATTTAAGAAAATAAATGAATAGATTTCTGAAACTCTACTGTCTATCTATGAAGCCTCTAAATGACAAAGATGAAAGTCGGGACAAAACCCACGACATCCTAACAACTGATATAACTGAAAGTAAAAGTGGAACCCTCCGAAAGCAAGGAGGCTCACCACAGCTAACTCAAACTCCATGTGGTATCAACGAAGCTTATGTTGATGACCTTGAATACCTGTGGCCAAATGGCTTATGTGGAATGTATGAGCATGTAAGGGGAATTCTAAAGAATAAACATAAGCTTGAACTTGTCACCTCGTTTCGAACTTACTCAACTCAAGGAATACTCTAGGATACTCAAAACTATTCAAACTTACTCAACTCAGAAGTATTCAAGGATAATATACTCAACTTAGAAATAAGGTTCTCAACTCAATGAAACTTAACAATAAGGTACTCGACACAATGAAGCACAGATCAACTCAAGATACTTAACTTAAAATACTCAACTCGAAGGTACTCAACTCAAGATACTCAACTCGAAGGTACTCAATTCAAGATACTCAACTCAAGATACTTAACTCATGATACTCAAGGATAAAGTGTGTATATATATATATACTGTAGATAGCAACTCAATGTATTGGAAAATACAATAGTACTCAGTGTGTACATAAAAATATAATATAACTCTGTGGGAGTTTCTCTAACCGACAACCATCACTACGAGCTATGTGATGATACAACATCTTGCCCACGCTGCCAGAACTGTCCTATACTTTGCCAAGGTATAAGACCTCTCAACTAAGTGGATCCACTAGTCTGTGCTAAAAAGCACTAAGTAATCATCTAAAAAGTATTACCCTTTCTACCTACGTCAGCAACATGGTTTATGAAGACTTGAGTATCTGAACTCGTCCCCATATTAATGCTCAATACTATTCTCAAATTATACACAGCTCATATGTTTTAAAAACATAACTCTTTCTATGATTTGAAATTATTACTCAAAATATTTCTCTAAAAAGAGATGTTACTCCTGCTCAAAACTCTTTTGGAAATCTCAGTTTCCTCCTCTTTTAAATGTGAAAACATTTACTCTTGGGAATACTTAGTTCCCATATATCATTTTAAAGAAAATGACTCGACTCTACTATTTCTCAACTCAAGTGCTCAAGTCTTAAAACAAGTTTAGAAAGAGTTGTAAAAGACTTCTCAAAATACGGTTCATGCCGAATGATGGACGTGAACGACTCAATTCAAGGTTTTTAATAACCATACAAAGAACTCGATACTCGAAACTCAACAACTCAGAACTCAAGAACTTCGATAATACTACTCATTTCAAGAATGCTCAACTCATAAGGTTCATGCGGAATTATGGGCATGAACAACTCAACTCAAGGACTCAATGATACACCTCATCTTAAGATTTCTCAACTCATATGGTTCATGTGGAATTATGGGCATGAACTACTCAACTTAAGGACTTCATGTGTACCATATAATAGTTCCATGGTTAGGAATATAATCGAAAAAGGGTTAGGAACTCAATACTCAAGACTTAGAACTTGAATATACTACTTCTCTCAAAGGTACTCAATTTATGAAGTTCATGAAAAAATTATTGGCATGAATGGCTCGACTCGAAGGTCTACACAACAATATGGAACTCATTTATACGACTCTTCTCATTCTTATATTTACTTCCTCAAAACTTAGCTCAAATCGATAGTTTATCTCAAAGGATTCACAATTGAATTCAAAGACTTTCTTGAACTCTACTCTTAACTCTCTCTTGAATGTGAATTATGAATTCAAGAGTTATGGTTCATGGTATGAAGGATATCGTAACGATATGGTAGACTCATGAATACATTCTCCTCACTCTCATACTCACTTGCTCGAGTCTTGAAACAAGTTACTAGAAATTGTAGAAGTCTCCTTAAATAAACTCAAAGGAACTTTCTAAAAAATGTTCAAAAGAACTCTCAAGACATGACTCTCAACTCTACCTTGAATTTGATTAATGAATTCTAGAATGTGATTTGTGATAAGAAAAATCTCGTGATGTTTAGGAGTGTTTTAGATAGTTAAACGTGAGAAACGATCAACAAATCACTATTTGAAAGCAAGTCCGCGACGCGGAGATGCATTTTAATATTTAGTCGGAAATAACTTTTGAGGCAGAGAGGTATGTGACCACGACACGAATAAAATTTTTATGAAATGGGGAGAAAGGTTCACGATGCGGACTGGGTTGCCAGATTCACCCAACTTTTTCCTTCTTCGTTTTCTAACCCCAATTCGCCTAAATTCGATTCTTTTGCTTAATCTCTCTTTAGATTCAAATACCCAACACATTTACACTAGATCTAACTCAAAACAACCCTATATGTTGACGCAATAATCTCAAGAACTTATCAATATCATCTTAACTTAAGAAAAAAATCCAATTTCAATAACACAATTGAAGAACACCAAACTTTCAACTTTCTAGAACGAATTTCGCTGAAATTAACATGATTGGCATGTGGGTGAAAAAACCCAACACTATAGAAGCTTACATACCTGGAAGAACCATCTTTTTGAAGAAACTTGAAGGAAAATCTTGGAAAAAGAACCTTATCCTTAGCGTTTTTTGAATTCCTTGAGCGTAGAATTTTTGGAGTGGATGAGAGGATTTGATCTATGAAAACTGACTTTTCTACATGTTTAGGGCAATTTAGATGGCCTCCTAAGAGTTTTTAGAACCAAAATACCCTTAAAGAAAGAAATAAAACGAGCTGGGTGTCGGAATAATTTTTCACCAGGCAGTGAGGTCTGTATTGGCTCTATAATGCGGAGCCATCACTGAGTTGCTGCCAAGTTTGAGCGTCATTAGTAAATCAGTCATAACTTTTTACTCCGAGCTTAAAATTTAGCAAATTCAGTGGCGTTGGAAATATAATTCAAAGACCTTTCATTAAATATCTTGTAGCCCACCTAAATCATCATGTACTGAGACTTATGATTGGTTGAAGTTGAGCAAAATCTCATAACTTAAGCATAACTTGCAAGATTTTAGATTTTGCTATTTCCAATTTAGTTCTTTTTGGAACTCAAGGTGCTACATCTAGTGACCTTAACACTTAAGAAATTTTAAATTCCTCGGTAAAATCCTACTCACTACGAAGGAAGGATCGTTCGAGTTTTAGCTCAAAATTTTTCGGGGTGGTACATCCCAAAATATTTTTCTAAAAAAACTTTATGAGAACCTTTATAATGAGTTCGGAAACCACCACGTATACTCACACCTTTTTTAACTCCCGTTTCCATATTTAAAGACCTTTTGTTAGGAGTTACCCAAATTTCTTAATTTTTCGTGTGTTATCCCGTGGATCTGGCGCTTCGGAGCATCCAAATTTTTTTTCTCAATTAACTTTATGAGGACCTCAGTAACGATTTGGGGATCCACCATAAATACTCACACCATTTATTAACGCTCGTTTTCGTATTTGCTAACCATTTTTTAGGAAATTTTCAAATTCCTCAATTTTTCGTATGTCAACCCATGACTCTGGCACTCTGGAGTACCCAAATTTTTTTCTCAAAAATATTTATGAGGACCTCCGTAATGTGTTGGGGAACCACCACATATACTAACACCATTTTTATAACGCCCGTTTACGCATTTACAAACAATTTTTTAGAAATTAACCAAATTCCTCATTTTTTTGTGAGTATAAGCCCATGGATCTGGCGCCCTGGAGCACCCAAAAAAGAATTTCTCAAAAATGAGAACCTTCTTAATGAGTTGGGGAATCACCACATATACTCACGCCATTTTTAATGTACGTTTTTGCATTTACAAATATTTTTTTGGAAATTACCCAAAATTCCTCAATTTTTTGTATGTATGCTCATGGATCTAGCACTCCGGAGCACCCTAAATATTTTTCTCAAAAAACTTTATGTGGTCCTCTGTAATGAGTTGGGGAACCGCCACGTATACTTACACCATTGTTTTAACATCCGTTTCCACATTTACAGACTCGTTTTAGGAATTACTCAAATTTCTCAATTTTTGTGTGTGTTAACCCATGGATCTGGCGCCCGAAGAACCCAACATCTTTTTCTCAAAAAACTTTATGAGGACCTCCGTAATGAGTTGGGGAACCACCACATATACTCACACAATTTTTTTTAACGCTTGTTTCTGCATTTACATACTCCTTTTTAGAAATTACCCAACTTACTCAATTTTTCGTGTGTATTAGCCATAAGTGTCCCGGAGCACCCAAAATTATTTTCTAAAAAAAATTTTATTAGGACCTATGTAATGAGTTGGGAAACCACCATGTATACTCACATCATTTTTTTAACGCCCGTTTCCACATTTACAGATCCTTTTTTAAAAAATTACCCAAATTCCTTAATTTTTCATTTGTATTAGCCCATGGATCTGGCACCCCAGAGCACCAAAAAAAATTTCTCAAAATTTTTTATGAGGATCTCCGTAATGAGTTGGGAAACAAACCAAGTATACTCATACCATTTATTAACATCTGTTTCCGTATTTACAAATCCCTTTTTAGGAACTATCCAAATGTCTCAATTTTCATATGTATTAGCCCATTGATCTGGTGCCTCAGAGAAGCCAAAATATTTTTGTCAAAAAACTTTATGAGGACTTCTATAATGAGTTGGAGAATCACTACGTATACTCACACTACTTTTTATGCCAATTTCTGCATTTGCAGAACCTTTTTTATGAATTACCCAAAATGCCTCAATTTCTCGTGTGTAATAGCCTATGGATCAGGCGCCCCGGAGCATCCAAATTTTTTTTCAAAAAACTTTATGAGGACCTCCGTAATGAGTTGGGGAACCACCAAGTATATTCACACCATTTTTTTAATGCCCGTTTCCTCATTTATAGACCCTTTTTTAGGAATTACCCAAGTTCCTCAATTTTTCGTATGTATTATCCCATGGATCTGGAGCCCCATGGAACCCAATATTTTTCTCTCAAAAAACTTTATGAGGACCTCCGTAATGAGTTGGGGAACCACCACTTATACTCACACCATTTTTTTAATGCGTGTTTCCACATTTACAAACTTGTTTTTAGAAATTACCCAAATACATCAATTTTTCGTGTGTATTAGCCTACGAATCTAGTGCCCAGAGCACCTAAAATGTCTTCCTAAAAAGACTTTATGAGGTCCTCCATAATGAGTTGGGGAACCACTATATGTAATTACTTCATTTTTTAACGCTTGTTTTCGCATTTAGAAACCCTTTTTTAGGAACGTAACATCTCGCAAATTGAAATAACTAGGAACGAGTTAATAAATGGAAATAGTCATTTTTAGACAGAATGAAAATCTGAAAATTTTGTTAAGTTAGAATAAGTTTAGTTTTAGTCAACTTCAAACGACCATAACTCCTAGCTCAGAATGAATTAAGTGTACTTCTAGATATGGTAGGAAATCTCTTGGAATAATTTTTCCAATGCCGCTGATTTTGCACAATTCCAAGTTCGTATGAGTGAGATATTCCCTTTGAAAGTTGGATTGTTTGAATAAGGAAAGTCCAATCCGGATTTTGGAAGGGTATTTTAGTCTTTTACTTACCAAATATTTTAATTCATTTTTAGGAATTTAATTGGAGAAATAGAAAAGTTGAAGTTTACGTTAGGGCCTGGAGAAAAGAGAAAAAAAAAAGGAGAAAGGAGAAGAGAAATCAAGATTCATCAAGAACGTTCGAGTTTAGCTTGTGGATTTCATCAAGGGGTGATTTCTACAAGTTATGTGAGATCACATAGCGATGAGTTACTTCACCCACACGTCAATCATGATTCAATTCAGCAAAGTTTATTAGATTCGAAAGTAAATCCCATGAATTCTTGATGAAGTTCGTTTGAATCCTTGTGGGTTGTGTTGTTGGAGTTTTCTTGATATTGATTCATGTTTTTAGTCGTGTTTTTGAGTAAAATCTGATGTATATTGAGGGTATGAATGATTCTAAGTGTTTGGGGAAAGAACCAATTGAGTTTAGAGGGTTTATAGATGAAAAATGGAGAAGAAAAGTCATCAAACACTTGGGGATAGGGGTGGGGCGTCATGCAAGCCACCGCGCCCCAAAAGGGTCACTGAATCTTTACCCTTGGGGTGTTGCGCCAGCCAGTGCACCCCAGACCAGTCCCTAAATGTTGAGGGCTGGCACCCCGCATCTCTCAGTGCGACAGGGACGCCAATTCTCCCCATTCGTTCCCCATTTTTTCGTACTTGTTCCTTAGCAATATACCTATGTTTCCAACACTCTTTGGTACATCTAAACATCATGAAATCATCCAAAAACATGAGATCATGGACTTTGAATCCATAATTCAATTCAATTGAAGTTAAGAGTCAAGTCTAGAAGTTAAGAAGCAAGTCAAGAGAAGTTTATAAAGTTTTCAAGAGTCTTTCACAAACGTTTTAAGTTTGTTTTAAGACTTAAGTTTCATGTTAAGAAAAGAGTAAAGAGTTGAGTTCATTTCTCAAAAAGCTATAAGGGAACTAAGTATTCCCAAGAGTTTAAAATATTTTCACATTTGAACAAGAAAGGGAGACACCGATTTCCAAAAGAGTTTTTAAGCTAAAGTTTTGAGTAATTATCTCAAATCAAAGAAAGAAGTTTTTATTTTAAATCATATGAGCTAAGTATATTTTGGGAGTAGTATTGAGCACCGATATGGATATGACAGTTCATATTAACTCAAGTTTTCATAAACCTTGTAGCCATCATGGGTAGTAAAGGATCATATTTTTTAGATGACTCCTTAAGTTGCTTTTTAGCATAGACTAGTAGATCCATTTTGTTAAGCATTCTATATGACAGCAAATTATAGGACAATTCTGGCAACGTGGGCAAGCCATTGTATCACCACTTAAACTCATAGTGGTGGTTGTCGGTTAGAGAAACTCCTACAGAAACTATATTACGTTATTATATGAATAAAGTTGATTTTATTATTGCATTTTCTTTAACGAACTAACATGTTTTCCACTGTTTTACAAGTATTCTATATATTACATATGTTTTATTGCTTTATATTGAGTTAAGTTATTTAGGAGTTGAGTAAAGTCAAGGTAAATGTTCATTTCAGACTCTTTTCAAACATATGTTGTGTTTAGCATTCCAAATCGCATATTTGTACATTTAATGTATTGATTCCAATTGGCCTACATCTTATTATGATCTAGACGCATGTAACCAAGATCATCACCCAACGCCTCATTGATCTAGTTGAGCACTCAGAGTCAATTGGTGAGCCTCATTGCATTCTGGAGGACTCCTTTTGCTTTGCTTTCAGTATTTCATTGTTAGGATGATCGGGGGTCTTTTCCCTATATCCCTCTTTGTTTTAGAGGCTTTATAGACAGTTAGTAGTTCAATTATCTTTACATTATCATTTCATATGTTAAGACTTTAGTTGTCATTTTGGCCAAGTTGAATGTTGACTTTCAAACATTCTAATTTATTTTATTTAACAATTGAGTAAATGCATTTGATTATTGTAATAATGCTTAGAGTCTTCCACTGAGTAAGTAAGTCAGGCCAACGGTTCTCTTGCGGCCAGAAATAGTTCTCGAGTACCAACCACGCCCGCGGTGCAAGCTTGGGGTGTGACAAACTTAGTATCAGAGTTCAGTTTTCAAGAGTCCTAGGGAGTCTATGAAGCCGTGTTAATAGAGTCTTAGTTATCGGTGTGAAACGCCCCATTTCTATAATTAGGAGGCTACAACACTTAGGAAAATTTCTCATTTCTTTCACATTCATTTCGTGCGTTAGATTTTGATCTCTAAAAAGTTTCCTTCTAATTCGTTCTTGCGTGTTTTTTGAGATAATCACGTCTCCACGAAGAGATATGAGAGGTCTTCATACTAGACGTAATATTGAGGAGCAAGGGGTACCCAATGCACCTGAAGTGCAACCCCAAGAAGAAGTTACCAATGCTGAGTTCTGTGAGGCCATAAAGATGCTAAGTCAAGCCGTGACTAACCAGGTTGGGAAACAAAGAGGAGCTCAACAAGAATAGGCTGAAATTTCGAGCATTTGTGAATTCTTGAGGACGAACCCTCCAAGCTTCACTGGTTCGAGCACTACTGAGAATTTAGAGAACTTTATTGAGGAGCTACAAAAGGTATTTGATGTTATGCACGCTGCCGACACTGAGCCAGTTGAACTAGCTGCATATCAGCTAAAGAATATTGTTAGGACTTGGTTTGACCAATGGAATAAGAACCAAGCTGAGAATGTACCGCCTGTGAGTTGGGCTTGTTTGAAGGAAGCCTTCTTATGGCTTTTCTTCCCCTGAGAACTGAAAGAGGTTAAGGTACGAGAGTTTCTTACCCTTAAGAAAGAGTCACTAAGTGCTCATGAGTAGGGGTTGAAGTTCACCTAACTATCCCATTATGCTCTAGAGATGGTTGCGGATAGGAAGAGTAGAATGAGTTTGTTTGTTGCTGGGTTGCCCCGTCTATCAATCAAAGAGGGCAAGGCAACGATGCTAATTGGGGACATGGATATATCAAGGTTGATGATCTATGTGCAACTAGTTAAGGAAGAGAAGCTGAGAAATATGGAGGAATTCAGAAATAAGAAAGCTAAGACAAGTATCGAGTCCAGGCAGAAGAAAAGTAGTGTGAACCGTTCATCTTTTCAGCAAAGGCAAAAGGGACCTGCACCATTATCTGCTAGTGCACCTATACCCAAAAACAAAAGTGAGTATAATGGTCAAAATTCATAACACTTCAGAGTTAGACTTGCACAGTCTCAAGGTAGTATTGCATAAGGAGGTAATTGGGCTTCGGCATGTGCTAGGTATGGTAGAACCCACCCAGGTAAGTGTCGTAATAGCCAGTCAAATTGTTTCAAGTGTGGACAAAAGGGTCACGTCATGAAATAGTGCCCTAAAAATAGGCAAGGTAGTGGAAATTAGGGCAATAGGGCCCACTCCTTATCGGTTGCTCCACCAGCAAGGGCTGCACCTAGAGAAGCTACTTTCTGTACTAGAGAAGGAGCAAACTGCATTTATGCGATCACTGGTCACCAGGAGCAAGAGAACTTTCCAGATGTTGTCTCTAGTATGATCAAAGTCTTACTTTTGATGTTTACGTTTTGCTAGACCCAGGAGCAAGTTTATCTTTTGTAACCCCTTATGTTACAAATAAGTTTGATGTTCTTTCTGAGAAACTCTCTGAACCTTTTTTTGTTTCTACACCAGTTGGGGAGTCATTCTAGCTGAGCGAGTATATCATGATTGTGTTATTTCCATCAATCACAAAGACACCATGACTGATTTAATTGAGTTAGACATGATAGATTTTGATGTCATTCTAGGTATGGATTGGCTTCATGCCTGTTATACCTCTATTGATTGTAGAACCTGAGTCGTTAGGTTCCAAATTCCTAATGAGCCAGTCTTAGAGTGGAAAAGTAGTTCAGCAGTGCCTAAGGGTCATTTCATTTCGTACCTTAAGGCAAGAAAGTTAGTTTTCAAGGGGTGTGTCTATCACTTAGTCCGAGTTAATGACTCTAGTTTGAGACACCTTCTATTCAGTCAGTTACAGTAGTAAAAGAGTTTCCAGAAGTCTCTCCAGATGACCTATCCGGAGTCCCTCTTGAGAGAGAAATAGACTTCGGTATAGACATTCTTTCGGATACACGTCCTATTTCTATTCTGCCATATAGAATAGCACTAGCAAAGTTGAAAGAGCTTAGAGAACAGTTGAAAGATCTCCTAGATAAGGGCTTTATTCGACCAAGTGTCTCAGCTTGGGGCGCTCTTGTCTTATTTGTGAGAAAGAAAGAAGGTTTCCTTAGGATTTGTATAGATTACCGTCAGTTAAACAAGGTTACCATTAAGAACAAGTATCCTCTTCCAAGAATTGATGATCTTTTCGATCAACTTCAGGGTTTAAAATGTTTTCACATTTGAACAAGAAAGAGAAACACCGATTTCCAAGAGAGCTTTTAAACTAAAGTTTTGAGTAATTATCTCGAACCAAAGAAAGAAGTTTTGATTTTAAATCATATGAGCTAAGTATATTTTATGAGTAGTATTGAGCACCGATATGGAGATTCGAGTTCATATCAACTCAGGTTTCCATAAACAATGTAGTCATCATGGGTAGTAAAGGATTATACTTTTTAGATGACTCATTAAATTGCTTTTTAGCATACACTAGTGGATCCACTTAGTTAAGCGTTCTATATGATGATAAAGTATAGGACAGTTCTGGCAGCATGGGCAAGCCATTATATCACCACTTAGGCTCATAGTGGTGGTTGTCGGTTAGAGAAACTCCCACAGAAACTATATTACTTTATTATATGAGTAAAATTAAGTTTGTTATTGCATTTTCTTTAACGAACTAACATGTTTTCCACTGTTTTACAAGCTTTCTATATATTGCATATGTTTTATTGCTTTATATTGAGTTAGGTTATTCAGGAGTTGAGTAAAGTTAAGGTAAGTGTTCCTTTCAGACTCTTTTCAAGTCTATGTTGTGTTTAGCATTCAACTCGCATACTCGTACATTCAATGTACTAATGCCAGTTGGCCTGCATCTTATTATGATGTAGATGCAGGTAACCAGTATCATCACCCAGCACCTCGTTGATCTAGTTGAGCATTCAGAGTTAGTTAGTGAGCCTCCTTGCATTCTGGAGGACTCCTTTTGCTTTGCTTTCAGTATTTCATTGTTAAGACGATCGGGGGTCTTGTCCCAACATCCCTCTTTATTTTAGAGGCTTCATAGACAGTTAGTAGTTCAGTTGTCTTTACATTATCATTTCATATGTTAAGACTAGAGTTGCCATTTTGGCAAAGTTGAATGTTGACTTTTAAACATTCTAAGTTATTTTATTAAATAATTGAGTAAGTGCATTTGATTATTGTAATAATCCTTAGAGTCTTCTGTTGAGTAAGTAAGTTAGGCCATGGGTTCGCTTGGGACCAACAATGGTTCTCGATTGGCAGCCACGTTCGGGGTGTAAGCTCGGGGTGTGACAAGGAATTATCCAAATTCTTCAATTTTTCGTGTGTATTAGCGCATAGATCGGCGCCCTGAACCACCAAAAAAAAATTCTCAAAAAATTTTATAAGGACCTCCGTAATGAGTTAGGAAACCACCACATATACTCACATCATTTTTTAACGTTCGTTTACACATTTATAGACCCTTTTTAGGAACTATCCAAATTCTCAATTTTTCGTCTGTATTAGCGCATGAATCTAGCGCCCCTGAGCACCCAATATTTTTTTCTCAAAATTTTTATAAGGATCTCCGTAATGAGTTGGGAAATCACCATGTATACTCACACCATTTTTAATGTTCGTTTCTGCATATATCGACCCTGTTTAGGAATTACCCAAATTTCTCAATTTTTCATGTATATTAGCCCATGGATCTGGCGCCTAAGAGTACCCAATTTTTTTTTTCAAAAAACTTTTTGAATAATTTCGTAATGAATTGGGGAACCACCAGGTATACTCACACTATCTTTATAACACATATTTCCGCATTTAAAGATTCTTTTTTGGAATTACCCAAATTTTTCAATTTTTCGTGTGTAATGTCTATGGATCTGGCGCCCCGGAGCACCCAAAAAATTTTCCTCAAAAAACTATAGAAGGACCTCCGTAATGAGTTGGGGAATACTCACACCATTTTTCTAATGCCCATTTCTGTAGTTGCAAACCCTTTTTAAGGAATTACTGAAATTTCTCAATTTTTCGTGTGTATTAGCCCATAGATCTGGCTCTTCAGAGTACCAAAATTTTTTTCTCAAAAAACTTTATGAGGATCTCCGTAATGAGTTGGGGAACCACAACGTATACTCACACCATTTTTTTGTAACACCTGATCCGCATTTAGAGATCCTTTTTTAGGAATTACCCAAATTACTCAATTTTTCATGTGTATTAACCCATGTATCTAGCGCACCAGAGCATCTAAAATTTTTTCCTCAAAAATCTTTATGAGGACCTCCATAATTAGTTGGGGAACCACCATACTCACATCATCTTTTTAACGCCTGTTTTTCGCATTTACAGACCTTTTTTTAGGAATTACCTAAATTCCTCAATTTTTCGTGTGTAGCCCATAGATCTAGCACCCCGGAACACCTAAAACAAATTTCTCAAAAAACTTTATGAGGATCTCCGTAATGAGTTGGGGAATTACCACGTATACTCACACTATTTTGTTAACGCCTGCTTTCGTATTTATTGACCCTTTTTTAGGAATTATCCAAATTCCTCAATTTTTCGTGTTTATTAGCTCATGGATCTGGCTCCCCGGAACACGAAAAAAAATTTCTCCAAAAATCTTAATGGGGACCACCGTAATGATTTGGAAACCACTACGTATACTCACCCCATATTTTTAACACCCGTTTCCTCATTTACAAACCCTTTTTTAGGAATTATAATGTGGTTTGATATTGCTTGTATGTATTTATTATGGGAGCTGTGATGAGACATATGATGAGTTATTATGCCAAGCCCTTTGCAGGCAAGTGTTATTATGTTGAAGTATTTTTCTGCGAGTGTTATTATGTCTAGGTCTTTTTGGCGAATGTTATTACGTTGAGGTCTGTACCGGTGAGTATTATTATGCCGAGGTCTTTGCCGGCGAGTATTGTTATGCTGAGGTATTTGCCGGCGAGTGTTATAAAGCCAATGGTAAATGATTTCGGCAAGAGATTGATCATTGAGACTTGATGCATTTGATGTTTATGCGTGATTTACCTGTGGATTGTGATTGATGTACTTGTTATGTGTGATTGAACTACTTGTTATTGAAATTGACTTATTTGAGTTGTTGATTATGAAGATTGAACTGTGAATATTGGGCCTGTGAGCCGTGTTTTGTAGAATTGCTAGGTTGAGCTGATTTTTGTGCAGGTTGTAGTTGATGAGGTTCAGTTGGAGTATGAGGGGTATTTGTTTTCTAGCTAATTGCTTTGTTTAGTAGGTTGTTTGCTAGGTACCGTGTTGTTGGTATTCACGGCTTGTTTCTACACTTGTATAGGTTCTGAGCCCAGACCCGTGTGATCTTCTTCCTCTCCTAACAATCTAGGCTCGTGAAGGATTTAAGAGGTAGTTGCTTGTCATTCTGGCAAATTCTCTTTTCCTTTTTTGAAGCTTTGTTCTACTTGAGAAAGAAAGACTAACACTTGTATTTATCTTTGAATTTTGTATTTTTATTAGTGGCTTGTACGCGTGACAACTAGGTTTTGGGGTAATGTTTAGAATGAATGAGTTTTCCGCCTTTGTCTTGTTTTTGCTTTACTGTTTTCCGCATTTTTTTTCTTTTCGTTGGGTTGAGGCTAATTAGAAAAGTGTAATCATGTCCGTTTTTGGGTCGTGATACATCATCACTTGACACATTCACTTCCAAGAATGGTCGACTTTTCATGATACTTATCACAAGTCACATTCTCTTTTGAGGAATTGATTATAATCATACGTAGATGCTTCATAATTATTATTAATTTTGTCATTAGAAGTTAATTGTCATGCTTTAAAATTTATCATATTCATATGACATATCTCAACATCACTTTTGGAAGATCAAGTGCATCTTCATTTTATATTTTTATATTTTTATGGAGGATTTATAAAATCAAATTAGTTTACACGGTAATTGTGTGTCCAATACCTTTCATACCAAATTTGATGACAAAAATTACCTTCGCTCTTTAATAGGTCATTTTGAGAACTCATAATATTCTTTCTTTTATAATTATCACAATGGTGACTATTATAATTTGGTCCCTTCACGTCCATATTTATATGTCTAATCTAAATTATCTTGTCATCTTTCGAAATTTTAAAGTATTTCTATCATATTCACTTTAAAGAATGGGGCATAATCAATGAGATGGGCATCACAATTTTTATCAAGGACATATCAATTTTCTCACTCTTCATTATATCATCCGTATAAATGCCTTATCCATTTAAAGGTGTGTAGACCAAAATATGATGGGACTTCAACCCAAAATTTTATCATCATGGTGCATCAGGATTCAAATTCAATATATTATTTTATTAGTGTGATAAAACTTAAATCTATCGTCTCACCCTTAACCAATAACATAATAGGTTAAAGTGTCATAAAACTCACTCTTGAACCTTTAAACATACTCCCACTTTATAATTTTATATTTCAACAAAAAAAATAAAAAAAATAAAAAATAATATATATATATATATATATATATATATATATATAATATGCATAACTTATCATTCACATACTTTTGAGTTTAACAGTTTTAGTGGGTGGGATCAATTTAAATGTGATAATGTGAAAGCAAATTAAAATTTCATAGTTTCTAATCACTTCCTTTACTAAAATGCACCGGGTGTTTAATTAGTTAACTCATTTTTTTGGATACATATCTATTTAAAGAAAGTACTATTGAAGCACCTAATTTATTATTATTATTATTATTATTTGTTAAAAAGTGAAACTATAAATCACTAATTAAAATTAACATATTAATAAAAGTTTTATACAACAAATTTTCTTGTATCGATTACGTCAGTATGAAGAATGGTAGTAATTCAGGGAAGTGCTCAACCAACTTCTTCATAATCTTAATATAATGAAGGAATTCAGCTGATAAATAATTTGATAGAAGATTTCTTACCAAAAAAAATGAAATACATATTTATGTCTTTTACTTGTCATGACAAAGGGATAGTACTCCAAGAAAACAATAAATATGTAAAAGAGATCATAATTGCAAACTACTAAAAATGATTGTAAAATAGAATTGGAATGAGTTATCCAATTTATACTTTTGTGAACGATCTAACAATTTATCCACAAGTCCATCATGGTCAACACCAAATCTCACGGATAGAAGAAGCTGCTGAGTTAATCCCTAAAAACGTTGAAGCATCGTTTTGATAACGTGTTATAAAATAAAATTTATCTAATAAAATAAAAACATCGTGCTGATATTGAGTAATGTTAGACTTCAGCTTTATGTTTTTTTCTTTTAAGTTAATCATACTGAGAGTAGAACTTTGTATCGGGCCCAAATACTGGATCATGTCCAATGTGAAATATTGAATGCCTTTGGATATACAAATATTACCAAATATGTTACTTTCTTCGTTTCAATTTATATGACAAAATTAAAATTTTAATTAAGAGTCAAATTTCTTTATTTTGACTATTCATTTGGATGTACAATCTTTAAAGTTTCTGATAAATAAAAGTACTAAAAGCCATATGAATTAACAATTTAAAATATTCAAAAGGTATACAAACAAATAACAATAGAGAATTTCTTATTTAATTTTCGAAATTCAACCTATATCGTTTAAACTGTGACATGGAGTATACAATATTGTCCTAATAAATTACTGTAATTTCATCCTTGATTTCCACTATTGATTTATTTCCCTCTCTGCTTCTCTTTTCTTTCCCCATAGGACCAAGTAAAGCCCACCAACGAGCAATATTCCTCCACATACACTGCCAAAAAAAAAAAAGTATTTGAAGTTTAATTATAAAAGAATCGAACATTTAAGTTGAATATTAGCAAAAACGTTACGTATATCTAGTATAGATCATATTCATTCTAATAGCAAAAAGGTCATGTATATGGACTAATTTAATAATTTACTGCGTCATGATTTTGTTGAACACGATAGAAATCGCGGTATTACCTTCCCACATAAAGTGTTTCCTTCCACAAAAATGCTGACACTATGGCAGTTATGATGAGTGATAATGGAGTGAACATAGATATAAATACTGGCCCTTTCTTCTCTACAGTCCAAAGTTGTATCCAATATGTCAAGCCTGTAACGATCAAACCCTGCAATGTTTTTGGTGAATAATTATATTACATAGTAAAAGTAAAAACCAATAATTTATGCCATAAACAACAAAAAGGACGAATTTCATAGATGTTCATCTAATTTTCAATTTATTACACCAAGTTACAAATAATACACGTAGGTCGCCACATCATCAACTCACTTTACATGATATCCACGTAGAATTACTTAAGAAAAACAAAAATTAATTTTCAACCCACTTAGAGAAAAAAAAAATGAGATCCACATGGTGAAAAACATCGTGCTTTGTGTTGAGTCGAAAAATAAGAATCTTTAACTTTTATTTTAAGTGGTGTCTGTTTAGAATATAATTAAATAATAAATGTGTGTTTTCTCTAATAGCTTAAGCTTTTAGATGAGATAGTCACACACTTCAACATGACATCAGAGCAAGCAAAGTTTCTGGGATTGAATCTCCCTGCCATCTAAAATTAAAAAAGAATCTCCACGCTTGGCCCATGAAGAAAAATCAGGCTCGCAAGTGACAATTTTGTCAACAAAAAGTGTCAAAAAGACATAACGAGGCTTTGTGAGGTGTTGAAGATTATGTTATATTTCCAAGGATTCATTTAATTAATTGAAACAAAAATCATGTCTTGAAATAGCATAGGAGAAAACATACACAGTAAGCTACTGAAAAAAGATTAATGTCCCATTTTAGCATCCATGCTGATATATTCCTTTCCATCACCATGGCCCAAATTGAAGATTGTATCCAGCTAAACAAGCAATATAGAGTGGCAAGACGTAGCTTTGCTGGATATTGTTTCACAATAGGAACCTTAAAAAAAGAAACAATCAGAGTTTTTTTAAATCTCGTGATCTTAAACTTGTCAGATACTCTTTACTAAATATAGAAAGAGACACTCTTTATAAAAAGTAAGACACTTAAATTAACTCAGATGTAATTAAATATACCTGTAAAATGAGCCATAGAGACCATGTAATGTTAGCTAAAACCATGACTAGTGAACCTTTTAACCACTCTTCCTTCAAACTATAATTCAAATTTGAGCTATGAGTTACCCTTGTGTTCCCTTTGAACCAATTCATGAAGTTCAATTGTGGACCTTTAACTAAGGCAAATAGCAAAGCTCCTGTAACACCGATTGAAGAACCCAACAATTTTGCCATTCCATGTGACTTCTTTATTGCAAGAGCCTCCACTCTGTATATTTGATTAAAAAAAACAACAGAACATTAAGTACATATGGTTCCTTAATACTCCCTCTCTGTTCATGTTTACTTGTCACATTTCATTTCTATAGAGTCAAACTGCATAGACTATGACCAATTTTTTAAGTTTTTTTGTATAGTTTTCAAATATCTAAATTTAAAATAGTGAATTAATCTAATTCAAGTTAGCTTCGAAAATTAATTAAGTTGACTCCATTGAATGAAACGTGACAAGTAAAAATGAACAGACAGCTTAGGTAGTTTTGAAGCGTACCTTAAAATTACAGCCATAAAAAAAGTGATGGCTGGAATTAAGTTAGTGGATGCTGCAGCAAATGTTGCTGTGGCGTAATATATGGAGAAATAGTATAGATCCAAACTTAGAGTGCTGAAAAAAATGTAACAAAATTAATCAAGTGAGGCTAATGATTAACATATAATAAATTAAATAATTAACAGTGAACTTACTTAAGTAATGACATAAGAAAGATCTTCAATATGATGTTGTAGGATAAAGGAACATCAGATTTTCTGTTTAGTTAAAACAAAAAAGTTGAAATTTGCATATATACAATATAGTTGTTAAGCTTGTACATACACTACTAAAAAATCGCGAATTATTAAATTAACCTTTCAAAGAAGGCAGCGAGGGGGGCTAACGCCATGATAGCAAATGCTTGACGATAAGTAACGAAAACATAAGGGTTCATCCCTTGAGATACTGCAGATTTAGAAAACAAAGCCATGCCTGCAAAAATAGCTTGTGTGAAGAGCATGGCAATGTAGTGTTTTTGCTTTTCCATTGACATGGCACAACCAATAACTAAGTGCTTCATTTTCTCCTCAATTTGGTTTTCCTGTCATGTTAGTGCATCAAAGGACTCTTCAATTTATAGACAAACAATAGACTTGGTACAATACTGATTTTCTAGCCTATTTGATCAAACTTTCAAACTCTGTTTATTCTGAATAATGATTTTTTGTCATAAGTGTTTTTTCGAAAAAATACTTTTGAAAAGTAACAAGTTGTGCACTTTTGCTAATATTAGAGTAGCAATTTTCACGTGCTTGAGTTTTTTAAAATGTATTTTATGGGGAGACACTATTTTTTAAAGCTTTTCAATAACAATTTGTGTTATTACTCAAACACACTTATTATTTGTTTTCTAAAAGCTTAGTCAAATACTTTTATTTCACTTATTATTATTTCAATGTGACTCAAACCTCTAATCTACTGATGGTGGATGTTCTCAACCAAAATAAATACTTATCTTTTTTAGAAATTAGAATATATACTTTTAGCTTCCCAAAACCTAGATCACTTAAGTGGGGTCAAGGTTCATTTTACCCTTCTTTTTAACTAACAGGTCCTATTCAAAAAGCCAATGTCTCATAGTCAATTGTACAAATTAAATCTTTCTATTGTTAGACACCTAATTTTGTATTTATGCAGACAGAAAATCAGCTTTTGGGGTCATATAAATAATATGTTCGTTTATTATAAAAAAAAGGTTAATATGATATGTTACGTTAAATATGTGTTTTATATTTTCAGAGTTAAAATATGATAGTTATTGACTTTGTTGTCCGAATAGATGTACACTAGCAGAAACATCTCCTTTGATAAAACAGGAGCATTAGTGAGATATTTAGGCAAGAATTACAAGCTTGACTTCCAATTTGAGGGTGCTCCTTGATATTATTATCTTAAAGATTATAATCATCTCCACTTTGGTAGTACTAAATACTAATTAAGTGGAATAGAATTCAGAAATCATGTTAAGACATATGGTTATTGCAATTTGTTTATTGACCAGAGTATAAAATTGGATCAGTAATAAAATATCATTTGAATTATAAATATTTTTTTTAGACAAAAATTAGTGTTTGATTCTTAGTTAAAAGGCATAAGTGAGCCAAAAATGTATAAGAAGGGTATTATTAGTAAAATAGATAGGTGAAGGATATATTTATACATTGTGCGACAGCTTAGGAGCATTTTTTATTCTTTTCATTGTACGTAATATATTTTACCTTTTAGTATGTCTCATATGCAACGATATAGTTTCATATTTTTTAAAAGTAATTCATTTATAGAGTTTTACATTTTAATTACTATTAGCCATAACAATAATTATAACATACTCAATGTAATTCCATAACTAAGTTCTAAAAAAAGATAGAATGTACACATATTTTACTCACACCTTTGTGCATTACAGAGACTGTTGTTTGATAGTCTCTCGACTTTAAAGAAAGTTTTCAAAATAAGGTTTCCCAACTACACAATTGTATACTTTTTATTTTTATTATTTTTAATGAGATAATTTATAATCATATAAATAATTATAAATTTTTCTAAAGAATAAATTTTGAAAAATAAAGACCTTTTTTATAAAAAAAAATTTAGTGACCAATCAAACATGGGCGGAGTCAGCATATTGTTAGGGGTTCATCTGAACCTTCTTCGATGAAAAAGATTACTATTTATATATGATTGATATTATTTTTTATGTATATACCGTAGATGTTGAACTCCCTTCGATTAGTTCGTGTATTTCCTTCTTCAGATTTTGAACTCTTTATTAAAATTGGGATAAGGGTTTAAAAAATACCCCAACTTTGCCCGAAATTGTTGTTACGATACCAAACTTTATGGAGGACCTTTTACCCTTCTGAACTATTTAATAGTGTATTTTTTACCCCCTGAACTATTTAATAGTGTATTTTTTACCCCTTGAACTATTTAATAGTGTATTTTAAAGGTATATATGTGCCCACGTGGACACATTACTATTTATAATTATATATTATTTTATGTCCACGTGGGCACATATATACCTTTAAAATACACTATTAAATAATGCAGGGGGTAAAAGGTCTTTCCCAAAGTTTGGTATCGTAACATCAATTTCGGTCAAAGTTCAGATATATTTCAAACCCTTTTCTCTTAAAAACTCTAACTGTGCCACTGTAATCAAATAATGTCGCATAAAACACGGAAGTGAGAAAGTAGTAGTAGTTCCTTTTTCTTGCAACAACGTGCTCAAAAGTTTTATTGGTACAACCATCTTATATAATTGGGAACATGATTTCCAATATAATGTTACATCACTAGTGTTTGAATTTTTTAGCGTCTTTTTTTTTTTTTACTATTTCGGTTGATGTATGTGTCTGGTTTTTGCACTCACTTTTCCGTGAATAAATGTGCACTGTTCGAAGTGCTCCATTTTCATGCGTTAATCGACTTGAAAGCATAAGCTTAACCATCATGCATAATACTGTTATAAGTCAAATTGAGCTAGGTCAAATTTGAAGTTTTAATATACTACAAGAATTATCAAGAAAAGAAGAAGAAGGAGAAACATTATACAAGAATAAATTTTTAAGCATGTCTTAAATAAGCAATGGTGTATTCAGGATTTCGAGATGATAGGTGCACTATTATAAAAAGGTAGATCTAGGATATAAATTTGATCGGATTAACATTTAGGTTCTTATCTCTAAAAATCATTAAAATTATAAAATTATAGATCCAAAATTAATACTCTTAAAAAAGTAAACACACGAACTAGTGGAATGAGGTTCGACACCTATTATACATACCTAAAAAATAATTTTAACCATGTATAAATAGTACTCACTACAACATTTTAGGCCTACAGCCACCCCAGTAAAGTGTAGCCTAAACTAGCAAAAAGTGTGGCCTTTGATAAAAGGCTACACTTTTGGACTTCAAGCAACGCTTTTCTAGGGGTGGCCGAAAGAGGCGTAACCTTAGAGCTTAGGCAGCCTAAAAGGCAAAAAGGCAATGCTTTGCAGCTACGTTTAAAAGTGTTGCCTTATCATCTACACTTTCAAGCTTGGCCTTTGCTTCCATATAGCCCACGATTATAAAGTGTTGCCTTTTCTATCTTATGTATGACAACACTTTGAAGTGTAGTCCTTGCCCATATGCATACCACAATTTACAGTCCTATGGTTACACTTTTATGTGTGGTGATATTATTTTGGCTATAAAATATTTATATGCCACAATTTCTAATTAAAAACACCAATATTGTTTTGCTATAAATAATCACAAGCATCAAATTAGCTAATAAGTAGTTCAAATTAGATTCTCAATAAACTTCAAATGATAGAATGTCTTGTGTACATACACATACATATAAAGCAATATTCTAAATATATGTGTACATAATAGTTCAAAACGTAATATTACAATAGTTCAGTATTTCACAAAATCAAATATAATGTATTCAAACTTTTACAATAGTTCAAAAACTCTTCATCATCCACTTCAATGAGATCAAATTGATGGTGGCGACCCTTCAAATTTGATCACCTCTATTTCCCTACACATTTAAAATTAATATAATTAGTCTTATGCTTGGAGGTACGGTAATGATGCACTACTTGCCAGAAAAAAGAACCTATCAAATCTTTAAAGATTTGAGGGAGAAAAAAGCACTCAACAAAATAAGCAAAAGGAATAAACAGATTCAAGAAAAAATGAACCGCGGCCAAGTTACACGAACACCAAGAGTAGAACCAATAACCAATCATCATCAACAATTTTAGCGCTATCATCAAGCCAATCAATCAAGGGATTTTCACCCCAAATGTAACAACTATTGTCACATTCAGGCTGCAATTTTGGTTTCAATATGCAGTCACCACAGTGCCAAAATGTCATGGTATCAACACAGAATTAGAAGACAAAAAGAATTTGGCTGTTACATTTCCTAAAATCCATATCTTAGGATTTGGGAAAAGCCTTTGTAGTGCAAGTTCAATGTAGGCATGTTCCATTGTTTCAATTACTTTGTGACTTATGAACTGGTACATGCTATCCTTATCAGTACATCAATGCCAACTCCAAGTCCACTTCAGGCCAAAGAATAGGGGCAGCAGGAGAATGAGCAATGGAATGATGAGCTACTTAGAACAATTCTACCTGAAGAGTTGGTTAATTACATTATTGAAAATATAGAGCCACCAATTGATCATAAGCAGATAGATAGGGGCATTAAATTTAATAAAAACTTTGAGGTTCAATCATAATTTTACTCCAATTTTATGGTTCAATCATAAAGGACCAGTTGTTATGGTTCAATCATAGTTTTAGTCCAAACTTTGAGGTCTATTTAGCTTTCCACACAGTCATGTTTGTCAAGTGACTACTAGTTGCTTTCTAATTTATCATATACAGAGGAGACACAAAACTAGAATCTACCTGCAAATGTTGTGCCCCATCTTGATTTTTAGGTTGAAATTTGTCTTTAGTATGTCTCATATTATCCTGCGTGCCACGTAATTCTCCTTCAATAGAAGACATGAAGAGGAGAAATCATGAATAACAAAGGGACTGCTATGTTCTTACCTCACCTCAGCTACTGATCGTGGAATAAAGAACTTTAAATCCTCTTCTCGAGCTAAACATAGAAGAAAACAAAAACGAGTACTATACACAGTTTTTTTCAAGCTATATTTTCGCCAAAGCTATACTAGACTATGTAGAATAAAATTCACATAAACAATAAAAGTTAGAGAAGCATGTGTTTTACTCACTGTGTAATTCAAAACAAGAGGATTTTCAGCATTAGATGTTTTCACCAGAGCAAGCTTTTTGTCTTCAGATTTGTCTACTTTAAAAATCCTCTTCCTGAAACAACAATCAAAAGTTAAGTTTCAGTCATATATTATGCTTGAACCATTTAAAAATGGAAAATTTTATTCTTGTAAAGAATCTTATTGTATGGCCATCCCAAATAGATCCAACAATAGTACAAAAACTCTTCATCGTTCACTATAATAGATCGAGTTTATTTCTTGCCACTATTCAAATTCAATTACCGACATTTTCCTGCACATTCAAAATAAAAATATAAGTTAGTAAAATAAATCATGCATTTAATATGCTCAATACTAGTCATTTTTAGCAATACTTCCCAATCCCTTCCCAATGTAGTGGTATTGTTACGAAAAACAGGACTCTTAGTTGCTATTAAAACATGTATTTCATATTTCATATGGTGCTCTTGCTAAACACAGCACCACTGTTTCCAGCCTTAACAATGCTCAAGTCTCTCAGTTTATAGTGAATGGTCAATGGGATGAATCCTTGGTAAGACAACAAGCACCTCCTCTTTTGGTTCCAAAAATTAATAACACTATTATCCACTACCAAGAAGGAAGGGTAGATGAGGCTATACGGACACCTTCAGACAGTGTACAGTTTTCATGTACTTCTGCATGGGAATTAATCAGGAATAAGAGAAGAAAAATAGTGATGGACAAGCTCATATAGCAAAAGAATATCCCCTTCAAAATATCCTTCCTAATTTGGAGAGTACTAAGAGGAAAACTTCCCACAAACGAAAAGTTAAATACTTTAGGATTGAACTTGTTAAATGCTACTATTGTTATCGACTTGGTTGGGATGAGGTCGACCACATTCTGATTTCTGTGAATTTGCTAGCCATGTGTGAGAATTCTACTCAGCTTCCAGGATGTTATTCATACCCCTCTTCCTCTAAGAAATCTTCTTATGCAGTGGGGTAATATGCAACATAAAAATGAGGCTCACAAGCTCATGAATCAGGCCCTTTCCAGCGTTATATGTTGGAATCTATGAAAAAATAGATGTGCAGTAAAATATGGTGCCAAACAATCCAATATGAGGAGAGTGAAGTTCCTAATCTGCAAAAATATCCTTCAAATTTTCAACATTGTTTTCCCCTATATGGTCACACAACTTGAATGATCTTATCTTTATGGTGGAAAATTGTAGTCATGAAATTAAGGTTATACCAGTTCTTTGGGAAAGACCTTGCAATGGTGTTAACAAGCTAAATGCATATAGGAGTGCTCTCGATAATCCAGGCAAGTTAATGTATGTATTTGCTATTTCCTTTGGCATTGGTACCAACAACCTGGCTGAGATACAAGCAACTATACATAGAGTGAATTGGTGCAAGATCATTTTGGAGGTTGACTCTGAACTTCTAATGAAGTGGATCACTGCTAACCGTATCCCTCCATGGCAACTTAATCACTTAATCAAAGAGCTGCAGTAGATCACAACTAGCCTTGTATTTTCCAATGTAAACATTCATATAGAGAGGCCAACTACTCTGCTGATTACCTTTCGAAATTGAGTCATACATCAGACATTACTCAACACTTCTACACATATATTCAACTACCAGCAATAGTAAAAGGAAGTTACATTTTGGAGCAGCTTGGAATTATAAATTTCAGGAGGAAAAGTTGAAAAGAATTAAGAAACCACCTTGAGGATATAATAAGTATAGATGTTTTATCATGTACTTAGCCTTTTCAATTTAGATGTCGAAAAGTAGACAAATGAAGATAACCATGGCATCGGTTGAGTGCACCTGTTCACTACTTCTCCTCTGAAAGATTTAGAGACCTGATCTAGCAAAATTGGTTGATGAGCTAAGAAGTTCCTCTTCCCATGCCTTGGCTATTATTATAGCTATCCCCTTGGCAAGTCTGCTATTTTCTTCAGCAGTAAAAGACAATTTGTTCTTATCCGTTCATCTTTCTACAGTATGCATAAAGAACAATTAACATAAGAATAGGAGGTTCAAAGTGTGCACTATAGTTGTATCAGCACTCGAGAATAAGGCGAAGATTTATGAATGTCTCAACACTCAAGAATACACCTACGTCTAACCACAACAAAATACTAGGCCTCAAATTTAGCTGGATCACAGTAAAATATTTTAAATTCTTATACGTCACTTGTATTAAATGACAGCTGTAACTTAACAGTAGAGAAGTTGTTGCTAGGTTTGGGATTGTGCAACAACCCAGATGACCACTTGCACTTCTGCTCCACTGCACCCCGCACAACAGCTATAATAAAAAAGACCATTTAAGTTCATCGTAACATCATTAATATAGAAGACAGTACAAACCAGAAAGAGGAGTCTTAGCAACAACAACCTTGGCGTGTAGTGATGGAGGTACGTAAAAGAAATTATGCAAGATCACAAAGGATATCATCTAATTTAATAGAGAGACAGACACTGACTTATGTATATTAAGTTAAAAAGGGGAAGGAGTTGTCCACCTGGAAGAAAGGATGCTGAAGAGCATCAATTTCCGTCGACCTCTTACGAGGATTTCATGAACAAAAAGACTGCAACAAGTAACATAAAAAGATGAAATGACAACCTATTAGATATTTCATTCCCTTTTAGAAGGTATATTTAGAAAGGTTACATATATGACGATGTTGCGAACAATTAAGAAAGTGATACGAATGTTTTAATCACTTCTTACCGTGATTAGACTAATAGTATTTTCACGGGCAGATGAAACTAGCAATGCAAGATTTACACCAACAACCTGCCAAATAAAACTAGGGAATGTGTCAACCCACATTCAAAAGAAATTACTTTGCTAGTTAATACCAAAACTTTGGTTCATCATAGCATACATTAATGATTTCCAAGTGTGAGAAATGTGCACGTTATTAAAAACCATATGAGAGAATACATGCACTCATGGAAGGAAAAAGTTTGAAGTATTATAGTTAAGAAACAAACTGCATCATACAATTCTCTTAACAGCAAAACTACAGTGCTGGAAAGTATCAACACGATCTTTTTAAGGGGATTGAAACTGACCCTTAACACAATGCTTTTAACCAATTTAAACACACCATTAGTTTAGAGTAGAGCTAATGAAAAAAAGCAATTGGAATCAAAACAAGCGAAAAATGCCACTGTTACAACTTATGTAAAAAAAGAGTAACTAGATCGGAAAATAGTCATACCTGAAATTCTATCTGGAGTAGAGAGCTGCGACTGAAATTCTATCTCGGACAGAGACACTACTAAAAAAACAGTGAATACCGACCTAAAAATTACCGACCTCAAATGGAGGTCCGTATTCTTAAAAAGAATAAGAAATTAAAAAAACTTTAGGAAACCGACTACAAGTAGTCGGTTTTTATGCAAAATAAAGCGGGAAAACAAAATTCCGACCTCTAGAGGTCGGAATTTTTCCCTGATAAAATGAATTACAATAAAAACCGACCTCTTGATGTCGGTATTAATAAAATAAATAAATAAAAATATTTTTTTTTCTCAATTAAATATAAAAAACAAAATTGAGAAATATTTTGATTCAATTTTATTAACTTCCGGAGGACGGTTTGCGTAAATAAATCATCTTTCGGATGACAATTTAAATAAATTAAATTAATATACAATACCGACCTCATGTGGTCGGTATTTTTATTTCATGAGGTCGGTTAGTTTATTACACAATAGTTTATGCAAAATAAAGTAGGAAAATAAAATACCGACATCTAGAGGTCGAAATTTAAAAAATATAAAAATATAATTACCGACCTCCGGAGGTCAGAATTTAAAAAATACAAAAAATAAAAAATTCCGACCTCAGGAGGTCGGAATATAAAAGATACATAAAATAAAAATACCTACCTCCGGAGGTCGGAATTTAAATAATACAAAAATAAAAATACCGACCTCCGGAGGTCAGAATTTAAAAGATACAAAAAATAAAATTACCGACCTCCGGAGGTCGGAATTTAAAAGATACAAAAAATAAAATTACCGACCTCCAGAGGTCGGAATTTCAAAAATATAAAAAATAAAAATACCGACCTCCGAAGGTCCAAAATTAAAAATACCGACCTCCGAAGGTCGAAATTTAAAAAATACAAATACCTCCGGAAAACCGACCTCCAGAGGTCGGAATTTAACAAATACAAATACCTCCGGAAAACCGACCTCCGGAGGTCGGATTTAACAAATACAAAAAATAAAAATACCGACCTCCGGAGGTCGGAATTTAAAAAATACAAAAATAAAAATACCGACCTCCAGAGGTTGGAATTTAAAAAATACATCCTCCGGAAAATACCGACCTCCGGAGGTCGGAATTTCAAAAATACAAAAATAAAAATACCGACCTCCGGAGGTCGAAATTTAACAAATACAAAAATTACAAAAATACCGACCTCCGGAGGTCGGAATTTAAAAAATACAAAAATAAAAATTATCTAGGTCAGAATTTTAAAAATACAGAAATCAAAATACCGACCTCTTGATGTCGGTATTAAATAAAATAAATAAATAACTATATTTTATTTTTTTTCTCAATTAAATATATTGATTTAATTTTATCGTCTTTCGGAGGACGGTTTTGCGTAAAATAAAAAATAAAAAAATATATTATAATACCGACTTTTGAAAGTTGGTAAAATTAAATAGTATGTAATTAAATTAATTTTTATTAAATAAATCGTCTTCCGGATGACAGTTTTATATAAGTTAAAAAATAAATTAATATAAAATACCGACCTCATGAGGTCGGTATTTTTATTTCATCTAATTACTTTTAATAAAAGCGACATCCGGAGGTCGGTTTGTTAAAACTGTTCCTATAAATCATAATTTTGCTAGCGTAATACTAAATTTTCATTCTACACATACAATCAATTGTTTAAAAGAGTGTAACAATTTTGTATACTTTTATAAATAAAAAGTTAAAATTCATGGAATAAATAAAAAAATATCTATAATCCATATTTAGAGTATGAAACTACGTTGATATGAATTAAGAGATAATTATACTTATATTTGTAGAGTAATGTACAAATTCTATCAGTCTGTTGTCAAATGATGAACTGAATATATCATGTCATGATGTAGAGGTGAATAGCTAATTAACATATAATATAATCTATTTGAGTATGAAATGCGAGATATTATTATTATATACGTTCGATTTTGAATGGATGTCAAGTGTTGTGATAATATCGTAGGCAATGATGACACGTAAAGGATAATTCATCGGAGTATGAAATACATTGATTAATTATATATACCCACTGAGTAGTTAACAAATCAAGTCTTATATATATATATATATATATATATATATATATATATATATATATTAGTGGCTCAAATATAAAATATATTATCAATTAAAGAAATACCGATGATCAATTCCAGGAGATTTATATATTAAATTTGATATTGATAAACTTTAATTTGTTGATCGATAAAATTAAATTTATATAATTAGGAGGTATATAATTTAAATTTATAAAATTAACTTGATCAATAAAATTAAATTTATTAAATTAAACTTCTGTTGAATTTATATAATTAGGAGGTATATATATATATATATAATTTTAATTTATAAATGTAATTTTAATTAATAAAATCAACCTCAAGAGATGAGTTAATATTAAAATAAATTAATAAATACCGACCTTAAGAGGTCGATATATTTAAATTATTATTTTATTTAAATAATATCAACATCCAGTGGTCGGTAAATTAAACACTTCTCTTAAAAAAAGAATGATATAGTATCAAAACCCTAAGGCATCTCTCACTCCACTCTCAGTCCTCTCTCTCACCCTGACCCACCCCCATCTTGCCCATCGGGCTTACTTTTCAAAGTGATCTTTCTCGATTTCGGAACGGAAAGGCTTGGTTGAAAGCAAAATTCGGTGTAATTCGGTATTAAATAAATAAATAAAAATATTTTATATTTTCTCAATTAAATATTAAAAACAAAATTGAGAAATAATTTGAATTAATTTTATTTAAATCATCTTTCGGAGGATGGTTTTGTGTAAAATAAAAAAATAAAAAATTATAATATGGACTTCCGGAAGTTGGTAAAATTAAATAGTATGTAATTATATTAATTTTCATTAAAATATTTATATAGTACTTCCAAAAAAATTAATAAATTAATATTTTCTTTAAATAAATCGTCATCCGAATGACAATTAATTTCAAAAATACAAAAATAAAAATACCGACCTCCGGAGGTCGGAATTTAAAAAATACAAATAAAATTACCAACCCCCGGAGGTCAGAATTTAAATAATACAAAAATAAAAATACCGACCTCCGGAGGTCGGAATTTTAAAAATACAAAAATAAAATTACCGACCTCCGGTAGAGTATGAAACTACGTTGATATGAAAATTGAGTACAAGTAGTTGGTTTTTATGCTTAGTAAAATATGAAAACAACAGGTTTTATTAAATGTAATGTGATACCGACCTCATGAGGTCGGTATTTTTTATTTAATTAACATGATTTGCTTTTTATTTATCTTAAGATGTAATGTGATACCGACCTCATTAGGTCGGTAGTTTTTATTAAATCTAATTACTTTTAATAAAAGCGACATTCGGAGGTCGATTTGTTTAAAATATTCCTATTAATCATACTTTTGTTAGTGTGCATAATACTAAAATTTTATTTACACCTACAATTAATTGTTCAAAAAGTGTAACAATTTTGTATACTTTTATAAATAAAAAGTTAGAATTCGTGGAATAAATAAAAAAAAATATCTATAATCCATATTTAGAGTATGAAACTACGTTGATATGAATTAGGAGAAAATTATATACACTTATATTTCTAAAGTAATGTACAAATTTTATCAGTCCGTCGTCTAATCATGAACTTAATATCTCATCTCATGATGTAGAGGTGAAGAGCTAACATATAATCCATTCGAGTATGATATGGGAGATATTATTATTATATACGCTCGATCTTGAATGGATGTCAAGTGTAGTTATTACCTCCTAATTATGATGACATGTAAAGGATACTTCATCGGATTATGAAATATGTTGATTAATTATATACCCTTTGAATAGTTTAACAAATCAAGTCTTATAAACTAGTGGTTCAGATATGAAATACATTATCAATTAAAGAAATACGTATGATCAATTCAAGGAGATTTATATATTAAATTTGATATTGATAAATTTTTGTTGATCAATAAAATTAAATTTATATAATTAGAAGGTATATAATTTAAATTTATAAAATTAACTTGTTCGATAAATTAAATTTATTAAATTAAACTTCTGTTGATGTGTAGTTGAATTATATATATATATATATATATATGTTATTTTAACTTATCAAATTAATTTGATAGATAAATTAATTAGAACTTATTAAATTAAAATTCTGTTGATGTGTAGTTTAATTATATATATATATATATATATATGTGTGTGTGTGTGTGTGTGTGTGTGTGTGTGTGTGTGTGTGTGTGTAATTTAATTACTAAAATCAACCTCGATAAATTAAATTTATTAAATTAAACTTCTGTTGATGAGTAGTTGAATTATATATATATATATATATATATATATATATATATATATATATATATATATATATATATCGATAAATTAAATATATTAAACTAAATTATAAAATTAACTTGATCCATAAATTAAGTTTATTAAATTAAACTTCTCTTGATGTCTAGTTAAATTTTATATATATATCTGTGTGTGTGTGTGTCTAATTTTAATTAATTAAATCAACCTCAATAAATTAAATTTATTAAACTAACTTTATTAAATTTAAAACTCTAGGTCAAAGTCTCACAAGTCTCACTCCTCTCTCACTATTCCTCTCATCGGCGCCTGCCACCAACCCCGACGACCGGCGCCCCGCCACCATCTCCGCGGACCGGCGCCACGCCACCATCCCCGACGACGGGCGCCACGCCACCATCGCAGCAGCAGCGGCGGTCGCGTGCAGCAGCAGTGGCGGTCGCGTACAGCAGCAGAGGAAGCTCGCGTTAGCAGCAGGAGGTCACGCCACCTCCATCTCGACCGGCGCTGCCTCTATTCTGACTCACTGCCCTTCTCCTTTAATTCAAGGTTAGGTTTCATAATAGTATTTGATTGAATTAGGGTATTTAAGGAGTTGTTTGAATTTGGGTATTCAATTTGAGTGTTGAATTTGTTAATTAGTGTATTGAATTAGTTTTTTTATTGATTGTTAGTTAATTAGTAAGTGAATGATTTAGGGTTTTTGATTGTTAGTTTGAATTAGGGATTATTTGATTGTTAGTTTGTGTTTGTTGATTGTGAATTGAAAATTTTAATGTTAGAGTTAGTTTGAATTATATTTGGGGAGTTGTTTGAATTTGGGTATTATTTGAGTTAGTTTGAATTATTATTGAAATTTTAGGACTAATAGTTTGAATTTGGGATTAGGAATAGCTAGCTAGTTTGAATTTAGGATTTTAGCACTAGTTAGATTTTGGGATTTTAGGACTAGTTTGAATTTTTGATTTTAAGACTAGTTTGAATTTTGAATTTAGGACTAGTTTGAATTATTAATGAGATTTTAGGACTACAAATAGTTTGAATTTGGGATTTTAGCATTATAGTTTGGTTTTTGAATTCTAGGAGTACTTTCAATTTGTGATTTTAAGACTAGTTTGAATTTGGAATTTAGAACTAATGGTTTGAATTATATTTGATGTTTTAGGCTAATTAATAGTTTGAATTTCGGAAACTAGCTAACTAGTTTGAATTTGGAACTAATTAGCTTGAATATATAACTAATTAAGTTTAGAAATTAGATATGAACTTGAATTGAAACTTGAACTTACTAAAACTTGAATATATATATAAAACTAATATTCTTGGATTTGAAGTTTATATTTAACTAAACTTGAATATTATTGATGACAAAATTGATTTTCTTGCAAGATCTATTTGTGTTCATCTAGTGTTGACACTTAGCTTTAATTTAGAAATAATGTGTTTGTTAAGCATAAGTACCAACACTAGTTGATCCTATTAATGACAAAATTGATTTTCTTGCAAGATCGATTTTTGTCCATCTATTCATGTGGGTGTGTTCTTTCATTTTCTATGTTGATGCTTGTTTTCAAATTAGCTTGTATTTAGGAAATAGGCAGTTGACGAATCTCAATGTTGCTGCGTGTTTGTGCTATGTAGTAACTAATAATTATTGAATCTTTTTCTAGTGTTGAAAGAGTTGATTTTGCGGGCTAGGCAACTAAGGAAGCTCAACATCAAAAAAAGTTGATACAAGCTTCTTTCATCAAAGTAGAAGATAAGGTTTGGTGTTTCTAAATTTCTAAAGTTCAAGTACAATTTCTTTTTATAATGTGTTTGTGTCCTTCTAGTATTGATACTTAGTTTAAATTTTGTGATAATTTGTTTGTGTCCATCGAATGTTTGTTTAGCATAATTAAGTACCAACACTAGTTGATCCTATTGATGACAAAATTGATTTTCTTGCAAGATCAATTTGTGTCCATCTAGTGTTGACACTTAACTTTAATTTAATGTGTTTGTTAAGCATAAGTACCAACACTAGTTGATCCTATTGATGACAAAATTGATTTTCTTGCAAGATCGATTTGTGTCCATCTAGTGTTGACACTTAAACTTTAATTTAATGTGTTTGTTAAGCATAATTAAGTACCAACACTAGTTGATCCTATTGATGACAAAATTGATTTTCTTGCAAGATCAATTTGTGTCCATCTAGTGTTAACACTTAACTTTAATTTAATGTGTTTGTTAAGCATAAGTACCAACACTAGTTGATCCTATTGATGACAAAATTGATTTTCTTGCAAGATCGATTTGTGTCCATCTAGTGTTGACACTTAACTTTAATTTAATGTGTTTGTTAAGCATAATTAAGTACCAACACTAGTTGATCCTATTGATGACAAAATTGATTTTCTTGCAAGATCGATTTGTGTCCATCTAGTGTTGATGCTTAGCTTTAGTTTAGGAATAATGTGTTTGTTAAGCATAATTAAGTACCAACACTAGTTGATCCTATTGATGACAAAATTGATTTTCTTGCAAGATCGATTTGTGTCCATCTAGTGTTGATGCTTAGCTTTAGTTAAGGAATAATGTGTTTGTTAAGCATAATTTAGTACCAACACTAGTTGATCCTATTGATGAAAAAATTGATTTTCTTGCAAGATCGATTTGTGTCCATCTAGTGTTGATGCTTAGCTTTAGTTAGTGAATTTAGTTGTTGGAATTAAGTCAAAACTAATGTAGTTAAAGATAAAAAGTTGTTAAGTTATTTAAACAAGTTAAAATAAATAATGTCGTTTAGTTGGTGAATTTAGTTGTTGGAATTAAGTCAAAACTAATGTAGTTAAAGTTAAAAAGTTGTTAAGTTATTTAAACAAGTTAAAATAAATAATGTGGTTTAGTTAGTGAATTTAGTTGTTGAAATTAAGTCAAAACTAATGTAGTTAAAGATAAAAAGTTGTTAAGTTATTTAAACAAGTTAAAATAAATAATGTGGTTTAGTTAGTGAATTTAGTTGTTGAAATTAAGTCAAAACTAATGTAGTTAAAGATAAAAAGTTGTTAAATTATTTAAACAAGTTAAAATAAATAATGTCGTTTAGTTGGTGAATTTAGTTGTTGGAATTAAGTCAAAACTAATGTAGTTAAAGTTAAAAAGTTGTTAAGTTATTTAAACAAGTTAAAATAAATAATGTGGTTTAGTTAGTGAATTTAGTTGTTGAAATTAAATCAAAACTAATGTAGTTAGAGATAAAAAGTTGTTAAGTTATTTAAACAAGTTAAAATAAATAATGTGGTTTAGTTAGTGAATTTAGTTGTTGAAATTAAGTCAAAACATTGTGAAAGACTATTTAGTAGTTTTAATGTGTCATGTAGGTAGATATTCTGAAACATGTGAACACACATTCCCTTTATTGATCATTGAATTTGCAGAAACAGAGTGATGTGACTAGAAATGGAGAAAAAGAGTTTAGGGACAATATTACCACTTCTCTGAAATATAACTTGTAACAATTTGTATGTTTAGTTAGTGGATTTTTAGCTATTCATATTTGAGTATACTTTATATTTTAGTAGTTTTAACGTTTGTTCGACATTGTAAAAGACTATTTGGATTAAGCCTTATGTTATGATAACTTTGTTTGATATATATGTTTGACATTGTGACATTATTTTGTACTACTTTGTTTTAATCTTTATATTTAATTGATATAGATGATAGATAAAGATAAGGGTAAATAAAAAAAATCCGCTAATCCAAAAAAGAAATTTAAGGCCAATGCTATGAGAAGCCCTACTGGGGTCGTGATATCTGATGAGTTCTCTCGAGTTAAACGAGCCTCAGTTTCAACTACTCACTTGGCACAGCAGTCACATAATGCCTCTACTCATGTGGCTCCACAATCTGGTTATACTATATCTACACCCACTGTGGTACCTAGTTCAAGTTACCAAACATTGCAGGGCAATTCACATCTTGGTCGTGGGTCTGCCATACCATCAACTAGTGGTAGTCAGTGCATTAGTTTGAATATTAATAGTGGATCAATTGGACTTTTCAATCTTCATCTTGAATCCAATGGCTCAGAGCCTAGTACTCCCACCACCCAGCACTCAGATGCACATGGTCCTCAGCCAGGCGATAAAGACAATTTTCGGAGACTCGTCATCGAGCCATTAGGATACAAGTATGATTTAATTATGTTTCATCTTTCATTTATCTATTTATATTTTAATTGATTGATTTTTTTTGTTTACTCTACTTTGTCAATGAACTCGTATTTCAGCTTACGTCCGGATGTGGGTATGGCAAAGATTATTTTAAAGTGCATTGGAACTCATTACAATGATGTGTATCCGAATTGGAGTTCGATTCCACTTAACACCCAAGGGCAGATGTTCAACGAATTTAAGGTAAGAATATATATCAATTAAATATACATCATATCCATTTAAATTCGCTATTCATTTGAAAAATATATATTTAGTTATTTTTTATTACAGAAATATTATATATGGGCTCCCGAACATAAGGAAGACGTTCAAGTGAACTTCAAGCTTAAAGCTTCAAAGTTACTTTCTGGCACATTTTGTGACTGTCAGAAAGAAAACAGAATGCCTAAGTTTATGTTACCGGATCAATGGGCTCTATTACTGGAACATTGGAGTACTGATGAAAAATTTAAAAAGAGGAGTGAGATTGGGAAGATGGCTCGCGCATCAGAAAAGGGAGGCTCTTTGCACACTGGTGGAGCTATTAGCCAGGTTACTAGGAAGGAAAGAATGGTATACTTTCTTAATTTAGTAAAATAATTTTTTTCTTTTTCGATAAGTACTTTTTGGAGATTAATGAGATCAAATTCTATATATGTTATTTGTAGGAAAAAGAGTTGGGTAGGCCGGTAGCTGTAGCAGAGATGTTCAAGGTTACTCACATCAAGAAGAGTACGAACCCCACAGAAGAAGAAAGATGGATTGAGCCACGTGCTCAAGAGACATATGTAAGAACTCCATCCAAACTAATTTTTTTTTTCTTTTTCTTGTATATATTACATTCTTATTCGTAGAGTTCTTTGTTTAAATTACAAGATAAGTATATACGAATATCTCAGGAATATCGTAGTACTCTACCTCTTGAGAGTCGGGACAAACCATTTACACAAGAAGAAAACGAGAATCTTTGGAAACAAAGTGCTGGTGAACCGATTAGAGGTTCAGTCTACGGCTATCGAGAAAAGGCATATCAGAAGAAGAAGTCTTGGTATTGTGGTTCATCATCCTCAAGCTTCGATGGCGGGGATAGAGAGACAATATCTGCAATGGAGAGTAAGATAGCTTATCTCAATGCCGAGCTTGCTGCTGTAGCCGAAAGAGAGAAGAAGAGAGAAGAAAGAGAGAAGAAGAGAGAAGAGGAGATTGCGGCAGCAAAAGAGGTAGAGAACAAGAGGTATGCAGCGCTTCAAGCCCAACTTACTTTTCTTTTTGAATCAGGAAATATTCTTCCTCTATGTCCTGCCAGCAGTGATGGATCTGATCAAGAGGGTGATGAGAATGATAAGTCTGATAAGGAGAGTGATCAGGGTGATGAGGAGTAGTTGTATCTATTTGACATTTTAGACTTTTATATTTTGGAATTGTTTGATTGTATTTTGAAGTTGGATAAAGTTTATTTTGAAATAGTTTAATGTGTATGTTGAAAATATTGTGTTGTTTTGGTTGGATGAAGTTTATATTCTTTGGGCTGTTTTGGTATAAATATACAGGTGGACAATTATAATTACAGCAATTTGCTGCCAGTTTTATAGCAGAAAACCGACCTCCGGAGGTCGGAATTTCAAAAGTAAAAAAATTAAAATACCGACCTCCGGAGGTCGGAATTTCAAAAGTAAAAAAATTAAAATACCGACCTCCGGAGGTCAGAATTTCAAAAGTAAAAAAATTAAAATACTGACCTCCGGAGGTCGGAATTTTAAAAATACAAAAATAAAATTACCGACCTCCGGAGGTCGGAATTTGAAAAATAAAAGAATAAAAATACCGACCTCCGGAGGTCGGAATTTAAAAAATAGAAAAATAAAATTACCGACCTCCGGAGGTCGGATTTTAAAAATACAAAACTAAAATTACCGACCTCCGGAGGTCGGAATTTGAAAAATAAAAGAATAAAAATACCGACCTCCGGAGGTCGGAATTTAAAAAATAGAAAAATAAAATTACCGACCTCCGGAGGTCGGAATTTGAAAAATACAAAAATAAAATTACCGACCTCCGGAGGTCGGAATTTAAAAAATAGAGAAATAAAAATACCGACCTCCGGAGGTCGGAATTTATATATTAAAAATAAAAAAAGTAAAAAATACCAACATCCGGAAGTCGGAAAATAAATTAATGAATTTTCCGACTTAAAATAAAAACTGACCTCGAGAGGTCGGTATTGAATAGCGACCAAGCTTTTTCCGACCTAAGTTGGGATGTCGGTTTTAGGTCGGAATTACAGGGAATATCGACCTCCGGAGGTCGGTATTTTTAGGTCGGTATTCACTGTTTTTTTAGTAGTGAGAGTTGCGACCACACAAGGAAGAAACATTTTATCTACCTGCGACTGAAATTCTATCTCGAGTTTAGGATCGAGTTGCGATGAAAAACTACCTTCACCAAATTTTCTAAGAACAAAATTTTATTGAAATGATACTAAGACGGTAATAATAAATGATACATATTGAAATATTTTATCAGAATAGAATTTTACTCTGTTTGTCGTTAGAACATAATTTTAAATCGGTGCTCCTCATGTCCATGCTACCTCAAACTAAAAAGCAACTTACTCATACATAGTCATAGAAAATCTAAAAGCAACCAAAATGAAGCACAAACATTTCAAAACTCAATTTACAGTACCACTTCAGAACATCTGGACAACTTAAATTGACAACAAGCTTAAACTATATATATCATGAAATTGAAATTCTGAAAATGCGAAGATTATTTAGATCTAAAATTGCATCTAACATAGGGTTTTGTGTCTGAGTGCAGCTCCTATTTTGATTTGGGGGCAAAACATGCAGTGGCCTTCTTTTTATTTTTTTATGAATTCTTTTTTGGCCAATTAGAAATTGGAGGGAGTGTTAAATATATTGGAGGGAATACAATATTTTAATGATAATTTTAGAAAAAACTATAATGCTACACTTGTAAAGTGTTGTTTTTAGAATTATAAAAATAGCACACTTTAAAAGTGTAGTCATATGTGTAAATAAGTATTACCAATTATATCATGATATGACAACACTTATAAGTGTTGCCTATACCACTAAAGAGTATGCTTTAAAAGTGTTGCTAATGTCATCGTGGCCAAAAACTAAAAATTAAGGCTACACTTTAGAAGCGTATCCAAAAATATTTTAGGCAACACTTTACAAGTGTTGTCCACATTTAGTGTGACCTTAGGCCTAAAATATTGTAGTGACTCCCTCCGTTTCACAAAGAATGATCTAGTTTGAATTGACACGGAGTTTAAGAAAATAAAGAAGACTTTTGAATCTTGTGGTCCTAAATTAAAAGTATGTCAAAAGTACAAAATTATCCTTTAATCTTGTGGTCAAAAGTACAAAATTATCCTTTAATCTTGTGGCCTTAAACATGCCACGTGGAAAGTTGAAATTAAAATGTTACCAAAAAAAGAAAGAGGTTGTTCCTTTTTAAACAGATTAAAAAGGAAAAGAGGTCATTCTTTTTAAAACGGAAGGAGTAATATTTTCCACCGAAGAGGGTTTGAATGAACCCCTAAGTATATGCTGGCTCCGCCCCTGGGTAGAATTATCTTGAAAGGAGCAGTTTGAAAATTAGTCCCTTTGATTATAGGGTTATAACCTAAAACTACTCTTATTTAGTGGATATTTGAGGCAAATCTTACATAAATATGTTGTGTGAATTTTACGCCTTTAAACAAAGAGTCCATTATAAAATTCTTTGTATCGATTAGATTGTGCACTTATTTCTTATAACTTATCTCAATGAAATTAATCATGACTACAACATATTTCCAAAAACTATCATAAATTGATTCGTTTTACACTGAGAGTCGATCCACTATAACCCGACCGGCAATTAAAATTGATAAAAGAGACTTGGTCCCTAAAATCTTATCCACGTATAATATAAGTAGTACATCTATTAAGCACATGACATAACAGCCAATGTGACAAGGACAACCATGAAATAAATTAAACTAAACTACATAATTATATTGAAAGGACAATTTTGTGGAAACATTGGCCAGCACTGCTGTCTAATATATTCGATGAAACAACAGTGGAGCATAGCTAGCATTATTTATTGACACTTTCTAAGCTGAAATCATTTCATTTTTCTGAATTAACAACATATGTTTATATAACTTTAGGATCAGAGGCGAATTATGATTTTTCGAACATGAGTGCATCCAAAAAATGTACTAAGTAGGAATGATCCGAACATAGATGCACCAAAAAGAATGTATTAAGTGGAAACTGATCTTTATTCTTCAAGGTCAAAAGTTCAACATTTAATCATGTTGACTAGTTAGAATTCTTATACTACGTGTGTCAAAATATACTATTATACAAATTTTAAAAAATATATGCATAAAATATCTAGTTTTACGAAAAGATCATGAATTCCGATACCCTATTTTTTGCCTCTAAATTCGCCACTGTTTAGGATAAGAAAGAAACTTTTGAAACTGCATTTTTATTTCCACGTGACTATAGGCACAGAACATTAAATTCATTTATAAATCTCATCCAACTTACACAAATGAAGGTCACATATATATGTTCGATCAATAGCCAAAGGTGTTTAATAAACTAAAAATTTTAGAATTCGTCATTATTTACTTCCACTAATTTATGACCATCACAAGTCACAACACAGCCTTCTTTGTCCACTCTCGAGGGATTGTGTAGGGTGGAAATGTGTAGCTATCACATCAGCTTAAAGCTAGTTTCGGTTATTTTCAAGGGCTGGCAGGCACCATTTTGAGAATATTTTAGCATGTGTATATTGTGCATAATGGTTAAGGGTCGTTTAGTTCGAAGTTAAGTTATATTGAGATAAATTATTTTAATATTAGTTTATATTAAATATTTGACTTATCATATTAAAAATAGCATGCATTAATATATTGCATAATTTCTAAGAAGAAGTGTGTTTACAAAAATACCATTCATTTTATTCAGCAGAAAAAAAGTTTGAAGGACCTTAAGGGTATTCTTGTCATTTTGATTATTTTTTGTAATAACTAATCTTGATAATATTATTTCATTCTTTGACAGAGATAAGATACTAATTACTAATCTTGGTGAATTAAATACCAAATAAAAAATATACTAATTTTTTTTTCTTCAAACTATTTATATTTGTCCAGCATAGCAAACGATGTCAGAGTGATGTTACGTAAAATGCTAAGCACTGTTTTATGAGGCATTGAGCAACGTAATGCATTACGTTGTGCCCCATTAATGAAAGGTGAAAACTATTGTACAAACTATGAGTGGAATAGGTTTGCAACTTCATTCTTTTTCTATTTTTGATTCTTCAATTTTGACAACTCTTTCATTTCAATTTATTGTCACCTTTTAATAATTTAATTGTTTCGAAAAAATTGGCTTTAGTTCGTATATATTGTGCCTTTAACTTACACAAATGCAAAATAGGTAAGTTTTGATTTATTTCTTGTGCCTGAAATAGAAAATTCCCACTAGGGAATAATGAACAATGATAGTTCAGATTTTCAAGACACACATTCACTAACTTGAGCTACTTGTATTATTGCTCCCCACCACCGTTACTTGGTGCGGAGAAAAGAGGAGTTTTGTTGTATATTTTTTTCGTTTTAAAATAAGTGATGTTTCAATTCTAATTTTTTTTTTGGTTTTAAAATAAATGGTGGTGTAGATTTCTAGAAGAATTTGATATTATTGTAAATTGAGCTTGAATCATAATTGTATTCAAGTTGTTTCTGTCACGCCCCGAGCCTACACCCTGGGTGAGACTAGCACTCGAGAACCATTGCTGGCCCCAAGCGAATCCTTGGTTTGGCATACTTACTCAGCAGAAGACTTACACATAAAAAAGAGAAATCAAATACAAGATAACTCAACATGTCTCAAACTGAACTCATAATGTTTTAAAAAAAAAATTAACTTAGCCAAAATGGCAACTCAAATCCGAATATAACCAATAACAAAATGATGACGAATGAACTAACATCTGACTGATTATCTTTGAAGCCTCTAAAACAACTGAGATGGATGTCGGGACAGGCCCACGGCATCCTAATGAACTAAAATGATAAAGTAATAAAAAAAAGGGGATCCTCCGGAATGCAAGGAGGCTCACCAACAACTCTGAAGCTCAACTGGAATAACGATGTGTTGGATGCTGATCCTGGTTACCTGCATCTGCATCATAATACGATGCAGGCCAACTGGCATCAGTACATTGAATGTACGAGTATGCGAGTTGGAATGCTAAACATAACTTAAGCTTGAAAAGAATCTGAAAGAAACACTTACCTGGCTCAACTCATCTCAACTGATTTCAATATAAAGCAGTGTAAATAAATCCAATATAAAGAAAAGCTTTAAAACATGGTTTCAACTCTGTGTATTTAGAAATACAATAATAAATTTGTATGTATGCAAAGATACATAAAACTCTGAGATGTATGTAAAAATACAAATAATCTGATGTATATAAAAATATAAAATACTGTTGTGGGAGTTTCTCTAACCGATAACCATCACGTAAGAGATATCGTGATTATACAACGTTTTTGCCTCACACTGCCAGGGCCGTCCTATACCTTGTCGGGGGTATAGAACCTGAACTACTAAGTGGATCCACTAGTCTACGCTAAAAAGCACTAAGGGTTCATCTAAAAAGTATGACATTTTTCTACCCATGATGGCTACATGGTTTATGGGGGTTGTGGGTTCTCTGAACGCTCCCCCATATCGGTGCTCAATACTACTCCCAAAATATGATACTAGCTCTTTATGTTTAAAAACATACTTCTTCTGTGATTTGAGATTAGTGCTCAAAAACTTAGCTCAAAGGCTATCTTGGAAATCAAAGTTTCCGCTCTTGCTTCATTTAGAAAGCGATTACTCTTTTCTGAAAACTAGTTCGAAGGCTCTTTGGAAATTGAGGTTTCCTTTCTTGTTTAAATGTGAAAACATTTTAAACCCTTTGGTAATACATAGTCCCCATATACTTTTGAAGAAATGGACTTCAAACTGTACGATTTACTCTTTACTCAACTTGAATTTTAAGTCTTAAAACAAAGTTAAAACATTTGGAAAAAGACTTTTGGAAAACTCTAAGAACTTCTCTTGACTTTGATCTTAACTGCTTTTGACTTAACTCTTAACTGGTCTTTGAATTGAATTATGGATTCAAGGATTGTGATTTGTGATTGGAAATATCTCATGATGTTTAGGAATTATTTTAGATAGCAAAACATGAGAAAAGGATAAAAATCAATATCTGAGGGTGGGTCCGCGACGCAGAGACATATTTAATTTTTGGTTGCAAAAACAACTTTTGAGGCAAAACGGTCTGTGACCGCTCCGTGATGCAAAACAATTTTTATCGGTTCTGGGGAGTGGGTCCGCAATGCGGAGGCATGTCCAGATTTCGACCGATGAAATTTCTTCTTCATTTGCCAACTCTAAACTCCACGGGTCCTTTTCCCAAACACTTAGAATCGATTAAATGTTCAAAGTAAATCAGATTCTACTCAAAATAAAACCTAAAATCACGAATTCGGATCAAGCAACTCCTCAACAATTTCAACAAATCAATAATTTAATAGAACTTCAACAAACCCATCAAGAACTCAATTTCTAAGCTTTCAAGAACTTAAATTTGCTGAAATAAATCATGATTGGCGCGTGGGTAAACTAACCCAACGCTATGTGATCTCACATACCTTGTAGGGATCACCCCCAACGAAATCCACAAGTTAACGCGACGATCTCGACGAATCTTGAACGTTCTTCTCATTTCTCCTCTTTTCTCTTCTATATTTCTCTTCTCTCAAAACCCTAACTCTTTTTTCCAAAAGTGTAAACTGACTAAGATCAGTTTAGACCCCTAAGTAATTAACGAAAACTAATTAAAATAAAAGGGTAAGGAAAAGACCAAACTACCTTTCTAAAATCCGAATTGGACTTTCCTTATTCCAACAGCCCAATTCCAAAGGGCATAACTCACTCATACGAACTCAGAATCGTGCAAACTCAGCGGCGTTGGAAAGATCATTCCAAGAGCTTTCCTACCATATCTGGAAGTACCTCTAACTCATCCTGAGCTAAAAGTTATGGCCATTTGAAGTTGGCCAAAACTCAACTTATTCTAACTTAACAAAATTTCCAGATTTTCATTCTTTCCAAAAATGACTATTTCCATTTATTAGCTTCTTCCTAGTTATTTCAATTTGCGAGATGTTACAATTTCATTGTGTATATCGACCTATATACAATATTTATAAATGATTATACCCAGAGGGCGGATCTAGGTTTTAGAGGTCATGGGTCCACATCGCCCAAGTAGGATAAATGGGTCGGTTCCTTTAATTTTGGGTTACAATTCAGTTTATTTGTCTTTTTTTATTTTAATAAAACAAATTGATTAAACGTGCATATTAGTAAAATAGTAATATTTTCTTTTAGTTATTCTGAGATTAGAGATAACTAAATGATTTAGTTTTTTTTTTGGATTTAGAGGCATTTTCTAAAACTTTGACGTAAGAAAAATTTTCCACATTAAAAATTCGAATTTGTATAAACTATCTAATAGTGTTAACTTAATATATTCATATTTCATTGTCTTTATGTGTTGTTGCATATATATAGTAGAGAAAAAATTAAAACTGTTTTCAACCCAACCATCTTACTTATCAAGAACGTGAAGATCGGAATAACCTTAAAATTAAAAAAACTCTAACATAAATAACATTCATCATTTTTTAAAACTTATTTAAAAAAAAAAACAATTTAAATATATTTGTAGTAATATTTATGTGACTTTCATAATACAATACTCATTAATTAATAAAGAATACACGCATAATACTCATATCAAAAGATCAATAATTAGTGACAGAGAAAATTTAAAAAATTAAGAACTAATTACAGAAAAAAAGAGTCAATTTGAATTAATAAAGAATAGTAGCAAATAAATAAGAACCAAATGGGAAAAAAAAAAAAAGACAAGAAAAAAACAGGGGGAAAAAAAGTAAAGAAAAGAGCTTAGAAGTTAGAAGCCTTCAGTTCATACAAGAGCAATCCAAAAAATAACATTGAGAGTGAGAATCGAAACCACATTGCGGATGCGGGGATTTGTTTCTTTTGCCAACGGCACTAATCACCACTTTGTTTAATGGGTGGCAAATTTAATTTATAACGACTTCTTAAGCATATACACATATATATCTACGAAGCTTTAATCGAGATCACTGGATGTCGTGGCACCCCCACACATACATATAGATCCGCCCTTGATTATACCAAGTATGTAGATTACTTACTTATACTTTATTTATACAATATACATGTATGTATTAGGCTGTATATATAATATATATAATATTATATAAAAGTATATACAGAACTTTTATTTATCATATTATATGGATTTTTAAAATGGAAATGAAAAAAAGAAGAGGGTTTTATGGGATCTGGAGGAAGAAGATAAAAAGAAAAAACATTGAAAGAGATTTAGTATTATGAAATTCAATACAAGCATCTGTTGGCTAATTTAAATATAAAAATATCACTTATTTTAAAATGAAGAGAATATAAAACATGTTGAAATATAATAAAACAAAATATATTCAATGAGTAAGATTCAAATAAAAAAAATAAGAATTATTAAGATGTTTGTTCAAAGATTTTTGCAAAAATAAGGGGGTAGTTCACCAATTCCACCCATTGTTCTTAGGTGCTAAGGTCAATTATTTAGTGTAGAAATGGATTTGGATATGAATTGAGGTCACTCCCTAACACAAAGTTGAGTTGGAAGCCTCCTTACCGATTAAGTTTTGATATAAGATTCTACTTGGGTCAACTTCAAATGATCATATCTCTCAGAATATATGAATTAAGTGGCATATGACCAATAAAATTAAAGATTTATGAGTCTTCTTTCTAACGTCACCAAGTTTGCCTTATTTCTAGTTCAGATTAATAGATTATGGTCATTTTATTAAAACATACCCGTGCGAGTTGGAAAAATCGACAAGGTCACCTGCTCAATCGGTGATTCGCCGAATTAGCTCACTGAAATGTTCCTAGAAAAATATTAAGTTGGTCATTCCTTCTTATTTTTCATTTAACTTGCCTTCTTTATTTATGATAGTTACATTACTTATTGTGTAGTGTGTTAGTTATGTTGATTTCTTGAAAAAATATATTAATCTTTATCTTTTTCTTTCCATGAACTTATACATTCATCCTTGCATTTCATTGGACTGAGGTCCAAGTTCTCATATCTTTGAATCATCTCTTCATTTATTCGGATGGAATATACAGCTGATATACATACTGATATAGTAGGAAATGGGTCAAAGCCCTAAATGAGCAGTAATATCTCAAAACAGATTCTTTTTGGACTCAACTGTCCATAATGATCCAGTTAAGTTAAAGCCCAATGCAACAGCCTTGTTTTAATACATGTGGGAGAATGTGCTTATCAGTCCACATATGACCCGTATAATATGACCAAGTTTTAATTAGTTTTGACTAGAGTGATTCGAATAATGAATTGATTTGGGCTAATTTCTTCCGGCTAATGAAGATACTACTCCAGTCTTTTTAGTGGATCATTCACGAAATCATTCACTAAGAATATAACGATCCAAGTTAACCTTAGTTCAAATTGATCCATTATAAATCAACAGCCCATATAGACTCATTAAAATGCCCAATCTTGACTTTTGAAAACTTAATTTAGATTCTTAGGTTCAACTCTATATTAAATTTTTTGCAGATGAATAATAATAATTAATTTTTCATTATCATAGATTGTATAAATATTAGTTAGTGTAGTTATTGTTATTGGTAAAAAAAAAAAAAAGAAGAATAACAAAAGCTTTGTAGAGGAGGAATTTTTTTTGTTTACACTTAGAACTCCCAAAAAAGATTTAAAGGAATTCTTTAATTCAGACGGTATCCTTTAAGTTGGAAGATAAGATTTATATAGTCAAGATTCGATCAATTAGTATGTTTTCACATATAACTGAAATTCAATTTCTTGATTTGCATATTGATCAATTTTAAAAAACTAATAAAATGCTTCCCTCTATATTTGTTTTATACGGAATGGAATAAAAAAATAATAAAAACAAAAATAAGTTTGAAAGAAAAACACCATATTGAATTGGGTAAAATTGTGGAGTCAAATCTAAAAATTTAATTAAAATTTCTTTTATTAATTATCTAAAATTGGGAGATACACATTATTTTTGGAAGTGTGTGGGTTAGGTGGGGGAGGGAGATGGTTGAGGTTGTCACATAACAAGTTAAATATTAGTTTTATATATATATATATATAAGTTTGAAAATGACAAAAAAGATGAATCAAGTTAGACGAGCTAGGTTATGACTCATTGTTTAATCTATCTTAACTCAAGTCATCTAAGCCCATCTCACCTTTGGACAGAATTAGAGAATTCTTCAATTATTGATTAACCCATTTTGACCGACCAAATTCAATCCAAACAATCAATTTGCCACTATTACTAGGATTTAACAAATTGATTTGTTACTGTAACTCGATAAAGTGGTAACTAGAACGAAGGCTGTACATTTTTTTTTAATGAAAGAGAAAAAAAAATACCATATGAGAAATTAATGAGATAGCCTTAATAATAATAATAATAATAATAATAATAATAATAATAATAATAATAATATATCTCTAGCCAAAAAAAACGTTTTTGAAAAGAGTACGTGAAATCTATCTCTTTAACAAAATAACAAAATAGGTACATAATTCGTCCAATTTGTTAATCAATACACGTATTAATTTTTCTTATTATTATTATTATTATTATTATTATTATTATTATTATTATTATTATTATTATTATTATTATAATAATAATAATAAAGTTTTTAAAAAGAGTACGTGAAATCTATCTCTTTAACAAAATAACAAAATAGGTACATAATTCGTCCAATTTGTTAATCAAAACACGCATTAATTTTATAGATGAATTTTTCTTATTATTATTAATTCTACTACTACTATCAATGTCATGCCTTTAATGTGGCTTAGGGAGCTTTTTCTTTCGTATTGAAAATGATTTGTCTGTTGATAAACGTATCATGCTTTTGTCATTTTTTAATCTTTGTAAAAATTGGCGTACACACTAAGGGCAAAGGGGGGAGTTTTTGTCAACTTTTTAGAATTTTAGTAAAAAATAATTGCTAATTAAACATGTTTTTTAACAGACTTTTTTGGATTTTGAAATCTGAACTTTTAGATTGTTACTTACAATCCGTGGAATTGCCTATTATCATTGTAGGTTGGGAATATTATTGTCCTTGTAAATTTGGAGAACCATAATCTTTGTAGGATCAAGAATACTTAAAATCTATATAAAGGGGTTGTCATTAGAGATCTTTTATTCTTATAAAATAAGTATCAATATAACAAGAACGACGGATGAGAAATAGTACGTGTAGTATTTTCTTTTCACATACTCTTGTTTCTCTCTTTGTTACTAGAAGAGGGGCATATATAGTTGTATATACTTGGGCATCAAGTGTGATACATGAATATCTTCTTGCCATGTATACACTTTAGGACACAAGTTTATTATATGGTTAACTAGTATACACCACTTAACATATTTTGTTATAATTATTTTACAACACATAATATATTAGTGTGGACATCCATTTTACAACACTTCCTCTTGGATGTCCATATAAATTAAAAATAATAGTGAAAGAAAAATTGTAGTAATATGCATTCTTTGCTAGAAAAATTGTAGTAATATGCATTCTTTGCTACCTCATTAAAAATTTTACCAAAAAAATCCAGGGGATAAAACCTTGATAAAGAAAAAATAAGTGCAGCGTGTATTTACTCCCCCGACTAAATCATCACTTAATATCTCGAAGATGACGCATTCCGATCTTGTTTCTCAGCTTCTCAAATGTTGAAGTTGGTAATACCTTGGTGAACATATCTTCTAAATTATGAATGGAACGAATTCGTTGAACATCTATTTCACCCTTCGTTTGACGATTGTGAGTGAAAAGGAATTTTGGTGAAATATGTTTCATTCAGTCTCCTTTGATGATGTATCTTCTGCTCAATTGAGCTATACATGCAACATTGTCTTGATATAATGCAGTTGGAATCTCTCTTTTTAATGGAAGACCACATGTTTCCTTGATGTGTTGAGTTCTTGATCTCAACCCAACACCCAACACATTCTTGACAAGTTTACAACTATATCTACTTTCACACGATTATAAGTCCGCTTTGTCATTTTCTATTGAAATTACTTAATCTCAGATATAGAAAATTACCTAAAGAATTTTTTTTTTGTATTTCCCATTCGCATTGAAAAATCTATATTAGGAGGTAAAATGCTTCCTAAAAAAAACGACTTCATATTCAAGGGGATTCAAACTTCAGACTTTTAACTAAGAATAAAAGAATAATCATCGAACTACCTGAGATAAAAAAAAAAAAGACTTATGTCATGTTATGGTGAAAGAATTGACATATCTCAAAAGTCATTTCACATGATTATAGAATCAAAGCAAATTTAAGTTGTAGTCAAAAAGAAACTCACCTCAAATTCTGAAATCAAAATTTAGAAAGTGCAGCAGCTAAAGCAATTAAGGAGTGCTAGTTTGTTTTACTTGGCAGTGTTTGATAAATAAATAAATAAAGATGCTTTCGTACATTTTAACAGAATTTGGTACGTCCAACACACTATATTCGTATAGTAGTACTAATTAAAGGTCCCCTCCCCCCTCCCCCACCTACAGTGTTTTTTATTTACTGCGGTTTAATTATTTGTCCTACTTTCTCTGCTTTATGTCTACACTTCAATGTAGCTACTGCTATATAATCCACTCAATTCTGACCCAATGTTGTAAGGGGTAAAATTATTTGGTGAAATCATAATTCGTTCTATCTGTGTATTGAAAATACTTCTAAAAACTTGTAGCAAATTATTAGTTTCATTCTCAAATTATTGACAGTCTTAAAAATACCTATTAACTTGATTAACTGAAGTTAAATACATTTTTGATCTTGCTATATGAGTGAAAAACACTTAATATTCTCGTCAAGTTTAGGAGTGTTTTCAATATTTTTTTCAATTTTTTATTAAGAGTCTCATGCTCCTATAAGAGTTTGAGACCACTTGTTATGTCATGCGGCAGATGAGGAGTGTACCTAAGTTTAGTTAGTTAAGTAGATGTGTGTTTTTTAAGGCTGTCATAGTGCAAGGATGAAGCTAATAATTTGTGACAAGTTATTTTCAATACTTCTCTCTTTTATTAATTTAGTCCAATTTTATTTGGTTAATTCAGTTGTTTTATTTTCCCCCATAAAATTTAAGGTAACTGTTGCCAGAAACTGTTTTTATCAAAAAGAAAAATCGGTGAAAATATTTTTAGTGAACAAGATAATTATCTGATATGTGTTGGTGGGAGATAACAGGTAAACTCTAAAATTAGTCGAAAAGATCATTTAGCTCCTTCAGGTACACTATCTTATTTGAGAATGAAGAAAGGGTACACATGAATGAGTGGATTATAATATTAATTTTCCCTTCATTAGGAATTGGTGTAGTAAATGTTTCGATCCAAATAATATAGTTCGAATTTTGAGGGTCAAACATGCATTCAAACATACAATTTTTAAGAATCTTGAAAAGTAATTTCTATATTTAGAAATTAGGTACATAAAAAGAACTATTCTCTCCCTTTCTATTTACATGCATGTCGGTCTTACTAAACTTAGATATTTTTTAATACTTGTCATTTCATAAAACAATACATAGATGACACTATTTTTCCTATTTTATCCTTGAGAGTTATTAAACTTGAAAGTATGTATTTGACCAACATAGAAAAACAAAGTAATTATTTCATGTTCATTGATCAAAATAAATTAATTCATGTTCATTTATTGAAAATTTGACTTCTAGAAAACACTAAATAATGATACAATGGTAAACTCACCTTGTTTCTCAAAGGACGTGAAACATAAAATGGTGACAACTAAATAGAAACGAAGGGAGTATAAGGCACAAAAATTAACATCTTAAAAGACATCGGAATAAATTGTGATTAACACTTTTCTTATTTGAATCTCAAAATACAAACTATGTCATATAAATTGAGACAAACAAAATAGCACATATAATATTTATAATCTTCAGCGTTTGACTTAGAAATAAACCTTTTCTATTCTCTTTTGTTGATGGAGACAAGAGGTCTTGTATTTATCCAACTGAATTGAAATTCAAAGAAAACATGAATGATCTCCGTAATGATAAGGTATATATAGTCAAATTGAATGACAGAGTTCACAAAAAAATATAAAAAAAATATTATAACATTCATTAAATTAGTATATATTCTCAAAGAGTAGGTTTCCATATCCATTAATAGAAAGTAAGAAAAAAAGGAAAATATTGTCAACCTATACAATATATTTTAGTTTTAGGAGGGTTCTGCCAAATTTTCTTTAGTTTATTTGTCATGGTAAGTATCTAAATTTAGTATTCATTTGTATGTAAGACGTCATAAAAGTTTATACACTAGAGAGACCTTTTTTTTAATGTAAAAGTGTCTGTATATTTCTAGTTTTAATGAGGTCACCTTTTAATACTTCATTAATTCTATTCCTATTACAAGTAGCAAAGCTAAAATCTTGCACTGTACTGCTGACTGGCAGTTGTTGTTCTCAATATAGATTGAATTGTGCAATATACATTCATGAAAATTCACAATCACTACTCTTTCGTTTCAATGTAAAATAAATCAAAAAAAGAAAAAATTATGCAGAATAATAAACGTTTAGCCTATATTAAGTATTGTAGCTATAGATTAAGAAAATAGTAATTCACTACTACTGTTTTTCTAATTTTGCTATTCGTCTGATTTGTATAAATCCAGAATTAATATAATTTTGTTCATGATTGTATAAATCTATGGTTTTGTATATGCTTATCCTAATTATTTGTATACTTATTATGAAAAATTCATAATAAATTATCTTGTTTATATATTGACAAGCGAAATATACAAACGGGCTACTGAAAAAATTTTAAATGTATAAATATAGAATTTATATATACTTACCCTATTAATATATTCACAAACGAAAAATATAAAGGACAAAAATATACAAACCACTGCCTACATAACAAACGAAACTAGATATAGAGCGCTTGCTACAAAGTTATTATGTTTGCTTTTTTTGAAATTTTCTCAGAGATATTTTTTAAATTAGGCCCTCTTTTTTTCTTATTAACAATGGAATTTCTAGATAACTATTCCGGCCTCTATTTAGATTTGTTTATCATACTATTCTTTTTTGTCAGTTTTGAAGAGATTTTTTTTATATAACTATTTAAGTTTAACCTTCCATATGACATTAACAAGATCGGAAGATTAGTATTTTTAAGGTAAAATAATTTTAAAGCATTTTTTTAGTGTTTGGATAAATTTAAAAAATACTCCCTTTGTCCAACAATACTTGTTCACAATTGACTTTGCACACTTCTTAAGAAACTATAACTAGAATGGTAATTTTACTATATCACCATTTGAATATAATAAACACAATGTCTTGAAAAATGTAATTGGAAAATAGTTATAATTAATGATAAGTGAATTAGGAACTAAGTGTAAAATTATTCATTAATTTTATAAAGTGGACAAATATAGTGGACGACTATTGTTGGATGGAGGGAGTATTTATAAGCACTTAATTTTAAGCTAATATGATACTCCTTCCATCTATTTTTACTTATCCATGATACCATATTGGGATTTCCAACAATATTTGTTCAGTTTATAAAATCAATGAATAATTTATCATTTTGTGTCTACTTTACCGTTGCTATTAAATACTATTTATTTTTTAATATTTAGATGACTTATATTTAAAAAAGGTGATTTGATAAAATTATTCTTATCATTTAATGCTTCTTAATATTTGTGTTAAGTCAATAGTACAACTATTATTAGACATAGAAAGTAAAAATAAGTCAAAAGTCAAACCATCTCTAAAAGACATCTTAGTATAATTGATATATTATAGTTAAAATCAAAAGGTTTAAGTGTCATTTTTACTTTTTAAAAATTTTATATCTAAGTAAAATAGGAGAAAACAAACTAAAACCTAGGGGAAAAAATTGTTTTTGAAAGAAAATGTGAATAAATGTATACTCCCAATAATGCGTTATGGTGTGGATTAATTAATTGATGTAGAACAGATCAGATTCCTTTCGGGGGAGTGGGGCATGTGGCCCCAAGAGACTGATTACAGTAGTATATTAGGACTTTCTGACAAGAAAAAATATACTTTCTTCACCGCAAAATTTACTAATTAATTTTTTTTTTCAAAATTTATAGTCTAAAATAGATCTTAAACATTTATACGATTATATAAATAATTTTATTAAGAATAAAATAGAAATTTTAAAAATAATATCTTGTTATTTTTTATATTTGTATTAAATTTCAACTAAATTTAAATTTACACTAAAAAGTCTCATATTAAAAATAAAGTATTTTTAACAAAGACAAATTTATATCTAAAAAGACTCGAACCTGAAATATGTGTCTTATGTTGAATTCATAAGACAGAGAAAGTAACTTCTTAATTATTACTATTGTTTTAAAAAGAAAAAAAAAAGAGAGGGAGAGAGAACTTAATACTCCCTTCGTTTCAAAAAGAGTAGTCTAGTTTGACTTAATACAAACTTTTATAAAATAAAGAAGATTTTTGAATTTTGTGGTCTTGAATTAAATAGGTCACGTGGAAAATTAAAATTAAAATGTTATCAAAAAAGGAAAGAAAACATTTTTTTTTAACAGATTAAAAAGAAAAGAAGATTATTTTTTTTAAAATGGAGATAGTAATATTTGACATAACAGCTTGTTTAGATTATATCCAATTATAATATTTTAGAATTTTTATTCATTTTGTCCAGAAAGGAAGTTAAACACAATATATTATTGAAATATAGGCAGATCTAGATTATTAATTAGGGATACAAAAAGATATTTTTTGTCTTAAATTTATATTTATATTTAAAAAATTACTAAATATATAAATATTTAATTACAATTTAATAATTAAAATAAAGTATCAGTTAGATTGGAGTTAAATTTTTATTAATAATATAAATAAAAAGAATATAAATAATTGTATATAATTCTTCAAATTTATTTGATCATACTAAATTTTAAATTTATAAATTCAAATTCGAAACGGAGACACAATAGTTTTAAACCGAAGAAGATATGATAGCAACAATAGGTGTGGGTCCTTTCTCATGTGCACCTCTTCTTTTAACACTACAACTATTACTATACCTTCTATACTTTATTTTATACTACTATTTAATACTTTCTACAATTTATTTATTAGTTTTGTCCATTCATATATTAATATCCCATTTTTATGGACCCACACCCCATCGCTACACAATGGATTTGGGCAAAGAAGAGGATTACTTGATGAAGTCAAGAAATTTTGTTTAAAATATTTTAAAATAAATTCAACTAATCATCTTTATTGGTTGTAGTTTTGTCTCCCTTGATATGGATAGTATGATCAATTTTGAGTTTTATTTTTAAATAAATCCAATCTTGCACATAATGCATGAAATGTTTTGAGGTCATATCTAAAAATATTTTTTTTCAATGAGAGCATATTTTGTATTGTCGTACAATGTTAAATATAAGAATATATAGAACACAAGCTCTGCGACCAATTATTTGTTGAATTTACTAGGTCATAGTTCAAGGAATTTATGTTGAATGGACTTTGTATAATGTTATTAGAAGTAAAAGTTGTCTTATGTTGAATATTACAATGTATATGGTTTTGGAAAAGAAATTTTGTGTGGTACGATTTGAAATTCTATCAATTTGATTTGTCCCCCATATATATATGTGTGTGTCATGATGTTTCATGCAATGACGGAGGTAGAGTTTTTATCAAGAGATTTCAATTGATTCTCAAATTATGTTAAAAGGTTCAATATGCAATATATACACATAGATATCATATCTAACCTTACATATGCATTATATTTTCTTAATGATGAAACTCCTTCCGCTCCCTTGATTCCGCCTCAGCTCACATGCATAAAATTAAGTCATTCTTATATTTTTTTAAAAAAATACATTATTTTCTGATAACCAAACATCAAAAAAATATTTTCTTTGAAATAATGTTTTTATAGTGAGATGAGATGAAATTTCTTCATTTTCTAAAAGGAACTAAATGAGTGAAACAAGATTAAAGTAGGAGTATATAAATAAATATATATGAACTCTTTTTTCCTTTAACCCTACACATCATGTGGGAAGAGGAACAAAAGGCATCTCCATGAAGTATAGGTAGACTACTTACTTATCAATAATTATTATCTTCTTCTTTTTTTTTTTACATAATCATTATTCTCTCTCTTTCTTTCTTTTGATGAATAACCATATACAACATTTTTGTGGAAGTCAACACTTGAATGAAAATAATGCACATTTCACTTATAATGATTTGAAGTTTTTCCAACTCTTCTTTGTAGTATAATTTATTTATGTCCCCACAATATAGGTAGCTCTAGTGTTGTGCTACATTATTATTGCTTGAGGGTCCCCCTTTTTTTTCCTTCTCATATTTGAATTTCCATCCCATATGTTATTATTTATTATCTACGTAGCTAGACAATAATGGGGTTAAAAATAATACTATTGGTCCAAACTTATAAGTGATTATGATTATTTGTCACTATCCAATACTTTCTAAAATACAAACATTATTTCAAATTGACTAATGAAGGAAAATATAAGCAAAGAAAGTTAATACTCCTTTCAATGAAAAATAGTATATTATTCACTCAAGGAAAAATGGTTCTTGTGTAGGTTGCTAAAAAGTAACTAATTTTTTGAAAAATATTTCTTTTCCTATCAAACACACCCTTAGCTCTAATAACAAAGATTAATATAAAAGTAATGATCAGAGATGTAACAGTTGTAGAAAAAATACAAAAAAAGAACAAGTCCCAATTTATTTATTTATTTTTCTTGAAAATTAAATAATATTCAGTGTATATATATCATGTGCAACAAGGACCCATTTGTTGTTATGTTTTTTCATCCTTTCTTCTTTTGTTTTTTCAAGGGAATGAAAGTACAAAAATATACTAGTAGCTGTTTTTGCAACTTGGGGTGAATTGTTGCCTCACAAGTTGATGTACCTGAATTCTTCTAATATATTTTGATTGAAAAAGAAAAGAATTTAATCTTCATCAATGCATTTTACAATACTATCAAAAACATACTTTCAATGTATTTATTTTACTTTCATTTTAAAAATAATAATATTTCTTGTCCTTTTTGGCAACTTTTATTTAAGATTATAAAATTAAAGAATAACTCAATACATTGTATATATATCTTTTATTTAAAATCAAATAAATAAATTGAAATGGAAAAAAATACTTGAGCAGAATAGAATGTAGTTCTACTTAACCATTTCTCACATTTACACCCATGAACAAAAAGGAAATAAAAGAAAAAAAGAGTTTTTTTTAAAAAAAAATTACAAACTTTGTCCCTTCATTTATTCCTTTAAAAATCTTCCTTTATGTCCATTTCTTTTTCTCTTCTCTTCCCTTCCTCCCTCAATAAACTTTATTTTTGATAATTAATAAATAAACAATGGAAGTTCAAATAAACTTATACCACCAAAAACTACACTACTATACCCCTTACCAAAAAAAAAATGAAAAATAAAGTTGAAATGATTTGTAAATTCTCTTCACATTTTTTTCCTCCAAGTGAGCTAATTTTCAGTCACCGTCTTCTCATACCAATAGAAATTTTCTGAGATCTGATCCATCCAATCTGACATTTTCTCTGCAAGAATTTGTTGACCCACTTGCTATTCCCAATGTTCCACTCACTTCCCCACTAATTTCTGCGTCTTTTTGCCCCCACACTTCTCTTCTCTTTCTGTTTTTTTTTATGAGATCTGTGTTAATTTTAGCTCAAACTGTTGTTGTTGCGGTGCTGGTAGTGGTGTTTGCGGCTGATATTGAGGATTGCTGCTTGTTTGCTACTATCTCATAAGCATTATTTTCTTCCTCGTCATCTTCATCCTCATCATCATCGTGATCATCTTCATCACTTTCGTTTTCGTGGTCGATTCGGGTAGTACTTTCATGGTGTGGTGGAAGTGGCCATTGTTGTTCTGGACGAGCCATGATGGGAGCCATTTGGTTGTTTTCAGGGTTTAAAGCGAAGGAAGGATTGAATGAAGATGTTGAAGAAGTTGTTTCGGGGTTTTTGGCTTTCTCCTTGTACAATGCGTCGAGCTGGTGGAAATATGGGCAAGTTTTGGAATCTTCGGGTCGTTTTTTGTTGCTCTCCTTCACCTTCTTGAAGTATTTGTTGATGTTTTCCCATTTTTCTTTGCATCTCTTTGCATTCCGATTGTATCCAATTTTCTTCATTCCAGATGATATCTCTTCCCAAAGCGGACCTTTAGGTCCGTTTTCTTGGTATTTGACATCTAAGTTTGTACGAAGTTTTATCAATGCTTCAACTTCTGCTTTTGGCCACCTTGAAGAGCTTGCTGGACTGTAACTATCACCTCCGTTATCGCTTTTTGGTACTAATTCCATGTTCTTGGATGGTACTGGTGGTGTCAGTGGTAGCGACAATGATGATGGTATTAATGCTGGTACTGGAGCTGGTATTGTTACTGGGAGCGGTGCTGGTGCTGGTTGAGCTGGTGATGCTGTAACAGTCGGTTGTATTTGAGGAGAATGTGTTGGTACAGGCGCGGGAAGTGGGTTTTCAGGCAATTGTATTTGTACTTGTGCTGATGGAGGGCCAACATTGATACTATTTGGAATTTGGATGTTTTGCTGTTCAGTTATCTTTTGTAAAAAAGAAATAACAGCTGCATCCTTGGCTGCCGCCATTGCTCTTTCTTGGACTAAAAGATCATGCTCCCTATTCATCCTTGCCATTTCTTGTACTTTCCATGCTTCTTCTCGAACCATCCGGTCATGTTCCCGCTTTTCGAGCTTCTCCAAGAAGCTCCTATGCGACTCCTCCTGCTTATTAATCACATCCTTCGTAAACTTGTCAAAATAATCCTTCCACTTCCTCTTCTTCTTATGCCTTCTTTGTATATCCTCATCCGAGGAAGTAGACGAAGAAGTTGAATACGACATTGCTGAAGCGTTCACTTGTTGAGGAATATTATTAATCGGATTGACAGCTGGCTGTGATGGAGGTGGTAGTGCCACGGGGGAAGCATTTTGATGAGGAGGAGCAAATAGGCTATTTGGTGGTGGTGCTGATGAAACAGTAACATGATGAGGAATAGTACCTTGTGAAGCCGGGACTTGTACATTTGATGACGATGCCATTGGCATGGCCATATTTATTGGAGTAGCTTCCAATGGAGGTGGTGGGGGACGCGTATTAGACGGTGGCATTAGAGAATGATGAGATGTGATGTTCTCCAATGCTTCCAATTGCTCGAAAAACCGGTAGTTTTTTCCATCTGCTTTAGATGCGCGGCCATCCTTGGTTCTCTTGTGATACTTGTACACATTTTCAAACTTCTCCTTGCATTTCTTCGAACTTCTGTGAAATCCAAGGTCTGCCATTTTCCTGCTCATCGTAACAACAGTTGGCATAAGTATTAGTATAAACAAGTACAAAAAACCCAACTTACAATTATTTAAATCCTTGGTAATTGACTTCACCAGTAAAATAAAAAATTATATATAGTACTAGAACTAGTAGTACTATTCACCACATAAAATAAACTATAAAGATTAAGATATTACTAATCAAGATTAAGGTAATTAAGAACTTAATTAATTAAACAGGGAGGAGGAAAAAGAAAGAGACAATTGAAGCCACATTTTTATCAATCATGGTGCAACATAAATCTTGTTTTTTACTTACTTAATAATTAGATTTGATTTTCAAACTTATTTATTTGCTAAATTCAAGAAAAGGTAGTTCATAAAATTGGAACTCTTAACAAAAAAGATGAGTAAATTAGTTTCCAAAATTTGTTGCTGGAATTGGCAGAGAAAGAAAAAACGCCAAAAAAAGCAAAACTGAATTTCGCTCAAAACCCGGAAGGAGGGAATCTGAATTTCCTCAACAATTGTATTTTTTTAATTTATTTTTTGTTGTATTGTTTGTAGTGAAATGAACTGAAAAACAATGACCCTTTTAATCAAAAAAAGCAATAAATCAATGGAATTCTGATCCATAGATCTATCTTTTCATTTCCCAAAAATAATAAAATCATTCTATTAGTAATTTTTTTCCCAAAAGTAGAAATAAAAAATAAAATAAAAAAAGATCCATTTTATCAATTTTATTTATGCATGATGATACTGTTGCAGCTAATGATGATTGAGAAGGTCAGGTGAAGAAATTGCAATAATGAAAAAACAAAATAAATTTTTTATTTCCATTTCCATTTTTTGAATTTAATTACCTGGAAACTTCTTCCCATAAAGGTCCTTTAAGACTTGAGTCTCTAAAAATAACATCCATCTCAGACCTTATTTTGAGCAAAGCAATTGTTTCTTGTCTTGGCCATCTATTTCCACCTGAATTTCTTTCTCCATCTTCCGTCATGAATCCACCGCTACTACCACCACCACCGCCACCGCCTAATCCAATCTCACTACTCCCTCCGCTTCCTGCTCCTCCACCGCTTTCTGGATTTTCACCACCACCTTCACTACTTACTATGCCCGAAACACCCAGCATCGCTTCAATTGCAAAAACAACCTCCTTCTTCCTCCTCTATTTCTTTTGTAAACCAAGCAATTACAGCTGATGAATTATATGACACAAGAAAAAGAAAAAAAAAGAGGGTGAATTCTAAGGCGTTTTTATGAAGATGGGGTGTGGTGAATTTATTAATTTATTTCGGTGGGATCTGCCTGTCAATCTCACACCTCTTAAAATACATAACAATTTAAACAAAAAAAAAAAAAAGAGTAGACCCAGAAATATATATAATAATAATAATTTAAAAAAATAATACCCCTTTGCTTCTTTTAGCTGTGGAATCTTCAGAATTTCTCTTCTAGTATTATTGACAAGAAATGAGTTTTTTTTTTCTTTCAATAAAAACCAGAAAGATCACTCATGGTAACAACAATATAAAAAATTGGTTTACACTGTATATATAGTGTATAATTAAAAAAAAAAAAAGATAGTGTATTTTTTGTATTATAAAAAAGTAAATGGAATATATTAGAGTAGAAAGAAGTAGAAAATACAGCTGCAGATAGCGACGATGAAGATAATAAGTTGTTTTTTGTCTGTCCAGCTAAATATAGTTAAAAGCCGGCCCATCTAGGTCACCCTTTGCTTTTTCGGCATTTTGGATTTCACTATCTCTTTCCTACACTAAATTTTATATACATAGTAAATATGTAAAAAAAAATTACATTATCAAATTATCTAAATTATAAATAAAACTAAGTAAGTTCCCTTGAAAGAGGAGATTTGTAATCTTAATAAGATATGTTAATATGAAATAATATATAAAGATAATTTGATGATATAATGCATATAATTTAAAATACTTTAGTAAAACAATCTTATTTTCACCTGATTTTCTATACTTTTAGTGTTAAATTTAAATTTGTGTCGAAAAGTCTTACATAATTTATCTATAACAAAAATTACGGTGTGTTTGGTAAAAGTTAAACTTGAAATTTTTGTTACTACAAGTATAATACTATTACGAGTTATTGAGTCAATGTTATTTTTTTTTTTTGACTTTTTACTTAAAAAAATTACGTATTAATGTTGAATTGAAAGTAAAAGAATAAAAAAATTACTCCTACCAAAATAATTTCTGTGAAACGGGGAGGGGTGAAAGTTAAAAAATAATAATTTAAATACGTTGAGTGTGGTGGGGTTTTGGAGAGCGTTACAAACCGAAATGACTAAAGTACCCCTAACTCGAAATTCATGAACCTTTTTAAATAATTGATGCTAATCTGGACTATAATTTTATATTAGCTTTCACCTGATGATTGATCTGGGATTAGTCTGATGTAATCCCGGGATTATTCAATCCGGGTACTCTTCAATTTCCCAAAATACCCTCCTAGATTGTTACTCTCCCTGTTTTAATTTGTTTGTGTGAATTTGATACGGTGTTTGAGAAAATAAAAAAAAAATCGAATTCGATAGTCTTAAACTAAAGATACGTAGAATGTGCTAAAATATCTTTTAATTTTGTGAAAAAAATTAAATTAAAGAATTATCATAAAAACAATATTTTCTTTAAAAAGACTAAAAAGAAAAGAGTGTGCGATTGAACTCATAAAGAAATGATTCAATTAATCAAAATATAAAAAGAGAGTCAAAAGTAAGATGGATAAATTAAAACGGAGATCCTGTAAAAGTTATTGTCAATGGTAAGTGAATGTGTGCTTAGTTTAGTTCACTTTTTCTTACTACAATTATTTTAATTAAATTTTCGACCTTTTAATTAAATTAATTGAGTGAGACTATGGTGTTAGTGCAGACACGTTGGTTTAGGGGACCTAGCTAGATTATTTTTTTTGGTTTTGAAGTTTGACAAAATTGGTTAAATGTAATGTACAAAAAAATTGCCACAAGTGGAACAATGGAGTTTTTATTTTTATATATTTTTAAAAATGTGGGATCCATTTTGTTGAATTAAAAAAAGTTAGATGAAGGTCATATTATTAGGCAAACCCATTTATTGAATTGTAGTAAATAGTATCCAATTCCGTTAGGTCGCAACCTACCGTAATAAATGGTCTAAAATTTCAACGACCAAGTTCTTACCATTTCCCCTATAAATAAGTTTTTGCTATAAAATTAAAAATATCAAATATCAATTTACTATACGGTATTTAGAAAATATATTTTTCTACAAAAATATATTGAATGATTATAAATTAGTAGTAAAAAACAATATGTATCTTTCAAATAGATAATATTTTTATAAGCTTAATTATAAAAATTTCAATAACGACTGTAATAAACTTTTTACCTTTTACTTGAATATAATAAAGTTAGATGAGATAAGAAAATACAACATATAGATAAATCAACTACAAAGAAATTAAATATATGAAATTAATAAAAAGAGGGAAGAAGCAAAGATCTTACTTGGAGGTTGAAGTGAAGTAGCAGCGTTGTTTGAAAGAAAAATAATTATAGAAGCAATATTATATTTTTTTTGAAAAAGATTTGTTGATGTCTCTAAACTGACTCTAACACACACACACACACACACATATATATAAGTTAAAAAGATTTTGTAAATTCAAGTAAAAGAATATAAGGATTAATAAAATGGTAAGTCAATAATTAAAGTATTTGGTATGTCATTAAGTAGCTGACCATATTTAAGCCAAAGATGAAAACTAGTTTCCATCTTTGATTTGTTTTTTTGCTTGTAATCTTTATTTTATTTACTAAAAAATAAACATTTTAATGATTTACTATCTTAATTCAAGTATTTGGTGTGTCATTAAGTAACTGACCATATTTAAGCCAAAGATGAAAACTAGTTTCCATCCTTTTTTTTTGGCTGGTTGTCTTTATTTTTATTTACTAAAAAATAAACATTTTAATTACTTACTATCATTCTTTTAAGCAAAAGTCATGACAATCTTATTATGTGAACTGGAGTTAAAAAGCTAGAGTTTGATCATAAATTTTCAAATATTTTTGGCAAGTTATTTTTTGGTGAAGTTTCATCATGTATTTGACTATAGATTTTATGAGAAATATTTGACTTTTTTTAAAAAAATGATTTATACCCATAAGTTTGTATCATCATTATATAATGAAAATGTTTCGTGAAAAGCTATTACAAAGAACATAATTAATATAAATTTGAAAAAAGAGGAAGAAAACGAATGGAAAATATCATTGATCTGTATACGAAAACTACTATTACTAATTGCAATTGGAAGTCACTTCGAAGAGCAAGTTCGGATAAAAATTGAATATATATATATATATATAACAGTATAAATTCTGTACAACAAACTGGGAATGAAATTTAGTCCAAAAATATAAATATGAGTGTTTTTTATAAAATATAATAGTTTGGGGCAATTTTTAAATATTTCAAAAAATTCAAATACTATAATTTGGCCCAAATTCTAGTATTTTTTCTAAAACTTGGGAACTTGAGATATATGCCAAATATATTTGTCAAGTAATGACAAATCATATGGCTAACACTAGTTTTCAATTTTTTTCTAAATATATTTGTAGTCAAACGGACCCTAAGTTATTTGACATAATTATTCCAGATAAATGTTAATCGTAGGAGTTTGAAAATTGTCGTAATATATATTTCTTTTGCATTTTCAAGTAATTAAAAGTTTATGGAAAAGAAAATCCAATTTATGATTGAAAAATAATTATTCCAGTAAATAGTAATTCCTATAAGTGCTTGTCACGTATAGACTCTCTGTCTTGATATCATATCGTGAAAAATAATTAGTTCGAATGAACAATTTTTAAATAGCTTGTTAATACCTAATTAAATGAATTTTTAATTTAAACAATACATAAACCATTTGGAATTTCTTCAAATGCAACATAACACGTGAAATTGTGCTGGCATTTTTTTATTTTTATTTTTAGCTAAAGATATTGTTGTCCAAATTTATTGTCGAGTTAAAAGATGGCAAAACATTATATATTTGATTTTTCTTTGTCTCGTTCTTTTTATTTTTTATTTTTTATTTTTATGCTTTTGAACTGTTTTATAAATTTTGTTCGATTTAACTAGTTGTTGATTTTTTTTTTAATCTTATAAATTATATTTCTTTAATGTTTAATTAATATGTCCAATCCAAATTTTCTTAGAGGCTGAAACACATATTTAGGGACCGTTTGGATAAGATTTTAAAATCAAATTGATTTGAAGTTGAAATTTTGTTTAGATATACCGTTTAAATTTCTTAAATTGTATTATAGTTCCTTATAAATATAAAAACTCCACCGTTTAAAAAAATGTAACAATACTTCTTAACTCTTGCACAATCTTATCAAATGAGCAAATCATAATTTATAAACAACATATCAAAATATTCTAAGGCTCCACATTAGTAAATCACATATTTTCATACTACTTTTTTCGTAAATACATGCTTTCAATGTGTTATTACAAACTTTCAAATGCATACAATTTTACAAAGATACTAGATATTCTTGATATAATTCTCTCACATGATATATAAAATCTTTTGACATTGAGCATAAGTCTTTATTTTGTTTGAAAATTTTAAAATTATGATTATTTTTTTAAAAAAAAATATATAAACTTATTAATCAAGTTTTTAAGAGAATTTGAAATCATAACGTAAAATTGAAATTATTCACATTTTATGAACGAACGTTGTTTTGATTTACACAGAACTTGAGGAGGAAAAAGTACTGCATTCAAGACTGTTGGGGCGCCAAAATACATGTTTATATATTCGGAGATAACCAATCAAACTGTATTTAAAAATGAATACAAATAAAAAATATCATGCCAAAATTAAAACGAAGTAAAGGAAAAGGGAAGAAAACATTAGGGGCGTTTGGAATAAAGAAAAATATTTGCAATAGCATATAAGTTTGGTTGACTTAAATGTTTTTTAAATAGATTTTCTTCAATATTAGAAAATTTACTTTCCCATAAAGTAAAAAATATATTTTCTAAAACTCCCTTTCAATTTTATTATTCAACCCTTATTCGAGACTCGACTCTTAAAATCGATCTAACACCCAATCCAACTCCTAACCCCAACTCGGGATTCGATTCCTGATCCTGACACCTACTCGGGGCTCCACTCCAACCCCAACCCAAAAAAATATGACTTTTGAACCCAAACCCAAGACTTAACTCCTACCTAGGACTTGATTTCCAAACTCGATTTGAGATCTGACTCCTAATCCCGACCTTGATCAAGGACCTAACTCTCGACCCCAATTCGAAACTCAGCTCCTAAACCAACCAGGGACTCGATCCTAACCTAACTCAAGATCAAAATTTTGACCTCAACTCCTTACCTTTACTTAGGACACGACTCTCAACCTCGACTCGACTCTTAACCCTGATCTAAGAACTAACTCTTGACCATGCAACCGAATCGGGAATTGAACCCAACTTCTTACCACACATTATGATCCAACTCTCAATCCCAACTAGGGGCAAGACTTTCGATCGCAACTCTGAACTCGACCTAAACCCCAACCTTGACCCAACACCCAAATCTTGAGTCATGACCCAAACTCCCGACCAAAACTCAATACTTGGCTCTCGAACCTCGATCTTGACCCGAAATCGTGACCCTGAGTCCCTGAATCCTGCCCGTAACTTGAGACTCGGGTCCTGACTTGAGATCGAGTCTCTAATCTCGATTTAGGATTAGGGTTGGGTCAGGTCCAACTCGGTGTTGGGCCTTGCATCATGGATAGGGTCGGTTGTCGGGTCCTTGGTTTAGGGTTTTGCAAGGATCAGAGTCAGGGGTGTATCTTAGATTAATGATGTTAGGTGGGGTCTCGAGTTGGGATAGAGGTCTCTATCCATGTTAAAAAATGGGGAATCCTATTTTGGTGTCATAATATCTGCTCAAATTATACTTAAAATGCTCTTGGTATCATATTTTACTCTTTCTAACCAAACATCAGAAAATACGAAGAAATCCACTAATTTTGTGGAAAATATTTTTGTCTCATACCTAACTCACAATTGTTTGTTTTGATTATTCCATGAAAATGTTGTTCTCTTAATTAATTCATTTCACAATCTTCCTTTTGCCCCAATTCCCTTTCAACAAATTTATTTTACAATTTTTGTTTTGACTATCATTTGGTGGTTCTTTTTTAGTAGTTCAAAAACTCATAATGGTTTAATATTTTTAGACCTCATGAGCCTCACGAATTTGCCCATTTGAAAATATCACAATATGAATGAAATTCCATATTTCTTATGTTCTTTAATTTGTGGGGACCTTACATGTTGATATTAAAAAGTGGGATATCTTTGATCTCGACTCATGTTTGTAGTACGTGACAAAAATAAATATTGCATAAAACATTTAAGCCAATTTCACATACTAAATTAAAAGATTTTACACAGAGCTCGACACACCAAAAAGTAGCTTATGAAAAAAATTAATAAAATAGCAACATACCAAACAGAATAATACCTAAAAATTAACATTAAGTTTGTACATAGGTGTCCAACTATTTTATCCGATAATCTACTTAAATAAATTAAGGCAGTATTTTTTTAAAACTCAATAATAATAATAATAATAATAATAATAATAATAATAATAATAATAATAATAATAATAATAATAATAATAATAATAATAATAATAATATATTATTATTATTATTATTATTATTATTATTATTATTATTATTATTATTATTAGCACCGTTTGCCTGAATAATATATATCTAGAAAATTTCTAGAAAAAGAAAACAAGAATAATATGTACAAGACATCCGTGCATTTTAGTCTTCTATAAAATATTATCTTGTTTTTAAGTTACTTATTTCGTTTATTATATACTTATATATTTTTTAATAGAATTACCTTTAATTGATATTTTTAAAAAATTACACAAAATCACCAATATAATTTTTTATATTTAATGACAGCGCCTAAATAAATGAATAAATAAAAAATCGGAGTTAGCGTATGATTGCAAGTAACTCAAAAACAAGTGAGTTATAGAGTCAAAAATATACCAAAGGGAATGGACCAGCCAATAAATAATGTCACAAATGTGGACCCCTCAATTAAATGCAAATCAACAATAATTACACACTTATGAATTAATACTTTTATACACTTAATTATACACTTTTATTTATCATATAAATATAAGTATTTGATATAAAATTATCATATTATATTGCCTGAACAAATGAGATAAGAAAGAATTAAATTCGGGGTGGTGGTCATGTATGAGGTGTATTATTAATTAATAAAATAATTGTCATTTTCCAAGTAAAGAAGGTAAATTATACAAGTGTAATATTAAAATTTAAAGGGTATAAATTATAAAACTGAAAAATACAAATTAAGGTAGGAAAACATCAGCAGCTAAATTAGCACCGTTCCTTTTCTCTTTTGGTCTCTTTTTCTAAAAATAAAAAAAATTGGGTGGGGCGTGGGTAAGGAAGGGAAATGGGAAAGAGATTCAAGGAGCCAAATCAAACCATTATCAACAAAGTGAAAGTTCAAATGACCAATTAACTGAGTTAATAAAGGTTTTCTAGCCGTGATATTTTTTTTTAAAACTTCTTTTCAAGTGAATTCCAAAACACCAAAAAAATTATTTTCAGTTCAAATTACTCACAAAAATTTAAATTTGATCAACTGATTTTTTTAATGAATTGAACTAATAAATTAGCAAATCAATATTCGTCCAAATTCAAATGGAGTAAATGGGTTATATTTTCATAGATTAGTATTACCGCCTTTAATATGGATCAAATTAAAAAAAAACGAAGATAGTATGTATATCTTAGGAAATCTTTACCCTAGATAACTGTCCACCAAAATATGTATTTTTGTATATTAATAACAATATACAACATTTCTTTTAATTGAGCGACCAAATATATTAAAGCCCGATATTTTAATTTTAGATAAAGAGAAAGTGGAAAATGGTACGTAAATAATTAAAAGAGGAATTGATAGTGACTTTTTTCTCCTCTCTTTAACTATACGTTTGTACGTATGAATGTAAACATAAAGAATATGTAATGTATAGTATTTTATATAATAATGTAATTGATTGCTTAGGTGAGTTTACTTTGTTACAGGAAAAGAACATTATCTTATGTTGTATACTTTGTTTTATGTCTTTGCTTTGCTGTCTTTGGCCTTCTGCTTACCCACTCACTATGCTACATTTACGCATACCCAACTGTCCCCTCATCCTCCTCGATTTATCTACATTATATATAATTTACCCCAACTTCATATTTACACCAAACACTTCGTTTCGATGTTTGTTACGTGTCTTTTCATAATGTAATAGTATATTACATTGTGTTTTGTTGATTGATATTATACATAACGTTTTGGATTGATTGTATTGTTTTATGTCATTAATCATTACATAATGTCATACACCAGCAATAGTAAAGTATTAGATAGAACTACTATAAAAAGATAGGATTAAAGATGATATATATATAGTAAAAGTAGATAATAAGCAAAGAAAAAATAAAGTGATGTGCAATCACACCAAAATTGATCGTTAGATTTTTCATCGTTACGTCGTAACAATTAATTTAATATCAATCAAAGTAAATATTATATTTAAACTAACACAATATAACACATGTAATAACCATTGTATCGAATATTTGATGACTTTTTCTCTATTGTGTTGGAGGGTGGGGTGGGGAAAGCGTTACAGAGAATAGTTATAAGAAAAATACTCCTTATCTATTATAAACTATACATGAATGGTATATTAGAAATAATCTTTTCAGCTTTATCATTAAATTTATTATACTTTTGAATTTATGAAATTCATAGTAGTTTACTATTAAATTTTAAATAACGATATTATTTGTCTAATTATTATTTTAATGCTATAACAACTATATAAGAGTAACTTAATATGAACATCAATAAAAATTAAAGCCAACGGGGCTTATTCTTTAGTTTCCTCTTCTTCTTGTCCTTTTTTCCCTAATGATTTTTCCTTTTTCTTTTTCTGTTGTTTCATTAGCCAACGGGGCTTTTGAGTTTTGGCAAAAAAAGGAAAGTTTTATAACTCCTTTCGTTTCTTTTTTACTTGTCAATTATTAACTTGATAAAAATTAATATTTAATAATTTATTTTACTAATTACCCTTTTAATTGCATTTAGAAATTTAATTTTTATTATTATTAATTATATTAATGACAAAAAATTAAAAAATATAATTGTAGTTTATATAGTTGTTAGTGGAAGGGCACATAAGGAAGTTGGAAATATAATTCAGATAACATTATAATTTTTCTAGTAAATACAAGCTGTAAGGTAGCTGAATAAGATTATTTTCTTTAAACAAATAAAATAAAAAAGGTGATTGATGCCAAGCACTACTTACAGTTGATGTATTTGCAAGTAAAGATTAGATTCTTTCGGTGACTTATTATCCTTAATTAAATTAATTAGTTTAATATGATTAGAGATCTTTAGATGACTCTGTGAAAAATGGCTTTAGTTGGCATAATTAATTATTTAAGAAAAATTAGAGAATGAAATAGGTGATGTGTCCACGTGCTTAGTAAGAATACGTGAGAGACTGTTAATCATTGTAAATTAATAAAATACTGCTGCTGCAAAACTATATACTATTCAAGAAGTTAATGGTATGAGTTGGATGAATATGATATGTCAACATCTATGTTTTTTCTTTTTATCTTTCTTTACTAAATGATTATGATTTCACATCATTTGTACAGTTGTAAATTTTCTTTTTAAAAACTAAATTTAAGTCGAGAATTGATTTTATAGGTCATTTATAATTAGTTTTAATTTTTTATTGTTTTTACAAGGAATTTTTATTTTATGCGTATGAAATTTTTTAATTTTACAAATAAAAAATTTAAAAATGTCATTTCTTTTATTCAATTTGCAAAAGGCTAAGAATCTCATAATAAGTGTAAAAATATGACATATGAGGCATAACTTATTTGCAAAAGTAGGAATACCAATGAGGTGGTAGTAGGGCTGGACGTGTTGCATAGGGTAGGGGGCACGTTATAGCTTTTGTGGGTTTGGAACGGGGCGGGTTAAAATATATATTTTTAAAATTCTATTTTGGGGGGGGGGGGGGTCGCTAATTAATATTAATTTACACTAATTTTTGATCTGTTTGGTCATTGTTTGGTGTTTTTTTAGATGAAAAAATATTTTTTAATGGCCAATAAATTAGAAAGGAAAATAATTTGTTGACATATTTTTTTTATTACGTCATATGTAATCATTTCAAAATTATCAAAAAAAAAATTACTGACGTTTGAAACAGTACTAATATATTAATTTAGAGGTTAAAAAAATATTAAACAATTAAAAAAATTGAATTTTCTGATTAAACACTTATTGCGTCTAATATTTGAAACTTTTTACAAATTATGAGGTGCGGGGTGGGGCAAAACAGGTTTATGCAGGGAAGCGCGGGGTGGGTTGAAACCAATAAAATATGCTATGTGGAGCGGGGCAAGGAGGGGTGGGGTGGGCTAAAATAATGGAAAAACTACATAACGGGGCCATAAAACTCAAAATGTTTACATGTTCATACTCCAATCCAAAGTAATTCAAAAAATATTCACTCTCTGTCAAAAAAAATAAAATTACAGCTCATACCACCCATTCATTAAGGTTGATAATTTCCGCTTAACTGATACTAATCAGTATCATATATTATACTGGTATCATTAAGTGTAACGACCTAATTCCGTCGTTAGGAAAAAGCCAATGAAGAAAGAATTGCGGTCAGAAAACTTTTGGTAGTAACTTGAAATTTCCTAATCTAGTCCAGATTTGGACGAAATCGAAGTCAGTAAAGTCTAGGAAAATCTGGTAACAACTAGGTGATTTAATTATGATTTTAATTACATGAACAGATAGCTAAGATGTTAAGGAACCCATATGACTTTACAGAGTTGAATTCGGGCGAGTAGAACTCCCGAAAATGATCTTAGCGTGAACGGGTGGTTTTTGAATGTCAAGGGTGAAAGATGTGTTGTGGAATGAGGGCTTGGAATTCAAATTCCAGCATTCTGTCTCCATGTATGCTGCCGTAGCGGGATGGCTTCCGTTGTAGCGGGATGGGTCCCGTCATAGTGGGACAAACGCGACTTAAAATCGGAAATAAACCCCAAAATCATATAATTTTGCAATTTTTGAACTTGAGAGCTAAGGAACGATCCCGGGGATTTTCTTGATTGTTTTCCACCATTCTTGAGGCAAAAGGTAAGGTTTTCACTCTCCGAATCCGTTTTTCGATCCGTAGAACTTGGTTTCTTGGGTGATTATTATTGGGAAAGGGTTTTTGGAACTGTTTGGATGGTGAGAAAACCCCTAATTTGGGTAATGGGATCTTGGGTTGGCCTAGGATTGACAATGTTGATTATAATCCGGGTAATTAGGCCTCGTTTATTGATCCTTGCGTTAATTGTATGTTTTTAGACCACGAACAAGCGGGAAGAATCCGGAAAGGGAAGATGCAAGTGCCTTAGGGGATTCAAACTTGGATTCGAGGTAGGTGATGGTTGTGATTTCATGTTGGTGTGATATATGTTTGTAATTGCTCATTATAATGCATGTATGTATATGAATGTTGCATTATTGATCACCTTAATCATAAATGAGGATAATTGAATAATTTTATGTCATGAATCACCTCTAATTATATGATTGTGAATATACATTGTGATTGTGATTATGGTTTGTTGAATGGATCGGGTGTTACGTTCCGACACACTAACTTGGATCGGTTTCCACGTTCCAACATAAATATGGGATCGGTTGCCACATTCCGACATAAATATGGGATCGATTGCCATATTCAGGCATAAGTATGAGATCGGTTGTCACGTTCCAACATAAACATTGAATCGGATACCACAAACCGGTACACTAACAGTTTGGGTTTGGGTTCCATGAGAGGACCATTGAATTGGGTTCCATAAGAGGACCATTGAATTGTGTTGTGTATATACTTGTGATGATTACGTTCATATCTAATGATGATTGATATTGAAAGACAATATGTTGCTCTAAAATAATAACCAATGCGTATTGTTGATAACGTGGAATGCTACATTGATCTTAAAAAGATGACTAATATTATATATATTTGGTATATGTATATTTTATAATGTTGTGGTTACTTGCATGCGTTTCACTTATTGGGATAACCGCGTGATCCTACCAGTACATTGTGGTTATGTACTGATACTGTACTTGCTTTTTCTTTGTTGAGTACAGTGCATCTTGAAGCGGCTATTGATAGACCTTAGCTAGGTGACTATTGGGCGTGATCCGATTCAAGGGTGAGCCAGTTCTTCCAGGCTGCCTTGAGTTCTCCTTTTGTTTAAGTCCACTCTTTTCGGACTCAGACTTTTGTTTAAGGTGCTTGTTTAGTTTCGGGGTTGTACCCCTTGGTCTTAGACTTGTCGTTAGTAGAGTTTTGGTACAATGACTTTCAGATTCTATGGGTTGTTCTTCCGCATTAGTTTGGTTAGTTGTTTGTTTAAACCTTGGAATTTATGGGGACTCCACTTTTATAGTCATTTAAACCCACTTCCGTATCCTTAAATGTCTTAATTTTCATAAAATTTGTTAGCTTGGGTTGTAGTAATGGTTCTCCCACCGGATGGTTAGTGTGGATGCCAATCACGACGATCTGGGTCGTGACATTAAGACTGATAATTTTGTTTAACTGAATATATATATATATATATATACTGTATTGATATCAATTAGGCTAAATCATCAACTTTAATGATACAAATATAATATATGATACTGATTTAATATCAATTAAGCAAAATTAGTTGGGAGGTATATAATGTAATTATTTAGTAGGGTGTGAATGTAAACGAGTATATGTTTGTAATTATTTTACTTTTATGGGGTATTTTCTTAATTTCCCCTATAAATTTAGTGGGTTTATGCGGATACCCCACCTAGCCCCATTGTCATCCCTATTCAAAAGTTAATTCATGAGGGGAGTATTGCTCAAGTCTATATTTAACCTACATTATTACCTTCTTCATGCTCAAGATCAACTGAAGTGTGGATTAGGAGCCCAAACAAAAATGAACCTAGCTCTTATATCATGTAAAATATGACACTTATGTCCGACTCAATCTTAGGAATGAGCTCACAATTTTATTTTATTTTCAAATTCATATAAAAATACCACTAGTTCATTTCCATGAAAGTTTTAACCCACTCTAATAATAACATTATACAATTTTAATGAAAACTTTGAACGCGAGTTTCAAAAAGATAAGGTAATGACTTTATTTTTCATTTTGGTGCTTCTTTAAAATTTAGTGAGGGAAGTCATGAGTACAGGATATGGAAAGAAAAACTCTGGTAAAGATTGAACTTTGTTCATACCACTGATGATATGTATTATAAAAACATTACTATCTCCAACACAAATTATTGATCAATAACTAAAGATATATTTCATACTAAATATAATTAAATATAATTAAAATTTAACTGTTTTTAATATCAAAAACTTCAAAATTACCTAAATATTTGGTTGTCAAATCTCTCTATATTTATATTATGAAGTAGAAATTCTAATTTTTTTTATTTGGATTTTAAAATCTATTAAGATTACCTTGTATAATTATTCCTTAAATTAAATTATGAGTGTATTTGACTAAGTTATAAACTTGTCAAAATTGACTTGCAAGTATTTACTTTAGCTTACAGATAAAAGTTTAAGTGCTTATAGGTTAAAATCAATCAAAATTTATAATTATCCCTAACTTATGTTTTATCAGTTTATAAACATTTTTTATTTGATCAAACATTTTATGATTTAACTTTAATATTTCTTTGAAGTTTTAATAGTTTTCTCCATACCGTACTCCTTTTTTATTTACACGAATACTTCTAAATTTATTTATTTTTCCAATAATTTCAAGGATATATATGTCAGTTATGAAAATGGAACAATTTGTCAAAACTTTTAAAAAATATATCAGCACTTTATTAACGATTTCAACACTTCCATCTAATACGTATTCTTCCTTACAAAATTAGTTTCACCACTCAAAAATGTTTTCAACACCTATTTTTTTTAATTATTTACAATCAACTAATTAATCCAAATGAGTTCCCTGTAGCATAATTGTAATTACTTAAACGTGCATTAAGCTAAAGCAAATGAACTTGTTTTCTTACTAAAAAATCATTGGAAATTTTTTTGGGATAAAATATTCTTCTAATTCCTTTATGCACAAATTTTCTATAGCAATTAAGAATATAACCAGTAAATATGGGTTTCTGGTTTCATGACAAAATAAAACTAGAGTGACACAAGAGATTGTTATTTATCTACTCTAATATTACAAAAAAAAAAAAATGAAATATTAATCGACTTTTCTATTCTTTAAAATAGATTTTACAATTGCATAATTTATTTATTTATTTTATTATGAAAATTTTAAATTACTTAAGATTTTGCTTATAAGATATTTCCTTATTTAAGACTTCCAAATCAATCAAACTTTAATCTTATATAAATCATTTTTTCATTTAAACTTGTAACATAATAAAGTATTACAGTATCTTTGATATTCTTTTAAAAAAAATATTTAGAATTTTGAAATCAACATTATATATAAAATAGCAACTCTATTATTTATGTAGAAATGTTAAAACTTATGGTTAAGTGAAAAAATTCCATCGAACTAACTTTAATTATTCCACGCGACATGCATCTTACATGCGACGGAATATTTTATTAACTTCGTTATGTGACTTCTTTTTTGTTTATAATTTAAGATGAAAAAGTAAAGAAACTAAAGGTAAATAATTCATTATTAATTAATTATGTTACACAAAAGATATATAGTTATTTGGACTCACATGGAAATTTTCTTTTTGAACATGAAAAGAACTATTTTGCACAAGCTCCATACATCACCCCTGTATGTATGGTAGGGTCACCTTTGTAACAAGTAATCCCTTTATTTTAATTTATTTGTTCCGTTTTAACTTGATACGAAATTTTATAAAGTAAAAAAAAAATTAAATTTTGTTATCTAAAAATTAAAGATATATCAAATAAATTAAAATTCTCTTTAATTACAAGGGTTACATACAATAGACCCTTGTGGTCGGGCCTTTCTCTGGACCCAGCGCATAGCGAGAGCTTTACTGTATCAAACAACCCCTTTTTTTCCCTTTAATAACATGATGTTAAACATGTCATGTGAAAAATTGAACTTAAAGTGTTGTTAAAAAAGAAATGTGATTTCTTTTTAAATGAACTAAAAAGGAAAACATGACAAACAAATTGAAACAAAAGGAGTAATTTATTTTGTAGTAACACCGCTAAGACGTGTAGTAGGACAATTTGAATTCTCTCACAATTACTTGTAAATTTCAAACTATGGAAATGAAGAATTTTCTTGCAGAGCGTTTTACTTCTTTTTAATGAGTATATCAAGCGATGACACTCAAATTAGTCTGATCAATAAATTTTGAATAACTTAAAAAAAAAAAAAAAGAGTAAAAATACACAAATGGATGGCCCAAGGTGCAAGGGGAATGTGGCTCCTCCCATAGACATAAGATAGAGGCACTTTTTCAAAACATGCATGATTTTGTCTTTTTATTGCAAAATTCTTGAGATGCTCTAGCATTTCTAGTAAAAGGGCACCTTTTCATTGCAATTTGAGATAAGTCCCTTTAATACTCACCAACAATTAATGGGCTATAAAAGTTTCAAAGATTATCAAAAATGTTATGTGGTTGTGGTCAAGTTAAATAGATTTTCTATCTTTTTTCTTCTTTCAGAATTATTCTCTCTGTTTTGAAAAATATGTAAAGGAATGAATTATATCCAACCCTTTTTGCTACATTAGTTGTTACAAATGCCCTTTAGAGGACTACTTATTTATCATCCACTTTGGAAATAGAAAAAAAAAACTTATGTGCAACCGATGTTTTCACCATTTTAATGATTACATAACATGTATTTTAGCTTACACTCATACTCTAAATTATATTTAATTAATATCTTATTTTTTACTTAATCATGATAAAATAGTCTAATTTAGTTTAAACACTAGGTGCATAAAAAAATTTTACATAAAAAATGACAAGCAAAATCCACAAGAATTCATTTAACAATGCACTGCAACTTTAACATCAATTGCGAAAGGAATGGTAATTAGTATATTCTTATACTGATATTTTAACAATTCTTATCACTTGGACTAATTTTAGGGGGCATTTGACCTAATGTCTACGTTTTTCGTCATGTTATAATGTTTAAAATGTATAAATGTTCGTTTTTTGAGGCCGTCATTTAATCTATACTTGAAGTTGAAACCTTTTTATAAGTTTATTTATTTTGGGAACAATTTCAGCGTGAGCGACTTAAGTTAAAAATTACTCCCAACTTATATATTTTTGCCTGAAGTTTGATATGGCTTACCAAGGTCAACTTCAAACATTTTGACTAAAGTTGTGGACTTTAAAAACTCAAATTTTGGACATTTTTTTCTCAAGTTTTATTTAACCAAGGCTAATTCAGATACTTTTGGCTGAAGTGCATGTAAAATTTGCTAAATTTAAGTCACGAGTATCTTAATTTTTCATGTATGCCTACACCTTAGTCAAATATGACTCAAAAACATGTAAAAATTAGCTAGAATTCCACTCATGTGTATCTGAGTTATTATTTTTTTGGGCCAAAATTGCATTTTTGGATTTTCGAGTTTTAACAACCAACCCACTAAAATATACTCTAAATAAGCTCAAATTTAAAGTATAAGTTCCATATATCGTAAAAACAAAATTCAATCATTAATTTGTTAAAACAATAATAAATCTAACAATAGCATATATCACCCTATTAAAATTGACTAAAATTTTAGTCATGTGTATCTAAATTGATTTTGATTTTGCCAAAAATTATTTTGTAACGATCTATCTCCGTCGTTATAGAAAGGTCAATGGGGAAAAATTTTGGGTCGGAAAACTGTTTCGTAGTAACTTGGATTATCCAAACCTAGTTCAGATTTGGACGAAATCGAAGTCATTAAAATCTAGAGAAATCTGGTAGCAATTGGGTGATTTAATTATGATTTTGATTACATGAGTAGATAGCTAAAGCGTTAAGGAATCCATACGACTTTACGAAATTGAATTCGGGTGAGTAGAACTCCCGAAATTGATCTTAGCGTGAACGGGTAGTTTCAGAGTGTCGTTGGTCGAAGGTGTGTGGTGAAATGGGGTTTTGAAATTATTTATTTAGCTCTCTGTCTTCGTACAAGCCGCTGAGGCGGAATTTCTACAGCTAGGGCGGGGCCGCTGTAGCGGGGTAGGTGCCACCATGGCGGGGCAGTGCGACTTAAAGTCGGAAATAAACCCCAAAATCATTTTATTCTGCAATTTTCGAACTTAAGAGCTAAAGAACGAACTCAGGGCTTTTCTTAACAATTTTCCACCATTCTTGAGGCTAAGGGTAAGATTTTCACTCCCCGAGTCCGTTTTTCAATCCCTAGAACGTAATCTAATGGGTAATTATCGATGGGGAAGAGTTTTGATATGAGAATAATGGTGGAAAAAGCCCTAATCTGGGTATGATGATAGTGGGTATGATCTAGGGTTGATAGAATTGTTAGTAATTTGGGTAATTAGTGATTGTTTATTGATTCCCATTTTAAATTGATTGTTTGTAGACTAAGAACAAGCGGAACAAATCCGGAAAGGGAAGAATCGAGTTTCTTAGGGGTTTCAAGCTTGGTTCGAGGTAGGTGGTGGTTGTGATTCTATGACTGCGTGATGTATGTTTGTTCTTGCTTCATTATGATACACATATGTATGTGAATGTTGCATTATTGATCACATTAATTGTAAATGAGGATAGACGAATGATGAATGCCATGAATCATGACTTGATTGTATGATTATGAGAATGTACTTTGTGATTGTGATTGTGGCTTGTTGAATGGATCGGGTGTTACATTCCGACACACTAACTTGGATCGATTGCCATGTTCCGGCATAATTATGGGATCGATTGCCACGTTCCAGCATAATCATTGGATTGGGTACCACGTTCCAGTATGCCAACAACTTGGGTTTGGGTTCCTTGAGAGGACCAATGACTTGATATAACTGTGATATTTGAGAATGGTGAAATTGTTCGTTGTTCGTAAAAGTTGATGATATTGTATATGTTCGGTGTATGCATATTATTGTATTGTGGTATTGACTTATGTACGTTGCACTTAGTGGGATAGTCGCGTGATCCTACCAGTACACTGTGGTTGTGTACTGATACTGCACTTGCTTGTTTTTTGTTGAGTACAGGGCATCTTCAGACGGCTATTGACAGACCTCGCTTAGAAGATCAGTAATCGTCGTTTGAATTCAAGGGTGAGTCAGTTCTTTCGGGCTACCATGAGTTATCTTTTTGTCTATGTCCACATTTCGGACTTAGATTTTCTAGCTAGTTGTTAATACATTAGTTTGGGGTTGTAACCCTTCTTGTTAGACTTTTGGTTCATTGTTAGAGTTTGGGTAAATTGACTTTCAGGTTCTAGGCATTAATTTCCGTAATTTGTTGTTAGTTCTTGTGGAAGTTTATGGAAACTTTAGTATTTAGTCATTTAAACCTGCTTTCGTATCCTTAAATGCTTTAGTATTTTGATTAAGTTGGTTAGCTAATTAATATAAATGGTTCTCTCACCGAAGAGTTAGTGTGGATATCAATCACAATGGACTAGATCGTGACATATTTGTTCATTGAAATTCAACAATTCAACATACGATTTAACATCAAAATCTACTTCAAATGAACTCAAATTTAAGCATAAGTTTCATCTTTCATGCCAAACAAACCTCATTAGTCAATTTTTATTAATAGAAGAAACAAATTCAACAATGATTTACAATATTAGTAATTTGCATTGTTTTCGAGACCCATTAGATTTAAGTTTACCTTTTAACATTTTAAATTTTTTCAAAACATTATATTTCAAATAATGTAATAACTAGAAAGAAAAAGGGGTGAAGAAACACACATTTTTGTCTGAATTTACCTAATATTGGGTACTAGTTAAATATTTTTAAAAAATTGTGTACCATAAATTTTTACTAAAGAGCAAGGGCTATCTCAATTTTTGATTTACTCGATATTAGACATTATATTATATTATATTATATTTATTCACTCTTCAAATTAAAAGTCCAAACTTGAATGTGCGAGGAGGTGTTGAATTTCCACCGATTATGGAAGGTATGTCAATTATTATTTTTGTACAATTCTCATTTTTAAAATTAATTTTTAAGTTAAATTAGATTCAAAAATCTTTTTTTTCCACGTATGACTTACGAGATACGATCGAAAGAAGAAACAAACTTTTGGTTTAATTTTAACCATTTTATCAACTAAAAATTATACTCACAGCTAGTAGCTAGACTGGCAGGATGGTTAAGAAAAACTACTAACCATCTAATTCAGTTTATTAGATAATAATGGGTTGGATAGCTGCTTTTTAAAAAATTAATCAAATATGGAGATAATATTACTCTTTTTATTTGATTCATATCGATTTGACACTTTGATTAAAAAAATATTAGGAGCTTATTTATTAAATTAATTTTATTAATTATGTTTTGAAATTTTAATTTGATTATTAATTCTTTAGGTAGATATTTAATAATAAGAGTAGTATTAGAAGAAAATGATAAATTTCTCTTAATTTGCTTAAATGGGCAAGTAAAGAAAAAATCTATTTTTCGTATAAAAGTGAAGTACAATAAAACAAAAGGATATATTTTTATTACTCCCTCCATTCACTTTTACTTGTCCATTATATTAAAATAAATGTCTATTTTACTTGTTCAATTTAGAAAATCAAGATATAATTTATCACTTAGTTCTTGATTTACCCTTATTATTTGTTATAGTCATTTTTCAATTTCACTAAATTTATTATACTCAAAATGTTACTATAATAAAATTGTTATGAATGTCAATACTGAATAAGTAAAAATGGATGGAGGAAATAGTAAATTTACTGAATGAGTAATAATGAACGGAGGAAGTAGTAAATTTGGTATTGAATAAATAAAAATGGACGGAAGAAATAGTAAATTTGATATTAAATAAATAAAAATGAATGAAGAAAATAGTAAATTTGGTGCCGAATAAATAAAAATGAATGGTAAATTAAAGCCATAAGTCTGATACTGAATAAGTAAAAATGGACATAGGAAGTAGTAAATTTGGTGAAAAGGGGGAAACATTAAATGTGAGTAGGAACAGCTAGTTAAGTTTTAATAAGCTATGATAGACATGGACCAAAAAAATGAGCTGTCTTTGATCTAAAAAAAACATTGGTGGACCTATAAGAAAAAAAAAGTTACAACAATGTTACACAAAATTTAAAGGAGGGGTTTAATTGAACATGGTAGGCATGTGAAAATAGACATAAACCATGTGTCATCCATGTGGATTAACCCCTTTCAGTTTATCTGGCATTAGCTAAGCAACTCACCCAACTTGATTCTTTTCTTTTTCCCTTTCCACCCCCCTCCTTAATTACAAAAATTAATTAATTTCACCAATATATACAATACTAACTAACATTTGTATACTTAGGTCTAAAAATAATTAAAAGAAAGATATTTGAGAGGGGTAGAGTAATTTACGATCCACATGCTTAAAGGAGCCCACCATATGGAGAATTTATGACCTTTCAAGTGGCTATAACCACACAATTAACAGTCAAGAATCAAATATCAATAAGGGTTGTGGTGGAGCGATAAGTACTCCTTAATTTTTAATCAGAGGTCTTAAGTTCAAGTCTCCTAGGGTACAAAGTCGCCTTTATTCCGAAGGAAAAAAATAAAAACAGTCAGAATCAATAATATTTTTTGGTTTTTCAATGAATAAGAATTATTGAAGTTGGGCTGTCAACTAACTAGGTTTGTCTTAAGAGTAGAGTACTTGTGGAAACTATTGCTTACCCTTAAATTAGGATTTCCAATATTCTGTTATATTGTGGCCCAACTCTTAATTATGCAGTAATTTTGAATTTCATATCTAAGATGTTGTTTGTAATGTCAAACCTCTCTATAACAATAATAATATTTCCATTTTGTTGAGTTCCCACATAGTGACATGAGTATTGTTAGAAAAATCTTACATTGTGGGCTAGATTTTGGGGTTGAGTTATATATGACATGTCTATTCTTTATTAAGATATCGGAGCGAACCCCAATCATGATAGACCTCATTTTATATTGTTCATGCTCTAAATATTCAATTCCAATTGTACGAAGTATTATATGCACATTTTCAGTACAACTGATACTATTTATTTATCTATACATATCCCTTTTCTGGTAAATGCATGTTACTTGAAATTGTTTATATATATATATATATATATATATATATATAATTCCTACTATATATTCGAAACTATGGGCTTTTAAATGACAGAAACATGTCGAATTTGACAAAAGTTATAAACCTTCACCTTGCTAATTTGACTTTTTAACTAATAGCTTATTGGTGTGTATATATATATATTATACGAATTAAATCAGAGTTTAAGTTATATACGATGACAGTTTTAAAAAAGTTACGCTATTGATGTGATTTAATCACTTAATAACATATTACTAATCTATTCTCCATTACTACGTACATTAGATTTCATATGGAAAATTACTTCTTGTTAATGAACTTAAGATGATATACTATAAAAAAATACACAAAATAAACTTCGTCTTTTTTTAAAAGAAATAAGAATCCTATGAAGGAAGCTATATGTGGATTCTAAAAGGAATATACAGTGGTGTGATTATTTAAGTTTGGAATGATAAAGATGAATTAATCACAATAAACAAATATTTGGTGTGATTAGGAAGTTAACACAAGCATGTGCTGAGACTTCATTGCAGCCCCATATTATTATTTTTATTATTATTATACCTCTGTGAGACAAAGCTTTAAAAATACACATGAAAAGATGTTTGCTTATATATATATATGTTTAATTAACATAAGCATGAAACCATGTGAACCTGCAAATAATCATCATATAATGCCACATGCCTTTGTTTATTTACTGTTGGGGCTCTGAAATAAAGATAATATACTCTCCAATGGGGTTAAATCAAGATTTTAGGAATACAATAAATTTAATTCATCTTATATTATTCTCTAATACCCTTTCCCATTTTGCCAAATCAAGAATTTTAGTGGTAAGAAGAGTAATGGTAAAATTTGTTTTTGAATGATTTATAGGTATATATGCGAGCTCTCAAATTAGTCATTAATTATAATGTCAGGATAGATTACCTATCTGCAAAGGAACCTTGAAGGAATTATAGAATTATTTCTTGGTGACCTATAAATAATTGGTTCGAGTCATAGTCGAAGACAATCACTACTAATTACATGGATCATATGTATATATAGTAAGCTGCCTATATATGAAGTATAAAGGAAGAGCTTTGGAGTAACAGTAAAATTGTCTTCAGCTAACTTACAGTACATACACGATGCAACTGGTTTATGATCTAACCTCATTATTTTATAAAATTACATGTAAATTTTTACTAAAATTTTAATAAATAATAGGTTTATTTGAATTTATAATTTTAAAATTACAATGTGTTCAATGTTAAATCTTTAAAAATTGCATGCATAGAATTTTCCTAAATCTGATTTTGATTATAAATTCGAATTGACAATCAATCACGAATTCTTACTCAAGGTTACTAGATTGTTTACATTACGCCTCTCAAAATACTTGATATTTTATGTATTTCACTACTACACATATTATTTGGTTGGCATAATACATAAATATACCCTTTAACTTAGCCTCATTTTACATTTATGCCCTCCAACTTTGAATGTACACAAATAAGCACTTAAACTTGTATAAAGTTGAACAAATAGACACATGAGTTCTACGTGTCACAATATACGTAGGATACCACGTAGGACACAAATTTCCATGTAGGATACCATGTAGGACGTTTGTGTCTATCTGTTCAATTTTATATAAGTTTAAGTGTCTATTTGTGCTCACCCAAAGTTGGAGAGCATAAATATAAAATGAGGCCAAGTTAAATGGCATATTTATGTATTATGCCTATTTGGTTTATTGCTTGCAGCAGTTTTGCATACTAGTGTGTGTTGCCTAAGTACAAAATGAGAAATAATTTGTAAGTAAAAAATATGTATTCATAATATGATAATCCTATCAGCAAAGCATATTGAAGATCTATCAGCTCCTATTTTTGGACTTAAAACTATAAAATAATAATATACATTTGATCAGGGAATTAATAAGTATAATTAAGGATTCACAATCTCACTTAACTTAATAATTTCTTAATATTTTAGTATCAAGTTACTAATATTATTTCTGCAAATTGCTATAAGAATATCATATTACCCAAATCTTAAGAACATGCTCCACAGAATTTCAAAAAACAATGAATTACTAATCTAAAGCAAAGTATACAATCTTCACAAAATCATTTTATACTCAAGAGTAGGGGCGTACGTGGTCGGATTGGTTCGGGTTTTTTAAATATCAAATCAAATCATTTGTGTCGGATTTTTAAATCTATAAACCAAACCAAACCAATAAAATTCGGATTTTTCATCTTCGGGTTTTTTCGGATTTTTCGGGTTTTTGGATTTTTTCGGATTTTTCCGGTAAAGTATTCATACAAACATATAATTTACTTGTACTTCAAATAGTTCTTTACTCCTACCAAAATACAACTATCTAAGGTGTTTCTTCAAAATATTATATGAGTAATGATACTAAAATATCCAACAAAAAATAATAATAATGAAATTGCGTAAAATAAATATTGCAAATTAACAAGTCATAATGAAAATTATCATGATTTAAAAGAACTAAATCATGCTAAAATAAACTTAATAAGTATTAGTTACATGACTAAATATTAAAGGAAATTAAAATTAGATTATGTATTTGAATAAAACAATGTAAAGCCATAGAACAAATATTCAATATTATTGTCATTTTTAGTGTTGAATTGATTTTTTTTTTTTTTTGCTTTAGTATTAATTTGATTTTGATTTAAGCTTTATTGTAATTACCAACATCTATGGACTATAATCTTTATTGAACAATTTAGAATTCTAGGTTTAAAACTTGAGATAGTAATATATTAAAAGATAAAAACTATGAAAAAGTTTAAGAAATATTTAAAAATTATATCAAAGTAAATATTTTTATGTATAAAATAAAATTTTAAAATATATATAATGTCGGTTGGTTTGGTCTCGGGTTGTTTTTTTTAGTTAAAACTAAACCAACCCAAATATAGTCGGATTTTTTTTCCAATAACAAACCAAGTCAAACCAACCACTAATCGGGATCTTTTTCTCGATTTGCGGTTTGATTCGATTTTCGATTCGATTTTGTACACCCCTACTCAAGAGGGAGAAACTATACAAAAGTTAATTCCTTTTTGTGAGATAACGTGATCTTTATATTAATGAATAAAATTACAAAGATTGAGGAAAGCTTAAACTTGATCCATTGTTCCATATCATAGCCAATAGCTGCTTCGCAAAAAACAAGGCTCAGGCAAAAACTATACAAGTCCAGCGTAATAAGAAAAAATAGTTCTAACATTTCAACTTTACGAAGCTTCATTTCGTGAGATTTACGTCTTAAACGCTCGATAATGTACCTTAAACACGTCTAACATGTAACGTTAGGGATCATCAAAAATTCCTCTGTAAATCATATGTCAAAGTCCTCAGCAAATTATGTCTCACAAAATAGAAGATTCAGAAAAATATAATGAAGAAGAAAAAATATTGGCAGATCGATATTCTTCTAATCCTAATTTTTTTCCCCCTTTTATATAAAACTCAACTCATATAAGTCCCAAAAATTTCTTTTCTTTCTAATTTGTTTTGTTTTGAGAGGTGGGGACCAGTAGCTCCAACATGTAAATATCTGACTTCATCTGAATTTACTATTTTTAATGAGGAACATAAATTAATGAATAAAAATTTACTAATATTATAAATAATGAATTTGAACCCATAATAAATATAATAAATTCAATCAAAAAATTTTTAAAGATTGAATTCATATAATTTAAATTTTGAATCAGCTTCCAGAATAAGAGAGGCGCATTAATTACCTGCATGGATATGATGAGAGAGGGACCAAAGTTAACAACAAGGGTTGTGGAATTGTGATGGGGTGGTAAGTACTCCTTCATCCTTAATTAAGAGGTCTCTGGTTCGAGCCCTCCGGATACAGAGTCATCTTGTTAGGGAGCTCTTTACCCTCTAATGTGAGTTCCTGCCGCGAATCCTGATTTAGTCGGACTCCAATGTGGATATCGAACACCGGATGGAAACCAAAAAAGAGAAAGGGACCAAAGTTCACATATATATTAGAAGTTTTATTCCTTTTCTCTGTGTAAGCTGTAACACATAAATTCCAATTTCTGAATTTTTAGGGGGAAATATCAGCAGTCTTAGATATAAATTCTAAAATCATTTGGAATTAATGAAAAGTAAAACTCCTGCCTGCCATTACAGGGAATTGATTCTTAAAAATAAATCCATGACAATGCAATATTAATGCTTCATTAGATAAATATTTGGATTTTTGCGATTATTTTTTAGCATGAGTTGCTAAGGCCTAAGTATCAAAAACTTATTACTCAAAAGTCAAAATTATCTTTCTCCATTCCACAATTTATTTGGGTAAGAAATTTATTTTTATCACAGGTTCACATCAAATCAATTGATCTATATATGCAATGTCATTACGAATTAATTCAAAATTCACTTCATGAAATCACTTAAATCATAGTAATTTGAATTAATTTAATACAAACACTTGATGCATGCAAGTATTTACCACATAGTTGTGCCAAACTTTATTTTTCATCTTAAAAAATTGTACACGATATCAATAAACTAAGATTGATTTTCTCTGCTAACGTCTTCTCTATCAAACTCGTCGTACATGACTTACTTGCTTAAACTAAGATTGATTTTCTCTGCCAACGTCTTCTCTGTCAAACTCGTTGTACATGACTTACTTGCAGCTTAGTTCTTCCTATATAATTTGCGAGCAATTCAAAATGAACGGATTTATCTAGTGCGCCATCTGAAGAATAGCAACGACAAATTTTCTCCCGAATTTTTTAAAGAAAACATCGCTAGATTTTTTTTCTTATAATTGTGAATTAGTAAGACTCATTATTTTGGATATTTAGATTTTGTATTTTATATTGTGTTGTGTGTGAGGAATCAACTTTACCCATAAAAGGAAAAAAATGAAAAAGAAAAAAGTTTAATTACAAGTGGGTAATAAGTTGAAAATGGTAAGGCCCATGAAAGTGAAGGTGCACGCTAAACGTCGCTATTAATGGGCCCATAAGAGTAGGACCTCAAAGAAAAGTCAGTTGAAAAAGCCCATATGGAGTATTATTCTTTTGAGTAAAAATGAAATTTTAAGAAAAAATCTTTTAAATGTTGACTTTCAAATGACAAGCCACAATTGGGAAAAGAAAGGAATTTGTGGCCAAATTGGCTAACGTTACTCTCAACTCCACTTTCTTTATATTTATTTATTACTATTATTATAAATTATAAAAATAAAAATAAAAAACTTGGTTTTACTCATGTCCTATTCTCTCATGTAAGACCCACAAATGGATAAGATTTTATATATACTTTTGAATCTTTTTTTTCTGAGATAATTATAGGTCTGAATTATTCGATCATCTAATTTATAAAATATATACAAAATGTATAAATTATATATTTTATAATAATTATGCATATACTATATATGTAATATACATACTTTTATATATATATATATCCTGTATATATCATGTATATATTATGTATATTTTAGCTATGCTAATAAATTAATTGACAATGATATATATCGTAACTTTGTTTTGTTCGATCAAATGTTAAAACTACCACCTATATATGCATTGAAAGTTATGATTTAGACAGAACAACTTTTTGCGTTTTTGCAATAGTGCACTTCTCTTGTTGTGATATTGTGTTTAATTTGTTCCAAATTCTTTCTTTGTTTTTGACGCATTAGCTTGTCAAAAGTTTTCAATTAGTAAAAAAAAAAAAAGAACGGATGAGGGGTGGGGCGGCTTTTTCCATGAAATTAAAAATCTATGTATAAATTATTTCCTACTATTGTATTACTTGATCCATATATCAAATATAGAGGTTTCATTTTATTTATTTAATTTAAAAAATTAAGTAAGTTTTTATTATATTTTTCTCTTTCTAGCCTTAGTGTTAAAACTACATAAAAGTATTTTCTCCGAACCACTTTTACTTATCCTCCTTGCTAAAAGTAGATAGTCAACAATACCCATTTCAAAAAACCAAGACATAACTAGTTATTAATTTGTTTTCACATTTATCCTTAGTCATAAATATAGAGAAATATTAATGTGGCATAAAAGAAAGAAGTATTAAATAGATAAAAAAAAATAGTGATAAATAAAGATAATTTAGTCAAATTACCTTAACTTAATATTTTTTTACAGGGTGTGTAGAAAGAAACATGACAAGAAAAGTGGTCCGGAGGGAGTAGAAGTAGCCAAATTTAAAATTTTCAAAGCATCACTAATATGATTAGCATAATAAAATACATATTTAATTAAAGCATTTTTAAAGCATATGTCAAATTAATATAAACCAAGTAGTATGAAATGACAAGAATATATTGGATTGAGACGGACTTACGTGAAGCAACATGTATGAACAGTGAAATTCCTATCTTTTTATCTCACTTTATGTGATGCATTTTTTTTTTCAGTGCATCCTAAAAAGAATTTTTTTTCTATAACTAAAAATTTCCATTTACCTGTAATGAAAAATTTATAACCACAAAATATTTGAAATTTATTTTTAGACCATAATTTTTTAAAAAAATTATATCAAATGACATGATATTACTTAAATTGAGACGAAGGGTGTTTGAGTTAACCGTGACTTCTGAAAGTCACCAATTGAGGCGTACTTCTTGGTATTCTAGTGCTAAAATTTGTGAAACATGCGAGAGCAGGACACAATCATATTTCCATTGAGAGGGACAATTGTGAAGTGTCTTTACTTCTATTCAATTGTTCTGACTTTAATTGAATACAGTTTTCGCAGAATTTTATATGTATCTATGAGATCGAGTATGGAATTATGTTTACTCTCACTTTAAATTGAATCATATAACTGTCAAAAGTGAGTGACTGTTCATTGGAACTTTTATAATCCGAATTTTAAGATTATAAGTTTAAGACAGTAAGGTAGTCCAAAAAAAATGTAGAGAACATGAATTTTTATTATCCCTTTCGATTCAGTTTATATACCCTTATTTAACGGGTTACGAAATTTTAAAAAAGCAAAGAACATTTTAAAATCAATGTACTCTTGAATTAAATATGTGTAATTGTGTATAACATATTAAAATATCTTTTAAATTTTGTAATTTTAAATGTCACGTAAAATATTGAAAAATTACCAAAATGAAAACAATGACATAATGTTAAAAAATAATTTTAAAAAATATGACACATAAAACAGAAATAATATTTGCGAGCACTAAAGTATATAGAATTAGAAAATTCCAAACACGGATGCAGAAGAAGCCATGCAGCCATTTTGATTTTCAAGACAGTAACAGCTCCTAATAATTAAAAATAAAATTAACAAATAAAAAGTCACAAAAGTCGAAATCTTACAGTTGTCATACTTCAAATAGAATCATATTCTAATATTAATCCATACTCCTATTTATTTCAGCTCAACTTGCAACCTCAAAATACTTTGTTTAATTTTTTTCTTCCGCAAAATAAATTAAAAATGAAAATTTATAATAGAATATTAATTTCTGCTCTATTGAGTTTCTAGTTATTTGTGCTGAAGTTAAATTAGTACTATTACATAGTAATCATCAAGAATTGAGATTTGAGGATCGGAATTGTACGTTGTAATATTCTTTATTTCATTATTTAATTCTTCCCGTAATTATTTCAAGATGTTAGATATTTATTGATAATTCCGTCATCCCCTGGAACAAAAATTAATAATGCAACCAACTGAAAATATTAATAATAAGAATAAGAATAAGAATAAAAACTTTGGTTTATTAGTACCCTTTTACATATTTGCATTATATGACTTTTGTTTCGTCCAGTTATTTGACCATCATATTACAAGGGTGAAATTGAAGGTGAAACGAAAGAAATCAACCTTAGATCGCGATGAGATTATAATAACGTCTAACAAAGCTTTATTATGTAATAGACGCAAACCTTCACTTTTATCCTATGGATATTTAGGACGCAACGTTTCTTCCTTGTTACAATGAATATTTAAGGATTCGACTCTTGACACATAACATGAATTAAAAATGGTTAAAGATTTAATTAACTAACGTAAGATTCTAACCATGATACTGTAAAATGAGAAATGTTCAAAATCACCTATTTTATACAGTAATTGTATTGTGACGTTTAGTCTCCACAATCGCAACTAACTGCAATATCTTTAACGGCCCGAACCAGATATGCAAATCCATAATAACCAAATTGAAGTTTTAAGTGAAACAAACTTATACAAGGCAGCGCGCCGACTGAGGAATTAGCTGCTTGCAGCTACATAAAGTGGCTGGCTCGGTCTATGCTCTTTAGATATATCTATATATATGTGGAAATGAAAATAGAAAATTATCCAAAATGCAAGACACAAAATTTTCATTCAACTGTGTATATAATGAAAAATTGAATAAAAATCGTGAAATGGTCTTTTGACAAAAACTTTTCCAATTCTCTAAATATATATGACTGAATTTCAAATGAGGTTGGCGATGGTTTCATTATCAGTAAAAGTGCCTTCCTTCTGACAAAAGAATGTATGAACGACTAAAATACAACTGCACAAACATTATACGAGAAATACTGACAGAAAAGAATTGATACTAACTTATCTACGTCTGGGCCGGGAGAAACTCGGGGAACCAATATGTTGTGATCCCCTAAAACTTCTACTTGGAGAGTCCACAGATCCTCTTAAAGAGGCATATGCTGTCTTTGCTGATTCTGGAACAGAATCCAGGGAAGTTGATTCCACAAAGCATGCAGTATTGAGTCTAGTCCTCTCAAGTTCAGACTGAAGTAACTCAGAACTATACTGCTGGGCAAGAGCCTGAAAAATAAGATACAATTGGAATGTAAGTAGACAATTTGGTGACAGACAGCATTGTAGCCAATCAAAGCAGTAAAATTGCAGGGTGGATTTAGAAATGACAAACAATATTCATATACTTGCAAACGATTAGAAGGTGAGCAAAAAAGCATTTGAAAAGAAACTTTTAAAATAAAAGATGATAGAGAGCAAGTGTTACTCACAATCAGGTCATCGGGTGATACAGTCATCCCTTGTTGCCGGTCATCCAGAAATGCATCATCACTTCCACGTGTTTGCCGGCGGTTGTGAGTTGGAGTTTCAGTAGAATCAGCAGCACACTCAGTTGCTTTATCTAAGAGGGCCCCTTGTAATGTTTTCTGCGACTCCCTTGCTTCATGTGTAAAATATGGATTCAATATGGTCTCGAAGTAATCCAACTGCACATTTAGCCCCACAAACTATTAGAAAGAAGTGTATGAACATGAGATCAAATCTACCTACTTGTTCCAAAACCTTTTGGCTACTACTAATATAGAACCTCAGGCAACCAAAAGCACTCAAAAAGCAAATGCAAAGCATCAAACATTATAGCAGAAATTTAACAGCGCAGAACTCAGAAGTGTGTCCTAGAAGTGCAAGTTAACTGAAAATCACAACAGAATATGTCAAGTTTTAGCTTTAGTATGTTATCATTAGTTTTCATTATATACTTAACAATCAGAGACTACAAATTCACCTCAAGCATAAGCTGGCAAAAGCCATTCGCATCTAATGCTCTAAGATCTTTGTCTTGATTTTCATGGAAAAGACTCAGGAAAGTATCTATTAGTCCTTCAACAAGTATACCAAGCGTCTTTCCCAGTAGAGGCTTACAACCAGCGAAGACCTGTGAAGAGAATCAGTATTACAAAGAAGACCAAATAATAAGGAATTGTAAGAATTAACCAGTTCACAAAGAAACAATCATTCATAAAAGGTACAGAAATATAGTTCTAAAGCAACAATATGCCCATAAAACAACGGGTAAATTTTACCTCTGCATGTACGGCTACTAGAGTGTGTAGCAATTCCACAGCAGCATCTCGCACACCCTGCCAAGCCATAGAAGGTCATTTAACATTCAAAGGTTAAAACGCACTAAGTTAATGGGAAGCATCTTTTCTCACCATAACTGCTGGCGCAGCACCCCATTGTACTCCACCATCCAAGAAATAGTTTATAGCTGCTGTTCTAATCAAATTTGTCTGACAAATAGACACCAAAAAATAGTAATTATGGAACCATTATCTAAGAAGTATGGATATTCTTCATTTTTTTAATTAAAGAATGTACAACAAATATCAAGCACAGCACATTAATGTTGCATCTTCCGGGGATATTTTATCACCCCCATGAGGGAGCAACTTATATATCATCTAACTACCTGTCCCAATTATATGGGATTAAATGGGCAAGGGGTGGAGGTTGATAGCAACTTATTGGCTATTTGGTGGGGTGTCCTTAATGACACCAAAGAGTTCTTCTTGTTCTTTTTTATTAGTAGTAGTAGCAAAGATTTTATCACAAACAAGTAGGGGAAGACCCATATTCGACAGATACCATAATAGGAAAATACAACATTGGTTTCAACAAAGTTCAGCCAATTTCTACAAACGTATCCAGGTGTGCTCCCGACAAAAAAGTCTGCAGAACAAAAGGTAGACATCTTATAGCAATGTCTTAACCTTATAGAAAAGGAGGATAACAACAACATACCCAGTGTAATCCCACAAGTGTAATTTGGGGAGGGTAGGATGTACACAGAGCTTATCTCTACCTTTCTGGGGTAGGAGAGACTTTTTCTAGTAGACCCTCGGCTCAAAAGAAGTGTAATCAAAGAAGGAGAAGTAAAATGAGGAATACTATAGAAAGGGGATTGGAAATACTGTAGAAGAACACAATTCTCAAAAAAAAAAAAATACTGTAGAAGAACATTTGGACAATACATCTTTTGATTCTGAGAAGGCTAGGTAAGGTCTGCGTGCACTCTACCCTTATCAGACCCCACCTGTGGGATCTCGCTGGGTATGTTGTTGTATTCTAAAAAGGTATGTGAACAAGCCATTTATATGAAAGCCTGATGCTTATAACTGTAGAATTGATAATATGTGCATTTTGCTACATGTATGGTGCATACTGCAAATATTACTCATTCAAGAATTTCTCAATTTCTCTACATAAAGTTGCGTCTCATTTTTAGATTCTTCCAGGTAAAAGTTGGTACAACAGTTTTAAAGTAAATGGAAGGCGTGAGATGTCTATATGATAGGTGAACAATGGAAACGATATAACCAAATTGAATGATCTCATATAAGGTAGCCATTCTTGGCACAGAAAAGACCTGAATTAGTCATACCTTTGCAAAAGTGTACTGTTCAAGGACCTTCTCTTCAAGCCTCTCGAAAGACATAATCAACTCTCGGATATCACTGTCCTCTTCATCCTTAACCCTAAAGTAGATATAATAATGACATGATGTTTGGACTAATATTTGGCAACTTAACAAAAGTTGTCTAGTCAAGGGGGAAAAGGCCTAGGAAAAGATAGTTGTCTTAAGTTGTCTAGTCAAGGGGGAAAAGGCCTAGGAAAACATAGTTGTCTATGGGCATTACTGGTTTGCACATTTTGTTATTCCAATATATGTTAGAAATTTGGAAAACCCCAGCAACTAAGCTAGATAGATTTAAGAATTTTATTTTGTTATATTAACATCATGCAGAATGAGATTCAAGGTGAGTAGCATAAAAGAGTTGGTTCCTAAGGGCATTGCTAATTTGCACAATTTTAGTTGATGGGATTTTCCAAATTTCTAGCATATATTGGAGCAAAGAAATCATTGAAGTGCTTTTAACTTAAAGTACTTTTGTACCTATGCTGCATCCAAATTTGTTTGTATTTGCAGTACAAGTCACGAGCAAGTTCATCTTTACAATATCCAATATTACTTAAAACCATCAGCAGCTGTAGCTGTGGATCAGCAATACTTCCTGGCAGGGGTTCAGATGATTTTTCTTCTAGTTCAAGATATCCATTCTGAAAATATTGACTTCCTCTGTTGGATTTATTCAGGTTAAGCTGACCTCCAATTTGCTCCAGGTGACCTAATTATAAGGGTAAACAATTTGAATCACCCTCGAAGTTTTTCAGCTACTGAGATGCTACGGTATCAGCTTCATACTTACCAGCAAAATTCAGCAAACAATTCAAGAAGGCTAGTCTAACAGATTCCTGGATTCCTTGAAGCTGCACGTATATTTCTTCCGACTTCATGGCCTCATTCTGCAAAGACTCTATCATTCTGGAAAGGATAAAAGCACAGCTAATGAAAATGCAAGAACCGAACAAGGTCGAACCCACTGAAACTCTCACCAAAAGCAACAACTAGTTCTCTGACAGCCTAAAATACACTGTCAATACAGCTCAGAACAAGAAGAGTTCATCTTTGCTTACAAGAATAATTCAACCTTTTGATCGATTTCCTTGTAACTTTTAACCAATAGGGAGGTGATGTGCCTAAAGTGAATGGCAATTGACGCGAATAAGCCCTTGACATGTTCCACTTACCGATTGGTAAGGCAAGATACAACTCAAATCAGATGAAGGGACCTTTACATAGCATGAACATAGATACAAGTGCCGTGTACGAGACACTGAGGAAACACAAACTCTTTTCCATTTGATATTGTTCTTTCTACTATGCAACACAATCAATACATAACTCACTTGAGGATATAGATGGGAGGTGTTGGAGGATCAACCTCTTAGCTAAGCGCTTGCATGTCTTCCTAAACATGAAGGATTTTTGGGGACTTGGGCAGCTTTTAGCAACCTCAGGAAAGCAACCCCAGGATCATCGGTTCATACATCTCTATTAGATTTTTCTATCATTAAGAGCAGACAAACACCCCACAACTCTATTCTAAAGAATTAGCAATATCCATCTCCCACAGTTTGAGCCCAGACAAACACACCTCAACTCTATTCTAAAGAATTAGCAGTATCCATCTCCCACAGTTTGAGACCTCAGATGCTTCCATCTTATCTTTTTAACATTTCAGTAGGGGACTCCTTTCCTGCAACGTCCATCTGCTAGAATTTGAATAACAGCTAACGTGAACAAATATACAATCCTCTTGGTTTCTCCTTATACAAGACTTTGTTACTCAACTATATTGTGTTGCTAATATTTTCACCAAATTCGTATTCCATTTCCTCACCCCTCAACATATCTCAGAAATTTCCCTTAGCCTCTTCTATTAAGAAAATGTTCCACTTAAATCAAGATATATATATATGTATATAATAGAACTTAATTTCCATCACAGTTGAGAAGACCTAGAAAAATTCAAGTCCCTGGTACATTAGCTTAACAAGCTATGTAATTCTAACATTAACAATGTAATTGTTTTGCAAGAATATTTATGGGATATTTTGTTCTCTCACACTCATCTGATGAGGTTTTTAGCTACTAAACTCCAAGACTTGATCATTGCTGAAAACATAAGGTTCAAGGAAATAGCACCTTGCCGACACTTGCCAGTGAATGGTGTAGAGGGACAGAGTGCAGAACCAGTAAATTCTAAAATCACCTTGAATTTAGTACATAATATGTGGGTTGCAACCTCGACATGGCCACATCTCTATCTCGAGCCAGTGGTGTCAAAGGCGTGCTTAAACCCTCAAGCGAGGCTCAAAACGTGTTGAGCTCTTTGCCTCACTTTATGTGCGCTTCAGTGTCGTCATCAAGGTTCTAAGACATATTTTTCCTTGTCAATGAGCCTCTTCTGAAGAGGTGACACTAAACAATTGATACTCCACTTTATCGTAATCTTTTTTCAATCTTTGTTCATATATTTTTCATTCATGTTTATAATTATTAGTCTTGAACTAAACAAATATATTTGTATCTTTTCTCCCTTCGCGCCTTTTTTCATTAAAGCCCACACTTTATTTGCGCTTAAAGTCCCAATGGACCTTAGAGCTTTTTTGCGCTTAAAGCCTCAATAGAGTTTTTTTGCGCTTTTCGCCTTTGATAACCTCCTTGAGAGGCCCCATACAAAGTAGAATTAGTCATCTCCAGCTTATACTCTTCTTAGTGACATCTATTCTAACTAGCGAAATTTCCTTTCAATCCAAAAGAATGAGCCTAACAAATTATTACAATGGTAACAAAATCTTCCAAAGGTAAGTCAGAGGCACCTTTGGCTAAAATTTAATTTTTTGATAAAATAAAAGGTTTTCACTTGTATGAAAGTGGTGTATAAATGCCACAGCCTTGGTGGACAGAGTTACCTGGTACCTGTTGCTGGTGGGAGGCAGCAGTTATCCCATGGAATTAGTCGAGGTGCGCAAAAGTTGGCTCAAACACCACGGTCATATAAAAAAAGTGGTGTATAAATGTAGAGAACTTAGACAGAATTTTGAGTTTAGAAGTTCAGACTTCATATGCAAGGCCACAAATACCTTTGGTTAAGAGAGTTTTTAAGGGCTTACAACTTCTAAAGGCAACGAGAGTTTGATAACTCCATCAAGTTTCCTCATTCAAGGGGGACAAGTAAATGTTTTACAAATCCAGGCCAGGACTAAAATAAGTGCAAATTATCACTTATCTACTCTTTCTTAAGTCATGTACTAATCCTAAAGTCTTACAACTCTGATCTGAATCACTTCCTAGTGTCAAAGCTTATTATTCATTTTTTTGACAAGTAATATCAAAACAATTTTTAAAAAATGAAAAACAAATGTCAAAGCATCAACCAGGTTACATGATGAGAAAGAATCTAGCAACCAAGGCCGTTCAACCTACTGCCATATGTAGGGGGCTAACAGGAAACTAGTGTTTTTTTGTATAAATATGTACGGTACTAACAACCTCTACAACTTACACATTGATCTGATCCATTGCAGATGTGATAATTGAACGGAAAGCCAAAGGCAATGAAGAAATCGTGTATGGAGATCTATTCCTTTGTAAAATAGATACTGGGACCCAGGATTCATCTTTTGATATCTCTTCAACTGTAGACCGCATCCATGAACAGAGCCTCAATATGTAAACTTTTGAGACCTCACACTGAAGTGTTCGCAATGCTGCAACTGGTGTGAAGAAATAAAATCTTTAGATACCTCTCATTTACAATAGTCTAAGCAACTCAAATAACTTATGTACCAGCAATTGAAGGAGCTGATTCTTTCGCTTCAAAAGCTTGACATGCTTTGGTTATCTCCCTTATGGCATCACTCATGTATGGGCCAAGAATATTTGATTCTTCAAGATCCCCAAATGCATTCTGGACCTGTGAATGTTATTTCAATACTCAGATACATTAGAGAAGAAGCAACACATACATAGAAATCATAAAATGTTACACCTCTTTCACCCCGGAAACATACAAATCAATTGCAAAGTCTAGCTGCAAATATTTTTCTTGAATATGCCAAAACGAGATTGACAACAGAAAGACCAACTATAATGGTACAAATTGCTATTAATGTTAAAGAATGTGAAAACTTTAAAAGGTACAAAGACAACACACTTAAGAGAAGAGCTTAAGTGGTTGTTAAACATATACATCATAAGACACAGAATCTGTTTGGATTCAAGGGATTTCATGCTGTGGCGATAAGAACTTGCTTCCTCACCTGGAAGTTCTTTTATTTTGATTATATCTGAGAGATGTATCTTTTTAATCATTAATGATATTAGGATTTTGAGTTTCACATTAATTCATTTTTTCATCAAAAGGGGAAAGGAGAACAAGGATATTTTCAGGGCAATAATCCGTAACATCTCGAACAGCAGGTGGTTATCCTTGCATTGTGTACCTATAGCACTATAGAGGTGTACTTCTCACTGTGTCACTACAGAGGTGGACTACTCGTGTTGTGTTTCTTGGTTTTCTTACTTCAAATTTTCAGTAAGAAGACTTCCGGTCAAGCTTTCTATCCTATCCACCCTATGAGTAAATTCTCTCTCAACACAGCTGTGAGAACTAAACTTAATTTAATTTAACCATAACTTGGTCATACTACAAAGCACAATAGGTCAACTAGAACAAAAATTGATCCACTTCTATGGTAGACAAGGAAAGCCAAATTGATAGGCCCCAGCTCCAATGGGAATTTTAATCATAATGAGATTTGTCACAGTAAATTTACTATCTAAAAGAAGTAAAGGATATGGAGTACAATTGGAGTGGTATTCATGATTAGATTTATCACCATAAATAACTCAAAACGAAGAGGATTCCATCTATGCTCTAGGTGTCTTTTGTGTGGTGCTGGCGTGCTGCTAGAGAAAACATATTAGTGATCTCAATAGAACCCCTTCCCAGCAAAAATAAACAGAACAAAAGAAGTAATATGCAGCCAGGCTCAATCCTCATTAATTGAAATGCAAAAATTTGAAAGTGACAATCAAATTCTTTTCTTTTTTGGCAGGACAAATTTTGAAGTGGAGACAATTACTAAAACCATAAATAGAAGACAACTACGTACACAACTACTCAAACTTAACATAACCATCCGTACTTTAATCTCCTACCATCAAGATTGGACATTTACCTTGGATTCATAAGCTGATATAGTACTCCGCACCATCCCAGCAACTTCATCAAGAGAATGATTTGAGTACTTCCCATCTCCCACTTTTTCTTCACGTTTATTCGCAGAGGCATTCATATTTGAATCAGAGGATACCTGAGAAGACTACAGAACCAGGAGAAAGGGCCATTGAAATCAAAGCAATTAGCAGATGGAAATAAATAACAAAAATTGAGAGATGAAACTGCACTTTTTTATACCATGGTCACCAAATATGGGAGCGCGAAGTATCTACTTAAGGACAAAAGAGTGTGGTAAATTAGCTACTTATCAACCCCCCCCCCCCCCCCAAAAAAAAAAAAAAAAAAACAGAGTATGGTAGATTAGCCTCTATTCCCAGGAGGCAAACAATTGAAGTTGCTGATATGACAGTAATTGAAAAAATAGTCAAAGCTGAGTATCCGTATCTATCACAGCTAGATACGATGCAATTGAGTGTGATAAAGATGCATTGAGGACAGCTTTTTTTGGTGCAGACAGACTTCTATTTGGGGTTTTTTTTTGGTGCAGACAGACTTCTATTTGGGGTTTGACTATTCATTACTTAAAAAGAAATAGTACTCTACTACTACTACTACTACTATAACAAGTGCAAGATGCAAATTTAGTTGCTTTTTTTTCGAGACTGAACCAACCAAAAAACACAACAAAAGCTCTCAGGCCCTCATTAAATTTGTGAATTATCAGAAAATATTTGTTTATATATCCTCGGTTTTGCACCAGCCTATATAAAGTATACTGGGTAGGTTAATTAATTACCTTCGCGAATTTCCCACTAAGAACTGCAACAGCTACTCTCCAAAAGGCAGGTACATGATAGATAATTACAGCAGTCAACCTCCTTATATAACTTCCTCTGAGAGCATCAACCTTTTCACCAGTAAATTCCACTTGTTGTGAATCACCCGTCAGATATGTATTTTCAATAGAATCAGAGTAATCAGCATCTGGCTGATGATCATTTGGGACAAAAATTAGTACATTAATTTAAAGTACAGTTAATTATCAATGTTTTTCTTACAAAACACAGTTGGGTTTACAGTATTGTTCAAATCTTGCTGAATATGCCTCCATTTTGCATCAGATAAAGCTCTTTCACGCATCTCAGTCCGAAAATTTTCCATTCTTGCTTCATGATCCAAAGTGCATTTCTCAAGCAAACCTCGGATTCTGTGGTTCTGACAACAAAGAGGACATTGCAGAATTTACATCCCATCACGAAATAAGGAAATAATTACCATATCATTCGCCTCGATTAAGGAGAACAAAGTGCCAAATATCCTCTATGCAGAAGAGAGAGGGTTTCACAACCAACCATGGATTTTCTGTTTTTATCGAACTATAGAAATCAAAACCCAATCTTTTTTTCTCTCATAGTACATGATGCACATGCAACCCCCAAAACCTTTTTTTTTTCTACAAAGGTAACAGCTTCTATTAAATCACAAAAAAGGCTGTGAAACCAATATTTACAGGAGTAATAGAAGGCAAAAACTGCTACCCCCACCCCCACCACATCCCCAACCTTTTTCAGATAACTAATGTTCTCTGCCGATCAAAGTAATGTACATGTGACGCTGCAGCATTCACAAAAAATAACAAACATACTACATTAATACTTTCTCCTTCTACAGCATTGTGGGGGATGTTCTAAAATGTCCGCCTCCATTCATCACTAAAATTATTCTATACAACTTTCACTACTTCTTTCTTCTTCTTCTTTTTTGAGAAGGAACTTTCACAACTTTTAAGAATTAAAATTCTCAACTTTATATATTATACTAAACTAAGACAAATTGAAACGGAGGAAGTAATATAATATATTTTCAAATTTTTTCGTTTTGATAAGGAATATATTTTCGAAACTAGTATCCTAAACTCTGCAACAAGTAAAATTAGCAAAGATGCAATGAAACGAAAAGTGTATGCAGTCAAAAAATGAAAACAAGTTACGAGTTCCTCACGAATAGTGTTGCGATCTATCTCCAACAACAGGTCTCTCTTCTTACTCTTATTTGATAATTGCTTCCAAAATTCTCCATTTTCTTGCTGATCTGGAGATATATTTTAGGTTTCAACTTTTCTCTATGGTCTTTCTTTGTTCTTTTTTTTTTTTTTTTTTTTGAGATAAAGGTAATTATGTATTCACAAAAGGCTCATCATCAAATAAATGATGAGCATAGGTCACTTACAATCTCATTAGAGCATATCAAACTACCCTATGGGAGATTACAAATTTCCTATAAAGTCAGCAAAAAGTTCTATATCCCCCATCATATCTTGTTTACACCAAAAGTACAAAAGACTAAGACAATTCATTCTACTTTTTTGGATGTTGTTTCTCTTATCCACAAAGCATCTTCCGTTCCTTTCTTTCCATAGGGACCACCAGATGCAGGCTGGGATTAACTCCCACCAATCTTCATTTGACTCCCTTCTTCCTATCTTCTTCCAGCTGTAGAGCAAGTCCTTAGTGGACTTTGGAATTGCCCAGCATACACCAAGGAGACCAAGAAACAAGTTCCACAAGCTTGTAGCTACTTTGCAATGAAGGAATAAGTGACTATTAACTTCTGCATCTTGATCACACACAAAGCATCTTGAGCACAATTGTCTGCCTTTCTTTTGAAGCACTTCATGTGTTAAGCAGGCCTTTTTGCACACCAACCAAGCAAAACATGAGATCTTCAATGGTATTTTTTTTTTTTTGATAATGGTAACTTTGTATTCACACCAGAAATAACTCATTCAGTAACCACTGATGAGGTGGGATTTACAACCCTATAGGGCATCCTCAAACCAAAAAACCCAACAAAAGAGCTTTACAATTGTCCTATGAAGTCAACTAGACTTACTACCTCCCCCACCATATCCTGTTTACACCAAAAATACAGCAAACTCAGACTCTTCATCTTGATCTTCTGAATGCTGCTAGCTTGCCCATCATGGGATCTTTCATTCCTTTCCTTCCAAAGTGTCCACCAGATGCAAGCTGGAATATATTTCCACCAGTCCGCTTTTGATCTTCTTCTTCTGCTCATTCCTTCCCAGTGCTTCATCATGTCTAAAGAAGTTTCTGGCATTACCCAGCTAACTCCAAGTATGCATAAGAACATGTGCCACAGATTTACAGCTGTTTTGCAATGTAGGAATAAGTGGCTGTTAATCTCTGCCTCTTTATCACACATATAACACCTTGAGCAAATTTGTATACCTCTTCTCTGTAACCTTTCGTGGGTTAAACATGCTTTTTTGATCACCAGCCATGAGAAACATGACACCTTTAGTGGAATTTTGATCTTCCAGATTAGTTTCCATGGCCACTCCATTCTCATTCTCCGGTTATGATTCATATTCCAGTAACAGGATTTCACTGTGAAGCTCCCTTTGTTGTGCAGCTTCCATATTGGACTGTCAGGTCCTTCTGTGACACCTCCTTCTGTGACACCTGGGAATGGGTTCAGCACCTGCAGCAGCTCAGCTACTCTACTAATCTCCCAGTCATTTAGAGCCCTTCTGAAAGTCAGGCCCCACCCTTGAGTCCATACCTGTGCCACTGTAGCCATCTGTTGTAGACTTAAAATAAATAGGTCTGGGAATAAGGCTTTCAATTCCCTATCCCCTATCCAAATCTCATTCCAAAATTCAGTTTTAACCCCATCTCCAATTTTGAATGAAATATTGGAGACGAAAGAAGGCCATAGTCTTCTGATAGTTTTACAAACAGAGCACCCAAAACTACATGTTACTTCATCAGTGATCCAATTATTTTGAAGACCATATTTACGTGAGATGAATCTTCTCCATAATGCCAAATCTTCAATACAGAACCTCCAAAGCCACTTTTTCAACAAACTAACATTTTGTACTTTCAACTTTTTTATCCCCATACCCCCTTGTATTTTGTTGAGGGTTACTTCATCCCATTTGGCTAGGTTGTACCCAAGCTTCTCTTTGTTCCCCTGCCACAAGAAGACTCTCCTTAGTTTGTTGATTTTCTTCTCTATGTTTCCTGGGATTGGGAATAGGCTCATCATATACTGGCCATGGAAGTCTGACCACTGCCCTATCATGTTGCAATGTGGAGACTGGGACCATAGGAAGACTTATTTCAAGTTTGAGAACTGGTGGCTCAATGTTGATGGTTTTGAGGGGCTTGTCCATAGTTGGTGGAACGAATTTGAAGTGGAGGGTTGTCCTGACTACAAGCTCAGTGTGAAGCTAAAAATGATGAGCCTATACCATTGAAGCAACTCCATATTATCCACTTGATTCACATGATAGAGAAAACTTTTTTGCCAATTTACATGCAAACCAGATATACCTTCAAAGATGGTAAGGATTGCTCTAATGTGTCTAATTTGTATCACCTCAGCCTCACAGAAAACTAAAGTATCATCTGCATATAGTAGATGAGCAATCCCCACCTCATTGTCCCTATTCCCCGAGTCTGAGCTTTAAAGCCTTTAATCCATCCATTAACATTTGTTTTTATGATCACGTGATTGAGGCCTTCCATGGCTAGCAAGAAAAGAAAAGGTGAGAGAGGGTCACCTTGTCTCAAACCTCTTTGTGATTGGAAAAAACCTTGAGAGTTTCCATTTATGATCAGGGAGAATTTACCAGTGGATATGCAGAACTTTATCCAATTGAGCCATTTCCTCCCAAATCCCATGTCCTTTAAAACCTTCAGCAGAAAAGCCCAATTGACGTGATCATAGGCCTTCTCTATGTCCAACTTACATAAAATTTCAGGAATTTTTTGCTCAACTTTGGAGTCTACCAACTCAAGCAATTAGTGCAGCATCCATGATTTGCCTTCCTTTCAGAAAGGCAATTTGGTGTACATCATTGTCTTCAACCTCCCAGTAATCAGTTTGGAATGATCTTGTAGACTCCTCCTATCAAGCTAGGCCTGAAATCTTTCAATTCCACTCCTCAGATTCAGTGTAAAGTTCTTTGTAGAAGTTAATCATGGTGTTCCTGATCTCTACAGGGTCTTTTACAACCTCTCCTCTGTCTATCAACCTATCAATAGTGTTGATCCTTCTGTGGGCAGTTGCCATTCTCTGAAAAAACCTTGTGTTATTATCTCCTTGTTTCAGCCATAAAACCCTTGATTTTTGTCTCCATTTCAATTCTTCATTTTTTGCCAACTCTTCCAGCTCCACTACTATGGTGGCTCTTATTATCACTTCATCTTTAGTCAATTCCTTGGTTTCTTGTATCAAATCAATTTCTGTGAGTAAGCTCCCCAAAATTTGACTTGCTCCACTCCTTGAGTTTCTGCTTTAGCATTCTTAGTTTAATATTCAATCTGTAATCAGGACAATCTTCCACTAGAAATTCATTCCACCAACTCTGAAACAAGTTAGTGAAACCCTCCACCTTTAGCCACCAATTCTCAAACTTAAAGTTTGACCATTTCTGCTCCCAGTTACCACTTTCTAACAAGATAGGACAGTGGTCAGATAGCACTCTAGGTAGTAACTTTTGCCTGATGTTTTTGAATTCTTCTTCCCATTCCATCGAGTACAAGAATCTATCTAGTCTAGTTGCACTAGGATGATTGATGCCTCTAAACCAAGAGAACTTCCCACCATTTAAATGAGGATCATGTAGCTCCATCTCCTCTATCCACCTTGAGAAGTCAGACATAACATATGAGATTCTGTTACATCCTCTTCTTTCTCCCATAGTTCTATTGGTATTGAAATCTCCACATGTAATCCTTGGACCTTCACATAAAGTCTTGACTGCAGCCAATTCTTCCCAGCATATCAACTTCTCATCTCTGATATGAGGAGCATACACTCAAGTGGGGTACCAGGTGAAAATTTTGAGTTGATACAAACTCATAAGTAATGGAGTATTGACCAATTTCAACAAGGGTCCCACTCCAGATTCTACTATCCCACAGCAACAAGATCCCCCCACAACTGCCTTCAGCTTCCAAGTAACCACATTTCATCCACCTACATGACCATAGTTGTTTGGCCATTTGCTTCTAAGTCCTTGCTAATCTTTGTTTCCTGTAAACAATAAACATCTGCCTTCCACTTTTTCATTAGACTCTTCACCATAGTTCTCTTATTCTGATTGTTCAGCCCCCTTATGCTCCATGTAATCAAGTTAACCTTCATTTATAAGTTAGACTTAGATTCCTCCCTCTACTTCTGCTTCCTTCTACCTCTTCATTTAGGCTGGATTTAAGTTTTTCATTTCATTCTTTCCAATACCTCTGCTTTTTGGAGTAGAGACTGCCTTACCCTTCCCCTTCTTACCAAGTTGTGTTTTCCTATCATCAATCTTCATCAACAAAGCTATGGTTTCTCTTTCAAATCCTTCGAAGGCCAACCCCATATGTGTTGCTCAAATCTAGGATGAGAATTCACCCAATTTGAAGCTTCTGTTTCGCAGTCTTCTTGGGAATTTGGAAGCTGAAAGTTGACTGGTTGTGCGTCATGAATATGTTGAAGTTGCATGTCTTGCTCTATTGATTGTGTATCGTTTGTCTCCCCTCCTCCTCTTTCATGAGAAGCTTGTTGTGAACCAATCGTACCCGGTTCTATTTGGATGCAAGATGAATTTCTCTCTCCTCCATCGACTTGCGTCGCCATGCTTGTTTCTTTCACTGTGTTTGTTTCCCAGTTCCTGAAGGCTTCGAGAAATTTGGCTGCCAGGTCTTTTATTTCTGCAAGGCCTTTATTTTCTGCCATGTGAATGTCACGTGAGGGTTCATTAAAGTTTATGGGCCTTTTTGAACTCACAAGAGGATTTGTAATGTCTGGAAGATTTTGGACTATTGAGCCTGCGTTTGAGGGGTTTTGGCCCAAATTTTTTGAATTCAAAGTGGGTCTAACAGAATTCCTTTGTAACACCTCCCCACGTGGTCTCCTGCTGACACCACAACTTTACCCTCTTTTATCCTCTGGATAAATCCTCGATAACTGCTGGATAACGGGTTTCTCCTTTCCCTCTTCTACGATGGTGAACCTCGCCGGAATTTCTGTCCACAGTTGCATGGAAAAAGAGATTCCAGCATTGATAATGGCCACCTCCTTCGGGATCTTTGACCTATCGCTTTTCACTTTGATTCGTGCCCATTTGAGTGATTCCGTAGATGTGTCTCTTCCTCAATTTCGATCCAGCCTCCATAGAGATCTCCAATGGCCTTGAAAACAGTCTCTAACCATAGAGGAAGGCCTACAATCTTGGTCCAGATCGTTGTTGGTTTATTCTCCATATTTGTGGCCACCAAAGTTGGGGACCACCACTCTAACCGGACCCTCGAGTTGTTCCAAATCCACTCACTTGCAATCACCTATTCTACCGTGGTTTTCATCGCAAACTCAAACAAGAATTTTCCAGCATCTCGTAAATGTTTAGCCCATGGCTTTTTCTCCAAAACTTGTTTGCCCAGCTTCTCACCTCTGCTAGGTTTGGCAGTACATTATTCCTTCCTTCAAAATCTCCAACTAGACTTCTGTGCAGAACTTCACTGTGGGTGTTTGAAGATTCATTAATGCAAATGATTCCCTCTTCCTTCATTAATGTTGCTTGGGCATTAAATCCGTCCCCTTTTTTATTAGACCATTTAATGCTCCTCACTACCTTTGCAAAGGGAAAATAGTTGTCTAACAACCTCTGCTTTGTACTTTCCACCTCTTTTCTATGACTAGAAAAGAATCTCCCCATTTTGTCTGCTATGTTTTCCCATCCTGAGTTCAAAGTCAACTCCGGGATTATGATAACAGACCTCATTCTTCCCCTTATGTTTATCAGACTCAGATATCTTCCATATTTGTTGAAATTCCTAGCACAAAATATTCTGATAGAGATTCTAGTCTCCTCCATCTCTTCATCACATTTCCTTTCGTCTTTGAAGCTTCCCGCATGACCTGAGTGATCCAGATCATTGATTTCTTGTTGAAAGAAGTTCTAGTGATGTTTCTTTTACCCATCTCAATTCATTCGTACCAGTCGCCCGTCGTTCCTTTGATTCTCTCGAGATTGAAGGATTTAAAACCTACGGCAAAGTAAATACAGTCCTCCATTGATCAGAGGAGGGGTTAAGGAAGGAAGGGAGGGAAGCTGTGGGTGGAGGTTCCCGGTGATCAGAAGGACCACCAGAAAATGGATGTTGATTTTGGATCTAGTTCATATTTTGGGAATCGTGTCTGGGAGTGTTTGGAGATGGGATGGGAAAATTGGTTGGAAAAAAAAAACTTATGATCCTTTCTTTAGTTTGCAAACCGAATTAGATGTCCGTTTACCACTGCTTGAGTAGTACCGACAGAAATCTAAAGAAAAAAAAGCACCACTTCTTTGTTCTTTACGAAAATCGTGGTGCTTGGATCAACTTACCTGCACCTCGATTAATTCCTCGGGTACCTGCTACCTCCCACCAACACAAGTGTTGGATAACTCTATCCACTAAGGCTTGGACATTTTTTTCTATGATCTTTCTTATGACCAGTCATGAAAAGCTAAAGACTAATTAGCTAAGATCTATTAAGGCATTGTGATTAATCTAATGTTTCTAGTATATGGCAGATTCCATATCGCTACGGGTTTTGTTATAATGTCCTGGGCAATCCTCACGTCATGATTTACCTTTTGAAATTGAGTTGGGCCTAGTCTGTTTTTGTACATGCTACCAAAGTCAAACTCATCCTTATTCTTGATTCACTTAATGTTGGGCCCGCATATTATATTGTGGATGCTCCACATGTCTAGGTCTAAGGGTGCAACGGAAGGAGTGTTAGGTTAGAAAACAGACATTGACCCTAACTTAACCCAAAAGCCAACTCATGAGGTGAGGTTAGTCCAAGGCTATCTAAGGAGATAACCACCTACACCATCAACCAATGTAGGACATCATAACATCTTTCCTACCCTCTCGCATGACCATGCCTAAACATCTAGAGTGTGTGGAAAAGGGGTGTTAGGTTAAGAAACTGGACATTGGCCCTAATGCCAACCCCAAAAGCTAGTTCATCAAGTGAAATTGTCCAAGGCTATTTAAGGAGACAACCACCTAACCCATCAACCAATGTAGGATATCCTAACACCTCCTCTCAGCCTAGACATCTAGAGCATGGAAAATATAGCATGGAGCCCTAACATTGAGCAAACAAAGAATATTGAATAGGTCTTATTCCAATACTATGTAAAGAAAATGAACCTTGATCTAACTAATCCGAAGCTAGCTAAGACCATATAAGGAGACAGCAGTTGGCACCTTCTGTGATTCTAACGACCCCATTCCACACACCCAAGACTGGACATCAAGAGTATGGACTACATAACATGAGAACCCAACATCACATAAACCAAGAATATGGAAGGGTTTGACTCAGATACTATGTTCTTAAAACATAGACCTTGAGCCTAAATCAAATAAGCTTGTTCTTTCTTTACAAGAGAGAAATCCCTGAGAACTAGTGGCACGTAGTTCAAAATTTGGTAGATAATGAGCCCCCACTTTTACCCTTCTCCACTTAACTATCAAGTTTATATATGTTGCAGAATTCGAACTTGTGATACATGCCTAACCCACTCATCACACGTTACAACCTTACCACTAGACCAAAGCCCTGGAGCCAATCCGGAAAGCTTGATTATGAGGTAAGAATTGTCCAATATCAACTAAGGAGACCACTCATACCGTCAATAAATCAACATGGACCCTAATAGATTCAAACAGTGGGTTCTATCACAAGTTAAAGAGACATCAAACAACTATGAGTTCAACAATGGATGAAGCATACAAAACTCATAGTGGAGTTACCAGTTGGTATAAAACACCTCATGAAGTAATATTATATCCTATTTTGTCGATCTTTTGTGTCTATTGTTAGTGTCATTAATTTTTATGTTTAATAAAAATTATTTTCAAAAAAAAAAAAAACAAAGAACAAAAATAGAAACAGTTGTTGGACCTTAGAGTCCTCACCTGTATATTCAAATAGTGCCATACAGGATCTGATTCAGGTTCCAACTCCAACAAGAGTCGCACATTATTTTCAAGCTGCATAAAGCATTAAAAGTCAAATATGAGTAGCAAGTATTTATTTTTTGAGAAAAGAGTAGCAAGTATTTATAGGAAAATATTTTAAATTTGTCTTGAACGTTACAATCTAAAGTGTCTGTTAGATGGTTGCACACAAGTGCACAGGGCCATAATTCAAGTGCAATCAAGTAAAAAAACATTGCAAGGAAGACATTGATCGGAACTGTTTGGTTTACCCTCAGTAATCTGATAATTAAGAACTGACAGGCATTGATATAAGCAATTTCACCCTTTTTGAGCATGGAGTATCAGATTTTATATTCATATATATAGTGAGATATCCAACCATTTGTCTGGAAGTTCATTTATCACACTGCAGACTGCCATCAATTTATCAGGCTACTTGTCTACTCATATAAGACATTTGATAGATGATATAGGCAATTTGTAATAGACAACATACACTCAATCCCTTTATATGGGACATATCAACCCCTCAACAAATTATAATTTGAGGCTGTTTAACTCTAACTTTGCTGACTCCAAACAATGTTCTTACCACTGTTGTTATTTGCATTTGGTTTCCTTTTAATTTGTACTTCCTTGTTATTTTTTTCTGCTCTTTTATTTTTTACTGTATTCAGATTTTTGCATCTCACAATGAAAACCAGAAAATATATACCCAGCAAAATGTCAAAGGCAGTGTTTCATATTCTTCAGTTGAAAGAGTATCTCGAGGATTTGTATGACAGAGTAATCCTGGAGTCCATCTTCCTAAATAATAAGAACTCTTTTTTGATCTAGCTGGGAAAAACAACAAGGATAGTTTATGCCATGAGCCTTTTACATACTTCTCAAAGGGGGTGAGCACCAAGAGAACGTTGAGACGCCATCGAATTGAAGAACTCTCCAAGCAGTTAAGTTCCTTTATTTATTCATATTTACATCCTCTGCTTCGTAACTTAATGCTGGATTTTTAATTTCTATAGAAGTGTATGAAATATGTTAGAGATAAAAAAGAACAAAAGGTTTTTTTAAAAAAAAAAAGTTAAAAAGTGAACAAATGGTTTCCTGCACATGTCGTCAATCTACTATAAAAAGAACAAGCCATAAATCTTTTGAGTCTACTATACACAGTTCGAAGTTCGAACATCTCACTGGATACAACAGTAACTGAAAGATCACCCCCCCACACACACACAAACCCCCAAATGACTTACCCTCCCCTGTCCTGCCACCATCCCTACACCGATTCCAAGAAGTTTTCTGAGGCCAGAGAGAAAGTTTAGGGAAAGCTATTTACAGCTAAGGAAGCTCATTCAGTAAATTAACCAGTTGTATACAATTATAAGACACTAACAATTTTATAAAAGAACCCCAATAAAGTCCCGCGACAGTACACAATTACCCTAAATCATTGTGAACATAAGATACCACATAACAGGAAAATGTTTGAGGCATTTCGCTCCTATCACTACTTACTATTAACAAGAAAAAACAAGTATTAACTAGGCTAGACCAGTGCTGTCAAAGGCGTGCTAAAAACACGCTTAAGCTCTGAAGCGAGGCTCAAAACATGTTGAGCACTTCGCCCTGCTTAATGTGCAGTTCAGTGTCTGTTGTCAAGGCTCCAAGGTGAAGTGTTTCCTGAAGAGGCAACACTAAAAGAAATGATATTTCGCATAATCGTAAGAAAAAACTCAATTTCTTTGTCCATATATTTGTTTTCATGCTTATAATTATTAACCTTGGACTAAACACGTATTTTGTGTTTTTTCTCCAGGTGCCCCGTTTTCCATTAAAGCCCACATTTTATTTGCGCTTATCACTCCAACAAACCTTTTAGACCTTTTTGCTTTTGATAACACTAGGCTAGACACAACTGGAGAGTGATATTGTGCATTCTTGCAGATGACAAATAGGTTTCTTGCATTAGAGTCTAATGGTGTATACCTCTCATAGCCCGTAGGTTATCCCTTTTAGTAATATGTGATCTCCATTTATCCCAAAATAGGTAGATCAAATGGGTACGAGATAAGTAGTCAAATAGAATGGCTTCAATAGCTGACCGGTTACTAAAACAAAAGATGTCTGATAGAAATGGGAGGATTAGCCAAGTTAGTTGGAAGGTCCAAGGACAATTTCCAAATCTACATATTGAAAGTTCAGGATTTTGTTTATTTTTAATTATAACCGTGCAGTTCAGGCCAGCTTGAGCGCACTTCGTCTAATGCCAAAGGATACTTGTCACGTCCCACCAACAACAAGTATCAAGTAACTCTATCCACGAAGGCTGGAACAGATGGGAAGAAATCACCTAGTGTAATGAAACCTCATGGTTCTCACCCACTTCATTACCCACTAGGCCACACCCTAGGGTGCAAGAATGCTCAGGATATTATTTCATATTTTCAAGTATAGCAGGAGAAGAGTTTTGAGATCTTTAGCCTTTCAACATTTCAAGTGTATACAGTATTAGAGAGCATTCCTTGTGGACTTCTAGAGAACCAAACAGTCTACCGTAATGTCCTAATCATGCACCGGTCATGATTTTTAACTTTTTAATCATGTTGCTCAGACTCTTCAAAAATGCCAACGGGTGCATGTTGGCTTCTTAAACAGTGGTGTATTTTTGAAGAATCCAACATGGCATCAAAGTGAATAGTCCGCACAACTTAGCTTTTTAATGTTGGTAACTGTAACTTACATTTGTTAGATCAATCTGAGGATCTTCCAGAGACTTGTAAAGCTTGCCTTTAAATTCTTGCATAACTCTTTCAACCTCCTCAAGTACACGCTTCAAAATTCCAACCTGAAGGAAAGACAATCAATCAAGAGTGAGTAACACAGGTAAGGCAAAAACTATGAAGAAATGCGAACAAGCACTCAATTCAGGGCAGACACGACCAAAAAGGATTAAGCATCAGTCAATTATTGCCCCAACATGCCAAGGAGCATATAAGTTATAACAATGTCAAATTGCGCCTGACAATAATTAAATCAAAACTAGGCCATGAGAAGTGTTAATCAGCTTGACTAATCAGAACACGTTCAGATGCAGAGGATGTCTAAAGCACCTAATATACTTTTCTTGATAATTAAATACAATGTGTCATTAAAAAAGCATCAAGGAAGCGATCGCATCTGTTCATTAAACAAATTGTTAGGGAAAAAGCAAAATCATCTATTGCTTAAATAGGAGAAGCTTCTGCAAAGCATTCCTAGACTACAATATATTATGATAGGATCCAAGCATAATCAAACTGGTAGCACAAAGTATAACGACTATAAAACCAATTAACAAGTCAAGGAAAAGGCTAACCACAGAGGGGCATGTGTACAAATGAACACATCAAAACTCTATATACCATTGTCATGTGGAGGATAATGCATTCAACACAAAGCATATGTTAATTTACAGCATTAACTAGGTCATCCATACATGAGAAGGAAGAACGATTGACTTTGCTTTCCTGTACTCCCTGACAGCCAGGTCATATTCACCAGTACTAATGCTATGACGAATCGTGCTGGGTAAGTTAAATAGTGTTCGGAACCTTTGCAGCATTCCTTGAACAGATCTTATTTTCTCAGCTTGAGCCTGCACAATAATGATCACTCACAGAAGGTAAAAAAAAAAGGCAACAGAAGTAAAAAAAAACTCACAGATCAAAAAATTTACTAGAAGTATCCATAAAGAAATAAAGAACACGCTACCTACTTGTCTTTCAAATAGTGGCCCAAAAGCACGATTAGCAATTGAACTGACTCCTTCGATACAATTAAATAAGTGAGAAGTTCCAGAACCTTCAGGGTCTTCCTCAATCCGCCTTAACTTCGATTCAATATCTACAACAAAAACATTGATGACAAACTAAAAGTTCCTACCATAAATGAAAGTAACACCAAAATCCTACAGGCCGCGTAGCTCACCATCAATTGTTGTTTTGCAGGACACAAAGCAGTCAAAATTTTCTTTAACCAACTGTTTTTTCTGCAGGGTACGTCCTTTAAGATCAGTCTTCACAGCAAGAGCACCTGATTCTAACTCAGATGCGCTGGTGTCTTGGTGAATTCGACAGAGAAACAACTTCGGGTCGAATTTCTCAGAGAAGTAGTTCAACCTCTCTGCAAGATTAGATATGAACTTGTTAGAAAATGAGTGCAGAAGAATAGGAAAGGGATAGGTGACATAGACTGAACATTCCATTAAACATAATCAATGAGAGTAGAAAGAAAAAGTATGCCCCTAGGGCTTTGATCTAGTGGTAAGAGGGTAAGAGCACAGTGCACAATGTGTGGGTTAGACATATGTCACAAGTTTGAACTCCCCCACAGACAAAAGCCTAGTATTTAAGGGGAAAGGTAAAGGGATGTGCCAATAATCCACTAGGTTTTGAACCGTGCGCCACCTGGCTCTCGGGGATTCCTTGGTCATCTTTTGAATAGATTGAGTTTTAACGATTTTCGAAATGGTGGTTAATTAGACAGCCTATCAGGTGTCTGTTGCAGGGTGATAAAAAAAAAAGCTTAGAGAGAAAAATATACATAACACATTCTTCTACCACGTGTTTCATTTATAAAGGTCAATAACTTACGTGGGATATGGGGATGAAATATCCATTCTCTTTACATGTCATTCCCTTATCTAATCATCAAAGCTTACAAGTATCCATATTACTCTATTTAAGTTGAGTTCTCATAGTATTCTGCTAAGTTGCTCGGACTCAGGTGTGGGAGTCTGATACGGGTGATGATCTAGAGGTTGGATCCTTCATGATCTAATTTTTAAGATCCAAGGATATGGGTTCATAAATAATTAAAATATCTAAAATAGAGTTATAAAACCTAAACTATGAGATATTATGTAGAGAACTTGAGGAGAATCTTGAAAGGAAATCAAAGGAAAAAGAGTGACATAGAAATATTTATATAAAAGGTATTCTATTTTCTTCAATTTCACCTTAACTTTCATATTGATTATAGAAATCATTAAAACTGTCTCGATTTTCCCTATTGATTTTGTCAAGTACCCAAAAATAGGTTGACCAAATCGGACACGGATCCCCCACACACACCATACCCATGTCGTGTCGATACGGGTGCGGCACCAAAAGTAAAGAGTCCAAGCAACTTAGGTATTTTGTATGACCACAAGTGTCCTTACTTGAAATTCTTAGGAGTCGCTTATGTACGCTTGCTACAAATAAATCAAATGCCCATAGTATAGTCACATTTGTATATGTGAGAGCATTGTCCATATAGTCACAAGATAAACAGAGAACTAGCTCTTGAATAGCTAAGTATCATGTTAAGGAAACTAAGTGTTGTAGAGAGGATTTACTTGGATAGCTTAATGATCTTTTTGTAATTCACTCTACAGGCTTTTAAGGCAATATATAACAAAAGTTACCCTTAACGATGGGAGGGTATTCGAAGGTTTTACTTGACACACCCACGCGACGTGATTCCGTGCACAGGGTTGAGACTAGACCATTATAGTGAGCCTGAAGATTGTGGCATACCCGCCCTTATGGCATTATTTGCATTTGGAGTCATCTGGAATGTCATATACTAGTTGCCCCCGACTCGAGTCAATATATGGCACATATGGCCTGCTGGCAGACCCTCATAGTGAGCCCACAAAGGCACGTCATATCAGACCGCAATTACATTATATGCATAAAAACATAGAGAAAAGCTTTTGGGAAACTCGTGTCTTACAGTTGACCTGGATCGTCTTTGATAGGCCTTTCACGTTATCATTTGTATTAGAAACAGTTGAAGTACTTAACCTAGGCAAACTATAGGTGTTATATATAATGAACGCTTCTTTGGATGTTATGTGATGAACTTATCAAGTCGGTGCATGTGTTTCAGTTTCATATCTACTCCTTGTATGCTTATAATTCTTTCGATTAGACATTCGGTTCATATGAGCTTCCATATTTGTCTACCTGTTATTCTGTCTACTTTACATACTAGTACATGTTGTAATTTTTTGCCCAGATAACTTTAAAGCCTATATATATAGCATGTGTTGGTTATTCCACTCGCTTTAAGCTTATAACTTCAGGCATGACATAGCTTATTTGTAGAGTATGTATTCATACGGTTCTTGTCCGCCCTCTGTTTTGCGGCGTGACAAGTAGAGAGAAAAATATACACAACACGTTCTTCATTTTCCTCTTACCATTAGAGAATGATGCACTAATTTATGTATGCACTTTCCTGTGGGCACAACGAGGCCCCATCATATATCTATTACTAAGGAGTCGTTTGATTTGAATTCAAGTTATGTTGGGATTAGTTATGATGAGATAAATTATGATGGGATTAGTTATGATGGAATAAGTTATGATAAGATTATTTTTTATTGAGTGTTTGGTTTGTTGTATTAAAAATAATAAATTTTAAAAATAATTTATTTGTTTACAAAAATGCCCTTCATGAATATAAAAAGGGTTTAAAGAGATGTTTTTGTCATTTACTTATTTTATCTCGAGATAAGTTATCCCAGGATTACTATACCACCCAAGGGGAGGGATACCTTATCCCGGTACTAATTATTAATCCGGGATAAGTTATCCCGGACTTGCCAATCAAACAAAAGACTTTTTTTTGAGATTGGTAACTATTTCTATTTCTTTAAATCAGTACATGGGTTGTATTGAAACCATATTACATAATGAACTCTAAAGGCACTGTCCTATCCATATAATGAGTCTAAAACATCAATGATAGAGACAGTGTCATTAGAGTAGATCTGATTACACCAAAAACACAAAGATAGAATACAATTCAATTTTACTTGCTGCATGTTACTCTCCCTATTCTCAAAAACTCTAAGATTTCTCTCTTTCCAGACAATCCACCAAATAGTAGCAGGAATAATTCTCCAGTTGCTTCTGTTCTTTGCTTGTAATCCTGCTTCTTCCCAATTCTACCAGGCATTGCCCATGAGATGTTTTTGAGCCTTAGGAATAGACTCCACAATTGGCCAGTGACCTTGCACTGGATGAACAAGCAATTGACTGTTTCTGCAGTTTCCCCACAAAAAAAAACATCTTGAACACAGTGTAATCCCCCTCTTCATCAAATTCTCCTGTGGCAACACCACTTCCTTAGCCAGTAACCACACAAAACAGGCCACTTTGTGTGGGATATTGGCCTTCCAAATGTGTTTCCAGGGCCATTTGGATGCATGCATAATTGGGTGGTTCAACTTCCTATATGCTGCACTTACTTTAAAAGTCCCAGTACTGTTCCCCAACCACTGCAATCTGTCTTTCCCTGTCTCCAAGCCACTAAATTGTTCAATGACGCTGAAGAATTCTGCAACTCTTGGAATTTCCCAATCATGAGGTGCCTTCTAAATATAATATTCCACCCATGAGGTGTCCATAGTTCAGCTATTGTATTTTGTTGCTAAAGAACCAGAGTATGTATGTTCGGGAAAAGTGTCTCCAGATTTCCTGCTTCATGCCAGTCCTTCTTCCAGAATCTAGTTTTAGCACCATCTACCACTTTAATCTTGGTGTTTTGTTTGAATTCATCCCATAGTGATCAGATGGATTTCCATAAACTAACACCATAGGGAGTGGTAACTTCCTTTGTCATCCAATTGTCACTTTCTTCATATTTTGCTTTTATGACTGAGCCCCATAAATTCTGATCATCGTTGGAATACCTCCAAAGCCACTTCATTCTCAAAGCATTGCTTTGATTCTTAAGGTTCTTGATCCCTAAACTCCCAACTCTCTTATCATTGATCACTTTTTTCCATTTGACTAAGTGGTACCCCTTCCTTTCCTTGCCACAAAAACTTTCTCCTGGTGTATCCAACCTATTAATGACACCTGGAGGAATAGGAAATGAAGATATCATATATGTTGGAAGTGCATCAAGCACAGAGTTGATCAAAGTTGGTCTTCCTCCAAGTGAGAGGTACCGAGACTTCCACCTTGCCAATTTCATCTCACAGTTCTCAATCACCCCATTCCAAATTTCCGAAGACATGGATTTGGCCCCTAAAGGCATACCCAAATAAGTAGTTGGAAGAGCACCCACTTCACCACCAAGAATTAACTTCAAATTTTCCTTATTTGGCACTTCATTAACTGAATACAAGAAGCTTTTTCTCCAGTTAACATGAAGTCCAGTTAACATGAAGTCCAGACATTCCTTCAAACAAGACTAGAATTAGTCTCAAAATTTTGAGATGGTCCTCTTCAGCATCACAGAATATCAGGGTATCATCAGCATATTGTAGATGAGTTATCTTTAGGCTTTCCCTTCCAGCACTAGCTACTTCAAAACCTCTTAGCCATCCTTCTCTGTTTGCATTCATGATCATATTGTTGAGTCCCTCCATGACTAATAGGAAAAGGAAAGGTGATAAGGGATCACCTTGCCTTAAGCCCCTTTGTGAACCGAAAAATCCTGATGGACAACCATTTATCAACACTGAGAAGCTTATTGAAGATATGCAGAATTTAATCCATTGTCTCCATTTGAGACCAAAACCCATCTTCTCTAGCATATCCACAAGAAAATCCCAGTTGACATGGTCATATGCTTTCTTAATATCTAATTTGCATAAGATGCCTGGTTTTTTCAAACTTGACCTGGAATCTATAGCTTCATTAGCTATTAGAACAGCATCCATGATTTGCCTCCCCTTAATAAAAGCTAGCTGTTGTGAATTAACAAGTTTGGACATCACTCGTTTTAGCCTTTCAGTGAGCACTTTTGAGAGAATTTTATAAATGCTTCATATCAAACTAATAGGTCTAAAGTCCCTTAGTTCTTTAGCACCCTTTTTTCTTTGGAATCAAGGCTATGAAGGTAGCATTAAAACTTCTTTCAAACCTTCCTTGGTCATAGATATGTTGAAAGGTCTTCACGATATCACCCTTGACCACTTCCGAACATTTGATGTAGAACCCCATTGTCAAGCCATCTGGTCCTAGTGCTTTATCCACTACACATTGCTTTAAACTTCTCAGAACCTCTTCCTTATCAAAATTTCTTTCTAGGTCCTCTATTTCCTCCCCTGTTAGCCTTGGACAGCTTAAGAAATTGTTGTCGGGTCTCCATTGAACATTTTCAGAGTAAAGTTTCTGGTAGAACTCCACTATTTCCCCTTGGATCCTTTCTGGATCTTAGACTATATTCCCCTGAATGAGCAGTTGATCTATGTTGTTATACCTCTTGTGTGCATTAGCCATTTTGTGGAAGAACTTGGTATTCTTGTCCCCTTCCTTTAACCAAAGGGATCTTGACCTTTGTCTCCAGTAAATCTCTTCATTTTTTATTAAACCCTCCCGTTTCAGAAGTAAATTTGCCTTTTCCGTTGCTTCATCTTCTATCAATGCTCTATCAGTGGCAATATTTTCCACAACAGCCAGCTTTTCAAGAACATTCTTTCTCAGTTAGCCAAGACTTCCTTGCTCACTTCTATTCCATTCCTTCAATTTATGTTTCAAAGCTTTTAATTTAGATGCCAGGATGTAGTCAGGTCTCCCAATGTAATCGAAAGAGTCCCACCACTCCCTAATTCTATCTGTGAAACCATCCGTTCTTAACCACCATTTCTCAAATTTAAAATAACTTTTGTTCTTATTCCAAGAACCACCTTGGAGTGTGACTGGGGAGTGATCTGAGATTATTCTCTGCGTGGTATACTGTTTCAAATTACTAAAAACATCATCCCATTCTTGAGATACCAGGATCCTGTCAATTCTTGAAGCTATTAACAACAAATTAGATGGCACTATAATTTAATGAGAAAATGGCCAAATGACCCCCAAATCTATAATCGGATTTCCAATTACACACTTATACTTCACGGGGGTTCCTATTACACTCCCCCCCCCCCAGCTATTTTAAAGTGGAATTATTTCCTCTCTGAAATGTCATTGAAATGTCATTACCAGGCATCTGTCTTGTGCTGAAATACATGCACTTGACACGTGTATTTCACCATTTAATGATTTTTTTTAAAAAAAAAGTTCTCCTCCTTCCTCTTTCTTTCTTCTTCAATCATTTCTTCAACCCTAACTATACTAAACACCATTTTTTACCTTAATAAATTTCTATATCTCTAACATTTTATAAAAACGAAAATTCAACTCACATTTTCATCTACTCCAAATCTCTAGAGTCTAGAAGATAATGGTCCTAATTAATCAAATCTTTCATCCAACTAATTCAATAATTTTTCCATATTTTTTTACATTTTGTTCGATTTTATTCCTTAGACAATTTCAGATACACATTAAATGGGTCATGAACATTCGAGATCAGATTCATCCCGTGAAAATTCCACCGACAACTCAAAATAATCCCGGATGAGAAGATCAATTTGTAACACCAATTTGAGAAACCTCTCTATCTTCCCCATTCTTTATTATTCCTCCATTTAAAATTTTCATGATTAATTTATAATTTGAGTGTTTGATTTTGATTCTTCATGGATTTTAGGAGAACATGTAGGATCCTTCTTTTAAAATGTAGAAGAAATTGTTTTGTTTTAGTTTCTTTTATTAAGTTTGAAAATATTTTTAAATATTCAATTACTTCACTTTGATTTTGTTACTCTTGAATTCATCACTTTAAAAAATATTAATTAATGGGTATGTTTTTTAAAAGAAATAAATTTAATTTGTTAGATATATTCTAAATAAGTTTATTGAAAAATTATTTATTCATTAAATGCATTTGTTGTTGATAATTTTTATTCCAAACATCCATTGAAAAAGCTTCAACAATGATAATGGTGAAAAATGTATAATTGTATAGATAAATAAGAAGAAAGAAAGAGAAAGAAAAAAAGAAAATTAGAAAAAAAAGGAAATTAATAAAATAGGCAACTCACTCTCTCAAAGAGAATGAAATACACTTTTTATGCCAACTCAGCACTTAAGGGGTTATTTATTCTATTTTAAAGTAGTTCAAGGGGTAATAGGAATTCCGCGGAGAATAGGTGTGTAGTAGGAAATCCGGTAATAGGTTGGGGGGTCATTTGGCCATTTTCTCATAATTTAATCTCAGGACTATTTGGTATTATCCTTCACACCAAACGACCCCCCTGATAACTCTTTCTACAACGTTCTACAATTAGCCTTATAGTGATGGTAGGCTCCTCATTTACCATACAAATGTTATTCTCAAAAAACTAATGTCTTAGATACTTTAAACTACAAAAGTTATCACGTGGGAATTAGGTATTGATAAATTTAACATTACATTATGGACCCTTTCTTTGGTAAATACCAAGATAGAGGTCAATTTTGAGCAAATGTCCAAAACAAACTCACACATGAGTACGTCAAGCAACTCTTTGCTGCAGTCACTATTATCTCTTTAAGCTTATCTAATTGGTTTGATACCTCCTTAGAGCACATAACTATATTGCAGTGCAACAACATTGAAAGTAACTTCAGATCCAAGCTTCACATGCTTTCTCACACAACAAAGTGGTGTATTTCCTAGTAGACAAGCACAAGTCATTTCCCTACGGCTCAATCACATAGGCAATGAGACTTTGTCAAAAATCCGCTGGAAAACAGAGCCCCCTCCCCACTATGAATTTGAGTCCTGATTTACAGAATGCCACAAATATGAATGGAAGTGGAGATAAAGTAAACCACTACAGACCTAAAGGATAATCACAACACAAGTTCATGACATATCACAAATAAGGTCCCCATTATCGAAACGACAAGCATCCACCAGATACAGGATCATAGAGATCAATATCATTCAATCCACTAAGTCTTGTAATGGAGTTATAACTTCATATTTACCACTACGTTTACACATACACTTGATAACAATGACTTTGAAGGGGCTCACAAAAATTCTTTCTCCCCTTTTCCTAGATAAAGCTGACCACAAATATGGTCCAAGGAAAATAATGAACAAAGAGGGACAAGACAGCATTATAGAATCAAAATAATTTGGTAGCAGAAGTAAATACCTCGAACATTGGGGTCTAAATGATCTCTGTCGCCTATGGATGGGGAACTTGATATGTTCTCACTAATTAACCTTAATGTTCTGTTGTCAACTATCCTGTCAACAAGAAAACAGCATCCCAATTAGCACAAGTATCAAGAGAAAGCAGTCTGCGAAGCCAGTTTTTTAACAAAGAGCAGAAGTACCCCAATTTTAGAGGATCGACGCATTCCATGCCACGAGGAAAAGACTGCAAACTATTAAGATCCTTTTTTGGGACTGATGTCTTCTCCTGCTCAGGATTTTGAGTGGTTGCAACCACTCTTGCCTCCCTCATCTCACGAACCCTGCGTCTTAGCTGCACGATATTCAATCCATGAATCTCTTTATCTATTCAAGCATGTTTAATAATCAATAATTGTGCAGAAACAGAAACACCAATAACAAAATAACCAATAACACAAATACATATAGCTCCTTATGATTTATGTTTCGGTAAGGTAAATAATTTTGCATAGAGCTCCTTATTGATATGACAAGACCAGAAGAAGAAAGACTAATTCCCTTAAATAAACAATCCAAGCATAAGTGAATTCCAATAATTATTCAGAAGCAAAATGAGCAATCATGGCAAACAGACATAAAAAGAACATTAGTATAGATAGTAAGAAACTATAGATATGTGCAAACAGGTTACCAATTGAAGCAAATTTTTTTATTGTATACTTAAAACAGAGTTACTAATAAGTTACGCGCAGGCATTGATTCAGTGCAAGCACTATTTCGGCAAAGTGTGCACCTTTTTCCTTATAGGCTCTACTTTAAAAGAGAAGAACTAAAAATGAACAGTTCCTCAAAAATTATCAGTACTTAAAAGGCCCTGGCATTACGGGTAATCTAGGAGGACTTGCTCAAACATATATCAACCATCAGTAACAATGAGTCCACAGAGCAGTAGCAGCATCAGTCAACATAGACATACCTCAGATTCATCAACACGTTTCCAGGAATCAGGTTCACCTCCATCCCACAATCCATCATCCTCCTGCCCAGCTCTTCCTCCGCCACTAACCACCCGATTCCTCGACCCAAACCCGCGATCCTTGGACGAATCCTCATCACCAGATGATATACTCAGCATCTCGATTTCCGAGTCATCATCATCCTCCACAGATTTCCTCTGGTGACTACTACTCTTATTCCTAGTCTTCTCCATCGTGGCGGCGGCAACACTAGGGTTCTTCCTCTCCGACGTAGCACCACCGCCCGGTCTCAAATTGGGTTGCGAGGGCGGCTGAACGAAGTTGCGAACTGGTTTTGAAGGTTGCTTAGATGGTTTCTGGTAATTGATATTGCGTTGTGCTTGTTCCTGTAATGCGATCTGTAAGAGCTCGTCTTCGTCGTCAGTGTCGGTTGACATTATTTATAGTATTTGAAGATTATTAAAGTATACTATTCTCGTGAAAAAATTAAATGGAAAATTATAGATGAGAGTTGTTGAATTTTTGAGATCTGTGGGTTGAGAATTGTGATGATTAGTTAAATTTTTTTTGTTGGTGTGTGTTAATATAAAAGGTGAAATGTACAGGGGAAGTGGGGAAGAAGGAGAGAGAATCGGGTGTGTTGGTAATATGAGTTTCAATTTTACAACTTTTTTCCTTTGATTGCCGCGTCGTATTTTCCGCAGAGCGGCACATTCATCTACGGGTGAAATTGCTAATCTTCTAGGAAGTGATAATATTGGGCGGCTTGCGATTTTGAAATAATCGAATTTCAATGATATTGGAAAAAGACACTTATAATTTTACCTCATCATAGGTGATAGTGTAAATCAATATTTTGCGTCTTTGATATTAGGATGTAGGAAAGTTCAAATTAATAAGATTATGACTAAATATTATTAGAGTAAATAATAGACTTAACTATTTTATAAATTTCAGGTACATGCTCGGTCTAATATTTTTATCTTGCTCTTTGTTCAAAAGTTTGTACTTTATAGAAATATGTTTGTCATTTATGAATGTGTACATATTATAATATCAATATTCAAGGCAGATCCACGTTGAGCGAAGGGATGTTGTGTCGAAAATTTTACTGTGTATATCAATACTATATATAATTAAAGGGAAAAGACATAAATTCCCCTTTGAACTTATATCGAAAAGTTAGTTACACACTCAAACTATTATGACGACCTATTACACACCTAATCTTGTTCAAATGGATATTAATACCCCCTTAGAACGTGACATGACAAAGAAAGTGTCTTCACCTTCCTTAAGCAGAGGCGAATCCAGGCAGGAGCGGCTCAAACCTGTTGGTGGCCTAAGGCCAAAATCAAATTAGAGGCCTTAAAAAAAATTATAAATGTTTTATTTTAAATCTATTTTTCTAGCTTTTTGAGATGCAAAGTTGTTAATAATTTTTGTGTAGTCAATCTCTTCTAATAATTCTTTTTCAATCGATAGTATAGCCAAACAACTTAATCTTTCTTGAGACATTGTCGATCTTAAATAAGATTTTATTATTTTTAATTATGAAAAACTTCTTTCGGCTGAGGCGACTGTTACGGGAATTGTTAACATTATTCTATAAGCAATGTAAGCATTTGGAAAAAAATCAAGTCTTTTTATTTGATTATCTCAATTAGAGTATTATCTTCTACTTTTATGATTTCCCTTAACACTTTTAATTCAGAAAAGATAACTTGTACATTAAAAAAAAAAGTACACAACTTTTTATTGGAAAGTTAAAAAGTCATAGTCATATCTATAGACTATCACTTTATTTTCTTAGTTCTAATAATTTATTTATTTTTAAAATTTAATCCTTCCTAATTAACTAAAAAAATGAGGCATTTGCATTTATTGTCTTTAGTTCTAATATTTTATTTTTAATTTAATCCTATCTAATTAACTAAAAAATGGGGCCCCTAAAATTGGGGGCCTAAGGCGAAGGATTTTTTTTTATACCTTGCCAGCCGCCCCTGAATCCAGGATATCAAGAAAACGGATGCACCATTGCTTTAAAGATAAGTCATCTTGAGAATGGGTTCAACAACTTTTTTAATATATTATTTAATAATTATAGAAGTAATATATCGAGTTTAGTCGGATGACTAGGGGTTCGGGTGACCCAAAATTAGTATGTAAATTCGCCACTGTCCTTAAGGTGCGTGAGAAAAAAAAATATATGTTAAAATGACAAATTTGAACACATGGCACTATTTTATTGGAATGATATAATTATGTATTATAATTTTTAATATATTAATTATTTCAATTTTCTTTCTTTTTTAATCTTTTTATTGGCTGCCCCAATTTCTTTAAAGTATTTACATTTTTCTTTATTTTGAGTTCTTCTTCTTCTTAAGGAATCACAATATTTGTTACCATTGATTGTTTGATGAAAACACATCCAACACTCTCCCCTTAAAGAGGAACTCTAAAAAGAGATAGAAAGGAGTGGAGAAGATGATGACTTCCATAGAAAAGTTAATAATTTTCAACTTAAAATTCATGATTTTTCCGTACGAACTCACCGGAGGATTCATCGGATAAGATTATCAAAAAATAATCATAGAAAGATAATGATTTCTATTGAAAATCCTATAACATTAATGCATAAAATTCATGATTAGATTGCCTAAATTTATCAAAACTTCATCGAAGAAAATGATTTCTCCATCTTTGTCTTCTCTATTCTCGTCGGAGCTTTACCTACAACCACCACAATTTATTTTTATGTCACAAATCATCAATAGCATATTTAATTAATCATTACACACAAAGAATATTAATGAAATGTTTGATTTACATACATAGTTATCAAGATTTTTAAAGAATTTTATAGATCTGAAAATTTTATTTGTTCCACCGACAATAATGGTGTTGTCCATTGCCTATTCCCACTGCCAACATCTCCATACTTCATAATCTACTTACTGACTCCTATTTTCTCTTCAGATTTTTATCTTTTCCTTAAATTTATGAACATTGGAGAAGAAGAAGAAAAACATTTTAAAAAGAGAAATGTATGGTGAGAGGAGGATAATGCCTAAATTTTTAATTTTTTTGCAAAAGTTTAAGAAAATATCAAGAGATAAAAATGTTTTTAAAAATTAAAAATAATATTATTTATCTATGAAAATGCGTGAACACATTTTTTTTTATATAAAATTGAGATTGTCTTCGAAAGGGGGTATTAATATCACTTTGAACAAGATTAGGTGTGTAATAGGTCGCCACAATAATTTGAGCGTGTAACTGATTTTTCGACACAAGTTCAAAACAAATTTTATGCCTTTTCCCAATTATGTATAATAAAATGATACTTTCTTAGAAGTCTAAAGGCGCGTTGATTCACTATTTGATTTTAGTGTTTTGGATCGCGGGTTCAATCCTCAAGCAAAGCTTTTTTTGCAAAATAAATACTCATACTAAAATAATATGCCTAAATAGTCTTGAACGACAAACCTCCTTTTGCTTAAAATTAATGAAAACCAATGAGTTAATGACATAATTTATTTATGAAAACAATAGTTAAATTTTCACTGTTACCATTTCTTTATTCTTATCTTTGATGCACTTTATTTGATTCATGTCACAGATTGTCATTCTTTTATACTTATCCATATTTTTCCACTTGTTTTTGTTGTTTCTATTTTTCACTAGCATCATAAAATAAAATACAATTCATTTTTTTATTTTAATTTTATTAAAAAATAAAAAATACTTAAAAAATCTATAGCTAAAAACACCTTGATTGAACAATATTATTGGCATTCCTGTTCAAGTGCACATACTATTTTTTTTTCTACATTAATGCTTCCGGAAAAAGGAAAAAAAAAGACATTTTCGTGTAATAAGCTATATGGTCATCCAACATCAATAAGCATTCATGATTATTTTAGCTAAAAAAATATAATTTTCGATGCCTATTTAATGATCGTGACAATTCTAAATTTTTAAGAAAAATATTTTAAAAAATTAAAATCAATAGACCTAACCCACCCTAAATTCGACTCATAATTTATCTGACTCCCATCCTAAATTCGACAAATCGATTATATAAGAAATACCTAATTCTCTTATATATAAGGGGTTACAAGCACACAACTTCTGGATGGCATATCTGTTTTGCCTATGTGCTTGTAGCCAAGGGTATGGGCCCACTTTGATACTATTTTTGTTTTAATTTATTTGTCTCACTTTACTTTTTAATATGTATGTTTAGATATTAAGTATTATAAATTATAATAATTAACAATTTAATATATTCAGTTATAGATTTAAAAATACATATTAAGTAAAAAGCCCAAAATAGTCCATCATCTTTGGGTTAAGACTCAAAGTCATTCTTGAGTTTTCACATGGAGCATTTATAGTCCCTCATGTTTGCAATATTGGTGCACTTTTGGTCTTCCTTCAAAATTTTGCCTATTTTTTAACATTGATTTTATTCATAATTTATGTATGGAATGTTTAATCGTCATTTTATATATTTAGTAGAAATAATAACTCCATGTGAGAGATTGTGAGAAGAAAAACACCTTATTTTGTTTAGTAGAAAGCGTATTGCAGTTAAAGTGGAGAGGTTCATCACGACGATTTCACGTACAATAATTTTTCTTTTCTTGCAATGTCATATGTTAAAATGTTCTTAGTTTAGCTGCAGTAATATTTATACTGAACAGAACAAGGTGTTCTTCTTCTCACCTTCTCTCATATAGAGTTATTATTTCTACTAAATATATAAAAAGACGATGAGACATTCCCTATATAAAATTATGAACGAAATTAATGTTAAAAAATAGGCAAAAGTTTAGAGAAACACCAAAAGTACACCAATATTGCAAAAATGAGGGACTATTAGTGCTCCATATAAAAACTTCAGGTTAACCCAAAGATGAGGGACTATTTTGGGTCTTCTCTCCTATAATTATAACAATTAACAATTTAAAGTATTTTCAAAATATATTAAAAAATTTGATTGACTTTTGTAATTCTATCAGTGTCACATAAATCGGTATAGAGGGAATAACAAATTTCATTTAAAAATTATGAAAAAAATACTATAAATCACAATAATTAAAAAGTATATCGGCAATCTTTCCGTTCCATTATCAAGCATGTTCACAAGAAGTAAGCCACTGATATCATATATAGATGTTAGTTAAGAACCTATGAAAGAAAACAATGCTATGAGAAGCAGAAATCATCTAGCAGAAAAAATTAGCTTCATTCTAAATGGATGAGACATTACAAAAGAACTTTGATTTAAAATGAACAATAATAAGCCAGAACTTCTCTATTCAACATTTTATTGTTGATGAGAAATAGATACTTCAAGAAAAAAGTTAGAACAAGCCAGTAATGTGAACGTATTATCGCGTCACAGCAGCTATTGTGCAACATAAACAGTAACAACTTGCTGTAATTTGAGAAACTTGATATCTGCACCAGCAAGAGCAGTGAAGTGATTACATGGTATACATACATCTATCAGTTTTGCTCTTCAGCAGCGTAGAGCTTTTTTATCTCCTCAACGTCATCATAACTACCAAGAAATATAGGAGAGCGTTCGTGTATCTTCTCTGGAACTAAGTCAAGTGCCTGCATAATAACATTACTACGAGTGTCACGTTCTAATAATAGAACAAAACGCTAGCTTCTTGTATTATTATACTGTGACTAACAGACAGAATTCTCAGATATTGTACCCGTTGCTTCCCAGTAAATGCTTGGCCTCCTGCTTGTTCCATCAGAAATGACATGGGAAATACTTCATAGAGAACCCTGTTTCATATATTTCATTAGCAAAGGTTTCTGTGAGTTATTGCAAAGGACATTCTTCAGTGACTCCGAAAATGTGCATAACGTACCTCAGCTTCCCGTTGGGGCTTTTCTTATCTCCGGGGTACAAGAAGATGCCTCCATAGAGTAATGTACGATGAACATCAGCAACCATACTGCAAATTAGAGTCCAGATTCGACTAAGTTGATTAACAATATGTCCATGGAAACAAAAGCAATTACATACAAAGTTAACAATTCCAAAGATATAGGGAAATCACAAGAAAAGAACAAACAAACTAAAATTGAAGCAACATCAGTTCCAATCCGCTTTACAAGAATCCACTGAACTCTTTGCACGAACGGTCAAATAGAAGGATTCGTTTAATAAGAAATCCAACAAAAAATCTCCATTTAACCCCGTCTGCGGATGCAATGTGAACCTTTTAACATTTGAATATTTCAACCACAGTAGGCTTGTAATAGTTGTAAGATCGTCAAGTAATGATTCCTAAAATTGTAGCTGTCAGTTGGAAATGACCAGAGATAAAATACATATTTAGTTAAAAAGTATAGATAATGGAATCCTGACTTTATCTCTTTGAAGAAGGACGAACAGGGAGCTTGATATTCCGTATTGCCCCATGCCCAAAAACGTAATAAATAGAGATCCAAACTCAACAGATCTCATCTTCAACCATTTTTTACATATATAGAGAGTTTCAACTTTACAGCACATCTCAAATTTCTTTCATGATGCTGACATTACTGCCTAGTATGTCAAGTAACAGAAATTCCGTCATGATTATGTGATTCAGATTGCAGGTTGGTGAATTGGATCATACAAGACATGATAACAACATAAACCATGCAATCTAAGCATCTATAAAGTTTTCAATTACCTTCCAATATATCTCAAAGATTTTGGTGAAGAACCATCAGTGGGATACTTGCAGCTCTGCACATATCTGAAATTAAAAGAATGGTAGGATATCATGAACACGGGAAACAAACTTATTAGCTATTGCTTTCCAATAAGCGTACTTGGATGTTGGACCGTCCCAGTTCTTGGCATTTCCTTCATTCACTGAATAAATCTTCCCTTTCTTAGGAATCTGCACGTAAAAGCAAAACGAAAACCATGTTAACCAGAAATCATAAAGGAAATAGGGCACCAGATATGCTAAGCCAATCTTATGTTAGGCCGTATGTGTTATTAACAGAACCGAAAGTTGATTATGTGTGGTCCAAAAGCCATTCAAGTCTACAACCCGAGAGAAGCCAGTAGACCATTTACAACACACTTAAGATTAATAAATGATTATCTCGATGGCATTTTCTAAAAATTGATTAGAACATTTTCCATCAAGATTTAAGTTCTAAGACAATCTTGAGTAACGAAGTACTGATCAAGATTATTAGTCAACAACAAGTTCTATGTTCTAAGGCCATACAAGGAGCTAAGGAACGGCGTTACCTTGATGTCAGGATGAGTTAGGATAAACTCGCCAAGAGAGGGATCAAGGGTAAAACCATTAACTCCAGATCCAGTGCTCAAAACTAGCTGCAAACAACGGAGCTCGGAAAATCTTATTACTTGTATTTCCAACTCATCATTGTCTTAAAAGAATTAAAATACTTTAGAGTATATTAAACTTAAATGTGAGCCACATACCGTACAAGAACTTCCATACATGCAGTAACCAGCAGCTAACATGTTCATCCCAGGTTGCAAGACATCATCTAGTGTTGGTTCATGACCGTCTTTGATCATGTAAATCCCAAAGATCTATATAAATGAGACATATTATTCATTGTGACATGAAAAAGGATATAGTGGTGGATAGCCAAGTAACAACAACATAAATATTTCTCAAACTAGAATCATACCGTTCCAATAGAAACACCACAATCGATGTTTGATGATCCATCCAGAGGATCAAAAACTACACAGTATCTGTCATTAAAATTGCATCAATGGATTAGTAATTAGTTCTTAAAACATAATGATAAATGTCAAACTAGAGAGATCGAACAATAGCACTCACTTTCCACGGTTAGCTGGCTCCACAAATGTGGCTTCTTCATCTTCTTCAGAGACAAGAATGCACTACATAATTTGACATCTTTTAGATTAAAATCACCATATATTTTCACAGTGTACTAATAAAATGAGTGTCTCAAATCTTACTGTTCGGCCACTGCTAACCAAAGCCTTGATAAACACTTCATTTGAGAGTACATCGAGTTTCTTTTGATCTTCTCCCTACAATTAGAAATCAAAACCAGAGTAATTCCAAAGTTGAAACAGATTGGAAGCTTTAATATTATAAGAGCAGCGTCTTCATGAACTTGCCTGCACATTAGTCTCACCAGCAAGTCCTAGAAGTTTGGCTAAACCTGCCTGGAAAGATGTATCAACTTGTAAATATATCAATACAGGAGTAAACGGAAAAACACAACAAGGTATAACACATGTTACACAAAAACAGATTCATTCTACAGAAGTTTCCTCTGCCTTGTACATTTTTGTAATAATGAAAAGTTAGTTAGAAACACCTACTGAGCTCTATCCATCAGTACCTGCAGTTAACTTATTTTCTTGCACTACAACTTCATTAATCTGCATAGCTGAAAATAATACAGCGGATAGAAGAGAGGAGGAAAAATTGATATTCCTCCACTAAATTGGCTGCTATTAGGCAAATAAATCTGATGCATATTTCTAAAAAAAACTTGTTAGATTTTTTCTCATTTTTGTGATTAATGCCTTATTGGAGTCAACATGATGTATGTAAATATAGCTGTTCTGGTCAAATACATCCACTTCACCTGAAAAATCAGGTAGACATGAATGAATGATGACCAAAACTAATTGAGTTAATTCCTCGGATGGTAAACTACAACCAAAATCACTTCTATGTTCTTTTATCAACAAAATCATCCAACTATAGTTGCTTCTTTTTTCACTCAGATAAGTAAGAGGCACCACAAATGCAGTGGTTGGCATGTCATATCATATTAAAACACATTTTTTATGATAAGACTCCCTTAATGCATACCCCTTGTTGTTCTTAACCTGAGACCCTGACTTGTATAATAAAAGAAAAACAAAAAAGTGCCATATTTTTTTACAATCCTTATATCTAAGTCAGTTTGCCCACGCCTCAAATCACTATTTTTACAGTGAACTAGTGGGAAATATGGAACCACAAGCACTTAACGGTGACCATTGAATAAGCTATGCTATAGAACATGATTTTTCCACTCCTGAACTAGCTTACAGAGAATAAATGATCTAGTATAAATTTGAATCTAAGATATATCCACAACGTGGTTGGGTTACTAGTAGACGCCACCTTTGTCCAAACAATTGGATAGAGAAACATGCAAAATTAAAGCGTCACCCTCTTCAATAACCACACACAAATTAAATGAAAATAAACAATCAAAACAGAGAAGTTGATATCCGGAAAAAAAAATAAAAAGAAAAGGAAAAACCTTGTTAACAGCAGTGCATACGAACTTGCAGCCAAGAACAATGTGACTGAGCAAAATACTGAAGTCTCCACGGGATTCAGGGTGCTTCGTCTGCTCATTCAACACAAACCTTGTTATCGTCATCAAATCCGTCCGGTGTGCATCCGCCGCGTGATCCATCGTGCTTCGATTTTTATGTAAGAGATTGGGCACGCAGTACTACTAAAATGCTCATATATATATAAAGAGAGAAAAAAGAGAAAAAAGAAAAGAGGAATCTCAGAGGATGCCACGTGGAAAGAGGAGAGTGATGCATGGGATCAGTGGTTGGCACTAAGATAAAGCGTGATCCAATTCGTAATTTCTGTAACTGATTTGTTTTTCGTCTCTGCTTAATTTGTTTCTATCTCTCACTGGCTGCCTAGCTCTTCATTATCCACGTCACATGATATTTCAGTGAGTTATCCTTATATTTTACAGGATTGTTGAAAAAATAAATATCTCTACATAGATATATTTTGTTTCTTGTTATAAAATATATTGATATCTGATATCAAATTTATCTAAACTCCTAACAATAGGCGGCGAAAGCATATCAAGATAAATATCCTTTAATCGATGTTAAATATATAAAGTTGAAATTAACGTACTGTTTGAATGATTGTTACGTATTTTTTGATATACAGTGCAGGTAGTAACCGGGCTATCTAATCTGATGGCAAAGGAAGTGTAGGATGACATGTGGGAAGAGGAGAATGATACATAGGATTAGTGGTTGGCACTAAGATAATGTGATTCTCGTCCTTATGCTAACTTCTGTTCTTTTCGAAACTCATTATTTGTTCTCTTTATTATATGTTTTGTTTCTATATCCCACTGGCTTGGCATGGGTCTTCTTTACCCACGTCACATATTTCGTGGACTTCATAACTTTAGAAAATATAATGAATTGGATAGGAGTAATAAATTGGTTTCCGAGAGACCATCGGCTCAAATAGGATTGAAAAAAAAGTATTGATTTTACAACATAATCTTTGGTTTCCTCCATTTTAATTAAGCTGAGGAACATGTTGATCTAAGAAAGCCTGAGCCAAATTACTGAAGCTTGTACTAACTCCACCTGCAGCCGCATAACTTTTGATTGCATCAATTACTTCTGGCTTTAAGATCTCTTCCTTGTTTGATGCATTGCATAGATAATACAATGCTCCAAGAGCATAATTCACCTGCCCAGTTTGAAGTTCATTTGTGTCAAATCCATGCACATACACCCATATACATTGAGCCAGTGGCAGAGCAATGCTTTTCACCGGGGTGGGGGTGGTTCAGAAACGAATATGTAAAAACACATAATGAAGCCCAACGGAATTCAACATCTACTAATATAAATTAGATTTAGCTCCCTAGATCCCCCCCCGCCTGTGTGATCTATATGCATATGCAAACAGATATCATTTTTTATTGTTCGGATAAATATGAGGAGAGCGACATTCATATTCTGTAATTGCTTGCCTTGAGAAGTAAAATTGACCACCAAAGTGTAAGCCAGTTTGAGACTGACGAACACAATTAGTAAATTTTGAAAGTCTCCGTGTGCAAAACATCTAATTCCAAATGAGATAACAACATTTTATTCTGGATACAGCCTAAAGTAACAGAAGTTCGTATGATGCCAAACATTTTTTTTTTTTTAAAAAAAAGACCAAGTTCTACAGAGGTGACATGTCTGATGCCCTGAAATATTCTTATCAAAGTTATCGACAAGATTGACGGATCAATGCTACTCAACAGTTGAGTTTCTCACTACGTATATGTGCCATTTTAACAAGTGAACAGCAAGCACTCAATTACCAAGAAGACCACAAAATGTTTGTTTATGTCTTACCGTGTTCCTAACAGGACTTGACAAACACTGGATGACGAGAGGGATACCATCATTTTGAGTGACAAGAGCAGCATTAGCTGGATCTGCAAGCACAAACGCTTATTGAATTAACTTTTTGGAGAAGATCACAGGAAGTCTACTGTGATTCGAAGCAGAACCAACAAAAACAAGTTCCAAATCATGGAATCAACATAAAATCCAAAAGCTTTGATCTTTACCAGCACAAGCATTGCAGATTCCTCCAATCCCAAATTCCACAAGCTTCTCACTAGGCTCAGTTAAACAGTCAAGAAAAAGTTCTATAACATTAAGCTGTTTAATATTACAAGACACGTTGAGGCAACCAGAAGAGAAAAAGATGATTGAATAACAAAATTAAACTACTCATCAGAAGATTCTTGACCTGGCGCAAAAAGGTAAAGTTGAAAGGATCATATGCAAAGTTCGCCAAATTAGCAACAATCTTCTCTTTTGTCTCTGTAATAACAAGAATGTATCAAACCATATAGATGCCAAAAAAAGAAGTGAAAAAAAGCAGATTGTAGTTAATCAATTGGCTACCATATATGCTATAATCTTGACAAGCGTGAAATTAACTTTCCACTTAACAGCCACAAAAATATCAGACTAACAGACTCTATTAGTTAGCATGACTGATTGCTCTGCTGGTCCAATCATTGATCATGAAACTTTCTACAAAAAATTGGGTAGGCCACGAAGTATATTTTCTGAGGTAGTAAAATTTTATGTTTCAGAAGGATCTTTCTGGTATTAAAGTCTTCAATCTGTGACGCAGAAGCCCATTCTTCATCTATGCAAAGATGAATTACTACTTCTTCAACCAAGATATTGCACTTGACTAAACAAGAAGGTCCATATGATATTCTGATAGTACATTTTGCCTCATTTCAGCAATCCAAATTCGGTAGATACAGCGCAAATCAGTTGAATAAATCTCTAAGCATACCTTCAGCAGAAGCATTCTGAAACAGAGTCACCAATTCCTGTATCAAGAATCAAAGAACTGATTGGGCAAACAAGCAAACAGGATCTATGCTAATAAAGGAATTGTTATGCACAATTTTTACTTAGTATCAACATAAAGTTTTGCAGTTCCAGTGTTCTTTCTCTCATAGCGTCAGGCAATTAATATAGTGAGTTGCAGGATTAACCTGAAGGTACTTCACCCTTGGAGTCCCATATTTTCCAGTGCGCTCTTCTTGCCTTTGGCTATTTGTAAACATGTAAACTGCAATAAGGGAAGAGGAATATATAAAAATTAAACATTTTTAACATTTAACAACCATACACAGACTAAGATTACAGCAGCCATATAACTATGCATCATGCAAATAGGATTTGATACTACATATAAAGTCTCATTTACTGTTGGTTAGAGCAATGAAAACGAGCTAAGAGAAACTCCTGTAGGAAAAAGCAATTATTTATCCTTGTATTAATAAGATCATTCTTCTTTTCTTCTCAACCCTTGCCACAACTGAAATCCCTCTCACTGTTGCACCCTCAGCTCCTCTTAACCAGTCCCAAATGAATCTTCCTTTCTCATAGCCTCGAATCTTCCACTTTCTGTTTCTGTTTGCATATAAATTCAGATACAGAAATTATGATAAACAGGAGATTTCTCCGAGAACAAACTCTCACTCAACTATGGTTCAATCCCATACTAGTTATAGGTTGACTATGAAATCTTCTATATGCATTCCTCTCTAGTCAGGTCTATTTCATTCAATTACTAAATAATTTTTCCTAAACCATAAATTAGGGATTCTCTCTATCCCAAATTTCTCCCCTACAAGTTAGCTAGCTTAACCACAAATTCACAAATATTTATCTCTTGCTTCTGCAGTATTCAATTCTAACTGGTTGCTACAAGTTAATAAAACTTTTCCTCTCAAGAGAAAGAGCCAATAACTTAAAGCCAAAAAGGAAGGAAAACTTTGATACTTTCAGCAAATTCAAGATCACCCCAATGTCTAATAATTAGATTCCTTCGATAGACACAGTGAATTGAAATGAAAGGAAAAAGAAACATAGTGCTTTTAACAAACTAAGGGGTCGTTTGGTGTGAAGGATAGGATAAAATAATCCCGGGATTAAATTATAGTGCCACTCAATTTGTTGTTTGGTTGGCAAGGCCGGGATAAGTTATTCCTTCCTATGAGTGGTATAGTAATCCCGGGATAAAATGACTAAATGACAAAAATATCCCTTTAAACACATTTTAGACATTACTTTTCACATCCATAAAGGGTATTTTTGTAAACTTATATGTTATTCTTAAGATTTATTATTTTGAATACAACAAACCAAACACTCAATAAAAAATAATTTTAGCATAACTTATCCCATCATAACTAATCCCAACATAACTTATCCCAACATAACTTATCCCATCATAACTCATATTCAAACCAAACGACCCGTAAAGGTGCTAAGAGGATTTTAATCAATTAAATTAAACGTTTGAGGATAAATTGAAAATTACAATACGAAGCAGAGTAAAGATACAGTCCTATTCAACAAACAAGTGAAATCGAATTTCCAGTACCACAAAAGAAAGTGTGTTTAAACTTGAACAAAGAGCAAGGAGTGAGAACATTAATGATGAATAAAATCAAGGCTCATTTTTTCCTTCACTATGCTTTTCAACTGTGGATAGTTAACTACAACATAGTTTAGCACCTAAATTTTGAACAATTTTTTAAACAACTCGAACGTTCTCTCTAGCAAACAAGAAAGAAGTACATAGTTCTTAGTTTAAAGGAATGAAAAATCAATGCAGGATGCCCATAATTCAATGTGCACAAAACATCTTACTCAGTAGTCACCGGTGGCGGAGTTACAGTTTCTCTTATGGACTCCGCAAAACCCAATAGCTTCGTCCTAGACTCAGTATTTGTGTTAAACACCACATATTAAATGGCATATATTTCCATACTAGATAGATAATAGCCTGTGTTGAGCACGGACCCAACATTGATGACTTGGTTTTCTATCTGTTCTAAAGAGTTCTTTTTATTGGTAACTACGACATTTTATTAATCATAAAGAAGTACTTAGTGTTATTGGATACAAAGAGGATCCCGAGTAGAAGTAGGAGAATCTAGAAAACTTATATTATAAACATCTTTCGTGTTGGTTTAGACATCCATCAATCACAAATATTTGTATTCGAATTCCATCACTAAATTTTTCAGCATTTCTTTTTTTTGGATAGAGTAACTTTGTATCATATTAGGGATCAAAACAATACTTGAGTAGTACTGAAACCATATTTACAATAGAGCCTCTAGTGTCTTCCCTCTCTAGCTATAAAGAACCTAGAACATCTATGATAGACACAATATCATTAGAGTAAATCCGATTACACCAAAAACATAAGATGAAGTTCAACTTGATCTTCTGCACATCATTCTCTAAGCTCTCAAAACATTTGGAACTCCCTTCCTTCCAAGTTGTCCACCAAATACAAGCTGAGACAATTCTCCATCTACTCCTATCCTTAGCATATGAACATGTTCCCTCCCAGCTGTTAAGAGAGCCTTTGTTATCTTGCCTGGCATTGTCCATGCTATACCCTTAGGGGTCGTTTGGTGTGAGGTATAAAAATAAAAATACGTAGTGATGGGATAAGAAAATAGTGATGGAATAAAACTTTTGTATCTTGTTTGGTTGCTATGTTTGGAATAACTAATGCCACCATTTATATCATAGTGATGGGATAAGTTATCCCATATACATGGTGGGATAAGTTATCCAAGAATAGCTAACCCCAGGATAACTAATATTGGGATAACTTGTTCCCAACCAAACGACCCCTTAAGGATTAGGATGATTCTCCACAAACAAGTTGTGTATGGACAAAATCATTAGGTTTATTTCGTTCCGAATTACCAAAAAAAACGCAGGCTGAAATTGTCTTCCATACATCTATGAGGTGTTCTTCAATTTCTTGCCCATTGAGTTTATGCTAAACTTCTTTTAAAACTTCATGCATCACCAATCATAATCTTAGTCCATGGACTATAGCTAACACAAATTCAGCACACATCTCAGTCACCATGCATGTGTGAATTAAACTTAAATGTACAACCAGCTTAGTTTTCCACCTACTTTTTAGTGTTAGGCCATTTCTAGCATAGTGTAAAGGACATATGTTGCCGATTTGGGATTCTAATGGAAGATACAGTTGAGGTTATACACCAACTACACAAATGATTCTCAAGTGAATGATGACTTCAGCTTCCTTTAAGACACATGTTGAAGCATTGCTTAAGTTTAGTAACTGCAATATATTCCAATAAACACTTTGTTCTTCCTCAAAATTGTCTCTAATCAATATATGGATAAGCCAATCATATATTGTAAGAAGAAATCATAAGACTATACCCGGCCTCCAAAATAATCCAAGGAAAGGTCTCAGGCCAACATCTCCACACAGACACCATGACACTATCAACGGGAAAGAATCTATCCAAGTGGCTTTACTTACAGTTAAATGGTGAAGAACATGCAAAATAAATCAAAATTAGAAAAGATAACCTAGAACAAACTCATACCAGCGATTTTAGGGCTCTGAATATAGTTAAGAACGACAATTAGGACTCTGAACACGGTGATTTTAGGGCTCTGAACAAATTCACACCAGCTATGAGTGTTGAGCGAAGGGATTTTTGTTCAAATACACACGTTGATCCAAGGTTTCAGCAATGAACAAGGTAGTTTTTAGCGAATTTTTCAGCTCTATTCTATCGAGTAGTATTATTTTTGGGGAATGAAAAAAGGCAAAAGGGACAAATATACCTCGAACTTTCGAAAATGGTATGTCAATATCTCCGTCTTACTTTTCATTCATGAGTACCCTCGCTGTCCAATAACTAGTGCACATTTGCTCCTCCCACTAACGGAAGACACATTTTGTACATCAAATTTTGATGTGGGTAATGGGTGTGTCGGGTGAGTTAAATGGGTAGTGGGGCGGGTTAAACGGGTATTTGAAATTTGGTTAAATATTTGGTCAATCCGGGTTGAGGCATATGATTGTGCCACATGTACAAAATGAGTCTTCCGTTAGTGGAAGGGGCAAATGTGCACTAGTTATTGAACACGAGGGTACTCATGGACGAAAAATATGACAGGGTATTGACATACCATTTTCGAAAGTTTGGGAATATATTTGTCCCTTTTCCCATGAAAAAATTACTTACATAATCGTAGTATATGTTTTTGGTGGGTTTAGCGAAATTAGGGGGAAATAAGGAGAGAATATGGCTTCATTTAGAGCAAATATGTATTTCATCCTTTTAAAAAGGAATGATCTAATTTAATTTGGAATTGGGTTTAAGAAAAGAGATTTTTTTATTTTGTGATTTTAGATTAAAGTTATGTCAAATGTATCAAAATATCCTGTAATTTTGTGGACTTAAACATGCCACGTGAAAAATTAAAGTTAAAGTATTGTCAAAAAAGAAAAAGGGTCGTTCTTTTTGAAACAGATTAACAAGGAAATTGAGTCACTATTTATCTTTAATAAATGGTGTGTGTGTGTGTGTGTCTCTCTCTCTCTCTATATATATACTTTTCATGGAAAAGGATCTAATATACTCTTTAACTTTGTCATTTAAAGTTATATACTTATCGTTATGAAAGTGACTTATGTATATCTTTATCATTATATAAATGGTTCCCATATACCCCTGTTACAAAAGATCACATATACTCTTCATCTAAGGGAAGTAAAAGAAGATTAATTTTAAATTTATATTTTTGACTTTTAATGTTAAAAAAATCATGTAGGAATATATATGATCATTCTAGCCCTTGTTACGTGGGCAAGTCTTGATTTTGAACCGTCCATATATATAGAAGATTTTGTCACGTGTAATTGAAATGGAATAATAAGATGATGGAGGTCAAGTGAAGCTTGTCAAGGCTTCAATCTGCAACTATTGTTATTACATTGATTTGAAGAAGTATAAAAGCGAAAGGAACACGAGATCTTATCTAATATGTTCGTCTTTAATCTTTCTTCAAATTTTCACTAGTCTTGATCTTCAAATACCACCTTGTTTTGTCGGTGAGTTCTTGATTCAAATTCATGTTTTTGAGGAACGAGTAATTATTTTCTACCCCATTTTGGATTTGAAAATTCGTTTTGAGTTATTAATGCAATTGTGAACAAATTATATTATAAAAAAATGATGAAAATGTTGAAAAAGTTACTAAATTGAAATTAAAAATAATAATTAAATTATTATAAATATTATTCCTTGACAAATAATTGTCTTGAAATCGATTTCGATCAAATTTTGGATGCAAATCGTTAAAGATTGATTCCAAATAGGTGTACTTATGATTGCAAGTTTCAAGTATAGCTTCTTTTTTTTTTTAAAAAAAAAAAAGCAAATAAAAAGAATGATATTTCTCTGTGTATATATTTTCTGTCATTTGTGACAATTCTCTTTACATGTTATTTGCCTAATTCCCGTTATAACAATGATGACTTTTGTAAATATTTCTTTATAAAAATAAACAATATTTTCAAATATATTTCCTCATGTTTCTAATTAAGCATCTCTTTGATCCTGAATAATTTTTAGAGCAACTTTCATATATAGCAAATATAAAAATCACATTTGTATATTATAGTTGTAGTATGCATAATTGCGCTCCATAGCAAATTTCCTGTTTGCTATGGAGCTTTTGATTTGTATAATTCGCTACAAACATTCAATTTTATACAAATTGTTCAGTTTTGTATAACTTCATTTATACATTGTAATTTGTATAATAAGATCTGTATTCATATAATTATAAGTGTATAGGACGAAAATATATGTATTTGTATTTGTACATATACTTTTCTCTCGGTTTATACAAACACAAACACATTCTATATATTTTATACCGAAATATATAAAATGACTAATTGTATACCGAAAATGACTAATTGTATACTGAATCAGATGACAAAAAAAGGGATGTTTGCTGCAAATTACAATTAAAATAAATTATGGCTATAACATTTAATTTGAATTAATAGTTTGCTATTTCATACATTTTTTTACTTGTTTTTAAAGTAAAAGCATTGTTATGAAAAATTAGTATTTTTAAAACCGTTTTGACATAAAATTGTTATAACTTTTTGAAATTTAAAATTTTTTCAAAAAGTTATTTATAATTGCCACTCTCTAAATTATACACAAAAAATTCAAAATTAACTATAATTTGTACTTTTTATTTTTAAAAATATACTATTTTCAATTTTTTTTTCTTTTTCTTTCAAAATTCATAATTTTCATGTCTAGATGTCCATCAAATTCATCGTTAGATATGATTATACATGTTGTTGAGATTTAATACTTGTATAATGTAAGCTAATATGAGAAAAATCACAAATAAAATAATAAGATTCACGAAAGCTGGGCCAGATATCACGATTAAAAAAGTAGAAGCCAAGAGTGTGTTAATGATATCTTTTACAACCAATTCAGCACCTCTTCTTGTATTACAAACTCTTCATCAGACGTCGTCGTATAACCTTCCTTTTTCCTGTCCTATTAGGCGACCAAATCTGTAGCCTCGTGTTAATGTAAATTATATCTAGTATAATTAAATAAAATCTAGCTTTTATTAGCTTTCGATTCTCTCATTAGATATGAATCAAATTGATTTAAGCCACCCTTTGTACATATATTCATGTATTTATGTATGAACATTCCATACTGGTCTTTTGGAATTCTCTGTATGGTACATCTGTAACTGAAAAAATCTCATTGGAGTTGAAAACCCTAAGTTAGAATTTCAAGAAAACCTTTGCTTTGGCTCAAAGATTCGATTTTTATTGTTGTTTTGTGGAATTCTTGAAATTCCTGGATCTGGGTCTGTGAAAGAATCTTCTGGGTATCTTTTAATATACAAATGGCGGATCAAGAAGATGAAGAGTTGAAAATGGCGTTAAGGATGAGTATGCAGAAGGAGTCGCCAGAGCCTAAGAGGAGTAAACCTGGAGAGGAGGTATCTGGTGGCGGTGGTGGGGAGGAAGGGGAGTCGCCCGAGGTGAAAAACCGGAGACGTCAGAGGGAATTGATGGCTGCTGCTGCTGAAAAGCGGATGTTGGCGTTGCCCAAGAATGTGGTGGTTGAGAAGAGTGGTGGGTCTGGTAGTAGAGTGGTGCAATGTAAGGGTAAGAGTGTAAATTTGGTGACGGGTGAAGATAAAAATGTGAATTTGGTGAAGGGTGAGGAGAAAAATGTGAACTTGGTGAAGGGTAAGGAGAAAAATGTGAACTTGGGGGAAGAGCTTTCATTGGCAGAGGCTAATGAGTTGTTTTCAATGATCTTTGGTTGTGAAGTTACCAGAGATATTCTTGGTCAGTGGACTAATCAGGGCATAAGGTATGGCAATATTGATGCTTTCCCCCTTTAAAATTATGTTAGTGGAGTTAGGATGATGCGGTAGTGATAATTGAAATAATGAATTCAGCTTAGTTTTGATTTTTCTTTTTCTCCTTTTATGGTGTGATATAATCTCTTGCGGTGGTTTGTTCTTTTGAAAATTGCATTTGGTCTCTTGCTATTGGCAATTGGATTTTTACTTGTTCTTCGTGAGGACTTGTTTTTTTCCTTATATTTAGTGTTGTTTGAATATCCTTGGTTTCGTGTAGATAGTCTTACAAATAGCTGTTATGGGTTATGCAATGCTTTTATTTTCTTTTCAAAATTTTAAGCCTGCTAGGTGCTCAGGCACTTGTATAAAACATAAACAAAATAAGCATATCGTTGAAAATAAGAAAGAACGCCAAAATTCGGAATTAATAGTAATGAGTAGTTCTAGTAAGATTTGTAATATGGATAATGTTACATTTGACAGAGATATAATGTACGCCAAGGAATTATCCGCTTTTGTCCCTTTCCAGTTTAATGATTTTGTCACTTTGGGATCTAACATAATAGAGGCCTCAACATTTGAATATGACAACTAATTTTCCCCTTCCACTCTGATATTGGTATATGCTCAAGTTTAATAGCGAGCTTCCTCTCGAGTTCATCACCAATGATGCGTGGGTTGTTACACTTAGCCGCTTAGGGACTCTGGGTCCTTGTTGAGATTTACTTGGGAAGGAACCGACTCTAATGCCACTTTGGTTTGGCTTCCTCTAAGCCACCTCAAGCCTTTTGAGTTTAACAATTTTGTCACCTTGGGATCTATCGCAAAAGAGGCCTCAACATTTGAATCTTGAATTCACCCTTACATGACCACTAATTTTTTCGTCCTGCTAAGATGCTGGCATTTGCTTAAGGCAAGTTTAATAACGAACTCTCTCTTAAGTTCCTCACAATGGTGCATGGGTTGTTACACTTGTTCCTTTAGGGACTCAATGTAGTCGTTGGGATTTTTCCCATCCAACCAAGGAAGGTATTGCCTCTATGCCACCTTGAACGACCCAAACTCAACTATCAAGGTATTGCCTACTTTGGCCTAATCTCTTTGAACCACATCAAGATTTTTGGGTTTTATGGTTGTCTCCTTGGGCTTTAACCCAAAAGATGTTGCAATGTTTGAATTTTGAACTCACCCTTATATGGTCCCCAACTATTTTGAGGTACTAGCTTTGATACCACTATGTGACATCTATCTCGAAGGGTGGACATTTGGGTTTTGAAGAGAAAGACCGTAATGCTTCTAGGTGGGCAAGCATTTGAAGATGGGGTGCACATGACAAAAGTACAATTTCATATGATTTGCGCGCTTCTTGGCTTGATGATAGCGTAGCTAAGTGACAAATTTGAGGGGTCTATTGGGCCAAAGTGGACAATATGTGCTATGAGCTTAGACTGAAAAATATAGTGTTAGGGTCAGACCGTTGCAGTACAATGGTGGGTTAAACCTCAACAATATGTTGGGGTATAAGGCTAGTGTATTCACGCCCATGACAAAGCGCGGGTTGATGAGGGCGAGTCGAACAAAAGGATTGACCGACAACCTTAGCTCACATAAAAAAGGGAGGGAAAAGTGAAGTGCTATAACAAGATAAAACACAAATTCACATAACACACGTGCTTTTGTGCTCGATGATAGCCAAAGGGACAAATATGTGAGGTTTGTTTGGGTTTGAGTTGTGACATATAAGGCACCAATTTAGGAATCCATTTCCTAGTACTAGATATGTACTTTTTCAATATAAAAGTAAAAATAAATTTGTTCTAGTTTTGAAAACCACAAGTTGCTCATTTTGTCGTTTTAAATTTATACTTCCCAATTAAATTAAGATACACAACTTGCTTTTTTTTATTTTTATTTTTTGAAAGACCTCTGTGAAGTAGTCAACCGTCAACCACATCAAACAAAACTATAGCCAAAGGCTTAGGCCTCAAGCCTTAAAGTTGGCTTGGGTTTCAGTTTTAGGCAAGAACTGTAATGGACCATGCACACCCCTTTTGATATTGGGTATTCAATGTTGTTGGAAGGGGAGCCTTGGTGTAACCGATAAAGTTGCTGCCATGTGACCAAGAGATCATAGATTCGAGTCGTGAAAACGGTATTTTGGCAAAAATGCACAGTAAGGCTGTGTACAATAGATCCTTGTGGTTCAGCCCTTCTCGAATTTCGTGCATAGTGGGAGTTTAGTGCATCGGGATGCCCTTTTAATGTTGTTAGGAGATGGACCGATTCATCCTCCAGATAGTCCCATTAGTGATGCTTATCCAAATCCCTTTCCCCCCAAAGCAGTGCCCTTTTGGTGTCCATGGCCACCATAGAAACTAATTAAGTGATGCTAAACTTCACTTCTCTTAAGAACATGTTTGGCCAAGCTTCTTGGAGGCGGAAACATTTTTTTTTTTTGTTTTTTTTTTTAGATTTGAGGTTTTGGCCTACAGAAAAAGTGATTGTAAGGAGTGGCAGAAATAATTTTTGCTATTGGGAAAGAAACCTATGTTGCTAGACTCTCCAAAAATGTTGCCATACTCGTGTTGAATTTTTCAAAATACACTACTTTTGAAGTATCCAACACGCACTCGTCGATATTTTTGAAGAGTCTGAGCAACATAGGTAGAAGCTATAAATTTTTGCTTTTCCCCATAAGCAGAACCAAAAAATTATTTTTTTCGAGACAAATATTCTTACCATAAATTTATATTTACCAAACTATTTCTCTTAATTTATTGTATATATCTTTTAAGGTGGAATGACCTGGGAGACCCTTGTACTTGGCTCTGTTTGTAAGTTGGACCCTTGTACTTGTGACTTTACTAAATAGACCCTTAAACTCATTCAAACACAATATTTTAAACCCCTTTCCATCTAATGTGTGTGTGTAATACACTCTTTTTGCACATCAAATACCACGTCATTTTTTTTTCCAATGACACATCAAAAATCAAATTTAAAAAATAAATAATATTAGAAAATAAAAAGTGCAATTTTCTCTCTCTTTCCAGTTTCCCCCTTCCTACATCTTCTTCACTCCCATCCACCCTTATGCCTCACCCCAAAAATAAAAAAACCAACATTTTCATCCTTCTTCACATTTTACACTCAAAAGTTTTTTCAATCATAAAATATGAAAGATTGTAATTAGCTCTTGCACATGCTTTATGTTCTATTTATTTTGATTTGATAAAAAAAATCAAGAAAACTTCAAGTTGGAAAAAATATATTTATGAGTAAATTCAAGCAATAGATCTTAAATTTATGAAAATGGTGAATGATATGTTTTCTTGCAAAAGCTTTTTTACTTTTATATTTGATGATTATGGTGATGGGGTGTATCTCAAAGAAGAAGAATAGAAAAGGGGGCGGGGCGGGGGGTGTCTGGGGCTGAAGAAGAAGAGAAAAAGGGTGGGGTTGAAGAAGAAGAAGATAAAAAAGATGGGGTGGGGCTGAAGAAGAAGAGAGAAGGGATGGGGTGGGCTGAAGAAGAAGAGAAAAAGATGGGGTGGGGTGAAGAGGAAAGGTTTTGAGATTTTTTTTAAATTTTTTTTATTATTATTATTATTTTGTCTTATAATTTTAATAATTTTTAAATAAAAATATTGCATTCACTTGCTTTAAAACGCGTGTGGTCTTACATTTGTCGAACTCAGCCATTTTAATGCCACATAAGCTCAGTCATTGGTTAGAGGGGTTTAGAAAATAGAGTTTCATCGAGTTTAAGGGTTCATTTGGCAAAGTGATGAGTAGAAGAGTTCAACTGACAAACAGAACCAAATACAGGGGCCTCCCAGGTTATTCCGCCTATCTTTTAATTAAGTACAACTTTTTTTCTATTGGTCTCCACAGTGTCTTTCATATCATTTCAAAGGCTTTCTTAATAAATATTTAAAATAATTTCTGTGTAAACAATTCTAACAGTGTAAAATGCCATGATGCTTGTCCTTTTTTTAAATTTGACACTCAAAAGCACTTTTTGAAAAGATTGGCCATACATAATCTACTTACCAATTACATTATCAAAAATTAAAATTAAAATCTATCCGTTTCAAAATAAAATAAAAAATTAAAATCTACTTGTCATTTACCGGAAAAAGCACTTCTCAAACAAAGTGACTGAACACAAACTGTTCTTTTCCAAAAGTTTTTCTTTGAAAAGCTGTTTTGGTGAAAGTGCTTCTCAAAAAGTAGGCCGTGTTTGGAGCTTGGTCAGGCTCTTAGAAGTGTTGATGTTTCACTACCTAATATAGAGTCTGTCATAGTATGTCCTTGTGTAGTGTGTATGTAGAGGATGCAGTCATTGCATCTTTCCAAACCTTGTATATATGCTGGGGAAATTCTTGTACTGCTTGGTAATTATATAATTTTGTTACTTGTATTGTTGGTTTCCTTGATCTATTCTCTGCTTATTTAGGTTGGACATTAATACATAGATTCATCTGAGCTGACTTGCTGATCCTTGAACAAAATACTTTGCAGGTTTAGTCCAGATCCAGATACATCTATGGGTTTAGTGCAGCATGAGGGTGGGCCCTGTGGGGTGCTAGCAGCAATACAGGTAAGACTTTGGTCCCCTCTTGTTTTTTGGGAATAAATTTTAGTTTCATAGATGAAGATGAACTGGTTATCATTCTCTGGCTTATTAGAGAACTTTTTTTGCACAGGAAAGATAGTTTTGAACTTGGTTTGATTTTATGTTAATCTCACTGCTACTTCTAGTGGTCAAGAATGAATGTTGTCCCCGCTGGATAGTAGATTTAAGTATTTGGTAGAAGTTAGAAATTGATATGATTTTACAGCCACATGTACGGACACAAATGCCAGTGTTAATTAGGAAAAGTTGCAGTGCAAGTGTGCATTAATTTCTTGTACATTCATGGACATATTCTGTCACTTCCAATAAATAATCAGGTGCCATTTTGTTCTGCTGGATGGCATATTATTTGGCTACTTATGCTTTAGTACTTTATTTGTGCGTTCTACGTGATTGCACACTGTACTTCCAGTGGTACTTCATCATACTCCCCGTTTGAATTTAGCATCTTTTGGACTCAATTCAAGTTGCACATAGTGTTCCATCTCTTTTTGACAACGGTGCCATGATTCTGCAGGCTTTTGTTCTGAAGCACCTATTGTTTTTCTCGGATGATTTATATATGGTTTCACCTAGCTTGTCTGGCAATGTGGGTTTGAGAAGATTGGCTAATAAAGAATCTGCTGGAGCTGATATTTTTTCGTCTTTAAGTGAAGAGAAAAAATCAAGGTGGATACTTTGTGAATCTTGTTCCTGTGTGGGCAGATTTTGTTGTTTTTAAAAGTGGATTACTGAATTTATGCCTTATTGAGAGCCTTTTTCATATTTAACTGCTACAAGGCTCATGCAGACATGCACTAGAGATATGTATGTGTGTGTGTAATATCTCTAGTGCATGTTTGCATGAGCCTTGTAGCAGTTAAATATGAAAAAGGCTCTCAATAAGGCATATATATATATATATATATATATATATTCTATACACATTATTTTTATATGTAAGTACTTTCTTGTATGAGTAAAAAAAAAGTAATCCCTGGAGCCCTCCCTAAAAATGAAAAATTCTAATGGAGAAACTTTAGCACTAGGACCAACTGCTGACTGCAGTTAGTTTTCCTTTTATGGTCATCAGATTGTCAGTTGTCTGATTGAATCATCTCTTCTTGAGTTAACTGGTGTACTTTTAACAATGCGGCTGGGAAAATTTTGATATTTTGGGACAAATCCTGAAAAATCTTTTCTTCTTTTCCTTTTTTATTGATTCCGGGCAGAGCATTGGTAAGAGGCATGTGCGAGATATTGTTTATGTGTGGAAGCAATAGAAGGGTTGTGATAGCATCTTTGAGAACACTTGATGCTATCCTTGAGGGACCTCAGGGCCGTTCAGGGGATGAGGTAAGCTACTTGATGTGTTTGGTAGGATCTATTTTTTCATGTTGCTCCTTTCTGTGTTACTCCCTCCTATTTAATTTAATTAAACTGTTTGGGGAATCAAACAACTTTTATTTTAGGACAAAATTTACTTACTTCTAAACATATTTAGTAAGAAAATTGTGATGTATAATAAGTTTCATCTAATTTCTAAATTTGTAACTCTTATTTCATAAAAGTTGAGGAATCCATGTTGAGTCCCTGCCAAAGAACAAGCTTTTTGACCCATGTACTCACAATTTTGTTCTTTTTGGTAGGGACTATATTCTGAATTTTTTTTACATGTCTTTCCTCTGTTCCTTTTTTTTTTTTTTTTTTCCATTCAGATAAGAGATTTTTACTTGTACCTTATGGATGTAATGCTTAATCAAGAACACGTGCACGTGAAAGTGCTTGCAGTTTGTAAATCTCTTTTTATTGATGTATGACTAATGCTTGATTCTAATAGTTACTGTTTCATACAGGTCATTTCTAAAGCACTTGAAGGTCTCTCAATTGAGTCCGGGGCTAACTTGCAAAGGGTTTTAGTCATTAACACGTACACTTCGTCAGAGGATGCTCTTCAAAGGCTTGAAGCATTGCTCCCAGTATTACGAAGTCGTATGGGAGCAATGCTGTTCCTAATATCTGCTTTGCTTTCTCATGGAATGGTAAGTTCTTTTTATTTTTTCATTTATCTGTGTGCATGTTCATGAGGAGGGTAGGTTGTTTGAGACATCTTTATACCTTTTCTCATATCTTCAACCACTATTTTAACATATATCTATCAAATTAACTATAATAAACCATTAACTTATTCAAACTACTATTATATATCTAATAAATTCAATTATAATAACTCATTCAAACCTTTTCTCTTAAAGCCTTGAAAGTCAATGTACTTCATAGCAAATGGGACAGAGGGAGTTTATATCCAAGGCGCCAATGTATCCCTTTTTTGTTGAACCAGTGGAAGTGGGAACTGGACTTACTAAGAACTGGCAAGTGATAGAAGCTAATAGCTTAGTAAATTATCTTTAGGCGGATGATATTTTTTCTCCTTTTGAAATTTGACTTTAATCTTCTCCAAGGATTCAAATTCTGGGTCAGGTTAGCTTAGAATGGTAAGTTGGTTTGTGTTGGCTCATGTAATACCTGACCATGTCTGGGATTTGCCCCATGTACCATGTAAGACCATCAATTTCTTAATTAAGTCATCCAAAAGTTATTTAACATGCCTAAGTATGGATAAAATCCTAAACTAGAAGGCAAGTAACCTTTACACATCTCTAGTTAATAGATATCCGCCATCAATTTCCACAATTATTAAGCATGTAATTATGGTGAGTTGGAGATGATTCTAAACTATAAACTCATCCCACTCCAACAGAAAAACTGCCATGAAATCACATCTTTAAGCCAGAAGATTAAATTCTTGGGCAAATGCTTCATAGTTTAAAATTATCTCGTACTTGTCAAAAAATGAGAATACCTTGTAGTATGATGAACTGAAAAATTAGTTACTGTATATTGCTTTGAGTTGGTTGCTACTTATTGAAAACTGAGTTGGTTTCTGTCTCATGGCTATTTGTTTTGCTGGTTTCATCTTTCTATTACCTCCCCCAATCCAAAAACTTAGTTCAGTTTTGTGTTTCTTGAGTCTGAGAAGTAAAATTTTCAGTCAGACTGAATGTATTAGATTCGGTGGCACTAATCCCAATATAATGTATAGCGGTCGAGATTTGCATCAAAAGAATACATTGGCACTGTTACTTGAGTACTGTGGGAGACCTGGTCAAAGAGCTCTCATTGTTGATCAGCTCTATGCCGTCTATTGGCAATCTAACAACAAGAACTATACCTCAATAGAAGCTAGTTGGGTTCGGCCACTGTCTATGACTAATAAAAATCAATATTTTCCCAGTAAAATTTCTCACTGAAAAATGTTCCGTGACTTCCCATTTTGATTGAACCAGTGAGAAGAAAAAATAGTAGTGTTTTCACATGGATAGTTAGGAAGCTTCCCAATGTTTTAAATGAGAATCTGTTTTCTACCATGCGTTTTCCCTGTGAGCTGGTTCGGTGAGAAATTGGCGGGACAATCATGTTTTATAATGCAAATTTCCCATTGATTCACGGTGGGGAAAACCTCTACTTCTAATGTCACTCCATTTAGACCTGCGTTAGTCCTATGTGCAAAAAATTTAGGTCCTTTGCACTAGAAGTGTCCTTCATTATCAGCATACAAATCTCTAACAAGACTTAAAGACTCCTAGTGAACATTGGACCTAAAGAAGCATACCTAACTAATTGGTCTTGCTTATATGGATCTTTATCCATTGTGCCATATTTCTTTTGAGTTTGCATGGACTCCAAGCAGTGGCGGAGGCAGGAATTCTATCAAGGGGGTTCAAAAAAAAAAATTAAACACGCTAATATTATCCATAAATAAACGGGTCGGGTTATATGAACGGACTGATTAACAAACGGGTTGACAAAAAAAAAATCCTTAGTTCAAATAATTTCTTACAATTACAACTTATCTTAAGAAACAAATTTAAAGTACATATCTATAAAATGATAATAAAGTAGCACAACTCATTCAAAAAGTTCTACAAATTCTTCAATTCCTTTAAAATTCTCTACGGCTCTTGAAAGTGCAAATGGAGAGCAAGCACAAATTTAACATTAGAAAGAAAAAACACAAATCAAAGCGAAAATACTATTTCTTCACAAAAATTCTTTTTGGCATAAAATGACTTCATTACATCATAAAACTACACAACCTTGAAGGGAGGTTAAGAAACCAAACATGCGGATAAACCTATCAAAACATAGTTTTACATTTGAAAATACAACTACTGAACTACATATATTTTTACAATTGTATTCTATGAGGTTTCATATCTTGAAATGTCTTTATAATAACATCATTAGAAATCTTATCAAATACATCTTTTTCTAAATAAGGCACCAAACAACCACTAAAAAAATCATCACTCATTTGACTCCGCAAGTCATTCTTGATAAACTTCATTGCCGCAAAAGCTCTTTCAACGGAGGCAGTGGCAACTGGTAAAAGTAGAGCAAGTTTCACTAAGCGAAATACAAGAGGATAATTTGAATGTTTCTTTGTCTGAACTAATCTTTTGGAAAGATCACAAAGCCCATTTAGATCGGAGAACCTTTCATCAACATCACGAACATCAACAATGTAACTTGCAAGTTGATTCTCAAGAATACTCATATTGGATTCATCAAAGTCATCTGGATATAATTCAGCCATTCTCATTACTTTTCTTATGTCAAAACTTGAAAATGATTTAATTGGATTCAAGCAAGCAATTCCATGGAGCAAATCAGTGGTCACCTCATCAAAACAATCATTAAGTTCTTGAAGTTGCCAATCAATGATATTGCAAAACACTTCAACACGATAATGATGTAAGATTGTATAGTTAGCAAGTTTCTGCCGTGATCTTAAAGACTCCTCAAAGTTAGGTATCAAAATATCATGTTTGATACAAAATGTAGATACCTTGGCAATAAGAGAATCCCATTCATCATCTCTTAAGACTTGCAACCTTCTCTTTGCTACTTCAACAAGTAGCATGACATTTGCGTTTTTTGTAAGCATTTATTAAGCTCATTTGTTATTGCTAAGACATCTCTCATCAAATGCAACATAAACGCAATTTGTAAGCATTTATTAAGCTCATTTGTGATTGCTAAGACATCTCTCATCAAATGCAACATAAACGCAATCGCAAATGTTTGACAAGCTTCAAGATGTCCCATTGTGTTGGCTCTTTCATCCATACTTCTTGCATCAAGAGCAAGTGATTCAAGAACCTCAAGAATAGAGCCAAACATAATAATAAAATAGTTAAAGGATTTATAATGAGATCCCCAACAAGCTCTTGAAAGACCAAGTTGTTGATTCAAGCCACTACCGGTTGTAAGTTCACCCATATCTAATGCCAGTTGAATTGTTGATTTTTGAGAATCTCGTAAATTATCCATACGCTTAAAAGAAGATCCTAATACATTAAAAATATTTGAGATCAATACTACAAGTTTTCCCACTTTAACACACTTTTTAGAGACCCCGACAAGAGTTAGTTGAAGTTGATGAGCAAAGCAATGGATTGAATGAGCAGATTTACTTTCTCGTCTAATCAACATTTTAAGGCCATTGATTTCACCTTGCATATTACTTGCCCCATCGTAACATTGTCCACGCACACTTGATGGACTCAAAGAATGTTGAGCAAGTAAATTAAAAATTGCCTCCTTTAAAGATGAAGCACTAGTATCTTCAACATGAACAATGTCAATAAGTTGCTCCATTACAAATCCCATTCTATCAATATAACAAAATACGATAGCCATTTGCTCCTTGCGTGACACATCAAAGGATTCATCAACTAGTAAAGCAAAGTAGTGACCATTTAATTCCTCAAGAATAACTTTAATGGTCTCTATCTTACATGCACTCACAATATCTTTTTGAATCATTGGAGAAGTCATTTGATCATTTACAGGAGCATGTTCCAAAACATAATCACGAATTTTATCACATTTTTTTGCATACCATGAGAGAATTTCAAGAAAGTTACCCCTACTAAGTGATGATTTAGATTCATCATGACCTCGAAATGCAAATCCCCGACTTATGAGAAGTCTTACTACATCAACCGACGCACTTAAGCGCATATAATATCCATGCTTGAGTTGATTAGATTGCCTCTCAAATGCAAATTGAATAGACCGCCGTTGTTGTAGTAAATCCTAACATTTCTTTTTTGACTGATTCTGTATGCTATTTGGTAGACCAATATGTTTGTCAAGACCACCCTTTTTGTTCCAACTCTTAAATCCTATAGTTGAAAATGTCTCCCCTCCTCCTTGATTAGTGCTATGATCTTTAAAAAGATAGCAGTACAAACAATAGACTGCATCTTTACTAACACTATACTCCAACCAATCATGATATATATCATCAAACCATTCATGATTAAAACGACGCATTGATCCAAAAATATTTGTTTGAGGATACTCTTGCACCGCCAAATGAGGTTGACAAGGACCATTCAAAAGGTATGCTCTTCTAATAACATCACGGTGGTTTGGATGATAGTTCAATATTGATGTTCTTTCACCAGGATCAAACTTTAAAGAACTCAAATCAAATTCTTGAGAAGAATCTAATGACACTTTTGAATGATTAGTATTTTCTTTTTGATTAGATTGACTATGACTTTGAGAGGCTAAAGTTGATTTCGGTACTTGTATAAAATACTTCTTCACTGAATATTGAGACTGAATCGTAAAATAAAAATTTAGTCAGAACTTACAAAAATTGAATACGCAATAAGGACCAAAACAAAATTATAGACAATGAACAAAAGTTTGAATCTCATAAATAAAAGTTAATATCTATTGAACAAATGTTGAATGACCATAATTAACATATTAAATCAACAAATAAGCCCAAACAAATAAAATTATAACTTTCATAATTAGTGAATAGAATTGAAATTTTCATATGAAAAATAAAAAATTGTTAAGAGAAGTGAATATCCGAGTTTAATCAGCTAAATAAAATAGCACATCAACAAATACAAGAATCAAAGCATAGAATTCTGAAAAAAAAAAAAACAAAAAGAAAACTTACCGTTGCCATCACAATGGAGCCTGAGCACCGCAGCAGCAGGCAGCACCCAGCAGCAACAGGTGGCACCGCGGCAGCAACTAGCAAGCAGCAGGCAGCACTCAGCAGCAGCAAGCCAGCGCCCAGCAGCAGCAGCGTTGAACGAGAAAGAAATCAAAAATAGGAAAAATATAATATTGCAATCCCTAAAAAAGAGGGATATTTTTATTTGTTAGACTTTTTCATTATGATTTAAAATATAATTTTTTTAGTTATCTCTTAAAAACGGGGTCGTTTTTGGTCTATTTAAAGCCTGCAAAATAGCTAAAATTTACAACAAAAAATATGTTGTTGCCTGGAATCGATCCCGCGACCCAAATCTCACTTTAGCGAAATTTTGAACCCCATCAACCACTGGGCTACACCTTTGTTATATGTTCAGGTGGTTCAATTTTAAATATATACATGTACAGAAAAAAATTGATCTTATATATACAGTGTAATTTTTTTACAGAGGGGGTTGGATGACCCCCCTAGCAGCACTGTACATCCGCCCCTAACTCCACGAGGTTGTAGGACTTTCAAAACGACTTTCTTTTGCATAGTTGTATTGAAAATCCCTTCGCATGATTAACTTGTTAGTCGTTTGGCCATGAAAATTATTTACTTTTTTTGGAATAAATTCTCTTTATTTTAACATCAGTGTTTGGTTATTAAATTTTCAATCCAACTTGGAGTTGAATTTCAAATTTGGATAAGTGCTCCAAACCTGTTTTCCAACTCCATCTTCAAATAAGTAAAATAACTCCATCTTCATAAATTCCAAATAAAGTGCACTCTTCTCTCCTAAAAATTTGACCAAACACAACTCCAACTTCATAAATTCCAAATAAAATGGAAAGATTGGAATCTATGGCCAAATGCCTACTCTTTTTTTTTTTTTTGAAGCTGGTAACCGAGTACTTGAGAGCTCTAAAATTCTACTGTTCTCTATCTATAATACTCTATAAAACATCAATAATAGAAACAGTATCATTTGAGTAAATCTCTGATTACACCAAAAAGGCAGAAGCAAGATGAAGTTCAACTCGATTTTCTGCACACCATTCTCTATATTCTTGAAACATCTGGAATTTCTCTCCTTCCAAATTGTCCACCAAATGCAGGTAGAGACAATACTTCTACTCTTGTCCTTTGCTTGTAAGCATCTTATCCTCCTAACTTTTAGAGCTTCGGTCCAGGATATGCCTTTTTAAGGTTTAAGATAATTCTCCACAGATGTGTTGTGAACTTACAATGTTGGAAGAGATGGTTCACTCTCTCTGCTGTTTCTTTACACGAAAAACAACTTGAACACAATGGAAGCCCTCCTCATCAGATTGCCTAGTGTAAGCTTACGGGCTGCTTCTTTAGCTAGTACTGCATAAAACAGGCTACTTGCTGAGGGATTTTAGTTTTCCAGATGTGTTTCCATGGCTAGGTGTCTATCTGCTGGTTGGAATGATTCGTCATTCTGTAAGTTGCATTGACCTTGAATAAACCCCTGTTGTTGCCTTGCCACCACAATACATCTTCACCTATCTATAGCCCAGTAAATTGCTCAAGGCTACTATATGAATCAGCCACTCTTTGTAATTCCCAGTCATTGATTTGTCTTTTGAAAATGATGCTCCATCGTACATCATTGTGGTGCCCACATTTTTGCTGAAGTCACTTCGTTGATGAAGGACTGAATTGAAGATATCTGAAAAGAGAATTTCCAAATTGCCCACCTCATGTCGATTGTCCTTCCAAAAGCTAGTTTGCTTCCCATCTAAAACTTTGATCTCGGAGTTGTCTTTAAACACACCCCATAGGGCTCTAATGGGTCTTCATAGGCTAACCCCATAAGGTGTAGTAACCTCCTTAATCATCCAGTTGTCTTCCTGTTCATATTTAGCTTTAGTAAACTTTACCCTAAAAAGGTTGAGTGTCACTGGTACACTTCCACAGCCATTTCATTTTGATTGCTTTGCTCCGAGCCTTCAAATTCTTGATTCCCAGATTCTAACTTATTTCCTTTACAAAGTTTTATGCATGCTGCTTCAAATTCTTGATTCCCAGATTCTGACTTGTTTCCTTTACAAAGTTTTATGCATGCTGCTTCGTATTGTGGTTCAGGTTCAGCTGGTCAGTAATAATTATGAGGTACACTTTGTCCCTGATTTTGTATCAACATAGGATGCACCATGTAGTGTTACACCAGGGGCCTCAAGGTTGCATTGATTTTTGGGTGAGGTTCTGTTTAACAAATGGACCATTGAGTTGTAAGATGTGGTGAGGTTCTGTTTAAAAAAGTGAATATGATCATGAGTGTTGGGATGTAAGTTGATTTTTGCATAATTAAGAATAAATGCTTAAACAAAATTTTACAGTACTATAATCCCTCATAATTTAAGCAGGAATTTATATGTTATCAGCCGGATAAAATGTGAAATATGAATATGTTTCTAAACAATACATGCATAAGAACACCTAAAATGACATAAATTCTTCCAAAATAAGGCAGCTTAAAGTAAGTGTAAGCCCCCTTAATTTAAAATAAAGCGTCTTGCCTCTTTAATAAAAGAAAAATCATTTTTGATTCTTAATAGGACTACATAGTTGAAGTTATTAATAAATTTTAATTCATCTTTTCCTTTTAAAGCTAAAACTAGTATGTTAAAGACATAATTAAGTAAATAACTATGTGAGCTAGCTTTTGCAATTGAGTATGCCTTAAGATCATTTTCTTATATGGTATCAGAGCCCCATCTCAATTCTTATGTTACCCAATGTTGGACCCCCAATGTTATATTCTGTCCACTATCAAGATGCCTTGGGAGTGCGGGAGCATTAGAATACTCCTACATTGATTGTAGATAGGGTAATTGGTCTCCTTATATGGTCTTGGGCAATCTCACCTCATGAACTAACTTTTGAAGTTGAGTTAGGCCTAAGGTCTATTTTCTAACATTGTAGATGTAGATTAATTAGTTACGCTAATTCTTCAATATGGTATCATATCCTTGCAGCAGGAATAAATCAATGGTGATCGGATGTGTATATTCATGGGATTGTAAAGTCTTCATTTCTGGTTTGGTAGCTTGTCATACTAGCCCATGCCTTTACAGGTTCTTCTCTGTGCAGGAATCTGTCCAAGCTGACAGGGATGATCCTTCTCAACCTTTGGTTACAGCACCTTTTGGACATGCTTCACAGGTATCCAGATATGATAAAAGGCTTATGTTTCGGTGAATATATTGTATGCTCCTCTTTTGTGTCAGTTGTAGATTTAGGTACTAGTCAGGCAAGGTGTATTGTTTTAAAATTTTTTGCAAGTGGTTATATTTTGTCTTTTCTGGAACAGGAAATTGTGAACCTGTTGCTTTCTGGGGAAGCTGTTGCCAATGTGTTTGACGGGAGGATGGATTTGGGTGGTGGCATGTTTGTGAAGGGTATCTCTACAACAGTTGAAGTTGGATTTATTACTCTGCTAGAGTCCCTAAACTTCTGTAAAGTTGGCCTGCATTTGAAATGCCCAACATGGCCAATATGGGTTGTTGGCAGTGAATCTCATTACACAGTCTTATTTGCTCTAGATACAAAAGTTCAGGAGGAGAATGAACTTGAAGGCAAGGAAACAAAGATCCGTAGAGCTTTTGATGCTCAAGATCAGAGTGGAGGTGGTGGATTCATTAGTGTGGAAGGTTTTCATCAAGTCCTTAGGGATACTAATGTGAATCTTCCAGCTGACAAGCTTCAAAACCTCTGCAGCAGTGGATACATTGTATGGAGTGAATTCTGGCAGGTCCTGTTGGACTTGGACAAGAGTTTGGGAGGGCTGAAAGATCCTAGTGGATTAATGGGGAAAAAGGTCTTTGATCTTTACCACTTCAATGGGATTGCAAAATCAGTTATGAACGGAAACCAGGTTTCATCTGGAAATGATTTTCCGGTACAAAGGCCTAGACTCACTAAGCTGAGGGTTTCAGTTCCCCCAAGGTGGACGCCAGAGGAGTTCATGTCTTCAGGCCCAAGTACAAGTGATCCCGCCGGTAAGGATTCTGTCACTGAAGTTTCAAAATCAGAACCTTCTCAGCATGCTCCTTTAGTTGACTGCATCCGGACACGCTGGGCCCGAGCCACATGTACTTGGGAAGGTGATCCACCAAGCATAGTTTGATTGGTTAATTGATATACTCTTAAACTGCCACCTTGTTTTCTGGGGATTATCACGTAGAGCAGGAGTCATTGAAGTGTGACGCCAGGTTTACTTCCGAAAAAAGGTGAAAGCTTTCTGGGCAGGAAGATTCTTTTCCTCGTGGCAGTTTTCCATCATGAACATAATGCAGTACCATTTTCAACTGCGTGATATTGTAACTTCAAGATTCTAGTTTGATTTGGAGGAGTCCAATTCTGAGGGTAAGAGAGGCTGTACTGTCATTTCACATTTATTTTTTCGCCTTACGCTGTTGATTAGGTTTTTTTCTTCCCTTTACCTCTTAAAGGGAGATAAATAAGCATCAGATTGGTCATTAATTATTGTTGTAACTTTAGAAAGCCTCTCATCTTTGCGGTTGATGAGGGAAATATCTTATTCAGTAAAATGGTCTCAAATACATGGTGTCTATTACTATATTTGTTGATGGATGGAATTCTTTAAATCTCTCTGAAACTATATTTTACCTACACGTGAGTGGGTTGGCAACAACTCACCGCCAATAGTAAAACATCAAAAATTCAAGAAAAGGAATGTGCAACTTTCCATGATAAGAAATTTAATTTTGTAAGTGAGAATCCCAAATGACATTGCATGTGTTTAGATTGAAGATCATGCAGAGTGGAAGTGCCAAACACTGGTCTTGCTAGCTCAGTTTTATCTGAAACGAAGAACTGTTGAACCTTAAATTGTTCATAGAAGGAAATATAGGGCTAAAAAAGAGTAGCTTAGATAAGAAGTAAAATCCTCGAGAATAATTACCACGAGGTCAACGGTCATGTGGAGAGGCAAGCTGAGGACTCTTGAGAAGAAACCTTACAAAGACCAAAGACATTCTATGACAAGCCAGAATTTGTTAAGTTTTACACGATACCATCTAAGAACAAAAAATGTCGTCAAGACAAATGCTGAAACGCTGCTCCATTGATGGCATTTCTCTGAGTAATCCAGAATGGATTGCTACTTTACACAATTTTTGCCAGAATCCACAGAAAGTCACATAGCTGGAACAGAGTCTTCGAAATGGATGTACAACTTTCAGACCCATAGGCTTCCAAAGGCTTCTTCAAGTGCCCTTTTCCTGCTTATTTCTAAACTCCAACCCCCAGCCTTAGCAGCCCTTTCAGTTCTTAGTTTCATCTTTTCATCATCTTCGTACTCTCCCCCTAGCATATCTGGAAATGATCCAACTGGGAGAGGTTGTGTTGGCCGTGGCTGAGCTATGCCTCCGGCTATTGCAGGGGCATAGTGCCCTTGTGGACCTGTACTGGACCCTGCCTGAGGCCCTTGGCCCAAAGCCTGCAGAAGTGAAGATAAAAATTGGTTACCAATAAATCAGATTATCTACATGATCACAATTTAAAATGTGATTCAATATGAAAAAACCATAATCAGAGGTGGATCTGGGATTTGAACTTTATGGGTTCAGATTCGCAAACCCTATCACTTCCATCAAATTCACAAGGTCTAGAATCTATTATTATACATATTTAGTGAATTTATTAACATATATACATAGCCTAAGCCAAAATCTATGGGTTCGAACCCATAGCTAATACATTGGATACACTCCTGACCATACTTATAATCCAATTACATTCCCTCCTTTTCATTTGATCTTCTCATACACTGCTGTACAGGAACCATCACTATCCATTGTCCTACTCTTACTATTTGCAACCTCACTCTCTCCATTTTCAAACTCTCCAACTATCTGGTTGGTAGAGGAGAATTCATCAATTAGGACGACATCAAGCTAGCTACTCGTTCAGGGATTAATTTTTTTCTTTCTTTTTGGTACTGGACAAAGTTTATAAGGAAAAAGAAGTTTAAAGTGATAGTGTCGCAGAAATCTTACCAATCACATCATGAACATCTTGCATATACTTAATCAAAAAGTTGATGGACAATGACGTGTCTGCTTTGAATAGATTTTGAGTGCACTGTGGTTTTCTCTTGCTAACATGGTTGATGGCATACTATGCCATAAAAGGATACCGTTGGAGTTAATTCCTTTATTCATTCCTGTAGCATGTTTAACTTCTAAATTTTCTACCTAATTGGTTAAACACAATCATGCAAAAGTCTTGTAGCATGTAAAAGTCTTACGTGCTCTGCACGTGGGGTGTGGAAGCAATTTTAAAACCCATGTGAGGAGCACATGAGACTTTTAAGTCAGGAAAAGGAAATTCTAAGTATATCCAAAAAGGGGACGGCCCAACCACAAAAAGTCTCCAAGCCTAATGCGATTCAGGTGTATTCATAGATGAACTTTGGGATAAGATCATGATGCTTAGAACATAAGAATCAGAAATCACCAGAGCATAAAATACTGAAGAGCTTCAAATTTCTACTACATACCCAGAAGCAGTTATCAACACAACAAGACAGATACAGAGGAAATTTCAAAAGAGACGGGGAAATAATGGTGAAGGAGAAAGGGGGCCCAAGATTCGTGAGGAACAACAAATTACGATTGGCAATTCAAGTACGGGAGGAGAGATATGGAATGTGGAAGTAGCATACCAATAGCCCCAGAAACATCATCAGATAACATCAAAAAGGGGAGGTCCACATCAGCTTGGGTGCGACAGAACATATCAAGCTAGGGCAAATGTTTGGACCTGATTTTAGAGGTCACAAGGAGGAATCCCTCGACTCTTGAGCTACATATGCAAGTAGATGCTTGTAGACAAACTAGTAAGATGGAGCCATCCTTAGAAAGGTGCCAACGAATTGAAGAACTTAATTACTTCTGATATTTAAGTTTCAAAATAGTGAGGGAAAAACAAGGGGAAAGGGTGTTCACAGTCTGATCCATGAAGCTAAACCTGATGTCATGGAATATTAAGGGATTAATGATGGGGAAAAAGAAGAGTGGTGAAGAATGGTATTGAGCAATGGAGGGCTGATATAGTTTGTCTTCAGGAAACAAAGTTACAGGGGAATCTGCAAGAGATATGAAACAATTACAGGGAGGGAGGAGTTAAGTTTGCCTGTCTAGAAGCCAATGGTACCAAGGATGGAATCATCATGCTATGAGATTGTAGAGTATGGAAGGGAGAGGTACCACAAACAAGGCTACATACTTTTAACTCGCAGTATTGAAGCCTTGCTCCAAAACTTCAATTGCCACATTTCTATGCTCCAAACTGTAAGGTAGAAAGAAGAGAGGTGCGGATTAGCTAGGAGCTGTGCGAGGGCAAATGGAGTGTCCCTAGGTAGTATGTGGGGATTTCAATGTGCGTAGGTTTCCAACAAAGAAGATAAATTGTTAACAAAGGACCTCCTGCCATGATAGGACTATCAGATACCATAGAAAACTTCAAAATCATTGACCTTCCTTTATAAAGAGGAAGTTATACATGGTTCAGAGGAGACACTAATAATGCATCTTCAAGGATACACAGTGTTATCCTCTGCAGAGCGAAGTGGACAATTTAGCAGGGTGAAGCAGACTACTCTCTAGAGATTGACATCAAATCATGTCCTTATAGCCTTACAGTGTGGTCCTTGGGACCAAAACAAATCTTCAAATTCGAAAACTGGCTGCTTAACACTGAGGGGTTCGCAGACAGAGTCAGGCATGGTAGAACTCATTTACATTCCGGGGAAACCAGATTACTTATTAGCTTGCAAATTAGAAGCACTGAAAGACAAGTTAAATGAGTGGAGTAGGGAAGAAAAAGGAAACCTGTCTTTGCAAAGATCCACTTTGCTAAACAAAATGACAGTTATGGATTCCATAATTGATTGCAGAGCTATAGACAGAGGAAGAGGCAGCTGTGAAGGCAACAACGTTTATGGAATTTGAAGAATTGCTCAAGAATGAGGAGATTGACCGGCGATAATTATTTAGAATGTTGCAGCTGAAAGAAGGTGACAACAACGCTAAATTCTTCCACAATTCAACCAATGCCCACAAAAAACGTAATTACATTGATCTCCTAGAAGTGCAAAGGGTTACACTGAAGGAACCAGACAGAGTAAAAGAGGAAATCATACAATTTTATAAGAAACTGTATACAGAAACAGAGAGGTGGAGACCTGCTGGGAAAGCCCCAAAATGCCCCCACAATATCAGAAGAAGAGAAGGCACAACTACAAGCAAGTTTTGAGGAACAGGAAGTGTTCAGTTGTCTGAAGAAGTGTGCTGTGGACAAAGATCCTAGACTTGATGGGTGTACTATGAATTTTTTCATCAAATTCTGGGATGTTTTAAAGCGGATGATGCTTTCCACAACTTCTTTGAAAATGAGATGTTTGAAAAGAATTTCAATGCCACATATATTGATTTGATTCCAAAGAAGAAAGGGGCTAAGGAGCTAAAAAACTTTAGACCAATTAGCTTGATGGGAAGCTTTATAAGCTTCTGTCTAAAGTGCTGATTGAGAGGTAAAGCGGTGATGGACAAGTTACCAAGTTAGTAGACTCTCCATAAATGACTTTCATCCCAGGGAGACCGATTATGGATGAAGTGTTGATTGCCATTGAAGCAGTAGACAAGGCTGGCTCAAAAGAAGCCTGGAATCTCAAATTGAATATTGGAAAAGCTTATGATCATGTGAATTGAGGGTTCCTGCTCAACACTCTAAGGAGAATGGGATTTGGGGAAAAATGGATTAGATGGATCAGCTTATGTATTTCCACTGTGAAGTTTTCAGTTCTGATTAATGGTACACCTGAAGGCTTCTTTGCTGCCCAAAGGGATAGAAGACAAGGGGATCCCTTGTCCCTTTTTTTGTTTATCCTAACCATGGAGGGTCTAAATCATATGATCAATACTGCAAAAGGTTATGGATGGATATCAGGTTTTGAGGTGTCTATAAGCAGTGGAGATAGTCTGGAGGTGACACATCTCCAATATGCTGATGATTCACTGATATTCTGTGAGGCAGAGGAGGAGCCTTTAAGATATTTAAGAGTAATTCTAGTACTTGTTGAAGGTATCACAGCTTTGCATATAAACTGGGGGAAGAACCATGTATTTCCCATTGATTCAGTCCCAAACATTGATTTCTGGCCTGAATTCTGGGAGGAGAAATGGGAGCCTTACCCTATATGTACTTAGGGATGCCTTTGGGGGCTAATATCAAGGTCAAAAGAAATATGGGATTGGTTCTGGAGAAAAGTGAAAGAAAGTTATCTACATGGAAAGCCTAGTACTTGTCTATAGGGGGCAGATTCACTTTGATCAATGTTGTTCTTGAAGCCCTTCCAACTTATATGCTTACTATGTTTCAATTCCTGCAGGCGTTATACAGAGGCTAGATAAGATTAGGAGATCCTTTTTATCGCAAGGAAACAAAACCAGAACAGGTTATCATCCTTTCAAGTAGAAAGTGCTTTTACCAACTAGAAACAGGGAGATCTTGGAAATGAAAAAATTGAAGAACCCTAGCAAAGCTTTGAAAATGAAATGGTTGTGGAGAAATACTCATGAGTCACACTCTCAGAGAAAATGTGATCAATTGAAGTATGGTGAATTGGATGGTTGGGTTACTAAAGAAGCAAATAACCCATGTGGGGTCACTGCCTGGAGATCAATCAGAAACTGGTGGCCCATCTTACTTAGCCACACTATAATTGCAGTCAACGATGGTAGAAGGAACTATCTTCTTGAAAGACAGGTGGTTAGGTAATAAAATCCTATCAATAAAGTTTCCAGATTTGTTTAATTTTAGCTTTGCATCAGGACAGAACTGTGGCAAACAAGTGGTCTCCTCAAGGTTAGAATTTTGTCTTCAGAAGAAGATTGAATGACTGGGAAATTCCAAGAATGGTTCAACTACTTAAAACTCTTGAGTCTTGAATCCTTCCAAGGGCTAAAAGTTAGGATGGATGGATTAGGGTGGAATGGAAACAGCAAAGGGGCATACAAAGTAAGTTCAGGGTACAAGTTACTAAATGTGACTAGGGTCCAGGAACAACATCTCACCATGAAAACAAATTTGGAAAGCCCAAACACCTCTGAAGGTGGCATGCTTCTCATGGTTGTTAGCAAAAGAGGCAGTTTTGAGACATGAAAATCTAAGAAAGAGGAACATCATCTTAGCTACACATTGTTGTTTGTGAAGAGGCAGATGAGACAGTGGGGTATCTGTTCCTACATTGCAGAATTACTAACCAACTATGGAAGATTCTTATCAATCTCAGAGGCATACAATGGACAATGCCCTAACAAGATTGTTGACACTTTTTACAGTTAGGAGGAAGCTGGAATTGGAGCCAGGAACAGGAGCATTTAGAGAACCATTCCAGCATACATTTGGTGGACTGTCTGGGAGGAGAGGAGTGCTAGAAGTTTTGAAGATAGGAGTAGGACAGTTCAGAGGATCAAAACATATTGTATTTTGCTTTTGTGTTTTTGGTGTACCTCCCATAGATGCAGAAGTTATCATAGAGATTTTAGGGTTATACTAAGATCAGGAGTTTCTTTGTCTTCGTACCAACTTCTCACTTGTTGTAAAAGTTTTTTTCTGCACTAACTAAGTGTTGGTTTATAATACAAATGTTACTTTCTCAAAAAAAATAATTGTGAAGACTACCCCTCTCTGCATTTTTTTTGGCTGATCTGGAGAGAGACTATATAATTTTTAAAGTTAAAGAAAACTCAATTAGCATTAGATCTCTCTATACTTCAGGTGTAGAGAGTATATGACATATTTTTGATATAAGGTAAACAATATTATTAATAAAAGGGAAAACTCTTGTATTCAAGAGGTATACCATAAAATGGAAAATCTACAAAAGGACATGATTCTCTACGAAAGACACCCAATCATCTATACAAGTTGGAATCTCAACGATGCACCAAAAGCAATATCAAGCAAAAGGCTATCCCTCAAATTTACAAATTTTTTTTTGGATAATGGTAACATATACAAAATCATTTTCAATCCCCTCTAAATCTTTCCTATTTCTCTCCCTCCAAACAACTCACATAAGAACTAATAAAGCAACCTCCATGCCCCTTGTCTTCTATTCCTATGTCTGCCAGCACAGCTACGCATGGCATCACCCACTAGTTACCATTATCAAAAAAAAAAAAAACATGGCATGACCCACTGTATGCCAAACAATTCAAGATCACCCTCCACAAACCTGAAACCACCTTACAATGCACCAAAATATGATTAACTTCTTTGCCTGAACATTTACACATATAACACCACCTAGATAAGTAATATTTCTCTTCTTCAGATTCTCAGTTGTCAGAATTGCTCCCCTTGTTGCCAGCCTGGCAAAAAAACTCCTTCGTATGCGCCCTAGGAATCCAAGTCAATGAATGTGTGATGTGTGTCTCCTCTCTCACCCACAAACTCTAGTAAAGAGATTTGACTAAGAATAAACTATCACTCTCAGCGCCCATCTCCGTGAGTCATTATTGGAGTGAGACCTGATTTCCCTGTAGAGAAACTCCATTAACCTTTGAAACTCATCCAGCTCCCAGTCTTGTAGATTTCTCCTGAACATGAGATCCCAAAGTACTCCCCACCCCACCCCGCTACCCAACGCCACCCCACCTCCCACCCCATCATTCTCCCTATAAATCCGATGAACTTTCAACTCCCTCTGGTTTGAAACTCTACACATTAGGAAATCATATTGTAACAGATAGATGGTTTAAGTTTGAGGAGTCTTGCTATAAATCCACACATTGTTAAGACACACCAACTTTGTGTAACATTAATTATATATTCACTTACATATTTAGCTCATGCATATGAAAGTTGGAAGTTCCGTTTTTTTGCTTGTGACAGCCATGGCCTTGCTATAGTTTATACCAGTATGACAATGATGTATATGTCATGCTTTAACCAAGGTCAAGAAGGAAGGCGAAATGTGGCAAAAGAAACCCAAACAAGATAGTAGTTAGTTCAGTCTTGAGTCAAAGAATGGATTCTTTTATTCTGTGATTTGAGGAAACAGGGGATTTTTAGTCAAACTAAAATCATACAACTTTGGCTTCCCTGGCTTTTAGCACATATTTTTCAGTTTATACTAGACCAGTAATTATCACTGTACTCTATAAGTCATGCATTGCTTATTTCAAACAGTTTTTCGAATTGCTATATCGGACTTCTATTCCAATTACCACTGATTTTCTGGAAAAAAGTGAAACTGAAAAGAAAAAACAAAGTTGGAGAAAACTGTTCTAAACTATGACAGACTCGCCGTGGAAATGATCCTAAAGCTTATTCATCAACATGGAATAAAGAAGAATGCAGAAGCTCAAGACACTGTTATGCTGCTGGTGATTACTATGAAAAGTTTCTTAGATATTTCATCATGTCACGCCAGAATTAATAAATGAACATAAAATCTTAAGAGTGAGAATCATTAGTCAACTCACATCTCCATCGGACTGTGCAGGCTGTCCCTTGCTGGCTGCCAAGGCTGCTGCATATTCTTCAGCCTAGTTCACCACAAAGCAAATTAAAAGAGCTGTTTATAAAATACTAATGCTTTGCATGCAGCATTTACTAGTTACTACAAACTCATTTCCATTTGCAATCAGAGCACCTTATGGACAAACCTTACGTGCTTGAGCAATCATGATTTGTTCTGCATTTTCTTTCTGGTACTGTGCAATCTTTGCCTCAAAAGCAGGAACATCAATGCCTTCAATTAAATTGAATACTGCAAACAATAGCATTCTGTAAAGAAAAATTATACGACTTCCAACTTGAACAAATCAGTGAAGAATAACGCTTACTCATATCCTCAACTTCCTCTAGATAATCGTTGTATTCACGCAATGATGGAAAATTCTCTTCTCTTTTATTATAACTGCAAAATTACATTGAAGTGCATAGAAGTTTATAGACTAAATAGATAAACAAAAGAGTTCACCAAAACAGAAGTAAAGTTTCCATTACTAGGTTAAAATATTTTCTCTCACTACAACACAAATAGTTTACAAGTCAAGCTAATACTTAATTTCACTCAAAATCACCTCCTTCCATTATTTAGCAGCCACAAAATTAAAAAAAAAAAGTTTCAGCTCTGCAAACTTCACATGTAATAATTACTGATCAATTTTAAACTGTTGCAATGCAGTAAAAAAGAAGTCGATTAAATAGAATAGATAAAACAGAGGCGAAGATAGATTACATGTTGGCAATGCGTTTTCTGATGGCCATCTCTTTCGAAAATGCATTGGTTGAAGCTACCACCATTGTTAGAGCCGCTTTCGAAACCTAAAAACCAACTCGATAATCTGTCCTCGTCTTCTACATCTACGTACGGCAAGAGAGATGACGGGACAGACGGTTGATGGAAACTCCGGCGAAATATAGCCTGCAAAAATGGGGGAAGTGAAGTGAAAAAGTGGTGGCTGAGAAAAATTTAATCGAAAAACGACGCCGTAAAAAGGAAATGACTTCCATTTTCTTTTCCTATTTTTGTTGCCTAAAATAGTCCCTAATGCTTGTGTCTTGGTTCAAAATAGTCCTTATGTTTATTTATATATACAATAGAGCACAAATAGTTCTTCAAGTATACAAAATTAATGCACTCTTAAGACTTTGAAAAACTGTTAAATTTATACGCAAATTCTACAATATTTTGGCATTCCCTGTTTTCATTTTGAAAAACAAATGAAATGTACTCTGATTTGCTAAATATGATAAAGGATTGGATGAATATATATATATATATATATATATATATATATACTAGATACAGACGTCTGTGGTAGCATGGATCCAATATTTTAGTGTCTTTTTTTATTTTAATACATGTAGAATTTAGAAAGTTGAATAAATTTAATATGATTTTTAGATATATGAGTGATTAATTACTTTTTATTTCTGCAAATTTATTGTGAAGAGGTCCATTAAGATGTCTATAATTAAAGTAGTTTTTCATCATTGACCGTTAATTTTTACTCAATATAGTTACAAAATATAAACAAAATATTATCTACATTCAAAATAATAAAATAATAACTAAAGAATATTAATTTAAAACTAAAAGTCATAACTAAAACGGATTCCATAATTTCGAAAAAATTATACACAAATTAAATTATAACAAAACAAAAAAAGTAATTTTTTTTAAAAATAATTCGAAACATGCTAAAGCAGGCACGTCGATGAATATGTGTGCCTGTTTCAGCGTGAAATCTTGAATTTAAAACTAAAAATCATAGCTAAAAAGGATTTCATAATTTTGTAAAAATTATACACTAATTAAATTAAAGTAGAACAAAAGAAATAATTTTTAAAAAAAAAAATTCCGAAACACGCTGAAGGAGGCACATCGATTTTAAAAATCATAGCTAAAAACGATTCCATAATTTTAGAAAAATTATACACTAATTAAATTAAAGAATAACAAAAGAAATAATTTTTAATTGTTTTTTCAGCAACATGTTTGAAGCAGGCACGTCGACGGAGAAGTAAAAGTCAGAGCTAAAAAGAATTCCATAATTTCACAAAAATTATACACTAATTAAATTAAGTAGAACAAAAGAAATAAATTTTTGAAGTTTTTTTTTTGAAACACGTTGAAGCAGGCACGGCGACGTGCCTGCTTCAATAACTCCCTCTTATATAATACTAGAAGGGAATGGCCCGTGCTGCACGAGCCCAACATAATATCACAGGCACCAATATAATAGATCTGGTCTCTGCAAATAATAAAGTCTGCTAAATGTTATGTAATTATATATAAAAACCATAAATGGCAAGGAATTAATTTATTTCAAGTCGTGTATGTATGGTGAAAGGGATCAACAAGTAAGTTAGAAACAAAATGTAATTCATTTATTCAAAGCACATACAAACTGTACACAAGAAAAAAAAAAAAAAAAAAGAGAATACTTACAAAGTTGTTTGAAATATTACAAAGAAATTTTTAAACTACAACTCAAATCAAGGAGAGAGGATGCACTGGAATAAATCAAAAAGAAGATAAAATTTTTAGACTCTAACACAGGCTTCTTTTCAGACAAGCTTCTCATTTCAATTCGAAGTAAAGTTCAAACATGACAAATCTGTTGATAGTAGTGGCCTTACTTTTATAATCGTCCCAGATGAATTAACTTTTGGTATCTGAAAGCTCAGGAGAATGTTCGTTTGTTGATATTATTAATATTAAGGCAAGCAAAAGATTTCTCTGATCATCTTCCCTATACATTATTAATGATAGATCAACACCACTACAAAATTCCATTGTACCCTGCACCAAGACATTCCTATCAGTAAGCATAACAACAGCAACATGAGACACAACATAACAAATTATTGTCTCAAGTAATAAAATTTCAAGAGATGGCTAGCTATAGATACAATTAAAAGGTCACATATATGTGGAACAAAAGATTTAAGAGTTTTTTTTGTGAACTCTTTATCCACAAAATTGAATATATTAATTAATGGCAATTAAAAGTTAGTAAAGAGAAACATTCTTACTAATAGGTTACGGTGAACATAATTAGACAACATATAAATTAAGGTTTGAAGAAACATTATAAGAAATGCATCAAACAATGTATTATAAGAAGGTTGTTTTATTCTGAAAAAAGTAATTTTATTAAATAACAGTACCAAATAGATGCTACAAAACAAAAGTAACTGACCTCTTCAGTCCTCGTTCCACAATACTATTTTTCTGCCATCAGCTGAAATTAAACATACATTAGTTTCAAAAGAAATCCCATTCCTCTTATATGTTATCCATACTCCATTTTTGTATGGCCATGTAAACTTATTTATGCATCATTCATCTTTTTCACCCCACAATTTTGCACTCACCGATCAACGTTCTCTGACGTACTTCTCCTTCCACGTAATATCTTCATAACAATTTCATGAGTAAACTATAATTTGTTATCTTTATTCTATTTATTTCTAGATCTACTATTTTCATGTCCGATGTGACGTTCTCCTACTTCATTAGATGTATCACCTTGTTCTCGTTGTTTCTTTGTCATTTTTTTCCTTCTCATTTCATCCAACTTCGATGCTATCTTTTTAGCATCGGGGAAGAGTGACATCACATAAGACGACATTCATCCAAATACTACTATTAATTAGCACTATTTTCCCCCCATAGTTTGGAACTACTTTTTCTAACCTAAGTTGACATAGGATTGAGCAACAAAATCAAAATTTCAATCCCAGTCTACTTGGTCAAAAAAGAAAAAATTGAGGTTCAACAATAGAGACAACATACTGAATCATCACTTGACAAAATTTGAATGAGAAATTTAGTTTTTGGTAAAACAATCAAGAGCTAAGACATGCACCTTATAGTACCACATGCTGCTACCATCAATGTATTCCCTATACACTTGTGATGTCCAAAATAATATTGATACATATTTTATAACTTTATATCCCAAATAAATGATAAAATTTACTCATAAAAATCGATACCTGATATACAACTTATAGTTGGTAGAGAGAATAACTCCTGAAAAAATTTAATCGGAAGGCATGTTCTCATAAGCTTTGCAAAAACGGCGAAAGGAATATAGCAAAAGATCATTTTAACCTAATATATAGTTGTGAGAAATATATATAAATTCATAATATTGGAATTGTTTTGCAACGTTCATATTTCATAATAAGATTCCTGCAAGAATAACCAAAAATTATTGTTTGAAAAATTAAAAACAATCAATTAATGGTTAAAAACACACGTAAAGTCTTCCAATTTTTTAGTTTTCATACTTGAACTATCATGTGTACGATTTTTCCACGTGACTATCACTAATTATTTTTCAACACACTCAACTATTGATAGTCCGCTTTACCTACATAAACAATAGTAATATTTCATATAGAAAACTCATACACCTGATAGTTGAGTAAAAAATTTAAAAAATGGGATACTTGGGTGTGCTTTCACTGAAGAAACAAATAAACAAAAGCTCTAAATTGTTCGAAGCAACAAATATGACTTCCCTCTTTTGCGATACCAAAAATAAACACTTGCCTTCTCAAACACTTGTAAGGTTTCTATTCCTTTCCAACATTCTTGCAGAGTTGGTTGTGGAAAACAACAAAAACACCCAACATTGGGAAACTGAAGAACAAATATGATGTTGACAAAATTGGAGAAGAGAGGAAGGACGATGGAAGGGAAAAAGTGAGAAATTGAAGAAGAAAACAGGTGTCACAAGTTCCCATGTATTGAGCCAGGTGTCCCATATTTCTTCACATGTGTCCTCAGCCTAAATTTACGTACAATAAATGCCGCCTTCGGTACAACCAACTGTTGCTTTGTTCGTCCCGGCCTTATTGGCTTATACAATATGGTAATAGTACACCTTTGTTAGCTTGTTGTACAAATTGTATTGCTGTGTTAGTCCTATTAACTCCCACTTCTATATAGGAGCAAAGTAAAGAGAATATATACTAGTTCAATAAATACATATAAGTAAAAAAAAAAATTCTAAAAGAAAACAATTAGAAGTGGAAAAAAATATATGGAGATTAATATAAACTTTTCTTTATTTTTTTTTTCTTGAGAGGATCTAATATAATTAAATTTCTTTACAATAGCTTAGCTTGTTGATATTCTTTTTTACCATTTATAATAATGGGCTATTATATATCTAAAATAACTTAGGATATTTAAATTTATTCCTTTATCATAGATATAAAAATTATTAATTTTTTTTTTTATTGTTATTTAATGAGTATTATATAAGATTTCTCTAAAAGCAACATTTCTTTTGAGTCTTGACTTTTAAATCAGAAATTTGCTTAGAAATATTTTATCAATTTCATTAGCATTATATCTAGTGTGTTTAGATATAAGATTTAAAGATAAATATTTCTATTTAGTCAATTTTTTATTTCATTCTTTCCATATATGCCACATAACATATATTATAACATTAGCAATATAAGAGAGTTGTCACATATTGTTCATAATATCATTATGTCATACAAATTGTAATAATTTGTCGTTTAATATACAGTTGGGGTTTTTATAATTCATTGCAACACCCCATTCGAATTCGAATTGGCTAAATCTAGTATAGTGGGTCTTGTTTCGATGCGGGAAAAAATCTTTTTAAAAGGCATCTCGGTGAAAGAGGACTGAGAACCATAAGGCGAGCGCCAAAACGCTAGCACAAACTACTCTCACAGACACGCATGATAAGGGGGTGTGGGGACAACCAGGCCACCACTTTTACTAGATATGGGTCCGGACGACCCAAGAGCCCACCACTAGAACCTAACCCTTAAGAGGCTAAGGTCCAAAGGGCTATCGCAGGAAGTAGGCTTCACCTGTAACCTTAAGAAACACAGAAATATATATATATATATGACATATGTTTTTATTTATTCTCAAAATTCAAAATAGATATGTATGCTTAATCAACATCAATAATAACCACTTTTTTCATTATTTTGCTTAACAAACAATTTGACAGGTACAAAGACTTTGACTACTTCCCGAAGCAGCACAAGTACAACTATGAGGCATTTTACTTGCTGGCCATTGAGATAGAGCTAGAATTCCACAATCAATATTAGCACATACGTTATTAGCAGTGAAAGTTCCTGGGCAAAATTTAAGATCCCCTAATACAAAACAATGAAAAGACTACATATTAAACGATATGATTAAAAAGATGAATGATGAAAATAAATATTTGAACGTGATTGTAGATAAAATAATTCCATATGCATTGAAGGAAAAAAGGCATACCTAGTGAATGATTAAACAAAGTGAAAAAAATTATCATAGCGAAAAGAAAAGACATAATGAAACTCTTCATTTTTCTTCTGTATGATATGAAAGTATGAATTGTTGATACCCTTTAGAACCTTATATAGGGCCTAAAGAAAGATATGAAATTGTGGTATTAATTCATATAAGACCAGTAAATCTATAATTTATAAATTACTTACCAAAAAATACAATCAACTTATGGTATTAATTCATATAAGACTAGTAAATCTGTATTCTTAAATTACTTGCTTATAAGGTATAAATGAGCTTAGGATAATAAGGCAAGTAAATCTGTATATTAAAATTCATTGCTACAAAAATGCAAATGACACTATGGTATTTATTTAAATAGTCTAGTAATCATGTAATATTGAGTTACTTGCCAAAAAAATGACACAAAATAACTATTTTGTGCCAATTGGGTACCTACCAAGATAATAGTGATAGTGTATAGATTATTAAATTTTAATTTTTTAATATTATTCAAATTCTATGATATTTACGTTGATTCTTGCTTTTTATTTAATCAGAATACCTTGAGATCCTCTTAAACTTGACATGTTTCATACAATACTTAAGACGATACTAGAATTTTGAGTTTATATATTCTATAAACGAAACTTATTAGTTTCTTAATAAATTATTCAAAAATATTAAATAATAAATACATTTTTAACACAAATAAAAAATCTATGTGAAAGCTACTAATTTTGTTACATTCATAGAACTTTGCTTCTTTATATTGCATATTCATTTTTTTTTCTAAGCCATATATGCCTCTCCTTTGATCTTTGAGTTTCGATAACCTCGACTATTTGACCTATTTCACCGAATGAAATTACATTGTCACTATCTAATTTTTTTTAAAAAGTCATGATGACAGTAGTTATAAAACAAATCATACAATAATCAAATATGATAAAATCTAATGTGATTAAATAAGTCTAACAAAAATAATGCAGAAAATCACTTTGACAATATAACAAAAGATAAATCGTGATCCAAGATCAAGTTTAACAAGTCATAAAAAGACATAAAAAAATACAAATAATATATATATATATATATATATATATATATATATATATATATATATATATATATATATATATATATATATATATATATATTAATTATTTTAGACACAATAACGTCGGAGGGTTCACTTATTTATAAGTTCAACTTATTTTATTCTTCTCAAATTCAACTCAATCCATCTATTTGATACCTTTATTCAGAATGGTCAAAAAAACTCTTCTAGTGTCTATCGAGTAATTTTGTTGAATAACTCTATTCCTATGGAACCTAATAACTCCACATGTCGGGGGTGGGGGGGGGGGTGGGGGGTCAGGGGGTCCGGGGGGGGCATTTAATGTATGGAGGATTGTTTAGGTGTTGGTTATGAGCGATATAGTATAACTCCAGAGTCTTAATAATATTAACTAGTAATCTGAAAGAAAGTTGACAATCTAAAAATGCTTAAAGGTTCAAAAGTTTTAACTGTTAATGCTTTTTGCTATTTATTTACTGTGAATCCTATGACTTCATATCAAATTTTAGCAAGAAAGTTTATTAAAACCTGCAACCCCCCCTTGTCATCCCTACAAGCAAAATGAGAAGTACTACAGCTAGCGTTAGTACCATTAGATGGTAGTAGCTAGGACATTGCAAGGTCGAGCCATGACGTTTGTCCAATCAATTAGAACTTGGCTAATCGTCTTATTGTTGGCATTGCAAAGAAAGCAGCACGCATTTTCTGCAATTCCAATGTGATGTAAGTACGAGTCGTGGAGAGTCTGCAATGGCAACAGAGCCAAGATAAAATAAATTATCTTGCAGGGTGAGGATTGATGAGGAGAAATCTCGAACAGGGCTTGCTGCTACTGCCAATGCATCTACAAAAGAAAATAAAAGTCATTAATGAATCAGCATATTATGATTAGTATAAGAATCAACCAACCAAAACATACAGCAGAACTTGTTAAAATAATTACATATCTCAGTAAAAGGCATAGCTATTAAGAAAATAACTTCTTTCTTTTCTGCTAATTTGACAGCACTAAACACATAATCACCACATATGCACATTGCCTTTTCTTTAGAAGAATGACTGGGAAGAATAAAAGAAACATACTAAGAGATTTTATTGGTTTATGATGTGGCTCTTCACATTTTCCTGGTGAACAATCCCTTTCGCTCGTTCACTTCAGCTCGATTAACACCAGTAAGTTGTGGATATATTGAGTAAGATAATCTTTTCTCGAACTCCATAACATAGCATTTCTAATTAAAAGGTTGTATAGTGAGGGGGAAAAGGGCTCAACTGCTCAAGAAAACTAAAATAGTTTGGGAGTGGTTTGGTAGGTCAATCATCTGTCTGTCATGCACACATTGTGCTCCTATCCAAGTTTGACCAATTCTCTTAGCTTAGTACAACCATATGGTTGAATATAAAACTGCTTCGCATAATCAAATGGCACAAGGTTAGATTTGACATAAAAATTGATAACATACTTATTCATATCGGTTTTACGCAAAAGTAATATTCTGAATTCACTGCAATGTACTCTAGTGTTAAGCTTTTAATAGAACAACAAATGATGTGAACTTTTAGCATTTGCGAGGGGGGGGGGGTCAGAATAAACATATAATACTGTGTTCAACGAAATCAGTTGTTACCATAGAAAGAGAATCCAAAAGCTAGTTAAGTAGGATCACCACAAGGAAGATCAATCAACTCTATAAAGTACAACAACACTTTTGTGGACTTTGAAGTCTACTTATTTGGCAAAAAGTACACAAAAGTGCTCCTATTTAAAAATTTAAGGGTAGTTATGGAACTTTGCAAAATCTTCCCACAGTTCTTAAACTTCATGCCCCAGTCAAACTACATCATATAAATTTGGACGGGGAGGGAGGAGGGGGGTGGGGGGGGGGGAAGTTATTTCAAGATCTTATCTAAGAAAGTCTGCTAATACAAAAGACAAGGTGGAATACTGTTTACAAAAAGCCATGATCGCCATTAATTGATTCTCAAGTAAGGCCCTTGGCCCAATGGTTTAGGTTGAGTTTTCCTTATCATAAAAAGGTTTATGGATCCTCATGATTCGAATTCTAAGCCACTTATTTTTTACATTGAAAACTCTAAGAACATTGGTATCAGGAATTGTGAAGTCAAAATGGTAAAGTTATCTTTCAGTACAGTGCACAACTTTATTAAGGGCAATGCATGTTTCTAAAGAGTACAGGATAGATGATGTCAAAGTATTTTCATTTTTTTTCTGTACTCCATGTAGGAATTATGGACATGAATTTCAGTTGTACTATTTCTCCAGAATGAAAGCTCCTATGATTATTATTTTTTATTGAGAAGCAATATATGCCACAAGATGGTTTCAGTAGGCTTCAGCATTAAAAATAAAAAGAGAGAAGTTTATAGGCCCCATAAGCTGAATCAGAGTGGTTCGTAGTAATTTGTTGATTACCGCTGCTAAGTGTATGCAATGATCTTCTCAGTCATAGGAAAAAATAAAGAGCATGAGAGAATATTTACTATGTGAACTATAACGCTAACCTCATCCTTACATTTAGTGGTATTTAACTTATATAAAGAGTTAATCACGTTAAATCCCCCTCTCCACCTCCTCTCTAAAAAGGTAAATTTCTAGACAATCACTGGAAAAGATAAATATTCTACTGATAGGTGATATCAGATCACAGACTCCAAATGAACTTCAATGTTAAGGAACACTATGTTCTAATACAAGATGATGCAATATCAAAAAGGGCCAGTGATGGAACACTTCAGCAAAATGTTGTGGATGCAATATTTCACAGCTGGTTAAGCTGTTAATGATCGGTTTTGTTAAAAACAATGAACAAAGATTTCAGTCTATGTTCCTTAACAATTGAAGAAATTGTGTCCCATTTCCATTTCATGGAACATGTACTCTAAACTATAGAAATATGAGAAAGTGCAATCCGCATTATAATTATCCCCTGAAGTCTCAATGACTAAACTGAGCTGCCAAGTCCAACTGTTAGCCAATACATGCAGGATTCCAACAAATAAACGTGCAAAGATGCACTTTCACATTATATTTTTTATTCTTAAAAGAACACTTCCACATTTTTTTTTCTTTTTGAATCAGTAAAATGAAATTTTATTCAAAAGATAGCATTAAGATGAAATTGTAGTATGCACAAGCAGAAAACAATGCACTTCCAATCATACTAGACGCAATGTCTGGTATTCCCCAAGGTAACTTGTAATAGGCCAGATGTCCAGCAAAGAAAATATATTGCGGCCTCTCCTTCCAAATTGTCCTCTAAAGGTCAGGTGCAAAACAACATAACTGGCTAGCTGAGAAATTTTCTTATTTCTTCTGAAGAAGTATGTGGCACAATCATTCTGTCAAGTAGCAAGCCAACCAATAGTATTCATATCCATCTTTTTATTGTGTTACCCTACTGCTATCTGTTCCATCTTTTGTGGTTCATTTTCGTTATCCTTAAAGCTATAATTGAGAAGCTCCCAAATAAGGCATTCTCTTCCGCTACTTCATCACACATACATTAATTATCCAACAGTAGATTGATGTTCTCACATTTTCAATCAAGTAAGCAGATACTAGACTATTACTTAAGTGTCGAACATAATTAGAAGACAAGCACTTAATTAGTTTTGATTAGTTGATTTCTGAAAATAAATGGACTATATAAGATCTTCACTCAATTGTTTATCTTATGTAAGAGAGAGAAAAGAAGCAGACAAGTAGATATACATATCCGTCTAATATTAGCAAACTGAATCCAGAGACATTCTTGTAAGCCAATTTGTAAGTTCCAACTTGTAAAGACACTAACTACAGAGATATGATTGGAAAACAATAAGAAAGACGAGCACTTACCAAAAGTTCAATAACTGAATTTAAGAACCACACTCGTACACTCAAATTGACCTGGGATGCATCTGCGCTTCTGTGGAACCAAAGTCTCTAGCTCCTTATGCTTCAGATACTGATCCAGAATTGTACACCTAGCTGTTTCAAATGCAAAGTACCGCAGAGCTGAAAAACAAGCACTATGAAATACTCTAGGACCCATTCCCATTGAAAAACCAGTTCACCTTTCTCCTTTCAATATCTGTCTAACAGTAGCCAAGACACCAGAAACCATAGCAACGTCAACCTTATTGGCAGGTTCAGAATCAAATTGAGTCATTGACCTAGTCTTCCCCACATCTAAAAGCATTGTTAGTGAAGCTGATATTGCACCAGCCAGTGCCCAACAACAAACACTCTGAAATGGCTCCAAACGCTCCCTTTTTGTCTTCTGCCTTCAAGTAATCAAACAATGAATAACTCAACGCCCCAGCAGAGAAATTCCTCAACAATGTAGCACTATATCCAGCATACAATCCCAAGGTTCCATCTTTATCCAAGATTCTCATCACTACCTGCCAAGACCTCCCTTTAGCCCCAGACTGAATCCTATGGGTAATCAATTCCTTCAGCGCCATTATAGCAGATGACACTATACTCCCTTTGCACCAGCTTGGGGTGGAATAAGCACAGAAGAGTATAGTGGAAATTTGGACAAGTCCCAAAATATACAGCAGAGGAAGAAGTGGACCCAACAATTACAGCAGAAACACCACTGTGAAATCCAAGAAACCCTTTGCTTTGAAAAGTTTTGACAATGACATCAATTATTCCACTGTAAATCTCAGACATCCCTTAGTTTGCGGCTTAGTTTTGATAGTGTCAAGTGGGTGGAGACACCCGTCTGTGAATGCACCAGCAATGCCACATAAGTGCTCTTTCAATCGCAGAGAGATTCTTAAACAACACATCAACTATCCTGTCAATCTTTGAGTGGTATCGCTGGTGCATTCACATATTTCAAGAACTATCCTGTCAATACCATTTCATAAAAGGCAAGACCAAAGAACAGATTTCAAATAGCAAGGAAATTTGATGATAGCACAAGAAAGCAGCCAATGCCCTTGAATCTTCCCTCTGTCCTACTTCGAACATCTTCTTTATGATATAGGGGCTAGAATATTTCAAGAAGAATCTTTTGATTAGAACTATCCTCAAAAAAAAATAATCTTTTGATTAGACCTAAGGGCTCATCCCAACTTCAAGTACTGAAACAACATTAAAATAACAAAATTCAAGCCTGCACTTTTCTTTGAAAAAAACTCTTTATACAAGACATTAAGAATTATATTTACACCTTTAACTGAACTGAAGAAGTGATGAAATTTGAACCTCTCCCACCCTCTACTTAACAGAAAATACTTCAGCCCATAGAACACATTTTCTATTTGATCACTAAAGTAGAACTTCTAGATAATGTCTATCATATCCCCTGGCTTTTGGAATAACAAAACGAAAAGCCCTCAACTTTTACATCTCAAGGTGCTCAAGAATGCTTTAGTAGTGGAATCCTACATGAAGAATCCACAGTAAACGCATGGCTATACATTTAATGTATATATTTCAAATTTCATCCAAGTTTTAACTTAGAAGAAAAGAAAAAGGTATATTACATTAAGAAAACCAAAATAGTATAAAATACAAAAATGGTGCAAAATGAACTATGTAAGTGGCACAAAATATTTTCATCCTTCTCTATTCCTTGAGATAAAAAAAATCAGTTTGTAAGTCTCAGGACCTCTCAATAACAAAAAGACAGTTAACAAAATAAATTGAGCAGATTAGGTGCAGACATACATCATCATTCAGAAGTAGCCAATCTTTACCTGAAAAGAAATATATAGGAGAGAAAGAAAGGAGCTGATCCTAACTGATTCTTTTAGCTCATCTTCTAAGCTTTTCTTGGTAGGGCAACAGGGAGAGGCACAAGGAGATCAGAGAAATAAACTGATGTTAATATGGATATGTTTACATCTTCCATTCCTTATGGAGCATTGTCATCAAACAGAACTTTGTAAAACCGCTTTCTCTCTTCCGGATCAAATATGCCACCTAGATCTCCTCCCTCCTTATCTTGTTCTGATGTTTCGTCGCTTTGGTTCCTCCTTTTCTCTGGCTTTGGCATTATCACGCCTCTGTTCCTCTTCTTTTCCAAATTTAATAGATAATGTCTGCGATTATATTCATGGATCCCCTCCTGCATCAATTCACCAAACTTCTCCTTGACAACAAGAAGAGGATCCTTTTCGATCAGTTCAGACCCATTATATGCTTCCCTCAGGAGAACTGTATATATCTGGTATCTGTTAGAAACATAGAATATTCCAGGATGTTTGAGCAGAAAAACATTTAATTTCTCTGGTAGACATAATTCTCTTCTAAAATGGCCCAATTTGAAAATTGATACTTTTTTCCACAAGGTCAATGACAACAATTCATGCACCAATCCCACTGTTCTCTTGTCCATTTCCTTTGAACCCTCCACTAAACCATCAAATCCTGAATAAGGTGAAATATATGGAGTAGAATTAAAATCTTCAAACCTTTCCAATGATTTGACCCAAGTTGGAGGCAACGAGCACGGAAAGCATGGCTCTCGACCATCCTTTTTAGCCGTTGTTTCGATTGCAGAAATAGCTAAATCAGGATTCCAGGCTGTGAGCTCTATCTCCATCGAACTCCGTCTCCCAGTGTGGTTAACAACTCTAAATATTTGAGGGTACTTGGGTACAATTCTGAGCAAATAATCATCAGGAAATCCAAAATTTCTCCTCAGCTCATTAAGTTTCATAACATTCAACCTTTGATCACGGGTCATCATCAACAACTTAGCTAATCGGTCTGCGTATAAGGGTTCTTGCATATCCTTTACAGACTCTTCCTCTTGAGCCAAAAACATCATTCTTTTAGTCATCCCACAATAATACTCATCATTCTCAAGGTAGACTTCAAAGCAACAAGGGTATTTTTTAAGCCAATTTAAAGCTTTGCCTTGAAGATCAAGAGTCTTGAACTTCTTCTGCAGATACTTTACTGATGCAACCTGGTCAGGACATCTCATAATAATGTTCTTAATCTGATTATTAACTACCCATCTACGATTTCTATGTAATGCAGCTTCAAGATCTGGATCTTTCTTCATTGACCAGAGAGAAAACCTTCGCACAAGATGAAAATTAAACATTGCATCACATAAACTCAAGTACCCATTTCTTTGGGTTTTCACAGAAATCCAAGTTGCCATTTACTAATCACCACTTAGTATGAGCTATGGGTTCAGACAAACAAAGTTCAAATTTTGAACCCAGATACTCAAATGGAAATGGGGTTAGCGTACAAAGTTCAAATTTTGAATGCCCTAGAATGCTATTTACTATGATTTCTCTTCGTTCTTAAAAACAACAACAACATAGACTCTGCTACAGAAAACATGTGAAACCAATTCAGATTCACTTGAAGGCGCTATTTGAAGATATTGAAAACCCAATTGCTTAAATTTGCAGAAAAGATGAAATCTAGCTTACTACCAAAACAACGAGAGAACCGATAATCGAGAGGCGAAGGATCTTGGATTTTCTGATACCGAGGTGGACAAATACAGTTTTTAATATATAGTCAGTCATTTTAAAAAAAATTATTTAATATTTGGTCAATATATCTAAAGGAACCATTTAATTACCCGATTGTTATAAAATAAAAATATTATATAAAATTTAAATACTCCTTCTATTTCAATTTACGTGACACTTTCGTCTTTTAAAAGTCAAACAATTTAAATTTGACCGGCAATTTACTCATGAAATCTTTAAATTTTTAGTTTAAGTTTAACTGACAATTTGTCCATGAAATCTTCAATTTTTTTTGAAATGATATTTATATATTTGTAAACTATATAAAAGAGTACTATAAGTCACAATAATTGATAATTTAAAATGTTTAAAAGATCTATGAAAAATTTATGATAAAAAATAGACTTATTTAAATTTTGAAATTTAAAAAGTGTCACATAAAATGGGACGGAGGAAATAGCAAGAAGAGATATCGTAGTAACTTTTCTTTGGATATTTTGGTGTTTCTTCCTATATTTTATATTACAAGGAGGGGATATATATTTATATATATAGATTATAAAGTTGAGCACAAAGAGTATGCTACTGTATGCCCGCATTGACATTCACAGTAGTTTTATGATACGAAAAAACTTATAGGAAAATAGTTCTCGTGAAGAAAAAATAAATATCTAGTAATACGAATTGAGAGATGTCTCATTAAAAATCTTGTTTTTAGTGATACAAAACTTTGATGGAGGAAAAAAGAGTGCAAGACATTATACTCCCCTAATTAAAACATTATTTAGTTCTTGTTATACTATTGTTTCAACCACATGGTTAATAGTATATCATATAACACTTGTTATATCTCTTTTGTACTGTATGTTCTTTGATATACATTGAGGTCTTTCGAAAATAGCCTTTCTACCTCATGAGGTAGGGATGAGTAAGATGTGCATATACTCTCTGTAAACTACACCATGTAGAAATGCTAGTTAGTGCTCCTAGTATGGTTAATCCACAATAGATAGTAGAAGGATGAATACAGAAGAAACTATTGGGAATAAAACACTTGTTACCTTGTCACATGAGGACAATACATTTTCCTCAAAAGACAAGTTTTGTGCTAACTAGGCTCATCCATTGTTTCTATAATAAGAGTTGTGTTCTTGTAACAATCAACAAATTTCAATTTCAAGTTAGCAGAAGATCTTCACGACCAGGCATAAAAGACTACTGAGAGTTGTAACCATGGTACTACTTGTCTCAGCTTTCTACAATACTCATCGCGAGGAACCGTTTTAATTTCTCAAAAGTATTTCTCCAAACTGGTTTCTGTTTACCAAACAATGAAGAATCCATAGCTGTAAGTTCTGAGGGAAGTCCTCCAATATAAGCTACAATATCTTTTGTAATCTCTTTGTAACCTCATGATGGAACTGGATTTTCAAAGGCATGCCAACTGAAGAGGTGCAAAGACTCATCATTGCTCAACTCTGTAGCCTTGTATTTCTCATCCACTTTGACAGTATTAAGCAACATTTCATCCCTAGTAGTTATAATAACTCGACTACCTGATCCAAACCAATCTTGAGCTCTTGCTAATAACTCTAATTGGTAACATCATCAAGGACAATGAGAACTTTCTTTGAACAAAGTTTCTCTTTGATCAAGTTAACTCCACTATTCACATTGTCAACAATAAAATTAGTACTTCCAAGAGTTTCACAAAGGAGCTCCTGTAATGTTTCTAGACCAGCATGTTTCTCCGAAGCTTCCTCTCTAATATCAGCCAGTAAACAACAACCTTCAAAGTGCTGAAAATCTGGTTGAAGATTGCGTTAGCAATAGTTGTTTTTCCTATTCCTCCAGCTCCATAGATCCCAATGAAGTGAACATCGTCTTGCCTTTTGCGTAATAGAGAATATAAATGTTTAACTAGAGAATCAATTCCAATCGGGTACTTGGCAACATTGAGTTATTTGTGATTCAATTCCCCTAAGATCACCTCAATAATTTTCTGAATAAACCTTGATTCGTACGTAGCATTGTCAAGGAAAAAAATAAGGAAAACATTAACAGGAGCTTAGACCAAAGAAAGAAAAATTAAAATGAGCCCCACGGCTTTGGTAGTAGCAAGAATGTGATGCCTGATGTATCAGTTAAGTTCATATTACAGGTTTGAGCCCTGCCGCATTTTAAGTGGAGAAGGGTAGAGGGGCAGGTTCATTGTTATGTATTGTGAGGAAGTGGAGAGTATAGAAGCTTCGTATTAATATCTGGACACAACTTTTTTGCAAATTTGTTTTTACGAAGTTCCATGAGTTCGCCAGAGTTTCTTAGCTATCACAGAACCAAAAACATCAAGATGTTAATGCAAGTCTAAGATTTCAATATCTTTACCACTTCCTTACATTTTAAAGGACTCAAACGTTTCTTTCCATATTCACCACTTCCCCCATTATCAAGCATGTTAAGAAAGAAAGAAGAAAGAAACAAGAAACAAAGAGCAAAAGAGAGTACGAGAAGGAAATAGCAAGAAAACCTTAGAAGGCCGATAATAGATCTCTTAGTATAGGGTTCAACTCATCTGACAAAATAACAGCGGCGCTGTCATTGGTAAACCTGTGAGTTACCTCAACCTGCAAATGAGAAGCCAATATGTAAACACTACTAGTTCAAGATATTATAACACCATTTGACTAAGAAAATGGCAATTATAACTATTAAATTTACACAAACAGAAAATCAACATATTGATAGTTTAATGCAGTGCAACATCAGAAGAATTCTACTTACATATGGAACTAATACAGGGAACAAAATGTTCCCTCAGACAGTCATTAGCTATCTTGGTTCATGGGAAAAAAATATAACTGATTGAGTTATTAAGATCAAGTGTCATAACAAACTAATATTATCCCACGGATAGACAAATTCAGATTGAAGGAGGCATTTTGAGTCATTTAGTTCATATGCACAGATTTAAAATTGTAAGAAATAGATATCTATCGTGAAAATCAATCTGTTGTACCACCCAAGCAGTTGGATCTTATCTCTATTTTTTGGCATTTCCATCTCTCTACTCAAATGTGTTTTATTTGGTTTCCAGATTTGGAAATCTTTTTAAATATAGGGATAAATTTAGTTCCACGTTGACTCTTGATGGCACATGACAAGCATATCACCCTCCCTCTCCCACCGTGCCACGTCCAGAACCTCTACCCCCATCCCCACCTCCACCCAAAAAAAAGAAAGAAGTTGGCATTCTTTCTCACCATGCAAATTTTGCCGTTCTCCCTTCCCTTACCATGCTGGTACTTCCCTCGTTCCCACCACAAGCATCCTCTTTGAGCTCCTTCCCATTAACTCTACAGCACCAAGTTCACCATTTTTCCTTCCTCCCAACTCCACCCCATATGTCTTATCTTCTCCATACCCAAAGATGCAACCACTAGACATCTTTCTTCCTCCTTCCAACCTATCTAACCTTACACCAGAACCCCTATCCACATCCTTCATAACTCCAAGCAGCCCTTTAACAACATGGGGAACATAGAAAATGATGGTCAAAAAGCAACTCTGCGAATTAAATGCAAGCCACATGTCCATGAAAATGAGAACAGACGTGATGTCTCGACACAGTAAACTTCTTACAACTAATGTCAAAAACTGGAGACCAAATGATGGAGAGCTAAGGACGAGGGATAACTTGGAGACCTATTAGGCATATTTACTCACAGGTGAAATGTGTTGGTTGAATTGGATATGTTGGAAACGCAATGGACCTTTTAAAGATGGACTCAACTCATTTATTAACCCATTCAATCCCTTCAGAACCCATAAAAGCAAATGAAGTAAGACTACTGTTACAAGTTAATCCTTCTATGATTTTAGCTTCAATGAAAGAATGACAAAAGATTACTTCTTTTTCTTTTCACAAAGGGTTGACACTTTGAACAAAAAGAAAGAAAACTAAAAGGACTGAAAAAATGATAGCAAGCAATGCCATGACTAGAAAAACCACATTCAGATCTTGTGTCTTTGAATTGAACAGTTGAATATGAAAAGTAGCCATTTTGAAGATATTTCAGTCTGACTAAATTACACAGTTGTGACCAATTGGGCCACCGCAGAAGGCCATTCTATGTGAAATGTAGTGCAACTTGTTTATATTTAATATATATGCACCACGTTCAGTTTAAATAATTGATGGAGCTAAAGTCCTGCCTTCTCCCTCCATGTATAATTGCATATATATGTTGAACTTCAGAAGAAATCATGAAATCAAGGACTATCTCAGATGACAATCACTTTACAACTTGTATTTTACAAAACTGATGATGGAGATAAGTGATTAATGGTAGTGCTTAAAAGTATTCGCAAAATCAGTAAAGACTACCAAGCGACCAGCAGGATACACTTAGTCAAATCTTCAATTATTTCCAGCAATTAAACATCTTCCATCCAAGTGACATGAAACTACCCATGTTTAGAAGTCGAGCAATAATTTCCAAAAACCAGCTGTTGGGGAAAAAAAACTGAGAGAGGGGAGTAAATAGATGGCTGATAGTGCCATCACACTGATTGCAACGCAAATCATGAGAGCGTAACAGAAACTGGGAAAGTATCTTTCAGTATTTAGATCCTTCCCAGTTACTCCTGATGGGATCTAAGTCATAATTTTAGATGGCACTGCCAAAATGATACTTTCTAACAATTATATGCATTGCATGTAGCATCTGCAATGGCAAAGTGTCCCATATGAAGGTAAGCTATCAAAGTAACTTCTACAGATCTACAAAATAAGGAGTTTAAGGACTAAACCGAATAACAAACCTGTGATAAGTGCGGTCACATGACCTCTTTTATCGGAAAAAAATCTATCAAAGAAAACAATCTCTCAGGATGGTACCTGCTGACCAGCCCTGTGTATATATCCAAGAGACCTAAGAGCACCAATCTGTTGCATCTCAAAGAACTGGCAAGAAATAAACTCAATTAGCCTTTATTAGCTATTGTTGAGGAGAGATAAGATTATACATATTATATCCAAAAGAAAACCGACCTTGTTAACTAAATTAACCATTCCATTACTGGGCATTGTAGGTTTAAGTGCTCTCTGAAGCAACCTATCAAAATTATAATAAACAATTAGACACTGAGAAAATAAACACACAAGTCATTTCTGATGAATCTATGAAGAATAGATTACTTACCATTGAAAGTGCCAACTGAATCACAAAATTGTGAGCAGATGCCCTCTGTGGCTGCATGAAAGTTTCATAATCATAAACGTTAGCACAATGGCATATGACATCTGAATAGAGGACATTTTGTTAAAGTAGTGACCACATTGAACTGATTATGAAGAGTAACATACCTGACAACCGATAATACAATGCAAAAGTTGGTGTAAGGTTGGTAACTGTTCAAGCAACTAAATAACCTTACTGCCAGATATCAAGCAAGTAGAGCAGAGGAGTTTTACTCTCCTTTGTCAATAGATCAGTTGCATTTAATGTTTCTGAAAACCCTCCCCATAAGCAAATTTGAGCCCAAAACACCAACAGCACCTAAGTTTAAATGACCAAAAGAACATATAAATGATAGTAATACACGAGCAAGACAAAATGCCATGCCATTTCAGTAGAATTCACACAAGCAATAGATTACTTTAAGGAGAAACGGTCTAACCTATACTTGTATACTCACTGCAAGGAAATCCAAATTGAGATAAAATTAAATATCAGGATTGAGGAAACATCTAAAGTAGAAATTGGCCTGGAGAACCTTGACATCTTAGCCTTAACAAATAGTAATATAATGTAATAATGTCTACATGTACTCATCTAAACATACACAACTGTAGAGGCTACTGTGAAAAATGAAGTCTACTGCCACTGATAATTCTCAGCATTTAGCAGGAAATACGTTCTCATAATGGTCTTATACTAAAAACAATACAACGACAATTAGGAAGACCAAAAGCAGAAAACCCATAAGCATAGTAAACTTGCACAACCTAAACTCAACGAATGAAGATTGTGGAAGAGCCTGAAATACCAAAACAAATTCATGATGCATGAATCTTTCCATTTTATACAAGTGTTCAAACATTTCAGAGAGAGAAGAAAAGGGAGCATACGCCACATGAGTAGAGATAATAAGAGTTAGACATAAATCACATGCTCGAGGTCAAATGCTCACCGTACTTAAAATGATCTTTTAGCATTCCTGTAAAATAACAACAGTAGAATTTATCCAATAAATCTGAAACAACACAATAGAAACACAGTCTCTCTTTGCAGAAAAAATCCGATAGACAGTTTCAGTGGTCATGAAACAGCTATGCGTAACGGCAACAAAAAATTGAACCCAAACAAATAAAAGACCATACCAATACCATTGTTACACAAATTCCAACTAAAACAGAGCACTCATTAAAACCAAAATGAATATTTAACTCACAGAAATATCTCAGCTCTGTGTAGAATCAAATAAATCAAGCAAGTAACTTTATTCACCTTACTTACAGTTCTGCACCTAGGCTGTGCCAAGAGTTTGTCCATTAGGAGGCAATATCATTTCTAATCTCTTTGTCGTTTGGTAGAGCTTCTGTAACTTTTCCTCCTCTCCCAGCTGTAAGAGAGACCTCTTCAACATCTGAAACACTAGCTCACTCATGTGTCTACCCTTCTTCAACATTTGCTCAGAGCACTCAAATGCTTCTTCAACTCTCCCACGGGAGCACAGTCCTGTGACCAGAATTTCTAAAGAATGGCAGTGTGGACAGTGCCCTTTATTCATCAGGTAATTCCATAAGCTCAAACCCAGATCAACTCTCTGGTTTTCACAAAAGAATTTCATCAGCATCACAACAGTACGTGCCTTGGGCAAGAAACTTTTGTCAACCATCCTTTCATAAAGATCAATTACACCACCAACATCATTTGATCTTATCAATCCCCAGAACATAGTGTGGTATGTTAAATTGTCAAACTCAATATTTTTCTCCACCATCTCATCCATTAAGACTGCCGCAGATTTGACATCCCTGGATTTGATAAGAGAACTCAAGAGGGCATTAAAGGCTCCAGTGTCTGGTTGCAAATTTCTCTTGAAGAGTTCATTGAATAGTTCTTTAGCTTTACTTATATTACGAGCAATCCCTGCTCCATGAATCAAAGTTGTTATCGTTTCTACTGTAGGCAAGCAATTTACCCTATCCATTTCTTCAAGTAGCTTCAAAGCATCACCAAGACGACCTTTCTTGCAGTATGCATCAATTCTTATACAATATGTTACAGAATTAAGCTTAAAACCTCTTTTAACCATCTCATGGTAAAATAACTCTACAGCAGTAATATCCCCTGATTCCTTGAACCCCAAAAGCAAGATATTCATTGTCTTGGTATCAGGTGGGAACCTAGAATGGAGTTTGTTGAATACTGATCGAGCTTCTTTCATCTGCCTCTGTGAGCAAAATGCTCGAAGAAGAATATTGAACTCTTCGGTGCCAAATTTCTTCCCGGGGAATAAATGCTGCTCCATCTTCTCAAATGCTTCAAGGGTATCTTCGTAGGACTGATATTTTGCTATTCTTGATAGCATGATGCTCAATGACTTAAGGGTGAGCAACGACGGTTGTAGCTGTTGAATTTTCTTCATTAGTTCCCAACCCTTATCAAAGTATCGCATTCTTGCTAGTATGTGAAGTGTCTTCTCAAATGCATCAGAGGTTGGACTATACTCAGGATGGTGGAGGCAGAACTCAAAAAATTCATATGCTTTAAGACCATTTGCATGTGCCGCAAATAGGCGACCAATGACATTTTCAACAAACTTGGTAGACAGGATACTCGAAGTGACATGACGTTTAAGCATTGGTTGCAGAGGCTGAACAGGAAAAGGGTGGTCATTAATGATTCTAGCAATTGTTTCAACTTCATCTTTTGTTTCTGAAACAGAATGAACCAAACTGCTTGACCAAAAGCGATGTCCAACAACTCGCAATACTTGGCCAAATTTATCTATTCGAGTAGAAATCACAACCACCATTTTAAGTAACAAGTCAAAGTTTTGCACTTCAATCAATACAAACACGATAACAACCACACCTTATCCTATCTGAGTGAGCTGACAATCGTTTAGCAATCTACAGAGATTTTAGAAATCTATTAGAAAAAGGCAACATCTAAACGTTCATCAACTCAAACAAATTAAAAGGTATCCTCTAACAACACAAAAATAATACTCTAGCATTCAGTAAATCTTAACAATTTCTATAAAACTAATCTTAGGGATAACAATACTCAGTTATACCACCAAATCATACCAGCAACTAAATGAAATAAAAAACTCTTATATGTTGCTAACTATCAGCAACACACCCGACAGTTCCACTAATCAATATGCAAAATAATAAAGTTGTTAATCACAAAGCAAAAAAGAAGGTTTATGAATATCAAATGCTTAGGTTAGGGTTCTGTAACTCACAAAAGTGAAAGACTTACTCTAGATAAGGAAGGCCAACCGGCGACCGGCGACCAGGACTGCAAATTCTGGAGCGGGTGCTTTGCAGGAAGGGCGAAAGCTAATCTCTGCTTAAGAAAAATTGCTAACCCGTTCGATTATTTGAGAGTTTGAAATATAGTTGTAGACTTGTAGTATGACTTGGACAATATACCAAGTGGTCTCAATTTTGGGAAGAACATCAATTTCTTAATAAAAAGTCGAAAGAATTATCAAAATTATCTTTAAATTAAATAAGAACTAGTAAAATTATTCGTACTTTGCGCGAAAATTTAATATCACGAAATTTATAAAGTACTAATACTTAAAATCTAATACTCATTAAAACTAAAACATTATATTATCTTATATACAAGATTACGTAGTAACATACATTAATAATGTAGATGAAAATGAAAATTATTACATCTTCTCACTTATCCTTAATAACATAAACATAAATTAATGACGGTAAGAATACATATCAGGATTTGTAACATAAGCAATGGTGTTAGTGAGCTACTCAACCGGAGCAAAATACACAAATATTTATTTGTGAAGAAGAAGAATAGGAAGTTCAGAATTTTCGTTGTTTTAAAATTAGAAGAAATTTCTCTATTTATAGACAACAAAGGGTAGTGTGAACAAATATTTATTGTGTCTTATCAGAAAGGTTACAACTATTTGGAAAAGTTGCAACGCAAAGGTCACAACCTTTCATAAAAGTCGCAACTCTTCATTAAAATCTCAATTTTTCATAAAAGTCATAACTCTTCATTAAGGTCGTAACTTTTAATAAAAGTCACGACTTTTCATTAAAGGGAAAGGCTAGTTTTAGAAATAAATAAATTAAAAGGAAATCCTGATTTATGACAGTGACACGTAGGCGAGCCTAAGATCAATAACTTAGAAATGAAACTAGTAATTCGTACCGAACTTACAACTTCTATACTTCTATTATCTTGATTCGACTTAATAATTTGATTTTTGATTATTAATGTCTATCTATGCCTATAGGCAATAGCCCATCAACCCCTGCAAGAGTCGTTTCATTTCACTTAATTATTTGGGTTAAAGGGTCTCTCTTTAAATCATAGCAACATAATTAGGCCTTTAGCCAAAATTAGGGTGCCTATTAGTTGGTTCGAAAACAATCAATTTCATTTATTGATTATTAATTTGTAAACATGTTATACTGATAATCAAAATAATAAATAATTATTATGGATTTTTTATTACTTGATTAGCAATTATTAATAATTTAACTTAATCGATAAAATTTTTTTTTTTAATTGTTATAAAAAAAATTTGATCTAATTAGACAAATAAAGTTCTAATATGATAAATTTTAATTGAGAAAAGTATTGAAAATACCCTTGAATTTGACACAAATGATTAATTTTGTCTCAGAACTATTGATAGTTATAAAAAACATCCCTCAACTTGACCAACTGAACTTAGATATACCCTCGACCCACTACATGATATAGGAAGTGGTCTCAAACTCTTGTAGGAGCATGAGACTCTTGATAAAAAGCCAAAAGAATTGGTTAAAACACCCCAAAACTAGGCGAAAATAAGAGTGTGGTTCACTCATGTTGTAAGATTGGGATATATTTAAGTTGGGTTAGTCAAGTTAAATGGTGTTTTTAAGGTTGTCAACAATTCAAGAATGAAACTAATAATTCGTGTCGAGTTTAGGAGTATTTTCAATACTTTTCTTATCTTGATTCGACTTAATAATTTGATTTTGGATCATTCATGTCTAAGGGTGTCAATGGAACATAAGTCAGTTATTATTTAAAAATTATACCATCCCAATTTTTTGGGTATTTTATAATGTATAATCAAAATTGTATTTTTTAAAACCATCTCAATCATATCGGTTTCTCTTCGGTATCAATACAATTTTATTAATTTTTGTTTTTTTTACGTTTAAAGTATCACCTCAAAATATACTATTAAAATATTTCCTTGGCAAATATGTTTTTGAAGAAACACTTCAATATTCACTGTCAAGAATGTTAAACTTTGTTACATATTGTTTGATCTTAAATATTTAATAGGAGTGCTTGCATATGTTTTGTAGTATTGTTTGATGAAGTATCTATTATAGTATTTAAGACCTAAGTTATATTTATCTTTGAAATTTTATAAAATATATTTATACATTAAATTCAACATATCAACTAGTATATAAAATATGTTTACATACATGTAAGGCTATTCTGTTCAATTCAGAAACTTTTGATTTTTACTTTAAACTGAAAAGAACATCCCAATTGTTCGGGATAATTATACACTCAAATAAAAGTCTACGATTTTATTGAAAAATAATAAATCAATTAAATTCGATTGATTCAAACGATTTTTCGACGCCGCCTACAGGCTATAGCCCATCAATCCCTGCAAGAGCCGTTTCATTTCACTTTTAGCCAATCAAGCATTTTTCTCGATTGGAGCTAATCCAATAGGTGTGACCAGTGTTTTAAAAACGTTTTTGGGGCAAGTCTCGGGGCGGGGCGTACCAAAAACGCTTCGGAGCGTAAATTAAAGACGTAGATCCAAAAGGCATAAGTTCTAAAATTTGAGGCCTAAGTCCCGAGCATAAAAACGTAAGTCCTGGGCGTAAAAACCTACGCCCGGGGGTTTTTAATTTATTTTTTTGAACTTTTTTTTGCTTTAAACCATATTTTTATTATTGGTGTAATGATATTTCTCAAATAATAATTATAATACTTTTTTTCTTCATTATTGATTATTAGTACTTATATCAAATAAAAATCAAAATATAATTTCCATATTTTATAGGTTATTTATAAAAAAATTATTTATAAAATCATTGAAATTTGAAAGGTTTACTATTGCTTATTTTATTAGTAATAAAACTATAAAATTGAATATACATGAGACTACACCCCGTAGATCCATGTGACTTACGCCCCATGTTTCGGGGCTTACGTCCCGCCCTGTACTGTATAAAACGTCTCGCCTTACGCCCCTGCCTTTTAAAACACGGGTGTGACTCAATTGGAGATCAAAACTCACACAAAGCAAATTTTATTTTATTTTTGTAGAAATTTGAGGTGGTACAATCATATATTTATTTGAGCTACACTACATCATCTTCTTCCCCTTTTTTATAATTCAAATGATATCTGTATGAATAAAGAATTGTGAAAAATATAATAATGGTGATTGAAATTGGTTCAAACTTATTTGATCAGCTGAAAAATTGATGAATAAAACGGCATGGTTCACTCTTAAATTTATGTATAACAATGTGGGTACATTGTTTATATACATTTATATGTTATTTATATATGATTATACAAAACACATTACTTATTTATATATAGTATAAGTATATATAATAAAAATAGCATCTAATGTAATTCAATAACTTTCATTCCTTTTGATACTAGAGAATAAATAACTTAGTAAGATGTAAAAATAAAATAAAATTAAAACCCAAGTTTTGGAGAAATAAAGAAAATAATATAAATATTAGAATGTATATTAGCTCTTTGTCACCAACTCACCATCAGTGATATTAATTGAATAATTCTCTCTTGATTTTTAAATATTGGACAAGTAAAAATTGACGGAGGAGAAAATACAACCTAACTGGACAGGCATCTTACAGATGGGCATATGCATTGACTCGAGAGCCAATTTGCATGCAAGGAATCAAATCCAACAACCAAAGTAAAATAATGTTGAGTTTAAGTATAAATAATATGTTCACTTGGCTTTCATTTATTGGGAGAAAGATTAATTAATACTCCACTTGAGTTTTTTTTTTGGTTAAAATACTCCACTTGAGTTGAGAAAGAAACCACAACTAGCTAAAAAAAATTGGCAAACTATATAATAAGTAGCACATGGTCCAACTCTACACAAAAAATCAAAATGAAGATTATCAAAATAAAAAACTGTATATCATTATTTTCTGCAAATGAAGTGATTCCTAATGAAGAACTGCTGATAGAAATCTTCCTCCGTCTTCCCGTAAAATCACTCGTACGATGCAAATGCGTCGCGAAAAAATGGAATTATCTCATCACTAGCCCTGAATCCACCCGTCTCAGAGTCCCCTGTTTCAACCCTGCTCGTGGCCTATTTTTGCACTGTTCTTCTTTCTTGATCAACCCTCTTCACGAATTCGTCCCCTTCACCCTCGAAAATCCAATTCAATCACCATTCCACAAGCTCATTTTCGTAGACGATCCTAATGGAATTAGAATCTTGCAATCTTGTAATGGACTTTTGCTATGTTGTAGTTTTCGCGTTTATGGACCTAATGAAAATTACTATGTGTACAACCCAACGACACAGCAATTTGTTACACTTCCGAGACTGGGAGGGCATGGACAATCTTCCAAGGCTGTAATAGGGATGAAACTAGCGTTTGATCCATGGAAATCGCCAAATTACAAAGTGATTTGCATTCGTTTGTCTGATGAAGTGTTTCCTGATGATCAACATTATCAGGTCGAGATTTATTCATCTGAATTTAAGAAATGGAGGGTTGTGGGTTCACCTTTTCTAGCTCGTTACGATATAGGATTCAGGTATACTGGAGTTTATTGGAATGGTGCAATTTATTGGGAATGTGGTGACAACTCGTTACGTTTCAATGTGGAACAAGAAATGTTCGATAAGTTTCCCATGCCTAACATTAAGGAGAGCAGAGTTGCTTATTACGGAGAGTCTTGTGGATATTTGTATCTAGTACAAGTGTATCGTCGTCAAAAGCTCTGTTTCTACAACATTTACGAGATGAATAGTGATGGCACGGAGTGGTACGTGAAATACCAAGTGAATGTTGAAGATGTTGTTAACGCGTTCCCTCATATGATTCGACATTATCATGATCCAACAGACTGGAATTACTTGGCCATGAGTGTGCTTTGTGTTGTTAGAGGGGAGAAAGAGGAGGAGGCCTTCATGATTTTGCACTTGCCCAAAATGGTCATACGTTATAACTTGAGGGATAAGACTTTTTACAAGCTATGTGAATTTGGAAATAATAGTACTATTGAAGAAAACCAATTTGAGGATGAAGATGAAGATTATGAGGTCCCTATTTCCCTGCAATTTGATAGGTTTAGTGCTTTCCAATATGTTGAATCTTTATTTTGTATGTGAGGTCAACTACTTTTTTTTTTTTTTTGTAATGTAATTGGAAAAAAGATCTTCCTGAATTATTTTGATTTTCAATGTCCATTAATTTCTTCATTCTCTCCATAAGGAAATGGTTTTTGATATCATGGTAATAAATTATCATTAGCTATTGGTGTATGGAGTAGTACTAAGCATATATTTACTCCGAGCAAAATAAGTGTCACTTGAAGTTCTTTCAAGTCATTAAGAAAAAAAGATGGTTGTTACATGAATAATTGCATATGTTTGATAAGAAATTGAATGAGAGTAATACTTTACGCTTGTTCGTTTATCAAAAGACAATCTTAATTAATTTTATTTCTGCTACTTTCTTTAATTATGTCAAAGGCATTTTCTAATTACTAAAGAGGAGAAGTTGACGATTCATTCGCTTTAACTAATACTTTTGTTAGAAGAGACGGGAACTGCTCGATATACATTAATTTGAAGGACTAAATAAATTCTGGACTATACTTGAAGGTAGGGGTGACAAAATCAAATCCAAAATGTTCAATTCGTTCAATTAGGTTAAGTTTGGGTTGGTTATTGATCTGTCCATCCATTAGCCCAATCCATTTCAATTCATTGAAAAATTGGTTGATATGTAACCCGAATTGACTCATAACAAATTTTGTCAAAATATTTTTAAAAAACTTTTTTTTTTTCAATATGATATGTTATATATATAGTCATAATAAAGAAAAAGCTAATTTTATTAGGTACTAAAATAGTTTAAAAGAACAATAAAACAATTAAGTTTGATAAAAAATTGAGTTGGGTCGGATCTAGATCTGTTACCTAATCCGTTTTGATCCAAGTAAATTTGGATTGGATTGGATCTTGATCCGATTATTGTCTTAACCCATAATGATCCGCTACTCGAAGTACAATACTCCCTCCATTTCATATAAATTGAATTTTTAAGGTGTTTCACACCCTTTAAGAAAAGTAGATTAAGACATAAATTGAACATAGTTTTTCATTTTTACCTTTATTAATTATTGTCAAATTTATTAAAATAAAAGTTTACGATAATAATAAGTAAAATAGTAGTGTATAAATTTATTTGAATAATCAAATAAGCAGTATTGTATAATGACTTATTTATCGACAATGGCGGATCCAGGATTTAGAGTCCGTGGATGCCAAATAGACTTATTGATTAATGTGCCAGCTTTTTTCCTTAAAAAAACGTGGTTGGAGCCTTTTTTTTTCTTAAAAAATGTCTGCAGCAAATTTCTAAAAAAAAATAGGTACAAATGGAATTCAAACCCGCAACATTAGCCATCTAAAGTTGCCCTCCTACCGTGGTACCACAAGCCAATTTTGTTTACTGGGTGCCACACTTTATATTTATATAAATATTATATTTATATACCTATGTATATATAGAGTTTCCGTCGAAGTTCGGAGGTGGCGTGGCACCCCCACACCCATACATAGATCCACCCATGTTTATCGAAGTCAAAATGATTGGATAATATCTGTATCAACAAAGATAAAAATTTAGGGGTAGTTCGGTACAAACATTAATACTACAGATATTAGTAATACAGGGAATAGTAACGTACGAATTAGTAGTGCAGGGATTATGTTTTGTCAAGTATTTGATTCATTGCTTCCCACTTAATCTTGTGTTTGATTTAAAACTCTACAAAAAATTTCTTTTCTATTATACCTTTGTATTATTATGAGATTATTTATTTCATGTAATTGAGTCAAAGTCGATATATAACCACAAGACAATATTATTCTTTTGTAGATTTTCTATTTCATCTAACTAGTTAAGTTAAACACACACACACACACACATATATATATATATATATATATATAATTTTGAGGTATGATGTACCACTAAAGTTATCCTTAGTGTATTTTTAGTTTTTTTGTTGGTCAAATATATCTTAAACTTAACATAGATTTAAGACTACTTATATTGTTCAATAGCTAAAGCTTACTAAAAAAAATAGTTCAAGTGGTTAATCGACGAACTACATTGAATAAAAAAAAAGGAGAAAGAAATATTAGTGAAATCATTAAGTTACACTAAACGAATTTGGAGAATTAAAAAGAACATTTATAATTATTTCAATATAAATAAAAAGAAAATCAAATTACAAAAGAAATTTAGGAAAATGAATAAACAGATAGTTTTGTCATTTAGGGGTCTTATCCAAGGTTTAACAAACCTTGAAATAGTTATTCCTCCATTTTCTAAGGATAAAATAAGAGCACATACGGTGTATAATGTCACGGACTTAGAATGTTGGCTAAAGATCCGTGCGGCACTTGATAACTTACTCACTACTCTTTCAAGATCTTGTAAGCTCAAGTAAGCCTTTAAGACTAAGATCGCTAAGAGAATGAAAGGAAAGACTTAGAAAGAATAAGAGAGCTTTTTGGAAGAAGGCTTTGTATTGCTTTGGAAGATTGTTTACAACTTGCTTGGTTGCTTGCTTGGTGCCTTGCAAATGAATGGCACCTCTATTTATACTAACATTTAGGGGCCTAAGTGTAAATAATATTTACTTACAAGTCCCTAAGATATTTACACTTTAATCCCTCTCTAGAATTCTCTACATATTCTAGGGAATTCTAAGGTTTTCTTGGAAACTATCTAGGGGATTCTAGAGTGTTCTACTAACCTCTCTAGAACTCTAGATTTTTCTACCTTCTTCCCGTGCAAAATTTCAAGGGCAAAGTGGCGGGTCATGACACTCTCCCCCACCTATTGATGCGACGACCGCATCGCATTGTCGTTGCATCATCAACCGGGTCTTGTCTTCTCATACGTGTGGCCAATAGTCCATTGACTCGATCAAGGCCCTTGTGCAACTCCTTTAGCTGCTTTATGATCTCCTCTAGCTCGGCCTTATGATCTACCTGCTTTCTAAGAGGCGTGCGCCTTGACGGCTTCTTTGGCATCACGACATTGTCCCTTTCTGGAACTTTTTTCGTGTATGGTGGCAAGGACCTTGTTGCACCATTGTCTTCTTTTAAACTTGCAATGGTGTCTGTCATTATTGACTCCTTTTTCTTAGGGGTTTTCTCGAGCTGCATGGCTGTTAGACGAACTCGTTCTTCTGCTGGAAGAACTCTTGCCCAAGAATTATGTCAAAGAGATCTAAAGGAGCGACAGTGAAATTAGTCTTACCTTGCCACTGGCCCAGCGTGATGCTTACTCCATGCGCGACTCCACACACGGGAGTCGGTAGTGTATTGACCATCCTGAGTTGGGTGTTACTTGGACTATAACTTAGCCCCAATGTTGTTGCTACCGCTTAAGTCATGATATTGGCCTCGGCACCCGTGTCGACCATAGCATAAGCCTGTCTTCCATTGATCGAGAGGTTGACATATTGCGCGCCGTATCCTTTTGGCTTCTCTGGCTACTTGGTGATAGCTCCGCATAGTCCTATTAAGCCCAACTGCGTCGTCTCTATGCCTTGTCCTTGCTCATGTGCATCCTTCTCCTTTCCGCTCTCGCAGGATAGCACCAAGGCTCTTCAGTTCGGGGCACTTTGCATAACTATGCGGCCCACCGCATATGTAGCAACCACCTCTTTTTGCCGTTTCTGCCTTTCTTTCGGTGTCGACATGACGTCTAGACTTCTTGCCATCAGACCTATGGGTATCATGATTTTTGGGATGTGGCCGCTGCTCCTCGACTTTGCCACGATCTCCCCTACTATGGTCATGACTACCTCTCATCTCCTCTCATTTGGCTCTGTCGGGCTTCTCATGCCTAAAGTCTGTCAAAGCTTCGGCCTGCGTGATGGCTTCATCTATAGTCCTGACCTGCCGACGTTCCAACTCCGTCCTGGCCCAATTTTGTAGCCCATCCATGAAGTGGAACAACATATCATCATCCGTGAGGTTAGGAATTTGAAGCGTGAGGGTGGTGAACTCCTGCACATATGCGTGTATGCTGCCCGTTTGCTTCAACTCCCTAAACTTGCGCTTCGCCTCATAGATGACGTTGTTAGGGAAGAAAGCCTTTTTGAACTCTTCCCGGAATTGCTCCCAGGTGTTGATGGTGCATGCCCCCTTCCCTATCTTGGCCTCTTTGCGCCTCCACTATAGCGTGGCCATTTCCGAAAGATACAACACAGCGGTGTTGATCTTACTCTCGTCGCTCTTCAACTTTTTGCACTTGAAGTAGTTCTCCAAATGCCATAAGAAGTTCTCCACCTCTTGCGCGTCACGGACGCCTTTGAACATAGGTGTCTTGGGAGCCTCGACCTTGGCCTTCCTATCTCGATCAAGCGACGATGATCCTCCAACTTCCACGCCCTCCTTGAGTGCTTTCATCTCTGCCTTCATGGTCTCAACTGTGCTTAATGCCTCCATGAGCCGACACTCCAAGGAAGTGATGGCCTCCTTCATCTCGAACTCAGCTTGCTGACGTCCCTCCAACTCCTTGCGGATGTTATCAATCTCCTCAAGGGTGAAGTCCTCAAGAGTCTTGAACTTGCTGTTGGCCATGTTCATGCGTCGGCCTAATATCTCCACGGCCTGCCTTGCCACTTCAACCTTTGAGACCCATTCTTCTCCCGCAGTGACGTCAATGGCCTCCTCACCACGTTCATCGTCACTTGGTTCTGTGGTCGAGGGTGGATGAGATGTTAGCGTCTCGCTTGGTGTGGGATCCGGCAGCATTTCTTCATTACTTTTTTGATGTTTCCTTCCCTTGGGGATTTTCTTTCCAACATCCATATGGACATTGGTGGTGCTAGCGGCGTTCACGTCCCCTTCGGTAGCCATTTTCTTAGTATCAAACCTGGCTCTGATACCACTTGTCACGGACTTAGAGTGTTGACTAAAGATTCGTGCGGCACTTGACAACTTACTCACTACTCTTTCAAGATCTTGTAAGCTCAAGTAAGCCTTTAAGACTAAGATCGCTAAGAGAATGAAAGGAAAGACTTAGAAAGAACAAGACAACTTTTTGGAAGAAGGCTTTGTATTGCTTTGGAAGATTGTTTACAACTTGCTTGGTTGCTTGCTTGGTGCCTTGCAAATGAATGACACCTCTATTTATACTAACATTTAGGGGCCTAAGTGTAAATAATATTATTTACAAGTCCCTAAGATATTTACACTTTAATCCCTCTCTAGAATTCTCTACATATTCTAGGGAATTCTAAGGTTTTCTTGGAAACTATCTAGGAGATTCTAGAGTGTTCTACTAACCTCTCTAGAACTCTAGATTTTTCTACCTTCTTCCCGTGCAAAATTTCAAGGGCAAAGTGGCGGGTCATGACAATAAGCTATACATGAATTAAATAAAATAAAGTAATCAAACAATGTATTAGATAGACTAAATTTTAATCTATAAATTATTCTATTTGATACCGTCTACCAAACTAGTCCTTTAAGTTTTATTATATAATATGAAGAAGATCACAAACTAAGATGAAGGCTTGCAACACGTAAATAACACTTCTCCCTAACCGGTTTTTATTTCTTCTTTGTGTGATTGCGCTATGGAATTACCCTTTGCGGTAATCCCATAGCAACCACACAAAGACACGTTATGTAAAATTAATTATGTGTTAAATAATAATTATTTAAGAATTAATTATGCACAAGTTAAATACAAATATTTTTTTTTTACTGGATTTTAAGTTGGTATATTAAAATTTAAAGGTTCGAAGATATTGTACATAACACATGTATCTTTTGTTTATAATTATATCCTTATATTCTTAACTTTAGTTAGTTTATTCCTCTTGATATTTTTGGGTTTCCCTACCCAGCCAAATATACTAATTACTAGAGTAAACATTTGGTTCGATTTTCGCTTATTGAGTTTGTTGTACCAAACACCAAACTTAATTAATTTGGTTCGATTTGTTCAATTCAATTTTTTCTAGACAATATAGTGGGATGGGTCGATGGGAAACCTGAAAGTTGAAACCGGAAGAAATTGGAATCGTAAACCGTGATTAACTGCAGTAGACAGTAGTGCAGTTTGCCGGAATCACCGGCGTTTGCTGGCCGGTGGACGCTGGACGATGGAAGAGAACTAAGAGAAGGCTGTAGCTGGTCCGTGTGAATTAGACAATTAGTGGTCAAATTTCAAAAGTCAAAATCCTAGTAGAAAAGGTTGGGCCATTGTATAATTGTATTAATAATATCTTAAGACTAATAGTATATATACTAGTGTATAAATTTTGGTTAAACTGAAATATTGAAATACTTAAATCATGTAATCGAAAATCAAAGTTACAAAAAATATGGATCAATATCGAATCGAAAATCGATATATTGACATCGATAAATCAATTCAATTTGATTCAGTTGGGTTTTTGGGTATGTATGCCCACAATACTAATTACTATACCGTGGCTTATGTTTTTTGAGAAAGTATAACGTGACTTAAGTTTTTGAAAGTAGAGAAGAATATATCCAACGGAAAAAAGTGTTTCCCTTTAACATGATCATATTCATATATTAATATGAGTTAAAATCCTTAGTATCTCATTTTATCAAAACAAAAAAAATTATTAGATCTTTACGTTTCTGGTAAAGATACTAATTTTTTTTAATGTTTTTAAAAAATTAAATATACTTAAGTCTTAAAATATAAGAAACGACGATAGTTCGTTCAAAATTTTTGAAAAACTAAAGGTTAATTTACACCAACTCTCTTCATTTTTTCTTACATTTAATGCTCACTAATTACTAAACCATGATTTGTATTTTTCGAGAAAGTATAACGTGACTTAAGTTTTTGGAAGTAGAGAAGAATATATCCAAAGGAAAAAAGTGTTTCCCTTTAATATGATCATACTCATATACTAACATGAGTTAAATCCTTAGTATCTTTTTTTATCAAAACAAAAGAAATCATTAGATCTTTACGTTCCTTGTAAAGATATTAATTTTTTTTTTTAATGTTTTAAAAGAATTAAAGATACTAAGGATTTGTACTCATTAATATACGAGTATGATTAAATGCAGGGGCGAACCCACGTGTCGGTGAACCCCCTCGATAAAAAATTACACTGTATATATAAGATGAATTTTCTGAATTTATGTAGATATATATATTTTGAACCCCCTCAATGACAAGGTGAAAGAGATAGCCCAGTGGCAAATTCCTTTAAAATTAAGCCTGACGTTGAGGGTTTGAATCCCTGGGTTAGTGTTTTATTTTTTACTTTTTTAGTTTCATTTTTTTTTTAGTTCCAGTTCAGGTTTTCATGATTTTTAAGTTTTTATTTTTATAAAACATGCTTAAATGTGGTGTTAAATCCAAAAGAATCCAATGGTCCGCCATTAAAACTATATACTACTACTTCCCTGAAATTTTATTTTGTTGGCGTATTTACACTTTAATATTTTTATTTTTCGAACCCCCTGAACAAAAATTCTGGGTCCACCACTGATTAAGTGTTACGATATCAGAAACGACGAGAGTTAGTTCAAAGTCTTTGAAGAACTAAAGGTTAATTTGAACCAACTCTCTTTATTTTTTCTTACATTTAATGATCACTAATTACTATACCGTGGCTTATGTTTTTTGAGAAAGTATAACGTGACTTAAGTTTTTGGAAGTAGAGAAGAATATATCCAAAGCAAAAAAGTTTTTCCCTTTAATATGATCATACTCTTCTATTAATATAAGTTAAAATCCTTAGTATCTTTTTTTTTTATCAAAACAAAAAAAATCACCTTACATTTCTTGTAAAGATACTAGTTTTTTTTAATGTTTTAAAAAGATTAAAAATACTAAGGATTTGTACTCATTAATATATGAGTATGATTAAGTGGTTAAATATAAGAAACGACGAGAGTTAGTTCAAAATCTTTGAAGAACTAAAGGTTAATTTGTACCAACTCTCTTCAATTTTTTTTATATTTAATGCTCACTAATTACTATACAGTGGCTTATGTTTTTTGAGAAAGTATAACGTGACTTAAGTTTTTGAATGTAGAGAAGAATATTTCCAAAGGAAAAAAATGTTTCCCTTTAATATGATCATACTCATATATTAAAATTCTTAGTATCTTTTTTTATCAAAACAAAAAAAATAATTAGATCTTTACATTTCTTGTAATGATACTAATTTTTTTTTAATGTTTTAAAAAAATTAAAGATACCAAGGATTTATACTCAATAATATACAAGTATGATTAAGTGTTAAAATATAAGAAACGATGAGAGTTAGTTCAAAATCTTTGAAGAACTAAAGGTTAATTTGCACAAACTCTCTTCGTTTTTTCTTACATTTACTGCTCACTAATTACTATACCGTGGCTTATGTTTTTTGAGAAAGTATAACGTGATTTATGTTTTTGCAAGTAGAGAAGAATATATTCAAAGGAAAAAAGTGTTTCCCTTTAATATGATCATACTCATATATTAATGAGTTAAAATCCTTAGTATCTGTTTTTTATCAAAACAAAAAATATCATTAGATCTTTACATTTCTTGTAATGATACTAATTTTTTTAATGTTTTAAAAATATTAAATATACTAAGGATTTGTACTCAATAATATACGAGTATGATTAACTGTTAAAATATAAGGAAAACCAAGAGTTATTTAAAAATCTTTGAGAACTAAGGGTTAATTTGCACCAACTCTCTTCTTTTTTTCTTACAATTAATGCTCAATTATTGTTGATCGTACTCATAGGTCGTGTTAGATGACAAGATTTAATTCAAATTTTTCTAATACAGTTTTAAAAGTTTTTTTTTTTGTTTTTGACAATGTAAAAGATACCAATGATTTATACTCATATTAATATATGAGTATGATCACAATGGAGTGCTATTGCATAAGAATGATGAGAGTTAGTTTAAATTCTTAAAAATACTAAGGATTAATTTGTATCAACTCTCGTCATTTTTATTATATTTAACACAATTGCAATCATACTAGAACATAATAAGAAGATTATTTGAATTAGATAATTAGTGGTCAAAATTCAAAAGTTAAAATCCTAGTAGAAAAGGTTGGACCATTGTATAATTGTATTAATAATATCTAAGACTAATAGTATACTAGTGTATAAATTTCGGTTAAACTGAAAAATTGAAATACATAAATCATGTAATCGAAAATCGAAAATCGAAATTACATAAAATATGAAACGATACCGAATTGAAAATCAAAATACCGAAATTGAAAAATCAATTCAGTTTGATTCAATTCGATTTTTCGGTATGTATGCCCACAGTGCTAATTACTATACCATGTCTTATGTTTTTTGAGAAAGTATAACGTGTCTTATGCTTTTGGAAATAGAGAAGAATATATCGAAATGAAAAAAGATTTTCCATTTAATATGATCATACTCATATATTAATATGAGTTAAAATCCTTGGTATCTTTTTTTATTAAAAACAAAAAAAATCATCAGATCTTTACATTTCTTGTAAAGATACTAATATTTTTTAATGTTTTAAAATGATTAAAGATACTAAGGATTTGTACTCATTAATATACGAGTATGATTAAGTGTTAAAATATAAAAAACAATGAGAGTCAGTTCAAAATCTTTGAAGAACTAAGGGTTAATTTATACCAACTCTCTTCATTTTCTCTTACAATTAATGCTCAATTGTTGTTGATCATACTTATAGGTTGTGTTAGATGACAGGATTTAATTCAAAATTTTCTAATACAATTTTAAAAGATTTTTTTGTTTTTGACACTATAAAAGATATCAATGATTTATACTCATATTAATATATGAGTATGATCACAATGGAGTGCTATTTATAAGAAATGATGAGAGTTAGTTTAAATCCTTAAAAATACTAAGGATTAATTTGTACCAACTCTTGTCATTTTTATTACATTTAACACAATTGTGATCATACTAGAACATAATAAGAAGATTATTTGAATTAAACAATTAGTGGTCAAAATTCAAAAGTCAAAATCCTAGAAGAAAAGGTTGGGCCATTGTATAGTTTTATTAATTATATCTAAGACTAATAGTATATTAGTGTATAAATTTCGGTTAAACTAAAATATTGAAATACATAAATCATGTAATCGGAAACCAAATTTACAAAAAATATGAATCGATACCGAATTGAAAATCAAAATACTGAAATTGAAATATCAATTCAATATGATTCAGTTCGATTTTTTGGTATGTATGCCCACACTACTAATGACTATACCGTGGCTTATGTTGTTTGAGAAAGTATAACGTGACTTAAATTTTTGGAAGTAAAGAAGAATATATTCAAAGGAAAAAAGTGTTTCCATTTAATATCATACTCATATATTAATATGAATTAAAATCCTTGGTATCTTCTTTTATTAAAAACAAAAAAAATAAGAAATGACGAGAGTTAGTTCAAAATCTTTGAAGAACTAAGGGTTAATTTGCACCAACTCTCTTCATTTTTTCTTACATTTAATACTCAATTGTTGTTGATCGTTCTCACAACTTGTGTTAGATGATAAGATTTAATTTAAATTTTCTAATACAATTTTAAAATATATATATTTTTTAATTTTTGATAAAATAAGAGATACCAATGATTTACACTCATATTAATATATGAGTATGATCATATTGGAGTTTTATTTTATAAGAAATGATGAGAGTTAGTTTAAATCCTTAAAAATACTAAGGATTAATTTGTACCAACTCTCGTCATTTTTTTAAATTACATTTAACACAATTGAAATCATACTAGAACTGTAGAACATAATAATAAGATTATTTGAATTATACAATTAGTGGTCAAAATTCAAAAGTCAAAATCCTAGTAGAAAAGGTTGGGCAATTGTATAGTTGTATTAATAATATCTAAGACTAATAGTATGCTAGTGTATAAATTTCGGTTAAACTGAAATATTTAAATACGTAAATCATGTAATCGAAAATTGAAGTTACAAAAAATATGAACCGATACCGAATCGAAAATCAAAACATCAAAATTGAAAAATCACTTCGGTTTGATTTAGTTCGATTTTTCGGTATGTATGCCCACACTACTAATTACTACACCGTGGCATATGTTTTTTGAGAAAGTATAACGTGACTTAAGTTTTTGGAAGTAGAAAAGAATATATCCAAATGAAAAAAGTGTTTCCGTTTAATATGATCATACTCAAATATTAATATGAGTTAAATCCTTGGTATCTTTTTTTAGTAAAAACAAAAAAAAAATCATTAGATCTTTAGATTTCTTGTAAAGATACTAATTTTTTTTAATGTTTTAAAAAGATTAAAGATACTAAGGATTTGTACTCAATAATATACGAGTATGATTAAGTGTTAAAATATATGAAAAAACGAGAGTTATTTAAAAATCTTTGAAGAACTAAGGGTTAATTTGCACCAACTCTCTTCATTTTTTCTTACAATTAATACTCAATTGTTGTTGATCGTACTCATAGGTCATGTTAGAAAGTATAACGTGACTTAAGTTTTTGGAAGTAGAGAAGAATATATCCAAATGAAAAAAATGTTTCCGTTTAATATGATCATACTCATATATTAATTTGAGTTAAATCCTTGGTATCTTTTTTTAGTAAAAACAAAAAAAAAAAATCATTAGATCTTTAGATTTCTTGTAAAGATACTAATTTTTTTTAATGTTTTAAAAAGATTAAAGATACTAAGGATTTGTACTCAATAATATACGAGTATGATTAAATGTTAAAATATATGAAAAAACAAGAGTTATTTAAAAATCTTTGAAGAACTAAGGGTTAATTTGCACCAACTCTCTTCATTTTTTCTTACAATTAATACTCAATTGTTGTTGATCGTACTCATAGGTCGTGTTAGATGACAATATTTAATTCAAATTTTTTTATTACAATTTTAAAAGATTTTTTTTGTTTGACAATGTAAAAGATACCAATGATTTATACTCATATTAATATATGAGTATGATCATAATGGAGTGCTATTGTATAAGAAATGATGAGAGTTAGTTTAAATCCTTAAAAATACTAAGGATTAATTTGTATCAGCTCTCATCATTTTTATTACATTTAACGCAATTGCAATCATACTAGAACATAATAAGAAGATTATTTGAATTAAACAATTAGTGATCAAAATTCAAAAGTCAAAATCCTAGTAGAAAAGGTTGGGCCATTGTATAATTGTATTAATAATATCTAAGACTAATAGTATACTAGTGTATAAATTTCGGTTAAACTGAAAAATTGAAATACATAAATCATGTAATCGAAAACCGAAATTACAAAAAATATGAAACGATACCGAGTCGAAAATCAAAATAACAAAATTAAAAAATCAATTCAGTTTGATTCAGTTCTATTTTTCGATATATATGTCCACACTTCTAATCATATTAAAAGATTTTTTTTTTGTTTTTGACAATGTAAAAGATACTATTGATTAATTGTTGTTGATTGTACTCACAGCTTGTGTTAGATGATAAGATTTAATTTAAATTTTCTAATACAGTTTTAAAATATATATATATATATATTTATTTTTTTTTTTTTTTTTTTTTTTTTTAATTTTTGATAAAATAAAAGATACCGATGATTTATACTCATATTAATATATGAGTATGATCACATTGGAGTGCTATTATATAAGAAATGATGGGAGTTAGTTTAATCCTTAAAAATACTAAGGATTGATTTGTACCAACTCTTGTCTTTTTTATTACATTTAATGCAATTGCAATCACACTAGAACATAATACGAAGATTATTTGAATCTTACAAGCGCATACAAGATTCATTCAAAACCATTGAAAAGAGTTTAAGTACTTACCACCTATTGGTTAGGAGTAAATGTTGGGTATATATCAAGAGTTAATGGGAAATGGAGGGAAGATGAAAAGAGAGGAACTTGAAAAGTCTTCTCATGCTATAGTAAAAAGGCATTTCTCACTCATCGCTGGTGGAAAGAAAAATAGAAGAGTAATAGAGAAACACTTCTATTAATTGTTAAAAGGGTTGGAAAGAGGGACCCCCTCGCGCCGCCGTCGTCGTTGCTCACTCGGCTTAGGCTTCAGCTTCGGAAAATGATCGATCGAGAGATTATTTTTGAACAAAGTTTGTTTTAATTATTTATTTAATTAATTAAATTAAAAGGTCAAAACGTTTCAATTAATTAGTTAATTAACCGAAACGTTCCGACTTGACTCGGATTCACGTGCGACCCATTTTATTTAAACTTTCCCATTTTATTTAAATTTCCCGCTGTTGGAAATGACGTTATGAAAGGTTGCAACTTTCAGGAACAATCATGACCGTTTGAAAGGTTGCAAACTTTCATTAATGACCGTGTTGATTCTAAAAGGTTGCAACCTTTTGGAATCAGTTCCTCTTGGCTATAAATACCAGTTATTCTTCAGAATTTTTTACTTACGAAAATTTCTGTCTTCTTCATCTTCTTCTGCACAAATTTACTTCGTGTACGTTGAGTGCCTCGCCGACACCAGAGTTTTGGGTATCAATATATTGGTGATTGAGATCATTCTATCATGGGAGGACATATTCCAAATCAAACCTCGAACACTAGAGGGGAATAATTTCCTTAAAGGGACACTGTGCATTTAGTGGGCTTGATCTTTTCTATTCTATTTTTCCAAATTTTGCTACGTTTTTACAAATTTTAGTTTGTAAATTAATTTCTGTTCTTCTGTTCTTCATTGGTTCATTAAACTTTGATAAATTTGTTTTTCTGCAAAGTTTATTGGAATCAGTAGTACTGTTTTTTTAAACACAGATTGGCAACATTCTTAAGGAAATTATTTATATTATTTTATCTATGTTTTTGGTGGAGACAAAAACCTTCGTGGTTTTATACTCCTATTAAATTTGCAATTGTTATTGCTTACTGAGTCATTTGTATCAATTTTTGTTCATCACAGATTCTGAAATGGCAAGTGATAATGTTACTGTGGCTGTTGTTGCACCAACCCGAATTGTTGTACCACCAGCAGAGAAATCGAGAAAATTCTCTAGTGTGAATTTCAAAGGATACCAGTAATGGGTATTTTTCCGACTTACCACTCTTGGTCTGCGGAAATTTACCAATGAAGTAACTCTAGTGCCTGCTGTTGAAATGCGAGACAGAAAAATTCATGATTATTGAAGCATGGAAATAGACAGACTTCCTATGTAAGGGTTACTTTTTGAGTGCTTTAGAGGATGACTTATATAATGTCTATAGTGCAATGATAACTTCGAAAGAATTATGGGATGCACTTGGGAAGAAATATACGATAGAAGATGCATGCTTGAAAAAGTTTGTGGTCGCAAAGTTTTTAGACTATAAAATGTCAAATAGTAAAACTGTTGGATCATAAGTGCAGGAACTTCAACTTATTTTCCATGATCTAATTGCTGAGGATATGATAGTAAATGAAACTTTTCAAGTGGCTGCAATGATCGATAAGTTACCTTCTTCATGGAACAACTTCAAGAATTATCGAAAGCACAAATGTAAGGAAATGAAGCTTGTAGATCTTGTGATTCGGCTCAAGATTGAGGAAGATAACAAGACCGCCGAAAAGAAGTCTCGTAAGAGTTCGACAATAATTGGAGTTAATATTGTTGAATAAGCTCCTACTAATGGCAATAAGAGAAAGAAGTCCAACGGACAATAGTGAAACATGCCAAAAAGAAATTCAAGGGCAACTGTTATAACTGTGGTAAGGCTGGTCACATCGTGGAAGAGATGGAAGAGGCAAATGACCTATGTGCAATGATCTCGGAGTGCAACTTAGTTGGAAATCCCAAGGAGTGGATTCTCGACTCAGGTGCCACTCGACATATTTGCTTTGCGAAAGAAGCCTTTGCAACGTACACTTCTGCTGAGTTCGATGAAGATTTGTTCATGGGGAACACAACAACAACAAGGATTACAGGAACTCAAAAAGTAATGTTGAAAATGACATCCGACAAGGTGTTGACTCTGAACAACGTTCTGCACGTTCCTACTATTAGGAAGAATTTAGTTTTTGCTGCACTGCTCGTTAAGAACGGGTTTAAGTGTGTCCTAGTTAGTGACAAAGCTGTAATAAGTAAGAATGAGATGTTCTTAGGAAAGGGCTACCTCACTGAGGGCCTCTTCAAACTGAATGTAATGGCTGTTGACAGTATTAATAAGAATTCTGCTTCTGTTTATTTATTGGAGTCAAACGATTTATGGCATGCCCATTTGGGACATGTAAATTACAAAGTCTTGCAAAAATTGATTACTTAAGAAGTATTGCCTAATTTCAAATGTGATAAATCGAAATGTGAAATTTGTGTTTAAAGTAAGTTTGTTAAACATCCTTATAAGTCTGTTGACGTGAATTCAAAACCTTTAGACTTAATTTACACAAATATATGTGATATGAAGTCGATACCATCTCGTGGTGGGAAAAAGTATTTTATAACTTTTATTGACGATTGCACTCGATTTTGTTATGTATATTTGCTTACTAGTAAGGATGAAGCAATTGATGCACTTAAGCAATAAAAAAATGAAGTGGAAAATCAATTGAATCTAAAGATAAAAATGATTTAGAGTGATAGGGGTGGAGAATACGAATCTCCTTTTGCAGATATATATTTGGAATATGATATTGTCCATCAAACTACTGCACCCTATACACCACAGTCAAATGGTTTGGCTGAACGAAAGAACAGAACATTAGAGGAAATGATGAATACCTTGATAATCAGTTCTGGTTCACCGCGATACCTATAGGGGGAAGCCATCCTTACGGCTAACAGGATACTCAATAGGGTACCCCGTAGCAAAACGCAATCGATTCCATATGAGTTATGGAAAGGAAGGAAACCCAACTTGAAATATTTCAAAGTGTGGGGGTGTCTAGCCAAGGTAAAGGTTCCTTTACCCAAGAGGGTGAAAATTGGACCCAAAACAGTGGATTGTGTATTTATTGGATATGCTGTGAACAGTAAGGCCTGTCGGTTTTTGGTTCTCAAATTTGATAATTTTGAAATTCATGTGAATACGGTAAAAAAGTAGCACTAAGTTCTTTGAACACATTTATCCGTATAAAACTGAATGTGAGTCAATAAGTGAAAGACCTAAACGACCACAGGAAGAATCAACGGAAAATACACAACCTAATGAGGATCCTAGGCATAGTAATCGCCAACGGAAATCCACTTCTTTCGGATCAAATTTTTTGGCATTTTTGCTTGAAAATGAGCCTCAAACATTTAAAGCAGCTATGTCTTCGTCTGAGTCAATTTATTGGAAAGAAGCAACCAATAGTGAGATCAAATCAATTTTAAGTAACCATACTTGGTAATTGACTGATCTTCCTCTAGGAAATTAACCTTTAGGATCAAAGTGGATAAAAGGAAAATGAAAGTCGTGGGACTATTGACAAATATAAGGCAAAACTTGTAGTCAAATGATACAGACAAAAGGAAGTTCTGGACTACTTTGATACATACTCTTCAGTAACATGAATAACATCAATTAGGATGTTAATAGCACTAGCGGCAATGCATCATCTTAAAATCCACCAAATGGATGTAAAGATAGTCTTCTTAAATGGAGAGTTGGAGGAAGAAATTTACATAGAACAACCTGAAGGGTTTGTGGTTCCTGGTAAAGAAGAGAAAGTGTGCAGACTTGTGAAGTCGCTTTATGGGCTCTAGCAAGCACCCAAACAATGGCATGCTAAATTTGACCAAACAATGTTAGCAATTGAATTCAAGATTAACGAATGTGATAAGTGTGTTTACATTAAAAACGTTCCGAATCATGAAGTCATTATTTGTCTGTATGTTGATGACATGTTAATAATGAGTAAAGCTATTGACGATATAAATGCTACCAAGCGCATGCTATCCAGCAAGTTCGATATGAAGGACTTAGGAGTTGCTGATTTGATCTTAGGGATCAGGATTCTCAAAACTTCTTAGGGACTAGCATTATCTCAATCTTATTATATTGAAAGAGTATTGGATAAGTTCAAGAACTTGAATTTCAATGTTGTCAAAACTCCAATTGATTTAAGCTTTACATTTCAAAAGAATATAGGTGAAAGTGACTCTCAATTGGAATATGCCAGTGTTGGGAAGTTTGATGTATATTATGAATTGACGCGACCAGATATAACATGTGCTATTAGCAAATTAAGTTGGTTTACTAGTAATCCAAACCAAACTCATTGGATGGCAATGAAACGTGTGTTGGGGTATCTGAAACATACACAACACTATGCTTTGCATTATAATAAATATCCTACCCTGATTGAAGGATATAGTGATGCAAGTTGGATTACTGGGTCAAATGAAGCAAAATCCACAAGTGGTTTTGTGTTTACACTTGGTGGATGAGCAGTCTCTTGGAAATCGTCCAAACAAACATGTATCACTATCTCCACAATGGAATTTGAATTTATTGCTTTAGATAAGGCTAGTGAAGAAGCTGAATGGCTTCGAAATTTCTTAGAGGATATTCCATTCTGGCCCAAACCTATGGGACCTATTTGCATACATTATGATAGTCAAGCAGCAATAGGTAGGGCAGGGAGTGTCATGTACAGCGGGAAGTCTCGTCATATACGACGGAGACATAACATCGTAAGACAACTGCTCTCTAGTGGAATTAGAACAATTGACTATTTGAAGTTAAGCGATAATGTGTCAGATTCACTAACGAAAGGCCTAGTGAGAGAGGAAGTTGAAAGATTATCTAAGGGAATGAGTTTACGGCTTAGAACAAGTCAGCATGGCAGTAACTCTATCTAGAAGACTGGAGATCCCAAGAGCTAGATTCAAGGAGAAAAACAAAGTTGTGACTGACGGTTCGACATTGTCAATTAACTTAATCCATTCTTATGATGAAGACAATGTTCAGGAACAAAGTTAAGACTTTAAGGCTTGTTAATGAGTTAATAAAGCTTAAAGTTTTTAATGATTTGCTAAGTTTGACAGATTTGACCAAATAGTGTATCTACGAGATGACACGATTAGAAATCACCTATGTGATTGTGAAGTATAAGCCGCTTCAAAGAGAATTTTATGTCAAAAGCCTATTCTCTATACACTCATGAAACCAGGAGGTGTTCATGGATGAAACGAACACAACCGTAAGAACCATAAACGCTAAAGGATTAATTGTGTGACATATGATTGTCTAGGTATACACCAAAGCTCGACGGTTTAAAGATATCGCATCTACCGATTGACCGAGTATATCCGTTATATGTTCACTACAAAAAGTCTAAGGGGAAACTTACTTATCCAGATGCAATTGATCCTTCCTTGTAAAGTACACACTCGTCCGTGTATTCCTTATGTTATAACCATTCCCATTCATGTGGGGGATTGTTGGGTATATATCAAGAGTTAATAGGAAATTGAGGGACTATGAAAAGAGAGGAACTTGAAAAGTTAGGAACTTGAAAAGTCCTCTTATGTTTTAGCAAAAAGGCATTTCTCCCTCATCGGTGGTGGAAAGAAAAATAAAAGAGTTTAAATAGATAAACACTTCTATTAATTGTCAAAAGGGTTGAAAAGAGGGACCCCCCTTGCGCCGTCGTTGCTCGCTCGACTTTGGCTTTGGCTTTGGAAAATGATCGATCGAGAGATTATTTTTGGACAAAGTTTGTTTTAATTATTTATTTTCCCTATTTTATTTAAATTTCCCGCCGTTGGAAATGACTGTTCTGAAAGGTTGCAACTTTCAGGAACAGCCATGACCGTTTGAAAGGTTGCAAACTTTCATTAATGGTCGTGTGGATTCTGAAAGGTTGCAACCTTTCGAAATCAGTTCCTTTTGGCTATAAATACCAGTTATTCTTCAAATTTTTTTACTTATGAAAATTTCTGTCTTCTTCATCTTCTTCTGCACAAATTTACTTCGTGTACTATACTGCTGTTGAGTGGCTCACTGACACCAGGGTTTTGGGTATCAATATACTGGTGATTGGGATCATACCATCCTGGGAGGACATATTCCAAATCAAACCTCGAATACTAGAGGGGAATAATTTCCTTAAAGGGACATTGTGCATTCAGTGGGCTTGATCTTTTCTATTAATATTTTTCCTAATTCTGGTACGTTTTCACAGATTTTAGTTTGTGAATTAATTTCTGTTCTTCTATTCTTCACTGGTTCATGAAACTTTGGTAACTTCGTGTTTCTGCAAAGTTTATTGGAATCAGTAGTACTGTTTTTTTTAAACACAGATTGGCAACAGTAAACACCTTATACAACTAATTCTTGCCCACATTATGTGCATGCAAGAGGTTACAAACTTTTGGGTCATTGCTGGGGATTTGAATTTTAGTTACCTATTAAGTTATTTCCTTTTTGATCTGTCAAACTTTGTTTTTATTTTGTTGATATTTTTTCTGTTTTCTGTTGTTTGCTTTGAGGTACTGAGTTGTGAACGTAAGACCCTGGCGCATACTTCCTACCAGCAAAAACTGTAAATTTCCATAACGGCATATCCTTCATAAGGTAATGAATTGTAAATTTTATCATTTGGTTATGGACACTTGTTTCAAATATGTAATTCCTCCAAGTTTTGTTACATCAAGGCTCGCCCTCTAAAAATTAACTCCCCTTACATTGTACTCTTTTGAAAACAAAATCTTTGCTACCTTGAGATAGTTTCTAGGTTGCTACTACACCAATAATAAATTCTTGATTCTGAATTAAATATGAGTACCATTCTTTTCTTTTATTCTCCTAAAATCTAACATGGTTTCTATTCTTAAAATCACCACAAGCAAAAACGACGTATACACTTAAATTTCAAACTATGCTCCTAATCTTGGCAGGTACATGATAATTCAGTTAGCTTTACAAACTGTCTTTTTACCGAACTACCCTTGAGTTCTTCTTTATACTCTTTAACAGTCTCCCTATCAAGCTAGATGGATTAAAGATGTCGAAGATTCCTAGCATGGATAGAAGAATCTCATGTTGAACCCTTCTAGCCCTTTTGTTTGTACATTTGTAGGCTGATCCTTAGTAGGAATATATACTGGATGTTGATGAATCCTTGTAGCTTTTCCCTCACAAAATGGCAGTTTATTTTTATGTGTTTGGTTCTATCACAATACACTAGATTGACAGCTATTTAAGTTGCTGCTTTATTATCACTGTGGATTACTATTGGGAGTTCAATGTTGGCACCAACTTCCTTCAATATTCCAAGTAGCCAAACCAATTCTGAAACTATAGAGGCTAGACTCATGTACCCAGCTTCTGCTGAGATTTTGGGCACTGTAGTCTGTTTTTTTGCTTTACACGAAACCAATGAATCACCAATTTTGATTAAGAAGCATGTAACTTACTTTTTGATTAGAGTGCATGCAACCCTATCTGCATCATAGCATGCATTTGCTGGACAGCGAAATTCCTTGGCCTGGCTGCTTATCTTATAATTCTGAGAGTAGCCTCCATGTGCGATTCTTAGGAGCTTGTAGAAACTGGCTAAGTGGCTGTACTCCAAAACAAATGTCCGGTCTTGTCATAGCTAGCCTATATATAATAATCTTCGCTATCAATCTCTGATATGATTATTGATTAGTTAAAGGATCTTCTATTGTCTGTGCATGAGACTTGGTGTGATCATCATATAGTTTTGAAATGAGTTTAACATTGACATCAATAATAGTACTTGCTGGCTTTGAGGCTGATAACCCTACTTCTGAAATTAGCTCAAGTGCATAATTTCTCTAATGCATGATAATCCCATTTTTTTGATGTGGTAAATTCTATGCCAAGTAAATATTTAAGCTCTCCCAAGTCTTTCATCTTGAAGACTTGTTGTAAGGACAATTTTGTTTGTTCAATCAACTCTAGACTGCTACCAGTAATAAGCATATCATCCATATACCACAAGTACATTGACCATATGTTCAGCTGTTTCTTGATGAATAGGGAGTAGCTTTGGTTGAACTGTAGTTTTGTTAGTGCTTCTGTAAGTTTGTAGGTCCACAGCCTTGGTGCTTTCTTAAGACCATATAAGGATTTAGTCAGTCAGTCTACATACACTCTCCCCCTGACCGTTGAAACCTTGAGGAAGTTGCATATAAATTTCATCATGTAGATCATTTTGTAAAAGGGCCTTAAACACATCCATTTGATGGATGTGCCAGTTCTTAGAGGCTGCCAGTGACAATATTGTTCTGACTGTCCATTTTAACCGATGGACTAAAGATTTCTTTGTAGTCTATGCCTTCGAACATACTAGCCTTGCTTTGAATCTCTCTATTTCCCCTGAACCTTTGTATTTTATTTTGTAGATCCGAATTGGAATCTTTCCTGCTGGTAGGATACCACATCCTCGGTATGATTGCTTTCCAGATCTTGAATTTCTATTTGAATTTAGCCTCCACCCACCTGGGATCTGTAATTTCCTCTGCATAGCTACTACATTCAGTAAGAGACTGTTGGGAAAGACAAGGCACTAACAAGAATGCCAAACAGGATAGCAGCGAAATAATACCAAATCTAAACTTTCCCTTTCAATTTGAACCAGGAGAAGACAAACCAAATCAAGCAATAAGAAGAACGGACAACAAGTATTCAACCAAACTAAAGCAATAAGATAAGAACAAGCCAATCACACAAGACACAACGATTTAATGTGGAAAACTCTTCGATGTGAAGAGTAAAAAACCACGGGACCAAAAGCTCCACTATAAACACCAAGAGTTACAAAATTGGCCACAAAAAAAGTGCCAAACAACGAGCAACAATAAATCAAGATTGCACCAAAATTAGAGAATTAAAGAAGAGATTTCACCCAAAATGCGCTACTGTTCACGCCCTCAAATCAGAAGTTACAGACCTCCAAATCTGATCTCCACCGTTGAATTGCAAGAACCAGATGCTAAGAACTTCCAGTTCAAATTTGAGCACGATCCAACGGTTAACGAAGTGGTAAACTCTGTTTGAAGCGGACTACCTGAGCAGAAAATTTCCAGAAGCAAAAACGAAAATTTTCTCTTTTCCTCTCAATCTCTAAAACGAATCTCTCTTGATTTTTCTTTCTTGTGTTTTTGAAAAATAAGACCAAATAAGCCTTATATATATGCCACATAATATTTGGGTTATGTGCTAAAGTGGGCTAGTCCTAATAGGACTTTTATTTATCCACATAGGAAGGGAAAATAAATCCTAAACCCAACAATTCTCCCCCTCACAACTATGTGGAGGAGACCTCCATCCCAGCGATCATGCAACAATCCTCAAACTTCCCTCTTGGCAAAGATTTAGTCATCATGTTGGAACCATTATCATTGGTATGGATCTTTTCAAGTTCAAGCAACTTAGAATCCAACACATCTCGAATCCAATTATACCTCACATCAATGTGTTTAGACCGACCATGAAATGTAGAATTCTTGCCAAGATGAATAGCACTTTGACTGTCGCAATAAAGCACATACCTCTCTTGAGCACAACCAAGTTCCCCCAAAAATCTCTTCATCCAGATCAACTTTTTGCAAGCTTCAATAGCAGCAATAAGCTCAGCCTCTGTAGTAGATAAAGCAACACATTTTTGCAACCTAGATTGTCAAGATACAGCTCCCTTTGCAAAAGTAATCAAGTAGCCTGAAGTAGACTTACGAGTATCAACATCACCAGCCATGTCTGAATCAGTGTAACCACAAAGAATAGGCTTCCTTGTACCAAAACACAAACTCAAACTAGAAGTGCCACAAAGATATCTCATAATCCACTTAACAACATTCCAATGCTCTCTTCCCAAATTAGAAAGAAAACGGCTAACAATACTAACATCATGAGCAATATCGGGTCTTGTACACACCATTGCATACATCAAACTACCAACAGCTGAAGCATAAGGAACTTTCTTCTATCTTCCTTTTCACCATCACTGGAAGGACAATGTCTAGTACTCAATTTGAAGTGCATAACTAAATGTGTATTGACAATCTTAGCTTTGTCCATGTTGAATCTACGAAGTACTTTCTGACTATATTTCTCTTGTGACAACCATAACTTCTTGGCATCTCTATCACGGACAATCTGCATGCCAAGAATCTGCCTTGCTGGTCCTAAGTCTTTCATAGCAAAAGACTTATTCAACCCTTGCTTCAACTCTTTAATCTTGCAAGCATTATGACCAACAACAAGCATGTCATCAACATAAAGCAAAACGATAATAAAGTTACCATCAAAGAATTTTTGCACAAAAACACAATGGTCTGAAGAAGTCTTCTTGAAGCCCCGCTGACTCATAAAAGAATCAAACTTCTTGTACCATTGCCTGGGAGCTTGTTTTAAACCATACAAGCTCTTATTCAATTTGCAAACATAATTCTCTTTTCCCTTGACTTCAAAGCCTTCTGGCTACTCTATATAAGTTTCTTCATCCAAGTCACCATGGAGAAAAACAGTTTTAACATCAATCTGTTCAATCTCTAAATCCAGACTTGCAACCAAGCCTAGAACCACACGAATGGATGACATCTTCACAACTGAAGAGAATATATCATCAAAATTAATCCCTTTTTCTGGCTAAAACCCTTCATAACTAATCTAGCCTTGTACCGTGGAACTAGGTTACCATCTTCATGTTTCACCCGAAAAACCCACCTGTTTTTCAAAGCTTTTCGATCTTTAGGTAACATAACTAAATCAAAGGTATGATTATCATATAGAGACTTCATTTCATCCTCTATAGCATCAAACCACTTTTATTTTTCTTCACTTTCCATGGCCTCATCAAGACTCTCTGGTTCTCCCCCATCAGTCAAGAGTACATACTTATTAGAAGAATAACGAGATGAAGGTATTTTCTCTCTAGTAGATTTTCTGAGAGAGCTCTCTGGAGCATTAATAATAGTTGGTTGCAGACCAACCATATCGTCTTGCACTGGAGCATCAGCGGCATACTGGTCATTCTGAATATGATCACTATCTTCAATATCAACTTGATTTTCATGAAGATTTTCACGTGGTGGAATAGTCAAAGGTGCTGGATCAACATTAACTAGGTTGTCAGTACTCTGAGAATCAACTTTCTCAATTTTGTCAAGATATTCAATTGTTTGGTCTTCAAAGAACACAACATCACGGCTTCTAACAAGTTTCTTCTCGACTGGATCAAAGAAACGTTAGTCAAATTCATCTTGACCATAACCAACAAAGATACATTGCCTAGTTTTAACATCTAACTTTGACATTTCATCCTTAGGAACATGCACAAAGGCTTTACACCCAAAAACTTTAAGATGATCATAAGAAACATTCTTACCAGACCAAACTCTGTTAGGGACATCACCATTCAAAGCAACAGTAGGAGATAAATCTATAACATATGCAGCAGTATTAAGTGCTTCTGCCCAAAAGGAATATGGCAGCTTAGCATCTGAAATCATACATCTAACTTTCTCAACAAGAGTTCTATTCATCCTCTCTGCCAAACCATTTAACTGAGGAGTCTTTGGAGGAGTTTTCTGATGCCGAATACCTTGCTCTCTGCAATATCTATTAAAGGGGCCAATATACTCACCACCATTATCAGAACGAATGCATTTCAACTTCTTCCCTGTTTGTCTCTCAACCAAGGCCTAAAAACTCTTGAACACATCAAGTACCTGATCCTTGGACTTCAAAGAAAATACCCAGAGTTTGCGTGAATAATCATCAATAAAAGTCACAAAATAAAGTGCACCACCATGAGACCTTACCTTAAAAGGACCACACAAATCAGAATGTACCAACTCCAGTAAATCAAGCTTTCTTGAAGGCGGATGACTCTGAAAAAAAACTCTCTTCTGTTTACCTGCTAAGCAATGACACACTTGTTCAACTTTGATTGATTCAATCCAGAAAGCAAATTCTTATTAGCCAAATTGTGCATCCCCTTCTCGCTCATATGACTTAGTCTTCTATGTCATAACAATGATGAAGTGTCATTCTCCACCAAATTTACTGAGCCTTTAAAAATGGAGCCCTGAAAAGTATACAAGTTAGACAATTTATCACCACGAGCTACAACCATCGAACCTCTAGTAAGCTTCCACTGGCCAGCACCAAGGGTATTAACATAACCCTTATAATCAAGGTATCCCACAGAAATCAAATTTAAGCGAACATCTAGAGCATGTTTGACATTATTGAGAACTAGTTTGGAACCATTGCTAGTTTCCAAACAAACTGTCCCAATACCAAGAACTGCAACCTCATGATTATTACCCATTTTTAACATCCCAAAATTATCTGGAGTATAAGAAGAAAATAATTCCTTCTTGGGCGTGATATGAGAAGTAGTACCAGAATCCACAAATTAGCTAAACTCATCATGAACAAGATTGACCGCATTTTCATCACAAGAAACAATAAGATCATCATTAGCAACAACAACAACACGATTTTCATTGTCACTTTCTTTCTTTTGTTGTCGCATATCTCTTTTGTACTTAAAACAAAATTTCTTGATATGCCCATTTTTGTGGCAATAGTCACATGTAGCATTCTTGTATTTAGACTTTGACTTACCTCTACTTTTATCTCTGTCACTCTGACCTCTTAACTTGTTTCTCCCCCTATCTTCAGTAACCAAAACATCGGAGTGTGAAGTGGAAGAAGTTGAGCCTTGAGATCTTCTTCTTATCTCTTCATTCAAGACACCACTCTTAGCATATTCCATGGTCACAACACCACTGGGAGCAGAATTAGTCAAAGAAACTCGAAGAGTTTCAAAAGAGTCTGGCAGAGTATTAAGAAGCCATAGTCCCTGTATTTCTTCATCGAATTTTACATTTATTCCAGATAGCTGGTCAAGAACACCCTGAAAATCATTAATATGATCAGCAATAAGAGTGCCCTCTTTATACCTAATATTCATCAATTGTTTCAATAGAAACAACTTATTGTTGCCAGTCTTCGAAGTATATAGCGTCTCAAGCTTGTCCCACAAACTTCTGGCATGTGTCTCATTCACAATGTGATTTTGAACATTACCTTCAACCCATTGTCTAATATGGCCACAAACCTGCGAGTGCTCAAATTCCCATTCCTCATTCGTCATAGACTGGGGTTTATTAGAGGTAAACACAGGTAAATACATTTTTTTGACAAATAGAAGATCTTTCATTTTGCCTCTCCAAATATGATAGTTACTACCATTCAAACAAACCATCTTGCTCATATTTGCCTCCATCATTCAAATTAATAATGAACAACAACCAATGCTCTGATACCACTTTGTTGGGAAAGACAAGGCACTAACAAGAATGCCATACAGGATAGCAGCGGAATAATACCCAAATCTAAACTTTCCCTTTCAATTTGAACCAGGAGAAGACAAACCAAATCAAGCAATAAGAAGAATGGACAGCAAGTATTCAACCAAACTAAAACAATAAGATAAGAACAAGCCAATCACACAAAACACAATGATTTAACATGGAAAACCCTTCGATGTGAAGAGTAAAAAATCACGGGACCAAAAACTCCACTATAAACACCAAGAGTTACAAAATTGTTCTCCAAAATTGGCCACAAAACAAGCACCAAACAACGAACAACAATAAATCAAGATTGCACCAAAATTAGAGAATTAAAGAAGAGATTTCACCCAAAACTCGCTACTGTTTACGCCCTCAAATCAGAAGTTACAGACCTCCAAATTCGATCTCCACCGTTGAATTGCAAGAATCAGATGCTGAGAACTCCCAGTTAAAATTTGAGCACGATCCAACGGTTAACGAAGCGGTAAACTCTGTCTGAAGAGGATTACCTGAGCAGAAAATTTCCAGAAGCAAAAATGAGATTTTTCTCTTTTCCTCTCAATCTCTAAAACGAATCTCTCTTGATTTTTCTCTCTTGTGTTTTTGAAAAATAAGACCAAATAAGCCTTATATATATGCCACATAATATTTGGGTTATGGGCTAAAGTGGGCTAGTCCTAATAGGACTTTTATTTATCCACAGGGAAAATAAATCCTAAACCCAACAGAGACGAGATAGCTGCAACTAGGCTTTATATGAAGGAGACTGTATCCCAGGTAACATAGTTGCACAGAGGATAATGGGCATCTTTATTTATGTTCGACGCCACAGAGTCTTTCATCCATAGTTGTGGATGAGTACCTCTTTCTGATCTTCTGGATTCCTCTGGGGGCGAACCTTTCCAAGAGTACGTTCAGCATGTTGGGGTCCTGTGTAACAGTATGCTGAGTATTCTGTAACATGCTTCAATCTTGTGGCTGATGTAAAGGACCCGTGTTCTGTTTACTGGCTCAGTATGTATAACGTGATGCTCACTAGGATACACCATTCTTGGTTGGTGATAATGCTGATAGGTACCATCTTAGAGAACTCCTGAGTTGTGTAAATCATCCACAAAGATTGGTAAACTAGTACTGTCAGTTGTCAATTGTAAATCATCTTGCTGTTGGCATTAGCTTGTCACCGAGCATTAGAACTTTGGAAAAACACAAACAGCCAATCATTCTGAGATGTATAAGCGTTGGTCTCTTCTTAAACAGCCTTTCATAAGGTGAATGATCACTAATGACTTTACATGACACTCTATTAATCAAGTAAACAACACAGTGACCCCAAAATTTGATAGTGCTTGAAGCCTTATAGCTCTAGTGACTTCAAGAATATGCCTATGCTTTCTTTCTGCCACCCCATTCTGGTGGGGTGTATAATCACATGTTTTCTGATGTATTATATAAAGTTTGCCGAATAAACTGCCACAAACATTGTCAACAAATTCTGTATCATTATCTGTCCTCGTGACCTTTACTGACCTATGAAACTGTTCTTGTAAGGACCCCATAGATCTGTATGAACCAAATTAAAGCAACTACTAGTTTTTAGACTACTTGTAGGGAACACTGTGTGTGTCTGCTTAGCCTAAGGAAATACTATATATTTATCTACTTTATTGCTAATCTTCCGTAAATTCACAGGCAACAGCTTGTTTAAAGTTATAGATGAAGCATGTCCAAGTCTTTTTTGCCACACTTCAACAACCAACTGTATGCTGTAAGTATAGGGCCCCTTCTTCCTTATCAAGTTCATCATATAAAGCTTGATTTTAATTTCCAGTTCGATCATTAACTGATGACAGAGCTGTATTATTGTTGAGATTCTGCCTTAAATCACCATTTGCATGTTCTCCACTGATCCCCAATCTTGTCAATATCTGATGAATTTATTGGGCTTAAGATACTTCAATCTTTTGCAGCACTTTATAGCAGAAGCAAAATTCCTTTTAGAATTTGAATTCAGTAACATGATCTTGCCGAATGCTCTGAATTTTGACACAGATCGAAACTCAAACCCAGCCAGAATTTCCAGCTAGAGAGCTCTTATACCATGTGATTCTTTGGGAAAGAAGATGAAGATTAATATCAAGAACTAAGAGAGTAATTTGTGAGTATTTTATTTGAAACAGGTAACTTGGTATTATACCACGAAACAGTACAGTATTGAAACCATATATACAAATGTCTCTTTTCCCATTGTTTTTAGTCTAGTCTAAAACATAAATTATGGATAGTGCCACTAGAGTATAATTGATTGCTCCAAAAAACATAAAATGTAGTTTAACTTGACCTGCTAGACACTATTCTTTACGCTCTCGAAACACTTAGAATTTCTTTCTTTCTATATAGTTTAACATATACTAGTCTTATTGATTGGTGAATGGTGCAAAACACAGACATTGAACTAGTTAATATAAAATACGTGTTACTTATAATTGTTTTTTTGCATGCATTAAACTAGTTAATATAAAATGCGTGTTACTTATAATTGTATTTTATAATTGTAAAGGCATTGGTAAGAAAGCTATTATAAGAATTTTTTCAGTAAAAAAGTAACTGAAAAAACCATAAAGCTATTAAAAGAAATATAAATTTAGAAGTGTTTTTACAGGAAAAATGATAAATGACAAAAATGATTATGCAAATGTAGTTAGAGATTTTATTTTGAAAAAGATGTTCCAAGAATTACAAAAATATTATGCTTAAATAGTGAAAATTTTAGTCAAATCAAAATGATTCACAATAACAATATTTTAAACGTATCCTGAGGATAGTTCTCCATAAGGGTCGCAATTGGCGAGTTAGGTTAAATTTGGGCGGGTTAAAAAGGGTCAAAATAATAAACAGGTTAAGATCCAACCCAACCCAAATTTGTTTGGGCCAAAATGGATTGGGTCAGCAAAATGGGTTAGTAACGGGTCATAATTCAACTTGCCCAATTTTAATAGCTTTATCTGTTATTTATAAGCTTTTAGTGTCTAATAAAATTATTTTTTTCTTTATTCTAATTATATATAACATATTAAAAAAATAAGTTTTTTTAATAATATTTTGACAAGATTTTCTTCTCAAAAAATAATATTTTGACAAGATTTCTCAAAAATTAATTTGAGTTACATATCAACGGATTGAGTTGAGATGTGTTGAGCTAACAAATGGGCGGGTCAATAACCAACCCAAACCTAAATGAGTTGGGTCGGGTTGGGCGGGATTTTGCCACCCCTAGTTCTCCAATCCAATTTGATCATAACATGAAAAATATTATGAAGATATTTAGTACCTTATGTGGAACAATTAAATATATTTTTTTAAAAATGTGAACTTGTCTATAGTAAAGGAAAAAGATGTTGGAGTATCCTAAAATCAGTCAAAATCAGGAAAAAAACATAAATGAAAACAATGAGTGATTCGATATATTTTTCTCTATCTAAGGAAAATACCTATTCATATGGAAAAGATCTATTTACCTAATATACTTTGTGATTTTTATTCATTAAATTAAATTACATTTCATGATTTCCTATTCAATGTGCAGTTACTCAATTAAATGTATTAGTCATAAAAGCATGTTTAATTTTGAATCGTGTAACTAATTTTCCAATTTTAATTGGTGTTTTCAAAAGAAATTAAAAAAAGGGTAAAACTGTCTAATTCTTATGTCTTAGGGAGTATTAGAAAAAAGTCTATGGAAAAAAAATACGTCTATCACAGTTTCAAATTAGAGATTTTTAAACATTATTTTTCTAAAAGGATGAATGAGGGTGAATATAATATGTAAATACCATTGTTTTTGGTTGTTGATATTAGTTTATTGTATTTCGTAATTTAGACTAAAAAAATAGTTCTGTTATGATGATTAAAAAGTAATTTGAGACTTGATTTTAATCGAGTAATTAAAACGCAACACATGAATTAAAATTTTGCAATTAAAATACAGTAATGTAAATGAAAGTATTATATATACTACTAATAGAGATAATTTGTTTCTTCAATGGAAAATCTGTTGAAATAATTGAAACGTAGTACGTAATATTAGAAGATAAATTATTTTTTGTAGTTTAAAAGGAAACAAATCTCAAAAAAAGGAAAAAAAATTAAATTGGTCCAAGATAATTAATTAGATTTGATTTAAAATTAAAATTTCATTTGTATTTACAGTTATTTACAATGATACGTGTCTAGAGAAAAAAACTATGCGTAGAGTTTCGAATTATTGATTCTGTGTTTTTTCAAATAAAAATAAAACTCTGCCAAAAATCCTCTGTTTTCTCACAAGAACCATATACTGAACTAGCAACCAATTTCATACAGAGGTAATTTTTAATACTGCTTCATAATTTATTTGAAGTTGAGTTGTTTTTGTTTCACTTTTTGGATTCAGTTTTTACGCCGCGGAGTTGGGATTTGAACTTTATGTGTTCTAAATAGAGTTAGTAACTAAATTTTGTACATGTTTGTCAATACATGGCTATGACCTTTGTGTTTTTGATATTTTTATGGATGAAGTACTTCAACTATTTGTTTGTGTAACCAGTTAAACATGTTTTGGTGTTTCAGATTTACCTTTGACACTTGGTTAGGTTGATTTCTGGTTCTGATGGATTTTTTTTTTAACATGTTTTGGTGGGAACAAGTGATGTTTTTGAACTAGTATGGGGGGTTCTCTTTTGTTTTGTTAGAAAAAAAAAAGTAGCCAACAACAAGTGCTACACTGATTCGATTAAACCGTAAATTCTGTTGAATGTTATCGGTAGTGTTTTCATAAACATTTATCCCTTGTTTGGTACAAGGGATGAGGGATAACTAATCCGTGATTAATTTGATGTTGAATTTGTCCCATGCTTGGTTGGGATACGATTGTGGTACGTTATTTTTATCTGATAATAAGCAATATCGGGATAACTTATTAGCTTCAGAATGGCGAGGCTAACATTCGGTGTCTTAATTAGATTCATCATCTCTATCTAGAGAATGCACTCTGAGTGAACCCAAAAATAAGTGTATGCCACCATTTGCAACGAGCACATGGTATATTTAGCAAAACGTGAAAGGATAGTTTGCGAAGTTCTCATTGTGTAACATAGTGCATGTTCAGTTGTTCACTACTCCTTTTCTTTCGTGCTTTCTCAACCTTAGTGATTCTTATACAACCAATCCTTTATGAATGTGAATTTGTCCTGTGCAACTAAAAAAACTACTCCCTTTGTCTCAATTTATGTGACTTACTTTTCTTTTTAGTCGGTCCCAAAAAAATGACACATTTCTAGATTAAGTAACAATTTAACTGTAAAATGTCTATTTTACCTTTAATGAAATGATTTACAGCCACACAAATTTCTATTATTCATTTTGGACTACAAGTTTTAAAAGTCTTTCTTTCTTAAATTTCGTGTCGAGTCAAACTACCTTACATAAAATGGAACGGAGGGAGTAATAAGTACTAGCAATTCTTCAGTATTTTGCTCTTTCTTTCCCTTGAGAGAAAGGGAACTTAGAAATCTTGGAAAACGGACTCTACTTCTGTAGAGTATTGAGGAGATATGTTGATAAGACTGAATAATATGTAATTGTAATGGAACTTATCTTGAGTGAAATGGATTTTATGTTTCACTATTACAATATCTTGGTGTTTAGGCTTAATGTGTCGTCAAGTGAAGTGGACAATTGCATGAATGAACTACCACTGCACAAATTGACACCTCTTATTCCTTTCCTGTGTTGTTTCTTTTGCATGATTCCCCTACTACTTGTTCCACTCTGTTTGTGATTTCTATGTTAAGTCTATCTCACCTCGAGTTGAGACGAGGTTGAAATAATAATACACAAAGTAAGATATTCCTACACAAAAACTTTCACATAAATGACTTTATACTTTGAACATCTTTTACATTGATTATGTGTTTGTACTAGTGATGTATTACCTCAATTTTACTTATGTGTAGCGTTTATAAGATGGCTGATGGAGAAGATATTCAACCACTTGTAGTTGACAATGGAACTGGAATGGTCAAGGTTGGTTAGCAAAAACTGCTTGCGATTCTTATTACTCTCTAGCTATGTGACTTTACTGATGTACAACAGCTATGTTATTTGTTTCTTTAGGCTGGTTTTGCTGGGGATGATGCTCCAAGAGCTGTTTTTCCAAGTATTGTTGGTCGTCCTCGTTACACAGGTGTCATGGTTGGAATGGGACAAAAAGATGCCTATGTTGGTGATGAAGCTCAGTCCAAAAGAGGTATTTTGACTCTAAAATATCCGATTCGACATGGTATAGTAGACAACTGGGATGATATGGAGAAAATCTGGCATCACACTTTTTACAATGAGCTCCGAGTTGCTCCAGAGGAGCATTCCATTCTTTTGACTGAGGCACCACTTAACCCTAAGGCAAACCGAGAGAAAATGACTCAAATCATGTTTGAGACATTCAATATGCCAGCCATGTATATTGCAATCCAGGCTGTTCTATCTCTTTATGCTAGTGGTCGTACAACTGGTAAGCGGCACGCATTGATTAGGAACGCGTACTAGTTTCTTTTTGGCATTCTGTTACTAATTTGTTTGCTGTTTTCCAACAAGGTATTGTGCTCGATTCTGGTGATGGTGTGAGCCACACTGTCCCTATCTATGAGGGATATGCACTTCCCCATGCTATCTTGCGGTTAGATCTTGCTGGTCGTGATCTTACAGATTATCTCATGATGATTCTCACAGAGAGAGGTTATTCATTCACCACTGCTGCTGAACGGGAGATTGTTCGTGATGTGAAGGAGAAGCTTGCGTATGTCGCACTGGATTATGAACAGGCGCTTAAGACTACAAAGAGCGGTAAGGATGTTGAGAAGAGCTACGAACTTCCAGATGGGCAAATTGTCACAATTGGTGCTGAGAGGTTCCGTTGCCCTGAAGTCCTATTCCAGCCATCATTGATTGGAATGGAAGCAGCCGGAATTCATGAAACAACATATAGCTCAATCATGAAGTGTGATGTGGATATTAGGAGAGATTTATATGGAAACGTTGTGCTTAGTGGTGGCTCAACTATGTTCCCTGGCATAACGGATCGTATGAGCAAGGAAATCACTACTCTTGCTCCAAGCAGCATGAAGATCAAGGTCGTTGCACCACCTGAAAGGAAGTACAGTGTCTGGATTGGAGGATCAATTCTAGCTTCCCTCAGTACTTTCCAACAAGTTAGTCTCATTTTCCCTCTCTTTGTTGTTGTCATCGATCAATCAACCTATCATCTACGTCTCAATCTCGAATAATTTGTTCTCTTCTATATATTTGCTAACGTACTTGCTTTGCAGATGTGGATAACGAAGGCCGAGTTTGATGAATCTGGTCCAGCAATTGTCCATAGGAAGTGCTTCTAAGAGTGGTTTTGTTAACTTTAGTTTATTTCCTATCAAATGAATTCTATATGTCAAGAGTTCTTGCGTTTTTGTGTAATTTGAATTTGTTTGGTAACACTTTATGTTATTGAATTTGCATGCCTAGATTCTTGTTTATGTCTTTCTACTGTGAATTTAACCTCAAACCAAACTGTATTTTATAATAATTAATGAATCACAATATAACAGAGTATCTTTTTGTTAAGGAGCGTTTTACCTCCAATTTAGGATTTTTCGGCGTGAATATGTTATTAGTTGAGCTCTATGAGTACCAGACATCAGAAAAAAAAGATAAATTATATAAGCTAAAGTTATTTTTTGTTTCCTTTTTGACAAGAAAAAGTGATTGTTGATTTGGGCCCCTTAAAAAGTAGTAAATGATAATCATCTATATAAATCGTTCAATGGACTACTACGAAGTACGAACCACTTTAAGTGTTTTTAAATACCAATTTTACTTTAGAACAATACGAGATGCCACAATAATTATATAGATTATATTAGTGCGGAATCCAATCTAAATATCCAATTAATCATAAAATTGAGTTAAATAATTAACTTTTTTGAAGAATGATGTGTTAAGTAAAGATATTAATAATTACTTTTTTTGTACAATAGCCCACACATAAATACAACAGATTTACTGTTAATTAAATCAGTTTAACAATTTGAACCTTCCTAGACATTAATACTATGGTACGCCTTGGGGTATTTTAGTGGGAAACTTACCTAAATATACAATATTTTGAAAAATATTTATCATTTATAGCTATATAATTTTAGTATATGTATAATTCATTTAATATATAGTGCCATTTTTTAATCAAAATAAGCCTAATACATTTTAAGACACATATACTATATCTATATTGCATTCAAAACTTACTTTTATACATAGTGTAATACATCTTTATTACATACATAGATCATTTTTAATATATTGTGCAATTTTTTTTTTATCAAAATAAGTATTAATACATTATAGTACATATATATTATATTTATATTTCACTTTTAATACATAGTACAATAACTATAGATGGTAAATATTTTTAAAAAATAGTATATCAAAGTAATAAGTAGAAAATATATTTAAAAGCAATAAATATTTTATAAAGAACTCTCAAAAAGATAATTTTATTTTATTTTTTCTTGAAATTTGTCTGATTACCTTTTCTAAATTTGTAGACCATAAAATCATCATTTGTTAGGTTGATTAAAAAGAAGAAAACAAAAGGGCCAACAAGCAATAATGATTTGATTTGAAGCTTCAGTTTTATTTGCATCTGTTTCGTCTTCATAAAGGTCTGTTTGATTTGTCCCTGTTTTACTTGTATTTATGTGCTTGTTATTTCTTCGCTAAATTTTAACTTTGAGTAATTTTGATTTTTGGATTCAGTTTGAAAATTGGGCATGAATCATGATGATTTCATGTAGTTTTCTTCTGATCCAAATGCTTTTGAACATATGAAAGGGGTTCAATTGAATTCCGTCGAAAAATTGTACCTCTTAACAACAACAACATATTTAGTGAAATTTCTTAAACTCGGATTTGAGGATTGGGTACGGTAGAGTGTAGGCATAATCCTTACCTCCAACGAGAGTATAGGCGCTATTTTTGAAAAGCGTGTATGGTATTTTATTTAAGAAAACTTTTGGTGTATTGTTTTTTTGAATCTTCATATTAGTATTTCTGGCTCTGCACTGTTTGCTAGTGATTATAAAAGTGAAAGTCAAAGACCGATAGAATTATTGAACAATTTGAGATTGCAGGGAGTTAAAAGCAGAGAAACAGAATGTTATGAACAATTTTCACTTTGACTCTGCATTTCTATTCAGTATTGTCTCACCAAAATTATACTTTCAAAATAAATATTTGATGTCCTTACAAGATGGCTGATGGGATGGATATTCTTCAAACACTTGTCATTACATATTTAACAATTGCGCAAGCAATACGCCTATTCATTTGAAGGAGACGACTGCTTATGTTGCACTGGATTTTGAACAGGAGATTGACGAGGCAAAAAATTTCTCAAAATCAGTTGAGAAGGGCTATGAGCTTCCTGATGGAAAAGTCTTCAATATTGGTGCTGAAACGTTCCGTTGCCCTGAAGCCCTCTTCAAGCCATCATTGGTTGAAATAGAAGCGATAGGGATTCATGAAAAACTCTACAACTCAATCATGAGATGCGATGTTGATATTAGGAAAGATTTATTTGCAAACATTGTGCTTAGTGGTGGCTCAACTATGTTTCCTGGCTTCGTAGAACGTATGACCAAGGAAATCACTGCTCTTGCTCTGAGCTACACGATGATCAAGGTGATTGCACCACCTGATAGGAAGCACAACACCTGAATAGAAGGATCAGTTCTAGCTTTCCTCAGTACTTTCCTAAAGGTTAGTTTATTTTATCGATCGATCAATCATTCAATTAACCACATCGTCTCTCATTCCGAAATAGATAATTTGTTGTAATTGTGAATGTCTTTTTGAATAATTTTTTATGATCAAGGATTCAACACTAACTTATACTTGGTCTGCAGATGCGGATGTCGAAGGCCGAGTATTTTGAATGTGGTCCTACATTGGTTCACAGGATGCGCATCTAAGAGTGGGCTGATAACTTAAATCCCTCCTAGTTAAATTCTAGCAAATGACTGTTATTTCAATCAGAGAGATGTTTCTTTTTTGAAGGGATACCCAATCTTGTATGCATTTTATATTCCGTCAACTTTGTTCAAAATTTATTATTTGAGTAATCTAGTTAAATTTTTACCCTTATTTGGAGTTTGAGCCAAAGTTACCACGGATGAACCCATAACTTATGCACTAAATCTCCTATGCTATATGTGTCTTCAATTATGTTATTTACAAGCTTAAAACAAGATGAGATGTCACAGGAATAACATGGAAGATATGAGTTAAACAAGAATTGAAAGATTTTTATTTTATTAAAGTTTATCTAGAAATCATGTGCAAACCACATGTTGCCAATAACAGTAAGTGATGCATAAAAAATAGGGGGAATCCATCGGTGGCCCCTAAACTTGGCACGAAATTTCACTTAGACACATCAATTGTGCGATGTTCATTTTAGACACCTCATGTAGGGTTCTGTTATATTCTTTTGACACTTTTTTTACAATAAGAAAAAAGCTGAAGGAGAGTGTAATACACACGTTGATGACGTGACAAACGACGAATTAAATGATTACATGTGTTATTTTAAGTTAAAAATTATTTTAAAATCTATTTAGTAAATAAAATAAAAATATTATTCTAAAAAAAATCAATTTAACCCCTACCCTCCCCCCCTTGCCCCCATGGTAGTTGTCTTCTCTACTATACCCAACAATTTTCTTAATTTGCTCTTTAAAATTGTTTTAGATTCTTTTTTTCTTTCTATCTTAGTGTTGTTTTGAGAGAAAAAGAGAGGAGGAGGAGGGAGACAAGGAGAGAAAGAAAGAAAGTTATTAAATATGAGTGTTCATATCCATTTTTCCCGGCAGAAAAGGTGGAATCGGAAATCGTCTTTTTTCATACACTCTATATCTCTTTTGTGCTATTTTCTAAAGAATAAGAATGAGAAGATGACGATGGTTGTGGTGATTTTCGAAACTGAATAAATAAAAAAATTAATTTGATTGTATTAAAGCGATGGTGGCAGCGGTGGTAAATGGATGGTGTGTGGTGGAGGAGAGAATGAGGAAGAAGAATAGTAAAAACCTTTTAAATATTATTTTTTTGGCCTGAAAAAGAGCCCCTTCACGCGCTGATTTTGGGTGCATTACACTTACCATGCCATGTCAGTGAAAAGTGTCAAAATGACACAACGGAATCCTACCTGAGGTGTCTAAAATGAACATCGTCCAGTTGAGGTTTCTAAATGAAATTTCGTGCCAAGTTTTGAGGTCATCGATGGGTTCCCCCCTAAAAAATAAGAAAACATATATAAGAGGAAGTTGTATATAATGAAGAGTCAAAGTAGAAAGGGCTGCAAGCTTCAAAGTAGATTTGCTACAATCTTGTAAATGAGAAATATAAAGTGGGTAATCCAATTCAACAATCATAAAATTGATTAGACTAATATTTTGTTGGTGAAACTAATAGGAGTAATTATTTTTTTCTGCTCCAATTTATATATACTTTCACAACTTTTTAATTTTAGCTATGTTTTGAACATAAAATCTTTGGTTTTTTTCAAAATAAAATTTACATATTTGAAAATTATGTAAAAAATACTTTAAATTAGAATAATTAACTCATAATTAAAATATTTAAAAGATATATGAAAAAATTATGATAAAAAACCAACTCATTTGACTCATAATTCGAATGTCACATTTTAATCAATATTTTTGTGCAATAAACAAGCATAAATATGATTGTTGAATTAATTTACAACGAACTAAATCAGTTAAATAATGAGTGAATAGGTCAAACACCCACCCCCAAACTATCCCCACTCCCACCCCTCCAAGTGAGTTTCATATCTACATTGTTGAGTGTTCCTATTATCTTATTTACCCTTAAACTATAGATCTAATTATAAGCTTTTATTAGACATTATAAGAATTATTTTTTTAATCTTTATAACATAAAACCTTTTATCATTCTTTTATAATTGCTCATTTATTACTTATTTTATTATGTATTTTAACCACAATCTATAACAACAATATATTATTAGTTTTGTTAATCCTATATCACCAAAAAATATTTTGCAGAATTAAAATCATGTATCGCATTTCCTTTCCAAGGAATCAACATATAGAGAAAACACTTTAAATTTTAGGGTGTGTTTGGTATGAAGGAAAATATTTGAAAATGTTTTCCTGGATAACAAGTAGATTTTTGACTTGTTTTCTCATGTTTGGTTAGTGAGTAGAAAATATTTTTCGGAAAAGATTTTTAGTGTTTGATTTATGAATGAAAAATATTCTTGAGAAATATCTTTTATTTTTACTAGAGTGGAACATAATTTTTGAAATTGAAAATATTTTTAAAAACAAACTTAAATTACTTTTTGGGGGTGGGGGGTCGAGGGTAGGAGTGAAAAAATAAAAAATCGAAGTTGAAAATATTTTTTAAAAACAAACTTAATTTTTTTTTGGAGGGGGAGGGGGTCGAGGGTAGGGGTGAAAAAAATGAAATTTAAAAGTTGAAAATATCTTTTAAAAACAAACTTAAATTTTTTTTTGGGGGGTGGGGAGGTCAAGGGTAGGGGTAAAAAAAAGAAATTTTGAAGTTAAAATATTTTTTAAAAACAAATTCAATTTTTTTTAGGGGGGCAGGGGGGAGGTGGTTGGAGGGCTGGTTTGAGGGTAGGGACAAAATAAATTGATTTTTTCAACAAAAAAATTGTAATTTGAAGTTAGAAGAGAGTTTTACAAAAAGTTTTTCCTTAAGTTTTGAAGGGAAGTCATTTTTCTTAAATTAGTTGAGGGAAATTAGTTGATTTGGAAAACATTTAATCCAACCAAACATGAGAAAATTGGAAAACATTTTTCGGAAAATGTTTTCCTTCATACCAAACACACCCTTAATTTAAAATTAAAGTACTCTTTTAAGTCTTCAAATAATAGGTAGCTTATCTATTACAAATAATTTTTCATATTTCTAAGAGAGTGTTTGGATGTGTTACTATTTTATTTCTTTTGACATGTTTTTTTAAAAAATTTAAAAGACTAAAAGTCCCACTTTAAATTTTTTACAAAATATCAGAAGTGACCATATTTAATTTTGAGAACTCATTCAAATGGATAATAAAGTCAAATTCTTAATTATTACTTTATAGCTAACATAAAAGAATAGGTACTATTCAACAAAAAAAAAAAAGTATATGTATTAGACGGTGCTAATTGAAGGATTTTTCAAATATTTTTTTTGATAAAATCAATTCATGAATCAAGTTAAAATTACAAATCTAAATGTTAAAATTTGTTATCTAATCGATTTGAATTTGATTTTTTTTTAAAAAAAACTTTTAGACTTTTATACACTCGTGTGTGCCGCGGCTAAGTTTGCTAGTAGAGTATATAAGTGCCGAATCCAATCCAAATGTCCAATTAATCATAGAATTGACTTAAATAATTAACTTTTGAAGAATGATTGTTAAGTAAAGATATTATTAATTACTTTTTTGTACAATAGCTCACTCATTAATACAATAGATTTACTGCTAATTAAATCAGTTTAACAATTTGAACTTCCCTAGACATTAATACTATGGTACGCCTTGGGGTATTTTAGTGGGAAACTTACCTAAATATACAATATTTGGAATATTTATCATTTATAGCTATATAATTTTAGTATATGTATAATTTACTTTTATTATATAGTGCAGATTTTTTAAATCAAAATAAGCCTAATACATTTTTAGACATTTACAATATATCTATATTGCATGCAAAATTTACTTTTATACATAGTTTAATACATTTATATTACATACATAGTTTATTTTTAATACATTGCACAATTTTTTTAAAATTAAGATAAGTATAATACATTTATAATACATATATATTAGATGTATAATTCACTTTTGATGCATAGTACAATGGCTATAGATGCCATTTTTAAAAAAAAAATAGTATGTTAAAGTAATAAATATAAAATATATTTAAAAACAGTAAATATTTTATAAAAAAAAAATCTCAAAAAGGTTATTGTCCCTATTTTATTTTATTTTTCTTTGAAATTTCTGTGACTACCTTTTCTAAAATTTTTAAACAATAAAATCATCATTTTTTAGGTTGTTTAAAAAGAAGAAAAAAATGTCATATAGAAGAGTTAGTTAAGACAGTTTCAAACAAAACAAAAAAAAAAAGAATAGGTCAAAGAGCAATATTGATTTGATTTGAAGCTTCAGGTTTATTTGCATCTGTTTCGTCTTCATAAAGGTCTGTTTGATTTGTCCCTGTTTTACTTGTATTTATATGCTTATTATTCTTCTCTAAATTTTGGGCCTTTTGGATTCAGTTTGAAAATTGGGCATGTAGTTTTCTTATGATTCAAACGTTGTTGAAACGTGAAAGAGGTTCAATTGAATCTCGCCTGAAAATTGTACCGTTTATCAATAATAACATATTCAGTGAAATTATACAAAGTCGGGTCTAGGGATTGGGTAGTGTACATAGGGTAGGATAGTCTAGAGTATAGACTGACATTGCTTTTACATTTCATGAGGTAGATGTGCTATTTTCGAAAAACCCGATTTGTTGAATCCCTTTGTAGGAAGAAAACTTTTGGTGTATTTTTTTTTGAATGTCTATATTAGTATTTCTGGCTCCGTCACTATTTGCAATTGATTATAAAAGTGTGATTATATACGTGAAAGTCAAAGATGGAAAGGATTATGAACAATTTTCACCTTGACTCTGTATTTATATTCAGCGATATCTTACCAAAATTATACTTTCAAAATAAATATTTGATGTCCTTACAAGATGGCTGATGGGATGGATATTCTTCAAACACTTGTTATTGACAACGGAGCTGGATTCAGCAAGGTTAGTTAGAAATAAACTGGTTGAAATTTCAGCTCCGTGCGTTGTGTTAACTACATTTCTCTCTAGTAATGAATAATAGTTATTGTTTGTTTCTCTGGGTTGGCTTTGCTGGGGATGCTTCTCCGGGCGCTGTTTTCGAAAGTATAGTTGGTCGTCCTCATCATACTGGCGTCATGGTTGGAATGGGACAAAAAGATCCCTATGTTGGTGATGATGCTCTCTCTAAAAGAGGTATTTTGACTCTGAAACGTCCCATTGAACGTGGTGTAGTAAGAAACTGGGATGATATGGAGAAACTCTGGCATCACACATTTTATAATGAACTTCGTGTCACTCCGGAGGAGCATCCCATTCTTCTGACTGAGGCACCACTTAACCCCAAGACAAATAGAGAGAAAATGACTCAAATCATGTTTGAGACATTCAATGTTCCAGCCATGTATGTCGCAAGCCAGGCCGTTCTTTCTCTTTTTGCTAATGGTCGTACAATTGGTAAGAAGCAAATAGGAATGCCTGGTTCTCTACTATTTTAATCAGTCACACTGATCTCATTTGTTGTTTTTCACCAAAGTATTGTGCTTGATTCTGGCGATACCATGACCCACTCTGTCCATATCTATGAGGGACATGTACTTCCTCATGCTGTCTCACGGTTAGCTCTTGGTCATGATCTTACATGGTATCTCATCAAGATTCTCATGGAGGGTCCTTACATATTTAGAAATTGCACAAGTTGTACGCCTATTCATATGAAGGAGATAATTGCTTATGTTGCATTGGATTTTGAACAGGAGATTGACAAGGCAAAAAGTTGCTCAAAATCAATAGAGAAGGGCTATGAGCTTCCTGATGGAAAAGTCATCAATATTGGTGCTGAAACGTTCCGTTGCCCTGAAGCCCTCTTCAAGCCATCATTGGTTGGAATAGAAGCGACGGGGATTCATGAAAAACTCTACAACTCAATCATGAGATGCGATGTTGATATTAGAAAAGATTTATTTGCAAACATTGTGCTTAGTGGTGGCTCAACTATGTTTCCTGGCTTTGTAGAACGTATGACCAAGGAAATCGCTGCTCTTGCTCTGAGCCACACAAAGATCAAGGTGATTGCACCACCTGAGAGGAAGTACAACACCTGGATAGGTGGATCAATTCTAGCTTCCCTCAGTACTTTCCAAAAAGTTAGTTTATTTTACTGATCGATCAATTATTCAATTGACCACATCGTCTCTCATTCCGAAATAGATAATATGTTGTAATTGTGAATGTCTTGCTGAATAACTTTTTTATGATCAAGGATTCAACACTAACTTCTACTTGGTCTGCAGATGCGGATGTCGAAGGCCGAGTATTTTGAATGCGGTCCTACGTTGGTTCATAGGATGTGCATCTAAGAGTGGGCTGATAGCTTAAATACTTCCTAGTTAAATTCCAGCGAACACTCTTATTTCAATCAGAGAGATGTCTTTTTTGAAGTAATACCTAATATTGTATGCATTTTATATTCTATCTATTGCGTTCAAAATATATTATTTGATTGGAAAAGGGCCTAAAATACCCCTTAACTATGCGAATTGGTACAAAAATACCTTTCTTTTATCTTTCGGGTCTAAAATGCCCTTGACGTCAACCTTTTGGCTCTATTTTATCCTTATCTTTAACAGCCAAAATAATAACAAATTTATTTATAACGTGTCATTGTCCTATTGACTACCCTAATAATTAATTAAACTAATTAATAAAGCTAAATACCCACCCAAAAGCCCCACCCATAACCCAAATAAAATCAATAGTCGGCAATTATTCTAATCTATTCATGGGTATCTCCATGCCATTGCATCCCCAGGTTCAGTTTGGTACCATAAAACAAGTGCAGGTCCCTTTTTCCTCAGACATGGCATGCTCTAAAGTGGTACCAATTCCTCAACAACAGTGCAAAATTGAAAGGAGGAAGACTGTAGACAAAGCAGAGAGGACTCTATTCTGCTCTTCTGTTATTTGTATCTTACCATTGTTTACTTCAAGGACAAAGTAGAGCTTCTTTTGTTGTTGGAACACCTAGTGAACTTAAATCTGCACTTTTTTTTTAATCTTTTTCTGTTAGGAAAAACGTATTGGCATTAGTTATTTATGCCAATCTACATTAGTTAATCATAATTAGCAATTATGTGAGAAATATTAATCATGACCAAGTAATTAACGGTTGTTTATATAAAGACAGCAGTGATACTTTTGTTGGCTTGATAGAACATTGGGTGCAAGGCTTTTGCCACTCTAACAAAATATATAAAGACATCATTAATAGTTTAAACATGTCATATGAAAAATTTGAATTAAAAGTAAAAAAAATAAATTGGAACGAAAAGAGTATCTTACTATGTTTATAGTTGACGTGAAGCTTAATTGGCTTAATTAATTGAAGTGCCTAAAAGACCATGTTGTTGGCACCACTTTAGAGCATGCCATGTCTGAGGAAAAAGGGACCTGCACTTGTTTTATGGTACCAAACTGAACCTGGGGATGCAATGGGCATGGAGATACCCATGAACAGATTAGAATAATTGCTGACTATTGATTTTATTTGGGTTAGAATATTTGGGTTATGGGTGGGGCTTTTGGGTGGGTATTTAGTTTTATTAATTATTAGGGTAATCAATAGGATAATGACACGTCATAAATGAATTTGTTATTATTTTGGCTGCTAAAGATTAGGGTAAAATAGAGCTAAAAGGTTGACGTCAAGGGCATTTTAGGCCTGAAAGGTAAAAGAAGGGTAATTTTGTACCAATCCGCATAGTTAAGGGGTATTCCTTTTCCATTATTTGATTTATCTAGTGAAATTTTTGCCCTTATTTGGGTTTGAGCCAAAGTTACTATGGATGAACCCAGATGCGTATTCAGGATTTCGTAAGGATGGGTGCATTATTATGAAAAAATGCATCTAAGATATAAATTTGATTGGTTTTACCTTTACGTTCTTAACACTAAACCGTTAAACTTTAAAAATTATAGGTCCAACATATATAATACTACTAGTTTTAAATTTTAATATACACATTTGATTTAATTATATAAAAATTATACCAAGCTAATTTTTTTTAGGAATTTTCAATGTTACACATTTGAAAATTTTGAAAGATTAAAGCAAAAAAATAAAGAAAAATTGATTGAAACGCCAAAAATGCTGCCAATAACCACTTGGAGGGGTGTTAGTAACAAAAATAAGATAGATATACGATTTAAATTTCTATATTTGCTTAAAGAGGACCCAATCTTCATTGTATTATTATATGTTACTTTTAACGTAGGTTCACACCTCTATATTTAAATATTTTTTAAAAAATATAACACTACTATATATAATTTATAAAGGGGAGCATGGTTCATGTGAACCCACGAAACCCCCTCTAGATACGCCTCTCATGAATCCATAACTTATGCACTAAATCTCCTGTGTCTTCGATTATGTTATTTACAAGCTTAAAACAAGATGAGATGTCACATGAAAACATGGAACATGTAAGTTAACAAGTACTGATTTTTTTTATGTGCAAACCACATGTTGCCAATAACAGTAAGTGGTTAAATATTTGAAAATTACGTAGTAAAAAACTTTAAATTAGCATAATTAACTCATGATTAGAATATTTAAAAGACATATGAAAAAAGTTACAATCAAATAACAACTCATTTGACTCATAAATGTCACATTAATTAGAATGAAGGAACAATATTTTTTTTGTACAATAAACAAATATAAATATCATTATTTGATTAATTTACAACTAACTAAATCCATTAAATAATGCGTGAATAGGTCAAACACCCACCCACGAACTATCCCCACTCCCACCCCTCAAAAATGTCGTCATAAAGTCATTTCGTGAGTGAGTTTGGCACAATCAGTTCATGGAAGTTTAGGAGGATTATGTGATAATCCAATAGTTAAGATATGAATTTCGTAAAATGTTGATATTTTAGGAGGAACTTTTAATTTGGTTAGACAATTTTTTTCAATGTATGCTGTTACTTGAAATTCTTTGGAGGAGCTTTTGGATTATAATGTCCTCATAGCATGTGTTATGATCCTATAAAAAAAAAAAATCCCATATGGATTAAATGAGGAACGATTATGAGGCTTATACAATCTTGAACTTTTCTACCTTAAGATTTAGCTTATGGGGCTCCTAAAATTGGAAAAATTTTATAATGGTAGATGCCAAATAATAGTTGTGTGATCCTTCATTGATTAATTGACACTTGGATAATGTGTCTACTTCTTTACTTTTTTACCATCTCTCTCCTATTGTAATGATTCATTTGGTCGTTTTGAGTACTAGAGCTTTTTATTTCATAAAATACTTTCTAATAGATTCTAAATTGATATTTTGGACTATTCATAATTACAATTATAAAACTAATGGGATACTTAATAATTTATTTAGTTGGTGATTAAAGAAAATAACATAACTTTCACACTTTTGTAGTTGGTCTTATATAATAATTAGGAAGTAAATATTCTGTAGAAAGAATAAGGGTTTGAGACGAGAGAAATATTACCTGCGGCGTCAACCAGAAGCGACCGTTAATGCTTCGATTCTTTGATTTCTTTAAGTGATATGTAACGGGTTTAATTTATCAGTAGTATACTGCATCGTTATTGGTTGGGAAAGAGAATCAAATTGAAAAGAGGTTGGAATTGGAAATTCCTCATATGCACATAGTTTATATAAATTTGTGGTAAATAAAATTTTATGCATTGTAGTGAGTTTCATTATGAAGTTTTGACTTGCAACAAAAGTGATTACATTATGATTTAAGAGATTTGATTGTTGAAAAGTTGACAAGTCATTATTTGATGAGGTGTTGGCAGAAAGAAGTTGCCAGGTTCAATTTTAAATGTAAGGTCTGGTTTTTTGTGTTGTTGAGGGGTTTATTTCCGTGAAACTTCGTGGCAAAAACAAGCAGTGAGTTGACTTTTAAAATTAACTTAATTATCATATTAAAAATCAAGTTTTGATATATTGAGATAGGTATTAAATATTAGGTGTATTGGATTATTGGAATACCATTAAAGTTACGCTAATTGGAGGAATTAAGATTTACCCAGAAAATTAATTATCGAATTGGGTGAATTTTTGAGTCTAGGATAGACATATAGTAACATGGGTGTCTATAGACTCGTTAACTTACAAACTATGCATATATACTTGTAGATTGGAAAGGTTCGGAGGCATTGAGGAAAGGAAAAGTATTGGAGAAGTAACTTGCTTGACTTCGGTTCTTCGGTGGAGGTAGGCTATGTTTTATTCTATTTGATAGATAGACTCTTAATAGTGATTGATATGCATTGAATGATATTGTGAAGTTTTCTATGTACTTGATTGTGTGATTGTGTAACTTGATTGTGTGATTCTGTAGCTTGGTTGTGTGGTTTGTGATTGGTCCTGAGACCGTGAAATTTATAATCTTGAACCCTCGCTATCCTAGTGATGCCTTGAATAAAGAAGGCTTGATGAAATATTGTTAATGAATTGAAAAGTAGTGATAATAAATGATAAATTAATGATATTATTGGATTGGGGTGTCACGTTCCGACACGATATTATTGGATCAGAGTGTCACGTTCCGACACGATATTCTTGGATCAAAGTGTCACATTTCGACACGGTATAATTGGATTGGAGTGTCACGTTCCGACACGATAACATTAAAGGAAAAAGATATTGAATGAACTTAATGTACTCAATCTCAAAGAACCCATTTCCCAAATGAGCGTGGTGTGGAGGCATGAGTCCCCATATGTGTGCTGGATATTGTGATTGATTGTGTACTGGCTTCCGTTGTCACTTGTTCATGTTGTTTGTTGCTTGTCACCTGCTAAGTGTCATAGTTGATTTTATACTATTATTCATTGTATATTAATTTCTATTTTGGGTTGACCGATGATACCTACTCAGTACGTGTTCCTTGTACTGACCCCTACTTGTGTTTTCTTCGTTTTCTTTTGTGGAGTGTAGCAAGTATATCATCGACTTTGACTCGGCCTTAGCTCTAGCCAATCTCAACATATCAGGTTCAAGGGTGAGCTATTCATTCGAGCTTGTGTTGGATTCTCTTGGTCATGACCTGGTGTCCTTAGTTTTCGGACAGAAATTACTTTATTTAATTTATTTTGGTGTCTTTGATACTCATAGACTTAGTATTTGGAGATTAGATGTCCTTGATGTGATGACTTTTAGGTTTTGAAAATGACAGAGTAGACTTTAGTGGATTTGTGTTTGTTACCTTAATAAGATTGAGCTTCTGCATTATGGTTTGTATTTCGTAAGTTTAACAATTAATACATGTTGTGGTTTGGATTCCTTGGTTCGCCCACCTAGGAGGTTATGTGTGGGTGCCACTCATGACTCGTTTTGGGCCGTGACGGTACTCACCCTTCTTTTCATTTATTTTTTTAAGTCTTGAAAAATAATTTGAAGAAAGAGTATTTAATGTTGACGGTAAATCATGGAAAAATAGAATGAAAAAATATATATTGCAAACCAATGTATCAAAAACCTCGACAATCTTGGGGAGTTTGAAACAAACACTTATGTATGTCAAATAAACAAAATATCTAAGTATATTTACCTCCTTGCTAATACCGAGAAACAATTACAAATCATATTTTAGATTAAATTCAACCCTACAAATTATAAAATATTAACTATTTGCATTTGTGTTAGAAAATGGAAATGACATTGTAGGCGGAAGAGGCGCAATTAACAGATTGCCCAAGACACAAGAGGCGGCTTTAGCTGCGTCGTTCTTAGATGACATTTCAGCAAGAGCATAATATTTCTTCTTAGAACTCATGATTACATATTCAACCACACCAAAATTACTAAGTAACTCTCTCAATCTTTGGCAAGTATAATCTTCACCGATTTTATCCCAAGATACCTTAAGCACCTTTCCTTGTCAACACACAAGTCTAATGACTCTTTCTTTGAAAGCAATATTTCACGAATTCTAGCAATTTCGCCTAGAAGTTTATAGCAATTCATTCCTCCTCTTCTAGTCAAGCCAAATTAATATCAGGTACAAAAATATGCTCTGGCATTATCTTTCTACGCTTTGAATCTTCTTGTTGTTGAAATTGAATCATCTCATCAAATAACTTCCTCTTTTTCTCATCTTTAAGAATGTCATAAGAAGCCTTGAGCTTTTGAAAGTTGGAGTGAGCATTAATTGGATCATCGGGTCTCTTGTCTGGATGCAATTCTAATGCTTTCTTTCGATAGGCATTCGATATGTCAATTTCAGAAAGCTTTGCCCCTTCCTCACCGGAGGGTAAATCCAAAGCATTATAATGATCAACTTCAATATCCATTGAATAACGGATGATTTCTAGGTGTGAGAAAAGACTCAAAAGACTCATAAACAGACTAGTTCTATTTATAGGTGGCTTAATTAATTTTTCTTAATCCTACAAGGACTCGAATTAATTTTTCTTAATCCTTGGAGTACAAGCAAACTTCAATTCCTAATATATACTAACTTGAATAGCCTATTAGTATTTAAAAAAATTAATAATAATGAAGATCACTCAATTTTGAGATGAGCACATACGTGTATTGCTATGTACTAGGTAAAATTTGGTAATTGCCTTTAATTTGGTTTCAAGTGATATCTATGTTCTTTAATTTGAATGTGCACAAGTAGATATTTAAATTTGTATAAAATTGAACAAATAGTCCTACATGACAATTTTGTGTCCTATGTGTATTATGCGTGTATCATGTCACGTAGGATTCATGTGTCTATTTGCTCAATTTTATACAAGTCTGGATGCCTATTTGTGCACATCCAAAGTTGGAGACCATAAGCTAAAACTAAGTTAAAGAGCATATTTATGTATTATGACTTGATTATTTTTTAATTACCACTAATTTAGTAATTCTAATACAAGAAAATAGAATCAAGATGATTGCCGTGTACGGGGATTGAGGAGTTTGGATCCTAGCTTTTTCTCATCAATTGATTTTAGCAATGGATTCGTTTCAGGTAAAGGTATGTTTCGAATTTGTTTGATTAACCATCAATTTAGATTCGTTGAAATTTCTTGCCGATCTTATGAACCATTGATATAACACAGTGATGTCTGAATTCGCAAAATAAATACTACTTTTTCTTTTTTATTGGCAGGAAATTACTCTTTCTTGTGTTAACAGCTGGTGATTTCAACTGGAAATATGAAAATTGTATATCTCGTTGAGCTAGAAAAGAGAATCAAACTATACATAAAGGAAAATATTTCTCACATACTTGTAAAATTATACTTCCAAAATAAGTTTTCCAAGTCCTTACAAGATGGCTGGTGTGATGGATATTCAAACACTTGTTATCGACAATGGAACTGACCAATCCATGGTTAGTAATAACAAAACACTTACAATTTCAGCTTTATTCATTGTGTTACTCTTTAGTGGATATTCAAACACTTGTTTCTTTAGGCTGGGTTTTCTGGGGATGAAGCTCCAAGGACTGTTTTCAAAAGTATAGTTGGTGTTCCTCGTCATACTGGCGTCATGCTTGGTATGGGACAAAAAGATGCCTATGTTGGTGATGTAGCTCAGTGTAATATCCCATTGAACATGGCATGGTAAAAAACTGGGATCATATGGAGAAAATATGGCATCACATATTTTACAATGAACTCGGTGTTGCTCCCGAGGAGCATCCCATTCTTCTGACGGAAGTACCACTTAACCCCAAGGCAAACCGGGAGAAATGACCGAAATCATGTTTGAGAAATTCAGTGTTCCATCCATGTATGTCGCAATCCAGGCTGTTCTGTTTCTGTTTGCTAATGGTCGGCTAACTGGTAAGCATAAGAAGAAATACTGGTTCTCTACTGTTTAATTTTAGCCAGTCACTAATTTCGTTTGTAATTTTTCAACCAAGCATCGTGCTTAATTCTGGTGATAGTGCGACCAACACGGTCCCCATCTATGAGGGACATGCACTTCCTCATGCTATCTCGTGGTTAGGTCTTGGTGGTCGTGATATTACACATTACCTCACAAGGATTCTCTCTGAGGGTGGTTATGTATTTCACGGTACGATAAGAGAAAATAATGTTACTACGCATATGAATGAGACAATTACTTATGTTGCACTGGATTTTGAACAGGAGATTGAAAAGGCAATAAACAGATCTTCAGTTGAGAAGACCTTTGAGCTTCCTTCTGGTCAAGTCCTTAATGTTGGTGCTGAGAGGTTCCGTTGTCCTAAAGTCCTATTCCAGCCATCATTGTTCGGGATGGGATTGACAGGAATCCATGAAAAAGTCTACAATTCAATCATGAAAAGCGATGTTGATATTAGGAAGGATTTATTTGCAAACATTGTGCTTAGTGGTGGCTCAACTATGTTTCCTGGTATAGCAGAACGTATGAGCAAGGAAATCACTGCTCTTGCTCTGAGGGGCACAGAGATCAAAGTGGTAGCACCACCTGAGAGGAAGTACTACACCTGGATAGGAGGATCAATTCTAGCTTTCGTCAATAGCTTCGAAAGAGTTAGTTTCTCCTTACTTTATTTGACTTATCAATAAATTAATCTACCAAGTCCTGGTCTCAAACGATTAGTTCTAACTATGAACGTGTTCTTATCTTCTTTTAAGCTGAAGGGATTCAACACTAATTTCTGTTAGTCCATATGTTACTATGTTTAGGTTTAGTTAATGGATTCCTATTAGGTTAGGTTTAGTTAATGGATTCCTATTAGGTTAGGTTTAGTTAATGGATGCTTATATATAACCTTCCTATTCTTTTTGTATTGAGACGAATTCTATTATATTGTAATACAACTCTTGCCTCTTGTTCTTCAATTAAAGTAGTTCTGTTAACATGGTATCAAAGCCTCTACGATCTTGGAAAACAATCAAAGAGCTTCCGCTGCTGGCGGGTGACACCCATATGTTGCCCATCTGGCCAATGATTATGTTTGCAAAAGTTGGGTCACCGTAAATCAATCCATGCTCCTTGATTTGTTCGATTTGGTTTTTGATTTGTTCGGTTCGGTTTTTGATTTGTTCAGTTCAGTTTTTTGATTTGTTCGGTTTGGTTTTTTGATTTGTTCAGTTCAGTTTTTGATTTGTTCGGTTTGGTTTTTGATTTGTTCGGTTCGGCTTTTTGATTTGTTCGGTTCGTTTTTTGATTTGTTCGAACTTGGGTTCGTTTTTTGATTTGTTCGAACTTGGGTTCGTTTTTTTTTATTTGTTCGAACTAAGGTTCGTTTTTTGATTTGTTGGAACTTGAGTTCGTTTTTTTGATTTGCGATTTTTGATTTGTTCGAACTAGGGTTCGGCTTTTGATTTATTTAAACTAGGGTTTGATTTTTGATTTGTTCAAACTAGGGTTCGATTTTTGATTTGTTCGAACTAGGGTTCGTTTTTTATTCGCTGCTTCCGCTGAGTTCTTGATTGCTGATGCTGTTTGTTTAGATTGGTTCAGTGTGTTTAAGTTCCTAAATTGGGGAAAAAAAGACGAGGCTGTTGAAGAACCTTAAAAGCGAATATTACGCTTTTAAGGCCGGTGAAAAGTTGCTGAAATCCGGTGATTGTAGACAGAAAGGCACTGTTGCCCCTGTTAAAGACCAAGGCCAATGCGGGAGTTGATGGTCATTCTCAACGGTTGGTGCTGTTGAAGGAATAAATCAAATTGTAATAAAGGCGCAATCGGCATCTCGATTTCGATTTTTGTGTGACAAACTCTCAATGCTTATTGCCGTTGCATTGTGAGTTTGAGGGGGGATGTTAGTCCATATGTTACTATGTTTAGGTTTAGTTAATGAATTCTTATTAGGTTAGGTTTAGTTAATGGATTCCTATTAGGTTAGGTTTAGTTAATGGATGCTTATATATAACCTTCCTATTCTTTTTGTATTGAGACGAATTCTATTATATTGTAATACAACTCTTGCCTCTTGTTCTTCAATTAAAGTAGTTCTGTTAACAATTTCTACATCCTATGCAGATGTTGATAACAAAGGGCCAGTATGATGAATTTGGTGCCTCGTCCACAGGAAGTGTCTCTAAGCTTTGTGTGACTAAATTGTCATTTAAAGCTGAACAAACATTAGTAACATCATTGTGAACCTATGTTGATAATCTACAAATGGAATAAATCATTAATGTGGCTATACTAATAGCATAACCTAGCTAGCTGGATGAATTAATACTCATCAAGCAGTATGTCGCCATTTGGTGATGCTGGAGGAAACTGCAGCAGTTCAAGGTAAAAGCTCCAGATTCCATCATCCTTGAGTGATCTCGTAAGCCTAAGTGTCACCTCTACATGAAAACAAGTTAAGTATTGGGAATGATTAAGGGAAAGCTATTACTAGATTGTAATTGCAATTCTATCGAATATCACTACACCAAAACAGGATTTTAATAGGAGAGGTATTCAATTATAGCAAACTATTTTGAACATGTTTGGTAACTTTCTTGATATTCATCTTTCTCAATGCACAATTAGTGTGTGATTTCCTTTTTAGAAGCTAAGGAACAAATTCTATAAGTGCTACATGTTTCAAATTAGGAAGCATCAGTAGTAAGAATGTATATGCCACATTTTAAATATACCTGGATATTAAGTGTGTGTAATTGGGGTGCACGTTGAAGCAACCAAATAACAGCTGAAACAAATAAATTCTAACAAGTTAAACAATAATAATGTGGTGATGTACGTGACCATGTTTCTTTGAAGTAATTTAAATAATCTCACCATGTCTTTTCTCTACCTAGTTATAGGAAATTACATCATTGATGTTGAAAATGATAGTCTTAAACTTGACCCCCGCTTGCCTCATGGACAAATCTTTTAAGGTAAAAAGTTAAATCTTGTTGAAGATATTCCAAAAAGTTCAATTTATGTTATATTAAATAAATTATTGAGTTATCAATATGGTTTGATTTTTAAAAGTAAGTGGTCGAATCTATGCATTGACACCTAGATTGAGCTTCACTCATCTAAAAGTGTCACACCTTGAGGCCCCACCCTAGACGTGACATGACACTCGTACCTCCCTAGGCTTGAGCGCACCAACTAACCTGCTTAATTCAGATAATCTAATACAAATATGAGCAAATTTCACATATAACAAACATAAAAATAATATTTATATATTATAACTCTAGTTTGCATAATTGTGCCCCATAGCATATTTTATATTTGCTATATGGAGTTTTTGATTTATATAATTCGCTAGAAATATCCAATTTTATACAAATTGTTCAGTTTTGTATAAATTTATTTATACATTGTAATTTGTATAATAAGATCTGTATTTGTATAATTATAAGTGTATAGGACGAAAATATATGCATTTGTATTTGTATATACACTTTTCTCTCGCTTTATACAAACACAAACACATTTTATACCGAAATGTATAAAATGGCTAATTGTATACCTAAAATGGCTAATTGTATACCGAATCAGATGACAAAAAAAGGGATGTTTGCTGCGAATTTTACAATTAAAATAATCTATGGCAATATCATTTAATTTGAATTAATAGTTTGCTATTTTATACAATTTTTCCTACAAATATCAATGAGGGAAAGTAAGGTCCATTCTAGTCAACCTCCAAGAAAATTCAAAAGAGGAAAACCAATTCGACTCTTAATTAGCAAACCGAATCCAACTAACCATAGGTCTACAATACCTCTACTAACAAAATAACAATATCTACACCGGGACATGGCCCCCGACATACCATGAAAATTAAAGGAAAGATTGATAAAAGAAAAGTCTACTTTCTGGAAGATGGAAAAAGCACCACAATGTTGATCGTTATCCCTCAATGATCTATTGCTGCCCAGAATCACAAACCTAATCACAAACATGTGTCTCCATCCTACATCATGAAAAGATGTAGCATCCGAGGATGGTCAGTACTACGAGTACTGGCATGCAACCCGGGGGAAAAGGATAAACAGTATACATATGTATAACATAACCATAAAGAAAAGACAAAATCACAAGTCCAGACCCAAAACATTCAGACAAAGACCTTTCAAAAATCATTAATTCTGAGTAAGGTAGTGTTTACCGACATAATGCGACCCACGGGCTATATGGGTCCAGCCTCGCTCGACTGAGGGCTCCAATCCATGTATGCCGCATGAATTTGAGAAATATAAGAATCTGGCGAACCAAACTCTCCCAAAGAAAATACTGTAGAGGTTTCTCCGAATAACAACGTACAATGATAATCCATATTTTTGGACAGGGATCTCCCGCATCGACAAATGTGGTTTCAGGTGATGAGTCACAAGGACCTTACACCTTCTGGGTGATACTACCAAACTCTCTCTAAGCTCCCCAATTAAAATCTTTACAAGTTTTCATTTATTAAGAGTTATCTAAATAAGGCATATTCACATTGGTATCATCATACCAAGACTTGCAAGTCATTGTAGCCATGCCAATTTCATAGTCAGCCATTTAAAACTCTTAAACCGTCATTTGAAAATCAAAGACTCATTTATGTTCAAACATTTTGTTTGATGCCAACATCCAAGTCTTTCCAAGTTATAAGACAACATATAAAATGCAAAATCATTAGCATTTAATCGAGACAAAAAAGTACCATTTGTTCATCATTTAAATCAAAGCTTTTGAAAGACTCATAGATCTCCAAATTCAATAATTATAGGGAAAATCCTTTTCAAAATCATATGAGGAAATTCACCCATTCAAAACCAACATAGTACATTATATTGTATGTGTATTTCACTTTTAATACATAGTACATTAACTATATATAGTAAATATTTTTTAAAAATAGTATATCAAAGTAATAAGTAGAAAATATATTTAAAGGCAATAATAAATATTTTAACAAGAACTCTCAAAAAGGTAATTTTATTTTATTTTTTCTTGAAAATTTGTCAGATCACCTTTTCTAAATTTTTTTAGACAATTAAATCATCATTTGTTGGTTTGTTTAAAAAGAAGAAAATAATGTCAAATAGAATAGGTCAAAGAGCAATATTGATTTGATTTGAACCTTCAGTTTTATTTGCATCTGTTTTGTCTTCATAAAGGTCTGTTTGATTTGTCCCTGTTTTACTTGTATTTATGTGCTTGTTATTTCTTCGCTAAATTTTGTGCGCTTTGAGCAATTTTGATTTTTGGATTCAATTTGAGAATTGGGCATGAATCACGATGATTTCATGTAGTTTTCTTCTGATCCAAATGCTTTTGAACATGAAAGGGGTTCAATTGAATTCGGTCGGAAAATTGTACCTCTTAACAACAACATATCTAGTGAAATTTCATAAACTTGGGTTTGGGGATTGGGGATTGGGTAGGGTAGAGTGTAGGCATACATTATCATTACCTCCATGAGAGTAGAGACACTATTTTTGAAAAACGTGGATGGTAGTTTGTTTAAGAAAACTTTTGGTATATTGTTTTTTTGAATCTTCATATTAGTATTATTGAACAATTTGAGATTGTAGGGAGTTAAAAGAGGAGAAACAGAATTTTATGAACAATTTTCACTTTAACTCTTTATTATTATCAGAGATGTCTCACTAAAATTATACTTCCAAAATAAATATTTGATGTCCTTACAAGATGGCTGATGGGATGGATATTCTTCAAACACTTGTTATTGACAACGGAGCTGGATTCAGCAAGGTTAGTTGGAAATAAACTGGTTGAAGCTCCGTGCGTTGTGTTAACTACATTTCTCTCTAGTAATGAATAATAGTTGTTGTTTGTTTTTATTGGTTGGCTTTGCTGGGGATGCTTCTCTGGGGGCTGTTTTCGAAAGTATAGTTGGTCGTCCTCGTCATATTGGCGTCATGGTTGGAATGGGACAAAAAGATGCCTATGTTGGTGATGAAGCTCTCTCTAAAAGAGGTATTTTGACTCTGAAACATCCCATTGAACGTGGCGTAGTAAGAAACTGGGATGATATGGAGAAACTCTAGCATCACACATTTTACAATGAACTTCGTTTGCTCCTAAGGAGCATCCTGTTCTTCTGACTGAGGCACCACTTAATCCAAGACAACTAGAGAGAAAATGACTCAAATCATGTTTGAGACATCAATGTTCCAGCCATGTATGTTGCAAGCCAGGCAGTTCTTTCTCTTTTTGCTAATGGTCGTACAACTGGTAAGAAGCAGATGGGAATGCCTGGTTCTCTACTATTTTAATCAGTCACACTGATCTCATTTGTTGTTTTTCAACAAAGTATTGTGCTTGATTCTGGCGAAACTATGACCCACACTGTCCCTATCTATGAGGGACATGTACTTCCACTACTAAAAAACTGCTAAAAAACAACGGACAGAAAAGCGACGGACGGCATCGCTCCAAAAAGCGACGCCATTTGTCACGCTGTCCGTTGCTTTTTAATAAAAATAATTATTTTTTAAATTATTTTTCAAAAAGCGACGGACGACATCTCTTAGTCCGTCGCTTTTTTTTCGCGAATTTTTGAGCAAAATATAATATAATTAATAATTAATTAATTAATTTTTTTTAAATGAGCGACGGACAGCATCTCTAAGTCCGTCGCTTTTTGGTCAACATGATTAGTCAAATATTTAAGAAAAGCAACAGACTGTGTGTCTTAGTCTGTCGCTTTTTTGGTCAAAATTTTGGTCAACTATTTTAAAAAAAGCAATGGACAAAGAGATGATGTCCGTCGCTTTTCTTAAAATATCTTTGACCTAGATTGGGATTTTCATATTTTCTTCTCTCTCTCTTCTCTCTTCTTCTCTCCCTTCTCTCTATCGATCTCTCTCCACCAAATGCCGCCTCCACCTCCATCGCCGCCGTCGTCACTGCCCTTGCCCGTCGCCGCTAGTCGTCGTCCATCACCGCCCATTGTTGCCTCTCCTCTTTGTTAAGGTTGGTGTTTAGTTTTAGATTTTTTTTTTTCAATTCTAGTTATTATAATTGATTGTTAGTTAGTATATATTGTTTAAGTTTGTTGGGTTGTTTTATTGTTAATTTGATTTGATTATTGTTAGTTAGGTAGAGAATTGAAGATTTTTTATGTTAGGGTTTTCTTTAAATTGGGGATTTTTGAATTGGGTATTGTAATTAGTGAATGAATTAGGGTTTTTTCGATTTTAGGACTAGTTTGAACTTGAGAATATGTAATTTGATTGTGAATTGAGATTTTTTTTTTTTTTATAATTTGATTGATATATTGTTAGTTAGTAAAGTGTTACTTTGAAGTTAGAGATTAGTAATTGAAGTGTATATGATGAATGTTTGAATGTCATGACTATATAGTGATGAATGTTTGAATGTCATGAATATATATTGATCGATGAGGTCTTTTTTGAATAAGAACTTGAATGTATAACTAATTGTTGGATTAGAAGTTTATATATAACTAGATATGAACTTGAAGTTGAACTTGAACTTGGAACTTGAATATAACTAATTAATTCTTGGATTAGAAGTTTATATATAACTAATTTTAGAAATTGGATAGGAATTATTGAATTTAATTAGAACTTGGATTTTTGTAGGATTTTAGAACTTTAATTAGGTTGTGAACTTTAGAAATCTTGAATTATTGTATGATTTTAGAACTTAAAGTTGTGAACTTTAGAGAACTTGAATTTTTGTAAGATTTTAGAACTCTATAAGGTTGTGATCATTAGAAATCTTGAATTATTGTAGAATTTTAGAACTTTAAGTTGTGAACTTTAGAGAACTTGAATTTTTATAATATTTTAGAACTTTATAAGATTGTGAGCGTTAGAAATCTTGAATTATTGTAGGATTTTAGAACTTTAAGTCGTAAACTTTAGAGAGCTTGAATTTTCGCAAGATTTTAGAACTTTAGGGTGTGAAACGTTAGAAATCTTGAATTATTGTAGAATATTAGAACTTCAAGTTACGAATTTTAGAAAAGTTGATTTTTTGTAGGATTTTTTAGAACTTTAAGTTGTAAATTTTAGAGAACTTGAATTTTTGTAGGATTTTAGAACTTTAGAAATCTTGAATTATTTTAGGATTTTAGAACTTTAGGCTGTGAACTTTAGAAATTTTGAATTATTGTGGGATTTTAGAACTTTAAGTTGTGAACTTTAGAAATCTTGAATTATTGTAGGATTTTAAACTTTAGGTTATGAACTTTAGAAATCTTGAATTGTTGTGGGATTTTAGAACTTTAGGTTGTGAACTTTAGAAACCTTGAATTATTGTGGGATTTTAGAACTTTAAGTTCTGAACTTTAGAAATCTTGAATTATTATAGGATTTCAAACTTTTGATTGTGAACTTTAGTAATCTTGATTTGTAGAATTTATGAACTAATTATTAGGTTGAACTTTAGAAATGTTGATAAAATATAGTCTTTATGAACTATTTAATTAAACTTGAACATAATTTGAATTTGATTAAGACTTTGAACTTAATTTGAAGTTTGAATTACTTGAAATCTTGAAACAAATTTTGAAAGTCTTTACAAGTCTTTAAATTGTGATTTAGATATTTTTGAATGTTAATTTAAGTTTGTTGTTTTATATTTTGTGTAGCTGCTTTACAATGTTTTGGGATTGATTGGGTTGAATTGAATTTAATTGCTTTTGCAGGTGGACAACAGAAATTGGCAGTTTCTGCAGTCAAAAAAATTGCAAAAGAAGTGACGGACAGGGTCCTTTAGTCCGTCGCTTTTCTGGGTTTTATTTTTTGAAAAATCTAGAAAAGCGACGGACGGTGTCTTTTAGTCCATCGCTTTTCAAGATTCTAAATAAATTAAAAATTAAGAAAAGCGATGAGATTGACTGCGTTGCTTTTTCGTCACTTTTGGCCAAAATTTTTCCGTCTATTTTTGGCATTTTTCTAGTAGTGTTCCTCATGTTGTCTCACGGTTAGCTCTTGGTGGTCGTGATCTTACATGGTATCTCATCAAGATTCTCATGGAGGGTCGTTACATATTTAACAATTGCACAAGTTGTACGCCTATTCATATGAAGGAGACGATTGCTTATATTGCACTGGGGTTTGAGCCAAAGTTACTACGGATGAACCCATAACTTATGCACTAAATCTCCTTTGTGTCTTCAGTTATGTTATTTACAAGCTTAAAACAAGATGAGATGTCACAAGAATAACATGGAAGATATAAGTATTGAAAGATTTTTATTTTGAAGAATATTTTATTATTTAAACTAATAATTACTTTTTTCCGTCCCAATTTATATGATACTACTTTTTAATTTTAACCGTGTTTGAACATAAAATCTTTGATTTTTTCAATATAAAATTTACATATTTTGAAAATTACGTAAAAAATACTTTAAATTAGAATAATTAATTCATAATTAAAATATTAAAAGACATGAAAAAATTACAGTCAAAGAAAAACTCATTTGACTCGTAATTTGAATGACACATAAATTAGAATAAAGAAATAATATTTTTGTACAATAAACAAACATAAATATGATTATTGAATTAATTTACAACTAACTAAATCAGTTAAATAATGAGTGAATAGGTCAAACACCCACCCCCAAACTATCCCCACTACCACCCCTCAAAAATGTCGTCAGTTTCATATTTAAACGGTTCGATTTTTTATTATTCTTATTTACCCTTAAACTACTAGGTGCATAGCCCCCTCTTTGACTAAAATAAGCCTTATTCAATATGAGATAACATATTTGGCACAATCAGTTCATGGAAGTTTAGTAGGATTATAGGATAATCCAATAGTTAAGATATGAATTTTGCAAAACGTTGATATTTTAGGAGGAACTTTTAATTTGGTCAATTAAATTTTTTCTATGTGTACTGCTACTTGAAATTCTTTGGAGGAGCTTTTGGATTATGATCTTGTGTTATGATTCTATAGCGAAAAAATAATAATCCCATATGGATTAATGAGGAACTACTATGAGGCTTATACAATCTTGAACTCTACTACCTTAATAATTAGCTTTTGGGGTATGAATTTACACTTGATTCGAAAAGGTCTATCTACTTGTGGTAGGGTGAAAGTAGAACCGTCGAGGACGGTGTGGTGGTTATGATCCTATTGTAAAAAAAAAATCAAATCAATTAAATGGGAAATGATATAACTTTAAGCTCTCCCACCGCAATAGAATTAAATGACTTAGATAACTCCATCTTCTAATTACTATACTATACTTTCAAAATATTACATATTACAGCGACAAATTGAGTTATATATATATATATATATATATATATATATTCATTCGTATGTCCTTATTTCAAGCCTAATATGAAGCATACTAGCATCAAAACCCTAACCATCTCTGAAATTTTTCCCAATTAGGATTGAGAAAACAAAAAAGCTTAAAAATGAAATACACGAAATTTGAGTGGGTAATGATTTTAATTCGAAATTTGTGATTTATTTTCATTTACAATTACATTCTCAATAGTGCTGACTGAATTAGCATTGGATTCATCTCCAATTACCCTACTTTGTATTTGTATTTTTGTTTTTGAATCCCCATATTAGAATTTTTTGAATCCCCATATTAGAATTTTTGGCTCCGTGTCCAATTTGTACCAGTAATGTCTCGCGTAAATTATACTTGCAAAATAAATATTTGAAGTCCTTACAAGATGGATATTCTTCAAACACTGGTTTTTGACAACGGAACTCAAATGACCAAGGTTAGTTGTAAATAAAGTGGTTGCAATTTCAGCTCTATGCTTGGTGTTAACTCTGTCCTTTGTTTCTTTAGGCTGGCTTTGCTGGGGATGATTCTCCAAGGATTGATTTCCCAAGTTTAGTTGGTCGTCGTCGTCATACTGGCGTCATGGTTGGAATGGGAAGCCGTTATCCCTATGTTGGTTATGAAGCTAAGTCGAAAAGAGGTATGATTACTCTGAATCATCCCATTGAACAGGGCATAGTAAGAAACTGGGATGATATGGAGGAACTTTGGCATCACACATTTTACAATGAACTTGGTGTCCATCCTGAGCAGCATCCTGTTCTTCTGACTGAGGCACCATTTAACTCCAAGTCTAACCGAGAGAAAATGACTGAAATCATGTTTGAGAAATTCAATGTTCCATCCATGTTTGTCGCAACCCAGGCCGTTCTTTCTCTTTTTGCTAATGGTCGTACAACTGGTAAGAAGCAGATTGGATTGCCTGGTTCTTACTGTTTTAGTCAGTCATACTGATTTCGTTTGTTGTTTTTCCAACAAGGTATTGTGCTTGATTCCGGTGATTGTGTGACCCACATTGTCCCTATCTATGAGGGACATGTACTTCCCCATGCTATCTTACGGTTAGATGTTGGTGGTCGTGATCTTTCAAAGTATCTTATGAAGTTACTCGTGGAGGGGTATAATATATATTATGACAGTTGGGAAAGACATAAAGATATGTTTCATGATATGAAGGAGACGTTTGCTTATGTTGCACTGGATTTTGAGCAGGAGAATGAGAAGGCAAAGAATTGCTCAAAATTACTTGAGAAACGCCATGAGTTTCCTAATGGAGACGTCGTCAATATTGGTGCTGAGAGATTCCGTTTACCTGAAGTCCTCTTTCAACCATCATTGGTTGGAATGGAAGCGGCAGGAATTCACGACAAAGTCTACAACTCAATCATGAGATGCGATATTGATATTAGGAAAGATTTATTTGCAAACATTGTGCTTAGTGGTGGCTCAACTATGTTCCCTGGCATAGCAGAACGTATGAGCAAGGAAATCACTGCACTTGCTCCGAGCCATACGAAAATCAAGGTGATTGCACCACCTGAGAGGAAGTGTGGCGCCTGGATAGGAGGATCCGTTCTAGCCTCCCTCAGTACTTTCCAAAAAGTTGGTTTCGTTTCCTTTTTCTTTTTAATTCCATTGTCACCCATCAATCAACCAATCATCTACACCTCAATCACAGATAATTGGTTTTCTACTGTGTATCTGCTAATTTCTACTTGCTTTGCAGATGTGGATAACAAAGGGTGAGTATGATGAAATTGGTCCAGCAGTTGTCCATAGGAAGTGCTTCTAAGATTGGTTTTGAGAATTTTAATTGTTTTTAGTTAATTTCCCATCAAATGAATTCTATTTGTTATAATAATTGATGAATCAAAAAGTTATGCTTGGTTTCCTTTTTGACAATATAAAGTGATTGTTGATTGCAACCCCCCTCAAAAGCTACTCCTAAATATTGTACCCCTGTCTGTGTTCGAGTGACATTTCACCCAAACTACAACATTTTTCGGGGAGAATGAGTGATATTTCACCCCTAACCACAACTCCTTCGTTGATTCTTTAACATCAGTCAGTTTGGACCTCCACTTAGTTTATGGATCCGTAAGCAGTGACAATTGCCCAAAGCTCATGCTTTTAAATTCCAATTTTAACCTTTGTCATTTGTTGGGGTTGTTTAAATAGAATAAATGTCAAATAGAAGAGTGAGTTAAGATAATTTCAAACCAAACAAAAAATAATTGGTCGAAGAGGAATACTGATTTAATTCGAAGTTTCAGTTTTATTTGCATTTACAGTAATTCCCACAACATTTGGTTCGTCTCCATAAAGATCTGTTTGATTGTCAATTGAATTTGATTCGTCTCCATTTCACTTGAATTTATGTGCTTTTTTATTCTTTGCTAAGTTTTGGGCTTTTGAGTACTTCTAGTTTTATATTGGGTATGATGATTTCATGTGGTTTTCTTGTGATGCAAATGTTGTTGAACCATGAAAGGGGGTTCAATTCAATCCCGCCGGAAATCCCAAAAGTCGGGTATGGAGAGGGTAGAGTGTAGGCAGAGATTACCCCTGAGGGCTGTTTTCCAAAGTGTAGTTGGTCGTCCTTGTCATACTGGTATCATGGTTGGAATTGGAGGAAAAGATGCCTATATTGGTGATGACGTTCTGTCTGAAAGAGGTATTTTGTTTCTGAAATATCCCATTGAATGTGGCATAGTAAGAATGGAGAAACTCTGGCATTACAGATTTTACACTGAACTTCGTGTTGCTCCTGATGAGTGTCCCATTCTTCTATCCGAGGCCACTTATCCCAAGACAACTAGAGAGAAAATGACTCAAAACATCTTTGAGACATCCAATGTTCCAATCATGTATGTCGCAAGCCAGGCCGTTCTTTCTCTTTTTGCTAATGGTCGTACAACTGGTAAGAAGCAGATTGGAATGCCTGATTCTCTAATGTTTTAGTCAGTCATACTAATTTCGTTTGTTGTTTTACAACAAGGTATTATTCTTGATTCTGGTGATGGTATGACCCACACTGTCCCAATCACGGATTGCTCTTGGTGGTCGTGATCTTACACAGTATCTCATCAAGATTCTCTTGGAGGGTCCTTACATATTTAACAATGCAGAAGTGACACGCCTCTTGATATGAAGGAGACGATTGCTTATGTTGCACTGGATTATGAACAGGAGATTGAAAAGGCAAAAAAATTCTCAAAATCAATTGAGAAGGGCTATAAGCTTCCTGATGGAGAAGTCGTTAATATAGGTGCTGAGACATTCCGCTGCCCTGAAGTCCTCTTCAAGCCATCATCGGTTGGAATTGAAGCAACAGGAATTCATGAAAAAACCAACAACTCAAACATGAGATGCGATGTTGATATTAGGAAAGAATTATTTGCAAACATTGTGCTTAGTGGCAGCTCAACTATGTTTCCTGGCATAGCAGAACGTATGAGCAAAGAAATCAGTGCTCTTTCTCCGAGCCACATGAAGATCGAGGTGGTTGCACCACCTGAGAGGAAGTACAGCACCTGGATAGGATGATCAATTCTAGCTTCCCTCAGTACATTCCAAAACGTTAGATTCTTTTTGCTTTCTTTTACTAATCGATCACTCATTCAATTGATAAATAATTTGTTGTAATTGTGACTGTCTTGTTGAATACCTTCTACTACTTGTGCAGATGTGGATACTGAAGGCCGGGTATGATGAATGGGGTCCTGTGTTGGTTCACAGGTGTGCACCGTGGTTTGATAACTTAAATACTCCCTAGTTGAATTCAAGCAAATGAATGTATTTCAATTTCAGATTTTGGTACGAAAAGGGGAAAATCTCTGTTTTTTCTACTTGGCTTGTAATTGCATTTTTTGATTTAGCTTTCATTATGTTATATAAGGCTTACCTAAGTTACTCAATTTGCCAGAGCTGATATGAATAACATGGTCTCGAGTTCAGAATTCTACCACAACCTACTCTGTCTATTGGGTTCGATATCTATTAGTATTTGATTTATTTCGTGAAATTTGTGTTCTTATTCAGTGGTCTGAGCCAAAGTTACTACGGATGAACCCATAACTTATGTACTACATATGCCTCTGTGTCTTCAACTTTTGTGTGATTCAGAACCATTTTACTACCCATAACTTATGTACTACGGATGAATCCATAACTTCATGTGGCTCCTGAGGAGCATCCCGTTCTTCTGACTGAGGCACCATTTAACACCAAGATAAACTGACAGAGCATGACTCAAATCATGTTTGAGACATTCAATGTTCCAGTCATGTATGTTGCAAGCCAGGCCGTTCTTTCTCTGTTAGCTAATGGTCGTACAACTGGTAAATAGCAGATTTTAATGCCAATATAGGCTGGTTCTCTACTGTTTTAGTCAGTCACACTAATTTCGTTTGTTGATTTTTCAACAAGGTATTGTGCTTGATTCTGGTTATCATGTGACACATGCTGACCCTGTCTAGACTTCTAGCCTCCCTCAGTACTTTCCAAAGAGTTAGTTTCTTTTTGCTTTCTTTTACTAATCAATCTGTCGTTTAATTAACTACATCTCATTCCCAACTTCTACTTGGTTTGCAGATGTGTATAGTGAAGGCTGAGTATGATGAAATGGGTCCTTATATTATCAACAGGGTGTTCTTCTAAGAGTGGTTTGATAACTTAAAACCTGTCTAGTTAAATTCCAGGAAATGAATGCTATTTCGGCAGATATATATATATATATCTTTGTTTGATGTGATATCCAACGTCAAAAGCAGTATGTTATTCTAAACTTTAGCTGCTCTGCATCAACATGCTGATTTAACTTTTCTCGGGTTTAACATATTTCAAGTGATTTGGCTAGTAAGCCATGAAAATGGTAGATCCTCTGCGACTTATATCTGTTTTGTTTCCTAATTTAGCAAAATATTGGTAGGAGGCATGACTTCTTGCCCCCTGACCTTTCAGGGAACATACAATCTGATTTTTGTAACAATTAATTGTGAAGAAATTGAAACATCCACGATCCATTTCCCTTGCTTCTAACATGCTTTAAGGAAGTTTCTTAAAGGTTTACTTGTCCCAGGAAACCACTCTCAAGCCTACACGTCAATTTGTAAGTTGCATCATCTTCAAGTTCTCTTGATCTTCGTTTTAACAACAGTTTTGGAGGTGTAATTCTAGAGTTCCTGTAGTAATGAATTTGGCAATGAATCAATTCAAAGGAACTTTCAGGAAAGGAAATGATGTACAAGTTCTTGCGCAACTGAAGGAGGCTACAACATAGTAGACTCACTGGCAAGTTTGGAGTTACACGTCTTGTGCTAAGTTCAAATAGGCCATATAAATGTTTCTGGTAATAAACCCAATGAATGTATTTTGGTAAGAAGAACAAACTCAACTTACAGGCTCAAAACTAATATCCGAAACAACCAAATCGATTAATGTGAAAAAATCGATTCAATCCGAACTTATTTGATTTGATTTGGATTTTAATTTCTTGAATCCTGAAGCCGAAAATCCAGACCAAAGTAATTATATTCGATGTGGATTGCCCAAACGCCTAACCCTACGTTGCAATTACTTTTTCGATGACCTGATTGTTTGTTTTTTTGTCATTCCCTCCGTTCACTTTACTTATCTTTGTTTGACTTGACACACCCATTAAGAAAATAATTATTGATATAGGCATTTTTACCAAACTATTCATGATGTTTAGTATTAAGTCATGGAAATAATTTGGAGAAAGAGTATTTAATGCTGACAGTAAAACATGAAAAGATAGATTGAAAAAATATACATTGCAAACCAATGTATCAAAAACCTCCACAATCTTGGGGAGTTTGAAACAAACACTACAAATATAGACTTTATCTGTGTCAAATAAACAAAATATCTAAGCATAAGCTAGCTGCATATATGTACCTCCTTGCTAATACAGAGAAACTCATATTTTAGATTAAATTCAACCCTACAAATTATAAATACTAATTGTTTGTATTTGTGTTAGAAAATGGAGATGACATTGTAGGCTGAAGAGGCACAATTAACAGATTGCGCAACACACAAGAGGCGGCTTTAGCTGCATCGTCTGACATTTCAACAAGAGCATAACGTTTCTTCTGAATTCATGATTACATATTCAACCACACCAAAATTACTAAATAACTCTTTCAATCTTTGGCAAGTATAATCTTCACCGATTTTATCCGAAGATACCTAAAGAACCTTTTCTTTGTCAACCCACATGTCTGAGTACTCTTTCTTTGAAAGCAATATTTCACGAATTCCAGCAATTTCGCCTAGAAGTTTTATAGCAATTCTTTCCTCCTCTTCTAGTCGAGCCAAATTAATATCAGGTACAAAGTTATGCTCTGGCATTATCTTTCTACGCTTTGAATCTTGTTTTTGTAATTGGATCATCTCATCAAATAACTTCCTCTTTTTCTCATCCTTAAGAATGTCGTAGGAAGCCTTAAGCTTTTGAAACTTGAAGTGAGCATTAATGGGATCGTCGGGTCTCTTGTCTGGATGCAATTCTAATGCTTTCTTTCGATAGGCTTTCAATATGTCGATTTCAGAAAGCTTTGCCCCTTCCTCACCGGAAGCTAAATCCAAAGCAGTATAATGATCAACTTCAATATCCATAGAATAACAGATAATTTCTAGATGTGAGAAACGTCTTTGTTTATTTTGGGGACTCATAAACAGACTTGTTCTATTTATAGGTGGTTTAATTAATTTTTCTTAATCCTACTAGGACTCGGATTAATTTTTCTTAATCGTTGGAGTACAAGCAACTTCAATTCCTAATATATACTAACTTGAATAGCCTATTAGTATTTAAAGAATATCACTCAATTTTGAGATGAGCACATACGTGGATTGCTACGTACTACGTAAAATTTGGTAATTGGGATAATATATAAATATGCCTTAAATTTGATTTCAACTGACATATATCCCTCTTATTCTGAATGTGAACAAATAGACATTTAAACTTATATAAAATTGAACAAATAGACATGTTAATCCTACGTGGCGTCCTATCAAACGTGTATTATGCCACGTAGAATGCATGTGCCTATTTGTTCAATTTCAAACAAATTTAGATGCCTACTTGTGCACATCAAAAGTTGGAGAGCATAAATGTCAGCAAAAACAAAAACTAAGTTAAAGGGCATATTGATTATGTCGGTATTCAATTCAAAGAGTCGAGCAGAATTGAATACCGACATAAACTAATTTTCTTCTATTGTTTTGGTTAGTAATACTAATTTCATTTGTTGTTTTTCAACAAGGTATTGTGGTTGATTCTGGTGATACTGTGAGCCACACTATCCCTGTATATGAGGGACATGCAATTTCCGATGCTATCTCATTGTTAAATCTTGGTGGTGGTCATCTTACCTAGTATCTCGTGAAACAAACGGAGAGTTATGATCATTTAACTGTCCTTCGTGGTATATCACTAATTGTTCGTGATATGAAGGAAACAATTGCTTATGTTGCACTGGATTTTGAACAGGAGATTGACAAGGCAAAAAAATGCTCAAAATCAGTTGAGAAGGGCTATGAGGTTCCTTCTGGCCATATCATTATTGGTGCTGAGAGGTTCCGTTGTCCTGAAGCCTTATTCCAGCCATCATTGGTTGGAATGGAAGTGACGGGAATTCATGAAAAAGCTTACAACTCAATCATGAGATGCTATGTTGAAATTAGGAAAGATTTATTTGCAAACATTGTGCTTAGTGGTGGCTCAACTTTGTTTTCTGGCTTAGCAGAACGTATGACCAAGGAAATCACTGCTCTTGCTCCGGGCCACACGAAGATCAAGGTGTTTGCACCACCTGAGAGGAAGTACAGCACCTGGATAGGAGGATCAGTTCTCGCTTCACTCAGTACTTTCCAACTAGTTAGTTTATTTTTGCTTTATTTGATGGATCAATAAATCAACCGATTAAGTCCTAAGTCTCAAATAATTGGTTCTAACTGTGATTGTCTTCTTGTTAATTCTTAATTGACTGCTAATATCTTCGTCACGTGCAGATGTGTATAGCAAATAGGGAATATGATGAATTTGGTCCCTCAATTGTCCACAGGAAGTGTCTCCAAACTTGGTGAGAACTTCAAATCTCTGTTGTTAAATCCCTTCAAATGAATGCTTCATTTAAGTTACAGTTATCTACCTGTTCCTTTTTTTTTTTTTTTTTTGAAGTGATGCTCAATCCCATAAGTAGTCTGTTCCTTTTTCCTTCTCTTTATAATTAGCTAGTAAGGAGGAAACTGGTGGATCGTCTGTTACTAAGTGCCTATATTGCATTAGGTTGAGAACATTTGGTTATATTAGCAGACATTTCAGTATTATCGATAAGTGGTTGTGAAATTGCAGAACGGTAAATTTTTGTTTTCCTGCTTTTCTACATGAGCTTGGATTGGACTTTCTAATTAGCTTTGATGATCCTCTGCTCATTTATGTTAACTGGTTTGTAAGCAGAGATTTTTTTTCACACCTTTCTATTGTTGTCGGTGATAATGAAAGAAAAGGTACAATAGTACTTGCTTCGTTGTTAGTTCACAACATTATGATTACAGTACACAGTGAAAGTAAGTACCAGGGGTACTGTAAAGCATAAGCTCCAGTTTATCATTGGAAGCTAAAATTAAGTTTATTGTGTTTTGCCAAAGCATCGACCATATCATTGCCTTCCTGATACACGTGAAGTAATGTTGAATCTTTACTTGGTGATTTTGTATACCAGCATTGACCTCCTCCACACGTTGATTTTGTATACCAGCATCAAACACATTATTGCCTTCCCATGGGATGAAGGCACTCTAAACTTTGATAATGACAATTGACTAGTCTCTAAATGCAGGTTTTCGATGCAATCACTAATGAATCCTGCAACCAGCCACAACTACAGATAGCAAAGTTAAGTTGATGATCTTCTAGCAAAGGAGGGTGATAGGACTAGGTTTTTGAAAGACTTGGAATTTTGACAGTTAGCGGGTTTGAGTTGACATAATAAGAACTATTATTGTTAGACATGATGTGGTAGCCACAATCACTGAACTACCAATGACAAATGCTCTACCTACTCTGTAATTTTGCGCAAATATATGGTATTATTATCCATTTCAACAAAAAGAATGGCGTGGATGAAGGACGATACCTACTTTCACACCGCCAACATTCAACCATCATTTTAAAACTATTCAAACTTTATCTGCTTTTTAAAAATTAAATGAAATTTTGATAGATGTATTATGTTTCCTTGATGAAAATATGGAAAAAAAAAACTCAGCACAATGTGTTGAGTTTTACTATGGAGGAGTTCCGACAAAACTTTGAGAATTTGAAGTTTATCGGTTCAAACTCTTAAAAAAGATTCATTGAATAATGACTCCTTTTGAAGTTCATGGATAGTATCATGGAACTTCACTTAATTAGTTGGAAATTCAAGACATTATTTGAGGTATTTATGATAAATTTTACAAAAAAATAACTGAAAAAATAAATTTGATCATTAAAATAATATACTCAAATTAGCTGAATCATTGAAGTAAAAAAAAAATCACCTGTGAGAAGGATCAAGGGTATATCTACATGAACTTTTTTTAAAATAAAAAATAAAAAATCAAAAAATAATATGTTGGGTTCGCCTAATGTAGTTGCGGCTAAATAGGACAACTCCATTGCAGGAAACTCCAATAACGAATGGACTTTGGTCTCACATAAAAAAAATGGTTTTTCTAAGTCCTCAAACAATCAGATTTGACACAAACAATTCTACAGAGGTTGAGCTTGATAGAAGCAACATCGTAATTGAATGTACTCAATTTTACGTTTTGCGAGATGCGAATATTGGACAGCAAAAATGGATACATGGTACAGATGAATTATCTACTGAATTTGGGAGTACATCAGGTAAATCCCAACCTGTTACTGGTGTACTTCAGCACACACAAAATTCTGCCCAGTTTGACAAAGACGTGAACAATTTGGGTCTTGTTCCTCGAGATTTGAACAAGAATAGAGAGCATGTTGATCAACAAGTTGTTTTGACACATGAAAATGAGTTCATTGTTACAGAGGAGATAGTTGGTAATGAAATCAGTCCAAATACACCTATCATGGCTGTTTCGAATCCAGAGGAAGCTAAAAATGGTTTGAATGTTTCTAAAGAAAAACAAAAGGAAACGAGTGCTTCGAAATGGGCAGTTTTAGTCGAGGAAGAGGAAAACATTACTTCACCTCCTATGAGTAAGTTAAGCCCTCAAGCACCCGAATTTGTGCCTACAAGTAAGGCAAATCCATCTATGGAAATGACAAATGATAGCTTTAAAAAGAGTTTGGCCATGAACATCAAAGATATTGGAGTATTGGCTAAGAATCATGATCCAGAAGTTATAGTTTCAGGAATTAGTCCAATTGCAGCTTATGATATTGACTTGGGAACAGACATGTCCGATGGGGATGATGAGGAAGAGTTGTTGGACATATGCTTTGATAAGGTGGCCAAGGAAGGGGATCTCTCACCAAGGAAACAAAGAAGTGGAAGCAACAAAATCAAAAAGAAGGCACATTGAAGGCAACACAGTCGGGATGGTAAGGTGACTGAGGTCTTTGTTCCAAGATGTGACTAGCTAAGCAAAATCATATGACAATGTCAATAACTTTAACAAGATCCAATAAATCCAAGAAGAATTGATGAACTATCAAGTGTTTTTGGACAGAGTTGAAGAGAAGATAAAGAAGAAAATAGTTCAAGTTACTTTTGATGGGCAACCTATCTTTTTTAGTTCATACGTATATAAATTGAAGTTTGAGGCTAATAACTCAATCTTATTCTTGAGTTTATATTTTTGCATTACTTAAGTATTTCATTTGTAATATCATCATAGAGAATACTAAAAACTCTACGATGATCATAGAATACCTAGTTTTCTCTAGCTCTTTTTTTCTTCATGATTGTTAAGTAGTAGAGGTTTATTATTGCAATAGGATCGGTAAAGTAAGGTCTAGCCCCCATGCTTGTACTCTTCTCTTTGAAGGTTCTTTTATTTATTAATGAAAATCTTAGTTAAAAATTAAAAAAAAAAAAAATTCACTTAGAAATATATATGAAATTTTTATAACGACAGAATGATGCCCTTTTCCCTTTGATTTATTCTTTTTAGTTCAGCTTTTATAGCCAAGTCCCATTTACTCTGTTTACCAGAAAAAGTCTCTTTTTCTCTCACTCCCAATACTGAACGTAAGCTTCAATTCTATCTGATTATCCATTGGATTCAGTGTATTTTGTCTCTGTTTTAATGTGCTTGCTACTTGTTATTAGGAATATTTTTTAATTCTGCTGATGTATCTGATTATCAAAGATGGTTTTATTTATTTGGGTATTTTCCACACTGAATGCGTAGATGATGTCAATAGGTTTTTCTCAATTTCTTGTTAGAAGAGATTTTGTGGGATAATGATTTCATGATCCAAATCAAGGAGCCGAGGGTCTTTCGGAAACAGTCTATCTACCTCTACGAGGAAGTGGTAAGGTCGTACATTTTACCCTTCATAGACATCACTTGTGGATTTCACTGGGTATGTTACTGTACTGACTCAAAGTGTATATCTCATGGATTGATTTTTGTGTAAGCCAGAAAAATTCTTCTATTTTTTTCCCATAAAGGTGCATATGCTTCAATTTTGTTTGATGATACATCGGATTTTCGTTCGTAATCAAATTTGATTTCATTATTGGTTGCTCAATGACTTGGTGTTTTGAGTAGTGTTGATTTTAGATTCAGTTGGACACTTGAGTATCACAAAATTGGTTCAGATTTGCCACATAGTAAATTCTATTAATACTCAGCATTTTGGTCTTTTTCTTTTTTACTGGCAGGAAATTACTCCCTCTTGTGCTAACAGCTGGTGATTTCAACTGGAAATATGAAAATCGTATATCTCGTTGAGCTAGAAAAGAGAATCAAACTACACATAAAGGAAAATATTTCTCATTGACTTATAAAATTATACTTCCAAAATAAGTTTTCCAAGTCCTTACAAGATGGCTGGTATCAGAGGCGAATCCAGGATTTCAAGAAAACGGGTGCACCATTGCTTTAAAAATAAGACATCTTGAGAACGGGTTCAACAACTTTTAATTTAATATATTCTTTAATAATTATAGAAGTAATATATCGAGTTTAGTCGGATGACTACGGGTTCGGGTGACCCAAAATTAGAATGTAAATTCGCCACTGGCTGGTATGATGGATATTCAAACACTTGTTATCAACAATGGAACTGACCGATCCATGGTTAGTAATAACAAAACACTTACAATTTCAGTTTTATTCATTGTGTTGCTCTTTAGTGGATATTCAAACACTTGTTTCTTTAGGCTGGGTTTGCTGGGGATGATGCTCCAAGGACTGTTTTCAAAAGTATAGTTGGTGTTCCTCGTCATACTAGCTCCATGCTTGGTATGGGACAAAAAGATGCCTATGTTAGTGATGAAGCTCAGCGTAAAAGAGGTATGTTGACTCTGAAATATCTCATTGAACATGGCATGGTAAAAAACTGGGATCATATGGAGAAAATTTGGCATCACATATTACAATGAACTCCGTGTTGATCCCGAGGAGCATCCCATTCTTCTAACTGAAGTGTCACTTAACCCCAAAGCAAACCGGGAGAAAATGACCAAAATCATGTTTGAGAAATTCAGTGTTCCATCCATGTATGTCGCAATCCAGGCTGTTCTCTCTCTGTTTGCTAATGGTCGGCTAACTGGTAAGCAGAAGAAGAAATATTGGTTCTCTACTGTTTAATTTTAGCCAGTCACTAATTTCGTTTGTAATTTTTCAACCAGGCATTGTGCTTAATTCTGGTGATAGTGCGACCAACACGGTCCCCATCTATGAGGGACATGCACTTCCTCATGCTATCTCGTGGTTAGATCTTGGTGGTCGTGATATTACATATTTCCTCAAGAGAAAATAATGTTACTAGGCGTATGAAGGAGACAATTACTTATGTTGCACTGGATTTTGAACAGGAGATTGAAAAGGCAAAAAACAGATCTTCAATTGAGAAGGCCTTTGAGCTTCCTTCTGGACAAGTCCTTAATGTTGGTGCTGAGAGGTTCCGTTGTCCTGAAGTCCTATTCCAGCCATCTTTGTTCGGGATGGGATCGACAGGAATCCATGAAAAAATCTACAATTCAATCATGAAAAGCGATGTTGATATTAGGAAGGATTTATATGCAAACATTGTGCTTAGTGGTGGCTCAACTATGTTTCCTGGTATAGCAGAACATATGAGCAAGGAAATCACTGCTCTTGCTCCAAGGGGCACGAAGATCAAAGTGGTAGCACCACCTGAGAGGAAGTACAGCACCTGGATAGGAGGATCAATTCTAGCTTCCGTCAATAGTTTCGGAAGAGTTAATTTCTCCTTACTTTATTTGACTTATCAATAAATCAATCAACCAAGTCTTGGTCTCGAACGATTAGTTCTAACTATGAACGTGTTCTTATCTTCTTTTAAGCTGAAGGGGTTCAACACTAATATCTACATCCTATGCAGATGTTGATAACAAAGGGCGAGTATGATGAATTTGGTGCCTCAATTGTCCACAGGATGTGTCTCTAAGCTTTGTGTGAACTTAAAATTCTCTTTCAAGCTGACTAGATTGTCATTTAAAGCTGAACAAACATTAGTAAAGTCATTGTGAACCTATGTTGATAACCTACAAATGGAATAAATCATTAATGTGGCTATACTATTAGCATAACCTAGCTAGCTGGTTGAATTAATACTCATCAAGCAGTACGTCGACATTTGGTGATGCTGGAGGAAACTCCAGCAGTTCAAATAAAAGCACCAGACTCCATCATCCTTGAGTGATCTCGTAGGTCTAATTGTCACCTCTACAAGTGCAACGAGCCAGCAAAACCTTCAAGGGAATGATTCAGGGAAATCTATTACTAAATTGTAATTGCAACTGTATCGAATATCACTACACCAAAACAGGATTTTAATAGGAAACTATTTTGAACATGTTTGGTATTTTTCTTGATATTCATCTCTCTCAATGCACAATTAGTATGTGATTTCCTTTTTTAGAAGCTAAGGAACAAATTCTACTAGTGCTACATGTAATCTAGAACAAGTAATCATTGATGTTTCAAATTAGGAAGCATCAGTAGTAAGAATGTATATGCCACTCTTCAAATATACCTGGATATTAAGTGTGTGTAATTGGGGTGCACTAATTTGAAGCAACCAAATAACAGCTGAAATAAATAAATTCTATCAAGTTAAACAATAATGTGGTGATGTACGTGACCATGTTGCTTTGAAGTAATTCAAATAATCTCACCATGTCTTTTCTCTACCTAGTTATAGGAAATTACATCATTGATGTTGAAAATGTTATTCTTAAACTTTTGACCCCCGCTTGCCTCATGGACAAATCTTAATTAGCAAACCGAATCCAACTAACCATAGGTCTACAAAATCTCTACTAATAGAATAACAATATCTACACTGGGACATGGTCCCCAACATACTATGAAAATTAAAGGAAATACTTGATAAATGAAAAGTCTACTTTTCGGAAGATGGAAAGCAGCACAATGTTGACCGTTATCCCTCAATGATCTACTGTTGCCTGGAGCCACTAACATGTTTCTTCGTTCCTACATCATGAAAAGATGTAGTGTCCGAGGACGGTCAGTACGACGAGTATTGGCATGCAACCCAGGGGAAAGGATAAACAATATATATATATATATATATATAACATAACCGTAAAGAGAAGACAAAATCATAAGTGCAAACCCAAAACATTTAGACAAAAACCTTTCAAAAATCATTAATTTTGAGTAAGGTAGTGTTTACCAACATAATGCGACCCACGGGCTGTACGGGTCCGGCCTCTGCCCGACCGAAGGCCCCAAATCAAGTATGCCGCATGAATTTGAGAAATATAAGAATCTGGCGAACCAAACTCTCCCAAAGAAAAGATTATAGAGGCTGCTCCGATTAACAACCTACAATGGTCATTCATATTTCAAGACAAGGACCTCCGACATCGACAAACGTGGTTTCGGGTGATGAGTCATCGGTGATACTATCAAACTCTCTTTAAGCTCCCCAATTAAAACCTTTACAACTTCTCATTTATAAAGAGTTATTCGAATAAGACATATTCCCATTGGTATCATCATATCAAGACTTTCACACCATTTAACCATGCCAATTTCATAGTTAGCCATTTAGAACTCTTAAACCATCCTTTGAAAATCAAAGACTCATTTATGGTTATTCATTTCGTTCAATGTCAACATCTAATTATAAGACAACATATAAAATGCAAAATCATTAGCATTTAACCGAGACGGAAAAGTACTATTTGTTCATCATTTAAACCAAAGCTTTTGAAAGACTCGTAGATCTCCAAATTCAATATTTATAGGGAAAACCCTTTTCAAAATCATATGAGGAATAACTAGTGTAGTCAAAAACTCGGCGGTAAACTCTCTCTACTCTAAACTCGGTGCTCATTAGTGTAACTTGCGTCGCCGATGGGTCGAAAGGGTAAAGGGGGTGGCCGAGGGAGAGGTAGACCAAGGACCTTGTCGATAGCAACAATTGGAAGTTCTATGAGTATGCGGGTGGCTGAGAGCTTTACTAAGGGTCGCGATTCACCTGTTACTGGTACACCAAAAGGTGATGATCAAGGGATTATAATGGAGAAACGATCTACTGGGTGTGTGATTTCAACAAGCCCTAGGCCAAATCTGGAGCCTAGTGATAATTCTGTCAGAAATTCAATGGAACTGTGCTTGTATCTGTCTGAGCTGAATCAAGGGTTAGGTCAAAGAGGTGATCCATCAAGTATACAACATGAGCTGATTAAAGACCTAGAAGCAAAGCAATCGTGTAGGGCAACTACTAAATGGGCTAGTTTATTTGAGAAGAATAGACTTGCCTCTCATGGTATGTCCTTGAATTATGTTCCTCCTACTATTGTTAAAGGAAAAACTGTGGTCCAACTGGATAAGGATGGAGTTGAGAAGGAAAATGCTAAATGGAGATGTGCCCTTGTGGTGTACGTGATGGGGGAGATATAAGATTAAATACTTTAATACATAATATCAAGATCTTGAACACGATAATCTTACATAGAAATCGTTAGGGACACATACCTGATGCGGAAGACATAATCACAGAGAGAAGCGAAAACGCTAGTCATAAATTGGTTTCTACCTTCTTGCCCTAACTTTATGTTACCACAACCATCAGCGATGAAATTAATGTAGAGAATATGTGATAACCCTAATGTGTGGAGGGAGGACCAATTTATAAAGGTTATGACTTAATCTGGTACGTCCATCAAGTAACCAATGTACGGACGAGCTCTATTCCTTATTAAATATTATTTATGGTATTACTTGGATTACAAGTAAACTTGGGCCATAAGTAAGAAATTATTATTAATAATTAATAATAATTCTTATATTCTCCCACTTGGCCCAATGACCATATAACATTAATATTTCATAAACATTAGTTGCACGTATAATATATCTCTTCTATAATGTCCATCATACATACCACAATATAACAAACTACTAATGCGAGTTATGGCGGTTGTACATAAATTTTAAGCTACATACTTCCTTCCATATACTACTACATTAACAACTTATCATACCGGGTTCATAAGCTATAAAAACATATTGTCACGCCCCGAGCCTACACCGTGGACGTGACTGGCACTTGAAGACCATCGCTGGCCCCCAAGCGAACCCTTGGCCTGGCTTTCTTAACTCAGCGGAAACTTAACTCAACAGGATAACTCAATGCAATGAAAGGTTATAAAACAACTCAATTGAAAGTAATTTGCCAACAAGGCATCTCGAGTCTCAAAATAGGATATTTAAATATATACATGCATGAGAGACTCCAAATTAACTGACTGACTGTCTGACTGTCTATGAAGCCTCTAAATACTGAGATGGATGTTGGGACAGACCCCGCAACATCCTAATAAAACAAAAACTAAGAACACAAAATAATTGAGTCCTCCGAAATGCAAGGAGGCTCACCACTGACTCTGGAGTGCTCAGCTGGATCAACGACGTGCAGGATGCTGATCCGGGGTACCTGTATCTGCATCATAAGACGATGCAGGCCAACTGGCATCAGTACATGGAAGGTACAAGTATGCGAGCTGGAAAACTAAGCAACATAGGCTAGAAGGAAAATTTGGAAGAAACTGAAAAGTTTACCTTGTTCAACTCAACTCAACCTGACTGACTTCTTTCAATATAAGGCAATTTAAAACAAGTGTGATATAAAAAAAGACTGTTTAAAACATGCTATAAACTCTGTGTGTATACAAGGATACAATAAGCCTGAGATGTATATAGAAATACAATTGAACTGATGTATATAAAATACAATAATTTCCGTGTATAAAAATTACAATAACTGCTGTGGGAGTTTCTCTAACCGACAACCATCACATAAGAGCTAAAGTGATGATACAGCGATCAACCTCACGCTGCCAGAGCATCCTATACCCGGCCAAAGGTATAAGACCTGAACTGCCTAATGGATCCACTAGTCTAATATGAAAAGGATTCATCTAAAGAGTATGATCCTTTTCTACCCATGGTGGCTAACATGGTTCTATGGAGGCTGTGGGTTCTTTGAACGCTCCCCCAATTCGGTGCTCGATACTACTCCCAAAAATGTACTGGCTCTTATGTTTTTAAAACACATTTCTTCCTGCTGACATGAGATAATTACTCAAAAAAAACTATCCCGAAGGCTCTTTGGAAATTTCAGTTTCCAACCTTGTTTAAATGTAAAGACATTTCTTTAAAACTCCTTTGGGAATACATAGTTCCCTAATAACTTTGAGAAAATGAACTCAACTTGAAACTTGAGACTCTTTACTTAGCTTGAAACTCTAAGCTCTTTGCTTGACTTGACACTTGAATCTAAAAAAATAAAGTTAAAACGTTCAATAAAGACTCTTGAACAACTTTACAACTAGCTTGCCTTGCTTAACTTCTAAGCTTAACTCTTAATTTCTAACTTCAATAGACTTCTAACTAACTCTCCTTGAATTGGAATTTTGGATTCAAGGTGTTTGCTCACATGTTACGGATGAGTTCTTGACTTTTAGAAGTACCTTGGAGTGTTGGAAACAACTAGGAAACATAGGTATAATACCTAGGAACAAAAATAAAATAAAATGGGGAATTAAGGTAACGGGAAGGATTGGCGTCCTTGGCGCTCTAAGAGGCGCGGGGCGCCAGCCCTCAACCTCAAACGGGACTGCTGGCCACTCTGCCAGGCACCAGCCCTCAGCTTCAAAGGGGACTGCTGGCCACTCTGCCAGGCACCAGTCCTTTTCCCAAAAAAAAACCCGACTTTTCTCCCTCTTTTCTTCAACTCTAAACCACCCTTACTTCAATGGATTTAACCCCAAACACTAAGGATCATCAATCTCTCAACATACAATAAATTACAACTCAAATACACAACCCAATCATGTCCCACAACCAACAATAATTTCAACAACAACAACTAACAACTTAAACAACTTCAACACCAATCCAATCTTTTCTCAAAATCATAAAAAAAAAATGAGCTTGGTGTGTGGGGGAAAGGATCAAACCACACAAAGAACTCACATACCTTGATAGGGATCACCCCCGACGAAAATCCACGACGGAAATTTGTTGATCTCCTTTCTCCTCTTCTTCTCCGCTTCTTCTCTTCTTCACTCTCAAGAACCCTAACTCTTTCTCTTTTAAAATAGGATAAAATGATCTAGAATCAACCTAACACACAATATAACCTCAAAAGAAATGGCTAGGGAAAAGACCAAAATGCCCTTAAAATTTCCGGACGGATTCCCTGCCAACTGCCCAACTTTCAATGGCCATAACTCGCTCATACGAACTCTAAATCGAGCAATCTCAGTGGCGTTGGAAAGATCATTCCACAATATTCGCAACCATAACTGGAACTACTCCTAACTCATCCTTATCTAGGAGTTATGACTGCTCAAAGTTGGCCAAAAATCACTGATTTCCACACTTAGCCAAATTTTCCAGATTCTGTATTTTTTTTTTCCAAAAATGGCTACTTCCAATTTCAAGCTTCTTCATAGCTATTTCAAATTGTCGGATGTTACACATATAACATTACGGTCCACAATAATGTCTCACTTATCTTGTAATATCTCAAAACAATAATGTGTACACCATTATGAGAAACAAGAAATTCATTAATATATATCAGAAACACATAATTTGAGCTTAGAGTGTAAAAACATCATAAATGCATCAATCATAAGTACAACTAAGACCCATTCTTTGAACATGTTCTTTAAATGTCTTTGGTTGTAAGCCTTTTGTTAATGGATCCGCAATCATTAGATCAGTTCTAATATTCTCAAGTAACACTCTTTGTTTCTGAACTTCTTCCTTAATAGTAAAGTACTTTAATTCCATATGTTTGACACATTTGGAGTACTTATCGTTCTTGGAGAAGAATATTGCTGCAGTATTATCACAATAAATTTTCAGCGGCTTGGTAATGGTGTCGACAACCCCAAGTCCTGAAATAAAGTTTTGCAACCATAATGCATGAATTGTGGCTTCATAACGAGCCACAACTTTCTTTGCAGTTTTTCAATGATCAATTCCAAGATTACTTTGATATCTTCCTAGCATTCCGACCGAAAAACTAATATCCGATCTTGTGCAAGTTTGAAAATACATCAAACTTCCAACCATAGAAGATTAAAGAATTGATTTCATTTCCTTTTGTTCTACATCATTCTTTAGGCATTGCATGAGATTAAATATGTCCCCTTTTTTTTTAATAGAAACTATTCTTGCTGAACAATTATTCGTGTTAAATCTCTCTAGAACTCTTTCAATATAGCCAGTACCAATAATCCTTGTGATCTATCACGGAATATTTCTATCCCTATCACATTGGATGTCTCACCTATATCTTTCATTTCAAAGTTCATAGAGAGAAAGTCTATCGTCTCACGCAATATGCCTAAATCATTAGCAGCAAGTAAAATGTCATCAACATACAAGACTAAAAATATAAACTTACTCCTACTAATCTTTTGGTATATGCACCGATCAACGGTAATTTCCTTAAATCCAAAAGATGTTATGGTATCATTAAACTTTATATACCATTGTCGTGAGGCTCGTTTGAGTCCATATATTGACTTCTTTAGTTTACACACCATCTGATCTTTTCCTTTAATTTTGAAACCCTCTGGTTGGTCCATATAAACATCCTCCTCGAGGTCTCCATTAAGAAAGACAATTTTCACATCCATTAGATCTAACTCTAAATCATAATGAGCTACCAAAGCCAAAACAATTCTTAATGAGTCTTTCTTTGAGACCGGTGAAAAGGTCTCTTTATAATCAATGCCTTCTTTTTGAGTGTATCCCTTGGCAACAAGTCTGACTTTATATCGTTCAATATTACCATTTGAATCGCGTTTGGTCTTTTAAACCCATCCACACCCAATTCTTTTAGAACTTTCTGGTAATTAAACGAAATCCCAGACTTTGTTCTATTCCATGGATTTTAACTCTTCATTCATGGCATCTATCCATTTATCAGACTCAGTGCTTTCTAGGGCTTGTGAAAATGAAATCGAATCTTTATTAATTCCATTGTCAAAATCCGAATCTTACAAATAAATCACATAATCATCTGAAATGGCCGATTTTCTTTCTCTTTGAGATTTTATTAATGGCACTGTTTGTTGTTCATTTGCGTAAGATATTTGTGAGTTAGTTCCTTCTTGAAGTGTTTCACCCAAATGTTGTTCAACATTGTTAAAGTGTTCTTCAACAAGAAGAAAAACTTTTGTGATTAGTGCGGAAGTAGGTACATTCATAGGCAATGAAATATTTACCCTTACCTCATTAATTTCCATCTTTTGTCACTCCCACTAACTTCACCATTCTCAAGGAATTTTGCAAATGGACCTGGACATTGTTTTGATTCGTTGTACTTTCCTTAATATTCACCACCTCTATCCGACTTAATGATTTTCACTTTTATCTAATTGTCTTTCAACCTCATTAACATACACTTTGAGAGTGTCTGCTGCTTGAGATTTTTCTTTCAACAAACAGATAAATCAATAACGTGAAAAAACATAGATAAAAGTGATAAAATATTTTTCTCCACCAAAAGATAGAACATCAAAGGGTCCACAAATATCAATGTGTATAATTACAAGAAGTTGAGTGCTTCTTGTGGCACCTTTCTTGGTATGCTTGGTTTGCTTTCCTTTAATGCAATCTAAACAATATATCAAGATCAATAAAATTAAGATTCGAAAGAATCTCATTCTTTACTAATCTTTTTAATCTTTCTTTGGATATATGACCCAAACATTTATGCCACAAATAAGCAGAACTTTCATTTAGTGCATACATCGGCCTTGAGTTCCTTATGAGCATTCTGTAGAACTTTAGCAGGTGCCTTTATTTAAAAAAAAAAATTATTTCTTAAACTTGTTGGCCTTCACTTTAAGTCCTTTACCATCTCCTTGACTCATGAGGTTAATGGAATGACCTCCTTAATTCTTAAGTCTCAACTCCTCTTGAGTAAGCATACTGGACAATTCACTAATATCCCACTTATCCTTAATAGTGTTATAGTCATTTGGAATGGTCCATACTTAAGAGGCAATGAGTTCAGAATAAACTGAACCAAGAAGGTGTCATCCACTTTCATCCCCAAGATCGAAAGTCTTGCTACAATGTTAGTCATCTCGATAATATGATTTTGCATACTGCGCGACCCATCAAACTTCATGGTCATGAGTTTGTCGTTAGTGTACCAGCGAGAGACTTATCAGCAGAACGAAAACATTCTTCCACAAACTTCAGGTATTCCCTGACACTTTCTGTTTGTGAAATAGTACTCTTAATGTTGTTAGCAAATATCATTCGCATGAACATAAGACTCAATCTGTTAGAGCGCTCCCATGATTTATGGAAAAACTTCTCATTCTCATTGCTCTTATAAGTAATGACAGTAGGTTTATCATTTAGTAGAGCCAAGTCAAGATCCAACATAGCTAAGTGGAATTAGACTTGTTCATAACATTCAGAGAAGTTCAATCCATTTAACACAATAACAGACAAAACATGTGAATGAAGAGGAATAACTGCAAATAGATATACATGCTCACAAATCAAAAATAATGTGAATTCAATAAAACGATAAAAGTACATCGTAATTCTCCTTTGGGTAGATATTACGACACACTATCATAATTTAAATGCCATTTTTTTAATCTTTAATAGGCAATTAAATATATTTAACCAAACATATATGACATCTTTGGATATACAATATATGTTTGACCGAAAATATTAATTTACCTCATAATGTTCACTATTCGTGGAATGATTAATTCACCTTTGGTTAAATTCTTAAGTTCTAGCAATAGTGAAAGTCAATTTATCTATTTATTTTTCAATATATAGGCATTTAATTAACTTTCATAGATAAATGACAATTTTATAAATGCATATTTTTCTTAACCATACTAGATTGGCCACTTTGGTGACTACAAACTATAGAAACATAATACATACATCAAGTGATCATAAATATGATATGTGTAGACGTTAATTTATCTAGTTTGACCAATTTTGTAACATCCGACAATTTGAAATAGCTATGAAGAAGCTTGAAATTGGAAGTAGCCATTTTTGGAAAAAAATACAGAATCTGAAAAATTTGGCTAAGTGTGGAAATCAGTGATTTTTGGCCAACTTTGAGCAGTCGTAACTCCTAAATCAGAATGAGTTAGGAGTAGTTCCAGTTATGGTTGCGAAGCTTGTGGAATGATCTTTCCAACGCCACTGAGATTGCTCAATTTCGAGTTCGTATGAGCAAGTTATGGCCATTGAAAGTTGGGCAGTTGGCAGGGAATCCGTCCGGAAATTTTAAGGGCATTTTGGTCTTTTCCCTAGCCATTTCTTTTGAGGTTATATTGCGTGTTAGGCTGATTTCTGGATCATTTTTATCCTATTTTTAAAAGAGAAAGATTTAGGGTTCTTGAGAGAAGAAGAGGAGAAGAAGAGGAGAAAGGAGATCAACAAGTTTCCGTCGTGGATTTTCGTCGGGGGTGATCCCTATCAAGGTATGTGAGTTCTTTGTGTGGTTTGATCCTTTCCCCCACACACCAAGCTTTTTTTTTTTATGATTTGAGAAAAGATTGGATTGGTGTTGAAGTTGTTGAAGTTGTTAGTTGTTGTTGATGTTGTTAGTTGTGTTGTTGAAGTTATTGTTGGTTGTGGGACATGATTGGGTTGTGTATTTGAGTTGTAATTTATTGTATGTTGGGAGATTGATGATCCCTAGTGTTTGGGGTTAAATCCATTGAAGTAAGGGTGGTTTAGAGTTGAAGAAAAGAGGGAGGAAAGTCGTTTTTTTTTTCTGGGAACAGGGGCTGGTGCCTGGCAGAGTGGCCAGCAGCCTCGTTTGAAGTTGAGGGCTGGCGCCCCGTGCCTCTTAGAGCGCCAAGGACGCAATCCTTCCCGTTACCTTAATTCCCCATTTGTATTTTATTTTGTTCCTAGGTATTATACCTATGTTTCCTAGTTGTTTCCAACACTCCAAGGTACTTCTAAAAGTCAAGAACTCATCCGTAACATGTGAGCAAACACCTTGAATCCAAATTCCAATTTAAGGAGAGTTAGTTAGAAGTCAAGTGAAGTTAGAAATTAAGAGTTAAGCTTAGAAGTTAAGCAAGTCAAGCTAGTTGTGAAGTTGTTCAAGAGTCTTTATTGAACGTTTTAACTTTATTTTTTTGACTCAAGTGTCAAGTTAAGCAAAGAGCTTAGAGTTTCAAGCTAAGTAAAGAATCTCAAGTTTCAAGTTGAGTTCATTTTCTCAAAGTTATTAGGGAACTATGTATTCCCAAAGAAGTTTTAAAGAAGTGTTTTTACATTTAAACAAGGTTGGAAACTGAAATTTCCAAAGAGCCTTCGGGATAGTTTTTTTTGAGTAATTATCTCATGTCAGCAGGAAGAAATGTGTTTTAAAAACATAAGAGCCAGTACATTTTTGGGAGTAGTATCGAGCACCGAATTAGGGGAGCGTTTAAAGAACCCACAGCCCCCATAGAACCATGTTAGCCACCATGGGTAGAAAAGGATCATGCTTTTTAGATGAATCCTTTTCATATTAGACTAGTGGATCCATTAGGCAGTTCAGGTCTTATACCTTTGGCCGGGTATAGGATGCTCTGGCAGCGTGAGGTTGATCGCTGTATCATCACTTTAGCTCTTATGTGATGGTTGTCGGTTAGAGAAACTCCCACAGCAGTTATTGTATTTTTTATACATGAAAATTATTGTATTTTATATACATCAGTTTAATTGTATTTCTATATACATCTCAGGCTTATTGTATCCTTGTATACACACAGAGTTTTATAGCATGTTTTAAACAGTCTTTCTCTATATCACACTTGTTTTAAATTGCCTTATATTGAAAGAAGTCAGTCAGGTTGAGTTGAGTTGAACAAGGTAAACTTTTCAGTTTCTTCCAAATTTCCTTCTAGCCTTTGTTGCTTAGTTTTCCAGCTCGCATACTAGTACCTTCCATGTACTGATGCCAGTTGGCCTGCATCATCTTATGATGCAGATACAGGTACCCCGGATCAGCATCCTGCACGTCATTGATCCAGCTGAGCACTCCAGAGTCAGTGGTGAGCCTCCTTGCATTCCGGAGGACTCAATTATTTTGTGTTCCTAGTTTTTGTTTTGTTAGGATGTTGCGGGGTCTGTCCCAACATCTATCTTAGTATTTAGAGGCTTCATAGACAGTCAGCCAGTTAGTTTGGAGTCTCTCATGCATGTATATATTTAAATATCCTATTTTGAGACTCGAGATGCCTTGTTGGCAAATTACTTTCAGTTGAGTTATTTTATAACCTTTCATTGCATTGAGTTATCCTGTTGAGTTAAGTTTCCGCTGAACTAAGAAAGCTAGGCAAAGGGTTCGCTTGGGGGCCAGCGATGGTCTTCAAGTGCCGGTCACGTCTGGGGTGTAGGCTCGGGGCGTGACAACTTTGGTGATTAACAAACTATAGAAACATAATACATACATCAAGTGATCATAAATATGATATGTGTAGACGTTAATTTATCTAGTTTGGCCACTTTGGTGACTAACAAACTATAGAAACATAATACATACATAAAGTGATCATAAATATGATATGTGTAGACGTTAATTTATCTAGTTTGACCACTTTGGTGACTAACAAACTATTTTGCACAAAATATATATACATTATTTATTGTTTAGTATAACGACCACTTTAATTTATCAAACAATTTAAAACAAAACCCAATCCAATGCATATGGTGTAGGCGAACAGCCCGATCTATTGTTTGTCTAAAATAGGCATATATCCACATTCCAGGTCATTGATAGTTCAATGAAAGTAGAACAAATAGCAATTAATGTGGAAGATTGTAGTGATCCTACAACTTAACATTCAGTTTATCTTACTTTTGAAGGGGTTGTTTGAACAATTATTTATTACCAGCAACCATAAGCACATAACATTTATTAAGGTAAGATCTAGTACACATTAGCATTATTCATCACTATTATAAGTGGACGATAAAAGGAGGATAAACGGTAAGGCAAACAAATAATTGTACAATACTACACTTTCTTATTATTTAACCAATTTGCATGCCACGTACAAAAGCTTGAGAGACGGTAATGTTGACATTGTCATGTCAATTTTTTAATTCCGTTACAAGATAATTATTTTTATATATATGTAAGATTATCCGTTCAAACAATCCATGCTCTGATGCCACATGTAAGATTAAATACTTTAATACGTAATATCAGGATCATGAACACGATAATCTTACATAGAAATCGTTAGGGGCACATATTTGATGCGGAAGACATAATCACAGAGAGAAGCGGAAGCGTTAGTCGTAAATTGGTTTCTACCTCTTTGCCCTAACTTTATGTTACCACAACCGTCAGCAATGAAATTAATGTAGAGAATATGTAATAACCCTAATGGGTGGAGGGAGGACCAATTTATAGAGGTTATGACTTAATTTGGTACGTCCATCAAGTAACCAATGTACGAACGAGATCTATTCCTTATTAAATATTATTTATGGTATTACTTAGATTACAAGTAAACTTGAGCCATAAGTAAGAAATTATTAATAATAATTAATAATAATTCTTACAGGAGATAACAGGGTATAATTATATGAGCAGATATGTAGAGAAAACTTGGTCAACAATAGCTAAACCAGAGCTATTTGTTCATGCGGATGGATTCTATGTAGCTCGATTTCAAAGTTTGGGAGATATAAAGGAAGTTCTGTACTCTGGTCCTCATACTATAGGTAACAGGCCTATTATTCTAAAACAATGGACTGCTGAATTTGATCTCACCAAGGAATTCCTGACTGATATCCCATTATGGGTTTGTTTTCCTAACCTTCCTATGAATTGTTGGGGCTGCGACTAATTAAGTCGAATCACTAGTGCAATAGGAACACCTATCTATGCTGATGAATGCACAACAAAACAATCTAGGATATCTTATGCTCGAATATTGATTGAAGTGAATGTTACTCAGAGTCTGCCTGATCAAATAACTGTTATGGATCCTACTGGAAGATGCTTTCAGCATGATATTTGGTTTGAATGGAAACCTGATTATTGTGATAAGTGTATGAAGGTAGGGCATGTATGCACTGAGCCTAAACAAGTGAAGCCCATAGAAGAGGCTATTGAACCAGCATTTGTGGAGCATAAGAGAAAGAGAAAACAACAGGGGATTGTACAGAAGTGAGTGTCTAAGGGGATTAAACCACCTCAAGTACAACTTTATGTACAACAACAGCCTGGGGAACCACCACAACAGACTTTGATGAAGTTGAGAGGGATGTTCGTAAAGGTAAGAAGAAGGCTACAGATCATGTATTGAGCTTGGAAGACTACCCACCATTGATGCCTACTCCTACTCGAAATAGTTTTGGTGCTTTGAAGATTAGAGATGTTGAGAATGATAGCTCTCACCTGCATGATAGGGGTGGGAATGAGTTACTATGAATTGGGTTATATGGAATGTAAGGGGGACAAATAAGAGGTATAAGCAAAATGAGTTGAAACAGTATTTGAAGTCACACCACATCCATCTAGCAGGGCTGGTTGAGACTAGGGTTAAACAACATAAAGCCAGTATGATTATGCAGCAAATTGTACCAAGGTGGATGGATTTGAATAACTACTCTCATGCTATGAATGGTAGAATTTGGGTGTTATGGGATCCGAGTGTTGTGGATGTTATATACTCATTAGAACTGATGCACAGTTTATTCATTGTCAAATGCGTAGTAGGCAGGATGGAATGGAGTGTGTATTTACTATTATATATGGGTTTAATACTATGGAGTTAAGGAAGCAATTGTGGGATGAGATCAAGATATTGGCTGCTGGTATTACTAACCCTTGGATCATAGGAGGTGACTTCAATGTTGTTCTGTCCCTGCAAGATAGATTATCTGGTAATCCTGTCAGTTGTACTGAGATAAAAGATTTTTATGAATGTGTACAGGAGTCCAACCTTACAGAACTTCCATGGAAAGGAGAATTTTACTCTTGGTCCAATAAGCAAAATGTTAATAATAGAGTTTATAGTAGGATTGACAGAATGTTTGGCAATGATGAGTGGATGATGAAGTGGGGACATGTAGTTACTGAATATGGCTTGCCAAATGTTTCAGATCATGCTCCTATGCTATTATCAATTAATCCAATTCAGTGGCAGGTGCAAGCTCATTTAAGTTTTCTAATGTATGGGCCTCACATAGTAAATTTATATCTATAGTTGAAAGCAGTTGGAAGAAGAGAAGAGCAGGATGCAATCTTAAACATATCTGGAACAACTTGAAGGATCTTAAACTTGAATTGTGAAAGTTGAACAGGGAAGAATTCAAGAGTATCTCTCAGAGGATTGTGATGTACAGAAATGAATTGAAAAAGTTACAAGAGCAGATGACTGCAAATTCTTGTAATAGCTTGCTGGAAAGGGAGAGAGAAATCTTAATACAACTGGAAAAATGGTACCTGATAGAGGAGAGTGTGATGAAGCAAAAAGCAAGAGTGGACTGGATAAAACTTAAAGACTCCAATACGAAATACTCACAGCAGTGATGAAGGAGAAAACACAAAAGAAGCAGATTGTAAAACTAACTTCACTGTTGGGTGATCAGTTGGTGGAGCAAGCATCCATTAAATGTGAAATCATTAATTTTTACAAAAGCCTACTGGGAACTGCAACAATGACTCTTCCAGCAATTAATAAACAAATCATGAAGAATGGGCCTACAATTACACATGCTCAGCAGGTTGAACAATGTGCAGATGTGACCAGCAATGAAATTATTGAGGGTTTCAGATCTATTGGCCTTGACAAGGCTCCTGGTGTGGATGGTTACAATGCTACATTTTTTAAAGAAGCATGGCCAATGATCCAAGATGATGTTATAGCAGTTGTGAAGGGCTTCTTTGTAACAGGTATCATGTATAGACCTGTAAACTGCACAGCAATTACTCTAGTACCTAAAACAGCTCAACCTGTTACTATAAAGGAGTATAGACCAATAGCTTGTTGCTCTGGCTTGTATAAGATCATTTATAAGGACTTAACATATAGGATGAAAAAGTGATTGCTGGAGTGATTAGTGAAGCTCAAGCAGGTTTTATACCTGGGAGGAAAATAGCTGATAATATAATTCTGGCCCATGAACTAGTGCAAGCTTATAGTAGGAAGCATATCTCCTCCTAGGTGTATGATTAAGGTTGACTTACAGACAGAAAGCTTAGGATACTGTTGAGTGGATATACTTAAGACAAGTATTGGAAGCAATGAGTTTCCCCACGAGGTTTATTGGTTGGGTAATGGAGTGCATTCAGACTGTTAACTTTTCAATTGTGGTGAATGGAGAGCATACTGAACCATTTGATGTAGCAAGAGGGCTTAGGCAAGGAGATCCTATGTCTCCTTATTTGTTTGCCATTGCAATGGAATATCTTAGTAGATGTTTGAATGAGCTACAAGGGGATAAGGGCTTCAAGTTCCATCCTAAATGTGCTAAATTGAATATTACTCATCTAAGCTTCGCGGATGACCTTTTAATGTTTGCTAGGGGTGATATGAAGTCAGTGGCTGCATTACATGAGTGTTTCATGCAATTCTCCCATGCTTCTGGTTTGAAAGCTAATCTAGGAAAGAGTTGTGCCTACTTTGAAGGTATGCAAACACAAGTAAAAGAGGATATCCTTCATCACTTAGGATACTCGTCGGGGAGCTAACCTTTAAGTATTTAGGTGTTCCATTGTCGACTAAGAAGCTGTCAGTAATGGAGTGGCAGCCGCTAATTGAGAAGATAATCAGTAGGATATCATCTTGGACAGCAAAGAAACTATCATATGCAGGGAGAGTACAGTTGGTTCAAACAGTTTTGTTTGGTGTACGTACAATCATATTGGGCACAATTGTTTCTAATCCCTAGAAAAGTGGTGAAACTTATTGAGGCTCATTGTAGGAGATATGTGTGGACAGTTACAAATCACATAAACAAAAAAGTTCTAGTTGCTTGGGAGAAAATCTGTACTCCAAAATCTGTAGATGGACTGAATATTACAAATTTGCATTTATGGAACAAAGCTGCAATTGCTAAGACTTTGTGGGACCTTACTCACAAGCAGGACAATATGTGGATTAGATGGATTCATAGCTTCTATAAAAAAAAATCATCATATACAGGTGATGCCTATCCCTCAGCATGCCTGTTGGATGACTAGGAAGATTTTGGAAGCTAGGATGGTGTGGAATAACTACCAGCTAATGAATCAGCAGTCTATTACTAGAGAACTTTGAGATTGATAAGGGATGTTATGAGGGTTCCCTGGAAGTGCCTAATGTTCAGTACTACTGCTCGACCAAAGGTTGTGGTTATTATGTGGTTGCAGCTGCAAGCTAAGTTGCTCACTAAAGATAGGTTGCTGAAATGGGGAGCCAAGGTGGAGCCACAATGCATGTTGTGTCAAATTAAGGATGAAACTCGCGATCACTTGTTTGTGAAGTGTTCTTATACTAGACGTCTATGGGATGGGCTTGCTAGCTGGATGCAGATGTCGTCTGATATAGGTGGGAATTGGCAGCAGCACCTTACTTGGGTTTTCAAGAATGCAAAGGGGAAGACTATAAGAGCTCAGATTTTCAGAATGGTATATACTGAAGCTGTCTATGCAGTATGGATTGAGAGGAATCAAAGAGTGTTCGAGCAGAGGACAAAAGGAGTAGATAGGTTTATTAGAACTATTGCCTTTATTTGTAATGTTAGGGCTTCCTCAAAGACTAGGACTTTAGTTCAGTCTTGGTTGGTATAAGAGTGGATGTGAGGATTTATGTGTATAGCATGAAGAGGAGAGTGGGAGTAGTGTCTATTCAGTATTCAGGATATAGCTAACTATGGATGTTGGCTGCTTTGTATTGCTTTACAGGTGATTGATTAATGGAAACAAGTTAGTTACCTTAAAAAAGAAAACCAACAATCCAAATTTTGAAATCATAGTAAAGTAATTTGAACACAATTAACAAGAGAAGAACATTATTTATAATCAATTTTCATGAAATCATCTCTCAACCGGCCTTACCTCAATACATAATTTAGGAAATACGAATATTAAAATATAATATTAATCTTGTATGTGTAGTTTGAATTAGGGAGTTTTCAAACATTCCTTTTGACGAAGAACTAATTAAGAAAGAGACTTTGAGAATTTATAACCTTGGATCTTGTTTCTTGAAGTGTAAGGGAAGAAGAGGAGCAGCGTTTGACGTAACTTATCAAATCTTCTATAATATGGCTTTTGGGGAAAGTTAATAGTCATGGGTTAGGGCTATGGAATGAGGAAAGGACTAAAACAACCCTCCTAAAACGTGAAAAGAAGAAAAGACTTAAATGATTTTGGAGCACGTGCGCGGACGCGCAGTGGAGCCTACTTCGCACAACCCTTACAATAACACTCACTTGCCCGCATGGCTGATTTCCACTTCGCACGGTGGGTCGCACAAAACCTGTAGTGCTTGGTAAAATGGGCATAATTTTTAGCACATAACTTGTATTGTTCGAGCGGTCGAAGACGTTAGGACAAGGCTTCACAATCTTTCATATTCTTGGTATTAGACCATAAAATCTTAATGCTCCAGGAACCTCTTATGACTTTAATTCACATCCAAAGATCTTTCCAAAGAAAGAAATTATTTTAATTACCTACCCAACATTATAAATCATTGAATTTGGAGTCTATATGCATTCAAAGACCGGCTAGGGTCATAGTTTGGAAATTTGGGGCGTTACAAAAAGACTAAGAAAAAACATGAAAAAAAAAGAGGGTTAGTTTTGTACGTAAGACATGATTCGTGCTACATAAAATAAACTGATATTTTCCAAGTTTTATTAGAAATGAGAAACAATATTTTTCATATCTTTATCTATTATCACGAATTTGAACATTATTAAAAGTAGAAAAGCAAAGAATCAAATTAATCATCAAAAGAGAGAAAAACAAAGATATGTACCCTTAAATTATATTTATTGAGTAATTCAACAAAATGAATTTCAAGGAATTAAAGGGAAAAACCCCTAGTTACCTTGACTCTACCAAATATTGGGCTGAGTTTGGATGAAGTAACAATGTAGTTGAGAAGTGGGGCAAAGATATGTAATGCCAATTATATTTTTATTGCTATATTAGCCTTTTTATTTTTATTCTTGAATTCATAGTAGTTAGCAAATAATATCATAATCTCATACTTAAGGGCCAGTTTGGCCACGCGATATGGTATCACGATATGGAATCATGATATGGTATCATAATATGGAATCATGAGATGAAATTGAAGTTTTCTTTGAACATACTATATGAAATTTTTGTGTTATATATTTTCTCATGAACATAAAAATCCCAAAAGTTGTAAAACTATTAAAATAGCCCCAATTGTTTATTCAATCTTATCAAATAAATAAAATTTTATAAAATCGAATAATAAATTGTTACAAAGCTATTTGTTCTCCACGTAAGTAATTGTTTCATCTAACTTTAATTTGATTAAAAAAAAAATTGAACACAAATTGTAGTACTAGTCTTTAATATAATCCTTCCATATAGTACGGACAATTTTCTCATGTTGAACTTGCATTTCTCGATCATGTGACCAAGAAAACGAACCAACATTGTTACTTTGAGTCATTTGTTGGTCAATGTCACGCCCCGAGCCTACACCCCGGACGTGACCGGCACTTGAAGACCATCGCTGGCCCACAAGCGAACCCTTGGCCTGGCTTTCTTAACTCAGCGGAAACTTAACTCAACAGGATAACTCAATGCAATGAAAGGTTATAAAACAACTCAACTGAAAGTAATTTGCCAACAAGGCATCTCGAGTCTCAAAATAGGATATTTAAATATATACATGCATGAGAGACTCCAAATTAACTGACTGACTGTCTGACTGTCTATGAAGCCTCTAAATACTGAGATGGATGTTGGGACAGACCCCGCAACATCCTAATAAAACAAAAACTAAGAACACAAAATAATTGAGTCCTCCGAAATGCAAGGAGGCTCACCACTGACTCTGGAATGCTCAGCTGGATCAACGACGTGCAGGATGCTGATTCGGGGTACCTGTATCTGCATCATAAGACGATGCAGGCCAACTGGCATCAGTACATGGAAGGTACAAGTATGCGAGCTGGAAAACTAAGCAACATAGGCTAGAAGGAAACTTTGGAAGAAACTGAAAAGTTTACCTTGTTCAACTCAACTCAACCTGACTGACTTCTTTCAATATAAGGCAATTTAAAACAACTGTGATATAAAGAAAGACTGTTTAAAACATGCTATAAACTCTGTGTGTATACAAGGATACAATAAGCCTGAGATGTATATAGAAATACAATTGAACTGATGTATATAAAATACAACAACTTCCGTGTATAAAAAATACAATAACTGCTATGGGAGTTTCTCTAACCGACAACCATCACATAAGAGCTAAAGTGATGATACAGCGATCAACCTCACGCTGCCAGAGCATCCTATACCAGGCCAAAGGTATAAGACCTGAACTGCCTAATGGATCCACTAGTCTAATATGAAAAGGATTCATCTAAAGAGTATGATCCTTTTCTACCCACGGTGGTTAACATGGTTCTATAGGGGCTATGGGTTCTTTGAACGCTCCCCCAATTCGGTGCTCGATACTACTCCCAAAAAATGTACTGGCTCTTATGTTTTTAAAACACATTTCTTCCTACTGACATGAGATAATTACTCAAAAAAAAACTATCCCGAAGGCTCTTTGGAAATTTCAGTTTCCAACCTTGTTTAAATGTAAAGACATTTCTTTAAAACTTTTTTGGGAATACATAGTTCCCTAATAACTTTGAGAAAATGAACTCAACTTGAAACTTGAGACTCTTTACTTAGCTTGAAACTCTAAGCTTTTTGCTTGACTTGACACTTGAGTCTAAAAATAAAGTTAAAACGTTCAATAAAGACTCTTGAACAACTTTACAACTAGCTTGACTTGCTTAACTTCTAAGCTTAACTCTTAATTTCTAACTTCAATTGACTTCTAACTAACTCTCCTTGAATTGGAATTTTGGATTCAAGGTGTTTGCTCACATGTTACGGATGAGTTCTTGACTTTTAGAAGTACCTTGGAGTGTTGGAAACAGCTAGGAAACATAGGTATAATACCTAGGAATAAAAATAAAATAAAATGGGGAATTAAGGTAACGGGAAGGATTGGCGTCCTTGGCGCTCTAAGAGGCGCGGGGCGCCAGCCCTCAACTTCAAACGGGACTGCTGGCCACTCTGCCAGGCACCAGCCCTCAGCTTCAAAGGGGACTGCTGGACACTCTGCATTCTGCCAGGTGCCAGCCCTTTTCCCAAAAAAAAAAAAACCCGACTTTTCTCCCTCTTTTCTTCAACTCTAAACCACCCTTACTTCAATGGATTTAACCCCAAACACTAAGGATCATCAATCTCTCAACATACAATAAATTACAACTCAAATACACAACCCAATCATGTTCCACAACCAACAATAACTTCAACAACAACAACTAACAACTTAAACAACTTCAACACCAATCCAATCTTTTCTCAAAATCATAAAAAAAAATGAGCTTGATGTGTGGGGGAAAGGATCAAACCACACAAAGAACTCACATACCTTGATAGGGATCACCCCCGACGAAAATCCACGACAGAAACTTGTTGATCTCCTTTCTCCTCTTCTTCTCCTCTTCTTCTCTTCTTCTTCCCTTCTTCACTCTCAAGAACCCTAACTCTTTCTCTTTTAAAATAGGATAAAATGATCCAGAATCAACCTAACACACAATATAACCTCAAAAGAAATGGCTAGGGAAAAGACCAAAATGCCCTTAAAATTTCCGGACGGATTCCCTGCCAACTGCCCAACTTTCAATGGCCATAACTCGCTCATACGAACTCGAAATCGAGCAATCTCCATGGCGTTGGAAAGATCATTCCACAAGCTTCGCAACCATAACTGGAACTACTCCTAACTCATCCTGATCTAGGAATTACGACTGCTCAAAGTTAGCCAAAAATCACTGATTTCCACACTTAGCCAAATTTTCCAGATTCTGTATTTTTTTCCAAAAATGGCTACTTCCAATTTCAAGCTTCTTCATAGCTATTTCAAATTGTCGGATGTTATAATATCTCCTCCTTGGGAACATTCGTCCTCGAATGAGGTGATTCTTACTAAGCTAAGGGTGCAACAACAACTCAAACACCCAACAAGCAACTATGCAACAACAACAACAATATGCCCACTATAATTTAAAGAGCACTAAGAAGGAAATTAATACCTTGATCTGCGGATTCAAAGAGATATGGATATCTCTTCTTCATGTCTTCTTCGGCTTCCCAAGTAGCTTCCTCAACCAATTGGTTCCTCCAAAGGACCTTGACTGAGGCTACATCCTTTGTTCTCAACCTTCGAACTTGCCGATCTAAAATTTGAACAGGAATCTCCTCATAAAATTTGAACGAATGTTCCCAAGGAGGAGATATTGTAACATCTGACAATTTGAAATAGCTATGAAGAAGCTTGAAATTGGAAGTAGCCATTTTTGGAAAAAAATACAGAATCTGGAAAATTTGGCTAAGTGTGGAAATTAGTGATTTTTGGCCAACTTTGAGCAGTCGTAACTCCTAGATCAGGATGAGTTAGGAGTAGTTCCAGTTATGGTTGCGAAGCTTGTGGAATTATCTTTCCAACGCAACTGAGATTGCTCGATTTCGAGTTCGTATGAGCGAGTTATGGCCATTGAAAGTTGGGCAGTTGGCAGGGAATCCGTCCGAAAATTTTAAGGGCATTTTGGTCTTTTCCCTAGCCATTTCTTTTAAGGTTATATTGTGTGTTAGGTTGATTCTGGATCATTTTATCCTATTTTAAAAGAGAAAGAGTTAGGGTTCTTGAGAGTGAAGAAGAGAAGAAGAAGAGAAGAAGAGGAGAAGAAGAGGAGAAAGGAGATCAACAAGTTTCTGTCGTGGATTTTCGTCGGGGGTGATCCCTATCAAGGTATGTGAGTTCTTTGTGTGGTTTGATCCTTTCCCCCACACACCAAGCTCATTTTTTTTATGATTTTGAGAAAAGATTGGATTGGTGTTGAAGTTGTTTAAGTTGTTAGTTGTTGTTGTTGAAGTTATTGTTGGTTGTGGAACATGATTGGGTTGTGTATTTGAGTTGTAATTTATTGTATGTTGAGAGATTGATGATCCTTAGTGTTTGGGGTTAATCCATTGAAGTAAGGGTGGTTTAGAGTTGAAGAAAAGAGGGAGAAAAGTCGGGTTTGTTTTTTTTTTTTTGGGAAAAGGGCTGGCACCTGGCAGAATGCAGAGTGTCCAGCAGTCCCCTTTGAAGCTGAGGGCTGGTGCCTGGCAGAGTGGCCAGCAGTCCCGTTTGAAGTTGAGGGCTGGCGCCCCGCGCCTCTTAGAGCGCCAAGGACGCCAATCCTTCCCGTTACCTTAATTCCCCATTTTATTTTATTTTTATTCCTAGGTATTATACCTATGTTTCCTAGTTGTTTCCAACACTCCAAGGTACTTCTAAAAGTCAAGAACTCATCCGTAACATGTGAGCAAACACCTTGAATCCAAAATTCCAATTCAAGGAGAGTTAGTTAGAAGTCAATTGAAGTTAGAAATTAAGAGTTAAGCTTAGAAGTTAAGCAAGTCAAGCTAGTTGTAAAGTTGTTCAAGAGTCTTTATTGAACGTTTTAACTTTATTTTTAGACTCAAGTGTCAAGTCAAGCAAAGAGCTTAGAGTTTCAAGCTAAGTAAAGAGTCTCAAGTTTCAAGTTGAGTTCATTTTCTCAAAGTTATTAGGGAACTATGTATTCCAAAAGAAGTTTTAAAGAAATGTCTTTACATTTAAACAAGGTTGGAAACTGAAATTTCCAAAGAGCCTTCGGGATAGTTTTTTTTTAAGTAATTATCTCATGTCAGCAGGAAGAAATGTGTTTTAAAAACATAAGAGCCAGTACATTTTTTTGGGAGTAGTATCGAGCACCGAATTGGGGGAGCGTTCAAAGAACCCACAGCCCCCATAGAACCATGTTAGCCACCATGGGTAGAAAAAGATCATACTCTTTAGATGAATCCTTTTCATATTAGACTAGTGGATCCATTAGGCAGTTCAGGTCTTATACCTTTGGCCGGGTATAGGATGCTCTGGCAGCGTGAGGTTGATCGTTGTATCATCACTTTAGCTCTTATGTGATGGTTGTCGGTTAGAGAAACTCCCACAGCCGTTATTGTATTTTTTATACACGGAAATTATTGTATTTTATATACATCAGTTCAATTGTATTTCTATATACATCTCAGGCTTATTGTATCCTTGTATACACACAGAGTTTATAACATGTTTTAAACAGTCGTTCTTTATATCACACTTGTTTTAAATTGCCTTATATTGAAAGAAGTCAGTCAGGTTGAGTTGAGTTGAACAAGGTAAACTTTTCAGTTTCTTCCAAATTTCCTTCTAGCCTATGTTGCTTAGTTTTCCAGCTCGCATACTTATACCTTCCATGTACTGATGCCAGTTGGCCTGCATCGTCTTATGATGCAGATACAGGTACCCCGGATCAGCATCCTTCACGTCGTTGATCCAGCTGAGCACTCCAGAGTCAGTGGTGAGCCTCCTTGCATTTCGGAGGACTCAATTATTTTGTGTTCTTAGTTTTTGTTTTATTAGGATGTTGCGGGGTCTGTCCCAACATCCATCTCAGTATTTAGAGGCTTCATAGACAGTCAGACAGTCAGTCAGTTAATTTGGAGTCTCTCATGCATGTATATATTTAAATATCCTATTTTGAGACTCGAGATGCCTTGTTGGCAAATTACTTTCAATTGAGTTGTTTTATAACCTTTCATTGCATTGAGTTATCCTGTTGAGTTAAGTTTCCACTGAGTTAAGAAAGCCAGGCCAAGGGTTCGCTTGGGGGCCAGCGATGGTCTTCAAGTGCCGGTCACGTCCGGGGTGTAGGCTCGGGGCGTGACATTAAGTTTACATTTGAACCCAAGCCTTTCTGAAAAGATTTCCAGAACTATGCAGTAAACTGTGCACCTCTATCTGAAATAATGGAGATTGGGACTCCATGAAGTCTCACTATCTCTCGAATATACAACTTGGCATAATCTTCTGCTGAAAGGGTAGTCTTTACCGGTAGAAAATGAGCTGACTTTGTCATTCTGTCGACAATCACCCAAATAGAATCATGTTGTCTGCGAGACCTTGGCAACCCTGTGATGAAATCCATATTGATCATCTCCCACTTCCACTCTGGAAGTTCTATCCTCTGAGCCAAACCACCGGGCCTTTGGTGTTCAACTTTCACTTGTTGGCAATTTGGACACTTAGCAACAAACTCAGCAATGCCCTTCTTCATGCCATTCCACCAATAAACTTCACGCAAATCACGATACATCTTGGTGGAACCCGGATGAATAGAATATCTGGAGCTGTGAGCTTCCGCCATAATCCTCTCTTGGAGTCCATCTACCATAGGTACGCACAATCTACCTTGAAATCTCAAAACACCATCTCCCCCGTGTTCAAAAGCAAATACTCTTTGCTTTTGAACATTTGCCTTCAACTCAAGCAAAATGGGATCTTGATCTTGCTTCTCTCTCACTTCTGACATTAATGATGACTCGGCCCTGCTCGTCACTGCTATTCCTCCTTCTGCGGAATCTGTAAATCTGACTCCCAGGCATGCTAGTCTGTGCACATCTTTTACTAACTCTCTCCTTCCTTCTTCAATATGGGCGGTGCTACCCATAGACAACCTGCTCAAAGAATCAGCAACAACATTAGCCTTACCTGGGTGGTAAAGAATACTCAGGTCATAATCCTTGAGTAACTCTAACCACCTCCTCTGTCTGAGATTAAGCTCCCTCTGAGTAAGCACATATTGAAGGCTCTTGTGATCAGTGAATATGTCGACATGCACACCATACAAGTAATGACGCCATATCTTCAAAGCAAATACTACAGCAGCTAGCTCTAAATCATGGGTTGGGTAGTTCTTCTCATGAACCTTCAACTGTCTGGAGGCATAAGCTATAACTTTGCCATTCTGCATTAAGACACAACCCAAACCAACTCTAGATGCATCACAATACACCACAAAACCTTGAGTACCTTCTGGTAGCGTCAAAACTGGAGCTGTAATCAATCTCTTTTTCAATTCCTGAAAGCTTTTCTCACAAGCTTCAGACCATTGAAATTTCACCGTCTTTTGAGTCAACTTTGTCAAAGGAGATGCAATAGTCGAGAACCCTTCAACAAACCTTCTATAATAGCCAACCAAACCCAAGAAACTCCTAATTTCAGTTGGAGATGTAGGTCTAGGCCAATTCTGCACTGCCTCAATTTTTCGAGTATCAACTTTAATTCCGTCACCGGACACAATGTGGCCTAGGAACGCCACAGACTTAAGCCAAAACTCACATTTAGAGAACTTGGCATACAACTCTTTATCTTTCAAAGTTTGAAGAACTATTCTGAGATGGCTAGCATGATTTTCTTCATTCCTTGAATAGATTAGTATGTCATCAATAAAGACAATAACAAACATATCTAAATAAGGTTTGAAGACTCTATTCATCAAGTCCATGAAAGCTGCCGATGCATTGGTCAAACCAAAGGACATGACTAAAAACTCATAATGACCATACCTGGTTCTGAAAGCTGTCTTTGGGATATCACATTCCCTTACCCTTAACTAATGATAGTCTGATCGGAGGTCAATCTTTGAAAAACAAGTGGCACCCTGAAGCTGATCGAAAAGATCATCAATCCTCGGAAGAGGGTACTTGTTCTTGATGGTAACCTTATTCAACTGGCGGTAGTCTATACACATTCTAAGGGAACCATCTTTCTTTCTCACAAATAAGACCGGAGCGCCCCAAGGCGAGACACTTGGTCGAATGAAACCCTTATCTAGGAGATCTTTCAACTCTGCTGGTGCCATTCTATATGGCGGAATAGAGATAGGACGAGTATCTAGAATGAGATCTATGCCGAAATCTATTTCTCTCTCAAGAGGAATTCCGGGTAGATCATCAGGAAAAACTTCTGGAAACTCTCTTACTATAGGAACTGACTGGAAATGAGGTATCTCAACACTAGAGTCATGAACTCGGACTAAGTAATAGATACAACCCTTTGAAACTAACTTTTTCGCCTTAAGGTACGAAATGAAATGACCCTTAGGCACTACTGAACTACTACTCCACTCTAAGACTGGCTCATTCGGGAACTGAAACTTGACCACTCGAGTTCTACAGTCTATCGATGCATAACAAGCATGAAGCCAATCCATACCTAGAATGACATCGAAATCTATCATGTCTAACTCAACCAAATCAGCCATGGTGCTCTTGTGACTGATGGAAACAGGACAATCACGATAGACTCTTTCTGCTAGAATAGATTCCCCAACAGGTGTAGAAACACAAAAGGGTTCACAAAGTCTTTCAGGAAGAATCTCAAACTTATTTGCAACATAAGGAGTCACAAAAGATAAACTTGCTCCTGGGTCTAGCAAAGCATACACATTAAAAGCAAAGACTTTGATCATACCAGTGACAACATTTGGAGAATTCTCTTGCTCATGGCGACTGGTGATTGCATAAAGGCGGTTTGCTCCTCCACTGGTACTAGAAGTAGCTCCTCTAGGTGTCGTCCTGTCTGGGGGAACAACTGAAGAAGACTGTGCTTTATTTCCCCCATTACCCTGCCTATTCTTTGGACACTCTCGCATGAAATGTCCATTCTGACCACACTTGAAACAACCAATGGAGCCCTCTCGACAAATACCTGAGTGGTTCCTACCACACTTGGCGCAGGCAGGAGGCTTACTACTCCCTTGCGCCACACTACCCAAAGATTGTGCTGGTCTAGCCCTAAAGTCCTTCGAATTCTGAACATTAAATTCACCTTTGTATCTGGGTGCAGGTGCTCTAGCAGATGATGGAGCAGGTCCCTTTTGCCTTTGCTGAAAGGAGGAACGGTTTGAATTACCTCTCTGCTGCCCGAACTCGTTCCCGGTCTTTGCTCTCTTATTTCTAAACTCTTCTCTGTCCCTCAGCTTCTCTTCCTCAACCTGCTGCACATAAACCATCAACCTTGATATGTCCATGTCCCCGATAAGCATTGCAGCCCTACCTTCCTTGTTCGACAACCGAGACAGCCCAGCAACAAACAAGCTCATTCTATTCCTCATGTCCGCAACCATCTCCAGAGCATAGCGGGATAATTGTGTGAACTTCAGACTGTACTCATGAACATTCAAGGAATCCTGCTTAAGTGTGAGGAACTCACGTACCTTGGCCTCTCTCAACTCTAGAGGAAAGAAATGCCCCAAGAAAGCTTCCTCAAAACCGGCCCAACTCGCAGGTGGTGCATTCTCAGCTCTACTTTTTTTCCACTGGTCGAACCAAGTTCTAGCAACATCCTTCAATCGATATACAGCTAGTTCAACCCGCTCAATATCTGCTACATGCATCACATCAAAAATCTTCTTCAACTCCTCAGTGAAGTTCTCTGGATCCTCAGTAGTACTTGAACCCATGAAACTCGGAGGATTCATCCCCAAGAACTCACGAATCCTTGAAGTGTCAGCTCCTTCATGTCGAGCTCCTCTTTGCTGACCAATTTGATTAGTCACAGCTTGACTCAGAATTCTAATTGCCTCTCTAAACTCGGCATTAGAAACTTCCCCTTGATCTTGCACTCCCGGGGCAAAAGGTAACTCTTGCTCATCAACATAACGTCTAGGAAGACGCCCTCTATCAACTCTTCGTGGAGGCATGATTATCTGAAAACACTCGCAAGCGCGGATTAGAAAGAAACTTTTTAGAGGTCAACTCTAACGCATGAAATGAGTGTGAAAGAAATGAGAAATCTTCCTAAATGTTGCAGCCTCCCAATTATAGATGTGGCGCGCTTCACACCGATAACTAGGACTCTACAGACACGGCTTCATAGACTCCCTAGGACTCTTGAACTCTGTGCTCTGATACCAAGTTTGTCACGCCCCAAGCCTACACCCCGGACGTGACCGACACTTGAAGACCATCGCTGGCCCCCAAGCGAACCCTTGGCCTGGCTTTCTTAACTCAGCAGAAACTTAACTCAACAGGATAACTCAATGCAATGAAAGGTTATAAAATAACTCAACTGAAAGTAATTTGCCAACAAGGCATCTCGAGTCTCAAAATAGGATATTTAAATATATACATGCATGAGAGACTCCAAATTAACTGACTGACTGTCTGACTGTCTATGAAGCCTCTAAATACTGAGATGGATGTTGGGACAGACCCCGCAACATCCTAATAAAACAAAAACTAAGAACACAAAATAATTGAGTCCTTCGGAATGCAAGGAGGCTCACCACTGACTCTGGAGTGCTCAGCTAGATCAACGACGTGCAGGATGCTGATCCGGGGTACCTGTATCTGCATCATAAGACGATGCAGGCCAACTGGCATCAGTACATGGAAGGTACAAGTATGCGAGCTGGAAAACTAAGCAACATAGGCTAGAAGGAAAATTTGGAAGAAACTGAAAAGTTTACCTTGTTCAACTCAACTCAACCTGACTGACTTCTTTCAATATAAGGCAATTTAAAACAAATGTGATATAAAAAAAGACTGTTTAAAACATGCTATAAACTCTGTGTGTATACAAGGATACAATAAGCCTGAGATGTATATAGAAATACAATTGAACTGATGTATATAAAATATAATAATTTCCGTGTATAAAAAATACAATAACGGCTGTGGGAGTTTCTCTAACCGACAACCATCACATAAGAGCTAAAGTGATGATACAGCGATCAACCTCACGCTGCCAGAGCATCCTATACCCGGCCAAATGTATAAGACCTGAACTGCCTAATGGATCCACTAGTCTAATATGAAAAGGATTCATCTAAAGAGTATGATCCTTTTCTACCCATGGTGGCTAACATGGTTCTGTGGGGGCTGTGGGTTCTTTGAACGCTCCCCCAATTCGGTGCTCGATACTACTCCCAAAAAATGTACTGGCTCTTATGTTTTTAAAACACATTTCTTCCTGCTGACATGAGATAATTACTCAAAAAAAAACTATCCCGAAGGCTCTTTGGAAATTTCAGTTTCCAACCTTGTTTAAATGTAAAGACATTTCTTTAAAACTTCTTTGGGAATACATAGTTCCCTAATAACTTTGAGAAAATGAACTCAACTTGAAACTTGAGACTCTTTACTTAGCTTGAAACTCTAAACTCTTTGCTTGACTTGACACTTGAGTCTATAAATAAAGTTAAAACGTTCAATAAAGACTCTTGAACAACTTTACAACTAGCTTGACTTGGTTAACTTCTAAGCTTAACTCTTAATTTCTAACTTCAATTGACTTCTAACTAACTCTCCTTGAATTGAAATTTTGGATTCAAGGTGTTTGCTCACATGTTATGGATGAGTTCTTGACTTTTAGAAGTACCTTGGAGTGTTGGAAACAGCTAGGAAACATAGGTATAATACCTAGGAATAAAAATAAAATAAAATGGGGAATTAAGGTAACGGGAAGGATTGGCGTCCTTGGCGCTCTAAGAGGCGCGGGGCGCCAGCCCTCAACTTCAAACGGGACTGCTGGCCACTCTGCCAGGCACCAGCCCTCAGCTTCAAAGGGGACTGCTGGACACTCTGCATTCTGCCAGGTGCCAGCCCTTTTCCCAAAAAAAAAAAAAACCCGACTTTTCTCCCTCTTTTCTTCAACTCTAAACCACCCTTACTTCAATGGATTTAACCCCAAACACTAAGGATCATCAATCTCTCAACATACAATAAATTACAACTCAAATACACAACCCAATCATGTCCCACAACCAACAATAACTTCAACAACAACAACTAACAACTTAAACAACTTCAACACCAATCCAATCTTTTATCAAAATCATAAAAAAAATGAGCTTGGTGTGTGGGGGAAAGGATCAAACCACACAAAGAACTCACATACCTTGATAGGGATCACCCCCGACGAAAATCCACGACGGAAACTTGTTGATCTCCTTTCTCCTCTTCTTCTCCTCTTCTTCTCTTCTTCTTCTCTTCTTCTTCTCTTCTTCACTCTCAAGAACCCTAACTCTTTCTCTTTTAAAATAGGATAAAATGATCCAGAATCAACCTAACACACAATATAACCTCAAAAGAAATGGCTAGGGAAAAGACCAAAATGCCCTTAAAATTTTCGGACGGATTCCCTGCCAACTGCCCAACTTTCAATGGTCATAACTCGCTCATACGAACTTGAAATCGAGCAATCTCAGTGGCGTTGGAAAGATCATTCCACAAGCTTCGCAACCATAACTGGAACTACTCCTAACTCATCCTGATCTAGGAGTTACGACTGCTCAAAGTTGGCCAAAAATCACTGATTTCCACACTTATCCAAATTTTCCAGATTCTGTATTTTTTTCCAAAAATGGCTACTTCCAATTTCAAGCTTCTTCATAGCTATTTCAAATTGTCGGATGTTACAGTCAATATCATCCGCAATTATATTTTCATGCTCATAGACCATAAATATTTCATCACTTTAACAATCGGTTGGTATGAATTAAAGTGACTATATGTTGGTGAGAATAATAAATTTTATGTCGGTGAGAATAATAAATTTTAAAAAGTAATGATGTGATTATAAATTTTATTTACATATGAAATAAATGATTAGTAGATATAAATGTGGGGTTGTTTTAACAAAATATAAACTCATGGATCAATTTTTGTATTAAAATATCTCAAATCATGATATGGAATTACCATATAATTTCATATCATGATTTTTGGAGAATATGGAATCATGAGATGGAATCAGCATAAAATCGCATGTCCAAACGCTGATTCCATCTCATGATACCATATCGTGATATGGTATCTCATGACCAAACGCCTACTTAATGTTATTCTCTCTGATGAATTTGAAAACTTTGTTAAGATTTAATTATTAATACTTTCATTAGTGCAACAACGGAAAATGATATTGGTTTTAAATAACTCAAACTAAATATTTTATGCTTAGTACTTTCGTTAGGGCAAAGAAATGATCTTTTGCTTCTTGCAGTACTTCCATGAATTACATCTCTAGAATAATTCATACTTTTAATTTTTTCCCTAACTATGGTAGAAAGTTAAGAATATGAACAACACATAATCACTAAGTCAACAAGCATTATAATTACAATAATGTATAATATCTAGGAAGTTAACTTTTTTTTTTTGCCCAAAAAAAGGAATTTTATAGCAGAATTTTTTCTTTTTCAAAAAAAAGTTTAAAGATCTTATAATAGTGTGACAAATTTTTCTGAGAATGCAAATTGCAATTGACATACAATAATCATTCATCTATTGTTGGTTTTGGGAGGCATTTTAATATTTGGCATTTTAATATTACCAAAATGGCGTTAAAGTGTTTTCCAATTCCTTTCTTTCCAGCCTTGTTACATATTTATTTTAGGTGCATTACTGCTTGTTGTCAGTTGCTGACAATTGATGTATATTTATTGTCATTTGGCTTAATTGCCAACGTTGCTGAGAACGTTGCAATTGGTTACCGTTTGTGTATTTCATGGCAGAATATGTAGTGGTCAAACATGACCATTGCTTCTCTACATTACTTCTTCATTCTTTATTCCTTCATTATTCTTTGTAACTTATGTAACATATGTAACCTCTATGCCATTTATCTTCACTATTTACTACACCATTATCTTCCTATTCATTGCTAGGAAGACATCCCCAACTATAAATAGCGGTGGTCTTCATTTGGTTTTATACATATAACATACAAGAAAAGATAGAGTGCATAAAAGTTAGTTAAAAAAAAAGAGTTCTTATTAGTTGAAGGAAGGTGTTCTTTTTGTGGAGCTTTGGACTCAACTCTTGTCTAGAGTTGTTGAGTTATATATTGTGATTAGGCTGTTGTATCCTGGAGGGGACAAGTCAAGAAGAACTACTGCTGGACCGGTGAAAACATTTGTTGCAGTGGGCTTGAATCTCCATAAAGAGAGCGAGATATCCGCGCCTCAGCCTGAAGAAAATTTTGTTTCTTCATTTTCTTTTCAATTGTAATCTTATTTTTCGTTATCTTGTAAGTTTTTCACTAACAATTTTAAGGAGATTCAAAGATGGCTACAATTGAAAAAATCGCAGATGTCAAGATGGGAGATCTTAACAAGCCATTTCGGTTCAATGGTAACCATTTCAAGAGATGGAAGGGTAAAGTACTTTTCTACTTAAGTCTTCTCAATGTTTCTTATGTGTTAACTGAGAAGAATCCTAATAAAGTTGATGACACCTCGATGGATGATGATGAACTTATTTCTCATCATGAGAAAGTGGAAAAGTACGATGGTGACTCTTATAAGTGTCGGTATTATCTTCTTAATTGTCTATCTGATAATTTTTATGATTATTATGATAGAACTTACTCTAGTGCAAAGAAAATTTGGAAAGCATTGCAAAGTAAGTATGATACCGAGGAGGCGGGAGCGAAAAAATATGCGGCTAGTAGATTTTTTTGTTTCCAAATGGTGGACAATAAATCAGTGGTAGACCAAGCTCAAGACTTTATAATGATTGTTGGAGAGCTTAGGTCCGTGGAGGTGAAAATTGGAGATAACCTTATTGTTTGTGGCATAGTAGATAAACTTCCACCTTCTTGAAAGGAATTTCAAAAAACTATGCGCCACAAACAAAAGGAAACCTCCCTTGAATCCTTGATAATGAAAATCCGTATGGAAGAAGAAGCAAGAGGCCAAGATGCACTTTTACAAACAAAAGAGAACAACATCACAACGAAGGTAAATTTAATTACTTCAAATAATGCTACTCCTGAAACTCACAAAAATACTTCTTTGAAGCCTAAGAAGAAAAAGTTCAAGAAAAATAATGGTAGACCTCCCAAAAAAAATAGTGGTGAAAATAACCAAGCCCAAAATTAACAAGTTCAAGATAAGGGACCGTGCTTTGTTTGTGGCAAGAGTGGGCATATTGCTCGATTTTGCAGATTCCGAAAACGTGGTCCTAATCCTCAAGCAAACGTTACCGAAGAACCTTTTGTGGCAGTGATTACCGACATAAACATGGTTGAGAGTGTTGATGGATGGTGGGCTAATTCTGGTGCAAACCGTCATGTCTGTTATGACAAAGACTGGTTTAAAAAATATACTCATTTTGAGGAGCCCAAAACCATCATGCTTGGTGATTCACATACTACTCAAGTGTTTGGAATGGGAGATGTCGAATTGTGTTTTACTTCTGGAAGGGTATTAACTTTGAAAGATGTACTATACACTCCTTCTATGAGAAAAAATTTGATGTCTAGTTTTCTTCTTAATAAAGCAGGCTTTAAAAAAATTATTGAATCTGATCAATATGTAATTGTGAAGAAGGGTATTTTTGTGGGAAAGGGGTATGCTTGTGATGGGATGTTTAAACTGAATGTTGAAATGAATAAAGTTTCTACTTCTGTTTATATGCTTTCTTCTACTAGTTTTTGGCATGCTCGTTTGTGTCATATTAATGATCGTTATGTTGGAATCATGAGTAGTTTAGGATTAATCCCAATGATTAAAAAGAATTTTGAAAAATGTGAGGCTTGTAGTAAAGCCAAAATCACTAAAAGGCCTCATTTTCAAGTTGAAAGAAAAACTGATTTTGTTAGAATTAGTTCATACTGATATTTGTGAACTTGGTGAAATTTTAACTCGTGAAGGTAATAGATATTTTATCATTTTCATTGATAATTTTTCTAAGTTTACATATGTTTACTTGATGAAAAATAAAAGTGATGCTTTTGAAAATTTCAAAACTTATCTCCATGATGTTGAAAATCAGTTTGGAAGAAAAATAAAAAGAATTAGAAGTGATAGAGGCCGTGAATATGAGTCAAATGAGTTTAAATCTTTTGTTAGATCATTGAGAATAATTCATGAAACTACTCCTCCTTATCTCCTTCATCTAATGGAGTAGCGGAAAGGAAAAATAGAACTTTGGTTGAATTGACTAATGCCATGCTTATTGAGTCACATGCACCTTTAAATTTTTTGGGTGAAGCTATTTTAACTGCTTGTTATGTATTGAATCGTGTGCTTCATAAAAAGTCTAAATTGACACCTTTTGAATTGTGGAAAGGTTACAAGCCAAGTTTGGGATATCTAAGAGTATGGGGTTGTCTAGCCTTTGTGAGGCTAATGGATCCCAAGATTACAAAGTTAGGTAAGAAAGTTATTACTTGTGCTTTTCTTGGTTATGCTTCAAATAGTACAGCCTATAGATTTTTTAATTTTGAAGATAATCTTCTGATAGAATTAGGTGATGCTATTTTTCATGAAAATAAATTCCCATTTTATTTTAAAAATAGTGGGGGTCAAATAATTGAACAAAATATTTTGTCACTACCTAGTTCTTCTACTTCTACTTTAAAAAGAAAAAGAAATTGATGAATTTGAGTTAAGAAGAAGTAAAAGAACTAGAGTAGAAAAAGATTTTGGTCCTAATTTTTATGTGTTTAATGTTGGAGATGACCCTCTCAGTTTGAAAGAAGCATTATCTTCACACGATTTTATATTTTGGAAAGAGGCTGTAAATGATGAAATGGAATCACTGATTTCTAATAAAACTTGGAAGTTAGTTGATTTACCACCGGGTTGTAAAACTATTGGTTGCAAGTGGATCTTAAGGAAAAAATTGAAACTTGATGGATCTATCGATAAATATAAGGCTAGACTAGTTGCAAAAGGTTTTAAACAACTAGAAGGCCTAGAATTTTTTTATGCTTTTTCACCAGTAACAAGAATTACATCCATAAGACTTTTAATTGTTATGGCTGCAATTTTTGATTTGCAAATTCATCAAATGGATGTAAAAACTGCTTTTTTAAATGGAGACCTTAATGAAGAAATTTATATGGAACAACCCGAGTCTTTTGTTGAAGCAGGCCAAGAAAGCAAAGTATGTAAACTTACTAAATCCCTATATGGCTTGAAACAGGCACCAAAGCATGACATGAAAAATTTGATTCCTGCATGATTGAAAATGGTTTTAAAACAAATGAGTGTGATAAGTGCATATATAATTCACATGTGATTATTTGCCTATGTGTTGATGATTTGTTGATCTTTGGCTCTAACATGAATGTTATTGATGAAACTAAGAATATTCTTAGAAGCCATTTTGATATGAAAGATCTTGGTGAGGCAAATTTTATTCTTGGAATAAAAATAACAAGAACATGTGATGAAATTTTCCTTGACCAGTCACATTATGTTGAGAAAATTTTGAAAAAATATAACTCTCTTGATTGCAAGCATGTTGCTACTCCTTTTGATTCAAGTGTTCACTTATTTGCTGTTGGAAAATGATGTAATAAATCAAAAGGAATATGCTAGCATAATCGGAAGTTTGAGATATGTGACTGATTGCACTAGGCCTGATATTGCATATGCAGTAGGAGTACTTGACAGGTTTACAAGCAAGCCAGGTAATGAACATTGGCATGCTGTAACAAGAGTAAAGAGATATTTAATTGGAACGAAAAATTGTGGTTTGTTCTATAAAAAATATCCTGCTGTACTTGAAGGCTTTTGTGATGCAGATTGGAACACTTTATCAGGTGATTCGTGTTCTACCACTGGTTATGTCTTTACTTTAGGTGGTGGTGCTATTTGTTGGAGATCAAAAAAGCAAACTATAATTGCTAACTCTACCATGGAGGCTGAACTAATTGCTTTAGCTTCAGCTAGTGAGGAAGCGAATTGGTTAAGAGATTTACTATTTCAAATACCTTATTTTGAAAAACCAATTCCTCCTATTTTAATACATTGTGATAGCACCGTTGCGATTGGTAGAGTTCAAAACCGTTATTACAACGGTAAATCCAGACCCATAAGGAGGAAACACAGTAATATAAGATCGTATTTGACAAATGGTACCATTAATGTTGATTATGTCAAATCTTGTGATAATCTTGCAAATCCTCTTACTAAGGCCTTAATGAGAGAGAAGGTCTGGAGCACATCGAGGGGGATAGGATTGAAGCCTATAAATCCTTGAGTCAACCCAACCCGGGGACTAGAGATCCTATAACCAGGTTCAAAGGGAAAAACTAATCATATGATGACTTGTTGTGAAAAAATGCACTATCTTTTTATTCCCTCCCTATGATGTGAGTGCATTGTTTCCTGTAGTGATTTGTGAAGGTTGAGTTGATAAAACTCTTAATGAATATTTGTAGCCCGTATGTGTGGAGTGTTAAACTTATAGGAGCACTCTTGACAAATTTCACCTATGTGATGTGTGGAAGTAGGTCGCTTCCTATGAGAATTGGGCTTATTCTCAAAAGCACTCATGAAACCGGGATAGCACATGGCCATAACGTGCTGGCTTTTAAAGCTCATGTCAACACCTTGATTATTATGTGTGAGCTGTAATATTTTATTTCCCTAAAGCAGTCCTAGTTCAAGTCTAAGACCACTACGACTCTGGAGTAAAAATTATTGTTTCACTAAGTGGAGGTTCAATGCAGAGCACACCTTCATTATGCATAGTAATCTTCCTTCAGCTGATATTCTCTCTTGATTAATATTAAAATGAGTGGGAGATTGTTGGTTTTGGGAGGCATTTTAATATTTGGCATTTTAATATTACTAAAATGGCGTTAAAGTGTTTTCCAATTCCTTTCTTTCCAGCCTTGTTATATATTTATTTTGGGTGCATTACTGCTTGTTGTCAGTTGCTGACAATTGATGTATATTTATTGTCATTTGGCTTAATTGCCAACGTTGCTGAGAACGTTGCAATTGGTTACCGTTTGTGTATTTCATGGCAGAATATGTAGTGGTCAAACATGACCATTGCTTCTCTACATTGCTTCTTCATTCTTTATTCCTCCATTATTCTTTGTAACTTATGTAACATATATAACCTCTATGCCATTTATCTTCACTATTTACTACACTATTATCTTCCTATTCATTGCTAGGAAGACATCCCCAACTATAAATAGTGGTGGTCTTCATTTGGTTTTATACATAACTCTTGTCTAGAGTTGTTGAGTTATATATTGTGATTAGGCTGTTGTATCCTGGAGGGGACAAGTCAAGAAGAACTACTGCTGGACTGGTGAAAACATTTACTGCAGTGGGCTTGAATCTCCTTAAAGAGAGCGAGATATCTGCACCTCAGCCTGAAGAGAATTTTATTTCTTCATTTTCTTTTCAATTGTAATCTTATTTTTTGTTATCTTGTAAGTTTTTCACTAACATCTATATTTTTCAATTAGATGATTAAAATAGTTTTCATAGAAAATATTTTCGTCCATATAAAACGCATCCTTAATAATAAAATTCACCTAAGTATCAAATGAAAAGTACTATCGATTGAAAAACAACCAAACTCTTTTGCCAACGACTTTTTGGATGCCCATCAAATTTCACCATTTTCAAAATCAACCATCCTTTCCATCCTAGCTCCGGGCGCCAGATCCATGGGCGACTTGACTTTCACTTCTTGCAACTGCTTCTCCAACAACTCAACTTCCTTGTCCTTCTCTTCTTCATCAACTACTTTGCCAAAATTTGGCAGTGGAGCATGAATCATGGTCAAAAATTCTATTTCCGCTTGAATAGCATCACCAAAATTAACCATCCTTTTCATGCTTGCAATAGCAATCCGAGCTGCTTCTCTATCTTTTTTCAGCTTCGACTTGGCTTTCTCTTCTTGCAAGTATCGCAACTGTTCCTCACAGAACGTAACCTTCTTCTTCGTCTTCTTCTTCATCTCTTCTCCGTCAAATGCTTTGCCAAGAATTTGTTGTGGAGCACCCATAATGGCCAACAATTCTCTTTCTGCTAGAAAACCATCATCAAAGTTAACCGTCCTTTTGATGTTTGAAATAGCGATCCGTGCTGCTTCCCTATCTCTTTCTCGTGACTTCGCTTTCTCTTTTCCATCAGAAGCTTCACCAAGAATTTGTTCTTGAGATTTCAGGATCATATCAACATCAACCTTCTTCGACATCGCGGATCCGAACTGTGCCAATAATTTTGATTGAGAATCACAAAGCATCGCCATAATGTAACAATGAACCAGCTAATAAACCTACGTTGTAATGTTGATGAAACAAAATTGATATGTGAGTAATAGTAAAAAGTATTAGTCTGGCTTTAATTTCCATTCACGACATATTTTCCAAATTGTAATTTAAATTTATCTGACGGTCAAAGCCTAATAAATATGGGATCTAATTTATTAAAAAATCTATTAATTTTTTTTGTGTGTGTGTTATGTACATTAATTAAATATATATTTCAAAATCTCTAACTTTCCTTAATTCTCAAATGTATAAATATATTTTTTATCTTTCATCGTTGATTATAAACCTATTTATGTGAGAAAATTGATTTTATTCTTTTTATTAATTATTCCCTCATCCTTTCATTACACATCTACACCATTTTCACTTCATAAATAAAATTCGATTTGTTGTATACATAGGTAGGAGCATAACATATATTCATTCAAAAGAAAAAACCTTATTTTTGGTTAAAATGAAAATGCAAAATCGATACACTATATCTGGTTTATGAAATAATTCTTTATTACTACTAGCGTGTATGTGTGTGATAATTCATACGAAAATTTATATATTACTTTACACATTAGTAAAATGTTTCATGATAATTTTCATTCTTGCCTACAGCACTACATGATAATTCTAATCAAAAGCATTATTATTTGTTTTTGCTATATATCCGCCCCCCCACCCTTTTTTTTTCGCGTCCACTATACCTTCTTACCTGAAAAGTAGTCATCGTTAATGGGACTAATTTAGAAGAGTAATATTTATTGATGTGTTCAATTAATGAACATTTTCTAGTTTATCTAATATAGTGTGAATTATAGGATTTATTTCTAACAAAGTACGAAATAATGGTATGAAATTAAACTCTGTCACATAAATTGGAATAAAAAAGATAATCGTTTAACTTATATACTAGCAATGCAATTAATTTTTACATTATCAAGTCATTAAAATTAATTTGCATCCGTTCATATAAGGATCATGAATTCTTTCATTAAAGGATCAATGACTGTTTTAATGAAATGCTTTAGTTGAGTTTCTAAGTGAATTAATCAAGAGTCATGTAACATTTTCCAAAAATATCGAAGAAAAAATTTGATCTATACTAGACTCAAACTTGTTAACATTTTCCAATCATTCATAGACAACATTATCAAAACTAGAAAATGAAAACATCAACTCAACAAAAGAGAGAAAAAAAAATATAAGTAGCCTTAGATTCTTTTGGGTAATTGTACGAAAAGAAATTCCAAGATTAAAGGAGGGGGGGGGGGGGGACCTACGTACCTCGTAGGTTGAGTTTGGAGGAAATAGCAATGAAGTTGAGAAATGAGTCAAAGATATGTAATACCAATATTATTTATACTACTAATGAGCTTCTTTTTTTTTTTTATTCTTTCGTCTTGAATTCATACTATTTAGTAAATAAATCTGATTATGGAAATCTCTTATTTAGTGTTATTGTTTCCTCTAGATTTGGAAATTTAGTAATGTTTTGGATTGCTTGTTTCATCAATGCAACAATGGAAAATGATATCATTTTTTAATAACTCAAACTAAATAAATACATTAGTGTAAAGTTTAATAAATTTTTCGAAGATCATCGTGAGTTATATGGACAAATGATGATAAGCCTCTTTTATTCTCAATATATTTAAATGGTATCAATTTTGGTATGTATAATTTTACCTTGACCCCATATATTATACCCCAATAATGAGTCAAGATTTTGATAATATCTTTAGCATGAAATGCTTTAATGAATTTCGACTTTTTAATATTGTTATTTTCAGAGAAGTACAATTCGATTAGTCTGTTTGGAGACGCTGAAGCTAAAAAAAAAAAATAATAATAATTGTACCACATATTAAAGCACTTGTGACTGCAAAATTTATAGCCCCTCTGTTCCTTTTTATAGTTGGTCCACAATTCGTTCATTTTTAATTGTCATAGTTTTTTTTTTTAAAAGTCAAACTATTAAAACTTTGACTAACATTTTATGATGTATTTTTTCATCATATTGATATGCAAAGAATTGCAATGTATAGTACTTTTTGTATAGTTTTTGAATGTCTAAATTTTTTGTTTAAAATATCAAATTAATGTAATATAATTTAACTTTGAAAATTAGTCAAATTGACTTTCAAAAGTGCAACATGACAAATAAAAGTGGACGGAGGGAGTACTTGGTATTTCATAAAATCAATGCATAAGTTACAATATTCTTTATATTTTACCCTGGTGAGTTATAAGCCTTGAAAATATACATTTGACCAACATAAAAAATGAATAATTCATGTTCATTGATCAAATTAATTAATCAAAATAAATGAATTCTCAAATATATAAATATATTTTTTTAGCTTTCATCGTTGTTTATAAACTATTTATGTGAGAAAATTGATTTTATTCTTTTTATTAATTATTCCCTCATCCTTTCATTACACATCTACACCATTTTCACTTCATAAATAAAATTCCATTTGTTATATACATAGGTAGGAGCATAAACATATATTAATTTTTTTAAAAATACTTATTTTTGGTAAAATGAAAATGCATAATCGATACACTATATCTGGTTTATGAAATAAAGCTATTAATTTACTTATTAATACTAGCATATAAATATACAATTCATACGAAAAATTATTTATTATTTTACACACTAGCAAAGTTTCATGATAATTTTTATTCCTGTCCACGCAACTATATGATAATTCTCATCATAAGGCATTATTGTGTGTTTTTGATTGCTACATATCCCTTTTTTCTGCGTACGCTATACCTTCTTTCATTAATCGTTAATGGGGCTAATTTAGAAGAAAAATATTGATTGATATGTTCAATTAATGAACATTTTCTAGTTTATCTAATATAGTGTGAATTGAAGGATTTGTTTCTATCAAAGTATGAAATAAAGGTATCAATTAAACTATGTCACATAAATTGAAAATAAAAATGATAATCGTTTAACTTATACACTAACAACGCAATTAATTTTTACATTATCAAGTCATTAAAAAGATATCTACAATTAATTTGCATCCGTTCATACAAGGATCGTGAATTCTTTCATTATACAGGACCAATGATTGTTTTAATGAAATGCTTTAGTTGAGTTTCTAAGTGAATTCAATCAAGAGTTATGTAACATTTTCCAAAAATATCGAAGAAAAAGGTTTGATCTACACTAGACATGACTGGCTCAAAATTGTTAACATTTTCCAAGCATTCATAGATTTCATTATTATCAAAACTAGAAAATGAAAACATCAACTCAACAAAAAGAGATAAAAGATATATAAGTACAATTCGATTGGTCTGTTTGGAGACGCTAAATCTAAAAAAAATTACTAATTGTACCACATTTTAAAGCACTTATGACTGCAAATTCTGTAGTCACTCCGTTTCTTTTTATATGTCATTTTTATTATAAATAGTTGGACCATAATACTGCCTTCGTCCACTTTTAATTGTCATAGTTTTCTTTTTTAAAGTCAAACTATTAAAACTTTGACTAACATTTTACGATGTATTTTTTAATCATATTGATATGCAAAGAATTGCAATTTATAGTACTTTTCGTATAGTTTCTGAATATCTATTTTTTTTTTTTGGTTAAATTATCAAGTTAATGTAATCTAATTTAACTTTGAAAATTAGTCAAGTTGACTTTCAAAAGCGCAACCTGACAAATAAAAGTGGATGGAGGGAGTACTTGTCATTTCATAAACTCAATGCATAAATTACAATATTTTTCCTATTTTATCCATGTGAGTTGTTTGCCTTGAAAATATACATTTGACCAACATAGAAAAACTAATTGAATAGTTCATGTTCATTAGTCAGATTAACTAATCAAAATAAATTAATTCATATTCAAAAGTTGACTTCAAAAAAATTATACAAAGATAGAATAATAAACTTACTTAATTTTCTAATACACGTGAAATAAAAAATGGTGACATATAAATAGAGAAACGGAGAGAATAATTCTGATTTGAAGCTCAATGCCATTTAACTTCACAGTGAATATTTGTCCCTATCGTTTCCGATCTCAACATGTAAAATGTTACGTATTAGCTGTAGTTGCACCTTTGTAGGTGACATGTCTAGAAAGAAACCAAATGTAAACTCCTTGAATTGTTGAAATTACTGGTGATTATTGACAAAGGTGTATTCAGGATTTCGGGATGATAGGTGCAGTATTATGAAAAGATGGATCTAATCAGTTAGATACATTTAAGTTTGTATCGTTGAAAATAGTTAAAATTTTAAAATTATAGATCCAAAATTGAAATGTTTAATTAATTAAAATGCCAAAAGTGCTACCAATAAACACTCAGAGAGGTGTTACCTAATTTTAGAAAGAAAAATAATACAAGATAGATATAAAATTCAAAATTCTAATCTCACTGAGAGGTGCACTCAATCATCATTGCATTGTATGATACTTCGATTATGGATTTACATATCTATATTTAACAAAAAATTAAAAAAAATATAACACTACTATATATGATTTTAAGAAAGGAGCATGAGTTCATGTGACCCGGTGACCTCCTCCTGCATACGCCTCTGATTATTGAGGCATTCCGTAAGTTGATCAAAAGCATCAAGATTGGTGCAGGAACACCAATGTGTATATCTCTTTTTTTTCCTGAACTAATAAAAATGTACTTTTAAGCAAAGCAAAAAAAAAATTAAAAAAAATACAATATTGTATTTAATAATATGTGAATAGAAACCGGTTGTATGATTTTGATATATAAATTGATAACAAATGATGAACTAATATATGCATTTATACCGTTTGGGGAAAGGGGATTGGAACTTTTTAAAAATATATGTCAAACATCACACAAACATCAAAAAAAATTCTTAAACTTTTGAGTCAATACATAATAATCGGATGAGGATCGGGGTTTTGTGCCAAACATGAAGGCTAACCTCGAACACATTTATTAATTCAACCCATTTAGTAAAGAATGAGTCCAACACATTTATTAATTCAACCCATTTTAATTTGCTCATAGCCATTTGACACCCCTAAGTCATAAATTATTAGGAGTGTTCAGGGGTCGGTTTGAGTTTGTTATTGGTCAAAATAAAAATCAAATCAATTTAATAGATTTTTAAATTATCAAAATCAAATCAAACTAATTATAATATACATTTATCGATTTGATTCGGTTATTAATCATATACAAAAAAAAATTAAAAAAATCATTCAAATGAGGGGAAAAGGACAACAATTCATTAAAAACGAAAAGTTAAATAGTTAAAACAACTAACATTACAAAACTTTCTATCACTGAATCTATGGTGAATAAAGCTTCAAATTACCATTTTGACCTAGAAGAAGAGATACCTATGTTATTCAATTTGAAAGCAAAGATTCTTGTTCTTGATAACTTCCTATTGTGCATTTATCTGCATACCTATTGTAGGAAATTTTATTGGCCAAAAGAATTTTGTTTTAAACGGCAAGCAAAATTATTGTACAAATAACTAACAAAAAAATCCTCTTTTCCCTTGCTCGAAAGGGTACAAATCTCAAGTTTTTCACGTCATTGGACCTATAACATTTTGGTATAAACATATAATATATATCTTACTAACAACAATTATCCCTTAGAGACATAAATTTTCAAGATAAACATATAAGAAAGTAAATGGTACTTTATGGAGCAATAAATAAATAGTATTGTAGTCAAGTCTTTTCATCTACTCTTATTGAAATTCTTGAGCACAAACTAGCCAAGTCAGGGTTGGGATGGGTCTTGGGTCCGACTGAGTTAGGGTTGGGCTCTAGGTTAGGATTGAGGATCGAGTCCCTATTCAAGGTTGGGGTTGGGTCTCGAGTTTAAGTCAGGATGGGTTTTATCGGGTGAGGGTCGGAGTTGTGGGTTGACACGAAGGCTACCCTCAAAGGATAGTAGGGGAGGGGTGGACCTAGAGAGCCCAATCCATTTTAAATTGGTATAACTTACATAAATCACATTGTGTAAAGAGTACTCTTTTTCTAATTACAATAATCCCTTAATATTTGTATCTTCTGGATACATAAGTCACCATCAGGATACATTAATTCACCATCCAGATATATTGATTCGATACAAGAAGAATCCTTTTGTTGCGCTAAAAAAGGAAAAAACATATTTTCTGTTGCGCTTAAAAGGAAAAAAACGTAAAATTAAATATCAAATTCATAAATCATGCAATTACGTTGTTTTTTTTACTTCTAATCAATCTCTCCCAAAACATAACAACTTCAAAAAAATCAAATTTCAAATTATTTCTCAAAAATTGTCAAAAATCTTTTCAATTTCGATTCAAAAACATTAAAAAATTGAGTTGATACATCATGAATATCTCTATTTTGTTGAGACATTCAATAAAACGAGAAAGTGAGGTGAGTTGAATCAGCCATTGCAGCTTGGAGATCGATGAGTTGAGAAAATTCTGGAGATTTGAGACATCACAGAGACGAGCGTTGCTTTATCTCTATACAATTGTTTGAAGATCCTCTCGATTTTTATTCAAAATTATCGAATTTTTTTTAGATTCAAAATTCTTCTCTCAGTTCATCGAGGATCCTTTCAGTTTTGATTCAAAATCATTGAAAAAAAAATGAGATTCAAAATTCTTCTCCCAATTTATCGAAGATCTTTCAATTTTTTTGAGAAGATACATTATGAATATCTTCGTTAGTCTATATTTGGAGGTTAAGAAACATGAGCGGGAATTTGTAATATATCGACTATACATTGATACAACACACAAAAAGGCTGGAGAGATGTTGTGTAGTCGACTTTTTGATTTGTGATCTCGAGATGTTATGTAGTCGATTTTTTATAAATAGTTGTATCATTGGTTATTGTAATGTATCTAGTAGATGTTATAAGATGGCAAAAAAATTGTGTCACTATGTGTTAGTTTGTTATTACATAATTACCATAATTTGATACATAATAAAGTAGACAACATTGTCACTGTTTGGTATCATATACCTATTATTGGCACTGATACATAGTGTTCTAATTATATCTAGAACATTATGATTTATGTATCAAGATTATTATTAGATAATATATACATATACATAACCTTCTAAGTTGGATAAGACTAAACAAACATTAAAGATCATGGCTACATAACACACAATTGATTTGGTACTATCTATATAGCCTTTTAAATTTGAATAAGATTGAAGATACATTGTAGAACTTGATACATATAAATGATACATTAGGTAGTGTTTAAGTATCAAGTACATTTATATTGAGTAGGATAAACTCTATTCAAAGATTAAACAACATTGGGGGTTATTTATCAGTACCTTAAATGTGAACATGATACATTGTATAAAACAAAGGCTACTGCATCTGTGATATATCGAAGTAGTGATAACACTAACAAAGTTTAATTTAACAATTAAAATAAATAAGATACATTGAAAATTTGCAAGTTTGATAGTGATAGCCGTGTAACGATAGATCCAACTTTCCCCTCTTTTTTGGGCATTTTTTCAATAGTAGATTTAGAACTCAAGCATGCATCCTTTTTCAACTTTTTCTCTCTCAAATTCTTCATGATAAATGAGTCGTTTTGTTGTTCATGTCTATTTTTCATGAAAGTTTTCATCATCAATATCCATATGTATTAGAAAACTGAGGATGAAAAAGTTAATTTTTTTCTAAAAAAAAACAATAATTCAAGAACTGGAAAGAAAATAAATTGAAGAAAAAATAGTTTTACCTCTTTTTGGAACTTGAAATCGATGAACTGGAGAGAGAATAGATTTAAAATTCAAAAATAGAGTGATGAAGAAAACTACTGATCTGTGGGAGTGATTTCAGGCCTGAAAATAGAAACAAAAATCGTTGAGTTAGAGGGTTGTGAGTTAAGTATCTAGGAAAGGAGAGAAGTTGAGTAAAACAGGGATTTTTGTATTATTTTGAAATGGTAGAAAATTTTAGAGAATATGGAAAGAAAGATTGTGTAGCTAGGTAATTTTTCCTTTAAAGTGCTCATATTAGCCCAACTTACCCGTGATTTGACACCCCTAAACTCTGTAAGTTACTAGTTTTTGGGTATGCATGTTGCGCGTATAGCCAATTGTACCCATTACTATAAACTCTTAGTATATGACAATCATGCTCCACATAAGTCCTGAGACATCTTATTACGCGCGTCGCGTGTGTAGCCAATTGTACCCATTACTATAAACTCATAGTATATGGCAATCGTGCTCCACATAAGTCCTTAGATATCTTATTATAATGTTTGACTTGTAAATGTTAAGTATTTATAGGATTTATGTTGCACTAAAAAGTATAAATAATGGTGGATATAGGAAGAATTTTCACCAATTAGTGTTACATAGATAATTGTTAGAGTAAGAGTGTTTGTTTGAAAATTAAAATAGTTATCTAATTTTATATGATCGTTGATAATGAACTTTATACTTTTAGATCTCTTTATTATTAATTAAAGAGGCAATATACTAATTCATGAGATAATGAACTATTCATAAATGCATGTATAGTCACTCAACATATCTGGCAAATATTTGATATTATCCATGTAAAACAAAAATGATCTGGCATATAACAAAAATATCTAATCTTTCATTAAGATAATTTTTAATTTCATTTGGAAATAAGAAATATAATATTGTACATGTTCCATGCCAATAATTATATAAAGTCTAAATAAGTAATATCTATATATTTGTAATCTAGACACAAATTTCTTTATATAACTAAGCAAAGAACGTATTTAACTAAAAAGGAATAACAAAATAATACATTATTAAAGAACATTTAAAATTAATACAAAAATCACATACAAATGGTCATCACTATAAGCACTTTACATAAAATAGTGCAAATAATTCATTCTTTTGTTATAATTCATACAACATGATTAAAAAACAATATTATTTCCTTCCAAATATTCTTTATAATTAATCAATCAATCATAATGTCTTTGATCCAAATACTACAGTAATGTTATTGCCCTCAACAATTCTACAAAAATTGATGACAACTTTTCTTCTGCCAGCTATATATGACTATGACCAGAAAAGAAATCAAAAAATAAGAAAGAAATGATATACCAAAGATGATAAAATGGATCTTAATTTATAAGAGAGAATTGGCATTAACATACTTTAATAAGAAGAATAGATATGAGATTTGTAAGTTCATTTTCCTTTCTAGGTGACTTCAAATAGGAAAACCTTAGGTGAGGGTAGTTGAAAGAAAAAAAAATAAAAGAGGCCCATCAGTTTCCTACTTAATTACGTAACATTTAGTCTTCACCTTTAATTCATTGAACAATATAATTAGGACTCTTTCTGTCTTCTTGATAATAATTACTTATAATAATTTAATATTAATTCACCATACAACATGAATAAATTGTAATTGAAACAATTTGATAAATTTGATATCGGCTCTAACTCTCCCTTGTAGTAATTAAAATTTACTATTTAATATTTAATTAACAATTTATTTGATGTTTAATAGTATTTGTATTTGATATAGGGACAAAATGGTAATCTATTTTTTGCCTAACATTCTTCCCACTTTTAGTATAATATGATGATATGATATATGATTGTTAATTTCTTATTATATACATATAGACTATAGATGATCAGTATTTAAATATTTTAATTAGGAATTAATCTGAGGAAGTGCAAAAGTCATTAACATGTTAATTAAAATGAAACAATTTAATATTTAAATTAAATAGTTAAATGTCTTATAACATTTTAATTTATAATAGGGGTAAAATCGTAATTCAACTTTTAACTATTTTTTGTTCCCACTTATAGTAATACTAGTTCAGGAAACATGTGTTGCACGTTTATTCTTTACTGTCATATAAATCTGTATAGGTCTAATCTAGCGTTAATAACTATCAATTACATTATTCTTTTGTATATGTTGTTTTGTGCAAATATAACAATGTTATTTAATTCTTTTCATTTAATTTTGGTTATATGTCTGCAAAATAAAAAATGTTGAAAAATCTAAAACTAATTAAGATAATATAGCATATAGTATGTGATATAGTGATGAACTCTTGCTCTAAATTTAAGAAATGGATGTAAACATATCTAACAAAAGTAATAAAAACAAAGAATAAATATATATTTATCATGTTAATGAGGGAAAAAATGACCAATAAATTGATTTTACATAAATTTATAAGAATTATAAGATGATGGAACACAAAAGTGAAATGGAATAATATTTTCTATTCACTTTATATAAGAGATCATCACTGAAAATCTATTAAAAGATGAGAATAATTGCAACCCAAAAAACTTATCATAAAATACAAAATCAGTAAATAAAGTGCAAATATATATACACACAAAAAGAAGGATCTTTTGAGCAAGATAACTAAGGAACATCAGTTAAAAAAAAAAAAAAAAAGGACACAAATAATGATACAACCCACCTTGAAAGAAGTTTTAGCATATAAATCGAACAATAATTAAGAATATTTAAACATAAATTATGTATATTTTTGGTCTGTTCCTCATACTCAAATAAAGGCATTATCAAAATTGAAAGAAGGATCATAATGAGTTTTGCCTCCAACATTCCCACGATGAAGCAATATAATTCTTAAACCCCAAACTCAATATTGTTTTGTAATTAAAACCCAAAAGTAGGAAGAGTGTGATGAATTCATGACGATGAAAAGCTTGTTGAAGCTGCATAAGTCGTGAATACAAAATAATAAGATGATTTTTACTTTGAGTTTGATAGATCATTTAATTTGACTACGTGATAGAATAGTATAAATTTTTTTGTCCAAATTTATAGAATCCTATAAAGTATATGAAAAGGCATGATATTAATTCTATGGAAGATGAGAGGAATTAAATATTTTAATTGAACTAATTAATTATAGGTAATAACTAAGAAATTGAAACTTTCAATAAATGTGGAAATATGGAACAATTTTCTACAATCAGATGCAATGTATATTGTTTAGAAGTCTATTAATTTAATTTAAAAAGTTAATGATAAACATATTTTTATCTCCAACTTTTGATCAGTATGATTTTACATATATATATATATATATATATATATATATATAAAAGACTGCAAATGAGTAATTCTCCTTAAAGGCAAGAAATTAAAGTAGATACATGTATCTTTTTGAGTTAATTTTTATGCTCTATCTTTTTTATATTTATTTTAATAATAATTGACCTTTCAATTTTCCATGTGACTTTTCATATATATACTCTTAATTCAAGGGCTTGCTGTTTGCCTCAAAGCTGGGCTTACGAAATAATTTGGCCCTAAATTTCCTCTTACATAGTCCAAAGCTTCATTTAGGTCGTTGAACCCTTTGAAGAGATATACAGTTTAGCGGTACCTTTATATTCAAAAACAGGAACTCATGGACAAAAAACACTCAATACAGAAGACATAAAGTTAGTACAAAAACTCAAATAACTGGTTAAAAACATATCAGACTTATCTCTCCCATTACAAACCGACTATCCAATAGTAGAAACCGACGGAAGTCTAGAAGGATGGGGAGCAGTATTAAAAACAAAGAAAAATAAGTATGGAGACAAAAAAGATGAAAAAATTTGCACCTACCAAAGCGGAAAGTATAAAGAAAAAGGGAAAATGAGTAGTATAGACGCAAAAATATTAGCGGTAATATACAGTCTAAACAGTTTTAAATTATATATTATCAATAAAAAGGAATTTTTAGTAAGAACTTATTGCGAAGCCATTGTAAAATTTCATTAAAAAATAGATGGAAAAAGTAGTAGCAAAAGAAGATGGTTAAACTTTTTAAATGCTACGTCAATATATAATATATCTCTAGAACATATAAAAGGGAAAGATAATTCTTTGGCAGATCAGCTTAACAGACTTATGAAAACTAACTATTTATTTTCAGCATGAGTACAAGAAAAGACAAGGCCAGAGCCTCTAGCTCAAGCAGCACTACTGATCAAAGAGACAAAGATTTATATTTACAAACTCTATTGGGGAACACCTTGTTCCGACCTCAGAAAAGATTAGAAGAAACAAGAAAAAATACCCCAAGCATTGAAAGACTGCATTTTGGAAGACAAAACTTAATATTTTACCCCCCATCTAACTTAAGGTTTAGAGTGAAGCCAGAAACAAAGGTAGACCCCAAAGATGCTTGATAGGTAATCTATGGATAGCATACAATAAGATCCCACGAGACAATAATGTCACGACCCGATTTCTCAAGCCATGATGGCACCTACTATAACCCACCAGTAGGTAAGCCGACCCGTAACTCGAAACAACAAGTAATGGGTCTGATGGTAGAAACTAAACAAGAGTAGACAAAATTTAATATAATAATAAAACAATCAGGCGCAAACCAAAACATATATACAATAAAGATACCTCCCAAAACTTGGAAGTCACTAGTACAGAGCAACTAACAAAAGAGTACAAGTCCCAAAAGTGGACTACAGAGACTCGACTGTCTCGAAAGGCAAAAGACAAGTCTATATATACAGATGGAGACTGGAATAGTACAGGACGTTGTGTGCTCACCCCGCCTCCGGATCAGACTACTCCAAGCTGGATCAACGTTGGCCACTGGTGCTCGGACCTGCATCACAAAACAGATGCAGAGCGTAGCATGAGTACCAAAACAACAGGTACTCAGTAGGCATCATAGGCCGATTGAACTTGAAAATAAAATGTAATATGAAAAGAAGGAATAACACAAACAGATGTCAAGAACGAAAATTAAGTAACAATGGAATGCACACGAGTGTAGAAATAACTAACTAAAGTACTCTATAAGCTAACTACACCTAACTGGACCCCCATAAGCCCAGAAGGTACACTCGTGCGCAAATTAAATCAAAAACCCGAACAGACCCACATAAGCCTGACGAGTACACAGAAAAACTATAGCTAAAGAGAATTACAAATGAAAATCCAATAACACAGAACATCGAACCAAAACCTCAATCCCAAATAATAGAATCTGATAATACGGAGGCCGGAACTCTAACCGGATGCTCACTGAAGTATCTAAGTAACCAAGCGATAGAGGCCGGACCTCGAACCGGATGCTCTATATAAGTATCTGAGCGATAGAGGCCGGACCTCGAACCGAATGCTCTATATAAATATCAATGAGGTATAGATTGGAGCTCGAATCCGAAAAACCCGACAAAGGTGTCAATGTAGCTGCTGAAAACGTCTCAATCGACCCAGGTGCAAAAATGACTGTGGAACACTGTCCACACTTAGTCAATCAATATAAGTCCTTGGAACTTAATCGAAAATTAACTTCAAATCGCGAAGCAGAACTAGTGTCGTCGACGTAATTCATGAAGCCGCAATATCGTGGAAAAATAAAGATAACTATTGTCGAAGTAAGCGTATCGCCTAACTAAGGTCCAAACTATCAGACTCTAGTCTGCTACACCGGTCTACAGGGATCTAAGCCGGCCGAGCGACGTCGGGGCAAAACCAAGGCCTAATTATTTCGAATCATGAATTTCTAAGGCAAGCCCTAATCAAACCTAAACTAAGGTCCAACATGCTTCAAATAAATAGTAATTAAGCATACAGGTACTCCACATAGCAAGGAGGGGCAATTTGTAACACCAAGCATGCTCCCTGCTAATCGATTATTTTCGAAAGAGACCGAAACATGAATTCTAAACACCTATGAACTATTCAATAATTATCAACCCAAATCTCAACTAATCAACATGCATTCCACTCTCAAGTTCAATCTAAGAGAGGGAAACCGTAGCCTACCTATAGGCCGACCACGTGTGCTCCAAAGTCACTTCTCCGAAGTTTTTCCTTTTCGAACAGCCTCAAAATGCTGACACACTATCAAAAATAGAGTCACAACGTTATTACGGTCGTTTAGACACTAAGATCACAAGAAACAGAGATGAACCAATTTCGGGGTCAAAACGGAGAAAGTGGGGCCCGCGCTGAAAATCTCGGAATTAATCCCAAAAAAATAGGTTCTTAGACACCTCCTCGAACTTGTGTCCCAAAATGGAGCACAATTCGAGGCTCGAAACAGCCCAACACGACATACAATGAAAAACACAAAACACACTAACAATGAACAGTAATCGCAGCAGCTATTCACGAGAAAATACCAGAAATGAGGGGTCTACAGAAAAATATGACAACACCATGATGTTCTCCTTGAAAAATCACTCAAGTTAGCCTCAAGAATTACTGAAATCGGACCTAAAACGAGTGAGAAATCAGTTTTCAAAATTGCCCAAAAACTGAGCCCGAAAATGGCTATGACAGCAGCTAAAACACAAATTTTTTCCTCCAACGAAGCGTTGAATATGAAATCTAACCACACCAACGCATTCCTTGCAAAAAACCACACAGGATGAACCTTTGGATCACTAAGTTTGGACTAGAAATGAAAGAGTTATGAGGGTTTGAAGTTGGATTAAAAACCAGAAATGGCTGCACCAGCATTCAGCTTTGACCAAATATTTAAAGTCTCCGACGGGGGTTCGGAATTCGATCGGGATCCGATAAAAATAAAACAGATATGCTACCCCACTAAACTCAACATTCTAGACTCAACGGCGCAGTCAAAATTTCCATCAGAGGTCATCTCGATAAAAAGTGGGTCCCACTTCCAAGAGTCATTTTAACCAAAATCCACCAAAGGGCTCGAAATGAGTCCGGAGACCTCGGGATTCGAACAAAAGGTTGTTCTAGACCAAACTCAACATTTCGGAGCTAACCGCGTTGACGAAATTTTCATCCGAGCGCATTTTCCAAGAATGTTGACCATAGTCAACCTAAGGCCAAATTTCAAAGGCTAAAACGCCTAATCGCACCGACTCACACTGAAAATCTCGGGAGTCATGCCAACCATGCTACTAGCCTAAAATGACCCTTCCGGAGCTGATGGAACCCTCAGAATTCCATTTTGAGGTGGTCTTCTTGAACTTTTGATCGAAAATGATCGTTCAAGGTTCATAAGCTCCAAAACACTAAAACTCACACCAAAACCAAACGAACGACCAGGTGACCGAACTGTCAGTCCCAGCAAGTCATAAATGACTTGGGGTCGCTACAGGAATGCTCTAAATGACACACAGAAGGCAAGAAACAAAAATGACTAGGAGGGTCATTACAAATAATTACTTCATTTCCGTACTAAATTCATTAAACCATTATTTCATAGAGAAAAATGAAGATAAGAAATTCAAATTCTATGTGGTAGTTTAGGAAAGACTGGCTGGAATCTTTCAAACATGGATTGAGGTAATAGATTCAATAAAAGACCTCCCCACTCCTCCCTTCAAAGGGTTCAACGACCTAAATAAAGCTTTGGGCTATGCAAAAGGAAATTTAGGGCCAAATTATTTCGTAACCCCAGCTTTGAGGCAAACGGCAGGCCCAATCTTACAATACAACATCCGAAAAGACACAGACAAAAGAATATTTTGTGACCACTGCTCTTCAATGACAGAAGGTTTCAAAAGACAAAACCAAACCATCGAAAGACTCGAAAAAGAAAAAGGAAAAATGACACAACATATCCACCTCCTACAAGAAAGAATAAAGATTTTACATTTTGAAATCACTCAAACTATACCACTACAAATCGAAGACTATCCAAATGAGCAAAAGAGTTCTACATCTCATTGTAAAATGGATAAGACGAGTGTACATTCCCCAAAGAATGTAGAAAGAGCCACTGTATCAGCTAAAGGTACAGCTAGTCCCGTTTAAACGGTAGCAGGTAAAGACTTATTAAATTAGTTGATGGCTGACACTTTGCCAAAAAATGTGAGAATTTTACCAGCCTGTTTCAATGCAACCAAGACTATAGAAAAGGGAAACAAGACTAAAGGATTCCTGCTAAAAAGAAAAAAAAGACAAAAAAAAAATAGAACAAATGATACAAAGTTCTCTCCACAAGCTACTCAGTGAAAAAACTAAAGAAGTTATAAGAGAATACCCAAACCCAGAATCGGAGACTGCAGACACTAACATTGAAAATTCAAAAATTAACGAATACTACCTATCGCTAGAACAATTTGCTCAAGACCCAAACGAGGACGACGACTTAGGGATGAGTTTTGACTCCATCGCATTGCACAATCTAGACACGTAGGAAATACGTAATCCATGACAATCAAGAAAAAAGACAAAAAGTGATAAGTAAGCAATGACGTAATAAGTCATTACTCCAAAGCAGACAATAAACAAGACACCACTACTCAAAAGCAGACAGTTATTTTGAAAAAATCTTCTAAAGGCCATGTGACGATGGGGCCCAAAGAGCACCCGACAGGTAAAGAAAGATTATTCAATATTTGAAATTCAAAGTTTCAAATCCGTGGAAGTCCTTCCTCACCTATAAATATGAGACCATTTGCAAGAAAAAAGATAAAGAGAGCAGAGAGAAGAACAAGCAAAGCATAATAAAGAATAGTTTGCGAGTTTGAAGCTTTACATATTTCCCTTCCCTTCAATAAAAGAAAAAGAGTGGAGTGACTTTGTTTGTAAAAAAGAGTGTGAGTGTTTATTTTCGCAAGTAGTTGCAAGTTCACCCGGGGACTCCCGAATGGGAAACCTTTCTCTGACCATTATCATGTAAGTTGTTATGTGTCTTTCTAGATCTTTAGTAGTTTCTCCCTTTTGATATTATGTACAGTTATTATAATTATATAATATGATGTTCATATATGTAATGTTTAAATCATGGTTCATTTATTACTTACTCTTAGTAAATGATTAGTTCCTTCTCCTCTTAGTAGCAACGATGGATTAACCTGTAAATACCTAGGGAAGTTGAAAGTCCGCCATGGTCAGAGGACCGAAGGACTATGTATCCTGGGGTTTGGTTAAAGAAAAGGTTGGTAAGAACAAAGGCTAAGGAAATGAAATGAACAGAGTAAAAAAAAAAGTAATTTTGGGAGAAATTACATAGATTTAGTAACAACAAACTACTACACTAGATAAGGGAACAGGAAGAGAGAGTACTGAGTAGGATTTTACAACCTAATTCATAAAACACTTTATTTCTCAACCACATCATCCATATTATATTTAAACATTGATTATATTTACCTGGATTTTATTTAATATTTAAACGGCTTTTAGATACATTAATTTTCCAGAAAAAAACATTTAGAAGGTGAGGGCTCCACTTATTTCAAATCTATGTAGCGACGATGATTTGTGTAGGTTTCAGTTTTTCTCTCTCTGTACATAAATCTCATGGATTGATTTTTTTGTAAGCTAGGAAAAGTCCTCTATTTTTTTCCTATAAAGGTGCAAATGTTTCAATACATCAAATCCGGTGTTTAATTCGTTATAGAATATGATTTCATCATGGTTGCTTTTAGATTCAGTTCGAGACTTGAGTATATATATCATGAAATTGGTTCAAATTTTCTAGTAATACTCATCATATTTTTCTTTCTTATCAATGGCATGAAATTACTCTATCTTGTGATTTCAACTGGAAATATGAAAATCATATCAAACTATACATAAAGGAAGATATTTCTCACTGACTTGTAAAAACAGTTTTTAAAGTCCTTACAAGATGGCTGATGTGATAGATATTCAAACACTTGTAATCGACAACGGAACTGCACTATCCAAGGTTAGTAAGAACAAACCACTTGCAATTTCAGTTTTTTCATTGTGTTGCTCGTTGATGGATATTCAAACACTTGTTTCTTTAGGCTGGATTTGATAAGGATCATGCTCCTAGGATTGTTTTTGAAAGTGTAGTTGGTTTTCCTCTCCATGCTTGGTATGGGACAACAAAATGCTTATGTTGGCGAATAGGTGGATCAATTCTAGCTTCCCTCAATACTTTCAAAAGAGTTAGTTTCTCCTTACTTTATTTGACTAATCAATAAATCAAGTCTTAGTCTCGAATGATTGGTTCTAACTATGAACGTCTTCTTTTTAACTTCTTTTAAGCTCAAGGGATTCAACGTAACACTAATATATGCATCCTATGCAGATGTTGATAACGAAGGGCGAGTATGATGAATTTGGTTCCTCAATTGTCCACAGGAAGTGTCTCTAAGCTTTGTAATTAGAACTCAAAATCCTCTTTTAAGACAACTTAATACTACTTTAAAGTTGATTAGAATGTCATTTAAAGTGTAACAACATTGTGAACATATTTAATTTGTGCAAATTCTATTGTGATAACCTTTCATTGACTATAACAGAAGTCCAAAGTAGCCCACTTATATGAGAAATCTATAAAATGTCCCCCTCTCTTCTTTGTCTGCTTAATAATATAAATTCTTTATACTGATAATAGTATAACTTAAATTCTTTGAAGCAATTACGAACTTGGTATTGGAGTTCAACTAGTCGAGAACTAACTTGAGTAGGATCTTGCAGAGGTAAGGTTTTCTATCCTAAAAAAGATAGAGGTCAATGTCAAAACCCCATCACTATAGAGGTGATCGCCTGAGTGAATGTGTTATGAACCAAGCTGACTCTGTAAGGGCCTGTGGGCTAAAAGTGGTGAATGAGACTGATTCAGTTCTAACTATTGAGCAACGTAAAATATTAGAGAGTTTTATTTGAGATCCAGACTCAATTACCATTTGTTAGAAATAACTGTTATTAAAATTGTTATGGTGCATCTGTATTTCCTCATCCTTTTTCTTTGATCAGTTCTTCTTCTCATCCCTTTCTTCTATCTTTGTTCTTCAAATCCCCTTTTAGTATTTAAATTCCTTTGTAATCCCAATTACTATGGCTATAATAGTATAACCTAGTTAGCTGGAATTAATACTTATCAAGCAGTATGTCGACATTTGGTGATGCTGGAGGAAACTGCAGCAGGTCAAGGTAAAAGCTCCAGACTCCATCATCCTCGAGTGATACTGTAGGCTTAACTGTCACCTCTACAATTTAAGGGCAACGAGCCAACAAAATCTTCATGAAAACAAATTCAGCAAAGTTCCATGACTTTAGGAAATAAACAAATAAATTCTAACAAGTTAAACCTCTCCAAAATTCATAATTTTGAATGGTAGTGTCGCCCACCAAAATGCTCAACATTTTTAGCTCAGGATATGTTTTGAGGAACTTCAAATCCACGTAATGACTTTCAAGAATGAACAAGTAACTAAGCATTGGGGGCTAAAATATTGAGAAATTGGATATCATTACAACTCGTAAGCTTTAAGGTAGAGAGAAATGGAGCCACAAGGGGGTTATTCTCCAATATTTGATCAAAAATAATATGCCTTAGGTCGATGATCACAACTCACAAGATTCAAGGCAATTTGATGGTGCAATTTGTTATCTTAAAATATCTCAATTGTGATGATGAAGAGTTGAATAGGATAGAAGATAAAGGTTTTGGATGGTGAGTTCCTAAACACCTCCGGTAGAGCAACGAAATGATCAATATTTAAATTACTCAAAATATTGAGAACAAACTTGAAAATAGGGCCAATGTGTTGCAAGAGGATTTTGTAGACAATGTTAGGACTATGCAAATAATGTGTTGATGTACGTGTTCAAGTCTGTTTGAAGTAATTTGAATAATTTCACCATGTCTTTTCTCTACCTGGTTATAAAGAGTTACATTATTGATCTTGAAATGATAGTTTCAAACTTTTGATCCCATTTGTTGTATGGACAAACTTTAAGGTAAAATAACTTGTGCTTATTGGTGGCTCAACTTTGGTCCCTAGCGTAGCAGAACATATGAGTAAGGAAATCACTGCTCTTGCTCCAAGCATCACGAAGATCGAGGTAGTAGCACCACCTAAGAGAAAGTGCAGCACCTGGATAGAAGGATCAATTGTAGCTTCCCTCAATACTTTCAACAGAGTTAGTTTCTTTTTTGCTTTGTTTGACCTATCAACTACGTCTCATTCCCAAATAAGTTGTGAATGTCTAATTGATAATTTCTCGTAGGTCAAGGGATTCATCACTAACTTCTACTTTCTGTGCAGCTGTGTAGGGTCAGTACTATGAATCTGGTCCCTCAATTGTCCACAAAAAGTGCTTCTAAGAGTGGTTAGATAACTAACTTACATCCTCTTTTTTTAAATGATTGATATTTTTAGCTTCTATCTTCTCTATCATATGCTAATCTAGCTTGCCTCACTTTTATTCTTTATTTCAAGTTGAAAGCAACGGAGATGGAGTATCTCAGCGACTAATGTTTGTTTAATTGCTTTATGTGTTAATTAGGCACACTTGGTGGTTATATCTTCTTTGACAAACAAGAGCTTTTTGAGTTATGCGATATACAGATCTCCTCATGTTTACATCAAAATTATATGTTCTAAATTTTGGTAACAGACGAATAGATCTACATTTTTTATGTTTTGTATTTTATGGTTTCAGGTGGTATGTTTTCATGTATTGGAAGTATGAAGAAGCACCCATGTTATTCAATTTGAAAGCAAAGATTCTTGTTCTTCATACCTTTTGATTGCGCATTTATCTGCATACCAATTGTTGGAAATTCTATTGGCTAAATGAAAATGTTTTGAACATATTGTGGTTAAAAAAAAAGCAGTCTTTTTTCCCTTGCTCGAAAGGGTACTATTTGATAGCTCCATTGACAAATCTTAAGTTTTGTAGGTGATTGAACCTATCATATTTTGGTGTAAACATATAATATATATCTTTCTAACAAAAATTATTCATTAGAGACATAAATTTTCAAAATAAACATATAAGAAAGTAAATGGTATTTTATGGAGCAATAAAGAAATAATATTTTAGTCTAAGTTTTTTTCATCTCCTCTTATTGGAATTCTTAAGGACAAACTAGCTAAATCTTTTTGTCTACTCTTATGACCAAGGTTCAAGGTTGGGTCTTATGTAATGGCTGAGTCAGGGCGAGATCAAGTCCCAAGTCAAGGTTGGGATGGGTCTTGGGTCTGACCGAATTAGGGTTGGGGATCAAGTCCCTTTTCAAGGTTGGGGTTGGGTATCGGGTTTAAGTTAGTGTGGGTTTTATCGGGTAAGGGTCGTGGTTGTGGGTCGTGCATGAAGGCTACCCTCGACGGATAGTGGGGCAGGGGTGGACCTGAGTAAAAGGTGAACCCAACCCATTTTAAATTGCTTATATCAACCGAACTTACCCATTTAACACCCCTAAACTTTTTATGTTATATGTTAATTTTCCAGAAAAAGAAAATAACATTTAGAAGGTAAGGGCTCCACTTATTTCAAATTCAAGTTATGTAGTGATGATGATTTGTGTAATTTTCAGTTTTCTCTCTCTATACGTAAATCTGATGGATTCATTCTTATGTAAGCTAGAAAAAGTCCTCTATTTTTTTCCTAGAAAGGTGCATATGCTTCAATACATCGGATCCAATGTTTAATTTGTTATAGAATATGATTTCATTATGATTGATTTTAGATTAAGTTTGAGACTTGAGTATCTAAATCTCGAAATTGGTTCAAATTCTACTAATACTCAAGAAATTACTCCTCCTTGTAATTTCAACAAGAAATATGAAAATCATATCAAACTAATAAAGGAAGATATTTCTCATGGACTAGTACAAATAGTTTTTAAAGTCGTTACAAGATGGCTGATGGGATAGATATTCAAACAATAGTTATCGACAATGGAACTGCACAATCCAAGGTTAGTAAAAACAAACCTCTAGCAATTTCAATTTTATTCATCATGTTGCTCTTTATTGGATATTCAAACACTTGTTTCATTAGCTGGGTTTGCTGGAGATGATGCTCCAAAAACTGTTTTTGAAAGTTTAGTTGGTGTTCCTCGTTATACTAGCCTTATGCTTGCTATGAAACAAAAAGAAGCATATTTTAGTGATGAAGCTCTGCATAAAAGAGGTATTTTGATTGTGAAATATCCCATTGAACATGACATGGTAAAACACTGGGATCATATGGAGAAAATATGGCATCACATATTTTACAATGAACTCCGAGGAGATTTCCGTTCTTCTGACGGAAGTACCACTTAACCCCAAATTAAACCGGGAGAAAATGACCGAAATCATGTTTGAGAAATTCAATGTTCCATCCATGTATGTTGCAATCCAGACTGTTTTTCTCTGTTTGCTAATGGTCACCTAACTGGTAAGCAGAAGAGAAGAAATACTGGTTCTTTACTATTTAATATTAGCCAGTCACTAATTTCATTTGTTATTTTTCAACCAGGTATTCTGCTTAATTCTTGTGATGGTTCAACCCTCACGGTCCCCATCTATGAGGGACATGCACTTCCCCATGCTATCTCATGGTTAGGTATTGGTTGTCCTGATCTTACAGACTATTTATGGGAGCTTACCAAAGAAGTTTTAGTATGTAAAGAAGCGATAGAAGAAGATATTACTAGGTGTATGAAGGAGACAATTAGTTATGTTGCACTGGCTATTGAACAGGAGATTAAGAAGGCAAAAAACAGTTCTTCAGTTGAAAAGGGCATTGAGCTTCCTGATGGACAACTCTTTTATATTGGTGTTGCGAGTTTCCAATGTCCTGAAGTCCTATTCCATCCATTATTGATTGGAAAGGGACCGACAAGAATCCATGAAAAAGTCTAAAATTCAATCATGAAAAGTGATGTTGATATTAGGAAGGATTTATTTGCAAACATTGTGCTTAGTGATAGCTCAACTATATTTCCTGGCTTAGTAGAACATATGAGCAAGGAAATCACTGCTCTTGCTCCAAGGGGCACGAATATCGAGGTAATTTCACTACCTGAGAGAAAGTACAACACATAGATAGGAGGATCAATTCTAGCCTTCCTCAATACTTTCTAAAGAGTTCGTTTCTCCTTACTTTATTTGACTAATCAATCAATCAACCTTTCAAGTCTTAGTCTCGAATGATTGGTTCTAACTATGAATGTCTTTTTGTTAACTTCTTTTAAACTCCAGGGATTCAACATTAATAACTACATTCTATGCATATGTTGATAACGAAGGGCGAATATGATGAATATGGTCCCTCAATTGTCCACAAGAGGTGTTTCTAAGCTTTTGTGATAACTTAAAATCCTCTACCGTTAGTTCAGGGACCAACAACATAAAGATTGAGCAGTCTGTTTTCATTTTTCCTTGCTTGGCTTGGCTTATTTTCTTTGTAAATTAGCTGGTATACAGTAAACTGATAATAATATAACTTAGATTTTTAAGAAACAATTACAAACTTGGTATTGGAGTACAACCAGTCGAGAACTAGCTTGAGTAGTATCTTGTAGAGGTAAGGTTTTCTGTCCTAAACAAGATAGAGGACAATGTCAGAACCCCATCACCACAGAGGTGAATGCCTAAGTGAATGAATGTGTTATGAACCAAGCTGACTCCGTAAGGGCTTGTAGGCTAAAAGTGGTTAATGAGATTGATTCAGTCTTAACTATTTGGCCGAGTAAAATATTAGAGAGTTTTATTTGAGATCCAGACTCAATTACCATTTGTTAGAAAGGACTAGAAGTTAGAAAGAACGGTTATTCAAATTGTTATGGTGCATCTCTATTTCCTCAACCCTTTTCTTTGATCAGTTATGCTTCTAATCCCTTTCTTCTATCTTTGTTCTTCAATTCCCCTTTTATTTATTAAATTCCTTTGTAATTCCAATTAATATGGCTATACTAATAGTATAACCTAGTTAGTTGGAATTCATACTCATCAAGCAGTATGTCGATATTTGGTGATGCTGGAGGAAACTGCAGCATGTCAAGGTAAAAGCTCCAGACTCCATCATCCTCGAGTGATCTTGTAGGCTTAACTATCACCTCTACAAAGGAAGGTTAACGAGCCAACAAAATCTTCATGAAAACAAATTCAGCAACTTTCCATGACTTCAGAAAATAAAAAAATAAATTTTAACAAGTTAAACCTTCTCCAAAATTCATAATTCTGAATGGTAGTGTCGCCACCAAAATGCTCAACATTTTTAACTCATGATAGGCTTTGAGGAACTTCAAATCCACGTAATGACTTTCAAGAATGAACAAGTAATTAAGCATCGAGGGCTGAAATATTGAGTAATTGGATATCATTACCACCTGTAAGCATCAAGGTAGAGAGCAATGGAGCCATGAGGGCATTATTCTCCAATATGTGATAAAAAATAATATGCCTTAGGTCTATGGTCACAACTCACAAGATTCAAGGCAATTTGAAGGTACAATTTGTTATCTTAAAATATCTCAATTGTGATGATGAAGAGTTGAATAGGAAAGAAGACAAAGGTTTTAGATGGCGAGTTCCTAAACACCTCCGATAGAGCAACGAATGATCAATAGCTGAATAGCTCAAATCAACACTGAAAATATCGAGAACGAACTTGATAATAGGGCCGTTGTGTTGCAAGAGGATTTTGTAGAAAATGTTAGAATTGTACAAATAATGTGGTGATGTACGTGCTCAAGTCGCTTTGAAGTAATTTGAATAATTTCACCATGTCTTTTCTCTACCTAGTTATAACAAATTACATTATTGATCTTGAAATGATAGTTTCAAACTTTTGATCCCGTTTGTCCTACGGACAAACTTTAAGGTAAAATAACTTGTGCTTATTTGTGGCTCAACTTTGGTCCCTGGCGTAGCAAAACGTATGAGCAAGGAAATCACTGCTCTTTCTCTAAGAAGCACGAAGATCGAGGTGGTTGCACCACCTGAAAGGAAGTGCAACACCTGGATAGGAGGATCAATTGTAGCTTCCCTCAATACTTTCAACAGAGTTAGTTTTTTTTTTTGCTTTATTTGACCTATCAACTACGTCTCATTCCCAAATAAGTTGTGAATGTCTCGTTGATAATTTCTCGTAGGTCAAGGGATTCATCACTAACTTCTACTTTCTGTTCAAATGTGTATAACAAAGGGTTAGTACTATGAATCTGGTCCCTCAATTGTTCACAAAAAGTGCTTCTAAGAGTCGTTAGATAACTTACATCCTCTCTTTTCAAATGAATTATATGTTTAGTTTCTATCTACTATGTCATATACTAATCTAGCGACAAAGATGGAGTATCTCTGTGACTAATGTTTGTTCAATTGCTTTACGTGTTAATTAGGCACAGTTGGTGGTTATATCTTCTTTTGACAAACAAGAGCTTTCTAAGGTATGTGGAATGCAGATTTCCTCGTGTTTACATCAAAATTATATGTTCTAAGTTTTGGTAACAGAAGGATAGATCTACATTTTTTATGTTTTGTATTATATGGTTTCAGGTTGTATTTTTTCAAGTTTTGGAAGTATTAAGAAACACCTATGTTATTCAATTTGAAAGTAAAGATTCTTGTTCTTCATACCTTTCTATTGGACATTTATCTACATACCAATTGTTGGAAATTCTATTGACCAAATATATTTTGTTTTGAACGTATTGTGGCAAGCAAAATTACTGTACAAATAGCTAATAAAAAGCTGCCTTTTTTCCCTAGCTCGAAAGGGTACTATTTGATAGCTCCGTGGACAAATCTTAAGTTTTGTACGTGATTGAACCTATAATATAATATTTTGGTATAAACATATAATATATATCTTACTAATAAAAATTATTCTTGAGAGACATTAATTTTCAAGATAAACATATAAGAAAGTAAATGGTACTTTATGGAGCAATAAATAAATAATATTGTAGTCAAGCTTTTTTCATCTACTCTTATTGGAATTCTTAAGGACAAACTAGCTAAATCTTTTTTGTATACTCTTATGGCCAAGTTTCAAGGCTCGGGTCTTATGTAATGGTTGAGTCGAGGCGAGATCAAGTCCCAAGTCAGGGTTGGGATGGATATTGGGTCTAACAGAGTCAAGGTTGGGGATCAAGTCCCTATTCAAGGTTGGGGTTAGGTCAAATCTTTGGTCAAGTTGGGTCTCAGGTTTAAGTTGGCGTGGGTTTTATCGAGTGAGGGTCAGACACAAAGGCTACCCTTCACAGATAGTGGGGGAAGGTGGATCTGAGTAAAAGGTGAGCCCAATCCATTTTAGATTTGCTTATATCAGCCCAAATTACCCATTTAACACCCCTAAACTCTTTAAGTTATATGTTAATTTTCCAGAAGAAAAAAAATCATTTAGTAGGTAAGGGCTTAACTTATTTCAAATCCAAGTTATGTAGCGATAGTTATTTGTATAATTTTCAGTTTTTTCTTTCTATACGTAAATATGATGAATTCATTCTTATGTAAGATATAAAATGTCCTCTATTTTTTTTCCTAGAAAGGTGCATTTGCTTCAATACATCGGATCTGGTGATTAATTTGTTATAGAATATGATTTCATTATGATTGATTTCAGATTCAGTTCGAGACTTGAGTATTTATATCTCGAAATTGGTTCAAATTCTACTAATACTCAGCATATTGCTCTTTTTCTGTTCAGTGGCAGGAAATTACTCTTTGTTGTGATTTCAACAAGAAATATGAAAAGCATATCAAACTAATAAAGGAAGATATTTCTCACTGATTTGTAAATACAATTTTTAAAGTCCTTACAAGATGGCGATGTGATAGATATTAAAACACTTGTTATCGATAACGAAACTGCACCATCCAAGGTTAGTAAGAACAAACCTCTTGCAATTTCAGCTTTATTCATTGTGTTGCTCTTTAATGAATATTCAAGCACTTGTTTCATTAGGCTGGGTTTGCTGGGGATGATCTCCATAGACTGTTTTCAAAAGTATTGTTGGTTGTCCTCGTCATACTGGTGTCATGCTTGGTATGGGACAAAAAGATGCCTAGGTTGGTGATGAAGCTCAGAGCAATAGAGGTATTTTAACTCTGAATTATCCCATTGAACATGGCATGGTAAAAAATTGGGATCATATGGAGAAAATCTGGCATCACATATTTTGCAATGAACTCTGTGTTGCTCCCAAGGAGCTTTCTTTTAACGGAAGTACCACTTATCCCCAAACTAAACAGGGAGAAAATAATTGTTGCGCCGTAATTTTCCTATCTGTAGAAAAAATTACTTTTTAAAATGTTCTAAGTATAAAACAATTTAAGAAAAATACTTATAAAAGAGTTGCCACTTAATTTTTTAAAGAAATTAAAAAAACTTAAAATTTTCAAAGATTTAAACAAAAAAAACCATTTCAAAAAACCAAAGAGGGTTCGGGGTTCAATTTACACTTCGAGAAGGGTTTAAGCATTTGAAGTGCCCGCTAACATGCGGTTGACCTGCGACTTGACTACAATGATTTTTTGACTAATTGTTTGGAAAATGATTTGACATAAAAATATATATATAATAATTGAAATTATTTGATTAATTTTAAGAAAATAGTTAAACCAAAAGCAATTTTTTATTTTTTAAGAAAATAGGACCTTAATTAAACATTTGAATTTGAGACAAGTAATTAAAGACGACAATTAGAATTTTAACAAAAACTAGATTAGTTGGTTTTTATTTGAATCATTTTTTAAAAGTATGAAAATTATTTTAAACTAATAAGTGTTTTTACTAATATTATAAATGAAATTACGAGAGTTGACGAGATTTTGTTAAAAACCAAAACAACATAGAGAAACAGTCCGTCTTTTGGGGAATTTAATTAGGTTGATAACCATTCTAAAGTTAGAGTTAAACAACAATAATAAATAATCACAATTAAATAATTAGAGAGTACAGAAGAAATCGAATTTGGGCCTCCTTTTGAGCCAATTTCGTTGGAATATTTGGGTTTTTGCCCAATCCCCTTTTTGTATACACTGGCTGTATATCAGTGTATATCAATATGTAATCAGCATGTATCTGCTGTATATTGGCCCATTTCCCTGCACACTGAACTGTAGATCAAGTGTATATAACCCACTTCAGCCTCGGCAACCTGTGATTCCAATTTTAGCTTTGTATCCGCTACATTTGACCTGTATATCATTGTATACGGCTGTATACAACATGTATACAAGCCATTTTCAAACTTTTCGGGCACCTGAAATATTGATTTCGGCCATATTGTCTGTTTCCAACCTATTTCGTTACTTTGGATGACTCAATAGAGAAGAATGGAGCCTCTATAGCTCATTAGAAATGCAGAGGGAAGATATTTGAGTCTGATTTAGACTCCACACGAGTTGAAAATACAAAAATAAAGATATATAGGAGTTAGCACCCAAAATAAATATTGCAATAATGCGTCTAAACTATTCCTCAATCAAAACAATGAAAATTCAAAGAGAAAGAATATGCAACAACAAGTATAGCAGTGGCTAAAATCATGTAAAATTAGCAAAAATTAATTAAGCAGAAGACATTATCCTAAGTAAATTTAACCACTATAATAAACACTAACAGCTTACCATTCAGCTTCTAAGTAGTAACACAAAATAATCAAAGCTAACACTTAATGTTTGCTGTGAGCAAGCTTAAAAAAAAAAAAAAAAAAAAAAAAAAAAAAACTACCAAACTAAGAAATTAAAGTTTGAATACTACAAGGGATTAAGGGAGAGGGTTCACATGCTAACGATTTGGTTAATAAACAAAGATCATAGTATTCAAACTGTGATTAAAACCATCAAACTTAACAAAATATATAGATTTACACTACAACAAGTCACCACCACGTCCAAACACACACACACCGCAGGTTACGAGACAATCATTTGAGAAAAACAGGAGGAGACTAAACAAGAGATAGAGAGATTTTAGGGAGAAAAATGGACTTTGGCAGATTCACTACTATGAATTAATAAGAAGCAGAGTGAGAACAAAAATAGAAAATCAATCAACAATTTCAAACTTTGCACGGACGAAAACAGTATGGGCAATGAGAGAAACAACAATAGCTTAATAAACTTGAAAGCTACAATCGATAAAGGCTACATCTTTATAGAACAGGAAAGAGGGATTACCTTTTCTAGAGCTGCGAAACTAGGACAACGAGAACGAGCGATTCCACTACTCTATTCGAATACTAACGGCAAGTTAAGAAAATCCAAGCGGCGATCTTCTCGGAACTTAGAATCAGAAAATTTTTAAGTGTAAAATCGCTATTGCCAAAGAACTCAGACTTAAAAAAAACCCTTTTGTAAGCTATTTCGTGTATGACCCCAAAATCAAAAAAAAAATTCCTCCTCCCTCTGCGCCCCCTAACACCAAAGAAGAAAAAGCTTTATATAGAGGAATTTGGTGTTGATTTAGGGGGGAAATCCGTTGGAATTTCAAACAAAAAAAATCAGTTTCTTCTACTCTTTTCGAAGCAACAATGGAAGGATTTCAAAATCCCTTGAAAAGGGGGAAAAGGGACGTGAGGGTGATAGATTAGGTTGCTAGGGTATGGGTTCTTGCAGATGATCACGTTTCTGGGTTCTCCGCGATTTTCGCTGATTTAGGCGTGAAGAAGAAGAACGTATGGGCAGTAGGGTCGGATTTTTGCTAGACTGCTCTATTTGCAGCATTTCTGGGCTTTTCAGCGGTGATGGACTGATGGAGAAGAAAAGTAGGAAGCAGGGGTGGGGGTCGTTTGGTTTTGTGAAGGAAGAAGAAGGCGCAGGGGTGGCGGTCATTTGGAGTTGTATTGTTGTTGTATGTATTGTTGGGAATGGGCTGGAATGGGTTTGAGGGAAGTGGGCTGAAATTAAAAAAAAAATATTTGAATTGAGGGAATTTGATGTGGGCCATTTGGAAAAATGGCCCAAATAGGAAAGGGGTTAAATCCTTTTAACACATTGGATTTAATTTAGATGAATTAACATTAATTAATTATCGAGCTTCTTAGTCTTAACAAAATAAAATAATTAATTTAATTATAAATTAATTAATATAAACTATTACTTAAACCAAACTAATTGACAAAATATTTAACTAAAGCTAAAGTTATTTTAAAGGAATTTTGAATATTTATAAATATACAGATTATATACATAGTTATTTAAATCATATACATTATTTAGAAATGACAAAACTATAACTTTCACTATTTTTTGAAATCTTATAAAGCTAATTATTTTATATCATTAGAAATCGAAGAAGCTTGATAATTAATTTAAATTGTGAAGGGTCAAAATTGGGTGTCAACAATTACCAAAATCATGTTTGAGAAATTCAATGTTCCATCCATGTATGTTGCAATTCAGGCTATTCTCTCTCTGTTTGGTAATGATCGCCTAACTGGTAGACAGAAGAGAAGAAATACTGGTTCTCTACTATTTAATATTAGTCAGTCACTAATTTCATTTGTTATTTTTCAACCAGGCATTATGCTTAATTCTGGTGATGGTTTGACCCACATGGTACCCATCTCTGAGGGTCATGCACTTCCCCGTACTATCTCATGGTTAGTTATTGGTGGTTGTGATCTTACTGATTATTTATGGGAGCATATCAGAGAAGGTTTTGCATGTAACGTAGAGATAGAAGAAAATATTAGTTGGCGTATGAAGGAGACAATTACTTGTGTTGCACTGGATTTTAAACAGGAGATTGAAAAGTCAAAAAACAGATTTGAGCTTCCTGATGGACAACTCTTTTATATTGGTGCTGCGGGTTTCCAACGTCCTAAAGTCCTATTTTAGCCATCATTGGTCGGAAAAAGACCGATATGAATCCATGAAAAAGTCTACAATTCAATCCTGAAAAGTGATGTTGATATTAGGAAGGATTTATTTGCAAACATTATGCTTAGTGGTGACTCAACTATGTTTCCTGGCTTGGAAGAACGTATGAGTAAGGAAATCACTGCTCTTGCTTCAAGGGGCACAAAGATCGAGGTGATTGCACCACCTGAGAGGAAGTACAACACCTGGATAGGAGGATCAATTCTAGCCTCCCTCGATACTTTCAAAAGAGTTAGTTTCTTCTTACTTTATTTGACTAATCAATAAATCAATCTTTCAAGTCTTAGTCTCGAATGATTGGTTCTAACTATGAATGTCTTCTTGTTAACTTCTTTTAAGCTCAAGGGATTCAACACTAATAACTACATCCTATGTAGATGTTGATAATGAAGGACGAGTATGATGAATATGGCCCCTCAATTGTCCACAAGAGGTGTTTCTAAGCTTTTGTGAGAACTTAAAATCCTCTACCGTTAGTTCAGGGACCAGTAGCATAAAGATTGAGCAGTTTGTTTTCGGTTTTCCTTGCTTGGCTTGGATTGCTTTCTTTGTAACTTAGCTGGTATATAGGAAAGTGATAATAATATAACGTAGATTCTTAAGAAACAATTATGAACTTGGTATTGGAGTACAACCAGTCGAGAACTAGCTTAAGTAGGATCTTGTAGAGGTAATGTTTTCTGTACTAAACAAGATAGAGGTCAATGTCAAAACCACATCACCACAGAGGTGAATGCCTAAGTGAATGAATGTGACTTTCAAGAATGAACAAGTAATTAAGCATCAGGGGCTAAAATATTGAGGAGTTGGATATCACTACAACCCGTAAGCTTCAAGGTAGAGAGCAATGGAGCCACGAGGGCTTTATTCTCCAATATTTGATCATAAATAATATGCCTTAGATCAATGGTCACAAGATTCAAGGCAACTTGAAGGTACAATTTGTTATCTTAAAATATCTCAATTGTCATGACGAAGAGTCGAATAGGAAAGAAGACAAAGGTTTTGGATGGCAAGTTCCTAAACACCTCCGGTAGAGACATGAAGCAACGAATGACCGATATCTGAATTACTCAAATCAACACTCAAAATATCGAGAACAAACTTGATAATAGAGCCATTGTGTTGCAAGAGGATTTTGTAGACAATGTTAGCGACTGCAAATAATGTGGTGATGTACGTGTTCATGTCGCTTTGAAGTAATTTGAACAATTTCACCATGTCTTTTCTCTACCTAGTTATAAAAAGTTACATTATTGATCTTGAAATGATAGTTTCAAACATTTGACTCCGTTTGCCCTATGGGCAAACTTTAAGGTAAAACTTGTCGAAACTATTCTAGAAAGTTCAATTTATGTTATACTAAATAAATTATTGAGTTATCTCTATGGTATGATTTTTCAAAGTAAATGGTTGCATCCATTCATTGACACCAAGACTTTGCCTCAGTCATCTAAATGACTAAGAAAAAACATAAAAAATAGAGTAAAAAAGAGGGTTAGTTTTACCCCAAACACATGATTTTATGCTACATAAAACACAAATCGATATTTTTCAAGTTTTATTAGAAATGAGAAACAACATTTTTCATATCTTTATCTATTCAATATAATAATTCATAAAAATATCAAAAAATAAGTTAATCTATACTAAACATGATTAACACAATCTGTTAACAATTCCGAAGCTTTCATGAATTTCAACATTATCAAAACTAGAAAATCAAAGCAACAAATCATATCAAAAGAGAGAAAAACAAAGATAATTAGCCTTAAATTATATTTATTGAGTAATTTGACAAAATGAAATTTCAAAGAATTAAAGGAAAAAAACACTACTTACCTTGACTCTACCAAATTAGGCTGAGTTTGGATGAAATAACAATTTAAGTTGGGAACTGGGGCAAAGATATGTAATGTCAATTACTCAATTATATTTATATATTGCTATGTTAACTTGCCTATTTTGTCCCTTAAATATAATCTTGAGCATCTTTAATTCATTCCTTTAATTTTAACAAAGTAGAGCACTTTTGGTCAAACATAACTAACAAATGGACTTGAAACGACGAAACTAAAGTGTCCATCAGAAAATACATTGAATTGAAAAATATCGAAACTCTTTTACTCATGACTTGGAGCACACATGATGGACATCAAATCTGCTTCCGCTTGAAGGTCATGTTCAAAATCAACCAACACTAAATTGTATAGTCAATGTATAATTTCTATGACTTTTGGCAAGCTATATTGTATAATCAGACTTTTGACTATTTTTTATATAAACAAAACATAGCTATATTTGTTGTGAACTAATTACTTTATTGTATATATTTGAAACTAGTCATTTGAAATATAAGTTGGATCAGGTCAGGTCTATACATTTTTTCCCTTTTCTAATTTTTTAAAAAAATTAACTCTTAGTTATTTCTTAAATGTTAATTATTCTTGAAAATGACAAACACTCTAAATTAAAGATCATACCTTAAAAGGAAAGTTCAAAATTTAGAATGTTTGTAATTCTAATCTCTTAAGATACTAGTTTCTAAATTAATAAAATTATACATATCCACTAAATTTATTAATATAAATAAAGAGTTTAAATTAAAGCTATCAAATTCAATTGAACTCATAATTGATTCACTAACTTCACCACTTATTATGATTAGAGAAGATATAATAATATAATAGGGACATTAATTCATAGAGGTTTAAGGATAACTTTTTATTTAAACTTGCCAATGAAGTCAGACCAAGCTAACCCGACCTTCTAAAATTGAGGCCTTACACTAATCTCGGACCAAACTCACCTTTAGGGGTTAGGGGCCAATTGGGAGTGAAAAGTGGAATCTCATCATCCTCTAATGTATTGTATTGTTAGTTTAAATATAATGTTTGTTTTGATTGTTACTTAAACTCATCGTTAGGTATCAACGAAAAGATCCATTTTATGTAACGGCCTATTTTGTGTAACAGACTATTTTGTGTGATCGCATTGTTACCTTCATGTGTTTCTTCTTATTTGTCTTTTTTATTATTTAATAACTATATTTATCTTTTACCCTACATTTTCAATTTTTCATAGTAGCTCTATCTCTCACCCAACTTTTCTTGTAGGTTTATCAATCAAATTATGGATGTGTGACATTATGTAACGATGGAGAACAAACAATCTATCCAAATTAAACATTATATTTGTTAAAACAATACAATGCAGTACTATACAATACAATACATTATGAAATAACATGTAACAACCATCCAAACAAAGTTTTGTGCATCCACGTTAATCTCCAAAATTGGTGAGCTTAACAACCCTTTCTTGACTGGTGAGTGGAACAATCATATAAATTAGTTAGTTCTAATACATGTAATCTGATTTTTGGCACAAGAACCGTAAAACATCTTGGTGCCTTCCTTCTATCACGGTTTCAACTGAAAATGATAACGACGAGTATGGTATGATTTTATTTAGTATAGTGGGTCGTGTTTGCGTTAAAAAAGAGAATTAGGTAATTTCAATTGAAATTGGATATTTGTGCAAATTTTGGGTTTTCCGACATAGAGGCACAGGTGATGAGTTTGCAAACACGGGGTGTAAATGACCGTATGGTATAACAGAGGGTAAAATTAGCTATTAAATAAATGTTGAGGGGTAATTTTGTCCCTGCTCTCTTCATTATTTGACAAATGCTTAATGCAACTATCGACATTTTACCCATGTTGAATTTTGCTTATTTGACATAAAATCTATTGACGTGGAACCAAATTATAAGCAAAAAAACATTGGTAAAACACCTTCAAAGCATAGACATTGAAATTCCAAACAAGTCGCTAATTTTTTTTAAAATTTAAAAAAATACCCCCACTTACAGCAAATACAGCAAATACGTCAACGAAGAGGTACCTGCCTCTAAGCCTTTTATTAGTATACCAAATGAATTGCTTATTCGAAAAAGGGCCACTTCATGGTTCAGTTTTCAGGAGAATTACTTGATTCACGAAGAAAAATCTAACGCAATCGTACTCATCATTTAAATACTTTATCAATTGAGACGCTACAGTTTACATGTAATGAATGTTTTTCAACTCACAGATATGGAGAAGGTAGTCTAAAAGCTTCTGTTAAAAAAAAGTAATAAAAGCCAACCCTCAAAGGTTGGGCGAAGGTAGAAAGGAAAAAGTTGAGCCTTAATAGCGAGATACGGCAAAATTTAGAGTATGGCTTTATTGTCTCTAGATTGATATTTCACTAGCAGGCGATTTCAGGAACCCTGGCTGAATTTCCGGCCAGTCATCTTCTCCGATTCATGCAGCATGTGATTTATAAGCCCTCTCGCGGCACTGTAACACCATAAGAAAACAATGGAACGCATCCAATCAGAATGTGGTTCATGATGTGAACAGGCTCCAAGTTATAATCGTTTGAAAATTCCCACCAGTTTGGAAGGACATCCATTTTATTGAAAACAATAAAAGCAAAAACAACAAGACGGAATGAACTTACTCATCCTTCAATTTCTGAATTTTATCTGGATCAGTCTCATGCATATGTTTTTTGAACTGCTGTCTCACCATACCAACAAGAAGTTGTGTGTTATGTTGCTGCAAATTAAGGACAGAACAATATAAGTAGCTACTTCTCAAGAGACGGTCAAATTTATCTGAAATACTGTAAACAAAATGACAGTTCCATGCAATAGAATAAAAAACAAGCCTAGCTCTTGCACATGTGCTTTTGGTTCTACAATTTCACATAATTTTTTTATTATTTTGATCAAGCAATTTTTCACATAGTAGGTTTTATTATTTTGATCAAGCAATTTTTCAAATAGTAGGTTCTATCATGCCCCAACGTCCAGTTAAAACTCCAAGCTCTTTAACATGTAAAAAAGATAAATATATGACAACTTGCATTCTTGTCTTTTGGGGGGAGGGGGGAGAAGAGGTATGGGATTGGGCGTGCGAAATTGTCGAGGCACTTCTCAAATCGGTACATCTTTATTGCTGATGTAAGTAAAACTGAGCAATATATTAAAGGACTTAAAGACCATGGGGTTCACTTGAGGGTGTGAGAAAGGGAAATGTGTCATGGAGTTGATAACTTAAGATGGAAGTGAAGAAATTAATACCCAACAGAATCTCAACCTGAGATCACATAAACAAATTGCGCTTAGTATCAACCACCTTAATCATGCATTTGAATTTTAAGGACCACATGAAAGGATAATCAAACCTAAGTGAATCGTGGGCAAAAGAAGACTGGAAAACTTTATCGACAACAACCAACACAACTGATAGAATTTTAGAGCAGCATAAAGAAGAAAAACGTACCTTACTGCCAATGTATTTTGCTCGTCGTAGACATTCTCGATAAAGCTAAGAGACAATAGCAAAAAGAAAGAAATGCATACTTAAATCACTTTGAAAGCAATTCTAGAGGCTGCAGATATTCAAATAGCTAACTATTAAATGATACTTACTCGGATGGCGTTGTTGGCAAGTTCAGGGGGTAATGCTGTTTGGAGAGATGGCATTATGCAACTCAATTCAAACGGTTCCTATAGAAAAAAAGAGATGTAAGCCCTGTTTGAATGAGGGGATTTGTTTTTTCAAGATTGATTCCAATCAAATGAATTCAAATCTCCATGATTGAAATACTTGAAATTGGAAACTAAAATGTATTAACCAACAATTTGCACACCTTACATTTTATTGTTTGGAAAGGAAAAATAACTATGTCATAAAATTACATGTTGTGGACGTACTAACTTCTCAAAAGTTCTCAACTATTCATCCAAAATTAGTTCTAACTTGATCAACCAAACAATTGCCCCAATTGTTGTTTCACTATGGTGGAAGGTGAATGTGAGGAACAACAAACACAGTTTCTGAGAACAAATTCTAAGCAAACACACTCATACAGACACAACACTGGAGTAAAAAGATTCATTTGATTCTAGTTTTAGAAATTAGACAAGTTCTAACAGATAATCAAATCATTTGTTTTTCTTGATAGCAGAAGAGAAGAGAGGAGAGAAAACAAATAGAAGAAACATACAGTGGCTTTATCGGAGAAAGAAGCAACAGAGCCTGGGTAGTATCAATAGGAGTTCATCAAATTAAAGAAGGTGCAACTGAAGAGGAGTGTCAAATTGGACATTCTCACAAGTCAGATTGGGCTATTAAAACATGACAGATTAACTTGGAATCTTGGACACAACCCAAATTATTCTCGTACTGAGTAACACTAGTTTCGGTATTCCAGTAGTACAATAACCCAGCACTATAATCAATTAAGCCCTTCCAAGATTGCGATAAAGTTGAATCATCTGGTGCATAACAAAATCCTAAGGAAGCCATAACAGCATCAACAGTTGCCACACTTAAGCTACCTAAGGCAATTCATGAAAAAAGTCATATGAATTGACCAGATACAATGACAAGCAAAGGATACTGTAGTACGGAGTAAACAAGACTATGCTAACAAGAATACGATTATCAAGTAAATCAAATAATAACTAAACAGATATTCCCAATGAAAACAATCCAAAGTCCAAACCCAGATTGCTATTCCACAAGGGCATAAAAATTCCAGATGACAGCTCATGTCTATCGAGTTGAAGTACAAAGACGTTTCTAGCAGTCTCAACCCCATATCGGCTATGAATGATCAACTTGTAATATTAACCCCTTAACTACCAAGATAGGGAACCGATATCCATGAATCTATTTCTTTAGCTTCAAGTCAATCAACTTTACAAGCCTCCCCCTCCCCCTTTTTTCTTTTCCAACAACTCAAAAACCAAAATCAGAAACAAAAACAATACGACACAGAAAATAGTGTAAACTCATAGTCCGACAACCAAGAAAAAAATAACTTTGCTAATCTTTTGTAAGGATTCTTGAAATTATAAGCCGTTGGAGCTAAACAGACCATGCAAACTGGATTGGAAGGTCAATATGAAAGAGAGGGCATCAACTAAACTAAATTTGTTGTATTAAGATACTCAAACCTAGAAGAATATCCCAAACACAACACTTGAAGCGAAAAAAAAAAAAAAAATTCTTTAGTGAACCACCAAATCTAAATATCCCAACTAGTTTTATGGATAACATAGGACTCTTACTTCATTACACAACAGAAAAAAATAATTAAAAAGCAAAAACACGCACAAACAGACGCAAGTACTTGACTACAACAACAAAATTGATCTGCAGAAATCAAACCTTCGCCGAATTTTATTGTGCGCCGAGCTCTGTTTTTGTATCAGGGGGAGTGAAAAGGTGCTGACTGTAGAGGATTGGATGCTAAATTTGAAGGTTAGGGTTCAGATCTTTCAAGAAGAGAATTGCCTACTTGCTGGACAAGAGGATTGGATGCTTAATTTGAAGGTTAGGGTTCAGATCTTTCAAGAAGAGAATTGCCTACTTGCTGGACCATTAGTTAAATATGAACCTTCCGCGATGTTGGCTAGAACTAGTGTAGAAAACAGGTGGGTTGGATCAGATATGGGCAGATTAAAATGAATTGGATAAAAAATGGTTACATTATCCAATCCGCCCATACTTAATATGGATATAAAATGGGTTGAAATTGTCAAACACCAGAAAATAAGAATACCAAGCGACCCTGTTAGGTGCATTTTGATTCTTTGCCAGATCCAACTAAAGATCCCAACTTCTTTTTGGAATCAATAGCACTGTAAAGTGTAAACTATAATTCAATGCAAAAGCTAAGCAAAACTTGTAGTTTTACACAAATCATAAACATAATCATCTAGCAATTGGACTTTGAACACTTATCTAAATGGGTATTCAATTATGTTATTTCATTCAACCATGAATCCGCCTTATAATCATGACCACAATAATTACACTTCGCTCTATCAACTCTGTTAGCATCTTTGAACTTCTAAAAATGTTCCCAAGCACTTGGTTTAGATTGTATGGTTTCTCTTTTCTTTGTACCTATACTAGTAGTTTCAACCAAATTTGTAGGTGAAGAAGTAAGTTCACTTTCAGTTAAACCCACCTCATTTACTCTACTTTCAAGTTCTGTCATCTATGAATAATTGAATGAAAAGAGAATTAAAAAATGCAAACAGATATACAGATTATAAATTCAACATTGGGATATCTAATTCATCTAATGCTTTATAGTTTCTATGCCAAAAACCTCTCAAGAATATAGAGCAATCATCTATCCAATCAATGCTTATACATTCCAACCGTAGGCATACATGTAGTAAACTGAAAGAAGGCAGAATCTCAGTGTTTAGCGCTCATTGATTCGAATAATCCTCATTAAGCATGAAAGGAGACAGAATCATAGTCGAAACTGCAATTTCGAAGTGTCGAAGTACATTCAGAATCGAGTAATTTATTTCAACAGTCAATAAATGAATAGAATCTCAAACATGTGAATAATCGAACTCAAGGATTCAAGCCTTCAACAAGCAGAAATTGAACTCAGTACCCACGGCTTCAAAGCAAAAAACAGGAGTAGTATTTATTTAACCTAAGGACATGGAAGTCGAAACTTAAGATTCAGAGATACAAATCGAATTCACGGCTTCAAAAGCGGAAACACGCTTTGAATTAGTATGGATTTAACTATGGCGATTTGTTTTCAACAGATATTTCTCAATCTTCAGTTATTTCTTTTGAAGGAAAACAAATTAAACAATGATGAAATTTACTTCACAATGATGAAGACGACGAGCAGCGGCAACGGCAATCAGCCGCAGCGGGCAGAGACTCTCAGCAAAGCAAGATGAAAATTTTGAAAAATGGGACTTTTTGGAACCCCAGTCTAAAGTCTCAACTCTATGGCCTCGTTTGGTGCAAAGATAGTATCAAATAGTCCTGGAATTAAATTATAGTACCACTTAGGGGTCGTTTGGTATGAATTAATTATGATAGGATAAATTATGATGAAATTAGTTATGATGTGATAAGTTATAATGAGATTATTTTTTATTGAGTGTTTGGTTTGTTGTTCAAAATAATAAATTTTAAGAACAATTTTTTGTTTACAAAAATACCCTTCATGAATATAAAAAGTGATGTAATAAAAGGGTTGAAAGAGACAATTTTGTCATTTACTTATTTTATCTCGGGATTACTATACCACTCAAAGGGAAGGATAACTTATCCTAGTACTAATTATTAATTCCGGAATAAGTTATCCTGAACTTGTGAACCACACAACAAATTAAGTGATACTACAATTTAAACCCATGACTATTTGGTATTATCCTTCACAGCAAATGTCCCCTTAATTTGTTGTTTGGTTGGCAAGTCCAGGATAACTCCCGAAATTAATAATTAGTATCGTGATAAGTTATCCCTCCCTTTGGGTGATATAGTAATTCCTGGATAACTTGTCTCGGAATAAAATAAGTAAATGACAAAAATGTCCCTCCCGAAAAATGTCTCTTTCAACCATGAGGGAGGGATCATGGATCAAATTGGAAGTCAAATTTGTTACTATTACAGAAGGATGAGTTTCAGGTTAAAAAATTTGATTATCAGTCATTTCATCAAACATTGGGGGTGGATTATCAGGTAGATTTTGAAATTCACAAGCCCAAATCTTCCATAAAAAGGGTCTGTATTAACAATATTAGTTAATCAATCAACTAAACTTCAATCCTAAACTAATCAAGCCAGCTATCAAAATTCTCTACCACTATTAGAAGGTTCACTATAGTTAAAACTATTTACACCGTCGACCAAACATAACCCTCTTCATAACATCCGAGTTCTGGACCGGAGACTTTGTGAAACTCGCATAGGCAAAACTACCTGTTTCAAAAATGAACCAAACCATATACAAAGAATGCCACAATGATTAAGTTTTTAGTACACAATATGGTGGAAGGTGAATGTGAGGAAAGAAGAGAGGAGAGAAAACAAATAGAAGAAACATACAGTGGCTTTATCGGAGAAAGAAGCAACAGAGCCTGGGTACCATCAGTAGGAGTTCATCAAATTAAAGAAGGTGAAACTGAAGAGGAGTGTCAATTTGGACATTCTCACAAGTCAGATTGGGCTATTAAAACATGACAGATTAATTTGGAATCTTCGATACAGCCCAAATTATTCTCGTACAGAGTAACACTAGTTTCGGTATTCCAGTAGTACAATAACCCAGCACTATAATCAATTAAGCCCTTCCAAGATTGCGATAAAGTTGAATCATCGAGTGCATAACAAAATCCTAAGGAAGCCATAACAGCATCAACAGTTGTCATACTTAAGCTACCTAAGGCAATTCATGAAAAAAGTCATATATGAATTGACCAGATACAATGACAAGCAAAGGGTACTGTAGTACGGAGTAAACGAGACTATGCTTACAAGAATACGATTATCAAGTAAATCAAATAATAACTAAACAGATATTTTAAATGAAAACATTCCAAAGTCCAAACCCAGATTGCTATTCCACAAAGGCATAAAAATTCCAGATGACAGCTTATGTCTATCGAGTTGAAGTACAAACACGTTTCTAGAATTCTCAACCCCATATTGGCTATGAATGATCCACTTGTAATATTAACACCTTAACTACCAAGATAGGGAACCGATATCCATGAATCTATTTCTTTAGCTTCAAGTTAATCAACTTTACGAGCCTCCCCCCCCCCCCCCCCACCTTTTTTTTCTTTTCCAACAACTCAAAAACTAAAATCAGAAACAAAAACAATACGACACAGAAGAGAGTGGAAACTCATAGTCCGACAACCAGGAAAAAAATAACTTTGCTAATCTTTTGTAAGGATTCTTGAAATTATAGGCCGTTGGAGCCAAACAGACCATGCAAACTGGATTGGAAGGTCAATATGAAAGAGTAGGCATCAAATAAACTAAATTTGTTGTATTAAGATACAGTAAATTCTTTATAAATTAATATAGGTGGAACCATGAAATTTTATTATTTTATAGAGATATTATTTAATCGATAACTTAATATTTATTAATATAAAGAACGATTTGAGATTTAATGAAGGTTAATTTTGATTATATCAAAATCATTGTATCTTACTAATTTATATATCATATTTATCGATTTCACATAAAAAATTATACATAAAGAACAACAAATACATTAAAATCATTATATCTTACTAATTTCAACCTTTGTGATGCTGGGATAAAAGATCTTTTAAGATGTATTATCGTAACGACTTTTATCGTACGATATTAGAAGTCTATAAAGTGGGTCAAATTGATCCAGCAAAGATTAATTTTTTGGATGCTATCAGTTTTGTAATCCCTGCTTGGACAGCAAATGTACAGCAAGAGACAATAGCAAATTGTTCTCGACACTATAAAAATTTGTTCGGGGATGCAATCTCAGAGAATTTGAATGAACCTACTTGTGAAAATGTCATTCATGAACTTGAGGTCATGATTAATGATCTAGGTTACCATAATAAAATGGATATCAATAACTTGCTGGATTATCCGGGTGAAAGTGATACATGTTCACATGTCGAGAGCTTAGAAATAATTGTGGATACCATCGGAAAAAGCAATGTTGATGATAAAGTTGAAGATGATACTATACCTTTGGAACCAGTTACGCGTAAAAAAGTACTTATTGCATCTAGAACTTTTCACAATTTTATGGTGCAGTTCAAGAAGACAACACCGGAGCTCTTGGATGCAATAAGAAAAGTTAGAGATGAGCTTCAACTAGATTATTTTAAGAAAGAACAAAACACAATAGAATCATATTTCACTAAATTGTCTTAGATATATTTGTACCTTTTAAAGAATTATTAATTTATGATATTAATGGGACCATATATTTATATAGGGGTCTTCTTGAAATATGTATTATCTTATTATCTTATCGAAATTGGTGATTTTTTCCATTGGCCCAAGTCGGGACCGGAGGAAAATATTATTTTAGAGAGATTATTAATTTATCGAGTATTAATTTATAGAGGTTCTACTGTTCTCAAACCTAGAAGAATATCCCAAACACAGCACTTGAAGCAAAAAAATAAATAATAGAAGATGCACATCATGTACATCCACAATTTAGAAAATGTCAAATTAGTTATTGCATGGATATTAAATTAAGAAATATCACTAATAGGTTCATATAGGAGTGAGTATAAGTTAATATTGATCGATAATAGCTGATAGGCTTAATTATTCAATATAAGATTATCAAGAAATTGAAATATATAAAACTCAAAGGTCCATCTTTGACACTTATAACAAGACAAATATATTCCATCAACATCTTAATAAGAAAATAAAAGAACTGTTTCATGATGAATTGTATTATTTTCAACATTCTATTTAGAAATGTTCATACCAAGTTATCTATTTTATATTTTTTAATTTAATTTTTTCTTATTTGTTTGGTAAATGGTCAAGCATATGAATTTTTTTTCTCACTTAGAAAGCTCATTCCTAATGTGGACATCGCTTAGTTACCCAAAAATGTTTTAACATTGTTGATAAGTTAGCGAACAGGTGCACAACATGAAGAGGAAGCGGACCTAACTGTCAATGGCTCAAGTTGGGTTATGTTTTTAAATCACTTAAAATAGAATGTTTCACTTGTCAAGGGGTCAATTTGGGTTAGGCTAAGATGACCAAATTGCACACTCATCTTCGTATTATTTATTTCTTTCTTCATGTTCCCTCTTTCTCAAGGCCAACGAATATAGAGTTAAACATGTTTTTTGTTAGATCAATTAAACCATATTAGGTTTGGATTTAATCAAAGTGACCATATCCTCCTTTGTATGGATTCCAACGTGGCTAATATTTGTTTTCACTGACACTACTTAATAAGTAGATGTGGCTTCGATCTGCCATCGACTATCAACTTGTCTATGAATTATATACAAAATTAAGGTTTCTATTGTGCATTTGAGTTGTGTTAACTTAAAACATACATGGTTAAATCTCATACATACTGCATATATAGATATGTTGGAACTTAAATAATTTTCATCAACAATAAGAATTGGTTTAAACTGGAATCTTCCTCAAACGCAAAACAATAGAATTATCACTAAAACAAGTAATGTCTACAAAACTGTTGTTGAGCATTGAATATTTGTTCTCCGTAATTTAAACAACATCAACATCACAATAAAGAGTAGTACATATTAGTTGTTGAGCATTGAATGTTTGTTCTTCATATTAATTCATCATTTTCTTTTCTTCAAAAAATTGAGCTCCAAAATAATCTTGAATTACTTTGTATAACAAGGTGAAAACAATAGTTCGTCGTATAACCAAGTGAAAAGTTGTTTTCTTTTATCTTTTTCATCTCATTAATTAATGAGACGAATTTCAAATATTTTGCTTGATAGATTATATTTCTATATCATCAAATGGTCCAAGTTTCTTAAAATGTAAAAAAATATTATTACTATTGTAGAATAAATAAATGCATGGCGGCAAACATAGGGATTTTGTCTTAATTAATTCCATGAGTAAGAAAATTTTAATTTCAATCTCTTTCGCCTACTAACATTTCAAATCTCTCTTACTCATAATTATTAAGATACGAAAAACACTTTAGAATTACTATTCTCTTCGTTCATATTAGTTTCTCACTTTTTATTTTACACCATTTCTAAGAAATTATAAATAAAAATATAATTTTACTAATTCACCCTTTACGAAATTTCTTGAAAACTTTACAAACAAACACTACTAAAAATACAGTGAATACAAACCTACAAATACCGACCTCCGGAGGTTGGTATTCCCTGTAATTCCGACCTAAAACCGACATCCCATCTTAGGTCGGAAAAAGCTTGGTCGCTATTCAATACCGACCTCTGGAGGTCGGTATTTACTGACCTCTCGAGGTCAGTTTTTATTTTAACTCAAAAAATTCATTATTTTATTTTCCGACTTCCTGATGTCAGTTTTATATTTTTTTTATCTTTTATTTTTATTATTTTTGACTTCCTGAGGTCAGAATATTTATTTCTCATATTTTGCAATACCGACATCCGGATATCGGTATTTGTTAATATTTTTTATTTTTAATATAATCTTAATTTTTAAATTCCAACTTTTGGATGTCGGTATTTTTACTTTTCATTTTTGAGATTCTGACTTCCGGAGGTCGTTATTCTTATTTTTTTATTTTTAAGATTCTGACCTCCGGAGATCAGTATTCTTATTTTTTTATTTTTATGATTCTGACCTCCAGAGGTCGGTATTTTTTTTTTTTTTTTGTATTTTTGAAATTTTGACCTCTGGAGGTCGGTATTTTTATTTTTGTATTTTTGAAATTCCGACCTCCGGAGGTCGGTAATTTTATTTTTGTATTTTTTAAATTCCGACCTCCGGAGGTCGGTATTTTGTTTTTCTATTTTTGAAATTCTGACCTCTGGAGGTCGGTATTTTTATTTTTGTATTTCTGTAATTCTGACCTCCGGACGTCGGTAATTTTATTTTTGTATTTTTTAAATTCTGACTTCCAGAGGTCGGTATTTTTATTTTTCAGTTTTGAAATACTTGAAATTGGAAACTAAAATGTATTAACCAACAATTTGCACACCTTACATTTTATTGTTGTGGATAGGAAAAATATATACTTGGAAGACTTACATGACTATGTCATAAAATTACATGTTGTGGATGTACTAACTTCTCAAAAGTTCTCAACTATTCATCCAAAATTAGTTCTAACTTGATCAACCAAACAATTGCCCCAATTTTTGTTTTACTATGGTGGATGGTGAATGTGAGGAACAACAAACACTGTTTCTGAGAACAAATTCTAAGCAAACACACTCATACAGACACAACACTGGAGTAAAAAGATTCATTTGATTCTAGTTTTAGAAATTAGACAAGTTCTAACAGATAATCAAATCATTTGTTTTTCTTGATAGCAGAAGAGAAGAGAGGAGAGAAAACAAATAGAAGAAATATACAGTGGCTTTATCAGAGAAAGAAGCAACAGAGCATGGGTACTATCAATAGGAGTTCATCAAATTAAAGAAGGTGCAACTGAAGAGGAGTGTCAATTTGGACATTCTCACAAGTCAGATTGGGCTATTAAAACATGACAGATTAACTTGGAATCTTGGACACAACCCAAATTATTCTCGTACTGAGTAACACTAATTTCGGTATTCCAGTAGTACAATAACCCAGCACTACAATAAATTAAGCCCTTCCAAGATTGCGATAAAGTTGAATCATCTGGTGCATAACAAAATCCTAAGAAAGCCATAACAGCATCAACAATTGCCATACTTAAGCTACCTAAGGCAATTCATGAAAAAAGTCATATATGAATTGACCAGATACAAAGACAAACAAAGGGTACTGTAGTACGGAGTAAACGAGACTATGCTAACAAGAATAGATTATCAAGTAAATCAAATAATAACTAAACGAATATTCCCAATGAAAACAATCCAAAGTCCAAACCCAGATTGCTATTCCACAAGGGAATAAAAATTCCAGATGACAGCTTATGTCTATCGAGTTGAAGTACAAAGACATTTCTGGCATTCTTAACCCCATATCGGCTATGAATGATCCACTTGTAATATTAACACCTTAACTACCAAGATAAGGAACCGATATCCATGAATCTATTTCTTAGCTTCAAGTCAATTAACTTTACAGGCTTCCCCCTCCCCCTTTTTTCTTTTCCAACAACTCAAAAACCAAAATCAAAAACAAAAACAATACGACACAGAAAACAGTGTAAACTCATAGTCCGACAACCAGGAAAAAAATAACTTTGCTAATCTTTTGTAAGGATTCTTTAAATTATAAGCCGTTGGAGCTAAATAGACCATGCAAACTGGATTGGAAGGTCAATATGAAAGAGAGGGCATCAAATAAACTAAATTTGTTGTATTAAGATACTCAAACCTAGAAGAATATCCCAAACACAACACTTGAAGCAAAAAAAAAAAATCTTTAGTGAACCACCAAATCTAAATATCCCAACTAGATTTATGCATAACATAGGACTCTTACTTCATTACACAACAGAAAAAAATAATTAAAAAGCAAAAACACGCACAAACAGACGCAAGTACTTGTCTACTACAACAAAATTGATGTGCAGAAATCAAACCTTAGACGAATTTTATTGTGCGCCGAGCTCTGTTTTTGTATCAGCAAGAGTGAAAAGGTGCTGACTATAGAGGATTGGATGCTAAATTTCAAGGTTAGTTAGGGTTCAGATCTTTCAAGAAGAGAATTGCCTACTTGCTTGATTGGATGCTTAATTTGAAGGTTGGGTTCAGATCTTTCAAGAAGAGAATTGCCTACTTGCTGGACCATTAGTTAAATATGAACCTTCCGTGATGTTGGCTAGAACTAGTGTAGAAACCGGGTGGGTAGGATCAGATATGGGCAGATTAAAATGAGTTGGATAAAAAATGGTTACATTATCCAATCCGCCCATATTTAATATGGCTATAAAATGGGTTGAAATTGTCAAACACCAGAAAATAAGAATACCAAGCGACCTTGTTAGGTGCATTTTGATTCTTTGCCAGATCCAACTAAAGATCCCAACTTCTTTTTGGAATCAATAGCACTGTAAAGTGTAAACTATAATTCAATGTAAAAGCCGAGCAAAACTTGTAGTTTTACACAAATCATAAACATAATCATCTAGCAATTGGTCTTTGAACACTTATCTAAATGGGTATTCAATTATGTTATTCCATTCAACCTTGAATCCGCCTTATAATCATGACCACAATAATTACACTTCGCTCTATCAACTCTGTTAGCATCTTTGAACTTCTAAAAATGTTCCCAAGCACTTGGTCTAGATTGTGTGGTTTCTTTTTTCTTTGTACCTATACTAGTAGTTTCAATCAAATTTGTAGTTGAAGAAGTAAGTTCGCTTTCAGTTAAACCCACCTCATTTACTCTACTTTTAGGTTTTGTCATCTATGAAAAATTGAATGAAAAGAGAATTAAAAAATGCAAACAGATACACAGATTATAAATTCAGCATTGGGATATCTAATTCATCGAATGCTTTCTAGTTTCTATGCCAAAAACTTCTCAAGAATATAGAGTAATCATCTATCCAATCAATGCTTATACATTCCAACCGTAGGCATACATGTAGAAAACTGAAAGAAGGCAGAATCTCAGTGTTCAGTGCTCATTGATTCGAATAATCCTCATTAAGCATGAAAGGAGACAGAATCATAGTCGAAACTGCGATTTCGAAGTGCCGAAGTACATTCAGATTCGAGTAATTTATTTCAACAATCAATAAATAAACAGAATCTCAAACATGTGAATAATCGAACTCAAGGATTCAAGCCTTCAACAAGCAGAAATTGAACTCAGTTGCCACGGCTTCAAAGCAAAAAACAGGAGTAGTATTTATTTAACCTAAGGACATGGAAGTCAAAACTTAAGATTCAGAGATACAAATCGAATTCACGGCTTCAACAAGCGAAAACACGCTTTGAATTAGTCTAGATTTAACTATGGTGATTTGTTTTCAACAGATATTTCTCAATCTCCAGTTATTTCTTTTGAAGGAAAAAAATTAAACAATGATGAAATTTACCTCACAATGATGAAGATGACGAGCAGCGGCAATGACAATCGGCGGCAGCGGGCAGAGACTCTCAGCAAAGCAAGATGAAAATTTTGAAAAATGGGACTTTTTGGAACCCCAGTCTAAAGTCTCAACTCTAAGGCCTCATTTGATGCAAAGATAATACCAAATAGTCCTGAAATTAAATTATAGTACCTTTTAGGGGTTGTTTGGCTTGAATTCAAGTTATGATGAATTAATTATGATCATAAATTATAATGAAATTAGTTATGATGTGATAAGTTATGATGAGATTATTTTTTATTGAGTGTTTGGTTTGTTGTATTCAAAATAATAAATTTTAAGAACAATTTATTTGTTTACAAAAATACCCTTCATAAATATAAAAAGTGATATAATAAAAGGGTTGAAAGAGACAATTTTGTCGTTTACTTATTTTATTCCGAGATTACTATACCACCCAAAGGGAACGATAACTTATTCTAGTACTAATTATTAATTTCGGAATTAGTTATCCTGGACTTGTCAACCAAACAACAAATTAAGTGGTACTAATTTAAACCCAGGACTATTTGGTATTATCCTTCACACCAAATAACCCCTTAATTTGTTGTTTGGTTGGCAAATCCGAAATAACTCCCGAAATTAATAACTAGTACCAAAATAAGTTATCCCTCCCTTTGGGTGGTATAGTAATCCCGGGATAACTTATCTCGGGATAAAATAAGTAAATGACAAAAATGTCTCTTTCAACCTTTTTGTTACATCACTTTTTACATTCATGAAGGGTATTTTTGTAAACAAATAAATTGTTCTTAAAATTTATTATTTTGAATACAACAAATCAAACACTCAATAAAAAATAATCACATCATAACTTATTCCATCATAACTAATCTCATCATAATTTATCACATCATAACTTGAATTCAAACCAAACGATCCCTAAGGAGCTATTTGGTACAAGGATAAATGGATAACTAATTTTTTGATTAATTTTTAGCATGAATTTATTAAATATTTGGTTATGATAATATTGCGAAATAACTTATCTCGAAACTAGTTATTCCAAAATTATAAATTTATATTTGTTCTACATTGAGGGTCAATAATAATTCTGAGATAATTAATCTAAAATTACTTGTTCCTCGATCAAATGAGCCCTAAGGGGTGTTTGCGTTGTGAAGAAAAATATATAATTGTGTAATATTGTGTATACCATTTTATATATATATATATATGCGACACATATATTTCTAATTTGATAAATTTTATAACGTCTAAATTATGTATTCAATACATCATGAGATATATATATATATATATCATGACGTATTGAATACATAATTTAGACGTTATAAAATTTATCAAATTAGAAATATATGTGTCGCCCAATAGGTTTTTATCACATGTAACTTCTGATTGGACCTCACATACAACTGTTGAGGTTGTGAATATATATAGGTACATTGCTAATAAATATATAGTTAAAATTATTTAAAACATCATCTGATGTGCACCTTGTTAAAACGATTCCTGTATAAAATATTTTAATAAAACTATCATTGACTATCATTATCAGTTTAAATGATACAAAATACAATATACAATATATGATATTGATTTAGTATCAGTTAAATAAAAATTATTAGTCGTAATGACACCAATACAGTATATGATACTGATTTAATATCAGTTAAATGAAAATTATCAGCCGTAATGATATTAATATAGTATATGATACAGATTTAGTATCAGTTAAGCGAAATTATCATCCTTAATAAATGTGGTATGGATTGTAATTATTTATGAGAGAATAGGTATTTCAAGAATTACTTTTGAATTTGTAGTTATTTTAAATTTTATGACCCATTTATAGTAGTTTTCCCTTGAATTTATCTTATCTTCTTTAAATAAAGTAACATGCAAAAACAAAAGCTTATGCTTTGTTTTATAGCAACAATTAAATTAAATTCTTATACACCTCAATAATTGACTCCAAAAAGAAGAGTCCAATCCTTGCAAGACTCCATCATCAGAAAAAGAAAAAAAGAAAAAAAAACGTAGAGTTTAAATATAAACATTTTTAGCTCAGTTTAATTAATAATAACGTTGGGATGGAGAAAGGATAATGCAAACTCTTTTTAAAGCTTATATTAAGTCTAGATTAATGATTTTAAATAGTATTACACACATCGAACATGAATATAAATAGACATATTCAATGTAATCCCATAAAGTGAGGTTTATAGAGCCTAGAGGGTAGAGTGTACATAAACATGATCTTTACCTCAAAAGTAGAGCAATTATTTTTAATAGACCCTTGATGGCTAAAAAAAAAAATGATCTAAAAAAAGAAATAATGAAAATAAGGAAAACAGAGTTACTTTATGCTAGCAAGTTGCGCTAATTCAGATTAATTCCATCTTTAAAGTTGATTGACCTTTCATGTCAAGCTAATGATTTTAAACAGTATTACACACATACATACAAAAAATAAATGACCAGAAAATTGGGCCAGAATTTGGTTAGAAAATTAAAAAAACTATAATATTTTTTTATTTTAAAATAAATTGATCTTTTTTTTTTAATTTTTTTAGTTAAAATGTATTAAAGTTTAAAGGATAAAAATATTTTAAAAAGTGAAATAACATAGAAAAAATATCATTCTGACCAAAAAGATTTTTCCCAAAAAAAATGTTGATAGTTACATTTTGCTTTGATATAAATCCCAAGTTTTTATAGAACTAATTATTAGCCTTATAATATGATGAATGGAGGACCATCAAAAAAGAAGAAGAAGAAGGAATGAAACAAAGATTCTTTAAGGGTGGAAATTAATATATATTATCATATAATGATGCATGCATACATACAAATATTAAGAATACATAGAGACCTATATATATATATATATATATATCCTAGCTATATATAATAACAAAATCTATACACAAAAAAAAAAAAAAAGAACACCAGTATGGCATTATGCCACAATTAATATTTAGTAGTATATATAACTAGATAAAACAGGATTTAGCGACACAAACTCAGTAGCTTAATGATAAAATCCACCGCTAAAGTTACTTAGCAGTAGATTATCAAAAACTATGAATAAGTTGCAGCTAATTTCAGTTTATTTTTTTTCGATTTTAAAGGCCACTAGAACCAATCAATTTTGTCAAGCCATAAGTTATAGCCATGGCCAACCAACCTCCAAACAAAACCCTAGCAGATGACTTGATTGCTGGTGCTTTGCCCAACACAGCTCCTAACCATCCAAACACCATTAAAGCTATGGTGACAGCAGCAACAACAGCTCCAATTCTCACTTTATAATCTCTTATAAAAGATGCAGCCAGTAATGGCACAATTGCACCTACTGAAAATGCTAGAGCTGATGCTGCTGCTGCTTGTGCTGGATTTGGCAAGACATTTTTTTCGTCCTCGTTATTTCCTTTGATTTTATTGCTTCTTTTATTATCTCTCTTCATTTGAGCAACTTCTATATCGAGTTGAGAATAAACGGAGACAAATTCTCCTATAGCCATAGAACATGCGCCGGCCACTAGGCCGGCGAATCCAGTAAGGATCATGACTTTTATGTCCTTTTTCACAGCACCAATTCCCATCATTAATGATGCGGTTGAAACCAACCCATCATTGGCTCCGAGCACAGCTGCTCGGAGCCATTGGGAACGTTTTGAGTAGTCAAACTCTTTTTCTTCTACTTGTTGATGATCTAGGCATATTTGTTGTTGCTCCATGTCATGATTCATAGAGAGAGTGAACTTTGATTCTTGTTGAGTATTATTACTTGCTTGGTTTGATGCCATAGTTGTTTTTTTTTTTCTTTCTTTTTTTTTGGTTGAAAATGTGAATAAAAATGAATTGGAAATAACTAATTTATAGTAGACAAAAGAGTGAAGAACAAGCAGATGATTGTGCTTGACACACGCCAATAATGCTAGGTATTTATAGAAAGAATTTTTTTTTTTGTAGTAGTAGTGGAGGAAAATGTGGGGACTTGTATGAGCACTAACATATAAATTAGTTATTTCCAAGTCATTTTTATTCACATTTTTCATCCAATTATTCACATTTTTTTTTCTTTTTTCTTTTATTCTTATGATGGAGACTTGCAAGGATTGGACTCTTCTTTTTGCAGTAAATTATTGAGGTGTATACGAATTTAATTTAATTGTTGCTACAAAAATTTGCATGTTACTTTATTTAAAGAAGAATGAAAGAAGGGTTTCTTTGATATACTTTTTCTTTTTTTCCGAAAGAACGTCCTTTTAAGGAAATAGTTAAAATGTTGTCCTTTAGTTTTTTTTTTTATCATTTCTAGTTCACACAACATCTACAAAAAGACCAAAATTGTTGCTGAAATTAATGATAAAATATTTATAACGATATTTAACTTATTCATAACTAGAAAGAGATCTTAAAAGGAGAAAAAAGAGGAAAAAAATTAAAATCTTTAACATGAAGAAGAAAATGGTTTTCTAATTTTTGTGCTAATCTAGGGATTGGTTTCTCATTTATGTGATAAAAAAGGAGAAACTTTAAGGCATTGAGTTGCACCAAAATTAGGACGTCACGAATAAGGCGGGACAAATAAAGATAAGAAAATAAAGTCTTAAATAATGGAGAAGTTTTTATTTGCCTTTTGTCCTCAATACTACTCTCTTGAGTTTTATGTCCATATATTGAAGAGGACAAATATACACTTACAAGTTACATGTGATAAGTACCTATTGGGCGACACATATATTTCTAATCTGATAAATTTTATAACGTCTAAATTCTGTATTCAATACGTCATGAAAAAAGTAATGGCTAAAGTTGTTTTTTTAAAACTCCCTTAATTTGTTTTGTTGCGGTCTTGTTTTGAGGTTTTGGTCACTTCATTCAGGCAGCTAGCAAACTCCCTTAATTTGTTTTGTTGCGGTCTTGTTTTGAGGTTTTGGTCACTTCATTCAGAGAGCTAGCATAGAGTTAGGGGTTCATCCGAACCCCCTTTCGATGGAAAATATTACTATTTATATATGGTTAACATTATTTTTTTTATATATATATATATAGTAGATGTTGAACCCCCTTCGGTTAGTTCGTGGTTTACTTCTTCAAATTTTGAACCCCCTTATTAAAAATCTTAGCTCCACCACTGACTTCATTCCCGTGTTTACTTTGACCAAAGAGGCTCATGATTTTGGTAGGGTTTTTATTTTTTTAAATAGCATAATGAGTGATAATGAATATATTTCTTTCTTTGTTTTATTCAATATCACTGATTTACGCACCTTAAAAAAATAAAAATAATGAAAACCATCACCAAAATCATAAGCCTCTTTGATCAAAGCAAATTCAAACAAATAATAAATCAGTTTTGATTTGTTATTTAGCTCACCTGATAAATATAAAAAAAATATTTTAAAGGACCTCCATAAATCTTGTTATATAAACCAATCTTGTTATAGCCATTATTTTTCCATTCCTAATTTTGATGTAACTAAATGCCTTAAAGTTACTCTCTTTTTTCACAAAAACCAATCCCACAAAAATTAGAAATCCATTTAACTATTTCCTTAAAAGGACTTTCTTTCGGAGAAAACAAGAAAAAGTAATCAAAGAAGCCCTTCTTTCATTCTTCTTTAAATAATAATTAAAAAAATACAAGAACTAATTTACTAAATTATTTATTCTTTTTTTTCTATATATATTTCTTGAGGATTGAGCAACACTTAAAATTACAAATAATTGCAAACTTTTAATTGTGAAAATGAGGCAAACACTACAACAAAAATATCTTTTGGCAACAATAAATATGCATATTAACAAAAAATGCTAAAGCCTTTACCAATATTAGTTAATTGTCATTGAATCAAATGTCGCTATAGACTTTAAAGACATTTACAAAGAATGTAAATGCCACTAAAAATGCATATTTAATGACAATTAATTGTCATTAATTAATTATTGTTAAAGATATTTTTAATGTAGCCAAGGGAGTGTATTCTGTATTCAACTATTGTGAAATTAAGTGGAGAATCACGATTGCTTTTTCTTGGAATTGGATGAGAAGTGGGATGAAAAAAGAAAGAGAAATTTTGAAAAAAAGATAAACTAATTAATGTATGATTTTACTCCAAAAAGTCAAGTTTAGTCGGTGGAACCAGTAAAAATTAAAATAATGCACGCAAGCAAGTTTGAATATCATTATTATAAAATCAAAAAAAAAAAAATGATCCATATATTTCATCGATTTTATTTCATTTGACTCCGAAAAAAAAGTTATGATTTATCTTATTTGCTTATTTTAGCAAACTAAGATAGTTTTAAAATTATTTTTTCTAATACTATCCTTAGTATTAAATAACTACATAAAGTAAAATTAGCAAAATATAAATTTTCGATGATAAGTTAATTTAGTAAAATAAGTGCACTAAGTCAACCGGTACCAAATAATATAAAACGAAGAAAATACATAATAATAATAATAAATAAATAAATAAATAAAATTGAATGGTACTAATAAACCAAGGCCTCTTTTAGCAATTACTTCAGTATCTGTACCCTAAATGGCCTCTATGATCTCACTGTCTCTACTTAAAATAAAATATTTTACTCTAATGTACCCTTTAAGAAATTGAACAAATGTTTTTTGTTTTAAATTCATAACTAAAATATTTGTTTTATATTTTTTGTAATTATGCATTGATCTTTACAGTTCCAATACCTTTTGATAGTTGTTGGGATTCTTTTTATAACTACCTTCATTATTCAATGTGTGTATAATTTTACTTTGTTTTTAACAATTCATAACATTCAAATTAATTGTTTTTTTTAAGAAGCTATTGCCATTTAGAGATTTTTTTTTTTTTTAACTTTAACTTTATTTAAGTGTGTTTTCCACCAACGCTGATTGAATGAATCATTGTTTCTGCTATACTCCAAAAATTTACACCTTGACTTATTATCATTATTATGTAAAATTCATACATTTGAAGTTAATGCCGAAGATTGGACTTTTTTTGTATTTTGTCAATCAACTCACACAGGCTCAAAAATAAAATATAATCGAATAAAAAACCATATTCAAATTTGATTAAAAAAAAAAATAAGAAACTTACCTCAGCTAAGCCTTTTTATTCCTCATATAGTACTCCAAAGTCATTACTCCCTATTACTCAATGACTAAGTTGCTTTATCCAAAATTAGTATTGGAGTTATGATTGTTAAGTTGATACTGATAGAGGGAGTGATAACTTTGGAGTAAATGAGGAATAAAAAGACTTAGCTTAGGTAAGTCTCTTATTATTTTTTTTGTCAATTTGAATATGTTTTGTTATTCGTCTATATATTATTTTTGGGCTTGACAAAATACAAAGAAAGTCCAATCTTTAGCATTCTCACTACAAATCTAATGAATATATTCTCATATGATAAATGACACATTGTAGATAAGATTATTTTTAATTAGTGTTGTAAATTTGTTATAAAGTATTTCTTTTTAGATTTTAGTTCATATAATTCCTATATAAAAACGCATCTCATTATACAGATTTTATTAGAGAAAAAGTATATAATTTTTTTTTACAAATTAGTTATTTAAGAATTTTGTAGATAAAATTATTTTAGATTGTTTATGAGTTGTAAATTTGTTATAAAAATTTTCTTCTTACATATTAGTTCATAGAATTTCTATGTAAAAATGAATCTCATTGTACAGATTTTATCAGAAAAAGATACACAGAAATTTTCACAAATTTGTCATTCAAGAATCTTGTAGATGAGATTATTTTTAGTTTGCTTATAAGCTGTAAATTTGCTACAAAATTTTTCTTTTTACATTTTACTTCATATAATTCTTATGTAAAAATGCATTTCGCAGGACAGATTTTATCAGAAAAAATATACAATTTTTTTTTACAAATTTGTTATGCAAGAGTTTTACTATATTTTCATGATATTAAAGCAGATTTAAAGAAAAATTCTTCATCGTCTCTCGATTTTCTTCTCAACAATTTTCTTGTTCATTTCTTCATAGCAACGAGAAATGTCACTAAAACTCTCAGTTGAATTTTTCAAGGAGAAAATTATTAAAGTAATCGATTCTAATTATCTTACAGTTTAGCAGAATCGGATTCAACATGAAAATAACCTCATTAACATCAATATTTATGGATCTAACTATGAAAATTGAAAGAGATGGATTATAATCACTCTCAACTAAAAATAAGCTTGTTTTATTAATGATAAGATAACTATTTTATAAAATGACTCACCTTTGTTTGAACAAGGATAAAGATGCAATGACATGGTCATTGTTCGACTGATAAATTCTCCACGCAAGAAAATCTCCAAAAATGTGACGTGTTAGTTGATCACTGCTTCAGATTTGTGGAATGCACTTTAAAAAAAATATGAGCAAATTGATGGTACAAAACGTTTTCAATTGCGAAGGGACCTGTACAACATGATAGAAGAAACAAATGATATATCTAGTTATTTAACAAGCTAAAGAAATTATGAAATCAAATTAAGGCAATGAACATCTTCATGAATTGTGGTTGTGAATGTAAATGTGATCCTAAGACATGCAATCATAAGATAAATGAAGAGAAGAAGTAGATGCAATTTTTAATAGGCATGCGTGAATTGATTGAGAAAAAATATAAAAAAAGCTCAGTTTTCAGCATCCTCACCACAAATTTAATGAGTACCTCCTCACATGATAAATAACACTTTGTTGATGAGATTATTTTTAGATTACCTATGGATTATTATTTATTAACATTTAAGTCCATAACATTCTTGAATAAAAATACATCTCATTGTGTAGATTTCATTAGAAAAATTATACATAAATTCTTTTACAGATTTGTTCTTCAAAGGTTCTAATATCTTTCATGGTATCAGAGCAAATCTAAAGGAGAATCATTCATCTTCTCTCAATCCTTTTCTCTGTGACTTTCTTTTCAACCATTTCTTCATAGAAGTAAAAAATGACACTAAACTTTTCAATTGAGTTTTAGGGTGAGAAAATCACTAATATACTCAATTTTAATTATATCTACTACTCAACAATATCATATTCACATGAAAATAACCTCATTAACATCATTTTTGATGAATCTAACAACGAAAATTAAAATAAAAAATTTTAATCTGACTTTCAACAAAAAAATTTAATTAATGATAAGATAATTATTTCATAAAGACTCGCCTCTATTAGAATAATGAGAAGATGCAACGACATAGTCGTTGTTAATTCTTTCGATCGAAAAACTTTAAAAATATATAGGATCTACTGCCTCACTGCTTCAGATTTGTGAAATGATGTCTAAGAAAGATATATAAAAGTAGGATTTACTGCCTCACTGCTTCAGATCTGTGAAATGATGTCTAAGAAAGATATATAAAAGTAGGATCTACTGCCTCACTGCATCAGATCTGTGAAATGATGTCTAAGAAAGATATATAAAAGTAGGATCTACTGCCTCACTGCATTAGATCTGTGAAATGATATCTAAGAAAGATATATAAAAGTAGGATCTACTATCTCACTGCTTCAGATCTGTAAAATGATGTCTAAGAAATATATATAAAAGTAAGATCTATAGTAGCATCACTGCCTCAGACATGTGAAATGGTGGCTAGGAAAAATATATAAAGTAGAATCTACTATCTCGCTGCTTCAGATCTGTGAATGATGTCCTATAAAGATATATAAAAGTAAGATCTACTGCATCACTACTTCAAATATGTGAAATGATGTCTAAGAAATATATAATAAAGTAAGATCTACTATCTTCAGATCTGTGAAATAGTGTCTAAGAAAAATATATAAAGTAGGATCTACTGTTTTTCTAATTCAGATCTATGAAATGATGTCTAAGAAAGATATATAAAAGTAGGATCTACCGTCTCACTGCTTCAGATATGTGAAATGATGCTTAATAAATATATTAAAAAGTAAGATCTACTGCCTCACTGCTTCAGATCTATGAAATGGTGTCTAAGAAAAATATATAAAGGAGGATTTATTGTTTCCCTGCTTCAGATCTATGAAATGATGTCTAAGAAAGATATATAAAAGTAAGATCTACTGTCTCATTGCTTCAGACATGTGAATGATGTCTAAAAGAGATATATAAAAGTTGGATCTACTACCTTGGTGCTTCAGATCCTTGAAATAATGTCTAAGAAAGATATATAAAAGTTGAATCTACTGTCTCACTATTTCAGATCTATGAAATGATATCTAAGAAAGATATAAGCAACATGATGATATAAGATTTTTTAATTACAAAGGGATCTGAACTACATGACATAAGAATAATCGATATAGCTAGTTATTTCAACAAGCTAAAGAGATCAAATGTATTGAACAATTTTATAATTTGTGGTTGTGAATGTAGGTGTGATACTAAGTCACATAGTTAAAAAAATGAATGAAGAAAAGAAGTTGATGCAATTTATAATAGGTCTGCATGAGTTGATTGACAAAATATGAAAAAAGTTCAATCATCGGCATCCTCACGACAAATTTGGTGTATACCTCCTCACATGATAAATGACACATTATAGATAAATTATTTTTAAATTATTTATAAGCTGTAAATTTGTTACAATTTTTTTTTTATTCTAGTCCATATAATTTCTATATATAAATGCATCTCATTGTATAGATTTTATCAGAACACAATATACAAAAAAAAATTCTAAATTTTTTGTTTAAGGGTTCTATGATATATTTCATGGTATCAATGCAAATGTAAAGAAAATTCTTCATCTTCCCTCGATCTTCTTCTTAGCTACTTTTCTTTCATTCATTTGTTGATAATAGGGTTGTTCAAAATCAAATCGAAACCGATAATTCGAATAGAAAAAAAGTTATTGGTTTATCAATAATGAGTTATTGGTTTAACGGTTTTGAGCTATTTTGTTATTGGGTTATCGGTTCTTAACAGTTTCAGATTTTTCTTAACAGGTTAATAGATAACCCGATAGTAAATTAAATAATTATATTTGTACAATTTTGTATATAAAATCCTTGATTTAGAGTTTGATTTCCTACTTTTATTTTTGGCTATCTCAAACTCTTGGTTATTCTACAATATAAAAGTGTTTGCTTTTGAGCAAGATGTAACTTAAAAACTCATGTCCATGGTTCATTTGGTTTGTCACCTCGTTTCTAAGTGATTTTAATGATTTTTTTGTGTCAAATCTTAACGGTTAAACTGATAATCAAACCGATAACGATCAATAACTAATAAACAAATAATCAATAAGTCAATATCTTAATGATTCTATATCGGTCTAGCATCTCTACAAATCAATAACTAATAAGTCAAATCGATAAACTTCAAAACCGAACCGAATTGACTGATACGCAACCCTAGTTGATAGTAGCAAGAAATGACACCAACACTCTCAGTTGAGTCTTTCGATAAGAAATTCATTGATGTTGTTGGTTCTTTTCATCTTTACTACTTGAAAACTTCATTTTCGCATATAAATAACCTTATTAATATCATTTTGATGGATATAACTAAGGGTGGATGTTCGTTTCTTCGATTTTAAAAAAGTGTGCACCGTATAACAAATCAAACTAATCCGATTCGGTTCGGTTTTTTGTACTTCGGTTCGAGTTAGTTCACTGATTTCAAATTGGTTTTTCAATGTGAATGAATAATAAAAAGAGGACAAAATCAAAGTATAAGATACTTAAAAATTGAAAAGTATGTTAAAGAATATTGTGTCTCGCCATGGAACACTTATTGTGCTAACGAAAATAATATATTTATCTTTGTCAAGACCATTGTGCATCCAACTACTTTTCGAGAAAAACAAGGATGAAGATGGATTCTTTTACATAATATAAATTGATAAAAATATGTTTTGGTCCTCTTGGAAATTAATATTTGAAGATAGCTATTGAATTGTATATTTCTTCCTACTTTAATTTGTTCATGAATGATTTAATTTTTAGTTGACTCTTTATTTTTAGTTAAGAGAATTCTCATAAATATATACATATATGCTTTATTTTTTTAAAAAAAATTATCTTTTTAAATAAAAGTTTGGTTCTTCGGTGCACCGAAGTTCTAAGACCCTTACACCGAACACCAAACCGAAGAACCAAACTTTTGAAAAATTAACACTAACACCGAATTGAAAAACCGAAGAACCGAATTAGTTAGGTTTGGTTCAATTTTTCGATTTTCCGACATTTATGCCTACCCCTAGATATAACTATGAAAATTTAAGGGAGGAGTTTTAATCTCACTCGTAACTAAAAATAATTTTTTTCTACTAATGATAAAATAGTTACAAGAGGACTTACATATGTTTCAACAATAGAAAAGATGCAATGACATGATCATAACTTGGCTGCTAAATCTCTAAGAAAGGAAATCTTCTAAAGTAGTTTTACCGCGTTACTACTTCAAATCTGTTGAATGATCTCCAAAAATGATATATGAGCAACCTAATCATAAAAAAAAATTAATTGTAAATAGACTCAAACAACATAACACAAGAAATAAATAATATAACTAGTTATTTTAATAAGCAAAAGAAACTATGAAATCATATGAAGGTATTGAACATCTGAATCATTGTTACTCAAAGACACCTCGTGTGAAATTTCAAAAATTCTTGAAATACGATATCAAATTTAAAATTAAGGCACATGATGAAATTATTTAATTTTGAATCAATTCGCGCTAACGTCAGTTTGTCATAGCACATGTATGACCGCTATAGTAGGACTAACGAAATCAAAACCTAAAAGATTTGATGTCTTTTATTTTTCTCCTACTTTTTAGGGAGAAAATTGACAAGCAAGTGTTACTCCGAAATTCCCCAAAGCCACTCTTAGCATGGGACCATGGAGGGAAGGATTTTTTGTGTAAAGAAGGTTAAAATTAATGACTTTCGGTCTACATTCATCAGAATTCTCCCCCACAGAGCTAGAAACATGTGTTCAGCGTTCTTCAACCAGTGTTTGACCTCCAGGTAGGCTAGATTTTTCTTAACTAAATAGTTATACCTATCTTTACTTATCTAATATCTTGTAGATTGTTAGGAGATTTCACGCGTAAGCCTTCAGACATGGAGTCTAGATTGTTGAATGTGTGGTTAACTAATGATGGACTTGACTAGTTATAATTGAATGTATGATATTTCTTAGGTGTGATCCTAGGGAAGGTAATTCTGGGTGATCGTATTATGATCAGGAAATATCGAGAAGGAATCCTTCCGTATAGGTGATAGTTGTTTGTTTTTCAAGTTATGTAATGTGTGGATATTAATTGCTTTATAGTATTACTTGTGCTATGCATGCAGGGACTAAAAGGCTAATATGAAATGACATCATGTTGATCTCTCATGCAATAACTATCAGACCATGTTTAGTTACTTGTGGTTTCAAATGTTGTTGTTCATTATGATTGTGATTGTGCATATTGTTTGTGATTACTGATTGGCTTGGGTACCATGTCGATATAGGATACTGATGATTTTCTCAGATACCATGTCTGATATGTTATAACAACGGTTGAGTTGGGTACTGATACGCTCAAATTACACCTCTATTAAAAAAGTATAAGCGGTCGTCGTCAAAAAAAAGAACCCAACTTATAGGTTGGAGTCGATCCTACGAGGAATATAGTTCAGACTTAAACTTATCTCACTATTATATCTGTTTAGTCAAACTATTTCCCAAACAAGTAATTAAAGAGAGGGATTTTTGTAAGCAAATAACCAATTGTTGTTTAAGTAACAAGTGAGCAGGATTCAAACTTTAAGTTATCAATATGAGAGAGAAACTAGGGTATTTGTGTTCCCCATAAGCTCTTAACGCGGTAATCCTAATAATAGTAATCATTTCCTAGTATTTTACATGCAAAGTTGGTAAGATAGGTATCCCTAAGTGATTGGTCCTCCAAATAGGAAATTTCACTACGCACCTTGGTCTAGCTACGAGTGTTTGCTTTACTAACCCTTACCTTTTCCTCAGATTAGACATCATATCAATGTATAACTTAGTTTTCACCCTCGCACCAATTGACATTAGACTATTAGATAACATCCACTAAATCTCTGTTGTTAATTTTTTTCTCATTAACTACCTCCTTGGTCCGGCAAGTAGCAACGAGGTGATTCTAACGCGTGTACTCCTTGAAAAGACTTCTAAGCGAAAGAATTACCAATACATGCCTAAACACTATTCAATAATTACTTAATTATTATTCATATGTTGTTACTTGCTCATGGTTCCCACAACCCTAGTTGTGGATTTAGTTACTCATGCTTGAAAGAACACAATTCATATTTTGATAAAGAGAATTCATGAACTTACGTTTAGAGTAGAAGAAACCCGCAATCTCCAATTGAATTTCAAAGTGAAAATCTTATAAACCGAAATTCGGAAATCAAATTGTCAAAGTTTGCAAGTTAATTCCCCAAGAAAATACCAAGAACTAAAAGTAAACAATAATGTATAACCCTCTAAATTGAGGTTTACATACCCTATTTATAGAAAAAATATGTCTTAAACAAAAAGGAAGCAAAATAAGGAAATAAGCAATATGGGCGCGGTTTTTATCCATGACACGACCTACGGACAGTGGGTCAACTTACGGTCCGTAGGTCACCCTCCATGGTTCAACACTTAGCACTTTTCAGCGGGGCCTGGAACCTTCATTCTCTAATCATCAACAACGAATGTGCAGGACGGACCATGGATCGATTGTAATGACCCTCCTGATCATTTCTGTGTCTTGCCTTCTGTGTGTCGTTGGAGGATTCTTGTAGAAATCCCAAGTCATTTATGACTTGTTGGGACTGACAGTTCGGTCACCTGGTCGTTCGTTTGGTTATTATGCGAGTTTTAGTGTTTTTGGAGCTTATGAACCTTGAACGATCAGTTTCGATCAAAAGTTTAAGAAGATGACATCAGAATCCAATTCTGACTATTCCATCAGCTCCAGAAGGGTCATTTTAGGCTAGTAGCATGGTCTGCATGACTCTTGAGGCTTTTAGTGTGAGTCGGTATGATTAGGCGTTATAGCCTTTGAAATTTGACCTAAGATTGACTTTTGTCAACATTCTTGGAAAACGCGCTCAAATAAAAATTTCATCAGTGCAGTTAGCTCCGAAATGTTGAGTTTGGTCTAGAACAACCTTTCGTTCGACTCCCGAGGCCTTTGGTCTTTCCGAGCCCCTCGGTGGATTATGGTTAAAATGACTCTTGGAAGTGGGACCCACTTTTTATCGAGATGACCTCTGATGGAAATTTTGACTGTGCCATTGAGTTTGGAATGTTGAATTTGGTATGGTTGCATATCTCGTTTGCATGCACGGGGTTCCGAACGAGTTCAGAGTGCCCCGTCGGAGTTTTAAGTTGCTGAAAATCTGGTACATTTTCAGCAACTGTTCTAAACTTTAAAAAGGCTTAACTTTCTCATTTCTAGTCCAAATTTGGTGATTCAAAGGCCTAGATTGTGGGGTTTTTCGTGAAGATCGTCGTGGTGTGATTGGTTTTAGCATCTGGACCCTCGTTTTTGATATTTTCTCGTAAATAGTTGTTGCTATTGTTGTTCTATTTTAGTGTGATTTGGGTTTTTCGTTGCATGTCGTGTTGGACTGTTTCGAGCCCCAAATTGTGTTTCAATTTGGAACACAAGTTCGGGGAGGTGTTTAGAACCTATTTTTGGGGTTAATTTCAAAATTTTCAGCACAGGTCCCACTCTCCCCATTTTGACCCCGAAATTGGTTCGTCTCCCTTTCTTGCGATTTTAGTGTCTAATCGACCTTAATAACGTTGTGACTCTATTTTTGATAGTGTGGCAGTGTTTTGAGGTTGTTTGAAAAGGAAAAGCTCCGGAGGAGTGATTTTGGAGCGCGAGTGATCTGCCTACAAGTAGGCTACGATTTCCCTCTCTTAGATTGAGCTTGAGAGTGTGAGTGCATGTTGATTAGTTGGGATTTGGGTTGGTAGTTATTGAATCATGCATAGGTGTTTAGAACTCATGTTTTGGCCTCTTTCGGGATTTATCGGGTAACTGTGAGCATGCTTAGTGTTACTAAATAACCCTCATTGCTATGTAGAGGGCTTCTATACTTGATTACTATTTACCTGAAGCATGTTGGGCCTTAGTTTATGTTTGACTAGTGCTTGCCTTAAAAATTCATGATTAGGAACCGATAGACCTTAGTTTTGCCCCGACGTCGCTCGGCCGACTTAGATCCCTGTATAGTAGTGTAGCAGACTGGAGTCTGATAGTTTAGACCTTAGCTAGGCAATACGCTTACTTCGATGATAGTTATCCTTATTTTCTCGATGTTACGGCTTCACGAGTTACGTCGGCGACACTAGTTCTGCTTCGCGATTTGAAGTTGGCTTTTGATTCAGTTCCAAGGACTTACATTGATTGGCTAAGTGTGGATGGTGTTCCACGGATATTTTTGAGCATGGATCGAGTAGGACTCTTTCAGCAGCAACATTGGCACCTTTGTCGGGCATCCGAATTCGAGCTCCGATCTCGACCTCATTAATATTTTCGAAGAGCATCCGGTTTGAGGTCCGGCCTTTATCGCCTAAATACTTATATAGAGCATCCGATTTAAGGTCAGGCCTCTATCGCCTGAACACTTATATAGAGCATCCGGTTCGAGGTCCGGCCTCTATCGCCTAGATACTTATGCAGAGCATCCGGTTAGAGGTCCGGCCTCAGTTACTTGATACTTGTGATTGGTTACTTGGGAACTTTTAGTGAGCATCCGGTTCGAGGTTCGACCTTCGTATTGTCAGATTCTACGATTGAGGTTAAGGTTCTGGTTCAATTTTTTCGTTCTTGTGTTCTCATTTCCAATTCTCTTTAGCTATAGTTTTTCTGTGTACTCGTCGGGCTTATAGGGGTCCATTCGAGCTTTTAATTTAACTTGCGCACGAGTGTACCTTCTGGGCTTATGGGGGTCCAGTTAGGTGTAGTTAGCTTATAGATTATTTTAGTTAGTTCTTTCTACACTCGTGTGCATTCCATTGTTACTTAGTTTTTCGATCTTGATCTCCATTTGTGTTATTCCATCTTTTCATCTTGCCTTTACTTTTCAAGTTCAGTCGGCCTATGATGTCTACTGGGTACCTACTGTTTTGGTACTCATGCTACGCTCTGCATCTGTTTCGTGATACAGGTCTGAGCACCAGTGGCCAGTGTTGATCCAGCTTGGAGTAGCCTAATCCAGAGACGGGGGTGAGCACACTGCGTTCTGTACTATTTCAATCTCCGTTTGTATATATATAGACTTGTTTTTTTCCTTTCGAGACAGTCGAGTCTCTATGGTTCACTCTTGAAACTTGTAATATTTTTGTTAGTAGCTCTGTACTAGTGACTTTCAGGTTTTAGGAGGGATCTTTATTTGTAATTGTTTTCGCTATTTCTGCTCTTATGCTCATTGCTTGATGCTCTAGATTACGCGTTGGCTTTCCTACTGGTAGGGTATAGTAGGTGTCATCATGACTCGAGAAATCGGGTCATGACATCGATCCACGATCCGTGGGTCCTCTTCCATGGGTCCACACTTTGAACTTTTCATCAGGTACTAGAACTTCAACTTTTTAAACTCATCGACGGATGTGCAGGACGGCCCGTGGGTCGACCTACGGTCTGTCAATCGCTTCGTAGTTCCATACTTGGTCAGAATTTCCTGATGATCCATCCATGCCTGCCCAACGACGGCCTATCACAGGATTTACAGTCCGTGGGTCACTCCGTAGGTGACTACTTATGCATATTTTTAGTTGTCATCTCCATCAACTACGTGCTTATTTCCTGTAAACATGATACAAAACACATTATTTCTAATACAATATAACCCTAGACACACAACTTCTAAGTGAAACACATCAAAAATCTCGTAAACTCACGGTATATCAGGTACCACATCGATATCCAAATAGTTTTTGTGTGAGTTTCATGAGAGAATCCAGCTTACTTCTTTGTGGCATGATTGTTACATGTTGGTTCCTGGAGTGGAAGAAATTTTTATGATGTTATATTTATCATATGATGGTCTCTGAATGATTGGATTGTTGTCTTAAATGTTGAGTATGATTCGTATATAGATCGAAATTGCATGTTAAACATCGTGGGCAATGTCTTAGAGTATCCTTGAGTGGTATGGATTACTTGAAGGGTGAGCGAGAGTTAAATGTGGGTTAGTATGTGATCATGTGGGATATGTCTCGTGTGTTTGGTTAGGTCAAGATGATGATCGAGGGTCTTATTCTTAGTTAATTTACGTGGATTGTGTATGTTAAAGTGATCTAGGAGATATATGATCTAAATAGGTCTAAGAAGCCTTAGAATGGCAAGATGGTTGTATAGTTAAAGGGTAGAGTTAGCAGCAAAGGGAGGTATAGATAAAATATACTAGTTATGGGCATCATAGCTTGGATGGTAAATATGTGTGGATAAAGAGTTTGGGTGATATATGTAACCTTTACAAGTATGTGTTGTTTGTATTGTTACTACTCTTGCTATGCCACTTGACATGTCTGGTTGTAGGATTAGTGTCGTTTCTTAGACGAAGACAACGATGATCTCAACAACTTCTACTCTTCTTTCTTTTGGTGGAAGTTGTGTCTTATTTTCACATAGTATACTCTCTTAGTAACTTTTATACCTGTTTAGACTAGTTTCTTGGGAGGATTTCTCGGTTAATTGTAAAAATAGGATTCTTATACTTGAGTTTTCATGATCATATCAAATTTATTTAAGAGATTTCTTATGTTTTATTTGTTTTCTTCTTTGTTGCTTTAAAATTGGATGGTAAGAGTACTCCTAGCTAGCTGTTAGAGTAGGTGTCCACATGGACCGATGGGTTGGATCGTGACAAATAATTAAACTCATCGAACTCTGAGTCTCTTCTTTCCAATCCCACCAGGTATCGTCGTCCTTTAGGTCATTTGAATTATTTTACCTACACCCAGTCTTGATCCTTCATACATCATCTAGACCTTAAGTCAATTTTTACATAACCTTGGATCTAGACATCTTTAGGCAGCTTATCATACATTAAATAACTTAGAAACAATCCTAGCTTGAGTTTTCATAAACTCTTCCCCTTCTTTTTAGATTTTTGGTTTTTGCGATGTTGATTCCAATAGCTTTGTTAGTGATTATTTCATCAAGGAATATTCTTTTGTTAGGTTTGCACAATATAATTTCAGAATTACTTAATACCAAGTGTAATTATATTTGGAAACAAAAGTAATTAAACTTTTAAAAGATTAATTGGTTATCCTTTCACATCAATGAAATCATTAAACAAACTGAAAATGGATTGCTGAAGAGGAAAGCAATTGATATTTGTATGGTTGGCTAGTGAAGTGGGATTTTTCATAATATTAGTAAATGGGCAAGAGTGTGGATTCCACACGAATGCCACCAGCCTTTCATTATCTTATACCAAATATCAACATTAAAATAACAATAATAATAAATATATATAAAAAAAAAAAAAGCCCTATCTTGTGGCTTTGCTTTCTTCATATCTCACTCAACTTTAATTTATAATTTAATAGTTACTTTTACAAAAATTGAAGTCCCACTCATGAGTAGTAGTTATTATTAAGTTGCTATCCTTTTCTACCATTTTGGCTAATGAATGTGTCTCATAAAATTCTTCTTCCATTAATTTGTCTAGTGAATTGTAATTATAAAATGTTTCAAACTAAACTTATTGAGTTGGAGCTTTTTAATTTGTGGCATAAAGAAAGATAAGTTCTTTTTTTTAAAAAAAAAGAAAAAGAAAAGTCTAGGGAGATATGGATAGGGTTGTCACATAAAGTTAATGAATTAAATAACATATGTAATTAAACATGTCATTATAATTACTTCCCAAATAATACTATATTATTTACTTAATTATCCATCATGGTTGATGAAAAATTTGCTGAATTAGGTAGCTTTAAGCAATATTAATAACAACTAAGTTGGACTGATGAACACTTTAAAAGACTCGTCGGAATTGATCTTACACAAGCTAATTAATCAAGTGTATGTAAGGGAAGTGGAAAATGGAAACATAAAAGCTGGTAGATGACAAGCTGATGAATTGGATTGTGATTATAAAGCTTGAATGTAAATGATTACACGATTGAAAAATAAGTGTTGAATTTGCACTAATTAACTTTTTTTTAATCACGAACAAATATGATAATAAGGATGAGTTTTTTTTTTTGTTTTGAATTAAATATTTCGGACTCAAATCATGTAAATAGTTAAAGGATAATAAACTCTTTTTCTAAAATGGAATCATAAATCTAATTTAATCGAACAGATTTCGAATATCCAATATTCAATATTAGAAAAGCACTAAAACCAGTCCTCCTTCATGCATGCAAGTATAAGTGTCGGCCTATTTGTAGACATGAGAATAACGGCATTGGATCTTATCCACCTTAATTTAGTTGGTCCTCTTTTCTAAATTTCCTTTACTATTTTTCCTTTGATTCTCATTCACAATATGTTCCGTATGGAAATTAAATATTTTACGGAAAATATTATTTATTTATTTTATATTAGATTAATTAAAAAATTTTGAAAAATATATTTTTATGAAAATAATAACATTTTTAGTGAAAGTAGAGAGATATGTACTTTAAAAATGTAATTGTTTTTTTTTTAGTGAAAGTAACAAAAAATAAATTTCACTAGTGATATTACTTATTGATTGTGTCATTTTCGTTCTCCGACACTTATCTTCACCTTCATTCCACCCCATATTCAATTTATGAAGAAGAGAAGAGAATGTGAAAGGAGAAAAACTGAGTGTATTAGAAGAATTCAGAACCAACCATTTGTAGTTATATGTCAAAAAAATAATTGTATATGTGTATAAGAGAAATCAATACGTCTATGATCAAACTGTACCTTTTTTCGATTGATACTGTCAGTTGTATCTATGAGAGAGGGAGAAGGGGGGGGGGGGGGGGGAGGGGGGGAATTGTGTTATGTGTACTTATATGTGTATTTGTTGATGTGTATATCTCAATTCAAATTAAGATACAGTTTGTATTTGGGATACAATCTGCTTTTTGCTTTTCTCTATCTTTCTTGATCTCGCTCACCTCTCTAATCTGTAATATTGTTATTATAAACTGTAATTAAACAAATTATAATTATTATGATCCAAACTATAATTATTAATAAATATTCCCCTTGAGTTTACTCATCTTTTAATTAAGTGCGCACAAATCTTGGGCCTAACCGATTTTACGAGGGCCTACTTAGTCCGACTATTTGCGTATGAACCTTTTTTGACGTCACTCTTTAAATTATGTCTCCAAGCAAAATAATTCGTAAGTCAAGTAAATAGAAAGCTATGACAATTATATAAATAAAAGTAAAAAGAGAGCAAAGACAAGTTGAAAATGAGCAGAATTATTAATCATGTCCTTTCAAATTGATAGTAAATTTTATTTTCGATACGGTCAATTGATAATCGAATTTGAATTTGATCATTATTTCAATATTCGTAATAATAACGTTGAGTTGTTTTGACCCTTTTCGTGGGTTGAGAACGAGAATTAAACTCTATGAGATCAAATCTTTTGTTGTTCCTTGGAAGCTCAGTAGTGGAGTCAGTAGTGGAGTGTGATCGATTATTGAGTGATTGATTGCAAGTTCGAATCCTTCTTCGGAGAGATTTGATTAGTTCTAAATTCTTTTATTCAGAATAAAGGGGCTCACTTTGCCCGTTAACATTCTATATCATCTTAACACATTCTTTTCTGTAAAATTAGAAAATGACCATCAATACTGGAGTCTGGAGTCAAAAGGGCAAAAAAAAATTGTCAAAAATTCCAAAAGGGCACATCAATTTTTTTTAAACCAAAAGGACAAAATCGCTCCTAACGAAGTGATTTCCCTCTGACACAATGGGCAGCGATTTTATCCAAAAACTTTTTTTTTCTTTTTTTTTTAAATTAAAAATCGCTGCCACAATAGCGATTTTAAGTAGAATTTTTTTTCCTCACATAGCTGCAGGGGCAGCGTTTTTACTTCATCCATGTCACTGCTCTTCCTTTTTCCACCTTCTTTCATCACTTATCTTCCTCTTTTTTACTTCTTCCATTTAGGAAGTTAAATAATTCATATTCTTAATGCTCTCTCTTTTGTTCTTCAAATTAAATGTCTTCAAATGTCCAAACCTCAACCCCATCACCACCATCACCAACAACAAATGCCTCATAAAAGAATATTGAATTAAAAAAAAAAAAAACTTCAAAAGGGGCAAGATTAAACACATCAAAAAAAAATTTCTGTTTTTTTTTTTAATTTTATCAAAATCGCTGGAAGTATAGCGGTTTTAATTTTTTTTAAAAAAAAATTATTAACCAAAATCGCTGGAAGTATAGCAGCGATTTTGAAGAAAAAAAGATTTATTTTTTTTTTTGAGAAAATCGCTGCTAGCGATTTTGAAGCAATTTCTTTTTATTTGAGAATAGCAGCGATTTTTTTTTTTAACGGACGACATCAACTTTTGTCAGAAGAAAATTGCTCCTCGATTTTGCCCTTTTGGTTAAATTTTTTTTTGATGTGCCGTTTTAGTTTTTTGAAAGAAAAAAGTTGCCCTTTTGACTCCGGACTCATCAATATCGTAGTCTACATAGTTTTCATTGTTAATGACTTAGATGGTACGATATGTGATATTCAAAAGACTAATAAAGAAAAAGATATGAAAACGAAAGAAAGTAGAAAAAAAAGGAAAAGATAAAAGGAATATCACGATAATAGCTAAACATACGTGTGAAACATTGTGAATCATATATATTATCAATCAGCTTCATATAATTGCATACAGAGTAGTAAAATTTATAAAATTTAATGACCACAAGTAATTAAATAACTATAATTTATATGTTTTTGTCAAAATAAAGCTAAAGCTACTCAATAGTTAAGTAACATTTGGTTCTACGGGGTGTTTATAATGAAACTTTTACTTTATCATGTTTGTATTAAGGCAGTCAAATGTACGGGTTGGATTCATTTGATCGAGCGATTCAAAAAATAGGTTGAGTTAATAAATATATAAATTATTGATTTGTTTAAAAGTTATTTGGATGGAAGTGAATTAAAAATAGGTCATGATTCAATTTATTCAATTCTTATTAAATTTTAATTATTTTATTTTATTTTTTAAAAAAAATAAATTTTAGTATCCAATGATTTTTTTCTCTTTATCATAACCATATATAACATGTCAAATGAAAGTATCTTTAATTTTAAGAATATATTACCAAGATTTTTCATGAAATAACTTAAAATGCATATCAAATGAATTTTTAAGGAGCTAAAATGAATTGGGTTGGCCTAATAGAATAGCAGGATAATAACCAGCTCGATCTTAAATAGATTAAATAAATTATATTTACACGTACTAATTGTGTCACCTCAATCGTCAACAAATGTTATTGTATATTAAAAGAAGATTGAAGTTTAGAACCCAAAAGGGAAAGAAAAAGGCACAGATTATTGGGGTTTTGAGAGAACGTATTGGCCATTACATACATGATACAACTATTGCCAATATATCCAAATTATTACTATCTAACTTTTGTACAAATGATATTAAAAAATAAAAATACATCTTTCAGTAATGGTGTAAACTATACACGTAACCAAGTCATCTCCATTATTAATTTGATAATTTGATTGAGGAAGAAATGTCGACATTTTATCTGGAAAATCACCATTTAAAATCATTTCTCACAAAGACTAACACTACCAAGGGCCAAGGCATGCACTTTTGGTTTTGGATAATACAATCTTGCTTACTATATATATTATATATTATATAACAAGATTAGATTACAAAGTCAATTACATTAGATGGGTTGAATTGTGTTCTTTCAAATATCTAATCAATTAGACCAGAATGGAGGTTTCCTTTTTTTATAAAAAAATAAAAATATATATAGAGAGAGATATTTGAACATCTGAATTTAAATACGCATTTGAATATTTAAAGATTAAAAAAAATAAGAATATTTATTCTCTAATCAAAATTGATATGAAATGGTATAGTACTTTTAAAAACAGCAATTATCTAATCAAAGTTTTAATGTTGAACCATGCCCACCGTTAGTGGTGATGGTGATTGACAATATCACGGTTAATAATGATGGTTGATGATGACTGACAATAGTGATTAACAGTGATTGTTGTTAATGATGACAACTAATAATTGTGGTTGATGATGGTTGTATAGTGAATCTATAATATGACAGAGGTTGATAATAGTGATTATTGGTTATTGATGTGATAATAATGATAATTATAAATGACGCTCTAATAGTAACAATTAATTGTGATGATTAACAATGATGGTGGTGATTGTGATGATTAATTGATTAACAATTAATTGTGATTCATAATCTTATATATACATACATTTGTTGTTTTACACCAATTTAAACAAGAAGAGTAGAGTAAAATTATTGAAAATATCTTCCCATAAAACATTGAAAAATAAAAATTTTAAAAGGGAGAATGATAATTATGGTTTCCATTCTTCCATTTTAATAACCTTTCATGAGTACCCATTTGACCAAGAAAGTCATGCTAGATTTATCTTTTTGTGCTTAACAAAAACATTCATGGTTCTTGTCTAATCTGTCTCCATCTAATATATACTCTGCCATTCTTACAAAATGATCTTTTTTAATTTATGGAAGATAGACATGGATTTCATTTGTAGATTTATGTCCTATGGGCAAGCCTCTTTTCGATAATGTGATTGAAAAATAATCATTATTATAAAATTTTAAATTTAATAATTGAAATTCCATTAAATTTCGAAGTTTTTGGTAATTAGCAATTTCTCAATTACATAATTGAAAATATTAGTTGTGATTTTACTCAAATATCATGTAGGACTTATTAAAGGAAAAATGGTTTCTACCATCTTTTTGTCTATTTTCCAAAGTTAGAACACATGATGCCCTTAAAGTGATTTATCTAATCTCATTGGTGGTCAAACTTTGATTTTTCCTAAAAAGAAAAATATATAATATAGAGACAAGATTTAATGGTGGGGGATAATGGATTCTCTACTCCTTTACCAATATGTAAAACTAAAGTCCTATCTTTTGACCATATAATACATATTGTCTCATGTACTTTCTACTCCTGTTGGTGCAATTGGATCTAGTGACCAAGAAAGTTTACTACATATATATATTGTATGTTATAGTGACATGTTGAACCTAGCTAAGAGAAAAAAAAGTAGTATTAAATTTGTGAATTCTTTAGAAATGCTAATTAAGCTAGTATGACTTTGCTTAAGGGAAACCTAAACTAAAATTCTAGAAATGAAAAGTGTTAATGAGTCCAGAAAACCACATACATGACACAAACACACACACACTCCAACATAAAATAAATACATGATAAAATGTACTCACACAGACGCACAATATTTTTTCTCAAATTGGACACACACTAATTAACTATGATTGATTGGGAAAAAGGAGAAGAATTAGGGGATCGAGTTTAAGTAAAAGTGGAGGAGTAATAAACATTTATCCTTTTAACATTCGTATGGGAGTACGTAAGGAATTCGATACCGCTGAAACAGGGGTGGAGGCACCATATACTTAGGGGTTCATCCGAATCCTCTCGGCGGAAAATATTACTATTTATACAATGTTAAAATTATTATTTAGGTATGTATAATAGATGTCGAACCCCCTTCCACTAGTTTGTGTGTTTACTTCTCAGATTTTGAACCCCCTTATTAAAAATTCTGGCTCCACCACTGCGTTGAAATATTCATATCTAAGATTATTATCTTTCTCAATGATCAATTGGTTACGATACCTTAAAGGGGTCATTTGCTAGCTGGATATATAAGAAGTTGTTCATGTATCAATTTCTGTATAACTTATATGACGTTTGGTAGGTAGAAAGAAAATAAGTTATTCATGTATTAAATTAATACGATGTTTGGTTGACAATTTAGAAACTTACATAACTAATATAAGTTAAGAGGAAATCTATATATATACATTATTTCATGTAAGATAGATGATGAAATAACTAATTTATGTATAACTGATACCTACATAAAATAATACATAGGTTCACTCATAACTAATCTCTACATTATTAATATTCGCATAAATCTAACTAGCTTCCAAACCCTAAGTTATTAGATCACTCATAATTGTAGGGGTGTACATGATCGGGTTGGTTCAAATTTTTCAAATATTAAACCAAACCATTTGTGTAAAATTTTTAAATTTATAAACCAAATCAAACTAATAAAATTCAGATTTTTTCGGATTTTTCAACCTCGGGTTGGTTCGGGTTTTTCAAATACCAAACCAAATCATTGTGTCGAATTTTTAAATTTATAAATCAAACCAAACTAATAAACCTCGAATTTTTTCTAGATTTTTGGATTTTTTCGGTAAAGATTGCATACAAACATATAATTAACTTGTGCTCCAAATATTTCTTTAGTCCAACCAAAATACAATTATCTAAGGTGTTTCTTAAAAAAGTAACACAAAATATGAAATGAGCACTGATGACACAAAAATATTCAATAAAAAAATAATAATGAAATCATCATATAAAATAAATATTGCAAAGTCATAATGAAAATGATCATAATTTAAAAGTACTAAATCATGCTAAAATAAGAATAAGTATTACTTACATTACTAAATATTTAAGGAAAATTAAAATTAGATTATGTATTTTAATTGTCTAAACCAATGTAAAACTAAAGAACAAATATTCAATATGATTGTCATTCTTAGTGTTGAATTGATTTTCTTTTTGCATTAGTATTAATTTCATTTTGATTTAAGTTTTATTATAATTATCAACATTTATAAACTATAATCTTTATTGGACCATTCCAAATTTTAAGTTTTAAACTTGAAATAATATATTAAAAGATAAAAACTATGAAATAGTATAAGAAATATTTTAAAATTATATCAAAGTAAATATTTTTATGTATGAAATAAAATTTTAAACTTACATATATAATGTCGGGTTGGTTTGGTCTCGAGTTGGTTTTTTTTAGTTAAAACCAAACCAACCCAAATATAGTCGGGTTTTTTTCCAATACCAAACCAAGTCAAAGCAAACCACTAGTCGGATTTTTTTTCGATTTGACTCAATTTACGATTTGATTTGATTTTCTGTTCGATTTTGTGCACCCCTACATAATTGATTGCATACTAAATTTGGAAGTTTTCATACTGAATTAAATTTCCACCATTATTATCAATTTGACTTCCATGCAAGAACGTAACGTTAAATATAACATTATGAATCACTACTTTTTCACCCTTCATATCGACGGCAAATGAAACATAAAGCAAAATAAAGTATCTACTAATTAAGATACATCCCTTTCATCTTTATCATGAAATATGACTTGAAAGAGAAAATAAAAAGAGGAAAGATACAACTTAAAAGGGATTGATAAAAAGACTTGATTTTTATTTAATTAAATATATTTTTCAAAAACTTTGAATGTTAAAAGACACGAAACGACATTTATTATTCTCAATTTTATGCCCTACGCAGTAATACAATACATCAAAACTTAAAGTAATTTCGCCTCTTTCTTCCTTTTAGTTTTTGATTAAAAAAAAAATTATAGTTTAGATGATAAAAAAATATATTATAAAGAATATATGTCACTTCAAACTTGAACATTTTACGACCCCCGGTTAGGTCCTTTTTTTTTAAAAAAAAAATATGTTCAATTACTAAACTCACACAATGCATTATTTGCAGTCAAACTTTTTAATAATGTTATCGTTGCTTTCGAAATATTTAGACTGCAATAATGATTGACTGTTAATAATATGTCTATAATATTATCTTGACATTTGAATAATATTTAACTATTTTGGACAAAAAAAAATGCAACGTTAATAAAAAAGTAACAAAATTATCTAAATTTTAAATCTCATAAATATGCATATACTTCGCTAACTAAAAACTAAAGAAAGTGATACGATTTAATAAGGAAAACAACTACGTAATTAGACATACTTCACTATCATATATATTGTTATTACCTATATTTTCAAAATATTACGTATTTTACCACTAATTAAGAGTTTCCTACCACATATTGAGGAAGATATACTTAGATACATATATTTTTGCTATCAAATATACTAAAATAGGGAGAGAGGCGAGCGAGATTCATTATGTATCTCAAATACATGTGAATCACACTAGATACAAACTAGATATATACATGTATTTGTATGTATCTGGTGTGATTCACATGTATCTGGAATATCACATATATAGGAGAGTGACGAGTGAGATGGGACAGAGGCGAGCGAGATTTATTATATTCCCAGATACATGCAAATCCAGTTGGATACAATGTATCTACTATCTAGAACAAATTATACCTAATAGTGATCCCATGTATCTCAAAATACATGTATCTAGACGTATCTAAACATACCAAAATTTGGTAAGATACATAATATTGCAAACTAGAGTATATCTGAGTTATTAGCTCCTAAACTAGTGAGATTTATGTAAATTCCCTAATCATAATTTCCCAAGGGCCAAGACCCACATTTTAAATCTACTTGAAAATTAAATTCTTTTAAGATTGATGGAAGAAATTTATTGAGAAAATATATATTCATATAATATATATTTTTTGTCGTAAATAAAGTATTAAAATATCAAAATAATTGATTAACCTCGGCCTATTATTGATATTAATCTTGAAGATTCTATTTCTATAAAGATGATTATTTATCATATTTCCAAGAAGATGCTAGTTGTTATGTAGATCGAGGGACAATTTTTACAAAATGTTAGTGAACTGTTATAAACATTGTTATTATTGTTATAAATCAAAATAATATTATAAAAAGACATTTTGTTTGTCCCAATTTATGTGACACTTTTCGGATTTGGAGATTCAAACAAGTTTATTTTTTATCATAAATTTTGCATATATTTTGAATTGTCAATTATTGTAATTTATAGTATTTTTACATAGTTTATAAATATATAAAAAAAAAATTCAAAAAATTTGAAGATTCCATGCTCAAATTTCCGATCAAACTTAAATTGTTCGACTCTCGAGAAAAAATGAAAAGTGCCACATAAATTGAAACAGAGGGAGTAAAATATAACATAAAAAAGAAGTTTCTACAAATATTTGGTTGCTATAACTTATAATCATGAGATGTTATTATATACTGGTCTGACTATGTTACATTTAATTTCAAGACAACATGAAGAATGTCATCGAAAACATAAAAACAAAGATAATGCATAAAACTGTTGAGTTTTGACAAGTCAATCCAGTGCAAGCTGCGTCATAGGAACATATGGAACTTGGAAGCAACAATATGTGATCCACTAGGCATGCAATGCTAGGCCTTTTTTGTACCAAAAATGTATATGCAATGTCATGTTTTTTTGTCAACTCGAAAAGATCGTTTCGATATTTTGTATAAAATGTATATGAACGTAAATAGTAACCGAAAATAAATAAATAGAGATGATAATGGGATTATAAAGTTTAACGTACATATGCAGGGCGAGGCATGTTGGGATATGCGTGGGTGCGGGACGGATCCTTTAGTTGTGGATGTTCAAAATCTCATACTCCCTCCGTCTCATTTTATGTGAGGTATTTTGACTCGGCACGGAGTTTAAGAAAGAAAGGAAAACTTTTAAAACTTGTGGTCCAAAATGAATGATAGAAATTTATGTGGTTGTAAATCATTTCATTAAAGGCAAAAAAGACATTTTACAATTAAATTATTACTTAATATAGAAATGTGTCATTCTTTTTGGAAGTGAATAAAAAGAAAAGTAAGTCATGTAAACTAGGACAGAGGGAGTAGTATATAGTAGTAGTTAATTGTTTGAGTGATTGATATCTATGTATGTTTTTTTAAATTGTCACAACAATGATTTCACGGCATTCGCCTTCCGTCCAAATGTTGCTCTTTTGGTTTGAACTTTATTTTTTGTTGCCCTTTTGAAATTTTTGCTCAATCTTTTTTTGAACTTTTGACTCCGGATTCCAATTTCTACCCTAATTGATAAAATACTCCTCTTATCATGTACCCTTTTCTCTGTTGCAAGTACTTTTGAAAAGAAAGGATGGTCACAAAAAAAATAAAAATTTATTTAAGCTAGAATAAGATGGGCCAAAAAATGCAAACCCAGATCTGCTAAGTTCTTTTTAACGCAAGCAAAGCTAATCCATATTTATATTTATGCTGGTTTAGGCGGTTATATGCCGAATGGGGTGGAGCGGGTTAAAAATATCAAAATATCATATACTGAGAGGAGTGGGTTGAAGTTCTTTCGAGTTTAATTGTATTTGCCTCACAATCATCCTGTCTCGCTTGCTATCCCCAAAAATAAGAAATAATTGTTGAGAATACAATTAAATAATAAATATGTTATCTTTCAAATGTTTTGAGATATTTTTATGTCAAAATTTACAAGCTCAATTGGATGACTATGTGAACTTTAATTTTTAGATGTGATGATGACACATTTTGACATTATATCGTAGTAAATAGAGGTTCTAGGATACTCAAATCTCACCCATTATAAAAAAAAATCACATATTTCACCCATTAAAAAAAAGAATCAGGTCTGTACTTGATGATCCTTGTTGAAAATATAGTTAATGGCAAAGGGTTAAATTTGCTCTTGAACTATATATGTAAAATGGAACAAATTTGTCCTTGTTAATAGTTGGAGTCAAATATGTCACGTGTTCTGTAATAAAAGATTATTTTTTTAAAAAAAAATGAAGGGTATATTTGAATCTTATCAAAATTCAGGGACAAGTTTGATCATTTTCCCTGATTTTGATTTTGTTGGAGCTTCTTACATAAATGTACTGTGGGCCAACATTCTTTTCTAGTAAAACGGTATCAATGTTATATAGTGTATAATTATGTATATATGATATATTACTATGTATTTTACATATATATATATATATATATATATATATATATATATATATATATATATATATATACGATATTGATAAATCGCAATAGTACATTTAGCTTCCTCAATGGTTAGTTTTATTTTTCAATTCCAACCAATTCAAATATCAGCTAATTAAACAGTACCAAATTTGATATATGAGTTCCTCTTGATGTTTTGCTATTCTCGATATATTATTCATATAACGATTCACATTTGAGGAAGGTTGGAATTTTAAAATTTGAACTTCAAAGGTCTTCAATGATGATTTTCATGATATCGTCCACTTCAAATTTCCTATAAATAATCCTAAAATTTTGATATGAACTCCTCTTAATATTTTGATTCTTTTGATATATTATACACTCAAAATGCTTCATATTTAATTTGCAGCAAGCAAAAAATTTGAACTCCCTAATATTTCCAAGAGAAGCAGCAACAAGCCCAAAATTACCCAAGTGACTGAAGAAGATTTGAGTACATGTAGACATGACATGATTTGTTATTTATAGAATGAAGATTCTCAGTAATTAGCAATTAATTGAGCCATTAATCAGCATCATTATTGCTTAGAAAGATGACTGTGAAAAGTCATTATGCTACTAATTTTATCACCAATCACCCTTTCGTCTTATTTTGATAGAATACACGTAAGTTTTATCTCTATTAATTATTATTGAGGGGTAGAGTGATTGTGTTTAATAAATCGTTGGCTCAATAAATGCATATTTCAAAATAGGTTTAGAAATATCAAATAAAGAAACTATGATGAAAATTATCCATTGCTTAATTGCTGCAGACTTTAGTACTGAATAATATTACATGCATGTTTTCACACCCTTTAAATAACATTATTTATAGGTGAAAATTGCATTCAACTATGGTAAGATTATTAGTATCTTTGCTACATTTAACTATTTACTAAAATTTCATATTATGTACATTTTTTAGCAACTTTAAAAACCTCTAACTAAAAGGATCCAAATTTAAATGCATTTTACACGAATTTAATATATTTGAGTTGTTAAACTTCGGACTCGTACAAGGCCAACCAAATTTAACTTTCGAAATTTTCAAAATTTCATAACATCAATTTTTTCTTTTGAATTTTTGGTGTTGAATTTTCAAGTTACATATTGAGTTCACGATTCTACTTTTAATTAAAAAAATTGGATTTACAACTTTGGATTTTTAGGTTCGATCTCTAATAGAGACAAAAATACAAGCAAGGTGATTTCTTTTGTCTCAATCTTGGTTGATAGAGTTGCTTTGGTACATGTTGTTGATGGTAGGTGATAAGTATCCCGTGGAACTAATCGTGATGCACACAATCTTGCTTTGATACCAAGGTTATAAAAATATTTATACCTTATCTTTATTTGTACCGATTAGACTAAACTCATATACCTAATGCCAATAAGTTCAACATCGTCTTTCTAGATCCGTCCTGATATCCTATTAGGCTAATGAATAGTTCAAACTAAAACACATTCATTGTGATCGTATTTTCATTGTCGTTTTAGGAGTTGTGGCGTTGAATCTTTAAGGAAACATATATTGATCTATGTTTAAATTGCATAAAATTTATAAAGATTGACTAAAATATTAGCTAGTTTTGCAAGTGTTCAACAACAATATATTTCGACATGAAATGCAAAAATTAGTCTTCCATGTTATAGACATGTGTGAAGAGAAATGGATTTTATTAGTTGGAGTTATCAATATTAAAAAATGGATGTTATGACTCATTAAATTTAATTTTAAATTGTTTCAATTTGGAATTAATAAAGTATATGCAAATATAAAATATATTGTTGACGAAAAGAAACATCTTGTGGCTGTAGTTTAGTGGTAAGAATTCCACGTTGTGGCCGTGGAGACCTGGGCTCGAATCCCAGCAGCCACATAAATAATTAAACTTTTTTATCCAAATATTTTTTTCACTAATTAAAATCATGTATTATGTTTTAATAAGAATAATTAATTTCTAACTAATTTAGATCAAGTAGAACATTTAAGTAATCCCATCCCAATTAAAATTGTCTTCAAGTTAATTGAAATACAAATGTAAGACATCAAAATAAGTTATTATCTATATCTTCTATCTATATCATATTAAAAACATGTTGATCCTTAGATGTTAGACGTAAGAATTTCTAACATTTAGTTTTTATCCGAAATCTCCTCTATTTGGTGCACTATATTCATCGGTGGTATTCTATGGCCTATAGGCCTATACTATAATCATGGAATAATCTATCTCATAATTAAACCTTTTTATCCAAATATTTTTTTCACTAATTAAAATCATGTATTATGTTTTAATAAGAATAATTAGTTTCTAACTAATTTAGATCAAGTAGAACATTTAAGTAATCCCATCCCAATTAAAATTGTCTTCAAGTTAATTGAAATACAAATGTAAGCATCAAAATAAGTTATTATCTATATCTTCTATCTATATCATATTAAAAACATGTTGATCCTTAGAAGTTAGACGTAAGAATTTCTAATATTTAGTTTTTATCCGAAATCTCCTCTATTCGCTGCACTATATTCATCGGTGGTATTCTATAGCCTATAGGCCTATACTACAATCATGGAATAATCTATCTCATATATAGATGGTGATATATTAATTCCATATTATAATCCCAAGATAATCTGATTGTAAACCAAATGATAAAGAAAAAAATTGTTTAACTTATAGGCTTGAAAATGACATACTAATTGTGTTTCTATAAAATATAATGTCATTAAAAATAAATATAAAATTTAATGTTAAATTATTTTCAAATATAAAAATACATCATATTTTAATAAATTGAAAAAAAAAAACGCAATGACTAGGGTAATATACTTTGCAAGTTTCAACAGATTGGAAAGTTAATACATGATCATATAATCAGAGTGATGTAATTCATTACCATTGAACATGCTTAATTACATAATTTAATACATTGGTAATGTAAAATGTTATTAAATCATCTGTAAGTTGACCTTATATAGCTAGTTAATTACTCTTTTTGTTTTAATTTATGTGATCTGGAATGATTCGACATGGAGTTTGAGAAATATGAAAAGATTTTGCAATATTTCAAAACTATTCTTAAAAACTATACGCCTTTGTGGACTTTTTCAAATAAGTAAGACCTAACATGAGTAAAATATAAATATTGATAATGTCATTAAATCTTCAAATAAGCAAATGTATTGTCCTTAATTCTTTTTTGAACTAACTAAAAAGAATAGAGTGTTATATTTAAGACAAATAGAATAGTATTTATATCAATCAATTATTATTAAATAGTTACCTGCAATATTTACATTTATATTTTATATTGCCATACCATCAATGTTTTAGAGTTCCAACCTCCATAGCATCTTCCATGAAAATGCAGAAAAATATTTTTCTAAATTCTCTTTCAACATCACGACCCCATTCTTCATCACCTAATCCAGCCAAACACCCCCGATGCCTAGCCCCTCAACCTACCACCTAATAATGTGACCAACCCCTCCCCTAACTAACTCAGGAGTCGACTCAAAACCTCCCAATCTGAGACACGCCCCGACCTAAACCCTAACTCAAAATCTAATGCCTAATCTAAGATCTTCCCCGCCCTAGACCCAACATCAACCCTAAACCCGACCCTAACCTGTGATCCAATCCTTGAGGCCCTGACCCCTACTCAAGACCTAATCCTTAATCGACACATTGCCAAACCCTCCCCCCCTCCCCCAAACCAAGACTCAACCGTCTCGAGACTCGGGCAAATTATGGCTTGGTATAGGCTCAGGTCTTGGAGTCGCAGGATTGGAGTTGGGTCTAGGGTTGGGTTGAAGGTTGGGTCTCGGCGTAAGGTTCAAGGTCAGGTCTCCGAAGGTCCTTTTTTTTTAGAAAAAAATAAATCAAAATTGAGCTTCAAAGATCGGTATTCTCAATAAAAAAAATATAAACGACCCCGAAGGTCATGGATCGAGCTCGGTTGGTTTGCACTTTTTTTATTTTTGGTGCTAAATAATCGACCTTCAAAATTCAATTTAATAATAAAATATTTTTTTAAAATCAACCGTTCAAGGTCAATTTTTTTTTGTTAATTTTCGGAGGTTGATTTTGAATCCTTTTTGGTAATACGAAATTATTTTGGGACATAAATTAAAGAACAAATTATTCATTTAAACCACAAAAACTAACTTATTTATCGTCATGCATGATTGCACCAATACTGTGGACGTACAAGCTAGGAATATATATTAGTAGAAAAAGCATAGTAGTATAATAATATAGCTAGCGAGGGAACATGGACTTTCATGTAAGCAGAAGTTGTTTAGTAGATCGTTAGTAAGAAGAGTATAATTTTGAAATATTTGACTAATTAAAGGGCATTTCTTTGCCAATTGACCAATGGAGTCAACATTTTTGAGCTAAAAAATTAATGGAGAATAAAATTAAGTTATTTTGAATAATTGAGGAGCATTTTTAGTCATTTTCTCTCATAAAAGAAAGATATTAATTACTAGTAGAGTAATATAGGAAACAACTCGAACAATAGAGATCCACTAACTCATAATTGAGTAGATTTGATATTCCTTATTGCTTAATTAATTGGTCAATTATCAATTTGTGCAATGGAATAACTTGAAAAATCAAATTTATTTAAAAAGACGATTTCGTATCTAGTAACATGAATGTTATCACTTGCTTAAAATAATGACACTCTTTATTTTTAATTAGAGATTTATAATCTTTTGGCAATACGAATTTAAATTAATCGCTTCAATAATAATTAAATTTAGAAAGAAAAACATGAAAAAAGACCTTTGGCAAAGCTCAAATTTAGCAACCATGTCTTGATTCAAAGTTACCAATCATGTTGGTTATTAAACACATAGTTATAATATTTCTGTTGACTCAAACTGTAAGTTTTTCATAAACTTGTAATATGCCGACGTGCCGACTTCTATAGCAAGACACACACAATGATGGCGAGTCACAATTTCAATTAAGAGGAGTCAAAATATAAAAGAAATAAAATTACGTAGAAATCAAGAAGAGATAATATGCACTGTGTATATTAAAAAAATATTTTTATCTCATTATATAATGTAATTTTTCAATAAAGAGATGTTGATTAACACCACTCAGTTATATGTGTCTCCGCCACGCAGACACGCATACACATATATACAAATTTCATATATAGTGTTAAGAGCTAATTAAATTATATTCATATTCTTTCCCAAATTATAAAAGTCCCTTAAATTTATAGGATTTTGGATACAACAGGAATTATGTGGGTACATAGCTCACAGATTGAAAATGATACATTACTTAATGGGAGGGATGTATCCAAAAGGGGATAGGGATGTATTCGGGGGTTATACGAGAGAGGATAGGGATGTATCTGACAAGAGATTTTTGTAATTTTTTTCAATGGTAGAGATTTTAGAGATTATAATAAAATAAGATGTATTTATGTAAATTTTTCAAATAATTAATCTTGCTTGTAATTCCACTAATACTTATTTTTTAAGCATATATAAAAACAAAGATCCAAGCAATTTCTTGCATGGTAAGTAGTGATAATTTTAGAACACATATTTATTGATTGAATTCCTGACCAGCTATTATTTTAGTATATATATTTAAATAATACAAAGTTTAATTTATTATTCAATAATATCTTAAATCAATTAAAAATATGAACATCCTTTTTGAATAGCAATTGCCAATACCTGTCTTTATCTGCAAAAAATATGCATATCCATGGCCGACGATATAACTTGATATCTTTGCAGAACTATATATAATTAATCCATAGACCATATATAATATCATCATTATATTTACAAGTTGTATTAATGAATGATTTAGTTTCACCGTAAAAAAATTAAAATAAAGACAGTCTCTAATACATTAGATTTTTGTTATGTGTAACGTCTGGAAAAAAAAATCAAATTATTATATATAATTTTATATTATATTAATGCAAAAGATAATTTCCAACTGAAATATATGATTTCTAAATTAAATGACAACAGTTTTACGAGCCACATGGAGATTTCATTTGAATGTATACTTGGTTAAATTCATTGCATCTATATTCCTTCTTGTCTAATCATTTGTTGGTGGCATTATTAATGTCAAAACCATTATAATTGTTTTTGTTAAAGAGTAATAAACACACATTGAATCACTTCAATAGAAAACAACAAATTGTTCCGACAAGAAGGAAGCTTCTTTAGCAATATTACTCCCCAATTATTTGGTGGTGATTATATATATTAACCAATTAAATAATCAAGTGTTCTAGAGTTAAGCCAAATAATTTAATCATATCCCATTATTTTAATTTGTTCCATCATTTTCAATCCTTTGATTTTCTCTCATTTGATTCTATTTTTTTTTCAAAAGAAAACCAATAATATTTGTTAAACATATTTTATAATTTGACAATATGTATTATGAAAATAGAATAAGAATAAGAATATTTCTTAATTATTTTATTACTAATTATATTTATTCATCATATTTCTAAATTGGCAATATTTATTACGAAAATAAAATAAGAATAATTTTATCCCCCTCTTTCATAGATTTCTGCACCTATACTTGTAGAAGTTTATTGCTAATCAATATTCTAAAATATTGTGTGTGTGTATATATATATATATATATATATATATTAATTTCATCTAGAAAAAAGAAATATCAAAATGAGCAAACTCCTAAATATCTTGAAGTGATTATGAAAGCGTAAAAAATCTTGTGAGATCAATATTTCAATTCATAAAACACTCAACTCACGTTATATATATATATATATATATATATATATTAATTTCATCTAGAAAAAAGAAATATCAAAATGAGCAAACTCCTAAATATCTTGAAGTGATTATGAAAGCGTAAAAAATCTTGTGAGATTAATATTTCAATTCATAAAACACTCAACTAACGTTTTATGCATTTGACCACTTGAATCATTTCCAAAATGTGTTTTACTTTGTATTTACTCTATGGTCTCTCCTATATGTTGTAATTTATTTTTAAAATTTTAATTTAATTATTTGACATTAATAAGCTATATAATGTTATTTCATGATGAATTAAGAATTATTAATAGGACTCTCTCTCTCTCTCTCTCTCTCTCTCTCTCTCTATATATATATATATATATATATATATATATATATATATATATATATGAATTACTTCTTGTATATGTATTGTCAAAAGCTATATTCTCGGCAACAAAATTTGTACTTCAATACAAAATTCATTATAGAAAAACAGTACATTTGTTAATTTCTATCAGCCATTTCTTCTATCGATCTACCAACATCATCATATTTTTTTTTTCTAAGTTAATTGTCATGACCCACAATGTTATCATGTCACTTAGACTTCACATGACATAAGAAAGTCTTTAATACTTGATCGCTAAAAGAATGAAGAAAGCACATGAGAACTTTTAATAAGAGTTCTGCATTGCTTGGAAGATTGATGAATTTTACTTGATGAATTTACAAATGAATGCTCATTTATTTATACTACTAACTTAGAAGCTATTACGTAAATAATAATTATTAAACAAGTCCCTACATATTTATAATACAAAAAATTCTAGAATACTCTAACACTCTAGAACCTTGCATGCAATTCTATAACCTAAGTTGCTAACATGTCACGACATGATATTTTTTGAAGTCGGCAGAATTCTAAAGTTATATATATATATATGCCATAATTAATTGTCGGTACCTCGTGTGAGAATTTAATATCACGAAATTTATAAAATAATACTTAAAATCTATCGGTCATTAAAACTAAAATATTATATTATCTTACATACAAGATTACGTAGTAACAAATATTACTAATTTTATAATTTATCTTTTTGCTTCAAGGAAGTGTTACTATTTGATATTTTTGGGGAATCAAATAAACATCAACCTGAGATATTAAATTTCTAATAAATAAATAATTGTTGGTGAAGGGATAATTTTTTTTAAAAGACTGAAAAAAGTAAACAAGTATTCTAATTTTAACGTGTAGAAAGTTCAGCCCTATCTTTTGCTTTACATATATCATTTTAAAGTTCTAACTTAAATGTATCATAAGAAATTATTAGAATGGAAAAGTAAAAGAAGAATGTATCATATTGGACAACAATTCAACTTATCATATATATACTCAAAAATGAAAAATATTACACAAAACTATTCAGTTTATTTGGGTGCTTTTTAAAAATCAGCGTACCAGAGTGATGGAGTTTAATTTGAAACTACACTTCTATTTCAATCGCAGTGTCTAGAAACACATCTATTGCTTCAAGAAAAATATTTACAACTCGCAATAAACTTGAGAATCTATTCATACTTCATATTGAATATGAGCAATTAATTTATTTTGTAACTATCTATGTCTTTGGGATTAAAAAAAGTCTCTAGTCTAGTCATATTCCTCTATAGTTCATCCGGCACAACATCCTTGAAGCCATGTCAAAAGTTTATTAACTCTTGTCTTCTTTTGCTGGTTCACTTTGCACATCAAGGTACGATAAGGTTTTTAAGGTCTTTTATGTCCTTACAATGACATCGCATATTTGAATTTTGTCTTCAAGAGATGGTAGTATAGATCTTTAAGGGATTTTTTATTGTACCTTCAACAATTCTACTAGAGAAAACTTGTGTGAATACCCAATTAACGTGTGCTATTTAATCTATACTAACAAATACTTATAACAATAACTTTGCAGAAATATAAACAACAAAGTTTAAAACATGTACTCAAAAACAAGTAGTAATAACATAAGCATAAATTAATGACTGTAAAAAACATATCAGGATATGTAACAATAGAATGAAATAGAAAGGAAAAAAATCGAGCCCACTGAATGCATAATGTATCCGTAAGAAAATTATTCCCCTCTAGCACCCGAGGTTTAAAGGAATAGATCCCCTCATGATAGACCGATTCTATTCACCCGAGTAATGATACAAAAATAATAGTGTCAGTGAGCCACTCAACAGGAGCAAAGTATACGAATATTTAATTGTGTAGAAGAAGAAGTACATAATTTTTCGTTGTTTTAAAATGAGAGAAAATCCCTCTATTTATAGACAACAAAGGGTAGTGTGAACAAATGTTTATTCGGCCTTATCGGAAAGGTCACGACTCTTTGGGAAGTTATAACCCTTCGGAAAGGTCACAACAAAGTCGCAACTCTTCATAAAAGTAGCAACTTCATGAAAGTCGCAACTCTTCATATTTCATTCATATCTTTTAAAATCCAACAATGTGTACATCAAATATCAATTCAATGCTCTAATAAATGACATTGACCTTCAATCTATATTGTATCACTCCTAGACAAAAAAAAATGATTAACTCAAATCACCAAAGGTAAAGTAAGATTATCGAGAAACGATAGACTAATGCATGCAACAATGCAAGTATACATAGGATTAAGTTTGGCTTATTATTCCTATCTGGCGATCAATTGCTTATGTAAGTTCAAAGGGGTTATACATATGGAAGATTTGGTGGAGGCTTAATTTGTAAGATGGTGGTGACGGTTGTGAAGGTTTCTGAGAGGAGGGAAAGACTAATTTTGAAAATAAATAAACTAAAAGAGAATTCTAATTTGTGGTACGCCACGTAGGCAGACCTAGGGTTCTTTTATATATATACATATATATGCGTTTTATAACTTTTAAACAATTTTCTACTATTTCCTATCTATTTTTTCAAATTTAAAAATACTCCCTATTATTTTAAAATATTTGTCAAAAGAAATAGGGTTTACACTGTTTCTTTCAAATTTAAAAATATTCCCTATTATTTTAAAATATTGGTCTAATAAATAGAGTTTACACTATGGTCAATAAAATAGTAAAACCTCTTATTTTATCTTGAAGTGTTGGACTTTGAAATTTTATATATATCTTTTAAAAATTCCACTTGGTATATGGTATTCGCACTAAAATTTGATTATATTCAAATTTTCATATATTCTCTCCCCTTGATTAACTGAAGAGTATTTACCTTTCTATGTCTAATTCAAAAAGCAAATTCAAAATCTGTCAATTAAAAATGAACAGTGACTCGACACTTAATCTTGACAAAGTTCAAAGTTTCGCAATCAAATAATTTGAGTATTTACCGTTCCGGCCACCGTTGGTTAACCGTTCCTAACAACTATAATAAACCCTCCCATGTGAGTTCGCACTTTTAGCCAACTGCCTCTTCTTCTTCATCTTCTTCTTCTTCTTCTTCTACACCCCCACCCCATTTCTACTCTCTCTCTTCTTCTTGCCAAAATCGAACTGAAGAATTGATTTGGGTTTGTTTACTATGGACCCAAAGTTCACCGGAAAGCCCATACCTATCCCATTTCTACCGGGTCGGATTGACCTTGACCAGATGCCGGATACTCCGACCCGTATAGCACGTCACCGCCGGGCACAGTCAGAGACTTTCTTCAGGTTCCCTGACTTCGACGATGACATCCTCTTAGACGACGTCGTTGCTGACTTCAACCTTGACATTTCGGCGCCGGCGTTGTCCCCTTCTACTGATACCCACATGCAGCCGGCGAATTCAGCTGACTCGTCTTCAAACGGACCGGGTGCTGATCATAACCCTAGACCATTGAATCACTTCAGGAGTCTTTCCGTTGACGCCGACTTTTTTGATGGTCTGGAGTTTGGTGAAGCTGGAGCTACAACGCCCGCTGCGTCGGAGGAGAAGAAAATGATGGGTTTGGGTTCCGGTTCGAGTTCTCGTCATAGGCATAGCAATTCGATGGATGGTTCTTTTTCTGCTGCATCGTTTGAGGCAGAGAGCTCTGTTAAGAAAGCTATGGCGCCTGATCGGCTTGCTGAGTTGGCTTTGATTGATCCCAAGAGAGCCAAAAGGTTTGAAATTCTATCAAGTTTTTTCCTTTTTTCTGTTATAGTGTGAAAAACTTAAGTTCTTTGGAATTATCCTTAGCTCTAATGAATAAAAGAGGAAATGTCTCTTCAAAAAAGTTTGGGCTTGAGCTTATTTGTTTGGTTAAGAGTTTGACTTTGGAATTATACTTAGCTCTAGTGATTAAGGTTTGAATTTTCATAAAGTTCTGTTTGTTTTTGTTTCAATTTTATATGCAGTTGCCTCAATTGTAATATGATTTTTTTTGGGGTTGGAAGGTTTCTTTCTTTGGTTAAGTGTTTTTTACTTTGGAGTTATACTTAGGTCTAATGCTTTAGAGGAAATCTCTCTTCGAATTATTGGGCGTTTTGGAAATTCTTGGCCTCTTGGGCTCATGAAGCAATATAGATGGTTGCTATATTTCTTGGTTTTGAAGTGATTTGTGAATGCCAAAATTGTCTATGTTTTTAGCTGTAAAGAGAATGTTTGACTTGGTATAAAGGAGTTGTCAAGTGTGAATTTGGTGAAATTATATGAGTTACATATTCTCACACTCAAATGGATGAAAGAGAAGAAAAGGATATGATTTGAGAAAAAGATGTTGGTGATCATTTGCAACAGTTCTCTTGGGGAAGTGAAATAAGTTTCCACTTCATTATATGTGAATGACCAAGATATTTAACCCAGGTGATTAGTCTTTATAAGTAATGTTTTTATATTGGGAAAAAAGAAGTAGGGATTGAGAGGGAGGTAGGGGGGACTAAACTACTTAAAAGCAGTGCAGAGGCTCCTAGCAGAGAAACCGGAATACTGAGTTAATGAAGAAATATTATTGTACCTTGTATGCTCATTTAAGATGAAAGAGAATGCAGTGCTACTATGATGTATTCTTCAATGAAGTGGTATTACCTGAATGGTAAGAGATGAGAAGATTTCGAAACTATAGGTTACTGACGACTTCTCAATGTCAATATTAGTAATCTGAATTTTTTTGCACAAAAGGTTATAGCGTGTGACGTGTCACTGTACATAGCAGGGCTTCCATGTTATCAATTTTACCTTAAAATACTAAGTCCCCTTATAGATAGCAGTTCTAGCATTAAACTCTGTGTATGCTTTTGTAGAAATTCATCTTTGTTTCTGCATTATTACAGGATTCTTGCAAACAGACAATCTGCTGCACGTTCGAAGGAGCGGAAAATTCGTTATACTAGTGAACTGGAGAGAAAGGTGCAGACTCTGCAGAGTGAAGCTACTACTCTGTCTGCACAAATCACGGTTCTGCAGGTACAAAATAGGGAGACTGTATTCTTAAAAGCTATTACAGTACTCTTCTTTGTTGTCTTAATAGGCAAAATGACTATATGCATCACTCTTCATGGTTATCAAATTCTGTTGTATAAAGTTACCTTGAAAATTCAATAGCTTCTCATGTTTTCCTACAATAAACAATGAGTATATATATATATATATATATATATATTTGGTTATGAGATTTTGTTGTATGAATTAACCCTAGAGATTCAATAGCCTTTTGTGTTCAGATATGTGATTGCATGTGTGTGAGTCAGAATCATAACATCTTCAAATCAAAATGGCTCTCTGCTTTGTATGAATTTTGACTTGACTTGAATTATCTTAATTCATTCATTGCCTGATAAAGAATTAGGATGTTATGATTTTATATTCTTATGAGATTTTAGTTGGGCTCAAAGAATGAACTACATGGTTTTCTTATTCTGGCCAACTTGTTGCATTAAGAATTTTGGTAGGATGATTTTCTAATAGATGTCTTTATAAAAATTTTGTCTGTATTTCTTGCTAAGTTGTTTGGACTCTTCACTTTTGGTGCCGCACCCGTGTCAACACAACATGGGTGTGGCCATGTGGGTGTGGATGTGGGATCCGTGTCCGATATGGTCAACCGATTTTGGGTACTTTGACCAAAATTGATGAAGAAAGTCTGATAGTTTCAATTATTTCTATAATCAGTAGTACACAAGCTAAGGTGAAATTGAAGAAAATGGAATACCTTTTATATAGAAATTTATATGTCACTCATTGTCCTTTAATCTCTTTCCAAGATTCTCCTCAAGTTCTCCACATAAGATCTCATAATTTAGGTTTTATAACTCTATTTTTAGATATTTTAATTATATTTAGGCGAATCCCCGCACCCGTATCCATACATGGATCCATATCCCGAATCTTAAAAATTAGATCATGAAAGATCTGACCTCTAGATCCGTACCTGTATCGGACACCCGCAACCAAGTCCAAGCAACTTAGATTTCTTGTACTTTTTACCTAATTGTGAGGGTTGAGGAAGAGAAACTCTCCTCCATTTTGTAATTGAAGATCAGAGGTTATGAATGCCGAAATTGATGACAAAAATTAGAGGCTCTATTTGCTATTCTCAGTATTTTCTATAGATTAGGATCATTTCTTCAGTTGATCAGAAGGAACAGAGGGATAGAAATGTTTTTGCCTACAAGTCACATCATTGGATATGTATAAGATCATATCTTTAGGTTATTTTTTGGGAGCTTTTGAAATAAGATCCAAGTATAGTTTGGAAACTGATCGCAGCATGTGATTAAACAAGTTGGCAACAGTGTTGGTAACTTGAGCTGAGATCGTAGTTGACTTTATGTGTAGCTGATCCAATGTTACCTGGATGGTTATGTTTGAATCAGAAAATGTTTAGCTTTCGGAAATCGAAACAGGTTACTTCCCTCTTAAAGTAAAGCTGAACTTTGTCATCGAAGAAGCTTGAAAGTTAACTGCTCGTTTGGATAAAAACACCCCACTACTCGACTAGCACTAAATTACAATCATAGCATCAACAGAAATAAATCTTTGTTTTTCCCTTTTTTTAGGGTTGTCTTTCAGCTAAGTGCCTGTCGGGAAAAGTAGATTAAAAAATTGAATAAGTGCTATGTTTATGATCGTGTCTTTTACTCAAATTATGGCTTTATGGGGATGAGAAAGTAGCTTTTGTGAAGGATTATCATTGAGGTTGAGAAATTGGAGAATTGATGAAGAGCAGTCTAGGGGGTGCTGCAGCCAAGAAGGAGGGGGGCATCACAAAGCTAGAGATGGCTTTTTTAGGACTTGAGGAGTGCCAGTGCTGGCAATGGGTGAGGGAGTTAGTGGTGCATGAGGAGGAGAGGGTATTAGCATTATGAAGGTGAAGCAGGTTTGCCTTCAGGAGGAGGATCAGGGTTGCAAATATTAGCAAAGAGGGTAGCTAGGGAAGGGGGAGGAGTCCCGATAATTGGGAAGGAGTGCGTTTGTGTTGATCTTTAAATGGTTTTCAACATGTGGTTAGATGAAGGAAAATACATTTAAGTACCAATATACTGGTCAAGGCAATTGATCATTCATGTTACTAATGAGAAGACCATGATGAAGAATCAAGAATCCTACTGTTGGAGAGCTAAGAAGTAAAAGGGGCAAAATTTGGCTGACCAATTTGGTGAAGAACTTCAAACTTAGGAAAGAAATGTGCAATCAATAACAAAGTGACTTTGAAAGAAATGTTGGCGGATGATCAAAACATTCAATGCAGCCGGATGGTTATTACTAAAACAGTGAAGCGACCTTTGACTTTAAGTAACCGAGGTTTGTTATTTCCTGCTTGCAGAAAATTAACCCTTTTGTCATCAAAGAAGTTAGAATTAGGGCTGTTATTGGGGTAACTTGTACCCATCTACCACTAAACTGTTATGACTACATTGACAGCAATTATTTCATTTTCTTCACAATATTTCTTTAGTTATTTAGGATTCTGTTTGATTGGGTGAGTACTATGTTCCATGTCCCTGCCCTCTTTTGCAAGTAATGTGGAATGCTTAGGCATAAAAATGGTAATGGGGAACTGGAGAAGAGAGAGATGGTGCCATTGCTAGTTACATATGGAGGGTGCTGTTGCTGGCACTGGAGGAGGGAGCTAGTGGTTGGGAGGTGAATATTGGAAAAAGTGAGATAGTGTGATCCCGTGAAGGTTTGAATGCACAGAATCAGGGAAAGGGAAGTTGTGCGAGCATTAGCAAGATGGAGGGGAGGAAAATACAGGAAAGTAGGCTTTTCTAAGCTGTTGCATTCTCTTTGGTGCTAATTATGGAAAGCACAACTTTTCTTAGGATACAGGAAAATTTTCAGTCAACCCTTTTCTTTTCCACCCTCTAGCTGGTCAGGCAATTAAGCTTTTTCAAGCTGTTGCGCTTCTCTTTGATGCTGAATAATGAACTTTCTTTTTATGGAGGAATAGTCATCATCAGTTAACAGGTTCTTATTCTTATCTTGTTTTCTAGCATCATTTAAATATCCGAGTATGGTATCTTGCTAGCTAGCAATAAATTTTTTTGTAGAATCTACGTTATTTTCGTTGCTCTGGTTGTAAAATCTTTTTTTTAAACTTCAAATTTTGGTCGAAAAGTCACCTTTATGCTACTTCTTCGCTCTTTTTGTCATCGTTGAGTATGGATCTGACTGCCACAAAATCATGCTTATGTGCTTGTGTGGAGGTCTGCCATTCTTTTTTTTCCATGATGCTCCTTGCCTTTTTTGTTTTCCTTTTTTAAAAAAATTACTTTGGTCGACAGTGGACTTTTTGCCCTTATTCTCATTAATTTTTGTGGGTAACATACATTAGGACGATCCATTTATTCATGAGTCATATATGCTGTGTGTGCAAAATCACAGTTTCAAGTTGTGGACATTTCTGTAGACATATATCGACTGTATTGTATTTATGTGGTGCTGGATGGAATATTACCACTGCAAATTATGTTATTGCTAACACTGCTGTCAAGAACCATAATAACAATTAACATATCCTTAATCATTTACATGCCATTTCTGTATGATGATGCAGAGAGACAATAGTGGATTGACTACTGAGAACAAAGAACTCAAACTACGGTTGCAAGCTTTGGAACAAGAAGCCCATCTTAGAGACGGTATGGTCTTATAATAACTTAATAAGTAGTACAATTTTCACTGCTATTTTTTGTATTGACATGTGTGAATAATTTCCAGCTCTGAATGAAGCTTTGAGAGAAGAACTGCAGCGTCTAAAGCTAACAGCTGGTCAAATGTCAGCTGCAAATGGAAGCAGGGGGCCGCGTCCACATTTCCCTCCCCAGCCTCAGTCATTTGTCCAATGTGGTAATCACCATACTCAACAACAGCAGCCACTCATGCCTCAGTCTACGACAAGTACCCAAAATATCGGTGGGCAGACCCAACCTAGCTTCATGAACTTCAATAACCGGGGTTGAAAATGTCAAAGAAAGGCAACATGTGACTAATGAGTAATTAGCATAGAGCCGTGTATATATTGATAATGATATGTAATGAATAGTGTTACAGGCTGTGGAGTGTATTCTGATCAGATCAATTTCTACCATCATCAAAATACCTAGTTACATGGGATATACATGTTTTATAAAAATATCAGTTAGATATTGTTCAACATCTTTTATGTATTTTACTATAGAGTTTGAAAATAATACTTTGCTGGTGAAAGATTCTTCTGATAAGAAATTGTTCTTGAATACTTTATCTTAGATTATGGAAATAAAATTTGCATTTATTTCTCTCTATTAATTTATTTATGGTGGTTGATTACCTGACAAAGCCTCTTACTAGTTGATAGATTGGATTCTTAATGATTTCTATTGAACAACGATTGGATTTTTGTCATCGTTGAGTATGGTGGATGCATTGCCTGACAAAGGTCTCGATTTGCATCTTGAGAATGAAAATAAAGATCTTGAGAATGAAATAAAGTCTTTATGGGAAGTATGAATTCGGATTAATTGAATTTCAAAATGAACACCAAATACATGTAGATAATCGAGAAAAAAAAATGAGTTCGAATCTACAATGTGAAATAGACATGAAACTATTTTGATATTATTAGGAAGAAGATGCCATATATTCATAGGCATTAATAGCCATGATTTCAACGCCAAAAAATCCATTGTTGCAATGACTCAAAGATTAACTAATTAATCACTTCCAAATGTTAAGTAGCCTGTCAATTGTCATGACAAGAAATGTTTACACCAACTAAGTTAAACTTTGGCATATAGTTTAGTTCCAAAATAAAAATAAAATAAAATGGCCTTAGACAAACAGAAAATTTTTAAAATCTACGAATCAGCCAAGTTAATTAAGGATTAATTAATAACTCCCCACATCCACATGGCAAGCAGCTGTGATTAGACAAGAATGTCGACACCAACTAAGCTAAACTTGGCTTAATTCCAATAGGAAAGTGAAATCGTCTGGTCCAGATGTAGGTAGCATTGCAGAAAATTAGATAGAATGGTGAAACCAATTTCTCCGCGTTTGGTTGGTTAAAATTTTTGAAAAATATGTTTTTTAGAAAAATAAGTTCTTTAAAATGAAAAAAATAACTTCCTAACGGAGTTGTTGAAATAGGGAAAACAAATTTCATAAGTACCATTCCACGCTTATTGTCTCCTCTCCGTCCTCCAGCACACTCCACCCTACCCCACTCCCATAGTGTTTGAATAGATTATACACAAATACTTGTGGTCTTAAATAAGAAGTTTAAAGTTAAATTGTTACTCACTAAATATAGAAAAGAGTTATTCTTTTGAAACTGAGTAACGAGGAAAAGAAAAGAATTTCACATAAATTTGGACGGAGGGAGTATTATATTCAATGGGGTCAATTTGTCTTATCCCATTCATCTTGTACAAATTAATCAACAACAAACAAGGAATTATTTGTAATACTAAGCTGTTCACAAAGCATTCTTGAGATCATCAGTACAATATCACATATAAACTCATCAAATTTTGCAGATTTAACACAATCAAGAATGGAGTTAATCATGTTTATTGTAATGTTGTTAGTGTTGGTTTTAGTAGTTTTACTAGTTCTATTAAGAACAAATAAGGCTTCTCCAAAAGAAATGGAAGTAATTCCAGGTACCTTAGGATGGCCTATTATTGGAGAAAGTCTCTCTTTCATATCCGAATTTTCAAGCCCTGCTGGTATATACAGCTTCATCAACAAGAGACAGCAACTGTGAGTACATCATAATATAGCCCGTCGAAAATTGTTCAATTTTTTCTCCTGGGGCAATCCTGAATATGTGCTATGTTGAGCAAGATAATTCTTGCTATATATAAGCTTTAGAGATTGATCTAACATTGTCATTCCCTTCAGAAAACTCTTCAACACGCTATCTTTACATCACTTCGCGAAGAAAATTCTCTGTTACCTAAATTCTGACATCAATTTTATGATTTGTGTTATGGTTTTGCTTATTAGGTATGGGAAGGTGTTTAAGAGTTATGTATTGGGAAGGTATACGGTATTCATGACCGGAAGAGAGGCAAGCAAGATCTTGTTGACAGGTAAAGATGGGATAGTGAGCTTAAACCTTTTCTACACAGGACAGCAAGTGCTTGGACCTACAAGCTTGCTCCAACAGACAGGAGAGGCGCACAAGAGGCTCCGAAGACTAATTGCTGAACCACTTTCTGTTGATGGTTTAAAGAAGTATTTTCAGTTTATCAACAGTTTAGCTATTGAAACATTGGATCAGTGGTCTGGAAGAAAAATTTTGGTTCTTGAAGAAACTTCCACAGTTGAGTCTTATGATCATTTTTTCATAGAGTTTGGTCTAAAGGAGGCATTTTTTAACCTTTCAGATTATGTCTTTGCAGTTTACACTGAAGGTGATAGGCAACATGATAATGAGTTTAGAGCCAACTGGTGAGGAGCAAGAGAAATTTCGAACCAATTTCAAGATTATTTCTGGCTCTTTTGCTTCTTTACCCTTTAAAGTCCCGGGAACGGCCTTTTATCGTGGCATTCAGGTAACAAATTGTCGATAATCTATGCAAAATATGATGAATGGACAGCTTAAAATTGATGACTATCTGTAAACTACAGGCTCGTGATCGAATGTATGCTATGTTAGACTCGATAATTGACCAACGGAGGAGTGGGGAAACCATAAAACAAGATTTCTTGCAATCCCTGGTGAAGAAGCATGGCAAAGATGCACCAGAAGGAGATGATGACGACAAACTCACAGATAAACAACTTAAGGATAACATATTGACGCTTCTAGTTGCAGGCCACGATACTACAACTGCTGCTTTAACATGGCTCCTCAAATTTCTTCAAGAAAATCCTGCTGTATTGGAACGACTAAGAGTAATTCTTATCTGAACCTAACGGAGAAAAGGAGCAACCTTTAACTGATGACATTAGTTTATAACTTAGAATCTTTTATTCACAGGAGGAGCATAGAGAAATCCAAGCTCGAAAACAAGGCACATCAGATCTCACCTGGTCTGAAGTCAACAATATGCCTTACACCGCCAAAGTGAGCTTGCATACTAGTCATAAATACATCTTCTGTTTATACCTGAAATTCAAAAATAACCAATTTTTTGTTGATATTTCAATGTTCAGGTAATCAATGAAACACTTCGAATGGCCACAATCCTTCCGTGGTTTTCAAGAAAAGCAGCACAAGATTTTGAGATTGAGGGTAACAGTCAGATTTCTCGATATCTAGATTTAGTATGATCTAAAATGATTCTTTAAAACCATGTTCAGGGTGCAAAATCAAGAAGGGATGGTCACTTAACTTGGATGTAGTGTCTATTCATCGTGACCCCAAAATATTTCCTAATCCGGAGAAGTTTGATCCTTGTAGATTTGATGTAAGTTTTCCAACATACATAATAAGCAGGCTCCTATTCAACACCCCTGAGATTTTCATAACAAAGAAAATTGTTGGATTCTGTACAGGATCCTCTAAAACCTTTCAGCTTCCTTGGATTTGGAAGCGGACCACGCATGTGTCCTGGAATCAACTTAGCCAAACTGGAAATCTCTGTCTTTCTTCATCATCTTGTCTGCAGATACAAGTATGGAAAATAATCAACAACAGTTCTTTTGAAAAACATTCCAAGTCCTTGTGAGGAGCTGCATTACTAACTTGAAAATTTGTCTTCCTTGTAGATGGACACCGTTAGACACAGATGACTCCGTCCAGCCAACACTTGTTAGGATGCTGAAGAACAAGTATCCAGTCATGGTTGAGACACTTTAGATAATGTCTTTTACATTGTACTACACAAAGAAGAAGAACTAAAGCATTTTCAGATTTATAGGAGAATGTAATAGCACAAATAAGGAAAAGTAGCCATGGTGTTGAAGTTGTTCCTAAAGATCCAGTGTTAAATTGAAATATCAAGTATGGAACTCTTCGATGATGATTAAATATTTGCAGTCTCTAACAAAGTGATATATCTTTACGTTCAAAACAAGTACTTGCTGAAACAAATATTTTAGTCATAACAGAACAAGTGGAGAGGAAAACACACTAATGCAGAAGCATAAGGGCCACACAATGATATGCTTCTACGAGATTCAAAGTCACAATTCAAACATCACTACTACAATGAATCAAATGTTTCATACAGAAACAAAGAGAAACAAATTATAGCTTCTCTAATACAAACATCATTTCTACGATGCCACTAATGTTTCCTACAGAAACAACAGGAAACCTATAGCTTTCTCTTCTCTATCTAAGAGATCATTCTGTGCTGAGGGCAGCAACAGTTTTTACTCCCAATATCTGAAGCAAGACAAGGAGGTTTGACGTCCTCATCCTTGTACCAGATTGATCGTGCTTCAACTAATTCGTCCAAGAAGTTATCCAGCTTATCAACTGTCACACTAGGCATCACAACAACATGTGCCATATTTCTTTCACAAGCAAGTTGCCACTTGCGAACAAACTCCTCATCTTTAGGTCGCTCAAAAACAACTGTGCTGCTCAGCTCATTGAGCATAGCACTGATTCCAGCTCCTATAAGGCGGTCTTTCAAATAATGAGCATTCCTTAGGCACTTCTGGACTTCTTTCTGGAATCCCTTGTACCCTTTTCTGTTCAGAGTGTACCAAAGGAAAAGTGGAGCATGCCCATTCCGACTTCCCATGATAGTGGCATCCCTTGATGCAAGGTACTCCACATTACTAGAAAGGGCATTAATGTGCTCTAGCCTTGTTAGTTGAACACCGCATGGCATTGGACATCCCACAAACTTGTGACCAGAGACACTCACACTACCGATTGGCTTTTTGAAAGTAACCTTTGGTGCCTGTAAGAATTTAAGATATTATTTAAAGGAAAATCTGAGACAACAATAACATCTTGTTCCATAAAATAGTAGTAAGTAGGAGCAATGAAAGATAATAGACAAATCTATGTTACAGAAAAGATGCGGCAGTGGATGGTCTCTGCTTACAGAATCTCTTTTTAGGTTTTTACTGTGAAGAAGTACCCGCATGAGAGCATTCATTTATTTATCAAAAAGAAAGGAACATAAACACTAGATCTGTATACAAAATCTCTTTTCTTCCTATCTCTGATTTGCTTTTACTGTGAAGAAGTATATCCACACAAGGAACACATGTGAAAAGAAGATTAGTTTATCTTTTAGACCTCCTAATCAACCAAAAGAAATGAATTCTGCATTTTTCTTCATCTTTTCTCCCTTACTTTCAAAAGCAATGGTTACAGAGAACAGAAAACAATTTTACATTATAACCTTCCCCAACATCAGTAGTGGCATCAAATACCTAAGAAGGCTGCAAACTATTTTCACATTTTTTATTTCATAAGTACCTCAAATAAACTCCTGCTTTGCTAACAATAAGCCAAGTATTTTTGCATGCACTTCAGAGTGGCTAGTTTAAGAAATGAAAGGAGAAGTTGAACAATAAAAACAGTTTGGAGAAACAAATCTACTTACACGCTTGACAAATGGCATCATAAGCCCAAAGAGAGCCCCATCACAGTGGATATAAAACTGATCATGTGAAAATCCGCAGTCTTCAAGGGTTTTTATGACAAGATCAAGATCATCAACAGCTCCTTTCACGGTAGTTCCTGTCAACCAAAACAGATGGCACCTTAGGCAACTAATTGGTTGTTGCATTTAAGGAAATATCTCAGACAGTGAAAGAGTCAGACAGTACCAATGTTGACATTTATGATTGCAGGCTTATCCTTGTTGGCTAGTAGTTTAACTTTGAAGTCTGCACAATCTATTTCACCAGTTAGTAGAGTACCAACCTTTTCACATTCCATCCTATACATTCGTGCTGCTTTAAAAATAGAATAATGAGACTCCTTTGAAGCATACAAAATTCCTTCTGGAAATACTTCTCTCCTGCATTATTAAGATCGTGTTTTCCGTAGGATTAGTAAAAAAGAGGAAAAACGAGGGTAACCATTTCTTAATCAGCAAACCTAAAGTTCTGAAGACATAAATTAAAAAATATACTAACCCAACAAGGATTCCATGAAGATTTCCCTCGGTTCCACAGTTTGTGATGTATCCCCAATATTCATCCTTTTCAATATCCCATAGGCGCGCAAACCAGTCCAAAACACCAACTTCAAACTGCCTTGAGTGCACACCATAGTTACTCTCAATGAATGGATCTCCCAAGTTATTAATGGAGAAATGCTGCAATTGTGTGAGTGCGCCATAATCGAAATCCAAATTATATGGATACCCTGTGACAATCAGCAATCATAAATAATCAGGCAAATATTTCTTTATACGTGGAATGCAATGAAAGAAGTAGAGGATATTGTAAACTAGACTAGTTCATCCACCCTCTGGACATAAAGTTGGCTAATTTCAACATATTCATCGCACAAAATATTAGTATCAACATTACTAAGATAGTTCAAAGGCAATCAATATCTTAGGTTCTAATAAAGACCGACTTTTTTAATAAGGAAATACAAGGATCTGAATAATTTTATTTTTAGAGAGAACTTTTTAACGCTAAAGTCAACACAAAAATCAAAACTTTAATCATCTGCAAATAAGACAATCCATACAGCTGTTTAAAAAGAAAGACAAAAGCCATTCCAAGTTATGTTGCCCCACCAAAAGGAGGTGGGGGAAAACTATATCAAACTTAGGTGAAGATTATGAGAAACACTTCATATTAAATAGCCACCCAGTGATTTCATCCTCTCAGGTTACATCAATATCATCAGATATGACACACACACCAAAACAACACACTTTTTGGTAGAAGTAACAAGTTTGCTACTTTCATACAATATTTCATGCAACTGCTACTTTTAAGCCCGAAGAATAAATAAATTATCAAAATCTGAAACCAACAAGAAGCCGAAAAAGGAAAATAGTAGTAAAATCTATGCCAAATGCATAAGCTGCCCCTATCTTGCCTTATTATTTCATTTGGACACCTAAACTAGGAAAGGTACCTAATGGGAAACTAGACTACTCAAGAACTATACTCATCACAGACGAGGCATTGAGACTGTCAAAAAAATGAGATATGTGTATTTCATGTGTGGGTGACTTGGGAAAAAACAATGCAATAAAGACACATGTAGTAGCTTCCAAAAATATTGAGCAACACGAAAAAAAGTTTTCTTCTTCTTCTTCTTCCCAAAACTAACAACGAGACCAGACCCACAAACATTTAGTCCTCATCTCTTTCCAATCAAACCCAGCTACACTCGAAAGCTAAAGAAAACTAATCCTTCTGCTTCCTCCCCTCTTCCTTTTTTTGTCTTGTTTACTTCCACTTCAAGCTGGAAAAGGATCACCACCGACTTAAAGACACCTCGACCATATGAGATCAGTAACTTCTAGATTAGCATTAGCTTAACCTTTTAGGACAACTTTGCATATTTCTAGAGATAGCAAGATGAGTTGGTCAGCAATTCTAGTTCCTTCCATCATATAGAGACCTTTTATGTCCAAATTACATCAAGTGTAATAAAGTAATAGAGACTACTTTCCTATATTCTAGTTCACTTTCAACAGCTCCTCTAACCCTGTGCCACCAGCAGAAAAAGGCAGAGCAACCTATTTGTTTGTACATTTTGGGTTGCACCAATATAGCCCACAAAGTTTCCAGAGCCATAACACTTTGCCATGGCGTTTGGTAGGTCATTTTTACCTTGTGGATATTCATGAACCAAATATGATCACTAATTTTTTTTGTTGTTATTGATTTTGGTTTCTGAGTGTTCTTGGAGCTTTTGGTGTCCAAGTATTTTAAAAAATGGTAGACTTTGAGGGGGAAAAATGAATTGGAGAACTATATATAGAAGAGGAATGGATTTTATTAGTTTTAAAATCAATGTTAACTCAATTTTGACATGTATACGATCTCAAGATAGGTGAAAACTCACCCATCTTCTCATGTCAACACTCTGCATAACTGATACAGTTTGAGCAGGTCATGAGCTGAGTTAAGGTGTCTAGATGAAGAGTTTTAACAACTTAGGTGTTTGTTTATGTATTCCGCCTAAAATTTACACTGGAGCTGATATCCTAGTCTTTCTAGTTTTAAGGAGGATTTAACCCATAATAGATATGTATAAACCTATTTGAAGAGCCAAACTTAGCCATCAGTGACAACTTTTGTCAAAAAGGTAATCTAAGCCAACCTAAACAAATATACGATTCTATCTATAGAGTAACCAAATATAAACAGAATCAAGTGTAGTAATTCAAAATCAAAACGAATAAACAGAATCAAGTGTAACAATTCAAAATCAAAACGAACACAATACCTAAATGATACTTCGTTCGATCAGTGAGAGTCTTCCTATACCGAGCCAGAACACTAGCCATATACGCTTCCTTATCACCAGTAGAATCATCATCCGCATCAGGTTCCGTAACAGAAAAGGACGACGTATGTATATTCCGCCCTAACACAATCTCCCTCTTCTGCTCCTCGTCACCGCCATTAACCGCCGCATCTACTTCTGATTTCACCACTGCCGGCACCAGCTCCGGTACCACAGCCGTCAGATCAAATCGAACGTCCGCCACCTCCTTTCCATTAACAGCTGAACTCATCGATTCGATTACCGCACTTGTGCCCACCATAGCTCCGTTCGAATCAACAATCACTGCTTCCATTTTAGTACAATTTAATCAAATCGTTAATTAAAAAAATTAGCACAATGTATGAATATAAATGCGAAAAAATAGGAGTTAGTGGATAAATGTATGGTTTACCTGGAATCAATGGAGATTTCTATAAACGGAAAACCGGCAGTGTCGGCTGAGCAACGATCGGAAAAGTTATTGATTTTTGTGAGAGAGGAAATAACGAAGAAATGTGGTTTGTATATATAGGCCTAACGTAATAATAACTGATAATTTTTTCGTTATAGTTTTTATCTCTTCGTATTTGCTAATCACTCCTTTATGGAATTTATCTTATCACAAAATGTCCCTAAAGGAACTCCCTCGTGGAATCATTATGATTTTATTACTTCACTTTCACTCCTCGTATTGATACAAGAGTTGGACAATATTTGATTATGTATTGACATTCTATTTACGTAAATTTCTGTTTGTGATTGTGTTTTCGATAAGCAACAAATCCATCAATTCATGTTTTAACGTGACTTGAAAATGATTTTTTTTGTAATTATATTTTAGTATATACTAATATATTTTAGAAATTGGAAAACATGAAAGAGAAGTATTATAAAGATATCAAATTATTCAAACAAAAAAAATCATATAGTTTCAGTATGTTAATGTGACTTTTAGAAATGGGTGGAGATGCCATTTTAAGAAAATTAATCATTTAAACATTATCACTGCCCCTTGAGAGTCCCGAACGGCCATTTTATTTTTATTGCCTAATTAAATATTAAAAATATAAAAAAAATGAAATTGATATATTGAAATCAAATAGTATGAAGTTGAAGCTTTATTTAAACATATAGTTTTAAAAAATTTAAGTTGTACGGAGTACTATTTTTTTCATAAATATGAAAATTTCATAAGTTGTGAAATAACAATTTTAAAAATTGTAAACAATAAAAAATTTTTTATATAAAATATAAACTTATAAATTATATCATACATTAAAAAAAAATTAAATCATAACTCTAAATAGCAAATTATTTTTATATAAGACACCTTGATATAATTTATTGAAACGTGATTTAAAATCATAGTAATTCATATCCATGCGAGGTGGGTCCGAGTTTTGTAAATAATATAGAAATATTATATTTGGAAAAAACATATAATAGTACAAATATTTAAATAAAAAAATAGAATAAAAGGAAAAGAGGGAAAAAGATACGTATGTTAACCAATGAACGTAAAGCAATTGGATTCCACAAGATTCAGTAGGGTAAAGCACACTATAAGTTATCATGGTGACGTGGAAATTTCTGACTATGTGGGGACCACTTGACTGTTGGCACTTTCTCCTATAACCCATCACGATTTTATTGATTTTTAAGTGGGCAAGTGGCAAAGGTGTAATACACACAAAATCTATGGGCCCCATGCAATTGCTAAATTACTTTTCTAGTCCTTTTGCTTGCTTAAATTGTAATTTATACCCCTTTAAATTCTCGATATTTTATAGTTTATAGTTATTGGACATAAGATTTGTTTTTTTACAGTTATAGGACAAAATCTTTTGCCAAGATATACTCCTTCCGTTTCACAATGAGTGATTTGATTTGATTTGGCACAAAATTTTAAAAAATAAAAAAAACTTTTGAATCTTGTAGTTCTTAATTAAAGTTATCTCAAATGTACTAAATTGTCTTTCAATCTTGTGGCTTTAAACATGTCATGTGGAAAACTGAAATTAAAATGTTACCAAAAAAAGAAAGAGGTCATTCTTTTTGAAACAGACTAAAAAGAAAAGGGGTCATACAGACTAAAAAGAAAAGGGGTCATTCTTTTTTAAACGGAGGGAGTATATACATATTTCAGATATTGCTTTCTTCGTTTCAATAAAAAATTTTAGTTCGTTTTAAAAAACGAATGTATTTTTCAGTTTTTGGCAATTATTTAATTATAACTTTGATACCAAGGGCATAGCTATAGCCAGGGGCGTATATAGGCATAGGTAAGGTGTGTCACGGGACACGGCACATTGAATTTTTTTTACGAAATATACCTATATTTAAAAAAATAAAAAAGAATAAAGCTAAAAGAATTAAAAAGGACATCTTTGTATCAGAATACTAATGTATTAGCTCAAGTGGCAGAGGTGGCCACATTTGATGCCTTAAGTTCGGGGTTCGATCCCCATTAGACTATGTTTTTTATTTTTACCCCCTTTTTTCTCTTAAATTTTTATTTTAAATTCAAAACAGTAGGTCCTATTCATTTAAAAACTTATAGACCACTTTAATTAATTCAAATCTAACTTACTCTTCTTTTTTTTTCTTTTTAAGAATTAAAATAAAACTCAAAATATGTGAGTCCTTTATCCATTAGAATTATAGCACATAAAAATAGTATTGACTCCTTAAATTCTTATATTTGTATATTTGTGATTTGTGAGTTTCTTCAAAAAAAAAAAATTGTTCTTGTTCATCAATCATCGTTATTTGACATCTCAAATCTCTCCTCATCATGTAAGTATTTTTTGCTATTCTATTTTAAATTATTACGTGCTTGAATTTTTATTTTTGTTTGCTCATAATAATAATTTTATTTTTTTCTATTGGCTTGTTACAGTGAAACAATTTAGAATTCATTAAATTGATTACAATTGTCTGCATTTGTCTATTTTATTATCCTCAATTACTAATTGTGCAGAGTCTAAATTTAATGCAGAGGTATTATTCTAAAAAAAATCATAAACGTTCAAAGTCAATCTTAACAACTCAAGCTTCAACCGACTTGAAAGAACAAGCCAATTAGTCAAAAAAATATCAATGAAGTAAAGGAATTGATTTAAGTTCATTGCCGATTGATGTTAATTTATTAAAATATTTTAATCGTATTTATTTGCAATACAATCAGTTGAATAATGTTAGTATAAAATTTTATTTAATAATATGAAGATGTGAGTGTTTAATTTAAAATTTTGAAATATTATCTAATTTAAAGAGTAGGTAATTGTTTTAAATTTTTTTAACTTAATCAAAAATTTATAATTTTAAGAAAAATATATTTCATAAAGTTCACTATTAATGGACCCTCAAATTTTTGGAGGCCTAAAGCAAAAGTTCATTGATTTTTTTTTTTTTTGAGTCATTTTTATCCCTCAAATGGTGACACCGCTTAGAAAAAATCATGCGTACGCTACTGGCTATAGCCATCCAAGTGTGTCCAACTGGATTCTATATTTAAAGGATATATGTTTAAAGTTAGACACCCTTAACAAAAGTTATGTCTTTAGCATTGCGGTAATGGGTGTTCATTTGAATGAAGGAGTTCCGTATTTGAACCCCAAAAGCATAATAGTTTTTTGTTTTTTGTTTTGACAGTCACACAATTATTCTTGAACACCCTTAGTAAAACTTATGTTTCTGCCACTATTTGAGACCATAGGATTAAATGACATTTTAGTATATTCTGCATATTTTTAGTTTGTAAGACCACATAATTCAAAAGTCTTTTATATTTTTTTAAATTTTGTGTTAAATCAAAATAAAACAAACAAATTAAAAAATAGATAGTTAATTCACCAATTTACTTTGTAAAATAAGTCTTACCCTTGTCTTTTAATTAACTACTCCTCGTTGAAGTAAGAAACGAAGGTTAAAAAAATGTCCTAATAATATTATGTTAATAAAATGGACATCGAGTTTAATTGTGCATTCCACAAATGATGAGGACTACTAACACCCCTATCCCTTCTGCATATGCTTAATTAGACCTACTGATCCCTTTATTTAGGTTGCATGACTCCATAAATTTAAGAGATTAACACTAGAATGTTACTCTAAATTAAACTTAACTCTAAAGATGATTGGTGAAAAGAAAAAACTCTAAAGATGATTCATGAGTTGAGAATCGTCAAGACTATATAATGAGCCTGATTGTGCATCCCCCAAATGATGGTGCATTACTAATAACACCCATCTCCCATGCCCCCAAATGCAATCAGTTGTTAGAATCATAGGTCTTCCAATTGTTCATCTAAAAAAAATTGAAACTCTTCTTATTGGACGATCATGATACTTTCCAAAAATCGAAATTCTTGATCAATGGAGAAACAATATCACCATTTTTGTTTAATAAGATACCAAAGTGGATGATTGACTCATTCCATACTAGAAATAATCGCAGGAAATTCTTTGATAACCCGAATTCCTATTTCTCAATGATATTCCACGATCAAGACAATTGGTTGAATCCCGTAAAACCATTTCATAGAATTTTAGACCTATCAACTAGATAACATATCATGATAGATCTGGTTCTACTATCATATTACAACATTTAAAAAGTATAATTCGATTTTGAAAATTAGCTCGATATGATTCCAATTATTTATTCCATGTGGAACTATTATCACATAGAGGTTAGTGGAGGAATATAATATTACCTCTGAGTTGATGTTGATTTCCATTGGATGGATGAGGTTGTTTTCTTTTGCAAGTTGAAGAGTACTACCCTCAAGGGACACCAATTCATTTTTTGCATTTTTAGTGTTGTAGACATTTTGTGAAGGTGGGAGAGCCATTGAAAATTTTCTACTCCATTTATAAAACAAAATTGTCTTGAGATGACATCAAGTTGCAAATGAGAACTGAGTAAATTAATTAATTAAGTGTGAACATGACTACTTTAATTTGGTTGTTGTCATGGCTAAAGTTTAATTAATCTACTTTTAACATGGGTTTTTGGTTTTTGAAACAATTAAATAACTAGCTTAAGATATAATATTCTTTTACATATCTATTATAGAGATTGAAAATCACAATTCATATTGTTTATGAACCACATGATTTTAATTTGTGATGGCAATAAACTAATATTGTCGATCGATTTATTAAAGACATGTGATCACATGCACAATAAATTAATGCAAATTAAATTAGCTTTCCTATATATTCATCGGCCTATATAAACGAAATCAGAATTTCCAAATGATGAATATATATCATTACTTTTTAAGATATAAAATTTTATGGTGACAATAATTTAGCGAACAAAAAGATAATTAATTAGCAATGAGAACAAGAGCTTTTGCTTTATTTTAGAATAAAGAAAGGAAAAAGGAAGAATGGCGTGTAGAAATCTCACGTAAGTATGGAGAAATCAAGGATTGTATTGATGATTATAATGTTGAGTTACAAACTCCTTATATAGGAGAAGAATCCTATTCTAGTTATACTAGGAATCCTACTACAACACAATTATTTACATGAGTAGTATTGTATTAAAACTCAAATACCTTATCCTAGTCGACTCCTACAATATACAGTAGCTTAGTCGTACTAAACTTAGGATTTAGTAGTCTAGTCCTAGTATGACTCTAACTCTAACTCGTCAGCCTACTTTGACGGACCTGTTCCTTCGACATGTTCCATTAGTCTTCAAGCTTCCTTTAACACTTCCCCTCAAGCTAGTAAGTGGAGCAACTGTAACTCCTAGCTTGCTGCGAAATCCAGAGAAAACCTGTTTTGTTGAGGCTTTGGTATGAATATCAGCTAGTTGATCCGTAGACTTCACAAACTGAGTAAGAAGTTGTCCCCTGGCCACTTTCTCACGAACAAAATGATAGTCCATTTCAACATGTTTGGTCCGAGCATGCATAACTGGATTAACCATCATGTACAAGGCATTCATGTTATTACAATACAATGTAGGAACAGATCGAAGGAACACTCCAAGGTCATGAAAAAGATACAAAATTCAAGTCATTTCTGCAGCAGTGGAGGCTAGTGTTCTATACTAAGCTTCAGCACTTGATCGGGCTATTGTGGTATGTTTCTTGGAGGTCCAAGAAATACAATTTGCACCTAGGTAAATGCTATAGCCTGTAGTCGATCTCCTAGTGGTGGTACAACCTCCCCAATCAGCATCTGAGTAGCCATACAACCTACATGATGCCTGTGAAATAATTCTTAGTCCAAAGTGTAGAGTACATTTGATGTACCTGAGAATCCTTTTTACTCCTTAAAGATGTTCAATGTTTAGGCTTTGCATAAACTGGCTTGCTAAATTCATAACATGAGTGATATCAAGTCTTGTGAGGGTCAAATACTGAAGGTTCCTTACTATCATTCTGTACAAGGAGGCATCTACAAGACTTCTCACAGCTTCATGCAGGCCATGCTTCTGAACCAAAGAAGTGGCTACAGCCTTTGCCAAAGTCATCTCTGTCTTGGCAAGCAGCTCAATAACATACTTTCTTTGATTTAAGTGGATTCCTCATTCGAAATACTTCATCTCAACTCCTAGAAAGAAGTGTAAAGGGCCAAGATCTTTCATAGCAAACTCCTCCCCAAGTTGGAGAACCAACTCTGAGACATGAGATGGATTACTTTCTGTGACAATAATATCATCCATATATAATAAGAGAAATATTTTGCCTTTGTAAGTTTGCAAAGTAAATAAGAAAGGGTCAGTCTTACTACAAATGAAACCAAGGTGTAAGAGATGCATGCTAAACCTATCAAACCAGGCTCTTGGTGCTTGTTTAAGACCATACAATGCCTTTTTAAGTAGACACGTATACTGAGGATACAAGGATCAATAAAATCGGGAGGTTGACTCATGTACACCTCCTCTTGTAGGAAGCCATGAAGAAAGGCATTTTTGATATCTAGTAGTCTAACTTTCCCCTTTGAACTGACAGCAATAGATAGAGCCACCCTAATAGTTGTGGCTTTAACCACAAGACTAAATGTTTCTTCAAAATTTATCCCTTCAATCTGCGAGAATTCTCTTGCCACAAGTCTAGCTTTGTATCTATCTATTATCCCATCGGCTTTTGACTTTGTCTTGAACACTCATTTTGAGCCAACCAAATTTATACCAGGAGATTTCGGCACCAAAATTCATGTCTTATTAGTATGTAAAACATCAATTTCTTCCTACATTGCTGCAAGCCAATGAAATGACATTAGTGCTTCCTTAGTAGTATTTGGTTCTCTCAAAATTTATGTGTTGTTGCGAGCAACAAGTGACAAGTGATGTTTTTTCGCCTTGTGCCTAGTGATCATATAATGCCCTTGTGGTGCAGGAAGTACCTTAACTAGTACATCAACCAAAGGAGTTGACTGGAGTGTAGCATTGTCAGATTGATGGTCAATTGGTACATCAACTAAAATAATTGCTTGATGATGCTCATTAGCTGGACCTGTAAGTGCAACATGTTTCTCACTGCTACTAGCATATCCAAAATCTGCAGCTGGAGTTTCAATACTATTATATGGATCATCACCTTCAACTTGTTCTTTAACATCTAATTCTGCACCTAAGAGGTCAATAGTACTCTCATCATCAAGGAGTATATGAGTCGTAGCAACATTATAACTATTAATGTGTGGACTAGCAGCTTGTACTTTCCTTAAATCAGAATTATCATGTGTCTGTAGTTTAGAGAAAGATTCAACAAAGGTAGCAAGATGAGGTGAGACATCAATGTTAGTCTGAGATTGCTTTGAAGACACATAGGTTAATATGTTTCATCAAACACAACATGTCTGGCTTGTAGGGGGATGATAACATCTATATCCTTTATGTAAGCTACACACGCAAGGGTAGGTCTTCGGACTGAAATTGTTGCTACACTTGATATATGGAAAGCATATTCCTATTAGATCTTTTGGCCAGCAGTGTCCGTGTCCTTTTGTCCTTTACAATGAAGTTAGTTTCATCAAATTCAAGAGTATTATCCTTTGCAAGCTTACTAACTGAGAGTAAATTTTTATTGATCTTAGGAATTACAATAACTTCTTTTAACTTTAGACTTGTTCCAAATATGTTACCAACATGTGTTATGTCTAACTTTGATCCATTCCCAATAATAATTTTATCTGGTCCATTGTAGTGTTTAAGGTTAGTTAGGATACCTGAGTCATGTGTCATATGGCTACTTTCTCTTGAGTCCACATACAAGGTGTCATCAGTAGTGTTTTGTAGATTAGTAGTACTCAATGCTTGTGGTAGCTCATCTATGGCATGGTAAGAGTAATCCCATCTGTAAAAACACTTAAGAGCAATATGATTATTGCTACCACAAATTTGACACGCATTAGTATTGCTCATCTCATGATTTTCATTTGAAGGACTGTTCTGAGGACCTAGTCCGTTTATACTATTATAAGAACTTGTTCCTTGTCCAGCAGGCTTGAAGTCTCTTCCTCTTAAATTGAAGTTATTGTTTCCTCTTCTTTGAGGCACTTCTTCTTCATCCTCCCTCATATCAAAACCCTTGATAGCATTAACAAGCTGATTAAGATTAGGATATAGTGCATTACCTAGCATGAAAGTCCTGAAGGTTTTGTACTTAGGACCTAGGCCTCTAGCAAAATTAATCACTTTGCTATCTTCATCTACAAGCTTATGAATGGCTGAAAGGCTATCACATATGCCTTTGAATTCCTTTATGTATTCATCAATTGTTTTGGTTTCTAGCTTCATACTTTGCAGTTGTTGCTTGAGCTGAAACTCCTTAGCTTATGTTGCTTAAAGATAAGCTTCTTCTAAGCATTCCGACATCTCCTTAGCAGTTGAGCAGCCTACGATCAGGTACATGCTTTCTTTTGTCAAGGTTCCTGAGATCCAACTCCTTAGTAGCACATCCTTCTCCTCCAAGTCATTAACAATGTTGTTGTCTTCTGCACCCTTCTCGCCTGCTACAGTTTTCTAGTAGTTTGTCCAGTGGAACACGTACCTTTAGGTAGTTCTGTGATGAGGTAGGTTAATCTCATCACTTGAATCAACTGAGACATTTGTTTCCTCCATATAAGATACTTCGTTGGCTTAAGTTTAATGGAGCAGGACTAATAAGATGATGAAGTGAAGAGGTCGATAGAGTGTTGGTAGAATGGGCAATTGCGGTTTGATAATGTGGTTGTTTTGGTTTTGATCTAATACGTTAAAGAGCGAAAAAGCTTTATTGCTCTGATGCCATGTAAAAATCTCACGTAAGTATGCAGAAATCAAGGATTGTATTGATGATTATAATGTTGAGTTACAAGCTCCTTATATAGGAGAAGAGTTCTATTCTAGTTATACGAGGAATCCTACTACAAAACAATTATTTACATAAGTAGTATTGTATTATAATTCAAATACCTTATCCTAGTCGACTCCTACAATATACAGTAGCTTAGTCGTACTTAACTTAGGATTTAATAGTGTAGTCCTAGTATGACTCCAACTCTAACTCTAACTCGTCAGCCTGCTTCGATGGACCTGTTCATTCGACGTGTTCCATTAGTCTTCAAGCTTTTTTCAACATGGTGTGTTTGTGTTTCGGTTGTTGTGCTGCTTTAGAATTTATTTTCAAGAAGAAAAAAAAAGGATGGGGCAGTGGGGTTCAATAAGGGCACCACTCAATCTTTTTTAATTATACGTGTGCAGGGGCGATAATGTCAAATTCTGATTTTATGCATATATATATATATATATATTAAAATGAACCCCTGAAAATAAAGTGCAAGCTTGGCTCAATGGATAAATGGTTCAAGAATGCCCTTGGTCACGGGTTTGAATCTATGGACAACATTTTTTCCCCTCTTTTTATTTAATGCTTTAGAAAATAGAACTTTTGGGCTTAGACTTTCTTCTTCTTTTTCATTACTTTTTCCTTTTATTCCATTTCTTCTTTTTAATTCGTTTTTGTTTAAATTTATTAGACACCTTCTTTTTATTTTTATTTTTAATTTTTTTTATATCTATTATTCATTTTGTTTCAACGTAACTCTTTTTTCATATATTAACTTGAATAACTCTTTTAAAAAATGTTGAATTATTTTTAACTTGAACTTGAGATAGAAATATAATTTTTTTTTTTTAAAAAAAAAGATAAATTAGACGTAATTGAACGAAGAAACTTAAATATCGTCAACATCCTTTTAAAAAAATTAATTTATAGAATTCATGATTTTTTTTTTATATATATTTTTAATCTATTTTAGAGAGATGAAAACTAAACTTATTTGATTTATTCGTTATTTGTCTTTTTTACAAATTATGACTAACCTAGTAAATTGAACTATATGAAATTGATGCTACTATTTATTTGTCTACAGAATATGTATTATAATATTAGTAACTCTACTCTTACACACTTTTAGAGAATCTTGACGATTTTCATAGTAATATGTGATTGAATGGATGCTAATTTAAAACTTGTAAAAGTGAAAAATAAAATAAAACTTTACAAAATCGAAGTATAAAAAGCACAAGAAATTTAAGGATGCTCGATGGAGCATGATAAAAGTAGAAAGAAATGCTTAATACAATATGATAAAGTAAGTTAAATTTAGCATGATAAGGTAAATATCTTTCTTTCCCGTCTGGCTCCCTTGTTCATCATTTAATTTTCACTTGTTTTAGGAATTAACTTATGTAATACAGTCGATCCACTAAAATTATAATGAATATATCTTTGTCCTCTATATCTTTGATTAGTTTAGCCTTTACTTTTATGAACCAATGAAATATCTATGGTTCATGTACAAAGAGCATGTCAAGGGGCAACTACGCTTACCGAGCATTTGCATTACCACCTGCACTTCTTCTTTATACTTTGAACCTCCTGAGCAAAAATCCTGAGTCCACCATTGTATGTGTGTCTTCAAATAATATTATATATATTTTAAGAATTATATAAATAATGCATCGAATGTAATTTGATGATTATGAGTTTATGTGACCTTTTTTATGGATAAATTTGTTATTGTTCATTACTCCTGTAAACACATAAATAATAAGAGAATCACACTAAAGACCCAAGATGGAAAGAATAAGAATGAAGACATCAATTCAATTTTTCAATGATTGTGTTGAGTCTTGACCAACACTTATATCAATTTTTGAGTCTTTGTTGATATACACAATTGTACAAATAATAAAGTAATAAGTTCAACATATCAAACCCACAAAAATTTGTGATTAACCATCAACTAAGTTATTTTAATAACTAATAGAGACTAAAAAACTAGAAAATAAGAAGTAAGTACACTTAGACACAAAATTCAAGAGTTAATATCTCAAAAATCACTCAACTTTGAGAATTTATTTATTGAAGTCACTAAACTTTGTTTTATATAAGTAAAATCACTCAATTTATATTTTTGTATCTATAAAATCACTCAACTAAATTTATCATTAATTAAATATATAAAATTATTTTTATTGATTTACATGCAATTAGACCCAAACTCATTCACAATTCTATCCATTGACCCAATTAAAAAAAAAAAACCAACACTTCTTCATCTTCCTGCAATCTCCATGTACATTTTGAGTCTGGTTTTAGTAATTGTTGAAGAAGTCCCCACTCCAGAATTTTTTGCATAATTAAGATGGCAATACAGACGACCCGTTTCGAACAAATTGACAGTTATCTATACTATTGAATCAAGAACCATCAATTTATATTTCAGGGTTTTACTACTGAAAAATTCACAATCTTTCGTATGTTTGAAGCTGAATAAAATATGGGTGTGAATTTATGTGTAACAAAAGAGGGGAAATTTGTGTGGAAGTGGAAAAAAAAATCATGTAGATAGTATGGAAGAGGAATAACGGGACAAATTAGAATTTGGTTTTAGTTATTGCTGAAGAAGTGTGTGGTTTTTAATTCGGTGATGAGTAGAATTATGAATGTGTTCGAGTCTAATTGTATGTGTATCAAACATAAATAATTTTATATATTTATAAATGAATAATAAATTTAGTTGAGTGATTTTATTAATATAAAAGCATAAATTAAGTGATTTTACTGATATAAAACAAAATTTCAGTGACTTTACTAAATAAATTCTCAAAGTTGAGAGACATTTTGAGATATTAACTCCAAAATTCAATAAGAGAAAATATTATAGGACTTTGTGTCACTAAACAATGTTGAGCAGTCCAGTTGAATTAACTAACTAATTTATTGATTAATAAAGTTAATATTGCTCATAAGAATTTCCCAAGTTTTTACGAGCTTATTCTAGTTATTCTAATATTTATATATTTATGAAATTAGAATTAACAAGAACACATTAATAATTTATATATAATAATTAAGTACAATGATTTAGCTATATATCTATCAAATTCACAAAGTTCTTGATGCCTAAAACTAAAAAACTTTCTATTTAATTATATTGCAATTAATTTTGAATCCCCACTTTCAAGTTCAATTCAAAATTGTATTCCATATTTAGTCAAATAATCGAATAACTAACTTCAAAGTTAAATAGAAAAATTAATAATATATTCAATATAATCAATTCAAACTTCAATGACCAACATCCATGAAGCACCCTAATACTAGAACTAAAAAACTATATAATTAAAGATAACCAAGCAAAGCAGGCCTGGTCTACCCAAAAGAACATCCAAGCAACAAAATATTTCAGTAAAGCAGGGTATGCTGTAACATATATCCAAGGCATGTATCACTTCTCCACCAAAGATTTCTATAACAAGTTGAGAGGGCAATTCCAGAAGGTTTCATGGAGAAAACTAACTTGAGATAATATGGGCTTACCCGGGTGGATGTTTATGCTGCAACTAGTTGCGCACAAGAGACTTACTACACGTGATAGATTGCACAAATGGGGGTATTAACAAATTTGCTCTGCCCCCTTTGGGAAAAGGAAAATGAGACCATTGAACATTTATTCTTCGAGCATGATGTATCAGCATATGTATTGAAGATGTTGATGTAATGGTTGAACATCAATAGAGACCTTATTCAATGGAATGATGAACTCAAATGGGCTGAGAAATGGGCAAAAGGAAGAAAGCCAAGAGAATGTGTTTTCATAATGATGTTAGCAGGAGCAGTTTATCATATTTGGAGAGAGAGGAACATGCGCATCTTCCAGCAAAAGAGCCAACAACCAAAGTTTGTGATCAAAATCATCATTTAAGAAATCCATTTTAAAGCACAAAGCTAGAATAGAGTAGAAACCTAGTTAGCAAATTTTAATGAATATCCTGTGTAATGCAGTAATGGAAACTATTAGGTATTGTGGCTTAGTAGCTTGAACTGACTACTGGGACTAATGAGAATATAAGTTAGTTAGTCACAAAGTTAGTTAGGTACAAGTCAAAGTTAATTACAGGGAAGCTAGAATCTATATAGTTTGTTAGCTAGCTTTCAGTTTGTGTATCTATATATATAGAATCACATGTAATAGTTACTTTCTAAATTCACATTCAATGAAACAAATTTTTCATATAGCTTTTTCAGAATCTTTTTTTTCTTTCTCTCTCGTATGAACTCAAGGTTCATCAATGGAGGAATTCGATTGTTTAGCATCATAGTATGTTTATTTTTTCATGATATCAGAGCACAGGGCATATATCCTACTTCCTTTCCGCATCCACAACAGTCTGTGACCTTCAATTCTCGAAGAGTTACATTGTGAATTCATTTCCTTTTTCGAGTTTTGTTTCAATTTTTTGAGTTTCAGTTGTTATCTCTCGAATTGAATTTGTTTCTTCTTTCTGGTTCTTTATTCGTATTGAATCTCTCCACGATCTCATCTCACCATGGTTGATCAACAAGTTGATCCAATTCCAAGTGGTTCTACATCCACTGTTAGAATGGATATTCCTAGTCCTTTCTATCTACACACTTCCGAGAATGTAGGTTCATCTCTATTACTTGGAGTTTTCGATGGTACCGGTTATAGATCTTGGAGGAGAGCTTTTCTTAGAGTTTTATCTGTTAAGAGCAAAATAGGGTTTATTAATGAGAAACTTGCATAATCCAATCTAAATGATCCTAGCTTCCAACAGTGGTAGAGGTGTGATGATATGGTAACATCTTGGATTTTGAATTCCTTATCACCAGATCTAAGAGATATGGTTTGTATATATAGGCATAATGTAATAATGACTGATGTTTTTTTTGTTATAGTTTTTATTTCTTCATATATGCTAATCACTCCCTTATAGAATTTATCTTATCACAACATGTCCCTAAAGGAATTACCTTCAGATAATATTAAATATATTTTAAGAATTATACGAATAATATATCAAGTTTAATTTGATGATTATGAATTTATGTGACATTTTTTTACAGATAAATTTGTTATTGTTTATTACTCATGTCAACACACAAATAATAAGAGAATGACACTCAATGACGGATCCATGAGTGCTCAACTATTTTTAGCTCAAAAAATGCTATATATAATGGGTGTTCAGTTAATATATTTCAATACATTTCTAAATTTTGTACATAAATAAAAATATTTACACAAAAAATAATGGGTGCTTAAGCACCCATAAGTGACTACATAGGTCCGGCACTGATTACACTAAAGACTCAAAGATGGAAAGAATAAGAATCAAGACATCATTTCAATTTTTCATGATTGTCTTGAGTCTTGACCATCACTTATATCAATTTTTAAGTCTTTGTTTATATACACAGTTGTACAAATAATAAAGTAATAAGATCAACATTTCAAATCCACAAAAATTTGTGATTAACCATCAATTAAGTTATTTTCACTATACAAAAATTTGTGATCCATAATACAAATAAAGTGGATAGTAAAAAATGGTAGTAGAAGAATTAATGTTAGTAAGGTTTAGGGGTGGCAATTTCAGCTCATATTAATGAAATGAGTCCATTTTGCTCATATTTAATGACTTGAAAAACAAAAAAAATTTAGGGGTCCGGTTGGTGGGGGCGGGGCGCGGGGGGGGGGGGGGGGAGGGAGGGGATAAATTTTATTTTTTTAAAGATTTTTTATTTGTTTTTGAAAAACAAAAAATTTTAGGAATCGGTTGGTAGAAGATTGGGGTGGGGGTGGGGGGTAAATTTTACTTTTTTGAAAAAACAGATTTTTTTTATTTTTTTTTGGGAAAACAAAAAAAATTAGGGGCAGGTTGGTGGAAGGTGGGGGGGGGGGGGAGGCTCCCAGGGGAGAGGGTAATTTTTTTTAAATGGATTAGAACCATTTTACCCAATCCATATTTATCCATATTCTATTTGGGTGGATTGTAATCCAAACCATTTTTGCTCAATCCATATTCAATCTATCCAAATCCGATCCAATCCAACTATTTGTCACCCCTATTATGCACTAACAAAGTTAAAAGTCATAATTGCCGATGAAAACTAAATTAAGGGTCATGTTTATTATACATTCCTAATAACAAATTAGTATTTCCTTGATTTGTACGTAAAATTGGGAAAACCATCTTGATCAAGCTTTAGAGTGTTTTCTTGATAGGAATATGTGAATAAAAGCAAACTTTCCTCTATTAGAGGTGATCATAATTTAATCTAAAAGTTTAGGGTTGAGTAAACATTTTAAATTTGTGATTGATTTGTTTTTTATATATTCAACATTTATTACAAATCATACATCACTTGAATCAAATTTCTAATGGAAGCACCATGCACATTAATGATTTTCTAAAACTTCAAAAATGTCAAGGTTAATTATTTCCAATGTGATCCCCAATTCTCCTAATTTTCAAGATAAAAAAAGAGTAATAAATAAAATAACAAAAAAGGAGAAATAATTTAAAAGGAAAAAAAATCTTATTAAGAGAAGATACAGAGAACCATAAACAATCAATGATGCAAGAACCACTTAAAGATTGAGTAGTATGAAAAATGTGACAAAAATAGACACTTGTCATACTCATCCAGAACATGCATCCTAGTCAAATTTGTTATAATTATAATTCGTCTCATATTAATTGATATTTAGTATTAGATTTTTAAAAATAATTAATTAATATTAAAAATAATATAAAAAAGATAATTATTTTTCTAAAATAGGTTTAAAAGTGAAAATTATTTTCAAAATAATGAACAACTAAAAAACAAATGGAATGTTGTTAAGGCATGAAAGATATGGTAAAACATTTTAAATCTATTATTAGGTGAAAAAATTAAGAAAAGAAATGAAACTATAACTAATTCAACAAATAGTAACTGCAAATATCCCGTTGTTAAAATTTGTTAGGCCTGCGGAGTCATAATTTTCCGTAAGGGAGTTTAAGATATTAAAAAATACACATGAAATATTTAACGAAATTCAACATCAATCATATATACATAAAAAAGTAATTTTAATTTTATATATAATATAATTTTTTAATCAAAGGACATCTGACTTCACCCTATAACTTAAATGAAACCCATCAAAGTTCTTGAAAATCCACTTGGAATTAGAAGAAAATAAAGAAACCAAAAATAGAGTGAAGAATTCTATCACAATTGAATTGAAGAAACAAGGAATCAAAGTTAAATCAACCATTCATTCACAAGCAATCCAATCAAAGCTATCTACAAAGGCAGAGGCAAGATTTTTAATTTATAAACTCTAAATTATAATTATTTTTATTTATTAGATTCTTGATAGATTATCTGTGTGTATTGAATTTTTCAACATGATTATAAAATTTGAGCTAAAGCAATTGAGTTCTATCGAATTCGTAATTATCGCAGCTACTCCTCTACATTGTGGACAAATAAGCAAAGCCCACTAAATATAGACATGAGATGGGCCTTAAAACAAAAAAGAACAAAAAATTGGGAGAATATTTTTATATATACAAAATTAAATTCATAATTATGGAAGTGTATCACGAGATTTTTGTTTATCAAATATAGACCGGGATTTTTTTTTTACAACATAGATAAAATTTCGCTTAAGGCTTAGAAATATCACTACTCAAATTTTCGGAATGAAAATTGTATAAAATCAATATAAAATATGTATATAACTATATAAATTTATATAAAGTTCATGTTAGATTTGTAGATGTTGAATTCTCTTAAATGGTAATACATAATAGGTACTTTCACTTGCCTTATATGACATTTCATATTGGTTAAAGCAATAATAGAAAACCTTTTAAAGACTACTAATCGGTTAACCGATTATTGATAAGAAACATCTTATAAATTTAATTATTACTTTCATATGTTTATAAATTGATAACTGATACATCAAATTGCTAATATTCAAAATTAAACAGAACATCTGATAAGCAGCCCGACCAAACCCTATATTCATTTTCCATCTTCAAGCCACCATAACCACCACCACATACTTCACTAAATTTGAATTTTTAAAATTGTGAGAGAATAACAAACAAAAAACATCCATTGTATTCATATACCATAGTGTATTGTAATCACCAAGTGGCTAAATTGATCATAGTGGAGCGGTAAATATCCCTTCTTTCTTAACCAATAGATCTCGAATGTGAGTCTTTTTGGGTACAAAATTGCCTTGTATGGAGCGCATTATCCCTCAATGTAGAATTTTTTGGTGCGAATTTGAATTTAATCGAATTCTAATGTAGATATCAAACACCATGTTAAAAAAAATTATAAATGAATATGACGGTTATGAAAATTTGTATGCTTATATATGTCGCAACAAAAGGACAAATGAAACATTTCATTATGACATTTTCTTCTCACTAGATTATTCTGAATTTAGTGTAGTTGAAATAGAACAAATTAGTAGGAGTAATAACCAATTAAGGGCGTGTTTGGTAGGGAAATATTTTTATATTTGATTGATCAAAATAAATTTATTAGCGATAGTAGAGAAAACAAAATTTATAAGTAATTTTCTAAACTAGTTCTATACTCCCCACCCCAAAATGCCTCCAATATCCCCGTCTCTAGTTTCATTTCATCTTATGATATTTTTCTAAATTATATATAAATTCTTTTGAATAATATTTTCTTGCGTATGTATTATCAAATAAGATATAAATAAAAAATTCACTTATTTTTCAAGAAACCATTCTTCATAAAAAAAATAATTTCTTTAGTATGAATGAACATTAATCTAAGTATGTAGTACTTAGAATTAACTCAAAGTATTCTCCTTCCATCTATTGAATTAAATTTATCTCTAATACTATTTTTAAATTTAAAATTGCTTCTTCACTAACAAAATAATTATATGACACTTAATTAAATACGCATTCTTAATTTATTAATCCATTTAAGAAATTAATACAACACAAAAAGACTCAACCTAACACAAAATTTATTTTAAATTAAAGCAACTAAGCAATAAAATCTCATTTTTCTCCTCTCATTTTCAACCAATTCCTATACCATTAATTTTAAGAACTTAGGGGTCGTTTGGTGTGAAGGATAGGATAAAATAATCCCGGGATTAAATTATAGTGCCACTCAATTTGTTGTTTGATTGGCAAGGTCGAGATAACTTATCCCGGTACTAATAATTAGTACCGGGATAAGTTATTCCTTCCTATGAGTAGTATAGTAATCACGGGATAAAATGACTAAATGACAAAAATATCCCTTTAAACACTTTTTAGACATTACTTTTCACATCTATGAAGGGTATTTTTGTAAACTTATATGTTATTCTTAAGATTTATTATTTTGAATATAACAAACCAAACACTCAATAAAAAATAATTTTAGCATAACTTATCCCATCATAACTAATCCCAATATAACTTATTCCAACATAACTTATTCCATCATAACTCATATTCAAACCAAACGACCCGTTATTGTAACTGTTGTTCATGCTAGCTTCTGTATATACTACAATAAAAAATAAATACAATTTGTAAATAGTACAAACAAGTTTCTTAAAAAGTAGTGCAAATATTTAAAAATAATTCATGTGATCACTTCCTAGCATTCTTGGGAATCGTACAAGAATCATAGCGAAATGTTTACTTCATCCTAGTTTGTTAACCAATATATCATTTAGTTATTGGTACATAAATAAATTAAATAAAAATGGGAAGTGAAATAATAATTTTATTGCTTAGTTGAAATAATTTAAAATGTGTTCTATGTTGAGTTGGTTCATGAATGATTGAGGTCAGGTCATTTCGTATAATTGTATCGTTAATATTTAATAGAAGGACAATTTAGAGTCTAACAACAACATTTAAGATAAGTTTAATATATTAGATGAAAATAGAATTTTTTTTATAACAGTTTCAAATATGTATAGATATATTTTTAAATCGTTTTGCTTACTTGGTATTACATGAATAGGTTAATTGACAACAACAACATGTCTAATAGAATTTTATAAGTGGGGTTTGACGAGATTAGAATATACACAAATTTTATTGTTATCTTCTAGAAGTAGAGAGTTATTTTAAAAAGATCATTGACTCAAATATAACTATTTTAAATTAAATATAAAGAATAAGATAACATAACAACTACTCCATAAGGGAAATCGTACAAATTCTATAAAAATAATTCAATAATTGAAACACAATAACAATAGTCGATGATAAATATTAAAAATAAGAACTATAACTATACAACTAATATAATGACAAACATCAATCAATCTAAGCTTCCGAAAAACAAGACAAGATCGTATTATTTACTAACTTTCTACCTTAACACGCGTCGTTTGCGCAATCTTTATCAAATCAATTGCAAATTGCAATAATTTCTTGATCCAATTTGGCAAGTGCATATAATATAATAAAAGAATTAGGAAAAAAAACCACTTTCCCATCACCAATGTGACAAAGCAGTCAACAAAACAAGAAAACTCCTTTCTTCTTTGGAATACATACAAAGCACAAACCTTTACAGCTGATTCATCAATCAATCTCTCCGACCACCACCGCCGCCGTACACCGGCGATGGAGTTTTCCCCTCTGAATCGTCTACCTCAAGATACCCTTCATCAGATCTTTTCCCATTTAACCCTCCGTGAAATCATCGTTTCAAAATGTGTCTGCAAATGTCTCAACGCTACTCTCTCTTCTCCGGCGTTCCTCCACCTCATCTCCACCCAACAACCACCTCTCTCCCTCCTTGCCCTCCGACCATCTCACCGTACCCACACTCATACACACAACAATTCATCTTCTCATTGTGCACTCCATGTGTTCGACACCATACTTAACTACTGGTTCCGATTCCCTCTTTCTTTCCTTCCTTTTAGATCTCACTACCCCATCACTTCCTCTCATGGTCTTCTCTATCTCTGGGCTGAAGGACCCACTTCGGTTTCACCTCCTGGTAACAATAGCAAAACCCTAATTGTGTGTAACCCTTTAACTCGTCAATTCAAGCTGCTTCCTCAATTGGGTTCAGCTTGGTGCAAACATGGGTCGGTTCTTGTTGGTTCACCTAATCAAGTTCTAGTCTTGACTGAGCTAGCTGCTATTTACTTCTCTGGGTCGACAACTTCCAATAATTGGCTGAAATTCTCATCAAATTTACCATCAAAGCCTAGGAGTCCAATCTTGATTTCTGATACGATTTTAGCTCTTTGTGATGTTGGATCCCCGTGGAGGTCTCAATGGAAGCTGTTTAGGTCAACAGTTAAGGATTTGCAGTTTAGTCAACAATGGACTAGATTAGAAAAGCATGAATGGGGTGATATTTTTGATATAATGAAACGACCCAGATTGCTTGCTGGTAAAAATGATAAGGTGTTGATGATTGGTGGTTTGAAGTCGTCCTATTCGTTGCATAGCACGTGCTCGACAATTTTGATACTTAGATTGGATATGGAGTCTTTGGAATGGGAAGAAGCTGGGCGAATGCCGCCTGAGATGTTTAGGTTTTTTCAAGATTCTAGTAAGTTTAAGGTGTTTGGTGGAGGGAGTAGAGTTTGTTTTTCGGGTAAGAGGGTGGGAAGATTGGCGCTTTGGGAAGAAAATGAGTGTGGGAAAGGGGAATGGAGGTGGATCAGTGGCGTCCCAGGGAATAGTGATGGACTTTATCGTGGATTCGTGTTTGAGGCTCGGCTAAATGCGGTGCCTTAGAAGTGGAGTTGGAGGAAGACCATTTGCTTCAATGGTAACTTTTATGATTTGGGAATTCTTAACTTCTCGTAATGTTGAAACTGAATGTTGGTTTTATATTGATTGCCGTGCTAAAACAGGATGGAGGCAGTGGTCTCCTAGAACCCTTGGTCCTTCAGAAAGGAAAATGTTTTTGTACTACTTGATGGTTATTTATTGAAGTAAATCTGAACGGTAATTCAATTTTCAAACAAAGTGGTTGGTTTGTTTGTTGTATGATGTCTGATTTTCGTGTATGTATGCAAGGATTCCTATTTCATATATTCTAAATGTATTTGATTTATGAGTTTTGTGGTTCCGTATGATGCATAACAAACTGTTCTTTGCTTAATAGTAATTTAGCTATATTTTTCATGAAATCGGATTGCTTGTTGCACAGCAGCGATTGTGATTTTTCTATTGCTTCAATAACAACAACATACCCAGTGTTATCTCACAAGTGGGGTTTGGAGAGGGTAGAGTATACGGAGACCTCCCCTACCAGAGGTTGTTTCGGATAGACCCTCACACCTAATTTGTACCTTTTCTAAAGCTTATGAAGTTGAAATATCCCTTTCATAGAGATCACTTGTGTAATGATTTTAAGTTGTACCGTGTGGACTATGTGATGACTGATGTCTCCCGCTGATGGATTTGCTCCTTTTCTAACTAATAGTGCTACGATAGTTACCTATTATTTCCCTTCTCAATCATGACACTTGACCCTTATCAATGTTAGTAAGACACTAGGTACAGAGGTACTTCTTGAGCTGCTTACTTGGCTGAGACCTTTTTTTATTCAATTGAATGCAAATATTGATGGTGGATTGACATGCTATTTTTACAATCACACAGTGTTATCAAAGGTGAACAGCAAAAAAGGTGTTGGTTTGTTGAGTCTTTACTCTTTATATGCAAATATAGTGCGGTCTTAATGAAGACTAAAATGTTGATAAAAGTAAAACAGTATATATAACTCAAGAGTAATAACTAAAACAAACTAACAACTATAAATTACCATTAAAAAAAGACAGTTATATGAATAAAGGAGTTGGAAAAAATCTAATCGAGTGGAATGGATATAGTAACAAAGGATCCATGAATGATGAAACGAACACCTTAGGCTTCAGAAATTAAGCGCACGTTAAGCAAGCCTTTGACAACGCTACAGTTATGGGTGCTGCACATTCTCTGGGACAACCAACTATTGGAGGGGCAATTTACTTTTTGAAATTTGATTCATGCAATGGATTGCTTGATGTCACATGGATATAGACTACGCTAGCATAAAAGTAGATATAGATTGTGCTAGCATAGTATTTTTAACTGAAGCATGAACTTTTTGAGGGAATGATTCTTGAGAGTACATCTTGTATCTTGTAGACAGGAAAGTGATCGTTTCCTCTCACCTCTTTTTTCCTTCTTCTTTTCTCTTTATATCTTTGTGAACTGCTACTCTCTTTCTGTCTCTGTCTCTCTCTTTGTGTCTCTCGCACATAGCACACATACACAAAGATGAGTTGTGTAGATACGGTGTGAGGTTGAGTTTGTATCATTCAGTGATGTAGAGGTAACAAGCAGGTTAGTCGTCATATTCATATCTTGAGTTTATTGATCTGTGAAATTGTTGAATCTAGAGTGAACATCACCAATTTGCAGATGAAAGTCAGTTTACATCTCGAGAACTGTGTAGAGGAAGTAGAGGAGTTGGTTGATTTCCTAGGTACTTTGTAAAGTTTAGATTCGAATCTCACTCCCCTGTAGCATGTTTTTGGTGGTGGCCAGCAGTCCTTGTGCTGAAGAATACAATAGTACTAATTCTCAAAAAAAAGCAGCTTAGTGGTTCTCAAAAAATCCCCCAAAGAGTTCATTAAAAGGGAATCTTTTAATGAACTGGTGGTGTCTTCCTATTATTGGTTTTGACTTTTTTCTCATGATTGATTTGATTCTCTTGAAAATCAAAGTGTTGCAGTGCCCTCTTTCTTTGCTAACCTCCACCTACCTTCCATTTTTCTTCATTAAGGGCTCCTTGCTCTTTGAAGTGGAATCAACTCTTACTTGTCTGGAAATGCAGGAGTGGTTTTAGGAGCATGAACAAATTATAGCTGATCATCCTCTTATGAGCATAGAGACTTATTCGTTTGTGGATGTTTATTTTAGGAAAAGTTGAGGTAGCTGCTTGTTTTGATGCTGATATATTGTACACGTGGAAGCAGCTGTTTAGTGCTACTTGTAGAGTTTAATTGAGTTAATGGTCAGTAGGTCACTTCTACTTGTACCTGCATTGTCCTAGATAGTGCAACTACTTAATAATTTTATTGGGTTTGTCCAATTCCTTTTGGTTAGCATGTGTAAATAATGGCGACTGGTAACCGCTCTCCGTGTTCAGTGGGAGAAGGTTATTCTTCGTCCTTTGTCAGACATTTCCTAAGGTTTCATTTTGATGATGCATCTTTGTCTTCAATGTTTTTAAGTTTCGTATACTATATCTTGTATTTTTATTTCATGAACAAATATTTCTCGCATATCCTTCAACATGGGAAACTTATTTATTTATTTATTAAAACTCACAAGTACTTTTTACTATCTAAAACAGGGGATTGAAGAATCCCAATATACTAGCTGTATACAAAGGGAACTTTTAGTCATCTATGCAAATGGGAAGTTGCTGTGTGCTTCAAAATAATCAGAAAAAAAAAAAGAAGCAAAATGTTGTTGGTCTTCAACATCAAAGTTTCCAGTCTATCAATGCTCTTTCCTGTAACATCAACTTTTCTTGTGTCTCATGGCCTTCCTACTTCGTTCCCTCCAAATTATCTTAAACATGAGATACTGAATGATTTCTCCCATCCTTTCTTTGTTAGACCTGCTTGTTTGGAGCTTCCTGTTCCTTTAAAATTATGTGCAGTATTTGGGGAATCCCGCGGGGGGGGAGGGGGGGAGGGGGGGGGAGCTTTATAGTTGTTAACAAGATGGCAATGTAGTAAGAGATGGGCTGTATCATCGCTCAAGCAGAATCACCTGCTTGTGTTCCAATTCCGTTCAGATTGTTCCGATCACACATACCATTGGCGTCATTATGGAACTCAGATAATCTTTTATTGAAAAATCCCAGTATACTAGCTGTATAATAAGGAAATTCGGCATCTATGCAAATGGGATGTTGCTGTGTGCTTCAAAATAAGCAGAAAAAAGAAGCAAAAAACGTTGTTGGTCTTCAACATCAGAGTTTCCAGTCTATCAATACTATTTCCTGAAACATAAAGTTTTCTTGTGTCTCAGTGGCCTTCCCTACTTTGTTCCCTCCAAATTATCTTAAACATGAGATACTGAATGATCTCTCACATCTTTTCTCTGTTAGACCTGCTTGTTTGGAGCTTCCTATTCCTTCTAAGTTGTGTGCAGAGTTTGGGTGTAATGCCTGGGGGGTTGAATAAGAAGCTTTATAGTTTTTAAGAAAATGGCGATGCAGTAAGAGATGGGCTGTACTGTTGGCTCATTGCTCAAGTGCTCAAGCAGAATCACCTTCTTGTGTTCCGATTCTGTTCAGATTTTTCTGATCACACATACCATTGGTTTCATTATGTAACTCAGATAATCTTTTATGCCCAAGGATTCCTGTTAAATCCCATGATGGCTGCAATCTCCTTCCCTTGCCATCTGGATTGTGCTCATCTGAAATAATGATTCCTGTTAAATCCCATGATGGCTGCAACCTCCTTCCCTTGCCATCTAGATCGTGCTCATCCAAAATAATTTTTGGATAGGAGACACTAATAGTTAGACATTAGTTAGACTATGGAGATTAAGGAAAAACGGTCATATTGTTGGAGAACCAGGACCTCCACTACCAAGTTTGTAGCATTGAACTACTCTTATTGGTGTTGCGTTGATGTCCATGTCGCTACTCAGGAAAAGAGCTGACTTCCTTTCCTTTGTAGTTTGCTTTCTGGAGTTGTACTGCTTCTAGTTGCTTGCTTTAGGAAATACATTTTTCATACCTAATGGAAGGGAGAGAGACTATGAATGATACTTGCACACAATTGCTTCCATTCACAACTGTCATCTTAAAATTGTTCAAACTTAACATACTTTTTGTTGTATCTTTCCTCCGTTTCTCTAGATGGAGGTTTTTGACCTCCCTGGATCTCATACTCTTGTAGCAATTTGACTGTGATTGCCTAGAGTGATCTGTTCCTAGATCCTTCTACACACTAAAAATTTTGATCTTCTGCTCTTTCCTCTTATCATTTGGTGCATATGTAGGTGTTTCACCAATGAATTGCAATCCTAAGTTATAATAAGAATACGTTAAGCTTCCAAGCCCCAAAAGATGCTATGCTTAAGAACTTCAAACACCCACCTTTTGAGTCTGTACAAGTTAGCAACAATCGGTGAAATTTGAGCATAGATTGAACTATTCATTGTGAGGGTATTAAGTGTGTTAATCTTTCATGACTAGATGGGCTTCCATTGATATGTTAAACAGGCATGGTTTGCTATCACTCTAAGCTAGATAGTTAGAGTTGAGCTACCTAAAGATCCTCTAAAATAGAGTCCTCATTTTCCTATTCCAATTCTAAAGTTTGTCCTGTGTCTTCTGTACTGTTTCCTATCTTTGCCCCTTGAGATGTTTGATTGCTGTCTTTGAAAGATGTGAAAATATTGATAAAGGAAAGAACACAATAAATCATTTGAAGTGACAAAAAAACAAGAGCATAATATCTTGCTGCTAAAAGAGAATAAGATCATTGTCCAGAATCCAGATTATTGAGCATGCCAAAAAGGTAAGCATAATGAGATGGACAATGTTGATGTGCCTCTCCAAGGGAATAAGCTGTCTCTATTGTGGCTTTGTAGTACTATTTTTCTTATAGAACACAAAATCAACTCCTAGTGACCGACAGTATGTGCATCGTCTTTTCTTTAACTTGTTAAGATACTATTTGCATTTTGACTTGTCCTACAACTGAAAAGGTTGCTGATTATGTCGTGTTACATCAAGGGTTTCAACTTGATGTTAGTTTGCCCGAAACTAGTTATGCAACATTTTGTAATAGTAGTAGAAGTTCTATAGTATGATCCATAATTCGTATGAGACATAAGTTAGGGTTGTAGATAGATAGAGTTGAGGCATGGTGAAGTTTTTGTTGCTATCTGCATTTTGTTGTTGTAACACAATGTATGTATTTTGGCTGTGTTGTTATCTGCATTTTGTTTAACTATAATACAATGTATCACCCGTTTGTTGTACCCACTGGTTTTGGTTGGGTTGGTATGTAGAAATCACAGGCAACTCTTGATCAGTAAATTATTGTAGTGATACATGTGTGAATTTATCTGGTGACATTAATGTTTAAAACTGAGGGGGAAATTAAGGAAAAGAAGCTAAAAGTGGTATGGTGGTATCCCGTGAAATTAGTCTAGGTGTGCGAAAGCTGGCCCGGACACCTCAGTCACTAAAAAGTAGTATTAAGAACTAAGGTTTAAAATTAGGACTTTTTGCTTATGCTGGCTCCATCATCCAAATTGAATAACTTCTTTAGCACCCGAGGGTTTGTTAATAAAGTGTGTTGAGAATTATGAGGTTTGAGGTTTAATTATTTAAATTTATGAACATAGCGCGAGCTTTCCTCTTCTCGTTTGTTGTATACTCATAGAACAAGTTAGTGAATAATTTGTTCAATCGAAGCAGAACTGCCCCTAATTTGCTAAAAGCACCAAAAAAGGAATACGAATTAGAAAGAGAGAAAAAGACAATCAATAAGAACTTATACATCATGTAACTGGGGTAAAAGTTACAAGTCATTTTCAGTTTCTGTGATTGAAAATGAGTGATGTACCATAAAGCTCTGGAGTTTCACTTTCAAAGATGGGGTTGAGAAGTGGCTAGTGAACGCTATTTCTGTTACGTATGTGTGCCAGTACTATATGTGTTTGTTATGATGCTTCTCTAAATCCAAACCACATATCAGTTAACAGTAAGAATATAAGAAACTCTTTTTTCATTTTGCAATATGAGAATTATCATAAATCTTGAGTATAAATAGGAAAATTATAGCTCAATGATTCAGTCCAAGTGTAAGGAGAGTATTTACTTAGCTCATATTTGATAAATTAGATGAGTGAAATGTACATTTACACAAGTTTCCTTAGGAAATATCATTGTGACTTTGCATGCTAGTTCTTTCTCATGAATACTTGGGATCGACCTTTCAAATTGATGAGGGTAAACTAACGAGCTCAAATATTAATGAACTCGATAAAAAGTTATCTATCCAAACAATACCTTTACCAATCTACAATATTATCAATGAGTAGATCGGAGATGTCAAAAGAAATTAGTACAAGAAGTTGTGAATTTCCAACTCTTAATTATATATTTTATATTACAATAATCTTTATTGGTACTAAGAGTAGGGGTGGACATTCGGTAGTTCGGTTCGTTTTTTTTTTTAATTTTCGGTTATTGAGTTTGTTGTATCAAACAATTAATTCGATTCGGTTCGACCTATTAAATTCGGTTTTTAATGTTGTAGAACTGTAGTTCGCCGGTGTTAGATCGCGTTAGGTGAATGTCGTGTGTTGATAAGCAGACAACACTGGCTGACGGACGAACGCTGCAAATTGCTGGAACCTAAGATTTTGAATGAAAAAGTAAAAAAGACGAAAAAATTGGAACGAGAAATAAAAAATTGAAACGTTAGGTTTTGAATGAAAAAGTAAAAAAGACAAAAAAATTGGAACGAGAAATAAAAAATTGAAACGGACGCTGCGCCTGCAACTTGGAGTTGGAAAGAGGAGGTGCGGCGGCTGACCAATAGCCACTAGAAATTAGAAAATATATAATATAATATTAATAATTAAATAATATCTAAAATAGTAATGCATAAATTTCGGTTAAATCGAAAAACCGAAATACAAAAATTGTGTTACCAAAAATTAAATCGAAAAACCGAAGTAACAAAAAATGTGAACCGATATCAAAAAACCGAAACTAAAATCAAAAAAATTTGATCCGATTCGATATTTCGGTTTTTCAGTATTTATGCCACCCTAACTAAGAGGATGGTCTTGGACAGTATCATTTTCATCAACCAAAAAGAAAAAGAAAAAAACATTGTCAGGAATAAATTTTTATTAGATTGTCAGTACTAAAGGACCATTCTCCAGACCACCAGCCAATCAAAAAGGTTGAAAGCTTTACAAAATATCCAAATGAATCTCTTGATTCATCAATTGACTAGAATTTGTTACTTGAGCAAAACATTATGTTTAGGGGTCTATTTATGTTTAGGGGTCTATTTAATTGAAAGTTTAGTGCTTGATATTTAGCAAATTGTACTCTTGAGTGTCATATTTTTTTTTGTTGACATCTACAAAAAGAAAGGTTGAACACTTGAACTAGTGGCTAATCAATATTTAATGGTTCATGATACTTATTGGATTGTATTGTTTGGTTTATAAGTTTGCTTATATTTTATTGTTAATTAAATTTTATTATATTGTATCATTAAATTCATTATATGATAAATAGTTTCATTTTGTGTAACGATCGATTTAAGACCTGCTTGGATGGACTTATAAAAAGTAACTTATAAGTCAAAAGTTAAAAGTCATAAGTAGATGGTACCCTACTTTTGACTTTTAAGTTATTTTAGAATTTTTTTGGCATAAAATTGAGAGCTTAAAAATATTTTATAACTTTTGCAAACACCTTCAAAACTAAAAAAACTACTTAAAAGTCAAAATCACCTAAAACTAAGTTTATCCAAACGGACACTTCATGTATTGATCATGTCGTAACCTCATTTCTATTTCTCTTTTTTTTAAAAATCCTTTACCTTATCTTTTCATTGTAACTTTACCCCGTATCGTATTTTTCTTGTAGGTTAATCCTTTAAATTCCTAATATGTAATATTATATAATGATATAATTTATTCAAATATTATATTCATCAAAATAATACAATATAATATAATACCTTATGAAACGATATATAATAATCGAGGCTCACTAACTAATTATCCATAAAAAAAACTCACTAATTATTGTGTAATACATTATATTATGTAGTATCAAACAAATATCACTTATAGTGATTTGTCGTTTGGAAACGTAAGTATTGATTAGAAAGATAGATACGTGCCTATACAAGTGGTTAATTAAGAAAAAGAAAATCTCTTTTTCTTAATTTTATTTATAGCTCTAATTAGTTCTGTTAAAACTCCTTTTATTTTTTAATCAAATAAGGCAAATCATTAGGTCTAATCTTGCCTCCAAATATAGTACTGTAGTCTTGTATGGCCATTGATAATGTACATTCAATTAATTAAGTTGAAAATATTAAAAAGGAAACAGTATATAAGAGGTTGATAAATCAAATCAAGAAGGCAATTGAAAACATATTGGAATTTGGATGGATTAAGAAAAAGTGGAGACAAATGCAAAAATTAAGATTGTTGTCTAACAATATATTTTCCAAGGTCAATGGAGATATGTCAAATGTAGTATCAATATTCAACAAAGAAATCTTTGGTATTGGCCCACTACATTAATTGAGATATTCTGCTTTTATCAACAAGTGATCCTTAAGACGACTCCTATTTTTTTTTATATTATTAGTAATAGTAAAATGATTTAATGGTGAAGAATAATGGTATCACCCCAATAACATATTCGATGTAATTTCACGAATAAAGTTTTCTTTATCCTTATTTTGTGAAGCTAAAAAAATTATTTTCGTTATACTCTTGACTACTCAAGTATCGTAAACAATAATGTTAACTTTTAAAAATGGTAAGTAACTACAACTATATCACATACTTTCTCGTTCCTTCTTTACTTATTTATGTTTGACTCACACTCCTTGAGAATAAATAAATAAATGAGTATTTTACTATATCACCCCTATTAATTATAAGTTATTTAGAAATTGAAAAATAAATAGTAGCAAGGGTAAAATAGACACAAATTGGTAAATCATCTCTTGATTTTCTAAATTGGACAAGTAAAGTTGGATAACCATTTTTAGTATATTCGACAAATAAAGATGGACGAACAGAGTATTAAACTATATATATAGTGATAATCTAAACAAAATTTTAGTTGTGAAGGAGAGTTTAGAATGATCACAGTAAAATTATTTTTGTGATACCTATAGGTCAGAACTTGAATTGTAAAATCAATTATTGAAACTTGTATCGTCAAGATAAGATATTTACATCATGCTCCTTTAAGATATGACATTCCTTCATTGAACTCTGCATAAATATAAGATGCTTCGCGAATTACCTTTACAATAACTTTGATTGTATACTTGTTTTCATATTGTTAATACGTGAAAAAAATCTTAGGTCACTATATTTTGCAATATATATGATTTCATAAATCATAATCATACCCCTCATGTCATTTTTGCCTCCTTTAGATTCTACATCTTTTTAGATATAAATGATCTATATAGGTCCCATATTGTTAGCCCCCCTATACCTTATCCTCTTTCTTTGTCTATATCCATGCATGCCCCTCTTGGAAAAAAAAAATGGAGCCCTTTAGCTTGTAACTTATGAAGACTTTGGTTCCTTATTTATTGTTTTTTCCCATGTTTTGGAATCTTTTTTTTTCCTTTTCTCATTATTTGCATAGTGACATAGGTGGGGAATTGAATTCCTTCAACTTTATCAACATTTTATACCCACTCCCATTGTCATATATAATCACTTATATATGCAGTAGAACTATAGAGATCAGTAATTCAATATTATTGTGACAAAGATGCATTAATGAATAACTGTCTTTAAGGTGTGACACTGAAATTATCGTAGTGGAGTAATAAGTACTTTTTTTTTAATCAGAGATATTGAGTTCGAGTTTCCATGAGTGTGGAGTCACCTTTATTAGGGAGCATTGTACCCGTGGTGAAGCTAGAAATTTCGTTAAGAATGTTCAAGATTTAATATACATGTATGAAAAATAATTTTATCCTATATACTTTGTAAAATTTCCTATAGAGAATAGCTTTTTGATGCACGGAGTTCGGCTTGCCACCCTAAGCTACATACATCTAGCTACACCACTGCGTTGTACTCTAATCAGACTTTAATATACCGAATAGAAAATAAAGGGGTGAATTGTGGTGCATGAAAGTTTTTTAAACTTTAATTCGCTTTACGAATATGAAGTGTGAAGAGATAGTATTGGTTCCTAAATCAATATGATATCCAAAATTAGCTTATGAATTTAATTCTATGAATATGAATATGATACCCAAAATTAGCTTATGAATTTAATATGTCTAAAATTATATAAAAAGACAAAATCATCATTCTGCAACAAATTCAACACACCTTTATCACACCCCGCTAATTATAACGCATACGGATATAACATAGAAATCCAACATCGAATAAAAAAATAAATTGTGATGACATAGTATAGGAGCGGGAGGCCAACATGATCGGGCAAATAATGTTTATTATATTTAAAAAAATAAATTGTGATGACATAGTATAGGAGCGGGAGGCCAACATGATCGGGCAAATAATGTTTATTATATTTATATGTAGACTAAAGGATGAATTTTAATTTGTTTGTTGGGTCTATGATTTTGATTTGATATTAATAAAAAACTATAGCCTATATGTGAGGAGATTGGATAGAAGTAGCTTTCACTTCTTTAAATATGTTCTCTTATTTGAAAGCTACTTCCACTAATTTCTCTTCTTTACATCAATAGCCCCTATGACTCCTTCAATTATATAATTTAAATTATATATTATATAACAATATAAATAGAAAAAAACATATAAAGGACTCTCATAGTCCCATTTCCTCTATGAATTATAAAGTAATGCAATATGCACAATGGAATTAATCAAATGGAAACAATTTATGTAAATGTACCCTTTGGCCAACTAATTTATCAAACATGTTGGATATATTGTGTAGAGATATATGTATTACATGTATATTAGTAAATGTCGTGTAAATTAATTTACTTATGCATAAGCAAATTCAGAAACATTATATTTTTTAATAAATAAAAAGAAGAAGAAACAATATTTACTAATATTATGCCTTTGGATTATCTTGCTAATAGATTTAGTTGTAAATATATTACTTGTGGTTGATTGGGTTGTTTTACGTACATTTTATGGAAGCAAACACAATACACAATATAATGAAACGTTTCTCTGAATTTTAAAAGTAAAAACATTATTCCACAAAATGGAATATGACACAAATATATTTTTGTGTTTTGGAATAAGTAATGGAAGTTCTCGATTGGAATATAAACTTAAAGAAATAGAAAAAAAGATACTCCAATGAGCATAACTTTTTTAACTTTAATGTGACCATTAAGCCCGTGTCACATCAATTTTGATGTAAGATTTGGAGTTCCTAAGGGGCAATAAAATCATTCACTGCTTCTTAAAGTTGTCTGTATAATTCATTTAAATACCTCAATTAAAGCTTATACTTATTGAACACCTATATCCCTTAAAATTGATACCTTTTGACACTTTTTTGACAATCAGCCCAAAATATGAGATGTGTGTAATACGCTTGCTGTAACATAACAGTGACGTGACAAATTGATGAATTAAATGATGACATGTGTAATTTAAATCTAAAAATGTATTTTAAAAATGAAATTCTAAAAAATAACTATTTCAGTCTATTTATTTATTTTTTAAAAAAATTAACTAAAAAATTAAAAACGGTTTTTCTAAAAAAAGCCACCTACACACCCACACCACCAGTCCTCTTCGTCAAATCATGTACTATCACTTTCCCCGGCGGTATCGTGATCACAATGAGTAAGCCTTGCCTCTTCGCCCCAAGTAGTATGACATGGTTGCACACCCAAGCTTATAATTAATTCCCCTTTCAACCGTACATCAAAAGTTTTGACTCATTCCATTCATTTTCTTTCCATTACTAATTATTTATTACAATTATATGAAAAATAATTAAATTTTGTTGGAAAAATATGTTATTTTCATTGGAAAAATGGATTTATGCCGGAAAATATGAAACTTAGATCTATGTAATAACTAAAAAATGAAAGAAGGAAAAAACCAAAAAGAGTCGGAGAGAGTGAGAGAAAGAAAGAGAGAGGTGGAAGGGGTGTGGGGTGAAGGAGATGATGAAAAGAGGGGGTGTGGGGAAGAAAGACGACTTTTCTTCTTCTTTTATCATTTTTTTTTTGTTAATTAATTTTAAAAAATATTAGCAGTATAAGTTGGAAAATAAATAAAAATAATAAAAAATAATTGTTTAACGCGCTTAAGGAGGGTGGAACACACTTTTTTAGCCATGTCAGCATTTTGTGTTAAATAAGAATGACTTTTGAATAAATAAAGTGTTCAATTGGTACAAACCTTAATTGAGATATCTAAGTGAAATATGCGGACAGTTGAGTGGCTGTAGATGACTTAAGCCAAAAAAAATTAGTACTTCTATAACAATAATGATAGTAATAATAATAATAATAATAATACTTAATTGATCATTTTCAAAGTGATGACCCATTAAAATCTTCAATTAGGAAAAACATTTCATAAGAATATCATCTAAATCTTGTCAAGAATCAATTAAAATAAATGCTTCGTCTCTTTAAGCTTAAGCAATGGCTTTTGAAGTAGACTTTGACCTTGTATGCATAGGTTTAGCTAAATAAAAGTAGCTTTTAATTTATCGGGCTTAGATGCCCTTTGAAGTATAGTAGAAAATTTCCTTAAAGTTGTTTACGCTAAAAATGAAGTAATTAATTATTTAAACATTTTAATTCTAACTCTTTAGTAAAAATTAATTTGTTTAGTTTCTTTATGAGGTTTATTCCCTTTAATAATTCATAGAGAACATATAGAAACTGTTTATAAGATAAACTATATTAATCAACATGCTCCCACGGTCTAATATAATGCTAATTGTTGAACCTTTTAATGCTAATAAATTTGTAAATTAGGAATAAATCAAACAAACCTTACTAGTTATAAAATCAATTTGAATTGTTATGAGTAATGCCAAAATCACTTTAAAACATTATTTAATTCCACTAGGTTAGCAACTAATCATATATTATTACCGTAGTAACGAATTGTATTTAAGATAGAAAAAACAATACTAAAATTTAAATATACACTGACAATTATTCTTTTTATTTATTCTTAGTGCTGGAAAAGTTACAATCAACTAGTAGTAATTTTATTAAGGAAAGGCTAAATTATTAATTAGGAGGAGATTAGGTATTAAGATCCAACGTATTAGGAGATTCTCTAGAGATACTTTATAGATCCTATTTCTTAATAAACTAATCTTATCCTCTAATTAATTAAATAATAAATAAATAAATTGGTCAATGTTTGGTTTAAGACTTTTTATGTATTTTTTAAATAAATAAAATTATGGTGATTCACGCGGAACATTTTGAAGAAAATGCTACCAATTGAAAGGAAAATGTAATTAAATATATTGTTTAATTAAATGTGGTTATTTAAATTAAAAATATGTAGGAATATATTTTTGGAGAATGTTACACACATGTGGTTAATAAATATTTGAATACCTAGATACTTCTTTCGTTAAATAGCAATTGCTCGAATATTAAAGTTAATTGGATTTAAGTGTGAAAATTAGATTACTTCCATATCTACGACAACATGTTTTAAGTTAAAAAAGAAATCATGCTTGTTTGAATTTAATTGTAAAATAGTAAAGATCATATAGTTGTTTTTTCCTTCGATCTGGTACTGAACTTCATTCAAAAAAAAATAATATTAGCTAAAAAAAATATTCAGATACAGATTAATACATGTGATGCCACATTTTTTCTTCCATCACGCGCTCAAGAAGCGAAAAAATATCCTATTGTCTTATTTTCTAAATGAGAATTAAATCGACCAAATACCCTTCTTCTTTTTGAATTTTTTAGATTTTCAATTAGTCGATCATTAATTTTATGCCTGATGATTAAAGTAAACATGCATTCCAAATGACCTGATTTATATTGTTGCATTACATTCACAATGTGATACAATTTTCAAAGATGATTATATTTTTAATCATATTAATATATGTATTATATATAATCTCTTGTATTATTAATACCAAGTAAGTTTTAAAGGTGTAAGTTATACATACCATACTAAAAAATAAAACAATAGAATATTAAAAATACACTTGTTAACCGCTTCAAGTGTTAATGGCTTCTACGAAATGAAAAAAAAAAAAAAGCATTTCCCTTCCATACGTATGTACTTTATTTTCGTTTACGGCAACCACCAACGGACAAATTTGCTTTCGTTTCAAAGTTTCTAAGGCGTTTTGCGTGATCACTAACCGCCAACACCTTGTTTTGGATGGTTTTTGTGACCTATTGTGAAATTCATGATTACGCAATGGAAAAAATTTTTCATTATCTTTTTTCAAATACTCATTACGTATTAAAATGAAATTGTAGACAATTCTCCAATTGAGCTACACTTTATATAGTGACGAACGCAGAATTTCCATTGAGAGATGAAAAACTCTCTCAATCCCAGGTAGATCCGCCCCCTAACTATATAAATTTGCATGTATAGAAACTATGTATAAAAGAAGAAATGACACCTACATTTAAAAAGAACAACGTCGTGGAAATGGTTTAAAACATTTGATAAAAATAGTGAAATATTAGACAAATATATATATATAATAATAATAATAATAATAATGCTAGCATTCATTAAATTTTGCACGCACAGCCCTACACCCATACTTTAGGACCAAAAATTTAAAGGTGACATAATACTATTATTACAAGCCGAACCCTTCTTTAAAATTTTATTTATATTCTACTTTGTTTTCTCCTACGAATTTCAAAAAAGTTTTATCTCTAGCAATGTCATTAGCGAGAAATATTAATTAAAATTTTCCTATAGTAATTTGTAATTAATTTTTATTGAAAATTTTCACATTTGTTTATAAAATTTTCAAGAAATTTTTTAAGAGGTGAATTAGTAAAATTATTTTTTTATTTATGATTTTTTTAAGCATTAATAAAATAAAAAAGGATCAACTAATATGAGATGGTAAATATTTTTCTTCTTCTTAAATCTTAATGAGTGTAGATGTTCTCACAAATTTTGTTAATATGGACTAGAGGGAGTATGTTTTATTTTAACAAATCAAAAGACATTTTATTACTTTTCTTCCATACTATTCTTAGTACTAATTAAATAATTATAGAAAATAGCAATAATCAAATTTTAAATATTAAAATATCACTAATATGATAAGTTATTTAGTAAAATAACATTTTTGATTAATTAAAGCTTTCATAAAATATGGTAGTCAAATTAATAGAGATCAAGCAAATGTGAAACGGATGAAAAAGTAATTATTTTTGTGCGGGTAATTTCTGAAAATTGACATTATTGTTGTCGGTAGCACCAACTACAAGACCAATTGTAGTACAAATTTACTCCATTTACCTAACCATTTCCCCTTTTGATAATCACCTACCAAAAAAATAAAACTATTTCTTATAAATAAAATGACATTTACTTCAACAAAATCAGTAGTAATAATAATGTCTTCGGTATGACTCATTTAGAGATCGATCCTCTTCAATATCTTCGAAGTAAATTAAAAAAAATTTACCACCATCTAAAGTAGTAACATCTAGTGGATACCCATTAATGTAATTTCACTCAAAATTGCCACGTCACTGGTGAAGAACCCTATCCACTACACCTCTCTCACACACACTAAAAACACAGAGAGAGTTTGCGTTTAGTATGTAAGAGAGTCAAAAAAGTCTTTATCCTAAAGTTTCCGAATCAACTCTTCTGACATTCTTCAAACTCTTCTTCTTTCTTCTTTCCCTTTTTTCTCTCATTTCAAACAAATACATACGAGAAGAAGAAAAAAAAATTACTCGCCGGTCGTCCGGCGACTTCTCCGATCAATTTCTCGGTGACGGTACAAAAGTTATATATTCATTCAGTTTCTGGAGAGTTTTGTTACGGAGTTGAAACTCGTGTATATAGAAATGGATTTGATAGAAGGTGTAGGGGAGAGTTCGTCACCGCCGAGGAGTTTTGGGAGCTGTGCAGTGTATGATATAAAAAACGATGTGTATAACCGTCTTGTAGAGACTGGAAATGCTGAGGCCGTTACTAATCCGGAGCTGCTTCGTGAGCAGTTGGATTCTCACTTTGCTCGCTTGCCTGCTAGGTTGAATCTTCTACATAATTAATAGTTTCCTTTACTTGTTCAGTCAATGTGCGATTTCTTAAGCTGAATTCCATTTTTATTGGAAAAATATTTCATCGATGATTATGAGTTGAGAATTAGAAAAAAAAATTTCTTTCGAGAAGTGTATTTTTTTTTTTTGCAGTAGTTTCTGTATCTTTCTCTATTTTTTGGGCCAGAATGGGGATTCTGTGGTGATTCAACAGACCATTATAATTAGGTTTTGTGAAGTGTGAATAATTGGGCTATTTATGATACTTGATTAAAGAAGTCAATGAAATTAGCTCTATTTTTTTTCTACAAAAGCTGAATGCTAGTGGTGATTTATTAAAGTTAACTTGATCAGGAAAGTCAGATTATAGAAAATGTTTAAACTAGCCCTAAGGTTTTGGTTTCAATGTCAAAAGTAGTCAATACTTAAGATTTTTCTTCGGCTGGGGAACAAGTATGATATTTAACAGTATCTTTGATGCTTCAGTTATGGGTTGGATATTAATGTGGATAAAGCGGAAGATGTGTTGTTGCATCAGAAGATTCTTGTTAGAGCAAAAGAACCCGATAACCGGCCTGTTTATCATGTCCGATTTTTAGAGGTACTAACTCCATTCATCACATAGCTGCAAGTTCATTATCACTTCAATGCTACCTGATATTGCTGGTGGATCCTGTGCTGTTTAAGTATATACACTAAATTTCCTTCATGCTCTAGTTACTTTGGTAGCTTTAAAATGCCCGCATTTATCATTGTTGGTTTCTTTTTTGCATGCAGCAGTGAGTCTCTCTTTTACTGATTTGATTGCTTTATGTGATGATTCGGATGGTGAATTATTGTTGATACGCCACCATCTGATTTAAGTATCTGTTATTTGATATTCCTATGAACCCTTTAGATCAATTTCTTTGCAAAGTATCCCCCAAGATCATTTTTCTTATTGATTTGTTCATTTCATTTGATAGTTCTGTAAAATCATTGTTTTTTTTTTGGCTGGATTCTCCATTATTTAGTTATCAACCATTATATATTCATCTCCATTTTATGGGTTTAGTGGTTTCAACAACTCTTTGTTCTGCTTTCTTCACCAATTAAAGGAGACATTCCTTTACTGCTGAATCTTTCCTTAGTACTGCGCTATATAGTTGATTTCATCCAATATAAGGATAAAGCTAAGTCATTGTTCATATGCCATCTGAATTAGGTATCTATTAGTGAAATAATTTGACAAGATTGTAGTTATGTCATATTGGATGTGTATCGCAGGCGGATTCTTGCCCTTTGTAGATTAAATTGTGTTTCATTGAATTGATTATTTCTATCTTGCAAACTTTATACACTTAATAGGAGTGATAAGTTTCCTCTAGAGATTGGTTTCTTGTTTGATGTAATCACTATTGATTATAATCCGATGCTCGTTTTTCATTTTTTGTTTCTTGACAGAATTATTGGACTAGATTTGATGATGCAGATGGTCAGGATGACTTCAATGATTTTCCGACTTCAAAGGCAGGTGGCAGCTTAAATGAAGGAGGGATAAGGTGACTTTTATTAGTTTGACAACTTTTACCTGGTAACTTTTTTTGACTAGGAACTTAGTTTTACCTAATGGGTTAGACTAATATGCTTTAGTTTGCTTTCATCTGCCTATGCGCTGCTGCCTTACTAAATACAGGAAGGGTATGAATGACTTTGAAACTTGCTCTAAGCTTGAGGACCTAAATTTGGATGTTAGAAAGAATTTTAATGACAGAGAAGAAATTCTAGCGGAAGATTCTAGCCGAAGGTAGTTTTGGGGCAAACTTTTGTGATAATTTCTCCTCTATATTGGTCTTCTTTCTTTTTTATTTTTTATATTAAAATTTACTTCTTAAAGTATCAAAGCATCTAGAAAACCGGAGTATAATGCAATATTACTAAATTTTGTTCTTAATATGGAAGTTTCTCTGAAAATTTTAGGTCTAATATTTGTTTAACTTGAACTATGGTATTTGTAGTATTTCCAATTACTACATGTAAGCTAGAACAAGTTTTCATTTATTGAATACTTCTGCATCCAAAATTATGTGAATGAGAAATTGCAGTCAAAGGATTGAGAAATAATTGAGAAAATCATGGTCAAAGGATTGCGAAATAATTGAGACAATTGGAGCAAAAGAATATGAATGTGATATTCAAAAAATGAATTACGCTACAAAGAGATAGAATTACTCCCTCTGGTGTGAAAGATCAAAGGTAAACCAAGCATTTAAAAGTTGAAGCAAGTTTGTAATTCCAAAATCACTTGTTGAATCTTATTGTTAGTCAAAACCTCTTTGCTGATTAAGCATGCAAGTAAACCATCTACTTTTGTCGCCCACAATTTTCATCTCCTGTTTGGTTAAAAACTTTCCTGGAAACTAGATTCATCAGCATGATAGTTCAGGCTTCCACCATTCTGCAATCCATTTTCATTCAACTGGTAATTGTTCAACTCATTTATCATGATCATGAAGTTGTCTCTATTTGTGGGATGGAATATTTAAGCCATAGAAAGCAGATTGCAAGTATCCTGCAATATATTCAGTAGTTGACCACCATTAGTTGTAGTGCAGGCATGAAGTTTCACGTATTCTAGTCCATGAAGTTATATTTTCCACCATTGACAAACCCAAGCTTCTTAGTCAGGTAACTATAAGAGGGTACATATGCTTAGAATACTTAATTGAAGCTCTGCTTAGTTTATTGCTTGCTTTTTGATTTTTTTTTGTGTGCATTCTATCTGTGTGTGCTGTAAGTGGAATATGGAAGGGAGAGATCACTTATAGAAGGTTTTGTAGCATGTTAATTCTATTAACCAACTACTATTGATAGCTGATAGACCTGTGTGAGAAATTACCAAAGCAAGTCGAGTTACATAAAATTCTGTAAGACATTTTTGCTGGATTCTCCTCTTGTTTTAATTCTCATCCATTATATGTGTATCCATATCTATGGCTTGTGTTGCGACAAACCTTTGTGCTTTCTCTTTCACCAATTAAGGAAACAAAGCTTCATGTTTGGAAATATAATTAATTAAAGGAAGTGTGTCCTCTCTAATATTTTAAGATTTCGGATGAGATGATCACATACTTCAAGATGGTATCAGAGTTATGGTCCTCATGCCATGTTATCCATGTTTATGCTAACTAGGCCTTGGTGTGCGGAGTGCTGGGGTGGTTAGATTGTCCCACATTGGTCGAGGAATAGGCTGTTGTTTTCTTATGTTGTCTTGGACAATCCTCACCTCATGAGCTAACTTTGTGTTTGAGTTAGGCCACACAGTTCAACACTTCACCGCTGAATCTTTCATTAATATCATTAAATTTGTAATTTGATTTTGATATATAGTCACAGTCGTTCAATCATACCTGATTTCTTTTTTTTTTTTTGGGTAAAATATTACAGAACTCTTCCAAAAATTCATCTTGTATTTGTTTTTCATATTTTTATCTTCATGCTAAAAGTCTTCTTTGAAAGCCTATATCCTGGCGGTTTTGCATAATGTTATGTTGAGATCGATGGTTATAATTCTTTTCCTTGGAATTGTATTCATTTGGTTATAATTCTTTTTCCTTGATTAATGTGATGTCATGTTCTTTAACTGACTGCTTCCTATTCTAGCTCTCTGCTTTACTTTCTGACATAGGGCTTAATATCCGAGAAGCTCATGTTTTCTCAACAACTGATGGGTACTCATTAGATGTATTTGTGGTGGATGGATGGCCTGTTGAGGTATGCTTTGTGTTGCTCACCATTTTTAGTTGGTTTGATGTACATATTCTAACATCTTGTTTCATATCAGTGTTTCTACATTACCACTTTCTTTTGTGTGAGTTCTCTGGTGGGTCTTCTTAATTTAGTAGATTTCAGTTTTGGGGTTTAGAGAATGAATGATTTAGGGATTATATGATTGTGCTCTTAATTTAGTCTCTCAATTTACTATTTCTATCCTTAAAAGATTTGTAAGTATGCTGGATAATGTCTTGACGTTTTGGTTAATTATCATGAGATACAAGCAAAACCTTTCTTTTCAAAAAAATAAAATATACGTCTACATGCACATGAGGAAAACCTTCTATTTAGTCAACATAAGGTAGTGTAAACCTCAGTGGAAGTGAGCATTGTGATTATATTTCTTGCATGGCAGGTGTCTGTGCTGTGTGCAAAAGTTGCTGACTTTGCCATGTTATGGTCAGGATACAAAGGCTTTGCATGAAGAATTGGGGAAAGCGATTGCCAGAAGTGAGGTGATTCTTTATTGATTTCTTCTTGTTTTGATATTATTCCTTTCGACTCTTACAAATTCTGCTGTGGAGGTCCGTTGAATAATCAGTTTCAGGGTTGCTTGCAACATCCTCTAAGAATAATAATCATTTGAACTTATCAAAAATAGAAAGAATAATAATCATTTTAGAACATAACTACAACAATAACAACATACCCGGTGAAATTCCACAAGTGAGGTCTGAGGAGGGTAGAGTTTATGCAACCTTACCACTACCTTGTGGAGGTAGAGAGACTCCTTCCGAAAGATCCTTGCTCAAGTGCAACAAATCCAAGAGCAAAGAAGAAGAAAACGTATCAACTATTAAGGCAAGTAGTGCAAAGCCTACAAGAAAGGAACAAGCACAATAAAATAGTGCGATAATCAAAATACAATAAACAACATATGATAAATATCAAAAGCAAGAACTATAATAATACAACTAGTACAACAACAAACATCAATAAGCCTAAACCTTCGAAAAGCTAGGCAATGATCCATTATTTACTGGCCTTCTACCCTAATACGCATCCTCCACGCCCTCCTATCTAAGGTAGCGACGGATCTAGAATTTTCATTGAGGGAGTTCAAAAGATTCGAATAATAAAATTCTTGGGATTTGAACTTTGACCCAACATCTAATTTTGTGTTCAAGGGATTCAAAACCTATATATGTACATAAACAATTTAAAAAGTACCTTATATATACGTGTAATTTTTTGCCGAGGCGGTTTGGGTGAACCCCCTCACTACCCTCTAGATCCACCCCTGATCTATGGTCATGTCCATGGTAATTTGAAGTTGTGTCATGTCATGTCTAATCACTTCTTGGGCGTACTCTACCTCTCCTCGTACCTACTATATCCAACATCTACAACATAATTGCTCTTGATAAAAGCAAATTAAGAATTTTGGGGGTTTATGTTTTAGACGTTTCTTCTATTATCTCGACAAGTTCCATAGCTCAAGGCAGTGCTGGGACCATTATAATCTTGTCTATAATATTCTTTTTAGATAATCTAAGAGAAAGACTAGAGATACCCACATTGATGCAATACTAAAGCTTGTGGGAAGAGTCTTACCTCTTGTGGTTTTCAAGGTATGCTGCTAATTCTGACGAAGGAATTTTTGTATGCCGTTCCCCACGGAAGGAAAAAAGAAACGGACAAAAAGGAAAAGGGTAAATTTCAGTTCCGCTGATATCTAATATAACTTTTCTTTTTCAAAAAAAAAAAAAAATCAATTCCACTGATGTAGCCTTTTCCTACTTAGGGTGGCATAGGGTAAACCATGAGTAACTACTTTTGAAACGGAAAATATTTTTGAAAAGGGGGTAGGCCATAAGTAACTAGATATACTTCCTATATATTATCATATTTATGTGGATGATATAGCTGCTATATTCTTAAGATTTCCAGTTGGCCATCATCAATCAATTTACTTCTAGCTGATATGTGATGTGTACTGTTTATCATAACCAATTTTTGCTCATCAAAAAAAGATATGTGATGGGTATCATTAGTAGAACCTCTGCAGGATTTGTTTCGTTGTTGTTATTGAAGCTCATATGTGTCATGTAATTTACTTAACAAGTTGTAATGATCATATATGCTGGATGACACAGGGAACGTGGTCTGGTTCATCTCATTCTAGGTCAGCTGCTGAAAAAGTAATAGTCGCACCATCAAAACCTGAGGACTGGGAAATTGATAGAAGATTACTGAAGATTGGAGAAAGAATTGCATCAGGATCTTGTGGCGATTTGTGAGTTTATGATTGTATTCCTCAAGTGGTTTTGCATAAATTCGGGTTCCCAGCTTTCCATGACCTTGTCTTCTAAATGTTTACTCATATGAAGGTATCGTGGGATGTATCTTGGTATGGATGTTGCAATCAAGGTCCTTAGATCTGAGCATTTGAATGACACATTGGAAGATGAGTTCGCTCAAGAAATAGCAATTTTGAAGTGAGTGATGTAGCTCTTATGTCTTATGAAGCTTATTAGTTTAGGGGATGAGACGGAAGGTACTGGGTTGCTTCATACTTCTCATGTGTATTGTGTTGCCTACTAGAGGGATTGTATTAACTTGTAGGACGAAGTCAAATTTGATTCCACGATGAAGACTTGTTTGGTAAGAGATCAAGGGTACCGGAGTACTTATTGCTTGTAAATCATGAAAAAGGTTCAAAGATTTATATATTAGATACAGGAACCTCTTTATGTGTAGATGCTGGTGCTATGCGATCTTGTAAACACTGTGTTAGATAACATGCTTTGTTCTGTCATATGAATTTCATGATGACAAAAGAAAGATAGTGAATTAGAGTGTGCATCAATTACTTAAGAAGTTCTCTTTTGACGGGCATATTATTAAGTAATTTGTTATGATTGGCAATATTATGTTCTGTTATATTTTGTGAATGGCATATTATTTATTAGTATATATATAGAACAACTTCAATGCAGCTTTACACGTGTTTGTAGGCTATCTACCAAAAGAAAAGCAGGCACATATACCATGCTCATTAATGAGGTTCACCTCTAAGATCTTCTCCACAATCTTACAATTTGATCTTACTGCATACAGGCAAGTTCAGCACAGAAATGTTGTTCGTTTCATTGGTGCATGCACAAATTCGCCTCATTTGTGTATAATTACAGGTATGCTTCTTTCTGGGTCAAAAGTTGCATGGTTTCTTCGAAACTATTATCATAGTCATGTCATGGCTGTTTGGCTGTCTTTATCTATAAAATCGAAGTTGCAGATTCTCCACTGGCTGGTAGTAAACTGAAGAGTGGTGTTTGGTTGTTCAATGCTGGAATTTTTCCTGTACTCTATTATTTCATTTGATTGCACCATCTAGTTATTGTTGTTACATGTACATTATGTCCGGATAGGGATAACTGATAAGTATGAGATATAGAAAATTTAGTTTTTTAGAGGACTCCTAATTATGCTTTAAAGACAAATTACTCACTCAGTAATGAACTGAAATTCTCCCAAATAGTATGGAATATATAGAGGATTCATATCACCACCCAGCTGGCATGGTTAATTGATTGATCGATGGACTGATTGCTTTTGATTGCTTTTGCATACTAGAGAATGTGGACCTGTGCATGCATTTCTTGTCACCTCTTTTAAGTTTTAAGCTATCAATGCAAGGTAGTCTGCTCATAATGCTCATATTCTGAAACATTCACCCTATGTTAATGCTGGTCATTTGTGTAGAATTCATGCCTGGTGGGAGCTTGTATGAATACCTGCATAAAAACCATGTTGTATTAAAGCTCTCGCAATTGCTAAGCTTTGCAATTGATGTCTGCAAAGGAATGGAATACTTGCATCAAAATAATATCATTCACAGGGATCTGAAGGCGGCAAATTTACTTATGGATTCAAACAATGTAAGTTTCTCAAACAATGAAGTAATTCCATCCTTAGCTTGTTACAACTTGGCTGCATGAGCACTGATCCTTTTTCCTTTGGTCACAAACCAATCTTTATCCGTGATTCTTCAACATTTTTTTCCTACTTTTTGAAGAACTGCTATGTTCAGTGCTTACTCTATTGAACTGGAGGTTTGCTATAACTGGTACTATTTCATAATGGGATTGTGGTTGAATTATAACAGCTGGAAAAGGAATGTCCTATTTTATTTTATTTTTAGATTTTTTCGTGACAATGAATTCATAATGTTATGATTGAGGGAAGAATGGGATTCTCAATCACTGTAAAAATGAAAGCTTTTGAATTACTATGGATCTTCACACCGAACATGTTTACCTGGGATTAATTCGTGTACTGATTTGTTTCTCCTCTTTTTTAGTGCTCATCATTTGAATGTGCACCTGTTCTTTGTGCTTTAGTTTTGCATTATCTACACCATGCTTATTTTGATTGACTTTATAATCTGCGATAAGGTTGTTAAAGTGGCAGATTTTGGTGTTGCTCGTTTCCAAAATAATGGAGGTGTCATGACAGCTGAGACTGGAACATATAGATGGATGGCCCCTGAGGTCTGACTATCTTCTTTTCTAAATCCGTCAATTACTTGATTCAGGAGAATAACTCAGTTATATATACTAGTGATTTTGTTGTGGATGGAGCCCACTTGAGTTCGGACAGTCAAATATAAAGACTTGCTAGCTTGTTGTGCTGCTGGAATCTCTTTGCAGCTACTTTGGTTGAAAAGGAATGATTCATATATGCTTAATTTGATAATACAAATCTGAGATCCCTCTTGTTTTCTGTATTTCATTGATTCTCACTTGTATATTGAATGTTAATATTTCTATGACTGTATTAGTTAAGTAACTTACCATTCCTATCTGTTTATATTTGTTGCCTAGCATAACATAATATGTATAACAATTAAAAAAATGACATTGTTGTACAAGGGTGCTTGAGGCACTTGGGAAGTCTTCTCATTGGTATTGATGCTCCTTTGTCATGCCGCTGTTATGACTTATCACCATGCTTGAAAATATGTATAGTGTTACCTCAAAGTTAGGGGGACACCTTCAGAAAACCATTTTAAAATATTTTTTGTTTAGAAACTAAGGGGGTCAGTGAGGGGCTCTTCTCATTCTAAGTTGTATTTTTCCGAAGCTGCTTATAGCAAAATTTCAATGATTGGTTATTCAGAGTTTTATAACAAATGGCGTTCACAGCTGTGGCATTAGTTATTATTACAGCAGTGTGCAAGATCTTGGTCATGGTTCCATGTTTTTCTATGCTAGAGGAGTAGCTTATGTGCTTTCTTTGTTTCCTCCATCCTGTTTGATGATAATTTATTTACACCAAGGGCTGCGTTTTGTGGCTAATGCGTATGAAGTTTATTACCACATGCATAACTATCTTGTGCAGCTGCAAACTTGGTCTATTAAACTTTCCTTTTCTTTTTAGATCATCAATCATCAGCCCTACGACCAGAAAGCAGATGTGTTTAGTTTTGCCATTGTTCTTTGGGAGCTTTTAACAGCAAAGGTATTGACTTGTCATGAAAAAGGTAACATGATCGTATCAGAAGTTGAGTTTGTTGTACTCCTTTGATTTGTATACTTTTTGATGCTACAGGTTCCATATGATACCATGACTCCACTACAAGCTGCACTAGGAGTGAGACAGGTCTGTACCTCAAATTTCTATTAGCACGTGGAGCATGCCATGAATCATATTTTCCTTTTAAGCAAGCTAGTCTGTTGTTTTAGGCATCTAAAGCCTTCACATTTTAAGAGTGCATATTTGTGCTGTAAAACTTGCATGGATATGGAGTTTCTGTAGCGCTGTATGCTAGCTAGCCTCATCACATGCTACTTGTGTTTTACGCTTAGTTGCGCGGACTCTTCAGTTTTGATGCCGCACCCGTGTCGGATTCTCCAACAATACACTACATTTGGCGAATCCGAGACGCACCCGTTGACATTTTTGAAGAGTCCGAGCAACATAGGTTTTACGAACCCTTGAACACAAGTGAGATCCCTTTTATCTAAAGTGATAGATGCTTCCATCTTGTGTAAAGATCTTAGTCCTTCTACTATGCATCGTTGGAATTAGATGACGTGCATGAGCTATAAACACAATGCATGCAATATCTATATTATGTGCATAATTGCTTATAAATCCACAACATAAATGGATACTTTAGGAAAGAAGGAATACTTGTGTGTCCCATGTCATCTGTTATATTTCATCCTTGCCTCTTTGTTGACCCTATTTATATTATGTCTCCCTAGGGCCTCCGACCCGAGCTTCCAGAAAATGCACACCCGAGGCTGTTAGACTTGATGCAGAGATGTTGGGTGGACATCCCTAGTGATAGACCCAGCTTCTCTGAGATAAAAGTTGAGCTTGAACTACTCTTACATGAAATTGAGGTAAAAAATGTCTCAGCGCGTAATATTTTGATTCAATGCCCCTTGATTAAAATCCTGTAACAGTTTCTATGATGGTGTGTCTCACAGGATACCATAGAGGCATCAAAAGGGAGCTGAGTGGTGCGCGCTTGCATATATTGGACTAACGACACTTATTACCAGTAACAATAGAATATTTTCTTTTACTTGCGCCATATATACGCGGACCTTAACTTTTTTGGTGAGATATCTATGCCACAAGCATAAGGTAGAGTCCACTGCTTTTGGCCATTTTGGAGTCTGAGAGTAAAGGTGATTCATTTTGTGATAACACGTTATGCGTCACTAAGTATCACTAACATCCTTTTTGTAAAATCTTTCTACCTATTTTTCCCATTTGAGAAGTTTGGTCGTGTACTAGCATTTTCTGTTTTACGAGTTTGGTTCATATCAAAATAATTAATTATAATATTTCCTAACAAAATTTAATTTTATTAATTTTATTTTTTGGGCATGTTGGGTTGGGGAGATAATGATGAGTTGCCTCATTAACTGCTGTTTCCCTCAATCCCTCTTTTGTACAGCACCAAATATAACCGCTACTTACCTCTATCCCCTCATTCTTACAGCATCAGTTAAACCGTTCTCTTCTTTTATTAACTGTGTACATACATGAGGTAAACTAGTTCATTCTAATCCACCTTTTCAAAATATGGACAACCAAAATACTTACTGCACAACTACTACTACTACCAATTTTCTTCAACCCCTTGTTTTACAAAGTCAAGTAATTGGTGATTATCATCTTCTGGATCAAAGCCATCATCATGAAGATGAAGAGGCGGAAACGTTGAGAAGATTCACCATGTTTGACACAGATATCAGGTACAAACCTCATCAAAATCCCAGGAAGAAAAGAAGCAAGTTGTTAAGAATTAGTGATAATAATTCCCTTAGAATCAGTACAAGTACTGCTAGTACTTCCGGTCTCATTACTACTAAGCCTAAATGTACCAAGAAACCACCAGACCCTAATGCACCAAAAATTACTAGGCCTTGTACTGAATGTGGCAAGAAATTTTGGTCATGGAAAGCACTTTTTGGTCACATGCGTTGTCATCCTGAACGCCAATGGCGCGGTATTAACCCTCCTCCCAATTTAAAACGGCAAGTTCGTTCTTCATTTCCTCAACAATCCCACATTTCTGTTTCAACATCAGACGAGGATCATGAAATTGCGGAGTGCTTATTGCTCTTGGCTAATGGACTCAATGATGAACGTCTTCAGAACGTTCATCAATTGGTTATGGATGAAGGAGTTGAAGAAAAAGGTGTAAATGAATCAGGCACACCTTCATATAACTGTTGTAAATTTGAGTGTTCAAGTTGCAAGAAAGTATTTGGTTCACAGCAGGCATTAGGTGGACATAGGGCTACTCACAAGAATGTGAAGGGTTGTTTTGCAAATACAAAAACTATTGAGGACTGTAGCCAGCAATTAGGATTGTTAGAAGATATGTGCTCCTTAGAACAAGGATTGATGGTGTTGGGGCATAAGTGTAGTATATGTTTGAAAGTTTTCTCAAGTGGACAAGCTTTAGGAGGTCACAAAAGGTGTCATTGGGAAAAACTCGGAGACGAAACAACAACAATAATAACAGACTCGGACTTAACACGAGCTGTCAATCCAATGGAGCAAGAAAATAATATTGCTGATAATTTGGATCTTAATTTTCCTCCTGTTACAATCTCAAGAGATGATCAACATAATTCTTCAGCTTCCCAAACATCTATTTCAGGATTGGAATTGGACTTGAGATTAGGGCTATAATGTATAGTAGGAATATGTAATAATGATATTAGTGTTTCATATATTGCCTAATAATATAGGCTAAAGTTTCAATGATATTTGTGTTGTATCATCATATATAGGAGTTTGACTAATTAATTAGAAGGTTTTATGACTCCAAAAATAGGAGTTCAGCTTTTTACTGTGGTTTGTGCTCCTTGATGTCACAGAGTGTATTATATGTTATTAGTATATATGTAATAATAATATCGTGTGTGAAATAGCAGCATTGTTTACATTTAATGAATTGTTAGAGTACGTAGTTCATTCAAATGTTGGGTTTATTTTGATTTGTTTAGGCATTATGTAACGATTTAGAAAAAGGAATTTAGGAGATGAAATCCCAATTACATAATTGCATGCCAAAATTTAATTTGTCAGGGATATGAAATTGATGTTGTTGATTTGTTTAAGTACATTAACACTGGGGAATTGGAAAAAAGAAACCATTAAATTTGCTCAATCAAATAATGGATACTAATTATGATTTGGACAAGAATGGATTGTCTTTCGAATATCGGGGCCAACTCAACATCAACAGCTTTGTGCCGTAGGAATCGACAGTGATCACACGTTAGGCGCAAATTCGAGGGTGCGACTTGTAAGGAGTCTTGGTGTTGAGTTTGAACTGTACCAAACCTGTCACTTCCAAACTTCGACGGAAAGGGGTCTTGTCGATCAGCGCTTGCTGACAACGGAACACATGGATATATATGTTGAAGACCTAACACCACCTTTAGCACAAATTTTATTATTTTTCTTCCATTCTATCGCAGAAGGAAAAGGATATCAAATGATCAATTCACCTTTGAGCTGACCCTCTTCTTCCCTTTCATGTTGGATTGAACCAAAATAAACCAAATGGAGTTCTCGGACGGGAAAATCCCCCACTTCCCCTTTTTCAATGATTAAGCCTTGAAAAGTGGAATGAAATCCCCTCATCCATCCTAGTTAGTGTGGATCGAGATTATACAAAGATAGAACAACATGGAAACTAGGAAGACAACTCCTTTCTAGATCTTCCTTTTCTAATTGAAAGTAGCAAGTTACTCTATTATTGGTACGAAGGATAGATACAAGGTTGCTCATCCAATTTAGATGATGAACTTGTATTACAAGTGATGGGTAAATTTGCCTCAGATCATAGTAATATGGAATCTCTACCCTATCAGTTTCAATTTCAGATATGATTATCTAAAAAATTATTATTACTGTGTGTCGTGATTTGCTTTATTGAAAATCATTTTTTAAATGGTCTAAGAATAAAATAACTAAGAAAATATATTTAGAAAGAGTCTCCACTTAATTTTTTTAAAGAAACTAAAAAAAAGGCTCTAATAGATAAACCTTTTTAAAATTCAAAGAAAATGTCATATTTCCACTTTGAGAATGTGTTAGCACTCAAAGTGTCCGCTAACATGCTGATTCTCCGTTGGTTTAACTAAAAATATTGATTAACTTTTTGAGAAAATGTAGAAGTAAATAAGAGTTTTTGAGTCATTTGAAAGAGGAAATATTAACTTAAACAATTGAAAATAAGATAAACTTAGCCAAATAATAGATTAAGTGAACAAGCATTTGAACAAAATCAAGTAAATATACCTGAAACAAATTTTGGTTCATGGAAATTCAAATTTTAGTAGAGACATAAGTACTAGATAATTTGTAGTGATAAATATTTGATGGAAATTAAAATATTAACTTTTGACAAATTTAAATTAGTTTATACTTAAGAGATTATTTTGGACCTATCCTCAAATGTAAAACTGCTTTTAAAAATCATTTTCTCGAAAATTTCCCCATTATTCCACTCCCCTTGAAGAAAAAATATATAAATAGAAATAGTTACGAAAATGATATCTTATGTCTCGAACAAATTCAAAATAACTCTTTAGATATATCTTGATTAATTTTGATATTTTAAATTTATCAAAGGTGAGTATTTATAATCTTCATCAAACATTCATTTAACAGAAACTATATATCTTCTTCTTCTTCTTTTCTTTAATGAAAACTCATAATTAGAGGTGTAACTTTTGCTATTTCTGATCACTTGTAATTTCTGTTATTTTTTAAAATCTATTTACGATGTTTGATGTAATTTTTAATGTTATAGTTTTTGGGATTTGACTTCAACTTCCCAATTATGTAGTTGGTTAACTCTACATTCTTTCCACAATTTATATTTGACTAATATTTATTAAATATTTGATAGAAACCTCATATTTTCATATTTATAAATTTAAAGAATCAAAACTTAGTATGAATGTATTTAAGAGACTATTATAATATCTACCTCCTAAAATTGGTCCTAATTAAAATAATGAATCATTTTTGTCATTTTTTTCAATTCAATTAATGGAATTGGTGAACTTGTCCATTTTTCTAGATGGTCAACATCTAATTATACACTCCCTGTTATTGTCAATCATGATCTCAAGGTCTTATATTCTACATGCTTATTTCAATGTGTCCCCACTTTAATTTGAATGATAATTCTACCCTAATTAAATGACAAGTAAAATAAAATTTTGAATTTTATTTTGTATTTAATAGTCTTTTAATTAGGCATTCTTCTTGGAATTATTATACATGGGTATATAATAACTTAGCTGCCTTTCATGTTTGACTCTTTTAATTTGTGTTTCAACTTAGAAATTGAGGGGAAGATGCACTTCATACTATTTTATTTTTGTTTAGTTTAACAATATCTACACTCTAGAGAACAACAAATCCGGAATAATGAATTAACCTAATAAGTGATCGATCCAACTGGTTGAACTAAAAATAGTCAGCAAATATATAATTCATATATAATGTGTATAATCATATATAATCTATGTATAGCGGTTAAAAAAATAAATAGTAAATTTATTAGACTATTTGTACGAAGAACCCATCCATATGCTTGTTGATATCATAGGTTGAATTACTTTTTCTTTTTATGCAAATGAGCCTATGATTTTTAGAATCTCGAACTAGTTAGAAAAACTAGGTTAATTTTGAATAACAAAAACCTAAAATTAGAATGAGAAAATGATGAAACAAAAAGGCAAATATATAAGATAAAACTTACTCCCCTTATTTCGTATTTTTTTTTTTTGTTTTTAAAAAGGAGTATTTTAATATAAGGAAAACTTACAAAAATCCATATATTTGGGGTAATTATATCTTATCCCCAATTACAAAAATCTCAAATTTTTCATTGCTCTTGGATATATTTCTCGACATGGGCACCCTATGTCAAAGGGTGTCGACCGACACTGCTTCATTGAGGATTTTTAGTATTATATATATAAAAAAATTTGAAAAAAATAAAAATCCCTATAAATAACATTAATGACAATGCGTGAATAGCTGAGCTTTTTAGCTCGTTGATTTGTAACACGAATGGAATGGTCATTTGCCCCGGTAAGGCCGGATTTATCTTTTATTTTTTGGGACATTTTCAGAGAAAAGTTTATTATTATAAGGATTCGAACATCCAACCTTCTATTTATAGTCAAATTAGGCTAAAATAAATCAATTATTTATAGTCAAATTAGGCTAAAATAAACCAATTGCACTAGAATATTTAGTACCATCTCTAATGAAGCTATTATGAATACATTTCAAAATATGAAAACTCGCCGAGGAAAGTTTACTAGTTTACTTGACTTACATTTTATTAGTACATTTTAAATAGTTTTTATTAATATAATATTATTATATCAACTATTTTTTGTTTATTAATTTTTAAATATTGGTACCGCTTACAAAAAATCATGTGTACGCCACTGTTCCTTGGTTGTCCGATACATTGGAAATGATATATTACTTAATCGGATGGATGTTCCAAGAGGGGGAAAGGGATGTATTAGAGAGAAGATGGATGCATCTGAGAGGAAATAGAGATATATTCGAGAGAGAAGAGATGTATCCGAAAGGGAATAGAGATATATCCGAGAGAGATTTAATATAATCTTTTTTAAATAATAAAGAATTTCAGTGTGATATCTTATTTATGTAATTTTTCGTTAATAATTGAATTTGAAAGTCAATTTCTCATTAGTAAACTATTAAAGAGGTGTGGTGCCGCGACCCGGAGGCTTGACCATATTTTAGCCATATATGTTTATGGGTACGAAAAAGTTGCTAAAACTCATTGATGACCATTTTAATTTCTCATAAATAGTTCTTTCATTAAATAGTTAAATTAATTATGGCCCCTCCATTGTCTTTTCTATTCCATACTCCTCATATTATTTATTCACTTATTTTTACCCACCTTTCAAAAATATATAATTAAGAAAAGTATTTTTATTAATTTACTTTTAAATTTTTAATACATTTTATTAATGTGTATCCATCAATACCAAGATAAATAATGGAGGAATTTATTTGAAACTTTACAATATTTATATTTTAAAATAAAATTAGTTTTACACCTTGTTCGGATGATTGTTACCCGTTGTATTGTGTTGCATTATTAGTTTAAAAACAATGTCTACTTTAATTGTTATTTAAATTCTGTTGTATCATATTATTTAAATTCATCGTTAGGTAACAATGAAAAAACCTATTTTATGTAACGACCGATTTGGTGTAATCGCGTCGTTACCTTTATATTTTCTTCTCCTTTTTATCTTTATTTATTATTTAATAATCATATTTCATCTTTTATCCTACTTTTTCATAGAGGTTCCACTTTGTATCCTGCTTTTCTTGTCGGTTTGTCATTCAAATTATGTGTGTGACATTATATAACAACGGAGAATGATACAATCCATCCAAACATTGCATTCATTAAACAATACAGTATGATACAATACAAAACACTATGAAACAATACATAACAACTATCCAAACAAAGTGTTAAGATAACTTTTGAATTAAATCTTATCTTAATTTTGTATTGACAAGTAATTTGGTACATATATTTTTGTAAGGTACTAGACATGCAATAGGGGACCAAGTAGCACTATATTTGCTTGAATCTGTCAAAAAAATAATTCAAATTACTAAGTAACACATATAGAGATAAAGAATTTGTGAACCCTAGATGATTTATAAGAACTGAGAATTTTGAAGGAAATTAATTGATTGATAATAATATCGTTATGTATCACTTCAGTTATTAATTAATTAAGGACATGGGGGGCATACACACGTAGACCAAAGCCAAAATTGAACAGAAGCCTTTGATTATTAAAAAAAAGAAGAAAATTTTAGAAATACATAACAAACATAATAAACACAATAAGATATAATAAGGTTCTATAGGAATAATTTTGATAATTGCACTTTATAGTCATATTTTCATTTGCTATGAAGGCTACCGTCTATATATTCTTTCCCATGTGTATATTTTGTTTGCGAATATACAAATAGGGTGAATATATTTTTTTCCTAATAATTCTTATTCAATTTATAATCACTAATCAGTTACGTTCAAAAGTTCAGCGAATAATTTTATATTTTTTCTGTTATACGCAAAGTTTACATTTTCTTAAATTAAAATAGTACTCAAGGATTATTTTTTTCTAAAAAATCTATTATTTCTAAAAACAAAATTGTGGCCCTCAAATTTTGGGGCCTAAGGCACTCATTTTTTTCTAAATCATTAGAGCCGCCCCTAATCAAGGAGTACTAATATATAGTTATGTCTCACTTCAGCTATTAATTAAGGAGTAATATAATATTTTTATATAATTCTTTTTAAGCATAATCAGAATAACTCCAAGACTAAAATATAGTTTTTATTGATTGATTATGGTTCTGGACTCTGTCTTTTTGAGGGTGACAACAGAACAATTCCGAAACTATTCAAACTTCAAAAATATTTACAAATTTGACGAGTAGTACTCTTCTCTTTCAATTTGTTTGACTTGATTCAGAGGATTAGACTAAATAATATTTGATGTGAATTTAATTATAGAATTTATAACTTTTAAAATAAATCTATATATTTTAAAACATTATATTTAAAGAAAATATTTTCTGACTATTCAACTAATAATCAAGATAAATAAATTGAAACCTTGGAGTAATAATTTTGGACTTACAAAAAAGAGAATAAAAAGCAGAATTTATAAGGTTTTTCTGTTGGGTTGGGCCACCTTCTTAAAATTTTCCCATGGTCCATTTTAAAGGTGAATAACTTCTTACAAATTTTCTTTGTGAAGAAAAAGAAAAAGAAAAAAGAAAATGATAATAGAAAATTCGAGATGCATTGAAAACTTCCTTATATTGTTTGGAATGTGAAACCAAGAAAGAAAATATATTTTGAAAAATATTTTGTTGAACTTTGTTTTGGGATAATAACACTTCTGGTCCTTTAATTATTAGTAAAAGTAATTTGCAAGTTAAATTATTGATGTTTGTGATGTTGATGAAAATTATTTTAATTTAAATAGGTTTTTTGATCTTTTAAAAAGACTAGTTCAGATAAAAAAAACGTTTAAATTATCTTCTTGTATTTCGCTTAATGAAAATTGTTTTGCTTATATTAATTGTCACTGTATTCATTGAAATAGCTTTTAATTTTCGACAATTAAATTATCAAGAATGACCCACTCTGTCAAATGAGTAATGATTTTTTTAGCGATTGTTTGTTGTCTGTATGTGATAATATTTTTATGATGCTATTATTAAGATCATATAGTTATGTTTTCAATAATAAAAATATGTTTTGACATTATATTAAAGAATACGTTGAAATCTTCCTCCTTTCTCTTTTATCTCACTCTCAAAGATAAAAGTTTTGATTGACGCAATCCTCTCTGGAACGCACTCTCTTTTTCTTTGTCTTAATATACAAATTTCGATTGTTGTAGTTCATTCTATTGTATTGGTCTTTTTACTCCTCATAAGTGAAATTGAAAAGAAGTTGAACCAAGATACGATTGTTTGCCAGCTAACAAATTTAGATTGATATAAAGATTTATCTCGTAGCCTAATATAATAAAGATCAAGAAAAAATATCTCATGATCCATATATCTTTTTTAAAATCATCAACCCCACAAGCATCCAACCAAGGCGCTACTTCAATTCTCTTTAAGAATTTTCCAAATTTTCATTTTCTTCTTCCATATGTTCGGACAAACCAAACAACATATCAAGTCATTATATTGTGTTGTTTTTTTTTTCTAGTGAAAATGCTTATGACTAAAGTCATCTTTAAATTTTGTATCTACTTCTGATTATAAATTTTGAACATAGAATTATTTATCATGACTGTCAAATGTTACTGGGAGAAGTTAGAGGAACAATATCAACTAGATAAATGACAATTACCTTCTCTAAGGATCATATATGACAATGCTAATTTCAAAGTTAGTTAATCATACCTTCGATCCGTTTTATCTATCATGTTTATTCTTTGTATATCCTTTTAAAAAGTATTAGATCTTGTAAAATAATATTGGGAATAACAAATTAATGCAGAAAATAAAATATGATTCTTTTTATATACTAAAAATGACAAATAGAAATAAAAATATAATTTTAGTAAGTGAACAAATTAAAGTACATGTAAAAATATTTTGGATCAATTATATTTTTAATAAGTATGATAACTAAAATGCATGGAGGGAATAATATATATATAATAGGAGTGTTTAGGGAAATTGTGTAGGGAGGGTTCCACATTTACACACCTCTAAATTCTAAAATAGGAGAGATGAGAATCCTATTCCTACAATTGGGAACAACTTTTCCACTAGGAATAAAGTATATATATCACACGCATCTACTCCTTGTCTCTTAATTAATTAATGCAAATCCAGCTAGGATTTTTTTGTTTTCTTGTCTCTTTATGTTTCTCATTTCTCAACCTTAATTAATAAAAAAGACCTAGCACTAGCTCGACAAAAAAGTCTTTTAGATTCCTCCAAAAACACAAAGCAAATAAAAATGAGAAGTATCTCTTGGAATTTGGAAAAGGAAATCACAACAATGTTATCAATGAACTTATTGATCTTATTATTACAAAGTACTTTGACTTATACAGTTCAAGAAGTCAAAATTCAAAAGCACATAAACATGTACGACTATGGTACGTAAATAAATATATATTACACGCATCCAATATATAAATATTTCAAGAACTTCACGAGATATACAACTACGTGAAGTCAATGGCACAAAACACAAAACACAAAACAAAAGAAGATAAATGTCCCTTTGTGGTTTAATTACTACTTTAAAACTCTTCAATTTATTCTGATCCCATGGAGCTTTTCCTTCTTATTACTCTTGTCCTGCATGGATTGAATAATCTATGGATTAGATGAAAGAAAAAGATGGTTTTCATTAATCAAATATTACAGTCAATGTGCTTAGTAGGATATATAGAAAAATAATGCAAGAATTGTGACAAATGTATTACCTCGTTCGACAGTGTGAAACTAGTAGTGGCTAGGAGGAGGTGGAGAAGTGTAATAGTAAGGGGCTGGAGACTTGTGAACTGGAGGTGGGGGTGATTTGTATTTGTAAACGGGTGGTGGTGGTGACTTGTATTTGTAAACTGGTGGTGGTGGTGACTTGTACTTGTAAACTGGAGGAGGTGGTGGAGGAGATTTGTACTTGTAAACAGGTGGTGGTGGAGATTTGTACTTATAAACCGGTGGTGGAGGAGACTTATACTTGTAAACGGGTGGAGGTGGAGACTTGTATTTGTAAACGGGTGGTGGTGGAGACTTGTACTTGTAGACGGGTGGTGGTGGAGACTTGTACTTGTATACTGGAGGTGGTGGAGACTTGTACTTATAGACGGGTGGTGGGGGAGACTTGTACTTGTAGACGGGTGGTGGTGGAGACTTGTACTTATAAACGGGTGGTGGGGGAGACTTGTACTTGTAGACGGGTGGTGGTGGAGACTTGTACTTATAAACAGGTGGTGGTGGAGATTTGTACTTGTAAACTGGAGTTGGTGGTGGTGGAGACTTGTACTTGTAGACAGGTGGTGGTGGAGATTTGTACTTGTAAACTGGAGTTGGTGGTGGTGGAGACTTGTACTTGTAGACTGGTGGTGGTGGAGATTTGTACTTATAAACCGGAGTTGGTGGTGGTGGAGACTTGTATTTATAGACAGGTGGTGGTGGAGATTTGTACTTGTAAACTGGAGGTGGAGGTGGAGGAGACTTATATTTATATACGGGTGGTGGTGGAGATTTGTACTTATAAACTGGAGGTGGCGGTGGAGGGGACTTGTACTTGTAGACAGGTGGTGGTGGAGATTTGTATTTGTAAACTGGAGGTGGTGGTGGAGGAGACTTGTACTTGTAGATAGGTGGTGGTGGAGATTTGTATTTGTAAACTGGAGGTGGTGGTGGAGGAGACTTGTACTTATAGACAGGTGGTGGTGGAGATTTGTACTTGTAAACTGGAGGTGGTGGTGGAGGAGACTTGTACTTGTAGACAGGTGGTGGTGGAGACTTATACTTATAAACTGGGGTTGGTGGGGGTGGAGATGTATAGTAGTAATTTGCTTTGCATTCTGAAGGGAAGCTAAGTGACACTAAAGCCACTAAAAGAGTGGTAAGAAGATAGGCTATTTTAGCCATGTTTGCTGTGCCAATGTACCCTCCCCAAACACTGCTTTTATAGCCTTCAACTCATCACTTATAATCACAAATATATTAATTAATTATAATTTTGATTATTTATTAAAATTATTAGTAGATTGATCAGCTGTCACTCTATTATTAACTAAAAGAAAATAAATGAAACTGGACCTGGCCTTCGGAGAATATTCTATTAGCTGTTGAGGCAAAAAATTAAAAAGTTATTAATTTTTGTCTTCACAATTAAACACTTATTAATTTGTGTCTTCACAAGTGTTCTTATATAACTTTGATAATTTGTGTGCATGCTTATATTTTCTCATTTTATTTATTTCAAATAATGAAAAATGACTTCAATTTCTTGTTATCCAATCAACTTCATTTTCATTATTCAAACCCATTTTACGTGCATGTTAATTTCGAATGTCATTTTCACGTAATAGTTATTTGGGATGGTGGGATTTAAAGACGGAGTCAGTGTACAATATATGAATTCACAGAAATCTAATAACTTTTATCTATATTCATATTCAGTGAACAACAATAACAATACAATAATAACATATTCAGTAAAATTCACTCCGTGAAGTCTTGGAGGATAGAGTTCATGTACGCATCTTATCACTAACTCGTGAAGATAAAGAGGTTATTTTCAATATGTTTTTACTCAATGTATATATTAAAAAAATATTAAATATTTATAAATATTTGATTATAAACTCATATATATATATATATAAACTTGAAATTATTGTAGAAATTCAGAAATAATAATTGTAGGTAAGATAATAATGGGACCAATATATGATATGACTCTAGCCGTGGTTTGAGGACTTTTTCCTTAGTTTCGTTAATCTTAGTCCACCAGAGAATAAATAAAAGTAGAAAGCATGTGAAACTTTAGTTATTACACATGTATACATTTTCTCACAAATAAAATAAGTAAAGAGGATCATATCATTAATACACTTATATTATAAAATAAATACTAGTATAAATATACATTGTGGGGATCTATCACACAATAAAGGATTTTTCATATTTGATTAGTAAAATATTTCGGAAAATATTTTTTTTAGATTAGTTATTACACATTTTTTCGCCCATCCCCACTACCCCCACCTTGTACCCCATCTTCTATATTAATTATTTATCGTAGGTTATATGCAAATATTTTTTTATGTATACCTATCAAATAACACAAATATAAAAAATTACTTATTTTTTAAAAAAATATTTTCATTCGTGTTTTCTTTTCTTTCCCCTTGTGTAATGATCTTTCTTGTTTTGTAAAAAGAAAAAAGTTCATTTAATTTAGGAAATTTTTATGTGCTCAGATTTCGATTCTTTTGAAAAGTCTCATATCAATCTTTAAAAGATGGGTAATTTTTTTTTTGTTTGACCTGGATAGTTTTTATTTCTAGAGCTAATTTTGAGGGTTGAGTAAGCCCTAAAATAACTCAACCTCGATTTTTATTTTAATATTGAAATCTCATATTAAATAATTGATCACCCACCAAATGATCAGTTATGTGGAGTTCTAAATTCACCCTTTAAGAATTGGACGGTCTCTTTAATACCGTTTAGACAATTTTTATAATTTAAGCAGAATTTTAAAATTGAGTTAAGCTCGAGATTTATTTTCTTACTTTATGTAAAAATGCAAAATGAGTTAGATCTTATGTTCTTCGACGACATAAAAATTCAACATTATAAGTGGCAGACCTATTCCAACTTTCTTTTAATAAAATTATAACTATTTGATTATGTCCTTACGGTAAACCTTTGAAATTACGTTATACCTAATTAAGTTTGAAATTTAACATATGAATAATATTATATGGTCTTAACCATAGAAACGTAGTACAATTGATATACGGCATTAAATATTTTCAATCGAAGAAGATTTTCAGTCAAAATGATCCTACGTGGAGGTAGAAAAATACATTTAAAGCAATAACTAACTCTTTAAAGTCTCAACACAATTCGATTTAATTAGAATAGTCTTAACTATTGACGTTGATGTGATTGTCTTAGAAATTTTCAAAAGTAAAAAAGTGAAGGTTTTTTGTTTTTTTTCTCTTTCCTGTCTGATATTCACAAATAATTTTAAATTTGCATCATATAGAACTCCATTCGGAGGAGAAGTTACCCTATTAATATTTTTTTTATAGAATTTAAATTTGAAATCTTTGATTAAGGAAAGAAATAATTTTATCTCATAAAGTGAAAGGGTAAGTGTGTGGAAAATGAGAAATTTGTTCCTCATAATCTAAAATGAAACTTCACAAAACAATCATAATTATTATTGCATAAAATTAAATATAATTCCAATTTTTTTTAAATAATAAACACATATTTTGAACCACAACTCTAAATTCACCGAACCAGTAAACTATATTATAACTCATTTCTTACCAACCATACACCTTTAAAGCTGGTGGATAAGAAGTACCATGGCGGCCCTTATATTGTACTTCTGTGATATAGGTTGAAACATATAATAGTTCCTCGGTTCAAATTTATTTGTCAAATATTTTCTAATTGATTTTACTTTTATTTGTTATTTTTGACAAATTAAAAAAAAGACAATTTTTTTTTTTTTAATATACTCTTTACTTATTAACATTGAGTTAATTAATGTCTTTGAAAAATATAATGAGTAAATATATTTGGAACTCTATCAACTAGCAGAGGTAAAATAATAAACTCGATATATCAAAAATTATTTTTGTAATAAATATGTCAACTTAAAATTTGATAAGTAAATCTGAACGGAGGGAGTATATAGGTAGAAGACGTTGGAATTTTCATCCACTACTAAATGTACTAGCTAAATCCATCACCAAATGCAACGTGTGAATTCATGCAATCATCTTAATTGAGAGTTAGAAATTCTATGTTGTGGCCTAGGAAAATTCAGTTTCGTGTATTATATATATTAACCACACATAAAGTTTCTATGAATCATTTGGTACATGGGATAAGAATGATAGTTTGGAAATAAAATTTGATATGAACTTTATTTATTGTATTTGGTTTGAGGTATTGATTAGTTAATTTCGAGACAAAATTTGGGCAACTTTATCTCATGTTTGTTTTGAGATTTTATTAAATTACGGAATTATTTCATCTCATCATTTATATTAAAATGGTGGAATTATATCTTATATAAAATGTGAGATAAAATAATTTCATGAGACCGTACGTGACACTATTCATTAACACATCTTTGTCCAATAACCTGTTTGACCAAACTTTCAAAATTAACTTATCTTGAAAAATGTTTTAAAAGAAATAATTTTGGTAAAAACAATTTTTATTTGACCAATAAATTAAGAAAACTCTTTCGAAAAACAATTATGGTTTGATCAAACTTTCCAATTATTTTGATGTTATTGATGATGTATTATTACATTTTATAACTAATTGTAAATTGTTCTTACGACTTAAATTAAATATAAATATAATGTTAATATTATTAGGCTCATTATCGATAACTAATTATATATACATGTAATGTGATTCAAATTCAATCATCACAATTATAGATTCAAATAAATTAAAAATAAAAAGACATATACAACAAAGCAAAGGAATCCCGCGTTATATAGTCAAGTGGCTAAGCTATGCAATTGCAATGTACCTTTTGGATATTTCTTTAAAGGAAGAAGTATGAGTTTATAAGTGGTTAAATATCACCGTCAAAGAATGTGGTGCAGTAATTGATACTTTTCTTTTTTCTTAATCAGGATTTCGAGTTCAAGGCTTGATTATAGAAAAATTCTTATAAAAAGTGATTTTTCCGCCAAATAAATTTATACGTGACACGAATTTGAATTAACCAGACTTTAATACAAATATATGATATAAGATGGAAAAGCAAAGTCGTTAAATATGAGTCCGTAGCTTCTCTTTTGTCTTTTTGTTTATAAAAATAAGAGTCCAAATCTCACCAACTTTAATTTATTTTTTTGCATGTTATGCACGTCAATTTCTACGCGTTTACCTCCCACTTGGAAAGCAATTCCAAGATCCCCTAACTTTATTTAAAACCACTCGTCATTTTTACTAATTATTACTTATTTTATTTTTGTTTTAAAAAAGTTCATTAGTTGCCTTTGATCCTAAATTAGTATTTTCTGATTTAAAATTAGAAAACAATCATGTGGCTTTTATTATTATATATATAAATATAAAAACAAGAGTTGACATGAAAATTACTTGATTTAACTATTCTTCGATATTTAATTATACTAGCTCAACTAATCTGAATCGACATAGATAAGCAGGGCCGAATCCACCTTATGACAAGGGGTGTCGTCTGACACTACTCGATAGTCGATATATATACTTATTTATCATAATAACAACACCTAACACAAATTTCCAGATGGCTCGCCGGCTAAGTGCTTCAATAGAGTGTAGCAGCCACCTAGAGTTCAAACCTAGTTGGCAATGTTTTGAGTATTTTTTAAAAAAATTGTAAGATATTATTAATTGCTAAAAAGAAGTATCTTTTGTCTAAAAGCAATTTTTTGAAAAATATTTTAAAGAAAAAATTCATTATTTGTTTGGCAAGACATTAATTGCTTTTCAAAAGTGTTCTGTAAATTTATTGGTCAAACACAAACTGCTTCTTATCAAAATAATTTTTTAAAAAAAGCATATTGAAAAAATACTTCTTAAAATAAATTTGATTTTAGAAGTTTGGCCAAACGAATAAATTTAAACACGATACATCCTCTTACGTATGACAAGCTTAATACCTTTTTATAGTATGATTTTTTGGTCACTTGGAACTCAAAATCTCCGTCTTCTCTAATTACTATATTAATTAAATGGTGGCTAAATATGTCCTACAATAGAGTAGTGCTATCCAGCGTAATTTTGTCGACATTATAATATTTCCCTAAACTTTTTGTGAAGTCATAATTGTAATTTTCTTGAATTAGAAGTTAATGTATATTCTGCTATTATAAGATCCTTTTCACCTATATAATATTCTGCAAAGTCACTTTCATAAACACTCGAGGAAAAATAACTTTTTTCTGTTACCATAATGGAAAATTATGTAGATAATAGTAACTTATTAAGTACTATATATTATTTACTTTATCATGCATTATTGAGATCAGATTCTTGCCCATAATGGTATTTGATCCACTCAACTTAATTTTTAGGTTGAATTCATTAATGGTTACCTAAATTGTTGATATTAATTTTCATTTAGATATCTGAATTAAGATTTGTTGACTTTAAACATCTTAGGACTTATATGTCACAATTTGGATTCGGTGTATTATTTTGATACTTTTTACTGACGTGACATAATGAGTCTGATTCACTTGTTGACTGTGTGGTTGTGTGTGAAAGACTGATTTAGCTAATTTTTATTTATTTCTTCTTCTTCTTTTCCATTTTTAGCCACTATTTCTTTCAACTCCATCCATGATGAATGAAGGTTGTTACAACAAAATGATAAAAAAAAAAAAAAGGATAAAAAAAGGTTTTAGAAATTTAGAAATAGAATAATTTCAAGATTTTAAATATTGAAAAAAGTTGTTAATTTTAATTTTAGATAAAATGTGGTTTGGTAGAATAGAGGGAAGGAGAGAGAAAGAGACTGACTGCAGTTAAGGTCTAGGGTGTGCATTTGATTTTTAAAGTACCCTATTTACTTTTCTATTTTTTCTTTTATAATTGTCCTTAATTATTTGTCCATTTTGACAAATCAAGAAAGAACAACTTTTTTACCTATTATACCCTTAATTAAATGATTAATTACTTTGAAAAATGTAGAATTTTTCATCCACTTCATAATTAATAGGGGTAAAATGGTAAACTCATTATGTCATTAATTGTTTTCTTAATAGGTGTGTTAATTCAAAAGTGAACAAGTAATTAGGGACATAGGGAGTATTCAATTTGGATTTTCCGATTATTGATATTGAAAAAGTGTTGTAACCCAATTTAAATCAAAATAAATTTGATCTGATTTAATTTTCCTCTTTCCGATTTGACTTTTTTCAGTTCAATTATTCGATTGTGTCAATAATTAATAACACAATTAAGGTTATCACTTTTTTGTTCCTTTCAAATATATTTCAGTAGCCTAATGCATAAATTTAGACAAAGATTTACAACAAATAGGATATCCAGCCTGGTAGAGTGAGATACATTATCAAGTATCCAATTAAACTTTTGATATTTTCTTAAAACTTAATCACTTTTTCAAAAATAATATATATATATATATATAGGGAGGAAATTTCAATTTTATCAACTTCATCCTTCTTGCTAATTTCTCCTTTATATTCATTGATGTGCTGGTAGCATTTTAATTTTCCATATGGAAATTCACAAGTATCTTCATTGAATATTTCTCCGTATTTCTTTTGACAAATAAAAATTTCAACAAAAGACTTTAACACTCTGTTTGGATTATTGTTACTATTGTTTCATAATGTATTGTGTTGTATTGTACTCTATTGTCTGTATTATATGGTAGATACAATGTTTGGCTAGACTGTATTGTTTATTGTTGTTTAACATTTTAATTGTTTGGTTTGATTGTATCATACTGTATTGAAATTTATAAATTTACTAAAATATCCTTAATTATTTTAGGTTAGGAGGTTTGACTAGAATTAAATAATATAAGGTAAAGGGTAAAATAGTATTTTGAAATATTATGTAAAGATATAATTGGAAAAAGAAATTAACTAACAATGGGAACACACCAAATCGATTGTTCCATAAAATAGGGGTTTTCATTGTTACGTAACAACGAAATTTAACAATATAATACAATACATTTTAAGTAACAATCAAAACAAACATTATAGGTATAATAACGATACAATACAATACAATGGGTAACAATGATCCAAACAGAGTATAAGTCTATTATTTCAAAGACTTGCATTATTAGTCATACTATAAAATAGTAATTTGTACTAAATATTTTTTTCTAGTTTTTAGATATTTAAAATTATTTCGAAGATATTAAAATTAATTACTAAATTCACATAAAATTAATGCATTGACAATTCTACCCCAAATTCCATTATAGTGTTATTATCTTTTTGGGGTGCCAAAGAGGACCAAGTTTATTAATATTGTGGGCATACGCGAAACTAGTATTTGTTAATCCACTCAATTACAATATGTTCGATTTTGATTTTATAAAGTAAAGATGAATTTTAAATTTTAAAGTGTTAAATAAAAGTAAAAGTAGGTAAAATATAAATTAAAATATTTTAAATTTTATAATTTTAAATCTATCATATGAAAAGTTTGGAATTAAAGCTAGCATTGTAAGAAAAAAAGTAACATTCTGGACTCTAGTTACTTACTCCCTAATCCCTATATGTTTCAATTAATAATGTAGCACAACTGAAATTTTGAGAATCATTTGAAAAAAAATATTTATTGAATTTTTTAATATATATTTAAAAATATTTTAAATTATTATAACTTATAAAAAATTTAAATATATAAATTTATTTTAAAATTTTAAGATTTTTATGTCCGAATTTACCATTAATTAAAAATTAAAAATATAAATCTTAAATTTTCAATGTGCCATCTGAATTGAACAAAGGAGTAGCAAACGTTTTGTTTTGACTATGTATATACACTAATCATATTTAATTTTAGCAATCATTTTTGCAAAGTTGTATGAGAGAATGCAGTTAACCACTCTTTTTCACCATTAATTTTTTTCCACTTTACAATTGACAGTTTTGATAATATTATTTTCTTAATCTATTGGCCAATCTAACATACATTGACGTCTAGGGAGTAGGTTTTTTTTTTTTTTTTTAATTAATATACTCCCTCCTATCTTTTTTTTTTTTTTTTGATTCTCACCTAGTGTTCTGTATCTATTTTGGAGTTTAATTATTTCGAATTCGTATCGTATATGACCTCATTCAGAAAAAACGCTTCCCACACCCAAGGATCCATCCGTATATTTTACTTGTCCAGTTTATTTGACATGTTCCCTAAAAACAATAAATAAAGTATCAATTTTATTATATTATTATTTAAGTGTAAAGTAGAATATATATTATTTCTTGATTTTCTAAACTAAATAAGTAAAGCTAAACATTTATTTTTAATATAGTAAGCGAGTAAAATTGGACCGATGGAATCATTAATATGAATGGATGTTTGGAAGGTTGTTTCATGCTATATTATTATATTTTATTCTTACTTAAATATAAGAATTTATTTAATTAGCATTTAAATTTTATTGTATTGTTAAAATAATATTTGACGATGAAACGTTTCAATGTGGCCTAATTTCTTTGTTATCTTATTTTTTTTCTTATTTATCTTTATTTGTTATTCAATAATTTTATTTTTATCTGTTATTCTCATTTGTTGTTTTTATATAATAATTCTACTCTGTATTCTATTTCTTTTTTAATATTATATAACTTTTTTTTTTAAAAAAATATTAATATAATATTATGAAATGACAAAAAAATAAAAATCCAAAATCAAAATAATATAATCCAATACGATATGAAATATAAGGAATAAGTAATAGGATCACAAGTTACTACTCTTCCCATGCTAAAATTGGGCTTTTAATTGATTAGATCAGATTGGCATCACCTTAAACTTACTCTCTAAATTATAAGCTCCACTTTACATGGGCCTATTACTATTTCAATGATTCAAAATTATTCTTTTAGATCACAAATCTTCAAATATTTTTTATATCTCAATAAATTAATTATTGCGACTTATAGTGTTTAAATGCAACAGAGAAGGGTCAAACATATAGTAATATTGTAACTTATTTTATTCATCTCATAATCTCTGCATTTAGCAACAAGATCGAACAAACGTACACAAAGACATAAAAGTAAAAATACAAATATAAAAATAGAGTACAAAAACAATATCACTTAGATAACATGAACCTACAAAAGAACTTTGCCTTCTGTGGGGCTTATTGTTTACTATAATTTAATTTTCTTCTTTTATCATTGCCTATAGAAAATAGAAAATGCCTTCCTTTCAGCTCAACATTTGCTTTTCCTGCATAAGAATATAATATTGTGAATGAGAACATTTAGTAGAAGATAACCAAATAAGAAGTAGACAACATAAGTTTTTATATTGATGTTTTGCATGAAGAAATTGTGCAACTTATTATTGCATTGCATTTTAGTCATATGTTTTTGAAAGTTTAAGTTTATATTAATTACCTCATAGAAAATGAAGTCACTTCTTAGTAATGGTGGGGAGGAGGGGGAGAGGAATAAATATAGTGGGGTGGTGGAGACTTGTATACTGGTGTAGGATGGTGTAGTGTTGGTGAAGGATGATATGGCTTCACTGGTGGTGGTGGAGATTTGTATACTGGTGCAGGATGGTATGACTTCACTGGTGGTGGTGGTGATTTGTAAAGGGGAGTTGGGGGTGGTGGAGACTTGTATACTGGTGCAGGATGGTATGGCTTCACTGGTGGTGGTGGTGATTTGTAAACGGGAGTTGGTGGTGGTGGAGACTTGTATACTGGTGCAGGATGGTATGGCTTCACTGGTGGTGGTGATTTGTAAATGGGAGTTGGGGGTGGTGGAGACTTGTATACTGGTGCAGAATGGTATGGCTTCACTGGTGGTGGTGGTGACTTGTAAACTGGAGTCGGTGGTGGTGGAGACTTGTATACTGGTGTAGGATGGTATGGCTTCACTGGTGGTGGTGGTGACTTGTAAACAGGTGTTGGGGATGGTGGTGACTTGTAAACTGGAGTAGGTGGTGGTGGAGACTTGTATACTGGTGCAGGATGGTATGGCTTCACTGGTGGTGGTGGAGACTTGTATACTGGTACAGGATGGTATGGCTTCACTGGTGGTGGTGGTGACTTGTAAACAGGTGTTGGAGGTGGTGGTGACTTATAAACTGGTGTAGGATGGTATGGCTTCACCGGTGGTGGTGGTGACTTGTAAACTGGAGTGTGTGGAGGGTAGTGCGGCTCCTTAGGTGGTGGTGGTGACTTGTAAACCGGAGTTGGCGGTGGTGGAGACTTGTAAACTGGTGCGGGATGATAAGGTGTTGGTGAAGGGTGGTATGGCTCCTTTGGTGGTGGGGGAGATGAGTATTGATAATTAGCTGAGCTTTTGGAAGCTAAGCTAAGTGACACTAAAACAACTAAAAGAGTAGCAACTAGAGAGGCCATTTTCCCCATATTTGAAACAAAGAAGAGAAGTTGTTGTGCTCTTAAGCTTCACTCAAACCCCTTTATATAGCTTTCATTTCGACAATTACCCTTACCAAGATTTACATAAATGTAGGTAAAATGTGTTAAAGAGTTTTTATGCATTTTGATAATTGGTTTTGTCATGTTGTTGGATCAATTTGACTTTATTTTATTGGATAGAGGCTGCAAGCTAAGCAAAAATGTATAAACAATTAAGACAATCATACTGCTTTCTTTACATCTTGTGATGCAATAATTCAAAGAGCTACAAAGTCTTCTTTTTCTTCCAAGCTTTTACATTACATGCATACACAATCTTTGAAAAAAATGCGTGCATCCCTCAACTTCGCACGATTTCTAGTTACAAAAAAATCAGCGTACACTGCTTTTTTTTTTCTTTTTTGATTAAACTAAATATTTGAAGAATTTTATTACTCTCTATCCTCTATTAGTCGATCATTTTTATTAACTAGATAATTTTATTAATTCACCTCTAGAAAACTTCTTGGAAATTTTACAAATAAATGTGAACACTTTCAAAAGGAATTAATTGCAAGGATAATATAGGAAAAAAATAATTATTGCTTTTTTGATTTAGTAAGGTGGACAACTAATGTGTGACAACTATTTTTAATGAGATGATCAACTAATATGAAACGAAAGGAGTAATAATTTTGAGGATTCTGACCGATGAACTAACCTTTAATTACCTAAGTGCTTAAATAGTTTAGAAATTTAATACAATAATACATATATATATCATATGAAGACAAATGATAGATTATTGTAATGTTAAAGAGTTTAATGATCTAGAGAAAAATGTGATCCATTTTCATTACCAAATAAAGCAATTAATGTTGTTCTTTCTTTTTAGTTTTAGGTGGGAATAGAGGGCAAAAAATTCAACGGATTATGTAGCTCAATATTGAAAAAAATAATATGATTAAATATAATATCTATGAAAATTTTGGTATCTTAGTTTATTATCATGGGAACACACAAGATGTAGAATACAAGTCACGATAAAAATAAAAAATTACTTTATTTTAGACTTTATTGAGAGTTTTTGGAAAGGTTTTGACTTATGTACTTCAATGTACTCAAATCACTTGAAAATAATTCCTAAATTTCAAGAATCAACCTCGAAATCTAATTGAATTTTGTGAAACTTTAAATGTACATTATGTTACTTCGTATCGTTGAAGTTAATATTTTGGTAGTATAATTAATTAAATTACATGATTTGATTTAATTACTTAATATATAATTATAGTTTAATTACTTCATTGCATAGTTTATCCTTTGTTTAGTATCTGTATTTGACCATGACTAATTTGAATGCGTGTTAGATAGGCCCATTCTAATAACGCTTATGTTAGTTTTTAAATGTCGGAATATATAGTTGTTTTTGCAGTTCTCTTTAAAATTTGAAAATACAGAGTATCTTAAGAAATAGTATTAAATGAATTGAATCGGTTCAAAGGCTTTTTAATTAACATTATTGATTTGCACCGAAATTTTACATTTACCTTATTTCATTTTCTCAAATTATTATATACTCATTTACTTCCTCTTTTTTATATATATATATTTTTAATCTTTTTTCTACCTAAAAAACTAAATACGTGCCTCTTTTTTCATTAGTTAAATGTTTATAATAATAGAAGAAGAGAAGAAGCCGTCCCTTAGTTGTTGTGTTACGTTTTTCAAAAGTCAAATTGATTAATTTTTAAAGTTAAATTAAATTATATTAATTTGATATTTTAAACTAAAAATTTAGAGATTCAAAAATTATACGAAAAATACTATAAATTATAATTTTTTGCATATCAATATGATGAAAAAATATACCGTAAAATGTTAGTCAAAATTCTTATTGTTTGACTCTAAAAAAAGAAAAACCATGACAATTAAAAAGGGGACGGAGAGAGTATTCAAATACATGGACGATTCTTGGTTCATCCATTAATGACTTTGACTTTTTAATTAGAAAAATAATTAATCCATTGTATAACTTAATCACCGACAAAGGTAAAATTACTAAACTCTATATAAGATTCCATTAGTTAAGCTAAACTAATATTTTTAATCGTCCCAAGAGATGTGGATGTAAGTATAAACAAGTATAAACATTAGCTACATTGACCAATATAGACAAATATTTGTCAATAATTATTACCGACATATATTTATTATAGACAAATATTTGTCTAACGATTGAGATCTTATGTTCTATTTTGTTTCTTCATGTTCAAAAAAAAAATTGTTTATAATAAAGTTGGAATAATATTAAGTTACAAGTTTTATGATTTAAATGAGGTTTAATTAAATTTAGGTTAGTCCGTTAAGCTTACGAGTCTAGCCCAGCCCAACTCATGTTTCTCAAGCCTAAAAGCAAGGAGACCAAATATCTCAAATCCTAGCTGATGTCTATATAAAAGAGTATTCAATAGTGATTTGACAGTCTTCTGCATACAAAAGAGTATTTGCCTCCAAGTGGTGAGTCATTTTATACCTCCTCGAATGTGATCAAAACTTGATTCTGCATTCGTGGTAACTTCCAACAAATATTCCATCTATTCAGGTACAAAGCAAAACGTTTGAGTTGACTCTCATGGAGAGATTTTTTTTTTTTTACACATTTTAGTATAAATTTTTTCTAAAGATTGTTAAATCCTGCACAAATGAATAAAATTAAATATATTATTATTTATCGATATTTTACTTTTCTTGATTATTATTTTTCAAAAGCGAAAATTTAATCGTTACAATATGCCTTGAACAACCACAATCAGATACCAAATCAGTTGGTTGTTCATTCCTTTTTTTTTTTTTTTTAAAAAAAATGAAAACGTGAAAGGTGTAACAATTAAATTTTCATCCCTGAAAACTAATAATCAAGATAAGAGAAATAGGACAAGTAATAATATTTAATTTCAATAATTTGTGTGCGTGCATTTACTTTTTCATTTATAAAATTTTATATAAAAAGATGTAGTTCTGTAATTTTTCTCTTCACGATGGTCAATTAAAAGAACTTACTTTGTTCTTGGTGAAATACTTGTTGGATTTCTTCACGAATGTGAAGTCAAGCTTTAATCACATTCGTAAATGTATGAAAACTTATGGACTGCAAAATTGCAAAACCTGAGGATTATTTTCATAGTAATTACATATAGATTTACATACAAAAATCTGAAGTTAATAAATTCAACAGGGTTTTACTTGTGAAAAATATTTTCCCAAAAAAGTAAATTAGGCGTCATCTAGCCCAAAAGGGTTACTTGGGGAGTTATGTGGGCATAAGTCCAGAGGATGGATATAATATTTACATTAATTGTTATTGCAATGTGCGATAAAGATAGAAGTTCAAATAACTAATCAATGGAGCTACTAACATTCCCGATTGATTGTTACTTAGATTGGAGCTACTAATATTCCCAATTGATTGTAACTTAGATTTTATTGTATCTTATCATTGAATTTATGACGGTTAAAAACCACATTTTTTATAGCAACTGATTTAACGTAATTGATTAGAGCCTCAACTTATAAATAACTCAATATAAGGGATGACAAAAATAAGGAAAAGGACCAAAAGAAAGAGAAAAAGATAAAATAAAAATAAAACCGTATACCAATAACTTATTTTATACATCTCATAATCTCCGCATTTTGCAAGGAGATCGAACAAACATACACAATGAAATAGAAATAAAATATAAATATAATATAGGGAACAAACAATAACTTATACAAAATGAAGCTACAAAAGTACTTTGCCTCCTGTGGGACTTATTTTCTTTTAGCTCAACATTCTGCTTCTTTCCTGCATAAGAATATAATATTGTGAATGAGAACATATAATAGAACCTAAACAAAATAAGATGTAGACAGAATAGGTCTATATTAATGATTTGTACGAAGAAATTGTGCAACTTCTATAGACATATCATAATTAAAAGTTTTAGTTTGGTTTAATTACCTCAGATATAATGAAATGGCTTCTTAGTAATGGTAGGGAGGAGGGGGAGAGGTGTAAAGATAGTGGGGTGGTGGTGGAGACTTGTCAACTGGAGTTGGTGGTGGTGGAGAGTTGTAAACCGGAGTTGGTGGAGGTGGCGACTTGTAGGTTGGGGTGTGGGGAAGGTAGTATGGCTCCTTGGGTGGTGGCGACGACTTGTAGGTCGGGGTGTGTGGAGGGTAGTATGGCTCCTTGGGTGGTGGTGGCGACTTGTAGACTGGAGTTGGTGGAGGTGGTGACTTGTAGGTTGGGGTATGTGGAGGATAGTATGTCTCCTTGGGTGGTGGTGGTGAGTTGTAAATGGGAGTTGGTGGAGGTGGAGACTTGTAGACTGGAGTATGTGGAGGATAGTATGGCTCCTTGGGTGGTGGTGGCGACTTGTAAACAGGAGTTGGTGGAGGTGGCGACTTGTACACTGGGGTGTGTGGAGGGTAGTATGGCTCTTTCGGTGGTGGTGGTGACTTATAGACTGGAGTTGGTGGAGGTGGCGACTTGTACACTGGGGTATGTGGAGGGTAGTATGACTCTTTGGGTGGTGGTGGTGACTTATAGACTGGAGATGGTGGAGGTGGTGAATTGTAAACGGGAGTTGGTGGAGGTGGTGACTTATAGATTGGGGTGTGTGGAGGGTAGTATGGCTCATTAGGTGGTGGTGGCGACTTATAAATAGGAGTTGGTGGAGGTGGAGACTTATAAACTTGAGTTGGCGGAGGTGGTGACTTGTAAACTGGAGTGTGTGGAGGGTAGTATGGCTCCTTGGGCGGAGGTGGTGACTTGTAAATAGGAGTTGGCGGAGGTGGTGACTTGTAGATTGGAGTTGGTGGAGGTGACGACTTGTAAGTTGGGGTGTGTGGAGGGTAGTATGGCTCCTTTGGTGGTGGTGGCGACTTGTAAATTAGAGTTGGTGGAGGTGGCGACTTGTAGGTTGGGGTGTGTGGAGGGTAATATGGCTCCTTGGGTGGTGGTGGCGACTTGTAAGTTGGGGTGTGTGGAGGGTAATATGGCTCCTTGGGTGGTGGTGGCAACTTGTACACTGGAGTGTGGGGAGGGTAGTATGTCTCCTTCGATGGTGGTGGAGAATTGTAAACTGGAGTTGGCGGCGGTGGAGACTTGTAAACTGGTGCGGGATTATAAGGTGTTGGTGAAGGGTGGTATGACTCATTTGGTGGTGGGGGAGATGAGTATTGATAATTAGCTGAGCTTTCGGAAGCTAAGCTAAGTGACACTAGAACAACTAAAAGAGTGGCACCTAGACAGGCCATTTTCCCCATATTTGAAGCAAAGGAGAGAAGTTGTGGTCCTCTTAAGCTTCAATCAAACTCCTTTATATAGCTTTCATTTAGACAATTACCCTTATTAAAATTTATACAAATGTAGGTAATATGGTAAAGTTATGCATTTTGATTGGTCTTGTCTTGTTGTTGGCTCAATTTTGACTTTACTTTTTATATTTAATTTGATGAATAGAGGTATCAAGCTAAGCAAATGTATAAACTACTGAGGAAGCTATACTGTTTGTGACAGACTGATTCAAAGAGCTACAAAGTCTTGTAGTCTTCTTGAAGAATCTTTGAAAAAAATGCGTGGATGCCTCAACTTTGCACTTAACTAACCTCACACAAGTGCTTAAATGGTATTGAAGAATATAGAAATTTAAAACAATATCACATATTTATTTAATTGAAATGATTTGTCACAGACATCCTTTTGTAGCAAATTTATTGTTTAAAAAATATGGATAAGAAGAATAGAATCCTAGAGCTCTTTTAACTAAAACCTTGAATAAATCAACTATTAATCTTGTGTAAAAGTTTTGCTAATTGTAAATTATTAAGTATAGTTTTCCTCTATTACCTTCAAGTTTTGAATTCACCTCTAATCCCACACTTATATATGTTATAAGAATTGATTATTTATTAAATAATATTTGATGTTAAGTTTTGTTAGGATTTGCTGTTGAATAGTTTAGAATTCACTCAACAAGTTAATTAGTGAATAATAATTTGTTAGTTCAAGGGAAAAGGTAACCATCAGTACTATTAATCTCAGACATTTTAGCATGGCTCATTTGTGAAAATATATTTGACTTGTAATAAGTGTGACGGTCTAATCAATTGAACACACCACATGAATCTACATTAAGTGACCTGAAAAATACAAAACTCACTTTTAAAGAGTCTAAATTATAAGTCATGTTGGTGATAAAATATCAGCAATTAAATCAATAATTATAAAAGAATTTTGTTAATAATAGTATTGTTTATTATTTAAATTAAATAAATAAAATCTTCTTTTTTTTCATAAGCTTTGTATCAAGTTGAACAGTATTACATAAGAGGAGAGAGCAATAAACCAAATAAGTGCCTCTTTTTTTCACTTAAATATTTTTAAGTAAACAAGAAAAACTACTATTCAATAATTTATTTGGTTCATCCATTAAATTTGACATTTTAATGATTAAACAACTAATGATTGTCAAAATTACTAATCTCCTTAAAAGATTCCATTAATTAAGCTAAATTAATATTGTTAATCCTCTTAAAAGATATGGATGCATAAACAAGTACAAATCATAGTGTAACGACCGGATTCCGTCGTTATAGAAAGCCAACGGGAAAAATTTTTGGGTCGGTAAACTTTTTCATAGTAACTTGGAATTTCCCAACCTAGTCTAGATTTGGACGAAATCAGAGTCTGTGAAATCTAGGAAAATCTGGTAGCAATTGGGTGATTTAATTATGGTTTTGATCACATGAGTAGATAGATAAGTCGTTAAGGAACCCGTACGACTTTACAAAATTGAATTCGGGTGAGTAGAACTTCTGAAACTGATCTTGGCGTGAACGGGTAGTTTTTGAGTGTCGTTGGTCGAAGATGTGTTGTGAAATGGGAGTTTGGAATTCTCAAATTGACTCACTGGTTCGGTGCAAGCCGTTGGGGCGAGATTTCTGTCGCCAGGGTGGGGTCGCTGTAACGGGGTGAGTGCCGCTGTGTCGGGTCAGACGTGACTTAAAGTCGTAAATAAACCCCAAAAATGTTTTATTCTGCAATTTTCTAACTTGAGAGATAAGGAACGAACTCAGGGCTTTTCTTAACAGTTTTCCACCATTCTTGAGGCTAAAGGTAAGATTTTCACTCTCTGAATCTATTTTTTGATCTGTAGAACGTAATCTAATGGGTAATTATCGATGGGGAAGGATTTTGATATGGAAACAACCCTAATTAGGAGATTGGGATCATAGGTATGATCTAGGGTTGTTAGAATTGTTAGTGATCCGGGAAATTAGTGATTGTTTATTGATTTCCGTATTATATTGATTGTTTGTAGACCAAGAACAAACGGAACAAATTTGAAAAGGGAAGGATCAAGTTTCTTAGGGTTTTAAGCTTGTTTCGAGGTAGGTGATGATTGTGATTCTATGATTGTGTGATGTATGTTTGTTCCTGGAAATGAAAAAAGAAACCCTTAGTTCATGGTGACAACTTCACCCCGTGCATCCTTCTTTCTTCATTATGATACATGTATATATGTGAATGTTGCATTATTGATCACATTAATTGTAAATAAGGATATATGAATGATAATTGTCATGAATCATGACTTGATTGTATGATTATGAGAATGTACTTGTGATTGTGATTGTGGCTTGTTGAATAGATCAAGTGTTCCATTCCGACACACTAACTTGGATTGGTTGCCACGCTCTGGCATAATTATGGGATCGATTTCCACGTTCAGACATAATCATTGGATCAAATATCACGTTCCAGTATGCTAACTGTTTGGGTTCCATGAGAGAACCAATGATTTGATATAATTGTGTATCTTGAGAAATATAAAATTGTACCTTATTCGTAAATGTTGATAATCTTGTATATGTTTGATATATGTGTTGCTCCCCAATATACACGCAAGTGTACGTGGTCGCTCAAGTAATATAGATTCTTAAAAAAAGGAGTTATCGTTCCCAAGGGACTTATGATTAACTTATATCCAACACTTAAATCCACAAATAAAATAGAAGTATCTGTTTCGGAGATGGTGATGATTGTTAACTACTACTAATTATGAACTAAATAAATGTAACTAAATGTGAACAACTTTAAGATGATGTTTCAAGTAAGTAGAAGACAACTTCAGGTTAGCAACATGCAAGGAAACTCATATATCAATTTATTGGCTTAGAACTAATCTTAGTCGTCAAGTTACTGATTTACAAGGTTACTTATATGAGTCAGATTCACACCTCTAGTCGCCTACCCAGTTAGCTATCTAACCGTTGAGCGGGGATAAATAAACTAACTGGCGAGCATTTATATTTTATCCTGTTTAGTAACCAAACGAGTTGTTCGTCCGAGCATCACTCCTGAACACAAATCACCTCAACTTAATGGGTCGATCAAGCTCTCTATATTCTCTGCTCTATGTTACACCCAATTTTGGACCTCCACAATATAGATTAATCATCGAGCTTCATAAATTCCAAACGATTTAAAATAATTAAATTTTTTATAAAATTTAAAACAGTTTGCGAGTTAGTTTGAACAAAATTTGTCATTATTATAATTTTAAACTAATATATGCTGTATTACTCACTACATTTTATGAATAGTAGAAAATCATCTCAAATGATTTCTTTTTTTTATATATATTATTATTATTATTATTAGTTTATTTTAAAAGTGATGGATATAACGTTGAATTAATTAGTTTTATGAAATCCAAAATATTTTCAAGTTATTTTATGCAATTTTTATCAATTTTATAATTTTTAAAATAACAAATACGTCTTTATAGTTATGTCGATGATTAGTATATTTTATAAATATTTGAAAACCATCACAAAAGATTTCACGTTTTACTTAAGTATTTTATTAAATTAGCTTAGTTTAAATTATGGTACAAATTTTGAGCCATTAAGTTTAATATTTTATTTCATTGAGATTAAGAAGCTCGTTAGTTAACTATATTAATTCGTCTTATTTAATTACTAGCCAAATATTCTAAATAAATTCAATTGGCCACAATTCCAATGCAATGGACCATTTATTGAAGTAAATTGGCTATCTCTTTGGCCCATTTCCACCCTTCAATTTCCAGCAATACACCGACAATACCAAACGACTCCACTGCCCATATGCAACTTCTTCTTCTTCACACGTCAAAATAGATAGAAAATTACCATCGTCCTCATCGATGGAACAACAGGAGCAGACCTGTAGTTGCGTCTGTAGTAGCCGCTTTTCACATCCTTGACTCGCGTGGATGGGCGTCATGTCGAGCATAAGGACGATTGGGATGAGTCAAGCCACCCACCTTGCCTGTCGTCTAAATTTTAGGGGATTTAGGTTGAATTCTTGTACAAACGAGCAGCTCTTTGGCTCTTGGAGGATTTGGAATTGAGGATTGAGTTTGAGAATTTCGATTCTACCCTCGTTCTCACTAGAATTTTCGTCCCTCTCCCCCAAAATCCACCCTTTTTTTTTCTATATAAACCCCTCATCTTCTCCTTTGAAAAGGGGGAGTTAGAACTGATCTGTGCTGATAAACTGGCTGAACACCCTTATTTTACAAGATCAAAAAGCCCTACAGATTCCTTCCCCAGTCAAATTTCTCGGAAGGACAAGTCAACAATGGGCGATAATGTTGAGGATACCAACTTAACAGATGTTGTTGTGGCTTAGCCCGCCTTCGCCGATCAGAACGAGTTAATCATGAAGTTGATGCAATAAATCGTTGAGATGTGGGTCGAAATGTAGAGAAGACAAGATTTGCCCAATCCAGCTTTTGCTTTCAATGCTCCAACAGATGGAAAGCCTCCACTTCACTGTCCTTCTTCAAGTGCAGAACAGGCTCAAAACCCACCCTCCAATCCTGCTCATAACCTCTCAATCGTCGACCTAACCACCCAAAATCCCCATTATTCCTCCGCCTCTTATCAAACATCACCCCTTTTTCAAAATACCAACCTCAAAGTGCTGCTTCCTCCCCAAAATGCCAACCTCCAAATTGGTCCACCCCCTAAAAACCAAAACGTTAACAACTAGCAAACTTCCCTCATTCACCAAAATCAACATACCAACCCCTAAACTTTCCCCCGAAACTACCAAACCACTTAAAATGCACAAAGTCCTTCCATTACTCCACCCCTACCCCAGAAAGCGATTTTCCAAATCCAGTCCCCAATGAGCATGACGCTAACCACTATGAGGAGCGAGAGAGAGAGAGAGTGGAGGTCAAAGGAAGAGACTGCCAAGCTGGATATGAAGGAAGATATTCGAAAAACCATGAAAGAGTTGCAGTGTATTCCTGAAGTCGCTAGTTTGAGTACGAGGATTTTTGCATCCATCAAAATTTAGACCTCCCGAAAGGGTTTAAGGTGCCAAAATTTGACTTTTTCGGGGGAATAGGAAATCCCTTAGCATACCTGAGGGCCTACTGTGATCAGCTCGTGGTAGTTGGAAGAGATGAAGCTTTACTGATGCGTCTTTTTAGTCGTAGTATAAGTTGAGAGGCTCTGGAATGGTTTACATCTCATGAAACCAGACAGTGGTCTAGCTGGAATGCTCTTGCTAAGGACTTTATCGAACAATTCTCCTATAATGTGGAGATTGTTCCTAATCTCTATTCCTTGAAAAAAATTAGGCAGAAATCAAATGAAAATAACACATAATTTGCATACAGGTGGAGAAAAGAGGCAGCTAGAGTTCGGCCACCTATGTCTGAGAAGAAAATTGTCGAAGTAATTGTGCGAGTAAAAGAGCCTGAATATTATGATAGAATTATGTTGCTCGTTGGAGCAAAGTTTGTTGAGATAGTCAAAGTGGGTGAGATTATTGAAGATGGACTAAGAACCGGGAAGATTGCCAGCGTTGCTGCGTTGTCCGGATCCTCGGGTTTATTAAAGAAGAAAAGAGAAGATATGTCTTCTATATCTTATGGGGGGAAGAAGACCCCAAGGAAATCCTCATCATACTAAGGTTGTTCTCGACCTTTGCAAAGTTCGTACCCGGCTTGTTATGCACAAGCTGATTACCAAAATACCCCTCCATCCAGTTATCAAAACACTCCCCTTCCTATATACCAAACTCTCCCTCCAGTTTACCAGACTCCATCTCGTCACTATCAAAATGCCACCCCCAATTGTGTCAACGTTCAGGCAAATTACCAAACTCTTCCCTAAATGTACCAAACCCCAGCTCCACTTTACCAAAATACCCCTTCGAACTACCAAGCTCCACAACTAAATTAACAGACCAATTCATATCGTAGATATCAAGCTCCTCGTCCAAATGCTCTAAATTATCGTCAAATGCCTCCTCCTCAACAAGGCAATTACGATCCCCCTCATCCTAGATTTGAGAAGAAGCCTGCCAGAATTTTCACTCAACTCTTTGAAAGCCAAAGAAAGCTGTTCGAGCGATTAACTGCGGCAGGATATATTCATCCAGTGGGGCCTAAGCCGGTTGACACTAACTCAAAATTTTATAGACCTGACCAAAGGTGTGCATATCACTCCAATGGTGTTAGGCATCACACCGAGGACTGCATCAACCTAAAACATAAGATCCAAGACCTGATTGACCATAAAATGGTCTCTCTCTAAACTGTTGTGCCCAATGTCATTAGCAACCCTTCGCCAAATCATGGTGGCGTCACTATCAATATGATAGAGACAGATGATGATTGGTGCGTGGCAAAGACAATAGCCCGATTGCTCATGATGAACTAAAAAGGGCTGTAGCTTCGTTTAACATTAAAGAGAAGAAGGAGTTTGTGATTCTAACACCCGAGAAGGTTGCTGCCTTGGTGCCACGAGAAACTTCTGACCGACCAAAGTTTGTGATTGAAACGGCTCTTACCCAGGATATGGCCTGATCCGGCAGGTGCTACACACCAAAAGAGTTATCATAAAGAGTGCAGAAGAAAAATCAGTCTAAAAGGCCAATTAGTGAAGCTGAAGTAGAAGAGTTCTGGAGAAAGATACAACTGAAAGATTACTCAATTGTGAAACATATGGAGAAATCACCAGCTCAGATTTTTGTCTGTGCCCTGCTGATGAGTTCACAATTGCATAGGCAAGCTTTGATGAAAGCTCTAGATGACACTTATGTACCCGTGGGTAATTTGGCAGCCATGATAAACCAAGTTGTACGAGGACATCGAATCAGTTTCTGTGACGAAGAGCTGCCCTTTGAAGGCAGGATGCACAACAAAGCTCTGTATGTCATCATTTTGTGTCGAGACAAGATAATTAATCGCGTCTTGGTCGATTATGGATCCGGTCTTAATATTTGCCTGCTTTTGACTCTAAGGCAGTTGATATTCGACTTGGGAAAGTTTCACTAGAACCAAGTCAACATGAGGGATTTTGATGGAGTACAAAGAGACACATTGGGTGCGGTTAATTTGGACATTTAGGTAGGTCCTGCGGAATTTAATGTGGAGTTTCAGGTGTTGGATATTAACACCAGTTACAATTTGCTTTTGGGAAGATCGTTTATCCACATGGCTGTGGCTGTGCCATCTACCCTTCACTAACTAATGAAATTTGTTTGGAAGGGCCAGAAATTGGTCATTTATGGTGAAGGGAGCCATTCCAACGAGTAATCACCGATCGTTGATGATGTCTTTCGAGGATGTGATTTTTACACAGTGGAGCTGGTAAAAGCCACTAGTGATGACTTGGATCCACAGCCCCCTATGCCTTCTGTGTACAAGATGATTGCTATTGTTATGCTCCGGAGTGGTTTCGAACCAAGTTTCGGATTGGAGAAGCATTTTCAAGAAATTGTAGAGCCTATCCAAATTCTCGCCAAAGGAGCAAAGTTTGGGTTGGGGTATGTCCCCACAGATGATGAAGAAGAGATGAAAAACAAGAGTGTTGATCAAGCATTACCCAGGCCAATCCCTCATCTGTACCAGTCATTCCCGGTGCGAGGATATGTCAATGATGATGGTCTCGGGGAAGGAATCTAGGGCCTCTTTAAGGAGATTGATGCGGTCATCGAGGAAGAGGCTGGGACATTGGGCATCCATGATGCAGAACCTGAGGAGCAATTGGAAAATTGGACCTCCACACCGCTCCTAATTTCCCACTCATCTAGGTAGAAAGGACATGTGCTTTTGTTTGTTTTTATAAAATTAGTGGTAGTTCGAAAGAGGCTCGAGACCCACCCTTTATGCAGTTTTTATTTGTTTGAAGTTTTTAAATTCCCTAGTGATGTTTAAAAAGGCAAAATGGCCCTCAACCATAGCCAAAGTTGTGCTTGTCTTTCAATTTAAATGAAAGCCTTTTTATCGAAAATTTGTCTACTTATCTGTTTATATTTTACTTTCCTCATTTTGTTTTTTTATGATTTCAGTAATATTAATGTAAAACCTGCCAATGTCATATCATGTCACGAGCCAAATGAAAAAAATGAGGCAGGTGATGATGAAGGCGAGATGTATGAAGATGAAAATGAGGTACCCGAACATGTTGTCAAAGAGTTTCGACAATTTGAGAATCAACACAAGCCAAATCTTGAAGAAACTGAGACTGTGAATCTTGGAGATGAAAAATGTGTCAAGGAAGTAAGAATCAGTGCCCATCTGACCGAAGCTCAAAGAAGGGACCGGTTCGTTTGCTCAGAGAATACATGGATGTATTTGCCTGGTCTTATAAAGATATGCCGGAGCTGAGTACGAATATGGTGTCTCACAAGTTGCTGATTAATCCAGATTTCAATCCAGTAAAACAAAAGACTTGAAAGTTCAAGCCTGAGCTGAGTTTAAAGATCAAAGAGGAGATTACCAGACAGATCGAGTCTCAAGTAGTGGAAGTGACACAATATCCAACTTGGTTAGCCAACGTTATTATGGTAGATTTTAGGGGTGTCAAAATCAAGTGAATTTGTCAAACTCCCCTATTCCGTTCTTCATCAGATTTCATTTATTAAATTAACTTATTTCAACCCAATTTATTTTAATTCATATTATAAAGTGAGTTGATATGTAATTCACATTAGCTTATAAAAAAAAATTCTTTTAATTTGATATGTTATACATAATCGCAATTAAAAAAAAAAAAAAAAAAAAAAAAAAAAAAAAAACCCTTATTTGGTACTAAAAATTTACAAAAGAGCAAACAAAACAATTAAACTTTAGTAAAAATTGGAGGGGTTAAATTATAAGCCGAATTTTAACTTATTTCAGTCCAATCCATTTCAATCCCAATAGCTAATAACCCATTCATTTATTAACTCAGTATAATTCAATCGGTTCAGATTCAGTTCAACTCTCCTATTTAAAACTTTTCGTAGATTTCAGTCAATCAAAATTTGGACACCAAAACAATTTCATCCACCAAATTATTAATAAGTGGCACCATCTTAGCTACCCAGTTCATTGTATTAATCTTTAGCATTAAATTTAGGCAAAATTTGTTCAGTATTGGGACCTAAATATTTAACTTTCCAATTCCTTTAGGGGTAAATTTGATTGATTATAATGAGTGAATTATAATATAAAAACTGAAATAATAATTAATGTTTTTTGTAGATAATATTAAATTCTTTTATCATGACTACATTTGGTGTTCATTGAATTGGAAATAAGATATATACGGTATAATATAGAAATTTTTACTTGATTAGTTGATTTTGTATTAATGAAATTTGGACAAATTTTAATTTTTAATTTTATCTTTAATTTCTTAAAGAACTTTTAGTTTGGTTGTATTATCATGGAATTAGCTAATTAATCTAGGATTGCTATCCCATATACAACTTTGGTACAATTATACAGAATTATGATATAATTAATTTCGAAATTACTTATATTCAGAAACAAAAGTTTCAATCAAATGATAAATGATTGAATATTTTATCTCAGAATTAGTATTCTTATTATTAATAGTATACCAATTAACGAACCTAAATTTTGATTTAGTCACTCCGGTCCTCTTCTTTTAATCTTTTCACAAACCAACTACATTTGGTTGCATTAACTATAAAGGCCATTTGCATTATTTTACATATCAATTAATATTATTAAACTAAATTTATCTTTAATTACTGATTTAAATGCATACATATTTTCTCACCAACATGACGTATATAATTTAGGCTCATTAAAATTAAATGTTGCTTCATGTGGTGCTAAAATGTTTGAGATTAATGTTGTTGATGAATATTACACCCTCCTCATAACGTTTTGTTAGCTTACATATTATTTTTATTTATTTATCGAACACTAAAAAATAAGTAAGAAACTTATTTATGTGAGATAATATTTTCCTCCGTACCTAAAAAGTGCATTAATTTATGGAGCTAAAATCGTGCAAAGTTGAGGCATCCACGCATTTTTTTGGAAACATTATGTAAGAAGAAAACTTTCAAATCTCTCTGAATTATTGCATCACAAACAGTATACCTGCCTTATTAATTTATTCATTTGCTTAGCTTGATGCCTCTATCCATCAAATTAAATAGAATATACAAACTATAGTCAAATTGAGCCAAAAAACCAAATCAAAATGCATAACTCTAGCATTTTACCTACATTTATAAAATCTTGGTAAGGGTAATTGTCCAAAGGAAAACTATATAAAGGGGTTTGAGTGAAGCTTAAAAGGACAACAACTTTCTCCTTTGTTTCAAATGTGGGGAAAATGGCCTCTCTAGTTGCCACTCTTTTAGTGGTTTTAGTGTCACTTAGCTTAGCATCTGAAAGTTCAGCAAATTATCAATACTCATCTCCCCCACCACCAAAGGAGCCATACCACCTTTCACCAACACCATATCATCCCGCACCAGTTTACAAATCTCCACCGCCGCCAACTCTGGTTTATAATTCTCCACCACCACCCAAAGAGCTATACTACCCTCCACACACTCCAGTGTACAAGTCGCCACCACCCCCAACACCGATTTACAAGTCGCCACCACCACCCAAGGAGCCATACTACCCTCTACACACCCCAGTCTACAAGTCGCCACCTCCACCAACTCCTGTTTACAAGTCACCACCACCTCCCAAGGAGCCATACTACCCTCCACATACCCCAACCTACAAGTCACCACCTCCACCAACTCCCATTTACAAGTCACCACCACCTCCAAAAGAGCCATACTACCCTCCACACACACTAACCTACAAGTCGCCACCACCACCAAAGGAGCCATACTACCCTCCCCACACCCCAACCTACAAGTCGCCACCTCCACCAACTCCCGTTTACAAGTCACCACCACCTCCAAAAGAGCCATACTACCCTCCACACACACCAACCTACAAGTCGCCACCACCACCAAAGGAGCCATACTACCCTCCCCACAACCCAACCAACGAGTCGCCACCTCCACCAACTCCCGTTTACAGGTCACCACCACCTCCCAAGGAGCCATACTACCCTCCACACACACCAACCTACAAGTCACCACCACCACCAAAGGAGCCATACTACCCTCTCCACACCCCAATCTACAAGTCGCCACCTCCACCAAAGGAGCCATACTACCCTCCCCACACCCCAACCTACAATTCGCCACCTCCACCAACTCCCATCTACAAGTCACCACCACCTCCAAAAGAGCCATACTACCCTCCACACACACCAACCTACAAGTCACCACCACTACCAAATGAGCCATACTACCCTCCCCACACCCCAACCTACAAGTCGCCACCTCCACCAACTCCCGTTTACAAGTCACCACCACCTCCCAAGGAGCCATACTACCCTCCACACACACCAACCTACAAGTCGCCACCACCACCAAAGGAGCCATACTACCCTCCCCACACCCCAACCTACAAGTCGCCACCTCCACCAACTCCCATTTACAAGTCACCACCACTTGCCAAAGAGCCATACTACCCTCCACACACCCCAACCTACAAGTCGCCACCTCCACCAACTCCCATTTTCAAGTCACCACCAACACCCAAGGAGCCATACTACCCTCCACACACTCCAGTCTACAAGTCGCCACCACCACCAACTCCTGTCTACAACTCTCCTCCACCACCTTATTATCTTTACACCTCTCCCCCTCCTCCCTACCATTACTAAGAAGCCGCTTCATTATATCGAGGTAATTAAGACAAACTAAAACTTTTAAAAATGATATGTCTAAAATGCAAAGCAATAAGTTGCACAATTTCCTCATGCAAATCATTAATATATAGACCTATGCTGTCTACTTCTTTTTGGTTAGCTTCTACTATATGTTCTCATCACAATAGTATATTCTTATGCAGGAAAATTAGAATGTTGAGCTGAAAGAAAGGTATTTTCCATTTTCAAGATACAATGAAAAAAGAAGAAAGTTATATTATAGTAAATAATAAGGCCCACAGAAGGCGAAGTTCTTTTGTAGCATCATCTTATCTAAGTGATATTGTTTGTACTCTATTATTTATATTTGTATTTTTACTTTTATGTCTTTGTGTATGTTTACTCAGTTTCAATCTCCTTGCAAAATGCAGAGATTAATTATGAGATGAATAAAATAAGTTATTACTACTATATTACAGTTTTATGTTACTCTCTTCTCTCTACTCTCTTCGATCTTAATTAGTCCTTTTTTCTTATTTCGTCATCTTTATATCGATTCATTCAGGTGAGGCTCATTGATTAGACTAAATCAATCATTATATAGATAAAATTGATGACAAATTTAACGATAAGTTACCATAGAATTTCACTAACAATTTACAGAGGAACCTTAATATCAGTTGATTGACAACCTGAACTTTCACCTTATTAGTGAGGATTTGAATCCCCAATCCCGTCCTTCATTTCACATGCCTCTACACACAAATTATTTTTTAAGAAAGAAGAAGTAACAATCAACATAAATATTATATCTAAAGTCATAATATGATACAACACAAATAGGCAACAATATAATAAAAACAAAAGTTACTCCCACGATGTCAACATTTCAAAATTGACAATGGCAAAGTATACGTACGTAGCATATAGCAATCAATCAGTAAATAAATTATTCCTAAAGTAGTCATGATCATCTTCATATACTATATTTGGTAAAATACTAAGATTAAGTCAATATAATTCAGTCTAGTGTTTGGTAATTAATTATAACAAATAGTGACAATATTAATTAATGGAAATTGGAGTAAAAATGGTCAACGCATATTTTTTAATTTGGTTACCACTTTTTAATATCTTTAAAATAAAATTTATATATTTAAAAATTACAAAACTTATTATTATTTATATAATATAAAATATTTTAAAATATATTAGTATCTTAGTAGAGAAAAGATTGTTTGATTTTCTAGAGTAATAGAGCCCGGGTGAGTTAGCTGATTAATTTGATAGTTTGATAAATTAATTAAAAATTGGTCAAATAAAAAATGTTGATAAGCAAAAAAAGTCATAAGTTAGGAATGATTAATTTATCGTATATAACTAAATTGACATAAATAAGCAACTTAGCTTATAAACACTTTGATATTTACAGATACATAAATAAACTTTTCCTTTTATTTTTATAAATCAGTTTGATCAACTAGTAATAAATTGATTATGCATAAAATAAGAGGAGGTGTTCTAATTAAAAAAGACAAGGAAAAAGGTGCAGTATTGTGTACGATCGACCAAACATACATGAATTATTAATTATAATTAAGCTAATTAGACAATTCTATCTTATTATAGAGCTGTCGATATTAGTTTAGATAATTAAATTATATATAATTCATTTAATTCAATCAAAGCTTTGACTTGTTAAATGTTAGGTATATGATATAACTAAATATATATATATATATATATATATATATATATATATATATATATATATATATATATATATATATATATATATATATATCGACGTTTTCGGTTGAAATAGGCTAAAATAATCTCAAGTTGATTTTCACGCGACTAGTTAATCAAGACCTTATTTAAGATATTGATTAAGTTATTAGTTATTTAACTAATACAAATACATTAAATAACGTATGGTTATTTAGAGAAAACTTCCATGCAAGTATAATAAGAAACTTCTTAAGAAATGGTCTCGAATTAGATAATTTGGATGGTGACTCTTTGTTAAAAAAATCGAATCAAGGCAAAATTTTATTGCTATTAATTGTGAATTACAATTTGTAGAAGGGGAGCATAACCTAGATATTAATTATGTACAAGACGAGTGTGTAAGATTAGTTTTTTTTTTGTTCCCACTTGGTGTCCGATATTCATTTTGGAGTCCCGACTAAATTCAGATTTGCGCCGGAAAGTCCACATTGACAGATAAAGTGCTCCCTAACAAAAACAACGACTCTGTACCCACAGAGACTTGAACTCGAGACCTCTAGTCAAGGAAAGGAAAAAGAAAGATTTTTATCGCTAAGGTGATTAATCAGTGGTCCCTTGTTATGCATAGAGAAATTAGTGAACCTCTGATTATGATTCAAATAATTCAACGCTCTAGAGAGAGTCTCGACGGCAATAATAAAAGAGCAGGAGATAATAACTAAATTTACGCCATTTCACTACGAATATTATTATATCGCTAATTCAATTACATAAATTTTGTGATGAAACCTTTTTAATCCAGACTTACGCGAATTTAAAGATAAATAATGATTTGTCATAAATTTTCAACAAAAGTAGCGAGAAAAATGATCATCATCAATATCCTCAATTTCGTGGCTAAAATTACCTAATAATTGACAACAATTAATTTTTATGGTGCATGAGAAAGCTTTGAGGACAAGACATTTTTAATGAAATTTATTTTTGAGATTTGTTACAAGTTATCAACAAAATTAGGGATGAAACTGATTATATAATCACCAATATCTTCAAATTAGTGACTAAAATTATTTGATAATTGACGTCAATTCATTATTTGGAAGTCCAGCCATTATTTGTTTCAGATAAAGTGGAAGCAGATAAAGTGGAAACTCTTTTTGTTCGTCTAATAAGTTCAATGCCTACTATGAAATATTGTAATAGTTCTACTTCTAGTCTTCACCCCAACTTCAGGCCTCGCTGCCACTACTCTGTAATGAAGCATATTAGCTATTAATATAATATCCTTGTTTATCAAAAAAAAATAAAAATGGAAAAGCTTTGTAGACAACATATTTGTTACAAAAGCTTATTTTTCATCACTAAAAATATGTGACTCATGCATGATGCATGCATTTGAGTACGAAATTATTTTTTGTCATAAAAAGTACATAATTAATGATGAATTTTCGACCATAATTAAAAATTTCGTGACCAAAGATTTAATTATAAACTTAAAACCAAATTAAAGATGATTAAATTTGTGATGTTGGTGCAAAATGCACGTATCAAATCCACCTTTAGGTCTATGAAAATGGTGAGCACTTCACAATCATAATTCTCCAACTGATTTCATCTCTTCCTCAATTAATTATGCAAATAATCAAAATATTTTTTTTCCACTCGGTGTTCGTATTCCCTATTGAAATTCTAATTAAATCTGGATTGCAAATTGAAGGCCAGGGCCCATTTAAGGGTGATGCTTCCTACACGACTCATGTAGTAACAAAAAATTATAAGAAACCACCGCAATAATAATTCTTGGCAAGGTCAATGTAACTAAGTGTCATGACCCAGACCATCGTGATTGGCACCCATACTAACCCTCTGGTGGGAGAACCACTACTACAACCCAAACTAAGCAACTAAACCAAAAACTAAAGCATTTAAGTTACGGAAGCAAGTTAAATAGCTAAAGACTGAAGTTCCCATAAACTTCCAAAATACCTAACAACTAAACAATGCGGAAAATACACCTAGAACCCAAAAATCAATGTACCAAAACATCTAAAGTTCAACCATAAGTCTAAACAAGAAGGGGTACAACCCCATACTAAACATAAGAAATACTAATGCAATAGTCTAAGTTCGAAATGGTGGACATAGACGAAAGAGAACTCATGGCAACCCGAAAGAACTGGCTCACCCTTGAATTTGAACGATCACTGATCTTCTAAGCGAGGTCTGTCAATAGCCGCCTGTAGACGCCCAGTACTCAACAAAGAAAGAGCAAGTGCAGTATCAGTACACAATCATGGTGTACTGGTAGGATCACACGGCTATCCCACTAAGTTCAACATACATAAGCCAATACAACAATATAATCACACGCATATATCGAACATATATAAGATTATCAACATTTACAAACAAGGTACAATTTTACATTTCTCAAGATATATAATTATATCAAATCATTGGTTCTCTCATGGAACCCAAACCCAAGCATATCAGAACATGGTACCCGATCTAATGATTATATCGAAACGTGGCAACCGATCCCATAATTAACTGGAACATGGCAACCAATCCAAGTTAGTGTGTCGGAACGCAAAACCCGATCCCTTCAATAAGCCATAATCACAATCACAAGTACATTCTTATAATCATACAATCAAGTCATGATTCATGGCAATCATCATTCATATATCCTTATGTACAATTAATGTGATCAATAATGCAACATTCACATATATACATGTATTATAATGAAGCAAGAACAAAAATACATCACACAATCATAGAATCACAACCATCCCTACCTCGAAACAAGCTTGAAACCCTAAGAAACTTGATCCTTCCCTTTTCAGATTCGTTCCGTTTGTTCTTGGTCTACAAATAATCTATATATTATGGGAATTAATAAACAATCACTAATTACTTGAATTACTAACAATTTTAACAACCCTAGATCATACCCATGATCCCAATCTCCCAATTAAGGTTGTTTCCATCATAAATTTCAGATCAAAACCCTTCTCTATCGATAATTACCCATAAGATTACGTTCTATGGATCGAACAACAGATTTGGAGAGTGAAAATCTTACCTTTAGCCTTAAGAATAGTGAAAAACTGTTAAGAAAATCACTGGGTTCATTCCTTAGCTCTCAAGTTCGAAAATTGCACAATAAAATGCTTTTGGGGTTTATTTATGACTTTAAGTCGCGTTTGGCCCGCCACGACGGCACCCACCCTGCTACAGCGGCCCCACCCTGGCGGTAGAAATCCCTCTCCAGCGGCTTGCACGAAACTAGTGAGTCGATTTGAGAATTCCAAACTCTCATTTCACAACACAATTTGACCAACGACACTCAGAAACTGCCTGTCACGCCAAGATTAGTTTCAGGAGTTCTACTCACTTGAATTCAATTCCGTAAAGTCGTACAGGTTCCTTAATGACTTATTTATCTACTCATATGATCAAAGCCATAATTAGATCACCCAATTGCTACCAGATTTCCCTAGACCTCACAGACTCCAATTTCATCAAAATCTAGACTAAGTTGGGAAATTTCAAGTTACTACGAAAAAGTTTTCCAACCCAAAAATTTTCCCCGTTGGCTTTTCTATAACGATGAAATTCAGTTGTTACAATAGATACCAATTTACCCATCACTCGTTCTCGAGTGAAAAACTTAGGAAAATAAGCTAAGGAAGGAATGAAGTAGTATTTGAATCGACGAACAATTGGGGATACTTGTCTCGCATATCCCTTTCGATTTTCTTAGTAGCTTCTTCAATTGGACGATGCTTCCATTGAACTTTCACGAATTTAATCTCCTTGGTCCTCAGCTTACGCACATCACGATCAAGAATTGTAATCAGTTCCTCCTTCTATTGAAAGTTTTTGTCTAACACAATTGAGTCTCATTAATGATGTAATTCTTGTCACCATGATATCTCTTCAATATAGATACATGAAATACTAGATGAACTCCATATAGATTAGGAGTTAAAGCCAATCTATAAGCCACTGGCTCTACACATTCAAGAACCTCAAAGGGACCAATGTATCTCGGACTTAGCTTGCCCTTCTTGTCAATTCTCATCACCGCTTTCATTGGTGATACCTTAAGAAGAACATTCTCACCAGTCTGAAAAATCGTATCTCTTACCTTATGGTCTGCATACTTTTTCTATCTACTTTGGGCAACTAAGAGCTTAGCTTGAATACTCCTCACCTTATCTTGAGCATCCTTCACTAAATCAACCCCCAAAGGTTTCACATCTCCAGCCTCGAACTATCCTATGGGTAATCTATATCCCCTCCCGTAAAGTGCCTCAAATAATTCCATATCAATGCCTGTGTTATAACTATTATTATAGGAGAACTCACACAAAGGTAAGAACTTATCTCAATACCCTCCAAAATCAATCACACATGCCCTCAACATGTCTTCTAACACTTGAATAGTCCTCTCTAACTGTCCGTGTGTCTGTGGATGGAAAGCGATACTAACAATGAGTTGTATGCCCAATTCATCATGTAATTTCCTCTAAAACTTGGATGTGAATTGGGTACCATGATCTGAGATGATAGAAAAGGGAACCCTATACAACCTCACTATCTCTTTCACATAAACTTTAGCCAATTGTTCAGCATTATAATCTATTCTTACCGGAATAAAATAGGCTGCCTTAGTCAATCTATCAACCACTACCCAAATAGAATCAAACTTCCCCAAGGTCTTGGGAAGACCAACCATAAAATCCATGGCTATCGTTTCCCACTTTCATTTCGGAATTGGCATTCTTTGAAGCAAACCTGCAGGCCTTTCATGTTCATACTTCACTTGTTGGCAACTTAGCCACAAACTCCACTATATCCTTCTTCATGCGCAGCCACCAATAAATTCGCTTCAAATATCGGTACATCTTGGTCACCCTCGGATGAGTGGAATATCGCGAACAATGAGATTCTGTCAACAATTTCTGAATCAAGTCATCAACTCGAGGAACACAAATTCTTCTCTTAAAACTGAGCACACCTTCTGAATCAAGATTGGTCTCTTGTGCCTTACCAATTGCAGTCTTCTTCTTAAGTTCATTCAAATTTTCATTCTCAAATTGTTTGGCCTTAATATCTTCAATGAATGTGGCCCTCACTTCAATGCTAGCTAACATCCCACCTCTTTCTGAGATGCCCAACTGCATGAACATAGACTCTAAGGTTTGAATTTTCTTAGCCAAAGGTCACTTGGTTACACTCAAGCAAGCTAGACTACTCATACTCACTGCTCTTCGAGTCAAAGTGTCTGCCACTACAGTAGCTTTATCCAAATGGTATTGAATGGTGACGTCATAATCTTTAAGTAACTCCATCCACGTTAGATGTCTCAAATTCAAATCTTTTTGAGTGAACACATACAGCAAATTATGATGATCAGTAAAAACTTCACACTTAACACCACAGAGCTGATGCCGCCAGATCTTAAGAGCAAACACTACCGCTGCAAACTCCAAATCATGTGTTGGATAATTCCTCTAATGCACCTTTAATTGACACGATGCATAAGCTATAACATTCTTATCTTACATCAACACAGCGCCCAAACCATAATGTGAAACATCACAATAAATAATAAAATATTTACCTTCAACCGATAGTGCAAGAATAGGTACGATGGTCAAAAGAGTCTTGAGCTTTTGAAAGCTCTCCTCACATATTTTAGTCCATTCAAATGGTATCTCATTTTTGGTCAAATTAGTCAAGTGAGTGGCAATAGAAGCAAAGTTCTTCACAAATCAATGATAGTAGCTAGCGAGCCCCATAAAACTCCTAACTTCCGTCACCGAGCTAGGCCGAACCCAATTCTTAACCGCCACAATCTTTTGACGATCTACCATTACCTCTTCTTTTGAAACTATACGCCTCAAAAATGCAACTAAAGTCAACCAAAATTCACACTTAGAGAATTTCACATATAACTTTCTCAAGAACACCCAGAACAATATGAAGATGGTCGCTATGCTCTTCCTTACCTTTCGAATAGACCAAAATGTCATCAATAAATACTATAACAAATGAGTACAAAAATGGCTTGAACACCCAATTCATCAAACTAATAAAAGTCGCAGGCGCATTAGTCAAACCAAAGGACATAACTAGAAATTTGTTGTGTCCGTAGGAGGTTCTAAACGCTGTCTTAGACACATCCTCAGGCCTAATTTTCAAATAGTGGTAGTGAGACCTTAGATCAATCTTTGAGAAAACTGATGCACCTTGCAATTGGTCAAAAAAATCATATATTCGAGGCAAAGGATACTTGTTTCGAATAGTGACCCTATTCAATTATCGGTAATCTATTCACATTCTCATACTTCTATCTTTTTTATTAACAAATAAAATTGGAGCACCCCATGAAGAAGCACTAGGTCGAATAAATCCCTTATCAAGAAGCTCTTGGATTTGAGCCTTAAACTCTCTTAACTCTGTCGGAGCCATACGATATGGAGGGATAGAAATGGGGTGGGTACCAGGTTCTAAATCAATGCAGAAGTTTATATCTCTATTCGGGGGCATATCAGGCAAGTCATTAGGAAACACTTCTCTAAATTCTGACACCACAAGAATAGACTCAATAGATAGAGTCTCAACCTCAACATTTCTTGTATGAGCCAAATAAGCCAAACAACCCTGCCCTACTAGTTTACTAGCCCGAATGGAGGATATGATCTTAGCTTGCTTAGGCTCGTACACCCCTTCCTACTATAACTTTTCCTTTTCCAAAATTTCTAAAGTTACAGACATAGTATTATAATTAAACACAACATAATAGAAGGACAACCAAGGCATGCCTAAGATTATATCAAAATCAGTCATATCAAAAATTACCAAATCAGCCCAAGTCTGAAAACCCATAAACAAAATAAGACAAACACGATATATATGGGTGACTGTGATAGACTCTCCAACTACGGTAGAAACATGGATGGGGGCATCAAGTATATCACAAATCATAGCAAATTCGAAGGCAAATAACACGAATACATAAGAATAAGTAGACCCCGAATCAAACAGCACATTAGCCATCCGGTCACAGATAAGAATAGTACATGTGATCATAGGGTCAGACGTCTCTGCCTCATTCTTGCCCGAAAAGGCATAACACTGATCCCTATCATTTTTTCGAGCTGCTTCCCTGCTTGGTTGCACGTTACCCATGCTTGCATTACCATTTCCTCTACCTCCACTGCCTCGTTGATTACCTCTTCGCCCACCTTATGGATGTTCTCTACCATTATTATCATTTTCTGCGGGTACCACTACTATAGTCTACTGCTACGCGGAATCTAACACTCGTGGGTGGAGACAATCTCTCATCATATGCCCAAGTTCTCCATAATTGTAGCAAGTACAATCAAAAGATGGTATGCCACCCGTCGAAGGCGCGACTCCCTAGCTATCCTGAATCAAATTTTGAGGTGGAGTTCTTGAGTAATTACCTCTAGAGGCGGGCATGGTGGATTAAAATGTCTTGGCTGCAAGCGTTGGCCTTCCAGATCCCCTAGAATAAGAACCTTAAAAGTTACCCGAGTTCTTGACCCTTTTTACCAATGCCTTAGCCTAACCGTCTCACCTCACCCCCTCCACTTTCTTTACAAAGTCTGTTACCTCATTAAAGCTCCTCCCTACAGAGCATGAAACTGAGTCCAAAAGAATGGGGGTAAAGTTGAAGATCTACATTTCATATAAGTTTTCCACCACTACTTAGTCTCACCTTGAACCTGAAGAGTCACAAACTCAACCCATGCTGATAGATAATTTCCAACTTATGAAGCCTTTCATAGAAGTCTAAGATAAACTCATAAGCATCCTCACTCTCAGAGCCAAGAAATACAGGAGTCTCTAGCTTTAAGAACTTAGTCAACATTTCATGTGCATTACTAGTCATAACAGAACCTAATAAAGGAAGAAGAAAAGCATCGTTACCTACATTCCCTTCCACCTTGGGGACAGTGAAAGCAATAGGAGGATTGGTGGGAGCTTGAGTTGCTTGAACAAAGAGAAGTACTCCAGAACTAATCAACCCTTTCAAGAATGACATGATCTATTGACCTAACACTGGGTCCAAAGGAGGAATACTTGTAGTCTCAGCCTGCGCTTCTTCTTCTTGCCCAACATTCTTCTCATACTCAACCTCTATGTTCTCATCTATTTCATCATGATGCACAGGAGGGGCCTCATTTTTGGGAGCATCTCCAACCGGTGCTCCATCCCTAACAGGTGATGCCCTTTCTCGGCCTCTACCCTTAGCCCTTTCTCAACCACTGCCTCAACTGGAGCGCTGATGGTAGTTGTGGGTCTGACGTCATTGAATCTAGTGTTAACCATCTGCGGGTAGAAGAGTGAAGAAGGTTAGATACCAATTTGAATCACCAGATACTAATTGGAATCAAGTTATAACACGAAAGGAGATGAGAAAACAAAGAGATTTCCTAAATTTCTATAGCCTCTCGAAGAAAAGTACAGATGTCTCTGTACCGTTCCGCAAAAAACTCTACTAGACTCGTCTTGATACATCGAGATCAACGAACCTAGGCTCTAATACCAACTTTGTCACGACCCACATCGTCGTGATTGGCACCCACACTAACCCTCCGATGGGAGAACCACTACTACAACCCAAACCAAGCAACTAAACACAAAACAAAAGCATTTAAGTTACGGAAGCAAGTTAAATAGCTAAAGACCGAAGTTTCCATAAACTTCCAAAAGATCTAACAACTAAACAATGCGAAAAATACACCTAGAACCTGAAAGTCAATGTACCAAAACATTTAAAGTTCAACCATAAGTCTAAACAAGAAGGGGTACAACCCCATACTAAACATAAGAAATCCTAATGCATTAGTCTAAGTCTGAAATGGTGGATATAGACGAAAGAGAACTAATGGCAGCCCGAAAGAACTAGCTCACCCTCGAATTCGAATAATTATTGATCTTCTAAGTGAGGTCTGTCAATAGCCACCTGAAGATGCCTTGTACTCAACAAAGAAAGAGAAAGTGCAGTATTAGTACACAACCAAGGTGTACTGGTTGGATCACGTGGCTATCCCACTAAGTGCAACATACATAAGCCGATACAACAATATAATCACATGCATATTGACCTTAGGCATATTTATATGTCTAAGTTGTCAATATTTGCCTATGAATTAATTGAAGTAACAAATGATCTTGAGTCTATTAGATTGATTTCTTTATACTTGCGATATTATGCACTAAATCATGTGATTAGAGGTTTCAGGAACTCTCAAGGAAATTGGAGTCAAATTGAAAGAAAAAATGTAAGGATATGTTGAAAAGAAGCTAAGACTGAAGGCCCCAGGACCAGGCACACTGATACGCGCGAGGTGCCAAGGGCCAACATTCAAGGAGGCCTCTCATGTGCTCTGAGAGGAGCTACGCGCCAAGACCCAACATTCTGGGGCCTTTCTCAGGTGCTCTGAGAAGCGCGACATGCCTGGGTGGAAACCTCAGAGGTGAAGTTTGGGCGCGATGCTAGGCACGACACGCCAGCAGGATCTCGATTTTTCCAACTTGAAAGTGTTAAAAAGGGATTCCTGATTGTAATAGACTTTGTCTCTAATTTTCCTACTAGTATAAATAGACCATTAGGGTTCCATTGTAAGGGTTCGACTTTTATTGGGTGTGCAAGAGCAAGTATTCATGATTGTAATATGTTTTGATCTTTTAACTCTTCTATTTTCCTGAAATCGCAAGAACAATTATATTTTTGTTGTTTTCTAATAGCATGAGTGGCTAAACGCCTTAGTTCTGGGGCTGTAGCAACGAATGGATTGTTGATTATTAAAGGCTTGTTGAATTAATTATTGGTTGTCATTATAAGTTACTTCTATATTCTTGTTTTAGTATTTTATGATTGATCACCATAAGATAAATATATTGTCTAAACTTGAATCGGGTGAGGAGAGGTTAGATAGACTGTTGTGCCGTAATTTCACTATCTTTAGAAAAATTACTTTTTGAAATATTCTAAGTATAAAACAGTTTAAAAAAAAACTTAGAAAAGAGTCGCCACTTAATTTTTTAAAGAAATCAATAAAACTTATAATTTTTAAAGATTTAAACAGAAAAAATCATTTGAAAATACCAAAGGGGGTTCGGGGTTCAATTTATACTTAGAGAAGGGTTTAGGCATTCGAAGTGTCCGCTAACATGCGGTTGACCTGCGACTTGACTAAAATATATTTTTTGACTAATTCTTTGGGAAAACGATTTAACATAAAAAAAAAACGATAATTTACAATATTTGATTTAACTTTGAAAAAAAGAATAATTAAATAAAGGACACATTTCAATTTTATTATTTTATTTAGAGAAAGGGACCTAAATTGAAATATTTGAATTCAAATGCAAGTGAGTAGAATTTTAACAAAACTAGATTAATTAGCATTTGTTTGAATAATTTTAAAAATAATTTACACCAATTTAGTTGATAAACCAAGAAATCACTTTAAACTAGTTAAAAGTAAGTGAAAGTTTTGAATAGAAAACATTTGAATAAGTTAATAAGGGTGCAAGAATTGATAAAGTAAAATTTATTAAAGTAAACCAACACTAAGAAAATAGTTCATCCTTTTGGGGATTCAATTAAGCTATTTAACCATTCTGAAATTAGAGTTAAACAACAAACAATAAGTAATCACAATTAAATAATTAAAGAGTAAGGGAGAAATTTACTTTGAGCATCCTTTTGGGCCAATTTCGCTAGAATTTTTTGGGTTTTTACCCAATCTCCTTTTTGTATATTCCGGCTGTATATCAGTGTATATCGGATGTATACAACCCATTTTTTTGCTTTTCGAGACATGTACATCAATTCTAAAGACTTGTTCTTTGATTTCTCAAAGTTGGATGACTCAATGAAAAGTTTTGGGCCTTTATGGCCCCCGCGAAATGCAAGAGAGAACATAGGAGTTCATGTAGAACTCGGGCAGATTTCACATGCAAACAAAGGAAGGAACGTAAGTAAATGACTTGCTATAAAGAAATGAGATAAGCCAGCAACATAATATAATGGAGCACTATCGACATCAACTTGCTATCACATGATCCATCTATTCTAACAAGTCAAATGAAACATTCCAATCCCATATAACAGATAAACTTTGAAGCCTGGCCAATGTAATCATTTAGACAAAATCAAAGTTTGCACTCTCAATTAAATACTACTACAGTAAACATATAAAAATCACCACTTTAGAATCCTTAGCATGAAATAGGAATGAATATGAAATGGAATGAACACATTAATGCAAATGAGAGTTGACTAAAAATGTAGCATATTAAAGCTACTGATTTCCAACAATAACACTTATCAAAGCTATACCCAAAAAGATATTTTCAAACCAACAAGGAGCTAAACAAACCGAGTCATTTCATGCTCAAATTATAAGTCTAAGGCTTCCACAATATGTAAGCAAAAGAAGATTACAAGCTTTTAAATTCAACTTAGTCACGTTTGAATTGAACTAAACAAAATTGATCAACAAAGATACGATATTCACTTAATATCACGGGTTAAAGAAAAAGGGGAGGATGGAAGATCATTTCCATATAGAATAGTTTAGGAAAAAAGAAATAACACAAAGTCACTATCTTATGCACATTAATTCCGACGAATAAAGTGTAGAGGAGCAGCAAAAAAACTAGGTAAACAGAGGAAATGATGCTTATGTTAAATACGAAACAACAATCTTCCCAAAAGGACAGTAATCTTAACCAAAAGAATAATTCGACTTCACCCCATATTTAAATTGAAGAACATTTCATATCAACAAGTTTTAAGTCTAAATTCTTTCAATAGAGTGGAAATTGTAGCCTACTATATTTAACAACCAAATCAATACATTAAATTAAGGCGGAATTTGGGGACATAACAATATTAACAAAAAATAATTGGCTACAAACAGAGAAAGCTATACTTGAGCAGCAAATCAGATTTTTGCTTCAACTTTACTCAAAACACTTAAAGAGATCACATAAAAAGAGACCAATATGTTGTCACACATATGTTAGGAGCACTAAATCATTAATCCCAAAACCATACTAAGCATAAAATCAATCTAAGATGGCATAACGAGTATTTGAAATTCAAATGGATATGAAAGGAAAACTCGGGCAGCCCACAAGCTTAAGAAAATAGCAAGCCACAAGAGATATGTAGAAACTAGGAACAAGATTGGCCTTAAGTTGAATACATGCACATTTTTCGAACTAAGACTAAGGATATTCGCAGATTTAAAACTCATTTCGAAGCAACACCCACTGAAATAGACTCGAAACTATGCCCAGACAGGTTATCTGCAAGTTAGAACTTGAATGACTATCAACTATGAAGAAATGCAAACATGGACACCATCATGTCAAAAGAAGAAATACTAGAAAAAAAATACAACTCTGCAAACAGTAGCTCTAGACAGAGAAATCGCACCAATGTATTTGACATTTCTTAGATACACAAACACAAATTCAAACGCATATTATCGAACAAAGGCGAGGGGTAAACCCAAGATAAACATTAATCTTTACAGATGATTCAAACGAGTAACCGGAATATAATCAAATAAGCTAAGCAGATTTGTGACTATAACAGTAAAATACTAACAAAAGAAATAGAGGAACATTGATCTAGATAATACTCGTCAACCAAATTCTAACCTCTAGAGACATAAAGCGAAACTAAGAACACATAAACCGAACACATAGAAGAACAACGAATCAATAAAGCTAAGAAAGAATTTACTTTCTTTTGGGCAGCGACTGAGACGATAATGAGTAAGGAGCTGACCTTCCTATCACAAGAACCTGAACACGAACAGTAGATAATTAATTTGAGCAGAAAATTGAACCCAAAGATCAAAAAAAAAATTATTGTATCGTCTGCCTCCGAAACGTATTTAACTTGTAGTTAAAATACCAATGCTCAAACTTTTCTCTGTATTGTTTTTTTTTTTTTCAATAATCAAAATCCCCCCCTCCTTTTTAAAGGAGCAGATCAGTTCTAACTCCCCCTTTTTAAAGGAGCAGAGGAAGGGTTTATATAGAAAAAAAAAAGGGTGGATTTTGGAGGAGAGGGACAAAAATTCAAGTGAGAACGAGGGTAGAATCGAAATTCTCAAACTCAATCCTCAACTCCAAATCTTCCAAGAGCCAAAGAGTTGCTCGTTTGTACAAGAATTCAACCCAAATCCCCTGTAATTTGGACGACAGGCAGGGTGGGTGGCTTGGCTCATCCCAATCGTCCTTGTGCTCGACGTGGTGCTCATCCACACGAGTCAAGGATGTGAAACGCGACTGCTGCAGACACAACTGTAGGTCTGCTCCTGTTGTTCCATCGATGAGGACGATGGCAGCTTTCCGTCTATTTTGACGTGTGAAGGAGAAGAAGTCGCGTATGGGCAGTGGAGTCTTTGGCATTGTCGGTGTATTACTGGAAATTAAAGGGTGGAAAAAGACCAAAGAGATAGCCAATTTACTTCAATAAATGGTCCATTGCATTGGAATTGTGGCCAATTGAATTTATTTAGAATATTTGGCTAGTAATTAAATAAGACGAATTAATATAGTTAACTAACGAGCTTTTTAATCTCAACGAAATAAAATAATAAACTTAATGACTCAAAATTTGTACCATAATTTAAACTAAGCTAATTCAATAAAATACTTAAGTGAAACGTGAAATCTTTTGTGATGGCTTTCGAATATTTATAAAATTTACTAATTATCGACATAACTATAAAGACGTATTTGTTATTTTAAAAATTATAAAATTGATAAAAATTACATAAAATAACTTGAAAATATTTGGATTTCATAAAACTAATTAATTCAAAATTATATCCATCACTTTTTAAATAAACTAATTTAATAAAATATATATTAAAAAAAATCATTTTTGAGATGATTTTCTACTATTCATAAAATGAAGTAAGTATATACAACATATATCATTTTAAAATTATAATAATGACAAATTTTGTTCAAACTAACTCGAAAACTGTATTAAATTTTATAAAAAATTTAATTATTTTAAATAGTTTGGAATTTATGAAGCTCGATAATTAATTTATATTGTGGAGGTCCAAAATTGGGTGTTAACAACTATCCCTCATTTGACTTGGATTGATGGAAGAAATTCGAGTCAAATGAAATTGACGAATCTAATTTTGACCGACCACATTTTCATCTTTAGGAAAGGAATTTTGGTACGGATTTTAGAAATTATGGCCAAACCCCAGAATCGTATTACCTACATATCTCAAGTTATATGAGAATTTAGGCTACTTGTAGTTCTATACACTTGATTTAACGCACCACTTTGAAAGAGTTCAAAAGCTATCCCGATATCAAATTACGGAGAGACCGGAATGCTCGAGAATAAGATTTAAGAGCGGATGATGGAATACAGCCGATTTTTCAACACTGATCCTACCTACATATCCTTCAATCAAGGAATCAGGTTGCTTATAGTTCGACTTGATCGGTTGAAAAGGAAATCTCTTATGCTAAGTTATCCTTTGGTTCTGGAAGAGTGACAAGTAAGTCGAATATGAAAAAGAGACGTGCAACCTCTTAGCCATGAATATGGTGCACTTCACACCCATAGGTAAGAACTTACACGGACATAATTTCCAAAGCTCTTGGCGCATTGTCACTTGGATTGGAAAGTTGCCTCCGGTGAACCCAAAATTTTCCGGATGCGAAACTGAAACTGATAAACCTAAAGAAAAACCCACATGCCTTCTGATAGGGGTGTGGTCTGATTGTGGTGGAAGTCGCTCCTCTGCTCGCGTCTTAAGAGTTTGGCACTCCACTTTGGACTATGTCCCGGTTCACTGCTAAGAAAAAGTTTCACATTATGCTGCATCCTTTTTTATGTCGTTCATACCTGTGGTCTGTTTTGAGAATTCATCCTCTCGGATGCTCTTGACAAAGATTGAGATAAAACTCATTAGCATAAAAAATGCAATTCAAATGGAGAGATAGTGTCTTTTATCGTGTTGACACTTAATTTCTGTCCTTGAGCATTTGATGTCAACTTCATCAGGTTTGACGTAAATTAGATAAAGTTTATGTCTCATATTCGTGAAATAATCTTCAATGTACTCTTGCTTTGATGTCAAAAGTAGTAAAATAGGTTGATGCAATATGTTGACGACTTTCTTGATGTCATTGTGGACGGTTATCTGGGTGTTGTTCTTGCAAATGAAAATGATGCAGCTGAGGTTGGTTTTCTTGCGATGCATGACTTCTTTCTCTTGCTATGCAAGATTTTCTTCTTTTGCTATGCATGACCCCATTCTTTTGCTATGCATGATCTCTTTCTCTTGCCATGCATGATTTCCTTCTCTTGCTATGCATAATTTTCTTCTCTTGCTATGCATGACTCTTTTCTCTTGCGATGCGTTAATCTTCTCTCCCATGATGCATAAATCTCTTTTGGAAGGCATGAATTCCTTCTCTTGCTATGCATAAATCTCTTTCTCCTGTAATGTATGTCTTCTTTCCTGCGATGCATGAATATTTTTTTTCTATGCATAAATCTCTTTTCCGCAATGCATGAATTCTTTCCCGCGACGCATGACATTTATCATGCGAAGCATGACTTCTTTTGCAATGCATAAATCTCTTTCTCCTATAATGCATGTCTTCTTTCCCACGATGCATGAATCTTTTCTGATGATGCCTCCCTGGTACCGAACAAAGATAATGCTTCACCAAGAAACAAGGTGATCTTCTAAGTACCTTCTGGGTGGCGATATTGTCTCAATTGACAATACAATTAAAATGACCCTCGAAGTAATGGTATCATCTCATTAGATAATACGATATAAATGACTCTCCGGATAGTAATATTATCATGTTTGATAATATGATGCAGATAATGTCCTCCAAATTTCTTTTGTTGATGGAAAATAATAAAACTTCTCTCTTCGGGATTTTCATTTGTTCCGTCTCTGAACAAAGTAGCATGTTCCCTATGAATTTCGCCTTGCTGGGAATTGAATAATAATATTTTTATTCCTAATTCTTTGATATAAGAAGCATAAAATATTTCTCGATTCTGCAGAAAAATTGTTAGTTTTGGGAAGACCCTAGACCCTTCAACTTCTCTATATTCATTGAAAGGAGGAATGTGATGATCTTGATGTAAATCTATAGACCTGCATTCACAGAAAAATTGTTAGTTTTAAAATGAACTGATCTGTGTCGATCTCTTCAGTTGTCTGATCCTTGTTTGGCTATCTCCGATTGATTTCTCCGATCTCCCGCTTCTTGGTAGATAAGACAAGACATTTGTATGCAAAACTAATTAAAACACGAAAGAAAGTTTCAAGAAAAATAGATTTTCAAAAAATAATATTTGGAAAAGGTCACTGTCAAGTGTCATATCATGTCAAGCTTAGTGCACGTCTTTGAAGTTGATGCTTTGAAGTCTGTCTGATTACTTGTTGGGAAGTATTCAAAGATATTCTAAACTGCCGATGAACCTTATTGAAATTTTTGAGGCCATCCTCAAAATTTCTGTCCTAGTTAACGGCCTTGGCGTATCTTTAACTATTGATGAACAAACTATGGAATTATTGAGATCTTCTTAAAATTTTGTCCTAGTTGCAATACTTAATGTAACTTCAGTTTTAACTTGTTGGATAGGTCTTTTTCTTGAGAATTTTTTAGTCACTCTCAAAAAATCTGTCCAGTTTCTATTATACAGAAAAATAAAAATTTTATGGGAGATATGACCGAGCCATTGTGGCGCCTACGTATCCCGTTGAGGCATGAATCAGGTCAAACGTAGTTTAAGTACAAAAGAAAACATTAAAAGGGATAAAGGTGTGACCGAAGCCGACATATGCCACCTACGTATCTCATTCTTGAGAATTCAGGTCAGACGTAGTTCATTACAGAGGGATAAAGTTCTAAATAAAACGATTACAAGCAAATGACAGAAATACAAACTGAAACTTCACACATAATATCTCTTGACAACATCTGAGTTGATCGGTTTCGGCCATTCGATTCCATCCATCTCCGACAGGACCAAAGCACTTCTCGGTAACATTTTACGAACCATGTAGGGTCCTTGCCAGTTTGGTGCAAATTTTCCTTTGTACTCATCCTGGTGAGGGAAAATACGTTTGAGAACCAACTGACCAACATCAAACATTCTGGCTCTTACTTTCTTGTGAAAAGCACGAATCATTCTCTGTCGATACAGTTGACCATGACAAACAACAATCATTCTCTTCTCATCAATCAATTCTAACTGGTCAATCCACTTGCGAATCCAATCAGCATCATTCAACTCGGCCTCCTGGATAATCCTCAACGAAGGTATTTCAACTTCTGCAGGTATAACTGCTTCCATTCATATACTAACAAGTATAAAGTGGCTCCAATTGATGTTCTAACAGTCGTCCGGTAACGCAACAAAGCATACGGCAGCATCTCATGCCAACCTCTGCGATTATCGATCATTTTCCTCAAAATCTTCTTTATGCTCTTGTTGGCAGCTTCTACAGCTCCATTCATTTGAGGATGATAGGCGGTTGAGTTCCGATAAGTAATCTTGAATTGTTCACATATCTCTCTCATCAAGTGACTGTTGAGATTCGCTCTGTTATCAGTAATAATGGATTCTGGCACTCCAAACCTACATATCAAATTATTGCGAACAAAATCAGCTACGACCTTCTTGGTCACTGACTTATACGAAGTTGCTTTCACCTACTTGGTGAAGTAGTAGACGACAACCAAAATGAATATGTGTCCGTTAGAGGCGGTTGGCTCTATTGGACCAATGGCATCCATGCCCCAAGCTAAAAACGGCCAAGGTGAACTCATAACATTGAGTTCGTGAGGTGGCACTCGAATTAAATCGCTATGCACTTGACATTTATGACATTTTTACACAAACTTGCAACAATCGTGCTCCATAGTCATCCAAAAATAACCAGCTCGGAGGATCTTTCTTGCCAAAGTGAGTTCATTCATGTGAGTATCGCAAACTCCCGCATGTATCTGTTCCAGAAGCTTCGCAGCTTCACTACCGTCAACACATCTGAGAAGACCTAAATCTGGAGTCCTCCTATAAAGGATTTCTCCACTTGCAAAGAAACTGAGGGCCATACAGCGTATCGACTTCTTCTGTTGAACGTTGCATTCTCAGGATAGGCCCCGGTCTCTAAATACTTCTTGATGTCAAAATACCAAGGCAAACCATCTGGTTCTGCTTCAACATGTGAACAATGGACAAGTTGCTCTTTTACATATATATCTAAGGGATCAATATACTTGTATCTGGATGTTTAATCATTGAGGCAACGGTGGCAAGAGCATCGGCCAACTCATTCTGTGTCCTGGGAATGTGTCTGAACTCAATCTTACGAAAGCTTTTGCACAACTTCTGTATATACTGCACATATGGTGTGATCTTTAGGTTCTTCACGGCTCATTCTCCTTGAACCTAGTGAATTAGCAAATCTGAATCTCCAATGACCAGCAACTCATAAACAGATGGTCATCTTCAAACTAAGGATATAAGCTTCATATTCAGTTATGTTGTTCGTGCAATCAAATCAAAGTTTGGCCGTCATAGGATAGTGCTGACCAGTTTCTGATACTAAGACCACTCTGATACCTTTCCCTTGGTAATTCGCCGTTCCATCAAAAAATACTCTCCAACCTTGGTATGTTTCAGAAATATCTTCATCCACAAACGCAACTTCTTCATCGGGAAAATATGTCTTGAGTGGTCATACTCTTCATCAACTGGATTCTCCGCAAGATGTTCAGCCAGGCCTTGTGTTTTTATCGCCTTCTGAGTCACATACACAATGTCAAATTCACGCAAAAGCATTTGTCATTTAGCCAACTTCCAAGTTGGCATTGCTTTCTCGAAAATATACTTCATAGGATCCATCCTGGAAATAAGGTATGTGGTATAAGAAGACAAATAATGTCTCAACTTCTGAGTAATCCAAGTCAAAGCACAACATATTCTCTCCAAAAAAGTGTAACGAGCTTCATATGGAGTGAATTTCTTGCTCAAGTAATAAATGGTTCTCTCCTTCTTCCCAGTTTCGTCATATTGACCAAGCATGCATCCAAATGCATTATCTGAGATAGACAGATATAGCAACAAAGGACTTCCTTCCCGAGGAGGAACCAATATCGGCGTATTGGACAGATAGTTCTTGATGGCATCGAAAACAGTCTGATATTCTCTGGTCCACTCGGTCAAAGCATCTTTTTTCAACAACTTGAAGATTGGCTCACACACCATAGTGGATTAAGCTATAAATCGACTGATGTAGTTCAACCTTCCCAGAAAATTCATCTCCTCTTTCTTGGTCTTCGGAGGAAATAATTCTTGGATCGCTTTGATCTTGAAAGGATTAAGCTCAATGCCCCTCCTATTGACTATAAATCCCAACAGCTTGCTCGCTGGCACTCCAAAAGCACATTTGGCAGGATTTAACTTCAGATTGTATTGACGCAGGCGATCAAAGAACTTCCTCAAGTGAGTTAAGTGATCTGAACTCTCGCGGGACTTGATTATGACATCATCTACATACACCTCAATATCCTTATGAATCATATCATGAAAGATGGTTGTCATGGCCCTCATATAAGTAGCACCCGCGTTCTTGAGGCCAAAAGGCATCACCCGATAATGATATACACCCAGGGTGTGATGAAAGCTGTCTTTTTCGCATCTTCTTTATCCATCAGAATCTGGTGATAACCCGCATAACAATCCACAAACGACAGCATTTCGTGCTTAGCACAATTATCAATGAGAATGTGAATATTTGACAATGAAAAATTATCTTTCGGGCTAGCTTTGTTGAGATTTTTAGCAAAATGGTGTATTATTATCAAAAGGAAAATAAAACAAAAAATACATAGATGTACATATTATATAAAATGGAAAAGGAAATCAATAATCTAAATTCAGTTTTACGTTAATATAATATTGTCCTCATAACTCGAATTTCTATAATGATTATACTTGCTATTTTCTTTCATTCCCACAAATTACTATACTCGTTTTCTTCCTCTTTTTGCTAATCCTGAGCACGTAAATTAATAGAAAATTTACATAAATTTCACTAGTTTAGAATTTAATTACTTAGATACCCTCTAGTTTGTAATATTATATATATCTTATCAAATTTTAGTGCCTTTAGATACATGTATCTCGAATACGTGGATCAAATTTAGGTGTAATTAGTTGTAGACAGAGCGGAGCTAGCCTTCTATTAGGGGGTTCATCCGAACCTCCTTAGGCGGAAAATATTACTATTTATACATTGTTAAAATTATTTTTTATGTATATATAGTAGATGTTGAACCCCCTTCGGTTAGTCCGTGTGTTTAGTTCTTCAAATTTTTAAACCCCTTATTAAAAATTCTAACTCCGCCACTGTTTCTAGATACATTGTATCTAAGTGAATTCGCATGTATCTGAGATACATAGCAAATCTCGCTTGCCTTCCTTGCCTTTGTTCCATCTCGCTCGACACACTTACATGTATTTGATATCCCAGATTATATGTGAATCACTTTTTAATGTATTATATATACACACAAAAAACACAATTCACATATAACACTATATCTTTTCCAAAAAATTAAATTAAAAAAATATTTCAATGGAAGCAATAAGAAAAAATATATAAAAATTATGTAAGCTTGTATATATTAGAACTTATGTCTGTTGCACTAACCATCTACGCTACACATACTTTTGAATCAAAATTTATCACAAAAATTTATATATATCTCAATCTTTCTGCTGTATTTTAATTATATATACATATTTAGCAAATTTTTTCGATGAAGTCATATCCCGTGAGTTGTGACACCCTTAGGTATTACTAGATTCGCCCCTGCGTACGAATCTCGCTCGTTCTTGCTCGCCTCTCTTCTTATTTAATTTTTGTGTATCTGGTAGCGAAAAATACATATATCTAAGTGTAAAATGCGTGGTAAAACTTTTAATTAATGGTAAAATACATAATATTTTTAAAATATAGATAATAATAATAATATATATAGTAATGACATACTGAAATATATATATCTCATTACGTAGTTTAACAAAATTAAATTAATCTAAATTGTGGTTGGTTTTTGTTCTTCCTGGACTTCAATGATTTATTGCCAAGTTGTCATACATTTATAAAGTAATTGAATTCCACTTAAATTTTTAAAGTTAAAAAAAAAAAAAAAAGAAAAGGAAAAAAAAGAAGAAGATAATACTCAATAATTGAACTCTGGGACCATCTTCATGGACGATTCCATCTAACGACTTTGACATTTAAATTGAAAAAACAATTAAGTATTAGCATCAACTTAATCACCGACAAAAGTAAAATTACTAATGTATTTATAAGATCCCATTAATTAGTTAAACTAAATTAATAATTTTAATCGTCCTAAGATTAAGGGATATGGATGTATAAACATGTACAGATCTTAATCTACATTGTGATTACCGACATACATATATTAGACAAATATTTGTCTTAACCAGTCAAAGATCTTCTATTCTCTTTCGTTTATTTTTTTAAAAAAATAAAAAAATAAAATTGTGTGGGTAGGTTGCTTGTATTTTTTTTTTTTTTTATCATTTTTAAACTTTGTTTTAGGAAATTCAATGATTAAGTTCTTGGTAAGCAATTTATTCAACTGAGTGAGGCTAACATGTCCTAACATTTTACGTCTAAGAAACGAGTTATCGTCTATTCATTATTTTAAAAAATTCTTATTTTTTTCATTGAAAAATGTTCACTGGCTATTTTTACAAAAAAAAAGGTAATAAGTTTCTCACTATATGAGTGAAAATCTATTTTTACCATACATTTTTAGCTGGCTCAGAGGTAAATAAGTGTATTTTTTTAACCTTGTTGCCTCTTTCAAACATTTGTTCATTTTGTTCATATTCTATTAAAGACAAGTATTCTCGTCACATTCAGTCTAAAGATAATCTTTTTCAGGTTACTGAAGATCAATCTGAATTTTACTAATAGTGTCCTTATCTATAAAATTAATAAACTTACTTTTAATTTTGTAATTTTAATTCTATAGGAGTTAATTTTTCAGATGGTCACTCAATTAGTAGTTATTTTTGTAGGAAGTCACTCAACTTTTTTTTATAATATCAAAGTCACTTAACTAAGAATTTTTCTCACAAAAAAATCACTCAACTAAACCCCAGTTTCTTCTCACATAAAGTCGCTCAATTTTCTTTTATAATCTCAAAATCACTCAATTTGAATATTTTACTTACAAAATCATTCAACTATTGATATTTGACTTAGAAAGTCACCCAATCAATTTAAATAATTTTTCATTAAATTTTGTTGAAATATAATTTTTATTTTAAACTATATTTTTTAAAACAAAAACTATAACAAGTTTAACTATACGAATTAGTTCGGTTCACATTCCGTACACATAAATTTCAAAATTAAAAATTAAAGAATAAAATCGAAATTTAATAAAATCGAATCGAAGAAACGAACATCCGTTTGCGGATCGAATTGTTGGCTATGGGGAACTCTGGATGTGGTCTACAATCATTTAATTTTGACTGAGAGTAGACCTCATTATTTATCAGTTTTAGAGACGTGTAGCATGTGGGTGATGTCAAAATGGGTGGATGTCATCTTATACGTATGTGTGGAAATTTTAAAATATTATTTTTGAAATTATTTTAGATTGTACTAGTAGTATTTTGTTTAAGCTTCTTAAATCATATTATCTTACAAAAATCTGATAACGAATTATGTGATTATCAAATAATTTTTTATTTCATTACCGTAAATGGACTACTATGCTCGAATTTGATTGAATTATAAACATAAGTATATGAGATTCGTTGGTTATTTGAGCATGCTATAATCATAAGTGTTAAAAAAAAAATCGTTCTTAAAACTTTTGTTAAGTCAAACTATATTATATAAATTTAAACGAAGGAAGTACTTAGTATTTTGTTATTCTAACAATATTTTCTCGATCTATTGCTTTCCAATAGTATGCTAACATGGCAGCCACTTGTAGATGTTTCATATATATAGGTGTATATGATTTTATTTGAAAAATCATAAATTTTGTGTTCACATCAAAATTAAATTACTTTATTTTAGTACTTAAAATGAAAACAAACGTAATGTTGTGATGAGAAATTAAAACATATATAGGAGTAGTAATAACTTATTTTATTCATCTCATAATTAATCTCTGCATTTTGCAAGGAGATTGAAACTGAGCAAACATACACAAAGACATAAAAGTAAAATATAAAAATAAAGTACAAAAACAATATCACTAAGACGCTAACTTAGCTAACATGAAGCTACAAAAGAACTTCGTCTTCTGTAAGCCTTATTATTTACTACTATAACTATAATTTTCTTCTTTTTTCATTGTCTCTTGAAAATGGAAAATGCCTTTCTTTCAGCTCAACATTCTGCTTTTCCTGCATAAGAATATAATATTGTGAATGAGAACATATAAAAGAAGCTAACCAAAAAGGAAGTAAACAAATATAAGTCTTTTTATTAATGTTTTGCATGAAGAAATAATTGTGCAACTTATTATTGCATTGCATTTTAGTTATATGTTTCTAAAGGGTTAAGTTCATCTTAATTACCTCAGATATCATGAAGTCGCTTCTTAGTAATGGTAGGGAGGAGGGGGAGAGGAGTAAACATAGTGGGTTGGTGGTGGAGACTTGTAGACTGGAGTTGGTGGTGGTGGAGACTTGTATACTGGTTTAGGATGGTATGGTGTTGGTGAAGGATGGTATGGCTTTACTGGTGGTGATGGGGACTTGTAAATTGGCGTTGGTGGTGGTGGAGACTTGTATACTGGTGTAGGGTGGTATGGTGTTGGTGAGGGATGGTATGGCTTCACTGGTGGTGGTGGAGACTTGTAAACAGGAGTTGGTGGTGGTGGGGACTTGTATACTGGTGTAGGATGGTATGGTGTTGGTGATGGATGGTATGGCTTCACTGGTGGTGGTGGGGACTTGTAAACGGGAGTTGGTGGGGGTGGAGACTTGTATACGGGTGCAGGATGGTATGGCTTCACTGGTGGTGGTGGGGATTTGTAAACGGGAGTTGGAGACTTGTATACTGGTACAGGATGGTACGGCTTTGGTGGTGACTTGTAAACTGGAGTTGGTGGTGGTGGAGACTTATAAACTGGCGTGGGATGATATGGTGTTGGTGGAGGATGGTATGGCCTCTTAGGTGGTGATGGCGACTTGTACACTGGAGTTGGTGGTGGTGGAGACTTGTACACTGGGGTATGTGGTGGGTAGTGTGGCTCTTTGGGTGGTGGTGGCGACTTGTACACTGGAGTTGGTGGTGGTGGAGACTTGTACACTGGGATATGTGGTGGGTAGTGTGGCTCTTTGGGTGGTGGTGGCGACTTGTACACTGGAGTTGGTGGTGGTGGAGACTTGTACACTGGGGTATGTGGTGGGTAGTGTGGCTCTTTGGGTGGTGATGGAGACTTGTAAACCGGAGTTGGTGGTGGTGGTGACTTGTAAACTGGGGTGTGTGGAGGGTAGTGTGGGTCCTTGGGTGGTGATGGAGACTTGTAAACCGGAGTTGGTGGTGGTGGTGACTTGTAAACTGGGGTGTGTGGAGGGTAGTGTGGGTCCTTGGGTGGTGGTGGAGACTTGTAAACGGGATGGTGATGGTGTGGTGGAGGAGACTTGTAAACTGGGGTGTGTGGAGGATAGTGTGGCTTCTCAGATGGTGGTGGAGACTTGTAAATGGGATGGTGATGGTGTGGTGGAGGAGACTTATACACTGGATGGTGGGGTGGTGATGGATAGACATGCACTGGTGGTGGAGGAGATGAGTATTGATAATTTGCTGAGCTTTCAGAAGCTAAGCTAAGTGACACTAAAACAACTAAAAGAACGGCAACTAGAGAGGCCATTTTCCCCATATTTGAAACAAAGGAGATAAGTTGTTGTCCTCTTAAGCTGAACTCAAACCCCTTTATATAGCTTTCATTTAGACATTTACCCTTTTCAAAAATTTCATTGATTAAGGTAAAAGTCTCAATATAATACTTAAAATCCACCTAAAAGTTAAAAGGCGTTTTGATTTGGTTTTGTCATGTTGTCTGTTCAATTTGACTTGAGTAATTGGTATACTTTATTTGTTGGATAGAGGCGGCAAGCTAAGCAAAAGAATAAACTATTATGGCAGCTATACTATTTGTGATGCAATAATTCAAAGAGATAGAAAGTCTTCTTTTTCGTCCTATCTTTTTAATAGTATATAGTATAGTACTTAAGCTTTTAAAAATATGTGTGGATCCATGATCTTAGTAACAGAAATGCAGAACATCTTGTTCTTTTTTATGACTTTTTTTTTCTATTTGGTGTCCCAAATTCGCATTAGACTCCTGACTAAATCTGAATCACGCACTGTAGGATCAATTTGGGGTGGTGCTCCCAATAGGATTTTCTAGATACCAATGACTCGAATTCAAAACCTATGGTTAAAACTGAATCAGTCCAACCACTAATACACCATAACCTGTTGGTTTTATATTACTCTTGCTTTCCTTGAAATGCTCTATTCACATGTACGATTATGTTCGTCATAAAAACAAAATTACTATTAAACATAATTGTACCAATTCCACATGCTTCATGAATTAATGTTAAAGGTAGAATAAAGTTAACTTTCATCATGACTAGTGTCAATCTTTGTGTTGTTGAAAAGTTGATTTTCATCATGATTAGTAGTAAATTATGATTTGATTCATCCCTCTAGTGAAGAATAGGACATATGGATAGGAGAAAATAAATTTAAAGAAATACTAAATTTATGGCATTCTGGTGAAAAACTTAATTGCACCAATTTCCTGCCAATAAAATAATAATAATTGTACCAATTTCCTACCAATAAAATAATAATTGTACCAATTAATTCTTTTGTATTCTGACTGCTAAAATAACCTTCATATGTGCTTCAAGAAGCATGCCAGTGAAATTTTTAACCTATCCTCTCTCTAGGCTCTAGCTATAATAACAGAGAAAATAAAAGTACATTACATTAAGATCATAAATTGATCAAGAAAAGTGATAATATACCCAAAAAAATAAAAATAAAAACATTGAGCCCTTTCAAGGTGATTTTTCAATTAAAATAAAGAATCAATATATTACTTGACTTCAATCATGAACCCAAAATTAGCGGCGGAGCCAATATTTCTAACGAAAGAATTTGAATATAAAAAACTAAGCATATAAAATTAATTTATATATATATATATATATATATATATATATATATATATATATGCTTGGTCATATCCCAACCACACTACCCAAAATGGAAGGGAGTGGGGGAATTTTGCATTTTTACTAGGTCCTCTTCAGAGAGTTAAATCTAGAGAAGACGAGTAAAACTATGCATGTGGCCCATTATTCTTTCCTTTTGGGTGGTAGAGAAGACAAAAAGTTCAATGATTTTTATAGCTCTATATTGAAAATTTATGTGATTCAATGGGATATCTATTAATATATCATAAAATAAAATAAAAAAACAATTTAATCTTATGTATCTTGAGTAATTTTTTCAACAAAGATGTTTAGATGAACCACCTTGCATCCCTCCTCCCCCCTACCACCCCAATTAAGGACGGAGATAGAATTTTAGCTACAAGTTAAACATAATTTCATTAATTTGATCAAAGTTTTATGTTTATATTTTAAAAAAAACAACTTAATATATATAATTGATAACGTATTTGGAATCCAGTAAACTAATTTACTTAATTTCAAAACTCATTACGAATTCAAAATTCTAAATCCATCTCTCTTCCTGCTCCGACTCAAAGGGGAATGGTGAAATTTCATGCATGTGTATCACTTTAACTAGGTCATTTTCAGAGAGTTAATCTTAGAGAAGGCGCGAGAAACTTTGCATGTGGCCCATTTTCAGTACCAAATAAAGCAATTTGCTCTTTCTCTTTTGATAGTAGATAAGGCAAGAAATTCGATGATATTTTGTAGCTCAATATGTAAAAAGTTTATGTGATTCAATAATATATATTTTTGAATTTTAATTATCTTAATTATTAAGTTTACACTAAATTAAAAGAGATTTTCTCTTTTAGTGGTAATATAGCTATTAAAATATTTAGCGGCATTTGAATTAATGCCACCACATCCAAATCACTAAGGGGTCGTTTGGTAGAGTGTATTAACAAATATAATGCTTGCATTAGCTTTATGTATTAGTAGTACCTTGTTTGGTATCTTTTTTCATGCTATGTAGCATTAGTTATACATTCTATTATGTATTGGGGAGTGTATTATTAATACCATAAATCTCCAAGTATTAGTAATGCAAAGTGATTTAATGCATACATTAGCATTTTAAAGACACAAATACCCCTCAAAAGCACTTTTACATCTTTTTCACCATAATTATGGAGGATATTTTTGTAAATAACTATTTTTGTACAATACATGCTATTTTTAATACACTAAACCAAACAATGCATAAGAAATAATCTATGTACAATTAATGCAAGCATAACTAATGCAAGTGTTGTTAATACACAGTATTTAACATTATCACTCTACCAAACGACGCCTAAAGCTTTTATCCTAGAGTGTTAGTTATAAAAACTCCTATTTAATATAGCGACAATTATATTATTAGCGACAAATAATAATTGAGGTAAAATATTTTATTTATTATAGTGTCATCATCGTGGAAAGAGATGAAGATGTAGAAAAAAATCATGTTAAGCAATGGACTAAAGTTGAGAAAAGGTATCCACACAACCCCCACCCCCCTCACCCCAAAATAAAAAAAAGAAAAAGGAAAAAAAAATGGAATCCAGAAGGATCCAGACATCTACAACGCGTATGTTTGAATTGTGGTACGCAAATACATTTGAATATTACACAATCATTATTATAAAATTAATTATCACAAAAAAAAAAAATGAAATTAGCTTTAAACTATGTTTCTAAATTGTTCGTAGCTAATAAAATAAATTGAAACCATCATTAAATAGAATTAACAATAAATTTTACTATTTAGTGACAAAATTTATCTAGCGCTAATTCTTATTTTTTAAAGTGTTATTGTGTGCGGGTAAACATTTATCTTCAAAAGAGGAGGATAACGGTTGTAACAACTTTCTGATAAAAGAAAAGATCCCATATCACTTGTATAATAATGATTGATTCCTATACTGTCATTGATGGAAGCTTAGGACCTTAATTTTCAAAAGCATATAATACATTTTTTTTCATATTTATAGTAATTTGTCGAAGGCAAAATCTAATAAAAGGAAGCTTCCAAGTTCCACCCTTACCCAATAGCCTATTGTCTTTGAAATAAAAGGAAGCTTCCACCTTAACAAAAATGAAATAATAAATTTCATCGCTAATATATCACTATAAAATTTTTATTGATAACTATCAATTATTTGTTGCTAAATAAGATTAATGATGAATCTCGTTACTTAAAGTTATAGAATCCGTCTGTCGCTAATTCTTAATTTTAATGATGTGAAATATTTGGACCTTTTAGATATGTATTATCAAAGATTGAAATTTTAAAATTCTAAACAATGGTGGCTCATAACTGAAAATTTGACTTGTTAAAAGGGGAGAGGACAATCAATTCAACAAGAGATGAAGCAACATTTAACTGTTAGGGTGATTTGCAGATAGTAGGGAGCCAAAAGTTTTACGATGCTACTAGTGAGATTCGAACACATAAACACTTTATGTTTGCGTGTTTTTGCTTTTTCAAGACACCTAAAACCACTAGTCTACATCATATTGTTGTCTATCAACCTAGTTTAAGGCTAAAGTGGTGAACTATATTTTTATGAGAACCTTCTATTTAAATAACGTACTCCTTTTTCATCTCTCACATATCTTTACTTTAGAGTTGGAAATAAAGATTGGACACCGAATTGTAGTAATTTTTCAGTAAGTAATATGTTTTTGCTTCAAATTTTAGTTGAACACAAACTACTCCAAATTCGATATTCAATTTTTTGGCTAGCTAGTTTCAATCTCAAAAAAATTTAATTGTTAGATTCTGTAAGGCCCCATGAATGGTTGAAGACTATATAATTAATAAATTTTGTGCTTAATTATATTGATAGTTAAATAGACTCCAAAAAATCTGCAGACTCACACGAGAGTGAAAAGACTAGCTATATAAAGAAGTGACCACATATTTGTTGTGTAATTTAGAGAAAGTTTGAGACAATAGGAGTAGACCTAGTGATGAAACAAAATAAAATAAAATATATGTGTTTGAAATCGATACTCACGCCTAAAATGTTCCAAGAGCTTAGTACTCAAGAGGGGGAAAACAGCGAGCTCTTTCCATTACATTTCTATCATCTCCAGACCTAGAATGAGTAAGTAATTAAGAGTGGATGCTTCACGTTCGAGCTAGCCTCCAAAAATATAAATTTCTAAGAAAAGGACAAGTTAAAATATAACCAAGGCCCCAAGTAGTGAACAAAGGTTAGCCCACAAGTTAATTCAGAAGATTATTAGAATAAGTTGGTCAATTGAGATGATGCCACTTGTGAATAATTTGGTGTATGATATGATTGAAATTATTTGGGGCACACATCTTGATTTATTAGACAACTTATTGACCCACAAAATTACTACTACTGTCCTTTTCCATGTGGCGGCATTTTGATCATACTTTTTTTTTCAATATTAAGAGAAATTTGAATTTTTATGTGTGTTTTAATTTTTGAAAAAAGGTAAAAATATCTCTAACATATACTTTTAATATTGTCCTTACATTTACTAGACCTAAATTATTCTTCACGTCAATATTCATGTTAAAAGTGCTCTCTTTTTTTTTTTTTTTACGTGTAAGTGTAAAATAAAATACCAAAAATTTTAACAATTTTAAATATAAGAAAATGGAATTATTTTTTAAATAATTAAAAGAATATTATATAAAATAAAATAAAGTATTGTTTTTATATTGGTTTTGCAATCTCCATTCGCCGAGTCAAGCATCCAATCAATATTGATAGCTACTTATTTCTAACCCCAATTTCGTACTCAAAATTATACTTTAGTCATAGTTTAGTCTGATATATGACTTTAGAATTATTAGGTGATTGCACTTTCTTCTTGTTATTATTGTTATTTGTATCTACGCTTTGTACTGTTTTATTAGGAGTATTAGTTATCATGTTTTTATTTACTATCGTTTTTTTTTAATCACTGATTAGATTTGCTTGAATTTAATGTTTTTGGGAAACAATCTATTTACTTCGGAAAGATAATGATAAGACTTGTGTACGTTCTATCCTCATTAAACTCCACTTTATGGAATTTTATTTTTTCATTGACTATATTATTGTTGTTGACTTTAGAATTAAATAATTCATAACGATGTGACACTTATATTTTAAGAAAATAAAATTAAATGTCAGATTTGTTAGTTGGATAATTGCACTTCAATTTTCTTTTTTTTTTATTGATAAATTCAAGTGCATCAGTGTTAGAGAGAGTAAAATCAAAAAAGAAAAATTAAAAATTAAAAGCTTGAATTGAACCATGTTTGTGTCTTCAACTCCGAATAACAAATAGTATTATTGCAACTAAAATTATCATGATAATTATGATTTTTTTATTTTTCAATTTTAGAATTTCAAAATGGGACCAAGATTGCTTGTTAATTAATTTAGCCCTACAAAACCCGTATTTTCCGCCTTTTCTTTCATTTCCTCAAAATTATATTATTGTACTCTTTATCTTCCTCTTTTGTCAAATCCAAGAAAGTAAATTAATCTTTTCATATTTTTTTAAACTATGAAAAACCGTGGTTGATTTTTTTTGTTTTCTTCTCGAAATCAATGAATGTTTGTCAATTTGTCCATACACATAAGGTGTACATAAGTCGATTTGGTTTAGTTTTTTATTAAGAAGAATCTAAAGTAATTATATCAGTTTATTAAATCTAAAAATCAAATCAAACCACATAAAATCGATTTTTTCAATTTCGGTTTTAGTCGATTCTTTTGATTTTTTTCATTTTTTTTTTTACAACTATACGGGTTTGAAAAAGAGATCAAATATATTTTCACTTATCTGTGTGATAAGTTAAACTTAAGAAATATTAAATGAATAGAAATTTTCGTAAACACAATAAAATTCACATGAGTACAATTTTTTTAAAAAATATCAACGTTCATTATGTTAAATTAATGAGATTAAATGATGCAATCAAACTGAATACAAAACGAAATATTTACAAAGTAAATTGTTAACATTAAATTTGAAAAACAGTAACAATATAATTGTAACTTCGAATCTTAATACAAAATAAAATATTTATAAATTTTACAAGCCCAAATTTGAAATAAAATATATAAACATTGAAAACTATAAACTAACTAAAAATATATTAACAAAGTAAATTATAAATAATATTTTTTATCTATAAATAAAATAAAATTATATATATATATGTCGGTTTGGTTTAGATTCGATTTGACTTTTTTTCTTTTAATACCAAATCAAATCAAGAGTAGTCAGTTTTTTTTTTAATCATCAAATCAAACCACAAATCGGATTTTTTTTTTATTTGATTCGTCAGTTCGGTTTGACTTGTACACCCCTTGATACACATATATAATAAACAAAAGACGTACCTCTTTTTTCATTTAATTGTGTTCGATTTAAAAACATTTCAATAATTGAATAAAGAATCTTAGTCGTTCAGTTGATTGATTATTGATTATCTGAACTTTCACTTTGAATGAGATGATTTACTACAATAAATAAAAAATTTGTAATAATAACATAATATTAATATTTATAATCAACACTTTATATTATTATGTTAAATTTTTTAGTAACTCTAAATATAATAAAATTGTTGACACTAAAAGTATTTCCTTTACGGTAGTGATTCAGTTCTCCACTTCCATCTACATGATGGACTTCATTTGGTTCATCCAATGAATTTCATAATTTAATTGGCTAAACAATTGATTATTAGCATAAACTTAATCACCGACACAAATAAAATTACTAATGTATTTCTTATAGGATACCATTAGTTTTTAAAAATATATATGGATCTATTATTATAAGTACAGATCTTACCTACATTGACCTAGTCAATAAGTAATTATTACCGACATACTATTTATATTTGATAAATAAATACTTGTACCAACTAGTCAGAATCTTCTATTCTCTTTTGTTTACTAGCTCTTTTTTTATTAACAGATTATATATCACTTTCGTTTTCGTTTTAATTTATTTGATCTATTTTGATTTGATGTGAAGTTAAATATATAAAGATATATTTAAATTTTGTGATTATATATTAAAATATATTTATTATATTAAAATATTTATTAATTTTATGATATTAAATATGTCATATAAAAGACTGAATTTAAAGAATTATTAAAAAAGTAAAGAGCACTTGTTGTTAAATGGATTAAAAGAAAATAGGTCAAATGAAAAATTTAAATTAAAACTCGGTTAAAGAAAAAAGGAAAATGTCTTATTGTTGAAACGGACTATATTCTTTATGGTAAATTTTTTTAAGAAAATATAGTGCCTAACATAACACATTGCATCCACATAGCTATATTCTCAATTTACATTTACATAATCTTTTTTTTCTTTCATAACAGCATTTATATACTTATACACAGAGGCAAATTCAGGATTTTAAGAAAACGGGTGCACCATTGCTTTAAAGATAAGATAAAAAAAATTTATAATAACAATAACTAACCGAGCAATACATAAAAATTACATTACCACAAAACTTTCAGAATTTAGCTTCTTTTTTTTTTTTTTTTTTTTAATGAAAAACGTGTTTTTAGTTAATAAAAATAAATTGAAGCGAATTGGGGCTGCCTGGGATCGAACTTGCAACCTTTGTGTTGAAATCTTGTAGTTGTACCAGTGAACCATCCAGCCATCTTGAATTTAATTTAATATATTCTTTAATAATTATAGAAGTAATATATCGAGTTTAGTCGGATGACCACGGGTTCGAATGATCCAAAATTTATACATAAAATCACCCCTGATTATACACAACATCATACAATATTATGTATTTATCGTAAGTAATAACATATTAATCTTATATTATAAATATATATGATAGTATATGTCTGTTGTCATCTACAAATTTTAACCACGAAATTTGATTTGGATTGATCAAATCTTTATTAAATAAAGTCAAATTACAACCATAACTTCAAAATAACGTTCTCGACAAACGTCGATCATCAATTTGAGATTTTTCAAGCTACTGAAATTTCCAACAATAAAGTTTTTGATTTTTCACTTCAATTCACTAATATTTTCTTTGTTTGCATAGTAAACAGAGGAAGAGACGAACAAATTAGTTGATTAAATCCAATAATTATAAAATTCCGAGGAACACGGAATTAGCATTACTTAAATCTAAAGATATAATAGCCTATACTCAATAATTGAAGTAACTTTAATTTAATCTAAATAAAATATAATTAGTTACACAATTAATCTATTTGACCTACCCCACACAAAAACGTATTTTTCAATTTCTTATATATGAAATTATACTAAATTTGTTATTACTATATATTGTTATCAATAATATTTACGCAATCAGACTAATTATAAAGTAATTAAAGGCTATATTTTATGATATTAGTATCAATGAATAATATGATAAGATTGGTGGCTAATTATAATAAATTAAATTACGATAGTAAAAAATAAGAAAAAGACAAAAAGAAGTCCAAATCAAAGATAACGAAATGTTATTAATTAATTGTTGTAACATGTCCCCTTTTCCACATTTTTCTACCGTTAAACACGGAATTAATAATTTATGAATTATAGTCAAAAATCAGTCTATATACACTCACAAAAAGGGAAGTAAAGAAAATACTCCATATACTATATAAAAATCATCATTTGACTACTAATCCTTTTCAATTAGATTTGTGTCACGTAGGATAATATTATTTTTTTGTGGTAGGTAAAAGCGTTGAAGATGACATGCAAGACAATCAAAAAACATTGAAAGGTCAATAGAAATATTAAATGCATGTGGGGTTTGTGATAAATTAGAAAGCAAGATCTTCTTCTCTTTTTTTTTTTTTCAAGTGTTTGGTGTCCAATACTTATGCTGGAGCATGATTAAATTTGAATTCACACTGAGAAGTCTTATATTAAGGAGTAAAATGCTCCCTAACAAAGAAGATGTCGTATTCATGAGGATTCAAATCCGAAATCTCTAGTTCAGAAGGAAGAAGTACTAATCATATAACAAAAGAGATCATTTTCTTTGTTACTTTACCCCTTTTGGCTTTTGATTTATAAAATTTGTTTTCATTTACCTACTAAGGCTTTTTTTATTCCTTTTATAATCACTTATTAGTCGTTTGATTGCTTGCTTTTGGAAACTTTAAAGTGAGATTTGTTGATCAATTTTTTAAAATTAATTATACCTTAATTTTCCTTCTTTTTTTTACTAGTGAGAATTCAATTCTGAATTACTAAATAGCATCAGAGAAAATGGATAAACACTCACTCATACTTTGTGTACGATATATCTTTCCACATACACTCTTATGATTAAATCATAGTTAATTAATATATTTTTACCTTAATTTGTGATTTATCTTGGTAATTAGTATAGTTTGGTAATTAGTAAATAATTGCCGAGAAAATGCTCATGCTTTATGGGAACGTGAAAAGAACAAAGAAAAAAATTATCAAAAAAAAAAAAACAATTCACTACACTAAATTAGGTCTAATAGTGTTAGCTGTCAGTGCATTATTCGTCCTATACGGAGAAGTCAAGGAGTTGTTAGGTTTGACTTTGGGCTCATTTCTTTAATAAACATGAGTTTTATAAATGTTAATTTAATTTAGCTTTAAAAATTAATTAAATTAACTCTCGAGAATCAAAATACAATCTCAATAATTTATGCATAATATTAATATACAAGCTAAGGGAAAGATAATGGTATACAAGTTAGGGTGATTGTACGTGCTGAACATATTAATCTGAGATTCAACAAGTAAATAAAATATTCTGTAAAGGATGAAATTATGAAATAATTAGAAAATCAATAAACAGTGTATTGCCAATTAAAATTTTCCTCTTTCTTCTTTTTTTTTGTATGATACGGTTTTACTTTTATCTAATAGAGTTAAATTCATTATATTATATGGAAAGTGTACATCAATCATATCAATCAATCATATATATATATAAAGTTGAATGTTAGACATACTGATGTGACGTTTTTTAAGATTAAAAAATCTATTTATCTATTTTTCCTCTTTTTTTTTGAATATTTTTATATATTATTCCTGTCAAATAATTATTTTCTCCTTCTAATTAAAAAACCTAATGGCTAATGATAACAGTCATTACATTTATTTTCCTCTCCCAATTAACAACCCTTACCTTCTTCATTGTAACAAACAATTATTGACACATCCATTGGCTTTCCCAAAACCCAACGGTTTACCCTTTCGTCATCCACTAACAATAATTATTATATTAAATAGTAATATTAAATTATCCATTTTTTTTATGAAGAATATTATTTAATTGTTTGTATACATTTTGGAAATCAGAGATCTGCAAGGTAGCTATTCAGAATTAAAATTCATAAAAATATTCTACAGATTACTAAGACAATTAAAAAATTTATTGTGTAATTCGATCTCCAATCTTCTTTTTTGGATCTCTAAAAATGAAGAATATTTCATCTAAATAAGATGTGAGCAGAGTGGATCAGACAACAATATTTTTTCAGACTTCGATTTTTCAGACTATTTCATCTTTTTTTGAATCTCTGAAAATTAAGGTCATAACGAATTAATAGGACGGGTCAAGAGAAAGTATTAAGGTCATTTCTCTATTTTGTCTATATAAATTCGTATTTACTTTCATGAAGATTCACATACACAATTATCAATTCTCAGGCCTTTCTTTTTATTTTTATGTACTTTAGACATGCTTTCTTAATATTTTATTTATGTTTGTATTATCATTCACCAAACAAGTATGATTACTTGTACTTCTTAACAATGTGTTATTTGTATGCAATTGTTCTTTTTAATAGTCAATTTTCAGATATAATATAGTTTGATTATAATATTTGTTAGACTTTAAGAAAAGACTATTATTTAATATTGTTAGTACTATTTAAAAAAATAATATAACATATAGTTTAAATTTCTTTCTTTCTATCTTTTGATATATTTATTATTGATAAATAATATTTTATTTATTCATTTTTTATTCAATTGGTTGCATATGATGAAGAATTTGACATATAGAACAAAATATGGTAGCAAATCTACTTGCAAAGGTATATGGTTGAAGGGGAAAAAAATGAACTATTATTAGAGATTATTTTTGCTAGATTTTTTTTACTTTCACTTGTATTAGTAACTTAGTTACTTTTGCTAGAATTTTTTAAATTTTAGTTGTATAAATAATTTACCTAAATGTATTTTCAATGCTAATCATTTGATCCTTTACTATGCTACTTTTTCTTTGTTATGAAGCACAATTAATATAATTATCCCTATCAACAACAACAAAAAAATTATGATAATTAGGAGTTTCATTTTTGTTATACCTGAAAAGTAATTGACAAATAAACTATTAGTTTCATGATGCCATTTTTTTGGGTGTATGTAACAATCTGATTTCATCACTTTTCTTTTTTTTGTTTGAAATGTATTTATAATTTTTATACAGTCACCAATTATTATATTTTTGTTCATTTTTTGTATCTTCACCCCTTATTTTCATATATTTATTTTACAAATAAAATTAATGCATAATTATTAATATATTTAATATCTAATAAACTTATAAATTTGAATTAACTCATGTCTCTTCATCTTATTTGTAACTTCAAATATAAAATATTATTCATAACTTTTGTATGTTTCATTTTTCATAGAAATATTTAATTAATGTTTAGAAAAATATAATAAACAAATGTAATATTAAAGACATAATAAACAAATGTAATAATAAAGACATTTCAAAAAAAAGGGTCAAGTTGGATGGGTTGTGATCCAGCCCATTTTTATAACTTATATAAGCTCAAGTAACTTTTCGGTCAATTTTAGCTCAACTCATTTAATAATTTTCAATCAATTTGACTTGTCCGGTTATAGTTCATCCACTCATTTAATACCCTAGATATTTAGAACTCAATAATTTTGATCGGACTCTCTCTATATAAACATTATTAGAATCCAATAAATAAAAAGTATTATGGTTCAAAACTAATATTCTAACAATTCTATTTCTTTCGATATTTTTTCTGTCATTTGATTTATTAGAACCGATTTTAATAAAGTTATATTGTAAAAAAACATTCTCCCTACTCCATATATAACAAAGTGATACACAAAACAGAAGCATGGATTATATAAATGAAATTAACGTAAGAAAATTGTCCATAAAAATAAATAAATATATATATATATATATACTAATATATAATATACATAAAATATATTTTTTTATACAATATAATGTACATTTAAATCTATATTTAGATAGCAAATGTAATTATTTTTTGCCAGCAGGCCAAGAGGTTACTTAGAATTACAAGGTGAAGATTTTAAACTATTAATCCAATCTACAATAATAAATCAAACAAACTAAAGTTTTTCGATTTCATTTTCTTTATGTTATTGTGTTTACCATACATATAATTTGATCAAAGTCATTATGATAGAGTAATATATAACCTTGTCAAGTTATTGTACTCTATGCTTCTGTTGTTGCAAATTGTTCTAAGCATTTAATTGCTTTTATATTCGTCCAAATGTGCATTAATTAAGCTGTTTTGTAAAGAGAAAATGGCATAAATGTACCAATGAAAATAAAACTAGCAGACCATGACATTTTGTTGTTATTAGCAAACCCAACCTAGTTTGACAAAAAAATGTTAATTTATAACCTACAATAAAACAACAATCCTAAATAATTTTTGAATAGTGAAATGTGAATCTTTCATTTTTACAAGTATTTTTGTCACTGTCGTGAGTTTGCCAAAAAAATCAAATCCAATTTTTAATAATTCATGCAAGTAGAGATGTGAATGATAAAATTGTACTCAAAGGGCTCGTATTATATCATCGTTCGCCTCATTAAAAACAATTGATGTTTAATTCGATTTTTAAATGCATAATTATGGTTTATTTTGATTGTGTGACATCGTATTCTCTTGGAAGCATCTTGAGGAGCTTAAACGTCAATTTTGAAGGTGTTGGAAGATGATTTGACGTAAATTTGAGCTGATCTTTGTATTAAAAATTCGAGACGAAGATAAATCTCCTAATGTATATTTATATATATTCCTATATATCAATGTGTATCCTCGTTATATGATTGTATCTCATGTATATCGTGTATATTCATATGTGTTAACTAGATTATATACAATGTGAATATTGCAATAACATTCTTTGAGTCTGATATTTTTAGTGTAAACCAGTTCAAAACTGATTTTTCAAAGAGTAAATTTTTGGTATAACAAACATAAAAATCATATTTGTATGTTATAATTATAGTTTGTATAATTGCGTTCCATAGCAAACTTTATATTTGCTATGGCTATTAATCTGTATATTTCGGTATACATATACATAAAAAATATGTATTTGGGTCTATTTGTATATTTCAGTATACAAATGGGTCCTGCATTTGTATATTTCGGTCTATTTGTGTATTTTGGTATACAAATGAGTCTTACATTTGTATATTTCGGTCTACAAATGGGTCCTGCATTTGTATATTTTGGTATACAAATGGGATGGCAAAAAACATGGAATATTTCTTGGGAATTACAATAAAAGAAACTATGGCTATAACATTTAATTTGAATTAATAGTTTGTTATTTCATATAATTTTTCCTTTTTCAAATGCCAAAAACTATTTTCGCCAAAAGTCTATAATATTACGTACAACTATCAATTTTCTAATGATATATATATGAACCATATGCTTTTTAAAACATGAACAAATGAATCTCGAATAATTTTTTTGCGAGATACAATTCTTAAAAAAGAATTATACAATATAGTCAATGATAGCTAGACAAGAGAAAAATTGAAGGGAATAGCTTGTTTATCAATCATGTTATAGTTCATCAATAATAGTTTTTTGTTTCTCTTAAAATTTAGAGACAATTTTTTTATTGAAAAAGTTACAAATATAAATATATATATATATATATATATTGATTTTGTATTTGTATATTTGGTATAAAGTGTCACTACTTATATATTTTGAAAAATTTTGTAAACTAGTTGAACGGATTGTATAATTATCTCATTTCATAACATTTTGGCTCTCACTCTATTATAACATAGCAGAAAGTCGTAATTCTTTTTTGAAATGATATTTTGCTCATCCGCAATTGAAAATTGAGTTTTAATTATTATGCAAATAATAAGAAGATTAGAGCTTAAACTATTAGTAATATGAAGTTCATTAAAGATCGTATACATTAAAGGTACCTATGCATCAAATAAAATAGTCTAATCTAAAAAATTATATGTATTCAAGTGTGATAAATATTGCAAACTAGAGGAAAATCAAGAATTGTGTGTAACTTTAGTTACCATAAATAATGTAGACTAGAGTCAAATCTAAGAATTCTATAAATATTGATACAATAAATATAATTGACTGGAGACATATATAGAAATTATATGAATTTGGATACGATAAATATAGTTGACTAGAGGCATATATATAGAATTTCATTGTATCAAATCCATCATATAAGGCATATATATAATTTAATTGTATCAAATCCATCATATAGGCATGTGCTCATATTTTTAAAGTTGATTTATCAATATTTCAAATGCTAAAACACATGGTCGCTAAAAGTATATAATATTTATATACTACTATCAAATTTTTTGTTCGTTTTAGTCTGTAGAGTGACAATTTCTTTGCTATATTAATTTCATGTATAAAGAAAAATTTTTACTGAAAAAGTTGTTAATATGTATTGTTCATTCATTTAGCATATTTATACAGTTGAAATATACATAATATTATACATTAATAATGTATATATTGTGTATAAATATGTATATTATATAGGAAAAAGGGTCTGATATACCCCTCAACTTCGTCATTTAGAGCTGATATACCCCTCGTTATAAAAGTGACTCATATATACACCTACTTATATATAAATGACTCACATATACCCTTTTACTCTAACGGAAATGAAAAATATTAATTTTAGTTTAATTTTATTATTTCTTTTTAAAAAATAATATAATCCCATATGAGTATAGTTAATCCTCCTCAAACATATTTTTTTTTTTACTTTATTTTTGTTTCAATGACTAATTTATATTTATTATTTTGATGGTCAAATTTATTTATGTTTCACTAATATTCTTGTAAAACTTATTATAGATGAACAAATTTGTTTCTTCAAATATAAAAATTAAATTACAATATAGACAAAAAAAAATAGTTTTAAATTATAATATAGCTACAAAAAAATAGTTTTAATTTTTTTCTTTACACTAAGGAATGAAAGAAAAAAAAAATAAGAATAAGAAACTCAAATTGTATCAACCTCTTCCCGTCACTATAGACAAGTCAATAGGGAAAGAACTGGAGCCATAAAGCTTTTGAGTAGTAACTTTGGATTTCCTAGCTTAGTCCAGATTTGAACGAAATCGAAGTCAGTGAGGTCTAGGGAAATCTGGTAACAAATGAGGGATCTAATTATGATTTTGATCACATCACTAGATAACTAAGACGTTAAGGAACCCGTACGACTTTACGAAATTGAATTCGGGTGAGTAGAACTTCCGAAACGGATTTTAGAGTGAACGATATTTTTTTAGTGTCGTTGGTTAAAGTTGTGTTGTGAAATGACAGTCTTGTAATTATTAAAATAGCTCACTGGTTCCGTGCAAGCCGCTAGGGCAGGATTTCTGCCACCAAGGCGGGGCCGCTGTAGCGAGGTGAGGACCATGTGGCAGGTCCGACGCGACTTAAGGTCCTAAATAAACCTCAAAATGTCTTTATTCTGCACTTTTCGATTTTGAGAGCTAAGGAACGACCCCAGACGAGTTCTTGACCCTTTTTCACCATTCTTGAGGCTAAAGGTAAGGTTTTAACTCTACGAATTTGTTTTTTCGATCCGTACACTACTAAAAAACTGTCAGAAAACGACAGCCAAAAGCGACGGACTGCGTCACTTTTTTGGTCAAAATCGACACAGTCACTTCCGCCGCTTTTTAGCCTGATGCTTTTCAAAAAATGACGGACTGCATTGCTTTTCAAAAGCAATAGACGGCATTGCTAAATAGCGACGGACAACGTCACAAAAAGCGACGAACAACGTTGTTTTTTGGCTTTTTTTTAATGTTTTTTATTTCTAAAATGCGACGCAGTCCGTCTTTCTGAAAATTTTATTTTTGAAAAGCCCGGAAAAGCAACGGACAAAACCACGTTGTCCGTAAAAAAATAAAACCCAGAAAAGCGGCGGACAAAACCACGTTGTCCGTTGCTTTCTGGGATTTTTTAAAAAATAAAACCCAGAAAGCGACGGAATAAACCACGCTGTCCATCGCTTTTCCTACAATAATTTTGACAGCTCAAACTGACAGTTTCTACTGCACACCTGCAAATGCAATTCAATTCAACTCTACACTATTCAGTCCAATCAAACACATACAATTATAAACAATCTAAACAAAACATAAAACAAAAAAATTAAAATAATATTCAAAAGTATCTAAATCATAAATTAAAGAATAATAAAGTCTTTCAAAATTCGTTTCAAAAAGTTCATAAATATCCAGGAATCTAAACTAGGGAGTGAGATCTACATAGTCATCCTCATCACTCTCGTCGTCGGTGTCATCGAGAGCCGAAGTAGTAAGTCAATGAGCGAGGTTCATCACTTGTTCTTTGATTTGCTGAATGGTCTCACTCATGCTTTGTTGTTCAAATACTCTTCTCCGCTCCGACTCTGCTAGTGCTGCTGTAAGTTTAGCAATTTGATCCGACATAGCAGTAATTTGAACACCGTCAAATACCTCGGCTTGACGTGATGATCCAATACCTTCTAAGCCTGACTGGAGTCGTCTAACATCATTTCGAGAGCCTAGACCATAGCATCTACCCTTGTGTGTCCCCCTACCACTTTTTATTTCCAAATCTGGGTGGATAGTTCAAGTGTCAATTGGACTGAACTATTTAGATTCTCAGTTGCGTACTGATGAAAGTCATTCTGCATATTAAATATAAAAATTGACATCAATATATATACATATCATATATACACTATTAATATATATTATTCATATTAAATAACTTACAAAAGTTTGTTCGGCCTTTTCCTCCACCCACACATTCGGATCCAACTCATTTTCTTTCTTCCTGACATGAGTTTTCTTGAAAACCTCTGGTTAAATGGGAGTGCGTCCTAATTCTTTTGCCTATAAATAAAAACTGAAATTTATAACGATATATATGAATCAACTAATTATTTATTTAAAATTTTGAATAAGAACTTACCATCTCTCGTGCAATTGTTCCAACCATCTTTGCATATCCGATGTGCAACAAGCCACATTTAAGACTGTCTCTAGCCTTTTTGGTTTGATCTGATATTGCCTTAAACTTGTCTGTGTTCCAATACTGATTCAATTCATCAAAAACATGAGGCAACATCCAACCAGGACGTACACCACTATCTCAAACTTTTTTTAGCCAGCTAGACAGCCTGGCGGATGACTTCCTCTCAAATGTGGTCCCAATGACCAAATTGTACCTCGACTCCCAAGTACACATAGTCTGAAAAAAAATTGAATAACGTTAATTAGATCGATAGTAAAAAAAAGTAAAGTATACTAAACTTAACTAAAAAATATATACCTTAAAGTTATTAAACATCACCTGGCGTATACTGTTTGAAATCTCGCTCCAAGAGTGATAAGCCTGTGTATAGAGTCTTCTAACACAGTCTTTTAAAGCCCGGGCAGCATCCTTTGCAGGATGCCACATGCAAAACACATAATAAATATGTTCGTTCATGAATAATATATTAAAGTATAAAGAATAAATAAAATAAACTAACAAACAGATAACAAAACAAACTTACGATGATCCATACGACTCAATCATGACTCTACCAAGTCTGTCCTTCTGGCCAAAAGCTAGAGTAGACATCGTATCATGTGGTGTAGCACTAGGTGTAGCTGTAGACGAAGGTGATACATCTGGATGCACAAATTTTGTCATCAATAGGATCAACTAGAGTTGGTACTTATGCTTAACATGTAGATTACTTCTAAATTTAAAGTTAAGTGTCAACACTAGATGGACACAAATCGATCTTGCAAGAAAAATAATTTTGTCATCAATATGATCAACTAGTGTTGATACTTATGCTTAACAAAATAGATTATTTATAAAGTTAAAGCTTAAGTGTCAACACTAGATGGACACAAATCGATCTTGCAAGAAAATCAATTTTGTCATCAATAGGATCAACTAGTGTTGGTACTTATGCTTAACAAATAGATTATTTCTAAATTTAAAGCTAAGTATCAACATTAGATGGACACAAATCGATCTTGCAAGAAAATCAATTTTGTCATCAGTAGGATCAACTAGTTTTGGTACTTATGCTTAACAAATAGATTATTTCTAAATTTAAAGCTTAAGTGTCAACACTAGATGGACATAAACCGGTCTTGCAATAAAATCAATTTTGTCATCAATAGGATCAACTAGTGTTGGTACTTATGCTTAACAAACACTCGATGGACACAAAAAAATTATCACAAAATTAAAGCTAAGCATTACTACTAGATGTACACAAACACATTATTGAAAACATGCAATTCTACTTGAACTTAAGAAACTTAGAAGCACCAACCTTATCGCCAACTTTGTGAAAGAAGCAATATAGTCTTGTATCAACTTTTTTAGATGTTGAGCTTCCTCAGTTGCCTAGCACGAACAGGTTTTAAATTAGTTAAATATAAACTTCAAAGCCAAGAATATTAGTTATATATATATATATATATATATATATATATATATATATATATATTCAATTTTTAATACGTTCAAGTTTCAATTCAAGTTCATATCTAATTTTTAAACTTAATTAGTTATATATTCAAGCTAATTAGTTCCAACCCCAATCTAATTTCAAGTTCATATTCCTAATTAAGTTCAATTCATAATAAATTCAAGTTCTAATTAAGTTGTAATTCAAATCCCTAAAATACCAAAATCAAACTAGCTAGCTAGTGTCCCAAATTCAAACTATTAATTTGTCCTAAAATATCAAATATAATTCAAACTATTAGTCCTAAATTCCAAATTCAAACTAGTCTTAAAATCACAAATTGGAAGTACTCCTAGAATTCAAAAATCAAACTCTAGTGCTAAAATCCCAAATTCAAACTATTAGTAGTCCTAAAATCTCAATAATAATTCAAACTAGTCCTAAATTCAAAATTCAAACTAGTCTTAAAATCACAAATTCAAACTAGTCCTAAAATCCCAAAATCTAACTAGTGCTAAAATCCGTTGTTTTTTTAGCAGTTTTTTAGTAGTGGTAGAACGTAGTTTCTTGGGTAATTATCATTGGGAAAAGGTTTTGATATGAAGTTAATAGTGGAAAAAGCCCTAATTTGGGTATTGGGATCTTGAGTTGGCCTAGGGTTGATAATGTTGATTATAATCCAGGTAATTAGACCTCGTTTATTGATCCTTGCGTTAATTGTATCTTTTTAGACCACAAACAAGTGGGAAGAATCCGTAAAGGAAAGATTCAAGTGTCTTAGGGGATTCAAGCATGGATTCGAGATAGGTGGTGGTTGTGATTCTATGATTGCGTGATATATGTTTGTTCTTGCTTCATTATGATACATGTATGTATATGAATGTTGCACTATTGATCACACTTTTTGTAAATGAGATAGATGAATGATGGTTACCATGAAATCATGACTTAAATGTATAATCTTGAGGATATAATTGTGATTGTGATTGTGGTGTGTTGAATGGATCGGTTGTCACGTTCTGGCATAACTAACTTGGATCAGTTGCTATGTTTTGACATAATTATGGGATCGGTTGCCACGTTTTGCCATAATCATTGGATCGGGTACGACGTTCCAGTATGCTAACTGTTTGGGTGTAGGTTCCATGAGAGGACCATTGAATTAGGTTCTATGAGAGGACCATTGAATTGTGTTACGTATCTACTTGTGATGAGTTCGTTCATATCTAATGATGATTGATATTGAAAGACGATATGTTGCTCTAAATTGATATAACTGTGATATGTGAGAATCGTGAAGTTGTTCATTGTTCGTATATGTTGATGATATTATATATGTTTGATATGTGCATGTGATTATATGTTGTATTGACTAATATATGTTACACTTATTGGGATAGCCGCGTGATCCTACCAGTACACCGTGGTTATGTATTGATACTGCACTTTCTTGTTCTTTCTTGAGTACAGGGCATTTTTAGGCGGCTATTGATAGACCTCAGCTAAGTGACTATTGATCGTGATCAATTCAAGGATGAGCCAGTTCTTTCAGGCTGCCATGGATAGGGCTGGGTGTTCGGTCAATTCGGTTCGGTTTGTAAATTTTGGTTCGGTTTTTTGGTTTTCGATTTGGCCAAATGTGAAACCAAACCAAACAGAAATAAATTTGATTTGGTTCGGTTATTATAATTTCAGTTCAATTTATTTCGGTTTGATTTTTGGTTTAACCAAATTTAACTAACAGTGGCCTGTAACATACTGGCATATGGATAATTTTAATAAATTGAAAAAAAGAAGCTTCAGAAATGCAGGAATTGAAAAAAAAAAAGCTTCAGAACAAATAACAAGTGCAAGTACTTAACAATAACTAAGTTTTAAAATGAGAAGGTGGAATTGCCACAGCATGCGCATTCCAACATTTCTATTGGCAAAAAGGGAGTTTCCAAGTACAAGCCAAGTAAAGCACAACAAACACCAGTTAATTTTTCTACCAAACAGCTTTCATCAATCACAAAAGTACCATACAAATTAATAACTAATCCCACCACCTTCTTCAAATTAAACCTAGCAAAGAAACCACTCCAACAATTAACAAACCAACAGACAAGTAAATTCCACCTCTTTCTATTTCTATCACATATAAACTAAGTTTTAAAAGGAAAAGGTGGAATTGCCAAAACACGACCATTCCAACATTTCTATTGGCAAAAAAGGGAGTTTCCAAGTACAAAGCCAAGTAAAGCACCTGAAAACACCAATTAATTTTCTTGTCCAAAACTGATAATTCTTGTCCAAGCAGTCCGGCAGGCAGCAATATTAACAAACTAGTCGAGAATAAGAATAAAAAGACTATCAAGAGTCAAGACAACAACACTACACAATTCAACAAACTTGTGCCCAACCCTAAAATATAGTTAGTTACAAACTAAAGTCTAGCTGCTAGTAGGAAGCTTTGCAATTTGCAGCAACCAAAAGATTTAAAAACCCAACAAAACATTATTGTACAACCTCCAGTGCAATAGCTCCCAAGTTTCAAGTTCCAACAGATAGCAACCAAGAAAATAACAAAACATTGATGTGCCTGCGAGAAAATAGAACTCTTTAGACAAATGATCTACATTTCATAATAAAATATATAAAACTATCAAGCAAGTTATGTAAATAAGTTATTTACTTACCCGTTACCAGTTACCACGCATCACTAGTTGATAGTTGAACTTACAAGTTGCAACTATATATCAATAATATTAGATTCAGTTCCACTACAAGCAAAATCTAAAAAAATATGAAAGAATTTGTTAGTTGTTAAGAAACATAAGTAAGAAAATTATTTTCAAGATAATTAATACAAATACCAAATTATTACCAAGTTCAAGTTGCTCAAGATACTCTAAATCTTCCTCATTATTGATTGAAAAAGGCTCACTTCTAAGCCAATCTTGAACACAAATAAGAGATTGCACAAGTTTATGAGTTAATGAACTCCTAAAGGGATCAAAAACATGACCTCATGTGCTGAATGCACATTTTGATGCGACATTTGAAATTGGAATGGCTAACACATCACGAACCATCTCCGCGAGAATAGGAAATCTCGGCTCATGAACTTTCCACCACATTAATATATGAAATTCATCACTATCTAGCTCAATATCTTCAGCAAGATATCTTCCCAATTTTGATTTACTACCTGAACTTCCACTAACTTCTTTATGCTTCTCAAATTGTTGTTTCGTTCTCATTCTTCCTCTATTTACAAAGTTGTCACAACCACTCACATTAGATATACGTGAAGTGGGTGAAGATGGTACATGTGAAGAGATTTTTGAGGATTTCTTAACATAATAATCAAATAATTTTTTTATGTATTTTTTCACTTCTGAACATAGCTTGTCCCCTACTTCTTTTCCAAACATATCCACAATTGCAAATGGAACATAATCAAGCTTGTTAAGGGGATCCAACACAGATGAAATAATGATCATCTCGTTCATTTTATGTGGTTCACCCCAATACTTTTTGAACTTTTCATTCATACTTTTTGCCATTTCTTTCAAATTACCATCTTCATTTTTCATCATCTCTTTCAAAATAAGATTAAGTTCAGCAATTTCAACAAAGTGTGTATTGCTAGTGACATAATTAGAACCAAAGACCTTCAAAGTAAGAATATAAAAAGTTTCAAGAAATTTCACCATTGACCTCACATTTTTTCAGTCAGCACTTGTAAGAATATCACTTGTAAGAATATTTGCACTGGTTCCATCTTCATCTTCAGAAGAAACAAAACCTAAGGTACGAAGATGATTCAAGTATCCAAATTATAAAAACTATATCTTTCAAATGTATCCTCAAAATGTTGTGCTACATCAAGCATCGAATATGTAGAGTTCCACCTAGTAGGAACATCTAAACACAATGATTTCTTACAAGTTATCAATTGAGATTCATAACATTCTTTGAACTTTCTAAGTCTTGCGGGAGATTGTATAATGTACTTCACGGCTTGTCTCACTAGCTTGACAGACTTACCAATTTCCTTCAACCCATCTTGCACAATAAGATTAAGGATATGTGTCATACACCTAACATGAAGATTGTCACCATCCATAATGTTAGTTCCCCTATTACTCAACTGTTTAGACTTTTCTTTCACAGTAGCATCATTAGAACTAGCATTATCAATTATAATAGTAAACACATTATCCAAACCCCATTCAAGTAAACAATTAGTAATGCAAGCCGCCATATCCCCACCCTTATGACTAGAAATAGGACAAAAATTTATTATTTTTTTATACAAAGTCCAATTTCTATTTATAAAGTGGGCTGTCAAACACATATAGTTGATTTTTTGTATAAAGGTCCAAGTATCTGTCGTAAGACAAACTGTTGGACGTGTTTCTTTGAAAACCTTCTTCAAAAGTTGTCTTTCTTCAAGGTATAGTTCATAACAATCTCTCGTCACGGTTCTACGAGAAGGAATATGAAATTGTGGCACTGTTACTCTCATGAAGTTTTTAAAACTCTCTTTCTCAACAAAACTAAATGGTAGCTCGTCAACAATTATCATTTTGGCTAAAGCTCTACTACTTAGTGCTTTGGTCATATTAGATTTTGACCTTTATCTACGGTGTCACGAGGAAATTTTGGACATATTATCATATGATTATTCAATGACGACATAACATTACTTGATGTAGAAGCTGCATAAGGTTTCTCACAATACTTGCATTTGGCTTTCCTAGCTCCACTTTCATCAATGAACTTGTCAAAATGCTTTCAACAAGTAGCTCTAGGTTCTTTGATTTTTTTTTATATTTGATGTATCAACATCAACTTCAATCTTTTTGGGAGATGAGGTGTTAGGTATGCTGTCATTTGAAGCTCCACTTTCACTTATCCTACTTCTAATTTGCGTCATTCGTAAAAAAAGTGAAACAAACAAGAATAACAGCAATCAGAAAGAACCAGACCACAGTATATTACAGTTCACAAATCACACAAATTATCACAAAGTTGCATCACTACAATCTTATATTTGAAATTGAAATGGTCATATTCTTTTGCATATTCCCAGAAGAGGTATTGAAACAAGTGCAGGACACTCCTCTTTATATTTGGGGACACTGACAATATATACAAACAAATGAACCATTCACCACTAATCTATATGTATCAATCTTCAAAATCAGCTAAACATTTCAATTAAGACTAAAAATATCTAGTTTGAGAACTTTACATAGTTACCCAAAAAAGAATTTGAGTGCATTTAACATTTTTTTTTCTAAAATTCTACAATCCACATAAGCAAGTAAGACTAAAAATATCCAGTTTTTATTTTATTTTTTTAATTAGATGTTTAGTTTACCAATTTCATGTCTTTTGAAATTTGGCAAGTTGAGTGGGCAAGCACAACAGTACAGCTCCTGCATTCAGAATGGAGTGGCGGACTAGCAGTGCACCTTTTTAACGTCACCTTGCAAATACACTCCCATTTGTACCCTCCTCAAAATTCAAAAATCTATCTAATAGTCCTAGATCTGACGGAAGCAATTCTTTTCTATTTCATGTCCAACGATATATATATACACACACACACTTCATCAAAAAATCATGCAAATAGAAAAGAGTATATATAGCAAAGTGCTTATCCAACCAAAATTTCAGCAATTTTGTGATAAATTTCATGCATATAGATAAACATCAACAATCGACAGATTTTAGAACCCAAAAAAATGAAAAACGTACATGAAATTAAAGCAGAGCGACGACAAGGAGATCGATGATTGTTTAGATTCTCAAGTCTGCAACCAATTCAGCAATTTTGGGATCGCAAATTCAAGTTTGAGAGTTACGACTTACGGTGGTCTATTGGGAGCACCATCCCAAATGGATCCTACAGTGCGCGATTCAGATTTAGTCAGGAGTCTAATGCGAATTTGAGACACCAAATAGGAAAAAAAAAGTCATATAAAAGAACAAGATGTTCTGCATTTCTGTTACCAAGATCATGGATCCACACATATTTTTAAAAGCTTAAGTACTATACTATATACTATTAAAAAGATAGGACGAAAAAGAAGACTTTCTATCTCTTTGAATTATTGCATCACAAATAGTATAGCTGCCATAATAGTTTATTCTTTTGCTTAGCTTCCTGCCTCTATCCAACAAATAAAGTATACCAGCTACTCAGGTTTTAGTGTGTTTTAGTTATTATATGTGCTTAGACTTTCTATCTCTTTGTTTTAGTGTCACTTAGCTTAGCTTCTGAAAGCTCAGCAAATTATCAATACTCATCTCCTCCACCACCAGTGCATGCCTATCCATCACCACCCCACCATCCAGTGTATAAGTCTCCTCCACCACACCATCACCATCCCATTTACAAGTCTCCACCACCACCCAAGGACCCACACTACCCTCCAAACACCCCAGTTTACAAGTCTCCTCCATCACACCATCACCATCCCGTTTACAAGTCTCCACCATCACCCAAGGACCCACACTACCCTCCACACACCCCAGTTTACAAGTCACCACCACCACTAACTCCGGTTTACAAGTCTCCACCACCACCCAAAGAGCCACACTACCCACCACATACCCCAGTGTACAAGTCTCCACCACCACCAACTCCAGTGTACAAGTCGCCACCACCACCCAAAGAGCCACACTACCCACCACATACCCCAGTGTACAAGTCTCCACCACCACCAACTCCAGTGTACAAGTCGCCATCACCACCTAAGAGGCCATACCATCCTCCACCAACACCATATCATCCTACGCCAGTTTATAAGTCTCCACCACCACCAACTCCAGTTTACACGTCACCACCAAAGCCGTACCATCCTGTACCAGTATACAAGTCTCCACCACCCCCAACTCCCGTTTACAAATCCCCACCACCACCAGTGAAGCCATACCATTCTGCACCTGTATACAAGTCTCCACCCCCACCAACTCCCGTTTACAAGTCCCCACCACCACCAGTGAAGTCATACCATCCATCTCCAACACCATACCATCCTACACCAGTATACAAGTCCCCACCACCACCAACTCCTGTTTACAAGTCTCTACCACCACCAACTCCTGTTTACAAGTCTCTACCACCACCAGTGAAGCCATACCATCCCTCACCAACACCATACCACCCTACACCAGTATACAAGTCTCCACTACCACCAACTCCCATTTACAAGTCCCCACCACCACCAGTAAAGCCATACCATCCTTCACCAACACCATACCATCCTAAATCAGTATACAAGTCTCCACCACCACCAACTCCAGTCTACAAGTCTCCACCACCAACCCACTATGTTTACTCCTCTCCCCCTCCTCCCTACCATTACTAAGAAGTGACTTCATTATATCTGAGGTAATTAAGATGAACTTAAACCTTTAGAAACATATAACTAAAATGCAATGCAATAATAAGTTGCACAATTATTTCTTCATGCAAAACATTAATAAAAAGACTTATGTTTGTTTACTTCCTTTTTGGTTAGCTTCTTTTATATGTTCTCATTCACAATATTAAATTCTTATGCAGGAAAAGCAGAATGTTGAGCTGAAAGAAAGGCATTTTCCATTTTCAAGAGACAATGAAAAAAAGAAGAAAATTATAGTTATAGTAGTAAATAATAAGGCTTACAGAAGACGAAGTTCTTTTGTAGCTTCATGTTATCTAAGTTAGCGTCTTAGTGATATTGGTTTTGTACTTTATTTTTATATTTTACTTTAATGTCTTTGTGTATGTTTGCTCAGTTTCAATTTCCTTGCAAAATGCAGAGATTAATTATGAGATGAATAAAATAAGTTATTACTACTCCTATATATGTTTTAATTTCTCATCACAACATTACGTTTGTTTTCATTTTATGTGGTGATATTTTAAGTACTAAAATAAAGTTATTTAATTTTGATGTGAACACAAAATTTATAATTTTTCAAATAAAATTATATACATCTATATATATGAAACATCTACAAGTGGCTGCCATGTTAGCATACTATTGGAAAGTATTTGTTAGAATAACAAAATACTAAGTACTTCCTTCGTTTGAATATATATTATGTAGTTTGACTTAACACAAATTTTTAGAACAAAAAAAAACTTTTAACACTTATGATAATAGCATGCTCAAATAACCAACGAATCTCATATACTTATGGTTATAATTCAATCAAATTCGAGTATAATAGTCCATTTACGGTAATGAAATAAAAAATTATTTGATAATCACATAATTCGTTATCAGATTTTTGTAAGATAATATGATTTAAGAAGCTTAAACAAAATATTACTAGTACAATCTAAAATAATTTAAAGTAATATTTTAAAATTTCCACACATACGTATAAGATGACATCCACCCATTTTGACATCACCCACCTGCTACACGTCTCTAAAACTGATAAATAATGAGGTCTACTCTCAGTCAAAATTAAATGATTGTAGACCACATCCAGAGATGCCCAGAGTCAACAATTCGATCCTCCGCGTTTGCTATCTTCGTTTCTTCGATTCGATTTTATTAAACTTCGATTTGATTCTTTAATTTTATATTTTTAAATTTATGTGTACGGAATGTGAACCGAACTAATTCGTATAATTAAACTTCTTATAATTTTTCTTTTAAAAAATATAGTTTAAAATAAAAATTATATTTCAATAAAATTTAATAAAAAATTATTTAAATTGTTTGGGTGACTTTCTAAGTCAAATATCAATAGTTGAATGATTTTGTGGGTAAAATATTCAAATTGAGTGATTTTGAGATTATAAAAGAAAATTGAGCGATTTTATGTGAGAAGAAACCGGGGCTTAGTTGAGTGATTTTTTGTGAGAAAAATTCTTAGTTAAGTGACTTTGGTATTATAAAAAAAAAGTTGAGTGACTTCCTATAAAAATAACTACTAATTGAGTGACCATATAAAAAATTAACTCTTGTAAAATTAGAATTACAAAATTAAAAGTAAGTTTATTAATTTTAAAGATAAGGACATTATTAGTAAAATTCAAATTGATCTTGAGTAACCTGAAAAAGTTTATCTTTAGACTGAATGTGACGAGAATACTTGTCTTTAATAGAATATGAACAAAATGAACAAATGTTTGAAAGAGACAACAAGGTAAAAAAAAAAAAAAACACTTAATTTACCTCAGAGCCAGCTAAAAATGAATGGTAAAAAATAGATTCTAACTGATATAGTGAGAAACTTACTAATTTTTTTTGTAAAAATAGCTAGTGAACATTTTTCAATAAAAAAAATAGGGATTTTTTAAATAATGAATAGACGATAACTCGTTTCTTAGACGTAAAATGTTAGGACATGTTAGCCTCACTCAGTTGAATAAATTGCTCACCAAGAACTTAATCATTGAATTTCCTAAAACAAAGTTAAAAAATGATTAAAAAAAAAATAAACGAAAGAGAATAGAAGATCTTTGACTGGTTAAGACAAATATTTGTCTAATATAAGTATGTCGGTAATCACATTGTAGATTAAGATCTGTAGTTGTTTATACATCCATATCCCTTAATCTTAGGACGATTAAAATTATTAATTTAGTTTAACTAATTAATGGGATCTTATAAATACATTAGTAATTTTACTTTTGTCGGTGATTTAGTTAATGCTAATACTTAATTGTTTTTTCAATTTAAATGTCAAAGTCGTTAGATGGAATCGTCCATGAAGATGGTCCCAGAGATCAATTATTGAATATTATCTTCTTTTTTTTTTTTTTTTAACTTTAAAAATTAAAGTGGAATTCAATTACTTTATAAATGTATTGACAACTTGGCAATAAATCATTGAAGTCCAGGAAGAACAAAAACCAACCTCAATTTAGATTAATTTAATTTTGTTAAAATAATAATGAGACAGCTATAATTCAGTATGTCATTACTATATATATTATTATCATCTATATTTTTAAAATATTACGTATTTTATCATTAATTAAAAATTTTGCTATATATTTTATATTTAGATATATATATTTTAGCTACCAGAGAGGCGAGCAAGAGCGACCAAGATTCGTACATAGGAACGGATCTAGTAATACCTAAGTGGTGTCACGACTCACTGGACACGACTTCATTGAAAAAATTTGCTAAATATGTATATAATTAAAATACAGCAGAAAGATTGAGATATATATACATTTTTGTGATAAATTTTGATTCAAAAGTATGTGTAGCGTAGATGGTTAGTGCAACAGACTTAAGTTCTAATATAGACAAGCTTACATTATTTTTATATATTTTTTCTTTATTTCTTCCATTGTTATTTCTTTTCTTCTTTTCCCTTTTATTTTTTCTTCTTTTGATATATATATATATAGCACTATTATTCTAATGAGATTATTTCAACACAAAAAATTATCCAGAAAAAGTTGAAATATTTTTTTTAAAATTTTTTGGAAAAGATAGTGTTATATGTGAATTGTGTTTTCTATATATATATATATATATATATAATACATTAAAAAGTGATTCACATATAATCTGGGATATCAGATACATGTAAGTGTGGTAAGTGAGATGGAACAAAGGCAAGGAAGGCAAGCGAGATTTGCTATGTATTCTAGATACATGCGAATTCACTTAAATACAATGTACCTATAACCACTAGCGAAGCTAGAATTTTTAATAAGGGGTTAAAATTTGAAGAACTAAACACACGGACTAACGGAAGGGGTTTCAACATCTACTATATATACATAAAAGTAATTTTAACCATGTATAAATAGTAATAATTTCCGCCTAAGGGGGTTCGGACGAACCCCCTAAAAGAAGGCTGGCTCCGCCCCTGTCTACAACTAATTACACCTAAATTTGACCACGTATTCGTGTATCTAAAGGCACCAAAATCTGATAAGATATATATAATATTACAAACTAGAGGATATCTAAGTAATTAACTTCCAAACTAGTGGAATTTATGTAAATTTTCTATTAATTTACATGCTCAGGATTAGCAAAAAGAGGAGGAAAACGAGTATAGTAATTTGTGGGAATGAAAGAAAATAGCAAGTATAATCATTATAGAAATTCGAGTTATGAGGACAATATTATATCAACGTAAAACTGAATTTAGATTATTGATTTCCTTTTCCATTTTATTTATATGTACATCTATGTATTTGTTGTTTTATTTTCCTTTTGCTAGTAATACACCATTTTGCTAAAATATTTACGACTCGATTAACTTTCTTGTAGAAATGTCAAACCTTCCAAGTAATAGTGCTTGATATATTGTGAATATGAGTAATGATGTTTTTCATTTTCCAAAGGATACCACTAAAGTAGATTTTTCTAACATTATGCATAAATTTTTATGCAAGAAAAACATTTTCAGTAATAAATCTACGAAACTTGTTATTTGATCCTCATAGATAATATTATGCAAAATATTATAAAATTTAGTATTAGTGCTTATGAAAACAATTTTGTTAGAACAATATATCTATTATACGTACAAAAAGTTCACATCGTTCTTTATCTTTAAAGATACAATATCCTAATTATTTCATAGTTATTGCATCTGTATTATTCATTGAGCATAATTTGAATAAATTTTCTTTTATCAGAATATTACCAATATAACTACTTTTCCTTGTTACTATTTCTTTGATTAACTGGGATTAGAGATGAGTGGCTATCATTATTAATCGGATGCATTTGACTCGGCACTAGGGCTGGGCGTTCGGTCAGTTCGGTTCGGTTTGTAAATTTCGATTCTGTTTTTCGGTTTTCGATTTGGCCTGTAAAACCAGACCAAATTGACATAAATTCGGTTTGGTTCGGTTCGGTTTATTTCGGTTTGGTTTTCGGTTTAACCAAATTTAACTAACAGTGGCCTGTGGCATACTGGCATATGGATAATTATAGTAAATTGAAAAAAAAAAGCTTCAAAAATGCAGGAATTGAAAAAAAAAAAAAAAAAGTCTTCAGAACAACTAACAAGTGCAAACTTCAGAAGTGCAAGTATTTAACAATAACTAAGTTTTAAAAGGAGAAGGTGGAATTGCCACAGCATGGGCATTCCAACATTTCTATTGGCAAAAAGAGAGTTTCCAAGTAGAAGCCAAGTAAAGAACAACAAACACCAGTTAATTTTTCTACCAAACAGCTTTCATCAATCACAAAATTACCATACAAATTAATAACTAATCCCACCACCTTCTTCAAATTAAACCTCGCAAAGAAACCACTCCAACAATTAACAAACCAGCAGACAAGTAAATTCCACCTCTTTCTATTTCTATCACATATAAACTACATTTAAAAGAAAAAGGTGGAATTGCCAAAACACGACCATTTAAACATCTCTATTGGCAAAAAAAGGGAGTTTTCAAGTACAAAGCCAAGTAAAGCACCTGAAAACACCAATTAATTTTCTTGTCCAAAATTGATAATTTTTGTTCAAGCAGTCCGGCAGGCAACAATATTAACAAACTAGTCGAGAATAAGAATAAAAAGACTATCAAGAGTCAAGACAACAACACTACACAATTCAACAAACTTGTGACCAACCCTAAAATATAGTTAGTTACAAACTAAACTCCTGCTGCCAGTAGGCAGCATTGCAATTTGCAGCAACCAAAAGATTTAAAAAACCAACAAAACATTGTTGTGCAACCTCCAGTGCAATAGCTCCCAAGTTCCAAGTTCCAACAGATAGCAACCAAGAAAATAACAAAACATTGATGTGCCTGCGAGAAAATAGAACTCTTTAGACAAATGATCTACATTTCATAATAAAATATATAAAACTATCAAGCAAGTTATGTAAATAAGTTCACTTACCCGTTACCAGTTACCACGCATCACTAGTTGATAGTTGAACCTACAAGTTGCAACTATATATCAATAATACTAGATTCAGTTCCACTACAAGCAAAATCTAAAAAAATATGAAAGAATTTGTTAGTTGTTAAGAAACACAAGTAAGAAAATTATTTTCAAGATAATTAATACAAATACCAAATTATTACCAAGTTCAAGTTGCTCAAGATACTCTAAATCTTCCTCAATATTAATTGGAAAAGGCTCACTTCTAAGCCAATCTTGAACAAAAATAAGAGATTGCACAAGTTTAGGAGTTAATGAACTCCTAAAGGGATCAAGAACACGACCTCCTGTGATGAATGCACATTCTAATTCGACACTTGAAATGGGAATGCCTAACACATCACGAACCATCTCCGCGAGAATAGGAAATCTCGGCTCATGAACTTTCCGCCACTTTAATATATGAAATTCATCACTATCTGGCTCAATATTTTCAGCAAGATATCTTTTCAATTTTGATTTACTACCTGAACTTCCACTAACTTCTTTATGCTTCTCAAATTGTTGTTTCGTTCTCATTCTTCCTCTATTTACAAAGTTGTCACAACCACTCACATTAGATATACGTGAAGTGGGTGAAAATGGTACATGTGAAGAGCTTTTTGAGTATATCTTAACATAATAATCAAACAATTTTTTTATGTATTTTTTCACTTCTAAACATAGCTTGTCCCCTGCTTCTTTTTCCAACATATCCACAATTGCAAATGGAACATAATCAAGCTTGTTACGGGAATCCAACACGGATGAAATAAAGATCATCTTGTTTATTTGATGTGGTTCACCCAATACTTTTTGAACTTTTCATTCATACTTTTTGCCATTTCTTTCAAATTACCATCTTCATTTTCCATCATCTCTTTCAAAATAAGATTAAGTTCAACAATTTCAATAAAGTGTGTATTGCTAGTGACATAATTAGAACCAAAGACCTTCAAAGTAAGTACATAAAAAATTTCAAGAAATTTCACCATTGACCTCACATTTTTCTAGTCAGCACTTGTAAGAATATTTGCACCAGTTCCATCTTCATCTTCAGAAGAAACAGAACCAAAGGTACGAAGATGATTCAAGTATCCAATATTATAAAAACTATATCTTTCAAATGCAAGCTCAAAATGTTGTGCTATATCAAGCATTGAATATGTAGAGTTCCACCTAGTAGGAACATCTAAGCACAATGATTTCTTACAAGTTATCAATTGAGATTCACAACAATCTTTGAACTTTCTAAGTCTTGCGGGAGATTGTATAATGTACTTCACGGCTTGTCTCACTAGCTTGACAGACTTATCAATTTCCTTCAACCCATCTTGCACAATAAGATTAAGGATATGTGTCTTACACCTCACATGAAGATTGTCACCATCCATAATGTTAGTTCCCCAATTACTCAATTGTTTAGACATTTTTTTCACAGTAACATCATTATAATTAGCATTATCAACTGTAATAGTAAACACATTATCCAAACCCCATTCAAGCAAACAATTAGTAATGCAAGCCGCCATATCCCCGCCCTTATGACTAGAAATAGGACAAAAATTTATTATTCTTTTATGCAAAGTCCAATTTCTATTTATAATGTGGGCTGTCAAACACATATAGTTGATTTTTTGTATAAAGGTCCAAGTATCTGTCGTAAGACAAACTATTGGACGTGCTTCTTTGAATACCTTCTTCAAAAGTTTTCTTTCTTCAAGGTATAGTTCATAACAATCTCTCGTCACGGTTCTATGAGAAGGAATATGAAATTGTGGCAGTGTAACTCTCATGAAGTTTTTAAAACCCTCTTTCTCAACAAAACTAAACGGTAGCTCGTCAACAGTTATCATTTTGGCTAAAGCTCTCCTACTTTGTGCTTGGTCAAATTTTCAAGTGCTAATTAGCCGTTGAAGATGGTAGAAAATTAATTAGATTTTGACCTTTATCTACGATGTCACAAGGAAATTTTGGACATATTCTCATATGATTATTCAATTACGACATACCATTACTCGATGTAGAAGCTGCATAAGGTTTCTCACAATACTTGCATTTGGCTTTTTTAGCTCCACTTTCATTAGTGAACTTGTCAAAATGCTTTCAACAAGTAGCTCTAGGTTCTATGATTTTTCTTTTATTTGAAGTATCAACATCAACTTCAACCTTTTTGGGAGATGAGGTGTTAGGTATGCTGTCATTTGAAGGTCCACTTTCACTTATCCTACTTCCAATTTGCGTCATTTATAAAAAAAAAAAAAAAAAAAAAAAAAAGTGAAACAAACAAGAATAACAGCAATCAGAAAGATACAGACCACAATACATTACAGTTCACAAATCACACAAATAATCACAAAGTTACATCACTACAATCTCATATTTGAAATTGAAATGGTCATATTCTTTTGCATATTCCCATAAGAGGTATTGAAACAAGTGCAGGACACTCATCTTTATAATGGGGACACTAACAGTATATACAAACAAATGAACTATTCACCACTAATCTATATGTATCAATCTTCAAGATCAGCTAAACATTTCAAGTAAGACTAAAAATATCTAGTTTTAGAACTTTACATAATTACCCAAAAAAGAATTTGAGTGCATTTAACATTTTTTAAAAAAAATTCTACAATCCACATAAGCAAGTAAGACTAAAAATATCTAGTTTTTATTTTATTTTTTTAATTAGATGTTTAGTTTACCAATTTCATGTTTTTTGAAATTTAGCAAGTTGAGTGGGCACGCACAACAGTACAGCTCCTGCATTCAGAATGGAGTGGTGGACTAGCAGTGCACCTTTTTTACGTCACCTTGCAAATACACTCCCATTTGTACTCTCCTCAAAATTCAAAAATCTATCTAGTAGTCCTAGATCTGACAAAAGCAATTCATTTCTATTTCATGTCCAACGATATCTATATCTATATATAGTATATATATATAAATATATATATACACACACACTTCATCCAAAAATCGTGCAAATAGAAAAGAGAATATATAGCAAAGTGCTTATCCAACCAGAATTTCAGCGATTTTGTGATAAATTTCATGTATATAGATAAACATCAACAATCAACAGATCTTAGAACGGAAAAAAATGAAAAGCATACCTGAAATTAAAGCAGAGCGACGACACGGAAATCGATGATTGTTTAGATTCTCAAGTCTGCAACCAATTCAGCGATTTTGTGATCTCAAATTCAAGTTTGAGAGTTACGACTTACAGTGGTCTACTAGTCTGTGCTAGGGAAATCTATTTAGGGATTTCTGATTGGAATTTGGGCCTAATTTGAATATGGGTTGACATTTAATTAAGGGGTACATATAATTTCGGTTTTTCAATTAATCGAATTTTTTAAGCTAAAAATCAAAAACCAGATCGAAAAACTGAAAAATTGAAAATCGAAACTGAAATCGACCAAAATAACTGAAAAACCGAAATCAAAATTTAAAAAAAATTGGTTCGATCGATTTTTTCTATTTTAACCATATTATGCCCAACCCTACTCGGCACACAAAAATTACTTTCTATAATTTAATATTAATTTTGTACACTCTTTCAAATAATTTTTAAATATAAAATAATATTATGGTAGATTTTAGGGGTGTCAAAATCAAGTGAATTTGTCAAACTCCCCTATTCCGTTCTTGATCAGATTTCATTTATTAACTTAACTTATTTCAACCCAATTTATTTTAATTCACATTAAAAAGTGAGTTGATGTGTAATTCACATTAGCTTATAAAAAAAAGTTTCTTTTAATTTGATATGTTATACATAGTGGCAAGAAAAAAAAAAAACTTATTCGGTACGAACAATTTACAAAAGAGCAGACAAACAATTAAACTTTAGTAAAAATTGGAGGGGTTAAATTATAAGCCGAATTTTAACTTAATTCAGTCCAATCCACTTCAATCCCAATAGCTAATAACCCATTCATTTATTAACTCAGCATAATTCAATCGGTTCAGATTCGGTTCAACTCTCCTATTTCAAACTTTTCGTAGATTTCAATCAATCAAAATTTGGACACCAAAACAATTCATTCATTTCATCCACCAAATTATTAAAAGTGGCACCATCTTAGCTACCCAGTTCATTGTATTAACCTAAAGCATTAAATTTAGGCAAAATTTGTTCAGTATTGGGACCTAAATATTTAACTTTCCAATTCCTTTAGGGGTAAATTTGATTGATTATAATGAGTGAATTATAGTATAAAAACTGAAATAATAATTAATTTTTTTGTAGATAATATTAAATTATTTTATCATGACTACATTTGGTTTTCATTGAATTGGAAATAAGATATATACCGTATAATATAGAAATTTTTACTTGATTAGTTGATTTTGTATTAATGAAATTTGAACAAATTTTAATTTTTAATTTTACCTTTGATTTCTTAAAGAACTTTTAGTTTGGTTGTATTATCATGGAATTAGCTAATTAATCTAGGATTGCTATCCCATATACAACTTTGGTACAATTATACAGAATTATGATATAATTAATTTCAAAATTACTTATATTCAGAAACAAAAATTTCAATCAAACGATAAATGATTGAATATTTTATCTCAGAATTAGTATTCTTATTATTAATAGTATACCAATTAACGAACCTAAATTTTGATTTAGTCACTCCGGTCCTTTTCTTTTAATCTTTTCACAAACCAACTACAGTTGGTTGCATTAACTATAAAGGCCATTTGCATTATTTTACATATCAATTAATATTATTAAACTAAATTTATCTTTAATTACTGATTTAAATGCATACATATTTTCTCACCAATATGACATATATAATTTAGGCTCATTAAAATTAAATGTTGCTTCATGTGGTGTGTTCAATTGATTAGACTATCACACCTTTGACATGTTCAAATATATTTTTCGCAAATGAGCAATGCTAAAATGTTTGAGATTAATGTTGTTGATGAATATTACACCCTCCTCGTAACGTTTTATTAGCTTGCATATGAATGTGAAATATTATTTTTACTTATTTATCGAATACTAAAAAATAAATAAGAAACTTATTTATGTGAGATAATATTTTCCTCCGTACCTAAAAAGTGCATTAATTTATGGAGCTATAATCGTGCAAAGTTGAGGCATCCACGCATTTTTTTGGTAAGATTATGTAAGAAGAAGACTTTCAATCTCTTTGAATTATTGCATCACAAACAGTATACCTGGCTTAATAATTTATTCATTTGCTTAGCTTGATGCCTCAATCCATCAAATTAATTAAAATAAACAAACTACAGTCAAATTGAGCCAACAACATGACAAAACCAAATCAAAATGCATAACTCTAGCATTTTACCTACATTAATAAAATCTTGGTAAGGATAATTGTCTAAATGAAAACTATATAAAGGGGTTTGAGTGAAGCTTAAGAGGACAACAACTTTCTCCTTTGTTTCAAATATGGAAAAAATGGCCTCTCTAGTTGCCACTCTTTTAGTGGTTTTAGTGTCACTTAGCTTAGCATCTGAAAGTTCAGCAAATTATCAATACTCATCTCCCACACCACCAAAGGAGCCATACCACCTTTCACCAACACCATATCATTCCGCACCAGTTTACAAATCTCCACCGCCGCCACCTCTGGTTTATAATTCTCCACCACCACCCAAAGAGCTATACTACCCTCCACACACTCCAGTGTACAAGTCGCCACCACCCCCGACACCGATTTTCAAGTCGCCACCACCACCCAAGGAGCCATACTACCCTCCACACACCTCAGTCTACAAGTCACCACCTCCACCAACTCCTGTTTACAAGTCACCACCACCTCCCAAGGAGCCATACTACCCTCCACATACCCCAACCTACAAGTCGCCACCTCCACCAACTCCCATTTACAAGTCACCACCACCTCCAAAGGAGCCATACTACCCTCCACACACACCAACCTACGAGTCGCCACCACCACCAAAGGAGCCATACAACCCTCCCCACACCCCAACCTACAAGTCGCTACCTCCACCAACTCCCGTTTAATAGTCACCACCACCTCCAAAAGAGCCATACTACCCTCCACACACACCAACCTACAAGTCGCCACCACCACCAAAGGAGCCATACTACCCTCCCCACACCCCAACCTACAAGTCGCCACCTCCACCAACTCCCGTTTACAAGTCACCACCTCCACCAACTCCCATTTACAAGTCACCACCACCTTCCAAGGAGCCATACTACCCTCCACACACACCAACCTACAAGTCGCCACCACCACCACCAAAGGAGCCATACTACCCTCCCCACACCCCAACCTACAAGTCGCCACCTCTACCAAAGGAGCCATACTACCCTCCCCACACCCCAACCTACAAGTCGCCACCTCCACCAACTCCCATTTACAAGTCACCACCACCTCCAAAAGAGCCATACTACCCTCCACACACACCAACCTACAAGTCGCCACCACCACCAAAGGAGCCATACTACCCTCCCCACACCCCAACCTACAAGTCGCCACCTCCACCAACTCCCGTTTACAAGTCACCACCACCTCCCAAGGAGCCATACTACCCTCCACACACACCAACCTACAAGTCGCCACCACCACCAAAGGAGCCGTACTACCCTCCCCACACCCCAACCTACAAGTCGCCACCTCCACCAACTCCCATTTACAAGTCACCACCACCTTCCAAGGAGCCATACTACCCTCCACACACACCAACCTACAAGTCGCCACCACCACCCAAGGAGCCATATTACCCTCCACACACCCCAACCTACAAGTCGCCACCTCCACCAACTCCCATTTACAAGTCACCACCAACACCCAAGGAGCCATACTACCCTCCACACACTCCAGTCTACAAGTCGCCACCACCACCAATTCCTGTCTACAACTCTCCTCCACCACCTTACTATCTTTACACCTCTCCCCCTCCTCCCTACCATTACTAAGAAGCCACTTCATTATATCGAGGTAATTAAGACAAACTAAAACTTTTAAAAATGATATGTCTAAAATGCAAAGCAATAAGTTGCACAATTTCCTCATGCAAATCATTAATATATAGACCTATGCTGTCTACTTCTTTTTGGTTAGCTTCTACTATATGTTCTCATCACAATAGTATATTCTTATGCAGGAAAATTAGAATGTTGAGCTGAAAGAAAGGTATTTTCCATTTACAAGAGACAATGAAAAAAAGAAGAAAGTTATATTATAGTAAATAATAAGGCCCACAGAAGGCGAAGTTCTTTTGTAGCTTCATCTTGTCTAAGTAAGCGATATTGTTTGTACTCTATTATTTATATTTGTATTTTTACTTTTATGTCTTTGTGTATGTTTACTCAGTTTCAATCTCCTTGCAAAATGCAGAGATTAATTATGAGATGAATAAAATAAGTTATTACTACTATATTACAGTTTTATGTTACTCTCTTCTCTCTACTCTCTTCGATCTTAATTAGTCCTTTTTTCTTATTTCGTCATCTTTATATCGATTCATTTAGGCGAGGCTCATCAATTAGACTAAATCAATCATTATATAGATAAAATTGATGACAAATTTAACGATACGTTACCATAGAATTTCACTAACAATTTAGAGAGGAATCTTAATACCAGTTGATTGATAACCTGAACTTTCACCTTATTAGTGAGGATTTGAATCCCCAATCCCGTCCTTCATTTCACATGCCTTTACACACAAATTATTTTTAAGAAAGAAGAAGTAACAATCAACATAAATATTATATCTAAAGTCATAATATGATACAACACAAATAGGCAACAATATAATAAAAACAAAAGTTACTCCCACGATGTCAACATTTCAAAATTGACAATGGCAAAGTATACGTACGTAGCATATAGCAATCAATCAGTAAATAAATTATTCCTAAAGTAGTCATGATCATCTTCATATACTATATTTGGTAAAATACTAAGATTAAGTCAATATAATTCAGTCTAGTGTTTGGTAATTAATTATAACAAATAGTGACAATATTAATTAATGGAAATTGGAGCAACAATGGTCAACGCATATTTTTTAATTTGGTTACCACTTTTTAATATCTTTAAAATAAAATTTATATATTTAAAAATTACAAAACTTATTATTATTTATATAATATAAAATATTTTAAAATATATTAGTATCTTATTAGAGAAAAGATTGTTTGATTTTCTGGAGTAATAGAGCCCGGGTGAGTTAGCTGATTAACTTGATAGTTTGATAAATTAATTAAAAAATTGGTCAAATAAAAAATGTTGATAAGCAAAAAAAGTCATAAGTTAGGAATGATTAATTTATCGTATATAACTAAATTGACATAAATAAGCAACTTAGCTTATAAACACTTTGATATTTACAAATACATAAATAAACTTTTCCTTTTATTTTTATAAATCAGTTTGATCAACTAGTAATAAATTGATTATGCATAAAATAAGTGGAGGTGTTCTAATTAAAAAAGACAAGGAAAAAGGTGCAGTATTGTGTACGATCGACCAAACATACATGAATTATTAATTATAATTACGCTAATTAGACAATTCTATCATATTATACAGCTGTCGATATTTGTTTAGATAATTAAATTATATATAATTCATTTAATTCAATCAAAGCTCTGACTTGTTAAATGTTAGGTATATGATATGATTAAAAAAAAAAATATATATATATATATATATATATATATCGACGTTTTCGTTTGAAATAGGCTAAAATAATCTCAAGTTGATTTTCACGCAACTAGTTAATCAAGACCTTATTTAAGATATTGATTAAGTTATTAGTTATTTAACTAATACAAATACATTAAATAACATATGGTTATTTAGAGAAAACTTCCATGCAAGTATAATAAGAAACTTCTTAAGAAATGGTCTCGAATTAGATAATTTGGATGGTGACTCTTTGTTAAAAAAATCGAATCAAGTCAAAATTTTATTGCTATTAATTGTGAATTACCATTTGTAGAAGGGGAGCATAACCTAGATACTAATTATGTACAAGATGAGTTTGTAAGATTTGTTCCCACTTGGTATTCGATATTCATATTGGAGCCTCAACTAAATTTAGATTTGCTCCAGAAAGTCCACATTGGGGGATAAAGTGCTCCCTAACAAAAGCAACGACTCTGTACCTAGAGAGACTCGAACTCGAGACCTCTAGTCAAGGAAAGGAAAGGATAAAGAAAGATTTTTCTTGATTAATCTCTTGTCCTGAAGCTTGTTGATACAAATTCAATTGTCATAAGAAGCTTAATCGAGCACTTATCGCCAGAAGTAAACAAAGCAATATAAGAGCAACCAAATTAGTGAACCTCTGATTATGATTCAAATAATTCAAGGCTTTAGAGAGAAGTTAGAAAGTTCAAGGATAGTTAATAACTAAATTTACGCCATTTCACTACGAATATTATTATATCGCTAATTCAATTACATAAATTTTGTGATAAAACCTTTTTAATCCAGACTTACGCGAATTTAAAGATAAATAATGATTTGTCATAAATGTTCAACAAAAGTAGCGAGAAAAATGATCATCATCAATATCCTCAATTTCGTGGTTAAAATTACCTAATAATTGACAACAATTAATTTTTATGGTGCATAAGAAAGCTTTGTAGACAAGACATTTTTGATGAAATTTATTTTTGAGGTTTGTTACAAGTTATCAACAAAATTAGGGATGAAACTGATTATATTATCACCAATATCTTCAAATTAGTGACTAAAATTATTTGATAATTGACGTCAATTCGTTATTTGGAAGTCCAGCCATTGTTTGTTTCAAAGCTAGTGAAAGTAGATAAAGTGGAAACTCTTTTTGTTCGTCTAATAAGTTCAATGCCTACTATGAAATATTGTAATAGTTCTACTTTTAGTCTCCACCCCAACTTCAGGCCTCGCAGCCACTATTCTGTAATGAAGCATATTAGCTATTAATATAATATCCTTGTTTATCAAAAAAAATAAAAAAGGAAAAGCTTTGTAGACAACATATTTGTTACAGAAGTTTATTTTTCATCACTAAAAATATGTGACTCATGTATGATGCATGCATTTGAGTACGAAATTATTTTTTGTCACAGAAAGTGCATAATTAATGATGAATTTTCGACCATAATTAAAAATTTCGTGACCAAAGATTTAATTATAAACTTAAAACCAAATTTAAAGATGATTAAATTTGTGATGTTGGTGCAAAATGCACGTATCAAACCCACCTTTAGGTCTAAGAAAATGGTGAGCACTTCTCAACAACAATTCTCCAACTGATTTCATCTCTTCCTCAATTAATTATGCAAATAATCAAAATATATTTTTTCCACTTGGTGTTCGTATTCCCTATTGAAATTCTAATTAAATCTGGATTGCAAATTGAAGGCCAGGGCCCATTTAAAGGTGATGTTTCGTACACGACTCATGCAGTAACAAAAGATTATAAGAAACCACCGCAATAATAATTCTTGGCTGGGTCACGACCCAGACCATCGTGATTGGCACCCACACTAACCCTCCGGTGGGAGAACCACTACTACAACTCAAACCAAGCAACTAAACCAAAAACAAAAGCATTTAAGTTACGGAAGCAAGCTAAATAGCTAAAGACTGAAGTTCCCATAAACTTCCAAAAGACCCAACAACCAAACAATGCGGAAAATACACCTAGAACCTGAAAGTCAATGTACCAAAACATCTAAAGTTCAACCATAAGTCTAAGGAAGAAGGGGTACAACCCCATACTAAACATAAGAAATCCTAATGCAATAGTCTAAGTCCGAAATGGTGGACATAGACGAAAGAGAACTCATGGCAACCCGGAAGAACTGGCTCACCCTTGAATTTGAACGATCACTGATCTTCTAACCGAAGTCTGTCAATAGCCGCCTGTAGATGCCCAGTACTCAACAAAGAAAGAGCAAGTGCAGTATCAGTACACAACCATGGTGTACTGGTAGGATCACGCGGCTATCCCACTAAGTTCAACATACATAAGCCAATACAACAATATAATCACACGCATATGTCGAACATATACAAGATTATCAACATTTACAAACAAGGTACAATTTTACATTTCTCAAGATACATAATTATATCAAATCATTGTTCTCTTATGGAACCCAAACCCAAACAATTAGCATATCGGAACATGGTACCCAGATCTAATGATTATGTCGGAACGCGGCAACCGATCCAAGTTAGTGTGTCGGAACGCAAAACCCGATCCCTTCAACAAGCCACAATCACAATCACAAGTACATTCTCATAATCATACAATCAAGTCATGATTCATGGCAATCATCATTCATATATCCTCATGTACAATTAATGTGATCAATAATGCAACAGTCACATATATACATATATTATAATGAAGCAAGAACAAAAATGCATCACACAATCATAGAATCACAACCATCACCTACCTCGAAACAAGCTTGAAATCCTAAGAAACTTGATCCTTCCCTTTTCGAATTCGTTCCTCTTGTTTTTGGTCTACAAACAATCCATATAATATGAGAATTAATAAACAATCACTAATTACTCGAACTACTAACAAATTTAACAACCCTAGGTCATACCCATGATCCCAATCTCCCAATTAGGGTTGTTTCCATCATAAATTTCAAATCAAAACCCTTCCTCATCGATAATTACCCATTAGATTACGTTCTATGGATCGAAAAACCGATTCGGGGAGTGAAAATCTTACCTTTAGCCTAAAGAATGGTGAAAAATTGTTAAGAAAATCCTTAGGTTCATTCCTTAGCTCTCAAGTTCAAAATTTGCAGAATAAAACGCTTTGGGGGTTTATTTACGACTTTAAGTCGCGTCTGGCCCACCACGGAGGCACCCACCCGCTACAATGGCCCCGCCCTGGCGGTAGAAATCCCACCCCAGCGGCTTGCACGAAACCAGTGAGTCGATTTGAGAATTCCAAACTCTCATTTCACAACACATCTTCGACCAACGACACTAAGAAACCACCCATTCACGCCAAGATCTGTTTCAGGAGTTCTACTCACCCGAATTCAATTCCGTAAAGTCGTATAGGTTTCTTAATGACTTATTTATCTACTCATGTAATCAAAACCATAATTAGATCACCCAATTGCTACCAGATTTCCCTAGACCTCACAGACTCCAATATTATCAAAATCTAGACTAGGTTGGGAAATTCCAAGTTACTATGAAAAATTTTCCAACCCAAAAATTTTCCCCATTGGCTTTTCTATAATGACGAAACCCGGTCGTTACAATAGATATCAATTTACCCATCACTCGTTCCCGAATGAAAAACTTAGAAAAATAAGCTAAGGAAGGAATGAAGTAGTATCTGAATCGACGAACAATTGGGGATAATTGTCTCGCATGTCCCTCTCGGTTTTCTTCGTAGCTTCTTCAATTGTACAATACTTCCATTGAACTTTTATGGACTTAATCTCCTTGGTCCTCAGCTTACGGACATCACGATCAAGAATTGCAATCAATTCCTCCTTATATTGAAGGTCTTTGTCTAACACAATTGAGTCCCATTTAATGATGTAATTCCTGTCACCATGATATCTCTTCAAAATGGATACATGAAATACCGGATGAACTCCATATAAATTAGGAGGTAAAGTCAATCTATAAGCCACTGGCTCTACACATTCAAGAACCTCAAAGGGACCAATGTATCGCGGACTTAGCTTGCCCTTCTTGTCAAAACTCATCACCCCTTTCATTGGTGATACCTTAAAAAGAACATTCTCAACAGTCCGAAAAATCATATCTCTTACCTTATGATACGTATACTTTTTATGTCTACTTTGGGCGACTAAGAGCTTAGCTTGAATACTCTTCACCATATCTTGAGCCTCATTCACTAAATCAACCCCCAAAGGTTTCACATCTCCAGCCTCAACCAATTCTATGGGTGATCTATATCTCCTCCCGTAAAGTGCCTCAAATGGTGCCATATCAATGCTGGTGTGATAACTATTATTATAGGAGAACTCACACATAGGGCTGGGCATAATATGGTTAAAACCGAAAAAATTGATCAAATCAATTTTTTTAAAATTTCAATTTCAGTTTTCTGGTTATTTCAGTCGGTTTTGGTTTTGATTTTTAATTTTTCAATTTTTCGATTCGATTTTTGGTTTTTCGCTTAAAAAATTTGGTTAGCCGAAAAATCGAAATTATATGTACCCCTTAATTAAATGTCAACCCATGCCCAGCCGACCCAAGTCCCAAATTCCAATCAGAAATCCCTAAATTGATTTTCCTAACACAGACCAGTAGACCACCGTAAGTCGTAACTCTCAAACTTGAATTTTCGATCACAAAATCGCCGAATTGGTTGCAGACTTGAGAATCTAAACAATCATCAATCTCCTTGTCATCGCCCTGCTTTAATTTCAGGTATGTTTTTTATTTTTTTCGTTCTGGAATCTGTCGATTGTTGATGTTTATCTATATACATGAAATTTATCACAAAATCGCTGAAATTCTGGTTGGATAAGCACTTTGCTATATATACTATTTTCTATTTGCACGATTTTTGGATAAAGTGTGTATATATATGTATATATATATCTATATTTATATATATACTATATATAGATATAGACATCGTTAGACATGAAATAGAAAAGAATTACTTTCATAAGATCTAGGACTATTAGATAGATTTTTGAATTTTGAGGAGAGTACAAATGGAAGTGTATCTACAAGGTGACATAAAAAAGGTGCACTGCTAGTCCGTCACTCCATTTTGAATGCAGGAGCTGAACTGTTGTGCTTGCCCACTCAACTTGCCAAATTTCAAAAAACATGAAATTGGTAAACTAAACGTCTAATTAAAAAAATAAAAAAAAAAAAACTAGATATTTTTAGTCATACTTGTTAAATGTTAAATGCACTTAAATTCCTTTTTGGGTAACTATGTAAAGTTCTCAAACTAGATATTTTTAGTCTTACTTGAAATGTTTAGCTGATTTTGAAGATTGATACATATAGATTATTGGTGAATGATTCATTTGTTTGTATATATTGTTAGTGTCCCAGTTAAAAAGAGGAGTGTCCTGCACTTGTTTCAATACCTCTTTTGAGAATATGCAAAAGAATATGACCATTTCAATTTCAAATATGAGATTGTAGTGATGCAACTTTGTGATTATTTGTGAGATTTGTGAACTGTAATATACTATGGTCTATGTCTTTCTGATTGCTGTTATTCTTGTTTGTTTCACTTTTTTTTTTTTTTTACAGATGACGCAAATTGGAAGTAGGATAAGTGAAAGTGGAGCTTCAAATGACAGCATACCTAACACCTCATCTCCCAATGAGGTTGAAGTTGATGTTGATACTTCAAATAAAAGAAGAATCATAGAACCTATGGCTACTTTTTGGAAGCATTTTGACAAGTTCACTGATGAAAGTGGAGCTAAGAAAGCCAAATGCAAGTATTGTGAGAAACATTATGCAACTTCTACATCAAATAATGGTACGTCGTCATTGAATAATCATATGAGAATATGTCCTAAATTTCCTCGTGACACCGTAGATAAAGGTCAAAATCTAATTAATTTTCCACCATCTTCAATAGGAGCAAAGGAAGGGGTAATTAGTACTTGGAAATTTGACCAAGCACAAAGTAGGAGAGCTTTAGCCAAAATGATAATTGTTGACGAGCTACCATTTAGTTTTGTTGAGAAAGAGGGTTTTAAAAACTTCATGAGAGTTACAGTGCCACAATTTTATATTCCTTCTCGTAGAATCGTGACGAGAGATTTTTATGAACTATACCTTGAAGAAATACAACTTTTGAATAAGGTTTTCAAAGAAGCACATCCAAGAGTTTTTCTTACGATAGATATTTGGACCTATATACAAAAAATCAACTACATGTGTTTGACAGCCCACTTTATAGATAGAAATTAGACTTTGTATAAAAGAATAATAATTGTTTATCCTATTTCTAGACATAAGGGCGGGGATATGGCGGCTTGCATTACTAATTGTTTGCTTGAATGGGTTTGAATAATGTGTTTACTATTACAGTTGATAATGCTAGTTCTAATGATGTTACTGTGAAAGAAATGTCTAAACAATTGAGTAATGGGGAACTAACATTATGGATGGTGACCATCTTCATGTGAGGTGTATGTCACATATCCTTAATCTTATTAAGCAAGATGGGTTGAAGGAAATTGGTAAGTCTGTCAAGATAGTGAGGCAAGCCGTGAAGTACATTATAAAATCTCCCGCAAGACTTAAAAAGTTCAAAGAATGTTGTGAATCTCAATTGATAACTTCTTAGAAATTATTGTGTTTAGATGTTCCTACTAGGTGGAACTCTACATATTCGATGTTTGATGTAGCACAACATTTTGAGCTTGCATTTGAAAGATATAGTTTTTATAATATTGGATACTTGAATCATCTTCGTACCTTTGGTTCTGTTTCTTCTGAAGATGAAGATAGAACTAGTGCAAATATTCTTACAAGTGATATTCTTACAAGTGCTGACTGGAAAAATATGAGGTCAATGGAGAAATTTCTTGAAACTTTTTATGTACTTACTTTGAAGGTCTCTTGTTCTAATTATGTCACTAGCAATACACACTTTGTTGAAATTGCTGAACTTAATCTTATTTTGAAAGAGATGATGGAAAATGAAGATGGTAATTTGAAAGAAATGGCAAAAAGTATGAATGAAAAGTTCAAAAAATATTGGGGTGAACCACATAAAATGAACAAGATGATCTTTATTTCATCCGTGTTGGATACCCGTAACAAGCTTGATTATGTTCCATTTGCAATTGTGGATATGTTTGGAAAAGAAGTACGGGACAAGCTATGTTCAGAAATGAAAAAATACATGAAAAAATTATTTGATTGTTATGTTAAGAAATCCTCAAAAAGCTCTTCACATATACCATCTTCACCCACTTCATCTAACAATTCATCAAGTATATCTAATGTGAGTAGTTGTGACAACTTTGTAAATAGAGGAAGAATGAGAACGAAACAACAATTTGAGAAGCATAAAGAAGTTAGTGGAAGTTCAAGTAGCAAATCAGAATTGGAAAGATATCTTGCTGAAGATATTGAGTCAGATGGTGATGAATTTGATATATTAATGTGGTGGAAAGTTCATGAGCCGAGATTTCCTATTCTCACGGAGATGGTTCGTGATGTGTTAGTCATTCTCATTTCAAGTGTCACATCAGAATGTGCATTCAGCACAGGAGGTCGTGTTCTTCATCCCTTTAGGAGTTCATTAACTCCTAAACTTGTGTAATCTTATTTGTGTTCAAGATTGGCTTAGAAGTGAGCCTTTTCCAATCAATATTAAACAAGATTTAGAGTATCTTGATCAACTTGAACTTGGTAAGAATTTGGTATTTGTAGGAATTATCTTGAAAATAATTTTCTTACTTATGTTTCTTAACAACTAACAAATTCTTTCATATTTTTTTGGATTTTGCTTGTAGTGGAACTGAATCTAGTATTATTGATATATGGTTGCAACTTGTAAGTTCAACTATCAACTAGTGATGCGTGGTAACTGGTAACGGGTAAGTAAAGAACTTATTTACATAACTTGCTTGATAGTTTTATATATTTTATTATGAAATGTAGATCATTTGTCTAAAGAGTTCTATTTTCTCGCAAGCACATTAATGTTTTATTATTTTCTTGGTTGCTATCTGTTGAAACTTGGAACTTGGGAACTATTGCATTGGAGGTTGCACAACAATGTTTTGTTGGTTTTCTAAATCTTTTGGTTGCTGCAAATTGCAATGCTGCCTACTGGCAACTAGACTGTAGTTTGTAACTAACTATATTTTAGGGCTGGGCACAAGTTTGTTAAATTGTGTAGTGTGGTTGTCTTGACTCTTGATAGTCTTTTTATTCTTATTCTCGACTAGTTTGTTAATATTGCTGCCTATTGGACTGCTTGCACTTCTGAAGTCTTCACTTGTTAGTTGTTCTGAAGCCTTTTTTTTTTTTTTCAATTCCTGCATTTTTTAAGCTTTTTTTTTCAATTTACTAAAATTATCCATATGCCAGTATGCCACAGGCCACTGCTAGTTAAATTTGGTTAAATCGAAATAAATTGAATTGAAATTATAATACCAAACCAAACCTAATTTAGTTCAGTTTGGTTTGGTTTCACTTTAGCCAAACCAAAAATCGAAAAACAGAACTGAAATTTACAAACCGAACCGAATCGAACCGACCGAACGCCCAGCCCTAGCCATGGATCTCTCTTGTTTAAGTCCATTCTTTTCGGACTCAGACTATTTGTTTAAGGTGTTTGTTTAGTTTTTGGGTTGTACCCCTTATTTTTAGACTCGTCGTTAGTAGAATTTTAACTTTCAGGTTCTAGGTGATGTTCTTCCGCATTAGTTTGGTTAGTTGTTTGTTAAAACCTTTGGAGTTTATGGGAAATCTATATAATTTCTGCATTAAACCTCCTTACGCATCTTTAAATGCCTTAGTTTTATTAAAATTTGTTTGTTTGGGTTGTAGTAATGGTTCTCCCATCGAAGGGTTTGTCTAGGTGTCAATCACGACAGTCTAGGCTCTGACAAAGTTGTAACTGCTTAAATGTCGTGAAATTTGTTGTGAAAAGAAAGTCATCACGAGATTACGTGCAAGGATCTAGATAAATTATGATGTGGTTCATAAGCGAGAAATTTGGACGTGCGTTGTAACCAACTGATAACCGTGTGAGAGTCTGGGTATATCCTAGGGATGAGGATGTTGTAGTGTTGAAGTAATGTACAGGGATTTTGGAGCATGTATCGTTGGGTTGACTCGAGGTAGGCAGTGATTATCCTAGGTAAGGGGATTGAGCACTTTAAAAATGAATGTGTTATAGCTGGGAACCTTTGGGGGAAATTGGGAAAGAAAATAAACCCAGAAAAATTATTGGCTGTTTCTATTATGTCTGCTGGGGTGGGATTTTTTCGCCAAGGCGAGATCGCTAGTGCGGGATTTCTCTCGCCAGAGCAGGACAGGGCAAGACAGAATCTCAGCCCTGTCTCCCCTGTTTTCCCCTAGTCATAAATTATGGATCCCAAATAGTACTCGAATTAACCCCCGTGATCTAATTCAATGTCCAGCAATCGAATATAAGTTATAAGGTGTGTTAAACTTGTAGACAACCTGGGCATATGAGGAGGAAGTCAGCGAGGCCGTGGAGGCCGAGGAAATGGTAATGTAGGTAGATGAGTAGTGCAGCCAGGCAAAAAGGTTGCCCGTCAAGAGGACAGAGCTCAATTTTATGTTTTTCCAGGTAAGACCGATCTTAAGGGTGTGTTGCAGTGGTCACAAGAGCTACTATTGTCTGTGCCCGGATGCCTATTATTTTGTGTGATTTGGATTCTGCTTATTCGTATGTGTCAGTTCAATTAACTTAGGATTTGATGTGGTTTATGATATACTTGACACACCATTCATATTTCTACCGCAGTTGAAGAGTTAGTCATAGTCACCCTTGTATATCTTATTTGTCCTGTTGTGTTTAGGGATTTTCAGAATTGGGTTGATTTGGTGATGCTGGATATGACTGACTTGATATAATATTAGGCATGACTTGGTTGTCCCCTTGTTATATCGGGCTTAAATGTAATACTATGTCAGTAACTTTAGAGATCCCCGATAGGGAAAGATTAGAGTGGGAAGGGGTGTACAAGCCTAAGATAGCTAAGATCATATGTTCCATTCGGGCTAGAAAACTGGCAGGGTAGGGTTTTTTGGCTTATTTGGCTCATGTTTGGGATATTGAGGTTGAGTCTCTCTTTATTGAGTCTATTCTTGTAGTATATGAGTTATAAGGAAGTGTTTCCTATGGATTTTATTGGTATTCCTCCATATAGAGATATAAATTTCTACATTGACTTGGAAACTGACATTTGCCCCATTTCTATCCCTCTATATCGTATGGATCCAACATAATTAAGAGAGCTTAAGTCTCAAATCCAAAAGCTTTTTGACAAAGGGTTTATCCGTCCTAGTGTTTCCAAGTACGGCGCTCCTATCCTATTTGTTGAAAAAAAGGAGGGTAGTATGAAGACTGATGATTTTATCTTAATCCATAAGGGAGTGGATTAATACTAGAAATACAAGTTTATGGATAAAGAAAGTTCCATTGAGTATATTTGGGTGAAGGAAATTGAATATTTTAGTAAAAAAGTGCGTATAAATTGGGTTAGTCCTCTGAATTGGATGAGTATACCTGAGTTTGAGGTGTCGTGGTGATAGTCAAGGCTAACTGAACGTAATGGTAATAAGAGTTCGTAAGGGATTATGTTATATGGTGGAAATTACAATTCAAATTTTTCATTGTAAGCCTACATTCGTGGTGATATATTTTGTCAAGATATTAATTGGAAATGTGAGAAATGATCAATTGTATCCGGTATTGAGCAGTTGAAAGGACTTACACCTGGGTTGAGTCGTAAAGTTTATTACTATTGATTGTTAAGTACCTAAGAAAGGTTTTCATGTAAAAGTATTGGTTTAGAGTGAGATAAATGGTCGGAGTGTTTATGATGGTTGCTAATGTTGTGAGTATGATTCACTAGCTATGCTCTAGTGTGTTTTTCACTTTTGTGGATCTCTAGTGGTAGATCAGGGGTATAAAATCCTGTGATGTTCTCTTGATTGAGTGAGAAGATTGAGAAGATTTTGTTATTTCAAATGACATAAGTGGTGTTTTCTTGGAGTTGTTAAAGTATTTCAGTGGTTCTACATGTACCACCTTGCTTATGAGAATTTATATAAGAGCTATCATGCGTATTTGTGGTTATCCGACAATCTTAATATTCCTTTAGTCGTCGAGGTCATGTATCGATTATGTGTGGTTGAATGTGGGGATCATTAGGTCAAATTCTACTATTCTTAAGAGGTAATCTACAATTACTATATCTAGCATTTCAATAGTGTTGTTAGAGGGGTTGTATGCTTGAACATATCACTCGATGAGTATCTGATTCCTAAAGATCAAATTTGTTATAACTTAAGCTCATGGGAATTTATGTTAAGGGATGGAGATATTGTTAAGAACTATGATTGTTTGGATATTATGAGTGTGTGTTGGTTGATTCAGGTTCACTTCTATTTGTAGCGAGTATTGACTTGGAATTTTATCATGCTTAAGTACTAAAAGATTCGTCCGAATGATTTTGTCAAGGTCCTTGATAACATGTTGTAGACGTGTGTACAATCAACTTTGGTGGTTGTTGGGAATCACCTTTGTTGTAGTTAAGTTTACATACAATAATATTTATCACTCGAGTATGAGATGACGTCATTGAGGCATTGTCTGGGAGGATATGTAGGTGTTCAATTGGTTAGTTTGAGGTTGAAGATGTGAAACCTTTGATAGTTGATTTGGTGAAAGATGTTCAGGGTAAGGTGAGAAGTATCCAATCTAAGTTTCTAGCAGCCCCATATTCGACAGAAAAAGCATGTGAGACAAGTATCCCCAGTTATTCAACGATTTAGATACTACTCTATTCTTGCTTTAGGCCTTTTCTCCTAGTTTGGCACTTGGGGACGAGTGATGGGTAAATTGGTATCTATTGTAACGATCTATTCCCATCGTTATAGAAAAGTCAATAGGGAAAGAATTGGAGCCAGAAAACTTTTGAGTAGTAACTTTGGATTTTCTAGTCTAGTCCAGATTTAGACAAAATCAGAGTCAATGAGGTCTAGGGAAATTTGGTAACAAATGAGAGATCTAATTATGATTTTGATCACATGAATAGATAGCTAAGACGTTAAGGAACCCGTACGACTTTACGGAATTGAATCCGGGTGAGTAGAACTTTCAAAACTGATCTTAGCGTGAATGCTATTTTCTGAGTGTCGTTGGTTAAAGGTGTGTTATGAAATGGGGGTGTTGGAATTATTAAAATATCTCACTGGTTTCGTCCAAGCCGCTGGGGTGGGATTTCTGTCCCCAGGACGGGGTCGCTATAGCAGGGTAAGGACTGTTGTGGCGGGTTCAACGCGACTTAAGGTCATAAATAAACCCCAAAACGGCTTTATTCTGCACTTTTCAACTTTGAGAGCTAAGGAATAACCCAGATGAGCTCTTGACCATTTTTTACTATTTTTGAGGCTAAAGGTAAGGTTTTAACTCTCTGAATTCTTTTTTTCGATCCGTAGAACATAGTTTCTTATGTAATTATCATTGGGGAAAGGTTTTGATCCAAAGTTAATGGTGGAAAAGGCCCTAATTTAGGTATTGGGATCTTGGGTTGGCCTAGGGTTGATTATAATTCGGGTAATTAGGCCTCGTTTATTGATCCTTGCGTTAATTGTATGTTTTTAGACCACGAATAAGCGAAAAGAATCCGAAAAAGAAAGATTCAAGTGCCTTAAGGGATTCAAGCTTGGATTCGAGGTAGGTGATGGTTGTGATTCTATGATTGCATGATGTATGTTTGTTCTTGTTTTATTATGATACATGTATGTATATGAATGTTGCATTATTGATCACACTTATTGTAAATGAGATAAATGAATGATGGTTACCATGAAATCATGACTTAAATGTATGATCTTGAGGATATACTTGTGATTGTGGTGTGTTGAATGGATCGATTACCATATTTCGATATAATTATTAGATCGGGTACCACGTTTAGGTATGCTAACTGTTTGGGTGTGGGTTCCATGAAAGGACCATTGAATTGGGTTCCGTGAGAGGACCATTGAATTGTGTTGTGTATCTTCTTATGATGAGTTCGTTCATATCTAATGATGATTGATATTGGAAGACGGTATGTTGCTCTAAATTGATATAACTGTGATATGTAAGAATCGTGAAGTTCTTCATTGTTCGTATATGTTGATGATATTGTATATGTTCGATATTTGCATATGATTATATTGTTATATTGACTAATGTATGTTACACTTATTGAGATAGCCGCATGATCCTACCAGTACACTGTGGTTGTTTACTAATACTGCACTTGCTTATTCTTTATTGAGTACATGGCATCTTCAGGCGGCTATGGATAAACCTCAACTAAGTGAGTATTGATCATGATCGGATTCAAGGGTGTGTCAGTTCTTTCAGGCTGCCATGGATTTCTTTTGTTTAAGCCCATTCTTTTCGGACTCAGACTATTTGTTTAAGGTGTTTGTTTAGTTTTGGGGTTGTACCCCTTGTTTTTAGACTTGTTGTTAGTAGAGTTTTGGTACAATGACTTTCAGGTTCTAGGGGTTTTTCTTCCGCATTTATTTGGTTAGTTGTTTGTTAAAACCTTTGGAGACAATAGTAGCTAGCTAGCCCCATAAAACTTCTAATTTCAATCATAGAACTTTGTCAAACCCAATTCTTAACCGCCTCAACATTTAACTGATGGTAAATAGACCTTAAATCAATCTTAGAGAAAACCGATGCACCTTGCAATTGGTCAAAAATGTCATCTATCTAAGGCAATGGATACTTGTTTTGAATGGTGATCCTATTCAACTATCGGTAGTCTATACACATCCTCTCTTGCTAGTGATGGTGTTACCGATGTTGTTGCTCTAGCTCGAACCATAGAGTGAAAGAGGAAAGATACCAATTTGTATCACCTAAATACCAATTGGATTCAAGTCATAGTACGAAGGAGTAGAAAGAAGTGAGTTTTTTCTAAAGTCCTATAGCCTCTCGAAGAAAAGTACGGACGTCATCGAACCGTTCCGCAAAATTCTACTAGACTAATTTTGGTACAATGAGATCAACGAACCTAGGACTCTGATACAAACTTTGTCACGATCCAGACTGTCGTGAGTGGCACTCACACTAACTCTCTGGTGGGAGAACCAAAACTATAGCCCAACTAATAACTTTTATGACCACTAAGGCATTTTAAGATACGGAAGCAGGTTTAAATGACTATAAAAATGGAGTCACCATAAACTCCAAGGTTTTAACAATTAACTAACCAAACTAATGCGGAAATTCAACCCCTAGAACCTGAAAGTCAATGTACCAAAACTCTACTAACGACAAGTCTAAAAACAAGAGGTACAACCCCGAAACTAAATAAACAAATAGTCTGAGTCCGAACAGAGTGAACTTAAACAAAAAAGATCCATGGAAGCCCGAAAGAAATGACTCACCCTTGAATCCGGCCACACTCAATAGTCACCTAGCTGAAGTCTATCAATAGCCGCCTGAAGATGTCCTGTACTCAACGAAGAACAAACAAGTGCAGTATCAGTACACAACCACAGTGTACTGGTAGGATCACGCGGCTATCCCAATAAGTGTAACATACACTAGTAAATACAACAATATAATCACGTGCACATATCGAACATATACAATATCATCAACATATACGAACAATGAACAACGTCACAATTCTCACATCTCACAGTTATATCAATTTAGAGCAACATATCGTCTTCCAATATCAATCGTCATTAGATATGAACGAACTCATCACAAGTAGATACACAACACAATTTAGTGGTCCTCTCACGGAACTCAATTCAATAGTCCTCTCATGGAACCCACACCAAACAGTTAGCATACCGGAACGTGGTATTCGATCCAATGATTATGTCAAAACGTGGCAATCGATCCCATAATTATACCGAAACGTGACAACTGATCCAAGTTGGTTGTGTCGGAATGTGGCAACCGATCCAAGTTAGTTATATCGGAACGTGGCAACCGATCTATTCAACACACCACAATCACAATCATAAGTATATCCTCAAGATCATACATTTAAGTCATGATTTCATGGTAACCATCATTCATCTATCTCATTTACAACAAGTGTGATCAACAATGCAACATTTATATACATACATGTATCATAATGAAACAAGAACAAACATACATCACACAATCATAGAATCACAACATCACCTATCTCGAAACAAGCTTGAAACCCTAAGAAACTTGATCCTTCCCTTTCTAGATTCGCTTGTTCTTGGTCTACAAACAATCAATATAATATAGGAATCAATAAACAATCACTAATTACCCGAATTACTAACAATTCTATGAACCCTAGATCAAACCCATGATCCCAATTATTCAATTTAGGGTTGTTTCCACCATAGAATCTATAACAAAACCCTCCCCCATCAATATTCACCTATTCTATTACGTTTTACGGATCAAAAAATAGATTCGGGGAGTGAAAAGCTTATATTTTCTCTCAAGAATGGTGAAAAATGAGTAGGAGTCGCCTGGGGTTCGTTCCTTAGCTCTAAAAGTCAAAAAATGCATAATAAGGTCGTTTAAGGGTTTATTTATGACTTTAAGTCGCGTTGAACCCGCCAGAGCGACACAAATCCCGCTAAAGCGGCTTGCACGGAACCAGTGAGCTATTTAAAGAATTCCAAGACCCCCATTTCACAGCACACCTCTAACCAACGACGATCAGAAAATACCCTTTACGCTAAGATCGATTGCCTGAATTCAATTTCGTAAAATCGTACGGGTTCTTTAACGAGTTATCTAACTACTCTTGTAATCAAAATCATAATTAGCTCACCTGGTTGTTACCAAATTTCCCTATACCTTCAAAACTCCGATTTCGTTCAAATTTGGACTAGGTTGGGAAAATCCAATTATTACAAAAAAGTTTTTCAGCCCCAAATTTTTTCCCCATTGGCTTTTCCATAACGACGAAAACATGTCGTTACATTATCATAACTTATAGACTTGATACACATATTATAAACTAGTTGATCAAAATATTAGGACCATTATTATTGTGCTTCTAAACATGAATTGTTTGGTTCTCATTCAGTCATTCCTATCTATCATACCATAAAATAAAGTCATGATTTTTTTTTCTACAAATTTTATTTTTCTAATATTCTCATATGATTACTATAGATATTTAGTTGGAGAAACTACATAATTAGATATACTTCACTGTCATATATACTATTATCATCTATACTTTTAAAATGTCATGTATTATATCATTAATTAAAATTTTTCTATCATATATTGAAAATATACACTTAGATATATGTATTTTTACTATCAGATACACTAAAATAGAATGTGAGACGAGCGAGATTGGGAGGAGGCAAACAATATTTTTTTATGAATCACATATACATGTGAATCACACTAAATACACTCTATACACATGCATCTGGTGTGATTCACATGTATATGAGATACCACATACATATGAGAGTGGCAAGCGAGATGGAATGATTCAAGGGAGGCGAACGAGATTTGTTATTTATCCCAAATACATATGAATCCACTTGGATACAATGTATCTAGAACAAAATTGACCCCATGTTTCCTAAAATACATGTATATGGACGCACAATATTATGATAAAATACGTAATATCGTAAACTAGAGTGTATCTAAGTAATTAGTTCATAAACTAGTGGAAATTTAAGTAAGTTTCTCAATTTAGTTTCGCACGAACCGTTATGTTATTACTAAAATTTAGTTTGACTTTATATATTCTCTGTTCAATTCATTAAGTAAGTAAATCTTGAGAAATCAATCCACATGGCAAGTTAATTAAATTTCGGCCATTATAAATAAGATCCGTATGACCGCTTATTGTTATAATCTATTGCAAGTTCTTCTGATTATTCGTATGTGAAGTCATCGCTCTTTGATTTTCTCTCTTATTTTTTGATTCAACAATGTACGTTTGTTTCATTTTTATTTTTAAAATTTAATTTAGAGTATTATAAAGCTACTATCAATTCAATAATCCAAACACCTTTATCATCAGTCGCCACCCAAATATTAAAAAATCATTGCACAACTTCTTTTACAAATCATGACCACTATTAACAACTTTAATTTTTTTTGAGTGATTATTTAGGTCTCAAATCAATGATAATTCAGAAAATCATTCAAACTTCGCAATCACGTCGAACAAGTATTAATTATTTATTTTTTACATAAATAAGTTTGATTACATGACCAGATTTTGTTTTATCGAAATAATTCTTGCAGAAAATTGTGTTTCTAATGTATAAATATTTTAAATTTAATGGAGATTTTATTTGCATTTACGTATACAAGAAAAAGTTCTGCAAATACATTTTTGTGATATCATAACTTTTTTTCTTTGTTTATTTAATGTATATGTCGGACTGGGTTTTTAAAATTTACCCTATCTAAAAGTGTAAGAGATATTAAATACATTTATTTTACTTTAGATTTTTTAAACGTACTTTTAAAGTCAAAAACATGAATGTTATCTAGTGCTATGTTCATACATTTTTTAATTTATTTTATGGGCTATTCATATATTTTTTCTATTTATATTTTTTGAAAAATTTATCCGGCAAACTATTGTGTGAACATCATGGAATACATCTTATTTTTATTTTACTTATATATATTTTAGGAGCATGCGTCATGAAGTTATTGACCTTGAAGCAGTTCCAGATTCATATGCACCTCCGGAGGTATGTTTCTTTGATGACCTATTTTTTCTAAAATTTTACTAGTTTTTTAGTTTATTATGTTAATTTATGTCCTTTTTTTAATTTTATTACTCATTTTTTGTATAGGAAAATAGTGCTAACCCCATTGGGTATTTTGTTCCTCCAATCCAGGAAATTTCATAATTGAATGATTTCATGGTTTTTTTAATATTTTCTTATTATTGTAATTATTATTATTATATTTCCTTATTTGAATTGTTAATGAATTATTAATATTTCTTTTACTATGAAATATTACTTAAAGCCTATTTTCTAATGTAAATAAATACAGGCTAGGTATGCACGCGATGATATGACAAGGACACATGATGAATCTTATTTTTCAAGAGTATATCTCATTCCTAATTTATTTTTAATAATTTAATTTGTCAAATTCTTGTTTTTAAGAAAAAACAATTTTATTCACTATATATAACAGATTAGAATAATAAAATAATATTTAATTTTCAATTTTAATGAAATTACTATAGAAAGAAGTTGTTGAGCAAGAAATTAAGAGGAAGAAAGAAGTTCCACGGGCGACCATGTAACATTCTTTTTTTTTGTTGATAAAACTAGAATATTTCTAGGAATTTAAAATTGATTTATTTGGTTTTTGAACAAAAATTATATATATATATATATATATATATATATATATATATATATATATATATATAGATATATATATACTACTAATTATGTGAAAACTTTTTAAAATATAATGAATTACAAATAAAAATAAAATCACGAATTTATTTTGTACGATATGAAAATATAATAAATTAGTTGTGAAAATATTAATAATAATTGTTGATTTAAATGTAGCCCTCTTGAAAATGGGTTGTATGATTCAATTTTTGCTCTTGCGTATGCTTAAGCCGAATTCAAGCTTTTGTAAGTCATTTTTTTTCTTAATACTTTTAATTTTTTAAAATTATAAGTCAAATAAAAATGAAATAGTTTCGTACGTATATTGATGTTAATTGATTTTTTAATTGTGCCGATTAAAATTGAAAGGAAGCCTCAAGGCGGCAACAAGGGCAAAAAGGTGATTGACTCGAGCAATTAAAGAATATTATGCTAAAGTTAAAGCTATTTTATCATAAATAAAAAATCACATGGCTCAGCAGATCATGTTTTTTCCCTTTCAATCTTTTCAATTTCATAAGGAGAAAGTGTTGAACTTCTTTATTCAAGTTTAGCTTTTGTTGTTTTAATTTGTTGTTGATTTCAAGTGATCCATTTTCTTGGTAAAACTCTTTAAGTTTGAAAAAAAACATCATGTTTCTTGTTTCAACATCCTTTATTATGATTTACTTTATTGTTGACAAATGTTTCCTTCATTTTAACTCATTTAATTTGTTGTAGCTATTAATTTTTTAGTTATTATTTTTTTTTTCTGATTTTGATTGGATATAAAAATCAAGTAAACATGACTTTTTAATTTTATAGTCTTACTCTAAATATATGTAAGGAATAGGGAGGGGGGAGGATTCTGGTGGAGGTGGGGTGGGGTGGGGTTGATAAAAATCAGGTATGGAAGGTGATGAAAAATAAAAAAAGAAAGAAGAAGAAGAAGAAGAAGAAGAAGACGACGATGATGCGGGTAGGGTGTGAAGAAGAAGAAGAGGCATGGGGTGGGGGTGAGCGGTAGGGTGGTACTGGAAGAAGATTTTTTGATTTTTTTTAAGTTTTATTTCTCATTAAACGCACTTCATTTATTTATTTTAATTTTTTTTACCACGTCAGGTTTAAGGGTAAATGTATTCGCTTTTAAATAATACATATGTGTAATACGTCACTATGATAGTTTAAATGTGTAACTAACTTTCGAGATAAATTCAGAAGTAAATTTAGGCCTTTTCCCTTCTTGTTTTTTGTATCTGAAACCAAAATAAACTCCTCTTTAATAGCTCATTTTGTTTGCTAAATAAGTGATACTAAATAATACAAGAAAAAAAATGTATAATTAGACATATATTCATACCATATTTACTAATTACATCTATACTTTCAAATAATTATCGACTATTCTACTATTTATTAATTAATAATTATGTAACAGATTTGAAGTCAGCTACAATGAGATACATTACTCTTTAAAATAACTTAAAATAAAGCTTTGTTCACTTAATTATATCCCTAAGTTACTTCTTCACTTTAAATCATATCACTTTCTTCTAAATCCTTCCCCTCCCACGTTTGTAGTTGCTTAAGATTTACGTATGATGTCTCCATCTTTTGTAAAGCGATACGATTTTCTGAAATTTCTGTCACGATCCAGACCATCGTGATTGGCACCCACACTAACCCTCCGGTGAGAGAACCATTTGTACTAATTAGCTAACCAACTTAATCAAAATACTAAAATATTTAAGAATACGAAAGCAGGTTTAAATGACTAAATACTGAAGTTTCAATAAACTTCCAAAAGATCTAACAACGAATTGCGAAAATTAATGCCTAGAACCTGAAAGTCAATGTACCAAAACATCTAACAACCCCAAACTAATGTACTAACAACTAGCTAGAAAGTCTAGGGGTGTGTTTGGTATGAAGGAAAACATTTTTCGGAAAATGTTTTCCAATTTTCTCATATTTGGTTGGGTTAAATGTTTTTCAAATCAACTCATTTTCCTCAAATTTAAGGAAAATGACTTCCCTTCAAAACTTAAGGAAAACGTTTTTCAAAACTCTCTTCCAAATTCAAATTACAATTACTTATTTTTTGAAAAAATCAATTTATTTTGTCCCTACCCTAAAACCAGACCCCTAACCACCACTCCACCCCCCACCCCACCCCACCCCCCCCCCCCCAAATAATTATTTTAAAGCTTGTTTTTAAATTCGATTTTTTTACCCCACCCTCACCCCTACCCCCACCCCCTCCCAAAAAAATATATTAAAAATTGTTTTTTAAAAGATATTTCTAATTTCAATTTTTTATTTTTTTACCCCCCACACACTACCCTCCCCCCCCCCCCCCGCATCAACCCCCCAACCCCCTTCAAAAAGAAAAGAAATTTAAGTTTGTTTTTTAAAAAATATTTTTAACTTCATAATTTCATTTTTTTCACCCTACCCTTGACCCCACCCCTACCAACCCCCACCCCAAAATAAGTTTGTTTTTAAAAAATATTTTCAATTTCAAAATTTTATTTTTTCACCCCTACCTTCGACCCCCCACGCACCCACCCCCTACCAGCCCCCCTACCACCCCAAAAAATATTTTAAGTTTGTTTTTCAAAAATATTTTCAATTTCAAAATTTCATTTTTTAACCCCTACCCAGCCCCCAACCCCCCTACCAGCACCCCCCTCCCCACCCCCAAAAAAAAAAATTTAAGTTTGTTTTTAAAAAATATTTTCAACTTCAAAATTTTATTTTTTCACCCCAACCCTCGACCCCACCACCCACGCCCTACCAGCCCCCATCCCCCCAAAAAAAATTTAAGTTTGTTTTCAAAAAATATTTTCAACTTCAAAATTTCAATTTTTCAACCCTACCCTCGACCCCCCCCCCACCCCACCCCTACCTCCCCACCCAAAAAAAAATTTAAGTTTGTTTTTAAAAAATATTTTCAATTTCAAAAATTATTTTCTACTCTAGTAAAAATAAAAGATATTTCTCAAAAATATTTTTCATTCATAAATCAAACACAGAAAATCTTTTCTGGAAAATATTTTCTATTCACCAACCAAACATGAGAAAATAAGTCAAGTTTTCCAAGAAAACATTTTCCATGGAAAACATTTTCCTTCATACCAAACATACCCTAAGTCTGAAATATGGACATAGACAGAAAGAGAACTCATGGCAGCCCAGAAGAACTGGTTCACCCTTGAATTCGAAGCGATCACTGATCTTCTAAGTGAAGTTTGTCAATAGCCACCTGAAGATGCCCTGTACTCAACAAAGAAAGAGCAAGTGCAGTATCAGTACACAACCACAGTGTACTGGTAGGATCACGCGGCTATCCCACTAAGTGCAACATACATACACCGAACATATACAATATCATCATCATTTTACGAACAACGAATAATTTCACGATTCTCAAATATCACAGGTATATCAAATCATTGGTCCTGTCATGAAACTCAAACCCAAACTGTTAGCATACCGAAATGTGGCACCTGATCCAATGATTATACCAGAACTTGGCGATCGATCCCATAATTATGTCGGAACGTGGCAACTGATCCAAATTAGTGTGTCGGAACGCAACACCCGATCCATTCAACAAGCCACAATCACAATCACAAAGTACATTCTCATAATCATACAATCAAGTCATGATTCATGACAATTCATCATTTATATATCCTCATTTACAATTAATGTGATGAATAACGCAACATTCGCATACATACATGAAGCAAGAACAAATATACATCACACAATCATAGAACCACAACCATCACATACCTCAAAACAATCTTGAAACCCTTAAGAAACTTGGTTCTTCCCTTTCCGGATTCGTTCCGCTTGTTCTTGGTCTACAAACAATCACAATAACACAAAAATCAATAAACAATCACTAATTACCCAAATTACTAACAATTCTATCAACCATAAATCATACACATGATCCCTATACCCAGATTAGGGCTTTTTCCACCATAATTCCCAGATCAAAACTCTTCCCCATCAATAATTACCCATTAGATTACGTTCTACAGATCGAAAAATGAATTCGGGGAGTGAAAACCTTACCTTTAGCCTTAAGAATGGTGGACAACTGTCAAGAAAATCCCTGGGTTCGTTCCTTAGCTCTCAAGTTCAAAAATTACAGAATAAAACGTTTTTGGGGTTTATTTTCGACTTTAAGTCGCGTCTGCCCCGCCATGGCGGTATGCACCCCACTACAGCGGCCCCGCCCTGGCCGCAGAATGCCACCTCAGCAGCTTGCACAGAACCAGTAAGCAAAATTAATAATTCCAAGACCTCATTTCACAACACACCTTCAACCAACGACACTCAGAAACTACCCATTCACGCTAAGATCAGTTTTGGGAGTTCTACTTGCTTGAATTCAATTCCGTAAAGTCGTACGGGTTCCTTAACAACTTATCTATCTACTCATGTGATCAAATTCATAATTAGATCACCTAATTGCTACCAGATTATCCTAGACCTCACAGACTCCGATTTCATCCAAACTTGGACTAGGTTGGAGAATCTCATGTTACTACAAAAAAGTTTTCCGGCCCAAAAATTTTCCCCATTGACTTTTCTATAACGACGGAACCCGTTTGTTACAATTTCTCAGACCCTTGTAGAAATTTTATCATATTTCTTTGATATCCGAATAAAATTAACTAAATGAGTAGTTAATATATCTTTTGTCTTCAAATCATAACTAAATATTCTTTAATATTTTTTCTTGATTAGTTAACTTTATTTTTATGTTTTTTTTTTTTTTGTTATTGTAAGGATTGTTTATAGTTCTCCAGTCAAATCTCCAATGCAACAAGAGATGATTGGTTCCTTATCAGCTTAGTAAATTGGAAAACCGCCAATATATCTTATTTTTACTGATCTAAAATTCAATTTCATCTAATAATCTCTTTTTGATGCAAAATATATTTTTCAAAATAATAGTAATTATTAAAATTAATGTTTATTAGTAGAAGCATATTTAGAGACTTTTAATTAATTTGAAATTTCTTAAATAAGATAAATAGAAAATATGCCATATAATAAAATTAAACCACAAAATATGGTGGACGATTTTACTTAAACATACTTTTATTGATTAAAAAGTATATTTTTTTTTTACTTTTTTTCTATTTATTTACTTTTTATTTAATTTTTAACATAAACTCACACCTCTTCATCTTTCATAACCTCTATACTTAATTAATACTTATTAGTAATATCTATAGCGTCCAACTTTATACCTTCAGAACCCTCATTTACTTAGGGGCCATTTGGTTACTGGATAAGGGCAAAGATTATACATGAATAATTTGGTTATTTATGTATTAATTTTATGTCATGTTTGGTTTGTAAATAGAATCAAAATTATTCATGTATAAATTTTATACAATGTTTGGTTGGTGTGTCTCCAAATGTTGTATAAAAGTTATTCATGTATTTATTTTATGTGGTGTTTGGTTGCATTTTTGTAATTTTACATAGCTAATGCTCACATAACTTATGAAGAAATCTATGTATAATTTTATGCAGGGTAGAAGGTGGAATAAGTTATGAGGGTATTAGTTATACATGAATTAAAATAATAAAATTACATATTTACCCTTAATTTGTTTACTTAATTATTTGTTTGTAAATAATAATGTATATTAATATTAATTCACAAGATTAAGAAATCATTTTTTTTTATATATAAAAAGGACTGGCCTAACTCAATTTTTTTTAGTTTCGTTATTGCCCCCCCCCCCCCTCCCCCAACCCAAAACAAACCCAGAACCGCCCCCCCGCCCCCCTCAAACCAACCCCGCGACCCGAACTGTTGCATTTCGTTATTTGTGCGCATCACACTATAGATTTCTGCTAACCGCCCCTCCCCCCCCCCCCCCTTTCCCCAACCACAACCCAAGAGGGCCTGTTGCATTTTATTTTGGATAGAAGCTTTATAATTTTTCGATTTAAAAACAAAAAGGTATATTAATACAATAAATTAAACAATCAAAAGTAATAATATATATATTAATATTTCTGCATAACTAAATCCTACATAAATAATACCTACATAATTAATATTTGTATAATTAATACCTACATAATCAATACATGCATAACTAATATCTACTAATACCTGCATAACTAATACCTACATAACCAATACCTACATAACTAATAGCTACATAACTAATACATACATAGCTAATACATGCATAACTAATACCTACATAACTAATATCTGCATAATTCTAACCAGTAACCAAACGACCCCTTAATGTTCAAGCTTGTGACATCTTAAAATCACATCAAAATAATATTTCTATCCAAATATATTTGTTTTGAGCTTAATTGTCCTCTACTTTAATTTTGTAGTGCAAAAGCTATCGATAAAGACTACTTTATGTAAATGTTTTTATTTCTATCAAGGAGGATACAAAATAAGATATATAAAAGATCAAAATTGATTTGGATTTTATAATATGAAATTATAAGAGCAAGATCATTAATAAAAGTTAGCGTAAAAAACAATTCTTGAAAAACGTTAAAATGTGTTGTGGATACACTTAGCGGCGGGAGATAATCGAAATTATTGTGAAGTTATTTTTAAATTTTCAATAAAATATCAATCATAAAAAATATAAGAAAAATTAATTAAGAGAAATCATTTTTGACATTTTGCATAAATTAGTAAAAAGTTAAAGACAAGCTAAGTTGATTATGTTAAGATACGATGCTAATTGTTTCTATTTTTTTAATATAAATTAGTAAAAAAGTTAAAGACAATCTAACTTGATTCTTTTAAGATACGATGCTAATTGTTACTATTTTCTAGTGGAACTAAATAAGCAAAAATGAAAAAATGAAAAAGAAAATAAGAAAAAAGGGAGAACCGAAAATAGTGGTGGAATTAATTCTTTTGATATATTTTTAAAATTTTTAAAAGACTAAAAGTCCCACTTTAAATTTTTTACAAAATATCAAAGGTGATCATATTTAATTTTGAGAACTCATTCAAATGGATAATAAAGTCATAAATTCTTAATTATTATATTATAACTAGCATAAAATAATAGCTACTATTCAACCCAAAAAAATAATAGATATTAGCCAGTGATAATTTAAGGATTTTTTTATTTTTTGATAAAATCAATTCATGAATCAAGTTAAATTACAAATTTAAGTGTTAAATTTTGTTATCAAATCTATTTGAATTTGAAAATTAAAAAAATTAAAATACTTTTTACACTGCGCGTAGCGCGGCTAAATTTACTTGTTAATTAGAAACGATATTAATCGACTTGTATAATCTTAACATTTTTAGCCTAGCGGTTTAGAAAGTATTTCAATCATGTAACGGAAATGTATGTACTTTGAAGTTATTGTCGGCGTATATTTAAAGTATAATAAGTGTATAAGGTATATACATTGAATATACCCATATTAATGAAGGTATAATAGAAAAATGAATATACTCAAAATGTAGGGTCTAAAAATTTACTTACTAATTAAATGTAGTTGTTCATTGTAAGTTCACATAATACCTAATAATATTGCATTTAAGAATCAAGTAATATGGATAGGCACATTGTTCATTATTTTGAGTTTTAGTTTTTTCCTTTAATTTAGACATTCAGTTGCTCATATATACATATTTTTAGTATAATATATATTATTTTGAAAATTTTATACTAATTAATATGGAACACACGTGTCCAAGAACTAGTAAGACAAAAATCACAAGTTAAGATTTCTACCATATGAATTCTAGCTTATTTTGTCTTTTGAGCTTAATTAAAAACAAGTGATTATAAGCACATTTTTAATCTATACAAACTCTAAAAAAATGCTTTCAAACACTCTCACCCATTTTATCCCCAACTTGTGCAGAAGACAGAAGATTCAACTCACTTAAATCAACCCAAACTACCCCATTTGCCACACTTCATTAGCTTCCATATTACAAAAATTCCAATTACACCAGCAAAAAAACACATTTCTAGGATAACGCTTAACAAATGCACAACAAAAAGAAAACTTGCAAACCTTAAATCATAGCATAATCCAAGTTTTAGAAGAACATAAAACTCAAATTGTACAGTCTCAGAAACTAAGCTTCACTGGCTGTTGAAGCGGGAAACTCCGCTTCAAAAACCAATAGAATGCATATTACTGTAACCATGGCTAGGGCGCGCCAACTGTTGAGCCAATTGTATAATTGCAGTTTCCAGTAACAGTACATAATAAATAAGTAAATTCAAACGGAGCAGTACATAAATAAAAAGCGGGTGGATATTATTTATCACTTCCCACGACCACCAAACCTCCGACCTGGAAACTTGGAGAACTGCAACCTCAAGTAGGTAGAATGGATGCCATCTTCATCCATTTTGTAACCTGACAAAATTCAACAGCAGATCAGACCACTTGTAAGATTAGTTAATAAGTAAACTATTAGCAATATCAATTTCTTTGTAAGTCGAGACAGTGGAAAATCACCTTGCAATGCCCTCAAGGCAATAGCTGCACACTCTGGATTAACGAAATCCACAAACCCAAGGATAAGAGGATCTTCAGCAGGCTGCAAAATGAAGTTTTTTTTTTATCAAAACATATATATATATACTATACTAATAGAAAAGGCATAAACATCAACTTACATATTTTGAGTCCCTTTTAACAAGTCTCACTTCTTTGTAGCCTATAAAAGGACGAAAAATATCTTGTTTAAGTGTAGTTAGGGAACAAGCAACAGATATATATATATTCAAAAATTAATAATAATTCATTCAAAGCCATCTCAAAGGATACGAGCTACTTCTCTTCTGGTGCTGTCTGAAGGAAGTCCCTCTATGTAGAGGGTGTTAGAAGCACCAAGAGGGAGAGTTAGTGTTTCACGAGGCCTCCGTCTTCTATCTGGTGCTAGCTCTGGCCCACAAGCCGATGGAAGGGGATCACGAGCACCAAGGGCAGGTATACTACCACCACCACCAGCTCTGGCTAGCTCTGGCCCACGAGCCAATGAAAGGGGATCACAAACACCAAGGGCAGGTTTACTACCACCACCACCTGCTCTGGCTAGCTCTGGCCCACGAGCCGATGAAAGGAGATCACGAACACCAAGGGCAGGTATACTACCACCACCTGCTCTGTCTAGCTTTGGCCCACGGAAAAATGTAGGAGCATTGTCAGCTTCAGTGATTACCAAACTCTGGAGATAACGATCATATGTTGATCCAATTGACTGTGTGTCCTTTACTCGAGGTACACCACGATCATCTGCTAATCCAATTGATTGTGTGTCCACTACTTGAGGTCCTTCACGATCATCATTCGTTCCTATGTAATTATGCACTTCATCATGAGCTGATGGCATCCCAGATTGTGGAATTTCTGGTACTGCAAAGAAATATGGTCAAAACAGATAACAAAGTGAATGCAGTATGTAACAATAACTGTAAATTGGTCAAACCTCAAGACATGCCCTTTCTAATTCTAAAAGTTAATATAACCATGATTTATTTGGCCATAAAGCTTAAGTAATTGATTAACCTAACTTCATAAGAGCCAAATCTTACCATTTCAAGATAATGCTCTACAAACCTCCAAGTCTCCTGATGTTTTTGTGTTTCACAGAGAAACTACATAAAAGGAGTTTTATTACCAGAAGACATGATAAGACAACCACTAGACACTTCAATGTTTTCAATCTGTCTATCTCCAACTGTACCGGAGTAAGGTGATGTACCACAAATTTACGGTACTTGTAATTCTTTAAACTCGGAGTTCTGTATGTCTTTTTGAGCATTTGTTAGTAGATTTGATGGTATTTTGTCTTTATATTGCAGGAAAATAGGTTTTGGCAATGGAGATTGAAGATATAGTGTTAGCAGTTGTTTTTGGGATTCCATGAGTCAATGTATGAGCCGTAGAAACTTCTACGAATCATAAAAGAGGAACTCGTAGAAAGGATCAACATATTTTGAAGACAAGTGTGGAGCTACGAGAGAGGACCACGAGCCGTAGATCCAGGCCCGTAGAAGACATCAGAGAGTTGAGCTCCAGTATTGGGACTAGAAGCGAGAAAACTAGACCGTACAATGGTCTACTAACTGTAGGCACCATCCGTAGAAAGGATCATGAGGATGTGATATGAAGACTGCTTCCACGGATGGACTCCACGACCCGTAGGAGAACCTACGGTCTGTAGATACTGGGTAATAGGAACTGTTGTCGAATCCTGTTTTCCTTAGTTTCCCTAGTTTATTTTATTTTGGATTAGATGTTTGTAAATACTTGAGAAAATGGCCAAATGACCCCCTAATCTATAATCGAATTTCCAACTACACACTTATACTTCATGGGGATCCTATTACCCCCCTAAGCTATTTTAAAGTGGAATTATTTCCTCTCTGAAATGTCATTACCAGGTATCTGTCTTGTGGTGAAATACACGCACTTGACACGTGTATTTCACCATTTAATGATTTTTTTAAAAACAAAAAGTTCTCCTCCTTCCCCTTTCTTTCTTCCCCAATCAACTATACTAAACACCATTTTTTACCTCAATAAATTTCTATATCTCTAACATTTTATAAAAACAAAAATTCAACTCACCTTTTCATCTACTCCGAATCTCTAGAGTCTAGAAGATAGTGGTCCCAATTATTCAAATCTTTCATCCAACTAATTCAACAATTTTTCCATATTTTTCTACATTTGGTTCGATTTTATTCCTTAGATAATTTCAGATACACATTAAATGGGTCGTGAACATTCGAGATCAGATTCATCCCGTGAAGATTCCACCGACAACTCAAAATAATCCCGGATGAGAAGATCAATTTGTAACACCAATTTGAGAAACCTCTCTCTCTCTTCCCCATTCTTTATTATTCCTCCCTCTAAAATTTTCATGATTAATTTATAATTTGAGTTTTTGATTGTGATTCTTCATGGATTTTAGGAGAACATGTAGGATCCTTCTTTTAAAATGTAGAAGAAATTGTTTTGTTTTAGTTTCTTTTATTAATTTTGAAAATATTTTTAAATATTCAATTACTTCACTTTGATTTTGTTACTCTTGAATCCATCACTTTAAAAAATATTAATTAATGGGTATGTTTTTTTAAAAAAATAAATTTAATTTGTTAGATATATTCTAAATAAGTTTATTGAAAAATTATTTATTCATTAAATGCATTTGTTGTTGATAATTTTTATTCCAAACATCCATTGAAAAAGCTTCAACAATAATAATGATGAAAAATGTATAATTGTATAGATAAATAAGAAGAAATAAAGAGAAGGAAAAAAAGAAAAATAGAAAAAAATGAAAATTAATAAAATAGGCAACTCACTCTCTCAAAGAGAGTGAAATACACTATCTATGCCAACTCAGCTCTTAAGGAGTTATTTATTCTATTTTTAAAGTAGTTCAGGGGGGTAATAGGACTCCCGCGGATAGGTATGTAGTTGGAAATCCGGTAATAGGTTGGAGGTTCATTTGGCCATTTTCTCTAAATACTTTTCCTATATTTATTTTCGAGGGTTCAGATTTTTGTGGTTGAGAATTAACTTGTGAACCACTTTTACATTTAATTCTTGAATCCTTTGGTTTATATGATATCATTGATCTTTATCATTACTCTGCAACTTCAATTCAAGATTCTGGAATTCAACTATTCTAATTATAAGTTCATGATTTATCTTAAGCAAATTAATATGAATTGTGATCACCCAAGTATGAGTAGCTAACTCCACAAGTAGGATTGTGGGAACCATGAGGAACTAACAAAGTAGACCTAAAAACTAGTAATTTTTGAATTGTATTCATGCATATATTGTTTTTCTCTTCACTTTGATTGCTTTTTAATGGAGGCCTGTGTTAGAACTCGCCTTATTTCTACTTGCCAGGCCAAGGGGATAATAAATGGGAATATAGATTATGCAACGGAGATTAGAGGCTACCAACCCCCATCTAATATCTTGAATGGACCAAAGGATAGCTACTCTAAGGTCAAGGGTAAGGGTTAGTAAAGCATACACTCATAGACGGACTAAGTTGTGTGGTGAAATTCACTTATTTGTGGTACCAACCATTTAGGTGATATCTTACTTACCGATCTTGCATGCTAAACACTATACAAGGTTACTACTATAAAGATTACTAAGTTAAGGACTTGTAGGGAAAAAAATACCCTAGTTTCATCTTTTGTTGATTCTTTCAAATCCTGCTTACTTTGACACTTGTTACTTAAAATCATTCAATTAATATTTTGTCACTTAAACCCCCCCCCCCCCTCTTTTAAGGAAATAACTCGACTAAAAGTACAATTAACAAACAATTAAGCTAAGTCTAGACCTCATTCCTCGTGGGATCGATCCTAACCTTTTTTAGGTTCTTTATTTGAACAATGACTGTTTTATACTTCTTTTGAAAGTGTTATTTGGGCATACTAAATTTTGGCAACGTTGTTGGGGAAGAAGGATTTTAGATTAGATTAATTGTGTAATTGTACTATTAGTTATTTTTTCCTAATTTACATTTTTATTTTTGTTTTTATTCATACATGTTAAGTTATAGTATATGTCAAATATGCAGAGTCAAGGCATTCATCTGATTCGGTTCAATCCTGAAATTCAAAAAGCTTTTCAGATTATGAATAGCACCGTTAAGCATCAAAATCTAGCAGATAACGTAGAACGAGTCGGAATGGAAGAAGAGATTGAGCATAAAAATCTTCCACATGGAGAAGAGGTACCCGGAAATAACCAAAACAACCAACTGATAGCGAGAAATCAATCTTTAACCATATAGAGACCACAAGGTGGTGTGTAGAACAACTATAGGGTTGATCATAATGCTATTGGGACGTCGGGTGTCATCGTGTTACCTCCACTACCAGTTGGATCAAAGTTCATTATCACTAGCAACTTTATGTAAATGCTTACAACTAGAAGATTATTCACTGCCTTACATCTGAAGATCCATATGCCCATCTTAGCAAAGTTGTCGGTGTTTGTCAAAGAAGTGTGGGTAGGCCATACTTAGATATGGATGTTATCGGGTTGCATCTATTCTCATTCTCACTAATTAGAGATGTAATTGTGTGACTATATGAGCATCCATACAACTCAATCACAACTTAGAATAAGATGCATCAGGCATTCATTGATAAGTACTTCTAGTTATCAAAGAAGTTGAGACTGAAGGATAAAATCGACAACTTCAAGTAGACACCTAGAGAGTCGATAAGTGCTGCATGGGAACGATTTACAGGCTACCTGAAAATTGTATCTAATCACGAAATAGATGATGAGTCACTTATGGAGATATTCTAAAGAGCATTATATGACAATGAAAAAGTAGTGGTGGACACTATCAGGGGAGGAACATTCATGAGAAACTCATTTGAGTAAGTTGTGAAGAAACTTGAAAAGGTTGCAAAATAAATAAAGGCTACTTTTGCAGAGATACTGAAACTTCAAGGAGTACTTTTGCAGTAAAGGCTAACCAACACTCAAATCAAACAACTGAGGATATGCGTCAAAAGGTGGCATAATTAAGAACGGATATTGGCTTGGTGTTGAAACATTTAGGGCATGGTGCAGAAAAGGTCAATGCGCTCAACTACCAAAATAGAGCACCACCAAGGGATGATTATATAGATGAAGAAGATGCTTACTATATGAATGATCAGACGGAGGTTTCCGAACCAACACTCAATCTTCTAATCAAGATTTTTGGCGCCAAGGTTAAGGGAATCAAGGTTGAAAGTACAATTGAGAGAATAATTTCAATTAATAAGGCTAATATAATTGTGACAACAACTACAATTGGGACAAAAACTACAATCAAGATAACAACTACAATCGAAAGGGGTACAATGACAAAAATTGGGGTTAAGATAGATAAGGTGATAAGGCAATGAAAGATAATAACAAAAACTAACAACAGTGGTGCATATGTTTCGCCAGGGAATAGAGATAGAGGATCAGGGTTTTCAAGACTTGAAGACATGATGGCCACAATGCTAAAAAAAAGTTCGACTCATCTGATAATAACTTCAAGGAATTATACAATGATCTATCAAGAGTGAGTCACAAAGTATAATCACGTAGTATATCTATCAAGCAGATCGAGCAGCAGTTGGGTCAGATTTCCTCATCCCTAAATCCATGACAGAAAGATACATTTTCGAGCAATACAATTTAAAATCTAAACAATAATAGGTATTGCATGGCAGTCACTACACAAGGTATAAAACAAACTATAGATCTTCCTATACCAATAAAGGTGTAAAGTTCAAAGGAACTTAAATATACTGAAGTTGAAAATGTAGGGGAACCAAAGGATCAAATCAAGGAAGAAAAGGAAACCAACCAATAGAAAATTTCCATGCCTAGACCTCCTCCCCATTTTTTCAAAGATAAGTCAAGAAAACTGAGGAAGGTAAATATCGCAAGTTCATCTCAATGCTGAAGAAACACTCAATCAACGTCCCTCTAATTGAATCTCTATAACAAATGTCGGGCTATGCAAAGTTCATAAAGGATCTAGTGACTAAGAAGAGGGCTGGTAGTTTTGAAGGGGATGATAAGTTGCTACACTATAATACCATAGCCTTCAGATCATTCGTGTAGAAGAAAGAGGATCCGGGATCTTTCATAATTCCATGTACAATTTTCGCATTATGTTTTGCTATAGCTCTGTGTGATTTTAATGCTAGCATAAACTTGATGCCTTTATATGTATTCAGAAAATTAGGTTTAGGATCCCCCAAACTGACTGCAATGTAGTTTTTTATAGTGGATCTCACCGTAAAGAAACCAATTGTTGATGTTCTAGTTAAGGTTAAAGCTTTCATATTCCCTGTGAACTTTGTGATTTTGGACTGCGAGGTTGATTTGAAGTACCCATCATCTTGGGGATACCATTCGTGGTAACTGGATGTGCTCTAGTTGATATAGAGAAAGGACAGATGAAGTTGAGGTTGAATATTGAAGAGGTAACTTTCAATATTTGTTAGTCGATAAAGCATCAAAGTGATCTCAAAGTGGTTTCCGTCATAAATTTGACTATTGAAAAGCTATTTGAAGTGCCAATTGAATAAAGACTAGGCGTCGAGGCGCTAGTGGCGGTGATTATGAATTTCGATAGAGAACAGTACATTGGGGAGTATGATCATATGGTAAATACACTTGATGGGTTGGGGAAGTTTAGTTATACACCAAAGAAACTAGATTTGGATCTGAAGAATAGAGAGACCCCACCTACGAAATCATCCATTAATGAACCTCCGAAGTTGGGAGTAAAAGTTCTCTCATCTCACTAAGGTATATGTTTCTGGGTCAAAATAATACTTTATCAGTCATCATTACTGTAGAATTAAACTGAATGGGAAGTAGAGGCATTGACATCTGTGTTGTACTTCAAGAGGGTGATTGGATGAACTATTACTGATATCGTAGGTATTCCACCGGGCATATGTTCTTGTACAATTCAACTCATGCCTGATTGTAAATCGATCATTGAGCTCCAAAAGAGACTAAATCCACCTATGTAAGAAGTCGTCAAGAGGGAAATTATTAAGTGGTTAGATGTTAGAGTGGTTTATCCAATTGCTGACATTAAATAGGTAAGTCATATTCAATGTGTGCTTAAGAAATGAGGAATCATTATGATTCCAAATGCAAAAAAAATAAAAAATGAATCCATTCCTATGAGACCAATCAATGGTTGGAAAATATGCATGGACTATCACAAGTTGAATGCATGGACATAGAAAGATCGTTTCATTCATGGATCAAATGTTAGATCGTCTTGCTAGTAAAAGGTATTATTTTTTACTTTTTTAGATGGGTATTAAAATTACAATCAGATTTCTATAGCCTCTAAATATCAACAGAATACCACATTTACTTGCCCATATGATACGTTTGCTTTCAAGAGGATGACATTCGAGTTGTGTAATACACCGGTGGTTTTTCAACATTGCATGATGTCCAACTTCTTAGATATGGTGGAAGACATAATTGAAGTTTTCATGGATGATTTTTATGTTATAAGAGACCGTTTGATGATTTTTTAACTCATCTAGTAATGTAGTAAAAAGATATGAAGAATGCAATCTGTGCTAAACTAGGAAAAGTGTCTCTTCATGGTGGAACAAGGAATAATTCTTGGTCATCGAATCACCAACAAAGACATTGAATTGATCGAGATAAAATCAAGATGATTGAAATTTTTTCCCCACCTATCTCCGTGAAGGGTGTTAAAAGCTTCTGGGATATGCTAATTTTTATCATAGATTTATCAAAGAACTCTAAGATCGCTCACCCATTATGCAAGTTTCTTAAGAAGGGGATGAAGTTTATTTTCGATGAGTCATGTCTAAAGGCGTTTGAGAGATTGAAAGAGAAGCTAATTTTTGTACCTATCATCATTTCACTGGATTGGAGACAACCATTCGAAGTTAGGTGCTATGCGAGTAGAGAGGTGTTTGCGTAGTGCTAAGGCAAAGACGTGAGAAGATTATTCATCTCATATATTATGCAAGCAAAGCTTTGAATATTGCTCAAACAAACTATACAACGACTAAACAAAAATTACTTGTTGTAGTCTTCACGTTTGAGAAGTTTAGATCCTATTTGTTTGGCACCAAAATCATTGTTCACACTGATCATGCAGCATTGAGGTGTTTTATAGAAACTAAGGATTCTAAGCCAAGATTGATCCATTGGGTACTATTATTGCAAAAATTTGATTTGGTGTCAAGGCATTCATCTGATGTCATTCAATCTTGAAATTCAAATAAAACATGGTCTACTAAAGGTACTGAAACTTCAAGGAGTACTTTTACAGTAAAGGCTAATCAACACTCAAACCAAGATATTGAGGATATGCGTCAAGAGATTTCAAAATTAAGAATGAAGGTTGCATTGGTGTTGAAATTTAGGGCAAGCCGCAGAAAAGGTCAATGCAGTCAACTACACAAATAGAGCTCCACCACAGATGATTCTGGTATGAAGAAGATACTTACTATATGAATGATTATATGGGAGGGTTTCATATCAACACCTAAGCTTTTAATCAGTATTCCTGATGCCAAGGTCAAAGAAATCAAGTTTGGAACTACATTGAGAGAATAATTTCAATTGATAAGGCCAATACATTCACGACAACTAATATAATCGGGATGGGAACTATAATTAAGCTAACAACTATAACCGAAATGGGTACAATGACCGAAATCAGGTTTAATATAGAGAAGTTGATTAGGCAAGGAAAGATAATAACAAAACATATATGAGTGGTGCATATGCTCCACTAGGAAATGGAGGTGGGGGATTAGGGTTTGCAATGCTTGAAGACATGATGGCCAAAATGATAAAAAGGTTCAACTCATCTGTAAATAATTTAAAGGAATTACACCTCGATTTATCAAGAGTGAGTCAGAAAGTAAAATAACATGCAACATTCACCAAGTAGATCGAGCAGCAGTTCGATCAGATTTTCTCGTCCCTAAATCTATAATAGAAAGGTACACTTCTGAGCAATATAGTCCAATGTTCAAATAATGATGGACATTACATGACAGTCACTACACGAGGAGGAAAATAAACCATAGATCCTCCAATTTCAAGAGAGGTGGAAAGTATATGGGAACCCAAAAAATACTGAAGTTGAACATGTGTGGGGAACCAAAGGATCAACTCGAGGAAAAAAAAGGAAGTCACTCAAAAGATAATTCCTATGCCTAGACCTCCTCTCCATTTTCCTCAAAGATAAGTCAAGAAAATCGAGGAAGGTAAATATCACAATTTCATCTCAATGTTGAAGCATCTTTCAATCAACGTTCATTTAATTGAAACTCTAGAAAAAATGTCAGGTTTACAAAATTCATGAAGGATCTAGTGATTGTGAAGAGGGATGCTAGTTTTGAAGGGACTGACATGTTGCAACATTATAGTGCCACAGCCACCAGATCATTCATGCAAAAGAAAGAGGATCCAGTAGCTTTCATAATTCCATGTACAATTGGCGCATTACGTTTTGCTAAAGCTCAATGTGATTTTGGTGCTAGCATAAACTCAATGCCTTTATCAATGTTCAAAAAGTTGGGTTTAGAAGTCCCCAAATTGATTGTAATGGGGCTACTTATGATAGATTGCACAGTAAATAAATAATTGGTGTCCTTCATAATGTTCTGGTTAAAGTTCAAGCTTTTATATTCCTTATGGACTTTGGGCTATTGTACTCTAAGGTTGATTTTGATATGTCTATCATCTTAAGGAGACCATTTCTAGCAGTCAGGTGTACTCTAGTTGATATAGAGAAAGGAGGGATGAAGTTCAAGTTGGATAATGAAGAGGTAACTTTCAACACCTATAAGTCAATAAAGCATCAAAAGTGATATCAAAGTGTTGCCTGTAGTAAACTTGACTATTGAAAAACAATTTAAAGTGTCCATTGAAGAAAGGCTAGGCTTCAAAGCGCTAGCAGCAGTGGTTATTAATTTTGATTGAGAACATATTAAGGAGTATGACCAGATGATAAATGCACTTTACGGGTTGGGAGGGTTTTGTTATGCACCAAACAAACTAGATCTGAATTTTAAGAATAGAGGGACCCCACCTACAAAATCATCCATTAATGAACCTCCGAAGTTGGAACTCAAAGCTCTCCCATCTTACTTGAGGTATGTGTTTTTGGGTCAAAACAATTTCAATCATCATCGCTACAGATTTAATCAAAGGGCATGTAGAAGCTTTGACGTCTATGTTGAGACGCTTCAAGAGGGTGAATGGATGGACTATTATTTACATCATAGGCATTTTATCGGGCATATGTTCTCATAAAATTCAACTCATTATTGATTGTAAATTAAGCATTGAGCACCAGATGAGACTAAATCTACCTATGTAAGAAGTCATCAAGAAGGAAATTATCAAGTGGTTAGATGCTAAAATGTTTTATCCGATTGCTGACAGAAAATGGGTAAGTCATGTCCATTGTGTGCCTAAAAATTAAGGAATCATTGTGGTTCCAAATGCAAAGAATGAGTTTATTCATATGAGTACAGGCACTGGTTGGAGAGTATGCATGGACTATCACTGATTGGAAAGTATGCATGGACTATCCCAATGTCGATTTAGATCATATTGCTAATAAAGGAGATATTGTTTTTTGGATAGCTATTCAGGCTACAATCAGATTGTTATAGTTTAACACTACTTTTCCTTGTCCACATGAGGCGTTTGCTTTCAAGAAGATATCACTCGGATTGTGCATAGCACCATTGAATTTTCAACATTTCATGATGTCCAGCTTCTCAAACATGGTGCAAGACACATTGAAATTTTCATGGATGATATATCTATTGTAGGAGACTCATTTGATGATTGTTTGACTCATCTAGGGGATGTAGTAAAAAAAATGTGAAGAATGCAATCTTGTGCTAAAGTGGGAAAAGAGTCACTTATTGATGAAAGAAGGCATAATCCTTGGTCATCAAATCTCGACCAAATGCATTGAAATGGATCGAGCTAAAATTGAGATGATTGAAAAATTGCCCCCACCTGTCTTCGTAAAGGGTGTTAAAAGAGTTTTGGAATATGCTGACTTTTATCACAGATTTATCAAAGATTTATTAAGATTGCTCACCCATTATGTAAGTTTCTTGAGAAGGAGATGAGGTTTGTTTTCGATGAGGCTTGTTTAAAGGCGTTTGAGGGATTGAAAAAGAAGCTATTTTTTGTACCTATCATCATTTTATCGAATTGAGGAAAATCGTTTGAAGTCATGCACAATGCGAGTGGGGTGGCGCTTGGAGTAGTGTTAGGGCAAAGACGTGAGAAGATTTTTCATCCCATATATTATACAAGCAAAGCTCTGAATGTTGCTCAAAGAAACTACATAGTGACTAAACAAGAATTGTTTGTTGTAGTCTTCGCATTTGAGAAGTTTAGATCCTATTTGCTTGGCACCAAAGTCATTGTGCACAATGATCATGCGGAATCGAGGTATCTTATGGCAAAGAAGGAAGCTAAGCAAAGACTAATTTGTTGAGTATTATTGTTGCAAGAATTTGATTTGGAGGTTAGAGACAGAAAAAATTTAGATTTTAGATTTTTATTATGTATTCAAAAATTTTCAAACAACTTCCAAGCAATAGTAGTATCAAATTTATTTTCGGACACTAATTAATTACTTTGAATATGAACGTTTGATAACGAAATAAAGAATGTATCAAATTCTAATCAAGTAAGAAGAACAAATGAAATATCAGAACATACCACATTTGTAATGCCCCTAAATCAATGGATGACAATAAGTAAGATGGTTTGGGTTGTAGGGAAAAAAAGTGCACAGCTACAAACTTAAAAGTAAAAAGGTTGAACATGGTGGTGCAGGGCTAAATAGGGTAGGGTAGGGTAGGGCAAGTTAAAAAATAGAAAAAATAAACAAAAGGATGGGTTGAATATGTAGCAAGCTAAGGCTACACTCACCCTGTTGTCATCCTTATTCAAAAAATTTAGATCATGGGCGGATCTAGGGGTGAGAGGGTGTTCACCTAAATCCCCTCGACAAAAGTTTACCAATATATATATATGGGAATTAATTTAATTCTAGGCACATATATATATATTTTGACTCCTCGAAACACCAGAGTAAAGGTTGGTTCAATGGTTCTATATTTACCTTAAGATTTCAAGTATAAATATTAGACACTACATTTACCATTTTCAAACCTCCTTAATGAAAATTCTAAATCAATCACTCACTTATACGTGAAAAAATGAATTTATTATTTAGTTCAATTGAATTCAGCTTCTCTACTCTTTCCAGAGTTCATAAAATCTAACTCATCCTACAAAAATATTTCCATCTAACTTTCCATGAATTTCTCTTCCTTCAAAATCTCATTAGTCATCAGTCTACAATTGAAACTATTTCAAATGTCTAAATGTAGTTCTCAATGACTGAAAAATCAAAAATGGTTTCAGGATTTCATAATTTTTAGCAATTTAAGTGATAATTACAATTCAATTTCAAAGCGACATGGACAATTAAATATAAAAAAATCATTTTGCCTCCTAACAAAATATAAGCTACCAAAAAAACACAAAATGTGTTCATACCATATTCAGGGTGCGGTTGATTGAACAATCCAGCAGATTGAGAAAGTTGCGGTTGACGATTCCAATAAGCATCCTCCATCTTTTCTTCTCTCTACACTTTAAAGAACAATTCACAATCAAAAAAGAAAACAAACTTGATATATAACACAGAGAGAAAAAAGGAATAAAGTAGAAACCTTGAAGAAAACCCTAGCTCCTGTATACACAATGCGGGGATTTAGATTTGTGAAATCAAATAGGGGGAGAAGCTTTGGCTTTATTGTTCTTTATCTGGTGTGCGTCAGGTGTAGCATTTGTATAATAGTACACCCAATAGTTATCTAACACGTAAGTCAAATAGACATCTCAAGATATTTATTTATTTATTACAAGAACACTATATTTTAACTTTTATTTGAAGTTAGATTGAATTAGATCAATTAAAAAATAGATATTCAGAAATTGTATATGAAAAATATTAAAAGTTGTGATTTGTCTTCAGTCAACTATTTAAAATAATATTGTTAAAAATTTATAAAATTCGGATCTCAAAAAGCAAAATGTATCACTTGAATCAGGACAAATAGATTTTACACTCTTTTTGGTCAACAAGGAAATATTTACAGAATTACATTTTAGTAGGGTACAACAAGAAGTACTATGTTTGAAACACAGTATTATACCAGCTCGAATAGTTAGAGCTATCAAAATGGGTTTGGTCATCTAGGCCAGCACAACCCAATCCTTGAATTAAATAGGGTTGGGCTTAATTTTTCAACCCATTTAGGAACGAGCAGGGGCAGAGCTACAGGCATCCAAGGATGGTCAACTGAACACCCTTCATAGGAAAATTACATCATATAGAGTGGTCAGATTCTGGATTTAAGGGATAAATAATTAATGTTGAACAACCTTGACATTAATTCTTCCGTGGCAGAGTGTTTGAACATGTTCATTTCTACTCCAGGTGCGCGAGTTCAAATCTAAGCGCACCACATTTTTTGTTGTGTTTTGCTCACACACCATTATTATTATCCTCAAGTTTCTTAATTATTAATATAACAATTTAAACAAAACCTCACACACCATTATTATGTTCCTCAAGTTTCTTAATTATTAATATAATAATTTTAATAATATAGAGTAACATATATGAATACATTATTTTAATTTTGAATATTTAGATATCATGTATTTCTAATTTTTATCTAGGATATAATGCACTTTCGAATGGTCAAAACAAAAAAGCCAACATTTTTACTTTAAAAATTTGTGTTTATATATGTTAACAACTTTAAACCCAAAGCTAAAATCAACACATGCGTTTTATCTTCTTCTTTTTTTAAGAAAAAAACATTTCTACCGGAGTGATTTATGTTTCGTAAAGTTAGATGCATTTGTTCTATCAATAGTTCACTCTAAAAACAATAATCATATATTTTTATCATAAAATATCAATGCATCAAAAAGAAAAAAAGTTGATTGTTTATATTTGATATTGACAAATGTTGAGATCGTTTATGGTAGAATCCCTAGGTTAAACAAATAACATTCAACTCTAAAAAAAATTCTTGAACACACTTGATGAAATTTCTGTCTCCACCACTGGAAACGAGGCTTTTTAGACCAGCCTCATTTTGCCAACTAGCCTCATAGGCCCAACCCGCAAGCCTCAGAGGCCAGCTTGTAGGCTGTGAATTTTTAAAAAAATTATTACATAGATATTTTAAGTTGTGTTTTATTTGTTAAGATTTTGTCAATAAATATTTTCAAAATATCAATATAAAATCAAGTCGAACTTCTTTGCATATCTTTTATATTTTAGGGTCGTTAGCCCACTAAATTTTTTTATTAGCCCAAGCTCATTACTCCATTATAACTATGAATTTATGACATCTTCTACTTTCTTGTTTTTATGCCTAACTTTTCACTTCTCCTTTATTGTCTTGTTTAGAAAAATAGTGATCATGTAATGTTTTTTGCTCGGATGAATCTTGTGAATGTTGTATCTTGGATATTATGTTTTTGTTTCGTAAATATTCACTGAAGTATGTGTAATTAATGAATGAATTTATGTATGTATTGATGTCGTGTTCATCAGACATCAACATTTGTACTCTTTCTAAGAGGCCAATATTGTCCATTGTTTGGTTGAAGGGTCAATCCGTCCCAACCGTGGCCGCATAGCGTTAGGTTGGGTTGCGATTTTATAAGCTTTTCTATTCCCGTCCCAACCCATTTTAACTCTTTAGCCAGTTAGGGTTGGGTTGGGACAACCTATTTTGACATCTCTACGTATAGTTAAATGAACTATCACTATGATCGTCATAGAAAAAGAATCATGAAATAATAATAGTGTTGTAACATAAGAAAGGATTGCTACAAGATAAAAGATCATGAATATGGATTAGTAAAACGATTATGTAACAAACAAAATAGATTTTTAACTTTATCAGCATCAGAGTTCTTCTAATAATTAGTGACGGTGAATAAAAGCAAAGTGATAGATTCAGAATAATCCATAGAGCATTTATGTTTTATTTACCATCTCATTGTACTTTTAGTATGTTTAGATTGAAAGCGGCTCACCAAATATGTATATGTCACAACCCAGACCGTCCTGATGGGCACCCACACTAACCCGCCAGTGGGAGAACCACTACTACAACCCAAACCAAACAACTAAACCAAAAACTAAAACATTTAAGGATATGAAAACATGAATAATATCTAAAATTGAAGCTCCCATAAACTTCCAAAAGATCTAACAACTAACAATACATGAAATTACACCTAGAACCAGAAAGTCAATACACCAAAACATCTAAAGTTCAACAAATCTAAACAAGAAGGGATACAACCCCAAACTAATGAACTAATAACTAACTAGAAAAGTCTAAGTCCAAAATGTAGATATAGACAAAAAGAGAACTTATGGCAGCCCGAAAGAATTGGCTCACCCTTGAATTCGAACGAGGTCACCGGTCTTCTAGACGAGGTCTGTCAATAGCCGCCTGAATATGCCCTGTACTCAACAAAAAATAAGAGCAAGTGCAGTATCAGTATATAACCACATTATACTGGTAGGATCCCACGGCTATCCCACTAAGTGTAACGTACATAAATCAATACAACAATATAATCACATGCATATATCGAACATATACAACATTATCACATGCTCAGCAGTATATATTTACAACAAGTCATTGGTTCTCTCATGGAATCCAAACTCAAACAATTAGCATGTCGGAACGCGGTACTTGATCCAAGAGTTATGCCCCAACGTGGCAACTGATCCCATATTTATGTCGGAACGTGGTAACTGATCCTAATTAGTTATATTTCGAAACGTGGCAACCGATCCATTCAACACACCACAATCACAAACACAAGTACATTCTCATAATCATACAATCGAGTCATGATTCAATGGCATTCGACAATCATATATCCTCATTTACAACAACTGTGATCAATAATACAACATTCTCATGCATACATGTATCATAATGAAGCAAGATAAACATACATCACACAATCATAGAATTACAACCATCACCTACCTCGAAAAAAGCTTGAAACCCTGAGAAACGTGATCTTTCCCTTTTCAGATTCATTCTGCTTGTTCTTGGTCTACAGACAATCAATGTAATATGAGAATCAATAAACAATCACCAATTACCCGAATTACTAACCATTCTATGAACCCTAGATGAAACCCATGACTTAAATTATCCAAATTAGGGTTGTTTTCACCATAGATTCTAGATCAAAACCCTCCCCCATTGATATTTACCCTTTAGATTACGTTCTACGGATCAAAAAATAGATTCGGGGAATTAAAATCTTGCCTTTAGCCACAAGAATGATGAAAAATGGTCAAGAATTCATATGGGGTTGTATCCTAGCTCTTAAAGTAAAAAAAAAACAAAATATAGATGTTTTGGGGTTTATTTACGACACAAGTTGCGTCGAACCCGCCAGAGTGGCGCCCATCGCGCCACAGCGGCCAAAACCCCCACCAAAGTGGCTTAGACGAAACAGTGAGATATTTAAAGAAATTCAAAAACCCCCATTTCACAACACACCTTTAACGCACGACACTCAAAAATACCCGTTCACGCCAAAGTCAGTTTCAGAAGTTCTACTCACCCGAATTTAATTCCATAAAGTCATACGGATTCCTTAACGCGTTAGCTATCTATTCATGTAATAAAAATCACATTTAAATCACTTAATTGCTACCAGATTTCCCTACACCTTAATGACTACGATTTTGTCCAAATCTAGGCTAGGTTGGAAAATTCCAAGTTACTATGAAAAGAAGTTTTCCGACCCAAAATTTTTCTCCGTTGACTTTTCAAAAATGACGGAATCCGGTCATTCCAATATATACCAATTTACCCATCACTCGTCCCCGAGTGACAACTTAGGAAAAATAAGCTAAGGAAAGAAAGAAGTAGTACCTGAATCGACGAATAATTAGGGATCTCTCATGTCCCTCTCGGTATCCCAAGTAGCTTCCTGAACTAGACGATGCTTCCATTGAACTTTCACAGACTTAATCTCCTTGGTCCTCAACTTTCGTACATCACGATCAAGAATTACAATCGGTTCTTCCTCATATTAGAGGTCTTTGTTTAGCACAATGAAATCCCATTTAAAGATGTAATCCCCGTCACCATGATATATCTTCAATATGGACATATGAAATACCGAATGAACACCCAATAGGTTAGAAGGTAGAGCATATTTATAAGCTACCGGTCCTATACATTCAAGAACCTCAAAGGGACCAATGTATCACGGACTTAGTTTATCCTTCTTGCCAAATCTCATCACCCCTTTCATGGGTGATACCTTAAGAAGAACATTCTCACCGGTTTAAAATGCCATGTCTCTTACCTTCTGATCCGCATATATCTTCTGTCTACTCTGGGCTGCTAGAAGCTTAGTTTGAATACTCCCCACCTTATCTTGAGCATTCTTTACTAAATCGACCCCCAATGGTTTCACATCTCCTGCCTCAAACCATCCTATGGGTGAACTACATCCCCTCCCATAGAGTGCCTTAAATGGTGCCATATTTATACTAGAGTAATAACTATTATTATAGGAGAACTCACACAAAAGTAAGAATTTATCTCAATTCCCTCCAAAATCAATCGCACATGCCCTCAATATGTCTTCTAAAACTTGAATAGTCCTCTCTGATTGTTCGTCTGTCTGTGGATGGAAGGTTGTACAGAAATTGAGTTATGTGCCCAATTCATCATGCAATTTCCTCTACAACTTGGATGTGAATTGGGTACCACGGTCTGAGATGATAGAAAGGGGCACCCCATGCAACTTCAATATCTCTTTCACATAAACTTTAGCCAATTGTTCAGCATTATAATTTATTCTGATTGGAATAAAATGGGTTGACTTAGTCAATCTATCAACCACTATCCAAATAGAATCAAACTTCCCCAAAGTCTTGAGAAGACCAACCACAAAATACATGGCCATACCTTTCCCCTTCCATTCCGAAATTGGCATTCTTTAAAGACAACCTGCAAGCCTTTGGTATTCGTACTTCACTTGTTAACAATTTTGACACTTAGCCATAAACTCCGCTATATCATTCTGCATGCCCGACCATCAATAAATTCACTTCAAATCTCGATACAGCTTGGTCACACCCGAATGAATAGAATATCGTGAATCATGAGATTCTGCCAATAATTTCTGAATCAAGTCATCTACTAGGTACAGAGATTCTCCCTTTAAAATTGAGCACACCTTCTGCATCAAGAGTGGTATCTTACGTCTTACCAAACGCATTCTTCTTCTTAAGTTCATTCAAATTCTCATCTTCAAATTGCTTGGCCTTGATCTCCTCAATGAATGTGGCCCTTACTTCAATGCTAGCTAGCACCCCACCTCTTTCTGAGATGCCCAACTGCATGAACTTAGACTCCAAGGTTTGAATTTCCTTAGCCAAAGATCGCTTGGTTACACTCAAGCAAGCTAAACTACTTATACTTATCATTTTTCGACTCAAAGAGTCTACCACTATATTAGCCTTACCCGAATGGTATTGAATGGTGACATCATAATCTTTAAGTAACTCCATACACCTTCGTTGTCTCAAATTCGAATGCTTTTAAGTAAACACATGCTGAAAACTACGATGATCAATAAATACCTCACACTTAACGCCGTAGAGGTAATGCCGTCGGATCTTAAAGCAAATACTACCGCTACCAACTCCAAATCATGTGTTGGATAATTCCTCTCATGCACCTTTAATTGACGCGTTGCATAAGCTATTACATTCTTATCCTGCATCAACACAACACCCAAACCAGAATGTGAAGCATTACAATAAATAATAAAATCCTTACCTTTAATCGGTAAAGCTAGAATAGGTGTAGTGGTTAAAAGAGTCTTGAGCTTTTGAAAGTTATCCTCATATTTTTAGTCTATTCAAATGGTATCTCCTTTTTGGTTAAGTTATTCAAGTGAGTTGCAATAGAAGCAAAGTTCTTCACAAATCAACGAGAGTAGCTAGCGAGCCACACAAAACTCCTAACTTCAGTCACAGAACTTGGCCGAACCCAATTATTAACCGCCTCAATCTTTTGAGGATCTACCATTACCCCTTCTTTCGAAATTACATGCCCCAAAAATGCAATAGAAGTCAACCAAAATTCACAATTCGAAAATTTAGCATACAACCTTTGTTTCCCAAGAACACCCAGAACAATACAAAGATGGTCGGTAAGCTCTTTCTCACTTTTAGAATAGACCAAAATATCATCAATAAACACTATGACGAAAGAATCAAGAAATGGCTTGAACACCCCATTCATTAAACTCATAAAAGTTGCAAGCGCATTAGTCAAACTAAAAGACATAACTAAAAACTCATAGTGCCCATAGCGAGTCCTAAACACCGTCTTGGGCACATCCTCAGGCCTAATTTTTAATTGATGGTAGCCAGACCTTAAATCAATGTTGGAGAAAACTGATGCACCTTGCAATTGGTCAAAAAGATCATCCATTCGAGGTAAAGGGTACTTGTTTCGAATAGTGACCTTATTTAATTGCTGGTAATCTGTACACATTCTCACATTATCATCTTTTTTCTTAATAAACAAAACTGAGGCACCCCATGGGGAAGCACTAGGTCGAATAAATCCATTATCAAGAAGCTATTGGATTTGAGCCTTAAGTTCTATTAATCCTGCAGGAGTCATGCGATATGGAGGGATAGAAATGGGGCGCGTACCATGCTCCAAATCAATGTATAAATCTATATCTCTATCCAGAGGCATACCAGGCAATCAGTAGGAAACACTTCTCTAAATTCTGACACCACAGGAATAGACTCAATAGATAGAGATTCAACCTCAACATCCCGGATATGAGCCAAATAAGCCAAACAACCCTACTCTGTCAGTTTTCTAGCCCGAATTGAGGATATGATCTTAGCTTGCTTAGGATTGTACACCTCTTCCCACTCTAATTTTTCCTTTCTCGAAATTTTTAGAGTTACAGACTTAGTATTACAATTCAACACAGCATAATAGGGGGACAACCAAGTCATGCCTAAGATAATATCAAAGTCGGTCATATCTAAAATCACCAAATCAGCCTAAGTCTGAAAACCCATAAACAAAATAGGACAAGCACGATAGACATAAGTGACTATGACTAACTTCCAACTGGGGTATAAACATGGATAGGGGCATCAAGTACATCACAAATCACATCAAACTCTCTGAGGAAAATCGCACAGATACATAAGAATAAGTAGAACCCGGAACAAATAACACATTAGCCATCCGATCACAAACAAGAATAATACCTATGATCACCGTGTCAGACGCCTCTGCCTCATTCTTGCTCGGAATGGCATAACACTAAGCCATATAATCTTGACGAACCACTTCCCTGCTTGGTTGCACATTACCTCTACCTGCATTACCATTTTCTTTACCTTCACGGCCTCGCTGATTACCTCCTCGCCCACCTTGTACACGCCCTCGACCATTATTACCATTTCCTACGGGTACCACTACTCTAGTCTACTATTGTGCAGACTCAAACACACGTGGGTGGGGACAATCTCTCCTATTATGCCTAGGTTCTCCATAGTTGTAATAAGTACGATCAAAAGATGGCCTGCTGCCCGCTAAAGGCGCGACTCCCTGGCTATCCTGAATAAAATTATAAGATAGAGTTCCCGAGTAATTACCTGTAGAGGCAGGCATAGCGAACTGAATTGTCTTGGGTGTAAACGTTGACCTTCCGAACCTCCTGGCATAAGAAATCGTGAAAGTTACCCGAGTTCTTGGTCCTTTTTGCCAACGCCTTGGCTTGACTGTCACGCCTCACCCCCTCCACTTTCTTAACATAGTTTGTTACCTTATTAAAGCTCCTCCCTGCAGAAGTCATATGAACAACTAATACTTGCAACTCAGAATTTAGTCCCCTAATAAATAACCGGATTCTCTCCTCCTCAGTAGTCACCAATTGAGTAGCATATCTACACAAATTATGGAACTTGGCCTCATAAGCAGTCACAGTCATACCACCATGCTTCAAAGCCATGAACTCATCCTTCTTGCGATCCCTCAAAGTCCTAAGCACATATTTCTCCAAAAACAGAGCATGAAATTGGGTTCAAGTAAGTGGAGGTAAAGTTGAAGATCGGCATTCCATATAAGTTCTCCACCACTGCTTAGCCTCACCTTGAAGTTGAAAAGTCACGAACTCAACCCCATGTTGATGGAAAATTTTCAATTTATGAGGCCTCTCATAACAATCTAAGATAAACTCATAAGCATCCTCATTCTCAGAACCAAGAAACACAAGAAGTTATATCTTCAAAAACTTAGTCAACATTTCATACTCATTACCGGTCATAACAGAACCCAACAAAAGACGGAAGAAAGCGTCATTACCTCCCGTTCCACCCGCCTTAGTGGCAGTGTTAGCAATAGAAGGACGGGCGGGAGACTGAGCTACTTGAACAGAGGGAAGCACTCCAGGACCAACCACTCCTTTCAAGAATTACATTATCTGCTGAATACCTGTAGTTCCACCCTGCACATCTTCCTCTTGTCCAACCTCTTCAATAGCCTCAACATCCTCAACATCAACATTTTCCTCCATTTCTTCATGTTGCGCAGAAGGGTTCTTATTCATAAGAGCATTCTCAACAGAAGCTCCATTTTCAGCAGGAGCTACTCTTCCCGACCTATACCCCTAGCTCTTCCTCTACCCCTTCCTCGACTGCGACCTCTCACTGCAGATTCCTCAGCTAGAGCATTGACGAGAGCTACGGGCCTAACGCCATTGAATCTAGTGTTAATCATGTGCGGATAGAAGAGTGAAAGAGGTTAGATACCCATTTGAATCAATAGATACTAATTGGAATCAGGTTATAGAACGAAAGGAGACAAGAGAAAAAAATAGAGAGATTTCCTAAAGTCCTATAGCCTCTCGAAGAAAAGTAAAAGCCTCCCCGTACTGTTTTGTGACACTCTACTAAACTCGTTTTGGTACATCGAGATCAACGAACCTAGGCACTAATACTAACTTTGTCATGACCCAAAATGTCATGATTGGCACCCACACTAACCCTCCGGTAGGAGAACCACTACTACAACCCAAACCAAGCAATTAAACCAAAAACTAAAGCATTTAAGGATACGAAAACAGGAATAATAGCTAAAACTGAAGTTCCCATAAACTTCCAAAAGATCTAACAACTAACAATGCGGAAAATTACACTTAGAACTTGAAAGTCAATGTACCAAAATATATGAAGTTCAACAAGTCTAAACAAGAAGGGATACAACCCCAAACTAATGAACTAATAACTAACTAGAAAAGTCTAAGTCTGACATGTGGACATAGACGAAAAGGAAATTCATGGCAGCCCGAAAGAATTGGCTCACCCTTGAATTTGAATGAGATCACTGGTCTTCTAAACGAGGTCTGTCAATAGCCGCCTGAATATGCCCTGTACTCAACAAAAAATAAGAGCAAGTGCAGTATCAGTACACAACCACAGTGTACTGGTAGGATCGCACAGCTATCCCACTAAGTGTAATGTACATAAATCAATACAACAATATAATCACATGCATATATGGAACATATACAATATTATCACATGCTCAGCAGTATACATTTACAACAAGTCTTTGGTTCTCTCATGGAACCCAAACCTAAATAGTTCGCATACCAAAACGTGGTACCCGATCCAATAGTTATGCTGAAACGTGGCAACCGATCCCGTATTTATGTCGAAATGTGGCAATCGATCTCAATTAGTTATGTCGGAACGTGGCAACCGATCCATTCAACACACCACAATCACAAACACAAGTACATTCTCATAATCATACAATCGAGTCATGATTCAATGGCACTCGACAATCATATATCCTCATTTACAACACTGTGATCAAGCAACATTTCCATACATACATGTATCATAATGAAGCAAGATAAACATACATCACACAACCATAGAATTACAATCATCACCTACCTCAAAACAAGCTTGAAACCCTAAGAAACTTAATCCTTCCCTTTTCGGATTCGCTCTGCTTGTTCTTGATCTACAAACAATCAATGTAATACGAAAATCAATAAACAATCACCAATTACCTGGATTACTAACCATTATATGAACCCCAGATGAAACCCACGATCCCAATTTTCCAAATTATGGTTGTTTTCACCATAGATTCTAGATCAAAACCCTCCACCATCGATATTTACCCATTAGATTACGTTCTACGGATCGAAAAATGGATTCGGATAGTTAAAATATTACCTTTAGCCTCAAGAATGGTGAAAAAGGGTCAAGAAGTCGTATGGGGTCGTCTTCTAGCTCTGAAATTCGAAAAGTGCAGAACAAAGACGTTTTAGGGGTTTATTGACGACTTAAGTCGCATCGAACCCGCCATAGCGGCGCCCATCCCGCCAAAGTTGCTTGCACGAAACAATGAGCTATTTAAAGAAATTCAAAAACCCCATTTCACAACACACCTTTAACTCACGACACTCAGAAATACACGTTCACGCCAAAGTTAGTTTCGAGAGTTCTACTCACCCAAATTCAATTTCGTAAAATCGTACGGATTTCTTAACGCGTTAGCTATCTACTCATGTAATCAAAATCACATTTAAATCACTCAATTGCTACCAGATTTTCCTACACCTTAATGACTCTGATTTCATCCAAATCTAGACTAGGTTAGAAAATTCCAAGTTACTACGAAAAAAAGTTTTTCGACCCAAAATTTTTCCCCGTTGGCTTTTCTATAACGACGGAATCCGGTCATTACAGGATATGTCATAGTTCTGAAAAATATTCATTTTATTTGAATTTCTAAAAAGAATAACAATACTAATATTTTTCTATATAGTGCTCACAAGTCACAATTTTAATAATTTAAATTGAGATAATTTTAGATAATTTTCTATAGATCTGACCTTGTAAGATGATTTGCTTGATTTCCTTGATGATTGTCACTGCTCGACTCTTGTAGCTTGTTTCTTGTATCCTTTGATTTTCAAATGTATACTGTAGTTTGTAGATGTGAGTATCTGAATTTTTTTTAATTATGTCTAAGAATTTGGCGATTTTTGAAGTTGTTTATGATTATTTTTTTGTGGATTGTATCAATGTATCCAACAAAATTGAGAATGTATATCCAGTGTTTTGTTAATCATTCAAATGAATATTTTATCTGAAATGTATTTGGGTTGTATCATTGTATCCAACAAAATTAAATAGTTTGTGTGTCCCTCCAAACAAATGTTGTATATGCTACAGAGCGTTGCGCGACTTTCTCTAAGCTATTGTATTTAGCAAAAATGAGAAAGTATTGATATAACTAGGTTGATCAAATAGATACAATGTATCCAATTACATTGAGCGAACAAAATACAATAAAATTGGACAAACAAATACAACAAAATTGTTGTATCAATGATACACGTGAATTTCAGAAGATTATATCTCAGATATAAACAGAAATTTTGAAAAGCTATATGTGAGAAATTATCATGTATCATAATTATCAAAAATATCGCTATATATGATAAATCAATAGCAAAGTAATCTATTTGTGAAAATCCTCATACTATAACTCGAATTATGTGAACTTATTACAAAAAAGGTAAATTACGTGAATTGGCAAACATTACTAGTGTATTATTTAATGCAGCTATAGCTTCATATAATTATGAATTGCGGCTACAGTTTAATGAAATTTGCTATGAAGAATCGCAATTTTTTGTATAAAACCTATTTGTATATATTTCTGTATTTGAATACGTATTAATAATTTTATTATTATATTGTACATACATATACGTATTTGTGTATATACAAACTTTCATTTCTAGTTTTTGGTTCTATATATATTTTTAATTTTTGGTTATATTTTTTTCGTATACCCAAAATACTTTATACAAATTGTATAATTTTAACACTTATATACAATTACTTATTTATCTATATTAATAGTTTGTGTAAAGTACTAATAATTTTATATAATATATTACTTGTATAAACTCAATTTTTATGGAGCGCAATTAGCAAACTGTAATTAAAAAGTGTTATTAAATCTTATTTGTTAGCTATTTATGAAATTTCCTCATACAAAAATCTATTTCAGAACTTGGGCCGAAAGTCAAGATTTACATGGGCTCTGAATGTCTTTGGGTGCAATTTTCCTAAAGTAGAAACTAGACAATGACTTCAAAACTCTCGAATTTAAATTTCAATGTTTGGGAATGAACCAAACATACTGAGCATCCTTAACTAGTGTTTATCTATTTAGGCAGCATAGTTATAGTTTAAATAGCTAAAATGAATCTCGTTTGTATATTTTGGTTGTTTTTAATTAATTATACAAAATGGTGTTTAAATTTAGTTACCTAATTATGGGCAGTTTCGGTTGTAATAAAGGAAAATGATCCCTTACTTAAAGGTTATTGAATCTAATTAGACTCTTTAATTAAAGGTTATTGAATATAATTAAAATATCTTACCAAATAAATAATTTTCTTCTTCTTGATGAAAAGCAGAGCACTCATTGTGGACCTCCTAAATAAATAATTGTATAAGTTTTACGGATTATTAGATACTGTTTACCAAAATGTATATGTGAATAGCTAAATAAGATGTATACAAATAACGGATTTCATTATACAAACGTATGGTGATGTGGTGTGTGTGTGTATATATATATATATTCAAAATAATTAATAAATGCAATTGTATAACCATACAATGTTGGACTTGTATAACTATATAATTTTAAAAATTGTATAACTGATTATTTATACATATGTTGCTTATTAATTATGTAATATATACAGATAATGTAAATTGCAACTCATTTGTTATCTCATATACAAATTAAATTATACATATATAGATTTTTTTTTAAAAAGAAAAACAAAGTTATACGTCAAAATTTTCAATTAATACATATATAGATAAAAAACGAAATTAAAGTTATACCTCAAAATCTTCAGTTAAATTATACATATATAGATTAAAAAAACGAAACCAAAGCTATACCTCAAAATCTTCTACTTCTTGTTTGCCATGGGATATAACATTTTCGTTGTATTTTGATCAACAATAACCTAGTTTGTCTGTCGAGTGCCTAGATAAAATCAGTTGGGAGCAACCATACCATAGACGCTTGACATGACATCTATGGATTTTGATGTTGAACCCTTACAATGTTCTTAAAATTAGATTTGACAATGAAATATGCAAAGGTTTTAAAAGCTTGAGTAGCTAACCCCAATGAAAAAGAGGGATGGATGAAATTTTAAAATTTTGAATTTTGATTCGGTTGAGTGGTTTAGGATAATCTAAAAAAAATTTGGAAGCAAAATAAGTAGGTGTGTGAGAGAGAAAGTAAGTTGATTTGTTAAAAGAAGAAAAAGAGTCTGCACGTGGGACCCGGCTCATAGTTATTTTCTCAAACAATAATCATTTTCCATAATCAATTTTTCTCAAACAATAATCATTTTCCATAATCAATTTAAACTATAGTCATAATTAACTATTAATTGTTAGCTTGGTTACATAATTTTTCCTTTATAATTTTACTGGTCACTGAGCACGGGCCCAATAACATTAATTTTATATTTATAATTTGTTTTGAGTTACACTAACTCATAATACTTTATAATAATAAAATAGTAAGAAACAATAATTAATTATACATTTATTTTTTCCAGTTAAGTATTTTTTTAAAAAAATCATTTTAACATTTAACCAAAAAATATTTGGAATAATGTCTTTAAAACAAAAGTAGGCAAAGGTTTTTTATGGCATTTTTTTCTTAATTATTATAATACATTTTTAAGTTGTATTATTAATTCTTTAATTGAGTCTTAAGGGATGTCTTCCAAAATTCGTTTAACGGAGTTTAGATAGAGGGGAAAGAATAATTCTAATAAAATAAAAATGATATTTGGTTTGTTCACTTGGTCATTATACTAAATTAATCTTTTTTATTTGTTTGATTGAAAAATCAAAAAATGATTTGTTATTTAATTTATCCTTATTATACTATAATTATTTTTCAATATATCAAATTTGTTATATAATATATTAAAAAATAGTATAATAAATAATTATTTTATTTATGTGGATCTTACAAAGCTCTTCAAATAGACTCAGGTATTTACTATGTGAGTGCTGCTATGATTTGGGGTCTACAAAAATAACAGGTATGTGGAAAATCATAAAATGGCAAGACAATTCTCAAGTTTAATTTTTATCCCAATAAGTATATATGTGGGTTATACGTACCTATATTCATTATTGCCGCTAAATATATAATATAACGATAAATTATGTTTTTGCCACAAAATTATTTGGTGTAGAGTTTAAAAGACTAATTTATCCTCGTTTGCTCGACTCTATTTATATATGTGCTAGATCCGAAAAAATGTTGCATTCAAAATTACTAAAATATCAACTAACCTAAGATTTTAATTTGTGAAGCTAGTTAGACCAATTTTTGAACCCATGATCTGGATTGTATATTATAAAAAAGTTATTTTATTTTATTTGTGCGGTAAAACCATATATTATTAATAAAATTTGAAGATAATTCATGACAAAAACAATGGAGCTAAATGGAAGAAATAAAAGATAATCCTTCCTATAATCTTTGATAATTATTTCATTCTTGATTACAAAATTTTTCTATTTGAAGAGAGAGAGAGGGAAAAGCCTACAAGCCACCGAACCTGTCAAAAGTTGGGCAGCTTAACATTTGTACATTTCATTAACTCAAATACATTTTTATGCATATAAATATTGAACTGATTTAAGCAAAATATATAATCTAAATTAACGTATGAAAATAACACAATCCCAAAAAGTGAGGTTATAAACCCTCGACTTAAAAAAAAAATCAAAAGTACAAAAAGACAACAATCATAAGAGCCTGTTTGAATGGACATATTGCTTCTGACGTATAAGCCAAATATTATAAATTAAGATCTCTAACATATAATTTTTGGCATATTTTTGTCTTTTGGGCTTAATTAAAAACAAGTGGTTATAAGCACATTTTTAATTTATACGAACACTATAAAAATGCTTAAAACCTATTTTGACGTAAAACCACTTGAAACAAGCAGTCCAAACAGGCTCGTTAGACTCCCACCCATTTTTGCCACAACTTGTGCAGAAGACAAAATAACCAATCTACTGATTCAACTCACTTAAATCAACCCAAACTGCCCCATTTGCCACACTTAGTTTCCATATTACTTACAAAAATTCCACTGTCTGAAATAAAATTAGAAACATTTCTTCAGACAACTAGAAGTTTAGTACTACAACCTGCATCTGCCTATCAAGTTGTACCATCTCAGAAACGAAGTTTCACTGGCTTTAAAGGCCTGTTGAAGCGGAAAATTCCCGCTTCAAAAGCCAATAGCCAGTATATTACTGTAACCATGGCTAGTGCCTACTGTTGAGCCAATTGTGAATTGCACATTCCAGAAACACTACATAATACATAAGTAAATTCAGATGTAGCAATATGTAAATAAGAAGATGGTGGATGTTATTTATCGCTTCCCACGACTGCCCGAGCCACCAGACCTCGGACCTGGAAACTTTGAGAACTGCAACCTCAAGTAAGCAGAATCATGGTCATGTTCATCCATTTTGTAACCTGCCAAAATTCAACAGCAGAGACCACTTGTAAGATTATTCCACAATAAACCTCGCAGATGATGGTAGTAAATTCTAAAAAGTTGTATTTTTTTAGTTATTGTGCACACGTGAGTTGGCCTCATAGACAGAACGAAAATATGCATCTGCAAGTCCAGAGAAGCATGAAAAAACCGATCAGTCATAATCGGAAATATGAGAAGATTTTCATAATGGTCGGTAACAGAGTACAGGAGCAACTAGCAAGAAATCAAAGAAAAGAGGACACCATGCCACAACAGTAAATAGAAGGTATGACAGTCCTATGAATCTAGAATGCAAGTAGTGTTATATAATCATGTAAAAAAATAGTTAACCAAAATAGGAGACTGAGAATTTGCCACCGCAGCATGTCATACAAATAAATGACCCAGAATGCAAGTATCACAAGATAATGTGGAACATTAGATATTTAAACTGAATGAAGCGAGCGAAAACATGTTAATTATCACAGCAGCCGCTACAGAGTAACCCCATCCTCTAAATAAATGATTGGACAGCAAGTATAATCACATTAATTATGTAAAATATTAGCGACATCATTCTTAAATGGCAGACCTAACAGCAGTCCTACAAGTCAATCTGTATTTTTAGGAGTAATAAGTGGAACTACAGTAAAATTTCTTTATAGATTTGGATATTTTATTTGAAATATAGATACGGTATTTTACACAAGAAATGGGTGAAGGAAGTGGACAGATCAAAAGAAAAGGACTACAGACTAAAGTCAAAGAAGGCAGTGCTTCTTCCCTGAGGTGCATTGCCCATAGGGCTTTGCACGTGCACAAAGAGGAGAGGTCATCAATGGATATACACATCTAAGGGAAGATAGCATATAAAGCAAGTGGGTTTTACTCCACAGATTACCCCACAATTTAACTATGTAAAAGGAATGAAGAATCACAACTAGAGCACTCATGTATCTGAAACGAATTGAACTGTCAAGATCTGTAGATTTGAAAAAGCAAAGTGAGAGAATGGCACTTAGAAAACACTCAAGCAACATCCACATAAACTGAGTGAACATCATAGATCAGATCACTGCAACTGAGATAACAAGTCGCTAACGGAAGTTGGACAGTGGATTATTATAATTTAGAAAAAACTCACCTTGCAATGCACTTAAAGCAGTAGCTGCACACGCTGGATCTACGAAATCCACAAAGCAAAGGATAATAGGATCTCCACCACGCTGCAAAATGAAGTTTTTATCAAAACACCACCTGGTAGATAAATACTATACTAATAGAAAAGGCATAAACATCAACTTACGTGTTTTGATTCCTTTCTAACAAGTCTGACTTCTTTGTAGCCCACAAAAGGACGAAAAATGTCTTTTAAGTGCAGTTAGGGTACAAGTAACAGATATATTCAGAAATTAAGTAGAACTGTCCAATAATGATTCAGTAAATTACATCTCAAAGGATACGGGCTACTTCTCTCCTGGAGCTGTCTGAAGGAAGTCCCTCTATGTAGAGGGTGTTAGAAGCATCAGGAGGGAGAGATAGTGTTTCACGAGGCCTCGGCATAGGTTCAACTGGCAGTTGGCCACTAAATACCAAAGCTCTTCCATTTGGTGCTAGCTCTGGCCCACGAGCTGATGGAAGCGGATCACGAACAGGAAGGGCAGGTATACCACCACCACCTGCTCTAACTAATCCAACCCCCTTGTAGTTGTTATTAGCTTCTCCGACTGGAAGAGAAGAAAGTTGCTACAGGAGGAAGAGGAAGAATAATAAAAACAAAATCCAAATTAGCATGAAATCAAAGCATGCCTGAGGAATGTAGGAGCACTGTCAGCTTCAGTGATTACCGAACTTTGGAGATATCGATCATATGCTGATCCAATTGACTGTGTGTCCACTACTCGAGGTACACCATGATCATATGCTGATCCGAATGATTGTGTGTCCACTACTCGAGGTCCTTCACGATCATCATTCCTTCCTAAGTAATGATGCACTTCATGAGCTGATGGCATCCCAGATTGTGGAATATCTGGTACTGCAAAGAAATATGGTCAAACCACATATGCTTTTCGAAACAGATAATAAACTGAGTGTAGAATGTTACTCGCATGGAATATACTTTGTCCTCAAACAGGATAAAGTTTCATTTTCCAATAGGTAAGATCAAAATGGCCTTCTTGCACATAAAAGCACCGCATTCACAGCAATCACAGTAAGACTGAAGCAAGAATATAGGGCACTGGGAACAAGTACAGAATATAAACGGCAATTGCTGATGGAAAATCTCAAAGCTAAAATCATCAGTGACATGAAAATACAGGGCCAATTTCAAAAATCAGCATCAGGCTCAAGGTAGAACTGGAAACTTGGTGACATAATAAGTTAGCAACCATTGTAGAACCAATACAGGGAGGATGCATAAACAGTTCCAGCATTGACTCTACCACAAATAGTTCACAATAAGCTGGTAAAGAGGACTGAGATGAAATTGGCCGATCATTTTCCCGAAAGGGGCTTCTGCAGTAATGAGAAATTGAGAAAAGGAAGTAAAACTAAGATGTAGAACTCTGTTTTAGACAGAACATTACTCAACAAGATCCAACATCACTATAATCGTACAAAGAGGTGGGAGAGGGGACAAAGCAACTTATTAGAATTCATTGGGTTGGTTGTGATTAGGTCAAAGGGACTTGTTAAGGTTGAAACCAATCAAAACACACCACAAAGTGATAAGAAAAGAAACACATGTGGTCAAATTTTGAATTTGGAGCTAAAATCCTCTTCATTTGGCACAAGAACAATCCAGTTTTCCAGCTTTCTATCTTCTTCTTTCTCTGTTTTTTTGTCCTTGATATCAGTGAATCATGAGAAGTCTATAAACAGGGCGGCAGAATCTCAAAGAAGAAATGGTGTCTTACTTTTACAAAAACAAAAAGTTCCACATATTTGGTTTCAACTCACATGTGCCAAGAATATTAAAAAAGATGTAGATCCAAATGACAGCATGGATGAAAAAAAAAAATGTAGCTATACAACACGTGCTACCTAAGCATATGTAACTATAACTGTAAATTGGTATGCACAAACTACACATGAAAATCCTTAGAACAGATGGTCAAAATCCTTGCTAATTCTAAAAGTTACTCCAGCCTCAAATCAAATTTTGTGTTTCCTTAAGAAACCTCCACCAATAAAACCATGATTAATTTAGCCGTAAAGCTTAAGTATTGATTAACCTAACTTTTTAAGAGCCAAATTTTACCATTTCCAAGATAATGCTCTACAAACCTCCAGTCTCCTGATGTTTTTGCATTTCAATACATGCACAGAGAAACTACATAAAATAAGATTTATTACAAGAAACACCATAAGACAACCACTAGACTCTTCAATGTTTTCAACCCGTCTATCTCCAACCGTACCAGAGTCACACATCCTAATAAAGGATTTAAGAAATGCAAGAATGCAACGCCTAGTATTCAAACTTGCGACAAAATGCAATTTTGAAACCCCGTACACCATGGGGATCCAGAAATAGGGATGGCAACAAGGCGGGGTGGATGTGGATGCAGGGCGGGTCAGATTTGGAGCTATGCGGAGCAGCACGGGTTTGGATTTTTGTGGGGCAGGGAGGAGCGGGGCAGGTTGTAGATGTTGAAAATTTATTGTGGGGTGGGGGTGGGGCGGGGCGGGGCAGATTTGTAGATGTTGCTTTTAGATTTTGCTGTGGATTCGCAATATTTCAAACAACTTCCAAGCAACAGCAGTCTCAACATCCAGTTTGGACACTAATTAATTACTTTGAATTTAACGTTTGATAAAGAAGTAAAGAATGCACCAAATTCAAATCAAATAGGAAGAACAAATGAAATCTCAGAACATACTGCATTTGCAATACCCCAAACCATTGGATGATAATAATTAAGATGATTTGGGTTGTAGGAAGAAAAAAAAAGTGCACAGTTGCAAACATAAAAGTTAAAAAGCTGAAATAGGGCAGGTTAAAAAACAAAAAAAATTATCAAACGGGCCAGGGCAAGGCTTCACCCACCCTATTGCCACCCCTACTCAAAAATTACGACAGAGGCAGATCTAGGGAGGTGGGAAGTATTCACCTGAACCCCCTCAGCAAAAAAATTACCATTATATATATGGCAATCTTTTTTATTTCTATGCACATATTATACATATTTTGGCTCCCCTAAACACTAGAGTAGAGGTTGGCTTGTGGTTTAGGGGTTCAAAATTCACCTTGAGACTTCAAGTTCAAATTTTAGGAACTACATTTACATATTTCAAACCTCTTTAATGAAAATTCTGAATCCACCACCGACTTACATGTGGAAAAAATGTATTCATAATGAGATTAGTCTTGGTTCAGAACAAAGCAGAAGTATGGGCTTCTATTCAGGATCAGGCCTATTAACTGAACTGGAGTTCAAACATGCGTGGAGTTTGATTGAGAAGGTTACTATGGAGGCCCTCGTTTTGTACCTTGCTCAAAGCAAATGGTTGATCAGAAAAATATCAAACACAGGTTAATGCTTGTTATAATAGTGAAAAGGATCAAGGATCTCCATTCCCCAGATTCACAAGTCTGCTCCCTAACTTTCTTCTCTTTGGATGCCTTATGTTCCCCATAGGTGTACTTGAATCTTTCCTTTTGTTTCTAAATCCTGTAAAGGCATCCTCAAAGGTTTTTGTTTCTCAACAAACTCGAATATCTTCTATTCTTGGATCTGCCGGAGTAAAGTTATAATTGTTTGCCTTATATAAACTTCTTAGAGATTGTTTTGTGCTATATACTGATATCATGGAATGTTCATCTCAAAAAAAAAATGTATTAATTATTTTCGGTTCAATTAAACTCAGCTTCTCTACTATCTCCAAAGTTCATAAAACCCTAACACATCCTACAAAAACATTTCCATCTAACTTACAGTGAATTTCTCTTTCTTCAAACTCTCATCACGCATCAATCTATAACTTGAACTATTCCAAATGTCTAAAATGTAGTTCTTCACGACTGAAAAAAACCAAAAATGGCTCCAGGATTACACAATTTCTCGCAATTTAAGCCATAATTACAAGCCAATTTTCAAAGCAACATGAACAATTATTAGGCGCAAAAAAAAAAAGATCATTTCTCCTCATAATCAAATATCAGCTACAAAAAGTGTTTAAACAAAAAATACAAGATGTTCATACCATATTCAGTGCGAGGTCGTTTGAGCAATCCAGCAGATTGAGGAAGCTGCGGTTGACGATTCCAATAAGCATCCCCCATCTTTTCTTCTCCTCTACACTTACTACAACAATTCACAACCCAAAAATGAAACAAATTTGGTAAAAAAACAGAGAGGGATAAAGGAATTAAGTAGAAATCTTTGAGGATTTTGATTTGCGAAACTAAATTTTGGGGGAGAAGCTTAGGCTTTATTGTTTTTGTATATCAGGTGTGCATCAGGTGTATGTTGTATGATACTACCTCTAACACTTATCTGACACGTATTTATTCATATTTGGAAAAAATAACGTATTGTTAACTTTTATTCGAAGTTGAATTGTATTAGATCAATTTAAAAAGTTAGATATTCAGAAACTTTTCCGTATAAGAAAAGTATTAAAACTTGTGACTTGTCTTACGTCAAATGTTTAAAATAATATTAATCAAAATTTCATATAATTTGAATCTCGAAAATTATAATATATCACATGAATCAGAATAAATGAATTTTATACTATTTTTGGTTAAGAAGGAAACATTTACAGTATTGTGTTGAGTAGGGTGGAACAAGAAGTACAGATTTAAGGCACAATATTATATCAATTCGTATAATTAAATGAATTATTAGTATGAACGTCACACAAAAAAAGAATAAGAGATTAATAGTAGTGTTGTAGTCGAAGGAAGGACTGCTACAAAATAAAGGATCGTGAATACCTTTTGGAGTGGTCTAGTGATTTATTCTCGAGACTTCTGTATTGGAGGCTCAAGATTGAAATTTTTTGCCAACGAAAGCAAAGGGTTGGCCTTATGAGTCGAGTTCGTCGCATCGAACTTATCTAATGCGGTTTACTTCTCCTATGTAGCTTGCGAGTCATTGTATAGGAACAAAAGTTTTATCTCGTGAGCTACTCTAATAAATCACGTATTAATTGATTCTAACAAAGGGATGCGAACATTAAAATTCTTACATGCTTGCTCTTAGGGGTGTTCACGGATCGGTTTGGATTGGTTATTGGTCAAAACCAAAATCAAACCAACTTAATCGGTTTTAAAATTATCAAAACCAAATCAAACCAAATATAGTATATATTTATCAGTTTGGTATTCGGTTATTAACCATAGACAAAAATAAAAGAAACAATTTATTCAAAACGTGAAAAAAGTGAAAACAATTCATTTAAAACAAAAATAGTTATAATGACTAACATTACAGAATTTTCAATCATTGAATTTACTATGAATAAAGCTTCAAAATTCATTATCTTGGCCTAGAAGAAAGAGAAAGTGATATTTTCAATCTTATAAAGAATTGTCATAGACACACTCATATACATAAAACCAATAAGATAAATATTCTCACCTTAGACATTTTTTCTTTGATAAGTAAATTATAAATAAATTTTGATGAAAACACATATAATATCTTTAAAATTGTTTATAAAAATAATATATTATGTATGTATATTAATAAATATATGTATATAATTTGTCGGTTCGGTTCGGTTCGGTTATTTCTTCGGGTTTTTTTTCGAACAAAACCATAACCAACCCATTTACTATTGGTTTTTAAAAATCTAAAACCAAACCACACCTAACCCAAATAAAAATCGACTTATTTAATTGGTTTGGTTCAGTTTTTTGGTTTGGATCGATTTTTATTCAAACCGTGAACATCCCTACAGTTGCTCTTATAGAAGAAGAAAAATGGAATCAGGGTCTTAAAGGATTAGGGGAGAAGTCGAATTTATGATCAATATGTTATTTGTGTTGTTATCTTTTGAAAATTCTTTATAGAAATTTAAGTGACTTTTGAAGTTGTTTATGAATTTTTTGGGTTGTATCCAACAAAATTGATAAAATATATCCAATAAAATCGAGTATTTTGTTAATTACTCCAAACAAATGTTGTATTAATTACTCCAAACAAATGTTGTATTGAATTATTTTTTTGTGTTGTATTACTATATTTCAGTAAAATTGGAGAGTGTATCCAACAAAATTGAGTACTTTATTAATCCCTATAAATAAAGGTTGTATCTAACATAGATCGATTTGTCCTAAAATCATTGTATCTGAAAAAATAATGGGAGAAAGTAGTGATACAACTTCAAGTGATCATAGATACAATATTTCCAACTAATCTGAACAAACAGATACAATAAAATTGAATTTAAGCAAACAAATACAACAAAATAGTTATATCAATGACAGTAATATGAATTTCAGAAGGTTATATATGAAATATTACACAAATTTCAGAAGATTATATATGAAATACAACATAAATTTCAATACTATGTACGTATCATGTATCGTAATTATCAAAAGTATCGTTTGTATGATAAATCAACAGCAAAGTAGTGTTATTTGTGAAAATTTCTCATAGTGTAACTCCTAAAATTATGTGGGCTTATTACCCAAAAAACCTATTTGGGCCATGAATGTGTCCACTAATTTAGATTGCAACTTTTCCAAAGTAGAAATTAAAAAATTTAGACTTCGAAACTTTGATTTTAAATTTCAATGTCGAGAAATTAACCAAATTAGTTATCTATTTTAAATGTGAGTTTTTTTTTTTTTTTTTTTGTCTATATCACTAATCCGAAAGGGCTAAAATATTTTGGTGTCAATATTATATATTCTTTTAATCAATTCATCATATTTGAGTAAAAGTTTGAGAAGAGTTCCTCTTTAATAAACACAATGAAAGTAACTAGAGTAGTATTTTGGAAAAATTGTTGTTTATTTAAAATATAGTAAGGATTGATTTAATGGCATATAAACGGTATATGTGGAGGATTCTGATAGAGCTAAGATTTTCATCAAGAAGATTTAAAATATAAACAAGCAAGCATATGAAGAAATTAAGAAAATTCAACATCCATTATATATGCATAAAAATAATTCTGACAAGTAACTTTGGTGTGACATTTTTATTCGACCGTATTTGATTTTGAAGAAATTTGACTTAGGACAAACTCCATATGTTTGTCATTAATTCTAAACACTTGTAACAAGAGAAAGCATGAGATTCAAATGACTGTAAAAACAAAGATATTTAGTCTCTCTTCATTTTTACTCGTTCATTTTACTATTTTGAGATGTCCTGTAATATTTGTTCAATTTATAAAATGGAAAAGGGCCTAAATTACCCTTGAAGTATTGGAAATGATACAAAACTACCCTTCATCCACCTATTGACTCCAAAATACTCTTCTCATCCACCTATTGGCTCCAAAATATCCTTCTCATCCACCTTTGGGTTCAAAATTGACACTTATTTAATGGTTTTAAATTTAAACTACTTAAATATTTTTTAAAATATGTGGCGCTCAACTATTTGTTATAATTTAGCTTATTAATATAATTTATAAACCAACCCACTACCCACCATTACTAATTTAACCCCACCCAACAGTTATGTTCTTCTCAGTCAATTTTCCCTAGGTTTATAAGATTAGTGTTTTAATAAACCATTCATTCAACATTAACAAATAAACAACCTCATGGCTTCCAAACAAGACCAGTTAACTAGTTATAATCAACAAATCAATTACAAAGACCATTCATTCAACATTAACAAGCGAACAGCCTCATTGATTTCCAAACAAGAGCTAGAGATAGTAATATAGACCAATTAACTGAGAAATAAGCAAAACACTAATCTTATACACCTAGAAGAAATTTTTCTATCACACTATCATCATGAATCAATTTTTTAAAAATTCAAGATTGGTTCTTGAGATTTTCAATTCCATTAAAATCCAACCAAAAAATAGAAAATTGACTAGGCAATTTTGCAATCCGTCCAAATCTTGAAAATCAATGGAGGATTTTGTTAAACGTAGGAGAAATTGACTGAGAAGAACACAGTCTTAGAAAGAAAAGGTTTAGGGTTTTGTTTAATAAGGTGGATTTGGGGCGGGTTTATTAATTGGGTGGGGTTTAATTAGTAATGGGTGGGTAATGGGTTGGTTTATAAATTATATTAATAAATTAAATTATAACCAATAGTTGAGTGTCAAGTATTTAAAAAAGATATTTAAATAGTTTAAATTTAAAACCGTTAAATAAGTGGTCAATTTTGAACCCAAAGGTGGATGACAAGGGTATTTTAGAGCCAATAGGTGGATGAGAAGGGTATTTTGGAGCCAATAGGTGGATGGAGGGTAGTTTTGGACCATTTCTAATACTTCGAGGGTATTTTAGGCCCTTTTCTTTTTATAAAATCAATGAATAGTTTATCATGTTGTGTCTATTTTACTTTTGCTATCAAATACTATATTTATTTTTCAATATTTAAATTACTTATATTTAATAAGAATAATTTAATAAAATTACTTTTATTATTTATTGCTTCTTAATTTCTGTGTCAATATATTTTATATTCATCATCAATAAATAGAAGCAATGAAATAAATACATTACTATATATTCTACAAACTCACGTGAATAATGGAATTTTAATTCTTTCACACTGTTTAGCATGCATGTGGTCTCCTTATTTTTGTTGGGAATTTAATTGGATTCCTTACTTTTTCTGCATATACTAAAGTGATAAAACCCTCCATATGTCCCATAAATTAATTTGTCCACATATACTTTTTCACAAACTATATAATATTAATATGCCACCAATTTCCTAATTCAATTTCATGATATTGTGGTCCAGATTGAAGACATTAAATGATGTTAATTTATATAGTATTAATAATTTATTACACTTCAAATGATATTATTATACTTGTAACTTTTAAATTTGTGATTAAATCCCCCTATTGAATCCGTCTATGTTGAATACTATATAAGGTGCTATATTTTTATTTATCCTGTTTCACTACGATAAAAAAAATATTTAAGTGGTTGATAAATTTTCTTTTAGCTGTAATTAAGTTAATGTCATTGTATTCATAGCCGTTAAAGCTTTTTATAATTAGCAATACTTATACAAAGTATTGATAGAAATATTCATATTTATTATTGATGATAAATATAGTATCAATTTATCCTCGTTTACTCGTTTGCTCTATTTATATATGTGATAGATCTCAAAAAAGCTATATCATATTAGATATATTGCACGCAATCTCACCTTAAATTTATCTAAACAAGTTTTTTTACATAATTTAAATTTGTGATTAGTAATGCAACCAGAAAATTATACAAGAAAACACTAACCTAAGATTTGAATTTACGAAGCTAGTTGGACCAATTTTTGTATATTATGTTAAAGAAAATTCAATAATTTATAGTATATGATAAAACAATTATTTAATTTATTTTATTTACGCCGTATAATTTTTTGACAAAAGAGATTCAATAGTCCCTTTTATCTCTAAGTCATACTGTACAACGATCCATTCAAAAGTAGAAAACTAAAATAAATAATTAAAAAGGCAGAAATCAAATATTTTCAGACTTGTGGAGACAATTCTTCATAATTTTTAGCCCTCAAGAGGTGAAGAAATGATGATAATTTATGAAAATGATGTTTATTATGTACTTGATTAACCTTAGCGTCAAGCTTGGGTTTTACCAAAACTCATCATTATGTGATTACAAGCCAATATCATAATTTGTGATAATGAAAACGACCATGACAATTAACCATCACTCCCCTACGTCCCAAACCCTATCACCAAGAACAATCAAAATTAAATATATTTGACGTACTCAAGGGTGTGGCTTGGTTTTTAATGAAGAAATAAATTGAAAAAATGGTTTTTATTTCAAATTCTTACGGAGGCTAAACCGTTTGCTAATTTCTTCTCATCTCTTCAAGTTTAATTTTGTTAGAGAAGGTTATCGATATTTGTGCTGATAGGAGAGATAACAGGATACTTGCCCCTTCCCCAATCATTACCGCTCATCCATCGCTTTTTATGTTGAAATTCTGTCTTTATTTTTCTAGGCTGTCTTTTGCGTGCAAGACCCCGATACCATAATTATAAAAATAACATATATATTGTTGAGAAGGAAGAATACAAGTAACCTGCAGTGTTCCTTCAAATGAGTAAAAACCATTATCAATCTCTATATTACAAAGATTTGTGTGTGAAGAATAGGGAAGACAAAAGGGTCCACTTCTTAAATCTACATAGACATAATTCTTCTTTAATTTATGTCTTGAATACAACTTTGATAAAGAAAATCACAACATGTTGTTCCATTTGGTGTTAAAGAGTGGTCCTTGTTTTTGCATGTTACAGCTACCATACAAAAAGAAACTATTATATAGCCTATTGGCTATAGTTAGGCTCTCCATGATACATGTTGGATAGAAAATGATATGAAACCTATAAAGATAAAAATAGATGATAACCTTTAGAGGTCCTATATCTGTTTTTATTCCCTTTTGTATTTCTAGGTGACTTCTTGTCTTAACATTTGTGGTTTTTAACCTTGTGAAGAAAAAAAGTACGTAAAATAAAGCTCAAAATAATAATAAAAGGATGAAGATAAATCTTTCTTTTTTCAAGTGTGTATGGTATATTTGTATGCTTTTATTTATAAAGTTGCATAAAGGTATATAAAAGATAATCATAAACAACATATTGGGGTTTGGGGGGTGGGGGGGTGGGGGGGTCGTGAAGGAATGAGAGATCACGGGAAAAGTCATGAAGGTGTGAGAGTTAATTACATCGTAGGAATAATGGACAATCACTAAATAATACTTAATATGATTTATAACTTGGTTGGCTTCAAATCTTAAAATAAGATCATTGAGCAATTCAAATACATTTTACTATTATCCTTCTTAACTTAATACCCTAATTAGTCTTGCTTCGAAAGTACAGATTAATTAAAGTATTCCAAAAGAATAGAGTGTTCCATGCTTCATACCAATGTCTCACTATACTTCTTTTATTTTTAAATTAATTAATTTAAGTTGTCGAAAGTTATTATCCTTCTTTGAGCTGAAAGATACCATCGATGTGGTTCGTAGAAAAATAAAAAGAAGACGGTAGTTGAAGTTAAATATTCTCGAAGCTAGGGATAAAAAATTTCTTTTACATTTCGAAAATATAAGAATCTTTTGGTTCTTATTTATTCAATAGCATAGTACTAATAATTTGTTTGGAAAATGTGGGATTCTCCCGATCGATGATGGACAGTCGTCAATTTGGTCTTTTAAGTCTTTGTTCATTTTAATTATTTAATTAAGTATATTTTTATGTATTTGTGTAAGAAAATATTGTTGTATAATTTGTTGTGTATTTTTACAAGGAAAAATGATCAAAAATGCCTTAAATTATGTGAAATGAACAAAAATGTCATCCGTTTATAGTTTGACTCAAAAATGTTCTTACCATTAATACTTTGGTTCAAAAATGTCCTTAAACTATGCGAAAGGAACAAAATGCCCTTTGTTTGTAGTTTGGTCCAAAAATGTCCTTATTATCATTATTTTTTATCGTTATATAAATATAAATTAATAATGAATATACTATGATCTTATATATATGGCATATATTATCTGTCAAAAGGGTACATGAAGTTATTCTATTTTAATTGATAAAATGAGATTAAGAAGAAAAAAAATATTTCCTACATTTTTATTTGTTAAAGTGATTTTAAAAGAAAGAAAACAAGAATAGTGTTCTTTAATAATATTTTAATTAAAAAAAAGATGTGTTTAAAAGAAAGATATATATATATATATATATATATATATATATATATATATATATATATTCGGAAAAAAGGCATTTTTGACCTATTTTGTAACTATAGGGGCATTTCTGAACTAAAGTATTGACTGCAACTCTGCAAGGACATTTTTGAGTCAAACCATAAACGGAAGACATTTTTGTTCCTTTCACATAATTTAAGGACATTTTTGACCTTTTTGCCTTTTAGAAAGAGGAATTTTGATCTCTTAAACCCTTATCCACTCAATTCATTTAATTAAGGATATTCGTATTTGTGTAAGAAATTCTTTTAATTTATATATATACTAAATATTAAAGACTTAGATTTGGACTTATCAGACCTCGAGATAAAAAATTAATTTTAAATTAATTGCTTAAACTAAAATTTAATTTTGTTGGAATTTAATAAAATTGAATATAATTATTCAACAATAGATGTGTCTCTTCTACGAAGGTTTGATCTTTGCTCAATAAACAACAATATTTCTCTGTGAAGTAACACAAAATAATTAATCTGCAAGTATCTATTAGTGGCTTGTCAATTTTTTTTTCCAAACCTATATACAGACAATATCCTTTTTAAGAAAAATCGATTTCATGCTTCTAAGTCTTCCTTTGTTTATTTTGTTCAAATTATTTATTTTTCTAACACTAGTTGGCATATATACGAGTTATTATTTTAATTTACTATAGATATATGTGGAACTATTTGTATATTCTACATAAATTACTTTTAAATTTTACCTTTCATTGTGATAACGTCAACCTTAAGAAATGCAGTCTTGAGATCACCATTTTTATTTTTATTTTATTTTAACATATAACAATATCACTATATATCTTTCTCGATATGTTAATTTATTTATTTTTACATATAGGAGAAAAATCACTTATAAATTGTTAGCATTATTATATAGGGAGTCTTGGAAATGAACTAAAACATTCTTCAATCTCCAAGAAAAGATATCCTCCCTTTTTATTAACATTATTATTTTATGTGTTTACTTATGAATGAAAAAACCTATGAAATAAAATTGTCTCAATGATTAATTCCTTTTTATAACTTTATAACAATTATTTCAAACACAAATATAATGGTCCTACATTTCATGATTTCAATGTGGACTTTAATATATCTCACTATATAAAAACTAATGTCAAGTAATTAAAATACTCTATTTTAAAAATATTGTAGATGAGTATTTCCCTGAAAAATTATGAAACAAATTGCTTCACTTTTTTATTCAGAAACATAGTTAAATAATAAGTCAATGGGTTTAAGTTTTAAAAAATAAAAATATTGTACTCTAATTATATTAATGTAGGATTTTTATCATACAATTAGGTATATATAACTGTGTGACAAAGCTTAAAGGTAAGTTCTACAAAGTAGTGGCTAGATCTTCATTATTCGGGATCGAATGTGGACTACTCAAGAACACACAAATTCAGAAGATGAAAATAGTAGGAATGATGTTGTTTAGATGGATGTATGTACATACTTTACTAGTAGAGATATGCTTAGAAGCGAAGTTATTCGTAACAAGATGGAAGTGGATCATAAATTGATTTGAAGAATTACATAATTTTACTTTATCTTTCGAATCGATTATACATATTTATAATAAGAAAAAGATTAAAAGTCTGCATCTCACTTGTTAAATTATAATGTTTGTTGTTATTATTGTTTCTAAAGTAATTTTAAGTTAGTATGTTAACTTTAATATAACTTTATGTGTAACCAAGCACTATGATATAAAAAAATATTAGATATTTTTAAAAAATGGAGACCAAATTTAGAAAAGTTGAATAGGAAAGAAACAAAATTGTAGGACATAAAATAGCTGGAAGAAAAACAAAAAAGAAAAAACCAACATTAATAAAGTGGAACAAAAAGTAGCATTGATATTTACATAATTCATCCACAAGCCGACCAACACTGTTAGGTTGTGTCAAATCAAAGGACACTATTTTTGCCTTTCTTTAAACTTAATTAGGTTCACTATATTATTTTGAGACCGTTAATAATATTTAATCATTTTATAAAATTAATAGATAATTTTATTTTTAGTTTCTAATTATTCTTATTTTTAATTATAATTATTTCCCTATATTATTTTTCAAGACATTATATTCAAGAGTGATATAATAAAATTATCCTCCTATTTATAATTTTTTAAGAAATGTGCAAAGTGAATAATGGACAATTATTATTAAATAGATGGAGTAGTAATATACAAATTATTTATGTAGTTAAGCATGGAGTTTAAGGTCTATCTAGATATGCGATATAAAATTATATTGATTTAAAATTAAAATTTTGTTTGAACATGTAATTTTTAAATTTCTTAAATTATATATTTTTCTCGTGAACATGAAAACCTTGTAGGTTGTAAAAATTATCAAAAAAATAAAAAATTTTATACCATCTTACTAAATGAACAAATTATAGTTCATAAACAAGATATTAAAATATTATAACGTGTCACATTGATAAATCATACATCTCCATATCTTTTTATAAATAAATATTTGCGATTATAAACTTTCAAACACACATAATTTCATAAAAATCTACTTCATCAATAATAGTAGAAATTAATTATTCATTAATATTATTCCTTCACATCCGACATGATCTTTCGTAAAATAATGTAATTTTTTTTATATAAAATATAAAATTATCATCAAAGCCTTAATTTAAAAAATCCATTATTAGAAAATTTAAATCATATTTAAAAAATTAAAATATAAAATCATAATTAAATCACATAATCTACTAATTTTAAAATTATGATTTTGCATCGCGAGTCCAAATACATACTAAATTCCTCTCCTACTACATTTCCCTCTCTCTCTCTCTCCCTCTATCTCTATTCTCTAGTCTCATTTGGTATTATTTTTGTCTGGTTTCCACTTTTTTTTTTTCTTCTCTTTTTGCATTCACATATTAATTATTTGCATTTACCGAAATAACGGCTTTCAACTTACTATATCATTTTTTTCCACTATGATTGCCATGATGATAATATTGGCATCTTGTAATTGCAACTCTCATATCTTTTTTCATTCACATATTAATTAGGGAAAAGGCATATATTCCCTTCTCAACTTATCCCAAAAAGTTAGTTATACGTTTTAACTATCATGACGATTTATTACACACTTTTACTAATTAAAAGTTAATTTTATATCATTCTGCTATGTGCAACACCACTCTCATAGTATGTGGTGTATTACACTTGCCGCCACATTATCGCTATGTCAATGCTATGTCAGGAATTGTATTTTTTTTATATCTTTTTTACTTTCTTTTCTTTATTACTTAACTTTTATTTTATTAGTTACATTTTACACTAATTAATTTCTAATCAATTATTAAAATTCTCTAATAATTCTATCTTCTTCATTGCAAAATGGTAAAGAAGAAACTTTAGCAATGACCACCAAGGAAATTGCCCGCAATCTGGGGTTGATTTGTGAAGTGGGAGAATTATTCCATTCAAAATGTATCCACAAGAAGGTTGCTTCAGTTTCTTCCATTGATTGGCCATGGAAACTAAGCTTTCATTGTTATTTGTTGCAACTTGTAGTTGTAAATATTTTTTAGATTTGGGAGTACATTTTTTGTTATTTTTCCATGTTCTTCCTGGAGATTTCTTAAAATACCGAAATATAGAAAAAAATAATTTTCTTCCCATTTTCAATCGATCACTCAATACTCAAAAACGTCCGCCGAATCCCCACCATTGAAACCTCCCAAAATTTTACTCCTTTTTGAAGTAATTTATTTCTTGGTTGTTTCTTGTTATTGGTTTATTTTATGGTTAATGAGGTGTGAATAAGATGAGGAGGGTGGAGTGTGAAGAAGAAGAGATGTGGGGGTGGGGTCTAAGAAATATTTTGATTTTAATTTTTTTTTTACTTTATTAATTATCTGACGCACGTGATTTTTTTTTAATTATTATTATTTTGACAAGTCAGCTTTAGGGGTAAATAAATTCATTTTTAAATAGCAGAGGTGTGTAATAGATCATCATGATAGTTTATGCGTGTAATTGACTTTTCGGTATAAATTTAAGGGAAAATCTATGTCTTTTCCCTATTAATTATTTGAATTTACCAATAGAATTACTACTTGCTGTCACACTTCGTATTTTCTCTGTTTAGTTAAATTAGTTAAACTATAATAGGAACTTTTATTAGTTTTTATTTTCTCCTCTCAATACCCTAATTTTTAAAATTTCTTTTTACAAAGAAATTAAATTATATTCTCTTTATTTTATTCATACGATATGTTCCCCCTTTGTAGTCTCTTTTTATAGTTACTTGACGAGAACGAACTTTTGATTGTAGACCCGGGGGGAGTGAACCTCTTAAGAAAGTCGAAGTCACATGTTGCACTCTTTTCCTTAATCAAGGTTTTTGTCCATATAATTATTCACGGTAAGAATTTTATTGAGGCGATAGACGTAGGATGCCTTGTTAATGAACATTCAAGGCGGCCTCAAATTTGTGACTACCCTGACCTATATAAGTTAATATAAGCCATGGCACCACAATAATAACAAATACCAACACATTTTCATATTTCGCAAAATGCTAATCGCCTATATCTCTTAGAATCGACATGAAGGATCTTCCACTTTGAATATATTGCATTAGGTGTCCAAAAGGTAGGGAACTATTTGTCCAAAGTCCAGTAAAAATAGCAGATCAAACTATAAACGTGGTGAAATTAATTGCAAAAAAATTGTCTCCAATATGTCACAAAAAGTCTTGATGTTACCCCTATAAAATTGAAACATGATCGGGCATCCAAAAGAGGCCCCATCCAAGAAAGACCTCCTTACATTTGAAAAATGATCATAATCAATTAATCATGACCCTTTGGAGCTCTATAATTAGTCTCAAGCCACACGTCCACCTGCTCCAATCAACTTCAAACGAGGCGTCAAGAGATAGGCACATACTATGAAGTAACTTTTTTTAGTGTCAAGCATGCCGTCGTTTCATATTGATGTGACGATTCAGTTTTTGTGACCTATTAAGAAGGCTTTGAAGAGAATATCAGACATTAGAAAATCACAAACAACATTATATTTACCTTACTCTTTTAGAATTTCTATTACAGATACCTTGAAATCTTTTCTGCTTATTTAATTACTTTTTTAAAGAAAAATAATCTCCTTCTTATGTGAAATCACGCGTCTTTAACATTTTAATTAAAAAATAAACTTGATCGACTTTAATCCACTTTTGTTTAATCTCTCTTTATAAATTTTACTTGTTAACCAAAATTACATTTTCCCATAAATACAAACAACATATAAGTTCAAGTGTTTGCTAACAAAGAGACACATTTTAAGAATTGTATTCCAAAATATAGGAAAAAAATCCTAGGTACATAATGTTGCATTGAATGAGGAGGGGTTGGTGATCTTCCAAACAAAGGGGGCCCACATGATTTTGTACCTAGTGGGACCTTACCCTTGTTGGTTTGATGAATGATGATTAAACCTGCAATGGTTGCTCACCTACCAAATCCAAGATGGAGGGCTCATTCTTCAATAATTAAATAAAATAAATCTCTAATTTCTAGAAAAACTTCTCAAAAGCAAAGAAAGATTACATTCATAATTACCTCAACTCTACAATTTTTTTCTCCCCCTTACTACTAGTAAATTCCAATTTGTTACCTTAAAAACCACACCATTTTAGCCTAAATTTCTGAAAATTTTGATTTTGACCCCGCATCTTTATCCGATATATCCGTTCTTGGGTTCCTTCTATTAAATTTAATATATTGTGATAAATACCTAATAGAGAAAAAGCAAAGTTGGTAAGTTGTAATTATTTTTTGTTCAATATTTGTATTTGAATTTGTATTGGGTAAGGATACAATAATTTTTTGCAGTGTATTGTGGATTAGAACTCGAGACATCTATTTAGGAACGAATAGATCTTATTCATCTCATCATAATATTATTTTGTTTTAGTATATTTCAATTTTATAATATGTTCAATTGGTTATTTTTACTTGTCTTCTATTTGAAAATAGGTTGTCACTTTTACTTTGTTTTAACATATTAAGAAATATTTTTTTAAGACTTAATACTAAACATCAATTAATAAAAATAGTGTGGCAAAATAATTATGTCAATTATTATTTTATTAATGTGTATGTCAAGTCCAAATATAATAAATAGAAGCGGACAAAGAGTGAATAAATTTTTTAATGACAAAAACATGATGAAGAAAAATCAAAGTTCTTAAGAAGGGAATATATTGTTTTTTGTTTTTTCATTTAATATTTGATATTCTCATCAAAATCTTAATTCAATTCAAATTTGTGTCGCATAAGAAAAATAAATTCTTCCATACTATAAAAGTGTTTGAAAAACTTTAAACCTTTTATCGAGAGGGAAAATATGATATTTGAGAATTCTTTATTATTCTTTGACTAGTCATCCTACTAGTATTTGTTTTGAGTTTTGACCCTTACTAAATTTAGATACGCGACAGAAAATTTTATATTGAGGTAAAATACTTTCTAACAAAAGCAACTCCGTATTTAAGGAATTCAAACTTGAGACCTCTTGATTAAAAATAAAGAAGTACTTACCACTCTACTATAACCAGTGACCAATCTAATTACCTAACAATAACATACCTTCAAATCCCATAAAGAATTTCTCTTTTTGTTCTTTTCCTCTCTTGTTTACGAGTCCATCCAGCCAAATAATATGATAACATTTTTTTTTTCAAGAAATATAGTTTTATTAATAAAGATTGTGAGCATAATTTTGTTGATCCTTGATTCTTCTCTTATAAGATTTATCGTGATTCAAGAATCGTTAGTGGCATATTTTCAGAACTAAGATGATTTGGACTTGATTTTCATAACTCGAGGGTCGTTAGTGACATATTTCTCGAACTAAGATGATTTGGACTTGATCTTCATAATCTGAGGGTCGTTAGTAGCGTGTTTCTCGAATTAAGCTGATTTGGATTTAATCTCTTTATGAATATTCCATAAATTTGTGGTGGAATTTTCGATATTTCAATCTCTTTATGAAATTTTCGAGATAATAATCTGATATATTGAAAAGTACATTTCATTAGATAACATTTGCATTGAAAAAATCAAGGTCAAAATTGTGTTACGGCTCTTAAGATACTAATAAATTAAACTAATATCATTTTCTTTCATAGACAAGAAAATTCCATCGATAATCTTTATCACATAGAGGGATGTATATATTTTTTAATTCTTTGTTTTGTTTCTACTCCCAAATTTTATTTTTAAGTTGTCGTTGAAATATTAAAAACACATTTTTTTTTTGGGATAAAGATCTGAAAAATATTTTAATTTTGGTCGAAATTGTTGTTACAAAACCAAATTTTAAAAATGACCTTTTACCCCCCGTACTACTTAATAGTACCTTTTACCCCCTGTACTATTTAATAATGTATTTTAAAGGTATATATGTGCCTACGTGGACATCATAAATATTGCATCATTTTAAATAATAATGTGTCCACGTGGGCACATATATACCTTTAAAATATATTATTAAATAGTGCAGGGGTAAAAGGTCATCCATAAAATTTAATATCGTAACAATAATTTCGGCCAAAGTTAAAATATGTTTCAGACCCTTATAATTTTTTTTCGGTACACAACCTATTGTAACCATACGCAACCTAAAATAGTTTAAAATTCATCTTAAAAACAGCAGAATGGTGGAAAAACAGATTCAGAAGAACTTTATAACTATCTGATTCTCTTCTGCACATGCCAATGGATTTAATATAACCCTACTTAGCATTGAGGACGATAATTCAGTATTAGAAATAAATGTTTTTCTCTCACGTATCAATAATTTGTGTGATAAAATATATTCATTTTTCATCGAATTGATCTACGCTGGGTGAAAATAAATTTTTATTGAAATATTGGAAAACTTCTAATTTTTTCATTTGAAACATTATTATTTCCTTCCCCACGGTATCAATTAAAAATTTTGCAGAAATAACGCTGAACATTTTTTAATGAAGAATTTCAATAAAAAAATAGTAATTTTTTCAGCGGTGATTCTAATAAATTTAAAATTAAAGTAAAACAATAAGATTCTATTTAGTTTGAATTAATTAATTTCTTTTCTTGCAAAATTAGTTTCAATAATCACTACTATTGTTTGCTTTTATTTAACTAAAATTTTAGGGCTAAATATCTTATGATTTCTTCGGTAAAACTGATTATTTTAGTCGATTCTCCACTAACTATTTTTAGTGCTAAGTAGGGTTGTATTTGATTAAAGTTATTAAAACGTTAATGAAAGCTATTATTATTATTCTAAGAAATTAACATAAATGGTTCCTAAATAATTAATTGTGTTCTTCACATATTAATAACTTAACCTTGGGATGAAAAATTAATAATATCTTATTCGTTCACCTAAAAATAAATATTCATTTTTACTTGTCATTTCATTGTTTAACTTCAAAATTAACTATTTATTTTGCAAATTACTTCTCAAAGTTTAAGTCTATACGTCAATTAATACAAATATTGTATAAAAAAATTCATTGTTAATTATTACTAGTATTTTAAAAAAACTTTTATTAAATTCAAAGTGGACTAGTAAAAATAAAATAAGACATGAGATGAGCAAAATTAGGAAATTCTAATGGTTTAAATTAAATCTAGCTAGGCATTACAGATCACACAAAAGTTAAAGTTCCACGTAGGCAGGAGCACTTTTCCCGATAGTCATAATATGCCACGTCAACTTACCAATTAGTGTATAATCACTTTCACCCCAATGTTTCCTTAAATTACTTATTCACCCCTTTACTTTTTTCAGCTTTGTGACAAAGAGGAGTGCGAAAAAGAAAGGGTTTTCTTGGTGTAGTAATGAACTTGTCCTAATCTTTATTAATTTTGAATTCGAACTTTGAATGTAAAGAAAATTCTGTTAAAAATATAATTGAATTTAGTTGAACTCTAATACAATACATGAAGCACCAAATAGAAATAAAAATAAACAAAATTATTTATCAATTACATTACTTCAACAGGAACATTAAATTATTGAATTAAAAAAATCGTGTTACGAAAAATAATAATCTTGTTATTTTCACCGAAAAATAGTAATTATATCTTTTCACTCCTATATTGTTTGAAGGAACACTAAATTAGTGAATTAAAAAAATTGTGTTACAAATAATAATAAATTTGTTATTTTCACCAAAAAATAGTAATTATATCTTTTCTCTATTATATTGTTTTGATTATAAGAATTATGTGGCGTTTACATAGAGATGTTTAAATAGGAGCAATACACGTATAAAGATAATAAGAAAACTTTCTTCTCTAGTTTCTATCTTACAATTTCTAATACAATTGGAGATTGCTCATAGTTAATGAAATTTCTTTCTGAGTTTATAAATTTGACTTGAATTAATGGGATTACAAATCTTGTATTCAAACAATTTTTTGAATCTTTAATATGTAATTCACACATAGCACATTTGATTTCATCTTCTTCATAATATTATCCCAAAGTTAAAAGGGATAAGAGTCTGAAAAATACTCCAACTTTGACCCAAATTGTTGTTACGATACCAAATTTCATGGAGGACCTTTTACCCTGCACTATTCAATAGTGTACAATTTCGGTCAAAGTTCGGATATATTTCAAATCATTTTCCCGAAGTTAAAACTAATGCTGTATTGACATTTTACATTATTATTTAAAATAATAAAATACTATTTTGCTCGTATTACATGTCATGAACATTTAAACTTTTTCGTGTTTTATTTTCAATTTTTTTTTTTAAATAACTGTATAAAAAGGTAAGGTATGATAAAATGTGATTTCAAATCTAATAAAATTTGTGATAACAAGATTTCTTCCTTTGAAATTATTAAACAATATTCTAAAACAATATAAGAATACAAGTAAACCTCATACTTCAATCTCGACGACTTCTTCATGTTTATTCTCTAAAATTTAATCTTTTTGATCTTATCTTAATTTATTTATTATTTATTTAAAAAAATGAACGATGATTAAATAATCAATTCAAAAATTGACTAACATTTATTGAATTAATTAAATATTGGTGTCTCCGTCATTTTCTTCATATAAAAATCAAATGTCAAGTATGTCTAATGGACATAGAAACCCCAAGGGAGATTAATCAAACTAAAACCAAAATTAAGAGAAAAATACTTGTACAATTATGTGACACATAGAAATTATAATATTTCATGGGCCATGACAGAAACATTTTGTTCTAATCACAACTTAAAAGTGGTCGGTTGAATATAAAAATGTGAAATTTGAACAAAAATGGTATTAGGAAAAAAAGTTAAAACATGATGATACTATAATAAAATAAAGTTGTGGTGTTTGTTTTTTTTTGGCATAATATATAAATATGACTTTTCAATTGATCATATTTTATATTTATGTCCCTTTAATTTTGAGTGTGCATAAAAAAAATATTTAAATTTATGTAAAGTTGAAAAAATCAACACGCCCCTCCTATGTGGCGTTCTACAAAATTTGTGTTTTACGTGATATCCTGTGTGTTTTATGCCACATGAAATTCATGTATTTATTTATTCAACTTTATATAAATTTAAGTCTATTTATGCACACAAAAAGTTGAAGGGCTTAAATGCAATTTGAGGTTAAATCAGAAAGCACATTTATGTGTTATCCTTTTTTTTTTTTTTTAATGAGAGAGATTCACAATTTTTATTAAAGTAAATTTCTAGACTCAGAAGGTGTACTCCTTATTATGGAAGTTTCAAGTCAGACCATTTGAATCACCCTGAAAAATAGGCTAAAGTTAATTTTGGATATGAATTTCTATGAGTGATTTGAGGTGGAAAACATGAAGATAGTCTATTTTTCGAAAAATTATTCGTACAAAAAATAGGAAGAAAATTAAAACGTGAAAAATTGAACCCTTATCAATAAAATGAGAATTTAGATAATCAACCAATTAAACTATTAAAATTCCTTTCAACTTCAAGTCAAATCTCAAAAAATTATAACAATTCTATATCGGATCATAATTCGGGAAAAAATCTTATTTTTGTTTTTGTTTGGGGTGAATTTGTACAGTTTTTGCTCATGGGTAAAACTGTTAAAAAAGGAGAAAAAGAAAAAGAGAGGAAAAAGAAAAGAAAAAAAAAAGCATTGGAAATGCGTTTCCTTTTAATTTTCTTCATTCATCTCAGACGCCTTTTGTGTTCTTCTTTGACTCTCTTTGTTCTTACGCGGACACCACCTTCTTCTTCCTCTTTGATTTTCTCTCTCTAAAACTCCATTTTCCTTTCTTTCTCTTCTGTCTCTCTCTCTCACACACACAATTCTTCCATTTTTTTTCACACTTCCGGCGTCGGTAACGGCTACACTAGCGGCGCCACCTTTCTCCGGTACTGGAAAACCGCCGGAAGAGTTTTGTTTCCAGTTGAAAAATACAGAATCACTACGATTATTGTTTGACTTAGAAGACTTTTGTTTGACTTGAAGCATTGAACGGACGGTGGTGAGAAACGGTAGGTAGTGAAGTTGTTCAGATCTGTGAGGATTTATTCCTAGGGTTTGATTCTGAGTGAATGTTGAAAAGTTTTTGTGGTTAGGGTGTTTTCGAAGATTTTGAAGTGTGGATGGTAGTGTACGGACGGCGTAGCGCGGTGGTCGTCGTCGTCGTCGCCGGAATTGGAGGAGGAGTTGATGATGAGCGGAGGTGTTGAGAGTAGAAGGTGGCGGAGGTGGCGGTGGTGTGAAATTGGTTGCTCTTTCACATGGAATGGCAGATCTTGTTAGCTATGGTGATGCCGACCGTGATATTGAGCAGGTGCGCTTTACTTGTTAAATATGAGATCTTTTGGTTCTGTTTTTGCTTCTCTTTCCAGTTGATGACATCAAACTTCTTATCATGAAAATTTTAATTCATCTTCTTTCACTTTTTCTGTTTGGGTAATTTAGAAAAACAGTAGGTAAGTTTTTCTTAGTGCAGATGCACAAAAAAAACATCTTTGTTAGAAGCATATTGCACTTCACCAAAGTGGTGATTAAACCTTCTTTTATGGTGCTTTTTTAGCAGTAATTATCACTATCCCAATGAAATGGGCATACAGTCGATCCCAGCTAGTTTGGGATTCAAATGAACTTGACTGATTCTTGAAGTAGCTGTTAAAGAAAAGAAAGAAGAAAGATTGGTTAATCTTTGAATTTTGAAGATTCTTTTGGAGGGGGCGAGGGGTTGGCAGTGTGTGGTTGAGGGGACATTTTACAGGTCCCAATGTTTCTGTGCATGCTTATTTATGCTCTTCCTGAGTTTGTTCGCATTTCCGTGGTTCAAAGTTACAGTCTTCAGGGCCTTAATTGGTTGTATTAAGAAGCAGTGGAACCTGTCTTACACTGATCAATAAAGGTATAGACTGAAATGAGTATCCCCAAAATTGCCAAATGTATTCATAAATTAGTTGCATATCGAAAGCGTAGGGCAATATTAATCCGGTAGGATGTGATTCCTCTAACCTTTAACTATTCCAGAGGGGAGATAAATGGTGATAACAAAACTGCCTGGAATTAGTGGCACAATTGCACACATCAGCAGTCTATTTGTTGTAAATTACTGCCTGAAGCATGTGGATTACTAGTTCCTTCTTTTAAATGATAAGTCATATAGAGAAGGGAGTTAGCTCAGCGGTTAGTGGTTCGTTTTCCAACAGAGGTCGTGTGTTCGAAGGTGAAAGGATTCAATCTTGTTATCAGTTCTTGATAAAAAAGGAAAAAAGAAAAACTAAGTCTAGTCATAGATTCTTAATGCATTATGATCTTGTTCCAGAGGAAATTTCTTTGGACTCACTTCTATTACCATTTGCAGGCACTAATTGCTTTAAAGAAAGGAGCTCAACTGTTGAAATATGGACGCAAAGGGAAGCCCAAGTTCTATCCATTTAGAATTTCTAATGTAAGTTGACATTAGCATGTGTACACATTTTAGTTGATTAGGGTTTTATGAAGTAGGACTGCTGAGTGTATAGATTTAGAGGTGCATCATACTTGTTATTTTGCATTATCATGGACATTGAGCTTCACCACGATCTTATGATTCTCTTGATGCTGCATAATCTTTTTGATTGAATATCTATGTTAGTCTAACATTTCTCGGGAACTCTCTACCTCTATATTGGTTTAGTGAATTGGAGATCTGAATATAATTATAATGGAAATAGGGAGACAAAAAGTTGGAACTCTAAGGAGTATGGTCCCATTGTTCATACGATACTAGGTTCTGTAGGGTTATTGATCTAAGCCTCGATAAACAACTTTTTTCAGCAGGAATTGAAACAATAAAACTAAGCGAGCTTATTCCTAAGTGAAGCCGTAATTTTTTTTTAAAGAATTTCTTATTTACTTCAAACTACTTATATATAAGTTATATTTTTATGCTGTTTAATGTTTTACTCATAATCATGTCTTGGCTCAAAAACTTCTGTGCCATGTGTGTTTCCTAACCTGCAACTTGATCTGAAAGTGATTGGTTTCTCTTCTTGCTCTTTTGCCCATTACTGCATCAACTGATATTTTGTGACATAAAAATTCAACATCAAATAAAGGTGTGTGCTTCATGAAAACCACTAGTAATATGTAGATCTTTCAGTTCATGGTATGGGAACTGGAACTCTGCCTAGCCTAAATGTTATCTGGTTTGATGGGCTTGCGTAGGTCATATGTCGGCACACTTTATAAATTATTAAAATATAATATTTTAGTATGTTAGAAAGAATCTAAAAAGTATAATAGAAAATGTGGAAGCAGATATTGTTGTAATTGCATATTTTTCAGTTAAGTTCGATATGGAGACAACTACTTTTCCTTTTCAAGATAAAAATTGGCTGTAGGGACAGAAATTAGTACCGTAATGTGATATGAAATGGTAGGAATTTGCATTAGATACGATATGATTTAAAAAATGTACACAGTTAGTGGTATAAGCATTCTGAATTAATCAAATAATGTTTCAATTTGATACTGAATGATTTTCAGAAGGTCAAATTTTGATTTACAGTTCAGTAGGGGACTAGTGAGTTGTGGTAATTCCGAGTATCAACATCTTCTACGCTAAGGGTGTGGCTTTGTGGTTGGGGGTGAGAACCATATGATTTCTCACCGTCTGTCCAAGCATTGGTGGGCAGAGTTACATGGTATATGTGTTGGCCGGAAGTAGAAAGTATCCGGTGGAATTGGTCAAGGTGTGCATAAGCGGACCTGAACACCACAATTATCATTTAGTAAAAAGAAAAAGGCTTACATCATAATCATCTGTTTTCTCGATAAAATTTTATTCCCAGAATCTTCTTGATCCAGTAGAGTATGATAACATTGGTCATATTTTAATTGAAGAAAGAAAAAGATGAAATGGTGGATAGCTTTTCCCCTTTCATGTCAAATGAATTACCTTTTTCATTCTTCGACTGCAACTTTGAGGCTTTTTAGTCTTTGAAGTGACAAGGGTTGATATACATTAAAAGGCACCACTCTGGGAGGAACTTCATTTGAACTTTTATAGTATATTTCGGACACTCTTAACATTGATGACAAAATGCAGTAACTTTTGGCCTCCAAGGCCTAGCTCAAGTGGCAAAAGGTGGAGAATTTGTGGCTTAGGTCACAGGTTCAAGCCCCACACCATGCAAAGCGAAGCCCGGTATTTATGTGGAGAAGGGTAGAGGGGCTGGCCCATTATTCACCGAGTTTAGAAGGCTGTGATTGGTCCAAAGGGCGGGTCACAGACGGTTTTCTCGGTTATCAAAAAAAAAATGCAGCAACTTTTGTGCCCAATCAGAAACTATTTTTTAAAGCCCTGAAGTTAGGTGCAATACAGGCTTGATGATTTGTTTACTTTGGTTACATTTCCAGTGTTGGCACCATGAGCTGTTCCTCTGGAACTTCCTTTTTTCCACTGAAATGTCTCTTCAATTGTGCTTTCCTTTGGCAGATTTTGGGGCTTCTCTATGATTTTTTTTTCCGACAACTCTGTGCTCATGTTGGTCTTTATGGAAAATTTTCAGGATGAATTATCTTTAGTTTGGATCTCTAGCAGTGGTGAAAAGAGTTTAAAGTTAGCTTCAGTATCTAGAATCATTCCTGGGCAAAGAACTGTGAGATTATCTTCTTCTCTATCAAACCCCACTTTGAATTTATGATGAATACCTCTCTCGTAATAACCTTAAAATTTTCTACAAGTGGGTTTAACTCTTTAAGTCTTACTTATGCTTTTAACTTCCAGGCTGTTTTTCGACGTTATCTTCGTCCTGAAAAGGATTACTTGTCCTTCTCTCTCATATACAATTACGGAAAAAGATCCCTTGATCTGGTTAGTTATATAGACCAAGTTTATCTACCCTGCAACTTTGTAGTCTTTTCTCTATTTTTCATTGAGTTACACATGTATCCTGTTGTTTCAGATCTGTAAGGACAAGGTTGAGGCAGAGTTCTGGATTACTGGCCTAAAAGCTTTGATATCTTCTGGACAAGGTGGACGCTCAAAGGTTGACGGTTGGAGTGATGGAGGCCTCTACTTTGATGTAACACTACCTACCTAACAACTTTGTTTCAATTTTAAGACTAGTTTATCATATTTCTTATTTAATGTGAATGCTAAATGAATGAGTATTGAGAAATCACATTTCTTATTGACCTTGAATCATTTGCCTGTGCATAATCCTGCTTGGAAATATAAGTTGAATTGCAAGTAATATTTCCATCTGGTTCTATTGTCACTATCTTAGGACGGCTTCTTCTAGTTTTAAATAACACTAGTTGCAGAATGGAAAATCCTTCCTTTTTCTCTGCTGTTCCGGACAGCCTCTCATTTATAATGTGGGCGTCCTTTTAGAATCTACAATATAACTGATCATGATTATACAAATTACAAGATAGCAGTTCCCTACTGTTACCAAGTAGCAATGAATGCCATTGTCAAGTTCCCGTTGGGGTTTATCTTGGCAAACTGACTAGCGACTGGTTGTGTTTATCTGTTTCTTTAGTTTGATGTTTATGCTAGCTTGTGATGGTGTCTTCGACATGGGATGTGCCTGCAATCTGCATAAAGTTATAATAATATGTAAGAAGTGACACTTGACAGAGGTAGTGATATTTGTGAGCAATGAAGTGAATGGCATTCTTTGGATTGATTTTTAGGGAAAGGTGACAGATGATACTTGTTTGGACTGTTGTTCTGAATTTGGTATGTATAATCCTAATGAGGAATGCGATTCATTTGGATTGGCATTAGTTCATGACTTGAATTTATATCATCTCATCAGAGATTATTCAATTATTATCTAATTGATTAATTTAAGAATAATTGAATTATTTTTTCAAAATGAATAAAGAAAAAAAAAATCAGTCTCCTTTAGTCTTAATTGTTCTTTTGTTGTAGTACTTCCCATTGGGGCACATTAGACATGCAAGTAACATCAAATTTTAAATTTCCTCACTCCTCCAACTGAACATTTTTGCAGGATAGTCGAGATTTGACATCAAATAGTCCAAGTTCTAGTTCTGTTAGTGCTACAAAAGAAATTAGCTCTCCAGACGCTTCCTTAAGTTCCAACCCTAATACTTCTCCTAAGAGCCATCAACCTTATAACTTTGTGCAGTCTGAAAGGTCACATGTAGCTTTGGATCAAGCAAATATGCAGAATATTCAAGCCAAAGGATCTGCTTCAGACGTGTTCCGAGTTAGTGTTTCCAGTGCCCCCAGTACTTCTAGTCATGGTTCTGCACCAGATGATTGCGATGCTTTGGGTGATGTTTATATATGGGGTGAGGTAATATGTGATAATATTGTCAAGGTTGGACCTGAAAAAAATTCCAGTACGGTGAGCACAAGGGCAGATGTGCTTGTTCCAAGACCACTGGAATCCAATGTAGTTTTGGATGTTCATCATATAGCTTGTGGGGTCAAGCATGCTGCCCTTGTCACCAGGCAAGGTGAAATCTTTACATGGGGTGAAGAATCTGGTGGCAGACTCGGCCATGGTGTTGGGAAAGATGTCACTCAACCTCGTTTTGTTGAATCATTGTCCCTTTGCAACATTGACTTTGTTGCATGTGGTGAGTTTCACACCTGCGCTGTTACAATGGCAGGTGAATTATATACTTGGGGGGATGGCACACACAATGCTGGGCTTCTAGGTAATGGCACTGATGTCAGCCACTGGATACCAAAGAGAATATCAGGTCCTCTGGAAGGACTTCAAGTTGCATCAGTAACATGTGGTCCATGGCATACTGCTTTAATAACATCAACTGGGCAGCTCTTCACATTTGGGGATGGAACATTTGGTGTTTTAGGCCATGGTGATAGGGAAAATGTATTGTTCCCCAGGGAGGTGAAGTCTTTGTCAGGTCTGAGGACAATTGCCGCTGCATGTGGAGTATGGCATACTGCTGCTGTAGTTGAAGTTATCGTGACACAGTCTAGTGCTAGTGTTTCATCTGGAAAATTATTTACTTGGGGAGATGGAGATAAAAACCGTCTTGGACATGGTGATAAAGAACCTCGACTGGAACCTACTTGTGTACCTGCACTTATTGATTACAATTTTCACAAAATTGCTTGTGGGCATAGTTTAACTGTCTGCTTGACCACATCTGGCCATGTTTTTACAATGGGAAGTACCGTATATGGACAGCTTGGAAATCCTTATTCTGATGGGAAGTTGCCTTGTCTGGTAGAAGACAGACTTTTGGGGGAAATTGTTGAAGATATTGCTTGCGGTTCATACCATGTAGCTGTTTTGACATCCAAAAATGAGGTTTATACGTGGGGCAAGGGAGCCAATGGGAGATTGGGTCACGGGGATGTAGAGGACAGGAAAACCCCCACTTTGGTTGAGGCTTTGAAGGATAGGCATGTGAAATATATTTCTTGTGGTTCTAATTACACTGCTGCGATATGTCTTCACAAATGGGTTTCTGGTGCTGAGCAGTCCCAGTGTTCAGCCTGTAGACAGGCTTTTGGCTTCACAAGGAAACGGCACAATTGCTACAACTGTGGGCTTGTGCATTGCCATGCATGTACTTCAAGAAAAGCAATAAGGGCAGCATTGGCTCCAAATCCAAACAAACCATATCGTGTATGTGATTCTTGTTTTACAAAACTGAGTAAGGTTGCTGAGATCGGAATCAATAACAGGAGAAGTGCCGGACCTCGCCTTTCTGGTGAGAACAAGGACAGGCTGGACAAGGCTGATATACGATCAGCAAAATCAGGAATGCCACCCAATATTGATTTGATCAAGCAGCTAGATAGTAAAGCAGTCAAACAAGGGAAAAAAGCGGATACGTTTTCCTTGGGTCGTTCCTCTCAAGCTCCTTTGTTACAGCTGAAAGATGTGGTGTCGACCACCGGAGATCTGCGTTGGGCAGTTCCAAAACCAGTTATGATTCAATCGGGTGTTAGTTCCAGATCTGTGTCACCTTTCTCTAGGAAGCCAAGTCCACCACGCTCAGCAACACCTGTACCTACCACTGCAGGACTTTCATTCTCCAAAAGCATTGCTGACAGTTTGAAGAAAACCAATGAGCTTTTAAATCAGGAAGTTCACAAACTACGGGCTCAGGTATGTTAAGTTTTTCCTTTTGTGCTTTACATTTTGCTCGAGTTATATACTATTTCCTAGTTCCTTGTAACTGATGCAATTTTTGTTGACTTAGGTTGAGAACCTGAGACATCGTTGTGAACTTCAGGAGTCGGAGCTGCAGAAATCAACAAAAAAAGCCCAGGAAGCAATGGCTTTGGCGGCCGAGGAATCTGCTAAAAGCAAAGCTGCAAAAGAAGCTATGAAGTCGCTGATGGCGCAGGTATGCTCATACATTTCGTGCACACAAACACATTCACAACAGACACTTATACTCTCTCTCTCTCTCTCTCTCTCACACACACACACACACACACACACACACACACACGCATGTTGTATGCAAACTTTTCAAATTGAAATGTAATGTTGGTTCAAATTTATTTAAGTTGTCTATTGCTGACCGACTAGAATCATCTTTTCGGATCCGTGTTATTTTGCTGAATGGGAAGGTGTTTCTCCCCCTGTTATTTGCTCTTTTTACAGCTCAAAGACATGGCTGAAAGGTTGCCACCTGGGGCTTATGACGTAGAGAGCCTCAAACTAGCTTACCTACCGAATGGTTTGGACTCAAATGGCATTCACTATCCTGACGCTAATGGGGAACGCCATTCGAGATCTGATTCTGTCACTAGCTCGTACATGGCCTCTCAAACCAGCATGGACTTAAGTACATATGGAATGCAAAGCCCTACCAGATACCAAAGGGATTCTGGTAGCATTGAAGCTATTACAAACAATCAAATCCTGACCTCCAATGGTACAGATGATCGAGGTGAAGTTAGACTGCCTAATGGTAGCGAGGCACAGGTGAACATCAATAGTGCATCTCAAGCTGTCGATAATGAAGATGCTGAATCCTTACAAGACAATGGAAACAGATTGAAATCTAGAAATTCTCTGCCTTCTGGCAACCCTAACCAAATTGAGGCTGAATGGATTGAACAATACGAGCCTGGAGTGTATATTACCCTAATGGCTCTTCGAGATGGCACTAGAGATCTCAAACGAGTTCGCTTCAGGTAATTGGCTTGACTGATTTTCCTCAACTTACTAATGATATACCACGGTTGCATGGTCCCCTCGTACAACAAAATATTTTATATCTAGAACTACACCATTGGGGAATAATCCTCTTTTAAAATATTCAAATTTTTTACCTTGGAAAACTTGCAAGTGTTACCTATTTTTGCCTAATCCGTTTTGTGCTCAGATAACATTGCTTCCAATTATTCTGATATACTTGGTTCTGTTGTAATTGAATCTGCAGCCGCAGAAGATTCGGGGAGCACCAAGCGGAGACTTGGTGGTCAGAGAACCGTGACAAAGTTTACGAGAGATATAATGTTCGTGGTTCAGACAAGTCATCGGTTACAGGCCAGGCTGCTCGGAGGTCTGAAGGGGGTCTCTCTCCATCTTCCCAAATTTAGAAATTCGTTAGTCAGTCTGTTTTAGCAAAATCTCTCTACCTTTTTTGATTATTGTGGTGCGGAATGCTAGTCAAATTATTGGAGGGGAGAGAGCCAAAACCCTTCACTTCCATTCTGACCCCATTCCACAAATTCCTCAGCCTTTTTGTTTTGTGTTACTTTTTGGTTCAGTCTTATTTCTTAGGGGTTTCACCATTTTAACTTATTTGTTGTATTGTAGTGTATATAATAGTATCAATCAATTATATTTGTTGCCCAACATGACTCGTGTTCGTTTCCCTTTTATTTTTCTTTTTTGGATGAGTTGTGGTGAAAAAAAAAAAAAGAGAGGGCACCCAAGGGTGTGACCCAGTAGTCAATGAAGTGGTTGAAAATTCGGAGGTGGTATTCAGTGGAAATAGTCAAGGTGTGCGAAAGCTGGTTCGGACACCACGGTTGTCCAAAAAAACAAAAAAGAGAATGTCTTGCTGAGAAGTGTCATTGCTTTCATGACGTCTCCATTATAGTTTTTGGCAAGTGATATTCTAACTTGGCTAATTGCCTCGTATTTTACCTTTTGAGATTTTAGACATTTAAATTTGCTCATTTACTTATAGTTCTATTTTACAAAATAAGCGTTCATCGCACGTTGGTTAATCCTTTTTTATTTTATGTATGGAAGAGTATTTTGTAGTTTTTGGGCATTTAGTACTTAGAAAGCAATAGTTTTTGTTTACTCGCTCTCTTTTCGCTCATTTGGTAACTAGATTTCACAACATTAAAATTGAAGGTGAAAGGTGTTTACTACGTGAGCAATTTTTTCAATTTATGAGTGAGGCAAATCTATATGAAACCATGATGCTTATAAATCTAATAATAATAATAATCAAAGAAGAGCAATTATAGAATAATGAAGTTGTTCTACTTAAGGTTGAACAAGTGGAAGTAAGGCATAGGCCATGCATCAAATGGTCAAATATTAAAGAATACGTCAACTAAACTTCAACATTTATTATTAGTAGTTGGTTATTGGTAGTATAGTTTCAACTCAATCTGTTTTATCAAATTTCACTTTTAGTCATTTTGCCCTTTCTTTGTATTATATACATGAATGACAAGTTTCTAATGCTCGTCTACCCATAAAAAATCTTTGTAGTTGAAATTTAAAAATTAGAATTTTAAAATTGTGTTTGGATATATACATTTCATTAAGCTTAGTTAGAAAAGTATTTAAGTTCTGTGAGTGGAAATTCCAAAATTTAGTTCTTGGAAATTCGCAAATATTTGAAGATAATATTTCTAAAAATTAATCAAATTTCATGATAAACAAATATTTGAAGATAAATTTCAAAGACGACTACTAAAATTTATGATCAAACATAAACTTAGGTGTCTAAGCATCTCGATTAGGTGTTGACTTAACTAATAGTAACATGGACAAGAATAATTAACAGTAGAAATTGGCATTCAATGAAGAAAAAAAAAACCAAACGCCTAGATATAGGAGATATTGTGCTTCATTACCAAAAATAAAATAAAATAAAAATAAATAAATAAACAAACATAGCTAGAAAATTAAAAATATTCCAGAATGACTAGTTCTTTTATAAGGATCTTTAGAACCTAACATTCCATGATTATTAGTCCCAAAAGATTTTTCTTTTGAAATCTTACTGAAATGGTAACTTTTGAAACAATTTTTTTTTTTTTTGTAAATGTGATAACAAACTATTTAAAGTCGTCAACAAAAATATTCTAATAGAATAATGTAAAATAAAGTGTATATTTGTCTGGTACTCCCTTTGATTTAGACTCAATGAGACAATAAATCAACGCACAAGATTAGTTAGTATTATTACTTTATATGTTTGTCATGAGTTATAATTAATAGGAGTAATAATAATGTTGATCCAAAAATACTTAGTAACTGGTAGAAGAAATCAAATAATGAAATAGTGATTTCGTAGCAGTTGTAGTAGGAGTTGAATGTATTGGAATATTGATTTCTTTTTTTTGACGTTATGATTTTCTATGTTTTTCATTGACTAATTTAAAATCAAAACTTTTTATAACGTCTTATTCTTTCAACATCCAATTTGCATAGTTTGAAAATCCTTGCAAGAGATAAGTCAAAATAGACTAACTTACTAAACAACAAACAACTAATAAGACATCATAGGGGTAATTGAGTCTATTTTATTTTTTATTCAACTCTTAACTATGTTTACAATATTCTTGTAATTGAAACTTGAAAGCTCAAATATCGAATAATCTAAAAACTTATTACGTTGATCTCATGATAATTTAGCAACAAAAGATATTCTGTCAATCAATAAATTAGTAAAAAGCTAATTAAATAGTATATGTTTGCTTGGTTTTCCCTTAATAGTATTCTGTTTGATTAAGCTTTCAAAATCTGCTTATTTTGACCAATACTTCTACCTATTGAACTCCAATTTTTCTTAATTAATGTTAATTTTCGGAGTTAAAATGACCCATATTTGAACAAAATGATGAGATGACACATGTAGAATTATAATTAAGTAGATGAAACTGATTTATTGGTCCATATGGCCTTAACAATATATAACCTAACACATCCAAGTTAATTCAAAATAACTAGAAACCACTTGTCCATTTCTAGTTCCTTCGACTTTTTCTATAAAAGAAAAAATATTTTTTAACTATAAAAGGCAATTGAATCCAATAGGTGAAAGAATGCGTATTTTTAATCCAAAAATTAATGTTAAAGCATAATTACGATCCAATAGATAGGAGGACAATTTTAAATCATATCCAATATGTTGGTGATTTTTTACCCTTTTCATTGTACTTAAAATTGCGTTTAGAAAAAAATACATTTAAAGAGTAGGAATTTATATTTAACTATCAATTTGAAAATCATTTTTGTCAATACTTAAGGAATAATTTATGTTTGATCAAAGTTCTAAAATTAATTTCTGCAAATTAAACAACTTTGTTTAGTAATCAATATATACATTATATATTTTCTGAAAGCTTGACCAAACATCTCAAAGTACTCTATTATACTTTTCTTCCACCAAACCATCATGAATTTTCCCTCCTAACGACAACCAAATTTCAATTATTTTTAACGACCTTTGACATTGTGCTAATAAAATCAATAATTTAGAAATTATTATTTGTTGCAATATTTCAGATTTGGTTTATTTACAAAGGTCCTTTGCCGGCAAGGACATTTGTACGTAGACTTTTTTTAAACCTAATAAAGTTTTCAACTCTCATGATCTTTAATAATTTAAAATAATGATTAATTAATGTACTTTTAATTTTATCTATTGAGTAATAGAAGTAATTCTTTTAAGTCCTGTCAAATAGATGTTGACTTGTCAAATCATAGATTTTTCAAGCTAATTAGAAATTATTAAAGTGTTTCTAATAAAATGCATCTTCTCTTATTTTCTTTTTTCTTTTTTTACTTCAGTCTCTATGTGCGATTTGTTTTTTTGACAAAAGAAAAACATAGGTTGCTATTACGTTGATTCCATATCAATAGTGTAGGATGATCAATTGAATATTCTTCATCAAAAATTATATTAAGTATATTGAAAATTATTATCAATATATAAGCAAAGATGATTATATATATATATACTAATCCTTTCTTATATTTTTATGGGATATCCAATACTCACTTCGAAATTCGACTAATTTTTATTCATGCAAACAAAATCCCATTTTGGAGGGTAAAATGCTCCGTACGAATCTGTCTTCACAAACCTGCGAAACTTTCCCTTAAGCTGATCACTCTGGTCACCAGGATCTTGCTGACTCTATTAAATCGGAGAATTCTGATGCTGTCTCACATAAACTCCTCAATAGTTCCACCCCTCCCCTCTAAGGGGAGACAAGGGAACATAATGGCCCACCATCACAGGGAATCTCAAAGCCCCGAGCTCCATAGTAAGTTCGAAAAAGGTGACATGTCGAGAAATTGAAGGGTAAAATGCTCTATACAAAAGCAATTCCATTCCTAGGGCTTAAATGCGAAAACAAATGTGAGATTAAACTTTTAATCAATGCTTAATACATTCCACAATACATATTAGAGTCAAGAAAGTGGACTATTTCAAAAAGTAAAATGAAAAGGCAAGAATGTACACAAATATTGGTGAGAATCCAATATTAGTATATACCTAAACAAATTCTGTGATATTAAATTCCGCACAAAGCGCGAATAATTTTACTAGTATATACCTAAACACTCATAAAGGAGGAAAGGCGTAGCAATCAATTATGAAATACATTTGATTGAAAATAATAACAAAATACATAAGTCGTTAGGAGTTAGAAATACTCCAATTTTTCTCTATGGAGAAAGAAAATTAAAGAATCCGCAAATATCGAAAAAAAAGGATAATTATATTAATCTCAAGGACAATTACACTGAACAAAAAAACCGTGTTCAAAATATTTGATTTTCGAACACATGTAATTTGTTGGTAAGATAAATAAAATGGATTAATTCGAGTAGAATTTCAGGAACATGCGATAATTATATATTAGAATAAACTATATATAGTATAAATAAATTTGAAATCATGGAGAAGAAAAATTACTAAATTTGGAATCTCGTACAGCAACTAAATTATATTATATACTATGTATATATTATTCATTTATTGCTTTTCACCCCACCAAGAACCAAACCCAAGAAAGAAAAGAAGAAAGAGATCGATCATACATTCTTTTCATAGTTAAATTAAATGATTAGGATCTCGAATATAATAAATGATCAAAATACAAAAATTAAAATAAAATCATGGACAAATAACTTGTAAAAAATACATAGTATATTAAAGGATTCCAAAAGCATGGATTACATATAACTCGAAAAATTGAAAGGCCGTGACCACCTTATATTGATCTGATAATGTAAAAATTATTTACACGATCAGTATATATAACTTAAATCTTCAAGATTACAAATCTTAAATGTATACTCTATATGTGACTTGTGAGTCAATAATACTCAATGCCCTCTAAAGCATTAGACTAAAAAGGACCAAAAAAAAAAAAAAAAAACACAAGGAGATTAATGTATCATAATAAAATTAATTTATACTCCTAGAATACTGTACAATTTAAATAAACTTGAAGTAAAAAAATTCAATGAAATTGCCAAAAAAATAAAATCTTTTGATTTTGATTTTGCTTTGGTTGCTTCATCATGGCCAAAACCTTTTGAGGTTGATTCCATTGTGTCTTTTAGAAGGAGAAGAAGGTGGAATTGGAACCCCTTTTGGCAAAGACTCATAATAAGGAGATTTATTGTTTTTATTACTAATTGGCAAAGGCTTCACCTTGAAAAATTGTGTGTGACTTGCACCATGAGCATGTTGAATTATCACAAGGACAAAAATGATTGATATTGTGGTTGTGCTTTTTATGCTCATTTTTTCCATCTCCCTAAGATTTTGTTATAAGGTTTGAAAGAAAAGGGAAGAGATGTGTGGAGAGGGCCAAAGATTTAAAATGGAAAAAGAAGTAATGTTTTGGTGTGGGGATTGAGTATACACTAGTATATTATGAGTTGGTGGTGGAAATATCTTGTTTGGTTTTTATGTTTTTTTGTGTGTGTTATGTGTTTAAAATATATATAGTTGCAAGAGGAAAATGGAGTGGTGGGTGGGAGGGGATAGAGTGGGGTGACTTGTGTATTAAGTTTTTGTGTGTGTGTGTGGCCATTCCTAGAAATAAGGTTTTTCCTATGGTGAATCAGTTAAAAATTTATGCTATAAAACATAATTTTCTTCACTTATTTTTCATTAAATTAGCTCACTGAAAAAATACATGGTGAAAAACAGATTCTTACTGAAATAGTGAAAATTTCCTAATTTTTCCTCATAAAAACATTACTATTTTTTCTTTTCTAATCATTTCAATTAAAATATCCATACAAAAATTAATAAGAAAATAATATACATTTTTAGTAGGAAGTGGGGTGGAGTGGAGGGCAAGACTCTCGTCTTTATTACCTTCCATAAATTTTTCCTAAGAAATCTTATTTAATTTGTGAAAGAAATATTATGAAGGTTAATGTTTTGACACACTCGTTAGGAAAATGATTTGATAGATTAACCAAGGACATTCCATTAAATTACCATTACCTTCATCTCTTTTTTAAATATATAATTACTGAAATAACTTTATGCTCTTGATTCTTGAATAGTCAAGACGAAACTTTTTTTTTTAGTGAATATGTCACTAGTCAGTGTGCCTAGCAATAACTTTTAGTAATAATAAAATAAAAATTCACACCAGAACGAATTATACAAGTAAATGGAGTTAGACTTTATATAAGGTAAGCTTAGATGCGCATTGAAACCTCGATTGAATTCGGATCACACACTATAAGATTTATTTGGGGATGACGCTTTCAATTGAATTTTCTCCATACTCAAGGCTCAAATTTAAGACATATGATTAAGGGTGAAACACTCTCACCATTACAGTTTACACCACATCCTATGTTGATATAATCTTAGTGATCTTACTAAGGACTTACCTTAGTAAGGGTAAAACTCCAAATATATACATTCAACTTCTTCATGGTTTGCATTACCAACGTCACTTTGGGACGCATTTTAAAAAATTAATACTCCCTCCATCCACTATTGTTTGTCAGGTATACTAAAAATAATTGTTCAAAAATTAATTGTCAATTTAAACAATCAAGAAACAATTAGTCACTTTTTTCCAATTCTGCCCTTAATAACGATATATCTATTAGCGTCAAAAAGTAGCAATTTTAAAGTTACAAGACTACTTTAATGTGAAAAAAATTGTTTTTACAATTTTCAAAAAGGACAAACCATTTTAATAATGATTGATAATAGGGTTATATTAATTAGTCAAATTGCACCTTATATTAAATTTTTCTTAAAGGTTGTACATGAGCTTACCCTGACAAACAATGAGTTCAACCCTTTTCTCATCGAGCCAGGATCGATAGCCGTTCGACCTGAAGAAAGTGTGGTCAAGGAAGAGGGTTCTATTCCGTTTTCGCGACTATATTAATTAGCCAAATTGCACCTTATATTAAATTTTTCTTAAAGGTTGTACATGAGCTTACCCTGACAAACAATGAGTTCAACCCTTTTCTCATCGGGCCAGGATCGATAGCCTTTCGACCTGAAGAAAGTGCGGTCAGGGAAGAGGGTTCTATTCCGTTTTCGCGACTCGTTGAATATGTTAGTACACTTAATTCACTTTCAAGGAATCTACGTCCTAAGGGAAGGAGGGAGTCCAGACCCCACCCCCCCCCCCCCCCCCCCCAAAAAAAAAAAAAAAAAAAAAGAGTCTATTTTAGGTGCAATGTAATGGTCCACCCCATTTAATGACCAAAGAATGGAAGAAGAGAGGGAAATGAAAATATTGAATGCTAGAGAGAGATTGAAAAGAAGAAGCATTAAATGTAGGAGGGCAGGGACACATGTTTTCTTGGACTAGCAGCATTTGGTATCACAAATGAGTCAATGTTCACTAATTATTTCTATCAATTTATTCATCATATACATGCTAGAAACACACAACTTAACAAAATGCACTTTATTTGTTGAATGATATTGGTAGGTTTCTTCTTAAAGGTTATGGATCATCCTCTAGTATGTATATGTATATTGGGAGGTCAATATATACTTTAGTTAATTATTTATGCGCAGATTTTAACTAAGAAAATTTTACTATATAGAAAAATCAAGGTATTCGTTAATAGACTTTTAGTCACAATTAGGTTCCAAAACACGTATATTATCTGAATTGTGCCTTTTGAAACTCTTTACTTTCTTCCTCTATTCTATTGTGGTATTCGTTTAAGGTATCATGTACATGCACTTCATCTTCAGAAGATTAACAGCCAAAAATTCTGTAAGTTCTTTACCAAATCCACTTTCATTGTCCACCCTTCATCAAGATTGTCACATATAATCCGAGGAACTCATCAACATCCTCAAATAACTTTGCTCCAACATCATAGCGATGGAGTACTGCTCCAATATATATAACATTTTTGACACGATCCAAGTCTATTTTGCGTAAAATTTGCTTTAAGGCTTAGGCCTCAAGAAAAAGGAACAATAAAGAGAAAATTTCGCTCCCCGTCTTTGTTTCTAGTTCTATTTCAATGTATTATATTTTATTTTGCGAAATTAGAATATCACCATCAATACCTAAAGAGAAATGCTAGCATTGAATGCAAAGAGAGTAGGTTTTATTGAAAGAAGAAGCATTAAATGAAGGAGGGCCAAGTTCACATATTTTTGTCTCTCAATTTTTCTTGAGAAAAAATAGTTAAAGAACAACATAAATAAAATCATCTCATTTATAATTTGATAAAGGTACATGCTAGGTTCTTGATCATTTTAAGTTTTATCAAAACTATATCTATTTTCTCAAAATCTTTCCTTATTTAATCCACTCGTTTACATTAATTTACTATTATAAAGTTACTTTCTGTCTCCAATTGTATTATTATAAAGTTACTTTCATTTATTTTTATTTTGTTATTTTGCTGTTATTTTTTATTGTATGTGTACCTTCGATGACTTCTCTTTTGAGCCAAGAGTCTATTGACCATAAACATATATATGCTATCATTCTTGAACCAAGCTATAGTCATCAACTGAATATCAACTTTGTGTCATTCTAAAAATCACAACATATATAGGAAAGTTTTGGACCACCTTCATAAAGCAAGCAAACACCAATCGTTAAAGAAATTGAAATTGAAAGGATGTTGGAAAATAGATATTAGTAAGTCACAATAAGGTCCATACACTACCTCCCATATTGCTCCATGAAATGAGGTTTAAAATAAATAGTGATCTTCAAGTTCATTTCTAGAGTTGTGTAATACTCAATAATTGGTCCTAGGTTTAAGGTAAGAGTTGTTTGAAGTAAGTTTAAGAAAATATCATATCGTACTTTACCAATAAATCTAAAATATTGAGGTGATCAAAAACTTACAAATCAGCTTATCAATTCTTTTAAATTCTTCACTAATATTCTGTACCAAGTCGTGATCAGTGAACGATTAAAATAAAAATAATAATAAAGTAAATTAAAAAGTTGGAGTTCTCCACTGTAAGAGTACTTATCGATAGATGATCAAAACAACGCACAATGAAGAAAATCAAAAAAGCAATTATTTAAAGAATTATAATTTTCACCAGAGGAACTGTTTGATCAATTTATTTTAGATCCCACATAAAATCATTATCAAAAAACTATCCATATGTATGAATACGAGTCCGGAGCCTAAAGGGCAAAAAAATTAGACAAATTTCAAAAGGGCACATAAAAAAAATTTCTAACAAAAAGGGCAAACTCGCTACTGACGTAGCGATTTTGTTTTGACGCCGTTAATAGATCAAAATCGCCGCCCTATCATCAATTTTGTCCAACTTTCTTTTTTGTTTTTTTCAGAAAATCGCTGTCCGTGCAGCATTTTTGGAATTTTTTTTAAAAAAAATTAAAATCGCTGCTATGGCAGCGTTTTTTTAAAAACGATTTTTTTTTTTTTTGGAAATTGCTGGTTAATGTTTTTTTTTAAATCGCTGTTGTTGCAGCATTTTTATAAATTTTGTGGATTTTTTTTATTTTTAGAAAGACAACAATTTTGTTGGAACTTTTTTTTCTAAAAAATAATCGCTGCCAGGGCAGCTATTTTGGTGGAAATTAGATGTTGACTAGTTGACAGAATTTTTTTTTTTAAAAAATCAATTTTAATTTTTTTTTTTTTTACAAGTAGAAGTTGACTAGTTGATAGAAATTTCAAAAAAAAAAAAAAATTCCACCAAAATTGCTGCCATATTTTCTTTTTTGAAAAAAATTCCACTAAAATCGCTGCCTTGGCGATTTCTAAAAAAAAAAACCACAAAATTTATAATAACGCTGCAACAACAGCTATTTTAAAAAAAAACATTAACGAAGGCAGCAATTTCCAAAAATAAAATAAGAAAATCTTTCTTATAAAAACGCTGCCATAGCAGCAATTTTCTTAAAAAGAAAAAATTGGACAAAATCGCTGATAGGGCAGAGATTTTGATCTGTTAACGGCGTCAAATCAAAATCGCTACGTCAGTAGTGATTTTGCCCTTTTTGATTAGAAAAAAATTGATGTGCCCTTTTGAAATTTTTGTCAAATTTTTTTTGCCCTTTAGGCTCCGGACTCGTATGAATACTAAATATGTTTTTCTAAAGATCTTAGCTAACTTACATAGTTGTCGGTGTATGTTTGAAAATAAGTTGATTCATGCACAGCGTGTGCCGACGGCTCTAAGTGATCTAATCAATTCGGTGTCTAATCCTCCTCGTTCATCACCCTTCTTGTCCAAATCCTTCAATTTTCAAAACATTGTATGCAAATGTCAAGTAAGAATTGCTAAGTCCTCACCTATCAAACGAAAAAATATGTACACATTCATGGGCACTTATAAATAAAGTTTGAGAAAAATAAATTGCACATTCATAAAAATTAATTCCTTTTTTAGAGGAATAGACAAAATAAAATCACCAATGATGTCATAATATTACTTCAACATGTATTTACTATTTGCCATAAATGTGCTAGCTTCAGGTATAAGGGATCATAGTCCATAAATAACGTTTGCATTTAATGATTGATAAGAAAAACTAAAGATTAGTTTTAATAGTAAATTTAAGGTAACAATATCTACCTAATCCGTACATTTTTAGTCGGTACATCGAAAACTAAATCAAACGGATAAAATTGATAGATTTTTTAGTGTTACAATCTCTACTTAAATCAGACATAAGGATATTTTCTTGGTTTGATTTGATAGAATTAAGATCGGTGTACTTGCGATAAATGATATGACAGTTTCTTCGAAAAATTGGTAGAGTTTTTAAATTGATATACAAACTCGTAAATAGTTAAGTCGGAGAGGAGAAGGAGAAGAAGGAACAACGTGACATATGAACTCTAAATTTAGTGCATGCAATGGTATAACAACCAAAATATCAAATCAATCGGCAATCGAATGAAAAATTGACCTAAAATCAAAACAAAAATAAAATAAATAATCGAAGAAATTGATGTTACTGGAATTCTCGCAAGAAAACGTACCATAACAGTTGGAGAAAGTTTAAACATGAAATCAATTTTATTAATAAATAGAAACTGAAAGGAAATAAAAGTGGAAAAGAAAGAGGGAATGAAATTAAAGAGACCGTGTAGGTTTTTGTTAATGTGCCAACAGTGGCGGATCCAGGATTTAGAGTCCGTGGGTGTCAAATAGACTTATCGATTAATGTGCCAGCTTTTTTTCTTAAAAAAAGTGTGCTTGGAGCCTTCTTTTTTCTTAAAAAATGCCTGCAGCAAATTTCTCAAATAAAATAGGTACAAATGGGATTCGAACCCGCAACATTAGCCATCTAAAGTTGCCCTCCAACCATGGCACCACAAGCCAATTTTGTTCACTGAGTGCCATGCTTTATATTTATATAAATATTATATATATATACCTATGTATATATAGAGTTTCCGTCGAAGTTGGGGGGTGGCGTGGCACCCCCCGACTACTACATAGATCCGCCACTGTGTGCCAATGAGGAAGACGAACAGAGATAGTAGCATGCGTGTTTCTTAAAACATAAAAAGCAATACTCGTTAATAATATAAGTCAAATATTTATCACAAATTGCCCAGTATAATGTACCATTTACAGTACTTTTGGTACAATATGTAATTGTCGTGTTCCTACACTCAAGTCCCACTTCTAATAAGGAGTAATATTTATATATATATATATATATATATATATTGTTGCTATCAAATACATTCTGAATACAAATACATAGAGAGAGAAGCGAACGAGATAGGAGAGAGGTGAGTAAGAGGGTCTCTGTATATCAGATGCATGCGAATCACACTAGATACATATATTTGAAATACCAGATACATCCTGACATACAAATACACTTGGATACATATATCTGCATGTCCAACTACGTATATCCGGGAACAAAATCTAGCGCGTGCAACATCATATATTTAGCGACCAAAATCTGGCACAAATTGTAATTTCAAAACTCACCGAGGAGTGGGATTTTTCTCATATTATAAAGGGTCATTTCGAAAACTCGTCGAAGAGAGAGAAGTATTTTTATACCTAGTAAATTAGGGTCCGGAGCCAAAAGGGCAACTTTTTTCCTTCAAAAAATCAAAACGGCACATCAAAAAAAATTTTAACCAAAAGGGCAAAATCACTCCGTCAAGAGCGATTTTCTTCTGACAAAAGTTGACGCCGTTACAAAAGTTTAAAAAAAAATATTTCTTTTTTTCTTTAAAATCGCTGCTACAGAAGCGTTTTTATAAAAAAAAATTATTTTTAACAAAATCGTGCAGCGTTTTAATAAAAAAAAGAAAAAAATTGAAGTTAAATCGCTGTTATAGCAGCGATTTAGGTTAAGACACTTTCAGCAACTTTGATAAAATAAAATAAAAAATTAAATGAAAATCACTGCCAAGGGAGGAAAATTTTTTTTATGTGTTTAATTTTAGTTTTTTTTTAAAAAATTTAATGATATAATTCAATTTTCCTCATGCTTCAACAATTTTATTGAGTATACTGTCCGTGTTGTTTATCATTTTTATATTTTATTTTTCTATAATTTAATTAAAGACGAGGATTTCCATTTACAATGTGTGCTTTAAGATATAAAAAAATTACATACAGTATAGGGTCAGTTACTATTTATGGATATGAAGTTCTTTGTGCCCTTTACAGTTATATATATAGTGATAAAATATCTTTGTCTTGAATAATAATATTATTATAATTAACAATAGGCATGAAAACAATATCACATTTTTATTGTATATATACATGAATCAATCAAGAATTGATGCGTATAATGCATTTTCCTCTTTCTTCATTACAATCGAGTAATTTAACAGAAATATTTTAGGAAAAATCGCTGCCAAAAACAAATTTAGTAATCGAGAAAAACGCTGCCCATGCAGCAATGTAAGGAAAAAAAAATTGACTTAAAATCGCTGTTGTGGCAGAGATTTTAATTAAAAAAAAAATGAAAAAAAGTTTTGGACAAAATTGCAGCTAGGGCAGCAATTTTTATTTTTAATGGAGTAACGGCGTCAATATTGTGTCCGAGGAAAATCGCTTCGTCGGGACTAATTTTGCCCTTTTAATTTTAAAAAAAATTGATGTGTCCTTTTGAAATTTTTGACAATTTTTTTTTGCCCTTTGGACTTCGGACTCTAGTAAATTATGACATTAGTAATACATAGTACTACCCCTATTCTAATACATTATATTCCATAAAATTTTTATTTTAATACACTCCTATTCATTTAGGGGTCGTTTGGTTTGAATATGAGTTATGATGGGATAAGTTATGTTGAGATAAATTATGTTTGGATTAGTTATGATGAGATAAGTTGTCCTGAGATTATTTCTTATTGAGTATTTGGTTTGTTGTATTCAAAATAATATATATTGATAAATTTTAAGAACAAGTTGTTTGTTTACAAAATTATCCTTGACTTTATTTAAACTTTTTAAAATTTTCTTTGCAAGCTTTAGTTATTCATTTTTTAAAATAAAACTTTTATTTTATTTAACTTAAATATTTTTATCTATGTATTCCCATGATAAGTACCATGTGTATTTAAAAATATAACTTTTTTCTTGTATAGCTTAAAAATAGAACTTCCCTCTTAAATTTATTAAAGAGAAGAAAATTTATGAGAAATCAAAATAAAATAAACATAAGAATTAGTCAAATAAATTCATAAATAAAAAATATATTTATATAGGTAATTTTTTAATAGAAAAATATGTATAATTATCATAAAAATAAGGACTAGTAAATATTACTATACATGGTATTAAAAAAATTGTAAATATACATAAATGTGAAAAATGATGTATAAAAAGGATTTAAAGGGACATATTTGTCATTTACCTATTTTATTCCGGGATAAGTTATCCCGGGATTACTATAACACCCAATATGAGGGGTAACTTATCTCGGCACTAATTCATAATCTTGAGATAAGTTATCCCAAGCTTTGCAACCAAACAACGAAATAAAGGGTACTTAAAATTTATCTTGGGATTAACTCCCCTTATCGATCACAGCAAACGACCCCTTAATACAAAAAAGTCATTTTTAAAAAATAATGTCAACATAACTAATCACAATATTATCAATTCCTACCTTATTAATACACTATATTCAATATTATTAAGGACACGTTAGGTAGGAGATATTAATTAAAATAGCCTTGGATTAAATTTAGTCCAACAAAACATTGTTTGGTTACTTTATTTAAACTAATTTATCCACCAATCTTTTTTTCTAAATGACTAAGCTATCCCCCAATCTTTATTTCCTAAATTTCTTTTGTAATTTAATGTCTTTTTTTTTTTTTTATATTGGAATAGTTATAAATGTTCTTTTCAATTTTCCAAATTCGTTCAATGTAATTTGACGATTTCACAAACTAATACTTTTTTCTCCATGTTTGATTTGCTCTATTGGATTGATTTTTTTTCAAATGTAGTTCGTCAATTGACCACTTGACTTATTTGTTTTTTTTTTTTTTTAAAATAAGCTTCATGTATTTGAACCATTTAAGTAAAATTAAATCTATTGTTAAGTTAAAGGTATATTTAACCAACAAAAAATTAGAAATACACCGTGCTATCAAGGATTTCTGTAGTGGTACATCACACCTCAAAATTAATAATTTTTTTTAATATTTTAGTATTTAACTTGATTAGTTAAATAAAATAGAAAATCTCATAATAACTCAAGGGTATAATAGGATAGAAACTTTTTGTAGCGTTATAAACCAAACACAAGATTAGGTGGAAAGCAATGGACCAAACACTTGATAAAAACTAATTCATGCATTACTAATTCATGTGTTACTAATTCTTGCATTATGCATTTTTGTACCAAACGACCCCTAAATGTACTACTATCACAAGAATTGTCCAAACCTATATTAAATGCTGAAGTTGGTGTAGCCAATTTGTCTGAAATATGTAGCAGGATGCATGCTTCCACCTTACCCTTTTTTTCTGCATCACTATGGCCTACCATGAGATGACCTTAGAATTTCACATTTTGGTACAGCAGCAATTAATTGATTGTATTGTAAGAATATATATAACCGTTCTACAACTACTTAACTAAAAATGAGATTAAATATAGGGTGTGTTTGGTACAACATTAATCAATTGCTTATTTATATTATAGTGTTTAATAAATAAGTTAAAAAGATATGATTTCTAGAATAATGATATGTAATATAGCAAAATATTATGGGGTTTGAATATGTGGTGGAGAATGGGGGTTACAAGGGTGGAATAGTGGTCAAGGGTTAGGAGGGTGGGTGGGTGGGAAGGACATAATAAACCTGAAATGTCGCTTAGAGAACTTATTTGTCATCATGATCCAAAAGGAAAAAATGTTGAGCTATATGGAATTCGAGTTTGATGATTAACAAATATTACACAAGAATAAGATCCTTAGCAGGTTTCGCGTTTATAATTGACAAAGACTACATAAGAATCGGGTCTTTAGTATATGTATTGGAGAAATTAGGTTGCAAAAAGTTTTATGCACTACACAAAAGAACCAGACCCTCCGTAGAGTAAGGAGTTTTTCATGTATTGATTACATTTTGCACTTTATTTCTTGTTAGATGATTAAAAACTGTGATTCTTTAATATATTAGGTGACAACTAAAATAACAATTTTAACCAATCAAACATGAGAAAATTGAAAAATATCCTTAAGATTTGATTGAATGATCACTTTTCAAGCATGTTATGAATTTTTACCCTGTTTAGAAATAATAGGAAAATAGTCATACTTTAATGTGGAAATGAAGATTTAACTCCATAAATTACTTTTTTAAGTTTGAACTTATAAAGGTTAGAATCTCATAAATTGTTTCTTGAGTATGTACTAATAAAGATTTGAATCCATAAATTACTTCTGTTTATCTTATTTTTATTTATTGTCTATGGTTTTAAGTTGTAAGATATTCTTTTCTTGTTCTTCTTCTTTGAATTTTGATGGGGGAGGAAAGAGGTTTATATGATGTGTATGAGCCTTATATATCTAATGTATAATTATGTATATTTATTGTATATACTTTGTATATCCATGTGTAACCATGTATATTTGTGTATATAGGACTGTTATACATGATTATACATTGGTATACATGATTATACAATATAAAATGGTGGAGAAGTGATTGAATTTTTGTCCTCAAATAGCGTATATTCAACAACAACAGTACAAACATGCCCAATGTATACGAGGAGAGTAGAGCGTATGCAAATTTTATCCCTAGTTTGAAGGTAGAGAGTTTGTTTCCAATAGACCCTAGTCAAATGGTGCATATTCATTCCATTATAATGTATGATCAACTCATATCCATATATAAAAAAAACAATGTATGCAAATTGTTCTATATTTTGAGTCTTTCAAGTGAAACAAGAGTTTTCACTTACAAAATTTAACTTTGCTTCTGAATTTAGTTAATTTTTGTGTGTTTTGAAATCCAACTATGAGAAAAGAAAAGAAGATCTACCAAAAAATCCCTAGCTATGACAGTATTGAGTTCAGGGTTCGGTTCGATTTTGAAAGTTATCGATTCATAGGCATGCTAAATCAATAAAAAAAACTATTAAGATATCGATTAATGGGTTATTGCGTATCAGTTAGGGATCCTTATCGATTTGGTTGATATCAAGTGTTAACATTTCACACGGAAATTTTTTAATTGAGAACCACTTAAACAAAGTGTAACAAAAAGTGTAACGATTTCTTGATATATATATATATAGTGAATTTATGGATTTCTCATAAATCATTTTCTGATTTATATAAACAGTGAAAAAGTGCAAACCAAATTATATTTTTATTATTTACAATGGTAATTGTAAAGTCCAAACCAATTTCTCAAATATGTGTAGTTGATATCAACATATTTCTCATACAATCTATAGCCATTCCTAAGTGAATTAGTTAAGTGAGGGTAGAATGATAATTAAATAAATTATTATCAAGTTATTGATTCACCCTTAAAAAAATTGGCCAAACCCAAGTTCCAAATCAATAACCCAATAATTATAGGGCAGTGAATTGAGACTCGAACCATTAATATAATAATCCAATACTTAAAATATAGGTCTGACATGAAAAGAGGAACCTTGTTTATAATACTTTTTCTATTTCGATTTATGCGTCATTTTTCGCTTTATCAAATTCAAACTATGTAAAGTTTAATCGACATTTTAAATTATTTTTTTCATCCTATTGACATTAGAAGAATTGTTACTTACAGTACTTTTTGTATAGGTTTTAAATGTCTAAGTTTTAGTTTCAAAATATTGAGTTGATCTAATTCAAAATAACAAAATTTGATCAATTTGACTCTTGAAGACAAAAAATATCACATAAATTGAGATGAAACGAGTACCTTTTTCAAAAGAAGAAAAAAATAGTACACACATGTGTGAATGAGCAATCCATAGGGATGACACTAGGGCGGTGCGGGGCGGGGTCGAGGCAGGTTAAGCTTAACCCACAAAATTGTTTATCCGTCCCGCATAACAACTTTTTTCATTTTCAACCCGCTCCACCTCGCCGCATAATTTTTTTAATATTTTCTTTTTCTTGTTAAGTTTGATACTAAAAATAAAATTCATAAAAATAAATTCATTGGTTCATTAAGTTATATTAATTTAATAGATAATGACTTAAAATTTTATTTTTTAGAGGTCAATTGGGAAAAATGTAAGAATTATATTATTTTTTTTTGAACCATTTTCATTTACTATCTTGAATATTTTAGTAGCTTTAAAGAACTTAACTTAATAATTAATGTTCTTTCACTCTTATAACATGTAAAAAATTAAAATTAAGTTTGAATCCGCATAAAATCACATATACCCGCTATCCACCTCGCCCCACATTAATTTTAAAAAAAAGGAAAAAGGATAAATATATCCCCAAACTTTCGTAAATGGTATCTAAATAGCCCTCGTGTTACTTTTAGAATGTTGATGTCCCTATCATCTAATTTTTGAAGTGTGTATACCCTTTGGACTAACGGGAGGGGGACACGTGTCACGATCTTAACAATCTATCAAAAATTTATTTAATTTTTATTTCCAACTAAATAATCCGACCCGGATAATTAAAACCCACCCAAATAATTTAAGATTCACCTAAATAATCCTAAATAATTTAAGACCCACCTAAATAAATCCCAAATAATTTAAGACCCAACTAATGGTGGGACAGAAAAGCGGTAGATAGAAAGCGCACAGTCCAGTGTGTAGTAATTGATTTTGATGAAACAATGCAAGTGTTCATGTTCTCATGAGCAGGAGATAACAGGTGCAGTTATTGGGTTTCTGTGAACTGTGAACTGTTAGCAATTTGGAGACCCAAGCTAGAGGTGAGGGGTCTTCAATCAAATAGAAAAAATGACTGAAATTTTGAAAAATGAAGATTGTAGGGCTGAAAGCCAAGAAAATAGATCTGTGAAAATCGAACAACAATCATCTAAAGAAGTTATTGTGTTTTGTGATATAAATCCATTCGAAGATCGCTGGTTCGATACACCGGAGTTCGCTGGTTCGATTCGCCGGAGGTCAATGGTTAGATTTACGTTGGAGCAGTAGTGAGGGGGAGATGGGTGAGTGGTGGTCAGATCTTATGGTGGATGAAGGGTTGCTGCCTCACTAATTTCGCTGGAGCGTCACTAGAGCAAGGGAGGTTGAGTTCAATAGCAATTCGAGGTGGTTTTGTATGTGGAGCTTCGCCGGAGAAGATGGAGTTGCGGCAGTGGTGTTGGGTAACTGGTTCTTGGGGTGTATGGTTGCTGGAACTAGAGAAGAATGGAAAAATGGGATTTATTTGGTGGGTCTTAAATTATTTGGGTGGATTTTTAATTATCTGGGTTGGATTATTTAATTGGAAATAAAAATTAAATAAATTTTTGATAGGTTGTTAAGATCATGACACGTGTCTCTCCGTTAGTCCAAAGGGTATACACGCTTCAAAAATTAGACGATAGGGACATCAGCGTTCTAAAAGTATAACGAGGGTATTTAGATAACATTTGAGAAAGTTTGGGGGTATATTTGCCCTTTTTTCCTAAAAAAACTCACTTCAGCCCGCCCTGTATCCCTCCCAATCCGCACAACTTTAAACCCATCCCGCCTCGCCCCGCATAGCCTTAAATCCACCCTGCCCCCACATCCGCCCCGCCCTATCACCATCTTTAGCCATCCATGAACATGAAGAATAGAATTTAGGATTGGACTACTAATTAGTCAAACTCAATAAACTTTATTGTAGAATTTTCATATTACACAAACACTCCCACGCTAAACACGCACTCATTGTTTTATTCCACCAAGATTGAAATCCAATGAGAAACTGCTTCTTCGCTATTGTATTATTCTCTTCCATTTTAATTTGTTTGTCTTAATTATTATTTAGATAATCAAAATATCTTTTCTTTAACTATATTTTTTAAAATATTTTGAATTATTAATTATTGTAACTTATCATATTCTAAATATGTAAATTTTACTTTTAAAAAAATTATGTTTCTATATCTGCATTTACCTCAAACATTAATTAGTTTGACTCATATACACTTGAATTAAGTCAAAACAAATTGACAGTTTGTCGAATACTTCAAAAGTCGAAAAGAAGTCTTTCTTATTGATATTATTTCTTGCTTATTATTAAAGCCTTAGAGGATTGATATTTCACTAATGCTATTGACTAAGTCATAAGGAGGAACTGATTTTTCTTCTTAAATCAAATTTCTAATTTCTTCATGTAAATCAACAAACTCCTCAGTCAAATAAAAATTTAAACAATCGAATTTCTCAACTTAAAAATCTGAACCGTCTGTTTAACGTTTTCAATTCTTCTAATCCAATCAAAATTTAAACCCAACAATTCACTTGAACCTAACAATTCACAATTCATTCAATCAAAATTTGAACCTAACAATTCACAATTCATCCAATACCATTTGAATTTTCAAATTCAAATGAAAATTTAAATTCTCGAATTCAACCTTATAAATACACCTTTAACCTCTATCATTTTCTTACAATTAAATCAAAAAATTAATTGCTTAAGGTAAATCAGCAAACCAGATTATAAAAGTAACAATATTAATGACGGTTCAAACTAAGTAGTGAGCTAAAACTAAAAATAAATTGGAGGTCTAACTCTTAATTATTTTTATTTGTACTTTCTTTTCAAATGCAAAGTTATTTTTTTTTAATTGAATTTTTTTTATTTTTTCTATGGTCTTAAATTTATATATATATATATATATATATATATATATATATATATATATATATATATATCTTGTAATCTTAAGCATGTCATGTAGAGTTAAATTTAAAAGTTGATAAAAAAGAAAGAAACATTCTTTAATATTTTGAAATGAACTAAAAAAAATGACAAATAAAATAAAAGACTCAATACAATTTTTTAAATAAAAAGGACTTACAATAATTCTATATTATTAAAAATAGGCCCCTCAAATTTGAGACCTAAGACGAATGCATAATTTTTAAAGATATTGTGCCGCCGCTGAACAATGCCACAAAAACTTTTTGACGTTAGCTCCATATGAACCATAAATAAAAACGTATAAATAGAAATTTTAATTAGGCTTAATAGAAAGATGCTAGTCATTATAAGTGCTTTTGTAAATTATTTAATTTTAGTATTCGTACTAGTTGTGGAGTTATGAAAACCTTTTGACAATTTAATAACAGAAAAAAAATTACATTTACCAACTATTCGGTTTATTGATTTTGTTTGATTTATTAAAAAAAAATTAATGAATTTCTAATTATGTTGAACTATTAAAAATTAGAAAGAAGAACAATAACTTGTTTATTTGTCTTCATATAGTATTATTGGTTTGACTATTTTTATGTAGACTAACACTCACAAATTGAAATTAGAAAGCATTAATGTCTGTATGGTTACGTCCATATATTGAAAACTTGTCTATATATAAATATAAATATATAATCGTCTTTGTCACGCAAAAACATTATTGTTAGTCCAATTTTAAAATTGATTAGAAGTCAATTCAAACATGACAATGAGAAAACACGGAGTATAGTTTTTTGACCAGAAATATTACACAAAACGTTGAAAGATAGAACCAAAAAATGGAGATAATTAACCTTTCAGGCATCGAGTAGCTAATTGAGAATAAAACCTAGTTAATCGCATTTATATTAAAAATAAATTTCTCGTTATATAAAAAAATTGTCACGTCTTCATATTTTTTTGTTACAAATATTAAATTAAATTTGGTTCATAGTATTGTCAATTGTATATCAAATTTTATTCTTAGAAGTTCATCTTACGTTATAAAATGAATCACGTTAATCAATTGGATTATTGAAAGAACAACCAAAACAGCCAAATAAAAAAACTATTTTCCTTTCTCTTCGGTTAAGATAAAATGTGCAATTTAGATGTTTTCTTGTGCTATTATTATTGGAGCAACTTTCACATATAGCAAACATAAAAATCATATTTGTATGTTATAATTATAGTTTGCATAATTGCGCTTCATAACAAATTTTATGTTTGCTATGAAGCTTTTGATTTGTATAATTTGCTAGATACATTCAATTTTATACAAATTGTTCAGTTTTGTATAAATTCATTTATACATTATAATTTGTATAATAAGATCTGTATTTATATAATTATAAGTGTATAAGACAAAAATATATGTATTTGTATTTGTATATACATGTTTCTCTCGCTCTATACAAACACAAACACATTTTATACATTTGTATAACGAATGGGTAATTGTATACCGAACCAGATGGCAAAAAAATGGGATGTTTGCTACAAATTACAAATAAAATAAACTATGGCTATAACATTTAATTTGAATTAATAGTTTGCTATTTCATACAATTTTCCCTATTCAGCATTAACACTAAATTTTATAATATAATTTAATGGAGTATAAATTAAAGTAATAACATATCTCTTGATCAAGATTAAGTGATAATAATTATATATATCGTGATTAAGTAAGAATTGTGTTTGTATTAATTCTATGTATAGACGATAAATACGGTATATTTGTTAAATTAAGTATAAATTTTAAAATAAATAAAATAATATACTTTTGAATTTGAAAATTTATTCATTTTAAATCACAAAGAGGTTGGAAATTCATTTATATTGAAATGGAGCATGACGAGTATTTACATTCGAAATCCCTTCTTCACCTAAGATTGTGTAGAATATTAATGTACCTTAGTGGAGGAATGAATATTTTAGTTAAAATGAATTTGTCCTCGATAAATTCTCCATTTATGGTCCAAAGCATTAATAACTAAAATTAATCTTGAAAGAACATTTTTGGTTATAAGTAGTGAGAATGATTTAGTTTCAAAAGAAAATAAAAAAACAAAAGTATAATTGAAAGTCGATCTAATGCTTTTATAATTTTATGAGAATTGAGATGTACAATACTCTATGAAACTTCGTTTATCTGTACAAATATATTTTTGTAAAAAATATTGAAACTCAAAAAAGAAAACTTTATCTCGATTATGGTGTTCACATACCAATCTCATGAACATAAAACATGTACCATGAATATAAACTACATCTCCGTCCATTTTTAATTGTTATAGTTTCCTTTTTTTATAGTCAAACTATAAAAAAAACTTTGACTAACATTTTACGATGTATTTTTCATCATATTAATATGCGGAAAATTGGAATTTATAGTACTTTCCGTATAGTTTTTGAATATCTAAATTTTTTGTTTAAAATATCAAACTAATGTAATCTATTTAAGTTTAAAAATTAGTTAAATTGAGTTTCGAAAAATATAACATGACAAATAAATATTGACGGAGAGTATTACTAGATCACTATACTCTATTGAGTTTACTTTAATTTGTAACTCTAAAGAATTGAATTGATTAGTTTAGTATGGATATATACCGAAAACGGATAACTTGGGGAAAGGGTTTTAATAGAAGGAGAAAATAGACAAAAAATAACAATAATAATTTTATTTTATTTTTTTATAATATATTTAATATTATAAGATTAGAAATTATTTTGATATATATCTTTTATTTTGAAATTATAAGATTTAATTATTTCCTTTTACTTTTTAAAACCCCGTCCTAAAAAAATAGACAAATAAATTAATAAAAATGGATAAAGTATATAGTAATATTGAATCTATTGATCATTAAGCTACCAAACACGCTAAAATTAAATTAAAAGTTGTTTTTATTTTCATTAAAGGACTTTTTTTTTTTTAGAGAAAATACATCATTACCCCATTCAACTATAACACTTTTTCTAAAAAGACATCGAAACTTTGCAAAGGTCCTAATATCCCCTTGAATAATTTAAAAGTGGTAAAAGTATCTTACTTTTTTTATCAATCTCACGCACTAGTTATCACCAACCACGTGTCATTACTTTTTATTTTTTATTTTTATTTTCACATATGTTATTTCTAATCTATTTTTTAAACAAAAAAAATTCTCTTTTCTTCTTCTTCAATGGTTCAGTACGTTAGAGTACTGCTGCAATCCAAACTTTTTTCTCCTCTTTGCCGCCGGCTATCCTACTGCTGCCATAGCTATAATACCATCCCAACCATTTTCAACCGCATAATCAAAATTAAAATTGAAAAATCAAACAAATTATCAAAACAATGGCTAAGCAACACTTTAGGACCAAAATGCCTTTAATTTTTGCTCAAAATAAAGATATATTATATCTGCAAAGACTGAAACGCTCTGACTCACATGGGTATTTTGTTGGGTTTTAAAAGGTGTGAATGAAAAATGAAGAGTTGCTAAGAACCTTTCACACGACCCTTTGTTTTCTATAAATTGAGGGATTTTCTCTCATTTTAGTTAAAACTAATTTTTCTTGACTTCTTCTACTATTACTAAATCTAGTATTCTAAGTGTACTTTACTGTCGTTGAGTGGTTCGCTGACACCGTGGTTTTAGGAACCGATACACCAGTGAGTAAGATCGTTCTATCCTGGGAAGATATATTCCTTAAACCTCGGGTACTTGAGGGGAATAATTTCCTTAAGGGGACACTGTGCACTCAGTGGGCTAGATTTTCTTTTTTAAGAAAAATATTTCGTATATTGTTTCTAATATATTTCTAATTCTATTTTCTCTACTATTTGTAATATTCTAGTTTTGAAAATGCTCTTTAAACTTTGTTGTTTCTTATCAAGTTATTCAAAGTTTTTGTTCTAAGTATATTAGGAATACAAGATGAACAACAATCTTAAGGAAATTGTTATACTGTTGGTATTTCTTGTATTCTACTGATTGTGAGAAACATATCATGGAAGTAGAAGATTAATGCATTATTTTTCCAGAATTCGGTGCTTTGTTTAGCAAGGTCGAGGGGAGAATCCAATAGAAGAATTGGTGGTATTTCGATTAAAGATTACATCAGGTAACCTTCTTATTATTTATCTAAGGAGGAAAATAGTTTCTGAAAGTTAACAGTTTTGATGTTTATCATGTATGTCTTTGAAAAAAGATCTACAAACCATATGGTTTTTTAAATAAATTTTCATTGGCAAAAAGCGTTGCCTTTAAATTCTTTAGTTTACAAAATGAGAGATGCACATTTTTGTTTGATAAAATAGTATGTCAAAATGTTATAGCTGGAAGCCTATTTGAAAAGAAAAGCATATCTATGTGATAATCTATGAATATGTTTAATTTTGTTTGAAGATTGAAAAAACCTTTTGTAGTTTTATACTCCATGTGAAATTTATTGTGTTTGATTTTTGTAGACTAAAAACTTTTGTAGTTTTCTACTTTGAATAAATTAGACCATGTAATTGGTTTGAAGAATATGAAAACTTCACATAATAAGTCAATGTTGTACTTTTGATTTTCTATAAACTTCACTGTTATATAGAAACAAATTGTACACAAATTTTTGCCTTTATTGTTAGTATTTTAAATACTAAGTGGTATGTCTATATCTGATAGAGGAAAAATACTAGTGACTTAGAGTTTGTGATTTTGTGCCTCTATGGAATGAACTTTGACATTGTGTAAAATTGTCAAATGGAATTGAAGCACTATAATTCTTTTGTGGAATAATATTTTTGAAAGTGGTTTCATGTTGGCAATGACACTTTGATAGCATGAGGAAAAAAAATATGTGGAAAAACTACTTTCAAATACTTGAAAAATATTTTTGAGATCATATTTAAAATGTGGGGGTTCTTTGTTTATGACAAAAATAAAACTAGACTTAGTGTCTAATTTAAATTTGAAGCACAAGATATGAAATTTGATGATACTTTTGTATTATGTTAGACCCACAAAATTCTTGGAGTATATTTGATATTGTGGTCGTTGAGTTTTTCGTTTACTAGTATATGGTATGACTAGTATGAAACTACCAAATTATATGTATACTTGTTCAAAATGGAGTTTTTTATGAAAAAAGTGTCAATTAAAATGTTGTGATTTTTCATGAAAAGATATGTCTATTAAATATAACTAATTGTATAGACATGAATATTGGTTGAATAGTCTTTTGTCATGTTTTGTAAAAGAATTTGGACTATATTGTCTTTATTTGACCCGATGAAACTTTGTTCATGGGTAGTTCTATAACAATCAAATTGAAAGTTATGGAAAGGTCCTTCCGAAAAGGACATTTGACAAGGTGATGACTCTAAACAGTGTTTGTATCTAGGGCTGGGCATAATATGGTTAAAATCGAAAAAACCGACCAAACCGATTTTTTTTAAATTTCGGTTTTGGTTTTTCGGTTGGTTTCGGTTTCGGTTTTCAATAGTTTAGTTTTCTGGTTCGGTTTTCGGTTTTTAACTTAAAAAAATTCGATTAACCGAAAACCGAAATAATTTGTATATACCCCTTATCAAAATTGCAATTTACAATAACAATTCCCACAACTTACAAGGCCACACAGCCCACAACTCCACAAGTCCACAACCTTAACATCAAATTACAATAACAATTCAGCCCATCTACCCATGCCCATGCCCAGCCCAAATTCCAATCAATATCAAAATTCAAAAATCCCTAAAACTAATTTCCCTAATCCCTAACATCACTATTCACTACATCAGTATACCGTCGACTCTCAACTCTCATCTCTCAAAATACACCGCAACTCAGCCAACTCTCATCTCTCAACTCTCGCAGTCGTCACTCGTAGTCGTCAAGTCGTCGTAACTCGTAAGTTGTCATAAGTCGTCACTCGTCGTCGTCGTCGTCGAGTCGTCGAGTCGTCATTCGTTGCTCGTCGTTCATTGCTTTCCCGGGCTGCTTTCCCTCGAGGCCTCGACACTCTGACTTCAAGGTCTCTGTATTATTTATATTCCTCTTTGTAAGATTGTCAGTTTGTCACACTTCTCATTTCTTTTAGAATGTCCAAATTGGGAAAGCTTTGATAAGTCGAATTTTGGTTTTTTCTTTCTTTTTTTCTATTTTCTTAGTTAAAATAGTCATTAATTTTTTTCCAACTATCAGCTAAATGTTACTGTTACGATGTCTATTTTGCAATTGGATTGTCATTTGTCTTTGCTGCCAGATTACTGGTGTTTCCTACTAATTTGGTTATTAATAATGCTTAACAACTTGTAATGAGTGGATGCAAATAAATTTGAAAAGTTTGTGCCATTTTATCTTTGATGAAGCCAAGTGTTGTATCAAAAGCGTAAAGCTTATTGTTAAACACTTTGGGTTGTTTGCTAGAGTGTATAAGAGTAGTGCTATATTCTAAGAATAGTGTTGAATATGATATATTAGTTATGCTTCTAAAAAAGTATGTTGAACAAATGACAATTGTAGTGGGAAGGATATGAAAAATGTTTTGAGGAGCAATAATATAACAGATTTTTTTTTATAAGATAAAAAAGAATTACCCTTAGAGGCTCCCACACTGACTATAGCATATTGTTTATCATTTAAAAGCAATAAATGCAACTATGTGATAATTTGTATGACTTGTGAACTGTAATGTATTGTGTGTCTGTGTCTTTCTGAATTTTGATTGTTGTTCTTCTTGTTTGTTTCACTTTTTTACAGATGACACAAGTAGGAAGTAGGGTAAGTGAAAGTGGAGCTTCAAATGAGAGCATACCTAACACCTCATCTCCCAATGAGGTTGAAGTTAATGTTGATACTTCAAAGAAAAGAAAAGGCATGGAACCTAGAGCTATTTGTTGGAAGCATTTTGACAAGTTTACTGATGAAAGTGGAGCTAAGAAAGCCAAATGCAAGTATTGTGCAAAATCTTATGCAGCTTCTACATCAAGTAATGGTACGTCGTCAATGAATACTCATATGAGAACATGTCCTAAATTTCCCCGTGACACCGTAGATAAAGGTCAAAATCTAATTAATTTTTTACCATCTTCAATGGGAGCAAAGGAAGGGGTGATTTGCACTTGGAAATTTGACCAAGCACAAAGTAGGAGAGCTTTAGCCAAAATGATAATTGTTGACGAGCTACCGTTTAGTTTTGTTGAGAAAGAGGGTTTTAAAAACTTCATAAGAGTTACAGTGCCACAATTTCATATTCCTTCTCATAGAACCGTGACGAGAGATTGCTATGAACTATATCTTGAAGAAAGACAACTTTTGAAGAAGGTTTTCAAAGAAACACATCCAAGAGTTTGTCTTACGACAGATACTTGGACCTCTATACAAAAAATCAACTACATGTGTCTGACAACCCACTTTATAGATAGAAATTGGACTTTGCATAAAAGAATAATAAATTTTTGTCCTATTTCTAGTCATAAGGGCGGGGATATGGCGGCTTGCATTACTAATTGTTTGCTTGAATGGGGTTTGGATAATGTGTTTACTATTACAGTTGATAATGCTAGTTCTAATGATGTTACTGTGAAAGAAATGTCTAAACAATTGAGTAATTGGGGAACTAACATTATGGATGGTGACCATCTTCATGTAAGGTGTATAGCACATATCCTTAATCTTATTGTACAAGATGGGTTGAAGGAAATTGGTAAGCCTGTCAAGCTAGTAAGACAAGCTGTGAAATACATTAAACAATCTCCCGCAAGAATTCGAAAGTTCAAAGAATGTTGTTGATTAGGAAAACCTTAAAATTAGATAAACACACTAGCATGCAAAGCCAATTAAATAACAGAAGAGAGAAAGTGTGGGCCCAAGTCCGATTTCTGTCCGCTTGGGCTGGTACTTGGGCCTAATCCTATTTTTGGGCCTTTGGCCCAACACTTGGCACCTGTCATATAAATTTGATTTTTGTTTGGGCCTCAGGCCCAATTCCAGTTGTCCTAGAATCTAACAAGATAATAGTAAATAAGTGAGGCTTAGGCTCAAAAGTAACTAAATACAACTTCTGAAATTAAGAGTGGACCTTTAACCCAATCTTATCAATTTTCGATCTGCTGCATATTATTTAACTCCAGGACCTGTTCGTCGATTTTTATGGTTGGCAGACTCGATAGAAAATCAACTCGGATATGCGGGGGTGGGGTCCCAAATGCACTCGAATTATTGCCACATGTAGCAAAAGATAAATAGGCTAGTAACTTGTTCAAAACAATATTATGATAACATATGCTAAATTTCCCATAAGAGCAAAAAAGGAAAAAAAAAAAAAAACTCTATGGAGATCAAATAAAATGTGCCAGTGGCATGTTCATCATCACCCATATGGCACCAAAACAAAGTGAATGATTATTCTACATAGTCACGATAATAAAAACAAAGACAAGGCTTAATCACTCATTCAACATAGAAGCTAATTAATTAAAAGAGACAAACCTATAATCAAACCAATAACTATTTAAAATTATGACCAACACAAATCACATGTACAATAATTAAATTAACATGACAAATAGTAATACTATAATAAAGAAGAAAGAGAATTCATAAATGCTACTCCTAATTTTACTGAAAAACAAGAATTCTAACTCTTTACAACTTAATGGGTATTTAATATACCAACAATTAGCTAACTGAAGAGTTATGAAAAGAAAACAGTGAGTAGACAAAACATCAAAGTTAGATATGAACAAGATTTTAAACCAACTTGAGCAAAGAAACAAATCAGTGAGCAAATATGAAGGTCATATTAACTTAGACGAGACTTTCAACAACATTTTCGAGACAAAACTAGAGTAAAGTTGCATACATAAACTCTATTTTTTTTTGCAATAAATGACTAAATAAAAAGATAGAAGCATATTAAAACATGGACTTAACTAAACAGATTTATCATGTAAGGAAAAGAAGTGCCCCTTTCTTAAAAGTATAGATTTTTTAGAAGAGACAAAGCTCGAACACACTTACAGCAAATCTCATTATCATACTAATTTAACTATGAACATGACACTCTAGATTAGTCTATATGTTAACCCCAAGAACAATCAAACACATATCATATAATATAAGATTTAAAATGAGTCCAACGAGCAGATTTATACTAATATTTGAGTCATACGCATAATCAAATTAAGACTAAAATAAGCTAGTTGACAACTAAAGAAATCATTCGAGATACTGAACTATTTGTATAGCAAACACATAGCACTCAATATCGAGATAGAAACAAAACAATGAAAAAATAAAAATAAAATAGTAATATTGAATCAACACACATAAATACCACTATAAGATAGGGAACTAAACAAACTAGATTAAAATGGTAAAGGAAGTACCTTCTTTGGAGCAAGAATCGGAACGGACGAGCTTGAGAGCGATTCCACCAATGAGGTTTGGTGATGTAAAGGGCCCCAAAATCTTGGCTTTTAAATGAGTTGAAGACAAAGTAATGAATGGCTAGAATTGTAATTGGAGAAATGACCAAATGGGTTTCAATTATAGCCAATTGGAATTAAGAATTTAGCTAAATTGAAGGTAATTGGTAATTCGGCTAAAAAAACTAAATAAGACGAATTAATATAAATTAATTAATGAGGTTCTTAATCTTAACAAAATAAAATAATCGACTTAATTATAAACTAATGATTCAAAACTATAGCCATAATTTAAACTAAGCTAATTTAATAAACTACTTACCAAAATTAAAATCTTTTTAAGATGTTTGTTGAAATGTTTATAAAATATACTAATTATATACAAAATATATATATTACTTAAAAATTATATAAAAAATAATAAAATTAATTAAAAGTAACTTGAAAAATATTTGAACTTTATAAAAAACTAATTATTTAAAGTCGCTTGGAATCTAGGAAGCTCGAAGATTAATTTATATTGTGGAGATCCAAATTGGGTGTCAACATTGCGACTTTTATGAAAAGTTGTGATTTTTATGAAAGGTTGTGGCCTTTCTGAAAGATTGTCACTTTTCCAAAGGTTTGTGACATTTCCGGTAAGGCACAATAAAAACATTTTCACACTACCCTTTGTTTCCTATAAATTGAGGGATTTCCTCTCATTTTAGTTAAAACTAATTTTTCTTAACTTCTTTTACTACTACTAAATCTAGTATTCTAAGTGTATTTTACTATCGTTGAGTGATTCGCTGACACTGTGACTTTAGGTACCGATACACCGACGAGTAAGATCGTTCTATCCTGGGAGGATATATTTCATTAACTTCGGGTACTTGAGGAAAATAATTTCTTTAAGGGGACAATGTGCATTCAGTGGACTCGATTTTCTTCTTTAAGAAAAATATTTCGTATATTGTTTCTAATATGTTTCTAATTTTATTTTCTCTACTAGTTTTAATATTCTAGTTTTAAAAATGTGCTTTAAACTTTGTTGTTTCTTATCAATTTCTTCAAAGTTTTTATTCTAAGTATCTTAGGAATACAAGATGAACAACATATTTTTCTACATAGTCTGAACATGACCTCCGGCAATTTTCATGATTCTCACTCCGATGTCGCCGTTGTCGTTAATCTCTCCGACGCTTCTCTCACCGGCTATTTCCGATCTTCCTCAACCACCTCATTCCGCTTTCATATCTTTCTCGTTTCAATAATCTTCTCATTAATTCCAATCTCCCTCAAAGAAATAAAAATTTTGAAACCTCAATCTTCTCGATAAAAGAACAAGAAAATTTGAAAAACACAATAAAATAAATAAAATAAAAAGAAAATAATATTTTTAATTAAATAAATATTGAAATAAACAAAATAATTTTTTTTTCTTAGGTCACTCGCTAGTGACGAGTGAAATACACTCTATGGGCCACATAGGATTATAAGAGGGTAATAAATTAATTTTGAACAAGAATACGGAGGTACTAAGATCTTTGAAAATTTTCAATGTTTTATTAAAAAAGTTTTATAGTTCAACGGAATAATAATTTTTTTTTTTTTTTTAAGAAATAGCTGAAGTGATTGACACTTTGACTTTACTGAATCAAATGGCCCCAAGAATATCATTATTTTCAACGTGTGGGGTCCACTTGGCCAAACCCGAAAACTTGGACTCGTTGTCTCCCCCTTTTCCCGTTTTACACGTTTACCCAAAAATTCACAATACACTACTCTGCTTCATAAATAATACTAATAAATATAATTTTCAAAAAATTATATTTAATAAAGCAATATTATATAAATGGAGACGAAGCAAGTAACATATTGCGTCACAACTCTAAGTTTTGAAGTCTTGCAAGTGATAAATAAACCAAGAGAAATTTTAAAATAGAAAGAAAGGAAAAAAAAGAAAAGCGCATTATGTTATGTGGAATATGAAAAAGAAATCCACTTGTTTAATTAAACTAACCAAATATAGTTGACCAAAACGACGTCACCTCTTTCCCACTTTGACTCTCCCCTTTATAAACATCCACACGAATAATTTTCTCACAAATCACTAAAGGATAGCTAAAAATGGTGAGAAATAGGAGAGAAGAATTATACGTTACCGTTCCCACCCTTTTCCGATGTCCGATATCCATGGACGTAATGAAGTCTCCGGTGAGTCTCTGCACCGGCGTCACTTACGATCGGAGTTCCATTCAAACTTGGCTTTCACAAGGTCATAATACTTGTCCCGCCACTATGCAAATCCTTCCGTCTACCGATTTCATACCTAACCTCACTCTCCGGCGGCTTATCAACGTCTGGATTCAGCATCAGCCGTCGAGCTCGCCGGGATCCACAACGCCGTCTTCATCCTCTGTTACAAAGTCGGAAGTTGTTGAAATTGTCAAAAATCTCAACGGCGAGGTCGATAGGTTGAGTTCCTTGGCGAAGATTGTGGAATTTGTTAAATGTTCTGGTGAAAACAGGAGGTTTTTTGTGAATTCGAGTGATGCGATTGTGAGTGTTGTTGGAGTTTTGGTGGATTGTGATGTGGTTGAGGTCTGTGAAGCGGTTGTTGCGGTTTTGGATTTGGTTGTATCGGAAAATGGAGGTAAGGAGCAGTTGAACAAAGAGATTTTGAAGGGCGATCGGAAATTTCTACCGAAGTTTCTTTTGATTCTTCGTAAAGGAAAGTTGAGTTCGAGGATTCAAACCGCTCGGATTCTAGAATTCATCGCATTAGACGCCGATTCACAGCGAAAAATAGTCGAGGAGCAAGGTTTACTCTACGAATTGCACGTATTCATTAGCACAGAGACGAACCGGTTTGCCATCGAAGCCGGTATATCAACTCTAATCGCGGTCTCAACCACCAGACCGGCGAAAAAAGAGTTAGTCCGGTTCGGAATTGTACAAACCATCGGGAAAATCCTTAGCGGTTCGGAAACCGCTCGGGCGGTGGTGGAGAAGTCATTGAAGCTGTTGGAAACAGTAGCGACGTGTACGGAAGGCAGGTCGGCGATAGGTAAAGGCGAAGAGTGCTTGTCGGCGATAGTTACAAGGTTGATGAAGAGCTCGAAAGCAGCGACGGAGCACGGGGTGACAGTACTGTGGAGCGTGTGCTGCTTGTTTCGTGATACGGCGGCGCGTGAGGTTGTGGGAAAGGCAAATGGGCTAACCAAAGTGTTGCTGGTAATGCAGAGTGATTGCTCCGCCGCGGTACGGCAGATGTGTGGGGAATTAGTCAAAGCATTGCGCGTGGTGAATAATAAAGATAAGAATTATTCAAAGTCGTGTTTGGCGAGTTATGATACCAAAACTACTCACATAATGCCCTACTGAAAAATATATAGTAATAAATACCACTCTTAATTTGTGTTGACTGACCATCCATACCAAAAGAATCAAACACTAGTTTTTTTTTTTTTTTAATAATTATTACTCCATTTGTTTATAGAAATAGAATTAGGTAGTTTCATGCTGTAAATCCAAAGGAATTCTGCTAATGATACAAAAATGACATCAAACTGTTAGCTAAATACATCTTAAGCTCGTCATATTTCTTCAATATCGTCATTATATATTATTGTTATTGGTTTTATATTGTTGTCATGATTGATCGGTGGTGGCTGTAGTAGTTATTTTATTAGTTTACGGATGATATGATGTGTTTATTATCCATAAATTATATAAAAGTTAGTGCATTAATAATTTATTTTTTATTCAGTTATCAATCAAACGATCTCATACTGGATCGTAGAGGCTAATAATAAAGTGATGTGCTTTAGGAAATGTAAGATGACTGGATCAAAAATGGCAGGTGAGCTGGAGCTGAGACTGACCTCAAAATTATGACCTGCATTCAATTCAATTAAGTCAGAAAGATTTGGGAGACCCTTATACTTGACTTCGTTTGTTAATTGAACCCTTATACTTATGATTTTGCCAACTGAATCCTTAAACACATTAAAACACAATATTTTAAACTCCTTTCTTATTCTATGTGTGTGAGTGTAGCCCAATTGCTTACACATGGAATTTCACGTTATTTTGTAGAATTTCATGTCATTTTTAATGCCACATAAGAAATTAAATGTTAAAAATAAAAAATAAGTTTGCACATTAAAATTTTCAATATCATGTTCTTCGTATTTGCTCAAAATTGAGCACTAAATTCATGTCAAATTGGTCTAATTCTTCCTATTTTACATGAACTTTTTTAGGATTAAGGATCTGAAAAATACCTCAACTTTAGTCGAATTTGCTGTTGTGATACTAGACTTTCATGATGACATATTACCTCCCTAGGCTATTTAATTGTGTATTTTTTACCCCTTGAACTATTTAATAATGTATTTTAAAGGTATATATCCACGTGGACACATTACTATTTATAATTTTGCATTTTTTTTTATGTCCACGTGGGCAAATATATATATTTAAAATATGGTATTAAATAGTCTAGGGAGGTAATAGGTCTTCATGAAAGTTTAGTATCGCAACAATAAATTTAGTATCGCAACAATAAATTTGACCAAAATTGAGGTATTTTTTAGACCCTTATCCCATTTTTTTACCGTTAAAGCTTCCCAACACAAACCCAATAATTTTCCATCATAATTTTGAATTAATTTCATAAATTTACAAAACCCATTTGTTATTCTTCAAGCCTTTTCATGAAATTTATCAACTTTTCAATATAGACCATTACTCTTCAAGATTACAAGATTATCTAAACTTCAACCTTTCACAAACAAGATTTGAAAACTCCGATTTTTAAAAGTGTGTAAACCAACCAAGATTCATAGAAAAGAAATTTGAATCTCAAAATTAAAGAAACTAAAATGATTGAGATAGAGATTTGGTTGGGTGGGGTGAGGGGCTGGTGTTAAGAAGAAGAACAAGGGGTTGGGGTGGGGTGGGGTGGTGCGTGGTTTCAATGAAGAAGGAGAGGGTGGGGTTGGGGGGCTGAAAGAAGAAGAAAGTTGCTGGCGAGGGGGTGGGGTGGGATAGGGGCTGATTGGTTGATTTTAATTATTTTTGTAATGATTTTTAATATGAAAAATATATATTCACTCGCTTTAAGGCGTGTGCGGTCAAGTATTTTTCCAACTCAGCAATACTAGTGTCACATAAGTTCGGTCAATGATCAGATGTGTTTAAAATATTGTGTTTTAGCAAGTTTAAGGGTTTAGGTGGCAAAGTCATGAGTATAAGGGTTCAAACGGATTTGTTTATTAATTTATGTATTTTGATTGATTTAAATTTAATTTATCCAAAAATTGAGCTATTTTAATGATATAGGTGGAAGTTGCATATTTTTTTTTAGGAATATGTGAACCTTTACCAACATCTTTTTTTAAAACAAGTGTGATCCAAGAAAGCAAGCTAAATAACTATTTCGATAAGAAGATGAGATTTGGTCAGGCCAAAACTAAAAGCGATTAAAGAAAGGACAATGCATGTTCTATTTTTTCAAACCTTTCAAGATGAAAATAGAGGAATTGACTTAACTTCCTCTATGTGGTTGCATACAACTTTGCTTTGAGTTAGGAGTAAGGTAAGACTCTCTCTCATGGACCTTTTTATTTTCACCACTTTGATTTGTCCCCCTTCCAAAAAAAAAAAAAAAAATAATAATAATACTTATACCCTCCTTAGGTGTTGTTTGGTGTCCTCTCGGACCTTCCCTTCTCGATATATATCTACAGAATTATGTTTCTATTTGACTCATCTGATAATATAAGTACCTTTGAAAGGACTCCATCTCAACATTAATTTGCATTATCTTGTTTTTTTGAAAAACAAGAATAGTAAGAAATGAAATAAGTGAATGGAGATAGAGGAATATAGTAAGAATCGAATGTTGCAATTTAAGATGGAAGCTAACAAGTAAGCCATTTAGTTTTTATCTCCTTTTGTTTTCCTTTTTATGCTCTTTCTAAATGCGATAAGCCGATAACGATATAGTTGGAAAGAGATAATACTTTGATTAGAGAATATCCAAACCATGGATCCACTTCTTTTCCTTTTATACAAACTTATGTAATTCTTAAGCTAACTAACTAATAATCAACAATCCGTTGTAGTCTAGTTGGTTAGGATACTCGGCTCTCACCCGAGAGACCCGGGTTCAAGTCCCGGCAACGGAATAAATATTTTTTGATTTGGATCAATTTTTATATGCCTAAATATGAATCTATGATATTTTGTAGTAACTTTTATTAATTAATCTGTTTCTTTTTCCTGCTTTAATTTTGTTATTACTAATTCCTCCGTTCCATATTAGTTCGATTTTTATCGGCTTAAATATGAATTTATGATATTTTATTAGTAATTTTTATTATGTGATTTGTTTCTTTTCCTTGCTTTAATTTTGTAATTACTATTTTCTCCGTTCTATATTAGTTGATCATTTTTTTTTATACTCATATTAAGAAATCATAAATAAAATGATAGTTATACCAATTCACCTCCTAAGAACTTCTTTGAAACTTATAAACAAATGTGAACACTTTAAAAAAGAATTAATTACAAGAATAATATGGAAAAAAATAAGTTAGTACTTTCTTGATTTAGTAAGGTGATCAACTAATATGCGACAACTATTTTAAGTATAGTGACCAACTAATATGGGACAGAGGAAATATTGATGAATTAATAACATACAATTGTGATATCGAAAAATCTCTTGTTCTTAAATATCAATTGTATTTAGTTGCAATAGGAACATATTTCACGTATACGATGATTGAAGTTCATTCATTTTTTGCCTGAAACTTTTGCTTTATGGGGTTGACTACAGTCATTTATACTTAAAGTTTATGCATATATAATTAAAGTTTAATCTTCTTTTTTTTCAAACATCATGCAACTTCAAATATTCTGAAGTGGATAAATTTGTAAATTTTACACATCATGAATAGATATGATATTCCCTTTTTTCTTTAATTATTTGTCCATTTTTCTTTTTTAGTTGTTCCTAATTATTTGTATTTTTTAACAAATCAAGAACGGATAAGTTTTTTTGACCTATTATATTCACAGTTATAATTATTTTGAAAAAAGTACAACTTTTGGAGAATCTTAATTTTTTAATTCATCTGCTTCATAATTAATAGTGATAAAATGAAAAACCAATATGTCAATTATTTTTTTAATAGATTCATCAATTTAAAAATAAATAAATAATTAGAGTCAATAACAAGTTTGAACCATTTGATCGTCTAACAAAATAGGTACAAAATGTATAGATTGTGTAAGTTCCCGTAATTGGTAAGTGGGCAAAATTCAAGTATCGAAGCCCATCCAAAGGTGCATCTAACGACCTCAGATATCGTAAGTCGTACCTACCAACAGGTTTTGCCTTTCCATTCCCTTCATCACATCCAAAACTATGCGCCAAACCCAAAAATCAGTGAGAAAATAGCCATGGAAACTCGAATTGGCAACTCCCTTAGCCTCCTTCTACAAGACCCCAATGACCTCAAAACTGACTTCATCTCCCTCTTCAACAATCTCAACACTTCCTTTTTTCCTACCCCAATTCTACATCACATGAACCCCAAATCAACAAACCATCGTTTCAGTCCCAATTTCAAGTTTTGCTCAACTTCTGCTTCAATTGAAGCACAAATCAAGAACCCCACTTCGAATTTTCTAAAATCTGCTACTAGGGACTCCTCAAAAGTTCAGGTTCTGTTCAAGAATCTCTCTGTTGTTGAAAGAGCACTTATTGGTGCAGCTGGTGGTGGCATTGCTGGTGCATTCACGTATGTATGTCTTCTCCCACTTGACACAATCAAAACTAAGCTTCAAACTAAAGGGGCATCGGAGATTTATAGTGGTGCTATTGATGCCTTTGTCAAGACTTTTCAAAGCAAAGGGATTCTTGGGTTTTACAGTGGTATTTCAGCTGTAATTGTTGGGTCTACTGCTTCTTCTGCTGTGTATTTTGGGACTTGTGAATTTGGAAAGTCAATCTTGTCGAAATTTCCGCAATACCCATCTGTGCTTATCCCACCAACAGCTGGTGCAATGGGGAATATAGTCTCATCTGCTATAATGGTGCCGAAGGAGTTGATTACTCAGAGAATGCAGGCTGGGGCTAAAGGGAGGTCTTGGCAGGTGTTAATGGGAATCTTGGAAAAAGATGGAATTTTGGGGTTGTATGCCGGATATAGTGCTACATTGTTGAGGAATTTGCCTGCTGGGGTTTTGAGTTATTCATCATTTGAGTACTTGAAAGCCGCGGTATTGAGTAATGTGAAGAAAGAACGTTTGGAGCCATTTCAGAGTGTTTGTTGTGGAGCATTGGCTGGTGCAATATCAGCTTCACTAACAACTCCTTTGGATGTGGTGAAGACTAGGTTGATGACTCAAGTTCATTCTGAAGCTGCCAATAAGGTTGGTGCTGTAATGGTTACTGGCGTCTCGGCTACTGTTAGACAGATATTGACAGAAGAAGGCTGGGTTGGTTTTACGCGGGGAATGGGTCCTAGAGTACTTCATAGTGCTTGTTTTTCAGCTCTCGGGTACTTTGCATTTGAGACGGCTAGGCTTACAATTTTGGATCAGTATCTGAAGCATAAGGAGCTAGAGACTGTGGTTCCTGAAGATGATGCAACCCAGGCTAATTAGAATGTATGACTAATGGTTCTTACATACAGCTGTTAAAACCTTTTGTAAGTGCACTTCTTTCTTATTGTTTACAATCATATCTCTGTAGATTAATGTCTTCACAAGTTGAAACCTTTTGACCTTACAAATTGAAGAAGAAGAATGTCTATGGATTTGTTTGCTAAGTGTAGGCAGATATGTGTCGTTGCTCGCCTCCTTCTTTTTTCTCTCTTATTCTGGCACTATATTACTACCTTATAGCTTAAATGATTTGAAATGTAGTTTGGTGAGCTCTGGTTGTAAGCAGCACGACTTTTACATATTGAATTTTATGTAATCCATTTATTGCAAAAATCAACTAAACAAAAACATAACAACTGCTTGTCTTCTAATTATGTATGACACTTAAGGTAATAGTCTTGTACTCTTGTATATGCTTACCTGAATGCAAATGTGAGAACATCAATCTGCCGTTGAATAATTAATATGAATTTGATGAAGTTGTACAAGAAGGCCTTACTTTGGAGCTCCACATTTATAGATGGAAAGACTACGGAAATGAACCATGAAAATGGAACAGATAGCAGCAGGACAATGTAAATATGGATACGGACACTATTGGTTGGTTTGCTAGTTGATAGAATGATTGTTTCTCATACTTCTTCATAAGAAATGAGAACTTCTCAGGTTGCAGTTTTTTCCTTTTTATTTCTTTGCTTTCTTTTCATTGAGTGGAACACAAAGTGGCCCCACTGTTGATGTGACAGTGTTTTCTGGTGAGTTGTTGTAGCTAAGTCCTGTCAAGGAGGATTGTCATCCCGGCTGACCTTTGTGGCCGAAGTAGGATTATGCTTAATTGTCTTTACATACTCTGCTATGTCTGATGCAAATAATAGTTTTGTAGTGTAGTCAAGTCGCCTGAATGACATTTGAAATTTGTCTTTTTCGGATCATCACCAGTCCCTTAGAAGATCTCCTTTTTAACTTTGTTATTAGGCTGTCACTGTGCTGGATTTATCCTGCATATCATACAGCATCTTCAATCATGACCATGCACAAAATTCCTCCAAAAGCAGCAGGTACTGAGCATCCCTTTAAGCAACCATCTAACGAACGTGTTAATAGCTGATTAATAGGGAAAAAAAAAAAAGGGGGGGGGGGGGGGGGGGGGAGGAAGGGAACTGCTAATGCCAGCTGAGAAAATGTCTTGAAATCCATTTAAGTATGTTATTCAGGGGATCCTCCTCCATGTTATTTCCAGAATCTCCAGCCTGCATATAACTTGGTTTTCTTAGCTCAGGGTTGTACTTTATTTGTTTATTTTTTATGATGGTAGTGTTTGGGCCAGTTTACGTGCACCTCAACGATTCCATCAGGGACTTGCTGCCTCACACCAGCACAAGTACTAGATAACTATGCCTCCAAATCTTGGGCTAAATGATATGTTGAAAATTGCTCACGAAAAGCTGTGGCTGAGAGGTTTTATGGAATGAAGGTTGTAATTTCCCGACCTTTGGGGATCAGAAAACCTCTATTAACATATTCAACAATAACAAACCTAGTGAAATCCCACAAAGTGGGGTCTGGGGAAGATAGAGTATACGCAGACCTTACCACTACCTCGGAGAGGTAGTGAGATTGTTTCCAAAAGACCCTCAGCTCAAGTTAGATCACATTAACTAACGCTAAAATAGTTTGTAGTTTGTACATAAACTGCCAATCCTTTTACAAAGTAAAAATCACTGGCTTTAGATTGCTCACTGAGTTGGAATCAAACTCTGATCTCCTGGGAGGATCATTTGACCCTTTGTCTGTGCCACCAGGCGCCCTTTTTCACAACAAAATCACTGGCTTAGATTATAGTAATCTTAACTCTCAGCTGCATTTAACCTTTAACTCCATGACTGAATAGGAACTAGACATATAATGTTTCAAGCAACTAACAACCAAAATCTCACTAGCTCCACAAAATAAATGTTACAACAAATTAACTCTTATGTTCTACTATTCTAACTTATTATTGGTTATGATTGTTTCCGATGAAGTGTTATGATAAGTTGTGAATCATGATAACTTGGACATAAAACAAAATAAGATTATGACTCTTGAAAGAGGTACCTTGATGCTCCTTGACATAAAAATTACAATCAAATAACTAGTTCCATGATAAGAATATCGAAATGAAGCATAGCCTTACATCAACATTCATGCATCAATCCTTGAACTAGGTTACGAGGGCATCGGATGCTATCTTTTCCCATCTAACATGGTTCGTTCTCTCTTTAACCATTGATCCCCCTCCCCTCTCCCCCGGGGACTTTCATTTTAGACATCTAGACGATCTCAGATTACCTTACATTTTATTATGTGGATTGTGGAAGCACATCATTTTCTGGTTGGCGTACTACATCTTCACCTTAGGGCTGCGCATTTGTTCTTGGAATTCTGCATATATTTGCTGGATTTGTGTTTTATTTCATTTAATAGTTAGACTTGGGCCACTTGGCAATGCAATTTGCTCCCTGAGACTGTCAGGAGAACATAATAATGTTGATTACATGCCCTCATATTTCTCAACTTTGGAGTACATTTTCTGAGATATGGGAATGGGATAGCGAATATTTTTCCAAATTGTTAAGGGTCGAAGACCGGAATCTTTGTTCATTGTTGCAAACCAAACAGGTCATTAATGGCTTAACCCAGTTGTGAGAGATATTGCATCCACAGCCTTTTGCTAAGTGTTACATGACTGGCCCAATTTTGATACTGAATCATCAACTTGTATTAGAACGCTATATTCCTTGAAATTGAAGTTGATTGGGCCTGTGATCTGATATCACCTATTGGTAGTGTGTATTTTTACCATTGATCATCTTGATACCAGTTTATCTGTTTTAGAAAGGAGGGGGGGAGGGGATTTAGCGTGATTAACTCTATATATCAGTTAAATACCACTAAATGTAATGATTATGTTAGCATTATAGTTCATACAGGTAGTAACTGCAGAAATGTCCCCTAGGGCATATATTTGTTTTTCAGTTAATATACTGATCAAATAACTCTTATTCGAAAAAACACTGATCAAATAACTGAAAGGTTCACAGCATACTAGGCAATGCTTGTCAGCAAATAACCATGGAAAGATATGTTTCAGTACCTGGGGCCTATAAACTTCTTTTTGTTTCCTTTTGTTTTTACTGCTGAGGCCTACTGCAACCAGCTTGTGAGTTGTGACCTATGCTTCTCAATCAAAACTAGTAGGAATAATTATGGGAGCTTTTATTCAAGAGAAATTAGCTTAACTGAAATTCATGTCCAAATTTCTTATATCAACTTCAGACAAAAATGATCAAAATACTTTGACAGTCATCTATGTTGTACATTTTAGATACATGCTGTCCCACTTATAAGGCTGTGCTCTGGGCTGAAAGATAAGTTTACTTTTTTGACTTAACAATTCCAAGTACTATTGTTCTGAAGTCTTCAATTTTAAAAATATGCAAGTGACTTAAGATTGATCAATGGATGAAATAATTGGTGGTTGTGGCTTTTCACAAACTATATTTCCGCCTTGTTTTATGCATTAAGCAGATTTTCAAAGATCACATCTTGTTATAAATAAATAGGTGAAAGAGTTTCCGTTGGGATATAGACGTACAGTTTCTTCAGGTTTTTAGCAGCATAGTTCTATGAGTACTGTACTACCAATCTACCATATCGGCCAAATAGCCGTCAACTCTAGAGTTTTACTAGTTTTCTTTTCAGTTTATTTCCTTTTCTTGGTGCTTCTGCCGCTTTTGTTTTTGCCAGCATACAGTTTTTGTTTTGATCTATTTATTTCACTAGGGGGACGTGGGGGGTGGGGGGGGGGGTTTCGCAATATGAAGAAGAATGCACACGAAGAAGTCGAAGGGGTTTCAACATTTACTATATATATACATCAAAAAAATAATTAACTAACCATATACAAACAGTGTAATTTTCGGTGAAGGGGGTTCGGACCCCGGCCCTACCTAGCTCTGCCCCTGGCTTTGAGATTTTATGTCAAATTAAATCAAGCCTTACGCCATATTGATTCTGAAGAGAAGTTTTATATTCTACCTTGTGGTGATACTAAGCCAAGAGAATTGGGCAAACTTGGATAGGAACATATTTTGTGTATGACATTGAAAGATTATTGTCCTGCCAAGCCACTTCCTTTTACTTGACCCTTCTTCTCCTCTCTAGACAGCCTTATAGTTAGAAATACTATGTTGTCGAGTTCGAGTATCAATCATGCTATAATGCAAGAAGTCTCAATGGATTGTTCAACCAAAAAATGTGAAGAGTTGCATCTTGAACCAATAAAAGGTCTTAATACTCTGTGTCTTCTGTTCTTCCAATGCCATTATTTGGACTTTGATCTCTAAAAGGCAATGCACATCTGTGATGATTATGTGTGTTAAGTACTTTTTAATTAGCAGAAAAGAAAGAAGCTCCTTTCTTTGTAGCTATGCCTTCTATTGAGATATGCAATTATTTTAACCAGTTCTACAGTATATTTTAGTTGGTTGGTTCTTTTAATCTCATCTGCTGATCCGTTGACCCTTTTTTCTTTCTTTTGTAGATGCATTAAACGAAGCAGTAGCCCTGTTCGGGACTTCTCTCTTCAGTTACCCATGCCTGTCATCGGCAGCAAGAATCCTACCTTGTAATTCCTGTAACTAGTTCAGAGACTTAGTTATTTTGCGTCAATGAATAGTATACAATAAATAATTATATCGGAAAGAGTATCTTTTCCTAGGTACGAGCTCATAGTTGTGCTCCTCCTTAGACTACACAGCTTTTGAAATTTTTCATCTTTAGAAAAGATTCCACGCTGATTGTATTTAAGTCAAGAAAGGCTTGTTTGTTGCTCCAAAATACCAACATTTTCAATATGTTTTGCAGTGTCATCAATGAAGAAAGGCTTGTTTGTGTATCACACCTGAACAAGTGATGCTCTTATCAGCAGCTAGCTTCTTCTGTCATTTGGTTTTGGCTTCACTAGTGTATACCTCGTGGAATCAGCTTTAGAATTGATGCATCATTTGAACTTTTACACGGTTCATAAGTTGATTTCCCAACTTATGATACTGAAATTTGAATCGCGATATATTTTGGTTTAGTTGTTGCATGTAGATGGTGACATTCCAATTCTACTTTACATTGTTACGATTTTTCCTGTACAAAGCTGCATTCCAAATTTCTTGTATAATTTGATGCGTGAGCTCTTCTTTTATCTGTTTTTTCATGATACTTCAATTGGAAAAATCTTAGGCAACGCGGTCATAGTATAATTTGATCCAAACACATCTTTCACAAAAGAGTATACCCATATATGTAATACATAAGATTGTGAAAGTAGTTTTCGAAGGAAACTTATGTAAATGTATCTTCAGTGTACGCATTTTGTAAACTAGATGATTCGAAGACAATTTTCCCAATTTTTTTCTAATCGAACAGTCAGCAATTAAATAAGTAACCAAAAGATATTTAAAGCCCAGCCCAGTTGCATTCTAACAATCTCAACCCGACCCGAATTAAGTCTAGTAACTATACTAACCGCTCTATCGTCTCCCGCTCAATTGATGCAAACAGCAAAGCTCTCTGCTTCTGCAGTTCTGCAAAAACCCACCAAAAATCCAAAAAGTAACCGAAGATCCAACCAATCTCGGCAAAAACCCACCAAAACCCAGAAATCAATCTCAGAAAATATTCAGAATTCATAATCAGGATGCGTTTTTGTTTGCAAAATCTCGTAAGGGTCACTCTGTTCTTCATCTTCACCATAAATTCACCTTCCCTTTCAGCTCCTTTCTTGCCAATAAACAATGTAACTCTTTATGGCGACGCTTCATTCACCGCAAAATCAATCACCCTCACCCAAGAACGCAACTGTTCATCATCATCATCATCACCTCCCATTTCTGGCATTGGAAGAGCTTTCTACACATACCCAGTTCGTTTTCTTGATTCTTTAACCAATAATTCTGCTTCTTTCTTGTGTACTTTCTCTTTTACTATACTTCCAACCCCTTCTTGCCCTTTTGGTGATGGCATGGCGTTTTTGGTCACTTCTGATGTTGATTCTTTGAGCATCTCTGATGGGTATATGGGTCTTCCGAATCCCGACTCGGAAGATTCGTTCTTGGCGGTGGAATTCAATGCCAATGATAACCGTATTGGTGTTGATACTAAAGAAATTAGGTCTTTGGCTTCTACTAATGTTGATTCAGCTGGGATTGATTTGAAAAGTGGGAAAGAAATGGCGGGTCGGATTGAGTATAAAGATTCAGAGAAGATGATCAGAGTTTGGATTGGGTATGAACTGCAAATTAGGCCTCCTAATCCTGTTCTTTCTACCAGAATTGATGTTTCCAATCAGTTGAAGGAATTTATGAGGATTGGTTTCACTGCTAAAGGGTCTGCAGTTTATAGCATTAGGCGTTGGCGATTTAGAACGTTTGGATTGATTTCGTCTCCAATATCATCGTCTTGGGATCAATCCGATGAAGGAAACTGTTTGATGTGTTTCCCTGAGGAGGAAATTGGTGGGCATATTTCTGATTCTCATCATAGTAGTAGTAGTAGTAAAAGTTTACTGAAATTGACTTATGGAGGGTTAGCTGCAATTGTCACACTTGTTGGTTGTGCTTTGTCTGTTGTGTTTGTTCTTGCGTTGAGAAGGAAAAAACGCAATAGAGTAGGGGAGACCAATGAACGGCGAATGTGTAGATTACAAGGAAATAGAGTGCCTCAAAGATTGTCATTATCTGAAATAAAATCAGCTACAGAATGTTTTAATCATGAAAGGATAATTGGAGAAGGAGCATCTGCTGTTGTGTACGAAGGGGAAATTCCTTCTAGGGGATCTGTGGCTGTTAAGAGATTTGTCCAAGGGAGTAGATTGGGTCCTTCACATATTCCTTTTAATACTGAATTTGCTTCTATGGTTGGCTGTTTAAGACACAAGAATTTGATTCAGCTTCAAGGGTGGTGTTGTGAGAGGAATGAATTAGTGTTAGTGTATGAGTTCATGCCTAATGGTAGCCTTGACAAAATCCTCCACGAGCGATCACATTTAACTAAGTTTCTGACATGGGAGAGAAGACTGAACATAGTTATTGGTGTGTCATCTGCTCTTATGTATCTTCATGAAGAGTGTGAGAATCATATAATCCACAGAGATGTGAAGAGTTGCAATATAATGCTTGATGCTGAGTTCAATGCCAAGCTTGGAGATTTCGGTTTAGCAGAGGTTTTTGATAATTCTAAGACAAGGGATGCTACTGTACCAGCTGGAACAATGGGATATTTTGCACCTGAGTATGTCTATACTGGTATTCCAACTGTTAAAACAGATGTGTATAGCTTTGGTGTTGTGGTACTGGAAGTGGCATCAGGTAGAAAGCCTATCGACGAAGGTGGTGGTTTGATTACTGATTGGGTGTGGGACTTGTGGGAGAAAGGGAGGATAACTGAGGCTGCTGATCCTAAACTAATGGGGCGGTTTCAGAAGAACGAGATGGATAGAATGCTCATCGTGGGACTTTCTTGTGTGCATCCTGATCATGAGAAGAGACCACTAATGAGAGATGTTTTCCGTATGCTTAAAGATGAAGCTCCACTTCTCATTTTACCTCCAATGAAGCCCACTGTGAGAATTCAATCTGTTTTACCAAAGAGCTGTGAAGAAATCATGAATTGGGCTGCAAGAATGGAGGATACACCATGGTCCACTCCGAGAACTCATTTTAGCAAGAACTAGCTTTTAGCAACTGAATTGTTGTTTGTACACAAGGATTGTTCCATTTTTTGTGCTATTCCAACATTTATCTCAATACTTTACTACATTGAAATATCTGATTTTTACTTATGTCTGTAGCACTTGTTTTCCTCTTCTTAAAGTTTGATCAACATGTTGTACCTTATAGGCTTATACAATAGGTACTCCTAAAGATTTCAGCAAGTTCATACAACAACAATCCCTCCGATGCATCCGTTATGGTTATCTCATACCCCTTTTTCTTTTCGTATGATTTTGCTTACTATACTTGCCGTTGTGGCATTATAAACTGTATTGTTACTCTTGTTGCCGTCCCTTCCGCTGTTCCCGCCTACGCATATAGGATATTTTGGAAGTGAACGTCCTTCTTAGTAGCATGGTTCGGGGAAAAGATAGGGAAGGTTATTTCACTATATTTTTTACTAGGGATAGGGCCTACCACAAGAATATTTTTTTTATTGGGACGATATACCCATTTAATCCCACAAGTGACTCTGAAGAGGATCGAGTGTACGCGAACCTTACATCTATCTTAGAGAAGTAGAGAGATTGTTTTCAAAAGACCACGACTCAAGTGCATCAAATCAATTTTTTGTCATTTTTCTTTTTTTGGGTATTTCACCTTAGTTTTAAAGTCCTATAGAGAAGTCGGATTAAATGTGCTCCACTTTAGCAAATTTAAGAGATGGATGATGCTCAAGTTTATATTTAAAGGATCGAAATATAATTTGGATGTATTTTTTATCGTTAACTCTTAATAATTCAATATACAACTATTCTAGCGAGACATTAACTCAATTAGTTCAAGTATATACTTGTGGAACAAAAAGTTTAATTTCCATTTAATAAGAAACTTTACCTTGTTATGCTCCTAATAGAGTACTTGAATGTTCTTTAATTTTGTGGTCTAACACATAGTTTGAAAAGTTAAAATTTTGAAAAAAGAATCTTTTTATAAAGAAAAGTCAAATAATAAATTAAATAAATTAAAATATAAAAATATGTTATTATATTTAATATGCTTGATTAAAAGTGAGAGATTGTTACATGACTGAGACTTTGTAAAAGAGTGCAACCTTAAGAAGCTAAAAATGGGAGGGGACAAAAAGGATTTCCCTAATTAAGTTTCATCTCATGTGCCAAACGTCCACGTAATTTATTTTATATATTAATTTAAATTAATTCAAAGTATACTTTCCATGTTACCTATTTCAAAAATAAAATGATATATTATAAGTAATTTGGGTAAACAAATTTCATAATTAACTATAGGGGGATATTTAAGATTAAATATAATACATAGTAATAATTTTTCTCGAAATTTACTTCAGTAGATTATATGATGTTAGTGACTTAAGCATTCAATAGGTTAAAGTGACTTTATTTCGCCTTATCAATCCTAGAAAAATTCTAAATACAAATCTAGATTATTTATATTAGATACATTCTTTAGGCGCTTAGATATGAAGTCGATCAGAAAATAATTTGGAACAATTATGACCTTAAAATTGAGAATTTTATCGTAACACCATATGATTCGGTAAATCAAATTTAGATTGGAATTTGAAAACAAATAAATTCTATTACTTTCCTAAAATGTCTTAAATATTTATTTCGACAGGTACAATATAGTTGTGTATATGTATTTATTTTATAAGAATTTCATAAGTTAATAATATCTTAACGGGAATAATAAGTCAAGTTATGTTGAAAGAATTATTATTACATGAGCTAGATTTTATTCTAAATAATTTTCTACAAAATATAAGATATTCAAAAGTTATATGTATTTTTCATAAACCTACACAATACCTAAATACATATGTGATATGTAATGGGATAAAATGAGTCTAAATATGCCATCTATCGCGAAATATATCAGTGACAAATCAACTAATGAGAAAAATGTAATCAAGCAATGTCAATTGGGAGGTGGTTACTTCTATGAATGCTTAAAAAGATGTCACAAAGTTATCAATAAAGTCATGTGTTCAATAACAAGATGTTCAAGGAACTAAAACGGTAAATACCATTGAATGTTGTCTTGACATTATAAGTTTTTGATAACCCGTCTCAAAGAATCCCTAGGCTTAGGTCTTCAGGAAGAAAGTGGTAAACTGATACGTGAAGCGCTTCTGATGGATAAATTTATGTTGTTGTTAATACCACATAAAATTAGTAGGTTGGTAAAAGAGTTACAAGATCTGGAGGAGCAGTTGTAGACAATTTTTTTACATTGACTTGGTAAAACAACATGTCCTAAATTGGTGGTGAATAAGCAATGTTACAATTTTTTTTGTTTAGAAAATCAAACTCCCACAGTGGTTGAGAGAGAAGCACAATTGAAGAAAGTTGTCAAAATGATGATGGGAAGAGAAAACAATTGAAGAAAGTTGTCAAAATGTTGAGGCATAACAATGTTCCTATTTGTATCACCGGAATTGGTGGACTAGGCAAAAGTAGATTTACCCATTGTCTTTGCGAAAGTTATAATCTTAACTTAAGTCATATGCTAAAAAAAAATTGCAGGCTTAAATTTTAATTATTTTTTTATATTTGAGATTCAAATTTATTTCTTTCTTTTTAATAAAAAAGTTTTTAGTTTTTATGGTCTTAAACATATATATATATATATATACACCAAAATATTTTTTTAATTTTGTGGTCTTAAACATATCATGTGGAAGTTAAATTTAAAATTTGATCCATAAAAAATAAACATTCTTTATTGTTTCGAAACAAACCAAAAAAAGGACAAATAAATTAAACAAATATAATACATTTTTTTTGTTATAAAGCACTCATAATAATTTTATTATTGCTAAAAAAAAATTAGGCCTTTCAATTTTGGGGGCCTAAGGCATATGACCCCTGCAACCAAGGTGCACTAATTTACCCTTTCAAAATTTCAATGTTCCTTGTGATTTTAAAGAAGTAGAGAGATTATTTTTTAAAGACCCTAGCTCAAGTGCATCAAATCATTTATTTCTCGTGTTTTTTTTATTTTGTTTTTTGATATTTCACCTTAGTTTTAAAGTCCAATAGCTAAGTTGGATTAAATGTGCTCCACTTGAGCAAATTTAAGAGATTGATGATGCTCAAGATTATATTTAAAGGATCAAAATAGAATTTGGATGTATTTTTTATTGTTGACTCTTAATAATTCAATTCAACCATTTTAGCGAGACATTCAATCAATTAGATCAAGTATATACTAGTGGAACAAAAAGTTTAGTTTCATTTAATAAGAAACTTTACCTTGTTATGCACCTAATAGAGTAAGAATTTATTCCAAGCTAATATTTATATCAACTCAATAGATATATATGTATATGTAGACTTTCAACATTTAATCGTGATTAATTAGCATATATTTCCTTATTAAATCAGTCAACAATAATAAATTTATATAATTTAATGTAAACATCCAATAAGATCAAACATTTACCTACTTAATATTTATGTGAAATAAAAGATAATCTTAAATTTTACGCTGATTATTTATATTTAATGATTTAGTGAGCTGATATATTTTTTCTGGCTTAATTTATGCGACATTTTTTTCATTTTTAGTTTGTCATAAGAACGACATATTTTTTCTAGCTTAATTTATGTGACATTTTTTTCATTTTTAGTTTGTCATAAGAACGACATATTTTTTCTGGCTTAATTTATTTGACATTTTTTTCATTTTTAGTTTGTCATAAGAACGACTTTTTTTTTCTGGCTTAATTTATCTGACATTTTTTTTATTTTTAGTTTGTCATAAGAATGACATATTTTTTCTATTTCTAGTAATAATTTGACTTTAAAATTCACAGTTTACATGATTAATAGACACACCAATATTTTTTGTTGAGTTTAGACCATATATTTTAAAAGTATTCCTTTTGTTCTTAAGTTTTATGTCTAACAATCTAACCAAACACCTTCACTTAAATTAGTATATATATGTGGGTATTTGAGTGAGAGAGAACTAGAGGATTGACTCAAAGCTTATTAATATGATTTCTAGCTTTATAAAGTAGAAATAGTTTGCTAGTTGACTAGAGTTATGTATGTAATAGTAATGAAGGAATTAAAGGTCATTTGATAGTTGGTTTGAATATGAGTTATGCATGTATTAAATTCTGCACAAATAATATTATGTTTTGTAATTGATTACAAGATACGTTATTTATGTATAATATGATATTTGATTTGCAATTTAAAAACTATGTTATCTAATTTATGCAGGATAAAAGGGTGGATTAGTAATACTTGGTATAACTAATCCCTTCATGAAACAATACCTAAAATTTTTCATAAATAATCCATCTATTATTGATATCTACATAACTCTAACCATCTACGAAGCGATCCTATCAAAAATTTTATGTATTATTTTATACATGTATTAATTATTCACATAATAATTATTACACCTTCTATTTTACATAAGGTAATACATAAATTTTTTTATAACTTATACGTATATTAGTTTTTAATTATTCAAATCAAACACCATAATAATTTTATAACTAAATAACTTACCTTCCTAACCAAACAACCAACTAACAAACATGATATTTCTTCATACATTTATTTTTTCATACTTTAATCCATTTTAATGAAAATTCTAGCTCAGTCAGTATCTGCTTCCCGTAAAAAAAAAAGAGGAGATACATTAATTAAAAAAAAAAGTTGGAATAAATAATGTAAAAAAGAGAAAAAAAAAAAAAAAGGGCCTTCTTCGCCACTAGCGGTGTAATTGGGAAATTTGGTGTACCGATGACCGAAACCCCTTTTCCCTTTTTATGCAATGATTTCTCTGAAACCCTATAACTCTTCAACTTCTCTAAAATCATCCATTTTCTCAGCTCATCACTACTTCTTCCTTTAACTCTGCAGATTCAGGTGAAAAGATTATCTTCTTGTTAATACTACTTATAAGTTTGATACTACTTGTGTTTGTTTCTCAAGTTCATGTATTGATCATGGGTTGTATTTAGTTTGCAAAGTGATGCAATTTGGGGATAACCCATCTTGATTAAAGATTGCTTTTTTCAAGTTTTTGGGTGGTGGGGGTGGGGGTTACTGAGATCGGCTTTACAGTTCAAGAATGTTGGATTTTGATCTTTCAGTTTAATCCGGAAGAGGATAGTTGATGTGCTTATTTGGTCTTCTTTTTGCTTATCTTTGACTCAACAGATTGGGTTCTTTAAATTTTTGAGCCTTAAAACATCAATTTTGTTGGGTTTTTGGAGAAAGTTCCGTCTTTTGATCTTTGAAAAGGAAAAGAAAAAAATTATCTTTTTGATTTTCAGCTGTGTAAGCAGAGACTATTTTGAAATTAGTCAAATTTTAAAACTAAATGGGGAAAGGCTTTTTTTCCGCGATGAACAGCAGCTTTTTGTTGTTGAAAAAGCTGATCTTGAAGTTGCAATCTTAGTGCTACTCTGTGTCTCTTTTATTTTTACTTACCATATAAATAAAGTAGACATGTTTAGAAAGCAAACATGACGGTATGACTGATGACATAGTTCCTATGGTTACTTTGTAAGAAAAATTACCTCTCCTGGCTTGATTTTGGTTAAGTAGTTGATTAATTGAAGCTTAATTCTTATTAACAATCACAAACGGGATTGTAGAGTATGGGGAGATGACTTTTTTCATTTTTGGGTGTAAGTACAGATGGTTGACGTCTGACGGAAGCTTGTTGAAGTGAGAAAAGACGATCTTACAGATTGAAAGGAAGGCAGTTTACTTGGTATAGGCTAGTGCTTTCAGCTCACAATTGTGACATGGCTGCTAAACCAATTGCTGATACCATATGGAGGTACACTGAAAACCTATTACTACTTAATTATTCTTTTTCCATACTACCTCTTACCTCTTCTGGAGGAGGCATTGATGAAAGCTGCAACTGGATCTTATTCAGTTCTAGTATGAAATCTGGTTATTCTCATTTCACAGGGGTAGTTTCATGATCTCCCGTCCGGAGATGAGATTGAATCTTATAGCCCATCTATCAAGTAAAGCATGCGCCAAAGTATGGCTGGCAGCTAAAGAGATGGCGGAGGTGATCTATCCTGAATTCCTTCCTAAGCGTGATGTGTGGCCAAAGAGTTTTAAAAGTTCTAAACTGATTGATGATAATATTGCCATTTATTTCTTTTCAGTTAAAGGCAGGTATGGTAACCAACCTAGCATAAATCTTTGCATCTTCTGTTATATACCACCTCTAATCTTGGTATGGTTTTGTCTCAGAGATGATCAAGTTTTTGAAAATCTTCTGTATAATTTAAGACACTACGACATTGCATTAAAAGCTTTGGTTGGTGATTCTGAACTCCTGATTTTTACCTCTGCCCATCTGCCAGAAAAGCATCACAGTAATTCTTACCATCCCAAAGTCTTGAATAGACAAGCTTATTCACATGTTGGTACTAACCACACTAAAATTGCAGGATTTGAGGGTAAATTATATCTATGGGGCGTCTTTAGTGGAAGACAAGCTCCTCCTCAACATTCACCTGATGATTGTTTCATTCATAATACCCGAGTGACACAAGCTTCAATCCCAAATTCAGAAAATGATGGGAAGGATAGAAGTTGCAAGGAATTCTCCAATAAGAAAGATCCTTGTAAGTCTTTGAGTAATTAAACTTGTTGGCTGCTTGCTTGTATGCTCACCTGTGTAATTTAGCGAATAGCACCTACATCAAGTAATGTATCATTTTAGCTGGATAATGTGGATTTCTAGCTACATTTGTTTGTTGTATGCATGTAACTTGAAAGGAAAATATTTTGAGATGCTAGCGGTTAAACTGAAGTTTGAAGATACATATTACGCTATTGTTCAGCAAGATGTTTTAATTGTTCATTTTTTTTTATTATGACAAGGGAAACCCGCTGCCGCTACCCTTTGGGTGCGCATAGGGTAAAACCCCCGCTCCTATGCAATAGCTCGCAAACCACATAAGAGAGGTAACCCGCACTAGGCAAGCCCGATGTGACGAGGTTGACCCAGAAGGCAAACCCCTTGGCTTTCGCTGGCAAGGGGTTTCGAACTTGAGACCTCCAGCATGGAAGTCCCAAGCCCAAACCACTGGGCCACCCCGAAGGGTGTTTTAATTGTTCATGTTATTACTTCTTTATTTTCTTTTCTGATTTTTCTTTTTGAGAATGAATTTTCTGATTTGATTTTCTCAGTTATCATAGAAAATATTGTTCAGGTCATCTTATGGAGTTTGGTCATTTTATAGTTTGAATAATCAGGGCCATCTTGAGGAGACATGTAGTTCTTGTCCTTCACAATGAGAAATGGTTGCAAGTGTGCATGAAGTAGTAGAACAAGCAAAAAGAGAAGCTTAGGAATAAGAAGCTAGTGGAAATTGGTAGTAAATGGAAAAGCAGAAAGGAAGATCTATGGTTGGAGCTTCTCTGTGAGAAAATGTCATATAGGATGTGTAAAGGCTTGTGGAGCATGCAAGAGATCATTTAGCACTACGAGAGCTCATTAATCGCTCAATACAGTTGTAAAATAGCCAATTGAAAATGACATTTTATCAGTGTGGTTTAGTGCATCAAAAATTAGGAGTTTGGTGTAGTGTTCCAATATTTGAGTCATATCTTGATTGACCTTTTCCTTCTTTCTAGAAGCAACAAGCGTTGTTGTACACATATAATTTGTTCATGGCAATGTACTAAATACCACTAACGAAGTGGTGGTGGATGCACCGTCTTTCACTCTTTGTTCCCTTCCGTCACACCTCTCTACCCTTACAACCACGCACCCCCCCCCCCCCGCCCCCCATGCTCATGGAAGAAAGAAAATTGTGATTGTTTGTATATGTATACAAGAAACATAGACCAACCTGAAATTGATCCATAGTCGGCAGTAAGAAACAAAAATAAACATCAAAATTAGGTCCAGCCGCCCATAAAATCTTTTTTAATTTCTTCAAATCCATGAACAAATCGCTTAATTAGGGTGGAAGAAGAAGTGTTTCTAATTTGGGTCATGGGTTGGGTTAAATTGTGTAAGACGGGTGAGTTTTTTAATTGTGGATCGGTAGGTTGTTAAGATCATGACATGTGTCCCTCCGTTAGTGCAAAGAGTATATACACTTTAAATCTTAGACGGTAAGGACATCGGTGTCCTAAAAGTGTAACGGAGGTTATTTAGATACCGTTTATGATAGTTCGGGGTATATTTCAACTTTTCCTGTTGTAATTATTACTAACATCTTTCAAAGTACTAACCTTTTTAAATTTATTGGTAACCTTGTCATTAATTTGGTTTCCTACTTGAGTAAGTTGGAAATCTGTGGTTCAAAGTCAGAATTTCCTTTTTTTTTTCAAAAAAATTAGTTTTCAGGTGTAACAAGAATGCCCCTATCAGCATAGATGGTTTTATTTTATTTTGCCTTTGGGATTTTTTTGTACTATGTATATGTTACATGATTGTTGTATATTAGCACCTTTGGTGCAAATCAATAATATTGAATAAAATGTGCTCTTTGTAACAACTTAAGCTCTTAACATGATGATTACACACTTCACCATGATATCATATCAGATAGAGGTTCTGAGTTCAAGTGTCGTGCCACCTATTATCAAAAAAGAACTTCCACGTATTTGGTCTATGGAAAAGAATTATGCCCACACACGAGGGGCGTGTTGAAAATATGAGATGAGATGATATAAGATTACTTTTGAATAAAAATTTTAAAGGAAAATTCACAACTAGGGGTTTGGTTAACTACCAATTTGTTAGCGTCTATATTAAACTGTAGTAGTGCTTCCATCATGCCTAATTACTAGTTTCTTTGCTTTTGTAACTTGATTCTTGTAGTTTCTCTATGCAAGGATGAATAAGATTTTTCTTGTACTCATCCCTTCAAATCTGTTTGAACTTTGAAGTACAATTTTTTTCCTTTGGACATTTTCCTCTTGCTTCTTTGAATAAGCAGCAACTGCCTCAAAAACAGCTAGAAAGGGAAGACCGCTTGATGACGCTTGGCAACATGCTACTCCAGTAGATGGAAAGAAGCAGAGGACAGTTTGCAATTATTGTGGATTTATCTCTTCCTCTGGAGGCATTACTTATCTTAAGACACATCTGGGTGGAGGTGATCCGACGGGCTCACTAAAGGGTTGTCCAAATGTGCCACCAGAAGTCAAAAGGGTGATGAAAGAATGGTTACTAGGAACTATAAGAGGGGGGAAGGCCCCACAGCTACAGGAAATCAGGACTGACTTTGAAGGTATGTTTCTGAAAATAGGGATGATTCTATATAGACTTTAATATGGAAAACTAGTTGTATCTCGACAGGAGTCTTTTGCTCCACAGAAAGATATTTATTTCTATCGAATGAGAGAAACAGAAGCGTTCTGAGTACGCTGTTTCTTGTCTGTCCCGTACCTTAATTTTGGATGACTTGGAACTGCACTTTTGTAGTTTGAACAGTGTGTGCAGTTGGTGAAGAGCTTGTGTAGATTAACCTCTTTTGGCTTGTTGAAGTATTTTGCTTGTTTGTAGATTGACTAGAGACCCTTCTATATTATTGTATGCCTGCTGCTTTACACTTTTTGATAGCAACCACAACCAGTTCCGTCCTTATGACAAAGGAGATCTTCTATAAAAATGATTCTTATGAGAGAGTTTAGCCAAACATACTTCAGTTCTGTCCTATTAAGAGTACTACAATGTTCAATTACCATTATGACTTCAATCTACAACAATATACATCAAGTAGGATTAATATTAGTAAAAAGCATTCAGGTTTAGGTCTTATTGGCAATTCATCAAACACCTAGTGTGCATATAGCATTACAACCTTCTTTCTATGATGTTTCTTCATCCAACAACCCTTCTTGCCAACAAATGATATAACCGTTTTTAGATACATAACAACTTCATTCATCAATGATGTGTCCAACAATTCACTCCCAATGATGCTGGCACCGACAAATAGAGGAAGAAGAAGCAAACTAACTAGAAGAACAGGAAAGAGACTAGCAAATTCTGTATTCGATAATCTTCTCTCCCACAATTACAAGTTATATATCCCTTGGACTCTTTCAAGTGCAAAACATATAAGGACTGCATACTATACACTTATTTAGTAATTCTAGACTAGACTATAAAATAGAAAAATGCATATAAAATAATCCTATAACTCTTCTTACTCAACCCAATTGTATCACCCAACCTATAATTCTACCATTTAAATCATTTCTTCTTTCAAGAACTGTAATTCAATGATACCCATTTCAAGAACTAATGCTATTACTCGTACAAATGGTGGTTTCAACTTCACTGTACCTTTCAAATACTAAATCCATAACATAATCAAGTGTGAGATGAAGAATTTACCTCTTGGTAGCCAAATCTTGAATTTCGGATTTCATGGTGTTCTTGACCAAAAATGAAGGTTGAAGCAAGAATCTATAATCCCAAGGTTTATCTTGTTATGAAGATTCGGGAGTTGAAACCAACTCAAAACACCATTAAAACTCACCATGGATTGTGTTCAAGTCTTGGACGAGCTCCCTCTCTCTAGGACATTTTTTGGACTTGGGGGAAATGAAGAAATGGGCCCAACTAGCCTTTAAAAAGGCCTCAGGTGCCTACATGGCCCACACAGCCCCCTACGTGACCCATGAAGGTCTTTTTGGTTGTATAGCTGCTCTACTACTCTTAAGTAAAAAGGCCATAACTTCTTATACAAATGTCCAAATGATAAACAGGTTGAAGCGTTGGAAACTAGTCTTAAAGAACTTTAAAAATGATAGGTTATGCACCACATAACTATTTATATCCATGGAGATATGCTTATTTGAAGTTGGATCTTGTGCAAGCTCATTTACAACTTTAGTCCGTTACCTAGTTCCCTACTTGACTTTGTTCTAGGGCTCTCCTTACACCTTAAATCTCTTTTAATACACCTCCTATCCTCATCATCATGTCCATGTGGTATATACTAGTCTGTACCCTCCTTTGGCACACAAAAACATTATTTCTGGTCGTCGTCACTTTATTTAATCCTATATGTTCAAGCCTTGGTGGACAAAGTGATCTCTATTGGCGGAAGGTACCACGTACCTCGTTGAATTAGTTGAGTTGCTACTCCTGACACCACGATTATAAGAGAAAAAGAACAAATATACTCCTGAACTATCTTAAATGGTATATAGATACCCTCCGTTGTACTTTTGGAACATTGTTGCCTTTGCCGTCCAAAAACTAGAGTATATATACCCTTTATACTAACGAACATACACGTGTCATAATCTTATCCACCGAACCGACGTTGGATTGATGGATAAGATTGTGCCACGTGTCCCCATTTAGTCTTCTGTTAGAGTGAAGGGCATATATGCTCTAGTTTTTGGATGACAGGGGCACCAATATTCCAAAAGTATGTCGGAGGGTATCTCCATACCATTTACGATAGTTCGGGGTATATTTGTCCTTTTCCCCCGATTATAAAATAAGGGAGGAATTGGAAAAATGCACTGTTGGTTCTATCCACTTCGTTGTAGATTTGTTAATCGTAGAGAAGCTCAAGCAATTAGATAGCGCCTAAAGCAAGAAATGATGTAACTCCATATTTTATGCAAACAACTTGTACTGCTGTTGCATATTTAATATTTTTCTGGAACACTTGCACTAGGATAGAACTATCCAGGTATGTCTAAAACTTCTTTTTTGATAATAAGTTTCATTAAAAAGAAGAATCAACAAGATGTGAAGTCACAAAAGGCAAAGAAACTAGGAGCTGAAATGACAAAAAGAGTAGTTAGACTCAGCTGGGCTCCTATACAGTGTGCTAGTCTTAAGTAAGAGTGCTAGCAAAATCCAGAAAATGATCAATATTTATTGCAGGGGAGAGTGTTGTCCAGCGAAAAAACATTAAGTAAACATTTAGCTTTCTGATTTGGAGTTTAAGGGCCATCAAAACATCTTCTTTTCCTCTCTGTCCATAAACTCCAAAAGGTAGCTGCAGGAATCGTCAGCCAGATTTTCTTGATGGCCGTATCAACTTTCCATTAACTCCCAACTTAACTGTGCCCGTCTCAGGTTCTGTGGCATGACCCAGCTTATACCAAAAATGCTGTAGTGGCTACAGTGCAGTGCAGTAAGTGATGACTAACTGTTTCCTGACACCTTCTACATAGGTAGCATCTGTTAACCGGCTGGAAACTTTTCCTGTTAAGATTGTCTTGTGTTAGACAGGCTTCATACAAGGCAATCTAGTTGAAGCATATTACCTCAATAGGAAGTTTGGTTCTCCATATCAATTTCCAGGGTGAAGAATCAACCACCTGATTTTGTAGCAGTCCTTTACTGAGAATATCCCATTTCTGCCCCAACGCATGGGTCTAAAAGATCTTCAACAACATTACAATTATCCATTTTTGCTTACATTTCAATCAAACTTCCCATTTCCCAGTCTGGACAGGTCTTTTTGATGTATAGCCCTGGACTGATTGCTTCTGTTTTGGGCAATTGAGGAATTTTTATCCACAGCAATGTTGAAAATGCTAGGATAAACATCCTTGAGAGCATTGCTGTTTATCCTTCCAGAAACTGATGTGCTTTCACTCCCAGGTTTGAAATGGATCTTTTGAGAGAAATCATGGCCCAGTTTGCTGATGAACTTCCAAGGACCAGGTCCATAAGGGGCATTGGTAATATTAGTACTCCAGTTGTCTTTACTTCCATGCTTAGCCTTGCTCATCCCCTTCCAGAGGCTTTGTTCACCTGTGCCATAACTCCGTAGCCACTTCATGAGCAGGCACTTATTGTTGATGGTTAAATTAGTGATCCCTAAAACTCTGTTGCACTCAGGCTGTGTAACTTCACTCCATTTCATCAAGTGCAATTTGTGGGAGCTGTAGTTTGTTTCCCATAGGAAACCCCTTCTGATTTTTTCCAGCTGCTCTAACACCTTTTTAGGTATGTCTAAAACTTTATACCAAGTCTGAAAGCTATTTGCAGATGATCTCTGGCCAGTCTGATCACCCAAAAAGACGATGGCTTACAGCACTACTTCCTCGTTGAAGTTTGATAAGTACATTGTTGTTTTTCCTTCTTTATGGAAGAAAGATGGTAAACGTGAGCAAATTCAATTGGCTTAGCGCAATTTCTAAGCTAGCGTTTAGACATAGATTTGGTTGAAACTTGAAAAAAAAAGCTTTTGAAAAATAGTTTTTGGAAGTTGAAGTTGGGTTTGGACATGCATTCATTTTACTTGAAAAAAAATTGAAGTTTTCAGGTTGGAAGAGAACTGGGCAAAACCCGTTTTTGGAACTTGAAAAAAATGTTTAAAAATTGATTAAATTCCATGAACCAACAATGTGCTCAATTTTTTTTTTACAAAATTCCAAGATCTTGCGGATCAAGTGGCCATCTTTCTGCAAAGCGATTTAGTTTATTTAGGTTTTCGCTAATAAATATCATCATCTTGACTTAAAAAAGATGATGAAAATGCATATCAGAAAGAGGGAAAAGCAAAGTATTCTCTGAGTGCGAGTTGGATCATTCAATTTTGGCTATTAGAATGTTCTCGGTTTTGATAGTTTTGGAGAAAAATTTTCAGTCAGCATTCATCTCGTAGAGGTGAACTCTTTCCACATCAATACTTTGTCAGAAAAAAGAGGAAATGCATTGGAAAGATGTGCTATGGAAATTAGTAATCTTTCATATGAAGAGCTGCTCCTGCTATACGAGGTCCGAAAAGGGCTGAGCCACATCATGCTTATTGTACACAACCTTATTTTGTATTTATGCAAGAGATTGTTTCCACTGCTTGAACTTGCAACCTCCTTTTAAAATCAAATCTAAAACTAGTTCATTTCCTTGTGAAAGTTGGAAAAGATTATCCCATGAAAATGGACAAGTGCTGTCACTCTTTTTACGGTGCTTGTTTATTAGTTCAGCTTGCTGTTTTATTTGTCTTTGCTATTACATAATTTTGGTTAATTATATTCCCTCTTCCTCAGAGGGGGGAATAACATAGTCGTTTTTTACACATTTATGTACATCCATGAATTTCCTCTTGAAATTTTGACCACCACCTTTGTACACTGCATATGGAAGTGGCATCCTTTCCTGCACGTATTTGCTAAAATTTTGATTACGGGTTTGAAACAATTTGTTTTACAGTGTTTTAAATTTTAGTAGTGCTTCCATCACACACAATTATCCATTTTTTCTTTATTTAAAAACAATACCCCAAAAAGAGTTGAGGTTATTGTGCCAGGATTGCTCCTGCTTTCTCTTTTTCTTCTGTTTGAACTTTTTTCTAAATATCCCCTCTCTCAATTAAGATTTAATTCAGGGTCCTATTGTTTGTACCTTCTCCTCTAAATTAGCAGCACCTGCATCCAAAAAATCAGTTAGAAGGGGAAGGCCACTGGATGCTGCCTGGGATTATGCTACACCAGTTGATGCAAAAAGGCAGAGAGCAGTTTGCAAGTATTGCGGTTTCATATCTTCTTCTGGAGGAATTACACATCTTAAGGCACATTTGGCTGGAGGTGATCCAAAAGGGCCCTCAAAAGGTTGTCCCAATGTGCCGCCTGAAGTTAAAAGGTCAATGGCAGAATCGCTCAACAGAACAGTGAAAGGAGCGAAATCCATGCAGCCAGATGAGATCAGGAGAGACATGAAAGGTATGTTTCTAGGGATATAACACATCCAGAACTTGCTTCCATGAGGAAGTGTGCAATATCTCCACAAAGGTTTTTGTACCATATATAAAACTATAATGCATCTTTTAGTCTCCAAGAAAAACGAAGGGTATTAGAAAATTTTAGAATTAGTTAACTCTTTAGTTTACATAGAAATTTGCACTTTTTCTTGCTGTACATCTTTACTTTTACTTTTCCTTTCTTGATATAGTAACTACTTTTTCCAAATGTTTCAGCGGAAAATGATTGGTCTCCTCCCAGGTCAGATGACTACTCGTTGAATCAACATAGAATTGTCAAGAATGCTCAGTACTCACATTTTGCCAAGGGGGGGAATTCTGTAAATGATATGACCATGTTAAAGCAATCAGAGACTGCACATGTTGATAGTTATATGGAGGTTATGAGTTCTCACAATGCTTGTAAGTCGAGCTTCTTAAGCAAACCTTCAACTCGAGTAGGTTTTATTTAACATGTGCATCAGTAGGTTGAGGACTAAGAGCTAGGAAGGAAGACAGCTTAAATCTAATGGTGAGAACATGCTCCATTAATTTATGACATGACAACATACATGAGGACAGATGACAAAGTTGATTGTGCTGCTTTATCAGCAAAAAGGTTGGTTCTTTTGATGTACAAACACCTTTTAACCCAAAGCTTGACAACAACAACATGGTGACATTGCTTGTGATTATTGTATCTATGTATTTGTTGCGATGTTCCCTCCAGTTTGGAGTGATTTTGCAGATCTATTAAACAGTTTAAGAATGTCCTTTAGTGTAAGACATTTGAAAGTTCTGAAGTAGATACTAGCTGAGAAAGTCTGGTTGATACTGAATTGAATCCGACATTATCTTACACTCAGGTGTTTAAAGGTGCAAATACTCTTTGCAAATCAGTTGGAGATGAACTTATTTTAGATATGCATGATAGGTTGACGGTATTTCGTTTTTGGTCTTGAGTGTTGAGGCTACTATTCTCTGGCTCTATCGTCACATCTATATGTGAAATGTGCAACATTCTCAGAGCTTGTATCTTTCGAAAATGCATTTCATATATGTATTTGTTCCTTGTATGACTACTGAATGTCTAGTTCTGCAAATGCACGAGTAGATCCAGCAAAATCTAACATTAATAATAGTGAAAGCATAAGAATTGAGTCTCAACATATGCATACAACAAAGGACAAGAAGCAAACTTGAAGTTGGAATTGTTTGAACTTTAGATCCTTGGACCTAAAGTTTATGTTTTTGACAATTCCAACTTATATCCTGTAATTTTTCAATGTTAGTGTTGTCGGTAGACTTCTCCATTTTCTCAAATTACATGTTGATTTCTTCATAATTATGGTTTCATTAGGCAATTTATTTGTGTGAGCTGAAGCACGAATATAATTAAGAAAATCTTAACATTATTTATTTGTGGGTGGAAACTCCCAAAAAAATCAAAGATACTGAGAACACTAACATATTGAAAAAAAAAAATTTAAATCATATGATTTTATCAATATTTTATTGAAATGATTTTCAATTTACTTGTTCCTCAAAATATTTAATGATCCAAACGTCAGTAGACCGGAGATTTTGAAGTTAATTTTAGATTTATCCCTACACTTTCAAATAGGCAGTAGTATTTCAATAACGAAAAAGATTCAAAAATACCCCTAAATTATCGAAAATAGCTCACATTTACTTTTAAACTATATTCCAATTCAAAATTATCATTCCTATCATACTATTGGGTCAAACATACCCTTCTAATTAACAAAAGTGTGTTAAGTGACATGTAGAGGCCACATGGATGACACGTAAGCACCACAATTTCATCCATTTCCACATAGACTAATAATAAGATTCCTAATCCCTAATTTCCCCCCTCAGTTCTCCATTTCCATTTGAAACAATTTCACCCACCCCTTTCCCCTCCTTTCTTCAAGGACAAGATTTCTTCTTACTGTTTGATATAAACTGAAGGTGTTCTTGTCTGTAACTTATCGTGGTGAACTATTTTATTGAAAACCTTGTATTGTTGTGGCACTATAAGTCTGGTTGTGATTTTTTGATGGTTTATTTGTTGTCTCATTCATATATGTAAGATGAATGTCAGAACTATCTTTTGTTTACTAGCTTTGAAAAGAAAAGAGTCAAGACTTGAAGTATCATCTGGAACTGCAACTCAATTAGCTTTGAGTACATGAGAACGATATTCTCCCAATGCCCAGATTGGGAAAATGTTCCTATATGCAGAATATGATATCATGCAGTTCCTATTGAAGACCCCGCTGATCTCCTGACAAATAAAAAAAAACAATCCATAAGTAAACCATATTAGAATGCCTGAATCGGTTTTCAAAACAATAAGTAGGAAACACGCGAATCAGGGGGATCTTTGTAGCTCAACTACCTAGACTTTCATCTTGTTAGTAAGGCTTGATCAACGACCTCGTAATCCCCTACCCCCAATTTTTATTTTTTAGAAAAGAACCATGCAAATCATAGTGACTGGAACATTCGCCCTTCGATTAATCATATTGGGTCAATTGAGGTTAAAAAAATAAGATTGTTAAGTTCTGCATGCAACAAACATAACCATGTATGTACATATATATACAATTTGGATATGAAAACAGCTCCACTACCAGTTTACTGAATCTACTGCTGCCTCAGAAATGTAAATTAGGATTTCAACCATCAAAATTTAGGTGTTCCACATTGAAAACAGTATAAAAGAGGAAAAACATATTAAACCCCTAAAATCATGAAACAATGAAACCCATGTTAATTTAAAACTGCCGGTACTAAGGAATGACAATGTGAAAGGTGCAAATATTACCCTACGTTAACCAAAACACCATTTTCTTACCCCAGCTGTTATACTTGAATAGAAATCTTGCCTATCAAACGAGACGATAAGCAATATGTAGATTTAGACCTTATTCATTGAACCAGCCTTTACCAATTTTTTCTCCAATGCCAATACTCCTATAAGCTTACTCTCCCATGCAGATTGTACTACCCAGTTCTCCTGATCTCTCTCTCAAGCTCTCTTCTTCCCCCCCCCCCCCCCCTCCTCTCCCCCCGGACGAAAGATACCCAACACTTACCAGATTCTGTTGAACAACGTAGTTTATATTTACATGCTTCCTTTCCCAAAATGGTATGCAGCAAACTCTATCCATGAGGCACGCCATTTAAAACCAAATCAAAACTAAAACAAGAGCTTAGGCAACCTTTTAACTTGAAAGTCCAAAAGTAAAAAGAGGCTACACTCTACAGTTTTTTAAAATACCAACCAGGCACTGGTTCTTATACCATAACAGGCTATTTTAAGCTACAAAGCTTAGAGGCTACAAAGTTACCTGCTGAGGGTAATCTCCATTTTCTTGCTGAGCATTTATTAATTCTTTTGCTGCAGAGTGTAATGGTGTAGGATTTCTCTCAGCCTGCAATTGTTAAGGGGTAAAAAGTAAACTTCAGCAGAAAAAAGTGGCTGATTTGCATATATAGTTCCACATCTCAATAATCGACAAGGATGTGTTGTGCATAAAGGCATGACAACCCTTGGTCATTATCACAAAGCAGAAGATCCAATAGTTATGAAGGTATACAAAATATTCAGCTGAGAGGTGTGAGCAGATCCAAGATGTTGGGATGTACTGATGACATCAAATTATTGCCTGAAGAGTTCTACGTCTAAAATTTTCAAATTAGGAATAACCATGTAAATCAACTTACTTGAGTATGCCAAATGCTTCACAAAGGTCTTCACTAAAATTTCGTTAAAAAAAAAAAAATTTAACACTAAAGAATTGTCAAGAGACAGAATAAATGATGGCCATCTAAATACAAAATTACCCTTACAAAAGCACATCATTAGAAGCCTCAAGCAATGACTATGACCAAGTGATCTTCTGGCATCACCGCCAGACCCATGATTTCAGAGGAATGACAACTTTCAGCATTATTTCAGAGGAATGACAACTTTAGCAGAGGGGAAGCATTTGAAGAAAATCGACTGAACCAGACCCATGATTGTAGAAATCATTTCGGTTGGGTTGGTCTTAAAAAGTGGGACTGACTATTTTAGTTTTAACAATTAAGTATCATAGAAAACTAAAACAAACTGATTATTGGTCATATATGTTCCTCCAAGCTTTCTTAATTTCCTATAATTAGAGTATTTATGTTTCAATTTCTCCTCTTAGGTCTTTACTGAGGAGAAAACATTAGTCTCTAAGGGGGTTATTTTTGCTATAATGTTTTCCGAGGTTGAAGGAATTCGTATCTTATACATATTATAATTATCATATTTGGTTTGATGAGTGGAATAATTGTTAGAGCCTCTTCAATTCAAGGTATGCTCTTAGTTCTTATTTGCAATACTGTAGGTTTATTTGTTTCTAGTATTTTTACCATTTCTTGTATTTTCGAGCTTTCTCTTCAATATTAGTACTAGTTTTCAAACAAAATTTTGTTTAATTTTCTAAAACTGATAAACTGAACAAAACCAGTATACCAAAACTCCAACACTATTTATCTTCAATACTCATGGTTAGTTTTGTCTGCCTTTATGATCCAAACCATGCACACTAATCAATGTATCGATATCATAGGAAGTCTCAGTCACTATTGGCTCCAGAACATTTTTCTGAGGATATAAGATCGTCAACAACAGCTTGGTCCTCCATCTTTCAATTTTCATCCATGAAGGTACATAGCAATTGTCCTGAGGTCTTTATCTCTCCAGAAAATTACACAGGGCATCGGCAGAAGAAAGCAACAAATTAAGGTTTCAAACTAGTTTTTTGATTTTCCTAGGTGAATTTCAAAATGAAAAACATCTATTTCTTTGTCAACATTACCAGTTTCAAAAAACAAACATCTATTTCTTTGTTCAATTGAAACGAATATATTTTTACTATTTATTGTTACTTGCAGTTCTGACAATCATGTACGGGTCAAAACTTTATTAGTGTACCTGCCCAGCAGCAATTAGAGTCAGCATAGCCCATGCTGTATTTACAACATGAGATCTGTTGCCTTCAAGATTTGTATACACCTGTAAGGAAGACAAGAAAAAGAGAAGACAAGAATGACTGGTAAGTTAATGTGTGTACAACAGAAGAGAAGGCAATGATAACTCTCCCTACTGCATCTTATAGGAGATATGACAAGCACCTTGATAGTATGAGGAAATATGTAGCTATTTAAGTCATACTGATTTGTTTGTAAATGTTTTCTCACTGCATTATAAAATATGAACTGACAATACCCCTAACCCAAGTCTTTATTCATGATTATCTATGAATTTCTAACATATAGGCTACGTTGCTCGAACTCTTCACTTTTGGTGCCGCAACCCCTGTCGACACCACATGAGTGTGGGATCCGTGCCTGATTTTGGGTACTTTGACCAAAATTGACACAAATTCCGTACAAATTCAATAATTTCTATAATCAAAACAAAAGCTAAGGTGAAATTGAAGAAAATGGAATAATACCTTATATATAGGAATTTCAACATCACTCCCTTTCTTTTTATCTCCTTCTAGGATTCTCCTCTTGATCAATATTTTATCCTCAAATTTATCACATAATATCTCATCATTTAGGTTTTATGACTCTAGTTAAGGATATTTGAATTATTTTTTGTTAAATCACCACACCCGAATCCATACCTGGATCCGTATCCTAGAATCTTAAAATTTAGATCATGAAGGATCCAAACCCGTATCGAACGCTCGCACCCGAGTCTGAGCAACATAGCATACAAGTCGTAGATCTAAGCACTCTAACTGATTATGTTTATAGTCAAATATCGTTGTTCCATTCTAAATCTTATCTCTCTTAAGTGTAATCACACGTCAACCTTAACATCCTCATTTCTATCACTCTTCATCTTTCAAGACATGCAAGTTCTTAACTGGCCAACACTCTGCTCCATATAACATAGTCGGCCTAATCACCATTCTATAGAACTTTCCTTTAAGTTTTGGTCGTACACTCTTATCACACATGATTACCAAAGCGAGCCTTCATTTCACCCACCCTGCACTAATATGATGTGTGACAGCATTGTTGATCTCCCCATTGCCCTAAATTAGAGATCCAAGATACTTCATCTATCTTGGGGATGACAAGTGTATCTTGTCTCACTTCTATCCACCCTCATGTGACGCGTCACTAAACTTGCACTACAGGCGCATTATGTTTTCGTCCAGTTCAACGTGAACCCTTTAACTCTTAAGGTTTGTCTCCAAACCTCCAACGTAGTGTTAACTTTGTCGTGAGTCTCGTGGATTGTTTAGTTCTCTGGATAAGATTAGGTGAATGGCTTGTGAAGATAATGGATGGGTTTGTAACACTCGTGTCGATATTCAATTTAGAACAAAATAAAGGTGGGAATAAGTTTGTGACTAAAGCTTCACTTACATAAATGAAATGACCCTAATAATAAACTAATATTACAATCAATGTATATCAACAAGCATAGACTATTCATGAAAAGTATTTATGAAACTATCACATGAAAACATAGTCATAAAAAATCATTAATTCAGGGAAAAATTAGAGCAATATGGGGAAAAAAAACTATTTAACAATACGTGTAACAGGTAATGGTGAGAAGAGAGATATGAGGACAAAAGGACCGGAAACATCCAGTTATCCCATGGGGCCGGGAAGGGTAGAGGGGGTTGTACTGCAATTGCATTCCCAAATCTAATCACAAAATAGCAGAAACAACCAAAAAATATTATTTTATCCAAACTCATCCCACACCAAAATTCGCAAAGACCGCTTTAGATGTTCCAAACTTGAAAGTTGCTGAGGGACAAGTTATCAATGTTCCCAACTTAAAACTTGATGAGGGACAAGTTTAGATTTACTATGCACAGAAAAGATAAGATATGCAAGGAACCAGAATAAGAATTAAATAAATGAGATGAGATGAAAGTACCTTATTTTGACATGACAGATAACTCTCCCCCCAGCCACCAGATGAGACTTGTTTGGACAACAAAAATGTACATGCCTTGCGGATGCTGGAAGAATTATTGTAGTTCCTTCCCGCAGCAAGCAAACCAAGCACCCCAAACCAAGTGCCATAGGTGAAGCAAACTGCCCAAGAGCCATACCTAAAAAGGAACCTCAAACACTAAATACAAACCGATGATTTCACAAGAAAACTGTGGACGTGAAATTGCTTCATTGTACATAGAAAAATGTCTTGGTAGTTCTACTGCATGTTCGAAAAATGAGGATAACAAGAACTAACCAGGAGCCATCTGTTTCTTGAATTGATTCAATGAAGGCGGCAGCTTTAGCAATACAGCGTTCAACTTCTTCTTTACGATGACCAGGGTATAATTTCTTAAATGCTGTTAAAGCTTGAATTGCAGCTGAGGAACACTCTACATAACTGTATAGTGACAAAGCTGTGTGGTTAATGGGAATCTGTGGATGTATTTTGTACGCATACATATACTGCTATACAAGAAACAAAGTTAAATATAGGTGCAAATGACTTACGGGTAATCAATAACAATATCTCCAAAAGTCTCAGCAGGGTTGATTAGCTGAACAGGAAAAAAATAATTCCAAATCAACAAAGACTTGAAAACTTGCATAATACATATCAAATAACCAGCAAACCACCAATAGTCCAATACATCTATGTAACGTTATGTCATGTCCAAGTACAGAATGAATGTTTGTGCAAGATCTACTTTAATGATTTTCCTAAATTCTCTAGCTCCTCAGTCCAAAACATCAAAAAAGGACAAAAGAATAAAAATGTCAGTGTGGGAAAACCTTTCATTTTCCTTACTACCCTTTTATTTATGCTAGGCATTAATTCACAACTAGCCCATAGATGTCAAAGTATCCGATGTTTGGCAAATTGTAAACTTCCTAATGTGGACTAAGGAGTCAGAATGCACCAGACACCCCAGCAAATAAGACTAGGGAAAAATGTAGATGGCCATCTAATGTGGTCTATGGCATTGAACATATTAGCTAAAGGAAGCTGAAAAGTAGCTTAACAACTTAGGACACAAGCATAGAGTGCATCATCCCACTGCAGCAATAGATGACCAATTGAACCCAATGCTCTTTATTTCCTCCATGTGACCTAATGAAACCTGCTTGATGATTCACTCTTAACTTGTAGACGTAGAAGCACTCACCTTAGTATTAACTGTAAAAGTTCTATATATTTTACGTTTAAATCTTTTGATTTTTGAATAACATGAAGATTAGCTCTAATACATACGAATCAGACCAACTAGCACTCCGCCATGCATTGATGGACAAGTGGTTCAACACTAGCACTCCACCAGGTTTTTCCATACTAGAGAGACTAGCGGGCAGAGTTTTATTGTAGTCGTATAAACATCTTTAAGAACAAACGATGACCATAATCTCTAGTAGAGTGTAATACGAGCCATAACAATTTAGAACTTCCCCAGAGCAAAATAAGAAAAAATTATCTAGTTTCTTTTTCTTTCATAGCAGGAAACAACTTCAAAAGTAAAAACAAGAATTTGCTAGCCTACTAAGCACGAGCGGAATCACATTGAATAAAATGGTGTATATGAATCCACCAACTTGACAAAAAATGTTATTATGTGTAAAAGCAAAAAAGCTATGACATCAAGAATAATATTTTCTAAAGGGAAACATGAAACAAATGTAATTTTGCAAATGAAGTACCTCCAACCATGGATATGACCTTGAGAGTTCATATGTTGCAAAGCCGCCACCACTATTCTGCATATATACCAGGAAAAAGCTTTTTTAGTGATTCACAGGACTGCAGTTTCAGGAACAACAAATAACAAAAAATTATCTCAAAAACTTCAGAAAGGCATAGATTTTATCAGCTGGATTCAGATAAAGAGCCTAGAGATGTGGCTAAATTAAGCTCACTGTCAACTGGTTGGATAACTTAATTAATCTGCTCAGAGCATGCTTCAATAAATAAGTAGTTTTAGTGTTCTATGGAATACGGGTGCAGAGGTAAAAATTTAAAATTCTAGCACATCAACTGGAATTAGCATTTACATTTACAATTACATAGAAAGGACAGAACTCACAAGAAGACCCAGATCATTCTCATATCCCAAACAAGTTAGTTTATATGAGACTACCTTTAGGAGGTAGGAATCAATAGAAGTTGTTTTACTTTTACATGCAGTTGATGGAATGTAGCGAACTAACTTTCAAGTAACAGGAATTATGAAGAATGGTATCCAAGTTATCTACTGCATGAGTTAGGAATGCAATCCTGCTTCAAGTCAAACAAATTAGCTTGATTTAGCCTTTACGAAACCAAATTAGGCCAGTTTACAGTAACTACTCTGCAAGGGCAGTTGACAGAAATAATAGCACGTGCTCGTATCTGTGTTTTATTAGAATATGTACAGAAGCCAGGGGTTAGAGCTATGTTAATGCCTCCTATCCCTTTTCGGTGACATTGCCTTAAAAAGATCAAAGTAGATTCTGCTATCCAGATCCAACCAAGCACAATGTTACCTCCTAGTACATATTTTGAGATGCCAATTTTTTTTTGGAACATGGTTGACTAAAATGTCATAGCTCAACATGAATTTAGCTTTACTTACAAAAGCCTCTAAATGATAAATTAGCTTATTTTTCTGCCACAACGAAACAATATCTGAAACTTAACATCCAGCAGGCCACATTAAGCATCTTGGGGATGCATTAAGAGCCTAAAGAGCATCTAAGAAGAGATTGAAGCCACTCTTGGAAATGACAGTTCACGCACAAAAATGCAGCCTTAACTAAAAATGACGGGAAGTGAAAGGCAAAGTAGAGACACAAATTATGGGAAATATGAAGGGAAGAATGCTATTACCTGTAAAGAAAGCAAAACATTTACAGCATCATACAATCGCTTCGCCTCCAATGGATTACCGACTATCTCTGATGGTAGCTTTGATAATAGAAGAACAGCCTGGTAGACAGAATTAGGTTAACAGAAATTGGAACATATCAATAGGTTGTGAATGGTTATTACAAATACTAACCTTAAGTCCCTCTGCAGTACAATCTGAAATGGGCCACCCATGATCTGCAGTTGAAAAGGGCCAAGCACCTTTTGAAATATGACGATACCAGAAATCTAGATCACCCGGGCAATCATCTAACACCTTCAAAGTAAAGAAAGGATCTTGCAAATTATATCAATATCAGAGGTAAAAATCAAGATAATATGGACGATTACATCATAGATAATAATAATATGACCCGGCAAACGTTATACTTGTGTATTTGATAAGAATGAATGTGCTTTTCTCAATGTTGATCCATATTCTTTGCCAAACCCTGTCGCAATGATTGCTTGAACTGCAAATGATGTATCCCAAGATTGACTTCCATTGTACCCCTACAATATGGCAACGGATAATCTATATATCATCAGACGTAAGGAAAACAGAACTTATAAATGACCAACACCAGTATAACAACGGTAGGATATTTAGGAAATATTTTAAACATAAAAACTGGAAAGTGATATTTGTACACCTTCATTTTCATGCCATCTTCAGCAACCCACATATAATCATGAATTCTTGGAAGATGCAACTTGAAAGCTTCTGAATTAGGATCTTCAACCCAGCAGCAAAGCATATTTATAATCTACAAATGAAAGACCAGTTTTTCAGCAAACAAATGAAGATTATACCCATATTAGTCATGTCATCTATCAGTAATAATTGAAACTTGCAGGCAAACAGAAGAACAACAGACTTTCTAAATAGATTTCTCATTTGCCTAATATTGAACGCAATAAAGTAAAGCTTAAAAAAATGCGGGAGACAGTAAAAAGCATCTGCAAACTGCATTTTGACACAATCTTGAAAAAAGATCATCAGATTTTATAGCTAGGTAAGTTTGAAAAACAATCACTAGTGTATGGATTAACGAAGGCTTTCACTAATGAAAGTTAAGGACTAATACCTTGTTTACAGGTCCTATGCATACGTAACGAGTGTTTTCATCTTCATAATGAATGTGCTCCATCACGGTGCGCAGAGCTTTTTCCCTCAGTCTTTTACCCGGCCAATGCATCAAAATAGGTTCTACAACCTTGTGAAGAGTTGCCCACATGATATCTTGTACTAGAGGGTGTGGGTAGTAAAGGTCTTCCTGCAGAAAATTTAGATAAGTTAAAGAAGATACAATGCAGAAAAGAGAACAGTATAAGTTGCAATCCACATGTCTTAGTGATGCAAATGTAGAAGGTACATTATATTTTGCTTCAAGTTATTAGCCAAGTTCATAGGTGTGGACTTGCTGCAAGAATGTGACTTCTTATTTGTTGTTTCTTTTCTTAGTTAGGTGTATTAGAGCCCCAGTATAACTCCAGATTTTTTAATGCCTCGAAAGGATGATGGACAAAAGATCTTTCAATTACATTACCATCAATGTCTATCAGTCTGGTAGTACAAGCATTGTTATTGATACATTATTACAAGAATATATGTTTTGACTTCATGCATTTTTCCAGATAACAATGGTGTGTGGGCCAATGTATGTGCACCTCAACTATTTCACTGAGAACCTTTTACCCCACCAGCAGGGGTTAACTCTGCCCACCATGGTTTGGACAGATGAGAAGAAATCACCCATCTTTATTTATCTCTGCATGGGTTTGAATTCTAGTCTTGCATAGAGCACACCCTTAGTTCAGAGATACTTGGATTTGAGTTATTGAAAAACTTTTGTTCCACTAATCCTCTTCATCAAGTATATTTCTCAAATAGCAGCTGGGCATGGAGATGATTAAGCTTCATGAAGTTTCAACTACAATAAACTTCAAAACATGGCATAATGTTTGGGAGTCACTAGAAGGATACCTTGAAGAAAGCTTGGGACAAGGTTGCAACTTAGAAAATGAGATTTTGTTCAGCCAAATGCTAAATTTGACTATACTATGAAGAAACTCTATGACAAGTTAGAAAAATGCAATTTAGAGCTTGGTGAGTATGGGTTGCACCTAATTTTTCATGTTCTATGAAACCACTCAACCCTTGTTTCCTCTTGAAAATCACGATCCTCCTCGATTGGTTCTTTGCTAACTCGACAAATCACGTCACCAAATCATGAAAGAAGTGCTAGAAGCCCAAGTTCGAAGTTTCCTTGCACCAAAAATAGGACTTCTCTCCTCCCAAGAATAAGACTTCTTGTGTGTTATTTTCTTTTCAGAATAAGTTTCTTGTTTCTTTTGTTAACTTAAAAATTTGCATCAATTTGTATCTGCTGCTTATTATTGAAGATCTGCTTCAACAGACTTTGAAGAAGGGAAGTATTGATCTGACCACATTAATTTCATCTACACTTTTCTCAAAGTCAGTTACTTGCCAAAATGTGATATAAATTCCACTGAATAGCCAGAGATACTCTCCACTTAGGGGTCGTTTAGTGTGAAGGATAACATCAAATAGTCCTGGGATTAAATTATAGTGGCACTTAATGTGTTGTTTGGTTGGCAAGTCTGGGATAACTTATCCCGGTATTAGTACCGGGATAAGTTATCCCTCCCTTGGGTGGTATAGTAATCCCGGTATAACTTATCCCGGCATAAAATAGGTAAATGACAAAAATATCCTTTTAAACCCTTTATATAATTCACTTTTCACATTCAATATTTACATTATTTTTTTACCATGTATAATAACATTCACAACCTTCACCACTTCTTATTTTATGATAATTCTTCATATTTTTCTATTAAAAAATTACACTATATAAATATAATTTTTATTTATGAATTTATTTGACTAATTCTTATGTTTATTTATATTTGATTTCTCATAAAACAAATTATTTTAACAAACTTAAGATGGAAGTTCTATTTTTAAGCTAAATAAAAAGAAAGTTTTATTTTTAAATACATACGATACCATCACGGGAATGCACAAACAAAAATATTTAAGCTAAATAAGATAAAAGCTTTATTTTTAAGAATGAAGAAAACTAAATAAAGTGGAGGGTGTTTTTGTAAACAAACAACTTGTTAAATTTATGCAATGCATGTTATTTTGAATACAACAAACCAAACACTCAATAAGAAATAATCCCAGCATAAGTTATCCCATCATAACTAATCTCATCATAACTTGTGTTCGAACCAAACGACCCCTTAAAAATAGTAGATAGTAGGACCCTTGGCTAACATCTTATGTAATATGAATCAAATAACAAAAGCATTAACTCGATCTTATGTTATAAAGTTGGACCCAAAAGTAAATGTTCCAAATAAATATGAAAAGGATGAAAACTTTGGTAAACTCAACAAATATACTTTGGAAATTTACATTATCCCTGAAGAAGAAGAATGAAATTTGTGAACAAAAATCTGCACAAAGATCACCTGGAAAATGTCTAAGCTGAAAATCAGGATATAAGTTGTATCTCCACTAGGTGTTGATATAATTATGGAATAATCCTTAGATTGAAAAAATGCAAAGAGAAGATGTCATGCATATAAACAAGCAGCTCGGTCAGTTTGAAAAATAACCAGAATGGTACTATAATCTTAAGTAAATGAATAATGATCTAGTGATATAAACCTGCGGAAGATCAATAAGATTGGAAGGTTCGCCTGTAAAATACTTTTCAAAAAGGGTATCAAAAGTCACTCTATTAGCAAGGTCCAAATAGAATCTTCACCATGGAGATGCCTGCCCAAGGAATATGTCAAATAAGTTTTCATTTTCAAACAGGAAGGAGAAAGGACGTAGAGCCTGGCAGGCAACAAGAAGAGAAACAAGATACGCGTGAATGATTTGAGTTTTGGTCCAAATGGGTCTAGAGAGAACAAGGAACATACAGATGCAAGAATTTGGGCAACTCTTAGGTTGCAAGGCAGCTGGTCTATAATTTTTAACATCAGCTCACCAAAAGCTCTTCATGAAAAGCTAGTGCTTGACTGACATTTGACGAATGATGTATAACTCTTTACAATCTAACAGTTATTGAGGCTCAATAGCGTATCAAAAGCTCATCATAAAAAGTTAGTGCTTGGCAGAGACCAACTTAGAGTAATACTATGGTTGATACCACCTGCTTTTTGTAGGAACCACAGGAAGAGAAAACTGTCCCACCATTTAAATTTAGAAGAGATGTTCATAGCTACTTTTCTGAAAGACATCATTAACTGAGTCTCTGAAGACTAAAAATGAAAAAGGAAAAACCTCCTACATGTTACAAAACTAGGTTTTTGGTATATTAGTGTTGTGAAAGGGTCAGTTTATGTGTTTGCCACCTAAAACTTGGTGAAGCATAAACCCCAAAACATCGCACTTCATTTCACTTAGGTGGCACTTCAACTCAAGCACCAAGGGGCATGCACCTCAGCATACAGACTTTGCTTTGAAGAGAGAGAGAGAGAGCTAAAGTGATGCATTAATTTTTATGCAGAGGTTAGATTAAACAGATATATTGATGATTAAAAAAATAGAAATATAGCTTAGAATAGTAGTCACTAAATATTAATTAGAAACTTTAAATTGTATCATTGCATCGAACTGCTTTATAAGGTAAAATCCTAGAAGACCTTGGTGTTTTGATTTGCTATTTGCCTTCTATAACACTGCAATATATTTCTATGTAGATATAAAATTTGTTTGGGATGATTATTTTTACACAATTTATTGCATACTAGCAGGATCTATGTTGTAATTATTTATGTTACTGTTGGCTGTTTCTAAATCTTCTCCAGGTTGTCCAGAAACAGAAGGGAAAACGGAAGCAGAGAAAACAGGAAGTATACTTTAACAAATAGCAGATCCTACCAAAAGCTATTAATGAGAAGTTGTTGCATAATTTTCAATCAAGCTATTTATGGAAAAGATGTTTTGAAGGAAAGAGCAGTTCAATCCAGAAGATTTAGAGTTCTTGCAGTTCTCTTTTTTCATTTTTGGTGTAAAGATCAGTTATCCTCGAAATAGTAGTAAGGTCTACAAACACTCTACCCTCCGCCCCACTTAGTGAGATTTCACTGGGTATGTTGTTGGGTATGTTGTTGTTGTCATGTAAAGAACAATTAGTAGATGATGCAGAATCATTACTAGACTTTTTGGCCTCTTTGTAAGTTTTTTATTAGAGCATCTATTAGTAGATATACCACCAATTTCGGAAAAAAAGTTTACATTCTAAAAGTTCTAGGGGCTAACATCAGCTCAACAACAGCTCTTCATGAAGAATTAGTGCTTGGGTGGGATCAACTCAAATAATACTATGGTTGATGCTGACATGCATTTTGTAGGTATCACAGAAGAAAAGTGTCCCACTGTTTGATGTCACAAGGAGACATCCATAGTTACTTTCTGAATGAAAACATCGAGTAATGGTGTATGTGAAGATTAAAGTTGAAACAGCAAAAAACCCTATATGGTATAATCAGGTCCTAGTGTTGTCAATGATTGACTTGTCACATGTTATAACCTTGAAGCTAGGGGCAGCATAGGCCCTGCACTTCACCTTGCTTAGGTGGCACTTTAGTTCAAACACTGAAGCGGTATGCACCTAGCTCATACACCATCTTGAAGAGGGAGATACTAAACAATCAATATAGCGAAAGTGATCTATTAGATATTAAGAGATGTGGTTAATGAGTATGTTAGTGTTTTTTAAAAATCAAAAATTTAGTCTAGAGAACTAGTCATTATATATTGATTACAAACTTACAATTACATATTCACATCAAAGTTAAAACTTTAAATTAATCTTTAACTTAGTTAATATGATTTTAAACTCTATATTTCACTTAGTTAAAATGATTTTTATTTATATGTTATATAGTGCTCCCTCCGTTTCAAAAAGAGTTGGCCTAGTTTGACTTGACACGGATTTTTAGAAAATAAATTAGACTTTTGAATCTTGTGGTCCTAAATTAAAGTTATGTCAAATGTACTAAATTGCCCTTTTATCTTGTGGCCTTAAACATGCCACATGGAAAGCTGAAATTAAAATGTTACCAAAAAAGGAAAGAGGTCATTCTTTTTGAAAGAGACTAAAAAGGAAAGGAGGTCATTCTTTTTGAAAGAGAGGGAGTAGTTATTGTTGCTTTTCACCTTTAACAACACTACTGTTTATTCTATTTAGATTCTTAATGGTTATGAGATGATGATTGGTCTCATAATGCATACTAGTTAGATCTCTATTATAATGATTTTGTAACAGTAGGATGTTTCTAAATCTACTCATGATTGTCCAAAAACAGAAGGCGAAAACAGTAAATAAACATAGACAAATTACTGCTCCTACCAACCTTTGCACACTCATTGCGAGCTTTATCCCAATCTACTTCATGATACGGGACCGTAAAGAGCTCCTTTCTCAAAGATAAAACTGTTGGCGTGATAGGACCAACAAAGCGTTTACCATAAAGGTAGCACATAGGAAGATAAACCATCCGGCAATGGCACCACATTCTTCCTGAAAAAAATGGATGAAACAAAAGTTTCCATTTCTTAGAGAAGACAAGAAGCATACATTTCTTGAGAAGCAGAACCAATAATGTATTGAAATGTCATGATACAGCCAATACCATAATATGACTATTTAGCATTATTGCTTCAAAGGCACCATTATGCTTCAAAGGCACCAATAACCAATGTAATCAGAGGCAAAAAGAGCAAAAAGAGAAAAGAAAAAGAATCCAAGTCCATTGGAGGTTTAAGCACAAAGCCCAAATAAAGTTTTAAGTTTTAATGAAGAAAGGTGCAAATGGAGAAAACAAAATATGTATGTTTAGTCCAAGACTAATAAATATAAGCATGAATAAAAAACATATGGTCAAAGAAATTGAAAAAAATTTACGATAAAGTGAAATTCAATTGCTAAGTATCGTCTCTTCAGGACTATGTTCATTGGTAAGGAAAGGTGTGTGTTAGAGACTTGATGATGATACTGCAGCACCCGCTAGGCAAAGCGAAGCGCTCAACATGTTAGGCGCCCCGCTTCAGGGCTTAAGCACCCTTTGATTAAACTGTCAATAACTAACACAAACGGAAGTGAGAAACGACTCATTGACCTTACGAATTTTTTCCTCTGAAATATTAAATTTGCCCACATAATCAGTTTTCTTTCATCCATTTGTTTTTTGAAGACATTGACAATGAGCGTATGTTTCTCCAGTTTACCCATTTCGACATATTCACTGACAAATTGATTCTCTCATTATTCTATTACAGGTGATGGTTTTCCAAAAGAAATAAATGGAAGAAGTTGAAAAGTAGCATAACAGATAAAGGTGAAACTAACCAGGATGGATTGGAAGGATATAGGGAAGAAGCCATATTTCAGGAGGGAGTGGATTGTTCCCAGACCAGTCAAATACTCCAAGCACCTTAATATTAATTTAGAGGAAAATAAAGTTTATTATAATTTCCAATTTATACTGATCTATCTAAAAGGCTTCAACCCAAAAAGATGAGGTTTAGAAGTTACTGAACTGAGAGCCACATTTTCCCCCATGATGTAATGGCCGTGGCACTACCATGATCTAGAATCCATTTACGGCCCTTTTCCATGGCCCCATCTCCATCATTAGCTCCTTCCCCAAGCAATCTCAGAGTAACATAGCTCAAAGCAGAACCAAACATAGTGCTGTGGCTCTCAATATGCAAACCCCACCCACCATCACTGTTCTGTAATTTAACATTGTTACAACAAAAGTTTTTTAGCCAAGCTCCATCAGGTGAATAGTGAAGGAAGAAGAGCCAATGAAATTAACAACAAATTAAATACACAAGCAGAGATGTGAGTATAATCAGAAAGGACTTGCCTGATGGTTATAAAGATATCGAATCATCTCACGTTTATGTTCACTTGAGAATACTGCATTGAGTGCCCCCGTAATAGATAGAGCAATAATCTGTTAACAATGTAAAAGAAATCAAAAAATAATCATTGAAATAGAAGTTATGACCCAATTCTACAGCATAAAACATTAAAAGTATCTTTCAAAGTTAGGCAGCTAGTAGCAGCAATAGAAACATTTACCATGCCAGGCATTAGAAACATCGGGCCTCCATAATCTCCAGCCCAGTGACCGTCATGATTTTGTAGAGTGGAATAAAAACTTAGCGCTCTTCTCAGTGTGGTAGCTACACTATCTTCTGTAATAACTTCATCGTCATGTATTTTGACTTGTGGCAAGATACTAATTCCTTGGTTCTCCTTTGACAACTGATATACAAAAACAAAAAAGAAGGGGGGAATATGATGACGTTAACTGGATAATCAACATATACGAAAGAGTTAATGACACAGTTTTTCATGCATGTTTCCATCATGTAGTCATTCCCCATTCATGTGGATTGTTGGGTATTATTGGTGTGAAAAGGAAATAAAGGTTTTATTCCCGGCGCCTTTTCTTGTAAAGGCAATTATTTTCAGAAAAGACACCTAATTTTCTGAATAGACACCTATTGTTGGCTATAAACAGAAGCCTTGCCTCAGAATTTATACCATGAAATTCAAATTTTTCTTCCCCTCTTCTTTTGCATTGTTCTCAAAAATAAAAGTGACTAAGTATCAAGTGTGATTAGCACCTCTCTTTTGCGTTCGCAGAGTTCTGCAATTTGAAGTGTCGTTATCACAGAACAGGTTTTTTGGTTCTATCCTAGGAGGAAATAAGCTGAAACCTTTGGCAACATTGTGGCGATTAAATTTCTTATGGACAGTGTTATCTGTGGGCTCAGGATTAATTTAAGTTATTGTTTAATTACAGATTTTGCTAATTAAAAATGGTTAAGGATATACGAAGCTAACAGTATTAACCCTCTAAATTTATTGTGCTCCCACCATACACTATTAAGAGGATTCATCATAATTATTTATACATTAGCTCTCAACCTATTGCAACTTCTCTCCATTGTTTGAAAGAAAATGGAAAATTGGAAGCAAAAGGAAACCATTTTCTCTCAAGTTCTCTATCACTTAATTTTGATTGTTAGAATGGTGTTCAATCATTGTTACAATGGTGTACAATTGAGGCATCGCGGGAACAGAAACAGAGAGTGCATGCTCCTCTACCCTTCTTTAGTATCAATTATCAGACTAACAATGTTTTCAATAACCCTGCCAAATGTTGAAACATTATATGTTTAATATTGGAGAAAATGGATCCAGTAAAGGTAAACTGTTGCAGTTTGTGTGAAGTTATTTTGAAATTGCCTTCTCTGTGTAATTTTCTTACAGCTAAGCATTGTTTACTGTCAACCTATACTAAAATACTGTGACATGAAAACATAAAGGTAAAAAAAAAAAGATTTAGTGGTTAAAAACACATCTAAAGTATCCGATTCTTGGAGTTTCATACCTGAACTGCCATGTATACGAATTTCCTATTTGAACTATCACCAACTATTTATCAAAACACAATTATCAATCATTCATTTTTCCTACCTAAAATTTCACTAATGCATCTGCTAATTAACTTGAAGAGGAACTTGGTTTTTACCTGGTAACGCATAAGGAGATCAGCACTGTGTTTTTGCTTCAAACGATGTTTGGTGAAGTGTTCACGAAACTTTTCGATCTCCGCCCGATCTTCTGGAGATCCAAGGTCTGGTTCAAACTCCCATACTTCCCTACCTACATGATTGTTCGTTGTCCGCAGCCATGGACTCCCTCCTTCTGCTACTTTCAACTTCCACATTCTTATACAGATTCACTCCAGTTACTACAAAAATGACAATTAGAAATTGTTAAAAATTTTGCATTTTGAATTACATTGAAAAAATACAAATCAAGGACTCACCAGCCCCCACAAACTACTCACAGCGACGGCAAAATGAAGGAAAAAAATTTCAGAAATTGGTAGGTGAAAAAAAAAGAGCAAAAATAAGCATATGCTGAAAATTTGGGGTAAAAAACCAGAATTTAATTGAAAAAATTTAACAAAATAAGGGAAATATGTATGGATGCCAGAAGATAGACCAAAAAAATAAAACAATTAGAATGAGGAAAAAGTTAAAGCAAATGAGTGTGTAAACTCTGGGAAAAATTGAGATTAAAATGCAGAAATTCAAATATTTAACCAAAAAAAGGCAGAAATCAATGGAAAAATAGATCAAAGCAAAGAACTAAAATGTACAAATTAAGAGAATGCATTGTAAAAATCGGACGATGAATGCAAGAAAATGAAGGATGAATTAGAAGCAACACCTGTCAAATCCTTTGTGAGATTTTATTGAGAGAGAATCTAAATTAATGGGATCTTATCAATAGTAATGATTATTGAATACAGATAAAAAATAAAAAATAGAGTGATTTTTGTAGTGAAGCACGTGCAGTTGTAAATGACAAAAATAAATGGAGGAAAAAATTGCAGATACTGGGCGGCAGCCCGCCAGCATGTTAAACACCACGTTTTCATATATATTTAAAAGGGAAGTGAGAAAATTTGGTAAGAAAATTAAAAAAACTAAAATATTTTTTTATTTTAAAATAAATTGATTTTTTTTATATTTTTTAATTAAAAGTTATTAAAGTTAAACGGATAAAATTATTTAAAAAGATAAAATAATATAAATAAAATATCATTCTAGTCAAATTTTCCGACATAAAAGATTTTTCCTATTCAAAAATTGGAAAAGGGTCCCCTATCTGGTTTTTGTAATAATTACTCTACTTTCGAGTAAATAGTTAAATTATAAATGTCTCCCGGATTCGTTTGGTACAAAAATTAATAATGCAGCTATGCAAGGATTAGTAATATTGCGATTAGTAATGTAGAAATTAATAGTGAAGAGATTAAAAATACAGGATTTATTTTTATCAAGTGTTTGGTTCATTATTTCCCACCTTATTTTGTGTTTGAATTAAAACTTTATAAAAAAAACTTCTTTACAATTATAACTTTGAATTATTATGTAATTAGGTTAAGGTAAATAATTGTTGGACAATATTATTTTTTTATAGCCTTCCAACTAGCTATGAGAAGAACAATTTTGTTGTCATGTTTGCCTTTTTTTCACTTAAATTATTTGAGGATAAATAATTGTCATCTTAGTAAATCAATTACTTACAAAATGTCAATTTTCAATTTTTTATAAAAAAAAAAAAAGATAAACTATCAACTTTTAAAATTGAAAAGACGGTAAATAATAGTAAAATTGAATAAATCATCTACATTTACACATAAATATTGCAAGTTGTAGTTTTAATGTGTATGCAATTTTATAAATTGTTCAAAATACAAATAGTTAGAAAACCACACACACCAACAAATTATACATTCAATTATGATCACAAACGTCTGTGGTGATATACTTGCCTAGTTAATGTTAAACAACTCACATTTCAAATATTAATATTGTATTAATTTGTATTGAATTTATTTAGTAACAAACAACTCTCTCTAAATAATTTGTAAGCTAATTTATTTAAACAAATTTACTAGTACAAATATAAAACATAAAATAAAGAAAATAAACAAAATAATGAAAATGATTTGAGGGATATTTTTGTATTTATATAGACTTATCTCATGGTGTATTAATGCATCCTATAATACCATGTAGGAGGTATAACTAATCCATGGCATAGGCCCAAATTCCTATCAAACATAGTATTAAATAGAGGGAACCCATCGGCAGCCCCCTAAATTTGGCACCAATTTTCACTTAGACATCTCAAGTATGCTTTGTTCATTTTAAACACCTCAAGTAGGGGTCCGTTGTGTCATTTTGACACTTTTTATATTTTCAAAATCACATATTAAATGCGTACATCCAGACGCAAGAAGAAGAAGAAGAAAGAGGTGAGGGCATGGGGTTTGGGATCTGGAATAAAGAAAAAAAGAAAGTAAAATTGAGTTATTAAAAAATAAAATAAAATTTCCACGTGTCACATATTAATTCGTTTATTTTTCCACATAAGAGCGTCTAGATATACGCACTTAATATGTGATTTTGAAAATATAAAAAGTGTTAAAATGACACAACGGACCCCTACTTGAGGTGTTTAAAATGAACAAAGCATACTTGAGGTGTCTAAGTGAAAATTGGTGTCAAATTTAGGGGGCTGCCGATGAGTTCCCCCTACTAAATAATATCATACATAATACATGCACTATTTGTTTTAATGCGGCCTACCAAACAACCCCTAAATGTATATTGGATTTTTAATTATACACTTCAATATTATGGGCTAGTACTAAATAATATCATACATAATACATGCACTATTTGTTTTAATGAGGCCTACCAAACGACCCCTAAATGTATATAGGATTTTTAATTATACACTTCAATATTATGGGGTTTTTATCATTCGTGCATTCTTTAAAATTAAAATTACTACCTCTCTAAATGTTTAACTGGTAAAGTGAATGTATTTCATTTTCTTTGAAAGAATGAGCATCAAAAACTATTATTAAAACTTTATTTTTAATTATTTTATTTTTCTGTAGTAATATAAACCAAATTTCTTCATCATTCACCACCTCTAAGTTGTTGTTGCCATCACCATCTCCACCAGATTCTCCATTGTTAATTCCAAATAAATTTTCAAACTCAAGTAAACCTCTTGCAAAATCAATCAACCTAAATCAACTGCAGATAAATTTACAAATATTTATATCACCCTAAAAGACTTAGGGTCAGATTTGAGAAAAATAAATCTGAGCTTAATTACTTCAAATCCAATTGAACCCATAAATTTTTTTTTACTAATAAATCATTTAATCATCAATCTCAAATGTCAATCAATCAACTACTTCTCAGAAATTGTCGCTATCAGTCTCGTTAATTCATCAATAGTCGGTGAATCAATCTTTTTCTCTTCGAAATTGTCGTTGACGTTGTAGATGATGATGTAGAAGACATTATAGGCTCCTCCTCCTCCTCATCTTCCTTGAGAGGATTGCTCACTCTGGTAACCTCCATTAATCGCAATACACTACCCTGTTCGTCTTCTCTCCCCCCCCCCCCCCCCCAAACCCCTTTTTCTTCACTTTTTATTAGTTTTTTTCTTTTAGGTTTTTCGAAGAGCAAAGCTCGAATATCTTTGGACGAGTTCTATAATCACTATTCACCTTTCTTCTTCAAAAATTCAATTTTGATGGATTTATGGTGTTTTAGTGATGATGAAAAGAGTGAAAGTATATAGGGTGTTTAAAGGGATGCGTGAGAATATAGAAAAAAAATGGTAAATAAGTATAAAAATTGAAGAAAAAAAATTGATGAATTTTTCACATGTCAAATGCTTGAAATTCACAAGCCGACATAGACTTGGGTATGACTTTTTAAAGGTATAATTATTTCATTTTTAAATAGTTCTGAGGGGCTGATAAGACTCTCGTGAAGTTTAAGTGTGTAGTTGAAAATTCAAATATATATTAGGAGGACTTTTGGCTATTTTTTGTTAGGATTTTGCCCTGATTTTCTTATCTTATTTGAAGTTTGTTTTTTTCCTTAAAGAAAAGTCAAAGTATTACCATAGATGCTTGGACTATTTCTGAAAGGAAATATAATTTTCTTCCATATTTGGTTTATTCTTTCCTTAAAGGAAAAGTTTGGAAATCTACAAATTGAAGATCCCTTTTCTCATAACACAACAAGAGAATCCACAATGTAGTCATTTAAGAGTCTTGTTTATGGGGAGATTTTTTCCTAAACATATTTATGTTTTTTTTTAGTATTAGGTTTTAATAAGTAGCTGGCCTAACCAAACCATATTAATAATATATATTTAGTATGTTTTTATTTATCGTCTGATTTATCAACCATATGATATGCAATTGTAAGTTTCCGCATGATGCCTTAATCACCTTCATAACCAACAAGTGGTATTAGAGCACATGGTTCAGTGATCCAGAACGAGATTGAAGACAGACTCAAGTGGTTTCAAATCAATTTGCAATCAACGTGATGAAAATGAAGATTTTTGTGCTACTACATGTGGAGAAATTTTTTTAGATATATTTTCAACAATCCTGCTGCTTCATCCTTCAAAACAAAATCAATTTCCAACCCATGATTACTTAAACTCATGAGCTCCAACTTTTAACCCCTACAAACTTTTAATGTTGGAGCTCCACTTTTAACTCATGCATCTTACTTTAACACACGAGCTCCACTTTTAACTCATGCATCTTACTTTTAACGCATGAGCTCCACTTTCAACTCATGCGCATGAGCTCCACTTTCAACTAATGCATATTACTTTGGTTAATGCATGAGGTTCACTTTCAACCCTACTCATAACTTTTAACACTGCAGGGCTCCAATTTTTAACTTATATCAATTTTTAACTCATATCAAATTTTAAATCATGGTAAGCAGCATTGATACATGAAGATTTTGAGAAGAACAAGATTATCAAGCATATGAAGAAGATGGATCAAGTTTTGTCAAGAAAATCCAACCAAAAGAGGAGATTTGTTAGGATTTTGCCTTGATTTTATTATCTTATTTGAAGTTTACTTTTTTTCCTAAAAGAAAAGTCAAAGTATTACCATAAATGCTTGAATTTTTTCTGAAAGGAAAATATAATTTTCTTCTATATTTGGTTTATTCTTTCCTTAGAGGAAAAGTTTGGAAATCTATAAATTGAAGATCTCTATTCTCATAACACAACAAGAGAATCCACAATGTAGTCATTTAAAAGTCTTGTTTATGGGAAAATTTTCTCCTAAACATATTTACGTTTTTTTAATATTAGTTTTCAATAAGTAGGTTGCCTGACCAAACCATATTAATAATATATCTTTAGTATGTTTTTATTTGTCGTCTGATTTATCAACCATATGATATGCAATTGTAAGCTTTCGCATGACGCTCTATTCACCTTCATAACCCAACATTTTTCCCTACTTTCTACCTTCAATTTTTACATGTTTATTTATTGTATTAAAAATAGAGTAGGATTGGTATGAAGAAAAATAAATACTTTTAATTAATTGCTTTCTAATTTATTTTTTAGTGTTTGATAAGTAAGTATTTATTTATAATTTAGTAAAAAAAACATGAGATAATTATACTTTAGTATTGTTCATAAAGTTATTTTATATAATTTAGGCAAGATTTTTTATAGCTGCCTAAATTAACTGAAAGAAGAAACTTAAGGGCTCGAGATGACTGTCATGGGGTCATAGACCTCTCCCGACCTCCAAATATTCAAACTCAGAAACCAAATGATAGACTTCCATGAGATGAATCCAACACTATCAAGAATAGGGTTAAAATTGCATCCACAATTCGAAAAAGTCTCAAACTACATATGCAATTATTGTAGCGAAATTCCAAAATCAAAGTGTCATCCATTTTTAAAAATATTTCTCAATCAAATTCTATTTGTGCTTTGTGATGTCTCATCTATTGGAGATGATGGATCATGACTAAATTCATCTCACACAAACTTTTCAAAGATTTTATCTTGTCATTTGAAAGAAAACAATTGAAAAAGTTTGACAAAATTTCATTTTGTATAAAATTGTATAAAATTGTATACGAGTGTACGTATCTTTTATATATTGATATATGGTATTGTATATCAAGTTCTTAAACATTTTTGTATAAAAGAAATATATATAAAAAAATTGTATATTATTGTATACCGACTATATATTATTATATACTGAATTGTATAGTTATGCTAATTTGCAAATTGGTCAATTGTATTTTTGAGGACCCATTGCCGGCCAAGAATGTGGAGCTTTTTGGGCTGAATTTAGGTTTCGTTGGGCTTCAATGTGCGTCTCGAACACTGGATGAAAAATAAAAAAAAAAAAAAAAAATTAGCCACCAATGAAATTCAAAAAAATTAATAACACTCAAATGGGGCATTCCGAGAATTGAACTCGGGACCTCTCGCACCCTAAGCGAGAATCATACCACTAGACCAAATGCCCTTTTGATGTTAAATTTCGTACTAAAGCTTTAAAGAGAAATTGAAACTCTGAAGCAAATATATTATATATTCTCCTCGTTTTTGACAATGGTCCCTTATATTTGAGGGTAGGTTCAAAATAGTTATTTAAGTATACACAAAATAATTTTAATCTTAAAAATTTATCAAAAGATAACATTTTAAGTCTCCGCAAAAATATTTATCGAACTATGTAAGTTAGATTTGATGAGAACTAGCTTAAACTGACATTTAAATTTACAATTGTTAAGAGTTTAATTTTATTGTGATTCTTGATTTATTTCTAAAGTCCAGTTTTTTGAGTGTTATTTTGTATTTTTTTTAAATAAAAAAATGTCAGTTTTTTATGTTGCATATCATAGGTTTTGGTGTAACTTTCTTGACTTTTATGGTTAATCTTTTTTTTTTCCCACTATAATTCCATTAAATCTAACAAATATAAATTGTTATATATTTGGCGAAAACTAAAAATACGCATGTGTTTCCTTAATTATTTAACATATATGAGTAGTTATTGTTAGAATAATGATATGAAATAGGCTTAAATAAAAAAATGAGTATTTATATAACTGATTTCAACTTGTTTGGAACTGAGACGTTAGACGTATATGTGTATTAAGGAAGGTAAATATAATTTTGAAGGTTTCTTACAAATTATCGTTTCTATAATATCCATATCTTTTATATATTATAGTATTACTTGAAATTAATTAAGTATTTTTTTACATTGTATTGATATATAAAAGTTAAACTCTTTCTATAATTGTTGAATTTTCGTGTCCAAAATACGTATTATATACTACGTCTTGTTCAATATAGGCGTTCTACTTTTATTTCTTTTGGACGTAATTATTATTAAAATAAGATTTGAATTATAATGTATATAAAGTGGCTTAAATGTGTTGTCAACTAATAAAAACAATAAATTTGGACACTGAGGTGTATTTGTTTAGAATTATTTGAGAGTTGATAGTAATGTATCAAACATCCAATGAATGTATTCAAGAGCAATACAAAAATTTGAAATTTTTGTAACTGAAAAAATTTTCGGAATAAAATGTAATTAGCCTTCATAAAATTTCGGTGAGTTATACTTTTATTTTTTCCCTTTGTTTATAGTCTTCATCTGATCCAAAAAATATTCAAAGATAAATCCAAAAAAAATTAAAAAATCAAATATAGGCGAAAAAGAAAAAAAAAACTACAGGCACAACCAAGTGCATGCCTCAATATTATTTTAGTTTCTCATTCAATATATGATATATGTCTTTTTTAATCTAATTCGCACCATTTAAGACTCACTAAAAAAGTTCAATCAAGATTCATGGCTCAATATTTAGTGTAGTAAAGGATGTGTTTGATACGAAGAAAAATGTATTCCATAAAAAATATATTTTTACTTATTTTCTAATATTTGAGAAGTAAACAAAACACTAAATACTATCCAAAAAAATATTTATGTGTAATTTTATGAAACAGTAGTTTTCCTGCACCAAACACACCCAAATCTTTGATCTATATATTTTCTTCTTCTTTTATTATTTCTTCCAAATCGAGTCAAGTAATAAGTAGTATTTTATATCCACTATTGTTAGATTACATATCCTTTGATATGCTAAATTATATGTTAAGACTTATTTCTTCCCTTTGTCCTTTTCCTTTAATTTTCGACTGGATAGATCTAGGGAAGATGAACATAACAATCATTTTTTAATATATGTTACAATGTTGTTCACACGTTTGAAAAGTCAAGTATAGATAATAAAAGACACCTTTGAATTTAACGTAAATTATTAGTTTAATTCTAAATTATTGATAGTCCTAAAAACACTCGTCTATTTGACTAACTTAACTTAAATACACCCCTGATCTGTTACAATATTACATAACAAGTGGTTTCAAACTCTTGTAGGAGCGTGAAATTTTTAATAAAATACAGAGAGAAGTGTTGAAAACACTCCTAAACTTAGCGAGAATTAGGAGTGTATTTCACTCATGTGGCAAGATTAGGGGTGTATTTAAGTTTAGTTAATAAAGTAAATGGGTGATTTTAAGACAGTCAATAGTTTAGGAAAGAAACTAGTAATTCATGTCAAGTTTAGGGTTATTTTAATACTTCTCGTAATAAATAATATACCTCTAAAGAAACTTGAAATATAAAACAATGTTATAAAATATAAAAAAAAAAAACGTTGCTCAAATAATAAGCATTGGTCTCTCACTTCCCATCCTTACACAGACAAATCTTGTGAAATACCTCAAAATCTCAAACTTTTCTTTCTTACCCACTAAATTTCTCTTCATCCATATCTAAATCCATTCTAAACTAATAACAGCCCCACCAAATTATTTTAAATGATTCAGATTAACTGTTAATCTAAAACTATAATTAAACCACAATAACATATGATTTAGAACACGTAAACGTGTATTAGGTAGAGTGTTACATTTCGTATCAATTTATTTAATTGATTAACTTAACCTTTTCCCAAGTCATCAATCAACATTGATCAGAAATGAGTTAATAAAAAACAAATAAAATAGTTGAACTCCCATATTTCATACGGATAAAAAAATGGGTTAATTAACAAATAATATGAATATTTATATCATCAATGATTTAAAGGAATATTAGTCTGGTGAAAACACAATTGGAAAGCAAAAATATGCTTAAACTCTCAGAAAAACTAAAATAAGATAAAATAATAAATAATAATAATTAAGATTAATACAACGTAATCTCCAAAAAAAAGAATTCATTAAAACAAACAAACAAATAAATGAATATTCATCTAAATATCCATTTTAGTGGATAATAGGGGATAATATACATATTTGATTAAATTTTACAGAGCCGATTATCCAATTCATATTTAACGAATATAATTATTATTTTTTATAAAAAAAAATTAATCAGTTTGTCAGCCCTAATCATGCTCTGCAAGTAGATATATAGCTTTGGTGTCAATATTTTTAATTTAATCTACATTTAAGTCAATTCCCTTCTCTTATTTTTCTTTTTTGAGAACATCCCCTAATGATATTTTTTGACTAAAGATTCATATTTCGTTTTCTAATAAAAACGTGATATTGAACCTAGTCTATCATTTAATGGACAAATTAAAATACAAGGCAACAAATTAAACACGTATAGAGAAGTCAAAACAAAGATATATATTGGGAATTCATTTGACTTTAAATATTGCACTATAAAAATAGCTCCACATTTAATCACCTAGCATGTGGTGTTGCACCAGATATGAAGCTGCTACTCTCTCTTAATAATAGGTTTCAAATTCAAGTCTTGTGTGTGAAAAAATCATTAATAGGGAGCATTTTCCTCTCGAATGGGGCTCTACGCGGCACGAATCCAAATTATTGAGACTTCAACGCGGATATCAAACTTAGAATAGAAAAAATAAATGGAAAATAGAAAGTGTTGATAGTTAACATGTTGTATACTTCAACTTCACAGTAAGAGATCTCCTTTTAATCAACTCATTGTGAAGATTTTATCTCTTACTTTGAAATTAAAGTTCAATTTGTTAATTATCAACGACATTAATTAAATAACTAAAAGCATTACTATGTGTCTGCGGAGTAATTATTTCGCTAAGAATTAGTACAACTATTTAAAAAAAGTTCTTTAGTAGTACAAATTTTTAAGTTTTTGTACAATAAACTATCCTAACAACCACTATTAGGTGAAGGAGTTTATGAAGTTTGAGAAGTAATTGATGGCTTAGCAATTACACACTCTATTTCAAAATAAATAAATTATTAAGGTAATACACATCTATTAAGAAGAAAAGTTTAGGACATAAATTGAACACCACTTTCTATTTTTGTCCTTTTAGTTATTCTCAAACTATTCTTATAAATATAAATTATTCAAAGTAAAATAATAAATATGAACAATTAACTCTCTTGAATTATTACCTAGAAAATGAAAATGAGGGGCAAAATGAAAAAAAAAAAAACAATTCAACATCTCTCCAAACTTTGAACAATTCACTTATTTTGAAATATGAAAAAGGCCCAACAATTTACTTATTTTGAAATGGATGTAGTATTATTTAGTGTTAATTATGATTGGTCACTCAACTAACTTTTATATTATTGCATTAATGTTCCTATATACTCCCTCCATCCCATTTTATATGTCATTTATTTCTATAAATAGTTGGACCTCAATACTTGTCATTTTATAAAATTTATGCATAAATTACTATATTTTGCCTATTATACCTTTGATAGAATAGTTAATTAATTTTGTCATTTATTAATAAAGTTGACTTAAGAAAACATTAAATAAGGGTATAAGGATAAAGTTACATCATTTCTTAATGCAATTGCAAAATAAAAAGGTGACATACAAAATGGGACGGAGGGAGTAACTTCTTACAACGAAAAAAGAACACAACTTGACTTATTCTATGTTAATTAGGAAGAACCATATAGTAATATCCATCTTTTTCTTCTTGGTACAATCCATATAGTTTGATGATAGTGCTATAAATAGACGGCCAAATTAGGAAAAGTTCTACTAATTGGGGAATATGTTACTAACATTTAAACTACAATCTAGTTATATATGGAACTAATGACTCGTTTGTTGTGAGGTGTAAGGTAAAATACTTTCAGAATTAAATGAATGAATATTTTATTCCATGTTTGGTTGGAGGTATTAGGTAGTCATTAGATTAGTTATACCATAAATTTTATCATAGTGATAAGATAGTTATCCCATATACACAGTGGAATAATTTCTCTCGAAATAACTTCTCTCAAAATTAATTATCCTAGAATAACTTGTTCCTAACCTAACGACCCCTAAAAGTACGGCTTAATTACTCCCACGGGAATGTTTCTTTTTCTGTTTAAGATGATTCCCTAGGAATGAAAAAGTTGAACTTAATTATTATACTTGTAGTTCTAAAATTTTCCTTCACAACAAGCCATTTTGTTGGTTGAGCGATTCTTTTCTCATTCAAAAGGTAATTAAGGGGATAAAATGAACTTGGGAAAATGCACAAATATACCTCCAAACTATTATAAATGGTATGCAGATATCCTCCTTCATACTTTTGGGATATTGGTGCCCTTGTCATCCAAAAACTATCCTAGAGCATATATGCCCTTCACTCTAATAGAAGACTAAATAGGGACATGACACAATCTTATCCGTCGATCCAATATTTAATAAGTGTCGGTCGGTGGATAAGATTATGACACGTGTATGTCCATTAGTATAAAGGGTATATATGCTCTAGTTTTTGGACGGCAGGGGCACCAATATCCCAAAAGTATGACGGAGGGTATCTGCATACCATTTACAATAGTTTAGGGGATATATTTGTCCCTTTTCCCAATAAACTTTACTCAACAACAACAATAACATATTCACCAGTGTTTCAAAAGGCGAGACATTTTATACAGTTCAGGGCAAGGCGTATGCCACGAGACACGGGGTGTAAGTCCCATGGATCTACGGGGCGTAGTCTCATGTATATTAAATTTTATTAATTTATTACTAATAAAATAAGCAAAAGTAAACCTTTCAATGATTTTTGCTTTTTATTTGAGATAAATATTAATAATCAATAAATGAATAAAAAAAGTATTATAATTACTATTTGAGAAATATCATTACACCAATAATAAAAATATGATTTAAAGAAAAAAAAAAGTTCAAAAAAAATAAATTAAAAAGGTCTGGGCATGCGCTTTTATGCCCAAGACTTATGTTTTTATACTCAGGGCTTATGCCTCAAATTTTAGGACTTACGTCTTATGAATCTACGTCTTTAATTTATGCCGCATAGCGCTTTTAGTACGCCCTGTCTCGAGACTCGCCCCAAAAATATTTTTGAAAACACTGATATTAATTCACTATAATGTAAGGAGTATTTCTTTCTTCCTACACTATACTAAAGGGATAAAATAAATTTACTCAACACTAATAATATCATGCTCAATGTATTCTCATAAATATGTCCGAGAGAAAAAAGTTGCCCCTTAGCTCACAAGAAATGTAACCAAAGTGAGGTTAAAAAAATAATGACAACAAAATAACAAGATAGACGAAGAAAATGAAGCAACAAGTAGTAGTAAAAATGAAGGATAAGATACTACATGAATACTAAATAATACTAACTGTTAGAAGAAAAATAATAGAGAAATTAAAAGCTTTGAGGCGTGAAAGTGATATCTTTCAAGAGTTATTGCATGTATATATTTTTAAGAATGACAAACAATTCTCTATCAGGATATAACAAAACTTGAAATATATATGCAATTGAATCCGCTACTTCTGGGAATGCTTCGTATTATAGAACTTAAGAGATGACTTTTCATAATAGTCATGTTCTTTCATGTAAAAATGACTTTTCATGAAAGAGACACTCATTTTCTGAACAATCACAACCTTACGTTGCTCCCTTTTTGAAAAGACAAAACTTTTGTTGCTCCCTATCTGAACTTACAAATTAAAGTTTTGTTTCATTTAAAATTTAAATATTATTTTTTCAAGTTCAAGTCCAAGTTTTATATATATATATATACACACACACACTTACTCTATTAAATAGACTAACTGAGATAAGCTTTAAAAAGACCTAAAAGATGGCTTCTCCCACCAATATGGGAACTTTCCCTTTATATTACAACTATCCTATCACTAATAATTAAGGAGAAGATGAAAAGAGGAGACTAGCCTCCTATTTCTTTCATATAAAAGTACGACAACACTCAATTACCTACTAACCTTCTATCGTAATTCTAGGTCTTCGTAACTTCAATCCTATGTATGGTTAGGTCCTCAATAAGCTAAAGATGCATCATATCCCTTGTCTAATCACCTCCTCTAGTTCTTGTTCGATAACCTCTCACACGTCTTTACTGATGCATCCGAACATCTCCTTTACATAGGCCCAGACCATCTTAACCTTTCTTCTCTCATCTTGTCCGCCAAAGAAGTGACTCATATCTTGTCCTTTATAACTTTATTTCTAATCTTATATCTCCTAGTATCCCCACATATCCATTTGATCGAGCGTCCTCATATTTGCTACCTTTATCTTATGAACATGTGCATTCCAACACTCTGCCCATACAACAATATAGGTCTAACCACCACTCAATTCCCGCTCCAATATGATGTGCCACATCATGATTAATAATATACTCATTTTAATTTCTTGGATTGTAAACCTAAGATACTTGAAGCGATCGATCTTCACTTCTACCTCCATTTCATATATCACATCGTTGAATTTGCATTTGGGGTACTCTGTTTTTGTCCTACTTATTGTAAAACCTTTAGATTCTATAGGGTTTATATCCAAAATTTCACCTTATTGTTAACTCCACCATGCGTCTTGTCGATCAATAATTCTATGTTATCAACAAACAACATATACCACGACACAATCTCTTAAATATTCCGTGTCAATTCATCCTTCATAAAGACAAATAGAAACGGGTTGAGGACTTGATCCTTGTACAACCCCATCATAAAAACGAAATATTTTGATCAATCACTCCCACTATTATTGTTCAGATCTTACCTTTATTGTATATATCCTTAATTATCCTAATATAAACCACAGAAGTACACTATAGTCTTCGAACATTTTCATAAATTAAAACCTCCTTATAATAAGGAACTTTATTGTGTCTTTTTTCTAACTTCTTGTATAATAATGAATCATTGAAACTGTTGAAAGAAAAGATATAACAGCAATATTTTCACTCATTCAATGAGATATCAAGTAATAACTAAAAGTCCTATCAAGTCATTATCAAACATCATTTGTGTAGTATTACAAAGATAAACTTTTAATTCAAGGGTCCCATTAAAATGTCAAGTAGATGCAGCCAACTCTTACAGGTCCACAAGTATCAAACCTCATTTATAGCTTTGAGCTATCACTTAAAAGAGAGAAAAAAGATTTTTTTTTTTTCCTTAAACATTAATATCCAAAATACAAAAGCCCCCCCCCCCTCCGCCCCCCCTCAAAAAAATACAGAATTTGTAATAAATAATTAGTGGAAATGTTATATATGCAGGAAATTTCAAGCCAAAATGTGTGGCAAAATTCAAAAAATATGATGATATCAAAGCATAGATAAAAAAAATCAAAACCTATTTATCTTTCACCCAAAAATGCTTATAATAAAATAGTCAATAATTTCAAATACAAAGGGGCAAAATAGTAAAAAAGAAAAATAAAGAACCTCCACTTGGGAGAAACACCCTAGTTGATATTTGACTTTTCTCCTTGTGTCCTAGCTGCTGTTTGACCACCTTTACAAAACATCATAAATTCCATTTCTGCCCCTTCAATCCCATTTTCGTCATTGAAGAACTTCGAAGCTCAAATGGAGTGACTAATCAAGTATATATATATATATATATATCAAACGTCAAATAAGTTATTGAAAAGATCAAATGATGGAGTACCGGGAGATAAAAATAATCGCGGAGAAATGAAATTATTATTCGAAGGGCTAGGCAAGAAATTTGGTAATTCAAAATAATTCTTGTTGTTGACGTTGTTGTTGCTGTTGTTGTTGTTGTTATGTAACACGGGACTTAAGTCATAAAAAAACCCTAGTGGATTTGGATCATTTGACGGTGGTGAAAAAAAATTTGGTGGTATAGGTGGAAGTGAAGATGGATTTGGTGATAATATTCCAGGAAAAAATCCACTACGTTCAATTTCTGTACCTATTTCTATACCCTCATGTATCATATAATTATAATTTTCAATATTTTCACAATTTTTTTGTAATTTTTTCCCTTCTGGTACCCTTGTTTTCTCTATCGACGCAAACCTAGCTGCTGGAGATATCGCCCCGGTATTCATATTTTCTTGAAAGGGGTAGAATGATGACGTGGCAGTTTCCGTGCTAGAACACTTGGCGGAATGATGATTTGGCCCGGTTAGTCTTTGTACTAACGTCATGAACTCGCTAGGGTTTGCATGGATTACCTTGGGAGACACGGTATATATTATGACCGGTGGTCGTGGCGGAGCTAGTGGTTGTTGATGGTGATGGTGATGTTGTTGTGATGGTGGCACTGGTGGTTTTCTGATTTTATGAGAATCTTTACGTACTTTAAGAGGGGCCGGACGTGGTCCTTGGAGCTCTCTTCTTGGTGATTTTCCGGCGGAGTTTTCCGGTTGATCCATTTGAGACTCAAAAGATGGAAGGAAAGAATAAGGGGATGCAAATTTTGTTGATGTTGAAAAGGAGGAAAAAGGCATTTTACAAATGACAAATTTGAGAAAATATAAGGAGGTGGTACAAGAATATTTAAAGAGGGAGAAAGTCAATGGTGTATTAAAGTATAGATATAATATAATACAAACAGAAAAAAAAGTAAAATAATTTAACTATTTGTTATATTAGATGTATATAATTGGTTAGTAGGTTTTTGTGTTTTTTTTTTTTTTATTAAATGGTACGTAGGAGTTTTAGGGTTTAATTAATTAGGTTGTCCGGCGGTTTATGTCATGTTATGTAGTCATGTAAGACAATAGTTCTTTTTATTATTATTTGTTATTCGGTGTTCACTATTTGTATTAATTCGCTTTGGAAAGTTTTATATTGGAGGTGAAACACTCTAATAAAAGCGACTCCTTATTCAGAGAGATTTAAATCTAAAACTTTTAATTAGTTAAAGATGAAAGAGTAATTACCACCCCGTAAAAACTCTTGTTGGTATGCAAGACAATTGTTTGAACACGTCCAGATAAAGAGAAGAAGGTGGTGGGAAAAAGTCAATTTTGGTGATGGATTAATGACAACAGAAGAGGAGAAGAAAAAGAATAGTAAGTAATAGTATTATTTAGTAGCCAAGTGGATGTGGAATGCATTTATATTACTCTATCAACTAGCAAACCAAATATTTAATGAATTAGGATGTATTTCTTGGATGCCAGTAATATGACTTTATTACTTTTATGTTTCTATTAGGTGTCTTAGGAAAGACATTTGGATTGTATATAATAATATCGTCAAAATTATCTTTTTATGATTTTAACTATATTACTTTTATGTTTCTATTAGGTGTCTTAGGAAAGACATTTGGATTGTATATAATAATATCAAAACTATCTTTTTATGATTTTAACTATGTTAGGTAGGATATTAAAATGAGATAGTTATAAAATATAGAAATAATATTTTTTTATAAGCGTACCAAATTAAAAAATGAAGTTGTTTTTCTGTCTGTCTCAATTTATGTGGCACAATTGAAATTTCGAGAGTCAATCAATTTTTTTTATCTAAATTTCTTTATATACCTTTTAAATATTTTAAGGTATTAATTAATTATTATAATTTACCATACTTCTTAAATAATTTTCAAATATATAAATTTAAAATAAAAATATAGAAATTTGAATATCAAAATTTCAATTGAATCATGTAAATTAAGACGTACGGAGTATATAAACGATTTAGAACAACACATATTTGCTTGCCTCTTCCCGGGGTCGAAATATAGTACTGTTTTTTTGTCCTTTTTATTTCATTTTCTTCTTGTTATTCTAAAACAAAGAGAAAAAAATGGTTAGCACCGAAAATTGATTTGAATATGAAATTGTCTTTAATAAAGAGTGTTTTATGTTTCAAGCCGAAGGATCGGAGATCTAAAATTTATTTAAGGTTTATAAGTTTTGAGTAATTTTTAATTTAAAAAATATATTATTAGAAGTGCCAGAGGAATTGAATCCCCACTCGAACCATTATAAAAACAACGACAAAGCATAAGCAAGTTCTATGGTGGGACTAAAGGGTTCCCAACACATATTTATTATATATTTAGTAGATTTTTCAAGATAAATATATAGTATGCACAAAGTTATAACTGGATTTTCATGACCTGCATTCGATACACTAGGTTTGCCTTCTTTTCTTTTTTTAATTATTATTTTTACACTAGATCTGTCTTTAACCCGACACAAATTCAAATTAGTTGGGCCAAGTAAGAATCGGAAATCAAAAAAAAAAATGCCTAATTAGATAAGATTATCAATAATAAAGAGGAAATTAATTGCTTTTGCTTTCTCTTAACTTGTTAATTTTTGCAAGTTAGATGGATAACTGGGTCCATATTTAAATAAATAATTGAGCTTTAATAAATATGGGTTTGCTAATTTTCTTATAACTACTCATGCATGTAATAATTTGTCAATTAATTAAGTTGTAGTTATATGATTAACAAGCTCAAGTGATGTATATATGCCGGGGAGAAAATCTTCGGATTTGGTTCCCCTCCATTACCCTTTCCCTCCAATTCGTCAAGTGCACCTCCAGATAAGAGACATGTGTCTTATTTAAAGTTTAAAAGTTAAGATTATATTATATTAACAAATATCATAACTATAGTTTAAGTCAATTAATTTTAGAAAACTAATCTCTAAATTTGGTAAAAGGTACAATATATTCCATACAAAATTTTATATTTATTAATATCATTAATTTCATCTTATATTTTTATATTTAAATATTAAAATTGTAGAACATGAAACGTTTATATTAATTGTGATAAATAATAATCTTCAAAAATATTTACATTTAAAACAATGTTTTATTTATTTTCACACAAAAAAAAGAAGATAAAAGAATATTTTTAAAAAACGTATATTTTTTCCTTCAAACGTACAATAGTCACATTTTCTCCTTGGAATAATTTTGGTATCGTTTAATTTTAAAAAACTTTTGTCTTTTTATTTTTAGTTTTGTTTCGTGTTCTTTTGGTTTTTTTTTTTTCAACATTGATATGTTTTTTGTTTCACAACACAATATAATATTTCAAGAATAAAGTTTACTAGTACAGAAAATTGTTTAGTTGATTTTCACCTTAAATATCAAACAATTTAATATTTAAGTATAAGAATATAAGATGAAATTAATGATATTAATAAATATCAAATTTTGTATGTAATATATTGTAATTCTTATCAATTTTGGAGAGTAGTTTTCTAAAATTAATTGACTTAACTATGATTATGATATTTGTTATATAATATAATCTTGACCTTTAAACTTTAAATAAGACACATGTCTTTCATTTAGAGGTGTACTTGATGAAATGGAGGAAATGTGTAATGGAGGGGAGCCATATCCCAAATCTTCAGTTGGGTTTCCATTGCTATTTTGGTTCTATATTTTTTTTATTTATTTCATTTTTGCAATTTTCGATATATTTGTTGTCATATCAAATTTAACACTTACTTACCAAGTAGCTCTCTACTTAATAGCATAAATTGGTAGTTAAGCTAAAATAACTACTTAAGTTTTGTTATATCAAATTAAGTTATATTGGTAATGTAAAAAAATAGTGACATAGTCGATATATATAACTCGAACCTAAAAGTTTATCACACTCAATAAATTAATAACATAGTCAATGTTTTGATTAAATCAATAAATACTTTGAAATGTGTCATTTGCATACACGTTTCACTTAATCATATTATCAATCAAATAATTTAGCATTTACCTTGATAAATCAAATATAAATTGATGTAAATGCTCAATGTAGGTAAGTTTAGTTCCAAATAATGATTGTCTTCACATTAATTCTAGCCGATATATAGTTATGTCCTTACTTTTTAGGGAAAAGGGTTTGAAAATTATTTCAACTTTGGTCGAAATTGCTGTTACGATATCAAACTTTGGAAAGGACCTTTTGCCCCCTGTACTATTTAATAGTGTATTTTAAAGATATATATGTGTCTACGTGGACATCATAAATATTTCATCATTTTAAATAGTAATGTGTCCACGTGAGCACATATATACCTTTAAAATACACTATTAAATAGTGCAGGGGGTAAAAGGTCCTCTATAAAATTTGGTATCGTAATAACAATTTTGGCCAAAGTTGAAGTATTTTTCAAACCCTTTTCCCTACTTTGTACTATGCTATTTCTTCTTAGTTTTATTAAGAGCAGTCAAAATATAATAGAATATTCACATGAAGAATGTAAGAGGATTCAATATATATATATAAATATAAATAAATTTAATATGAATGTAATTTTTCAGTAAAAGAGTATTAGTTGACTCCTCCTTGTACATGATGACTCTCCACTGACTTCAATTTTAATCAGAGATATTTAGTTCGAATAATATGAATACAGATAGTCACTTTAAGTACAAATACTTTTTTTTGGCTTAAAAACGGAAGGTGTTTTATTTAATTAATTAAGAAGGTTTAGCCATACAAAACAGGGGAACTGAAACTAGATGATCCAGTTCCCATAGCATCTCTTTTAAGGGCAATTTTTACAAGCAAATGAGATGCATCAAAAACATAGGACTGGTTGCATATCATGTGCGGTTCCTTCGTTTTCCTTCCGTATACTGCTAATATATCTGCTACCATTTTCGATACTCCGACAGTTGAAGGGGCCAACCATAAAGCGCTTTCTAATACAAATCATAAATAAGCATCGAACATCGGATAAGTAGGGATGATAATGAGGCGGTGCGGGGCGGGGACGGGGGCAGGGGCGGGTTGAGTTTAACCCGTATAATTTTTAATCCGCCCCTCCCCACCCTGCATAACATTTTTTTTCATTTTCAACCTGCCCCCGCCCCACATAGACCTGCTCCGCATGAACTTGTCCCACATAATTTTTTTAATATTATCTTTTTCTAGTTAAGTTTGATATTAAAAATAAAATTCATAAATATTGATTGAATTATTTTTTATTGAACCATTTCTATTTACTATATTGAATATTTTAGTAGCTTTAAAGAAATTATCTTAATAAATAATGTTCTATCACTCTTATAACATGTAAAAAAATTAAAATTAAGTTTAAACCCACATAAATCAATATACCCGCAACCCACTCTGCCCTGCATTAATTTTAAAAAGGGAAAATTACGCGGTTAAGCAAACTTATACTACTTAATTACTCACCATAGCTATAGTTTGCTATAATTACCTCTCGCGACTAACATTAACTATTAATTACGTGGGTTGACTTTGAGTCGTATAATTAGCCACATTTGTATAATTAGCCACTAGCAATTGTTTTTTTGATTTATATTTTGTATATGATGGTTTATATTTGTATATGACGACGATTTCCTTTGGTTTTATAGTTTTGTCACCATATACATTCAATCTTTTTGTGTATAACCTTTTAAAGTTTGTATAAACGTGTAGTTTTCGGATTTTGTATAATTAATTTATATAATGTAATTTGTATAATATATTTTGTATAACTGTTTAAAGTTCATATGTTTATGTTAGTATCAATTTGTTATTTCAAGTTTTATCATATTTGTATAATTCTAGACTTTATATTACTCAATTATACAAAAACACGCGAATTATACAAACGTAGCCGCAAATTATACAAATGAGATGTGAATTATACAAATTATTGCCCTCTCTCCTCCCTCTCCCAATCTCGCTTGCCATATATGCAAATGCATATGTACAATATACAGTTATCTAACCGATATACATATACAATTCACCTCTCTCCCACTCTCTGCCCTCTCTCACTCGCCTATCTCCTCCCTCTCCCAATCTCGCTCGCCTCTCCCCTCCCTCTTCCAATCTCGCTCGCCTCTCTCCTCCCTCTCCCAATCTCGCTTGCCATATATACAAATACATATGTATAATATATAATTATCTAACCAATATACATATACAATTCACCTCTCTCCCACTCTCTGCTCTCTCTCACTCGCCTCTCTCCTCCCTATAACATGTAGCTACGAATTGTAATTATTAAACTATGGCTATGGAGAGTAATTAGACTATTTTTGAGTGGCTATATGCAAAAGTTCCTCATTTAAAAAAATCCACTTCAACCCGCCCACATCCGACTCGCCCCGCACAACCTTAAATCCGCTCCACCCCGCATCCCCCGCCCATTCCCATCCCGATGGATAAGAAAGAAACTTTATGTTCAACTTTGAATATTTTTTTTTTTATAACACATGCTATTTGGTGCATATTATTAAAAATGAATAGTCACTTGACTTTCTGACGTAGCACAACATGTTTTTGCTTTAAATTTTCCAATTGTTTGGTTTGTAGTCATTATCTTTGTTTAATTATTTATTATTTGATGCATCAGCCTCCATATCGGATTTTAATTTGTATCTCTCTCTCATTGTATATATATACCAAAAATTGATAATCTTTCTTCAAAAAAAAAAAAAAATTGATAATCTTTACGTACTCACTAATTTTTTTTCTTAGCAACAAAGATTGTTAAAATGGTTCTAGCACCACATGCTGCTATTAGTGGAAGTGTAAGGGTGATTTTATCAGAAATAAAATAAAATTGAGTATTCAAATCAAAATCTTAACGTAATGAGTGATGATATAATCCAAAAATTTATAAATGTCCTTAAAATTTCTCACATTAATTGAGGGTCAAGTATATTTATTTTTAATATATGTGAAAGAATTTGCCTCTTTAAATATGACTCCACAAGGTAGTGAAAAAATTTGTGTACATTCTATCCTCTCCAAATCTCACTCAATAGAGTTTCATATAAGCTGTTATTGTTATTCTGAAAGAATCTGAAGATCCAAATCAATTTTAACCTTAAGGTAACGAACGCTAATTAAATATATCTTCTAGCAGTGAAAAAAACCCGCTTTAATTTGACAAAAACAATAACTATTGAACCTTCTATAACCAAATCAAAGATCTTAGCTAGGGTAGAAACTATCTAAAATTGATATATTTCTATGTTAAATTCTTTATTCTTCTAGAAAGATTATGTATTTTTATTACTCCCAACTAAATCCTAATTAGTGTTAACTAATAACGTGTGGTTGATTAACCATTCAAAGATTACTTCGTCCAATTAATATAATTAGTTGTTGCTTTGGTTCCTTCAACATATGCTAAGTCCTCTTATTTAAACAAGTAATTGAGCTAGTACATCTAAATTTCTTAACTAAATACTTAATAAATATGTTGTCATTGGTTACGACATAAACTAAAACACTTATCCCAATCACATCTTTATATACTCTCGTTTCATTTTACTTGACTCATATTGTTTTGACATAAACAATCCTCCAAAAAATATATTTATTAGGAGTTTATTTAATTAAATTTACTTTATTAATTTTATGTGTTGACAATTTAAATTTGACTACTACTGCTATACTAGTTATTTACTAATGAGGATAACACTGGATGAAAATAATAAACTTCTCTTAATTTGCTAAAATGAACAAACAAAAAGTAAACATTATTATATATAGGGTCAGGTAAAATAAAACGACAGTAGTATATATTAACAATATTGAATGCTATTTCCCGGTTAAGAGACCTTGAATTTTAATATGTCCTTACGAAAACGTCGATTTTGTAAGTACTATAAAAACACATCTAGGAACACCTGCATTCTGCTTCTAGATAATTACTTCTTATAAAGAGTGGATTTTTAAATATTTTTTTAAGATAATTGAAAAAGGGTTTTCAAATTTAAACAGTGTCAATGTATTTGACAAGGTTGAAAACGTTTTATTGAGAATAGTTTTTTCAACCTTGAAATCATTTTTTTTCAATTTTCATTACTTTGAATAGTTTAGATATTTTTCTTCAAAAGGAAAATATGACTTATGGGAGTAGTAGGTTTTTAGAAATATTTTCAAAATCCTAGTAATTCATATAACTTGCTTTTGCCAACACTTATTAGACATATTGATGTTTTTTTTTTGTTTGGCATGTTAAGACGTCACGTAAAAACTAATAATTATAAAATTTAAATAATGATAAATTAGATAATAACCAAAAAAATTATAAAAAGACTTTAGGATATACTTTTTTCTGTCCATCTTTACTCGTCCACTATATTAAAAATAGTTGTCCGATACTGCTTGTTCAATTTTGAAAATCAAGAGATAATTTACTCATTGGTGTCTGTTTTGTCGTTGCTATTAAATACTATTCTAAATCTGATATATTTTCTTAAGCATTAAATTTAATATATTCAAAGGGTAATGTAGTAATATTACTCCTAATATTACTTCTATTATTTATTATTTCATAAAATGTATGTCAAGTCAATAGCGGTTAACTATTATTGAATAAAAAAATATATGTTACGAAATTGATCAATTAACCTATATAGGAGAAACTAATATAAAATTAAGAAAATATTAAAATTCTCTAAACGACTACATTAAGGATGCTATTATATTCTGATGTCACGCATGAGAAGAAATAATCTTCCATTTATAAAAGTCCCAAACTTCTTTCTCTAAAAAAAAATAATTGAAGATAGATATAGAAGAACGTTTTTCTAACAAAAAAAAAAAAAAAATCTTTGAAGAAATCTCTTTGAATTAAAACAGAGTCATATCGTCTTTTTTACCACTCCTATTGGGAATATAAAACAATTTAGGAGTAGAAAACAACAATGACTTTGTAATTAGTGGGTTCACAAAGTCAAAAAGAAAAAACTTATTTTGTAAATAAATAATGCCCATTGCCCATATATATCACCTTGTGTTGTAAAGTTAATTACTAATGCCTTACAAGTCGTTTCCACATGATTATTTTTTAATTAGTTAGACTAATTTATCATTTGAGTCTTAATTTGACATTACTTTGAATAAATAACAATAGACATACATATAATTATTAATACATATACATGACATTATGATGACGATCGAAGGGGTAAAAATGAAAAAAATAAATGAATTTCACTCTCTTTTTTATATATGTCACACAAAGTATAATTATTACAAAAGGATTGTATTGCGGATTATTTTAATTTATTGTATAAATAAATAATAGGGCAATTAGTAGAATTTCAGATTTAAAACATTACTTTGTTTTTCTTCTTGTATAAAGCTCATTTCGTAATTGATGACCAATATTTTCTGAAAGAGCGGCAGTTGTAATTTGTGTTGGGTTTAGGAGACATAATCTACCCTAAAAATCACTACAACAAAAATATTTTTTTAGTGAATACACATTAATTAACAAAGAGTGATAAAATCTTTATTGACATTAATTAATTGTCATTAGATCCAACGTCACTATAAACAATATTTACAAAGTGTTAATTATTGCTAAAAATACATATTTAATTGTAACTAAGCTATTACCATTAATTAATTGACGCTACAAATTATTTTTTGGTGTAGAGACTCGAGATATGTTTTTACGATACTTGGTCTAATCTCCACACAAAAATCATCGTCAACTTATATAATGTTTGGTTGCTCCCTTTTGTTTTCCTTATAATAATATTCCTTGTATATAAATGAAAAATCGATATATTCTTTTATGCAAAGTAAAATATAAAATAAGAATAAGAATATTAATAATACATAAATTAGTAAAATGCTAGACTGACCAAACGAATTACCCTCATAATATTAGGGAAACTTTTATTTCATTTCAAAAGAAAACTTATATTTTAAATTAAATGGCGCATAGTTATGTATAAATTATCAAGTTAAATATTTAACAAAAACTATTTCACATTACTAATCCTCCAATCCAAATATAATTCTTACATTACTAATTTTCGCATAACTTATTTCTGAAGAAGAAAAAAAAGAAATGGTCTTGTATAACCAAAAAACAATTTGAATAGAAGTTTAAACTATGCAATCAAACAATGATTTTGACTTGAAAAAGAAAAAGTCAATTGAAAAGGCTAAGCAGCAAGAGTTGACCAATCGACAGAGTCATTAAATTGAAGAGATTATAAAAGTGAACAACTTTGACTAATTATTTTTGGACCCAGCCTTCACGCAACACTAAGGACTATTTAATATTCATTTTATTTGTCATATTATTTTATTCAATTTTTAAGATATATTAATTAAAAAAATAATGTAATTAAATTATTCGTAGGTTAGTCTTCGATCTTAGTTCGATATTGTTGGTATCTTGTTTTCAACCCAAAAAATCAGAAATATAGAAAGAAAAAAAATGAAAAAATATTTTAAGTCATTAAATTACTTAAATGTTCTTAATAAATTATAATCCACTCACTATTATGAAGGATCTGGAATACTATCTCTCGGGATAAAGCGAAAAAACATTTTCATAACAGTGGCAATGCAAATTACATAATTTCAACGAATTCAACAAACGAAATAGATCACACGATACTTACTTAAATTTTTAAAAATTAAACATAGAAATGAGGAGAGGAAGAGTATTTTTGAATCTCGGTATATAATGCTTGAGGGGATACTTTAAATTTATAAACAATGAAATTATGAGATGGAAATGTTTAATTCAAAATGTACCTTTTTTAGTATAATCTTTTTTCATTTCTCATTTCGGACCTCAAAACCTCCAACAAGATACTTTAAATTTATAAACAATGAAATTATGAGATGGAAATGTTTAATTCAAAATGTACCTTTTTTAGTATAATCTTTTTTCATTTCTCATTTCGGACCTCAAAACCTCCAACAATACTCTTTTTCCCCCCACAAAATATTAATATTTTCATATTTATCAAGTAGGAGTAAAGATGAAAACTACAAGTTAATTATATCTTTTATAATTAAACTGTTAATTATTTCGAGTCATCTATTTTTAATAAATATGATAAGTAAAGTAGATCAGAGGGAGTATTATTGCAATTGGCAATTGAAATTTTCAACACTGAATGTAGAGTTAAATATTATTGGGATTAAAAACAAAAAATATTCAGTAGGTCTTCCCCTTTCTAGTCAAGGTCTTTTCAATTTGAAAATTTGTGTTTATTTGTTTCTTATCTTCGATCTTAGCGTTGAGAGTAATATATATTTATTTATATGAAGGGAACTACACCTACTCTCCTTGTAAAAAATAATCAGGTCCTACATTTGTTCTTTTGCTAATTATATTAATTAATTAGTTGTACTTTATTTACTGTAATTTTTTCAAGATCCGACTATATAGTCATTATATTAATGTAAGTAAAAGAAAAAAGTAAATGGAATTTTGTTCCTGCTAATTTATATGTCATATTTAATTTGATACAAAGTTTAATTAGAAAAAAATAAATAATTTTTAAAATTTTGTAATATATAACAAACCTTTAAATGTCTCTATAGATCATTTCATCAATTATAAAAATGAAATTTTAAAGTTAATTTTTTTAAATTATAAAAAAAAGATATTCTTTTAAAGACAAACATTAAAAAGAAAATAGTGCTAACATAAATTGGGAGAAAGTTAAATTATCAAATTGTGTTTATTGATGACTTATTATGATTTATGAAGTCCCATGCAGAGGTTTAGTAGATATGGGACCCTTCTTTTTGTCTCATGTGCTCTTTGTGATAAATAAATTCATTTAAATTAATGGTCCTAAGCTATTTCACGTATTGCCTGTGGTTTTAGGTTTGAATGTTTAAATTCTTTGTACATGTTATTAAAGTCAAATATCGATGAAATACAGAGTTCAGTCGAAAAATATTATTCAATTTATGTATACGCAAAGGACGTTAGAAAAATATCTTATTAGTTATCGGTTGTATAAAGATCCCTAAAAGTATTTACATGGTATAAGCTACTATCACTATGTTTAAGTTTTCGATCGAATGCTCAAATTCTTTCGTGAAGAAATTCAAGATACAAATTTCGAACATATTAATACTTGGCAATTAGGCATGAGCCATGAGCTGATCAAGCTGCAGGATAAAATAATCATCACATATACAATTATGAAATATGTGAAATGTATATAACCCAAAAATGAGTATCAAGTGTGTGTTAATAGTTATGTAGAAACTAATACGTTAGTTTTTTTTCTTTCTAAAATTCAGAATTTATAAATTTAAAATTCCAACTCCACGACATGCAAAAATATCAAAGATAAAGTGTTGTTTATGATGGGAATAGGTTGTAGGGGCAGAGTCAACATTATGGTTAAGTGTTTGGCAGAATTCAGTAATTTATATTTATATTGAAAAAATCATTCAATATGTATAAATAATCTTATTACAAGACTTGTTCATGGGAAAATTATGGCATTAAATTTTGAAAATATAGCTGGATTCTTGATGTTCATGGGAAAAGACTTGTTCCGGTTCCGCATAAGACTCATTAATAAGGAAAGCTCTCCTTACTAGGGACTTCTTCATTTTTAAAGCTCGAATTCGAAATTTCTAGTTAAAAGTGGAAGGATCTATCTATTCCACGGTGGTTATAGAAAAAGACATATGAGGGCAGGGGCCTATATTTCTTTGGTTGGAGGCAACATACAAGACACTAATGTTTTAGACCAAAACATTTTGCTAGAAATGATCAAAATAATGAAGTATGCAGTTTGCTCTCATCATTATCTTTTTTTCTGGTTTCTATAAGTTTCATCAAATTCATGTTCAACTCGTTTAATAGCAAGTAAATTAAACCAGATTTTGGTGTTGTTCATACTCGGAAAAACTTACATATATTACTAGAAGAAAGTAGAGATCGAAGTACGTTGAAATTGTTGAAGTGTGTGCAAGCTAGCACAGACACGCCCCTTATCTAGAGAAATATTGGACTAATGATTAATTGTTTCTTCTTGATTCCAATTTTCTTCAACGAAAGTGACTTTTTTGAGATACTAATTATTATATGTTGAGTGACCATATGAGAAATCAACTCGGAACAATTGGTATTGTTGTAGTGCATGTAGTGTGAAGTAGTTTAGGAACTTTTACTTATCAACTTGAAATTCTGCAAGTGATCATACAACTCTGGTTGAAGGTTGCTATCTAAACACCTTAAATTGTGAGTGAAAGCCAATGAAACATGTAAACTTGCCCCTTGTCTTGGTGAAAAAAAAAGAGTAAATGACTTACAAAGAGTTATGGTTTCGTTGTCCTTCGTGTGTCAACTTGGAACACCACGTATGTACTAGGCGTGCTCTTTGATCAGTCACTTTCCAGTGGTTTAAGGCAGATTTAGCATCCCTTGATGACCATGTGTGTGATGAACATGGTCACAACTTACAAGTTACAAGGACATAGTTCTTTCTCTGTCATGATGGTGAAGAACATTTGCTTTTGATGGTGCCATCTTTGGTTTCATTAACTTCCATTTTTCAATTTTAAAGAGAGCGGATCACTTTGAGTGGCTAGATGAAGATAACTAGGTAGTTGCTAGACAATAACTTCAGAAATATCTTGGGAATGGTCGATTTATGTTATCTTGAATCCTTCTACAATGTAATATCTAGACAATATTGCAGATTATAGGGTAGCTCGTTGCATAAAGCATCTAGCATTACCAGGGTCCGAGGAAGGGTAGCATCCCAAGGGGTGTGAATGTGATGCAGACAACCTAACCTAATGCAAGCATTAGTTACTATTTCCAAGGCTCAAACCTGTGACCTATAAGTCACATGTAGACAACTTTATTGTTTTTCCAAGGCTCCCCTTCTAGACATTACAGAGATTAACATGACAAATTCATAACAAAGTATGCTATGATCCTTTAAAAATCAGCATACTCAAATCAGATCATGAGTTGGACTTGGACATCATGATCGGCTACATACAACAACAATAACCACAGCTCGATTCCAAACAAGTTGGGGTCGGCTATATATATTAATCCTTATTGTCTAGTATGTATGTTACATAGGCCACTCAAATTTGAATATTGACCAAGACTTGGGGTTCCAACAGGAAAATCATGTGTTCATGTGGGATTCTCATTTATTTGAGGAGAGTTATATGATCAAAAGGTATAGTAGAGTGATTTTAAAATAAGTAACAATTAAAAAAAAAAAGAGTGATTTAATTTCCTTGAGAAAACAGGAAGTACAGATTGCTCCTGCTACCTGACATGAGAGCATATCTCAATGAATCTTTTATGCATGCTCTATTCTTTGCCCTAGCTCAAAGGGCACCGGCCATGACCTCAACCTCTAGTGACTGACTCTCTTCATGCCTTATTAATTGTACATGTTGTACAATCCAAATAACTTCAAACACCAAATCAACAACAGCAACAACATATGCAGTGTAATCCCACAAGTGAGGTCTGGAGATCAGGGTCGTTTCTACGCAACCTTACCATTGCGAAGTTAAAGAAACAGCAATCCAAAGGTCTTTTTATGGTTGAGGAAGATTATAGAAGTTGTCTACTCCAAACCATTGCATAATTAAGTTCTTCCTGATAGTTTTTGCACCATTAGATAATTAACATTTGTCTTTTATATGCTAGCATCCTTGTGCTGATAAGACAAATGAATGCTTCCCCAACCGTTAGATTACAGGGCAGAGCCATAGTGATTGTTACGCGTTTGGTAGAATCCAGTAATTTTGGCTTAAACTCTGTATTCGTGTTAAAATATTCATTTGATATGTACAAATAATCTATACAGAAATCATAAACTAAAAATTCTGACTCTGCCTCTGCGTTTGGAAGATCAGTTTGAATAGTATTTTCTGTTTCACATCTTTAAATATTTACAAATTTAAGTTCTATCTATTGACAGTAAGGACAAAGTGCTTTGGTGTAACGGAAAGAGTTACTGTCATGTGAGGACAGATCATGGATTCAAGCGGTGGAAAACAACCTCTTGCAAAAGTGTAAGGTAAGCTATTTACACTGTACCCAAAGTAGTCGAACAATTTAAGGTAAGTCTGTGTATGATAGACCAAATGTGGTTTACACTGTACGCAAAGTAGTCGAACAATTTAAGGTAAGTTTGTGTATGATAGAACAAATGTGGTTCAGTCCTTCCTCAGGCAGAGTTTATTTGCACCAGACTGCACTCTTTTATGTACGACAACAACGACATATCCAGTGAAATCTCATAGACCCTCATTTATATATACAACCAGTAAAATTCTTTACTCTATATTGTCAACATATATGACTTAAATCCAAAGTTAAATAATTATTGACGCGTAAGAATTGGGCTATACATCGTCCCATGAACCAGTAGGCATGTCCATAATGTCAAATAACATCAACTGAAAGGGCTAGGAGATGATGCATTGCACCAAAAGTCAATAAACAGTTGATCAACTTGGTTTGGGAAATAGTAATGCAATACATAACTTGCTTTGGGCAAAGTTTCGTGTATCATAATTCAGTTCAATTTTGAAATGACAAAATTCAATATGTATGGTGTTTTTTTATGGAAGCACTGTTGACTTACTTTAGCTATAGGGAATTCCAAATATGACCAACTGCATCTCATAATGCTAATGGAAGGACCAATCAAAATGTACATTCTAGACATTGTGAAAATGAAACATCAATAAATGTACTGAAAAGTTTCAATTCTTCTCCTGACATTGAAAGATGCCTTAATTGAAACAACCATATGAGATCTCAATGTTGTCACCTCAAAAAAAGAAGAAGGTCTATATAAACTTATAACAAGAAATTTTAAGCCAGTAAACATTCTAATTGCATAAATCTTCCTCAGGTTCTTCTCTTCTTTGTTTCAAATATTAGTTCTTTTTCTCCAAGATTGTCTTGAACATATGTTGAGCAGAGTTATTTTTGTTTTAGCAATTGTGAATGTTCTGCATTTTATGTTTAAACTGACACATTTTATGTTTACATTTGAAGTCTAACCAACCGCGATATATGGAGCATGAACTTGATCACTCCAAGAGCATTGACAGGGAAGAGGCTGTCATCATGCAGAATATCGATGAGGATGAGATTTTCCCACATGAAAAAAACAGGAATAGTTTTTGCATAAGGAAAATAGAAGGCACTAAAACGACTAAGACACGCTTAATGAAGATGCGAATCCTAGACTCTGCAGAGGAATCACCAGTACATGGAAAATCCTTGTGTCCTGCAAGATCATTTAATTCTCATTTTCTAATAAACATAGATGAGATGATGAGTGATGTTGATAATGAAAAAGGTGCACTTTTAACCAAGACTCCAAGTGGGAAAATGGGAATTTTCTCATCCGATCGATCCTCCATTTCCTCATCAAGCATCTCTGATGACGCGATGTTAGAAAATTCACAAAAAAGTAAGAAAATCACATACTTATATACTAGAAACTAGGCTGCCTTTTTCATGTATGTGAATGTGATTTCTGAAAGAAGTCCCCTTTTTTGTTGTTCAGAGAACAATATATTGAAATCGAAGGATCAGGAGGATGACGATTCATGCAGCTGGAATAGAATTCAGATTGAGCCTACCTTACGTATACGTCTCAAGGTGGTTAATGCATGGATAATTTCTTATGAACATTCTACTGCTTTATATTATATAATAAGTAAGAACATATTACGATTTTTCCACTTGTTTTGTAGTTTCAAGATGTGAAGTACACCGTAGCACTGAAGGGAGTGGAGAATTCTGATACAGAAAAGTGCATACTTCAAGGAGTGAGTGGTTCAGCCTGTCCAGGAGAAATTCTCGCGTTAATGGGACCTTCGGGTGGTGGTAAAACAACCTTACTCAAGCTTCTAAGTGGAAAGGTGAAAAATGATAGTGGTACGATTACTTTCAATGACCAGCCATATAACAAGTCATTGAAACAAAGGTAAATTCACAAGTCCTGATAGAACTTCTCATAATAGTTGATCAAATGTAAAGTTTACTAATAATAACTCAACAGGATCGGGTTTGTGCTGCAAGATGATGTTGTTTTTCCCCATCTCACTGTGAAAGAAACCTTAACATACGCTGCTTTGCTTCGTCTACCTAATACGTTATCTAAAGAGCAGAAGAAAGAGAGAGCTATTGGAGTTATAAATGAGCTTGGCCTAGAAAGGTAACTTCTTCATTTCCTATTACCAAAAAAATCTCTTCTCATTTAAGTGTTATGATTATACCACATAAAAAGACCAAAATATTTTTCAATCACATGCTAGAACTCACACATGCTAAAACATCAGAAAGAATGGAATACGCGGGACTGCCTTATTATGTCAAACTGTCACTAGCTTAACTTATTTCATGCTTCTAAGATTGTAATGTTTTCTAAAGTTGGACACTGAAATGTAATTTCAGGTGTCAAGATACTATAATTGGAGGGGCATTTGTTAGAGGAGTTTCAGGAGGTGAAAGAAAACGAGTATGCATTGGAAATGAAATTCTTCTGAATCCATCACTTTTGTTCCTAGATGAACCAACATCTGGTCTGGATTCAACCACAGCACTTCGAATTATGCAGATGTTACGTAACATTGCCAGGGTACTCATTATCAAAGAGTCTCATCAATTCATACTAGCTTTTTATAAGTCTCATTAAATAAATCATCTTATTTTGATAGGCTGGAAAGACAGTGGTAACAACAATACATCAGCCATCGAGTAGACTATTCAGCAGATTCGATAAGTTGATTCTATTAGGACAAGGCAGCTCACTGTATTTTGGCAAAGCCTCCCAGGCAATGCTGTATTTCTCTTCAATTGGTTGTTCTCCCCTTGTAGCCATGAATCCAGCAGAGTTTCTAATTGATCTTGCAAATGGAAATATAACGGAAAAGTCTATACCTTCAGAACTAGAGGACAAGCTTTTACCAGGAAACCATCATTTCAAAAAGCAAAATGAAGGACCTTCCCCAGCTGATGTTCATGAGGTATAAGAGATCATCCTTCTTTTCTTAATCTATGTGATAAACTATATCATTATGATAATATATATACTTAAAAACCAAATATTTCAGTATTTCGTTGGGGCTTATGAGTCGAGGGTTGCCAACATAGAGAAACTAAAACTCCTGAAGCATGGCCTGATAGAAGAAGATTCTGAAGAGCAGAATTGGCCTAATTCAAGAGATTCTGGTGCAACCTGGTGCCAACAGTTTACAATTCTTTTCGGAAGAAGTCTCAAGGAGCGAAACCACGAGTATTTCAGCAGTCTTCGGATAACTCAAGTCATAGCAACAGCTATAATTGTTGGCTTACTATGGTGGAATTCAGATACTTCATTCCCTAAAAGAATTTCAGATCAGGCAAGTAATGTATTTCTTACAAAAAGGATCATTTTGTCTTTAAACTAGCATGCAGAGCCAGAAATTTTACTAAGGGGTGTCAAAATATAAAAAAGTAGACAACATACAACATATATACATAAAACTAGTAAAATTTCAACCTAATTTTTTGGCGAGACACCCCTTAACATAAGGTGGCTCAGCAACTGCTTCATCCTAGTCCTTCAACTAATTTGGTTAGGAAAACATTGCAGGCAGGGTTGTTGTTCTTTATTTCAGTATTTTGGGGTTTCTTTCCACTATTTACAGCAATCTTCACATTCCCACAAGAAAGGGCTATGTTGGTTAAAGAGAGATCAGTGAATATGTACAAGCTTAGTGCCTATTTCATAGCCAGAATCACTACTGATCTGCTCCTGGACCTAGTGTTGCCTGTAACATTCTTGGTGATTGTCTATTTTATGGTTGGATTGAAGCTGACATTCAATGCATTTTCTTTAACTTTGCTCACAATTTTACTAAGCATAATTGCTGCTCAGGTTAGAAGTTATGATTTCTCTTTCCGCTATTACTCCCTCCGTTTCAATTTGTTTGTCTTACTTTCCTTTTCTGGTAACTCTTTAATTTCAACTTTTCATAACATGTTTAACGCCACAAGATTAAAAACAGTTTAAGAAAAGTATTCTTTACTTTCTTAAACTCTTTGTGTGAAGTCAAAAGTAGACAAACAAATTAAAACCGAGGGAGTATCACATATATATCAAAGCAGAGTTGGTCTTGACATGACATTTGGGGTTCACTATGTTCAGGGCTTAGGTTTGGCTATAGGTGCAGCATTCATGGATGTGAAAAAAGCAACAACTTTTGCTTCTGTTATCCTCATGACATTCATGTTGTCTGGAGGATTCTTTGTCCAGGTAATAATTAGTAATGTCTTATCAGCACATGGATGATGATATATAAACCAACATTGATGTTAGTGTTATGATAATTATCATAATAAGTTTAAATAAAGTAACACTAGAATTCAACAATATTCGCGCATAGTACAATTTTCAATGGATGGGATTTAATTGAACCCCATTGAATCATGTTGCTTCAAGTACTACTTATTAGCTACAATTTGCACCACTTATTTTGGAACGCGAAGTTGATCAGGAACAATAAATGGACTAGGACAAGAAAAAGTTAGTCAATATCAAACAATGTGATTGATTTCGATTGATTTTGTGATTGTAGGAAGTTCCAGCATTCATGTCATGGGTTCGTTATATCTCGATTAACTATCACACATACAGACTTCTCTTAAAGATTCAGTTCAAATCCTTGAGTAATTCAAAGTATGGCTCTGTTGATGACTCTAGTGGAGTTGAAGTAGGAGCAATGTTGGTGATGGTTATTGGATATAGGGTGTTAGCCTACTTCCTCCTAAGAAAAATGAAACTAAGAACAAGTACATAATTGATAAGTATTAATTTTTTTTTTGTTTTTATAGTTGTAAGATCCAATTTCTACCAATAAGTTGTAACTACAACATTCTATATGTACTATGTTAATTTGTTTCATATATTTCCTTCCTATTAGTTCTTTGTGTGGAGATGGAAATTTTGGGACAACACATATTTTGAACATTTCTTTTGTGATTCAAATGAGCGATCTCGAACTTTTGACACTCCCACGTGTCCAGTGTATTTCTTTCACGATATGCAATAGTCGGAGTGTGTTCTATCCCTATGTGCAAACCTTTATGGCCAACAGTGTGGAACACAGTAATTGGCTAAAGAGCCCAATGATGGAAGACTTTCTATCATTGAGAGTAGACATCTTTTTGATACGCCCATGGGCTGAAACTTTTGCTTTTGTCCAACTTATGATTGGAGGTTTCCCATATTTCAACCCAAAAATACTAAATTTTCTATATAGAAGAACTTCATTTGCTTGATATCCACATAGTCCACACCAATAGAAATTAATTAAACATATCGTTGAAATTTCATAAGTGAGGTTTGGAAGGGTAGCAAGTAAACTGATGTTACTCCTTAGTCCTTACCTTGTGTAAGGTAGAGAGCACAAGTCTATTTTCGATAGACCTTCGGCATTAGGATAGTGTTACCAAAACATATTTGACAAATACAAGAGTAAAACTATAGAAAAATATCGCAGAAAGAAAGAAGATATTATTGACAATAAATAATACAATTAAAAGGAACTACAATAGTAATACAATCGAAGAAATGAGAATAAAGAAACTATTCATATTCCAAACGCACACACATGTATATGCGATCGTACAAGTAATATAATATCTCACCCACATGGACTTGTGGTTATCTATTTACTAAATTAAATTAATGCTAATTATTTATTCAAGCGATAAAGTTCATTATTATTTTGAATTAACTCAACTAACAATTAAAAAGAAAATACCTTATGGATAATTAACCAAATGAAAACAGCACTACATCAGAAATGATCATTAGCGGCAATTAAAAATTAATTGCCGCTAAATATGTATTTTTAGTGGAAATTAGCACTCTTGGTATATGTCCCTAAAGCCTTTAGCGACGTTGGTTCTAATGATACTTAACTAATGCCAGTAAAACCTTTAGCACTCTTTATTAATGTCAATATTTAATGCCGCTAAAAATTATTTTTGTTGTAGTGTAGATTTTATGTTATCGATGAATGAATCAATCTATGGACTATCTAACAACCACGTTGTATTCTTCAATAGATTCACCTATTAATTTTCCTGAATTACTAGTTGCAGATTGATATTACTTATTGGACATCTTGACGATAACTCCAAGCCTAATCGACACAAATTTATGAGGAAATTTTAATGTAGAGTGAAGTATAAACCGTTATCTTGTGACATCTTCATGGACAATTAATCGTCACCAAATTTGATACGTGAAGACTGCTTAATTACAACATGATTTGGATGGATTTAATTGAATAAAAATATTTTATATGTCAAAATTAAATATGTATATTAAAAGTAATACAATTTTAACAAATACTTCCTCTATCTTAAAATACCTTTCATATTTCGTTTTCAATGAGTGAAACTATATAAATATTAACCTACATTTAAAGATGTAATTTTTTCATCATATTAATGTGAGTAGGATTGCTATTGATAGTACTTTACATAAAATTTTTAAATATTGAGTCAATTTAATTTAATTAACTTTTTAAATTAGCTAAATTAACTCTATAAAAATGAAAGATGACAACTATTTTCAATTAATAATATAAAAAATACAAATTATAAATTTAAATCTTAAATTTATCTCTAACCGTCAAATATCATATTTTTCTTTCACATATAATTTCACGAAAATGATGCACAACACACCACGTGAATTAATTTTTGTTTCCAACAGAAGACTATAACTAGTAACTGAGGGACCAATCCATAAATATGACCTTCTTTTGTTTAGTTTTATTTGTTTATTTTATTTTTATGCTTACATCACATCAACAATAAAAGAAGGTTAATAAAAATAGAACAAGAGGATTTTAGGAATGTTTAACAAGACAGTCGTTTGACAGCTAGTAAAAGTTACGTAGATATTACTATGAGAGATGTAGGAATTAGTTTAACATATTTAGTTATTTTATCTTCTATCTGCACAAAATAATATATAGACTCATCATAACTTATTACTTATACATGTATTAGTTATGCGAGTTTCTAAATTACAGATCGTACTGTATTATTTTTATACATGAATTACTTACCTCCTAATCAATTATACTGAACATGATATTACTTAAATAAGATTCAATACCTGCATAGTTCATCTACAAATCAACTATAATTACCCGATGATTAACATTATTTGGGCGGCGTTTGTTTTAAAAAACATGTGTACATGATTTTTCAAAAAAATATTTTAAGATTTTGCAATGCTGAAAACTATTTATTATTTTCTTTACCCATCTAAATTAATATTCTCTTTCCAAAATGTGTCTATATAAGTAAAATAATTCTACAAATTTCAATTTAGCAGAATTGAAAGTTGATTTTTTTTCTTTAAAAAAAAAAGATAAATATTTTCTAGCTCTCTATGCCCTACAATGGCAAGAATCAAAAGGTCTTAGCCTCTTAGATGCTATCACTAGGTGGTTGAAGGCTAGACTTGGGATGACATTGGTAGATTTTAAAAAGTTTAGGGACCAGTAGAAGATGTAGTTCTTAGGGAGGGGCCACATATTTAAATAAATACATGTTTTCCAGTTGACAATATCCTTTTTGTTGTAAAATAATTAAAGAAGATAAGTAAGGTAGAGAAAAGAGAGAAATTTTCTTAGTCCTCTTTGAGGGATGAAATACCATATCAATACTTTGTTGATATAGTATAAAAATTTTTTATTTTTTTTTTTATATTTGAATATTGAAAAAATAACTAGTCTTAATTGTTTAGTATTCATATGTCCATACTGATAAATCTTACTTTATATTTTAGTATTTAAATTCAGACATTTAAAATTTATATTATATCTTAGTATTTACTTTCAAACGTCTTAATACTTATAATAATATAGTTGACCTTAATTTATTTAGAATATTTTTCACTCAAGAATTTCTACAAAGATATGTCATTTTACCATTATACTATTTTTTTGATATTAAGAATTGACGTCGTGACGCTCTATCGACAATTATTACATGGCCATCACCACCATTCTCAATCATAATCATTGTATCTGTTAATTATCATAGTGAATTGTCACCATTACTGTCTATAATTAACAATTTTCACCACTAACCACCATTATTATAATAATCACCAATTACTATTGACAATTACCCGTATTGGCCATTATTATATACAGAGGCGGAGCCAGGATTTCAAGTTAGTGGGTTCTAAATTTTTTAAAAGAACAACGATCTTAATCTAAAGTAACAATCATCAAATTAATGAACAAATACAAGTATCTAATTCACTAAAAACGACAAATTACTTAAACATTATATAAATGTAAGTATTATCATTACAACTGCACTTGACGAGGTGTCATATTTTAAAAACGATCAATGATCACATTATTAGGTACACTTTCAAATAATTCATCTTCTATATAGCAAACTAAACAATCATTAAAAAATCATCACCAATTCTGCTTCGCAAGTCATTTTTAATGAACTTCATTGAGAAAAAGCTCTTTACGCCATAAGGAATATCAAGCTCCACTATTGCAGTAGCCACAAGTAATATCAAGCTTAACTTCACAAGAACCCTAACTTTTGGAGAAAAAAATTGAGTTGAACTTTTTGAATGTGAGTAGAAATCAATAATCAGATATTATTTTAGAGTACGACACAAATACTATTTCCCCCCCCCCCCCCTTTTTTTTTAATCATTTACCAAGTTTTTGTTTATACAACCCACACATGTTTTTAATTAATCCTTTATCGATTTTTTTTTAAAGTTTTTTATTAAGATACTATTTCCTTACCCCTTTTCTATTTTTGTTTTAAAAAAATCATATAAACAAATCTTTAGAAAATTCATCTTCTATATAGCAAACTAAACAATCATTAAAAAATCATCACCAATTCTGCTTCGCAAGTCATTTTTAATGAACTTCATTGAGAAAAAGCTCTTTATGCCACAAGGAATATCAAGCTCCACTGTTGCAGTAGCCACAAGTAATATCAAGCTTAACTTCACAAGAACCCTAACTTTTGGAGAAAAAAAATTGAGTTAAACTTTTTGAATGAGTAGAAATCAATAGTCAGGTATTATTTTAGAGTACGACACAAATACTATTTTTCCTTTTTTTTTTTTTTTTTTTTTTTTTTTTAATCATATACCAAGTTTTTGTTTATACAACCCACACGTGTTTTTAATTAATCCTTTATCGATTTTTTTTTTTAAAGTTTTTTATTAAGATACTATTTCCTTACCCCTTTTCTATTTTTTTTTTTTTTAAAAAATCATATAAACAAATGTTTAGAAAATTAATCCCAGAAAACAGTGTGCGGGTTTCGAACCCACGTTCTACAGGCTTGAAGAATTTCGCTGAGTGCGCAACAACTACTGCGCCAATTGCTTCACTTTATTTATGGATTCGTAGGAAATATATATATACATTGTACTTCATATTTTAATACAAATATAAGATCTACGGAAAAGTCAGTGGATTCGTTCGAACCCCCGGATACAGTAGCTCCGCCCTGATTATATATTGTCAATTATCACTATCATTCACTACTACTATTATTATATGTCCTCCACCATAATTATATATCACCCCACCATCAACTACGTAACCATTACCATTAATCACTATTGTTAGTCACCATCACCATTAACTATTCTATATATCCGTAATCATCACCATCAATGGACACCACCACCAATCACCACCCATAGCCGCACCTCTGATAACCACTATTAGTCATCACCACCATCAGCTACCATCTAACTTTTTTGAAAATATGTTATTGATGTGATATTAGATTAATTAGTATTTTTTATTTGAATTTTACATAAAACGTCCTCTTCAATATTTCGACAAAGTCTTCTTCTCCATTCCAAAAAATGCAATTATTATTTTGACAACTTGTAACTGATCAAGAATCCTCTTTGTTGATCCTAATTCTTTGGTAAATTAAATTGCACAAACTATCATAAGGAAATAAAAAATTAATGATCATACATGTTGGGATCTGAAAAATTATATATATAAAAAAGGAGATACACAAAGGTTGACTTTTTCATCAATAATCTATTTGAAGGTTTGACGTTGAATAAGTCATGCTAAGTTTATAATAATTAATAATTTATATAAACGCGGATTTTCATGTACTTAGTATCGAGAATGACTTCTAATGAACCCCTTAATTTTTAATTAAATAAAATATTTGATTAGTAATGAAACAATAGAAATGAAAGGAAGAAGAAGAAGTTACTTATGAGATCTAGCACGTGAAATGCAACATGCTTTCTTCTGCATCAAATTCTTCATTTGATGATCCCCATGCATATATGTGTTGAAAAAGTGTAATATGTGCACATGTGATTTTCCATTTTTACCCCTATCTTAATCATGAAAGACCTTTCGATAAGTGAGAGTTGCTTGGATGGTAGACATCTGTCATTTTCAATCTTAAGATTTGCTCGGATAGTAGACACCTGTCATTTTCAATCTTAAGATTGTGAATTCGCTGATAAAGTGAAAAAGGTAAAAGTTTTAAGGAGGGATTGAAAAAAATTGAAGATGGTCTAACTATAGCTCCTTCTCTTTAATGGACAAGTAATTCTTTTGTCTCAATTTATGTGACATTATTTGATTAATACAAAGTTTATGAAATAAGAAAAACTTTTGTTATGTTTACTAAATTATCCTTATTATAAAATCACTTTAATACTTTTAATTAGTTTATTTTTCTTCACAATAAAATATCAAGCAGGATTAATTAGTTGTCACATAAAAAAAAATGGAGAATGGTGTCACTAAATAATTGTCAAATAAAAAATGTGACTTTTTTTTGGGATGACTTAAAAGAGAAAAAAAATACCACATAAATTAGGATAGAGAAATATAATTTTACCAAATTAAATATGGAATAGTAAAAATAAAAATAACAAATTTCACTTAACCTAATTACTTTTTAGGTTTAAGAAATACTCTAAGCAATACCTAATTAATCACCTTTTGAAAGAGGTGAAAAATCACTTAGACATTTAAGTTAGTAGTCAAAATAAGTTAATCATTGCCGAAAGATTTTCCTCCACAAGGTAGGGGTAAAATTTATATACATTTTATTCTTTCTAATGATGTATAAAATGACACTTGATATGTAGTTATTGTACAGTCTAAAATTTTAATTACATTTTATTCTTTCTAATGATGTATAAAATGACACTTGATATGTAGTTATTGTACAGTCTAAAATTTTAAGAGGTAAGAAATGACATGAACTAATATTTCATTCGTTCACTTTTAATTGTCATGAATTCATTTTTTAGAGCCAAACGAAAAAACTTTAATTATATTTTACTGTATTTTTCATCATGTTGATATGAATAAAATTGTAATGTATAGTATTTTTCCTAGAGATTTTGAATATATAAATTTTTGATTTAAAATATCAAATTAATGTAATCTAATTTAATTTTTAAAGTAATCAAATTAATTTTTAAAAAACGCAATAAAATAATTAAAAGTGAACCGAGGGAGTAATATTGTACATTTCTAACACTGAAAAAAATCTCAATAGTATTACATAAAAAGAATAAAACTCAAGTTCTAAGGCGGCTAAATAAAAACGCACAGATTTTGTAGAGAGATATAGGATGATCACTTGCACGCTAAACTACAAAACAATTAATTATACATTGCTAAAATTAGTATTTCTTTTGTCCACTTTTAATTATCATGTAGCGCTTTTTAAAAATTAATTTGACTAATTTTTAAAGTTAAATTAGATCATAATAATTTGATATTTTAAACAAAAAATTTAAATATTCAAAAACTATACAAAAATTACTATAAATTTCATTTTTTTGTATATCAATATGATGAAAATACATCGTAAAATGTTAATTAAAATTTTTATCATTTGACTTTAAAAAAGGAAATTATGACAATTAAAAGTGGACGGAGATAATAGTAATAATCATGATTAATGTCAATAAACAAGTGTCCATCTAATTAGGTAAAGTCATCATTGTTCTAATCATGATAATGTACAAGTTTTAAATTATATATGGTGTGAAATTAGTGGGCTCATAAATTTACTTTTATGATAAGGTAATACACCTGTATCATATTACTAGTTCATTTTTTATATATATATTTCTTAAGAGAATCATAAATAAGGAAAATATTTTACTAATTTACCTTCCAAGTCTTTTTAATATACTTTATTTATATACCTTTTTCATTAATATCAAAATTAACAATGAAGATTTTTTTTTTTTTGATATTTTAATATTTATACTTTTAAAAAATGAATTTTAAGTGCAAATTGAGAAAATTTTAATCAAGTTTATCTCAATTTTATAAATTGACAAGTAATTTAAGATAAATATTTATAATAATATGGACAAGTACTATTAAGTTATTATAGTGCTTATCTATCCTATACTAGTTAAGTTATTCAATGCCAATTAATTTGTCTGATTAATGTTTGAAGAGCTTAAACATAAGTGCTAAACTCTAAAGTAGTGTTCCTCTCTTATTTTATTTATCCATTATATCAAAAAATTATTTTTTATTTTTTATTTTTAATGAATCAAGAGAATATTAGTTTCTTATAATTTTATTAAGTACTAAAATAGTTTAAAAGAACAAATAAAATAATTAAGTTTAGTAAAAATTATGTTGAATCGGGTCTTAACCCGTTGTATAATCCGTTACCTAACCCGTTTTGAGCCAAGCAAATTCAGGTTGCATCGTGTCTTATTTCGATTGTTGTCTTAACCCATTATGACCCCCTCCAAATTTAACTCAACCCGCTCAATTGTCACCCTTAAATAGTATCTATACTAGACTAGTTGAAGGAGAGTAGGAAAGCTAGAATGACGACTATTTTAGTAATTAAAAAGCTTATTAATTTCTTCACCAACCCTATATGTAAAAATTAATTTTGTAGGCCATAAGGTAGGGTGAAACTTTGAATTATATCAATGACTACAAGGTCTTAATTAATTATTCTTTAGGACAAATTAAACAGTAGAAGTAGAGTTCACTTAAATTACTATACAATTAAGGAGACATACAATGTCAATACATATTGAGGTATATATTTTACAAGAGAATAATGAATATTTATATAGACCCTCAAACTACCTCTATTTTCCTTTAATATATAGTTGTGTTTGAAAATTAGGTATATCCTTAAACTCTTGCATTGATCTTCACCATCAATTTTAATTTAGACGATTGTTGGTTCCACCTTATTATACGTAGTTGTTATTTATTAAAACAATTTATCGTTTTTGTTAATATTACATGCATTTCATCTAATATTTGTATTTCGTTTGAAGTACACATTAATTTAGATTCATTCTATATAGGTCTCATGCGATATTAAAACGCTCCCTATTAGAATTACTGAAGCTGAAATCCCTTACCTCTATTTAAGAATAGGAAAATTGTATTTCTCCAAGGACAACCTAAGTGGTAGTTTGTCGGAATTCATCTTCTCTTTTTTGAAGTTCTTTTTTTCTCCAGAAAAATCATAATAAAACCTTATATTTAGATTAAAAATATAACATAGGTATATTTAAACTATATCTTATACTACATAGATATATCTAACCCTTTTCCGAATATTAAAACGTCGTCTTTACCTAATTTTGTAAAATGAAAAAAATATAAGAAAGGAAAAAGGAATAGTGGCAAGTTGGTCAATGAGAGGGTTAAATAATGAGAAAAGGGTAATGACAACTAGAGTAGTTTTGACTATGAACATAAATCACGGTCATAAATTCATAATGACCCAATTAGGAAGTGACACATGAGTTATTAGCAACCATTTAAGAAAACGTATAAACACGTACAACTAATAATCCGCCTATGAAACAGTGAATTAATACACTCATATCTTTTCTTGTAAAAAAATTAAACAATATAGTGAAGTGAAGGGCCTCTTTTGTGAATTCACATTATCACATGGGGTTTTTGTGGGAGGGGGGGGGGGGGGGAGGGGGAGGGCATAATAATATATACTCTTTCTTGAACCTAACGGTTCGCAAAACTCAAACCGCCCACGATATGTTTACACCCTTTCTACTCTACACATGACGACCTTTCTTCCCAACTCTCACCCTTGTCGTAATGCCGATTCAAAATTTGAAATTTATGAAATTTTATAGTAATTTCATAGTTCATATACAATAATTGAGTATACACTACATAGTTAAATGTGTATGTACATATATTCAATGAATTTTAGAAGCTATTGAATGAACGTCATTTCGTTATTTTAAAACTAAATTTGCTTTTGCACCTTAGCTTCAACGGATTCAGAATTTTTAAGTTGATGACTTCGGCTATGAAGCTTCTTAACACTCCGCTTATTATATATTTTTAAACATTTTAGTGATTTTTTATAAAATATTTGACGCCTTGCGTTAAAATATTGAGTTCAAATGAATTCATCAATAGCTAGATTCATGACTTTCCGTCGCCAAAACACTTCACAAATCCCACGTACATGTAGGGGTCACCCTTCATAATCCTCGGAGCCATACCCTACTACCTCCCTTTCCCCCACCCAAGATGCCTACCTATACCTAAATTACTAAATTGTTTTTTTGTTGGCTCAGAAGTTTCATATAGCATCCAATTTGGTCCTAAAATTCATGTCTTATCAATTTCTAGTGGTCTTTGTTATTATGGTGGATATCTTTTTATTTCCTTCAATTTTGTGTTAAAATAATCTTTCCCTTCCAACTTAACTTTTAGACTATAGACGTTCTTTTTTCTATATGCAATTTAATCAACAATCAATAGATTTATATAGGTGTTCTACTGTTATCGATAAGTATAAAATTTTATAAACAAAGCTAATATTTAAATAACTATTATAAACAAATTACTATAACGATTCCATATTATATAACACAATTCAAATATAATATTATGGCATCCCTTAAAAAAATTCTCTTTTATTGAAATATATTCATATGACACTAATTTTTTCATTTTTTCATTTTTTGAAATATATTCTAGTTGAATTTCATTTATGGAGGAGGTCACTAATTTTAATGTCCACCACTTCTATATATATTATTATTGACAAATGATTAATGAGGCCTCAAAAATATAATCACATTTATAGGAAGATTCGAATTGGTAACAAAAAAAACGACTCAACTATAAAATTTCAACTTTTGTGATTATACTTCTTATATAATTTTATTTTCACTCCTTTTCAACAAAGTGGTGTCTCGTAACAACAGCTTCCCCTGAGGTGGCTCTACCCTTTCTTGTTGCCACCCTAAAAAAATTGTATGCAACTAGCATTATATTTGTACCCATGATAACCTAAAAGATATCATCAAGACAAATTGAGAAGTGTGCAAGTTGGACAGAAACTCAAACATGATGGACTAAATTGTATCTTAAACCAAACTTCAAGGACCAAGTAGTGCAATTTACTCTATATCTAAAATCTATATATAATCCCACCATGCACCCCCTATAGTGAATCCCACATACTCTCCCTCTCTCCAAATCTAACTTCTTTCTAGTCTTCAAAGTGTAATATATATATTTATTTATTTAATCACAAAAACATGTTACCATACCATCCAAGGCCAATGATCATGATGGAAAGGACAAGAAAGTCCAATATTGAACAAGCACCAAATTGTCCTAGGTGTGCCTCTACCAACACAAAATTTTGTTACTACAACAACTATAGCTTGTCACAACCTAGGTATTTTTGCAAAGCTTGTCGTAGATATTGGACTAAAGGTGGTTCTCTTCGAAATGTCCCCGTTGGTGGTGGTTGTCGGAAAAGTCGACGTTCAAGATCTACACGAAAAGACAATAATACCCTTCAAACATCGAGCCCCGCCCTCGAAGGCGCTCCCGGAGCTCATGACATTGATCTAGCTGATGTTTTCGCTAAGTATTTGAACCAAGGAACAAATAATGATCATGATGATAATATTATTATTCAAGAATCTCATGATTATTCTTCTATTGGAGCAAGCTTATCTAATTCTCCTTCATCAGATAGCTTGGTTAATAATCCAACTTCTTTTGAGAATGAAAGTTTGTTGGATAATTTCCAAGATTACCCTTGTGGTAATTTTCTTCAAGAGGAGCAAGGGGGTCAAATTAATCAAGATTTTCTTGATTTTAACACTAGCTTTCTTGAAATGCAAGCTATACTTGGACAAGAGGAGGATCAATTTGATCATTATAACACAAGTAATTTTGAGTGGCAACCAATGATGCAATTTCAAGATTTTGGATCAATTTTAGAACTAGATGATCATCAACTCATGAAGAATTCAACAACAAACTTAGCAAGCCATGACAATAACAACAACAACTATAGTTCATTTGATCTATCCAACTATATATGAAATTTACTTAAGGTGCAAAGGGTATCTTCTTTATTTTATATTTTTTTGATTTGGTGGGGGTGGGGTGGGGGGTCTAAACTTATTCTTACTTGAAAAATGACAGTTAACTGTCACATTGTTATTTGAAAGAGACTTGTGAGAAATACAGGATGAATATAATAAAAAATATATACACACAAAAATGAAAAGAAAAAAAATGTATTGTGCACTTTTTTTTCCACTTATTTTGTTGTAACCTGCATTAAATACTTGGGCAGGAGTGGTATGTTGTAACTTCTTAAAGTCAACAATAGTTCACAATCAAGCAATTATGGCACATGGACTATTTTGGCATAAATACATACAGTAATTAAAGGGGTAGGGTCAGGGATCGATGTATAAGTATATATAACCTATAACAATATAATGCATATGAAATGTGTGTTTATTTATGCATAAGCTTCATACAAAACTGTTTGTCCACATTATTAATTAAATTTCAACATGAAATATATCAGCATAATAAGTAATATAAATGTTTTTCATGGTTGGCCACATAATTTGGTAGGGTTTGGTATAGGTCGTATTAACAATTAGGGATAGTTATGGTTCTAAACATTTTGGATAATAAGCTTGCAAAATGTAAAACTTGTGTATGCTTTTACTAAGCTAGAGTTGGGTAATAAATTCTCAAATATTTTTCACAAATTATTTTTGTATGAAGTTTTATCACGTGTTTGGTCATAATATTTGAAAAAAGTATTTGACTTTTTAAAGAAATATGATTTATACTCGTCAGTTTTAAAACCAAGAAAATTTGGGCTTATACACACGAAAAATCAAGAAAGTCGCCTAATTTTCTAAAAATTGGCTCGTAAATGCGAAAGTATTCCTTGAAAAACGGTGGGACTATACATAATGATTCCTAACTCATTACGGAGGTCCTCTTAATGTTTTTTCAGAAAATTTTTTAGGTGCTCCAAGGCGACAGATGCATAAGCTAATATACACGAAAAACCAAGAAAGTCGCGTAATTTTTAAAAGTTGGCTCGTAAATGCAAAAATATGTCATAAAAAATGGCATGGCACCAAATCCATGGGTTAATACATATAAAATCGAGGAATTTGGATAATTCCTAAAAAATGTCTGTAAATGCAGTGCAAGCGTTAAAAAAATGGTGTGAGTATACGTGGTGGTTCCCCAACTCATTACGGAGGTCCTCATAAAGTTTTTTGAGAAAAATATTTTGGCTGCTCGGGACGCCAGATCCAAGGGTTAATACACACGAAAAATTGAGGAATTTAGGTAATTCCTAAAAAAGGGTCTGCAAATGCCAAAACGGGCGAAAAAAATTGTGTGAGTATACTTGGTGGTTTCCCAACTCATTACGGAGGTCCTCATAACGTTTCTTGAGAAATTTTTTTTGTGCTCCAGGGCACCAAATTGATGGGCTAATACATATAAAAATTAAAGAATTTGGGTAATTCTTAAAAAAAGGTCTGTAAATGCGGAAACAGGCATTAAAAAAATGGTGTGAGTGTACGTGATGGTTCCCCAATTTATTACGAAGATCCTCATAAAGTTTTTTTGAGAAATTTATTTTTAGTGCTCTGGGCCGCCAGATCTATTGGCTAATATACACAAAAATCAAGAAATTTGGGTAATTCATAATAAAATGATCTGTAAATGCTGAAATGGACATTAAAAAAATGGTGTGAATATACATGGTGGTTCCCCAACTCATTACGGAGGTCCTCGTAAAGTTTTTTTGAGAAATTTATTTTGAGTGCTCTGGGCTACCAGATCTATTGGCTAATACATATGAAAATCAAGAAATTTGGTAATTCCTAATAAAATGATCTGTAAATGCTGAAACGGACGTTAAAATATGGTGTGAGTATACATGGTGGTTCCCCAACTCATTACGGAGGTCCTCATAAAATTTTTTGAGGAAAAAATTTTGGGTGCTCCGAGGCGCCAGATTCATGGGCTAATACACACGAAAAATCAAGAAATTTGGGTAATTTCTAGAAAGGGTCTAAGGCATTAAGAAAATGGTGTGAGTATACGTGGTGATTTCCCTACTCATTACAGAGGTCCTCATAAAGTTTTTTGACAAAAAAAATTTGGGTGCTGCAGGCGTCAGATCCATGGGCATTACATACGAAAAATTAAGAAATTTAGGTAATTTCTAAAAAGGGTCTAAGGCGTTAAGAAAATGGTGTGAGTATACGTAGTGGTTCTCCTACTCATTACAGAGGTCCTCATAAAGTTTTTTGACAAAAAAAATTTGGGTGCTGCGGGCGTCAGATCCATGGGCTAATACACGAAAAATTAAGGAATTTGGGTAATTCCTAAAAAAAGGTCTAAATACGAAAACATGCATTAAAAAATTAGTGTGAGTATATCCGGTGGTTCTCCGACTCATTATGGAGGTCCTCATAATGTGTTTTCAGAAAAAAAAATTGGGTGCTCCGAAGCGCCAAATGGCGCCAAATTCATAAGCTATTAACATACGAAAAATTGAATAATTTGGGTAATTCCTTAAAAAGGGTATGTGAATGTGGAAACGGGCGTTAAAAAATGATGTGAGTATACGTGGTGGTTGTCCAACTCATTACAGAAGTATTCATAAAATTTTTTGAGAAAAAAATTTAGGGTGCTCCGGGCGCTAGATCCATGGCTAATACACACGAAATATTGAGGAATTTGAAAATTCCAAAAAGAGGGTCTATGAATGAGAAAACGGACTTTAAAAAAATGGAATGAGTATACGTGGTGTTTTCCAAACTTATTATAAAGGTCCTCTTAACGTTTTTTGAGAAATTTTTTTAAGGTGCTTCGGGGTGCCAAATCCATGGGCTAATACATACGAAAAATCAAGAAATTTGGGTAATTTCTAGAAAAGGGTTTGTAAATGCAAAAATGGGTGTTAAAAAATGGTATGAGTATACTTGGGGGTTCCCCAATTCATTACAGAGGTCCTCATAAAATTGTTTCTTGAAATTTTTTTATGAGGAACTTTGTAATGAGTTGGGGAAAACATTACTTATAGTCCCACCATTTTAAGGAATATTTTCACATTTACGATCCAACATGTAGTAATTAACTGATTTTCTTTATTTTTCGTGTGTATCAGCTCATGGATCTGGCGCCTTGGACCACCTAAAAAGGTTTTCTGAAAAAACTTTGTGAGGACCTCTGTAATGAGTTGGGGAAGCATCATTTGTAGTCCACCATTTTAAGGCATATTTTTAGATTTATGAGCCAAATTTTAGGAATTACGTGACTTTCTTGGTTTTTCATGTGTATTAACTCATGGATCTGGCGCCTTCGAGCACCTTAATTTTTTTTCTAAAAAAACTTTATGTGGACCTCCGTAATGAATTGAGGAAGCATTACCTATAGTCCCACCATTTTAATGAATATTTTTGTATTTATGAGTCAACTTTTAGGAATTACCAGAGTTTTTTAGATTTTCGTGTGTATTATCTTATGGATCTAGCGCCTTGGAGAACCCAATTTTTTTCTGAAAAACTTTACGAGGACCTCCGTAATGAGTTAGAAAAGAATTATCTATAGTCCCACCATTTAAGACATATTTTTGCATTTATGAGCGAACTTTAGGAATTACGTGACTTTCTTGGGTTTTCATGTGTATTAGCACATGAATCTAGCGCCTTGGAGCACCCAATTTTTTTTTTTCTGAAAAAAATCTATGAGGACCTCTGTAATGAGTTGAGGAAGCATTACTTATAGTCTCACCATATTTTAAGGCATATTTTAATATTTACGAGCCAACTCATAGGAATTAGACGAATTTTTATTTTTTTAGTGTGTAAAGCCCATAGATCTGGCAAATTGGAGCACCCAATAATTCTTTCTAAATAAACTTCATGAGAACCTCCGTAATGAGGGGGAAGCAGTATCTATAGTCCCACTATTTTTAAGACATATTTTTATATTTACGAGCCAACTTTTAAGAATTGTGCGACTTTCTTATTTTTTCGTGTGTATTAGCTCATGGATCTAGTGCTTTGAAGCATTCATAAATTTTTTCAGAAAAAACATTATGAAGACCTCAGTAATAAGTTGGGAAAGCATTACCTATAGCCCCACCATTTTTAAGGCATATTTTTGCATTTACGAGCTAACTCATAAGAATTATGTAGAGTTTCTTGATTTTTCGTGTGTATTAGCCCATGAATCTGTCGTATTGGAGCACCCAATTTTTTTTTCCAGAAAAACTTTATGGGGACCTCCGCAATTAGTTGGGGAAGCATTAACAATAACCTCACCGTTTTAAGACATATTATCGCATTTATGAGCCAATTTTTAAGAATTGCACGACTTTCTTTGTTTTTCGTCTGTATTAGTTCATGAATCTGGAGCCTTGGAGAACCCAAAAAGTTTTCGAAAAATAATTTATGAGGACCTCATAATGAATTGTGAAAGCATTAACATATTTTCACATTTACGAGCCAACTTTTAGAAATTATGCGAGTTTTTTTATTTTTTCGTGTGTATTATCCCATAGATCTAACGCCTTGGAGCACCCAAAAATTTAACTAAAAATCGTTGGTGTACATTGGTCCGAAGGGGCTAACATCCACATTTTAAAGATTAAATGAGGTCAGGAACGAGAAATACCAAATTTCTTGTTTTACGTGTATAATAATCCATAGATTTTGGGTGATATGTGATCCCGATGGATTTTTGGCCGAAATATTTTGTGGGCGTGTGTAACGACCTTATTAATGGCATGTGTTGATTCAGAGGGGCAAACGTCCTCTTTTTCAAGTTCAAAAAAGGCTTGAAAGGGGAAATAGAAAATTTCTCGTTTTACGTATGATATAGTCCATCGATTTTGGGTGATATGTGATCCCAACGAATTTTTTACCAAAATATTTTATGGGCATCCGTAACGATCATATTTATGACATGTGTTGGTTTGGAGTGGCAAATGTCCGCATTTTTGAGTTCAAACGAGGCACATAATGGGAATATCAAATTTCTCGTTTTAAATGTGCTATACTTAATGAATTTTGAGTGATATGTGATCCCAATGAGTTTTTGGCTAAAAATTTTTGTGTGCGTTCGTGACCACCTTATTAATGGCGTGAGTTGGTCCAATGGGCAAATATTTGTATTTTCAAGTTCTAACGAGACCCCTAAATGGGAAATCCAAATTTTCCCGTTTTACGTGTGCTAGTCCATGAATTTTGGGTGATATGTGTTCCCGATGGATTTTTGGCCAAAATATTTTCTTGTTGTCCATGACAACCTTATTAATGACGTGCATTGGTCCGAAGGGGTAAATGTATGCATTTTAAAGTTCAAACGAGGCCCAGAACGTGAAATGCCAAATTTTCTATTTTCAATATGCTATAGTCCATAGATTTTAGGTGATATGTGATCCCAATGGATTTTTGGCCAAAATTTTATGTGGGCGCCAATGGCGACCTTATTAATGATGTGCGTTGGTTTATAGTGGCAAATATCCACATTTTCAAGTTCTAACGAGGCTCGGATAAGAAATACCAAATTTCCCATTTTACGTGTGCTAGTACATGAATTTTGGGTGATATGTGATTTCGATGGATTTTTGGCCAAAATTTTTTGTGGGCATCCGTGACGACCTTATTAATGGCGTGCATTGGTCCATAGGGGAAAATGTCCACATTTTCAAGTTCAAAACAGGCCCTTAGAATGAAAAATACTAAATTTTCTATTTTTACGTGTTCTATAGTTCATGTATTATGGGTGATATGTGATACCAATGGGTTTTTGACCGAATGTTTTTATGGGTGTCTGAGATAACCTTATTAATGGAGTGTGTTTGTACAGAAGTGAAAACATCCACATTTTCAAGTTCAAACGAAGTCTGGAACAGAAAATACCAATTTTTTCATTTTACATGTGTTGTCTATAAATTTTTGGGTGATATGTGATCCTAATGAGTTTTTGGCTAAATGTTTTTGTGGGATTCCGTGACGATATGATTAATAGCATGCATTGGTCCAGAGGGGAAAACATCAGCATTTTTAAGTTCAAAATGAGGCTCGAAATGGGAATACCAAATTTCCTGTTTTATGTATGTTATAGTTAATGAATTTTGGGTGATATGTGATCCAGAAACGTTTTTGGTGGAAATTTTTTATAGACGCCCGTGATGCCCTTATTTATGACGTGTGTTAGTTTGGAGTGGCAAATGTCCGCATTTTTGAGTTCAAACATGGCCTAGAATGAGAAAGACCAATTTTCTCGTTTTACGTGTGCTATAGTCCATAAATTTTGGGTGATATGTGATCCCAATGGTTTTTTGGCTGAATTTTTTTGTGGGCATTTGTGACGACCTTATTAATGGAGTGCGTTAGTCCGAAGGGGAAAACATTTGCATTTTCAAGTTCAAATGAGCCCCGAAATGAGATTTTGGGTAATATATGATCTTGACTAGTTTTGGGCAAAAATTTATTATAGCATCCTAAAGACCTTTTTAATGTTGTGCGTTGGTCTGGATGAACATTCATTTTCAAGTTCAAATAAGGCCTAGAACAAAAAATACCAAATTTTCTGTTGTACGTGTGCTATAGGCCTTGAATTTTGGGTGATATATAATCCTGCCAATTTTTTTTTAGGGAGTTTGTGACTAGCTTATTTATGGAGTGCGTTGGTTTGAAGGAACAAATTTTCACATTTTAAATTTCAAACAAGGCCCGAAAAGGAAAATACCAAATTTCTCTTTTTATGTGTGCTATAGTCCATGAATTTTGGGTGATATGTGATCCTAACGGGTTTTTGGTTGAAATTTTTTGTGGGCATCCATGATGACCTTATTATTGACGTGCGTTAGTTTGGAAGAGCAAACATCCACATTTTCAAGTTCAAATGAGGCTCGGAGCTATATATATCGAATTTCTGATTTATAGTCCATTGATTTTAGGTAATATGTGATTCCAATGCGTTTTTGATCGAAAATTTTACTTGGCGTCTATGATGACCATATTAATGGAGTGCATTGATCATGATGGGCAAATGTCTGCATATTAAAGTTCAAGAGAAATTTGAAACGGAAAATACCAAATTTCTCATTTTAAGTGAGCTATAGTCCATGAATTTTGGATGATATATTATTCTGACGGAGTTTAGGACAAAATTTTTATGGGTGTCCGTGACGACTTTATTACTGGCATGCATTGGTCTGGAGGGGAAAACATCAACATTTTCAAATTCAAACATGGCCCGGTATGGAAATACCAAATTTTCCATTTTATGTGTGCTGTAGTCCATCGATTTTCGGTGATCTCTGATCCTGATGATTTTTTGGACAAAATTTTTATGGGTGTACCTGACGACCTATTAGTGGCTGCGGTGGTTCGGAGGGGCAAATGTCCACATTTTCAAATTTAAAGAAGGTTCGGAATGGGAAATACCATATTTCTCGTTCTACGCGTGCTATAGTCTATGAATTTTGGGTGAAATATGATTTATATGGATTTTTGACCAAAACTTTTTGTGGGCATCTGTGACAACCTTATTAATGGTGTGCTTTGGTTCGGAGGGGCAAACATCAATATTTTCGAGTTCAAATAAGACATAGAACCAGAAATACCAAATTTCTAGTTTTACGTGTGCTATAGTCTATTAATTTTGGGTGATATATGATGCCAACGAATTTTTGGCCGTAGGATTTTGTGAGCATTCATAACGACCTTATTAATGGCGTGTGTTGCTTTAGAGGGGAAAATGCCCACAATTTCAAGTTTAAACGAGGCTGGAACAATAAATATCAAATTTTCTATGTTAAATGTGCTATAGTCCATGTATTCTGAGTGATATATTATCCCGAAGAGTTTTTTGGCTTAATTTTTTTTAGGTGTCTGTGAAGACCTTATTAATGGTGTGCATTGCTCTGGAGGGGTCGTATGTATTTTCAAGTTCAAATGAGGCTCAGAACGAAAAAAATAACAAATTTTCATTTCCACTTCAGCTATAATCCATGGACTTGGGGTGATATGTTATAACACCCCAGAAATTTTTCCGAACTGAGACTCAAACTATCCTTCGTTATGAGTAGGATTTTACTAATGAATTTAAAATTTCTTATGTATTAAGGTCAGGTTATTAAATGTAGCACCTTGAGTTTCGAAAAAAGAACTAAATTGGAAATAGCAAACTCTGAAATTTTGCATGTTAAGCTAAGTATGAGTTTTGGGTCGACTTCAAACGACTATAACTTTCAGTACAGGATGAGTTAGATGGACTACAATGTACCCAACGAAAGGTCTTTGAATTATCTTTCCAACGCCGCCAAGTTTGCTATGTTTCGAGTTTGGATGGGTGAGATATTCTCTTTTGAAGTCAGGCAATCCAGTTAAGGAAAGTTACCCGAAAATAATAAGGGGTATTTTGGTCTTTTCCTTACCCAATCATATTTAATTCATTTTTAGTAATTGTTGACACCCAATTTTGACCGACCTTTAACCATTTTTTTTCGGGAAAGCTATTTGATTAAATACGTATTTTAAAACATATTTCAAAATGCAAGTTTTAATTAATTTTGTTTAAAATTAATATGTTTAGTATGCATGATTCTTTCACTATTTACGTGTGTTTGCTAGTATGCTAATAATTAAATTTAAGAGGCCAATATGAAAACTTTATGTGCTAAGTGTTGTCCAATATGTTTTGCTTGGTGTCTAGGCGGGCCTGTTAGGGTTTTATTTGTCTAAAACCAATCCAATAGTAGTCCAATGCCTCTTGGACATTAAACGGGGGCGTTAGGCACCTTTTAGGACGTAGAGCATGCGGTGGTAGGGTAGGGGTAGTTTAGACTCTATGGATATGATGACATCGACTCGGGTTTAAAACGACAAACTTTGGTTTTGTCAGTCCCTATACGGAAGCCTATCAAAAAATATAAAGAATGAAAGTCGAGTGCTGATCCATAAAGTTCTTCAGAGTCTCCCTTCCCTTTTAGCCCTTCTACATGTTTAATTATAATTATTTGGGGTAGTTTAATGTAAAAAAAATAAAATCTGATTACCTATTTATTTGTGCAATTTCTGTCTCCTCGCTTATTTCTTTATTAATTGTTTAATATTTATTATCACCTAGTCTTGCATGCAATTAATTAAATAATATTAATCTTAATTGTTTATTTATCGTTATCACCTAGCAAACATGTCTAAATTAATTAAATAATAATGAAGTGACCTTATTTGCTATCTGTAACCCCACATATTGCATGAGATACGGTCGGGACCCACATTTGTGGACCTCGAGGGATGCCTAACACCTTCCCCTCTAGGTAATTTGAACCCTTACCCGATCTCTGGTTCGTTGACCTTAATTAGGTTTAGTTAGGTTAGATAGGTACCCTAACACACCTTAACTCGTTAGGTGGCGACTCTTCATTCTTCCTAAACCCGAAAGAGTTATTAGGTCGTGCACCAAAACCCGTTTTAAGAGAAATGGGGCGCGACAAAATGACAACTCCACCGGGGATTTTAGGTTCTAACCATTACGTGTCTTGTGCTTATGTGGGGTTTATTTTATTTGGTCATTTATTTATTTATTTGTTTGTTATAGTTAAGTACTTTAATGCTTACATGTTTTATATCTATTTATTTATGTATTTATTTATTTATTTATTTATCGCTTTCGTTAAAACTGTCATTCTGTTCGTACTTCTCCCAATTGGGACCCTCTTCCTTCTTTTATTTTGTTACTGTGATGTCGTGCCTTTGCACCTCTCACAACTACTCCAATTCTTTTCAAACACCTAATTATAGAGAGTCGGCATATGCGTGGACGGAACAGATAGTTTTACTATCGGGAAACCATGAGCCTTCTCGCATAGAATTCCTTTCTAGTCCGTGTCAAGCCAACTCTTAGAAGTCTAATTAGGTCATACAAGCTGAATAAGCCCTAGGCGGTTTGACCCTTGGTGTCAATCCGCGTTATTAGTAGCCACCCTATTGTCTAAAGGGCCCCAACACCCTTTAGACAAATTGCATATTTATGTGTTAATGTGATCACAATTATTAAATTAAGCCAAACTTTGCCAAAATGGAGTTTAGAATTTGTCTGTTATTTTATTTGCAGAGTCATGACATTCCTAAACCTGCAAATGATCGTAGAGGTAAACTACAAGCTAAAAAACTGGTGGATTAATCTCTAGAGAGATTTTGAAAGAGAGACTCGTCAGTTGTTTGGTGGTCTTACCTACCTCAAACATGCGGTTACGCAACATATTGAAGATCGGGCAGGAAGTCATTCCCTATACAAGAAATCAATTGGCGACAAACTCTTGGAATCGATACCTTCAAGATTTTGAGAACTTAGGATGATTTTCCATATGTTACCCCTTTTTCCCTTAGTTTTTCAATTATGTTTTTCAATTATGATGTATTGTTCGAATTTTATAATAAATAAAGTTTGTTCATTTTCTCTAAGCTAAACTCCAATTTGCAAATAAGGCTTAAATTAATTATTGTGCATCACTTATATGTCGTCCTACGCCTACGTCTAGCTTAACGAGGCTCCTTGCATTTAGGGTGTTTATTTTATAACAATGTGTTTGATATATCAATTTATGCAACATTCTAACTTGATTTTTTTTTTGCTTTTGCTTTTGTTTTTACCCTTTCCCAATGGTTGATCTGTAGACCATGGTTTACCATACACGATCAAAGGGCGCTCTTCCTTCTCTTCCAACTGAGAATCCCAAAGGAAAGAGGAAAGTGACTAATGAGAAAGTTATGGGTAAGACTATCGAAAAGAAGCATCCTCCGAGCAAGTCGACCCCAAGTTTAGAACAGAAAATAAAGGATTTAGAAGAAGTGATGTATGGTATGCGCGAGTGGGCCAAGCTGTTACTCTCTTCCAATCCCACTCTGAAGACAAACATAGATAAGCAGCTTGTCACAAGCCAAGCCACTTTCCAAAAGGATCCTTTACCAATTCAACCTACTCCTCGTCCTCAAAACCAACCCAGCTCCATTAATATGCCTCAAAGGAACACTAACATTCCAAATTACCAATATCCTCTTCAACATCTTCCTCATGTCTCTAGCCCTCTATATCTCACTCCGCGCTTGCAGAATCCCATCATGCAAGCTCCTCAATATGAAACTCCCCTGCACCAAGTTCCTTGGCTTCACGCGCCTCTCATACCATTTCAAATGCATCCATATCAAATGTCTCCATCCCATAAGCATCCTCTACCATATCAACAACCAGCATATCCTGTCCACAATGTCAAATTACTTACTCAACCTCATATTCGCAAAAACCTATTCAATGTTGTGCAGAAGCCCATTAAAGTTTACGCTTCTTTAGCTAATCATTTGACCAACTCTATAAAAGGTTTAAAATGGCTGGCTATGTGACACTTATCCCTGCCAAAAATCCAGATACTCAATCCAAGGGGTATAACTCAAACGAGATTTGTGACTATCATTCATGGATGAAAGGACATACTACTGAAACATGTCGTGCTCTAAGAGGCAAGATTCAACAACTGATTGAGGATAAAAGCATACACTAGATAGACCTTGTGCCAAAGGAATCCCAACAGTGAACGTGATGAAAGTTTACTTAAACCAGTCTCCAAATAATGCTTCCGCCATTTAAGTTCAAGTTTTCTACATCTCGACAAGGAAAGTACCTATGTCACCATATGGGCAATAAAGTTGATCACAATCTATCATTTCAGTATTGCTTAAAAACGCTCAGTTTAATGTCTTATGCTCTTGTAATTTGGAACTACGTCAGACCTGATTCTCATTTGAGAGGGGATACGTAGGCGCTCCTATGAAGTTCGGTCTTATCATAATAAAAATTTCATCTTCCCCCTTGACTGTGTAATTGGGGCAGAAATTTTGAAAGTCTCAAACTTTCATCAGAGGGACATTTTTGACAAGTGATGATACTGGGGCAGATTTTTTGAGAGGAACTCAAAAATTCATAGAAATCAAACTATAATCTACAACAAAAATTATGATAACAGAAGTTCTACACTGGGGGACATTTTGGCAGACGTCAAAGGGGCATACTGCGCCAAATCAGCGATACAGATCAACCTCCCATTTTAACTATTTTTCTTTGAATGTAGAAAAGACAAGTACACACACAAGGAAAACCTCCAACACCACTTTAAGGATCACTGCGCCGCTATATCTGACAAATTGGCAATCAGTGGCCTTCCATCCTTCCGATAGGAAAAATGATCAAACTACATTATTCAGAGTTCGAAAATTGCCAACAAATGGCATACTGTCGTTCCAACAAGGACGGGAGCTGAAGCCATATTTTTCCTAGTGCAAAGTCTCCAACAAACTGCACTCGACCCTTCTAACAAGGCAAATGTCCAAGCTACTTTGTGCCTTCAAATCAATTATTATATTGTGCTCGAGGATTGCATATGCTCGAAAATTGCATTGTGTCCGAGAATTGCATTATCATATGTGCCCGATATTCCATTGTGCCTGAGAATTGCATAAGCTCAAGATTGCATTTATGCCTGAAGATTGCATTATGCCTGATAATTGCATTAAGCCCGAGAATTACATTATTGCATGTGCCCGAAAACTGCATCGTGCCCAAGAAATGCATTATTGCATATGCTCGAAGATCGCATTGTGCCCGAGTTGCATGTGGCCGAGATCGTTTTGAGCCCGAGAATTGCATTATTGCATGTGCCCGTGAATTGTATTATGCTAGATAATTGCATTATGCCCGATATTGCATGAGCTTGAAGATTGCATGTGCCCGAATATGTTCAAATTAAGTCGCGAATATCAACAGATGCCTGAATTACAGATGCACTTTCTTTACTCATTAATTATGTTCCTAAGGCGTCATGGTCTAAAGACATCCTTTTCATGGCCTGCAGACATCATATCATGGCCTAAGGATTTACTTTCCGTTTATCATGATCCAAAGGTGTCATAGTCTAAATACATCATTTTCATGGCTCACAGACATATTTTCATGACCTGAGGATATAATTTTTTCGTAGCATGGCCCTTGACATCATAGCCTAAGACATTATTTTCATAGTCTTAAGGCAAAACATCATGGTCGATATGGGAAATTGCATCATGTTTACATTTACAGTTTCTTTAACATGCTCTAATCCTTTTATTACAAGTTATAGATCTGTAGAGACTAATATTTTGCAGATAAGATCAATTGCCCTCTCAGCTACGATTGCCTTGCTATCTATCGCAATGACACCCTTCAGAACATTTTAGGCTCGTTTGCCTTACAATACGACATTAGGCTCGTCCGCCTTACAATACGACATTAGGTTGTCCGCCTTACAATACGACATATTAGGCTTGTCTGCCTTACAATTCAACATATCAGACTCGTCCGCCTTACAATACGACATCAGGCCTGTCCGCTTTACAATACGACATATCAGCTCGTCTACCTTACAATACGACATCAGGCCTGTCCGCTTTACAATACGACATATCAGCTCGTCCGCCTTACAATACAACATCAGGCCCATCCGTCTTACAATACAACATCAGGCCCGTCCGCGTTACAATACGACATTTAGGCTCGTCCGCCTTACAATACGATAGCAGGCGTTCGTCTTACAATATGGCATTTAGGCTCGTCCGCCTTACAGTAGGACATTTAGAGATAAGTTGCAATTCTGCAAAAAGTTAAGCCAAAGTCTATCAAGGGTTGCGCTATGTCTATCAAAGTAGATACGTCTTGCTATCTCATCTTGTCATTATTATTTTCTAGAACTTATATTTTATCATATTGGTTCACACTTTTTGTATTTATAAGCTAACATTTTATCTAGTCGCATTAGAAATTGCAGGTGTGATCAATCGCCATCTCAACTACGATTATCATGTTCACTTGTCTATCGCAACAAATGCCCTATCAAATTCTTTGCTACTCGTATTACAGTTTTTCATTTAACTCTTTGCTACACATATTACCGCTCTTTATTGGATTCGTCGCTCTTAAGTTGGAAGTCTCGCTGTCATGCCTTTCTCGCTACTCTAATCCTATCCATTCAAGCTACTATCATTTCAGTTCGAATATCGTAACGCCTCTTCATTTGCTTTAGGAGTTTCTTTTGCTCCTAAATCTAGAAATACACACGACCTAATTCTCGTATAACCAGAGATATATAAGCGGCTTAATACCAAAGTCTCGGTCGTATCCCTTTCCATTTTTTACTTATTTCAATCGATCCCACCGACATCTATTGTCGGTCGGACCAAAATCGGCTACTAAGTCATCGTTGGTTGCTTGACAATTCATTCTTCATTCCCAAGCAACCAAGGGGCAACTGTTGACACCCAATTTTGACCGACCTTTAACCACTTTTTTTGAAAATGCTATTTGATTAAATACGTATTTTAAAACATATTTCAAAATGTAAATTTTAATTAATTTTGTTTGAAATTAATAAGTTTAGTATGCATGATTCTTTCACTATTTACGTGTGTTTGCTAGTATGCTAATAATTAAACTTAAGAGGCCAATATGAAAACTTTATGTGCTAAGTGTTGTCCAATATGTTTTGCTTGGTGTCTAGGCGGGCCTGTTAGGGTTTTATTTGTCTAAAACCAATCCAATAGTAGTCCAATGCCTCTTGGACATTAAACGGGGGCGTTAGGCACCTTTTAGGAGGTAAAACATGCGGTGGTGGGGGTAGGGGTAGTTTAGGCCCTATGGATATGATGACATCGACTCGGGTTTAAAACGACAAACTTTGGTTTTGTCAGTCCCTATAGGGAGGCCTACCGAAAAATATAAAAAATGAAAGTCGAGTGCTAATCCATAAAGTCCTTCAGAGTCTCCCTTCCCTTTTAGCCCTTCTACATGTTTAATTATAATTATTTGGGGTAGTTTAATGTAAAAAGAATAAAATCTGATTACCTATTTATTTGTGCAATTTCTGTCTCCTCGCTTATTTCTTTATTAATTGTTTAATATTTATTATCACCTAGTCTTGCATGCAATTAATTAAATAATATTAATCTTAATTGTTTATTTATCGTTATCACCTAGCAAGCATGTCTAAGTTAATTAAATAATAATGAAGTGACCTTAGTTGCTATCTGTAACCCCACATATTGCATGAGATACGGCCGGGACCCATATTTGTGGACCTCGAAGGATGCCTAACATCTTCCCCTCTAGGTAATTTGAACCCTTACCCGATCTCTGGTTCGTTGACCTTAGCTAGGTTTAGTTAGGTTAGATAGGTGCCCTAACGCACCTTAACTCGTTAGGTGGCGACTCTTCATTCTCCCTAAACCCAAAAGAGTTGTTAGGTCGTGCACCAAAACCCGTTTTAAGAAAAATGGGGCGCGATAGTAATGTTTTAAGTGTCTAATCCATTAGGTTCAGTTTTATAATCCTAATATACGCCTAGGGTTTTTGCTGAGAGTTCAAGAAGAGAAAAGAAGAGAAAAGAGGAGAAAAGAGGAGAGGATCAAGGCGTTCATCGACGTTCTTGAGTTTGTTTGTGGATTTTAGCCATGCGTTTGATCCCTAAGAGGTATGCAAGTTTCCATAGTGTTGGGTTTATTCACCCACACGCCAATCATTTTATTTTTAATGTTAAATTCGTTCTAGAAAGATGAAGGTTTAATGTTCTTGAATTGTGTTGTTGAAATTGGCTTTCGTTTTTGAGTTAAGATGAGATTGATAAGTTCTTAAGGAAATTGAGTCGATTTTAGAGTTGTGTTTGATTAGATTCTTGGGTACATGTATTGGATATCTGAATCTAAAGAGAAATTGAGAAAAAGAATCGAATTTAGGTGAATTGGGGTTAGAAAATGAGGAAGAAAAAGTCGGAAAAGGAACAGGTATGCGGACTTGTTCCTTTAGTGTGAAAATTTTCTCTTCGCATCGTGGAGAGGTCGCGGACTCCATTGTTTCAAAAATTATTCTGACTAAACATTTTAATTTAGCTCCGCGTCGCGGACTTGCTCCCTAGACATTGTTTTTCAACCGTTTCTCATGTTTAACCATCTAAAAACACTCCTAAACATCACGAGATCTTTCCTATCACAAATTACAACCTTGAATTAATAAATCAAATTCAAGGTAAAGTTGAGAGTCAAGTTTTGAGAGTTCTCTCCATTATTTTTGAAAAAGTCCCTTTGAGTCCTTTGAGGAATCTTCTACAACTTCTAGTAACTTATTTCACGACTCGAGCAAGAGAGTATGAGGATGAGGAGAATGTATTCATTAGTCTACTTTGTCATCATGAGATCTTTCATATCGTGAACCATAATTCTTGAATTCATAATTTACATTCTAGAGAGAGTTAAGAGTAGAGTTAAAGGAAGCCTTTGAGTTCAATTGTGAATCCTTTGAGATCTACCATCAATTTGAGTTAAGTTTTGAGTAAGTAAGTATGAGAATGATAAGAGTTGTATACATAAGTTCCTTATTGATATTTTGACCCTTGTGTCAAGTCGTTCATACCCATAACTTTAGAATGAACTCCATCAGTTGAGCACCTTTGAGAGGAGTAGTATCTTCAAGGTCTAAGTTTGAGTATTGAGTTCTATCTATGGTTATTGAAAACCTTGCATTGAGTCGTTCACGTCCATAATTTGGCATGAACCATATTTTAAGAAGTTTTTTACAAACGTTTTAAAGATTAAGACTTAAGCTTTGAGTTGAGTAAAGAGTAAGAGTAAAGTTCAGTTTCTTCAAAGATTATACGAGAACTAAGTATTCCCAAGAGTTAAAAATGTGTTCATATTTGAGAAAGAAAGGGAACACCGATTTTCAAGAGAGCTTTTAAGCTAAGTTTTGAGTAATTATCTCAAACCAAAAAATGAGTTTTGTTTCTAAAATATATGAGCTGACTATATTTTGGGAGTAGTATTGAGCACCGATATAGAGACACGATTTCATAATAACTCAAGTCTCCATAAACCATGTAGCCATCATGGGTAGAAATGATCATACTTTTTAGATGACTCCTTAGTGTTTTTTAGCATAGACTAGTGGATCCACTTAGTTAATGAGTTTTATATGATGGTAAAGTATAAGATAGTTCTGGCAGCGTGGGCAAGATGTTGTTTCATCACTTAGGCTTATAGTGGTTATTGTCGTTTAGAGAAACTCCACAGATTTATATGGTATTTTTATATACACATTGAGTATTATTGTATTTTTCAATACATTGAGTTGCTACCTATAGTTTTACAGCTTTCCCTATATATATATATATATATATATATATATATATATTATATCTTGTAGTATTGCTTTATTCTTAAGTATCATGAGTTGAGTCTTTCGAGATGAGTATCTTAAGTTGAGTAACTTGAGTTGAGTACCTTCGAGTTGAGTATCTTGAGTTGAATTGTGCTTGAATTTTGCTTCATTGATTCGAGTACCTTAGTGTTGAGTTGAACCCCATTTCACTGAGTTGAGAACCTTATTACTGAGTTGAGTATCTTTCCTTGAGTACTTCTTAGTTGAGTAAGTTTGAGTAGTTTTGAGTATCTTTGAGTATTCCTTGAGTTGAGTAAGTTTGAGAAGAGGTAAGTATGTTCCCTTTTTATCAAGTTTCAAGCTTATATTATGCTTTAGAATTTTCCTTACATGCTCGTACATTCCGTGTACTTAGCCATTTGACTTACATCCTTTCATGACGCAGATTCAAGTATTCGGGATCATCAACATGAGCTTCGTTTATATCACATGGAGTTCGAGTTAGCTATGGTGAGCCTCATTGCTTCCGTAGGGTTCTACTTTTACTTTCAGTTATATCAGTTGTTAGGAGGTCATGGGTCTTGTCCCGACTTCCATCTTTGTCATTTTGAGGCTTAATAGATAGATAGTAGAGTTTGAGAAGTCTGTTTCATTTATCTTATTAAATGTATTAAAGACTTGAGTTGCCTAATGTTGGCTAGTTGAATATTATATTTTTATTCAGAGATATTCATTTGAGTTAAAGATTTGTAAGTTTCAATGAATTTTATTCATTTTTTAAGCCTTTGCATGCTTAAGTTAGTCTTCCGCTTGTAGTCAGCTATGATGAGGGTTTGCTTGGGGTCCAACAATGGTTCTCGAGTGCCAACTATGTCCAGGGTGTAGGCTCGGGTCATGAAGTATGTGATCCCAACTGGTTTTGGTGAACTATTTTGTGGGTGTCCATAACGACCTTGTTAATGACGGCATTAGTCCAAAGGGACAAAAATCTATATTTTTGATTTCAAACAAGGGTCAAAATGAGAAACACTAAATTTCCTATTTTACGTGTCCTATAGTTCATAAATTTTTGGTGATATGTGATTTTGATTAATTTTTGGCAGAAGCATTTTGTGGGAGTCCATGAAGATCTTATTAATGGCGCGCGTTGGTCTGGAGGGGCAACAATCCACATTTTCATGTTCAAACAAGGCTCGAAAAGAGAAATACTAAATTTTTCTTTTTATGTTTGCTATAGTTAATGGGTTTTGGGTGATATGTAATCCTGATGGGTTTTTGAATTAATTTTTTTGTGGGCGTCTGAACAACCTTATTAATGGCGTGCATTGGTTCGGAGGGGAAAACTTCCACATTTTGAAGTTGGCAGAATGGTCTAGGAAGCCCCTATACTTGTCTTAGTTTTTCACCTAGACCCTTCTTCTCACGACTTTTCCATGAAAGACAGGGAAGGTAGGGAAGACATGGAAGACAAGTGAGATTGAGCATTCGAATTGATATTAATGTTGTTGTGATTGTTGCCATTTGGTTTATATCTTCTGTGTGTAAGTTGGTTTGATGATTTGTTCATTTGAGTACTATTATAATTTAATATAATGTATGAAAATATCTAATTTAAGACTTGTAATTATCATAGCAAATTCATAAGCTAAAAAACTTCTTTGTCATAGTAAGTTAACACAACAGTTGAAAATTAAGTTAACAGTTAGATAGTATCATAGACAATGTCATTGAGAATTCAACTAGACAAAATATGAGTCTTTACTATGAAATGTCATGTGTTTTGAGTGCTTGGTGTGGACTGAGTGCTTGGTGTGGCATGAGTTCTTTTTGACTGGTGCTTGTAGTGGCATGAGTGCTTGTAGAAGAGTTGACTTGTTTGTAAGTTTGTTATTGTAGCTGCCTTTGAGTAAGTGCAGCTCCACCCTTCCACCTTAGTCCATTGGTTTGTAACCATGATTAATATTGGTAGGCGCTGAACTCTTCAATTAGCACTATGTAACATTCTATCAGTAGTTCTAGACTGTTAAAAGACAATAATGATATCAATTAATGATTCTGTAGAATAAAACTAAAGGTCCTTAAATGATAATACTTACCCTCTCTATCACACTACCATTTGCTCCAAATAGCACACCAAAACCAACTGTTCTTGGCTTCTCTTTTCTTTGCCTCTTATAATTGGATTTCGTACTACCTCTTTTAACTTTGCTACTCCACTTTGAGCCACTAGCACCAGTAGTTGACCGTTAGTACTAATTTGATTTATTGGTTGATTGGTCTTTTAGTAGTTGCACCACCACTTCCACTAGTACATGCTGCAACAGTAGCCAGCAGTTGCTCCTCTAGAAGTTGTTGAAGTAGTGGCTGGTCTTTTAGTAGTTACACCACCAGTTCTACCAGTACATGTTGCAACAGTAGTTGTGCCAACATTTACTCCTCTGAAAGCTGCTAAAGTAGTGGCTGGTCTTTTAGTAGCTGCACCACTAGTTCCACTAGTACATGTTGTTGAAGTAATTACACTAGCAGTTACATCTGTAGAAGCTGCTGAAGTAGTTGCACCACCACTTCCACCTGTAGCAGTTCTTGCCGTTCTAGTAGTATAACCATTTTTCTACATACACAATTTTCCAACCTGAATTTAGAAGTATTGATAAAATAAATTTCATCAACAAAGTTGAAAGAGTTAAAGCAGAACTTATAGCAATTGGACATCCTTTCTTTTTATGTCCAAAATTCTTGCACAAAGAACATTTCATTTTTCTCTCCTTTCTTGTAGCCTTTCCAAACTTTTTCTTACTAGGCCCATCACTATCTTTTGACCTTTTTTTAATTGGTCTTCCTGGCATAAAAGCGATTTCAGGTGGCTCAATGGATAGTCTTGTGCTCTTTGGCTACATCTTTATGTTTGTCATAGGTTGAATGAACTAATTGTAGGCTTTCAAATACGTTTCCTTCTTGTATCAGTGATCAAAAAATGACTCAACATCTAAATCCTTGCAATGCATTGCAGTAATTCCATGTGCACAAGAAATTTCCTTCAATTGACATGACCTATAACTACACACTTTCTTTTTGAAATTAACATGTTTATATGGTGGATCCTGAATCTCATATCCATTATCTCCATTAAATTTAACCTCACATATGGCTTCATGTTCAACATTCTCACTAATAATGTGCATAGCCATAAGTGACACTTCAGTTACCCTTTTTTTTTTTCCCAAAAAACTCTCTTATTCGAGTAATTCTTTCCATGGCTTTAACTCTAATTTCCTCTAACATAGTGATGACTAATTTGAATCTAGCTACCAATATCCAACTATTGAATGTCTCACACATATTATTTTCAACTATGTCACACTTGCTATGTTTCTTGAATAATGCCTTACACCATGCCTCTTTATTGTACTTTAGCAAAGTTTCCACAATGCCTTCTCCCAACAGACTTATTTCATCAAGTTTTGATTGTAAATGAACTTCAAATGGAGCCCTGAAAACCTGCCAATTTTTTTTCTCCTTTCTTCACCCCTCCATACCTTCTTCCAGTTTTCACATGTATGTTTAGCACATCATCTATGCTCAGCATTTGACAATAAATCAGTAAGTGCTATGTGAAGACCTTATCAAAGAAAAAAAGCATGCCAAGAAAAAATAATAGAAATATAAATGTAACATACAAATTTCTATAGCAAAGTAAAAAAAAAAGACTACAAAGTGTTTTCACACCTTCTGCATATCAGACATAATTGTCAATCCTTCCCCTTCAGTTTGTGTCAGCTTTAAATTATTTTTGACTTGATAAATCAAGACAATGTGTCCTTGGATTCTTTATTAACTACTGCCTATGTTACATGGTACATTTGATTTTACCATCCTTGAAAATGCAAGTCAATAGTTCACCTCTACATACACCGTTTAGAAATGAACCATCAAACCAATTAACCTTCTACACTCCCATCCATTCACTTTTTAGTGCTCCAAGACAAATATAAATCCCCATAAATATCTTTTTTTCAAGAATTGTATTCTTGAATGTCCTAACAAACACAGTAGTTCCTGGATTTGTAGACTACAAATCCTCAACATAATCATACAATCTAGCAAATTCCTCTATGAAATCACCCATATACTCATTCACTACTTTTATTTTTGCTCTTCTACAACTTATTTTACTAACATACAATCCATATTCCTTTATTACCAAGCCTTGAATCTGATGGAGTCTGATGCTAGGCTCACTCATGATTATGTCTTTGTAGGTCTTACTAATCCACTTTGGAGTACATAACTTGTTTCTTCTTCTTTTGCAACACTTATGGATAGAAAAATATGTCTTCACAGTAAATTTTCGGTATTACCATTAATACTTCCAAGAATATGCCAATGACAACCCTTCTTACACTTTGCCCTGATCCTCTCCTTTTCATTAGGTTTAGTTTAAGGTTCATACCCTTTTGAATAGAGTAACTCCGCAGTGCTTCTCTAAACTCAACATTATTCACAATAACCACATACCATTGAAATAAAAAAAAAATTGGGCAGTTGGGTCAAAATAGACCTTTGTACTTGCATTCCTAGTTGGTGGATCTACAACCTCATCAGACTCAACAAGATCCCCTTCATCTTCACTAATATCATTACCAGGATCTGACATATCTAAATTCAAGTCATCCCCACCCAATTTTCCTTCACCTCTTCCCCTTTTATTCTTGTAATATCTTCAAAACTAGCATCTACACCTACAGGACCTGAAGGTATCTCTTTTACATTTCTTTTAGCAGATAGGCAAACGACTGCATTTTTAAGTTCAAACAAGGCTCGAAATGGGAAACACCAAATTTCATATTTTATGTGTGCTATAAACCATTGATTTTGGGTGATATATGATCCCCACAGGTTTTTGGCCGAAATTTTTATAGGCGTCCATGATGTCCTTATTAATGACGCACATTTTTCCGAAGGGGCAAACGTCTTCAATTTCAAGTTTAATTGATGCCCAAAATGGGAAATACAAAATTTTATGTTTTACGTGTGCTTTAGTCTATGAAATTTGAGTGAAATGTGATTTCGATGGATTTTTGGCCGTATTTTTTTGTGGGCATCAGTGACGACCTTAATAATGGCGTGCGTTGGTTCGGAGTTGTAAATGTATGCATTTTCAAGTTCAAACAAGGCCCGAAACAGTAAATACAAAATTTCTCATTTTACATCTACTATAGTCCAATGATTATGGGTGATGTGTGATCCGATGTATTTTTGGACGAATTGTTTTGTGGGCATTCGTGACGACCTTATTAATGGAGTGCATTGGTCCAAAGGGGAAAAGTCTGAATTTTCAAGTTCAAACGAGGCTCGAAACGGGAATTATCAAATTTCTTATTTTATGTGTACTATATTTTATGAATTTTGGGTGATATGTGATCTCGACGGATTTTTGACTGAAATATTTTGTGGGCATCTGCGGCAACCTTATTTATGGTGTGTGTTGGTTCATAGGGGAAAATGATGTACCGTGAGTTTACGATATTTTTTGATACATTAAATTTAAAGTTGTGCATGAGTCTTAGGCATTTTGTTATTATATGTAATGTAATTTGATTGATTTTTGTAGGAAGTACATTTTTGAGTAGTGGTGTTTAAATGTGCTTGAAACAACAACAAAGTGGCAATAGACGAGCCCACCTATGAGTCGTCATTCCTTCGATGAGCTGTATGTGGCTGGTGTGGGTGAATTGTCAAGGAAAATGAACCAAGTGTGGAACAACGAAGCGACTAATGGACCGTAGGTCCTAGGATGAGTTGTCGTTGATGTGTTGTGAGTGACTTCAAAGAAGATGAGTTCCAGTCCATGAACTATAATTGAACAGGACAGACCGTGCTTAGATCTACGGGTCATAGGTTATGACCGTCGATAACACCCACATGAATTTTGACTAACGGTTGAATGAAGAAGGCACCCACGAGCCGCAGTTCATGAGACGAGCTGTAGGTGACCAACCGTGGATGACATTGCCAGAATTGAATTTCCTTAGGCTTCCTATTCCTACTTGGCTTAGGATTTTATTTTCTATTTATATTAGTTGTATTTTTTATTTTTTGGGTTGTTAGACTCTTAGTGCAATTTTGATTTTAGCTTTGGGAATTATTTTGCAAACACTTTCGGCATTTAATTCTTAAAGTTTGGTTTATGAAATTTGTGTTTGTTTTTCAATTCAAGATTTCGGATTTCATCTATTCTAATTCCAGATCAATGATATTAACAAATGAAAACCAAGAAAGTCGCGTTATATCTAAAAGTTCACTTGTATATAAGAAAATATGTTTGAAAAAATGACCGACGATACAGAATGCTTCCCTAACTCATTAGGGAAATCCTCATAAAGTTTTTTCAAACAACAATTTTGGGTGCTCTGAGTTCCCTGATTCATGGGTTAATACACACCAAAAATAAAGAAAAGTCATTTAATTCGTAAAAGTTGGCTCGTTTAGTGCATATTTTTGCATTTACATGCCATTCTTTAGGAATTACACAAATTCATCAATTTTTTTTATATATTGGACAATGGATCTGGCGCCTTGGCGCACCAATTTTTTTTTCTGAAAAATCTTTGTGACGACCTCTACAATGAGTTGGGGAACTATCACGTATGCTCACACTATTTTTAACAAATATTTTCATATTTATTGGACATTTTTTTAGGAATTACGCAAAATCTTGAATTTTTGTGTGTATTAGCACATAGATCTAACGCCTCAGAGCACCCAAAACATTATAAGGAAATTCGTAATGAGTTGGGGAACCATAACGTATATTCACACCATTTTTAAATTATATTTTTGCATTTATAGGTATTTTTTTTGGAATGACGCAAATTTCTCGATTTTTTGTGTGTAATAGTCATGGATCTGACATCTTGCAACAACAAAATTATTTTCTGAAAAAAACTTTATGAGGACTCTGTAATGAGTTGGGGAACCATCACGTATGCTCACACCATTTTTAACGCATATTTTCGTATTTACAAGTCATTTTTAACACTTATGCAACTTCCTTAGTTTTTTGTGTGTTAAGCCCATGGATCGAACGCCTCAGAGCACCTAAATATTTTTTCCAAATGAACTTTATGAGGACCTTTGCAATGAGTTGGGGAACCATCATGTATACTCACACCATATTTAATGCATATTTAGCATTTACATGCCCATTTTTTTTAGGAATTACGCAAATTTCTTGATTTTTCCTGTGTATTATCCCATGGATCTGGCGCCTTAAAACACCCAAATTTTTTTCTGAGAAAACTTTATGAGGACCTCTGTAGTGAGTTGGGGAACCATCACGTATACTCACACTATTTTTAACACCTATTTTTGCATTTACAAACTATTTTTTAAGAATTACGCAAATTTTTGAGTTTTTCATGTGTATTAGCCCATGGATCTGACGTCTCGAAGCACCCAACATAATTGCTTTTAAAAAAACTTTATTAGGATATTCGTAATGAATTAGGGAACCATCACGTATACTCACATAATTTTTTAACTCATATTTTCGTATTTACAGGTCAATTTTTAGGAATTATTTAGATTTCTCAGTTTTTCGTTTGTAGCCCATAGTATGGCTCCTCGGAGCACCCAATATATTTTTCCAAAAAAACCTTATCAGAACCTTCCTTATGAGTTGGGGAACCATCACGTATACTCACACCATTTTTAACATATATTTTCGCATTTACATGTAATTTTTTAGGAATTACACAAATTTCTTGATTTTTCGTGTGATTGGCCCACAGGTTTAGCGCCTCAGAGCACCAATTTTTTTTTGAAAAACTTTATGAGGACCTATCAATTAGTTGGAGAACCATCACGTATATTCACACTATTTTTAACAAATATTTTTTGCATTTACAGGCCATTTTTAGGAATTACGTAAATTTTTTGATTTTTCGCGTGTAAATGCTCATGGATCTGGCGCCTCGGAGCACCTAGATTTTTTTTCCAAAATAATTTATGAGGACTTTCGTAATGAGTTGGGGAACCTTTTCATATACTCACTCTATTTTTTAGCGCATATTTTCGTATTTACATGTCATTTTTAGGAATTACGCAAATTCCTCAGTTTTTCATGTGTCTTAGCCCGTGCATTTGGCGCCTCAGAGCACCCAATTTTTTTTTTGAAAAAACTTTATAAGGACATCCGTAATGATTTGGGAAACCATCACAATTACTCAAACCATTTTTAATGCATTTTTCACATTTACAGGTTATTTTTTGGAATTACGCAAATTTCTCAGTTTTTTGTGTGTAATTAGCTCATGGATCTGGCACCTTGTAGCACCAAGATTTTTTATATTAAAAAGCTTTTATGAGGACCGTTGTAATGATTTGGGAAACCATCATGTATACTCATAACATTTTAACACATATTTTCGTATGTACAGACCCTTTTTAGGAATTATGCAAATTCTTGAATTTTCGTGTGTATTAACTCATGGATCTAGTGCTTCGGAGCACCCAAATTCTTTTCTAAATTTTTTTATGAGGACCTCCATAATGAGTTGGGGAACCATCATGTATTCTCACCATTTTAACGCATATTTTTGCATTCATATGCTATTTTTACGACCTACATAAATTTCTTATTTTTCGTGTGTGTTAGACCATGGATCTGGCGCCTCGAAGCATCCAAAATTTTTTCTGAAAAAAAACTTTATGAGGACCTTTGTAATGAGTTGAGGAACTATCACGTATACTAACACCATTTTACTACATATTTTCACGTTTACAGACCATTCTTTACGAATTACACAAAATTCTTAATTTTTTGTGTGTATTAATCCATGGATTTAGCGCCTTATAGCACCCAATTTTTTTTCCTGATAAAATTTTATGAGGACCTACGTAATGAGTTGGGAACAATTATGTATAATCATTCCATTTTAAGATACATTTCTGCATTTTTACATACAATCTTTTAAGAATTATGTAAATTCTTCAATTTTTCGTGTGTATTTGCCAATAAATCTGGGGTCTAGAAGCTCCCCAATTTTTTTTCTTGATAAACTTTATGAGGACCTCCGTAATGAGTTGGGGAACCATCACGTATGCTCACATCATTTTGTAATGCATATTTGCACATTTACATGCTATTGTTTTTACGAATTATGCCAATTTCTTGGTTTTTGGTGTGTATGAGCTCATAGATTTGGCGCCTCGGAGCACCCAAAATTTTTTTCTGAAAAAACCTTATAAGGACCTCAATAATGAGTTGGGAAATATCAAGTATACTCACACCATTTTCTTAACGTATATTTTCGCATTTACAGACCTTTGTTTAAGAATTACGCAAATTCCTCGATTTTCGTGTGTATTAGCTTATGGATCTAGTGCTTCGGAGCACCCAAATTCTTTTCTAAATTTTTTTATGAGGACTTCCATAATGAGTTGGGGAACCATCACATATACTCACACAATTTTTTTTAACACATCTTTTTGTATTTACAAGTCATTTTTTTAGGAATTATGCAAATCCCTTGGTTTTTAGTGTGTATTAGTCCATGGATGTGGCTCCTCAGAGCACTCAAATTTTTTTCTGAAAATACTTTATGAGGACCTTTGTAATGAGTTGGAGAACTATCATGTATACTCACATAATTTTTTTAACACATATTTCGCATTTACATGAAAAACTTTATGAGGACCTCTATAATGAGTTGGAGAACTATCACATATACTCACATAATTTTTTTAATGCATATTTTCGCATTTACTTGTCATTTCTTAGGAACTACGCATATTCCTGAGTTTTTCGTGTGTATAAGCCATGAATCTGGCCTCGAAGCACCCAAAAAATTTTCTGAAAAAACTTTATTAGGATTTCTAAAATAATGGTGCCAATATTGCAATTAGCATTAAGATAAGAGATAAAACTTTAAAATTTTGGACAAAATTTGAAAATACTTGATTTCGAAATGCAAATCAAATATTCAAAAAGTTAGGATTTTGATTTTGTCTACACTAAATCAACTCCTAATTTAAATGTCTATTTTAAACCTATCTTAAAAATAAGACATTATCTTTGTCATTTTTTCGGCTATGCAACAAGTATCCCTAATTTCACACATACATTACTTTCACAGTTTTAATGTTATTGATTTTAACTTGACACCAAGTTTTAAAAAAATTAAAAGTATTTTTTAATCTTAAACTAAATTACGTAGAATATGTCAAAATGTCCTTTAATTTTATGGTCTCAAAATATGTCACGTGAAAAATTAGAATTAAAGAATTATAAAATAAATCATATTAAAATAAACTAAAAAAAAATAAGACAAATAAGTTGAACATATGTCTACTGCTTAACAAATTACTGTGGTTTTTTAGCATATATCATCTAGCCTAATGAGTATATTGATTGATTGGAAGAGTATTGCAATTAATATTAAGATACGAGATAAAACTTTAAAATTTTGGACAAGATTTGAAAATACTTGATTTCGAAATGCAAATCAAATATTAAAAAAATTAGGATTTTGATTTTGTCTAAACTATATCAACTCTTAATTTAAATGCCTATTTTAAACCTATCTTAAAAATAAGAGATTATCTGTCATTTTTTCGTCTACAACAAGTATCCCTAATTTGACACATACATTACTTTCACAATTTCAATGTTATTGATTTTAATGTGACACAAAGTTTAAGTAAATTTAAAAGTTTTTTTTTTTTTTAATCTTATGATCTTAAATTAAAAATACGTAGAATATATCAAAATGTCCTTTAATTTTGTGGTCTCAAAATATGTCACGTGAAAAATTAAAATTAAAAAATTATAAAAAAACATTTTAAAATAAACTAAAAAGAATAAGACAAATAAGTTGAAACATACTAGCAATCTATTAGATCAACATTGTTTGAATTATTACTTTTAAAAAGTAGAAAGAATCTACGGATAATAAAGTCAAATTTCTTTTGCACCCGTTTTTCGGATATTTATTTTGCAAAATTTAATCATACTAGAATTAAGTGGACAGAGGTAGTATTATTTATAGGAAGTTGAAATGAAAGATACACCCTGATAATTATTTATTGCAAAATTTATCCTTATCAAAATCAGAGCTCATTCAGTTTAGAACCAAATACTATACAAAATCGGAGCTATAATTTCATTTTCACTTTTAAATTTAATCTAAAAAAATCGATCATTGCATGCTTTATAGTTATGTAATCTCCAGCTATCTTCTTATTAATTTCTATTTTTCTTACTTTTAGTAGTTAGTAATTTCCTTCTAATTTTCTTTGTGTATCATTTTTCTTCTAGAAATTTAACTTGAATCGAGTAATTTTAATTTTTTAGGGTAGTTCAAATTATTTTAGTAACAACTAGCAAAAATAAGAATGAAGAGTGCATTGCAATCATAAGGATCTTTTAACTTGTTTGATATCAACGTATTTAGATTTATGCTTGAAAAAAGAACCTTCATGTGTGTTTGAATGTTAGAAATAAAAATGCAAATCTTCTAAAACGTTAACTTATGATAGAATGTATAGAATCTTCCGAAACGTTAACTCATGATAATATTTCTTATCCATATAAATACTACTAATAATTCGAATTTATATTTTCCAAAAAAAAAAATAGAAGCTTTTTTCCGTTTGTATTTAACTTTATTATAGATGAAATGCTCGAATCCTTCAAAATTCTAATTCAAAAAAATATGTTGATCCGCTCCTAACGGATACCTAATTGCTTGGTCAATTCAAATCAGCCCTCTTTTCCCCGCCTTATGCATTATAGTTTCTTCTTCGTTTTCTTGAACACTTACAGCTTCTTCGTTCTCTTTCTTCTTCATTTTCTTGAAGAATAACAGCTTTCTTCTTCGTTCTCTTGAAGAACAGGGTGATGAAAAGACGTTTTGTATTAGGAGGAGAAGAGTACGACCCAGAAAAGGCGTTTATCTGTTTTCAGTGTGGTGGTGATGAGACAAGCAATGGCGGCGAATACATTGGTGTTGGAGAATAATCAAATCGGAAAATTGAATGCTGGAGCGGCCAAGAACGACCGGTACTTCTAATATCTCGAATCATACAACCGTCTCTGCTCCGAACTCGATTTCTCGTTCCTCCAAACTTGTGAGTCATGTAGGAAAATAATTTGAGTACTGGATTTTATCTTGTTTTGTGTATTTTTTTGATTATTGGTTTGATGATTTATTTTTTTGTATGTTAGTTATGGGGTTTCTTGCGTAAATTTGTGTACGGAAGGAAAATGTAGGTGGGTTTTGTGATTTCTTTTTTTTGGGTTTTCTTTCTTGGATTAAATAAGTAAAATGGTTAATGTTGATTGAAGATTCTGGGTAAACATTAATTTGAGAAAATCAAATGAAGCGATTTGAGGGTTTTTGATATGCAAGGATTTGCGGGATTTATAAATTTTTTTTGGTCGAGATTGTGATATTGGAAGTTGAATTCTTTGTTTACTGACTTATCAAGAGATTTGTTTTATTTGTTTATAAATTATGTTTGAGTTAATTATTCTTTTAATGGTTAAAAAGTATTATAAATGGAATATTTGAAACATCTTCCCCCGATTCATTTTTGATGCACCATCTCATCTTGTCGCTGATTCTGCATCATAACAAACCTATTCCTGGAGGCCTACCAATTGTTTCTATCATTTGAAGTGTAATCTACCAAGCTTCTTTCGATTGTTTTAGAAGTTGCAGATTTTCATCTGTAATTACCTACTTGGCAGCTCATAATGACTTCTTACAACGGACATCATAGCGAGCAATTTCTCTTATGTTTGAATAAAATGGTCGTAAAAGATAAGACAAGTAGTACATACATTAGCGAATCGTGAGGCATCTTTCTCCGATTTGGTAAAGAAATGAGTTAGCGACTGTGATTAGGTAAAGGGCAGCTTTTTTGTTTCTTTTGTTTATCCATCCACTTTGCTTTATGAACATTTGAAGAAACTTCTAGTGTTAATAGGCTGAAGAAAAGTTTCTGCTTTACAAATGCACATAGTAGCTTAATTTTCATGTTTTGGGATCATTTAAGCTTACAATTGTATGTCGTGCCTTCGGGTTTAAATTTCTGTCCTAAGTACTAACCATTTAATTTGCTCTAAAAAGTAATTAGCTAACAGTGAGTTCTAGCTTTGTTTTGAGTCTTTAATCTGTCATATCGTCTATTTTTGAGCATCGAGAAATCATTTATAGATATCGGCTGCTTATGTTCTAAAGCTTTTTATCTAATTCATGTCGATGTAAATTTTGTTTAGCCTAACTGCCATTGAATTTCCTGTTCTAATATTTTGATTTAAAACTGATCAAATTTATCTATGTAACTAAGTTTGTTCGTCCTCGTCTTGATAATAAGTTGTCCCGAAAGTTCATCTAGAATCAGTGTTTTCAAGTGTATTCATTAAATGATTTTTTTGCAGTAAATAATTGGCTCTTTTCTGAGAGCATGAATATATATTTCTCCTTCTTTTAAATATATTTTGATCAAGTTTGTGTTTATTTCTTCCATTTCTTAGATACTGTCAAATGAGTTTGTATTAGTTTCCCCTCTCATTATATTAATTCAGAAGTGCATTATAAATGATTTGTTGTAAACCTTTCCACTTTGTCTAGCATCTGGCAAGCCTGTTTAGAAATAGGGTTGGTTTGTAATGATTAACAAGTTCCAAATGCTGCCCTGTTTGTGGCCTGATGCGATCTGAAATACTAATATGGGAGTCGAAATCATTTTAGCAACAGTTTGTGTTTAGAAATTTCTAAATCAGTGTGAGTGTTCAATTAGATTGCATTTCTCATTTCGAGTATTTCGATTCCTCTTATTTAGAAAGTCCTTGGCTGTCAATTTGTAGAAAGTCCTTCTTGGCTATCAATTCACCAATGTCATTTTAGATCATTAATGTGGATCAGTGGACCAATTCCTACTTTTTGTCTCTTTAAATGATTTTATTAATGTTCTTAATTTGTTAGGGACAAAATTTATAATAAACTTTTGATAATTTTGAATTTTAACAGTTTCATGAACCTTTTATTTAGTAAGATGTTTTGCAATGTGAGAAAATTGAAAAAGATTGTTTCTTGTATCTGAAGTTGTGACAAACTTTGGAAGCATTTTTGGCTTTGGATTAAGAACATTTCTTAATGCATTACTTGCACCCATAATGCAGTTTGCTGTTCTGCCAGCATCCTCCTCTGACAGACCAAGCAGCAAACCTGTTTCTGTTCAAATAAGTGATGCAGTTGTGCCAAAGATCACTGCCTTCTATGTCAACTTCTGACACAATGAGAAGTCTTTGATCTTTTCAGCAGAGAGTAGTCCTTGTTCTAAAATTTCATTTTAACTATAACATCTATTTATACAATTTATCTATTTTTAATTTTGCAGCAGATATATGATGTACTTGTGGACTTGGAATCAGGAGATAAGATTGTCAACATTGATACAAACACTTGCGAGCCTTTGAGGCATAAAATTGTTTACCCTGTATCTTTTTTTTTTTCAGCTCTTTGAATTGGATGCTGCTGTTATCAAACATGAATAGGAAGGGGTAAGGTGGGGACGGCCTCGGGGAAGGACGCTTCGAGGTGGGGGGTGGGGAGAGTGGCCTCGGGGTAGGGAACCTTAAGGCCGGGTGGGGGTGTGGGTGGTGGCCTCAAGGCAGGACGCCTCGAGGGCGGGGATAAGGGTGAGGGGTGGGGGTGACCTTGGGGCAGGACGCCTCAAGGCTGGGGGTTGGGGGTAGGCCTAGGGGTAAAGCGCCTCGACGCCGGGGGTGGAGGGTGGCCTTGGGGCATAGAGCCTCAAGGCAGGAGGTGGGGGGTGGCCTCAAGGTAGGGCACCTCGAGGCCGAGTGGGGGGTGGCCTCAGGGTAGGGATTCTCGAGGTCAGGGGTGGGGGGGTGGCCTTGAGGCATTGCCTCTCGAGGTCGGGATAGGACGCCCCCGAGACTGGGGTTGGCCTCGGGGCAGAGTGCGTCTAGGCCGAGGGTGAGGGTGGCCTCAGGACAGGGCACCTCAAGGCCAGGGTGGGGGCAACCTCGGGGCAAGACACCTTGAGGTCAAGGTGGGGGCAGCCTCGGGGTAGGACACCTTGAGGCTGGTGTGGGGGTGGCTTCAAAGTAGGGAGCCTCGAGGCTGGGGTGGGGGATGGCCTCGGGGCAAGGTGCCTCGAGGCTGGGAAAGGCCTCGGGCAGGACGCCTTGAGGCCGAGGGTGTGAGGTGGCCTCGGGGCAGGATGCCTCGAGGCCAGGGGTAGGGGGTGGCCTCGAGGCAAAGAGCCTTGAGGCCGGGGGCTGGGGTGGTGGCCTCAGAGCAGGACTCCTTGAGGGCAGGGGTAGGGGTGGTGGCCTCGGGGCAGGAAGCCTCGAGGTCGGGGTGGGGGATGGCCTCAGTGTAGGGCGCCTTGAGGTCGGAGGTGAGGGATGGCCTCGGGGTAGGGGTTGGCCCCAAGGAAGGGAGCCTCGAGGCGGAGGGTGAGAGGTAGCCTAGGGAAGGGCGCCTCGAGGTCGGATGGGGATGGGGGGTGGCCTCGGGGCAGGGCGCCTCAAGGCCAGGGGTGGGGGTCGCCTCGTGGATAGGCGCCTCGAGGCCAGGAGGTGGTGGAGGTTGGCTTCATGGATAAGCGCCTCGAGGTCGAGGTTGGGGATGGCTTCGAGGCCGGGGTGGGGGTGACCTTGGGGAAGGGCGCCTCGAGGTTGAGGGTAGGGGTGGCCTTAGGGCAGGGCGTGTCGAGGCCGGAGGGTGTGGTGTGGTGATGGCCTTTGGGCATGGCACTTCGAGGCCGGGCAGGAGGTGGGGTTGCCTCGGGGTAGGGCGCCTTGAGGTCGGGGATGGGTTGTGGGGGTTGCCTCAGGGAAGGATGCCTCGAGGCCGGGGGTGGGGAGGGTGGCCTCGGGGCAGGGCGGCTCAAGGTCACTAGTGGGGAGGGTGGCCTCGGGGAAGGGCGGCTCGAGGTTAGGGGTGGGGGGTGGCTTCCAGGCCGGGGGTGGCCTTGGGGCATGGCGTCTCGAGGCCGGGAGTGGCATCGGGGCAAGGCGCCTCGAGGCAGGGGATGGGGATGGCCTCGGGTTGAACAGGTGTGTTAGTTGATATCTATATATTAATTTTTTTTTTATCTTCTGCTTTCTCCTTGACCTAGGATTTTCGTTTTCTTCTCATTCTTTGTGGCTACCACAGCTATTAGATTATCTAGCCGTAATTCTTCATACCTTTTAATACGTTTTGCATCTACAACAAGGCTTCCATGTTGACCTTTAATCTAGAAGGACTTGTCTAAAACAATTGCGGCTTAATTTGGTCAATGCTAGCAAAGAACTACAACTAATATCTAAATTTTGAGGCTTATAGCTTAAAATTAACCTGACAAATTATACGTTCTAGTTTAGTTCTGAAATCTTATTGGTGCTAGAAAGAAGAAGACATAGTTTTCAGTTTGGTAAGTGAATCTCGAATTGTTTTGACAATTATACATTGTGAGAAATTTTCATTCAATTTGGTTATTTATGTTTTGGTTTCTGTTGTATTTCAGAGTAAATAGCTAATCAAGAAACAGAAGTATGTGCAAATTTCTGCTGAATCTAATTCACATTTAATTGGACTGGAGGTTCAAGTTAAGTCTCTCGAGGAACAAGTGAATGGCTTAGAGGATGAAGTCAAGGATTTGAATGAAAAGTTGTCTGTTGCGCAGCTAGAAATGACTAATAAGGAGAACCTAGTGAAACAGCACGCTAAAGTTTAAGCTGTCTCAGGTGATGTTCCTTATTGACTTATGTTTTTCTTGTACTAAGTGTTCTGTAACTTAGTATTGAGTTATTTTATTGATATCTCTCTGGACAGGTTGGGAGAAGGTTGAGTCAGAAGCCGTGACACTGAAAAATCACCTGGAATCCGTCACTCTTTGGTAGCTTACTGCTGACGATAGGGCATCACATTTGGATGGTGCATTGAAGGACTGCATGCGGCATATACGTAATTTGAAATAAGATCTTGAATAGAAGCTGCATGATGTGATTCAGAATAAAGCCAAACAGTTTGAAAAATGAAGCATGAGTTTGAAGCAAAGATAGCTAACTTGGACAAACAGTTACTCAGGTCTGCAGCAGAAAATTCTTTGCAGCACTCAGGTCTCAAACTCTTTGCAGGAGCGTTCTAGCATGGTGATAAAGCTCAGCGAAAAGAAATCCCAAGCTGAAGCAGAAATAGAGATGTTGAAGAGCAATATTGAGTCATGTGACAAGGAAATAAATTCTCTGAAATATGAATTCCATATTAACTTAACGGAACTAGAAATTCGTAATGAGGAGAAAAAGATGAGTGTACGGTCAGCCAAAGTTGCAAATAAACAACACCTGGAGGGAGTGAAGAAAATTGCAAAATTGGAATCAGAGTGTCAGAGATTACGTGGTCTTGTCTGGAAGAAGGTGCCTGGGCCTGCAGCCTTGGCCTAAATGAAGCTTGAGGTTGAGAGTTTGGGTAGACATTACAGGGACAGCCGTGTAAAGAAATCCTAAGCAAGGCCTTCGATAGTCCACAGTTTTCCAGTTTGCCAGATTTTTCCTTTGATAGTGTGCAGAAGTTCAAGAGAAAGAGCAATTAATGGAACGCCTTTTGGCAATGGAAGAGGAAACAAAGATGTTGAAAGAAGCTTTGGCACACTGGAACAATGAATTACAAGCATCCAGGAGTATTTTTGCAAAGACGTCCAGCAAGCTTCAGAGTTTGGAAGCACAGCTACAAGAAAATTTTGAACAGAAAAGCCCACAAAAGTCCACCATTCGACGATAGCCTTCTGAGGGTTCCTTTAGCCATGAAGCAAATCCTCTTCCAAGATTGGCTTCCATGTCTGAAGATGGAAATGATGATAATGTTAATTATGCTAGCTCTTGGACGACAGTATTAAGGTATGAATCTCCCATGTCAAAAAAGAAAGGAACTCTGACAGTCCACATAAATCTGAGAGTGCATGCCACCTGGATCTCATGGATAACTTTTTGGAGATGGAGAAATTAGCTTATCAGTCCAGTGACACAAATGGAGCAGTTTCAAGTCAAGATATTCCATGCATGTCATCACAAGCCCAGATTCTCAGCTGAAAGAACATAATGAGACAAGTGTATCAGGAGATCAAGCATCTCGCAACGAGGAAGTATCATCACAAAGATGCAGGAAATGCGCAACGCCGTCATACCGCAATCAACTAAGAGCATTGTTGAGATAACTCTTTCCTCGAAGACTGCTACTGAATCTCAGCCCTCTCTTGATGAGGGCGAGGCAAACTTAGAGAAGGAAATTCCTGTCTCAGAAGATAGCAAGTCCTGCAATGAGTCTATCCGTGGTATTAGCAAAGAATTAGCAGATGCTATGTCTTAAATTCATGACTTTGTACTCTTTCCGGGCAAAGAAGCAAAGGCTATCCAGGGAACAACTCCTGATGGAAGTGGAATCAATGAAAAATTAGATGATTTTTCGGCTACTTATGTTGAGGTAATAAGCAACAGGTTGAGTATGGTGAATTTTGTCCTTGATCTATCTCATGTACTGAGTAAGTTATCACATTGTTCTTCGTCCTATCAAATGGATTTTACTTTAGTGTGGAAGTAGCTACTGATATCTCAAATACTTGAAGTTTTTGTGTATCAATGAATTTTTCTCCAATCCCCTAATGAAAAGTTTTTTCTTTGACCATGATTGTCTTATATTTTGAATTATTAACTTTTAGTACTCATTGTACTTTTTATGTTGTTTCTTAAAATTTTATTTCAGACTTGAAGATTCTATGTCTGAATTTGCATAGAAAATAAAGTTGTGCGACTCTCATACTCCGGACCCACCTACAAAATGTAACAGAGGGGGGAACACTGAAGGAAAAGAAACAAAATATGTTTCTATGTGATTTCAATAATTTATAGTTGATCCGATCTCAGGGTCTCTTGTACGAGTTTTCATCCTGATTGAAGTTCTTCATTTAACTGGGGTTTGATGTCTCTATAAATCTTTCGGGAACAGCCTCTTAACCTCTCACGAGGTAAGGGTAAGGTCTACAATCACTCTACCATCCCTAGACCCCCACTTGTGGCATTACACTGGGTATGTTGTTATTTGTTGTCTATATAAAGGGTGTAGGACTAGACTGCTCGTTACCCACTGCTCTGTTCACCAGCATTGCTTGCAACTGATATATCGATTTACGTTTATGACACTTATACTGTATTTAATTTAATTTCCCGTTTGAATCAGGATGGAGACTGCTGTTGATCTTGATGCCAAGACTAACCAGGTAGCTTTCTTGCACGGTAATAAGTGATTCATCCAATCCATTGTAGTTGTGTATTTGATGCAGTAGTTTACAATACTATATTTAGTCAGAAAAATATTGTGCTTCTTGTTGGTTTTCTGGACTTCTGATCTAATTTCACATTATTAACTCAATAAAAGAAGATAGATTTCGGTGATAGTGATGCTATGCAACTGAACTTTGAAATAAAATTTGCCTTTATTGTTGGTATTTTATTGTTGCTAGCAAATAGATTTTTTTTGTTTTGCTCCATCTCTCTAAGTTTGTTTCAGTGATAGAAGTTCCAATACATATGAAAAGATTTGCAAATTAAACATTTATAATATATGAGCAAATGTCACAAAATAATGATATTTGGATGACTTTTAAGTCTCATTATGCGTTTAGAACTCAATAAATCATGTGTAACCTTGCATTGAAAGACTACTTTTAAATCAATTACTTGATCTTGTTTTCTGGTGAGGGCCATAATTTAAATAGTAAAAGAACAATTTTCTTTTATCAATGCATTGTCTAATTAGTGGACCATTGAAGATCACAATAAGAAATTGATATAGGTTTTAGTAAATATGTAGTTCGTAATGTGGTGTTCAATTGAATCCGAAGTTCCTAATTTCTCTGGTTTGCAATCTTTTGATTTGGTGTTAAGATCCTTTTGACAACTTAAGGACTGTCCGTTTCTATCTAAAGTGAGTGTCTAAAGAAGATAATCTGTTTTTTACTCTCCAGGAGAAAGAAGCTAGCTGAGTGTCAAGAAACCATATTTCTTCTCGAGAAACAGTTGAACTCTTATTCTTCCTCTGAAAAACAAGAGATGGATTTCGTTTTAATTAAGTTTATTCGATTATTCTTCTGCTAAAAAGAGTGATGGGGTTTGGAATAGAAGGATCAAAACATCTACTTGTTGGTACACCGTTAGAAATTACAAAATATAGCAGATTACATGAAAGATGCAAGTTGTATTTGGTGGTGGTGGGGTTGAGGAGTATTGCCTATGGTTTGCCTCTATGGTAGTTCTGATCTCCAAAATGTCCTTTAATTTTGTGGTCTCAAAATATGTCACGTGAAAAATTAGAATTAAAGAATTGTAAAAAAAACATCAACGAAATAAACTAAAACACAAATTTCTTGGTTTTTCGTTTGTAATTAGTTTATGGATTTGGCACCTTGCAACACCAAATTTTTTTATATAAAAAAGCTTTATGAGGACCGTTGTAATGATTTGGGAAATTATTACGTATACTCACACCATTTTTAACTCATATTTTCATATATACATGCCCTTTTTAGGAATTACACAAATTTCTTGATTTTTCATATTTATTAGCTAATGAATCTAGTGCCTCGAAGCATTCAAATTTTTTTTCTAAATTTTTTTATGAGGACCTCCATATTGAGTTGGGGAACCATCACGTATACTCACACCACTTTTTTACTACATATATTCAAATTTGCACGTCCTTTTTTAGGAATTACCCAAATTCCTCTTTTTTTTCGTGTGTTATAGCCCATGGATCTGGCACCCCGGAGTAACCATTTTTTTCCTCAAAAAACGTTATGAGGATCTCCGTAATAAGTTGAGAAACCACCATGTATACTCACACCATTTTTTATGCCCATTTCCGCATTTACAGACCCTGTTTTAGGAATTACCAAATTCCTCTATTTTTCGTGTGTTCACCATGTTTCTGGTGCACAGAGCACCTAAATTTTTTTCTCAAAAAACATTATGAGGACCTCCGTAATGAGTTGGGGAACCACCATGTATACTCACACAATTTTTCATGCCCATTTCTGCATTTACAGGCCCTTTTTTAAAAATTACCCAAGTTTTTTGATTTTTCGTGTGTTATCGCCCATGGATCTGGCGCCCCGAAGGACCCAATTTTTTTTTCAAAAAACTTTATGAGGACATCCGTAATGAGTTGGATAACCACCACGTATACTCACACCATTTTTTACGCCCATTTCTGCATTTACATGCCTTTTTGTAGGAATTACCTAAATTCCTCTATTTTTCGTGTGTTACCTATGGATCTAGCGCCTTGGAGCGCCCAAAATGTTTTTCTCAAAAATATTTATGAGGACTTCCGTAATGAGTTGGTGAACCACCACATAAATTAACACCATTTTTTTCACGCGCATTTTCGCATTTACAGGCCTTTTTTAGGCATTACCAAAATTCCTCAATTTTTCGTATGTCATAACCCATGGATTTGGAGCCCCTAAGCGCCAAAATTTTTTTACTCACAAAAATTTATGAGAACCTCCCTAATGAGTTGGGGAACCACCACGTATACTCATACCATTTTTAACGTCCGTTTCCATATTTACATGTCCTTTTTTAGGAATTACCCAAATTTCTCAATTTTACACCCTTTTTCGTATTTACAAGCCATTTTTTAGGAATTATCCAAATTTTTCGATTTTTCGTGTGTTAAGCCCATGGATCTGTTGCCTTTGAGCACCCAAAAAAATTTTCTCAAAAAACTTTATGAGGACTTACGTATTGAATTGGGGAACCATTACATATACTTACACTATTTTTTTTACGCTCATTTTCGCATTTATAAGCCATTTTTTAGAAATTATCCAAATTCTTATATTTTTCGTGTGTTGCCCTTGAATATGGAGCCAAGAGCACCAAAAGTATTTCTCAAAAATCTTTATGAGGACCTTTGTAATGAGTTGAGGAATCACCACGTATACTCACACCATTTTTATGCCAATTTACGCATTTAAAGGCCCTTTTTAGAAATTACCCAAATTTCTTGATTTTTTGTGTGTTATAACCCATGGATTTGGCGGTCGAAGCATCCAAAATTATTTTCTCAAAAAAAATTATGAGGACCTCCGTGATGAATTAAGAACCACCACGTATATTCAAGCTATTTTTTCACGTTCATTTCCACATTTATAGGACATTTTTAGAAATTACCCAAATTCCTCTATTTTTTGTGTGGTACAACCCAATGATCTTGCGCCCCGAAGCACCCAAAAGTTTTTCTCAAAAAACTTTATAAGGACCTCCATAATAAGTTGGAAAACTACCACGTATACTCACACCATTTTTTTCACACCCATTTCTCCATTAACATGATTTTTTAAGCAATTACCCAAATTTCTTGATTTTTCGTGGTTAAAGCCCCTGGATGTAGCGCCCCGAAGCACCTAAAAATTTATTCTCAAAAAACTTTATGAGGACCTCTGTAATGAGTTGGGGAACCACCACGTATACTCACACCATTTTTTTAACGCTCATTTTTGTATTTACAGGACCATTTTTAGGAATTACCTAAATTCCTCTATTTTTCGTGGGGTATAGCCCATGGATCTGGTGCCTCGAAGCACCCAAAATTATTTTCTTAAAAAAATTTATTCAGACCTCCGTAATGAGTTGGGGAACTCTCACGTATACTCACATATTTTTTTTCACGCCCATTTCCGCATTTATAGGCTATCTTTTCAGAAATTACCAAAATTCCGCAATTTTTTCGTGCGTTATTGTCAATGGATCTGGTGCCCCAGAGCACCCATAATTTTTTTCTCAAAACATTTTTTGAGGACCTCCGTAATGAGTAGGGGAACCACCACGTATACTTACACTAGTTTTTTCACACCCATTTCCTTATTTAAAGGCTATTTTTTAAGAATTATCCAAATTCCACTAATTTTTGTTTATTATAACCCATGGATCTGGTGTATCGGAGCACCCAAATTTTTTTTCTCAAGAAATTTTATGAGGACCTCTGTAATGAGTTGGGAAACCACTACGTATACTCACATCATTTTTTTCATGCCCATTTCCACATTTATAGACCCTTTTTTAGAAATTACCCAAATTTCTCTATTTTTCGTGTGTTATATAGCTCATGGATCTGAGCACCAAATTTTTTTCCTCAAAGACCATATAAGGACCTCCGTAATGAGTTGGAGAACCATCACGTATATTCAAATCATTTTTTTCACGTCTATTTCTGCATTTACAGGCCTTTTTTTTTTTTTAGAAATTACCTAAATTCCTCAATTTTTCGTATGTTATAGCCCATGGATCTAGCGCCTCGGAGCACCCAATTTTTTTTATCAAAAAACTTTATGAGGAACTCTTTAATGAGTTGGGGAACCACCATGTATACTCACACCATTTTTTCACGCTTTATTTTGCATTTAGAGGCCTTTTTTTAGGAATTATCCAAATGAGTTTAAAATGTTGTGTTTTGGTGGGTTCAAGGGTTTAATTGGCAAAGTTGTGAGTAGAAAGGTCCATTTAACAAACGGAGCCAAGTACAGGGGCCTCCCAGGTCATTCCGCCCAACAATAATACCCCCTATGGCCAACCCTGTCCTACAACACTGTCAAAAGTCAATCTTAACAATGAATCTAATTGAAGACATATTTGGAGGAAAATCAAGATTTCTGAAAATTCCATTTTTTTTTTCCATTCTTTTACATAAAATTCTGCAAGAATTGAACTGTTGTGCCTTTCCAACACCAGTAAAATCACGATAAAGAAATCATTGCAGATAACCTCTTATGACTGCATTTGGTGCAACAAGATACTGAAATAGAAGTACAGTAAATCAGAGAGTACGTACACACTCTCATCGTCATCATAATCAGAATCGTAATCATAATCATGTCAGGCAAACTAACAATCATCTTATTCTTCCTGTTTCTCAACATATCTTTTTTATTCCCAACATCCATTTCTGGTTTCAATCAAGAAGAGGTTTCTTTACTGTTATGGCTTTCCACTTTTAACTAATATGCTTCTGTTGCACCCTTCTCTTCATGGAATCCAAGTCATGAAAATCTATGCAAATGGGATTATATCTAATGCATCAGTAATGGATTTGATTCAGATATCAAGATAAGGTCGATCAATCTTCCCGTGATATTCCCAAGTCAAGTTCTTTCTTTTCCATTCCTTGAAGTGCTCTCTCAAATTGTAACCTTATTGCCTACTGGTGAAATTCCAGCTTCTATTGGAAACTTGTCATCGTCTCTGAGGATTTTGGATCTCAGTTTCAATGCTCTAACAGGAAGTTTTCCACCTGAAATAGGAAGATTATCACAACTGAAGCAACTTTTGTTGAGTTCTAATTTCTTTCAAGGTCTGATACATTAGGAAGATGTTCTGAATTGCAGCAGCTTGAGCTATTTGACAATCAGTTTTCTGGAAAGATACCTGAAGAGATCGGTCAGTTAACAAGTCTTGAAATCTTTCGTTTTGGTGGGAACGTGGGAATTAAAGGAGAAATCCCAATGCAGATATCAAGCTGCAAAGAGTTAGTCAATTTAGGTCTTGCAGATATCGGTGTTATGGGTCAGATTCCACATAGTATAGGTGAACTCAAGAAGCTGTAGACTCTTGCTGTTTACACAGCTAATTTGACTAGTGAAATCTATCCAGAAATTGGGAATTGCATTTCTTTAGAAGAATTGTTTGTCTATGAGAATTAAATTATAGGAAAAATTCCAAGTGAACTTGGTCTCTTAAAGAATCTTAAAAAGGTTTTGCTTTGGAAGAACAATCTGACAGGGGAAATTCCAGGAAATCTTGGAAACTATTTTGAACTATCTAGGCGTCCTGCCTCGAGGCCCCTCCATCCCTACCCCAGGCCTCGAGGCGTCCTGCACCGAGATTCCCAACCACTCCCGACCTCAAGGCGTCTTGCCTTGAGCCCCCATCCTATCCCCCCCACCACCGGCATCGACGCGTCCTGCCCCAAGGCCCCCCTTCCCTCTCCACTCTCGGCCTTGAGGCGTCTTGCCTCGAGCCCACTTCTCCCCACCCCCAGCGTTAAGGCATCCTACCCCGAGCACCCCTCTCCCTACCCCCGGCCTCGAGGACTCCCTCCCCACGCTTGGCCTCGAGGCGTTCTGCCTTGAGGCACCACCCCACCCCCACCCCCGATCTCGAAGCGTCTTTTACCGAGCCCCATCTCCCTACCCCTAGCCTTGAGGCATCCTGCCCCGAGCCCCACCCTCCCTACCCCTGGCCTCTAGGCGTCCTGCCCTAAGCCCTCCTCCACACTCCTGGCCTCGAGGCGTCCTACCCCGAGGCCTTCCTACCCCATCCCCGGCCTTGAGGCATCTAACCCTGAAGTCCCCCCTACCCCCACCCCCACCCCCGACCTCGAGGCATCCCTCCGAGGCCCCCCACCCCACCTTCGACCTTGAGGCGCCTTCCACGAGCTCCCCCACCCCCGACCTCGAAGCGTCCTTCCACGAGCTCCCCCACCCTCAACCTTGAGGCGTTCTTCCCCGAGGCCCCTCCCTCTTCACCCCCACCTGCCTCACCCCCGGCCTCGAGGCATCCTACCACACCCCCAACCTCGAGGCAGGAGCGGAATCTTGCCCCGAGACCCCCCGACCCTCACCCTATCCTCGAGGCCCCCCTCCTTTATTTCAATGTGTTGTATCCTCTACAGGGGTGGAGTACCCTCAATTCAATATATGATTTCCTGCCCGGAGGGATATGGAAACATTGAATTCGCCAATTTGCGAACTTTTCTTTGATTCTTGACAAATGTCATGCTGGATTTGAAGAAATAGAAATGAAAGCTTTACCTTGAGGCGTTCTTCCCCGAGGCCCCCTACCTCCAGACACCCTACCTAGAGGCATCTTGACCTCCACCCTCGCCTCAAGGCGTCCTTTCCCGTGCCCCCCTCCCGCTCGGCCTGGAGGTGTCCTGCCCCGAGGCAGCCGCCCTCCACCCCTGCCTTGAGGAGTCTTGTCTGGAGAGATGTCAATAAAATAACTCAATACGAAGTTACAGAACACTTAGTGCAAGAAAAACATGAGTCAATAAGGAACATCACCTGAGACAGCTTAAATACAACTTTTCATTCAAATCCTCGACTTCATCCTCTATTCCATTCACTTGTTCCTCGAGAGACTTAACTTGATCCTCCAAATCCAGTCAAATGTGAATAAGATTCAACAGAAATTTGCACATACTTCGGTTTCTTGATTTCTTGTTTATTCTGAAATACAACGGAAACTAAAACATAAATCACCAGATAAGACAAATTGAATGAAGATTTCTCACAATGTATAATTGTCAAAATAATTGGAGATTCATTTACCAAACTAAAATCTATGTCTTCTTCTTTCTAGCACCAATAAGATTTTAATGTAGAGAGACCAGAGAAGCATATAAAATTTCAGAACTAAACTAGAACTTATAATTTGTCGGGTTAATATTAAGATCAGCATCTATCAAATCTCAATCTAAAGCTATAAGCCTCAAAATTTAGATTAATGTAGTAGTTCTTTGCTAGCATTGACCAAATTAAGCAGCAATGTTTTTAGACAAGTCCTCGTAGATTAAAGGTCAACTTGGAAGCCTTGTTGTAGATGCAAACTTATTGACAAATTGTCCGAAGGAAAAGGTATGAAGAATTACGTCTAGATAATCTAATAGTTGTGGTGGCCACAAAGAATGAAAAGAAAACGAAAATCCTAGGTCACGGAGCAAGCAGAAGATAAAAAAAGTTGACTTGTACATGTTGACACCCAATTTTGACCCTCCACAATATAAATTAATCATCGAGGTTCTTCAATTTCAAACAATTTAAAATAATTATTTTATAAAATTTCCAAATAAATAAATAAATAAATAAATAAATAAATAAATAAATAAATAAATAAAATAAAATAAACATAGTTTACAAGTTATTTTAAATAATTTTGTCACTTCTTAATAATATGTATGTTTCGTTTAGTTATGTCTATAATTAATAAATTTTATGAGTATTCAAAAATCATCTCAAAAAGGTTTTGCATTTTAAATATTTTATTAGTAGTAAGGATTGTAATAGTGAATTAATGAATTTCATGAGATTCAAAGTATTTTCAGGTTATTTTAGCGCAATTTTATCATTTTAATAAATTTAATAATTTTAATAATAAATATATGTAATTTTACAATCACGTTATTTTATAAATATTTGAAAATCATCAAAAGATTTTACATTTAGTTAAGTATTTTATTAATTTAACTTAGTTTAAATTATAGTTCTAATTTCAGGTTCATTAGTTTGTAATTAAATTAATTATAATATAATTAATTATTATATTTTGTTAAGATTAAGAAGCTCGATAATTAATTAATGTTAATTCATCTAAATTAAACTCAATTTTTATTTCTTAAATAAAAGAATCAACCATTTTCTATTTTTGGGCCAACTCCAGCTGGCCCAATTTAACAACAACATCAAATTCCCATTTCTCCAATTCCTAGCCCACAAACCCATTCCCAGCAATACAACAATACTACAGCAGGCCCAAAATGTTCCAGCCCATTCCAGCAACATCCAAACCGACCCAATCCTTTTTCTTCTTCACAAAGAAGACCAACACACTCACAAAACAACAACAACCAATGACCCAGCAAAAGGAAAAATCCACCGCCCCTGCTTCCTGCGTCCGGCAGACCCGGAAATCGCGGCAATACCATATCCCGACCCCACTACCCACACCTGCCTTCGTCTTCTTCACGCAATAAATGCGGAAATCTAGCAAGAAAATCACTCCAACGATCACCTCACATCCCTTTCCCCACTTTTGGCGGAAATCACTGTTTTTCCATCTTCCTTCCACTATTGGCCTTGGAAAGGGGGAGAGAAATTCAAAATTTTGTTTGAATTTCTCCAACGGATTTCCCCCCAAAACTGCCCAAATTTTTCCCTATAAATAGCCATTCACACTCAAGTGAAAAGGGGGGATTGGATTTTATTTTATTTTTCTGAAGAAACACAACGAAAGTAAACACACACCAAAAAAAAAAAAGAAAAAAGAAGAAAACAACAGCGAAAATAGATATAAAATATAGAAGGGTTGCTCGCTTGCGGTCCAAATCGTGTTGGTGTGGTAGAATTCGGCGCCCTGCTCGTCCCGTCCCCGTTCGCTGCCTTATAGCAGGTGTCGTTCTTTTCTTTTTCCTCTATTTTGTTACTGTGATTAGAGTGTTGTGTTGATCTAAAAATCTGTATGTTGAGACCGATTCTTGTTTAGTTTAGTTGAAGTAAGGAAGTGTTAAAAATAAGTTTGTGTCCTATTTGAGATCTGTACAAAGATGAGTTTGTGCTCCCGTTATGTTTAAGATGTTTTGAACTTAAAATGAATTTTTTAGTTCTATGACTAGAAAACCATCAATTCTTTTTTGCTCCAAGTTGTTTATGGGTTGGTGTCTGCATATGCTAAGAAATTTTAGCCCATAAGTTATTAGATAAAAACTGAAAGAACTTAATTTTATTTTGTTTTGGTTGATAAATAAGTTGCAGATTTTGTGTTTTTCCTTAGAAATGTAACATTTGATTGTAAAGTTACTGTAAATAGATTGATTCTCGTATCATAATACCTGCAAAATATAATTCGTAAATTTCCATGTATCGAGACCCAAGAGTGATTATTTTTTACTTTAGCTATTCCAAGAGTAGTGTCAAAAAATGTATTCGTATCTTCTTTGAAAGTTGAAGCTACTTGTCGTGTTTAGACGTTCTAAACTATATAATGGCTCCATTTTAAGTCTCGCATGAAATCAATTTTGGTTATTTGTCAATTATTCATTTGATGCCTTTATGTTGTTATGTGAAAGTGTGTTTAAAGAAGTTAATTTTCCATCTTTTGTGTACTTGGGAATTAGGTAGTAAAGTGTACACACATTATGACACTACTGCTTCCCATAATGCTGCTTTATATTACTACATATGGACTTGAATTTAAGCCCCTCTACTATTCTCCATTTAGTGGATGCAGTTGCACAAGTTTTCCTTATTATCTAACATTGATTGTATAAGAATCTTGAAGGATCATGATTTGGTTTCTTTCTGTCATCAAAGTAATATATTTTTTTTTAAGCTTAATTTGGATGAATTTGAGAATTAGTTTTGGTGTTGTAGCTTGTTTGCTTTGAGTTCAGTTAATAAGTCGTTAATCATAAAATGGTATAATAGTATATTTATGGTATGATTTTACCTGGCTTCATATTTAGTTTATTCGATATCATTTTAAAGGTTGATTATCTCACTAATCTTTACCCTTCTTTTCTTGCATGAACTTTTATTTCCTTCCCCTTGCATTTCGAGAGGGCCATAAAGGCTCAAAACTCTTTACCTAGTCGAGTCAACCTTGAAAAATCGAAAAGCAAGTCTTTGGAATTGATGTACAGGTCTCGAAAAGCAGAAAAATGGGCTGTATACATCCGATATACACTGATATACAGCCAGAATATACAAAAACGGGATTTGGGCAAAACCCAAAAATTCCAACGAAATTGGCCCAAAAGGAGGCCCAAATTTGATTTCTTCCGTACTCTTTAATTATTTAATTGTGATTATTTATTATTGTTGTTTAACTCTAACTTTAGAATGGTTATCAACCTAATTAAATTCCCCAAAAGACGAACTGTCTCTCTCTGTTGTTTTGGTTTTTAACAAATCTCGTCAACTCTCGTAATTTCATTTATAATCTTAGTCAAAACACTTATTAGTTTAAAATAATTTTCATATTTTTAAAAAAATGATTCAAATAAAAACCAACTAATCTAGTTTTTTGTTAAAATTCTAATTGTCGTCTTTAATTACTTGTCTCTAATTCAAATGTTTAATTAAGGTCCTATTTTCTTAAAAAATAAAAAATTGCTCTTGGTTTAACTATTTTCTTAAAATTAATCAAATAATGTCAATTATTATATATATATATATATGTCAAATCATTTTCCAAACAATTAGTCAAAAAATCATTTTAGTCAAGTCGCAGGTCAACCGCGTGTTAGCAGGCACTTTGAATGCTTAAATCCTTCTCGAAATGTAAATTGAATCTCGAACCCTCTTTGGTATTTTCAAATGATTTTTTCTGTTTAAATCTTTGAAAATTATAAGTTTTCTTAATTTCTTTAAAAAATTAAGTGGCGACTCTTTTCTAAGTATTTTTCTTAAATTGTTTTATACATAGAACATTTCAAAAAGTAATTTTTTCTACAGAATGGGAAAATTACGGCGCAACAGTACATAATATAATCCTTTCTAATTATATAGATATCAACTAACACACCTATTCAACCTTGGATTCAATTGAATCTGAAGGGGCAGATGTTGATTCCACTATAAGAGCTGCAGATTTCTCCCTTGCAGTCTTATCTGATGATTTCTTCTTCCAGGGCCAACTCCTCGGATCCATTGTAGACTGTTGGACAAGGAAAATATCAACTGAATTAAGTTAATGAATTATAAAAAAAAGGGGAAAGAAAACTTTCATAACTGAAAAGCACAAAAAATCAGAAGTTCACATCACTTGATAGGAGATACAACAGGAAGTGACATTAGACCTCAAGCTTCAAGTGGCAGTAGATAATGCATAAAACTACAACACAAAAATATATGTTGTCCAGAAATTGTCCTCCTAATATACTGAGAAGAAGTAATATAAACGATTATGCTCTGCCATTAGCTCAGATATACATTATAAATGTTGCTATACCTGGAAAATTTTAGACTTACTTGCAAAGGGAACTCTGTTACCTCCCACAGGTGGACTCTAGTGAGGGTAGTGTTTACGCAGACCTTACCCTTACCTTGGAAGGTAGAGAGGTTGTTTCCGATAGAACCTCAACTTAAGAAAAACGCTTAACAATCCACAACTCGGGATATACTTGCATGTACCTACAATGGACGAGAATTGGGCAAAGAATTAAGCAGAAAAGGAGGAAAACAGAGAAACAGCACTAAAGTGCAGGTAAGATACAGGAGTAGAGGGAGCTGAGAAGGTAATCGAATTATGTACACAAGCAAATAAACATAAAGGAAAAACACAGAAATACAAGAATCTGGCACCTGAAAACTTCCAAATAGGTAAATTATAAGCTCAATGAGAAATATCAAAATGATATGTATATAAGGAATATTTATTCAGATCAAATACTGATGATTGTATTTTTATAACAAAGCCAAATTATAAGGCACAAAATGACACCAGATGACATAAAATAGGCAAACATGGTATGTACAGAAAATGACACACCACCGTAAACACCTCCTACAATTTGGTTCAATCCACCATTTGCACCCGATCTATGACCTCGGCAAAGCCATCACCAAATCCACCATTACTACCTCCTTCCACCAATTAAAGACTCAAAACAAATTAGATTATTATTTTTTAGAGCAAATTAAATGGTTAGTTCTTAAGACAGAAATTTAAACCCGAAGGCACGACATACGTAAGCTTAAATGATCCCAAAACATGAAACTTAAGCTAATCCAGATTCAAAATACCATGTAAAATGAAGAAGAAAACATTTTTCAATAGCTATTATATCCATTTGTAAAGCAGAAACTTTTCTTCAACCTATTAACATATAAACATTAGATCTTTCTTCAAATGTTCAAAAAGCAAAGTGGACAATGAACTTGTTTATACAAGGGAAGTCAATAGACAAAGAATTCAACTTCCAAATATCACAATCTCAACCAAAAAACTTCCTGAATCTTCAATCATTTTTTCATGAAACCCAAGGTAACATTAACCATTTTACTTATTTAATTCAAGAAAGAAAACCCCAGAAAAAGAAATCACAAAACCCACCTATATTTTCCTTCCATACACAAATTAACGCAAGAAACACAATAACCAACATACAAAAAAGGGAATCATCAAACCAGTAATCAAAAAAATACACAAAACAAGACAAAAACCAGAACTCCAATTATTTTCCTACAAGTAGCCATAATAAACAGAGACCAAAAACAGAGAAAGACTCACAAGTTTGGAGGAATGAGAAATCGAGTTACGAGCAGAGACAGTTGTATGATTCGAGATATTAGAAAGTACCAGTCGTTTCTTAGCCCCTCCAACATTCAACTTTTCGGTTTGATTATTCTCCAACCCCGATGAAATCGCTGCCATTGCTTGTCTCTTCGCCACAGATGAACGTCTTTTCTGGGTCTTCGTCTTCTCCTCCTTCTAATATAAAGCTGTTAGATTTGTTATTCTTCAAGAAAACGAAGAAGAAACTATAATTCATAGGCGGGAAAAGAGGGCTGATTTAGGTATCCGTTAGGAGCTGACAACGGAAGGATCAACATTTTGAAGGGATTCGTTATTGACTCGCACTTCCCCTTTGTTTTTATATTCACTATAATAAAGTCAAAGTCAAATACAAACAGAAAAAAAAATTACTTTTTTTATGGAAAAAATAAATTCAAATTATAAGTAGTAATTATATGGTAATTTACAAATTAAATTAATAGAAATAAATTTTTTTGTAAGGAATGAAATATGTGACCTTTTACTGGGTTTAGTACATTTGAATTGAATTTAATTGTATTTGAAAGCAATGTTTAAATGTAAAGTTAGAAAAGGAAATTTATTAAAGTCTTATTGTTGCTAGATGTTACTAACATAATTTGAACTATCCTAAAAAATTAAAATTACTAGATTCAAGTTAAATTTCTCGAAAAAAAAATTGATACACAAAGAAAATTAGAAGGAAATTACTAACTTCTAAAAGTAAGAAATATAAAAATTAATAAGATTACATAACTACAAAGCATGCAATGATCGACTTCTTGAAGATTAAATCTACAACTAAATATGAAATTATAGTTCTGATTTTTATAAGGATAAATTTTGCAATGAATGGTTATCAAGGTATATCTTTCATTTCAACTTATAATAAGCTTTAAGATAATATTTTTACAAGAGACACACACAATTTGTAATGATTGTTGTTGGTTATTTTTTTGATAGACGGCTATATAGTGTAAAAATCATAAATATATAACACATTTGACCGCTCGATTACTTTATTTTAGCTCAAGGTATGCCCTAAAATGCACCTCTTCATGGTGGTGACTTGTCCTTCTCATTAGTACTTGTAGTTAGACACTTCAACTCAAGATATATGTTTTTTTGTTTTTCAACCCTTTAATGAAGGATTAGTTGTGCTTAAGCACTTGTCTCACCAAAGTGGGTCCTTAAGGAAAAAGACACAAGAGAGTAAAGTATCAGAAGATCAAGCAAATTATTTTCTAAATGTGTGGCCTTCAATATGACAAATATGTGTTTGCTATAGTCGGCAAAAAATTAATGGTTTTCAGTTTAACGTATAAGTATATCACTATCTCTCTTTTATCATAATTATTATTATTTCACTTGATCATATTATTTCATTTAAATTCCTCCTATATAAATAAAAATAAATAAAAAATAAATATTACTAATAGTTCTTTATAAGTTTTTTAGATAAAAGTATTGAGTACACCTTTAAACTTGACACGAATTATTAGTTTTATTTTTGATCGGTTGACAACTTTAAAAACACTCATTTACTTTACTAACTAGCTTTAAATATGCCTCCATCATGCAGCATGAGTGAATACTTCTAAGAAAAAATTGTTAGAAGTATCTTTTTTAAGAACAAATTATTTTTGGGAAACACTTATAATTTTAAAAAAATCATTTTTTATGCCACAACCAATCCTAACCCCCCCCCCCCAAACCTCCCACCTAGGCCCCTCTCCCCCACCTCCCACCCCGGCTATCCCCCTCAAAAAAAAATTCTTATAGAAAATTGTTTTTAGAAAATATTTCAAATTTAAAAAAATTTCGTTGTTACACCATCCCTACCCCTAACCCCCGCCACCACCACCACCCCAGGCCATTCCCGCCAAAAAAAATTGTTTTTGGAAAAAATATTTCAAATTTTTTATTTTTATTTTTTATGCCACACCACCCTACCCCCAACACCCCCTCCCCCCAGGCCAACCCGTCAAAAAGAGTTTTTTTAAAAAAGAATCATTTTTGAAAAATATTTCAATTTTTTTAAGAAATCATTTTTTATGCCATTCCTGTCAATTGTTTTGGAAAATATTTCAAATTTTTTTAAAAAAAAATTTTACGCCACCCCATCCCCCTACCACCACCCCTCACCCAGGACATTCCCATCAAAAATATTATTTTAAGAAAAAAAAAGTTGGAAATATTTCAAATTTAAAAAAAAAAAACATTTTTTGTGCAAACCCCACCCTTACCCCCCCCCCCCGCCGCGCCACCCCCACCAAAACCATCCCCATCAAAAAAAAATTAAAAAGATTGTTTTTGAAAAATATTTCAAATTTAAAAAAAAAATCATTTTTTATGCCACCCCGACCCCGCGACCCCGTCAAATAAATAAAATTGTTTTGAAATTTTTTTTCTTCGATCAGGTCCCTGGTCAAATCTCAAGGTTGGATTTTGGAATGGTCATCGGGATGTTGTCCTAGTTTGGCTGTCAGGGTCGGCTCCTTGATCAATTATCGAGGTTGATTTTCGATTCAGAAATTATTTTTCTAAAGAGTATTTTTTAGTCTTAAGCCAAGAATAAAAGATATTTTTTGAAAAATATTTTTCATTCACCAACCAAACATTACAAAATATTTTCCAAAAATTTTTTTGTACTCACCAACCAAACAAACATGAGAAAGTAAGTTAGAAATCCACTTCCAAGAAAATATTTTCCTTCATACCAAACACACCCTTAATCTATTTTTCTAAATCTCAAATATTTTTGCAAACAGCTTCAGTTTGTCAAGTCATCTTATATTTTTTATACTGAAGGATAGGGGTGACAAAACCGAACCGAAAACCGAAACAAACCGCAAACCGAGTCAAACCAAAAAAAAAACCCGACTAGTGGTTTGGTTTGACTTGATTTGGTATTGAAAAAAAAAACCCGACTATATTTGGGTTGGTTTGGTTTTAACTTAAAAAAACCAACCCAAGACCAAATCAACCCGACATTATATATGTAATTTTAAAATTTTATTTTATACATAAAAATATTTACTTTGATATAATTTTAAAATATTTCTTATACTATTTCATAGTTTTTATCTTTTAATATATTATTTCAAGTTTAAAACTTAGAATTCGGAATGGTCCAATAAAGATTATAGTTCATAGATGTTGATAATTATAATAAAACTTAAATCAAAATCAAATTAATACTAATGCAAAGAGAAAATTAATTCAACACTAAAAATGACAATAATACTGAATATTTGTTCTTTAGTTTTACATTGATTTAGACAATTAAAATACATAATCTAATTTTAATTTTCCTTAAATATTTAATAATGTAACTAATACTTATTAAACTTATTTTAGCATGATTTAGTACTTTTAAATTATGATCATTTTCATTATGACTTTGCAATATTTATTTTATATGATGATTTCATTATTATTTTTTATTGAATATTTTAGTGTCATCAGTACTCATCTCATATTTTGTGTTATTTTCTTAAGAAACACCTTAGATAATTGTATCTTGGTTGGACTAAAAAAATATTTGGAGCACAAGTTAATTATATGTTTGTATGCAAACTTTACCGAAAAAATCCAAAAGTTTGGAAAAAAATCCGAGGTTTATTAGTTTAGTTTGATTTATAAATTTAAAAATTCAACACAATGGTTTGGTTTGATATTTGAAAAACCCGAACCAACCCGAGGTTGAAAAACCCAAAAAAATCCAAATTTTATTGGTTTGGTTTGGTTTATAGATTTAAAAATCCGACACAAATGGTTTGGTTTGATATTTGAAAAACCCGAACCAACCCGACCATGTACACCCCTACTGAAGGAAGTAATCTTGTACACAACAAATATAATCTACCAACATGAAATTGAGATAAAGGTTAAAAAGCTCCCATAATACTCTTTTATATAAGGAGATTTGATATTTATTAGGGAAGAAGTCAGAAGAGTGGGGTGGGGGGCAACAAAAATGAAGAAATGAAGGGTGTAATGACAAAAGTAGTCATGTGTTGAGACAAAAAGAACTTTACCACATACACTAGTGGCGGAGTTAGAAATTCAAATAAGAGAGTTTAAAAAAATAAAATCTTGTGCTAAAGAATTTATATACATACATATAAAATCATTTTTATCCTATTTATACAGTATACTATTTCAACAAAGGCGTTCAATTGGACCCCCTTCACCCCTCTGCCTCGGCCCCTACATATAGACATAGAACCAGCCAGAAGGCATATTAGTACAAACAAAATCTTCCAAACCATCACAGCAATAATACCCCCTATGGCCAACCCTGTCCTACAACACTGTGTCAAGTGTCAATCCTGACAATGAATCTAATTGAAGACAGATATATTTGGAGGAAAATCAAGATTTCTGAAAATTCCATTTGTTTTTTTTTCCTTTCTTTTACATAAAATTCTGCAAGAATTGAACTGTTGTGCCTTTCCAACACCAGTAAAACCATGATAAAGAAATCATTGCAGATAACCTCTTATTACATTTGGTGCAAAAAAGAAACTGAAATAGAAGTACAGTAGATCAGAGAGTACATACACACCCTCATCGTCATCATAATCATAAACATAATCATAATCATGTCAGGCAAACTAATAGTCATCTTATTCTTCTTGTTTCTCAACATATCTTTTTTATTCCCAACATTCATATCTGGTTTAAATCAAGAAGGGGTTTCTTTACTGTCATGGCTTTCCACTTTTAACTCTTCTGCTTCTGTTGCACCCTTCTCTTCATGGAATCCAAGTCATGAAAATCCATGCAAATGGGATCATATTCAATGCACCAGTAATGGATTTGTTTCAGATATCAAGATCAGGTCGATCAATCTTCCCGCGATATTCCCAAGTCAAGTTCTTTCTTTTCACTTTCTGGAAGTGCTAGTTTTATCAAATTGTAACCTCACCGGTGAAATTCCAGCTTCTATTGGAAACTTGTCATCGTCTCTGAGGATTTTGGATCTCAGTTTCAATGCTCTAACAGGAAGTATTCCACCTGAAATAGGAAGATTATCACAGCTGAGGCAACTTTTGTTGAGTTCTAATTTCTTTGAAGGTCAGATACCAAAGGAGATAGGAAGATGTTCTGAATTGCAGCAGCTTGAGCTCTTTGACAATCAGTTATCTGGAAAGATACCTGAAGAGATCGGTCAGTTAACGAGTCTTGAAATCTTTCGTGCTGGTGGGAACGTGGGAATTCAAGGAGAAATCCCAATGCAGATATCAAGTTGCAAAGAGTTGGTCATTTTGGGTCTTGCAGATACCGGTGTTACGGGTCAGATTCCACATAGTATAGGTGAACTCAAGAAGCTGCAGACTCTTGCTGTTTACACAGCTAATTTGACTGGTGAAATCCCTCCAGAAATTGGGAATTGCACTTCTTTAGAAGAATTGTTTGTCTATGAGAATCAAATTACAGGAGAAATTCCAAGTGAACTCGGTCTCTTGAAGAATCTTAAGAAGGTTTTGCTTTGGAAGAACAATCTGACAGGGGAAATTCCAGGAAATCTTGGAAACTGTTCAAGTTTGAAAGTGATTGATTTCTCTTTGAACTATCTATATGGTGAAATCCCTTTGTCTTTCGAGAATTTAGGCACATTGGAGGAGCTTCTATTATCCGATAACAGCATTTCTGGAGAAATCCCATACTATATTGGCAACTTTTCCAGCTTGAAGCAGCTTGAATTGGACAACAACAACATTTCAGGTGTCATTCCACCTTTCATTGGGAATCTAAAGGAGCTAAATCTGTTTTTCGCTTGGCAGAATCAACTTCACGGGAGCATACCGACTGAACTAGCAGATTGTCGGAAACTTCAGTCTTTGGATCTTTCTCACAATTTCCTTACAGGGTCCATCCCAAACACTTTATTCAATCTCAGGAACTTGACTAAGCTGCTGCTGATTTCAAATGTTCTGTCCGGTGGAATTCCACCTGATATTGGAAATTGCACCAGCTTATCCAGATTACGCCTTGGATCAAACAGGTTAGATGGTCCAATTCCTCCAGAAATAGGGCGTCTACCTAGTTTGAGATATCTTGAACTGTCACAAAATCAATTCACTGGATCAATCCCTCCAGCTATTGGCAACTGTCCGCAGCTAGAAATGGTTGATCTTCATGGAAACAATCTTCAAGGAACAGTTCCTTCCTCTTTTGTGTCCCTCACAGGTCTTAATATATTAGACCTATCCATGAACAGAATATCAGGTAACATTCCAGAAGATATAGGGAAACTCACATTACTGAACAAGCTCTTACTGAATGGAAACAACATAGATGGAACGGTTCCTAAATCACTTGGACACTGCCAGGATTTGCAGCTGTTGGATTTAAGCAGCAACAGACTTGCGGGCTTAATCCCTGAAGAGATTGGTAACCTCCAAGGACTAGATATTCTGTTCAATTTAAGTCGTAACTTTTTGACCGGACAGATTCCTGAAAGCTTCTCTAACCTCTCCAAGCTAGCCAACATGGATATTTCTCATAACATGTTGACTGGAAATCTTAGAGTAGTCAGTAACCTTGATAACCTTGTTTCTCTGAATGTTTCATACAATAACTTTTCTGGTGTTCTTCCTAACACCAAATTCTTTCAAGGTCTCCCTCCTAGCGCTTTTATTGGTAATCAAGAGCTCTGCACTGACAGAGCTGCATGCCACTTAAGTGGTGATCACCATGGATTAAAATCCATAAAAAAGATCACCATTGCTATTGTACTCAGCATTTTCATGGCCATGCTAATTGTGACAGCTTCTATTGCCATCTTTATCCGAACACAGGGAGAGATATGTCAGAAGGACGACGAAGAAAATGGTTTGCAGTGGGAATTCACCCCATTCCGAAAGCTTAACTTCTCTGTAACTGATGTAGTGCCAAGGCTTAGTGAATCTAACATTGTTGGAAAGGGCTGCTCAAGCTTTGTTTATCGCGTTGAGACTCCATCAGGACAGGTGATCGCGGTGAAGAAACTATTATCTAAGAAAATCGGTGAAGTTCCTCAGAGGGACTTTTTTTCTGCAGAAGTTAGAACACTGGGATCAATCAGGCATAAAAACATAGTGAGGCTTCTTGGATGTTGTAATAATGGAAAAACAAGATTGTTGTTGTTTGATTACATTAGTAACGGGAGTTTATCGGGACTTCTCCATGAGAAGAGGGTATTTCTGGATTGGGATGCTAGGTTTAATATCATATTAGGAGCAGCTCAGGGCTTAGCTTATCTTCACCATGACTGTAGTCCTCCTATAGTCCATCGTGATATCAAAACCAATAACATTTTGGTTGGTCCACAGTTTGAAGCTTTTCTTGCAGACTTCGGACTTGCAAAGCTATTAAACACATCATCAGATACTTCAAGAGCTTCCACCATAATAGCTGGTTCCTATGGGTATATAGCTCCGGGTGAGTACATTTCCTCAAATTTCTGCGCTAAATATTCAAATATTTACTAAGTGCTCAACATTTTGATAACATGATTATGCTAGTACTATTGAATATTAGCTTTAAAGAAACACTTGAAGTTCACTATATTAGTCTTGTACCCCGTGAAATTCGCTGTGCAAGACATATAGTAGGTATATATACTATGTTTTGACAGCATTCTAAATGTTTTGGTCCTACATTGCAGAATATGGATATAGTCTAAGAATAACTGAGAAGAGTGATGTCTATAGCTATGGCATTGTGCTTCTCGAGGTCCTAACAGGGATGGAACCAACTGATTCCCGGATACCAGAAGGCACCCACATTGTCACTTGGGTCAATCAGGAGCTAAGAGTAAAACATAAGGAATTCACAACAATTCTTGATCAGCAATTACTTTTAAGGTCTGGTACACAAACTCAGGAGATGCTTCAAGTTCTTGGGGTGGCACTACTTTGTGTTAACCCATGCGCGAATGAAAGACCAACAATGAAGGATGTAGCAGCAATGCTAATGGAAATCAGGCAAGAAAATGAAGATCTTGAGAAGCCTAATCGAGGAGTGGTACCGAATCCTAAAGAAGCAATTAATTGTCCTAGTTTCTCTGGTTCATCTCAACCTCTCATCAGATCCCCTCCTCAGTAACTCTAGTTAACTTAGCCTCTCTCTAGTTCTAACTAGTTGATTTTTTCAAGTAACTAATAAGTATGTATAGATTATCAATATTCATTTCACAAAATAAGAACAATACTCTTTCTAGTCCCACCTATAAGTCGTTTTGAAAAACTAAATTCGTTATTGTTAGTATAAATGAAGAAGGATCATTTTATCTTTCCTTCCAATTTGTGCAACTACCATAGAAGAAATGTCAAAAAGTAATCCCTACAACTATTCAATTAAAGAAATGCAAGACAAGAGGGCAATATCTCCCAGATCATTAGACTTAACATGTCCGAAAACAGCTAATTTAGCTTATAATGATGAAGTAAAAATTAAGAGAGTAAAAGTACAAGAACAATTTTCCTCATTAAAATGACAGTAAACCAATATTATTATGTGATGATTGATTAAATGAGAAGCATAAATATGTGATGATTAAAGATTAGGAACCAAATATCAACCATAGAAAGTATAGCAGCAATAGCAGTCTCAGAGTCCAAACTGGGGTCTCTGATTGCCAGGGGCGTATGTAGCCTTTTGGTTACAGGTTCAACTAAATCCATAACTTCAACACGCAATATATAAATACATATGTAAAAATCAACTAAAATTTCAAGACTCTCAACAAATATTAGATGTGACCTCCTAATTTTAACAGTACAATGAGTTCAATATTGAGAATCTTAAAAAAAATTGAACTCATTAAATTTAAATCTTAGATCTGTCTCGAACTCTAGCTTGTGGGGTGATGATAAAAAGGCAAGGTTGTGACAAGATCTTTGTTGGAACTATGTAAACTGAAACATGTAATATGGGGGAAGGAAGGGACCATCATTCCCTACCAATTTCTTTACAAATCATTTTCACAAAAGATGAAAAAAGAATCAGCTCACCATATTCTTGAAAGGTACATTGCATTTTAGGCCATGTGATATCAAACCTTTTTTAGGCCCACAAGTAGGTTACAGTAATACATCAATTTTCAAAGTATACATTATGTAAGTTGATACTTTCTATAACCTCTATGAGAATATAAGGTATTAATCAAATTCTCCTTCTTATTCCAAGCATTTGATTAATAACTACTCATTGCTAATATGAAAATAATTCTTTTTTGAATAAGTTTTCAACCATCACTTAATAGCAACAATTGAAAATAATCCTGACTTAAAAGATGTTACTGAGTAATCCAATGAAATAGGTTCAAATAGAATGGAGTGGATACTAATAGGCTATATTGCTCGGACTCTGGTGTCGGTATCCAATATGGATACGGATCTAGAGGTTGGATTCTTCATTACATTATTTTTAGTATTCAGGGGTATGGTTCCTAGGGGTGCTGGGATACAACCAATAAATGTACATATACAGTATATTTCGATATATTAAAGTTATTAAACTAAATCTAATAAAATTTAATTCTTAATAAACACCTAATATTCATATTCATAAGATATGTAATAGCAAATCATATTCATACTTTATATATATGTAGTCAAAGCACCCAAGGTACGTACCACATCCAGTACGTATCCCACACCCATGTCATGTCGACACGGATATGGCAAAGATTTTGAAGAGTCCGAGCAACATAGCTAATAGCTAGGTAAAAATCTTGTATATTGATAAGCATCCACTAAAACAGAATACCACTTATCCAATGAAAACAAGTACCATATGAGTACTTTAGTAAAGATAAAGGTACATCCCCAAAAATGAAACTTGTGGATGATTGTAATGACAAGTTTCAAAGATATGTAAACATGAGTACATGACAATTAGCATAAAGTAACATTTAAGTTTGTGCTTGATGCATCAACATAGAATATAAATTTGGATGACATAATTAAACCATCAACCTTAACAAAATCCACTTTAAACATGACTAGCTATTAACATAAAGTGTTTAGTAAAGCTAAATTTCATACTTTAATTTGTGTATTATTTTGTGTATATAATCAGTAAAGAATCGTCTCCCTTATTTTGTTATCCATCTTATATCATAGTAAAAATTGGAGTGTAGTTGATCAAAAAAAAAACTTGGCTTTCAACCCCAGACTGGCACATACAAGGCAAGACATATAGACACCAATGGACATGTGCAGAAAGAGGAAAGGACAAAGGTTGGCAGATACAAAGATCTATAGTGATCACTAAAAAACAAGTATGTTAGCTAGATGTAGAAGAGGTGCAAAGAATGAAGGAATGCAAAATGAATAATTTAATCACTAAATTGGAGCCTGTTTTCTTTTTTTTTTCTTTACTTAGTGAGAATTTTTCTAGTATTAAATAAAGTTTAAGTAATAATTGGTATTTGTGGGTTACTAGCACTGATTCCTAAAAACTAACAAAAACTACTTACAACTTCTATTGCTAAATTAAATACTAAAAATATGTTGCTAATACCTAATAGGTTGGTAAGAATCTTGTATATTGATAAGCATCTAAAAGAGAACACCACTCTATCCAATGAAAACAGTACCATATATATGATTTACTTGGTCAAGATAAAGGCACATCACAATAAATTGAACTTGTGGATGATTGTAATGACAAGTTTAAAAGATATGTAAACATCATGACAATCAGCACCATAAGTACTAAAGAAACATTTAGGTTTATGTTTTATGCATGATACTGCTGCATCAACATAGAATGTAAATTTGGATGATATAAACCATTACTTTTTAGAAAATCTACTTTAAGCATGACTTATGATCAAAAAAGTATTAAAGCTATATATTGGTTTCTTTATATATAATCAATGAATCATCTATCCAGCATGTTATCCATCTTATCATAGTAAAAGTGGGAGGGTGCTTGATACAAAAACTTGGCATTCATTCTCTAGACAGACACATGCAAAGCAAGATAGACACCAGTCACACAACCGACATGTGCTCAAAGAGTAAAGGACAAAAGAACTCAGATACAAGGATCTATATTGATCACTAAAAGCCATGTATTTTAGATGTAGAAGTTAGTGCAAAAAGATAAACGTCCCACAATACAGATTGAACAACAATAAGATAAGTCATCCCAAAAAACAAGATCATATTGAGCGGTAACTTCGAGGAAGATAGCATTGGGACATGCTATTACCTATGTATAGTGACGGGTGTCATGTTCAATTTAAGAGCAATCTTAAGTGGAGAAGGGTCTGAGGTAAGCCCTTCCTCTATCAGTGGTAGACACAGAAGGTATAAGCAAACCTGGTAAGAATTTTTGTGAAATAAGGTTTCAACAATAATTGGTGGTTCGTTACCCCACAGAAGAAAAAAGTAAGGGCGAAATTGATGGACAAGTAACTCCTGCAATGGAAGTGACCATTTACATATATCATAACTTTTCCATGCTCACTTGTTTGAATATCCGAAATAAACACAGCATAAAACAAGTATTTAGTCACATGACATAACATGGAATTCCGTGTGACTTATAGGTCACAGGTTCGAGCTGTGGAATCAACCACAATTTTGACATTCTACTTTAAACATGACAATGATCAGCATAAAATATCAAAGCAATATTTAACACTTATGTGGTCTCTGTCGAGATTCAATGACAGATAGCTAACAATCAAGTGTCCCTTCATATCGTGTTAAAAGTTGAAGGAAAGTTGACTATACACTTGGCTTCAACACAACGAAAAGAAGAAAAGAAAAGTTACACAGAAGAGTAGTCACTCTAACAGAGCTTGCTTTACACAAGCCCCCCAGACAAGTGTACAGCGGGGGTAGGCACAGACATATATGCACAAACGATAAAGGAAAAAGGCGTGCAGAAAGAAGAATCTACTTTGATTACCAGAAAAACTAGATAATTACAAGCTAAGAAAGTGTAAAGTGTGAAGGAATGAAATTACAATGTATTTACAAATCATTAGAAGGAACAGAAGTCAATTTACAATATCAAAGAGAACCAAAATTAGTAATCGGCTCATACTTTTGCAATCGGCTACAAGTGTGTGGTAGCATATTGCTCCATTTGGCAACAATTTCTTTTATTTTTGGCTCCTTTCAGAACATATTCCACGATCCAGCATTAAATATTACAAAATTAGTATTTCAACCCTTGCATAAGTAAGGACAGCACATACAATGTAAAACCCTGGGCTTTGCAAGGAAATACAACGTAAGTAATATATACATGAAGTGTGGTGATTGGCATACCAAAGAATCTTAGTTCTCCTAATTATAGCTTTGAGATCAAAGCTCAACTCACAATGCTAGAAGAAGCATAGCAAAAATAACACAAATGTGCCAGTACTCCAACAGTCATCAGCCGCTACGTGGATAATCTGATGCACTTACATGTGTGGCTGGAAAAAACTCATAGACAGCTGCGAGATGATGCTTACTGCTTCCCCCCTGGATTCCATTTTATACTGCAACCAATGCTAGTAGAAAGTACAAAAATAAATTTAATGCATGACTTTACCCACCCATTTCCATTAGGCTTTTCAAGAAAGAAAACCAGAAATAATTTTCAAATGGAAATAAGAATACCTGGGTTTTTGAGTTGATGAAACTGGCTGGCCACTAAGTACACAATCTATCGCTAGGCTTAAGTCCCTATAGGATGTGTCATAACATCTACATTAGGAATTCACAATACAATAGATTCTTGAGGGAAAATTGAGCAGACAATGTAATTAACCTTCCCGTGACAGGCACATTGTTACTTGGCCTTGAATCATCAAATTGTCCATGATACACTAGCTCAAAGGGCCTTCTGCCATCCTGACACAAGATGAAATATCAAATCTGCAAATAATTCCAAAATAAATAAAAAAGCAAGATTTCTTACAACTCTTTTGAGAATACTTTTATAGAGGCTTCGAGAATATGTTAAGTATTATTAACTTGGGATGAAAGAAATAAGAGGAAACCTAAATCACTCTCAGTAAGAATTGAGATACACAGCAACAAATTGTGGATGAACGGATAGCAAACAAGGGGGTAAATACATCCATAAGGTGGATAACGTATAATGTAGCGAAAGAAACAAGGGGCAGAAAAGCATGCAAATCGCAAAGCAGGGGCGCAGTGTGTCATGTTGAGTGCTGACTGATATAACTCATGTAGTCATTACCTTTTTGAATAGGAAAAACTCTGGTGTACAAACAGCCCCAAAATCTCTTGCCACTTCTTGTGACTACAAGAAAAACATCAAGCTGAACAAGTTCGATACGAAACAGATTCTAATATTTCAAATAAAAATATAAGAAACAGACAATATAATTACTGCATACATGTCATGTAGTGTATTGAACACCTCATCTTTGTACAACAGTTCATCATTGCAAAATAAAATGCAATTTGGAAGACTTTTTACCAACCATAACAACTCCACAATTGTACTTCTACGGCATAGTTTACATAATTGCAGTCTCAAGGAGGAAGAGGAAAAGGCGCATGTTGCATACAACCACTTGGTTTAACTGAATCTAACCTTTTCACATGGAGCATAGAATATGTATGCAAGAAAACACTAAAATTTATATGTGCAAGGATTCAATGTTGAGAACCTAAAGGCTGAAACCATCAAATTCAATCCCCGGATTCGCCTTTGGGTATGGTTACTTTCTTACCTTATTCATTGACTTATTAGCATCCTGTTCTTGTCACGGTTGACCTAACTAAAATGTATAGTTAAAAGCAATTTGGCAGAGGAGGTAAAAACAGTATGAAAATAAGCTAGATTAGTCCATATTTTCAATGGTACTGGACCAATCTCGTAGAAAGATATAGGGGAGAAATAAGGGTTAATAGCGGACTGGTGAACATCTGAGTCTAGCCAGGCACTGATCTTGTGCAACCAAAATATTTCAATAGAAAATGAAAAAGTAAATGGGAAGAAAAGTGAATGTGATATCTACAAAGACTAAGCTAAGAGAAAACAGCATCACAAATGGAAAAATCTACCAGCAAAGATACCACAGGCAACAACATAGTGCAAGAGAATATCAGAGTAATAAACACAAGCAATTTTATTGAAAACTATCATCAAGAACTCAGTATAAAAGCAAACCTCATCATAAAGATAGGGGAAAGGATATTTGAAGAACTTAGCATCTTCAGCCATGAATTCAGGTCCATCCTGTGAAAGATAGAGAAACTCACAACAAAATCACATAATAGTCTCACAAAATCAAGAGATCATAAGTTATAAAGTAACTCAACCTGTGGATGTGTAACTACAGAGTTTGAAGATATTGCTACCACCGCAAGCCCTTTCTGCAGCAAAGATGAACTTCTTGATGTTATTCTGTTCTTTTCAACAACTGAGCTGACAGCAAGCAGAGAGAGCATGTAATGCGTGAAATTAGAAAAGAAGGAAAATGGAATCAGCTTTCTTCTTACCTTCATGTAGAAATTTGAGAGTTTAACAATATCCTTCTTCAAATGTATGACAAATGGACAATGGTTGCAGATGAACATAACCTACAAATTAAAATAATCAGAGATGAATCACAGTAAACGCAAGTTAATAAAGAAGAGGGACAGAAAACCCATGATTCTTTAGTTCTTTTTTCAACCTTTGGCTCAACACAATAAAGCTTCTAATATTTAGTAAAACCTTGTGCAGGCATAAGACAAACACAGGGTTTAGGTCAAAGCTATTGGGTTCGGACGAACCCATAGCAGAATTGTACATTGCCCCTGGACAAATATCAAGAGACAAGCTCCCCCTTTAATAATACAAGCTTTTGAATGCTTGTAAGTTGTATGTAGAACTAAGAGCCAAAGGCGGGGATAAGAAGTTGTACAGACTAGCCAAGGCGAGAGAGAGGAGGGCCCGTGACCTAGATCAAGTGAAGTGCATCAGGGACAACAAAATTCTGGCGGAGGAGGCACTCATTAGATGGAGAAGTCAGTCATATTTCCATTCTCTTGAACAAAGAAAGGGATAGACATTGTGTTGGGGGATTTGGAGCACACATAGAAGAGTCATGATTTTGGGAATTGTTGGTGTATAAAGGTTGAGGAGGTTAAGAGTGTTATTCATAGGATGCACAGGGGAAGAGAAACCAGGACAAACTAGAACCTGGTGGAACTTAGGAAGCCAGACAAGATCCCAATGAAATTTCGGAAGAATGCAGGTAGGACAGAAATGGATTGGCTGACTAGATTGTTTAATGTTGCTTTCAAGATGATGAGAATGCCCGAAGAATGGAAGTCGAGTATAATGATTCTTTAGTACAAGAACAAGAGTGACATTCAAAATTGCAACAACTATAGGGATATCAAGTTGCTAGGCCATTATGAAAGTTTGGAAGAGGGTGAGAAGGGGTGTGTCTATTTTACAAAACTAGTTTGGATTCATGCTGGAACATTCAACGATAAAAGTCATTCGTCTTGTGAGGAGGTTGGTGGAGCAGTATAGGGAGAGGAAGAACCTCCACATAATGTTCATTGATCTAAAAAAAACCTATGACAAAGTTCCTAGAGAGGTTGTATGAAGTTGTTAGCGTACCTATTGCGTACACTAGGGAAATCAAGGACATATGCGATGGAGTCAAGACCCAGGTAAGGATTGTGGGTGGAGACTTGGAGCACTTCCCAGCTGTGACAGGATTTCCAAGGGATCAATTTTTAGCTCGTTATTATTTGCCTTGGTGAGTGTTAACGTGATACATCCAAGGTGAGGTGTTATGGTGTATGTCATTTATGGATGACATAGTTCTAATTGACAAAACATGTGGCGGAGTTAACGCTATGGTGGAGGTTTGGAGACAGACCCTGGAGTCCAAAAGATTCAGGTTGAGCAAGACCAAGACTAAATACTTAGAGTGTAGTTCAATGACATGACGCATGAAGCTAGCATAGAAGTGATGCTTGATACACAGGTCATCTAAATGAGGAAAAATTTCAAAGTATCTTTGGTTTATTATCCAAGAAAATAGGGAGATTGATGAGGATGTCACACATCGTATTAGTGTAGGATGGATGAAATAGAGGCTCGCGTCCAGCGTTTTGTGTAATAAGAAGGTGTCTGATGTTCCGCGGATTTACGATACTTTTAATGCTTTAAACTTGGAGTTTTGCGTGTGTCTTAAGCATTTGATAGTAGATTTGATGGTCTTTTGATTATATTTTGCAGGAAAATAGGTTTTGGAGCAATCGGGATGAGAAGAGTTGAAGCAGCAGCAGTTTGGTGTTTGACGAGTCATCCAATGAGCCATAGACCTTTCTACGAGTCAAAGGATTAAATCGCAAAATGAAGCAGTACATATTAAGGTTAAGTGTAAAATGACGGAAGCTAATGACGAGTCGTAGTAACTTCTACGAGCCATACAATTGAGTCGTGAAAAAGTTCAGAGAAGTTGAGCTCCAGTACTTGGTTGACGAGATGACAGGATGGTTCGTGCTGAGTTCTACGAGTCGTAGAACATAAACGATAGAAAACTTCAGAAGAAAAGCAAAAGTTGTTGTTTGACAAACGATTCCTACGAACCATAGGACTTCCCATGAGTTGTAAGAATGACTGCCTAAACCGAATTTTCCTAGATTTCCTTTTCCTACTTTATTTAGGATTTGATGTCTATAAGTATTAATTGTAATTTTCGTTTTTGGGTTATTAGACAATTTGATACTTTTACTCTTGGCTTTGAGAATTAACTTGCAAACATTTTATGCATTTAATTCTTGAAGTGTTGGTTTATAATATTGCTTTTTACTCGTCAATTCAAGATTCCGGACTTCATCTACTCTAATTGTAAGTTCATGATTTATTTTATCGAACATATTATTAATTGTGATCACACAAACATGAGTAGTTAAATCCACAACTAGGGTTGTGGGAACCATGAGTAATTAACAAAATAGACCTAATAATTAAGTAATCCTTCAATAGTATTTATGCATGTATTGTTGATCTCTTCATATTGAATGTTTTTTAACGGTGCACAACGTTAGAATTATTCCTACTTGCCCGATCAAGGAAGTAATGAATGGGAAAAGAGATTAAACAACGGAGATTTAGTGTTGATAATCCGTTATCTAATAGCCTAACCTAAAGATGCAAGGGCTCATCTAGGGTCAAGGGTAAAGGTTAGTAAAGCATACACCCGTAGACCAACCAAGTTGTGTGGTGAAATTCCCTACTTGGACGACCAGTCACTTAGGAGATACCTAACTTACCAACTCTGCATGTCAAACATTAGATAAGGATTACTATTATAAGGTTTATTGCGTTAAAAACTTGTGGGGAACGCATATATCCTAGTTTCATCTTACATTGATCTTACAAAACTGCGAATCCTATTTACTTGGTTACTTGTCATTGAAATCAATCAATAAATCTTTCATGTTACAAACCCCACCCCCCCACCCCTTTTTATGGAGGTGATCTGACAAAAATTACAATCAACAGTAAATTGGCCTAAGTCTAAACCATATTCCTTGTGGGATCAACCCTAACCTCTGTTAGGTTCTTTATTTGACAACGACCGCTTATACTTCTTTAGGGAAGTGTAATTTGGGTGTATCGGTTCCACGAAAACTTAAATGTAAATTTTACAGAGTGGCTAGACCAACTATGTTGTATGGGCGGAGTGTTGGCAAGTCAAGACCTCTCACTTTTAGAATATGAAAATTGCGGAAATGAGGATGTTGTGGTGGATGTGTGGGCATACTAGAAGAGAGATAATTATAAATGAACATATCTGGGACAAGGTGGGAGTGGCCATGATCAAGGACAAGATGTGGGAAGCGAGACTAAGACGTTTCATACATGTAAAGAGGAGATGTGTGGATGCCTATTACATAGATGTGAGAGGTTGGTTATAGATTGCTTCAGGAGAGGTAGAGGAAGACTAAAGAAGTACTAGAGAGAGGTGATTAAACAGGACATGAAACAATTGCAACTTACCGAGAATATAACCTTAGATAGAAGGTTGTAGAGGATACGAACTAGGGTAGAAAGTTAGTGGGTAGTTGAGCACTTTCTCGCTTATCCTTCTATACTAGTAAGCATAGTGTTTCTCCTATAGTTTCTTGCCCTTCAATTTTGTTATATTGTTTCATGTCTTTTTACAGAATACTTTGTTATGTTTTCTATAGTATCTTGACATGGTTTCTTCACTTCCATTATTTCCTTTTTTGACTTGCAATGATATGTTTTTTCTTGAGCTGAGGGTTTATCAGAAACAGATCTACATCCCAAAGTAGGGGTAAGGTTTGTGTACACTCTACCCTCCCTAGATCCCAGTCATGGGACTACATTGGGTATGTTGTTGTTGTAATTTAAGAACCCCCAATAAATTCATCACACCAAAGTCAATGAAGTATCCATCAAAAAATGTGTAGCACGTTTATCCCACACAAAAACCTGGAGTAAACTCATTATTGGGGATACCAGGAATTATCTCGGATGAAGCTCAAAAAGTTTCTCTCGTATGGACAGTGAAGAAGGATGGAAAACACTATGTTAAGTCAGGTTGTCACTACTTATTGTGAGAAGGGACAAGGAGAGACTGTAGATTGGCAATGGAAGATGATTTTGAAAATGAAATCCCCAACTACAGTGGAATGCATTGGATGGACAATCTGACTTATACGTAGCATGCACCTTCTTTTTCCTTAAAGGAAGACGCAGAATCAGTTGGATACATTTTACTACACTATAAATACATTTGGTTGATATGGTGGGTGTTTTTGAGTATGTATTGTATGCATTAGGTACATCAAGGAACCTGACACACGTTGTGCCTAGTTGGCAGCTCAGAAGCTATGGAGAAAGCAGAAAAAACTCTACAAGACTATTCCTCTTTGTATACCTTCAATAATATGGATAGAACGAAATGACAAGTGTTTTGAAGGGAAAACGTATTTTCTATTGATAACTTTAGATGCATGCAAAGCTTGAAAAGTTTGGTGCAAGTTTTGCTTTGTGACTACATGGATATATCCAGATTTCTTGAACTCATTCTATACATGCATGCATACATACATACATACATAAGGAATTTAAGTATAGCAAATTCCTTTGAACACACATAATACCTCCTTGGTGCTGCACCTTTGTGAATAAAATCGCCCTTTACGTTTCAAAAAGAAATTCTCTCACTTAGCAAATTAAATTCAAAATTCAACATCCAACACATCCTTCCCATTTCTGTAAACAAAAAATACTCATGACTCATGTATGCCAACCATTCTAAACATGAGTAATTGCATTCAACCATACTTTTGGATTTAACCATGTTTAACAAACACATAGTATTTTTCTAATGTGAGGATCGGGAACCAGGTTAGTGTGGAATTTAGCCAAGGAGTGTTATAATGACAATAAAAGGTCACAATGTTAAATTTGTAAACTTTATTTGCTTTACATACTGTTATGATCAACTTGCATTGTCTTTATTATTGTCATTATAACTCTCTTAAGCAACATTCCATACTAGTCGGTTCCCGATCCTAACATGTTGGACTTGGAAGATTGAGGTCAAATATCACTTCAGAAATTCAAAATGTTATCAGTAAAATCAAATTAATCCACCTAAGGTGGGTAAACTGGAGTAGTAAAGATAATAGTATTGTTCTATTTACCAGCAATGCAGGATATGCTTCAAAATCATCAAGGTTCCAAACTTTACCAGTGAGCGGCTCAGTAAGCTGAAACATTTCTCCCATTAAAAATTACTAGTAATAAAATCCTTTGTTTTCAAAAATTACTTAAGTGAATAAAAGGAGGACCTCAAAATTGGGAGCTCTGAAACCAAGAGAGACACCTTTGGACTCTGTTCTTGCAGCTCGTATCACAAGTTTCCTCGCCGGAAGAACACTCCGGCGTTGCGGAGGGCAATAGCTCTTCTTCAAGTAACAGAGCGAGGGAAGAGAAGAAGGCGAAGCTCTAGCAGCTGTGTCTATCGTGCGCAGCACCGATAGTAAGCGTGCGCCGGTTGATAATCCGGTGACCGTTGGAATAACCACCATCGGAAACTCTCTGCTTCACACGAAGTTTGATAGAAACCGTTATCCAGAGAGGTATCAAATTCTTTTGGTGGGCCTCGGATCCTTTAAACTATGCCCCGTGGAATAATTTGTATTACTAAACTTATGTCTTGAGGCATAACTTGGGTCACTAAATTTGTATTTTGAACTTAATTTCTTTTGCATTCAATTAACTACGAGACCGAAGAGTCTTACTACAGGGGTTACCATTCCTACGAGACTGCTTTGGGTTTCAGAGTCATTCTAAGAACGGGACGATAAGAAGAGGAACATAACTTATGTCACCCAACTTATACCTAAGACATAACTTGTGTTGTTAAATTTATATCTGAGGGCGTAACTCCAACTTTTACCTAAGACTGATAGTTTTCGAATACAATGCTAGAATTTACTCATTTACAATTAACTGTCATTTAATGTAAATTAAGAGAGTGATTTTTGGACATTAAATTGTGAAAATTGACCCATATAAAAAGAGCTGACCTTTATGTTAAAGGACATTCGTTTTCTACTTAACGCTGGATTCAAATGTTATTAACAAAATCATCAATACATGCATTCATTTACGTTCTTGTCTATTCTTGTGTTGTGTTCATCAAGGATATATTTGAAATTAGGATAAACAGATTATTTTCATCTACTATATTATTGCTAAATTACATTTAATTTGTTGATATATTTCTTTTTGTCTTCTCTTTATTTACTATTATCATTATCAACTCAATTTATGTGTTTTTTAAATCACGTTACGAATTCAAAAGTACCTTTTTAGGGTAAACAGTTTGACGCCCATGATGGATCTAAGGCATCTGTAGTATTATTTTGATTCTAATTATATTTGGTAACAAATCTTGTCTTTGTGAAGCTGAAAAGTTAAAAAGAAAATTAACTAAATGGCAAACACCAATAATCCTTAGCAAATCAATGTCATCATCAATCCACTCTTAAACAATATCACAAATCATGAAGTTCTGAAATATAGCACTTTGTCCGCACTAAAGTTCGAAAAGAAATTGATAAATATCTCATAGAGAAATGACATATTTAAGTTTTAAAGAAGATTGATAAATCCGTTAGAGAAAAATGAGATATTTAAAGTAGTTTTTTCAGTTACTTTTTAAGATAGGTGTAACTTTATTATAAATTAGATAATTAAAAGAAAATAATATAACTCGTGGTATAACCTTCATCCTCTATATATAAGCATCTTTAGTGCACATGCTCATTCTTTTAACCAGGTCCCAAATGTAATTTGATAGTATATTAATTGTGTCCTCCCGTCGTGGCTAGATTCATAACAATACGCTTGATGAATGTTTGTCGAAAATAACACACAATATTATCATATGCATATCGCATTTGATATTCCATTAAGAAAGTTAAACAAACCTACTATCATTTTTTTTGATGATGCACCTTTTGATAAAAAATTTCGAGCTTGATTCCTAGAAATGATAAAACTTTCAATTCAGGATTGTGAATATTCATTGATTGAATCACTGAATTCTTGAAGCAAAAAAGGAACTCATCCAAGAATATATTAATATTGGAAAATGTGACAAAGTTTACATTTAATCCTCTAGTAATCCCTAGCAACTAGTTTAGAGATTTTTGTAAGCATCTAAAGTTTCAATCCTGAAATACAGCAAACAGGAAAGGAAAATAGTAAGCAAACAACAATATTTGTATTTGAATTTATGCGAAGGTTACAATCTTTATAAAAATTTTATGAAAAGATATGTAATCCCCTGATTCTTCTCTTCAAGATGTTCTTGATTTGATGAAATACTTGTGGCTCAACTTTTGGAGTGAAGACTTCTTTGTAATTGTAGTTCAACACTTGGAGCGAAGACTTCTTTGTATGCGAAAGACTTGCAGATCACCACTGAAGAGCAAGGATTCTCTATGTAATTCTATGGGTCTTCTTCTTTTTCTTCCTTCTCCCTTTTGGTCTTATGAAGACCTCTTTATATAGGCTTGAGCTAGGGTTTTAGAGGTATTTTTGTCCAAGCAATTTTGGTCTTTGGGCTTGAAGAACATGAGTTGGGCTCGTCTTGTCAACTTAATGGACTGACCCAAAGTTAGCGAGTTCAATTGACTTTGGACAACATCCATGAGTTCACTTCTCCGCATCTTCGCCGAAGTGCCGCATATTGATTGAGAATTTTGTCATCATCTACATGGAGAAAGAACAAGAATCTCTTAAGTCAATACAATCATATTCATCATGACGAGCGCGAGAGCATATGCCACAATTTTCACCATGCCGATTTGAAGCTTCGTGCAATTGGCACCGTGAGACACATCACTTTTCCTTCTTTTTTTTTTTGTAGGTTTACGATGGATGGAAGACATCCTCAATATCACACCAAAAAAAATGAGGGGTAATCCATAATTAATAAGGAATCACTTGGTGCATCTTTGTTTGTAGTTGTGATTTTGATGATGCATCATACTCGGTGTAATATTTTAGCAATTGTGGCTTTGGAGGAGATGTACCACACTTAGTGCGTCTTCTTTTGTAACTGCGGCTTTGACGACTTTTGCAATTGCGGCTTTAGCGATGAACCACACTTAGTACATCTTCTTTTACAACTGCGGCTTTGATGACGAATTATACGTGAATCATCTTCTTTTAGAGTTGTGGCTTTGATGACGAACCACACATGAAATATCTTCTTTTTTTTTGCAGTTGTGACTTTGATGACAAACCACACTTGATGTCTCTTCTTTTGTAGTTTCAACTTTGATAACGAACCACACTTGGTGCCTCTTCTTTTGCAATTGCGACTTTAGCATTGAATTATACTTAGTACATCTTTTCTACAATTACGGATTGGATTATCTTATTTCAAAGTTGTGGCTTTGATGAAGAACCACACATGAAATATCTTCTTTTTTTTTTTTGCAGTTGCGGCTTTGACGACGAACCACACTTAATGCCTCTTCTTTTGCAGTTGCGACTTTGACGACGAACCACATTTGATGTCTCTTTTTTTGCAGTTGTGACTTTAGCGACGAACCACACTTAGTGCACCTTCTTCTACAATTGCAGCTTTGATGACGAACCACGCATGATGCATCTTCCTTTTCAATTGTGACTTTGACGACGAACCATATTTACTGCATCTTCTTTTGCTGTTGTGACTTTGATGACGAATCGCATATGATGCATCTTCTTTTACAATTGCAGCTTTGACGAGAACAAAACTTAATGTATCTTCTTCTAAATTGAAGCTTAGCAATGAATCACACTTTGTACCTCTTTCTTTGTAGTTTTGGATTTGGCGAGAAAGAGATTTTGCCGCAGTTTGTCCTAGTTCTGAAGAGGAACTACTTGTCACATTATCAACTCATTAATCAAACTTCAAATTATGCCCCCATATCAAAGATAGAGGCTCGCTTATGGATGCATCGATCCATAAAAATATTTGAAGAAATGATGTTTGATGAAGAGGTGATGCGAACTTAATAAAGACATCCAAGACGAGTTGACAAACCACTTCTTGATGTTTGATTATTTTTTTTCTATTTAGACCTTTTGTATGGGATGATATGTCCATTTTTTTATCCCTTTCTTATGATGTGTAAAACTCGTGCAATTTTGAAGCAATAAAATGTATTTACTTTACACTTCAATGCAAAACATATGAGTTTTTTTTTCTTTTAATTTTTCTAGGCCACTTATTTCAAGGTTTTCAACCTATTTAATGTTTTGGACCATATAGATTTAAACTCATGAGGACCAAAAGTAACAATTTGAAGATTTAACGCATTTTCATGGAGCTTTTCTGACTTGAAGACTTGGCTCGCATTTGAGAAGCATCATGATTTGAAAACTTAGCTCAAATGTGAAGAGCTTCAAAACTTGAGACTTAGCATGAATTTGATGAGCTTCATGACATGTATTTTAGACTCATGCGTCGAGAAACATTTTGACTTGAAGATTTTTGCTCGAATTTGATGAGCTTTGAAACTTTAAGATTCAACAGAATTTGATGAACTTTATGACATACATTTTAGGCTCGTGCGTCTAGGAGCATTATGATTTGAAGATTTTTGTTCGAATTTGATGAGCTTTGAAACTTGAAGAATCAACAGAATTTGATGAACTTTATGACATGGATTTTAGGATCGTGCGTCGAGGAGTATTTTGATTTGAAGATTTTGCTCGAATTTGATGAGCTTTGAAACTTGAAGATTCAACAGAATTTGATGACCTTTATGACATGTATTTTAGACTCATGCGTCGAGGAGCATTTTGACTTCAAGATTTTGCTTGAATTTGATGAGCTTGAGACTTGAAGATTTTTCTCCAATTTGAGAAACTTCTTGACTTGAAAACTTAGCTCGAATTTGATGTGCTTCATATATTTTTTTTACTTGTGCGTCAATAAGCATTTTGATTTGCAGTTTAGGCTTGTACATCAAGGAGCATGTCAACTTACATAGACTCTTCAATTTTGGTTTCGGATGAAAACTTGTCCTCATCCTCAATGTCAATTATATTTCCTTCGTAAGTTTCAAAGTTGGACAACTCTTGATTTCCATTTAAAGTCATACTCAGTTTCATATTATGAGCACACGTTACTAGTTCTTCAAACATTTTAGGCTTTATGTCTTGCAATATGAAACAAAGATCCCAATGCATACCTTGGATGCGTATTTCGATCCTAGAAGTTTCACTAAGGCGATCTTTGCAGTTAAGGCTCAAGCTCCTCCAGCGATTTATGAAGTCAGTGACTTGTTCATCATTTCTTCGACGGGCGTTTGCAATCTCTATCAAGCCCACAACACGCCTTGTACTATAAAAACGCTTAAGGAATTGTTGCTCCATCTGCTCCCAGCTATCGATGGAACTAGACTCAAGATCTATGTACCATTCGAAAGCAATTCCCGTGAAAGATCTAACAAACTTCTTAACATGATAAACACCATATGTTCCAGCATTATTGCAAGTTTGATGAAGTGTGCTACATGTTGTTTTGGATTTCCATTGCCGTCGGATTGCTGCAACTTAAGAGGTTGATAGTCAATATGTATTTTTAGGTTATCAATTCTCTAAGAATACGGCTTTACATATGTGAGAGGATACTTGGACATGCACTCAGATTTATCTTTGATAGCCTCTTTTATGAAGTCCTTCAATTTGTCAATAGGAATCAGACCTTCGGCAGACACTTGAAACTCATTGATAATTGTTTCTTTTTTTGCAGAGGATTGTATTTCTTCTGAGTTTTATGAAGCTTTGCACATAATTGAATCGATTCTCTTTCCTCCATATTCTCCATCATGTTTGTCAACTTGGTAATTTGGACGTCAAGACCTTTGATGTGCTTTGATAGGCCTTCAACTGCTTTTGTCAAATTTGCAAGTTTATCTTCTAAATTGGAAGTTTCGATCACCATCGCTTGCATCACCATTGTAAATGATGGAGAATAACGTTAATTTTCCATGACATGAGATCCAGATATGTTGTGCGAAGTAAATTCAGTGCTTAAGTCATCATTGTCGACTAAAGTGAATGATTTTTTAGATGTGGATAGGTTCAATTGGGTAAGAACCCTCTCAACCATTTCGGCAATGTCTTTTTTGCGGCTTTTGCAGCTGACTTTACACATTTTGGAGATGAACCAAAAACAATAGCAGATTCGGACGGCATTAGGAAGGCTTGTTGTCGTAGCAATTTGGTTTGGTTCCTTATGACAGGTCTCATGCTTCCAGCAATTATATCAAGGATGTTTTTCTCAGCAATGCAGAATTTAGATCCATCAGTTTTTGTGATGCAGATACGGATACAGATGCAGATCCAAATTTAGATGCAGATGCAGATTTTGAGTTGATCTTCTTGAAAGTCATATCGACGTTTTTGAACTTTGATTTTCTTGAAGAGAAGAGATAAGAGGTAAAGATTGTCTAAAGTTTCAATCCTGAAATACTGCAAACAGGAAAGGAAAATAGCAAGCAAACAACAATATTTGTTTTTGAATTTATGTGAAGGTTACAATCTTTATAAAATCTTTAAGAAAAGATATGTAATCCCCTGATTCTTCTCTTCAATGATGTTCTTGATTTGATGGAATACTTGTGGCTCAACTTTTGGAGCAAAGACTTCTTTGTAATTCGGTTCAGCACTTGGAGCGAAGACTTCTTTGTATGCGGAAGACTTGCAGATCACCACTGAAGAGCAAGGATTCTCTATGTATTTCTATGTGTCTTCTTCTTTGTCATCCTTCTCCCTTTTGGTCTTATGAAGACCTCTTTATATAGGCTTAAGCTAGGGTTTTAGGGGTATTTTTGTCCAAGCAATTTTGGTCCTTGGGCTTGAAGAACATGAGTTGGGCTCGTCTTGTCAACTTAATGGACTAACCCAAATGTAATTTGGACTTTATTTAAGACATATATTTTGACTTAATTATTAATCTGACTTTATTAAGTAGTAATTTGACTTGATCAATATATAATGAATTTATAGATTAATCCAAAATATAATATGGATTTATCAATAAAATTTAACTATCTACAATTCTCAAGTTGACCCCTTTAATATGGGTAATGCTAAATGGCCAAAAAATTTGGCCAGAAATTTTAAAAAACTATAATATCTTTTTTATTTTAAAATAAACTGATCTTTTTTCCATTTTTTAGTTAAAAGCTATTAAAATTAAAAGGGTAAAAATGTTTTAAAAGGTAAAATAACATAGGTAAAATATTATTCTGGCCAAATTTTCTGGGCAAAAGGATTTTTCCTTACAATAGGGTAATGCTAAATGGCCAGAAAATTTGGCCAAAAATTTAAAGAAAGTATAATATATTTTTTATTTTAAAATAAACTAATCTTTTTTCCATTTTTTAGTTAAATGATATTAAAATTAAAAGGGTAAAAATGGTTAAAAAGGTAAAGCAACACAAGGCAAGAGTCTTGCCACAAGAAGAAAAAAAATAGTTTCCCCCTAAGATTAGACATTCTTGTAGTTTGCTTTTTCAAAAAAGAAACTATTTTTAAGTAGTTGGGGGGAATTTAATCCATAGGGGCTAGATTTGTTTATTTATTCAAGATATTTTAATTAGTGATCAAACATAAGTATGATGTGCAATATGACCACCAAGAGGATGGTGAAGTACGGGATGAGGTTGCACCTCCCTTAACTAAAGGTTTTGGATTTGAGTTCTAAGTAAGAAAAAATTCTTAGTAGGAAGCGTTTCCCTCTTGATAAGGCCTTACGCGACACGAATCTGAAATAGTCAGATTTTAATGCAGTTATCAAACCCAAATGAAGAAAAAAAAGTGTGAATTATGATGTCGAGCTAACTAGATTTTCTTTCATTAGGTCACAATAGGTTATTCTACAAGGATAAAATTTAGGATTAGGTTACTATTTATTGTTGTACATTTTGATTGGTGAAAGGGAGAGGAAGAGATTCCCCAAGTGGACTCATTAAAAGCTAATGAAACTTTAATACCAGTAATTAAAACCTAAACCGTAATCTTAATTAATTAGCATAAGACTAATTTTTAGTATAAAATCATTTTGATTCTCAAGAATCTTTACTATTCACACCATGTGTCACTCTGAATTATATTCTGTATTATTTGTTTTTGCTTCTATTTTGTTTGAACTTTGAGATGATGGGGATGGATTAACTTTTAATTTGTTAGAGGCTGAGGAGGCTAAGATTTTAATATTGAGTCATAATTACAAAAATTTATTAATCACTATACTAGATGTGGACGGATTATGTAGAATGAGAAATTTATTAATTATGCAACATGAATTAAAAAATTTACCAGATTATATCCAATTAATGAATTGATATATATGTGGCCACCTGGCCCAACATTTCTGCAAACTCAATTTATTTTCCATCTCTATTTGTTGCTCCATTTCAAACAAGTATTATAAAATTATAAAACTATGTATAATTAGTAGTACCTTACATTTGGGATGCTGTACCATATATACACTACAGAAGGTGAATTCTTCGAATATGTTTGTGCATAACAATTCATATAAATGTGATGACATTTGACTATTATTATGTTGATTATCGCGTGTCTATTTGTTTAATTTTATGTAAGACTCATTAATTATTAGTTTAACTTTTTGATAGTTTAAATGTCAGCTTGTACACAATAAAAATTGAAGGACATTGATGCTAACTGAAACCAAATTAAAAGACACATTTATATAGTTTAATCTATAAATCACATATTAAAATTTTCTGTAGATCTCTAAGTTTAAATTAACTTAATAAATTATTGGTTCCTTCACTAGTAATACCGTGCTGTATATAATCAGATATTATTAGGGGAAGTTCATATTTAAGTGTGGGGGACTACTTGTTTTGATAAGAAATAACTATCTTAACGAGCTCTCCAGTCATCACCGTGTAATATACAAAGGAATATTATTATCTGTTTAAATTTATATGATATTTTAAAAAATTGATTGATCTAAAAAAAAAATATTTCTATACTTAATTATTATTATTTTTTCTTTCTATTTTTAGTAAAATAATTTATTATCACACAAATATCTAAAATTTATTTTGGATTACGCAAAAAAATATTAATCTTGTTATTGTCAAATTAAATAATGTATACTCCCTTTGTTTGATTTAGTTTGATTTGGCATAGAGTTTAAGAAAATAAATAAAAAATTCAATCTTATGATCTTAAATTAAAGTCATGTTAAATGTATGAAAATACCCTATAATCTTATAGCCTTAAATATGTTTCGTAAAAAGATAAAATTAAAATATTACAAAAAAAAATATTCTTTTTGAAACATACTTCCAAAAAATATATGATTTTTTAAAAAACAGTGTGTATAGATTAATGTTCCTTCGACTGAGGAAGAGCCTTGAGATTTGAGCTCAATAGAAAATCCAAAATAGGATAAGATAAGTGGCTTGACAGATATTAGTTTTCTTATAGTTAAATAACAACTCCTTGTTCTCTTAAATTTATAGGTAAATTCTAATTTAATTCTTGTAATATTTAATTTTTAATTACTAGAATTATTCATAAACAACACAAATTTCACTAGTTTAGCTTCTAATTACATGCCCCCACTTCAGTTTTGCAAAATTATCTTCTGTACCACTTTTTCTTTGTCATATAATCTCTAGTGTACTCAGATACATGTATGTCGGATACATGAGGATCAAATTAAGTGTAATTTGCTTAAGATATATTATATACAAGTGTGATCTGTATGTATCTGGGATACACTGACTCTCTCACTCATCTCTTTCCTCTCTAGTTGGCTGGCCTATCTCCCTTTCTAGCTCACTTCTATCCCTATGTATCTGTTTTCATAATGTATGTGTAACAACCTGTTTCCGTCGTCATAGAAATGCCAACTGGGGAAAATTTGGGACCGGAAAACTTTTTCATAGTATTTGAAATTTTCCAATCTTGTCCAGATTTGGACAAAATCGGAGTCTTTAGGGTGTAGAGAAATCTAGTAACAATCGAGTGATTTAATTATAATTCTTGTTACATGAGTGGTTATTTAAATCGTTAAGGAATCTGTACGACTTTACAGAATTGAATTCGGGCGAGTAGAACTCCCGGAATCGATCTTAGCGTGACGGGTATTTTCTGAGTGTCGTTGGTTAGAGGTGTGTTGTGAAATGGGGATTTTGGAATTCTTTAAATAGCTCACTGATTCGTGCAAGCCGCTCTGGCGGAGCTTTTGATTGCTCACTAGTGATAGATTATGGTGTTCTATATAGTATTAGCAGTTGTTCTTGGATAAAAGTTACAGTTTTAGTATTGGGATACAAAACTTGTAAACACTTCACCCCCTAGATTCAACTTTTGCAAGTTGACTAGATTTCTTTTGTTATTTTTACAGTAGATAATTTAATCATATTTATAATAATGATGGAAAACAATTCTGAGATAAAGGGGATGATCATAAGTAATGTGACTTCAAGAGCACCAAAATAGACTAATTAACTCACCATTAAGAGAAAAGGAGGAAGAACTTTCAAATCCAACTATAGTCAAGTCTCTTATATAACAATCATCTTTTATACAAAAATTTACTATAATAATTATGTTATACTATATTATGTGTTATTTATAATAATATTCACTATAATAATTAAAAATATTAGCAAAATAAGTGATATTGCTATAAGATATTTGATTATATTGGTATATAAAATTTTTATCCGGTTGATTTTGATCCAACAATAACAATAATATATTAATATAATTATATAAATAAAATTTGATAAAGATAGAATATATACAAATCTTATATTTCTTTGTAAAGTAGAGAAGTTATTTCATATAAACACTCGATTTAAAAGAACTGCAATCAAAGTATTAGGATTGAAAGGAAACTAATTATGACAAAATAGTAAGATGACATTGCAAATTAAATGAAGCAACAAATTGTACAAATTGAAGAGAAACGATAGATACATGTGTATACTAACATTTTTAAAGTTATTTATGCAAAGTCATACTAATTTTTTAAAAGTTAAACTATAAATTTAGATAAATATATAATATTTTACTAGTTAACACCTTGCTATCATGTCGGTGTAAGCCACCTCGTCCTGTTCTTACTAGGGGAAGTTTGTATCTGATGTGGGGCTTACTTAAAAAACCAGTTCTTATTAGGGGAAGTTTGTATTTGATGTGGGGCCTACTCACCTTTTTTAATTATCCATTAATAACAACATAACAACCTAACTACTTAGCATGTACTGTCACTGTACTAAACTCATAAAATTTGTTCCCTCTTATTGGTTGCTTAATTAAACTATATACTAGTAGCATTAATCTAAACAATTATTTCAATCAAGATTGTAGTGGAGCGGAATGTGGATAAGTACTCCTTCTCGAGTTCAAAGTCTTCTCGAATATGAAGTCATCTTTGTTAGGAAGCGTATTATTCTTGGTGTGGAATTTTTTGGAGTGTTAGTCAAACTCCAATACAAATATATAGAATATTTTGTCACGCCCCGAGGCTACCCCGTTAACGTAACACGGGACCTAGAATCACAAGTGACCCCAAGCTGTTAACCCTGTATCTGGCATATCATAAGCATACTATAAAAGTTATTGAATAAAACATATACTATGCGGAAGCTAAAACCATGGATAACTAAAAGTGGGAAAAATCCAACAAGTCTGAATATAAAAATATACTAAGAGTTTGGTGATAACTAAAACGGCCACTTAACAATTCAAGTTGAATCTACTACTATATCTGAAAAGCCTTTAACTGAGTTGAGTTGTTGGGACATGGCCCCAGCTAACTCTAACAAAACTGAAAACTGAAAGCAAAGACTAAAATGAAAGCATGTATGTTGTCCTCAGAATATGAGGACTTACCACGGAAGCTGTTGAATGTGGACCGAGAATCGAGCTAAGTGTGATCTGGATGCTGAGTACCTGAACCTACATCATGAAAGGATGTAGCGCAGTGTATGCGTCAGTACTTGAAATGTACTGAGCATGCAGGATAATATAGATATTAAGTTGAACAAATATATATATGAGTTGAACAAAGCATAACTGAGCAATGACATAATCTGAACAAAAATATAAATACTGAAACATAACTGAAAAGCTAAGTTGAAGGCAATGACCAAGTACTAATCATGAAGATAACATGCTGAATTGTATACTGATAAAAATGCTGAAATCCTGGTCAAATGCACTAAGAGTCTGACTGTGGGAGTTATTATTAACCAACATAAACCACATGAGCTAAACGTGGAGTCCGATGTATACGCCCCATCGAGATGACCTAATACACCTTGCCAAGGGTATAAAAGCATAACTGTGTGATCACTAAATCTGATGCCCAATAGAAAGGACTTATAATCCTACACTGGCATGTAGTTCTAGGACTATGAGGGTATGCTGAACCCTAGTCCAACTCAGTGCTAAGTCTACTCCCAACTGAATACATATGAAGCTAAAATGCATTGAATACTGAATAGCTCAAAATATTGACATGCTAACTGAGAATGCAACATTCATACATTGAAAATGTGACATTAAATCTGGAGCATGATTTTCTATTTAACTAACCTAGCAAGTATAATTCATGAACTAAGAGAATTTACACAAATTATGGTTCTGAATTTTATACAAGGAATTATGCAACATTTCCAAGAAAACATGATATTTAGATTGTGGATTCTATAGCAACTGAAATCACAACAAATTTCTAGAATTTTACAAACCCTAGGTCTATACAAGCTATGTAGAATCAAAGAACTGACTGAATTCTAGGGACCTAGTGGATGAAAGGAACCCACTAATGAAATCTCACATACCTGGTGACAAAAACTATGGAGAAATCCTTTGGATTTTGAGGCTGAACTCTGAAGAACATTGTTGTTTGTTCTTGAAAGAAACTGGCGCCTCTTTCTTTTCTTTTCGTTCTAACTTGGATGATTTTAGGAGAATGGGGGTTTTGGGTAGGTTTTGACTAGATTATTAGGCTTAGACTAATTAAAACGACGTAGTTTAGGTATTGAACGCCGTAGTTTAAATGCCCAACGCATAGGGGAAAAGACCAAAACAACCCTGACTTAAAAGCTGGCGAAGTGCCTTCCACGAGGCCACTGACGGACCGTTATAGGGATTATGACCCGTCAAGTGGGTCGTGGTTCTTGGACAATGCTACTGTTTCTTGGTACTCCCATCCACGGTCCACCTCACGGACCGTGTGAAGGACCACGGGTCATGAAGGCCATTGTGGTTCTTCACCTACGGCGGGGTCCACTGGTTCAAGTTGATGGAACATGCCACGGCTCGTTAGTGGGACCACGGTCCGTAGAGAGCTCCATGGTGCAACACTTGAGCCCTAGTGGATTTGCCTCACTTCCACGACCCACCCTACGGTCCGTGTGTGGACTCACAGCCCGTGGAGGGGGTTGTGGTCCTCTAAATTTTGCTGGTTCAACCATTTTTCTACTGATGCGTGTAAGTTAGGTTCTGAGGTGTTACATATTTGGTAATTTTTTTAAAGAATGATTATTTCATGAAATTGCTCATTTGTCTCTTCTTAAAATAATCTCCCCTAAGGTTTATAATTGGTAAGATTTCTTTAGAAAATGTATGAATCATATATTTGAACAGTGTAATAAAAATAATTTAAATGAATGTCTTCTTAATTTCCTAAAATAGTAATTATTAGACAAAATTTATGATAAAATTGACAAATAAAAAGTTGTTCAACTAGTCAACCTAGATTAAAACTTTGTTTCTTTAATTTTGCAATACAACAACATCTTGTGTGTCTAGATGGGGTGCACATTTGTCGCATCAAATAAATTCAAAATTAAGTTTGCAAATTCATCATTAATCTATTTATATTTTGGTCCATAATTCATCATCTAATTAATTTCCTTTATTTAGAATAATTTTTTCCTACCCAAGTGACAAGCCGCTTTACTTCTCACAATAAAATTAATACATTATAATTCCTTTAAAAATATGAGGACAGATATGCTTTAAGTCAGCTATATATTTAAATATGATTTTATTATATGGTTTTAAGTCATTTATATATTTAAAAAATATAAGAATAAATGTGTTTTAAGTCAGCTTATATATAGTTCGTGTTTGGCATGAAATTAAACGGCTCACTTCCTAGCTAATCAATCATTGCATGTTTATAATTTCTTTAATTAATAGATCAAGTTTTTTTTTTCCCCATATTTGTCTACTAAATTCCTGTTCAGAATTTTAATCACGTAATTAACAAATTAAATCAGGCAATTAGGACCTAATTACCGTTATTATTGCTAATTGATAAGTGGATTTGAATTTTGCATAGGTCAACCCAAGGGGAACAATTACAGCTATATATGCAATATTTAGTGTTAGATCACTCTCTTATATGATCAAGAACATATATAATATAAATTAATACTTAATACGTTAATTAAACAGCAATTATTATGAATATTTAAATAGTCAAAAATAAACAAAGATATATTCTTTAGATTCATGAATCCAAGCAAAGAGGTTTAATTTTTTCTTAATAATATTTGTTAGTGGACGTACGATAGCGGAATATGTTTTTTGTTATATTTTTTCCATCTGAAATTAACAGCAAAGCATATCGAGGAATCTTAGATTTGGGCGGTGGGGCTCATTCGCTACTATACTCATTTTTCTTTGATAGTATATGTTCGGTTTGATTCATTTTACTCGGTTCATATCGATTTTACACTTTTTATAAGAGACGTATTTATTAAGGTATTTTATTAAATTAGACTTGAAAAATTAAATTTGACTACTACACGTTTAATTTACTTTTACTTATTCAGTATTGAGTTGACATATTTCTTTAAAAAGCAATAAATCAAATGATAATTTCACTATATCATTCACTGAATATAATAAATTTAATGCTCTGAAAATAATTATAATTAATAATAAAAATAAATTAGAAACTAAGTAATAAATTATTTTATATGATTATTTAATAATAAGACGTATTGGAATAAAGTAATTAATTTCTCTTCATTTGTTAAATGGACAAATAAAAAGTCTATTTTGAATATAAAAGGCCAAGTAAAATAAAATAAAAGGAATTATAAAATAATATAATCCTCAGACTTACAAATGCAAAGCTCAATTAATTGTCCTTCAAATTACGAGGTATATTTCAAACAATGTAGTAATTGAATAATAATCCACTTAATTTGTTGCCAGTATTTCTTTGTTTCAGATATATGGACCTTTTTTTATTAATTTTTTTTTTTTTTTAAAAAAAGTTTTGTCGAGTTTATATGGTTTTATTGGCATAAATGGTACTCCTTCACACTCAATTGTCATTTTTTCAACTAAAAACTAGTTATTTTTTAAAAATATCAGGATAATTTTTTTTTCAATTTTACCACTAGCATTATTTGTTTTTGAAAGTAAATTAATCACTTACCATTAAATAAATATTTTTCAAAAAAGTTCTTGGTCAAATTTGAATTTACTAAGCAAGAGCTACTTTGACCTTGCAATATTTGTCTTTCATATAATTACTTCATCTATTCCGATGAATGAATTTCTAGCACTTTTCTTTATGGTACAAAATGAATAAATTTTTAAAATTCAAAAATATATTACTCCTACCGTCCACGTCTCAATTCCGTCTCATATTAGTTGTCTATATATGTAAAAGAATTAATTTAAATTATTTGTCAATACAAATTTAAGATAGATTAATTAAAAGAAAATCATTTACACTTTGAATTAATTATATTTGAAAGTGTAACTAAGTTTATAAAGTTTCAAAAATGTATTTTACGGAGTTATAAATTAGTAAATCTATCTTTCTTATTTATGATTTTTTAAGGAGCTTATATAAAGGGGAAAAAAAAAAAGACAATTAATATGAAACAAATGGATTAATTGAACCCCCTCAAAAAAAATAAAATAAAATAAAATAAAATAAAAAACAACCCATATCTTTAATGACTATATCTCTATTTAAGAAAAGTCTAAGAAGAAGCAAATTATAAAAATTACCATATATTTAATGACTAAATTAAATAATTCTTTAATTTAATATCTTTATTAATTTTTAAAGAGGGGTCTCACATCTCAAAAATTCATTTATTTTGGATGGAGAAAATAATATTTTTTTAAAAGACCTAAAAGACAAAACACGATAGATAATTTGAAACAGAAAAAGTATAAAAGTGGAGGGAGTACAACTATTATGATAGTTTAATTGAAAAAAAGAAAAAAAAATAATTTGAGAACTCCTAAAAACTCTTTAATCTTGATTTGTTTGACCTTATCCATTTACGTTGCTGTTGGGAAACATCGAAACCTTAATAATAATTGATGAACTTGTGCTTTTCAATTATGAGATTTGCTCTTTTGCCTATTTTTAAAATCTAAAAATATTTTTGTTTTAGACATTTTGTTAGACATATTAGAAGAAATTCACATGATATGCTTCCTGCAATAATAGCAGCATTGTTAATTCCTCATAGATATATCCTATGAATGAGGACAGTACAGTGTCTATACATTCTTCAATCTTCAAAATATATATCATTTTAATCCTTAATTATCAAATAATGTCTTTAATTATTGCTCTTTAAATAGTTTAAATAATCAAGTTGCATTTACTGTATTTTCTATATATAGTATAAGTATATCTAATTATTTAATTTAACAGTAAAAAAGTTTTTTTTTCCCTTCATTTTATTTACTAATTTACATCAGTGTTATTTATTGTAGGTATGACACGTAAGAAAATTGCACAAGCTATATGAGGAATTGAAATCACAATCAAAATCCCTTTAACATAATTGGTCTAATGGTATATATGTTCTCGTGTCTAAAACTTTTTTTTCTATTTCGTTATAATCAGAGGGATGTTCATAACGTTTAAATATTGAATTTTTTTCTGATCATAAGTGTAGACATTCAAATTATTTTCAATGTTGACGGTAAGTTTGACAAGTGAACTTATAATTCTTATTTATGAATGAATTTAGCCAATTGAATCATGTAAGATATGCTAGGTATATTAAGAAAAGCAAGTTTTAGATCTTCAAAACATATTTTGCAAGGACGTTCAATCCCTAAACTCCTAAAGTGTATATATATAATGTGTGATAGTTATGACGTATCTTCCTTCGAATCCTGCACATAGCGAAAATTTTAATGCATCAGACTACATTGTCAAACGAAGAGAGGGGTAACAACTAACACGTACACGTCGAATACTATAGCTTTATATGAAGAGAAGATTGAAGAAATATAAAGTTATATATAACAATACAACAAGTTGACCTAATACTAATTTTTTGAATTAAACAAATCGTTGAAATAACAAGTTTGTGAGATTCTTTAAATCAACTATAACAATAAGTGTTATGAGCTTGGAATGTAACCCTAATTGCCAATATCTCCATTCCATATTAGTTGAATTTTTGAGGTGTTTCATACCTTTAAGAAATTAGATTAAGACATAAATTAAACATAGTTTTCCATTTTTATCCTTATTAATTATTGTCAAATTTATCGAAGTCATCATATTGAAAATCCAAATGAAGGGTAAAATTGGAAGAACACTCTAAAAATAGTTTTGAAAACTGAACAATTAAGTTAATTTAAAACATGGAAAATGCCTCAAAAATTCAATTGATATGGAATGGAGGAGTAACTCAACTAGAGGAAAGGTTTAAAAATTAATCTTGTGGTGGAGATAACATTAATTACCCTCATCCTCCTCTGATTAACAAATTAATTACGGATAATGTTAAATGGCCAAAAAATTAAAAAGTCTATAATATTTTTTTTATTTTAAAATAAACTGATCTTTTTTTTATTTTTTAATTAAAAGGTATTAAAGTTAAAAGAGTAAAAATATTCAAAAAAATAAAATAACATAGATAAAATATCATTCTGACCAGATTTTCTGGCCAAAGGATTTTTCATTAATTACAACGTTGGGTGAAAAGTCAAAAAAATAAAACAAATTACTCATGTTATAAATTTCGACAGCCAATTTTATTTAAATATTATAATTCTCAGGGGTGAGATCGTGCTAAAAAAATAATAAAAAATAATGCTAATTATCTTAGAACCCCTCCCCACAACCCCATCGTCACCTTCTCTTCATTTAATGGTCTTTTTCATGTACAGCGATAATTATAATATTATATGTCTTTAATGAAATTTAATAAAGATTATCCGTAATATATTGATTAGGATAATCTGATTAGGTAAAAGTTTCTTATAATAATAATAATGTATCTTAACTATTCTATATAAGAACGTGTCAATATTTTAGTGGACGCAAAATAATTAAAAGATTATTTTAAAAAAACAGAAAATACTATTTAAATTATAGTAAAAAATCATACCTCCAATGGTAATACTTGAATCTTGAATCTAATTCAACGAATCAGCCAATTATATCTTTGTCATCCAAATATATAGAGTATCTTAAATAGCATTATTCCTTCTATTTTTAAAATTAATATCGCTTTAACTCATTTTATGCCTAATAAGATTTTTGAATATTATTAAGAAGAAATTGTATGAGTGACTATAAACCATTTTAGTAAGATAAAATAAATATTTAAAAATTTGTTATTAAATATCTTATTGACTAAAAAAAAAGTAAATCAAGACATAAAAAAATATGTTTTTTTAAGCTAAAGCGGTAATTATTTTGAGACCCAAAAACTTCATATTAGTATAATAATTGTTATCTCTATCATCACCAATACAAGTTACTACAAATTTTATAAATGTAGAATATCAAAAGTCAATATAACCAAATATTTCCCATTTTTCCATACAAAATACTGTGAGTTATCCCATTTCAAGTTTCCAACAGATGGTTCTATCCTAGATTCTCGTGTCGCTATCATTTACTATTTGTTTTATTTTAAAAAAGAAGTTCAATAAATGATTATTACTAATAATTGATTAATTATACTTTATTCTAATACGATAAATGACAACTTCAAGGTCAATTGGAGAGAGTATCATTTTTTTTCATCTCTTTCGATATTCATTTTGAATCTTAAATTATAATATAATTAAATTCATATGTAAGGCCAGAGAAACATATGCTTTCTCCGTTTCTTTTTACTTGTTATATTGTTTTATCTAAGATTAATTTAATTAATTTTTAAAATTAAATAATTATATTACATTAATTTAATATTTTAAAATAAAAATTTTAATATTTAAAAATTATTTTTAAAAAATTATAAATTGTAATTTTTTCATATTAATATGATGAAAAAATATATAGTAAAATATTAATTAAATTTCATATTATTTAACTCTAAAAATTAACAGAAAAAATAGTATTATAAAGGACACAAACTGACTAAGTAAAAATTGTAACTTTATGAGCTCTCAATTTTATATAGCGATTTCAAATGCTCCCAACACTTTGAGAGCCGTTGAAAAGAATATTTCTTAGAGCAAAAAAATAATATTGTTAGTATAATATTTTAGTCATGTGACGATAACAATGACCAAAACAGTTGGTGAAAATATTTTTAAGATTTGGTAATTAATATTTAACAAGTTTTGTCACTATATATATATTTAAGATGAAGATGAAGTGGTCAGAGAAGAAAGTGTATAATTTGATGAAATGAAGAGAAGAAGAGATATGGAAGTAGAGTCAACAGAAATAACACTTGGTATTGAAGAACTATCAATGATGAAGCTCATCAAAGTCAAATTAATTAAACATGATCAACAACAAACTGCTCTTAATCTTGTTGCTAATCATGATGATGATAAAGATTATAATTATCATATTCCTACTATGCCTTTTCTCTCTATCTCCAATTTGGTCCTTCAAGTTCTTGGTTAGTACTATAATATTCCTTTTTTATTAATTCTAATGATTCTTGAAGGTTTGGAAAATTATTGTGGATTTGATTTGTTTTTAATTGTTGTTTGAAGATAAGATAGGGCCGACAATGGCTGTGTTGAGACAAGACATATTTCAAAATATCCAGGTAAGTACAATCATACATACTACTTCCTCCGATAAATGACTTGGACGAAATTTAAAAAAATAATTTTTTTTTAATTTTATGATTTTAAATTAAAATTATATCAAATGTATCCAAATGTCCTTTAATTTTTAATTTTGTGACCTTAAACATGTCACGTGTAAAGTTGAAATTAGAGTATTGCCAGAAAAGGAAATATGTCGTTCTTTTTTAAACAAATTAAAAAGAAAATTAGGTCATTCTTTTTTAAACGAAAAAAGTAATACTTTCTTCATCTCAATTTATTCATCATACTTTTAGTTTCAATTTATCTCAGTCTCAGATTCAATTTCAATATCACAAATTTAAAATTATGATATATATATATATATATATATATATATATATATATATATATATATATATATATATATATATTTAATATAATAAAATTTAAAAAAAAACTCATATTCATACAAACTGAAACACTTAAATAGAAATGAAGAGAATAATATTTTTTTAAATGAAGACTTTTCGAACATGCAAACCAATGATACGATCGAGTTAATTCTTTTCAGATAGTTATCACTTATCGAAATAATTATTATTTCAAAAATCATCTTTTCTTTTTGATTTTAACTTTTAGTTAATAAAAAAATCTCTTAATATTAATAGAGTGATTTACAATGTCTGTAGTACGGGATATTTTTATTTTTTTTTGTACTATGTGGGTAAAGTTGTAAGGTACTTTCATATGGTATGTGTAAAACACACGATTTGGATTTTAATTCTGGGTCCCCAACGTACATTATTCATGAAGCCTGATGCTGCCAAAATTTCATCTTGACTTTTTATGGATAAATTGATGTTTTAACTATTATTACACTTGACTTTTTAGTTTGGTAAATACTTTTCCACCAATATAAATATCAAATAATAGCTAACAATAATAGTCACATAGTGCTGTTTTTAGTTTCTTTATGAGATATTAAAATACTAAAGCTCCTATGATTTTTATCCACTTTATTCGATCGTTACATTATATTACATTACACCATTACGTGCATAATTTTGCCCTTCTTTGTTTGTTTCTAATACGTCATTGTACACATTAATTTTAGTTTCTTGTTTTTAACATTTACTTATATAGTTTATTTTTTTATATCAAATGTATAGAAATTGGAACAGGTGCATGATTCAGACCCTGCTCTCTACTCAAATATGGTTGAGATATTAAAGAAAGAGATAATTAGTGAAGGCAAAGGAACAAAGTGTCCTAAAACTTGTTGCAAAGCACTTCTTTGGCTCACCAGGTAAATTAACACTTTGCATATTTTCACTTTCTTTATATTTTTTTTGCTTTGGGTAGGATCCATTCGAGGCAGCGTTTTCTATTAAAAATTATTTCATATTTAGGACTCGAATATGAAACCTCTGATTAAGGAAAGAACAACCTCATCCACTACGTACACCACATCTTTCGGTGGTCACTTTATTTCTATTCACCAAGTATTTAGAGAAGGTTCTTATAATTAAGGAGAACTAATAAAATTTAATCAAATATTATAAACAAAAAACATAAATGGATGTAGAAAATTAGTAAAAACAACTTATAAAGTATCATGTTTTGAACCTATAAATCCTAGATAATGAAATCAGTTGTACGTATACAAACTTAAAACATAATTTGAACTCATCAAATTTAAAAATCTTGATCCGTCTCTCTGATTTATATTTACGTGAATGTATGTATTTCTAAAAATTAGGATGGAATACCAGTGTTAGTTCATGAGTTTTCTTTAAAGAGCGTAAATAATATGCACTGCCAGTGTATATAACTTTTACTTCATCATATCATCACTACCTGTTATGATAAGTAACATGTTTTATTTCAGATATCCTTTAATTTGAATGAGTCGATAATGTAAAAAAATGTTTATATTGAAGATGTAAAACTTGGTTTGAAGTTAGTATTTTAGAATATTGGATATATACTTGCAGATCCTTGGATTTCACCTTAGCATTGTTACAACTACTGGCTGATGATTTAGAGAGGAACATGGAGCAAGCTGTTCAAGAATCTTACACTAACACCCTTAAGCCATGGCATGGATGGATCTCTTCAGCTGCCTTCAAGGTAATTTTCTTCTTTTTTCTATATTTAATTTTTACTATTCACATGAATAAAAAGTATAAGGAATGTCACGGATATGTGTATAGTTCGGCCAACTAGTTTACCAACATGGTTAAAATTTACATTGATAGTGTACATATTGTGAATAGATATGTATATACACAACATATACATACTGTACATATTTTATAAACTAGTTGGCCGAACTATTTAGGATCGTAATTATCCCAAAAATATACACTACTTATGTATAAAATATTTGTATTATATGTGTGTGTTTAAATATACACACACATTAGTATACTCAAAAAAAGTTCACGCTATTATTTTGATGGGCCGCTATATAGTGTAAAAATATGTTATTAAGTTATTTTATCTGAAAATTAAACAAAAAATTATTCTGCAGATAGCACTAAAGCTAGTGCCAGATAGCAAGGGGTTAATCACAATTCTGAAGGGCAAAGATAAAAATAACGATGATTTTAAGAAGGAATTGCGTACCTTCATTTCACTATTGGCACCTTTGTTAAAAGAAATTCACGACGTTTTGGTAAGATCGATCTCAATATAATTTATTTTATAATTATATTTAACTCTACACTAATTAATGATCCAATAACAATTATTTTCTTCTTAATTTCTGCTAATTGTTTATTTAACCTTTATTTTGTAGGGTGCATATGGTCTTGATAGGTTAAAATCTACTTAGAAGATGAAAATGCGACAAGCTCGTTGTAAATATAACTTCTTTTTTTAAGTTTTCTAACCATTATCCTTTTTTTCCTTGTTATGTAAAATATACATCCCAAGTTCAGTTATGTGAACGTACACTTCATTTGGTACATATCCATGTACTTGTAAGCACCAAAATGGGATGTGTATCTTTTATTCTAATTCGCGATTATAAGATCAAATTGTGTGGTTTGATGTAAACACCAAGTGCATGTAAGTAATGCACCCGGTGTTTGCATCAAACGATTTAATATAAGACACGTGTCTTGCATATATAAACTTTTTTACTGATTAATTATAGAATTGATGTAACTATTTGTACCTTATGAACCTTAATTAATTATCTAAACAATGTTAAGAAACTGTTATTTCTTCCGTTTCAATTTGTTAATCTGTTTTTTACTTGATACGAAATTTAAGAAAGCAAAAATGACTTTTGAATGTTGTGATTTGAAACTAAAGATATATAGAATATACCAAAATGTCGTTTACACTAAGATTTCAAACGTGTCATGTGAAAAGTTGGTGCGAAGAATATTTGAAATGACTTTCGAACCATCACACGGATTCCGACCCAAATACCGTAAGAACATAATGGAAGGGCAAAAAAAGATTCTATGCGCAGACATGAAAGCTCCATCAATAGAAATATTCTAGCTTCTTATTTTTTAGAGAGGAATGATTCCCTCGTCTGAGAACTGCCAATTAAAGAGTTCTCTAAATAAGAAAAAGGTATTCTTTTTTAAAACGGACTAAAAAAAGAAAGTTAGAAAAACAAATTGAAACAGAGAGAGTAAGAGTAACTAGTTACTGCCTTTCCACTCAAGACACTTCTTTTACATTTTCAAACATACCATGCTTGTCTATTCCTAAATTACCTAAAGAAGATCCAGTAGGAGGATCATGAAGTGCAACTAGTGCTGCTACAAGCCCAGCATTACTTGCTATACTTGGCTCTGTGAACCATGGTTTAATTCTTTCGTCCGAAAAAACGTCATCCTTATTTGGTCCTGCAACCATTGCTCCCAAGATGGTATTTGGATTTTCTCTTCTTGAATTGAGCCATTGACTCCCTTCTGAACATGTACGTCGTTCCCCATACCAAGGGATCGATGCAGCTCGATGATGAACTTGAACAGGATAGGTGTGACCATATCCAACCACATAACTCATTTTCAAAGGGTTATCTCCTAGTATGTAATTCACCTGTGACAAATATAATTAAGACACAAACTTAGGCCTTTTTACATCAAGTAACTATCCTAGTGAAATGCATACAATATGTAGAGGTTATGAGCTTAAATTTGTTGATCGAGTCAATTTCATGATTATACGTTCATTCCATACTAGACCAGGCAGGAATATGGTTGTATGCATTCTAATTATAAGAAGGTGTAGCCTCATAAAGATACGCGAAAATTGGTACTTTTTTGAGGGGTACTCTTTAAGAAGAATTATCACCTGTGATTGTGAGAATTGTTTTAAACTTTCTGAGGAAAAGACAGAATCAGAACACCTTCTGCTTGGTGTACGCAAAAGCTGGAGATAGTCACTATACAGTTTGCTAAGAAAGGAAGATGTTGCAGCATATTGGAGTAATGCTGCATCAGTACTTGGCTTTAAAAGGATTAGTCCACCTGAAAATGCATCAATTTTTAATGTCTTAAAGTTATGAATAGCAAAAAAAATTGAACAATGTGTAATTGATATTGAGACATCACCTGATGTTTTGCTGTACTTTGTATCAGAAGTATACGAACACATGAGCAAATCAATATTGTTCGTTGATGATATAAACGAAGACTCATATGGATAACCAAGATCCCGAAAGTACCTAATCCTTGTTAGAAGTATCTATATAACAGTAGTAAGTTTCAGTCTTAAGATGAAATGCATACAACAAAAAACATAATTTCTCATCAAGTTTTCGTGCCAAGTTACCGATATAGCAGTAATCTTGTTGTTCCAATCGAAAACGCCTTCATCAGAATCTATCTGTTCCTTTACAGCTGAGGCAAAGTTTTCTGTTGCATACTTAAGGTAAGTATTGTTTCCTGTTGCAAAAAACAACCAAAGTCCACCCCAAACCAATTCATCTTTATAACTAGTTGAGTTATTAAATTGCCTAGCTTGTCCTCTACACTCATCATTCGTCGTGAACTTTCCTTTCTTCGCTGTTCTATTTGCAAGAATGAACAATTCCTCTGCTGTTTTCACCAATTCCTCTGAAATATCCTTATCTTCTTTCAATACTAATGATGCAGCTGACATTGCTGCTACCATTTCCCCTGCTAAGTCTGAAGCAGTACTAATGTCACAAACCGAAACAAGCCTCGGGTAATTCATGTCTTCTGGCCTTTGCCAACAAGTTAGATCATTCTCAGCATTTGAATTATTCCCTCCAACCTGAAATGAGAAATCAACAAAAGATTGAAACTTTTATCTGAAAATATTAGAGATAATGGTCCAAAACACATCTGAACTATCACTTTTTCGCGAGTTTCACACTCCAACTATCAGCATTCCCTTTTCCTATCTGAACTATCACCATCTATGTACTAAAACAAGCCTAGTTGAATATACGGTGAGAGTAAAGGTAGGAAAAGGGAACAACTGATTTGGCCTAGTCAGCTTCGCGGTGTGTTTTAATACACATATGGGTGATAAGTCAAATAGGAAAAGAGAACAATTGACAGTTGAGATGTGAAACTCATGAAAAAGTGATAATTCATGTATGTTTTCGACGATTAACTCAAAATAGTCTTGAATTCAGATTCTTGATTAGTACCTGAGAGTAGATTCTAGCTGAAGAATTATTTGGAGGAACAAAGAGTTTAAGCAAATATAAACTACCCCATTTGATTATATCTTCAACATGATCAATTTCTCCAATATCTTCATACTTCTCATGATATTCAATCACTGTCCAGCTCAAAAGACTAACAGTATAAGCTATAGTGAAACTTAACTTTATATTATTTCCAGCATCATAAAAACCACCAACAAGATCTAAATTCTTCTCATTGCTCTTCCCATCATTCATCCCTGAATCCCCTCTAAACCTTATCAAACTATTCTCCATAAATCGCCCCGCTGCACGAATAAAAAAAGATTATTTAACCAACGACCAAAACAGGAAACAGGGGAAGGAAGTCATAAACATAAAAGAAAACAGTATAAAATTGTATGTACTATACATTTCTGAGCATCAAAGAAGAGAAGAGCTTTGTTAAGAGCAAGAGTGATGTTGTGGAAAGAGTCATTATGATGTTTTCTTGGATGATAAAAATGCTTAAGAAGAATAAAAGTAGGTATAATGAGGATTATCAAGGCTGATACAACGACGAATCGTTTGAAATGGATTTTATTTTTAACAAACAGGTTAAAATCAATAGATTTTGAAAATTTTGATTGTAAAGACTCAAAATTTTCATTCAAAGAAGACTCAGGGAGGAGATTGAAGTCCAATTCTATCGAGTTCCATCGATTGGCAGAAGGAAGAAGGCGACCGGCCTCAGATATTGTATGAACATATTGAACAGAATTGAACTTTTCTGAGTTTGACATAGTTTAGTTTTTGAAAAATGAAATGAAATGAAGTTTTGATGATGTAACTGAAAAGTACTTAGTTGTAAATTACAACCTTAATTATGTGTTTGTATTTTTGCATGTATTCTTTTTCTGTTAGTGCTGGCTTTGGCATCTTCATTAGAAAGTCAAGGCTGAAAAAAAAAAAAAAAAAAAGAAAGAAGAAATGAAGAAAGAAAATTTCATGCCAAAATCTTTGTTAATAAAAACAAGCACTGAGAAATAGTTGAGGCCTGCAGAATTGGAGTAGAGGGCGAGGAACAAACAAATAGGGAAAATTATGATGTTGTATTAAGATTAAATAAATAATTAAGATGGTTTGTTTTTTAATATCTGAAATGTATAAAATTTATCTTCTCAAAATATTTAACAAATATAAAATTTATCTATTACTATATCAGTATAATATTTTTAATAAATATATAGCGGTGGATGGTGGTGATGATGATTATGATTACGAGTGTCAATTGGAGATGATGTTGCTGATAGTGTTGTTGTGGATTGAATGGTGATGGTTGCTGCTAGTAGTGGTTGATGGTGGTAATTGGTGTCGGTAACGGATGGTTGTGGTGGATGATAATGATCGTGGTGAATGGTCTCAGTGGTTTACAATATATAATGGTAACTGATTGTGATGACTGTCTGTAGTGATTGATAAATGTTGTGTTGATGATGGTTTGTGGTGATAATTGTAAATGGTGGATAGTGATGGTGATAACTGATTGTAGTTATTAACAACAATGGTTGATATGAATGATGATAGTTGATAACGATGTGCAATGACCGTGATAATTGATAATAATGAGCAATCACAATAGCGGTGGATTGATGGAATTAGTGAACTACATCTTTAGAAATATTTTTGAATAGACATCTCAAATTAGAGTTTAAGACTTTGTTACATATTTTAATCATCAATAACCATTAAATAGTTGTAACATCAAAAAATCAAATGCATTTGATGGCTAAAATTCGAATTACGAAGAACTAGACTTAAAAATTAAATAAATTTAGTGATTGAGATCTGAACGATTATGATTAAAATTAGAGCAATTTTCACATATAGCAAACATAAAAATCATATCTGTATGTTATAGCTATAGTTTGTATCGTTGTACTCCATAACAAACTTTATGTTTGCTATGACTATTAATATGTATATTTCGATATACATATACATTAAAAATCTCTATTTGGGTCTATTTGTATATTTAAGTATACAAATGGGTCTTGTATTTGTATATTTCGGTATACAAATGGGTCCTGCATCTGTGTATTTCGATTTATTTGTATATTTTGATATACATATGGGTCCTGCATTTGTATATTTCGGTATACAAAGGTATATTTCGGTATACAAGTGGGTCCTGCATTTATATATTTCGGTATACAAATAAGATGGCAAAAAAATGAAATGTTTTCTGCGAATTACAAATAAAAGAAATTATGGCTAAAATATTTAATTTGAATTAATAGTTTGTTATTTCATACAATTTTCCCTTAAAATTAAGACTTTCATTAAGCGTAAACAATGAGACCTTATTCAAATCTTAAAATCAAATGAATTTAATGATTGCGATCAAAATTATAAGATTAAACGTTTTATTAATGCAAATAAATGAGACCTGAATAGCTCCTCTTCTTTTTATTTAAATACTAAATTGCATAAACAATATTACAAGTACAACAATCTTTCATAAGTATAAAAGATAATTAAATGTATAAAACATACTACTCAAGAAAAAAATTATCATAGAACAGGAGTACTTTTTATTTGAAATATTAAACAAACCATGTGCTTCAAAGGTAAGCTATACATTTTTAGTAAAATAATAAAACATAACCACATACGTCTTGTAAATAAGCAACATTTTGCTAGTAATAATTTATTCTTATTTCATAAAAGGACATGTTGAAGCAACATTGCTTTCTCCTTTCACAAGTCCTCCAAGCAATTCTCCTCTATCAAAAAACATCTCTGCCTTTATAATCTTGTTACTCTCTTTATCCAACTGTTTCAACAAATTAACATTTAATTATATATTTCACAAAATATATATAAATTTTTTTAAAAATAAAGTAAAGAAATGTATATGGTTTTTTGTTAATTACTTCAAAAGTGCCAATTCCAAAGAGCTCAACAAGTTGTCCAGTTGGAGCATGTCCTTTAAATGGAGCATCCATGTAACCCCAATGCCTAAATTTGTACACAATTCCTGGTGGTCCTGAATATACATGGAGGATTTCGATCGCGAATCCTCGTAAAAATATCGATCTGAAAAGATTTTGTGATGATTCAAATGTTTCATCGTCAGGATTGTAGAGTCGAACATTTTCTGGTAATGAAGTTTGTAGGAATATATTGTAGCTACCACCAAGCTTTGCAGATTCTGCTGGTGTCAAGCCCTTTCTGCCTGTAAAATTTTTTATACTGTTAGTGTATATAAATTAAATTCAAAGGGATCATTTGGTGTGAGGGATAGAAATAAATAATGATGGAATAAGAAAATAGTAATGAATAAAGTTTTTGAATCTTGTGTGGTTGTCATGTATGAGATAACTTATCCCACCATTTATATCATAGTGATGGTGATGAGATAAGTTATCTCATATACATGATGGGATAAGTTATCTCATATACATGATGGGATAAGTTATCTCATATACATGATGGGATAAGTTATTCCAAAATAGCTAACCTCAAGATAACTTATCCTGAGATAACTTGTTTCCAATCAAACGATCCCAAAATGTATTATAGGGAGAATATATTTTCCTAATTGGCCATGGCTTTGAAAGCAGTAATAAAGGAAAAGGAGAAAAAGAAAAGATTAATGCTTCATGCATGAGAATACCTTTCTTTTTTATTAAGAAATAAAGTCATAGATTTAGGGTGTTTTTGGTATTAAGCAAAATATTTTTTTGGTGTTTGATAAATAAGCAGAAAAAGTATTGTTTAGAAAATATTTTTTCTTCATAATCTAAGCAAATAATGTGAGAAGAGTGGTGGTAGGGTGGCCTGTGCTGGAGAATGGGTAGGAGACAAAATAAGTGTGGAACATCAGTTAAGTGCAGAGGTAGAAATTCGATTATAGATTTGATCAAACTCAATAAATTTTACTCAATTATAGTCACTTTAAAATAATTATTTACATATATACAATATTAGATTTCCACATGGATATGGACCATCCAACTCAATTGAATTGGTGGTTCACGTGTTGTGTTTGTTTATTGAAAAAAATAAAATGGAACATTTCTTTACTCATCATTCTCAAATTCAGAATCTATAAAAATAAAATTTTCACTCTACCTCTAACTTCATTTATGAAATTTCTTTTCTAAAGTCATTTTCCTCATTATTTTAAGAAAAAAAAATCCCTAAAGAAAATGATTTCCAAAAATTTTCCAAACGTGAAAAAATTGTAACAATATATTTTTCTCCATACTGAATACACCCTTAGGAAAGAGTAAGAGAAATTGTGAAAAAAGTGTACCATTAACACTAATTGTGAACTTGTTTGGATCCATTGTTTTGAGCTCATTAGGATCTGCCTTATGGACTATTTCCATTTCCCAAGTCTTCAATAGCCTTTGCACTTTCTCTTCAACTGATCCTTCAGCCCATACCTAAACATTTAAAACAGTAAATCCACTGTATATTATAATGTTAAAAATTCTAAATTTTGATACTAATAATTGATCTGATTTTTATTTAAATAGGGTAAAACAAAACACATGAAGTGATTAATAAGTTTTGTAATTATGGAACTGTTTCACCCTTAATCAAAGGTCTCGTGTTCGAACTCTGGACATTGAAAAACATCCTTCAGGCCCTGCGGTGGGCGATTAGGATTCAGGATTTTGTTAGAGCTCTAATGTTAAGCTCCGAACACCGAGTGGAAAACCAGAAAATAAAAGATGACTAAAAAAAGAAGAAGAGAACTTACATTAGTTCTTTCTTGTTCAAAGAGCTTATCCACAACATCATAACTAGGAGGACCATATCTCCATTTGGTGTTTTTGAGCTCTTCATCACTCAAGTAGTCTCTGTATTTATTTCCCCCTCCTACTATTGAACTTGCCATTTTGATTAATTTGATGATAACTAAATGAAGCCTTCAAAGGAGCTTTTATAGATCAGAAAGCTAACGGTAATCCTAATTATCACGTCTTATACTTTGACTAAAATAATCAGATGCAAAGTCAGAATTTTAATTTTATGAATTTTAAATTATTAGTACGGTGGCTTTAAGTGTTAAAAATTGGGTTCTAAATTTAATTTAATAGGTATACACACTGTAATGAATTATTTAACGTAAATATATTATTTGAGCAAAAATTATTGAATTCGATCGAATCTGTAATCAGTTTCTACCAAAGCCGCCTATGCTTGGCTTTAAGGTAGTCAAATAGAAAAACATATTTTATGGAAGTGTTGAGGAAATAACGTGTACTAAAATTCAAAGTAGGGTATTTTTGTTGACTATTACATCGTTGATGTGTTGGCATATATCCAAGTTTTTAGGAGATGTCTTCTTACAATGAAACTCCATATAATATCTAAGTTTAGGAATTTTAGTGGGACTAGCTAGGTGTTTAATTACGTCATTTAATCTCAAAAGTTAGGGATCAGAGAGAGGCTAGTAATTACTTGCACTTAAAAAAAAATAACTATTTCTCTATTGAAATTTTCCACTAAAAAATGTTCAATGATTATCTTTACAAATATTTCGATTAAATCAGTTATAATTAAAAAAAATAGTAGTGTTTTCATGCACAAAAATTAGAAAAATTCTTAATATTTTTGTGAGAATCTATTTTCCATTATACGTTTTACCAGTGAGCTGATTCAATAAAAAATGAGTGCAAAAATCATGTTTTATAGTAAAAATTTCATACGAAATTGCGGTGATTTCTTTTATATTTCTAATAGTGTTAATGCGGGAAAAAAAATCATATGCAAAATAGATGTTTTTTTTCCATGTCTGAGCAGCTCAACCACCCATTTCATAGAAGAGCAAGTGAGACGAGCTCCAATAATTTTGGTTAAAATAAACGTCATTGGTAATCCAAAAATATTTGAATAAAGGAAGGTTCAATGAACCTAGTTGAATGAGGATTATCAAGGTTGATACAATGACGAATCGTTTGAAATGGATTTTATTTTTAACAAACAGGTTAAAATCAATAGATTTTGAAAATCTTGATTGTAAAGACTCAAAATTTTCATTCAAAGAAGACTCAGGGAGGAGATTGAAGTCCAATTCTATCGAGTTCCATCGATTGGCAGAAGGAAGAAGGCGACCGGCCTCAGATATTGTATGAACATATTGAACAGAATTGAACTTTTCTGAGTTTGACATAGTTTAGTTTTTGAAAAATGAAATGAAATGAAGTTTTGATGATGTAACTGAAAAGTACATAGTTGTAAATTACAACCTTAATTATGTGTTTGTATTTTTGCATGTATTCTTTTTCTGTTAGTGCTGGCTTTGGCATCTTCATTAGAAAGTCAAGGCTGAAAAAAAAACAAGAAGAAATGAAGAAAGAAAATTTCATGCCAAAATCTTTGTTAATAAAAACAAGTACTGAGAAATAGTTGAGGCCTGCAGAATTGGAGTAGAGGGCGAGGAACAAACAAATAGGGAAAATTATGATGTTGTATTAAGATTAAATAAATAATTAAGACGGTTTGTTTTTTAATATCTGAAATGTATAAAATTTATCTTTTCAAAATATTTAATAAATATAAAATTTATCTATTACTATATCAGTATAATATTTTTAATAAATATATAGCGGTGGATGGTGGTGATGATGATTATGATTACGAGTGTCAATTGGAGATGATGTTGCTGATAGTGTTGTTGTGGATAGAATGGTGATGGTTGCTACTAGTAGTGGTTGATGGTGGTAATTGGTGTCGGTAACAGATGGTTGTGGTGGATGATAATGATCATGGTGAATGGTCTCAGTGGTTTACAATATATAATGGTAACTGATGGTGATGATTGTCTATAGTGATTGATGAATGTTGTGTTAATGATGGTTTGTGGTGATAACTGTAAATGGTGGATAGTGATGGTGATAACTGATTGTAGTTACTGACAACAATGGTTGATATGAATGTGGGTTATGAATGATGATAGTTGATAACGATGTGCAATGACCGTGATCATTGATAATGATGAGCGATGACAATAGCGGTGGATTGATGGAATTAGTGAACTACATTTTTAGAAATATTTTTGAATAGACATCTCAAATTAGAGTTTAAGACTTTGTTACATATTTTAATCATCAATAACCATTAAATAGTTGTAACATCAAAAAAATCAAATGCACTTGATGGCTAAAATTCGAATTACGAAGAACTAGACTTAAAAATTAAATAAATTTAGTGATTGAGATCTGAATGATTATGATTAAAATTAGAGCAATTTTCACATATAGCAAACATAAAAATCATATCTATATATTATAGCTATAGTTTGTATAATTGTGCTCCATAACAAACTTTATGTTTTCTATGACTAATTAATATGTATATTTCAATATTTATATATATATATATATATATATATACACACATACACACACACATTAAAAATCTGTATTTGGGTCTATTTGAATATTCCAGAATACAAATGGGTCCTGCATTTGCATATTTCGATCTATTTGTATATTTCGATATACATATGGGTCTTGCATTTGTATATTTCGATATACAAAGGTATATTTCGATATACAAGTTGATCCTGCATTTGTATATTTCGGTATACAAATGGGATGACAAAAAACATGAAATGTTTGCTGCGAATTACAAATAAAAGAAACTATGACTATAACATTTAATTTGAATTAATAGTTTGTTATTTCATACAATTTTCCCTTATAATTAAGACTTATTCAATGAGACCTTATTCAGATCTTAAAATCAAATGAATTTAATGATTGCGATCAAAATTATAAGATTAAAAATTTTATTAAATGCAAATAAATGAGACCTGAATAGCTCCTCTTCTTTTTATTTAAATACTAAATTGCATAAACAATACAAGTACTAACAATCTTTCATAAGTATAAAAGATAATTAAATGTATAAAACATACTACTCAAGAAAAAAATTATCATAGAACAGGAGTACTTTTTATTTGAAATATTAAACAAACCATGTGCTTCAAAGGTAAGCTATACATTTTTAGTAAAATAATAAAACATAACCACATACATCTTGTAAATAAGCAACATTTTGCTAGTAATAATTTATTCTTATTTCATAAAAGGACATGTTGAAGCAACATTGCTTTCTCCTTTCACAAGTCCTCCAAGCAATTCTCCTCTATCAAAAAACATCTCTGCCTTTATAATCTTGTTACTCTCTTTATCCAACTGTTTCAACAAATTAACATTTAATTATATATTTCACAAAATATATATAAATTTTTAAAAAATAAAGTAAAGAAATGTAGATGGTTTTTTGTTAATTACTTCAAAAGTGCCAATTCCAAAGAGCTCAACAAGTTGTCCAGTTGGAGCATATCCTTTAAATGGAGCATCCATGTAACCCCAATGCCTAAATTTGTACACAATTCCTGGTGGTCCTGAATAAACATGGAGGATTTCGATTGCGAATCCTCGTAAAAATATGGATCTGAAAAGATTTTGTGATGATTCAAATGTTTCATCGTCAGGATTGTAGAGTCGAACATTTTCTGGTAATGAAGTTTGTAGGAATATATTGTAGCTACCACCAAGCTTTGCAGATTCTGCTGGTGTCAAGCCCTTTCTGCCTGTAAAATTTTTTATACTGTTAGTGTATATAAATTAAATTCAAAGGGATCATTTGGTATGAGGCATAGAAATAAATAATGATGGGATAAGAAAATAGTGATGAATAAAGTTTTTGAATCTTGTTTGGTTGTCATGTATGAGATAACTTATCCCACCATTTATATCAGAGTGATGAGATAAGTTATCCCATATACATGGTGGGATAAGTTATCCCAAAATAGCTAACCTCAGGATAACTTATCTTGGGATAACTTGTTTCCAATCAAACAATCCCAAAATGTATTATAGGGAGAATATATTTTCCTAATTGGCCAGGGCCTTGAAAGCAGTAATAAAGGAAAAGGAGAAAAAGAAAAGATTAATGTTTCATGCATGAGAATACCTTTTTTTATTAAGAAATAAAGTCATTGATTTAGGGTGTTTTTGGTATTAAGCAAAATATTTTTTTGGTGTTTGATAAATAAGCAGAAAAAGTATTGTTTAGAAAAGCTTTTTTCTTCATAATCTAAACAAATAATGTGAGAAGAGTGGTGGTGGGGTGGCCTGTGCTGGAGAATGGGTAGGAGACAAATAAGTGTGGAACATCAGTTAAGTCTACGGAGCTAGAAATTCGATTATAGATTCGATCAAACTCAATAACTTTTACTCAATTATAGTCACTTAAAAATAATTATTTACATATATACAATATTAGATTTCCACATGGATATGGACCATCCAACTCAATTGAATTGGTGGTTCACGTGTTGTGTTTGTTTATTGAAAAAAAAATAAAATGGAACATTTCTTTACTCACCATTCTCAAATTCAGAATCTATAAAAATAAAATTTTCACTCTACCTCTAACTTCATTTATGAAATTTCTTTTCTAAAGTCATTTTCCTCATTATTTTAAGAAAAAAAAAATTCCTAAAGAAAATAATTTCCAAAAATTTACCAAACGTGAAAAAATTGTAACAATATATTTTTCTCCATACCGAATACACCCTTAGGAAAGAGTAAGAGAAATTGTGAGAAAAGTGTACCATTAACACTAATTGTGAACTTGTTTGGATCCATTGTTTTGAGCTCATTAGGATCTGCCTTGTGGACTATTTCCATTTCCCAAGTCTTCAATAGCCTTTGCACTTTCTCTTCAACTGATCCTTCAGCCCATACCTAAACATTTAAAACAGTAAATCCACTATATATTATAATGTTAAAAATTCTAAATTTTGATACTAATAACTGATATGATTTTTCTTTAAATAGGGTAAAACAAAACACATGAAGTGATTAATAAGGTTTGTAATTGTGAAACTGTTTCAACCTTAATCAAAGGTCTCGTGTTCGAACCCTGGACATTGAAAAACATCCTTCAGGCCCTGCGGTGGGCGATCAGGATTCAGGATTTTGTTAGAGCTCTAATGTAAGCTCCAAACACCGAGTGAAAAACCAGAAAATAAAATATGACTAAAAAAAGAAGAAGAGAACATACATTAGTTCTTTCTTGTTCAAAGAGCTTATCCACAACATCATAACTAGGAGGACCATATCTCCATTTGGTGTTTTTGAGCTCTTCATCACTCAAGTAGTCTCTGTATTTATTTCCCCCTCCTACTATTGAACTTGCCATTTTGATTAATTTGATGATAACTAAATGAAGCCTTCAAAGGAGCTTTTATAGATCAGAAAGCTAACGGTAATACTAATTATCACGTCTTATACTTTGACTAAAATAATCAGATGCAGAGTCAGAATTTTAATTTTATGAATTTTAAATTATTAGAACGGTGGCTTTAAGTGCTAAAAATTGGGTTCTAGATTTAATTTAATACATATACACACTGTAATGAATTATTTAACGTAAATATATTATTTGAGCAAAAATTATTGAATTCAATCGAATCTGTAATCAGTTTCTACCAAAGCCGCCCATGCTTGGCTTTAAGGTAGTCAAATAGAAAAACATATTTTATGGAAGTGTTGAGGAAATAACGTGTACTGAAATTCAAAATAGGATATTTTTGTTGACTATTCCATCGTTGATGTGTCGACATATATCCAAGTTTTTAGGAGATGTCTTCTTACAATGAAACTCCATATAATATCTAAGTTTAGGAATTTTAGTCGGACTAGCTAGGTGTTTAATTACATCATTTAATCTCAAAAGTTAGGGATCAAAGAGAGGCTAGTAATTACTTGCACTTTAAAAAAATCACTATTTCTCTATTGAAATTTTCCACTAAAAAATGTTCAATGATTATCTTTGCAAACATTTTGATTGAATCAGTTATAATTGAAAAAATAGTAGTGTTTTCATGCACAAAAATTAGAAAGATTCTTAATATTTTTGTGAGAATCTATTTTCCATCATACGTTTTACCAGTGAGCTGATTCAGTAAAATATGAGTGCAAAAATCATGTTTTATAGCAAAAATTTCATACGAAATTGCAGTGATTTCTTTTATATTTCTAATAGTGTTAATGCGGGAAAAAAATCATATGCAAAATAGATTTTTTTTTTTCATGTTTGAGCAGTTCAACCACCCATTTCATAGAAGAGCAAGTGAGACACGCTCCAATAATTTTGGTATAAATAAACGTCATTGGTAATCCAAAAATATTTGAATAAAGGAAGGTTCAAGGACCCTAGTTTTGAAATTGCCATAATCCAATCTAGCCCTGCAGTATGTCTGCACGTATTTTGATAAATGTTCCATTTTTATTTTATTTTAATCTCCAATTATTTGGATTGAATATACTAGGTTATTGTAACATATTCATGTATTAATTTCTATATAAGTTATTTAACGTTTGGTAATTAATTAGAAAATAAAGAATTTATGTATAAATTCATACTATGTTTGATTTGATGATATTACGATTTAAAAATATATGTTATAACACTCGTCTCATCCCACCATGACAAGTCAGTCTAAAACTCAAACAATACGATGGAATTGCGAAAGATAAACTATCAATAGCATAAATGCGGATAGCTTATTCAATCTTATAAATACCCTTAAAACCTAGTTGTCACGTGTATAAGTCACTAATGTAGTACAACTGAATTGAAAGAAATACAAGTCTCAATGTCTTTGTTTCTAGAGAAAGAACAAGAACATAAATAAGGAACAAGAGGTCTACTGAGGTGACAAGCAACTACCTCTCAAGTCTCCACAGAAAAGCCTTGGACGAAGTAGAGAAGAAGACTGATCATGAAGATCCGAGCTTGTAACCTACACAAGTGTAGAAGCTAGATGTGAGTACCAAACAATACAGTGCTCAACAAGCGAACCACTAAACACAAGGTAAAGCAAATAGAATACGAGTACTCCATTCATCCCAATCGAGCCTCCACAAATTATAACATACACAGAGATGAGTACAACCTAAAAGTTCACAATTGCAAGTAATACATAGTTCAATACCAACGCCTCAACAATTACATATCAACCACAATCAATTATCAAGTTCATCAATCAAAGTTTTCAATCGTTCCCACTCCTCATAACAAAGCATATAAAGAATAACTCAAGTCACATCTCAACACAAATAGTCTATCATCACATTATTCCACAATCAAAAGTCTTAACAACATAGAATCAATAATTATAATCCATAAAGTGCGATGCAATGATGCGCAATGTCATATAAAGTTATGCATGTATGTCCTACGATACACATCTGGTGAATCTCAAACCAAAATTCATTGGGAACACACAAGGTCCATATAATTTTTGAAACAAAACCTCGACATCAATATCACTCGCCAGAATAATTTTCCATCGTCATCACTATCACCCGCCGAAATAATTTTCCATCAGCATAATCACAATAGATCTCTTCGCAGTGTTTCAGAGCTAATGCATTTAGGCATGTTCACACCATAATGAAGAAATGACAATTCCATAGCAATTTACAATCACAACAATACAATCATAGTGTTTCTCAATTAACGGACCAATATTACCACTCAAGTCATTCATCATATACCATACAACAATTACCAACAAATTGTATTTTCATTATTCTGCTTATTATCATTAAGATTAATTAATATGAACAATTCAACTCATCATTAATTCTCATTACTCTTCAACACATACAACAAGGAAAATAAGAGATTCCACTAGCTTTAACAAAGATCTAATATTTCACTTGCCTTGACAACTACTCCGACACTAGAGCTTTTTTCTTCCGAATGGTATCCGAATCAACACAATCTATTCAAGCAAGTATTCACAATAAGATTTTGAAATTTACAATACTATATCAAGCAATTTAGAAAACAAGGTCAAATCGACCCAAAAAATCGATTCCAAAATTAAAGGTTAAACCTGATCACGAATGCAACCCCCAGATAAGATGACATTTCGCAAGCGCGATGGGTCTATCGCAAACGCAAAGGTCGCCAAAGTGGGCCGACCTTCGCTAACGCAAGGGTCGGAAATCTCTACCCCTCGCAAATGCAATCAGATCTTCGCTAACGTGAAGGTCGCAAGAGAGGTCAAACCTTCGTGAACGCCAGACACAACAGATATCAGACATCAGAAAATCAGCCAACACACAAGTCTCCGAATGGACCCTCAAAATTCGTTCAAAACCCCGTACATACAAACCAATCCGACTAAAATTGACGTTCTGACTCAATGAAACAAGAAATTGAGGTTTTCTAGACCCGAAACCCGTAAAAGTCTCAATAAACTAATATAACACCTAAAAAGATCATACTAAGCTCGGAACCTCATAAAATTCAACCAAGACCTTCCCTACGCCTAAAATAACCCCCCTAATCCTACGGGACTGACAAAAATTCGATCCGAGCATCCGAACCTCAAATGTTGACGAAATCAACCCAAAGACTAAAATCTCATCAACTTCCAACTTAAGACCTCAAATCCACGAAATCACTCAGAATCTGAAACCAATGACTCTCCTAGACCAAATTCTGCATTCCGGAGTAGATGGAACTAATGGAAATCCATTATGAGATTCGAAACTCCGATTGACTCCGAAAACCACTTTTAACAACTTTAAGCCTACCAAAACAAAAATATTCTGAGAATCTCAACTTTTTACTGAACTTTCAAAATCAACTTTACAAACCAATCAAAAAAGATTCGGAGCAACTATCGAAAAGGATAAAATCATAATTTTACGAAAAATTCTAAAAGTAACCTTCCGGATCATTACATATGAATTGCGCTTTCTATTTAAAGTTGTGTGCATCCTCGTTTCAGAGTGCTTGGAGGAGAATTATTCCGTCAAATATGTTCTAAAAATATAAGATACACATGTTGGTATTTTAAAACAGAACACATGAAGTAATAACTAAAGTTGTAAATATGTATGGGAAAAGCTGTTAGGGTTGTGGATCCTTAATTTGAATAAAGCAATTGGATATATATTATGTATGTAAGTTTGAATAGTCTTGGGTTATGAAATAGGTGGGAGTTAATTTATGTATTATAGTATATTTTACAACTAAAGTAGTGAAGTTAATCTTATTTCAAATGCAATAGTGAGGTTCAAAGTTAGTAAGATGGTCAAATCATTAGAAACCTAATCCAAACTTTTCTTTCTTCGTTTGTTTTGTTGTACAATTTAATTTTAAACGCAAGACGAAATGAAATGATGAAAAGTTTTACCAATAATTATTTTTTATAATTAAAGTGATTTTGAATTGTATAAATAATCTTAATTAAAGAAGACATTGTTTGACTCTTTCAAAACATAATGGATTTCTTTTTTGGTTTTTCGTTTCCGTATTCGTATTGGATTGAGTCCTGATTAAATTGAAATTCACGTTAAAAAGTCTCGCATTGGGGGTAAAATGCTCAAAAAAAAAATATTAAAAAAACACTCCTAACAAAGGTGACTTCATAACCAAGGAAACTCGAACCCAAAAGCTTTGGTTAAGAATGAAGAAATAATTAGCAATCACTATAACAAAAACAACTTTTAGCGACAACAAATATACACATTAACAAAGAGTATTAAAGCTTTTACCGGCATTAATTAATTATCATTAGATCCAATGTCGCCATAGGCTTCAAAAACATTTATAAAGAGTGCTAATTATCGTTAATTAAATACTGTTAAAGCTTATTTTTGATATAGTGACTCCACCACAACCTTGTTGATTTTACATTGAAGAGTAAAACATTCTCTAACAAAGGTTTAACGGTAAAAGAAACATTAATAAACTTCAAAGGAAAATTACACTTTTGCACCTATTTCTATTAAAAACTCAAACATAACCAGACTTATACACACTTATACACACATCCAAATGTATCATGTATGGTAGCAATAAAAACTAGCTTATTCAAATCTTAAAAGTTGTTGCTAGTAGATTATTTTATTTCATGAAAGGGCATTTTGAAGCCTCCAATAATGCCATCTCACTTGTGGATTCACCAATTTTTCCTCCTTTCATAAGTGGCCCAAGCAATTCTCCTCTATCAAAAAAGAACTCTGCCTTAACAATCTTGTTACTCTCTTTCTCCAACTGTTTCAAACACAACACAATTCAATTAATTCAAAACTATAATTTATTTATTTTTAAAAAAAAATGATAATTTTTGGTAAGTACTTCAAAAATGCCAATCCCAAAGAGCTCGACAAGTTGTCCAGTTGCAACATATCCTTTAAATGGACCTTCCATGTAACCCCAATGCCTAAACTTGTACACAATTTCTGGTGGTCCTGAATAAACATGAAGGACTTCGATCGCGAATCCACGTATAAATATGGATCTAAAAACATCTTGTGATGATTCAAATGTTTCATCGTCAGGATTGTAGACTCTTAGATTTTCTGGCAATGAAGTTTGTAGGAATGTGTTATAGCCACCACCAAGCTTTATAGCTTCTTCCGGTGTTAGCCCTTTCCTTCCTATAAAAATTATTAGAGAAAATTCACTCAAATGATCAAAGAACAAACAATAACAATAACAACAATTACGTCTCAATTCCAAATGAATTAAAACTGCCTCTTATAGAATTTATTGTCCTTTTGAGGATATTCAATTAAATTTGAACGATACAGAGGAGATCAGCATGACCCCTATGCAAGGATAACATACACAAACCTATGACAAGACCAAAATATATATATAGCAAACTTTCCTTTTTAATAAGAGTGACACTTACATTTAGGTTAGTTACTCTCTTTTTTTCCCCTGTATTATAATGAAGGCAATTATATATAGACAAAATGTAACAAAAGAGTACCATTGACACTCTTCTTGAACTTTGTTGGATCAACAGATTTCATGTCATTAGGATCTATTTTGTGAACTAATTCCATTTCCCAAGTCTTCAATAGCCTTTGTACTTTATCTTCAACTGATCCTTCTGCCCATACCTAAAAATGAATAAGAGGCAAATCCAGTATCTACTAGTATAACATTGAACTTCTATAAAGGTAACTATTAGAATAAACAGTGATAAAAAAGAGAGGATAATTTACATAAATCCTATATAGTAAGAGCTAATTACATTATTTTCCTATTCTTTTACAAATAACAAAAATTCCTTAAAATTTTATGAATTTTGGATACACCACTAGATTACCGGATGCATCTGCAGACATTCAGATACATATAGGAAAGGGATATATCCAAAAGAGAAGGGATGTATCATAGAGAGGATAAGACATTTAGATACACAGAGGAGAGATGTATCTGAGAGGGAAGAGTTTATATCATGGAGAGATGTATCAGAGAGGGGACTGATGTATCTAAGAAGGGATAAAGATGTATCACAGAAAAGATTTTTGAAATCTTTAATCCAAAAAGAAGAAACATACATGTGTTCTTTCTTGTTCAAAGAGCTTATCAACAACATCATAACTAGGAGGACCATTTCTCCATTTGGTGTTTTTGAGCTCTTCATCACTCAAGTAGTCTCTGTATTTGCCTCCTTTTACTAAACTTGCCATTTTGATTTTAACTGAACAAACCTTCAGATGAGGTTTTATAGGATAAAAAAGTTAACCTAATACTAACAAGTCCCAATCAAATTTTTGCACTGATTGTCCCCATTTTGGAATGATCTTTAGTTTTTGTGAATGCTTTTCATATAATGAAAATTTGTGGGCAAAAGTATCTTTAACTATGACCTAATTTCGCTGGGCAACTTGTTCGGTATAGTATCTAATTTGCAAGACATAAATTTAGATAACTTTTATCTGTCTAAACTAATTATGACAAAATTCTTTAGGAATAAGTGATAAGTCGTGACGTAACTTTATGAGTTTTGAAATTATACTTATGCTTCTATCTGCATAAGCTCTATAAGAACTAAGTTATGTCTTTCGTTAGTGCCTTGTAATTTTTTTCGATGTCAAGGATATTTTCACTTACTTTCTTGTGGACGAAAAATTTTAAACTATAAAATTGAAAGGTAAAAATAAAAGACCACCCAATAATATGGACTATTCGTGCGAAGGACCAAAGTCTTAATTTGCTTCAAGCTAGTCAAAAAAAAAAAAAACTAGTCATTTTCTTATGGAAATATCGTGGAAATAACGCGTACTAAAGTTCAAACTATATAGGATAGTTTATGGATTTAATTGGGACCTCCAAAGAAATTTCTATATCGACTTGTCCATCGTTTAATTTGCCATCTGATGCTAACTGAACAAACCTTGTGGATAGGTTTATATGATCAAAAAGCTAACGAAGCTAGCGTTTCACCATAAATTTTCAAATATTTTTGGTAAGTCATTATTTACTATGTGTTTAATCATAAATTTTGGAATAAATAAATAAATAAATAAATATATATATATATATATATACTAATAAAATTATCCGCGCGAAGTGCGGGAATTTAATATCACAAATTTATAAAATAATACTTAAAATCTGTCAGGCATTAAAACTAAAATATTATAGTATCTTACATACAAGATTACGTAGTAACAAACATTAATAATGTAAAGGAAAATGAAAATTATTAGTACATCTTATTATTTAGCCTTAATAATATAATCATATATTATAAATTAATGATCGTAAAAATACATATCAGGATCTGTAACATAAGCAATAGTGTGAGTGAGCCGCTCAACATCAACAAAGTATACAAATTAATTTTTATTCTTTGATTCTAGGGTTATCCTACATATTGATAATTGATTATATTAAATAACTGTTGTTTGTTTTTCAAAATTTTAACTTTTGAAGGCAATAACTGGTTCAAGGTCATAGTGAAACTAGTAAAATATATGTTTTAGGTGGCCAAATATTAATGGTGAATCTAATAATTTTAATCTCACTTAGAACAATATTGAATATTAAAGTAAAAACGTTCAAAATTTATATTTAAAAAATTATTCATTTTTTATGAACAGTAGTATAGAACTTGAAAATAAATTACTCAACTCTTCATATTATTAAATCAAGTTTTTACAATAACAATATCTAAGGTAATATTTTCAAACATGATTAACATCTCATTATTAAAAGTTGTGTTTTGTCATTTTTAAAATTGTTGTCCTTTTAAAAATTTAGAACCCATTGTTGACACCCAATTTTGACCCTCCAGAATATAAATTAATCATCGAGCTTATTCAATTTGGAACGACTTAAAATAATTAGTTTTATAAAAAAATTTTAAAAAAATAGTTTGCAAGTTCTTTTAATTAGTTTCATCACTTCTTGGATATATATATATATATATATATATATATATAATTTAAAAATAATAATAATAATGATAATAATAATAAGTATGTTTTATAGTTATATATATAATTCGTATATTTTATAAAACATTTTAAAATCATCACAAAAGTTTTTACATTTTTGTCAAATACTTTGTTAATTTACTTTAGCTTAAGTTATGGTTATAGCTTTGAGCTAATTAGTTTGTAATTAAATTAGTTATTTTATGATCGAATTAATTATTTTATCTCGTTAAGATTACGAAGTTCATTGATTAATTATATTAATTCGCCTTATTTAAAATTTAGTCGAATCACCAATTAAATGCAATTTGCAAATCCTTAAGTGGCTACAACTGCAAATTCTTACCAATTTTGGGCCATTTCAACAAGGAACCCAGCCCAACCCATTTTGACACCAAAAAAACCCATCAGCAAAATGTTTTCTTCAATAACAATACAATTCCAAACGACCCTGCTTCCAGCTTCTCTTCTCCAGCCGTCCAGCACCACGAAGAAACCCAGAAAATCGACCCGACCCATTTTCTTTTCTTTCCAATGTTGACAAAGAAGACCCACAAGCAGCGTTAATTCCCAACGTCAAAATCAACAGCAATACACAGCAGTCAAACGGCGTAATCCACGAAAAAAGCAACAGTCTTTTCGCGTCTTCCCTCCTCAACCCGTTCCAAGCCTGCAATAGCCATCCACCCCGCCTGTCATCCAGATTTCATGGGATTTGGGTTGAATTCATGTACAAAAGAGCAGCTCTTTGGTTCTTGGAAAATTTTAATTTGAGGATTGAGTTTGAGAATTCCAATTCTATCCTCGTTCTCACTTGAATTTTCGTCCCTTTCCTCCAAAGAACGAACCCCACATTTTTCCCATCGAGTATTTATGACTCTGGTGGCAACACGTGACAGGCGGTTTCTGTGCGGCATGAACCCACTGATCCTTCTTACTCACTTTTGGAGGGGGGGGGGCACTTTGGGGGGGGGAGGGAAAAAAGGTTGGATTTTTATTGAGCTAAAACAATACGGAGAATGGCTTGGGCACTAGTATTTTAAATACAAGCAAACTACATTTTGGAGGCAAACGATACAATAATTTTTAGGTGTTTGGGTTCAGTTTTCTGCTCAAATTTCTTGTCCATTGTTCGTGTTCGAGTTCTTGTGGTAGGAAGGTCGGCTCCTTGCTCGTCCCGTCCCCTTTTCCTGCCCCAGAAAAGGTAAAGTTCCTTGCTCGTTTTGTCCGCTTCTGTTTTGTGAAATGAGAGTTTACGTCTGTTGTTTCCCTTTTTCCCTTTTCTAGGATGCATCTGTTATTCCGTTTGGTCTAGTATTGATGTTTAAGGTTTAGTCGTTTTATTTGATGTTGATATGCTTTTAGTTTGAAATATAAAACACATCTTTCGCGTAAGTCTAACTTCAGGAGCTCTTTAAATCGAAAATTCTAGTTTTTCTTTTGATCTTCGTGTTTATCCACTTTTCACTACGTGGATATGCAATATTTTGACCCTTTCTTTTGGTCTGTTAAATGTCTTTTCTTTTCAAAATAGGAGCAGAATTTTTAACTTTACAATGGATTTTGTATGTGGTGTTTCATCCATGGCTCATTGATCTGCTGGCCTGTTTTCTTCTTTTTTTTTTTAAGTCCTACGATTATTTTAAATGTTAGAAATATATGTTACGCTCGATTCCCTGTTTCTCCTGCCTAAATGTTTAGTCGGAAATGTTCACCATTCGTAGTTAAATGCATATGACGCGAAGTCTTGTTATCGCCCACACTTTAGTTCAATTCAATCCTTGCTTTGCTTTTGAAGTTGATGCTTATTTCCTTTTTTTTTTTTAATCATTTCATCACCGTTGGTTGATTGTCTTCTCAAAAATGAGTAAAGAGTTTCTTGTTAGCATGAGTGTAGCTTCAATACTGCTTATGATCTTGCCATCTTAGTCTAAGTTTACTTTCGTGTTTTTTCATTGTTTTGTTTGTTTGAAAATGGGTCCATTTTCTACATGTTAAGGGAGACCTAGATTAGTATTGAGTTTTTGTTTCCAGATTTCTTGATTAATGTGAGTTTGGTCCATAACTTTAGACATGAATTAGTTTAGTTGTAGACTCTTTTAATGTATTTATATAATTTGTTAAATGTTTGAAAAGCTATTGTTGAGATTGGTAAAAAGTGAGCATGATTCATATAATACTTACATTTGTCGTTATGTTAAAATATTATATTTAAATGAGGTGACTGTATGCTGCAAATCGATATTATTTTTTTTGTTGAAGGAATTTTGCATTACGCTAATACTACTTTTTTATGCTGCAAATCGATATTATTTTTTTTGTTGAAGAAATTTTGCATTACGCTAATACTACTTTTTTTTTTTTTATGTTGTATGTAAAATCCGCCTGGGTTCACCATGAACTTTTATTTCCTTCCCCTTGCATTTCGAGAGAGTCATAAAGGCTCAAGTTCTTTTATCAAGTCAGCCAACCTCGAGAAATCAAAGAATAAGTCTTTGGAGTTGATGTACAGGTCTCGGAAAGCAGAAAAATGGGATGTATACATCCGTTGTACACTGATATACAGCCAGTGTATACAAAAAGGGGATTGGGTAAAAAACCCAAAAATTTCAACGAAATTGGCCCAAAAGGAGGCCCAAATTCAATTTCTCCCTTACTCTTTAATTATTTAATTGTGATTACTTATTATTATTGTTTAACTCTAACTTTATAATTGTTAATTAGCTTAATCGAACTCCCCAAAAGATGAACTATTTCTTTGTGTTGTTTTATTTTAACAAATTTCATTTTATCAGCTCTTGTATTTTTTTTACACGCTCAAATATTTAGTCAAAGTGTGCACTTGTCTTAATTTAATTTAAAGATACTCTCTCTAATTAGTTCAATTGGTTTAAGGTATTATCTTTAAAAAAGATTCAAATAAATTTTAATAAATCTGATTTTGTTAAAATCTTTAATCACTGGCATTTTAATTTAAATGTTTCATTTTTAGGTCCCTTGCTCTAAAAAATAAAATAAAATAAAATGTGTCATTTATTTAATTATTGTTTCAAAGTTAATCAAATATTCTTAAATTATTATCTCTTATGTTAAACAATTTTCCCAAAGAATTGGTCAAAAAATTATTTTAGTCAAGTTGTAGGTCAATAGCAAGTTAGCGGGCACTTTGAATGTCTAAATCTTTCTCAAAGTGTAAATTGAATCTTGAACCCTTTTCGGTATTTTCAAATGATTTTTTCTGTTTAAATCTTTGAAAATTATAAATTTTCTTAATTTTTTTAAAAAATTAAATGACGACTCTTTTCTAAGTATTTTTTTTTCAAATTATTTTATACTTATAACATTTCAAAAAGTAATTTTCTCTACAGATAAAAAAAATTACGGCACAACACCCATAGGCCTGAAATTCTGGTTCCGCCTCTGATTTTTTGAAATATGAGATCCTCATGATGTGGTTAAGGAAAATTGATAGAATACTCCTATTAATTGAATGCTACACAAAAACTTGTATGTGAACCAAATCGGATATAATTTATTCAAATTTCAGAAGCGGTAAAACGTAAAATAACATTAAAGGAGATTCAAATTTGATATAATTTTTGTTTGTGAACCTTTTATTTTTAAATAATTCTCAGACTTGATAATCTACAGTGATTATACTTATTATATATCAAAAGTGTGTCTAATATAATGCACATGTGGTAAGAAAAAAAATCCTAAGCGTATATTTTATTTTTATTTTCCTATTAGAGATTCTAGTTTTCCGATTAGTACCCAAAATTATAGGAAAGTTCCCCCAATAACTCTTTTTCTTTCCTATTTAGGAAAAACAATTCCTTATTATTACTCCTATAGTAATAGTTTCCAAATTTGTAACCCAATTCCTTCCTAAAACTACAATTTAAAACGAGTAAATAAAATATTGTCGTATTCTTTGTAAAATAAAATCTTCGATTTACACGTTATTATCATTATTTTTTACACGATATATACTCTCTATAAATTGTAAAATATAAAATCCCCAATTTTGCCTTAACCTTTTTCTCTCCCCATGAATATTAATAATAGTACCAACGCCGTCAACTCCGCCGCGGTCGCCGTTAAGAAAACTCAAGGGCGGAGGAAAATTGCAATTAAACCAATAGCAAATCAAAACAGTAGGCACGTTACCTTTAGCAAACGCCGTTTAGGTCTCTTCAAAAAAGCTAGTGAACTTTGCATCTTAACCGGTGCTGAAATCGCTATTATTGTTCAGTCGCTAAAACGACAGCGTTTATTCACTTTTGGTCATCCCAGCGCCGACGCCGTCATTAACCGGTACCTCACCGGAAAATCAGAAGAAGAAGGAGAAAAATCCGCCGGCGATGATCAGTTCAACTATGTGCAACAGAGCAATGAATATTATTCTCAGATCTGTAGAGAATTGGAGGCGGAGAAGAAGGTAAAGGAGGAGATTGTTATCGATGAATCGAAGATGGTGAATGGTGGTAGTAATAATGGAGGATTTTGGTGGAATGAATCGATTGATGATATGGGAATTGAAGAAGTTGAGAAATTTCTGTGTGCATTGGAAGAATTGAAGAAGAAAGTAAATATGAGATGTGATGAATTGAGTATGATAAATGGTTCTTCTTCAATGGCGGCGGCGTCTACTTCAAGTATGAATCAGGCTATTGATTATTGTGCTTCTATTGTTCCTTTTGATTTCAATTACCCAGGAAATGCCCAACTATGAATCGTCTTCTTTCTTTATTATTGCAAATTGTAATAAAATTCAGTAGTATTGATTTTTGCATTATCATCTCTAAATTTCATAAATCATAAATGTGGTACTACGAGAATATGTGGAGAACTTATTAAAGATACATTTATTTTTTATAAAATTTGAACAAAAAATTTATTTTGGTTGTTGGATTTATCCAAACCGAACCATAGTGGCTTAAAGCGTCAAATTGAATGGAACTTAATAATTTTGTGATTAAATCAATACATATTTTTAAGTATTGTGTTTAAGATCTATGTATATATATTACATGCATGTGACTTTAGTCAATATAATTGAATTGCATGGGACTATAGAGTGTTTATCACTAATAAATTGAAGCGAATTGGGGCTGCCTGGGATCGAATCTGCGATCTTTGTGTTGAAATCTTGCAGTCATATCAGTGAACCATCCAGCCATCTTGAGAACGGATTCAACAAATTTTAATTTAACGTATTCTTTAATAATTATAGAAGTAATATATCGAATTTAGTCGGATGACCACGGGTTCGGATGACCCAAAATTGATACTTAAATTCGCCCCTGTTTGTCATAGTGGCGTGGTACATAAGTTTGAATTTTTGATATTGCTAGATGAAATTTTTATCATTATATGTTGGTGAAAGTGGAGAAATAATCATCTCTCACCTGATTTTTCGTATATGATCGATAAATGAATCAAAAACATTAAATAATACCTATAAATGTTTTCAAAAGTCATGTAAGCTTATTTTGTACTATGTTTTTATAGAAGATTATAAGTGTTTGGTTTCACTCCCTAAGATGGAGATTCTTTTTCCTAATTCGGATATAATTATTTGATTATATAAAATCCATAATTTCCTATACGATATAATAAAAAAATAGACCATAAAAAATTTATTTTACATTCGTGTATAAATTGCTGATCAAACAGAGCTCTTCCTTTACTATATTTCTTAGATGACTTTATATTTTGGTTAAGCTTAAATCACATGTGGCTCTTAAATTGAAAATAATATATATTGAACATTTTCCTAACCACCACCGAAGCCCACCCCAAACCTCTCCCTTTCTTCTCTGTCCCTAGCACTCACCCTTGTTCATCATTGTTAATTCGCCATATTATGTATGAATTTTATCATTTTTATTTTTCTTTATGCCTTCTTTTTTATTCCCAATTTTAATTGATAGTGGGTTTTTAAAAGTTTTGTTCTTCCTTTGTTTATTTTGATTTCAAATTTGCTTTTTTTTTTTTTTCTATTTCTGTTTCAATTTATGGGGAAGAAGGGATGTGGGGACGTGAACAGGGAGAGAGAAAATATTTGAATAATGATCTCTATTTTTTCCCATAAGGTCTGCATTTTTTTCGACAAAGAAGAAATGTGGAGAATTTATAAGTTGATATTCATTTTGATGTATGTAATGCCTTCATACGTTATCTATTCAAGCTATTGTGATTAGCATCATTCCATCAAAATGTTAAGGCTATCATGGTGTCTATGATGATAATTGTTAAGGCTTGTTTCTCAAACATTCGCAGTGACCGACTAAGGGCTTTTGTTTTCGCCAGGCTTGAGAGTTAATGCTGCTTTTATCCTTCCTTGGTTTAATGATGGTTTGTTTGCTTTTTATTTTTTTATTCTATAGTTTTTTTCATTAATATAATAAAAAACTTTTCACTTTTTTCTTTTTACTTTCCGTTTTAATCAATTAAGGACATTTCTCTTTTTCCCTTTGACCAGTTGTAAATCAGAAATTGATAAGTTGTAAAAAACAAGTGTTAATTTTTATTTTTGAAAATATTTTGTTTTGATTTTTAAGTAAACAAATAAAAAATTATGTCACGTAAAAGGTTAATGCCTCGTGTAATGCTTCCACGAATATAACGTTTATTAATATGATATATTGAGTTACATGACATAGTATTTTTTATTGAATCATATAATATTCGAAAAACAGCCTTTAATTACCCATTATCATTTAATTCCATTATCAATAAGATATCTGATATATAACAATTCTTTAATTATTTACACCAAAAAAATCACAGTAAATAAATTTTATTAAGTTTCTTTAAATGGCTAAATTCTTGGACAATGAATAAGATTTTCCTTTAAAATACTGCATATATAGTTCATTTTTTTGAAGCATATCCCTTATTTGATTTTTATTTGTTCACTTTAAATTTTATTTGTTTCATAAAAAGCAATAATTTATAAAAGTATTTTACTACAATACCTAAATTAAATTAGTTTTTAAATGGAACTTACAATATGAATTCATAAGTGGCATTGAAACTTGTTTATAAAGTGATCTGTCTTTCTTGTTTGTGTAACTAAAAACTAGAATTTTAATAATTATAAATCTAAATTCATTAATTCAATAAAGAATATCATTACCTCAAATGTTCTACATGTAATTCCCTTACTTTGCAAGTCTCAAAAACTTATTTATTATTTATATAGATATATATATATATATATATATACACACACACACAAAAATTTCAATTGATATATGAGAACACCTATTAATTAAGTACAAACACAAATTTTAAATTCAAAAAACAAATGTACTATAGGCTACAATAGTCATAGATAAACAGCAAAATAAATTGACTAATAAAATACAAATTTGAATTGACATATGAAAAAGAGCACCTATTATAAGAATACAAACACAAATTCTGAAGTCAAAAATATTGTACTATGTTAGATTAAGGTTATTATAATATGTAAACAACAAAATAAATCTACTTAATTTTTTTGGTCTGGAAATACTATCAAATACAGTTTTGTTTTATTGAAGTGTAAATGGCTCATATCAAGTGTATTTTATAGAAGGTTCATTGTGAAGAAAACTCATGTTCAAAAGAAGAGAACAAAGATGCACAATATATAGTTAATAATAAAGCCACCAACATATAGGGCAACTATATCAGAAACCCTTTGTTGTGCAAATTTATCTACCAAATCTCATTCAAAAATGAGAAATTCTTCACTCTATCCTCTCTCTTTATAATCATAGCCCAAAAAACAGTAACATTTTAGCTCAATGTAATATGAGTATGCACTTGAGCCGACGAAACAACTTCACTAAGGTCTGCATACAATCTACCATCGTCAAACCCCACTTGTGGGATTTCACTGTTGTAATTTTAGAGTACAAAATGTTGTGAAGACTGAAAAAGGCAATAGCTGCAATATAACATATAGGGTGGGGGGTGAAAGCAACATACTGAAAGGCCTCAGACATCCAAGGAAGGATAAAAGCAGCATATACTCTCAAGCCTGGCGAAGGCGAAAGCACTTAGTCGGCCACTGCGAATGTTTTGAGAAACAAGCCTTTGGATCTATCATCATGGACCAAATAATGTAAAAGTTTATTAAAGAAACAAATCTAGTGCACACTAGTTTTAAGAGGAGTTACACATACAGCAGTATCCTTATAGTTCCTAATCATCATCAAGAATGAGTAAAACCACAGTTAAAAATTAAACATAATTTAATAGCCTCAGACATCCAAGGAAGGATAAAAGCAGCATATGCTCTCAAGCCTGGCGAAGGCGAAAGCACTTAGGCAGCCACTGCGAATGTTTTGAGAAACAAGCCTTAGGATCTATCATCATTGACATAACAAAACAGTTGAGCAAATCACAGCAACTTCTTAAAACAATTCAAAATTGTACCATCCGATAATGATCAGCAAAACATAAACATTGTGATGCTGACAAAGTGATGAATGGATTCAATTATCAGGGACTTGTTCATCCCTAAAGCAACTCTTTCATTACTAGAGAGGCAGACTTAACAGTCCAAAATCCCCTGATTTCATATGCTAATGGATTATTTTCATAAAAGTTATGATCTTTGGGCCGTAAAAAACTGAATTTGCTAACATAAATGATAGCTCAAAAGCAAAAAAAAAAAAACCACAACATAGCAAAATTACATGCTAAACCCAAAATGGAGAAAAACCGCAGATAGATTCATCAGCAAAATAGCAAAACATGATAATGGTTAGTTCAAAAATAATGGTGTCTCAGACATCCAAGGAAGGATAAAAGCAGCATTAACTCTCAAGCCTGGCGAAGGCGAAAGCTCTTAGTCGGCCACTGCGAATGTTTGAGAAACAAGCCTCGACAATTATCATCATAGACACCATGTAATTTAAGATTCAAATCAATCAATTAACCAAAAATTATCACAATTCCAAACTGATACAAACATAAAATACAAATTAAAGAACAAAAAGCGGGAAGATCTCAGACATCCAAGGAAGGATAAAAGCAGCATTATCTCTCAAGCCTGGCGAAGGCGAAAGATCTTAGACGGCCACTGCGAATGTTTTGAGAAACAAGCCTTCAAATTCATCATCACAGATCAAACCCAAAATACAACAACGAAATACAGCAATGAAAACTAGTAAATTAGCAATTATAACATAATCTTCAGAACAGAGAGCATATGATGAATTTCACCAAACAGAATGAAAGATCAGGAATGGGAGAAGTGAACGGAAGCCATGGGAATGGGAGGCATCGGAAAGACATAATTCTTTTTGGTCTATTTTTCCAATCAAATTGAAAAAATAAATAAATCCTTATATCTTTCGATTCCTCCCACTCCAATAACCTCTCCTTCACCCATATTCTCATACATTGACTGACAACTACTAATTCCCTCTCCCTCAATTTCAGAAATATTCAAAACTAAATCATAAAATAGCAAAGATAAAAAAACGAATTTAATTTCTAATAAACGAAAAGCCAAAAAAAATAAGTTTAAAAATGCAGAAAGAAGCCATCAGTAACCAAAGTTCATCCCCAGAAGCTTATGGCTATGTACGGTCCGCATCATGGTTTGATCTTTACAAAGATCGCATCACATGGCTCATATATATATAAGAAGAATTAACACAAAACGAAAATAATCAAAAAAAATAAAGGGAAAGAGCTCAGAAATAATTATGGGTATGAGAAATTTCACATCACTAATATCAGAGTGGTGCATGACTTTCTCTAGATATCATCACAGCTCAAATTAAAGATGAATAAATATGTATTTTGTGTGAAAAAAAAGTAGTTGTTGAGAAGCTGAGATGTGATTGTTCATGGTGGATATGGGGAATATATATAGTTAATAGACAGCGAAACCCTAATAAGATGAATATGGGCTTTTTTACTAATGGGCCTAACAAATTGAGGGAACAATTGGGATAGGATTCTACTTCTATTTATTCTTTATTCTCAATTTAATTTTAATTAGATTTTTCACCACATTAATTTCTCTTTACATTTTTTGAGCAAGGACAAAAATGAAAATTAATAGTTAATTATATCTTTTTTTTTTAACAAGACAGTTATTTTGAATAAGAACAAGAAGTGAAGTGCACCTGATGGAGTATATGAATAATGTGTATGAATTTAATTTAAGAGCTTAATACATATTCAACTTGTTAAGACTACAAATATTTCATTTAGATAGACACTCAAATTAAGTTATATGTCAATTGAACTTCTAACTTCTTAATAAAATATTTTAATTAAACACTTAAGATTTTGACAAAAAAAAAACTACATATGTTCTCGTTTATCTATTAGATAGTTAAATTAACCACATAAAACATGTCATCTCCTTAAATTATACGCATCAACTTTAAGTATAAATAAATATTTAAGACTTACTAATGTGAATGCCCTATAAAACATAAGTTTTGAGTTTAGAATATATCATACACTGAACTTATGCCTTATAGGAGTTATGTATCACTAAACTTGTGTCACACGCCTAAAGGTAGTTTTAAACCATTATATCTTAAAAAGTTCACACTATTCAAATTATGTTCCTAAGCACAAATTATGTCTTTCAAGCAACGGTTTGGTTTTAAAATTAAGTTTGTACTACTAAATTTGTGTCTCAAGTCGCAAGTTATATGTCCATTGCCTACTTGACAGATTTTTAAAAGATTTGTCTTGCGAATTAAATAGTACTACTTCCCCTAACCAGTAATAATTGTTCACTATTCACTTGTCACACCTCTTAATAAACTATAAATAGAAGAAAATTTATTATATCACCCTTTGAAAAATATAATAGGAAAACGACTATTATTAATGAAAATGATAAATTAGGAATTGAATGTAAAATTATTCATGAATTTCATAAAGTAGACAAATACTCCCTCCGCCCCATTTTATATGTCATATTTTTACTTTGCACTCACATTAAGAAATGATGTAAATTTACCCTTCTACCCTTATTTAATTTTTTTGAAACTCAAGTTTTCAATCAATGAATATGAATTAATTTATTTTGATTAATTAATTTAACCAATGAATATGAATCATCTACTTAGTTTTTCTAAGTTGGTCAAATGTATATTTTCAAGGCTAATAACTCACAAGGATAAAAAGGGAATAATATGGTAATTTATGCATTGACTTCATGAAATGACAAGTATTATGAACTAATTATTTATAGAAAGAGATGGCATATAAAATGGGACGGAGGGAGTATTATTAGGCATCTATTTTTAGTATAGTGGACAAGTATTATTGAATGGGGGGAGTACTCCCTCTGTCCCTAATTACTTGTTCACTTTTCCTTTTTTAGTTGTCTCTAATTACTTGTCCCATTTTGATAAATCAAGAAAGGACCATTTTTTTTACTTATTATACCCTCAATTAATTACTTTGAAAAAAGATAAAACTTCTTGAAAATCTTAAGTTTTTAATGCATCCACTTCATTATTAATAGAGGTAAAATGATAAACCTACTATGTCAATAATTATTTTCTGAATAGGTGTGTCAATTCAAAAATGAACAAGTAATTAGGGAGAGAAGGAGTACTAAATCTCTGGTTGCAAAATTAGATCATTATTAAAGATGCTTTGAGAGACAAAAACTAAGAACCACCCCAAAATTGGGACAATCCTTGCAAAAACTTGAAAGTGATCTTCAGACATTGGCACATATCTTTCATAAAATTCTTAAACTATTTTGATACAAAAGCTTACTTGATAAATGCATTGAAAAATATCCATGTTTCCTTTTAAGAAACTTTGGGAGCTTTGACTCAAAGAATCATGTTAGGATGGCTTATGCTGTGACTCAAAGAATCATCTTTCATTAAAAACGTAGTTTTAAACAGCATGTAATCTTCAATCTACTGGGGGCAAACAAACTGAACTTCGAAATTCAAACAAAATACCCAAAAGAACACGACTATGTCTTCACACAAAATAGTTTCACCTCATAAACAAAGCCATTGTATGTTAATTTCTCCCCCTTAATTAGTAATACAGTAAAACCTCACTAAATTAATACTTGATTAATTAATAACCTTTCAAAAATAATATTTTCTTTCGATTCCGACATGGGTCAATGGAAAAAATCACTTATTTCAATAAGAAAATAAGATAATATATTTTCAGAAGACACCTATATAAATATATGGTCTCTTTAATATCATGAATTAATAATTCTTTTAAAATACAAATATATCTAGACAATTTAGTGAAATATGATTCTATTATGTTCTATTGTTTTGTTAAAATTTAAATCTAAATGAAACTCATCTCTAACTTTTCTTATTGCATCCAAAAATTTCGATATTGTTTTTTCAAACTTCACCATAAAAATTGTGAAAATTATAAATGCAATAAGTGTTTCCTTACCCGTAATTGATTTCAAAATGTATGATACTCTCTCCATTTCATATTAAGTTAATTTTTGAGATGTTTCACACCCTTAAGAAAAGTAGATTAAGACATAAATTGAACTTATTTTTTCATTTTTACCCTTATTAATTATTATCAAATTTATAATTAAAAAAACTAAATATTAATTAATCACTAATTTCAATATTAACTAATGAAGGATAAAATTGAAAGAACACTCTAAAAATAGTTTTTTTTTTTTTATAGCTAAATTTGGACTCGGGGTCCATGTTATTAAACTACCCGAAATGGGCCATTCAAACATACAATTCGGTGTTTTAGAAAAGACAAACCCACAGGAGGATATCCTAAATGTTTTTTTCAGCTTCCAATTTCCTTTCTCAAGATTTCCCAGCTCCGTGCTTACTACAATGTCAGATTTGGCCCCTTTACTCTCGATTTTTGCTGGCCCTTTTATTCTTAGGATTAGTTCCCCTACAGCTCTTTTGCTCCAATTAATGCTAGTATTTAAGTTGTACATATAGCTGTGGAACTCTGTCTCTTCACTGTAATTAGGCATGCTGTCCATTGTTGTCAAAATTAATTCTCCTTGTTTTGATACGAACCGAAGGGATCTCATGTTTATCTATATTAAGGAGCTTTCTTCCCCTGCTTGATAACTGATTAAAATTGAAGAATACCTATTTTGCTTCTTTGTTAATAGTTGTGTTTGCTACATAGTCTGCTAGTTGATTTGCTTCTCTGATTATATGTTGCACTTGCACATTGATCTGTTCAACTATAGCATGTATGTCATCCATTCTTTCTCATATTAACCATGGTATTCTCCAATTCTTCACAATCATGTTCTTTACAGCTAATGAATTCGTTTCCAACTGAATATAATTATACCTCTGCCTGAAACAAAAAGTTAGTGCTTCCCACACTGCTTTGACCTCTGCCTCCATATTGGTAGCTTCCCCTAACAAATCACCACTTCTATTTCTTAGACAGAAACCATAAGCACTCTGACCTGGGTTGCCTTTACTCGCTCCATCAGTGTTGCAAGTAATCCAACCCTCCCTCGGCATCTTCCACCTTATTATAAAATAGTGTATGCTGGGCTTGTAGTTCTGTAGTATATCCACCATTGCAGGCTAATGATGTGGAATCCCTTTAATCCATGGAAATTTGACCCTTATCAATTGATGTATTGTCAACTGACATTGATAATACATATAATTATAACAAGTCTTCTGTCCATGTCTTATGGCATTTCTCCTTTTCCATAACTCCCAAATTAAAATTGCTGGGACTGCCTTTAAAATCTGATCTAACTTGCTTGACATCTTGTGCTCCCACTATCTGTAAATGAGTTGTTTTAAGTTAACTCCATATATGTTAATACCTACACAAGAAGCAAACTGCTTTCATAGCTTTTGGGCTATGGGAGCCGTTAGTAATAAATGAGACATAGTCTCCATCTGTCCCTCTTCACAACAATAGCATTTGAACACCACCTGCAGCCTCATTCTTTTGAGGTTATCATCAGTCGCTATTCTCCTCCTCCAAACGCTTCAAAGAAAAAAAACGAATCTTGAAAGAAAGACCCTTTATGCTTACTCCAACTTTTCTCAGTAATTTTGCCTCTTATAATTTGATAAGCTGATTTAACAGTAAAGTCCTCTGTAGAGCTATGAACCCACCAGGCCCTATCAGTACTACCTTCCATACTATTAGGCCTGATGTTTAAAAGAATGTGTTGCACCATTTCGTCAGAAATCACAGATCTCAGCTTGTCTTCGTCCCACTCATTATTTCTAATAAACTGCTTAACCTCCAGCTCATCATCTTGTGCCATTTCACCTTCTGTAAAGTGCTCCTTGCCTGGTTCAATTATCAAATCAAAAACTAGAATTTCCAGATTTGACTTGCCACCAAATGTCATGTTCCACCTCCTCCCTTATTTTAACCATCTTCCTCCATACTTGCAATGCTCCGATGCTATTAGCCATTACCGGATGCACTTTTTTACAGTAGTTACTCCACATATATTTCGCCCATAGTGAGTTAGTGGAAATTCTAAAATTCCACCATAACTTAGCAAACAAGGTCTTGAATTCTCCTAAAACCAATTCCTCCTTCCTCTTTTGGAAAGCACATTTCCTCTTAAGCCACCCAATGTTTTCCTTTAATACCACCAGCCTTACCCTAAAAGAATTTCGCAAATATTTGATGTATTTGCTCCATGACTTTCTTGGTTGGGTTCATGGCTGATAGTAAATATAAAGGCATTGACTGTAGCACATGATTAACTAGCACCTGCTTACCACCAAAAGAAAGGAATTTATTATGCCATAAGAAAATCCTCCTCGCAATTTTTCTGATCAGCTCTTCAAAGTAACTTGAGTTGCTCCTACCATAAAACACTAGACAGCCCAAATAAATACAAGGAAAATTTCCTTGCCTTATTCCTGTTAACCTTCTCAATCTGATTGCAACAATCAAAGGTGTGTTCTCATGTAGATAGAAACAACTCTTTGATTTGTTAATCATTTGCCCTGATATGCATTCATGGTCTCTTAACACCTTCATCATTTTGATCACTCCCAGAACAAAAAAGAATGGTATCATTTGCATACGACAAATGATTTATCTTAGGACTCCACTTCGACAGTCCATATCCCTTAAAATTTGTGTCCCCATGTAAACTGTTAAGTCCTCTAGCGAGTACTTTTGCCGCAATAATAAACAAAGTAGGAGACAGAGGATCTCCCTGCTTTAATCCTCTAGAGGATTTAAAAAAACCACGAACCCGCCCATTAATCAATATAGAGTATCAGTTGTTGGACATAATCCTCCATATCATATCAATTATTATTTCAAAAAACCAAATTTCCTCATCACTTTAATTAAGAAGACCCATGATACTCTATCATATGCCTTCATCATATCCAATTTAACAACCACATAAACATTCTTGTTCCTCTTATTCATATCTCTAATGATCTCCTGGGCCAACAAAACTCTCTTGTAATACTTCTTTCCTTCACAACAATTAAATTAATTTGAATGGAGGAAGTAGCTTTAACTTTATCATCAATATTATTATTTTTTAATGATATTCACAAATTTTTCTAAAATTTTCACTCATCCAACAAGTTATTAACATTTATTTTATGAAAAAATTCTTTTGCCCAGAATGATATTTTATCTATATTATTTTTATCTTTTTTAACATATTTCCTTTTTTAATTTTAATATATTTTAATTAAAAAAATCAATTTATATTACACAAAATCATTAATTATGACCTCAAATTCATGAATAAAATTTCCACAAAGTGGGTCATTTAATAAATTCTACCCAAATCAATAAGTTCAATTAAGGATTTATTTTTGCCAATCAAGTTCTCGAGAAACAGAATAGAGCAACAGATCAGAATCAGGTAGCACCTGAATTGTTATCTGTTTCACAAAAATAATGCTTTCATTCAATGGCAAAGGCCCTAAAGTCACAAATTTTAATCTCCTTTTAAACCAAGTTTGGTATTCAAGCTGAGAGATCTAGAACAACATGCCAATAGTCCACCAAGTTTCAAAATTGAAAATTAAATAGCAAAGGATATCAAATGAGTTTTTAAAAATGTTGCATACAATTTAATGCTTTCACCATAAAACTTACACAGCGCAAGCCTTAAATGTAATCTATATCATTCTTTTGAAACCAAACAATAAACTCAGTTGAGCTCACTGAATCAGAATCTAAAATACTAAACTGTAACAAAATATAAGAGATCTGGATCTTAAAATTTTTAAATGAAAAGCTTTCAACTTTCGTCTATGGTTAGATCCAAGTTCTGGTATGCATACTAATTTGAAAAGTTAAAAGAGTAAGATTAAACAACCAAATAATAAAAAAATATGAATTTAGCAAGGAGATGACAAATGAAGAAAGGGAGAAGCTAGTGGAAGTCATGGGTATGGGAGGAGTAGGAAAGATCTAATCTTTTTTCCATTTTGATTTGGAAAAAAATAGATCATCAAATCTTTCCACCCCACCCACAACCAACAACTTCCCAATACTCTCATCCCTTTCAACGCCATCAATATTTCCATGGATTTTACTCAATCCCACCTCAGAACTAAGAAGCTATGAGAAATTTCTCACTGACTGTAACAAATAAGTTGAGATCTGTGTGAGGCTGCAGTACTGGTATGCCCAAATATATAGAGCTAAAAAAGAGGGAGGAGCAAGACACGGGGTTGAAACTTGAAACCCTAATCTATTACTATTACCATTTTATCCACCCACAGGAGCACTAGTAGGTCGGTGGGATTTCATTATTTTATTCATTCACCAAACAACGTAAAATTCTACTCCCTCCATTTAAAAAAAAATGGTCTAATTTAATTTGGAACGAAATTTAAGAAAAGAAAAAGACTTTTTAATTTTGTGATTCTAAATTAAAATTATGTCAAATGTATAAAAATGTTCTTTAATTTTGTGACCTTAAACATGTTACGTGGAAAGTTGAAGTTAAAGTGTTGCAAAAAAAAAAAAAGGGTCATTCTTTTTTAAACAAACTAAAAAGAAAACTAGGTCATTCTTTTTTAAATAGAGAGAGTGCTCGTTTAAGACATTTACATATAATTTGTTCCACAATATAAAAGGCGATTCACATATATCTCGATATATCATCTATCTTTTTTGGGAAAATTGTATGAAATAATAAATTATTAATTCAAATTAAATGTTATAATCATAGTTTATTTTAATTGTAATTCGCAACAAACATCCCCTTTTTTGTCATTTGATTCGATATACAATTAGCCATTTTCGGGATACAATTAGTCATTTTATACATTTCAGTATAAAATGTATAAAATGTGTTTTTGTTTGTATAAAGCGAGAGAAAAGTGTATATACAAATACAAATATATATATATATATATATATATATATATATATATATATATATATATATTCATCTTATACACTTATAATTATACAAATACAGATCTTATTATACAAATTACAATGTATAAATGAATTTACAAAATTGAACAATTTGTATAAAATTGGATGTTTGTAGCTAATTATACAAATCAAAACCTCTATAGCAAATATAAAATTTGTTATGGAGCGTAATTATGCAAAGTATAATTATAACATCCAAATATAATTTTTTTGTTTATTGTATATGAAAGTTGGTCTTCTTTTTTTGGGTATATATTTATATTTAAAAATGCATATGACATCAAATATACATTAAGCTTAGGCATGTAATGACATGAAACCGATGGACAACATATCCAAGCTGGAAAATAGCGATAAGTTCAAGTCTTCTAAATTAAAGGACAACTAATCATACTCTATACCTATGCATTGCTTCATTCGTGTGTGATATATATATATATATACTAGTTTCACGGTACGTGTGTTGTATATGTGTATCGTATATATATAGTATATGATATTGTAAAATAGAATTAATATTATTAAATTTAAGTTTTTTAGTAAATAGTTATAATCGAACGAACATAGTACAAGTGTTTTTAAATTGTTAATACATGTTGTCATAGAGTTACTTATATTTTGATATCAAAATGATCATATACCATTAAAATATTTCAAAATACATTCAAAGTTTAAATATGGAGAAAACGACATTTCTATAATAATATAATTTCTTACTTCACTCAGTTTTGATAAACAAATCTAACAAACAAAAAGAGAAAAAAAATATTCATTCAAAAAATGTCACCAATAGTCTTTCCTCTTGAGGTTATGTATGAACTTAAATGAAGCACACCATTTAAGTAAAAATTTTGTCTTAAATATTTATACTTTAAATTTAGAATGTGCATGACACAAATAAGGATTACCATAAGTATTTCAACATTTTATCTTTATATGTAACATACCTTTTACAAAATATTATTACTCAATTAATATTTGAGTAAGGTTATCATAGAGAGGTAATTTTACCAAAAAAGTGTACTTGGTTGTTAGCATGAATGATGGTTATGTATATTCCAGTAGAATAATTTAATTTTAATATATGAATAGCATCACCTATGGTGAAAAATATTTCATTTCATTAAGTTTCTATCTTATTTCTGTGGAATTGTTGTTTTCTTCTTTTTTTCGTCGCATACATATCATATAGTTATTGTCTAATGAAAGCATCTAATATCTTATTGAAGTTGTATCATGATATAAAATATTTAATTTTTTCAATAATAAAAAATTAATAGATGAATAAAATTTAAAGTATTATTTATAGAATCATTAATTTGATTTAAGATCATTTATGATCAAACACTATTTTCTTATTTATTTTTACATAGCTAGTAAGGAGTGTATCTTGTGACGTAAAGAAAAAATTATATGGAACAATACATAGTCAATGAAGAAGGAGGATATAAATATATGTTCATGTTATATTCACTATAGTTTTTCATTTGATTTAAATCTCTTGTCACCAACACTTTACTTTCTCCGTTCATTTTTACATACATATCTATTAAAAAATAATTATTATCATGACTATGTTATCATATTATAAGTAAAAATGAAAATCTATTTTTGAAATAGTGAATTTAACATCAAAAGTAATAATTCAATATACTACGTTGATACCCATTGTTTTAGCAAAATTAGGAAGAAACTCCTTCGTTTGAGGGAAAAGAATAAAAAATAAAAAAACAAAGAATAAATATTTTACCCAAATCATATGCCTTTTTCATATCTTTTTAATATTATTGTCTCTTCTACAACTTTTCGTCACCGTTAACTCATGAAAATGGTATAAAAAAAATACGAGTGTAAATTGATGAATGATTTGCTACAATTTTTTCACCGACTCTTTTTTATGATACATTCAAAGTTTAAATATGTGAGATAGTGACATTCTTTAATAATACTATTTCTTACTTCACTCAATTTTATAAACAAATCTAACCAACAAAATAGAAAAAAAAATATCCATTAAAAAAATGTCATCAATTGCCTTTCCTTTTGAGGTTATGAACATAAATGATGTACACCATTTAAGTATAAATTTTGTCATAAATATTCATACTTGAAATTTAGTATATGCATGACACTAATAAATATTATCATAAGTATTTCAATATTTTTTTCTTTATATGTAACATATCTTTTACAAAATATTATTACTCAATTAATATTTGACTAAGGTTGTCATAGAGAGGTAATTTTACCAAAAAAATGTACTTGATTGTTATCATGAATGGTGGTTATATATAATTCAGTAGTATAATTTAATTTTAACATATGAATAATATCGCCTATGATGAAAAATATTTCATTTCATTAAGTTCCTACCTTATTTTTGTAGAATTGTAGTCTTCTCCTTTTTTATGCCGCACAAATATCATATAGTTGTTGTCTAATGAAAGTATCTAGTATCTCATAGAAGTTGTATCATGATAAAAAATGTTTAAATTGTTCAATAATAAAAATTAATTGATGAATAAAATTTAAAGTATTATTTATGAAATCATTAATTTGATTTAAGATCATTTTATGATCAATCACTACTTTCTTATCTATTTTTATATAGCTAGTAAGGAGTGTATCTTGCGACATGAAAAATTATATGGAACAATACATAGTCAATGAAGAAGGAAGATGAAAATATATGTTGTTGTTAGATTTACTCCAGTGTTCCATTTGATTTATATTTCTTGCCACCAACACTTTACTTTCCCCGTTCCTTTTTACATACATATCTATTAAAAATAAGTATTATCATGACTAAGTTATCATATTATAAGTAAAAGTGAACATCTATTTTTAAAATAGTGAATTTAACATCAAAACTAATAATTCAATGGACTAGTTTGATACCCATTGTTTTAGCAAAATTAGGAAGAAACTCCTTCGCTTGAGGAAAAAGAATAAAAAATAAAAACCAAAGAAGGAATATCTTACCCAAATCATATATGTTTAATAGCATTGTCTCTCGCACAACTTTTCGTCAGTGTTAACTCATGAAAATGGTAAGAAAAATACAAGTGTGGATTGATGAATGATTTGCTACAATTTTTTCACCAACTTTTCTTATAAGGTACCTCAAATTTCGTTGAATTTCGAACTTGATCAATTTTTGCAAATAACACTTGAGATTTTTTAAGAAGAAGAGTAGAGAACTTAATAAAATTGTAGTTTTAAAAGTGTGAGGAAACCCCTCTACTTATAACTACCAAATATTAGAATGAATAGATGTTAATTGTGCCTTATCCGAAAAGTCACAACCTTTCGAAAAAATCACTGCTTATCAAAAAAGTCGCAACCCTTTAAAAAAGGCACAACCCTTTAAAAAAGTCACAATCCTTCGAAAAAATCACAACCCTTCGGAAAAGCCACAACTCATTGAAAAAAGTCAAAACCCATCAAAAAAGTCACAACTCATTGAAAAAGGTCAAAGCCCGTCAAAAAAGTCACAACCCTTTGGAAAAGTCACAACTCATTGAAAAAGTCACAATCCTTTGATTTGAAAATGTATCTACTTTAAATATAATAAAATTAAAAAATTAATAAATAAAATAAATTGACTATTTTTAATTGGGGATATTATAATAATGCAACATTTAAGTTTTGAAGTTCATGCTTTTAAGGTAGTATAGATATAGAAGATATACATAGATATATTCAATTCTCTCAATGGAATATTAATTTTCAATTTTAAAACACCTTCTTTCTAACGAAATCATGAAACGGAATATGTGCAACTTTATTAAAATAGATACCGTTGATTTATTTGTCCAAGTAAACCTAGTTATAAATTGCCCTACAAAATTACTAAAAATTGTTTGTTCGTAGGAAAAAAAAACATCTCTTCAATATAAATATCAAAGTATTTTGTATGTATAAAGGGGAATTAATAGAGTGTTTGATTAAGTTTGTAAGTTGGTCAAATTACTTAAAGTAATTAAAGCTAATTTACATGTTAGATAAATAATAAAATGTTATAAGTTAAAATCAACCAAAAGTTATAAGCCGGTCATTTTTAACTTATTAATTTAAACTTATAACAGTGGATGTAAAATGTAATACTAATAATTGGCAATTCAACAAGCTTAAAACGAGCTAAAGTTATGATTTATGAACTATTTTATCCTAAAATTTCTTAACTAAGCTCGTTGTACAAACGTTTTAATATTTTGGTAATGGAAAGTATTTGTCACACGGTATTTAAAAATTAAACATCCAAAAAAATGAAACACAAATTATTGGTAATTAAGAAAATAGACATTAGTAGATAAATAGATTTGAAACAAACCACATCAAAATATTTAATGAATCCCATCCTAATACAAAAATGATTAAGGACTCTAATTTTATGAGGTCTCCATATACACATAAAATAGATTAATTAGTGCTATTAATTTCCCATTAATTAAATTCGTGCTTATCTAGATGACTAGAACCGATCACTATTTTCCAAAATTGTTGCATATCTTCTTTCTCTTCGTCATATTTAAAAAGGAAAGTGCTAAATGGTCAGAAAATTTGATCAGAATTTGGTAAGAAAATTAAAAAAATTATAATGCTTTTTTTATTTTAAAACAAACTAATCTTTTTTCCATTTTTTAGTTAAAATGTATTAAAGTTAAAAAAGTAAAAATATTTTAAAAAATAAAATAACATAGATAAAATATCATTCTGACCAAATTTTGACCAAAAGGATGTTTCCTTTTAAAAATACTCTCCTAGTTGTATGCACATGTTGGAATTCTAATAATTCAAAATCCTCCGCTAGAATTAACTGATTATAAATAGTTGATAAATTTATGCGTTAAAAATAATTTTTAAGTAACCTGTCGATAAAAAGGTGATGAAGGACTTCTAGACTCTAACTGATCATGATTTGCTAGGTTAGTTCTTCCTTTTAATTTGAACTTATTTATATTACTCCTTCTGTCTTATTTTATATGTCACATTTTTAATTTGCACGTGCATTAAAAAATTATGTAAGTTTACCATTCTACCCTTATTTAATTTTTTTGGAACTCAAGTTTTCAATCAATGAATATGAATTAATTTATTTTGATTAATTAATTTAACCAATGAACATGAATTATTTACTTAACTTTTCTAAACGGTCAATTGTATGTTTTCAATGCTAATAACTCACAAGGGTAAAAAAGGAACAATATGCTAATTTATGAATTGATTTTATGAGGGAAAAAACATAGATTCTCCCATAAACTTGTCCCAAAAAGTCAGTTACACGTTTAAACTATTATGACGACCTATTACACACCTTTACTATTCAAAAGTGAATTTATTTACTCTGAGACGTGAAACACCACTCTAACAATATGTGGTGTATCACACTCGCTGTCACATCATTGCCATGTCAGCGCCATGTCAGAAATTTAAAAAATTTACATTATTTTTTTATTTTTTAATTAACTTTTCTTTTATTAACTATATTTTAAACTAATTAATCTCCAACTAATTATTAAAATTCTCTAATAATTATATTTTCTTCATATCAAAATTATAATAAGATGAAAATTTTAACAATGAACGCCAAGAACACTAATTGAAACATGGAGGTGATTTATGGAGTAAACGATTCTCCTGTTCTCTCAAAAAAGATCGTCATAGCTGCAATGACTAAGAAATCTCTAAAATTTTATCCCACCAACGACATTAAGAAATCTTCAAAACCCACAAAACTTAGATTGATGATAAGTAATTTGCTAAGCAAGCTGAGAAGAAGTTGAAGAAGGAAGAAATAGAGACTTTTGCTTAAAAGAAAGAGGAGAAAAATGTGCTTCCTCAAGAGGGTGGGGTTGAAGAAGAAGAAGAGGAGGGTGGGTTGTGAAGAAGAAGACATCTGGAGAGTGGGGTTGGGTCTAATTGAATTTTGATTTTTTTTTCTACTTTAATAAATCTGACGTGCCTATTTCTATTTTTTAAAAAATTATTTTGCTACGTCAGTTTTAGGGGGTAAATAAATTCACTTTTAAGTAGTAAATGTGTGTAATAGGTCGTCATAATAGTTTAAGCGTGCAACTGACTTTTCGGAACAAGTTTAAGGGGGAATATATGTCTTTTAAGTATTATGAACCAACTATTTATAGAAAGAAATGACATATAAAATGGGACGGAAGGAGTAGATTAGAAAACATTACATATGTTTAAATAAACTACAAATAAGCTATAGGTTCAATGTGTTTTAGGTCACATGAAACTAATATGCTCTGAATTTCAAGAATTATTGAGACTTAAAATTGAAACTTGATTAGAATTAAAATTTCTTGCAATTCGTATTTGTTAATTAAACTATTAATTTAAAGTCATAATAAATATGATTTTGGTTAGTTTTTTAAATTATTAAATATTAAAAAATAATAAACGACTATTTTGTTATTATTAATGAAGGTCAAAAGATTCAAATAACATTTCTAAGGACTATCTGGTTTTTTTTAATCACTATGAAGAAGTCTGTGTTTTAATAGGAGTCTTCTTGTATATTTGATTTGACACTTTTTCAATTCAACTAGGATTTACTTTTTCATTTATATATATATATACTTGAGATTTTCATAGAAGAGAGATATTATACCACCCTACCGACAATCTAAGCATATATCCTTATAATAAGTATGGTGGAACCACAAAAGGAAGATAATTCTCAAGATCGTGAGAAAATTGTTGATGAGTATGATAATTTCAATGATCGTGAGAAAATCAACTGAGTATGTATATATATATATATATTTTCAGGATCATATTTTTGATCTTATCACTTGCAATATCGTTTGGAATTTCCAATATATCCACATAAATATAAATATGATCTTTTTTATTCGTCCCTTTATTCCTTTAGTCATGGAGGTCGTCTGTGGAGAAAACCATTGTAGGACTCTCACTTCGATAAATTTTGTGGTGGCAAACCAACTAAATTAGATTTTTTCTATCTCATTAAATTACTTTTTGCTACTTGCAGTTCTACAATTATATGCGTAACATCCAGGGGTTGTCTGGTGTTTTTTTTATGAATAAATGATGACGTATTTGGTAGTATTTTATATATCTAATACATACATAAGTTATGTTAGAATTTATATATTATTTCATATAAAATAATATATAAATAACAAGACTCTTCATAACTAGTCACCACATAAGATAATGTATAAATTGTCTCATAATTAATCTCTACATTACAATTCTTAGTAGCGCATGGAAGCTCCCGACTAAACCCACATCGCCCATTGCAAAGCCCGTAGGGAAAATAGTGATACCAACATAGTTTCCTCCATATAATAAAAAATGCATTAACTAGTACATGAATTAGCACTATATATAAATAACTAAACACGTCATAACTCTAACTATAACTAGCAAACAAACGACCCATTGGTGCTAAAAGATTCGTGTGTCCTACGCCAGAGATAGCTGAGCTAAAATAGGGAGTAGACAAAGGCATTATATGTCTTTTGTATGAAGAAGCAGATACTTGTAGGACTTGACAAAATGCAGAACTAAGTAGAGAAATTCACCAACATGAAATAATTCCACAACAAAGTATATACTTATGGAGGACTATGTAGTGTTGTGCAAAATTCATTCACAAGTAACAGTTAACAGATGGTACTCTTTCGAAGATAGGTTGGAACTTAGTAGCTGAAAGGTTTCTTTCACCTCCTGCTACAAACTATATAATCAGTTTACTCCAACCATGTCATTATCTGAATTTTCCTCCAAACTTTACATATGAAAATCATCAGCTATTCAAATCTTTCCACTACTTCAACCCTGACAGGTAATGATCATGTGCACTCCTAATATAAGTTGCTTACCATATTATCTCAATGTGGAGAAACTCCACAGTGGATACTGAATGAACAATATGGTTAGAAGATGAAATCTAAACTCTTCTATAGGTCAGATTAAAGGTTTACTATCTCCGTAGGGATGACATCCCTTTGGATTGATGATGTGGTCTCTTGCCATGCATCCCACTGTCGCTCATACTCCCTTCAACAAGATCATCATGTACTTCTGAGAACTCATTCTTCCATGAGTTCAGCGGAACAACATAACTGTCATCCTTCGAGTTCCTCCTCCTCTCTTCATATCGTTTTACGTTTTCTGATATCTGATGGAAAGTCTTATTTATTTTAGCAATTCCCCTTTCAACTGGTTCAGCAACATGAGATACTGTGAACCTCATATCATCAATTATCTAAAAGATGTGATAACAGAAAACACATTAGTTACACAGTGGGAGAAAAACAAGAATACCTAAAACAATAAAAGAACACATCAAGGAATGAAAATCTTACTATTTCACCACTTCCAACAACTACATCACGAACACTCTGGTGAAATTTTAGACGCTTCTCTCTCTCTTCAGGTCGAGAAATGCGTGCACGGGTAGACCTTTCACAGTCCCGAACTTCCTCTGGATCTGGTGGGGTGTCCAGAGCAGCATAATCTGACAGCACAGCTACATTCCTGACACATCTTTCCCCACGCTTATAAGGCTTTGCTGGGAAAACATAAAGATGCACCAGAGCAGCGACACCCATCTGTTTTTACAAGAAAACATTAGATAACTGTAATAAACAATTGCCTAACCTCTGCTCACCAGACAATTACAAAAACATCACACAGAGGAACATATGCAGCAACTGTTATCGAGCAAAAGGTTTTCCCCTATTTTGAAATAACAGGTTAAAAAGCAAATCTGGTAAAACCTTGCACCTTCTTAGGTTTGCATTTCTCACCCACCCAATAATTATGATGCTCATGAAGAGTATGTTCCTACCATAGTGATACTCCACATTGCATACTAATCAGTCTTCTCTACTCAAAACTTTGAGAAGAACTTCTGCAGCAGCTTATAGCATAATTCGTCGCTCAATGGGTCCAAGGATTATTCCTAGGCTCAATACTTTTTGAGGGCTTACATTACTGCAAAATCTGATGGAATTTTATAAAATAATAAAATCTTTTATATTAATATTTTCTATCAGAAATCCAAACTGAAGTATCCCAATGTGGCAAACATAACCATAGACAGATAAGGGTTGTATAATTCCACTTTGAGCTTAAAGCATATCATTTTATGTGTGGCGACATGGTAAAGGCCCTATGAAGGAGTCAATTTTGATTTCTACCGTATCATGACATCATCTGTTAAATCATAAAACCTACACTTACCAGCACATCAAGTGATGACAACTGGCAAGAACAAAGGCACAAATGCACTAACCATTACTATGGGCAGACAATTTCAAATTTTATGCTTCACAAGATCATAAATTACTTTTTAGCTAGGCTTTCAAAAGGCATTTCAATGTTGTAATCTTATAAGTTTACCCTGCTGCTCAGTCCCTTACATTCCAACTATTTATACATATCTTCATCTTCACTGCATTGGTGTTGCCTATTTTGTTTCTTTCTGCCCCGTTACTCTCATTCATTTAACTCTAGCTTTCTCAGCTCCTCAACACTTCCCATCTAAAAGTTGAAGTACTTCAGCAACATCTCATTTTTCCTCTCCAATCTCCTGGCTTGACCTTCTCACATAGTACAAGTGCCTCATAGAAGCTCTCAAATTGGGCACCCCATTGTCTACCCAATCTAAGAGTATTTTCCTTACCAATGCGGAAGCACTATTCAACCAAGCAGAGTATCTCTGGGCATAATTACACTTTTATTAGCCTCCATTTACTCAAAGTTGTTGCCGCCCAGGTGGCTACTATCCATTAGCTGCCTAAGTTTGTCTAGTCTTCTCAAGAGGAATTAGGAATTCAAAATTTCAGATTTAACAGTCTAGACTCTAGAGAGCTCTCGCATAATCCATACATCAGTGCATAAGCATGTGTCTTATGCAGGACTGCATTTATTTCCATATAACCACGTCTGATTCATGGGGACTTCAAAAGTCCTACGCCTAGGGTTTAGACGCCTCGCCAAATTGACTTCTCTCGGCCAATGTTCTGGACTGTCGATAATTTCGGGGTCAAGTAATAACACCATGTTTTGGCAATCTTTACCTGAGACTTCAATAATTCTATTCCTCCTATTAAATCTTCCAAAAATCTCCTTCCATTACTCGTGCGGCCGATGTCTCTTCTGCAATTTAAATTTTGATAGATGGCATTTTTAGACGCAAGTCGTGACATCTTGGGCAGGAACTTTGAACTTTGAAATTCTTTATACCAATTCTTTGCTACAATTGATTCTCAATCCGAAGGGATTAATTAATTCAATAAAAAGTCTCTACTACATGATTCAGATCCACCTTTTCCACTAACCTCAACTAGGATTACAAAAGCTTTTTTTTTAAAAAAAAAAAGGTATCTCCACCACTGTGGTTGGAATAGTAAATCTTACTCTCTCAGCTTCAATCTGACGGATAGACTTAGAGACCACCACACACAAATACAATCCCACTAAAGGTGCACTATTAAGTATTGAGAAAAAAAAAGGGTGCACTCTAAGTCTTGTAATGGCATCAATCTGCAGAAATCCCCAGCATCTATCACCAATTACTCTAAACATATTTTATGATCAAAGGTGAATTGTGAAGTCTACCAACCTTATCTAAACATGCTTGGGTGTTGCAACATGTTTTGGGTGTTCATCGTACTGGTGAATTGTAAAAGTTCGCAACCACCAGTATAGAGACACTTAATGATTATTCTGATACATATCATCCATGATAATTCTTTAAGCTTCGACTTTCGAAGTAATAGCTAGTGATTATCTCTTTTTTTCCAGAAGCAACCCTCCACATTCTCTGCACCCATCTTCTTACTTCTGTGCAAGTCAACCTCTCTTCTTTGATGTCTACCCAAGCCAGCAAACATATTTGCAGTACTCTTCCCTAGGTTTGTTCTCATTTGACATCAATGGAATCTTTAAATTCAATGTTGGTTGATTAATCTCTATCTTCATTCTGGAATTATATCTTCCCGGCGAACTCCAACCAACCTCAGTTAAGTAAATCTCCTGGAAAATTGTCTGGCTCTTTCTCTTACTAAAAATACAAAGATTGTTGCAACATAATAATCATAAAAATTGCTCTTGTTTCATCCTTATGCAGATTCTTCCCGTTCCTTCTGAGACCAGACACATGAAGCTTGTGATCCATCACAAAATGTTGCAGCTAGTACTGGTACAACCGTTGAAGTTTCTTCTTATTTCTACCTATGTATATCAAGACAATTTTTCTGATCAGTTGTCAAGGATTTCCTTCCCAACAAAACAACAAGTTCCTTACATAATCCCAATCACAAGAGTTAGCTATTTGATTTGCTATTAGTGTAACTCTATCCCGTGTTTCCAGTTTCCACAAGAGATTGCTATATCAACATCTTAAAATTTAGGGATATTAGTAATTTTAGTCCCTGAAATATTAAAATAGATCACATTATGGTCCTAGCGACTCTGTTAATGTGCATCTTTTATCCTTCTGCATGTGTCTTCACAAATTTAATAAATTTATTGACTATTAAAGTCATATTATTGCACGTGTTATATATTGAATTTTGTAACATTATTTTACATTCAGGCTGATAAGAGTTTTAAAGATAATTAAATATACATATTTCCAATGTTAGGGGACCAAAAGCTCACAGTTTAATTAATTCAAGGCTATATATGCTTAGTGATATAGCATATCATGAGGGCAAAAATCAGAATTTACTAATACCCGAGGGATCAAAAGTGCAATTATCCCTAATTTTTATTTTATCGTATCCCGGAGTTAAAAAATAAAGTATAAATCCTGTTTTCTTTCAGTTAGATAAAGGGTTTACTTATTAGACATAATATTATCTTTTTGTCAGAAATAACAGTTTTACTTTGTTTTATGCTGTAGTTGGAGATGAAATTCTGTTAGTTTTAACTTTTAAGAGTTTTTTTAATGAATAGAGATATCATTGAGAGGCATCAAGAAGAACTCTCACGAAGTTCTAAGAGTGCTAACTTGTTTAGAATTCAATATCCTACAAATAGGATCCCCATCATGTACTTTGTTTATGTTAAAGTGGATTAGAGTACCACATTGGTTGGGGAGTGGACTGGTGGCCTATTTATATAGATAGGCGAAAACCTCTCATCATGAACTAACTTTTGGAGTTGAGTTGGGCCCAAGCGTTATATCTTAACATGGTATCATAGCCAAGTCACCCCTGTTTGAGCTCCCGGTCGACGCTCCAGTTTGGGTCTGGGTGTGAAGGGGATGTTAGAGTGAGTTAGAGTTCCACATTGGTTGGAGAATGGATGGGATGTTAGAGTTAGTTAGAGTTCCACATTGGTTGGGGAATGAACTGGTGGTCTATTTATATGGACTTGGGCAAACCTCCCTCATGCTAGTTTTTGGGGTTGACTTAGGCCCAAGTGTCGTATCTTAAACAGTTTAGAAGACTTGAATGATACTTACTTTATAACTTTTCTTCTTCCTATCTTTGTTCCACTAGATTTTTTGGTACTGCATCACAAACAAGTTATACTTTTAAATGTCAACTTCAGCAGCCAAGTACCACCTACGAGTGCAGCTCAAAATATATCATGTGGACAACTGTTCCATGAAACAACTTAAATGTACAAGTCCAATATTTAGGGACGTTTTGTGATCCAACTCTCAATGTCATAAATTTTAAGTTGTCACTCAGCTCCCCCCACCCTTCGCTAATTCTAGAACAACTCAATTTCGAGAACGGCAGAGGCATAAAGAGCTAGAATATTCAAGAACACTATGCCTTCACTTAAAATACACTGAAGTTCATAGCCAGAATACTCCAGCAGGTCGTCAATGCAAAACCAAAAGTTAGCACACATCCCATGCCAAAATAAAACATTTCTACTCATAAGCCTCTGTTGGCACAAGAAATAGTGATCAAGCAATGACGAGTGTATGAAACTGATTCAATAAAACACAACTGACCTCAATACAGATGATATAGTCCTGGATCCGTGTCTTCAACAGCTGCGCCAAAGAACCTTTGAATGTTCCAAATGACAAGAGAAAGGCAACAGCTATACCTTGCCACCACGTCAAGAATACGATTGACTTGAATACCAGAAACTTCGCCAACGGCTTAATCGGTGCTAATTTATTCTTGGTGACTGAATAAAACTGCACAAGGCAATATAAGGCCCACGTCTGACTAAAATTAAGAACAACTGCCAAGTACGGATAGCTGCAAGAATTAACACTTGGATTAACGTTGTGAAAAGCTTGTGCTTTCATGACATATCCAATATATGACATAAATTCAATTAATCCAGAGGCTCGGCTAGAGATCTGCAGTAGAAGAGTCGCAAAATAGGTAGAAAAAAATACTGATATCTTTGAAGTATCAAGGAAAACCTGGATTGACTTACGCATATCTCCACTCAAATTTGCCTTCACCATAGATGCCAAAAAGATGAAAAATCACAGCCAGTAAAGCACATATCATCTTAAGTATCATCTGGAAGGAGAATCCGTAATTATTCAGTATATAGAAACATGACGAAACTGTCAAAATCCATAGCAAATTACTAGAGGGGCACATACATATTGCACTATCCCAATTTTTACTGCTTGATAGAAGTCAGAACCAAGATACCACTCCCTGATAAAGCAATTCAATGGGAAAGGATGTTCAACAACTCCATATGCATAGGCATCATCCAGCAGAGGCAAGCTGGAACTTACAACACTTTGACTTTCCATAAATTCGATGGTGTTTTTTTCTCCACCTATGTCATGTAGCTCATATGAGAATCATCTTTAAAGAAAGAAACTTCTAAAAGAAAAGAAGCTAGCACAATTTTATCCCAACAGAGGAGTACTGAGAATTGAGAAAACCATACAACTCCATTGTGACATAAGATGCAAAAGCAACATGGATGGAGCAACATTTGGAAAAGGTTGTGCGAATAATAAACACAATTATAATTACACTAACAGACTGCAAGCTGGTAACCGAAGCACTTAAAATTTTTCAAGGTGGGTTTTTTCCAAGGGACAACTTAAAATAGGAGAAGAGGGCAACAACCTACGCCTGAAGACATACCTAAGCAGGCTATCAGATACCTCTCGAAGCAATATAGTGCAAAAGCCTCATAACAATCACGTATGATCTCACAGTTGAATGCGGCATTCGAGTCCATTAAAGATAAGAACTGTCAGGTAAATGCAAAGAACTGGTCAAACATTCAAAAAAAAACCCTTACTGAATCATAAACATAAAGAAAGACAGCATGATATTCTAAAATTTAGGGTGATGACAATACTGTAAAATTAGACATATAGGTCATTGAAGATGCACCCAAGTCAATTTTAACTTGAAGTACCACATTTTTACCCTTTACATCCACTCCTTCAATCTTTTTAATGATAAGGAAAATACAGATAACCCTTTTCATCCATTCTTTCATGACATATTTTGGAATTTATGCTATGCTAGAGCATCTGCACCACCTCAATTACTTTATCTGTTTCCTTTTTATCTAAGTTTTCCCCTGTTTAATTGGCAGTTTAACCATTCGTTAAGGCTTCCATTTGTATTTAGCTGAATAAAGAATACATATTTCGTTCATCAGTTCTTTTTCATGAGAAATGAATCATGTGGCAATTGCTCAGAAACTATTGTGGACCAAGAAACAGTATTAACCAACATGGAATAAACAGGGAGCCATGAATTCTGTTCCAGAGGCATCACAAAATCCAAACCTCGCTCACAAACATATCAAGTGTTCGCCGTAGGAGTATAGGAAATGCAACGCAAAGACATTATCAAAGTTACAGTAAGTTACCAACTGATCTTTATTTTTATATAAAAAATACCTAAATGCAAAAACCTAAAGTGACTTGCATTTTCTTATCTTAGCCCTTCTTTTACCATCTTTGTAAGCATAACTGGTCCTTTTGGTCTTGTCCATAGAGAGATTTATTTCAAATAATAATAATAATAACTTCCAATGTCTCAATATGTTTATAACAAACTTTAAAGATCACTTCCAAATAAACTGGAGAAAATGCTAGCAGACAAGCTAAAGGTTCTCTTACCGATTCCACTGCATAAACAGGAACCATCAAGATCAGTCCAATCAAAAACTTCTGCTCCTGTGATAAAAAATAATTCAGTCTTATCAATTTCTCTAAGACAATTAAGCTAAGCAATGCCACAACGACCAAGTGTCTGTACAAAAATAACAATACAAGCATGTATTCAATCAAGCACCACAAACTGATCCAAAAAGAAAAGATCAGCAGCCCATAGGATCAAATGATGTATGCAAGTAAAAAATAACTTCAAGAAGATTGAGCAGGTGTAGGCAAAAACCTCAGGCTGCTTGTATGCAGCTAGATGCTCAACAATTAGATACATAGACAGGAAAACAGCCACCAGGACAAAAAAACCAGCACTGTATACAGCCCAACTATAAAGTGGAGATGATTCTGAAACTATGTTCAGCGACCACATTTTTCTAGAATTGCTTGATGATTCACCCAAAGTGATGGAACATAGTAACGAGACTAAAATTCCCCTCCATCCCATTTCAAGATGCTGCTTCTCAGAATCTCTAGAAATATGGCCCACAATCAGGATGATTCAAAACTCAAGCACAAGCTTCAATGTCACCAAAGATAGAATTAATCACTTTAGCTTCCTTCCTAAACGAACTTATATAAGGCAGTTTCAGTTAGTTCTCTCCAACAGAACCATGAACCAGACATGTGGGCATCAGAAGGATCCCGCATAATACTTCATATCCATAAAAAACTGATGCCGAATGAGGAGGATCAAATTCTCAAAATCCTGCCTTCGCGAACCCTGCCACAAACATTTGAATGTAAGACGGATAACTTATGCATTATTACTACGATATTATCAATAGGATGATATGGGGGAAATAAAAGAAATGAAAAAAGAATAACATCCTCAACCGCAATGTAAATATTTTGAGCATGACATGTACTAGTGAGGCAAGAACTTCATTTTTAAATTTCTCTTACTTGCTAGATATTGTAATCAGCTTTCAGATTCCAGAAGAAACCCTTATTTCATAGAGCCATGGCCGATAGAAAGGTGTAACCCAAGATCCACTGTTTAAAGTCAACATTTTACCAGATAATACAGATGCATCAGATGCATCAGGAGTTCACTTTCCCTAATGTAACAGCAACCATTATTAGCCATATATTGACACATCAATAAGCAAAGTCAAATGCATATCTTTTGAGCATGGCATGTTCAAGAAAAGCCAGTACTTGTGCTCTTCCCATGTTTCTGCTTGCTAGGATCGTGACCAGGCTTTTGGATTATGGAAAATCTTTTACTTCATAAAGACGTGACAAACAAAAAGGACTAACCCTAAATCCCTTGTTTGAGGTTACTATTTAAGCAGATACGAAAAATACATGCAGAATCCAATCATACTATAGCTTCCATGTTGGCATACTGCATACCTCCATTAAAGGACTTAGATGAAGTGTTGGAAGCTAAGGAGATGCAAAACAATGTTGTTGAGCTTCAATAGAAGATCAAGACGATGCTTATCGTGGAAGAAGAGCCCAAGAAAACTATGGGGAAGTGAGGTCTACGTGTTACACGTATTTCATGGTCCAAGCCCGAGAGGAGGAAGATTGGAGGCCCACAGACCCCAAGGAAGCTGAAAATGATGTCCACAGTAGGCTGAGAATCACGCCCAAAAGGTGGAATTCATACCCAAATTCGAGTGCCAGGCGTGAGTTTTTGGTGCAAAATTTGCACTTCTTTCCTTACTTTTTGTTAGGTAGTTTTTTTGGAAAAAAGTATGATATTAATTTTACATGCTTTCCTAATTTATAAGTTTCCCAGTTCAAAGTTTTCTCGTTAGGTTTTACTACTTATTATTTCCATAAAAAGTAGGATTCCAATCTCATGCTATTTGAGATAGAGTTGGACGATTCCTCCCTATATATGGTGGTGGATTTTGTTCTCTTAGACAAAAACATTCATAATATTTTTTTGAGAAGGTTAACCGGTATTATAAACAAGAGAAGTACACCAATAGTGTGCTCCTGAAGTAATTACATCAAAAGTATAAAGGAACGACATTCGTAATATTATTGAATGTTCTTTTCTATAAACCTTCCTGTATTGGTTACTTAAGGTTTATCTTACAACCATACGACTATGATTCTTTTAAGAGATAAGATACTTCTTCACTTGATATTTGTCGTTCTTACTTGATTAATTGAAGAAGGTAATTAATCTTATATTAATTATTGTCCTTAATATTCAATTAGGGATCTAGATCACTTCATCTAAGTTCTTGAATTGAATCTACTAGTTAGGTTTACTACAATCAATTAGTGTTCTTCATTTAGCCTTATATTAATTATTATCCTTAATCCGCTAATTAGGTTTACCACAATTAGTTAGTGTTCTTAGTCATTACTTTGGAGATTTTGAAATTTATTTCTCGAATCTCGTCTATCTTATTTTTGTAGTCTTTAATCTTTCTTATTTTTCGCTTCCTTATTATTTCCCTATTGTCTAATTCGAAACAACCTCTCTACCCTACCCTTCCCAGACCCCACACTCACTTGTGAGATTAGTGAGATTACATTAGATATGTTGTTGTTATTGTTCTTGTTGCATTATTTTTCTTGTTTTTATTTCAAGTAACCCGATTGATATCACTTAATGTACCAACTAGCACTGTTAAACCAAATATTCACACATCAATCAGAAAGGTGAAATGAGCACTAAAAAACTATCAATAATCCAATGTTTCACCTATCTTGTCACACATTAGATTATTTGTCCACATGTAGAAGTCTCCTTAAGTTCACAGAGAGGAAAGAAAGATATAAATGGTGTATATGATACTCAAGGCTATACTAGATTTTATTATGTTTCAGAGAGCATCATGTCAAATTTTCTCTATTTAAATTCCAAGCTCCTTAAGCTGCACACACATCATTATTCGTATTCCTCTCCCCTAGAAGTTCTCCTTGACAGTACAATATACTATTTGAGTCATCCATGATCTATGAAAATCAAAATCCAGGTAGATGTACAACTCCACTGCTACACCACAATGATCTTCAATGATTTAAACTTCAAGACGTCTCATATTATGGACTTCATAAAAACAAAATTCCCAGAATCAAGCAGGGCTTGAGTACCTAACTGCTTTCTGACCCAAATGGATAAAAAGGAAAATGATAAGTCCAAGCAGGTCTGACGATGAATTTAAAAGAAAATAGTGTTCCCTTTATTTATTTTTAGGAAAACCAAGCGAGCTACCTACTCCACATACCAAAATAGAACATATCGAACCATAACTACGGATGGCAATGGGGCGGAACAGTTGCGGGGCAGGGCGGCTTATTGTGTTTGCATGGCAGTGCAGGTTAGAGCTTTTGCGGAGCGGGTACAAAATATTTTTGAAAAAATATTTTTGGGGCGGGGCGGGTATGCGGATAGGCAAGAATTTCGCAATACTTAACTACTTTCACATTCCGTTTGGCTAATAAACACACTAGTCAAAAAATAAGGCAGTACTCTATTCATTCTTGCATAATTCAATCTTATCCCAACACAACATGGACAATGCCAGAGCATACCGCTGATCTGATGAGCTGTTGGATTAGCGGAAGCAAGAATCAGAAAATATGGTGGACAATAACACCCTCATGCATATGGTGGACAATTTGGAAAGAGAGAAATGGAAGGTGCTTTGAAGACAAGATCAGGTCCATTCATGATGTGAAATGGAAGTGCCTAGAAACCTTATTTTTTTGGTGTAAACAAACTGTATAGAGGAAGTAGACGAGTTGGTTGATTTCCTAGGTACTTTGCGAAGTTCAGATTTGAATATCACTCCCGTGTAACATGTTTTTGGTGGTGGCCAGCAGTCCTAATGCTGAAGAATACAACAGTACTAATTCTCAAAATTCAATCTTATCCCAAGTAATTATGAAGAGGGATAAAACACCAAAAAAATGCTATTTATATCACTAAAAGTTTTTAATAAGTCTTTTATCTGCTTAGAATGAATTGATTGTGTTGTGCAGTACATAAACTAACAAACAATTATTTTATATATGAAGAAAGTAACACGCAGCTACTGTGTCCTTCTCAAAGTGCAGGGATATATGCGGCGCTTTAATGGATTTATGTGGGGTGGGGCGGGACAAAAGCAAAAAAAAAAAAAAATTGCTATGTGGGGCGGGGCAAAATCTTTGCGGGTTCGCCCCCCATTGCCATCCCTAGCCATAACAGACAGTCACAGACGAACCCTTTAAATAGCTATGCATTTAGTTCCCAGCAAATGAGTTCAAGAACTCATTATGCACTTCACTATGTTTAAAACATAGTCTGTGCTGATCAAAAAGAATGTATAACACAGTCCAAACTATCCCAAATGACCATACGAGCCAGATAACCCAAACAAAATAATCAAAAAGAATGTATAACATAGTCCAAACTATCCCAAATGACCATATGAGCCAGATAACCCAACCAAAATAAACAAGGAACATGGCTTTCTCCAGAATAGCAACGGATTAAAAAGCCAAATAAGCATACATATAAACCCACCACCTCTTTTGAAGTTTCTTACATAAATTAAACCTAAAAAAGAAACCACTCCAACAATTAACAAACCAGCAGACAAGTAATTGTAAATTCCACCTCTCACAATAACTAAGTTTTAAAAGGAAAAGGTGGAATTGCCACAGAATGGGCATTCCAACATTTCTATTGGCAAAAAAGGAGTTTCCAAGTACAAGCCAAGTAAAGCACCACAAACACCAGTTAATTTTTCTACCAAACAGCTTTCATCAATCACAAAATTACCATACAAATTACTAACTAATCCCACCACCTTCTTCAAATTAAACCTAGAAAAGAAACCACTCCAACAATTAACAAACCAGCAGACAAGTAAATTCCACCTCTTTCGATTTGTATCACATATGTTTTAAGTTTTAAAAGGAAAAGGTGGAATTGCCAAAACACGACCATTCCAACATTTCTATTGGCAAAAAAGGGAGTTCCAAGTACAAAGCCAAGTAAAGCACCTGAAAACACCAATTAATTTTCTACCAAACAGCTTTAATCAATCACAAAACTACCATACAAAGTAATCGATAATCCCACAACCTTCTTCGAATTTCTCACATAAAACTTCCAAAAAAAAAGAAAGTTCATCTGCAAACTGTAACCAGAAAAGAAGCAAAAGTGTAACAAAAAAGAGGGAAAAGTTAGAACGAACCCTAGAAAGTGTAGCAAGAGTGTCGCGAAAGGGAAGTTACAATCGATACTTTACAATTCTTCAAACTTCTTCCTGAATGAAGATTGAAAAACAACAACAAACAATGCTGTAAAACAGAAATCGTAAGGAGAAAGACAGATTGATCTAACAATTTTTCTCCAGAAAATTTGAATTGAATGGCAGGTGTTCTTCAAGAGTTGCGTATTGCATTTGCATATTATTTCTCGTTTTTAGCTTTGCTTCGGCTGTTGGGTTGGGCGAAAATTGAAATTCGGAATACACTTAAGAAACCGATGCCATTAAGTGACAGCCGGGTGTATAGTTTTTCGTATCACAGATGAGTATCAAACCGTTGAATTTATAGGGAGGATTCATCCAACGGTTTATAGTGAACTAGGGTAGGTATCTTTAACGTCACGTTGCAAATGCTTAATTTTATCGGGAACGTGATAGTAGCTGTCCACGTAAGCGTGATTGCGTGGCCGTTAGATAGTTTTTAAGGTTACACGTCATGATTAAATGTGATGTGACTTGTTTATTTGATTGCTTAATTATTAAGGTTTATGACCTTACGGACTTTTCGGTGTGAATTCGAATTTAATTAAACTTTAATGTGTGTATTAAACACCGGGTGAAAAACAAAAAGAAAAATTAAGACACTTTAATTTTGGAACAACCAATTAAATAAATCATATCAACAATGAATGTTGTGTGGTTGATGGCTGATGAGTAACTTCTTCATTAATTAAGGATCTCAAATTTGAGTCTTTTAACTCTTGAATATGAATTTTTTTTTTTTATACAAAGCGTTTTCCTCTAAATATGCCTCTACACCGCGCGAATTGATTAATTTAATCAACAATATTGCAAATGTGTTTGTTTTAATATATTATTTCCATACAAATTATGACAATTAAATGTTATATGTTTCTTCATTATTTTTATTTATTCATTATATTAAAAATAGTTCACTTACGCATATATAAAAATAAATATATATTTTACATTTAATATTAATTATTAATTATCTAAATTACTCCTCATAATTTAAGATTGTATATCATTAATATTAATGTTATAGTAAAATATGCACTTCATTTATCATTTTTTTTAAAGACGTACAAACTCATTATGAAATAAAAATGAACAAAAGAAGTATACTCTTATAAATGAGTTAGTACATGAAATTTTATTCGCTAGTATAATATTACACATTTGTTCAATTGGTTTAATTTTTGAAAAAATTAAAGAATAAGAATAATCTACTTCCCTAATTAAAGAAAACGGAATAGGGTGAAAATTACTCCTAAGAGACCACAAATACCCTCAAGAGTTAACAATCCAAATTTTTAGTGGTGTGGCAAGCCACGTGGGACTAACCCTTCCACCTAAGTGTTGCCAACTAGGATTTACATAAAAAAAAAATTAGACCTTTATTGGCGACAATAGTCACCAAAAGCCCAACATATCGTCACTAGAGATTTTCATTCATTTTTAGCATTAAATTATGATTTTGTGTTTTTTTTCTTCATTGTTTTTGAAAAATCACAAAAGATATTGATCGAGGAGGAGTTTGAAGACACCATATGTTTTATATTAATGTCATATGTAGATGCATAAAATGTACAATAATGCATTATGTAATAGGAGATTTGAGTCGAGAAGTAATTTTGATGATTTTCGTAATAATATTGGATGTTTTTAATATTGATTGTACATGTTATTTATTTTAGAAAATAGGTTGCAACCGAAAATTAATTATCATATTTTCTTGTTGAAATAACAGGTTTTGTAGCAAATGGATATTGCAGTCTTAGTTGCCGCTTGAAATCACTCAAAATCTTTAGTGGCAATATTTTTGGAATTTTGTGGTGACATTCGTCGCAGCTAAAGGTGTAATTTTGTTGAAGTAAATCCTAGTTGGCAACACTTAGACGGAGGGTTTAGTCCCACGTGACTTGGCATGTCACTAAAATTTTGGGTAGTTAAATATTGACTGTATTTGTGGTCTCTTGGGATAACGGCGGGGTATTTTTGAACCCAAAATATAATAGAGGATATAAGTAGTCTATTTCACATAGTTCAGGGGTAATTTTGACCCTTTTCTAATATGCATATTTGTTTATTTAATTTTCTAATACAAATATAGAGTCTACGGAAAAGCTATTGAGTTCGTCCGAACCCACGAACCCCACTAAGCTCCGCCTCTGCAGAAATGACAGCATCATGAGCATAGCTAGCTGCATAAGTTCAGAAGCGTGCTCCCTAACACTTGGTTTCAGTCAGGTTAAGGGATCTCTAGAGACTGAAGTCTGTACTTTGATCCTAAACCTTAGTAATGCATTTTTTTGTTAATAGTAAAGACAATCTTATTAGCTCACAAGTACAGCTTGTGCACCAATGAGATGCACATCACATTCCCCCAATTTAAAGGAAAATCATCAATATAATATAATACGATACATTAGGACAGAACCATCATAGAGAGTATAGAGGTTGCTATCTCTGAAGCTAATTAATTATTTTCGACGAAACTACAGAAATCAACTGTAACATATGTATTTGACAACCATGTACATAAAGTGAACAAACAGATGCATCCATTGATATTTTGCCAGAACATCAACACTAACTTGCTAATAAACTTGTCCAACTCTCCAGCAACGTTTCTGCAGAGACAAATTGAGAATTAAAGGACTTAATGACTTCTCTTAGTTTTTAAATATTTAGGAAAAAATAAACAATTGGCATATAGTTATACAATAAACAGCTACAGAAATAGTGTTGTTCCTGATACAAAACAAAAAGTTTTGATGCATACCTGGTAGGTATATTGCTAATTCATTCTTAGACCGCGTCTTTGACGACTCTTCTTTTGACTTCTTCGCTTCTTAGCAGCAATTTGTTGAGAAATACCTTCAGCAAAGTTGACAAACCATTTTGGTTTTTCCAGTAGGAACATGAGGCCTCCCATCAACAATCCAAATATCATACCATAACCTATTGCCACAGCTTCCCATGTGAACCCACTCGCAAAAATTGAATCTTCATCATCTTTTTCAAGTGTTGACTCATCTGGCCTATTATTGTTTCCACATTTCTTTGATAGTGGAAATCCACATAAATCAGGATTTCCACAATATGAATCATCTGGAAATGTATCCCAATAGGAATGCGCCAAGCCAGATGATTGTATGAAAGGTTTAAGACCTCAATAAATGTCAATTGACCAGGAACTTCTCCAATGAGTCTGTTCCACGAGAGATCTAATGCTTCGAGCTGCTGCAACTTTTGCAATTTCTGCAGGAGTATGACCACGGAAGTTGTTGTGAGACAGGTTGAGTAACACAAGTGAGCTCAGACTTCCAATGGAATTTGGAATATCTCCTTCGAACCTGTTGCTTGATAAATCAAACACTCGTCGTGATTCTCATATCAAACTCATTGTCTTTTATCACCAAATTAACATGGTAAAGGTAATCTCTGTGAGTCCTATTAATAGCTAGAGCAATTCCTGTTTTTCCTTCATCCACATCCATCATACCTCTGAAACTTTTGAAAATATTAGATGGAAAAGTTCCAGTGAACCCATTAACGGAAAGGTCAAAGATCTGTAACTCAGGAAATGGAAACTCGGAATCCAAATCACCAACTGAACCGTGAAGGTTTGGAAGTTTGTCCAGCCATACGGGAACGTGCCATTTATATTGTTGTTCACCAAATCAAGAGCTTCCAAGCTTGTACAGCTAACCAAGGATCGTGGGACTTGTCCCCCCAACTGATTGCCATACACACCAAGATATTGTAACCCTATAGGTAAGAATTTTGGTATTTCTCCATAAAAATTGTTCATTCGCAAGTCTAAAACAAGAATGGAGTTACCCAAACATCCTGGGATTGAACCACTGAAATTGTTCCGAAACAAAATGAGGACTTCAAGGTTAATCATGTCACAAATAGATTGATGCAAAGTCCCTTGAAGAAAATTGTTCTCCAAATTAAGCCACACCAAATTCTTTGAATGCCATACTTGTTTTTCAAAGCCTGTGAGCAAGTTATGAGAGAGATCCAGGATATACATGCTCATAGATAATATCCAATCAGGGAGTTCTCCATGCAGCTTGTTGTTCCGAAGATCAATTCTAACGTTGCCAACGTAATGCTCTTGAGCTCATTTGGCAATTTCCCAATTAATTCATTGTATTGAATAGATAAAGAAACCAAGGATGGAAGACGGAATAACCAAGGGGGTATTGCCAGTGAAATAATTGAAGGAAAAATCAAGTGTTTCTAACTCTTGAAGTCTGCTTAAATTAGAGGGAAGTGGACCAGTTAGTAAATTGTTTTGCAAGTTTAATTCTTGAAGGAGAGTCAAGGTTGCAATCGAGCCAGTGAAATTGTTAGTTTGCAAGTATAAAAAAGATGGCTCTGAAAAGTTAGCGAAGATGTCTGGAATTGAGCTTTCAAAACTATTGAAAGAGAGAGATAAGTAGTAAAGTGTTTTCAGCTTTTTGATAGTTGAGGGAACATTTCCGGTGAAGTTGTTACCTGAAAGTGTCAACTTTGTGATTGCAGTTAGGTTACCAATGGATTCTAGAAAGAGAGATCTAAATCAACGAGTTTGTTTAATTTTGAGATAGTTGTTACCTGAAAGTGTCAACTTTGTGATTGCAGTTAGGTTACAAATGGATTCTAGAAAGAGAGATCTAAATCAACGAGTTTGTTTAATTTTGAGATAGTTGAGGGAACATTACCAGTGAAGCTGTTACTTGAAAGGCTCAACACTCTGATTCCACTGAGGTTGCCAATGGATTCTGGAATCAAGCCGGATAAACAGTTTAAAGAGAGATCTAAATACCAAAGAGAACGGAGGTTGCCGATTGAATCAGGTACCTTACCAAAAATATCAGTATAGAAAAAGTCCAACTCTAAAATACTTGTACTGAAACGCCAATTGAAATTAGGCAAAGTGCCTGTTAATAAAGGATTCCATCCCATTCTCAGCACTTGCAAGTTTGGTAGATGAAAAAGCTGAGAATCACTTATGTTCCCAAACATGTTGGTGTCTTGAAGACTTAAGTACCTAAGGGAAGAAGGAAAATTCTTAGGTAACTCAAATGGTGCGTCCACGCTGTCAAGCAACAGTACCTCCAAATTGGTTAAGTTCTGAAGCAAACTTCTGAAGGTTGTTCGGCCAACTTAGTTAGTTGCATAAGTTCAGGAGTGTGCTTCCTAACGCTTGATTTCAGTCAGGTTAAGGGATCTGTAGAGATGAAAGTCTCTACTTTGATCCTAAACCAAGTAATGCATTTTTTTTAATAGAAAAGACATTCTGATCAGCTCACAACCATAGCTTGTGCACCAATGAGATGCACATCATATTCCCCCATTTTAAAGGAAAAACATCAACAAGAGGTAATACAGATGAGATGCACATCATATTCCCATCTCAAGTAGGTAAAAAACATCAAGCATACTCCATTGGAACCCTGCATGAGCATGTTTGCTTTTCCCACAGACCTGACAGCAAGCATTATCCTATTCTGCGCACGAGAGAATACTCATGGTATATAAAAGTGACCGACTGACGGTCACGAGTAAATTTCCCATTTACCTGCAAAATTCACAAGTGGAAATATTAAGGAATATAAGCATTACAGTTAATAGCCAAAACACACCGGGAGCTGCATCTTACTACAGATGGTCAGTGCTAAAAAGTAAAATAATTGAGCAATTTAAAGTTGTGAGCACAAGAAGTGGGGAAGCTATACAGAGAAGGTATCCAAGCATACAGATAGAAGGCTGAGTAAGAAATTTCAATAGATTAAAGACCACAATTTTTAACATTTAAGCATTCATTCCCAACACTAGATCAATACTTGTCTGCTAGCAACAAGCACTACTGGCACATATACCTAAGATGTAAGAGTCAATTATGCAGTGGCTACTCAAACAAGAGCTAAATATGGAATAAAAACTTAATGCTTAACATGGAAGATGCCTCACTATCAATGCTTTGGATAAGCAAAAAGCAAGAGGAAAATGAATAGAATGAAATAGATCCAAACAAATGCATAAAACAGCGTAGTCAACAAGCAAATTATCACAATATAATTAATGTAGAATATTTAACAATGTTAAAAGTGTTCTTGTATATTCAAGGAATATATGGTCCACATTTCCTCCAGGACACTGAAGAGCATATATTTTCTTCATGTGAATGTTAATTGTTATATTTCTAGATGACAATGGCCAGAAGAACTTTAACATGCAAAATGATAGTACACTTCAATGTGCCTACTAATGTGAGGCACACATGTATTCACTAGAAAGGAACAAGTTATGTCAGACCCATAAAAGTGGTATTCCACTCCCATATCTAGAAGTGCCATATCTCCCTCTTGCAATGTCTGCACAATGTAAGACAAATAAGAGATCATATTCGTGAGAACTAAAAGCATGGGAAAAATATTATTAAGATGCATAAACTAATTGTATTACATCTATTTACGTACAGATTTTACACAACCCATATACCCATCAATGTGGGACACTTAATACATTATTATATACCTAACTCCCCCTCAAGCTGGTGCATATAAGTCATATGTACTGAGCTTGTTACAGATGTAACTTATACAAGGACTTGTGAAAATATCTGCAATCTGATCAACTTCACAAACTGTATAGAGGAAATAGAGGAGTTAGTAGAATTTCTAGGAGCTTTGTAAAGCTAGAGTCTACCTTCTTTGTAACAATTTTTTATGGTGGCCAGCATTCTCAATGCTGAAGAATTCAACAGTACTAATTATCAAAAAAAAAAAAAAAAAAAAAAAGGAATGAAAGAATTCCATTTTCCTTTCAATGGTAAACTTACCCAGAACATAGAATTAAAAGGAAGGGTGAGGTAATTTTTCTTTTTTTGGATAAGTGGGTGAAGTTTCTTCGTTTAATCATTTCTCCTATAGTCTAATACCTCCTTTTGTTTCTTTAGGGTAGACTCGTTTAGTCTTTATCAAGACATCCTTCATGTTGTTCTCTCTACTTTCTCCTTCAACAGAACTCCCAGGTTTCTGAGGGTAGCAGCCCATAGTACACATGATGAATTAAGCTCGTTATGAAATCGATGTAACATGGTTATCAGAAGGTACTTCAACTAGGGAACTAAAATCAGCTGAAATTTGAACCAGAGCGTCATCCTCATTAGTCACCTGGAAGGAGGTATTCCTGAAAGAACCCACTCAGCTTCCTTAAAAGCCTACATATAGTACATGTCCTGACACTTAGAGAACGTACCCAGCTCTCCAAGACAACACTGCAGCAGGCATGTCTCTTGGTTCAACAGATCATACACATATATAGATTACATAGAGACCTCTCATTCTGCAATCCTTAGGTTGCATAGCAGTTAACATGCCATTGCCAGCTATATGATTTAATGCCCATAAATCAGTCAAAATCTAAAATCCGCTCAACAGTTTACAAGTTTTAAATTCATAGTGCATTGTTGCTTGAAATGAAGATGCAAGGAAACATACTTACCTATTATCGCCAGTAGCACATATACATGTGTATGAACAATGCCTACTGCCGCCATACATGTAGATACAGGTAAGAAACATGCTTTCTAACTGATATTCTTTCCTCCCTATCGTTGTTTTCCTCATAACCTACACAAAAGAATGCAACTGGTACTAAAAAGACAAGAGAATAGATGGAGAGCAGATAATATACTAGGACACCATAGCTAAGAAACACAATAAGAAAGCTACCAAAGAAATTATGCCATGGATAATCCCCAGAAAATGATGGAAAGAGTAAGTGATACACTAGGAATAAGCTGCGTCTACAACAGCCAGATTAACTATACACGGGAGTGTGGAAAACCTTGCTAAAGCAAATATATCACTAAACCTTTCAAGTGCTTTCCCAGCATTACATAGTATAATTCTTCCATTTATAGGGGAAAGAAATTGGTTTCATATTTGATCGAAATTCAAACACGTAAAACGTTTAACTGCCACCAACCAAGGTCAACCTTGTCTCAACCAATTGAAGCATCACTCTCTTATTAAAGAGCCTACTGATTCAACAACTCAAAGAATACAACAAGAAAACACCCATCGAATACAAACATTTACTCTCTTTTTTCGGGGTGAATACAAACATTTATCTCAAATGGTAAGGTGATAGAAGCAAAGATTTGCACATTCCTTAAAGGATTAGAAGATGTTTCTGATTATTTACCCCTAAACACCAAATGTTGTGTTTGAATTTGTTATTTGGTGGGGTTGACATAAAGATAAGTTAAACAAGAAAGGGAAGTATAGAAATACAAGAGGATCAATAATCCTGCTGAAAAGACAAATCACAAAAAGAACATAAGTCAAAAACCTGTCATGGCGTGCTGACTTGCAAGTTGATATATATCAACATTCGACTCTCAGAATCATCAAGAATATATAAGAAATAAAAACCTTGGGCAAAAATGTTGCAAGTTTTTATGTGAAAAAAGATGTCTTGATTTCCAAATGTCTTGACAATTTCTTTTTATAACTGAGAAATCCCCAAAGGCTAGCTACCGCATAGTTCAAAACATGGTGGATAATGGGCCTGCCATTCTACCTTTCTCCACTTAAATACAAGGATTTCGTCCACAACAATGTCCAAACTCATGATATGCACCCAATCAACATATCACGAACTACACTTGAAAAAAAGAAGGGGGTCAATTTAGGCTCGTTCCCTTCCACTGAATAACCGCGCTAGCAGGTACTACAAGCCCTCTGTTCCACGCATCTAACCAACTCGCGGCATAGCAGTTACATTCACTAGAGATGCTCACCTTTGTTTGGAATGAAGATGGATGAACAGGCACTTGAGCCTGGAACTGATGAAATTCAGGGAAAACATGGAAGCAGTCACTATATTGGGGGGCAAGACGTGACAGCGACGTAAGAAAAAAGTAGATCAGAAAGCGCCTTCTAAACTACCCCATTTATCCCAAAGAGAAGGGGCCTAGGTATTTGCATGACCCCTGCAAATTTAACCCTATCTATACCCAGAGCCACTCCCCTAGCGGCTCTACTAAACCAAAGCCTTGCGGGCTGTCTTGACAAAATATTTTACAGTAAGTTGCAGGTACCCAATAAGAGAAGTAAAAGATCTAATTAGGAAATTATGCAGGATAATTTTAACAAAATTAAGAAGACTAAATGAAAGTTTCGATGAAAAAGTAGAACAATACTGACCTCAACATGAGCTTCAGAGATTAGCATATTGAATCAGAGCAAGCTCTAAGTCGGACTTCATAAAACAACAAACAGTTAGGATAGGGTGCAATGTGTAAATCTGTCTGGAAGTTACAGGCATAATGAGTTAACAACCACTGTAAGAGTTTGAACTCCAACAAGAACTGCTTCAGGCAAGAAGATCACCTGAATGTCATCTTTCCAAATTTGAAAAAAGCTATTGACAAAAAGATATTATTGGGTAGGAAAAATGACGATAGCTAGACACTATGGATAGCTTTGAACTACCATCATCATTTACTAAATAACTGCTTGCAAACGAACATGTTGTTAGAATATGGTACTCATAATTTATTTATTTTAAAACAGCTAACATATCTTATATAAATAGTAAGATTATACAAAGACTGTATAATCATCCATAATTACAGGACTGTAAAGAGACCAAACCTACAGCTCCACTATCATCTAGAAGGAGTTTAAAACATCAAAAATTGATTCAAAATCTTCTACACATGTTCCTTTACACCAAAAATACAAAAGTACCAAACACTTCAACTTCATCTTCTGGATATGACTTGATTTATCGTCAAAGCATCTTTTGTTCCTTTCTTCCCATATTGTCCACTAAAAAGAGGTTGGAATGACCTTCGATCTCTCCTTCTAGCTTGAGTTGCCTCTAAGATTATTTTCTTGATCCAACTTATTCATCAGCATTTTTGCTTCTCAACAAATAACACACTGCCTAATTACTCTACAGCAGCTAGAGCACAACTTCTTGTTGATCAGCCAATCAAGTATATAAAAAGAACCTATACCTAATGAAATAAGTTTACAAGGTAACACTAACTAGTAAAAAATCAAAAGAATAAAGATAAAAGAAAAGTCTGCGGCCTACAAAACACGAACATTGATGGCAATGGAATTTGAGTCACTTTTTGAGCAATCAAGTTGGAAGATGCAAACATCTCCTACTTTTAGCTTGTTGCTTGAAAAGAAGTCATGCCAGCCTCTTGTAATACAAGCATATAGAGTCTTCCCACCATTGCAAATTCTCAGACTCACAGGACATGATTTACCCGACGGGCCTGTTAATGTCATGGTTGTATTCTGAAAGAGTGCATTCGACTGACAAAATTCTGTGGGTATATGCTGTGATAAGAGCACATTGAAGAAATTTAGGAAAAGATCAGATTGGATATGTTTAGGCACTACAATAAAAAATTTCATTGTTTGTGTTATGAGAGGTTTGGATAAAAGAAAAGAAGAGTTAAAAGCTCACCATATAAGGAGAACGTTTTCTCACGTTATATTCTTTTATTCTTGCCGTGAACTCAGAACTTCCTTTCATGCATTGGTAGTGAGGTTGATCTCCCTCAACTTTCCTTTTCTCTACAGAAAGTAAGAAATAGAACATCAAACCCAAATGAAATGTACACTGGACCACTCCTCTAGATTACCCTCCTTTCCACTTTACTGAAATACTCATCATAGACATGGCTTTAACAATGTTACAAAAGATGAAAGTTTTCTTATTCCATATCAATTTGTTGATTGATATAACAGTACCTTCTTTTTTTTTTTTGACAAGATTGATTGCCATAATAGTAAAACAACTATACCAAGTTAAAGTATAAGCAATAGTACAACTACAAGCATATTTTCCTTACCAGATATGTCCCTAAATCAGACAACATATCTGTTCATAATACACATTTTAAAATTGAAATCGACAATTTAATCTTTGTCTATATCCAAATTCAGCTTAGGAATATTAGATTCAACTGTAGGGAAGTGAAACAAAAGAATCTGGAGTGTTTCTTTTAAAGGTAAGGTGTTTGGTTGGTGTCAGCTTGATCTTAGGCAGGATTATAGTTTCTTACTATAAATGAATCAATATGAATATAATTTCTTACTATAAATGAATCAATATGAATAGTAAGCTTTATACACCAATAGAGGAAAAATAACAATTTTAGGGAAATTACCTATTCCGGACTGAGCAGATTTCACCTTTTTCTTTTTCTCCTGGGAAGGTACATGTTCGCTCTTTTCCAACAACTTTTTATCACAGCCAGTTGAATCAAGAAGGGTAATACTGAAACTCATATTACCCAAGTGCTCAAACACAGCAAAATCTCCAACTCTTAGGTCATGATTTTGCACAAATTCCTCCCAACCCTTATCAAACGAGATAATGCCCTTCTTTGATCGATTAATTTCAACATTCCATGTATCCTTGCCCTTTATTATTGTCCCCTTTTCTGATTTATCTCCTTTTAGCTTCGGAAAAAAGGCTGGTGGAATTGTCTGCAATACCAGGTGAATTGAACAAAAAATGGAAAAATAAACTAAAATTGATACTACCAAAAACACCATTAATTCTGGCAGTTCCTCTTCCGTTCATATAGAAAATTGATACTACCCAAAAAAAATTTAGGAAAGAATAGAAAGAAATGGCAGTAGTATCTTACAAGTTTAGAGTGAAAACCAGGCACCATGACCTTGAAGAAACGTCTGCTAATCGGAAGTTCCGGCGAAGAAGATTGCATTGTTAAATTCGTCGGAGTATTGGTATACTGTTTGTTTCTTTTATATTAGAGATTTTACCAAGTTCCTTCGGAATTGATTTGAGGGGAAAGTCCTAATATAGCAAGGGTTCCGTCGGACTTACGGGTGTGAAAAAAATCGAACCGACTAATAAATTAAATCGAGATTTTTTAATTTGCTTTGTTGCTGTTAAGTTATTGTTATTTGGGTTAACAGGTATATTAGATTATTGACTAAATGAAAAGGGATCAAAAATACTCTTCAACTATAGAAAAAGATCTAAAAATACCCTCTATTCATCTTTTGGTTTAAAAATATCCTTTCATCCATTTTTTTGGCTTACTTATACCTTTAAAACTAACAATTCTCTCTTTATTCTTTATTTTTAAACAATATTTATTATGTGTCATTTTTCTATTGGATAATATAAAGAGCCCAACTCAATTAGATTATTTCTCATTATTTATCCAAACCAAAGCAATATACTTCTTCGAGACCCCAAATTTTTTTTATAAAAAATATATTGTAGTTTTTTATTATTTATTTATTTTTGAATCCAACTCCTCTCCATTTCATTAAATTTTTACTTGAATTGAAAACTCATGACATAAGAAAAAGTTAACGGCTAATATTTAATTAATTAAATCAAAATTCTAAACATGATATAGATGATTAATATTTTATAAATAAATTTATCATGTCTTAATCATAACAATATATTATTTTATCCACAAATACGTTACACACATTTTTCTCTATTTTCCTACTTAAATTTTCCCTATGGCTACGATCATCCATCTGCTTTTTTTTTTTTTTTCATTTTTTTAATGAGTTAATCTTTTAAGTAATATTGTTTGTGGAACTTTTTCTTTGAAAAGTAGTTATCACAGATTGGCAAAAAAATTAAGTTAACAGTTTTTTCTATTTATTTATTTTAAAAAAGGAAGATAGATATTGTGGTACTATTAATATTTCTATAATATATTAATTATTTAAAACAAAGTTTTTTTAAAAAAAATAAATTAGAGCAAATACAAAAATTACTAGATTTTTGCTATAAAAAAATTGGGATCTTGAAGAGGTATATATATTTTGATTTAAATAGATTATTGGGAAAAAAATTAATAGAGATGAGATTTTTATTTTATCTAATAAGAAAATAACAAATAATAAATTATTTTGAAAAAAATAAATAAATTTTGGTTGTTAGTTATAAAGGTATAAGTTAGCCAAAAAGGTGAATGAAAGGGTATAAGTGAGCCAAAAAGGTGAATGAAAGGGTATTTTTTTTACCAAAAGATGAATGGGGGTATTTTTAGACCTTGGGTAGTTTTGGCCCTTTTCTGTTGACTAAATTGATAACTCATTAAGATTATAGACATTTATATAAATATTAAATCTTAATATTGGTATCTTACTAATTAAATTGATAATTCATTAAGATTATAGTACATTTATATAAATATCAAAATTTTAATATTCATATCTTGCTAGTTACGTTCAATATTTCTAATTACTTGTCCACTTTTGAATTGACACACTATTAAGAAAATAATTTTACTTCTATTAATTATGAAGTGGATGAATTAAAATTTTAAGATTTTCAAAAAGTTCTACTTTTTTCAAACTAATTAATTGAGGGTATAATAGGTAAAAAAAAAAAATTGTCTTTTCTCGATATATCAAAATAGACAAGTAAAAAAGGAAAAGTGGACAAACAATTAGGGACATAAAGAGTATTATCTTTGTCATTTAGCCTTTAATTCACATTATTGTGAAAGTTCTTTTATTGTGGTGTATTTGTATAGTTCTTTTCCGGTTAGTCACTACTGCTTCTATTTTATGAGCATTATGTAAGGTTACATTATTGTCATGTTGCGCCTAATTGTTGGAGAAGTTATATATTTATTTTATGAGATTTTTTTTTATTAAATCGAAAATCAAACTGTTAAGGTCCACTAATTGATAAATTGAAAATTGAAAAAATATCTTATTAGTTGATTATTGATTTAGCATATTTAAAAATTGATAAACCAAATCGATAAACCGATACACACCCTTAATTAATATTGTTTTGGAGGAAAAGACGTGATATAATCCCTCGTCAACGTTATGAAAATAGTTTGATTTAAAGGAAAATGAGTGATATTAGGGCTGGGCATAAAATATCTCGAATTACCAAACCGAACCAAAATTTTTGGTTGTTTGGTAGTATTTGGTATGGTATTCGGGTTTGGGTTTGGTATGAGACATTAGTACCATTTAAATATTTACTTAATGAAGGTCATATATCAATATATTCATTACTCATTAGTACAAGTCCAAAGAGAAAGTTAAAAAATAAGCATGAATAATTCAAATACATGCCCTTTAGTTGTATCAATTTGATTTTCTTGATGTCTTTTTCCTTGTTGATCTTCTATTATATTGTGCGTCCACATAAAAAAAATAGAAATAATTGGAGAAATAGTATGAACTTTGTAATACAATTAGCTATTAACTTCAATACGGTATTACCGAATACCGTACCAAATTGACGTTTAATTTACCGTTTCCCGAATAATCAAACCGAAATTTTAAAATTTGATATTTGATATCTACTTTTAACCACCAATTACCAAATTACCAAACTCAAAATTTGAGAAACCCGAACTAAATACCGAATACCCACTCCTACGTGATATAACCCCTCGTTAACATTATGAAAATAGTTTATGTATATTCCTAGAATTGTGATATATATTTCAGCCATAACAATTACCAATTATGTTCCATTGAGTTTTATATACACTATACTATTATCATCAAGCCTACATGGCTACACATACTCAATGGGACAGTATAAATATACGTTCAGGAGAGAAAAAAAGTGTTATGAAAATCTGTTGGAAGGTAAAAAGTAAACCTCTTGATTAATTAAAAAGTTATTTGATTAGGGAAACTTTCAAAATTATCCCAATTCTTTATACAATCTTACCAAATAAATAAAAATTCATAACAAATAATACACTATCAAAAAGCTATTCTACGAAGAAAAATACAACATTCATTGCTAAAACTATAGTCCAATAAAAAAGTAAACATGAACATCATTTGTTGGCCAACAACATTAATAACTATGTCATTATGTTTATACTCCATCAATATTTCATCACTCCTTTGAATTTTGATATTCTCGCAAAAAAAATATGTAGATATAAATGATGAGTTATTTTTTTGTTTTTTTTTATTTTTATTTTACTTTTTTATAAAATATGAACTTGTGGATCAATTTTTGTATTTGAAAAATGTGAAATCATATATGAAATTTCCAAATCAAGCTTTTTGGAGAATTTGAAATTATTCATAAGATGAAATTACATATGTCCAAATATTAATTTCGTCTCTTGATTTCAAATCAAGAGATGAAATATCATGTTCAACCGCCTACTTAGAATATATCAAGGGGAAAAATAAACAAAACATTAAGTTAATAACTACCTTCACAGAAACTACTGTAAGATGTACTGTACCATATGTAAGCTTTATGTGACTTCAAATAACAGTCAGGACATGAGAACAGATATGCTACAAGGCTACAAGTCAAGAGAAGTATCTTAGGAATATGAGAACACTACATGTACACAACAAATCTAGATAAGAAAAGTGGCACACAGATGAGCAGGTCTCAAAACCGTCTCACTTGGGCAGGACACGGATGCTATGAAAGATGATTACAGCGGCTACACAATGTATTTATGGGAATTTCATCAGCAAACCAGCTCTTTATGTACTTCTGCAGAATCCAAGTATCCCTTTTAGACTAAAATTGAAAGATATTGTCATCATACCACTGCTGCTGAAAGGGTTATACAATGATTACAGTGATAGCAAGCTGAATGTAGATTTTACCTGTGATTCTATATTTTCAGATTTTCACAAGGTACTGTAGAGTCCAAAATTCAAAGCATATTGGTGCTTATACGAGCGATTCTCTGAGCTTCTTCAAGGTCCTTCAAGAATCTACAGGTCCACCAGATACATTACACAAAAAGATTTCAGTTAACTGAATGCTAAGAGCTAAATAAACCTCTGAAGAGGTCAATGTAACTGGGAAACGACGGGAATAACAATCAAAAAACATGCTCTGAAGTCGATGGAAATAACTTCAGGACCCCAATATGTGAAAGTTAAGCCAATAACGTCGAATATAAATTTTTTTCGAGCTAAATCAAGGAAGCAGTACATGAAATGCTCTGTCTTTATTGTACGTTAGCCACAACTACCAGATTAAAATGATGGTTGGCGTACAAGGGAGAGCATACCTTTTAGAATTTAGAAGGGAAGAACCACCAAGTATAAAACGAATCCCAGAGTTTGTAGAATTCTGCAGAGCAACCGAACGTGACTCTTCATATGTTGTCCCACCAACAACGAAAATCACCACTTCCTGTGGCCTGTATGTGATGAACAATTTTGTTTTAGCCAATGAATATTTTAAGCACCATAATATTTTTGTCCATGTTCCACCTCATCTTGAACCATAAAAACGTGAATAAGTTTAGTTGAACTCATTTCAAATACAAAGTTTGGATAACTTCAAAGAGAAGAGAAAAAAGTTTGAAAGGTCTGATGAAGCAGGAGCTGGAGTTGGTATATATTTTAAAGGTTCCGACCATTCCGAAGTTGAATAACCTGCCGCTGGAAAGAAGCTTTTCTTTTGCCTTGGATGGAGGAGGAACACAACATGCATCTGTATCAAACAGATCTTGAAGGCAGGAGCAGGCACACGTTTGTCGGAGCAGTGTCATTCTAAACCGCTTCATCGAATATTTTAAACTGAATATACCTATAAACAATGTGAAAATACGGATATATAAATATTGAATGACACTGCTTGACAGACAATGCTGCGTGGTCTGATGGTCTTATGCTTGAAATTGCAGAAGCACGCTGGGTGTTTGAAATTAGCTCCATGCGCATTTTTTTTTTGCAAATTTTATTGGATTTAACCAAGGTGCCAAAACGCTTTTTCTTTAAAATCAGAGTGATAAAAATATAATTCAACTAACAGGAAGTTATTTTAGCATCTCTCATGTCGATATAGTAATTTATTTCACTACTTCAAATGTTGGCACCACTTACAAAAGATTCTGTGCACCACTACTTGAAGGGGTGCATTATGTGTATGTATACATGATTTCAGACTTAGCTCAGTATCCGTATTATTATTCTTATACCAGTACTGCTTTATGTGCTTTGCTGTATTAGAAGAGATTTCTAAGACTTGCCCCACAGGTAAGCTAAAAGGGTGTGCCGATGATCTTGTAGGGTCTTTAGACTCACGCTTTTGACGTTTGTGCGTGTGCAGGAGCAGATGGCAACCACATAGCAGGTACCTAAATTATTTCAGCTTTCTTCAGTCCAGTTCAGTCGAGGTGTGCACCATTAGATCATGGTGCCCTCTTCTTCTTAAGCAGACTTGGTACTTCTCATATTTTGTATTCAAAGTAGTAGCTTCATGACTCAGCGATTTATGGGATTTTTGGCCATACTCAGTAGTTGGATTCCGTTTTCGCACTTATCTTCATATGTTGAGACTATTAGTATATTCTTTCTTTTTCCTTTATTTTTCTACACGTTTAGCTTAGAGTTCACCTAATGGGTAGTAAGCTCTCCAAATACCCTGTCGCGGCCTAAGTGCCATATTTTGAGTCATGACAATAAGGTTTTCCACATTGCCAGTGTGCATTGAAAATGTAATCACATAGAAAGGATGGTTGCCAAAAGGAAACATTGTGCAAGACTTAGAGGAGATCAAAATAGGATCCGATGCTACACAGATCTTCTTAAGAGTGTCCCACATCGATTGAAGGAATGTGTTGTGGTCTTCTTATATGGTTTTGGGCAATCCTTACCTCATGAGTCAACTCTTTCGGGTTGAGTTAGGCCCATGGTCAATTTTCTTAATATGGTGTCAAAGTCAAACCTATTCTTGATTCCCCAGCACCTATAAAGGTGAGCAATCCGTTCGATTCCTAGGCCTTAGAGAAAGTTCTTTATCACGAATCTTCGTAAAGGTGAGCAATCCTATCTCCTACTTTTGTAGTTCGATTCCTAGGCCTTAGAGAAGGTAGTTGTTGCCTAGGAGAAGGTTTGTATTCATGGTCGACCTAGGACAAGTTTCAACGGTTCTTTATTAGGAATCTTCGAAAATGTGAGTAATCTGATCTCCTATTTTTGAAGTTTGATTCCTAGGCCTTAGAGAAGATGATTGTGGCCCTAGGGGAGGGTTTGGATTCATCTAAGGTGGGTAAAATCCCAAGACTGGAGAAGAGAAAGGGTGACCTAGAGTAAATTTCAGCAATTCTTCAACAAGAATCTTCGTAAAGGTGATCTGATCTCCTACTTTTGTAGTTTGATTCCTAGGCCTTAGAGAAGATAATTGTGGCCTTAAGGAAGAATTTGAATTCATCCTAATGTGGAAAGAATCATAAAACCTTGAGCTATTCTTAAGAAAGGTTATTCTTGATTTATTTATCGTAATTCACTAATGTAACCATGAAATTGGTAGTTTTAGGTGAATTAATGGTGGAAAAACCCTAGTTTGGGTGGAATAATCATATGAGGGTGGCCTAGGGTTTGGTATTTGGATATAATCCGAGAATATTTAGGCCTATTGTGATGTATTTTGTACTTGTGTTGTTATTTTAGACCAAGAATAAGCTAAAGTTTCACAAAATGAGTCAACGTTCACGATTAGACTTCTGCAATAGTTGTTTAGCACCCAGGTAGGCTAGGTTTTCTTAACTGAATAGTTAGACCTGTATTTTATTTTATAATATCCTTGTAGATGGACAAAAGACTTCATGCATAGGCCTTTGGGCACGAAGTCTGGATGGCTAAAGGTTGTTGTTTATTGTTGTTAAGATAGGAAAAGATAATGACTAAGGGTTGGATTTTTGAGTTCTTGATTGTTAACCTAGAGTTTTCTTGTTGGAGTGCGCTGTTGTTTATTATTGTTAAGGCAGCAAAAGATAATGACTAAGGGTTGGATTTTAGTTCTTGATTGTTAACCCAGAGTTTTCTTGTTTGAGTGGTTTGATAGTAATTATAAGGTTAAGTGTTATGAAATTAATGGTGTTCAGAATATAATTGAATAATAAAAGGGTGGTCTCTCTAACAACTTAAGCTTTTAGATAAGATAGTCACAGACTTGAACATGGTATCAGAACTTCTACGATCTTGGTAGAAAAAAAAAGTTGGCACTACCAAAGGGCAGCTATGACCTATATATGTCGCCCGTCTGGCCATTGGTTATATTAACAAAAGTAGGACCAATGATATAGGCATGAACCCTATATTTAGGGGAAGAAAACTTAGTCAAAGAGGTCATCGTGCATCAATTTCTGGCGACTTTCTAGGGCTATTTTGTGTCTACCTTTTATCCGTTAGTGTTTGTGTAGCATCGTGTCATTATTCCGGTGACTACTTTCCTATATTTAATTTTATGTAGTACCATGACATCTTTCCAATTCCAATGACTACTTTCTCATATTTGATTAGATTTGTGTAGCACCGTGTCATCATTACGATAACTACTTTCTTATATCTAATTTGTGTAGCATTGTGTCATCTTTCTGATGACTACTTTTGCATTTTTAATTTGTGTAGCACTGTGTCATCTTTTCGGTGACTACTTTTTTCATATTTAATTTATGTAGCACGTGCATCATTCCTATGACTACTTTCTCATATCCGATTTGTGTGGCACTGTGCCAGCTTTTTGGTGACTACTTATTCATATCTAATTTACATAGCCCCCTTTTTTTTGGTGACTACTTTCTTATTTGTGTAGGGTCATGCCATCATTCCGACCCTACTTATATAATTTCTCTTTTACAATAGGGTCATGCCGTCATTCCGACTCTACCCATATAATTTTTATTTTCCAGTGGGCTCGTGTCATCATTCTTACCCTACCCATATACTTTTATTTCTTAGATTATGACCATTTTCAACCATCAAATCCAATAGTCTAACGCATAAGCATGTTCCGTCCAGTTTTTCAGTGACTTCTTGTTTAATATCAACTCATCTATTGATTCCAAAGATGATCCATATACTTTATACTAGATTTTGAGCAATTTCCGCCTATCACCACATTGTGAAGAAGTCTATATGGAGCAACCACCTAATTTTGTTGCTTAAAGGGAGTTTAGTACCCTTGTATGTTGATTACATAAGTCACTTTATGGTATGAAACAATCTTTTCAAGCTTGGTTTGGGAAATTCAACACTGTAATTTTATCACTCTCTATTTTATCGGCATTATGCATCAAATTTAGTATTTCATGAGAAGATCAAGTACATTGAGATTGACTGACATTATGCATCAAATCCAATACTTCATGAGATGACTAAGCAATTGAGATTGACTATCAATTTTGTAAAGTAGAGTGATCAACTTACAGATATCTCACCAATCCCCTCATCGGTCTTCGTATTAATTACATTGTAACAAGCTAGGTATATATGATTTGTATGCACTAGCTTGAGGGGGAGTGTTTGAATAGAAATAGATATATACAATCCTAATTTGAATAGGAATAGGAATAGGAATAATATCTTACTTGGTAAAGAATTGTATTATAGTGTATATAAATAGGGTCTTTGTATAATAATGTAGACACAACACAATTCAATAATATTCTTCTTCAATAGTTCTCACATGGTTGATAGAATAGGAATAGGTATATTCAATCCTACTCAGGATAGGAATAAGTTTAGGATAGAAATAGGAATATGATTAGTATCCTACTTGGTAAAGGATTGTATTATAGTGTCTATAAATAGGGTCTTTGTGTAATAATGTAGACACAACACAATTCAATAATATTCTTCTCCAATATTTCGCACATAGTATCAGAGAAGACAGGTTCTGAGATCAAATCTCACCCCACTCATATCAAAAAGAATTTTCACGTGCTTGGCTCATGAAAAAAAATCATGCCCGTACGTGAGGGGTGTGTTGAGAATATAATTAAATAATAGAAGTGTGTTCTCTCTAATAGCTTAGGCTTTTAGATGAGATGGTAACACTTAAACAGTTGAATTATAGCCATTTCTGGGACTTATGGTTATCAAGGGGAATAGAATGCGCGGGACGAGTATTAATTCATGGGATTATGGAGGTAATTCTCGAGAGCGAACGTGTACTCAAAAAGAGGTTCAATATTGGGCTATTGATATATGTGTGTGTGTGTGTGTATGTATGTGTGTGTGTTCATGTTGACGTTTCCATTTGAAATGCTTGTGTAATGCATGTTCAGGAAATAAAAGGTGAATGTGAAATGACTTCATGTTGATAATCTCATGCAATGAACCTGTTTAATTTACATGTGGTTTCACGTGTGGTTGTTCATTGTGATTCTCACTGTGCATGTTGTTTGTGATTGCTAGTTGGCTCAGGTACCATACCGGTACAGGATTACTAACGGTTGGCTTGGGTACCATGCCTGATACGGGATATTATATGGTTGGCTCGGGTACCATGTCGGTACACTAACAATGGTTGGCTCAGGTACCACACCGGTACACTAACAGTTTGTATGTGGGTTCCATGAGAGAACTGGGTTTACTTCCTTGTAACTGGATGGTTACATGTTGGTCCATGAGTGGTCGGGCTTGTGTTTAAATGTTGAAATGGTTCTTGGGTAGTGCAGGTTTGCATGTTAAGCACTGTGGATGATGTTTAGGGATCTTTGATGATTCGAGTTAATTGAAAGTTGCAATGAATCAGGTATGGCTTGTTATGTTGAGGTTGTTCATGTTTATTGTGCATATCAACTTAGGGCGAGGACTGAGAGTTCAGGCTATGTCATACTTGTGATTATACTTGTATGTTATCTGTTTTGCTAAGTTGTGGTTACTAGGTCAGATTGATGATCAGGGGTTTGTTGCATTGTTTAAATGTTGGGACTGGTATGGTTGTGTTTAGAACATATTTGATAAGGGGGATTTGAGTCAAGGTGATTTAGTAAGAGTCTTGCATATGGTTTACTAAAATGGGTCAAAGGCCAAGGTGTTGGCATGAGAACTTCAGGGAGATTAGTAGGTTGGTTACAGAGTAGTAATAGTCTGGTTTTTGAGGGACCTGTATGTAATAGAAGGGTTAGGTTATGATCTTATATAAGTGTGGAGTGACCTAGATGGTGGAGTTGGCAGCAGAAGGAGGTGGAGTGACTTGAGATAGAGCATATGGGTTCCAAGGAATATTGCTTGTGGTCAGAGTGGTGATTGAAGGGTTGGGGTCCTAATTTGTCTTCCAGTGCATTGCATGTCTCTTCTAATTAATTACATGATGCTACGTGGTGAATTTGGGTCGGCCAATGATGTCTGCAGGTACATGTTGTTTGTACTAATACTACTCCTGCTATGCCACTTGGCATAGTCTGGTTGTAGAATTCAGTGACGTTTCATAAGCGAAGACGAAGTGATCTCCGACAAATTCTTCTCTTCTTTCCTTATGGTGGGAGTTGTGTCTTATTTCTTTTATAAATTGTACTCTTTAGAAGCTCTTGTACCTGTTTAGACTAGTTCCTTGAGGGGAGGGATCGGTGTATTTTCTTTACAAAGGTATTTTGATTTGACAAATTGTGAGTATTTCAATATATAAATAGGTTGTTTAGTTTAATTTTGATTATTTCTGCATGGCCTAATTTAAATTGGGTGGAAGGATTCTCCTATCCAGGTGTTAGAGTAGGTGCCCAAATGGCCCAGTGGGTTGGGTCGTAACATTAATTGATAAAATCTTGCTTATCAAAAGGAAAAAGAAAAAGAATAACTATAAAATATCCTCTATCTCTGTCCAATTTCCATATAAATGGCTCCATTCGTGGACTGCCTTTCCTTAATACACTTATATAATAGTATAATCATACATCTGCTTAACTTGATGATTGCTCGACTTTAAATCAACCAAGAATTCATAAATAGTTGCCAGATAATAGAAGGCAAGCCTAACATGATACACTGGAACCCTATCAGAGAGAGATCAAGAGCCATGTGTTCTGTGTTTGGCTTCATAGAGATCCTAAAGGAAGTCCCTGTTAACAAATGATGCCTCTGTTTTCTTTTCACAGCTTCTACCCAACCCGTGTTAACAAGGGAAATTGACTTGTGATATGAAAGAGAATGGTACTAGATGTTGGTTTACAAAGTTAACATTATTCAACGCACTAGCATAACCACAAAAGAAATCTATTGACCCCTATTTAAGACGTATAAAATAAAGATAGCAGCACCTGAGAAGCTGTTGATTGCTCCAATAGCTAGGTTATAAATTTCAATCACAACAAAGATTGTGGCTTTAGTATCGGAGATACATACTTACTATGAGAAAGATTTCATGAATGCCAGAATTATTTATGAAAGTAGTTGCACTTCTGCGTCAAACTGCTAAAGTCTTGTAAATAAAAACAAGTCAACTGGCTAGAGTTCTACTTACTCATTCTCTTGGAGCACTAAAACTAGAGAAAAGGCTGAAAACTGTATGGAAATAGTAAAATTTGAAATATCATTGCAGCTCAACTAACTGACCTTGCTTGCTGAAAGTGATTTCCTACATAAGGGTAGTCCACATCTCTCAATCGACCCCTGGTGATGTTCTCCATAGTTTGGAATAGAAGCGGTTGATGCTGGGTATACACATTCTCAACCCCCTGTGACAAAAGACAACTGTAAACTACTAATATCTACATCTAGAAGGTGTTGGAAAGTAAAGTAAGAATCATTTCAGGGAGGACGATAATCTTCCAGAAGTTGCACAGCAGGGAGGAGGATATTTTAATAGTCATCTGTGAGATGCTTCTGCTCAAACCATTTGGAGTTCTAACATTTCGAGAAAGGTGGATTATTTTACATGGTGTGCAGTGTGTGATGCTGTTCTGACGGGAAATGGTTTAAGGAATAGAAGATTTATTATCATTAGTAGCTGCTGTATCAGCAAACAATGGGAAGAGGTTACTGATCACCTGCTGTTACATTGTCACTTTGCCTTAAGAGTTAAATTGGTGTTTTCTGTTTTGAAAATACAATGGGTTATCCCAAAAGTGTGGCAGACATGTCAATAAGCTGGTGGACAAAACAAGAATTAGAAACAAACAGAAGCATATTATGGAAATTAGCAGCATTTTGTCACCTTTTTTTAAAAAAAAGCCATATGTCTATGTTATATCGTTGTATAACCAGGAAATTCCTGTTTGTATAAAAGATTGTGTCTATTGCTCGAATGCTTAACGTGTGCTTGTAATACATATGGATGTAATGTACCAAAACCTACTTGGTGTAACCTTAAAAAATACTTCTGGTTAATCAAAAACATGTTAACATGAACTTACAGACACAAAAATAGGTCTATCACTGACCTTTTTAAGTTCTCTGCAAGCATCGTACATGCATTAAACTAAAAAATACAGCCATGGCCGAAGGGATCAATAAATTGTCTATAATGTGACATTTTCTTTTCTCAAGTACAAGTGCTTGAGGAGATGTTTCTACCATCCTATATTACATTAAACTTCAGGTTTCTGTTAATATTACAGAGACAGAAAGAATGTATTCTAGTTCTAGACACACCTTGAGCCCACGAGCCATGTTACGTGCAATGTTCAGGAGATCTCTGTTCCCGTACAGATCCCCAGTTCTCTTATCAACTCCTGCTTGCTTTAGAAGGAATTGCACTAGCTTCAAACCAAAACCAATAAAAATCATTTGTCAGATAAAATTGTCAATGTAACATCAAGTGCAGATTAACAATAGAAGAAAACCTACTTTGATACCAATACCTACATATAAACTATAACCAACAACCAGCATGGACTAAACAAGACCACTGACTTTGTACCTACTTAAATTAAACATAAAACCAAGCTTTCAGAGAATGGAATATTTATTCCTCTTTTTATCCCTTTTTGTACAAACTTCATAGCATAAACAGAAAAGTAGAATCTTTGAGGCCAGGCCATCAAAATATCTTTGAAGACCATCAGAAGCAATCACTTTTTAGCACCCACAAACAGATCAGATCAATCAACAAAACGAATAAAGCACATTAACTGTTAGCTAAAAGAAAAATGGCCTTTATAGAAGGCACTGAGTGAGGTCCTAATTATCTTCTTGTACTCTTTCACAAGGAGAGACATTGGGCAGAGGCAGAATAACTTGTAAGATACAGGTAATAAAGCAAACAGAACCAAGATAGCAGGACTAACACAAAAAAAAAACTGGAAAGGGGCAACAATCATAGTACTCCTCCTTACCCCAGGCTTATACTTGGGCGACCGAGATGCTAATTTGTTGAATAGCTGCATGAGTTGAACAGGACTCTCCTTCTCATAGCGCAAGGCGTACAGCATGACAAGGCGCAGGCGGTCAACATCAGAAATATTATCATTATTCAATAGATTTGTCACAGCCTGTAGACATAGCAGAATAGAAAAGGAATTATACCCAAAAAGATCTGCACAATACATATTAATTAAAGTCACTAGTTTTAAGTAAAAGACAACTCAAACTGCACAATAGCATATTAATTAAAAAATTTCGCTCAATACATGTTGGTTCAGTTTAACATTGTGAGCATCTGACTTGAGAATTCAGTTTCAGAGTCGCCGTCCCACTGTATAGGTTCACTTGGCAGATATCTGAATTCTGAACACGAGTAACATGTTTCAAAGATTTGAAATTTGCGTTTAAAGAGTTTCTACAACCAGGGTACCAATAACATATATATAGTAATGGCAACAGACTACTTTGCAATAAATCTCAAGTCATGATTTAAGCTAAGAACTCACCGGAAAAAAAGAGTTAATTTCACTGCAGTGAAATTATCAGAAAACAATAGCGTCAAACATATCAATGATGTAAGGTGAATTATTTTAGTACAGAAAGGCAGAATATTTTTTTATCAAAAAAAACTTAGTATTTGATTGAACTAAATTTGTCACCTCTTCGTTTCTTTTAGGAGATGCAAACACTTGTATCATTTATAGAATCAACAATATTGCTCAGGGCCTGCGAACTCATTGACATATTTTATTTTATTTTGATAACCAAGAAATCCGTCTACAACCCGCCCTTTGGACCAATCACAGCCTTCTAAACTCGGTGGATAATGGGCCCACCCCTCTACCCTTCTCCACTTAAATGCTGGGCTTCATTTTGCATGGTGTGGGGCTTGAACCTGTGACCTAACCACAAAACCTCCACCTTTTGCCACTCGAGCTAGGCCTTGGGGGCAAACTCATTGACATATTAATAATTTCATATGTTACATTTTATAAGCCCATCCAAACAGGCCCTAAGTCTTTCATCTCCTCATCCCTCATCCCTCCTCCCCTCTCATAAACAACTCATTTACTTTCAGTTACATTAGAAGTAATTGTTCGTTAAAACAATAATTTCAAATACAGTTCCAAAGTAGAAGTTAAAGAAAATCAGTGTTGCTTAAGAGCAGAGTTACCTTGGTTTAGTTACATCTTCAATGTGATCAAAGGAAACTTAGAATGTGAACTAGTTTATCAGAAAGAAAAGGAATTAAGCATATCAAACTTGGTCCAAATAACCACCACAAGTAGAGAACAGAGAAAAGACTAAACCAAAATTTTCCTTATTTCTCTACTCAAGTTCCAAAATTTTCCTTATTTCTCTACTCAAGTTCTCCACATATTCCATAAATAATAAGAATATTATGCTTCAATCCTGGAGGAACAAACTACCTCGAATGCTGCCCCTTGTCCACCATTGCAAGCCAATTCTTGTTCTGTCTGTGAAACCAACATGAGTTTTCGCTCTTCAACTATTTTGCTCATTTCCGTAACCAGTGTCACATGCTTAGAAACATTCCCTTGCATTTTTCGGTATTCTGGGTAGTTGTCTACAAATTTAGCCATGTCCTCTGCAAAGATGCAAGTATTATAAACAGAAGCTTCTTTTATAGTAGAAAATACCATGTTTGAGTGAGTTGCAACAGAAACACTTGCTGTACAACCCAAGCTACAATACAAACCTATCGTCTGGATATTCTGGTTACTTTTTGCCACTTGTTGGAAGTCATCCACCATTTTCTTAATATTCATTCCAATATCTCCAAAGTTCTCATACATATTTGCTTTGAAAAATGCATCTTGCTCAGATGACAGTACAACCTCCTGAAAGCATAAAAAATCAACAGCAAATGAATCACTGTGGAAAAGACAACAAGATAGTATTTAGATACAAGAGGAAAGAGCTTTTTGACCTGTTGATCTTTTGGCAACTTGCCAACGTTTTTCAGGTTGACCTTATTATCTTGAATGCCTATCAACTCATGAACCATTGCCTGTAGAAGTACATAAACAAACGAGAAGCATTATGTGACACTCCGAGGTGACTTGAAGAAGAAAAAGAGGGGGGAGGGAGGGGGGGGGGGGGGGCACAATTTGTTAGAAATAACAAACGTGGAGAACTTACTGACTACCCATACCTGATAAGTCCACTGATTAAGCAGTGCAGTCACGGGGTCATCCCTCCTATCAATTATTAGCAACAATGGAGACACTTCTGTTCTTCTGAAATCAAAAAGGCCACTCTCCTGCTGGTACATCAGCTTCTGCAATATGAATGAAACACATGTTCAACTTTTTCCTTTTCCAATCTCAAATATCCAAAACCAACTATACCTTCGACCCTAAGCAGGGTAAATGAAATAAACCTAATAATAGAACTTGTTAGGCTACAAAGCACGAACAATTGAAGTTGAGGGGAAAAGAAAGAAGCAGCTGGCATGCTTACAGAAGCTTCATGTGCTATTCTTTTCGCAATATCAGATGTCCTTGAATATCGAATAATAGGCCTTCGCTTTAAAGCCAGGAAAACTGCAGAAATTCCATCAACAATTCGATCACAGAACTGCTGCAATCCTGATGGATCTACAACTGCTGGGAGCATATACATGTGGTTTGCGGCCATATTTAACGTGAAATGGTAAGCATCCAATGCAACAAAATCTGCATAAAATTCCTGCAAATCACGTCAATAATCATGTAACATAGTGAATTTCTAGTTTCAACTACAAATTTTAACAAGTTACAGGCTACAACAAATTTTTAGAGCTCTAATAGAAATATGTATCAGCAACAATTTCTTAATCATTATTTTTTTGAGAGGGTAACATTTTTTGTATGACTATTTGCTGCATAAAAACTGCACGTGTCCATACTTACAGGGGAATAGAGGAAGATATACTAAGCTATCACCATCTTACAGAGATCTTAGAACATCAATAGAAGATTCTATGTCTTCTATATATTCATGTTTATACGCCAACAATAGAAAAGGGCAAGGCACTTCATCTTCAGCTTCTGGATAGTGGATAGAGATATAATTTCTTAAATTTTTCAATACTATACAATATTCTTTTTGATTGCGAATGATTTCCCCTTTTTTAGAAGGTAACATATTGGTATGCTATATGAATCTTCAGCACAAAGATTGTGCTGGAAACCAAAAGATGTATACACAAAAAACAAACAACAATCCTTGCTCTTCTTACAAGGAAACTAAAACCAGTAAAATAGCAGAAAATGATAAATCTAAGCATACCTGCAACTGCTGGACAACTTCATGCTCATCTGAATCGGCTAGCATATGAAGTTGAGTATCTTTCAAAATATTGGAGAAAACTGTGCAATAAAAAGGATATATGAAATGTGTCATTCTTGAGAAACACTGACAACAGCATCAAAACTAAGTTCTTCTGAAAAGTAATAGTTCACAGATGTATATTAGCAGATTTTTCATGTCATCCAATTAAAGAGGACATACTTACAAAGGTGATATTCTCCAAATCGTGGCTTAGCTAGTTGACGACGCATATGCTGGATATTCTCTGATGTTGGCCTCAAAAAATAAACTGCTTTAAGATGTGACATGGATTCCTTGGACATGGCAATAGAATCTACCAGCTCCACCAGGAACACCTCCTTCTTCAGAAGCTCTGACTGAGAGTACACAACACTAACAGAACTAACCTGCTCATCAAGAGTGAAAAGTAAACACCACTCTGTATTGCACTTCTCAGAATTTATGAGATGTGAGACTCAACAATACCATAATTGACCTCAGGTTTATTAAGTTTTACACCTGATTTGGCAACAATGATTTATGAATGGATAGCATTAACACGGTAAGACATTTTGCAGATATAATCAACTAAAACTTTACTAGCACTTAACATCTTAAGAATCCAACAAAATTAATTATTTTTCTGGTAAAGCTTTTTTTTTTTTTTTTTTGAAACTGATAATTTTGAATTCCTCAGCATTAAGGGCTATGCTGGCCACCTCCAAAAGTGTTAGTTACATAGAAATAATAACAAAAAAAGAAAACAGGACTACTTACAAAGCTCCTATGAAATCCACTAGTTGAATTTCTTCTTCTATGTTCATTTCTTTACACCAAAACCCTAAAGTGGTAATTACTTTCCAGTTAATCTTCTCTATAGTGCATTCTTTCCCTACAAAAATTCTCTGATTTCTCTCCTTCCAAATGATCCACCAGATGCAAGCAGGTACTGTTCTCCACCACCTCCTCTGGCTCTTACTACCTCCCCTTCTGACCCAATAACTTAGTAGGTCTGCTATATGTTCTGGCATAATCCAATTTAGGCTAGCTAAATTGGTGAATAGAGCCCATACTTGTGTTGTTACTTTGCAGTGGAGGAACAAATGATTGTTGGTTTCTAGAGCCTCTTTACTAAGATAACATCTTGAGGCAATAATTCTTCCCCTCTTTTGAAGTTTATCATGTGTCAGGCAAGCTCTCCTAGTTACCAGAATTACATCATTTGTGGCCATATTTTACCAACTTAACTACCAAAAGAATGTACCAATAAGCAATTAACTACACCAAAAGTAGTCGTTTTCCTGAGAATGTGATTCAGAATATTAACCTTCTAGAAGAAACTTTGGGATGTAATATTGATTATTTGACGACCATATATTTTGGACTTCCTCTTGGGGCTAAGCTAATTTTATTTCCATTTGGAAACCATCGGATTGGAAAAGGTAAAATATTTCTCTTGGACAGAAGACTGGTTCTAACACTTTATTAGACCCATTGTCTACATACACTATGTCACTATTTAATGCAGGTAGCGGTGCCCAAAGGGCTTGAAGAAAACCGGAGAGCTTTCTTATGACAACGCAACAAGGAAAAAAGTGCTTCCAACTTGGCCAAGTGGATCTGCAACAATGGATAAGAAGCTAGGGGTGAGGTGTTCGAGATTTAAAAAGCCACAATAGAAGTTAGTTATGTAAATGGCTTTAGAGGTTTAATTATGAACATAATGATCTCTGGAGGAATGTTATTGTTTCTATAATATGGTATGCTGCATCCTTGGGCGTCACTTTCCCCATGACGCTGGGTGTCTGGAAATAAATTCGGAATGTGTGGGAATTTTTGGGGCAAACACAGAAAGAAATGGGTAACTATAAGATTTTGGCTGGACTTGGCTCGGCCATTCGTGACTCAAGGAACCCTGCCAATACTGTTTAGTCTCTCCTCAAATCAAATGGCAACTGTTGCAAATTTTCGAGATGGTCATGGCTGGAATATCCTTTTTAGAAGGAACCTCAATGACTGGGAACTTGATAGCTATCTTGGCCTATTGTAACAACATGACATCTCTCCTTAGCTTAATGCAACCATGGACCATCTCAAATGGAAAGGAACCCCCCATAGATGCCTTCACCGTTAGAAGCTGCTACACTCTGTTGGAAAAACAAGCACCTATTCCTCCGTGGCCCTGGAAAACCATTTGGTGGAGTAAAGCTTCATACAAAGTGAAATATCATTTCGATGATATTAAAGAGGCTTATCTTACTCCTAACAATTTTCAGTTGAGCAACAGATGTTGTCTTTGCAAGAAAAAGGAAGAGACCATTAACCACTTCTTTCTTCACCGCAAATATAATTCTCAGTTTTGGAATATGGTCTTCAACATTCTAGGTATAAGGTGGTGCTCCTATCCTTTCTGGTGCACAATTCTAGATTATATTCTTAGCGCAATTGTATATTTTGCTTAGGCTTTGGTGCAACAAGGCCCTTTCAGATGTATACCTTGGCCATTGTTGACATCTAAGTGCATTAAATAACTTGTAATGGCTCATCCTTTTGGTTGCAATCTCTCCTGGCATTCACTTTATGCAGGTATTTCAATAAGGTTAACACTTAACCTATCTAAAAAGAGTGTACATATAGGTAGAAAAAGAAAAGGTTGAAATGAGTTTTCAAAAAAAAAAAAAAGGCTTAAATGTCAAAGAAGACTATCCTCCATAACACCATCCCACACCAACTGATGTATCCAATTGACAAAATCTAATTAGAAGAGGAAAGAGCTCGAATTTTAAAGCAAACCATCCTGCAGAATCCAGAATCCACACCTAATACACCCTTACAGTAGATCTCTAACTTCCACCAACAAAGTTGTTGCACATGCAACACATATACTCTTTTTTATTAATAATGTAAAGATGATTTTATTTAAGCTAGTACCAAAAAAATATTGCAAAAGTGTTCAAAAAAGACAAATCACAATGACTTCATTATATTTTTGCCATCATGGAGTTCAAAAACCAAAAAGATGATCAGGCAGACCCAGAATTTGAACATGGCGGGGCCACCACCAGAGGCGGATGCATATTAGTCAAAGCAATGTCATGAGACACCCCTTCGTCGAAAATTTTATTTTACACACACAAAACCTGATGTACTTAGATTGATAAATATTAAACAAGAAAAAATAAAATAGTGGCTCATTGTGCGGTTTGATGGATGTGAACCCACTTTACATATTAAGGTCCTCTTCGCAAGAAGAATGCAACGACAAAGATTCGAATACTGGTGATCACACTTGTGCAGAGGGACTAAGCAACAAGTTGGACCAGTGCACCTGATCAACATTTGTGTCTCAGGGTGCCTAACAAGATAAATGATCCTTTATCAAGGTATAACACACATATACAAGATCTTTTCCGAAGTTAACAGGGTCCCATGATCCATCACCCTTCCATGTGGCTACATCTCTGGTTCCAGGTTCTCCATCCTGTGTCAGTGCACCAGAGGAACAAACTATGAATACATTCAGATTCAACTAGAGATAAATGTAACTTCTTCTCTTCGAAACATCTCTTATCTCTTTCCAGCCAAATATTCCACGTGATACATCATGAGTAAGTACAACAAATCCGTTTGAGATTGTTCCCGATGCTTGTTCCTGCCGGCTTGACATTAGATTCTTGACATCCTTTAGCATCACGTACTACACCCAAAAAATATACAGAAATAATGTCCAAACTTGTCGGGTTGAGTCAAAATGTGGTAGAAGAATCAGTGGTTTCCCCTGCTATTTCACAAACAAAGCATTTGCTACACGACGAAATTCCACTCCTTTGTAAAGTGTCCAACATTAGGCAAGCATTCTTTGTAGCCACCCAACCAAAAACAGGCCTCTTTGGAAGAGCTTTTGTTTTCCAAATCACTTCCCATGGCCACTCAGCTTTCCAATTTTCGGCTTGCTTTTGTAGCAACTTGCACAGAGAATGTACTATTACTTTTTTCCTAAGAAGGTAAGGTAAAAATACACCATAATTACCCGCCAACCAAAAATCACCTATCTCTGCTGTTCTCATCCTGTTTAATTGGCCTCAATAAATTCAATGATTCACAAGCTTCATCCACCTCCCAATCATTAAAAATTCTTCTAGAAGAGTAAACTAAATATAACAATCCACCACCATGCAATACATAAAACAGGAAATGAGTTTTGATTTGGCATCTCCCAAGATAATCAGACCAGTTTTTTGCTCTCTTACCATTTCCAATTTTCAACTACATATACAGTTGAAATTCTTCCCAAAGCTGACAAATACTTTTTCCAAATTGTATTCTTGTAAGCGGCTGCCAGAGGGCTAGGCTTCAAGAAGTTCACTTGTTCATATTTAGCGTTTATAATATCCTTTTAAGTCTCCTTTTTTTCTTCGTTTAGTCTCCATAACCTATCTAATAAAGCATATTCTATTCCTCTTCCTACAGACTAAGGCCATTAATAAGTTGGTTGCATAAAATCTTCTGGAACAGGCAGCTTTTGCTAGAAAAGAAGCCAACATGGTAGGCAACACATATGAGACAAAGCTATTGAACTGAGAAGAAACCCTATTGGAAAGGAATTTATAGGGTTTTCATCTATTAGGCAACTAGCCCAGCCCACTGGTGATATTGTCCATTTTGGATCTAAACCACACGGCTTCAAAACGCATCAGTAGGGTCTAATGCTTATTTCCTTACATACGCAGCATGTGTTTGCCTGATGCAGGATTTGCCTAGGGTGTGACAAGTCCCTTGCTGCCTCATACTTTGCTTGTTGTTGTTGAGAGCATTCACGACTAGTGAATCATAAAACTTCTAAATTGTACTAGTTGTGCAGTGATATTTCAATCAAGGTCATGTCACTTGAAACAATGCTCATCGAATACACACTCAAACGCATTAGTAAGTAGCACCAAATGGGAGCTAAATCTGTAGAAAGTACAAACATCTACTCACCCCAACCTATGTAGAGAAATAACAAAATCATTACAATATGTAAATCATTTTACAACTAGAATACACCTAAAACCAAAAACGATAAGCATTCGGACTTCAAACACTGAAAGGTTTCTCTTCTTCATTCATTCTTCATATGAAACATCTATCATTTCTCCATCCACCCTTCCCAAAATGCAAAATTGTGACTGTTTTGATAAGCTCCTGATATGTCTTCCAGCTATATAGAGTCTCAGGATGCCTTAGGCATCATTCAGATCTTCCAAGTTCCAAATCATGCCTGAATCTACTCCAGCAAGAAACAAAATTTTGATCCTCTATCTTCAGAATTCATAAACAGCAGCTTACATCTCTTTGAAAGTATATGGCTGCTCCAATATCAAATTTATAAATAACAGCTTATCAAACACAAACTAGCACGGTAAAGTGTGCAAACATTGCCTAGAGTCTAGTCACCTCATCCAACCACATAACTTCACCAACAAGAAAGGGTTTCGCATCTTTGCTTTACTACAATCACTTCCATGACAACTCCATGACTCCATCACTACCACAACTAATGATAGCACCTTTCATGCTTTCTTCTCCTTTTTCAGATGTATTAAGCAAATATCTGATAAGTTAGGAATTATTAATATCATGTCTGCATCTCAAAATCTACCCCCATATCCTCAATGATCAAATTCTTAATGTAGCCTCACCAATGAGCACTTCCATAGTCCTTTAGTGTTTCATTGACCACACTGCTAACAATTCTTGGTTAGACCTGTATATCTTTGTAGGGATACTATCAGAGAATTCTGGTTTTTAAGGAACTCCTAAGTTGGATTAAAGCAAAATATTTAGTATTAAAATGAAATAAACCTCAATAGATACAGAATGGGTACAAATGATTCACATAGCTAACCCAACTAATATAAAAGTAGTTGACCGGTTGATATACTGATTGAAGCTCAAGAGTCTTTTTTTTTTCTTTCTTTGGTAACTACATATTGGGTTTGATGCACTTGAGCCTAGGGTCTTTGAAAAAACTGCCCTCTACCTCCTCAAGCTAGTGGTAAGGTCTCCATACACTCTCCCGCCCAAACCCCACTTAGTGGAATTTAACTAGGTATGTTGTTGTTGTTGTTTGGTAATTACATATTAACTCAAACAAGAAAAGCATCAGATCACAGTATTTATCACTCAAAAAGGCGACATTTAAGAAGTTATTGCACTGAACTTGAATTATCATCCACACTTACCCAATTTCGGATCACACAACAACCCTCATCAACCTCAATGTAACATTCACTATCATCACAAAAATTAATAATTTACAAAACACATATGCACAAACAAAGAAGCAGACAAAAGGGTTTCTTTAAATTGGAAAGAAAAGAACAAACCGTAGAGGAATCAAGAATGAGGACTTTCATCCCAGAAATGTCTTGCAACATGCGATTGATATAGTCCCTCACCGCTGCTACAAGTACCATTTTTTTTAAATTCCTTGTATGATTTCAGCAATCCAATCCAACAATATGCAGAGGAATTGATCTGGTGAATTCAGTGGAAAAAATTGTTTCAGATCTCAGCTAATCTTTGTGGGAATAAAAGATCGTTGAGGAGGTTGAGGAAGAAAAAAAAGAAAGATGGTCGTAAACTGACCCAGTTAAGTTTTCTCTTGAAAATTCCAATTTCATGTTATTTGGTTTTCATTAGATGTCATAACGAAATCGAATTAATTCAAATTTCCATGGGGACGTGTTTTTTATTTAAAAATATTTTTATATTTAAATTTAAAATTGAGATTTCTGAATAAAGAAAAAAGCAGACTCATTGAACATCCGCACCAAATTTTGGTGAAAACTTCAATTAATTGAAGGGGCAATAGACTTCGAATGTTATTTTTTGTGTGACTTTTTTTAGTTGGTTTCAACTTTTTCATGAAGTATAATTTGTCCATTGAGAAATGACCAAAAAAAAATTAGATTAAATTATAAATATTTTAAAAGAACTTACTCAAAATAAGAATGATTTGAATTCTCAAATAATTAAATGTTACTATATAAATTGATAGAGGAAATAAGATAATAGTTTGATTTATTGACAAGTTATGCAGAGGTTATATTTATTTATGTGGTCACATTGATTATATGGGGAAAATGAAATGGAACTTATAATACCTACATAAAAAAAAATTGCTTAATTTTAGTATTGTTCATACATGTATTTTTCTTCTACACTATTTATCATATATAAAAGAATGCGTATGTTTATATAAGTTATGTGTGTTAATTATATGGAGTTTTATATAGAAAAAAATACTAAGTAATATTTTATGTTATATAACAAATAAATGGATTGACTAATTAATAGGTGGTTGAATATTGGTGATCCACATTTATTATGTAGTTGTGCGAAAAAAATCATATATGATCCATTATAATTTTCAATCTTTGTTATAATATATTGCTTTCACTATTTATTTTTATTTTTTAAAAAAAATATACAATTTTACTCACAGTCTCTCTTCTCTTCGGATGAGCACTTAGTGTTGAGCATTTTATAATAACTTACTTATTATGCAATAGCTCGCAAGCTACACATGAAACTTTTACTATTTCTGAAGGCTTAAAGTTAGTAATAAAATTTTCAAATTTCAAAAGCATTTGAAAATGAACATTGTTTTGTGGACATATAAGAAGCTTATTAGTTTAGATACCATATTTGATTTTATTTTATTATGTTGTATTATTAAATCTTTTATTTTGCATTAATGAAAGTCTCATTTCAATATAACCATAATCTGGTGTGGTGGCGTAGTTGCATTAAAAAAGTTCATTTGACTTTGTATATTATTTAATAATACTTTAAGTTTATTTTTATCCTATTTATACTAATAACTATGTCTTATATCCTATCTTTCTTTTCAGTTTTTTTTTTAAAATTGTAGATGTCTAGAATAACGTAACAAAGACACAACATATTCAAATATTATATTTATATTGTATTATGATATAATATGATATATTATGAAATAATATTTATGAATCTTCCAAACAAGTTGTAAATTAAAATTAAACCAAATAAGTGATGATATTGATTAGTACCAAAATACAGGTTGATATATTTATCGGAAAAGGATCTAAAATATTCTTAAATTATTGGAATTGGTACAAAAGTACCCTTCGTTAACCTATTGGTTCCATAATACCCTTGGCGTCAATCTTTAGGGCCTATAATGCCTTTATTACTAACAACTCTTATAACAAAAATAATTAAAGCTTTCATTTAATACATGGCATACTATGATTCGTTGAAAATTTAATTAACCTAAAATCAAAATCCCAACCTAACCCGGATCCACCTATTAATCCATACCCGCCCCAACTAGAAACTCCATTTTCCCTTTTTTTTTTTTTGTTTGTAGAATAAACACGAATTCAATGTTGGAATTCCTTATAGATGAATTATTCTCGATAACAATCATACAGGAAAGAAGAGCATGGTTAATGGTTCGTTCAATGGCAACGGAGAACAAAGTGATATTTTGATGATATAATGTTGGTGTTTGCTTCGCCATATCCTCTGATTAAGCACTACATTTCGGTTCTTCGAAATGAGCAGATGCCTTGCCAATTATCAAGATTGCCATCGCTAATCTTGATAGATTGTTTAAGCATGAAGATTTAAGAGATTAATTGCCTACTATAGTAGAAAAAATCCAATCACCAATGAGTGTTCCATAATCCAAGGAAACCTATTGCAATTGTTCCCATCTTGAGAGTTGTTCTAGCTCTAGCAAAGCATGTGTCATCAATTTTTGCAGCAACAAAAACATTTCATCTGGGACTAGGAAGAAATGAAGAAACACTTCAGTCCTCTGTATACTTGAACGTGCCGTAACTGACCCAACTGTTAACGAGAAAGGGTTTGTAGTTGGGCGGTAGAGATTAATAGGTGGATCCGGGTTGGGTTGGATTTTGATTTGTCTAGGTTAATCAAATTTTCAACGAATCATAGGATGTCATGTATTAAATGCAAGTTTTAATTATTTTTGTTACAAGGGCTGAGATCTTATTTCGGTTCGATACGTCCACTTACGAGACTCACCTTTGGCTTTCGTCTCGGTAAGTGTATTATTATACATTTTCCCAAAAGAACATTCATTCATTTCTTTCTTCCCCGTCGACCACGGCGACTGAAACGACGAGAAAAATCCAGACCCTTTTTTTCTTTCCCGAAAAGCGGGTCTCGTGACAATGCCTTTTCTACTAAGAAAGTCATCGGTTCGAATGTTTTCGAAACATCACATGTAGAAATTTTTGGGAAAGAATCACTCGGCGCGGAGCCTCCCGTGTGAGGTCAGGTGATGTGGTCAACAGCTCAGGCAGAAAATGCTGAAAAACGATTAACGATGTCAGTGCTGGCAGTCGCCTTCATTGAGTTAGGTTAGTGTGCTTTGCATGCTTTTCTCGAAGCTCATATTGAAGCTCGTTGGTCAAGAAGTTGCATTCCGCTAAAAAGAAAAAGAATTATGTTTCTTTTGAGATCATAATCGTACCAATGGACGTTCTTGGTCAAATGCTCCATCCGCCTAAAGTTCAAGAGTTAAGTTAGAGGCTGACTAGTTAAACAGGAAATTCAAATGAAAGAAGGTTCTTTCACCTTATATTGATTCTTTGTTCCTGCTTCAAGCAATTAATCCACAATATCATCCATCGTTGGCATTATTGGAAAAAAATCACCCAACTCATATTCAATCAAAGCCCATCTACACACTCCAACTGCTTCCTTTTGAGCTAGAAAGATAGTGGCAAAAGGATGTTAATCAAGAACTGACGTCTCATGTCGACCCCATCTGCAGTTGCTACTACACTGTTACATCCGGATAAAGTTTCACTCTTGATTTTGCCTTACCTTCTATTATATTAGTAAAGGGCGAATGGGAGGCGTGTGCAATAGTTTTCTTACTTTCTCTCGATCGCTTCAATGCCTATAATTTGAGAGATAACAGGAGTCAGTGCTTGTGAGTAGGAGAACATTCTTTATTGCAAGATGTTCGTCCACCCGTAGTTAAGAGAAAAATTGTCCCCAAGGCAACCACTTGTGCCTTTCTTAGATATGCTCAGTCCGGGTATATATATGCTATGAACATTCCTTGGCTTTCTGATGAATAAAATTCGCAAAAATAGTTGATGTAGTCTTTTTTCGATCCCGTTCGGGTGTGGGAACACGTAGCGTTACCTGGCGTCTTTTCTTGTTGTGACGATCATACAACCATATTAACAACTTCAGATTTCATATAGAGGTAGGTATTTAAAAAAAAAAAAAAAAAAAAGGAAAATGATTGTAGTAATTCTGGTTTGACACTATTTGGAATGGCTCTCTCATATTGAGAAATTATGTCTAGTGGCATTCGATCACATAATCCATTGACAGCTGCATAAATGTTGATATCGACAAGACCCAGCCAGATGATGTCCGCTGGTTGGTAATGAGAGGGCTCTTAGTACCTGTGTACCTAAATATTTTTTATTAAAACGAAAACAATTTCTACGAACGATAAAGGTCAGGCTCAAAAAATGGATTGAACTCGAAAAAGTAGTTGCCAGGTCTGTTCAAACAGACCCCGCCAAGAGAATTTTTGTGTTCTTTCAACGATACCAAACAGAGTTGCTTTTCCTTGCTTTAAAGGAGATAGTGCTCCGTGAGTGTATAGCGAACCTAATATTCTTATTTATTTGTTGGATAGGTTTGAGTGTGGATGTCAAGTTAGGAATAAGGGCATTATAGGCCCTAAAGATGGACGTCAAGGGTATTATGGAGCCAACAGATTAACGAATGATATTTTTGTACCAATTCCAATAATTTAAGGATATTTTAGGCCCTTTTTCGTATCTACGTAATATCCATGAAAAAGGGATAATTGAAACTTCTACGTGATGAGGCTGATATTCATGAATTTGATGGTGTATTTGAAATCACAAAAGGTTAGCCAAGAACGATTAAGGATGTGTTTGGTATGAAGAAAAACATTTTTTTAAAAATGTTTTCCAATTTTCTCATGTTTGGTTGGGTAAAATGTTTTTCAATTCAACTCATTTTCCTCAAATTTAAGGAAAATGACTTCTCTTCAAAAATTAAGGAAAACATTTTTCTAAACTCTTCCAACTTCAAGTTACAATTTTTTTTTGAAAAAATCAAATTTTCAACTTCAATTTTTAATTTTTTTACCCTACCCTCACCCCCTACCCCCTCCACCCGCCAGCCCCCTATCCTACTCCACCCCACCCAAAAAAAAAATTATTTTTTTTTTAAAAAATATTTCCAATTTAAAATTTTTATTTTCATCTCACCCCTACCCTCGACCCCCTCCCCCTGCCAACCCCCTTACTCCTCAAAAAAAAGAATCAAAAACTTAAAGTTTGTTTCTAAAATATATTATCTAATTCAAATTCTTATTTTTCATCCCACCCCACCCCCGACCAGCAAACCCCCACCACCACCCCCAAAAAAATATATTTTTAATTTCAATTTTTTATTTTTTCACTCCAACTCGCGACCCCCTCCCCCATCAGCCCCCCACCCCCCTCCCATCAGCCGCCCACCCCCTCCAAAAAAAAAATTAATTTTGTTTTTAAAAAAATATTTTCAATTATCAATTTTTATTTTTCCACCCCACACTGCGACCCCCCTCCCCATCAGCCCCCCAACCCCTCCAAAAAAAATTTAAGTTTGTTTTTATAAAATATTTTCAATTTTCAATTTTTATTTTTTCACCCCACACCCTACCTGCGACCCTCCCCCCCCCTCCAAAAAAAAAATTAAGTTTGTTTTTTAAAATATTTTCAATTTCAAATTTTTATTTTTTTACCCCATGTCACCCCTACCCTCCCACCCACCCACCACCCCACCCTCCCCCAAAAAATTTAAATTTATTTTTAAAAAATATTTTTAGTTTCAATTCATAAATTATTTTCTACTATCTAGTAAAAATAGAAGATATTTTCTCAAATATTTTTCATTCATAAATCAAACACACAAAAATCTTTTCCAGAAAATATTTTTTACTCACCAAAACCAAACATGAAAAAATAAGTCCAAAGTCTACTTGTTTTTTAGGAAAATGTTTTCCTCGTACCAAACACACCCTAAGTAGTTGATGTAATTCCATGAACAAAGTATATTCATTTAAATTTGAACTCAAACATTAAATAAAGCTGAAAAATACTATATATAGCCAAGAAATGAAGTCGGGGAATGCTAACTCAACTTGCTCCTACGACTTCTTTTCATTTGGTGAGGCATGCCAACGAGATCTCATGAGAGTCTTGATGAATTGAATTTATTCAAATACACATTCATTCTGTTCGAAACAATCAGGTGAGACAATCTCACTTCAACCAGCACACTTCATGATGCGTTTTCCAAAAAGATTTAGACTCTTTAATTTTTGACAATTTTGTGTAGTATTTCGTGGGACTACACTGGATACGTTAGTGTCATCGCACAAATGTCAAACCTTAACAATCATAGCGCCATATACACGTACCTGAAATGTAGCTCTTGTCAATTTTGTTTCGCTCGTGTGATGTCTTCGGGCCGATGGAAGGGCAATAATTATTCACAACAATGAGAAAAGAAGAGACAAAAACAAATAGCCAAGCAAGTGAAAAAGGAAGTAGGAAAGCTCACTTGGATAATATACAAACTCAATCATGTAGGAGAATGTACTTGACAAATGATTCAAGAAGAGAATACACGTGAGAGGAACTGCAAACTCTGCAGTCACAAAATCTCACAAAGCTCTGCTGATGGCCTAATATTTCTCAGACAAACGAAAACAAATTGGAGGAAATTGAGGTATATTGCGCCTGTAGAAAAGTTTCAAGGGAAGCTACCGTATGAATCGTTGAATATGTTTCTACTATGTATACAACAGAGAGTTACACATTACCCAGAAAAAAGAAAAAAAGAAAACCCCGCTACACATATATAGGGAGAAAAAGCACTCGCCTACACGACTCTATTCAAAACTCGCCATCTACTAGCTGTTAGAAGCACTGGACACTATCTTATCACCTTCTGTTTCCACTGGGGCTGCTACAGGACTGCCACTTGCTGATGCGGGTATCTTATCCAGAGTAGATCCACCGACTTGTTTGACCGAATCAACATCAGCCAAAGAAGTTGTGGAACCAAGGTTAGGGGTACTGGTACCAGAGACACGATCATCAAGTTGCTTAGGCCTATTCAGGGTATGGCAATGAGGGCAATAGTAGGTTATGTAAGGGAAGTCCTCTTTCCTGGCCAACCCTGCAAATGATAGTAATGCCATTACTTATTCACCATTCTTTAAGTGAATCTGCTCCACTAATAGGGTTTTATTATGATTGAATTCTTTAGTTCTTACCATTGTGCATATGGCAATTGCCACAGATGAGTGCATAAGACTGGGTTGGATCCTCTCCCACAAGCAACGCTGCAATTCGCGCAATCCATCCTCCATCTTGTGTGCTGGTACCTGTCGGATTGTAATGCTCAACAACCGTTTGCTGATGCTGCATCATATCAGAACCTTCAAGCTGTGCCTGTTGAAGCATTTCTGCACCAGGATGATCTATTACAGCACTCTCTGGACTACTAGACCTTGCCTGCTTCCTATTTCTCAGCCCAGTAGATTGCACAACTTCAACATCGTTGCTCTTCCCAGTAGGGACATTATGCTTAGTGTCATCTCCCACATACACTTTCAAGCCAGTATCTGCACCAAGCTTGGATGCAAGCACAGTGGCTGCAGCTGCCTTAGCTGCTGGGTCGGGGTCATATCTCTGCACAAAAGATTAAACAATGATGCTTGGAATTTGTCAAAAAAAGGTTTTTTGGAAAATCACAACGATAGAGGCAAGGACAAAAGAGTGAGAAATGTAATACTATATAAGTCTCTCAGAGTGCAATTTCATGGTTCTTTTTTTCCTTTTTATTTCTTAACACAAGAAAAACTCTTCGACCACAGTATTCATGGTTAATAACATGTGAACTTGTATAAGCCCAAAACCTTGCATATGGGCTATCACCTGAATGAGCTGTTGCGTTATATAGTAATTTGTCTTCTCTTTGAGTTCCTCAATCTTGGCTTGCCTTTCAGCTCGTAGTTTCTCTAGAGTTTTCTGGTCCTTACGTTCACCTGCACGAACACACATAAAGGATAAGGACAAAAGGTATAAGTGAGACAAGAAACACTATTCTTCTAAGGCCCTCATGACCAAGGACAACCTATCAAATTCAGTGAAAGCCACAAGGCTGAATAGACAAATAGAAAGATCTTTAAAAGCCAAAAGGAAACTTCCATGGAATGAAGATAGATTTAAATTTTTTGCACAATATTTTCAATAACATCTCAGCAAACGCTGGATGCTTTGTGCACCAGGCTGCCCTTTTCCCCCTTGTGGGATTGGGCAAGTTATTGTATTTTTCAATAAGATCATACAAGGTGACCTTAAAATACAGGTCATGGACAATTTCATGTTGTTTGAGAGCCCGACATTAATCAGAAAGCAAAATCATATATACTCTCAACCATTTGAATATGTGCAAATCAAAAAGCACTCGAGATCAAAAGAGCATAAGATAAATTATGAGCTCTGATATGTCATTATAGCTTCATCAAAATAATCAGGTTTTCATTTGAATTTTACATAAGCTTTTCTTTAGGTTGGAAGTAACTTTAAAAAGCAGCGTTTCCTCTGCTTCTACAGCCACTAGCTTTCTGCTACAGTCCAGTTACCAATCAATTCAGTATCTTCATGGTTCCTTTTCATCGTCATAATTTCCCCCACAACAATGTCTGCTTCAACTATAGTAGTCCATACCCCCCCAAATAAATGTCCAATCAGAGAATTTTCTGTAGGCTAGAAAGAAGGGTTAGCACACAATTGCAATATCCAATACCACACAAGCTTAAGCAAAAAAGGAAATGACAGCATGCATTCTACAAGGATCACAGCGAATGAATTCGTGAAACCTACATTGCATGGAGCCATGGACAAAGGTGCAAGTATTCGATATCGCTATGGTTCTAGAGGTCGGATTAGTCATCTCTTAAATTTTCTGATTTAGAGATATCAATATGTTGTGGAGAAAAAGAAAATGGATAAAAGGAAGGTGTGCTGCAAATGAATGTTAAATACATATACATACTTAGAATTAGTTAAATATTTTTTGCTGGTTTACAATGTGGCTAGTATCTATCTATTTAATTACTTCAAGTGTTACTCAATATAAACTTGTTTCTTTTAAGTTGTGTTGAGTGGTCAAGGTTAGTCCAATTTATTGAATTTTTCTTTGCTTTGTTAATAACTAAAAGATAAACCTTGATTGTTGCAAAAGTAAATTGATTTGTGGCCCAAATAAGAAAACACACTTGCTCTAAAGTTGATTCAATCAGTGTATTTTCTTGGTTTGCACTAACCTTGGACCACTTTATACTTCTTTAAAAAGATCAGCCATTAAGTCAAACCCGAAAGCAGCTTTGAAAAATGTGCTCTAGCTTCTGTCTTGTTGTTTTCAATTTTCATCCCCTTTTCCTTTCTTTTCCTTCTTGTCTATTGTTTGCTTCGTTCTCCTTCCCTCTCACCTTTTTTTTTTTTTTTTTGGAAAAATACACAAAGCTTTTTCCTAAGCTAATCCCTGATGTCCCAAAAGACACTTGACTTTGTGGGGAGATATGGCCCCTGGAACAACTTCGAACTGGTATATTACCCTATTTTTGGGTCAATCCCAGTATTAAGAACGCAAGTGCTTTTCATGCCAATCCTTACTTTCCACATGCCAACTTCATAACTTTCTATTTCCATTTTTCCTCTTATTTATATCTTTATTAGTTTATATCTTTTTCTCTCTTTTTATTTTTTTCTTCCCTCTCTTACTTCTGCTGTCAGCAACCTCTCTCTTTCTTCCGGTGTTAGCAGCCTCTCTCTGTGGCTCGTTATTCACCTTATGCCCTTCTATCTGTCTTCTTCTCCCTTATTTTCAGTTCTTTCTTTCTTTCCTACATTTTCTTCCTCCAACCCTCTACCACCCTAGCCACCACTTCACCACTGAAATACCCATCAGTAGCATGTGTAGATAACAGAAACAATCATTTAAATAATTGGTTAAGCGAAATAAACAAACTTGGGAGTAGAACCAACAAAATCTTTGATACCTGAAAAGAAAAAATAACCTCAAAGCTCAGTTGTACAGAGAGTCACAAGCAATAAGGAGGACGAAAAACTTGAACTAAATTGGATGAACAACACTTTTCCAATTTGTTTTACTAGAAAACTTCCAAGCCAGCAAATACAATAATTAATGTGAACTCCCATCGAAAAATAACCCCACATACTTGAATGAAATCTGACAATTAACCAGCAATTTCTTTCCTCCATTCCGTGGAGGTCGCCAGTCAGTTCTTCTCCTCCATTCCCAAACTAAAAATGGTTGCTTCATTGGTTTAGTTTTGATCATAAATAGGGTTTGAAATTGGTGGCGCTAACGGAAGGTTAGCATTAATAGGGAAGGTGGTGGTGGTGGTGCTGCTGGAGAAGGTTACTGAAAGAAAGAAAAAGAAGAGAGAGAATGAAAAAAAGAAAATGTAAGAAAAGGAAAATATAAAAGGAAATTCTTAGTAATCTTTTCTCTCTTATGGGAGGAAACACATCCAGAAGAACTCTGTACGGGAGTCTTTAACTTGAAAGGGCTTGGCTAGTTTGCAGTTTATATACATGATCTTCCTCCCTTTTCATCAAGTGATAGTCTTGCTTTATGTTGAGCAATCTGAACTTTTGCAGGTATAATGGAATTACCTGTCAGATGTTGGAAGATGTGACTACCACTCTTAAAGATATCCTGGTTCATCACTAGAGACTGATGTCTGCTGACCTCCTTGTCCCATTTTAGTAATTGGAAAAGAAGCAATCAGCTCTCTTACCCAGTATATTTTCATTATTATGCTAGCATTATCTTATTTCTTCAATTTGATTACTATTGTTATTACTTTGGTTATCTTTACTATTTTGTTGTCAGTATTTTTCTTTCTTCCCCAGACCCCCACCTGTGAGATCATACTGGGTATGTTGTTGTAATACTTTTCTTTCTTCAATCATTCACCATAGTTTATTTAGTCTTGCATCTTTTTCAAACCTATTTTGAAAAATGATTTTTCTTGAGCCGAAGATCTATTGGAAACAACCTCTAACCCCACAAAAGTAGGGGTAAGGTTTACATACACCCCACCCTCCCCAAACCCCACTTGTTGGACCACACTGGTATGCTGCTGTTGTTGTAAATGAAAAAGATATACTGACTTGGACTTACTTTTGTGTGCTCACACGCTACTTATGTTACATACACCCCACCCCCACCCCCCCGAATTATGTTACTTAATCAAGGCATTGACATGTTAGCAACAGGGAATTAATCATCCATGATTAATTTGTTACTTGAACGACACTGGCTCTATCATGTATACCACATTTATTTAACCAAGTTAAAGCACCCACAAATAACCTGGTCATCTCTCATGCACTTATCATTTTGACATAAAAATCAAAGTCCTATTTCACATCAGCATCAAAAAGCAGAGACAGTAAGGAAAAGGGGTAAATGAATATGCAAGACAATATGACTATGAAATGAGTAGTATGAGAACTTTGGTCAGCTAACAACCATTAATTACTTACACATCCTTGTAAAACTTCCAATCGCTGAATATGTAATGAAGGATAATCCAGGTAATAGAAACATTGGTAAAACTCGCAATGCCCTCATTTTCCAGTTCAGGTCAAGAGATCGTGTTGTCATGATCGCATAACCCACTGCAATAACCTGAAAATTGAAATAGCCACAATATGACACCCATAAGACAAGTAAACATATAATGTATATGTGATGATATAATAAGCAACTCAAGGAGGCAGATACCCATATAACATAAAGGATACACACTGATTATCAATTCGCTACATAATAACATGCATAAGTGACATCTGCAACAAGTGCAGGCTTAATATAATTTAAACCACCAGGATGCCCCAAAAAAATGAAATCTGTAGATAGTATTCACAACAGTTCCATTTAAAAAGTTACAACTTCATATGTATATTTTTTGAATTTTCCATGACATTATCTGGTCTTCTCAATATTGATATGAAGTTAACATCTCAAATTGGTTAAAATATGAGTTTATTAGTTCCTAACGTAATTGTCATTGTTCACAATTGAAATGGAATAAATGATATAGTCAGTGTTACATTGTTGTCAATTCACCGTTGAAATTCAAAGAGGAAGTAGCCTAGCAAAGTAAAAAGATGTATTTATATCATGTCAGATTCATCTAATGATATTCAAAAGGAAATTATCCCGTTCAACTAAAAAGATGTTTGCTTATACTCATTTCAATTTATACAGAAACCTAGATCTATAGTTCTTCACCATCCCTCCAACCCCTCCTTCCCCCGAAGTAAAAATGACCCTTCCCCACTTTTTTCTCCTTTGACTGAAATCTCCCTCAAGGCTGGAGGAGAAGGGTGCTTTCAACTAGATCTGCCCTATCTTCACAGTGTGCTTTAACTACATAAAAGAAATTTCTAGCTCAAAAAAGCATAGTAAAATCCAGTAACCATTTACAGCTTTCAGTTACACATCAAATACTTAAAAAAAGTTGAAAAACACTCAAATGGACTGGATTGGCATCTTTCTCATGTTTTATCAGATGTAGTCACTGTATAATCGTGTTATACATGATAATCAAATAGCTCATCAGATAACTAAATTGTTTTTCACCTATGCTCAATATAATTAGGAAAAAATTAAATAGATTCAGGAAAGACCATCAACTATATTTGCACATTTAGAAGTTAGAACGTATTCTACTTCTTCACGACTGCCATTAAGTATCCAGCAACAACATCAAGGTAGAAGGCAGAAAAAAATGAAGAGATTAATAACATACTAGGCTAGTAGGAATAAACATTTTTTCTATTTGAGAAGGTAATGTAATAAGGCAGAAGGAGTAGACAAAAGAAGTGTGACCATGTTCTGGCAATAATACTAGAGGAAAAATGTTGTAGTTTTTAACACACACAAACTGCCACTTAGAATTGTCATGGCTCTCCACTCAATCATTTCACTATTTGGTGAAGTACATTCAAAAATCAAAACAAACTTAATATGTCAAAAGCCAGATGACCATGAACATACAGATAAAAACAACCAATTCAAAAGCTTAGAAAAGATAAATCTGTTTACGGATAAAAGATTAGTGCTCTAATTTTCTACATCACAACATACACTAGAAATCAGTACATTACCTCAAAAAGTACAGAAAATACAATGAGATGCCTTGTCATCCTTCTCCAATTTTGGGATCGCTTATTGATTCTGGCAATAACAGCAGCCTCCTCCTTGGAAATATGCTGCAATCTCTTCTCAAAATCATCCTTTTTAGACCTAAATAAACTATTCCATATCATTGAAAAAACTCCCTTCTTTTTCTTCTTTTTTGTCTTTTCTTCATTATCAGTAGATGATGCCACAGGTTCAGTGTCAGCAACATCAACATGTTCTTTTGTAGGCTCAGCAGCCATTTCCTACAAGTTAAAGCACATATATATTCAAATGATTGAAGGAGAAAGGCAACAAATGAGAGCAAAAAGCAATAGCCCTGTAGAAGCATCGAAGTTAATGATACAAATACAATCCCCATTTAACAGCCATACTATTCACGTTAACACCATCAGTAAAATTCAAATTATGCATTTATCTTAAATATACACTTTCTACTTGACTTTACAGATAAAAGAACGCATTTTTAAGCATCATCCCATAACACCTTTGCTCTCTCTTCCTTCATTTGAAATTTTTTCTGCTGCCATAAAATGACTTCTATTATTTGGTACTCCCTTTATCTCATATCAACTGAATTAGTGAGGGAATGCACACATATTCAGAAAAACATTCAAGGATAATTTAAAACATATTTTCCACTATTACCTTTTATGAAATCATAAATATAACTTTGTAAGTAGGTAATTAATCTCCTAGAAAATATAAAAATGCAATAAATGAAAGGTCAAATATGAAAAAAATTCCAAACAGATGGATTATTTTGAATAATGAAAAAAGCTTCAGAAATTCAGTTAATATGGAATAGAGGGAGTACAACATTGAATACAGTAATATATCTCAAAATTACGCTTCTTCGTACAGTTCAAGACTCAATATAATGCCTAAATTTATTAAACAACACTATCCCAAACCCAATTCAACAACTTCAGAAGCAATAAAGAGATTATCACTTTAGTTCCAACAAAGTTATGTAACTACTCCAAAGATCAACTAGCAATTCCGTATTTCAAAATCATCAAACAAATTTGATGAACAATAAATGAATTAAAGGATCAGGAAAACAAAATACATATCAATAACTCAAGTCAAAAGATTAAATATATCATTTCCAAGCGAAAATCAACAGAAACTATCAGTCGAACGATGAATAACCAAATTCAACGTAGGTGTTTATACCTGGATTAGAGCCGATCGATTGCTGAATGCTCCAAAGCAGATCGATTGGCGATGAGAGAGAGACGAAGGTAAGAATAAATTACTAGTAGTATTTGTTTTTATGGAAGTAAGGAAAAATTGAATTTAAGGGGGGTGGTTTGGGATTGAAATAAATCAATGATGGCCATAATGGCTTAGCTGGTGGCCCTGTCCCTATTTTTTAAAACGTGAGATCGTGTACGTGTCTCCAACGCGGTGTGTGTTAGGGACCTAGGGTTCATGATTATAGAAATTAGCACTTCCTCATGAGTCCTCCCCATTTTCCGGAATCAAAAACTCAAAATATTTAAGATTCGTTTAGTTAGGAAATTAATTATTTTAGTACTTTTTATATGAATAAAAATAACATAATAATTTCGTAATAATTTTTTATGATATGTCATCTAATATTACATTTCGAACCTACGTCTTAGACGTGACAGACATTTGAAATCTGTGTTGGTCCCAAATAACTGCTTGATAACTTAATATGTCTTACTACTATATTGAAGGCTATAACAAGTTAAAAACTATGGGGAAGTTTCTTAAAGATGTGCATATAATAAATTTAGAAAGCAAACACAACAACTTTATTAAAAAAAAAAAATAATAATAATAATAATATATATATATATATATATATATATATATAAAATATTGAAAGTTGTAATTCAATTGGTTTGTCTATGAGACCTTTAATGTACTGAAGATAGGTTATCGGGACAAGAGGTTATGGGCTACCTAAATAATCTACTAATAACATCTAATAACTATTAATACTCTAGATAAATTGGATCCCTTCGAAAATACAGAGATCTAACGAAAGCAATATGAGATTTAGTTCACAATGATGCATACACTGCCAATTTTGAATATTTGACGCAGTGGTAAATGGTGTTACTGCATAAAATGTGTTATATGTAAAATAATTGAATCAAACAACTGGCTAAAGATTGAAAATACTAAACTTAATGAATAATTCTAAAGGATGATTTGAAATAAAGACAATTGAATAGTAAAACGTGCATGTGTACCTTAATAGCAGAACTTTACAATTAAAAATATGTACCAATAAAAAATACTGAACTTCACTTTTCTTAGGATGTTTTTCTAACTTAAAATCTCATGTTAATCTCATGATGATATAACATCTTGTCTATGTTGCCAAAGACATAATATATCTTGTCTGGATAAAGGACGAACTTAGCTAATAAATTCAATATGTGAACTCGTAGCAAGGGCTTTTTGAGGAGTTGCCCGAATTAATCACAAGATTCTATCATATGCTAGTGACGTAGTTATGAGATTTGCATTATTTTAATCTTTATCCAACTTGATACTCAATACCATTCTCAAACATGCAATTGTGCTCAATAACTTTAAAGATGTCTCACTTTAGGAGAAAACTAAAATTCTCCTTTTTTAGTCATTACTCCACATATTTATTTAGAACAAACTGATTATGCTTTTTTGTTTTTTCTGAAAATGTGACTACTCTTTCTCTCAAAGCTCAAATATGTTTTCTATAAAGCTGAACATGCTTTTTTTAAAAACTGACTATGGTGTCTTTAAATATGACTGTTGATGCTACATATACTTTCTTGAACTCTTTCTAAAAATAACGCACTTGAAGCTAAATATATTTTCTTGAATTCTTTCTTTAAATAACACACTTGAAGCTAAATATGTTTTCTTGAATTCTTACTAGATATAATGCACTTGAAATTAAAAATATTTTCTTGAAAACTTGTGATACTCTTTGACTCATAAAAATAATGCGTATAAAATACTATGACAAGATTTTCAAATAACTTTAGCTAACAAGGGTCCATATGAACAAATAAGCAAGAACCATCAATCAATATGAAATACAATAGTTTTAATAATAGAATTTAATGATTAAAAAATAATTAAATTAGAGGCGATTCAAGTTCATTTACTTTAAATTCAACTTTTTAAAATCTTTCATAGAATTTTTAAAATTTATGCTTCAAACATGTCATATTAAATGTATAGATATAAAACTTTTGATACTTGTTATTTCAAATGTTATCATACATTTATGTTGCTATAAAAGTCATTGTTAATATAGCCTTATGTATTTTTTTAACCAAACAAGGGAGAAAAATGATTTTTTAGCTCTTTATAGACTTTCTTTTAAATTATATATTTCTTATAAAAGATTCTTATTCTAACACATAAATTTTTTTATTTTACTCATAAAAAATTGAAAAGGTCATTTTTAAAATATATATTCAATCTAATAAAACAGCAGGAGATATCATTTTTAGGAAAAAAAACAAAAAACAAATCCAACACTAAAAATGAAATGGACCCTGCCTATACAAGTCCATGATTTAGGTGGCCGATCAAAGCTAACTTTCCTAGGAGACAAGGACATGTAAGTGCATCAATTGAAACAACGTGGAGTCCATCTATACAAAGTGGATTTTAGGATAATTGATTGATTAATTCAAAACTAATTAAAACCTAGAGACAGTTTCGTATTATTATTATTATTATTATTATTATTATTATTATTATTATTATTATTATTATATGTTTTTAATGATTTGTTAGTATATTTTCTGTTTCTTACTTTCTTCAAACTAAATGTTTTAATTGAGTTTTCTCAATGAAAGTTAAAGGGAAGAGTTGAAATTATTTTGAGGAAGCACATGCCTCTATATAATTTAATATATTATCTTTTTGGGATAAGGCATAAGTACCTCTAGACTATAATCGAAATTTCAGAGATACATCTAAACTTAATTAAGATTCTAATACCTCCCGAAACTTTTTTATTTTTTATTTTTGTGTACCTTTTGTGTTAATGTGGTACTTTCAACCACCCAAGTTGGTTGTGTTTGTACATACTCATCCACCATGTGTGTAAATATTATTATTTTTTATTTTTTAATTAAAAATTATTTTTAAAAAAATGAATTTTTTTAAAAATATATTCTTATTTTTTTATCTTGTATTTAAATAAACACATTTTTTACCTTGAATCGAAACTATTTTTTTTACTTACATTTATTGTTTTTTCTCTTTTATTTTCTATTGAGTTTATTTTCTTTGTCTTTCGTTTTGATTTGATTTCAAATGTCTTGTATTTAAAATAAGTTAATTTTGAATGGATATCAAAATAAGTGAAGAAAATCAAATAAAACATAATTATATTAAAATATTAAAATTAAAGGACACTTTTATATTTATTTTTTTAAAAAAAATACACATAATTTATTAAAAATAATTAAAAGTGAAAAGATAATAAATTAATTTAAAAAGAAATAAAGTGAAAAGAAATTAAAATAAATATTTTACAAAGAAAGAAATAAAAATAACTAAATATATATAAGTTTTATTATCAATAAATATGTGTACTAACTAATTATAAAGTTATCAATAAAAAAATGTCATGTGTCCAATTTGTGCACTCATCACTTGCCTTCAAGAGAGCGTGCACACTCTTTATGACATGTCAGCATTTGTACTGTATTTATTCCATTTTAAATTAGTTTAAGGGGTAATATTACATATGTCTCTAAATTTTCGATCCTAAAAGCTAGGGTACTTATGCATTATCCCAATCTTTTTTATGATTACATTGACAGTAATATAACAAAAAGAAAATTATTTAGAAAAGGTTCAAAAAATAACAGGAATGGAATACGATTGAATGGTTAGGATATTCTATCTTTAGGGCATGAAATTTTTGAGAGTAAGAAAGATATATTAAAAAGATACTTATAAAAAATAATCTTATTCAACATTTTTACGAGTAGTGGTATATTTTTTTATTTGGGAGTTCTCTTTCGGCAAAGTGTATATTATACTTCAATATAAAGAGAAAAATGAAATTCACATTTGAAACTGATAAAAAATTCAGATTGATTTCTTTAATCATTAGGTGTATTGGATAACTTAAAGGAGAAAAATGAAAAATTAATTTGTGAATATTATCAGTATCAATAAAAATCATTCTACATTATTATGCAAACAATCTACATTAATTGATATAATGGTAACGATTATGCGGTCTAATAATCTCAAAAAATTATTTGCCCGTAGCCCGTAGGTGGCAAACCTTTTAAGGAATTGTAAGAACTGTTTGTAATACATCTTTAAGGATTCAACTAGATGCCAAATACAGACAATCCTAATAACTCTTATCATATTATATTTGATTATTTTTTTTCCAAAAAGGATAATGTGCCAGCAAATTAACACATTAAAATTAAACTTGACTACTAGAATCTAAAATTATCTTCACCTAATACTTAATGATGAAATAAATTATATGATTAGATACACCTTGCTAAAGGGTATATATGGAAGTAGAATGTGATAGGGATGTACACATATTTTGTTTCTATTTGTATAGAACAGAGATGTGATTTTCAATCTTAGTTCAAGAAAATATTTTGAAAGAAACACTTTTTTGACTTTCAGTGAGGTCGGTTTTTGATCAATTTAATGCTCTTTTTGTAGTGTTGTCTCATCTAATATGCTTGCACATTAATTAAAGCATCCTTATTTTTGCTATCTTCGTAATCTAGACATGCGAATTTCTTGACTGATCAACGTTTCACCCCATACATCATAGTCAGTCTAACAACTATTTTATAAAACTTATCTGTAAAGTCTAACTGGCATGTTATTTCACACAAGATACCAAATGCAAGCCTTCATTTCATCCATCCCGTTCGAATACGAGTGACATCCTCGATGGTGTCACCATTTGAATTATAGACCCAAGATACTTAGAGTCTGTTTGGATTGGCCGAAAAATAGCTTTTAAGTAAAAAAAAAAAAAAAGTCAAACTTAAAATGACTTCTAAGTAAAAAAAATAAAAAGTAGGAAGAATCCTACTTTTGGTTTTTAACTTATTTTAAATCATTTTAACTTAAATTATTTTTAACGTTGTCAAACTCTCTCAAAAGTTAAAAATGACTTAAGAGTAGATTTGATCAACTTTTAAGCCAATTCAAACATACTCTTAGTGTTTTCTCTCTTGTTAATGATTTGTGTATTAATTTTTACTTCCCTATTCATCTCCTATGATAATGAACTTGCACTCTTATGTAATTTATTTTAATCATGTGCAACTTGAAGTCTTTAGATGCAGATTTATCTCCATATTCTCAATCTATTGCTAATTCTATTGCATGTCTTGTCGGTCAATACTATATATATATTATTTGTGAATAACATACATCATAATATATTCTTTTAAATATATCGTGTCAATTCATTCACGATTAAAAAAATGATAGAAATAAACTGAGATCAATTCTTAATACAATACCATCTCAAATGAAGGTAGTCCAAATTTCCTTTAACTATCATCATCATTCTGATCTCGACTCCGTCATATTGGCGAACTTTGGTAAATTAGAGATTTCTCAAAAGGTGCCAAGTGCAAAGTCTTCTTTGTAATATTTTCTCCGGATAAATCGTTAGACACCATTTAATCGAAATAATCATACGTTAATTCATCAAACTAAGAGAATGAGCTTTTGTATTTTTATAAACTTTATCAACGACACAACATATTCAATGAACATGTAAGCTAATTGAAGTAGTTTACCATCGTGCAAAGGGAGACAATTTACCTAGTATTCTATACAGTAAAGGGTCATTTGGTTGGGAACAAGTTATCCAGGATAACTTATTCTGGTATAACTTATCCCATCATGTATATGGGATAACTTATCCCATCACTATGATATAAATGGTGGGATAAGTTATCCCAAACATGGCAACCAAACAAGATAAATTTTGTTTATCCTATCACTATTATTTTTAATCCCTCACACCAAACGAGCCTTAAGAACTAAGAGGTACTCCTTCTGTCCCTAATTACTTGTCCACTTTTGAATTGACACACCTATTAAGAAAATAATTATTGACATAGTGAGTTTACCATTTTACCCCTATTAATTATGAAGTAGATGAATTAAAAACTCAAGATTGTTAAGAAATTCTACATTTTTCAAAGTAATTAATTGAGGGCATATAAGTAAAAAAAATTGTCTTTTCTTGATTTGTCAAAATAGACAAATAATTAAAGACAATAAAAAAAGAAAAAATGGACAAGTAATTAGTAACAAATACTTTTTGTTTAAATACCATCTTCCAATTGTATACCATTAAAAAAAAAGTTGTACCTCTATTCTAGATCTGTAGTAATGTTTTGGCATTGTTCTTTTAGTTTACTTGTTTAGTTTAACATTTTATTAGTGACTATTAAATTTTACAGAGTAAATTAATGTTCCACAATTAATGCTTACCAACCTACAATAATTTGTTATGATCATCAATCAGACATAGTAATATAGTACTATCACCTATTATAGGAATTAGGAAGGTCATTGATCTTTCACAAATATCTGTCTTGTTCTACAAATGGACCAAATACAAAGAAAATCACATTGACACAATGTCTTTTTTCTCCTCTTCTTTTTATTAGGATTTTATAACTTTGAAAAGAATTAAATTATAATTTTAACCATACAAGAATTGGTAAAAAAATAAAAAATAATACCTGGTCTGGTGGACCTTCAAGTGTTGTTTCTTGACTTTTAGCCGACTCAAATGCATATCAATTTTTTACTACTAGTATTTTTTTCTACTTAACTACTTGTTTTTTGATTTGATCTGTTTCACTGCCTTAAATCAAATCTTGATTCTTTGGCATTTTCTCACAACTTCCCATCTACCCCCAGAAAATCAGCTGAATCAAGAACTGATTTATAATGGGAACTTGATTTTCAGTTTTCCAACTCAGATGTTGTCTTCCTTAAACTGGAAAACTTGAAAAAGGAAAGCCCAGAATGAGAGGAAGTTTAGCTGGTGCCCCACTTAGTCCTATTGAACCTAGACAGAGGCTCTCTGTATCCACGTAAGTATCTAGCTATGGTCTCTACTTGTTGAATTTCCATTGATCTTGATTGAAGTTACTGTACTGATTTGCTTACTTCTTGTCTGTGTTTACTTATCTGGGTGTGCTTGTTTTGCTGTTTGAGCATGTGGGTCAAGATTGGTTTTTGGTTTTAGATTTTGGGGAATGGAGTTGAGTACTGAAGTTTCAGTGGAATCAAGTTCTTTTTTTTTTTTTTTTTCTTACTTTCATTTACTTCTGAGCATAATTTGGGGGAAAATGAAGAGGGCGGGTTGGGTTTGGTTGTGCTTTAGTTTATGGATTTTTTGTTTGATAGAATTTTGCATCCAACTGTCACCTAGATCAGAGTTTGGGGCAGTGCGTATAAGTATAAGTTCACTTCTTTTTGGGATGATATTGGTATGTGCAGTTAATTCTTGTGCAATTGGTAGATCTCGAAGCACTGAATGTTGTCGAAGTTTAGTTGTAGAAATTCTGTCTCCCAAATGTGAAATGAAGAGACAAAATGAGTTTGTTGAAAATTGAGATATCTTGAAGAGCTTACTTCTATATAACACTGTTTTTATTATCTCTGCTGCACCTAATTTGTGTCTGATGAGAATCTAGTCATAATAGATCCTACCTTTTAGTTGTTTTGACAGCGGCCTGTGATGTAGTTATGCACTGCTTTTGTTTTGCTTTTCTGCATGACATTGTCAGCTGATTGAGTTATTTTCTTCCATGTATAGTCTCTATTTAGTTGTCTGACTGCTAGTACTTTCTGTTTTATCATTTTCTGTATGCTTGCTGACTTTATGGAAAATTTGGGTGATGAATACCTGCTCATCTGAGAAAAATTTTGAAGTTAGCAGCCTTGTTGAGAGCTTGAATTCAAGGTGAAAATATAAGATGTAGCAATCTAGAAGTGTTTGCATGATGTGCTTTTTCAACTACTTTCTTTTGTTTCCTAGTACCAAAATCCTTTTCCTAATGAGTTTTACCTCACATTAGATGACTTCCAATCAATAATGGTATGTGTTTAGATTAAGAGGAAGAGGATGTAATGGAAGGGTATCCTTTGTAATAAGTTTTTTTTCTTCCATTCTGGCATAAAGTTCTATGAGTAGAAAAAGGACATTTGCCACACTTAACCTTCATAAATCTTTTTATTTGGGATAGTGGGGGATCTTTGAATCCTGCAACAAGTGGTTTCTTCCTCTCAGTTACATAGTTAAGTTTTCTTGATAAAAATAGTGGTTTCTTTCCTCTCTATCTTTACCCATGTCAGGTTCGAAATAGCAACCTTTTAATTGTCAGGTTTACATTCCCCGTGTCCTTTTCTTTACCTCTGCGAAATTAGTATGATGCCCATTTTTCTTTTTACTCTTCTCCTGAAAATAGGAGCAGAGGTTGTGAGTTTGTCATCCTTAAAGGATTAAAAAAATTCAGAAATCATCCAACATGATAGTTCTTTCGTCATGTTTAAGATAATGTTTCCTGCTTTTTAAATGCTAACCTCTGTTCTTTGTTTTCAGTGAGGAAACAAGCAAAAGAAGGTTCTTGAGAAGTAAAGTTTTCAGAGATGGGGAGAGAGCTCTTCATAGTCCCACCAAAAACAGGAATTTTACCTGCAAGTTCCCAACTGTGAAGCTTATATTGGGTGTTATTGCTCTGGTTGCAATTTGGTCACTCTGGCATTCTCCAGCAATTTATAACACGGAATACATATCTAGTTCAGGCTCTCGGTAAGTATAGGATGTTTTCTCTTTGTTAGTATTTCGTTATGTTCAAAGATAATACCATCAAATGAACTTTCTCAAACATTCTTATCTTGGGTGCCTTCTGGGACCTTCAGATAATTATTTATTGATATTGTGTAAGAACTAATTTAGCCATGATTAATTATCAGTTGGACATATTATTTTCTGATATTCTAAATTTTTTTTTTTTTGCTTCAATGGTGAAAATCCTGATGCTAGGGCTGCTTTGATGCACAGAGAGTTAAGTGGTCATTCTTCAGCTGATCAACGTTATACATCACTTTTAGATATTGACTGGGACCAAATTTCCCAAGTTGTTGAGAAACTGGCCGATAGGCATGAGTATCAGGGCGTAGGGATATTAAACTTCAATGACAGTGAAATTGATCAGTTGAAGGAGTTACTACCGGACGCTGAGCATGTAATCTTGAACCTGGATCACGTCCCGAATAATATAACATGGGAAACAATATATCCTGAATGGATAGATGAAGAAGAAGAATTTGAGGTCCCCACTTGTCCTTCTCTGCCCAAAATTCAGTTTCCGGGTAAACCAAGGATTGATCTCATAGTTGTCAAGCTTCCATGCAAGAAGTCTAAGGACTGGTATAGAGATGTAGCTCGTTTTCACTTGCAGCTGGCAGCAGCAAGGCTGGCTGCCAGTAATAAAGGGTATCATCCAATACATGTGCTTCTGGTTACTGAGCATTTCCCAACCCCCAATCTGTTCACCTGTAAAGAGTTAGTTGTACGTGAAGGCAATGCATGGCTATATGAACCTAATCTGAACACTTTAAGAGAGAAGCTCCACCTCCCTGTTGGGTCATGTGAACTTGCAGTTCCTCTCAAGGCTAAAGGTTGGTTCCTGATGGTACTTTTATGTCAGAACACTATAACTCTGATACTGCTTTTTATTTAACAAGTAAAAACTACCAATCTGACCATCCTTTAATTGACCCTTGCAAGACATTGCTGGGTCAAGTTGAGGTAGGTGACATTGTTCCTTTCATATTTCAAAAACTTTAGACTAAAGTTATTTTCCTTCTTTTCTGAAAACATATCATACAGCTGTTTGTCTAGGCTTCTATCCATCTTCCTGTTTTCTTTCATTTTCCTGGCAATTTGAGGGAGTGTGGGAGTGGAATTAGCAGTTGAGCACCGTTTTATTAGTCCACCTAAAATGAAAATAATGAGAGGATTAACCTCCAAGTTCAAGTTAATTTCTCGAGAAATGATAATCAGAATCTAACATCATAAGTTTCTGCAGCAAATTGGCACTCTGGAAATGTAAGAAGAGAAGCCTATGCAACTATTCTCCACTCAGCAAATTTTTATGTATGTGGAGCCATAGCTGCAGCACAGAGTATTCGCTTGGCAGGTTCAACCCGAGATCTTGTGATACTTGTTGATGAGACTATCAGTGACTACCACAGGGGTGGTTTAGAGGCTGCCGGATGGAAGATCCACACGATAAAGAGAATAAGGAATCCTAAAGCTGAACAGGATGCCTACAATGAGTGGAACTATAGCAAATTTCGTCTCTGGCAGCTGACAGATTATGACAAAATCATCTTCATTGATGCGGATTTGTTGATACTGAGAAATATTGATTTTCTCTTTGAGATGCCTGAAATAACTGCAATAGGAAATAATGCAACTCTTTTTAATTCAGGCGTGATGGTCGTTGAACCATCAAATTGCACTTTTCAGCTGTTGATGGATCATATCAATGAGATTGAATCATACAATGGTGGGGATCAGGGGTATTTGAACGAAATATTCACCTGGTGGCATAGGATCCCAAAACACATGAACTTTTTGAAACATTATTGGGAAGGTGATGAGGAGGAGAAGAAGCAAATGAAAACACGTCTTTTTGGTGCTGATCCTCCAGTTCTCTATGTCCTGCACTACTTAGGCCTGAAACCTTGGTTATGCTTCAGGGACTATGATTGCAACTGGAATGTGGGGAAGTTGCAGGAGTTTGCAAGTGATGTGGCACACAGGACGTGGTGGAAGGTCCATGATGCCATGCCAGATAACTTACATAAATATTGTTTGCTTAGGTCTAAACAGAAGGCTGCATTAGAGTGGGATCGAAGAGAAGCTGAGAAAGCTAACTATTCAGATGGTCATTGGAAGATCAAAATAAAGGACCCACGTTTGGAGACTTGTTTTGAAGAATTTTGCTTCTGGGAAAGCATGTTATGGCACTGGGGCGAAACAAACTGGACAGATAATGCCACCTCTTCACCAACACCTCCCCTGGTCAATACTGCTTCACTTTCTTCTTTGTAACTAGGAGGTTCTGTTACTATACCTCGCTAGTCTGTAAGTAATACAGAGTCACAACTTATGTCAACCAATGCCATTAGTATAGATGGTGTTAACACTTACCCCACCCTTGAATATAGTCTGCTCTGCAGCTATGTTGCTTCAATTGTTTACCATCTTGTCTTGTTTCCTATACGACTGTTTTCTCTTGGCCAAATGGGGTGGCTTCAGGAGTTGGCTTTTCTTGACTATCCTATTACTTAAGTTATAAGGGGAGCATTGGAGCAAACAATTAAGTCGTCTCCATATGGATTCGTGCCGTGGAAACACCCATTGATGCTTGTGTCAGGGTAGGCAGCCTACATTAAGCCCCTTGGTTTCTAACCATTTCTCGGACCATGCGTGAATGTGAGATGTTTCGTGCACCTGGTCATCCTTTTTCTTTTTTATTAGTGGTAAAGGTATTGTATTAAAGTTCAGCAAAATGCTGCAAAGAGGAGTCAATGTCTCATTGAGAATCTGTCTGTTTTGAGGCGCACCATATCATTGTTGTAATGAGTGTACAAACAAAGTAAACTTACACTATTTATGAAATTTGTTGATTGTAGAAAGCCCAATTTTTCATCGAAGGAGGTTCGAGTGAATCCCACATATGTAAATGTAACTTCGCCTCTACATGAGGTGGGGTTATCTTGGTGGAATGGGATTTTGGATGAATTTCTTGAGGAATAAGGAAATATGAGAGAGAGTTCCAAGAAGTCATATGGCTGTAGCAAAGTTCTGAAAACTAGAAGTTCTTATTAAAGAGAAATACACTTATCATACTTGACTTGAGACTTTAAGTAACTACAATGTGAATTTATCTTGGCAAGTATTTGTGTTATGTCAAGCATATTTTATCCCCTTTATAATATCGTACAAGTAGTGTATTATCATAATTTTAAGTTACATCATAATTATATTCTCACTAAATAACGTCTTCTCTTCTTTACAATGTGGGAAAAGGACCGATTTAATTCGGCATGGTTCAGTATTCTGAAGTTCAATTTTGGTATGTTGCGGTATGGTAAGTCGGTAATCATAATTTGTTCAACTTCGACTAGTATATATTCATATAATAGAGTGTTATGACTTTGACAATTCAAAAAGGGTCTCAATTGTATCATACAATTACATTATATATGTCGAAAATTTTATTCAAAAGTAAGTACAAGCAACTCATTTTGTTAATCAATTACATTTAAATATATTTCAGTCATAATAGAGTAGTCAAAGTTTTAACTTATAAACATTTAGTTTATATTAATGCTAGGTTGCGTTTTGTTATTAATATTTTAATAATATATATGTTATTTATGCAACTATATACTTTGATAAGGTATTCAATATTTCAATCAAATACCGTATTGAATTTCAAATAAAATTTAAAATGTATATAGCATACAAAATATCATAATACCTAAATTACGGTATCAAAAATTTCGATATGGTATGGTAATTTGGTATATACCATACCATGCCCGCTTCCACCCTTACACAACCTAAATTCCTCAAAAATATCCTTTAATTTCGAGTGTGCAAAGACAGAAACTTGGTATAAAGTTGATTAAGCACATATCTTACTTGGTGGCTCACACGAATTACCACGTATGACACATCTATCTAATTATTCGATTTTATATTTCCTCCGTCCACTTTTATTTGTTATTTTGCACTTTTCGAAAGTTAATTTGACTAATTTTTAAAGTTAAATTAGATTACATTAATTCAATATTTTAAATAAAAAATTTAGATATTCAAAAATTATACGAAAAATATTATAAATTTCAAAAATATATATTTCAATTTTTGCATATATATGATGAAAAAATACATAATAAAATGTTAGCCACTATTTTTATAATTTAACTTTAAAAAAGAAAATTATGACAATTAGAAGTAGACGGAGATAGTACCATCTAAAGTTGGAGGGCATAAACCTTAATTGAAATCTAAGTTATAACTATCATGGCTATGTATAATTATGCCAATAATCTATGTTAGTATATACAAGGCCAGTTTCATGATAGACTTATAGATAACATAATACATAAACGTAATCCTTAATTTAGTTTCAGTGGATACTTATGTCCTCCAATTTTGAGGGTGTACAAGTCATTTAAACTTGTATAAAATTGAATAAGTAGATACACGTGTTCTATATGACATAATATAAGTAGGACGCCACGTAGGACACAAAATTGCCATGTAGGACAAATGTGTTTATTTGTTCAATTTTATATAAATTTAAGTGCATGTGTACACCCAAAGTCAAGAGTCATAATTGTCAGTTAACGCCAAATTAAATGTCATGTTTATGTATCATGCTTTTATGGAAAATGACCAAAATAACCCCAAAGTGACCATCATTCAGATGACACTTACAGCCAGACCCAGTAGTTCGTGTGTGTAGAGAGGCTGCGAAGACTTGTAGGCCCTAGACAAACTTCTTCAAATAATTTTTTTCTTCGACAATTCCCTCACATGCTCTCTTTCACTCTCCACTCTTGAGGGATTTTCTTATAGAAGATTTCAGAATAAGGAAAAAGAGCTCCATTTTTTCGATCTTCATCTTTGTTGTCAAAGGTCAGTACCCTTTTCTCCTCACTCCCTTTTGGTCTTTTCGTGTTTGTAAATTAGGGTTTTTTGTTTTTCTTGAATTGATCTGTTCTGTTGTGTTTTGTATGTTATGGTTAACATGAATAACCGTATTAGGGCAACAGATTTTGTATCTTTCTGTGACTCATTTTTTTGTCTTTTTCTTTGCTTTTAGCTTGTGTGTTTGGGTGATTCGAGCTCGTGTATGTGAATTTAGCTGTTTTAGCTCAAATCTTGTAAAGGGGTTAGCTTTTGTATGTGGGGTTAGCTGTTTTAGTTCAAATCTTGTAAAGGGGTTAGCTTGTGTATGTGGGGTTAGTTGTTTTAGTTCGTAAATCTTGTAAAGGGGTTAGCTTGTGTATGTGGGGTTAGTTGTTTTAGTTCAAATCTTGTAAAGGGGTTAGCTTGTGTATGTGGGGTTAGTTGTTTTAGTTCAAATCTTGTAAAGGGGCTAGCTTTTGTGTGTGTGTGGGGGGGGGGGGTTAGTTGTTTTAGTCCAAATCTTGGAAACGGTTGAGGAAACTTTGATTCCTCATTTTTGATATGCAAGTGAAAGTTTACTTTCTTTTCTATGCATATTGATGCTTGAAGAATGTTAAATTATGCTAGACATTTTAGCAAGTGGGATGACAAATGATATTTAGGGCAAGGGATCTTAATTTTAGGAAATGGGCTAAAATAGTGTAGCGGACATAGATATAGCGGACCCAAACTAGTCTAAGATTGATTTGTGCTTGTTGTTGGTCGAATTTGCCGTGTGGTTGGGACTTGGACAAGTTAATCTGTTGGACAGTATCATGGGGATTCTGCGTATAGACTAGATCTGAATCTTGATTACTGGGATGTGGGTAATTAGCTTTGACAATTGCTCCTAAACTGTTTGCCTGAAGCAATGAACAATTGTTCTTGAGTTGTTTGCCCGAAGCATTAAATTCATTCATTAATATAAGGAGTTCACCACTCTTCTCATATACTTCTAGATTAAGTGTGGCTAGTATTAAAAAGGAGAAAGGAGTATTGATTAAGAACACTATTTTAATACTCTAAGCTATAACATGTCCTTATTGGCGGTACTGCCGTATTGGTGAGTTGTTTCTCTTGCTCAAAGGCTAGTAAAGTTACAAAAGATAGCCTATAGGATACAAGGGGGACATAAAAAAAGTACCATATTTCTAATTGGGGAACATAAAATTAACATCCTTGGGAAGATGGTGGGAAAGAGCTAAGGGCTGGAGGGTAATAATAGAATCTTACTAGGAAAATGGATTTGAAGTTTATCTGAAGAGTAACATTTGAAGTTTCTCTGAAGAGTAACAAGTGTTGTAGAGGAGGATCATGTCGGAGAATTATTGAGATCAATCATGCTGCCTTATAGAGCAACTCTACAAAGGAGCGTAATGAAAGGGTGGGCAGGTTTGACATAGATATCAGATTTAAGTAGCAAAATAAAGCCATAATTTTTTTTTGTCAATAAATAAATTTTATTGATAGAAAAAATTAGTCAAGCACTAAGCTAGTGAGCATTGCAAAGTGAGAGGTCCTCCTGTACCAAAAAGAGATAGGCTTTACTTTGGAAATAAGGCCAGAAATTGTGAACTTTTGAAAATGGTGCAACAATATCCTTTTTTTTTTGTTTGTAAAACTTGTCTCTTTGTCATCAAATATCTTGCCTACGAACAGTAGTACTTAGTCTTGTATGCCAGCAACATAGAGATTAAAATTTATTTGGACCTGAATTTCGAAAGGAATTTGCAGTGCTAGGTGATGGAAGAGCTCAACAAGGTGATAGAATCATTCTACAAGCAAAAAACATCACTTATCGATAATAACAGCCCAAATGAGAAGCACGAGAGATGATCTTTTCTCAATTAAGTCTTTCTATAACGTATTACTTGAAAGAGAATGGAGATTTCCCTTACACTTCAATTGTGTTACCAGAACTTCAAGGAATTCACCTTTCTTCACTTGAAAAATTGCATGGAAAGCCATCTTTACTTCATCAATTAAAAAAAAGCATGGAAAGCCATCCACGCAGCAGAATTTGAGGAGTACGATTTATAAAAGTTGGCGTTTCATATGTAGGACTGCAGGTAGAGAATGTTAATAATTGTTGCTACATGGTTCAAGGCAAACATGTTATGGTGCGTAGTGTGGAAGGTGTTTGAAATTGAATTGGTGATGTCAAGAATAGTTAGAGACATACTACTAGGGTGGATATTTAGAAGGAAGAGGCTGAAAATGAGATTGTTGAAATTAGCTCCTTTGTTTCATGTGGATGATATAAACAAGAACAAACAGAAGAGCATTTGTAGGAGTTGAAAGACCCTTGTAAATAGTTTTAGGTGGGTATTTATTGGTGCATCGGCAAGTTCAGTTCCCTCATGGAATTTGATGGAAGACTTCCAATATAACTTGCGTCTTAAAAGGTTCACTGATATTATTGTTAATCGTCCTTAATTAGGCAAGGCTTAAGTGATATTATCAGATGTTTGCGCTTCACTTATGCACATTTGGATGGTTAAATTGATTCTGCTTCTTTCGACGTGATGCCATGGTTGTTCACCATCAGAAGTAGCAGTAGCAGACTAGCTGTAGCATGCTGTATAGAGTCAAAGCTAGTAGAAGTTGGAGACTTGGGGATAACAAAAGAGTTAGGAGAGAAGAATAGGAGTATAAGAAGAAGGGGCCATTATTCAACACCAGAGAATTGGTCAAAAGAAATTTGGGTACGATTTTATTACCAAGAATAACTTGGGAATATCTTCACTGTATGCATCGGAGATTATTGAAAGCAAAATTATTAGACCTGTCATGACTTTTTCTTTTTGAGAATTAAGAAGGAAGACCTGTCATGACTTGATTCATCAAGTGCAATAATTGACCTAAATAAAGTTTATTTTCAGCTGCTACTGAAAAGCGAAATGCGCCCATTAATTATTTAAGCATATCCATTGAATGATGCAAGGTTCAATTGAAGTTCTTTAGTCAAATTGTCTTCGTACATGAGTGCTGGAATCACATTTTTATATTTAGGCTCGCAAAATGGTTGCATCTTCTATGGCCGTGCATTAGCTGGCAACGTCAGATGTACATTTTAAGTAATGTCCTTAGGATGCAAGATAACCTCTCACCAGTGTTCCATTCAGCTGCATATGGTAGTCTAGCCACTAAGTTGTCTTGTTGCCCTTACTAGTAGTCGTAGGACTCCTCTTGTAGTTTCTCGCTCTTCGATTTCTGTGACTATCTACTATGTTGTGTAGTTTGTTTGTAGTATTATTTTGTTATGGTACTGTTATGTTACTATGTTACTATCTGTTATTTTTTGTTACTATCTATTGTCCATACTCCATTGTACTTCCATTATGTGTTTTCCTAGACTCTCTTTGCCTTGAGACGGAGATCTATCAAAAACAACCTCTCGACATCACTTCTGAGGTAGAGATAAGGTCTGCGTACGCACTACCTTCCCTCTGGGACTTCACTAGGTTTGTTGTTGTTGTTAAGTTGTTTGTGACGAGCAGTGGTGTGAAGTCTGTCAACAAAATTTAGAGGATTGACAACTCCATTGATGCCTCATCCTGCTCAAAATACTTGCTGCTTCCATTTTGTAAATGGCCATACATCGTTCAATTCATAGAAAATTGGAAATTTTTGTGTCTGGTTCAGAACTTGTAGAAGAACCTAGTGAAGCTGGACTATTGGTTTGTACTAATGGTTTGATGCGAATTAAGTTTCCGAGTCTCTGGAAGCATAACCACAGTGAATTTAGTTAGGATAAAGAACCTTTCCAGCAGTCAGAAGTGCCTGACTATAATGATTTGGAGATATGAATAGAGTTGTTATCTTTAAGTGCTATAACATGAATATTTGTTCTGGCTCTTATTCTATCAATGGCGGTAGTTGCTACTTTTGTTTGTTCTATTCTTGGATCACAAGTTTGTGTAGCTAATTTTGTTGGATATTCTTTCTTCTCTTGAAGGTATTGGGAATTGGTGTTGCTGTCCCTAATTGTGTCTCTCTTGTCTTTTCGATCTTCGGGAAACATTTATTATCTTACTTTCTTATATCAATCGAATAAAAGAAATGTAGGTACTTTATTTTGGCCCTTGTATTTGTATGTATAGCAAGTATTCTATTGCTGCTGTCTCTAGAGCTTGGGTCTAGTGGTAAGAGTGCAACATGTGACATTTTAGGGGCACCTCAGGGGTTTGAAGTCTTGCTGCAGGAAAACACCTGATAGTTAAGTGGAGAGGAGTAGAGGGGCAAGCTCATTATCCACCAAATATCAAACTGTTTGTCATTAGCTCTCGGGTTTTTTCTTGGTTATAGAAAAATTATTGCATAGCTACCAATAGGAAATAATACTAATATTGTATTTCTGAATCCAAGCTTAAAAATCATGTTGTTTTGTTGAAACACTTCTTTTTGGAGAAAGGTAACTTGAGTATTAAAGAAAATTAATACTTCTAGCAACTAGACTCAAAAATCAATATGATCTACTTACTCTTGAGTGCAATTTCTGATTCTTAGCATAGACTTGTCTTGGTTGAGAGATCAATCAAGAGGTCGCTATTGCATCAGACTGACTGTGTCGTTCCATTAGTCTCTCTCTACATGTTTGTTTTTCCCAATAAATCAATCAACTGATTAATACCAACTTTAGAGGATATATCAGTTGTATGAATCCTCTATATTAATCACGTTCTATTAGGGGCCATTTGATTGTAGCACTCAATAATCGATATAAAAAATAAACTAGAGGATCTGTACATTGACACTTGTAACACCAGCATAAAGATCTCTAACCAAAGTAAAAGCACCTGACAAACATTAAATCCAATGTATGTGTAACAACATGTTAATTTTGACTAATTGATATTGCCTTCATGTAACATTTTTCTTCTTCTTTTTCTATTGTTTTTAGAGGGAGATTATAGCTCTTACGAGACATTTTCTTTTTGTGATTTTAAGTTTGCATTGTCCCCTTTAGCACATATATTACCACACCTATTGACAAGTGTATTTGGAAGTTTACATTCACTTGACAAACTGTTTCATGGGATCTTCTCTCGCTTTCTCATCTATGTTTGCTACTTGCATATCCATCTTGAGTTTCATATTTCTACAACACATTCTGGATATTTGTTTTGGGTTTAGTGGTCAAACATTCACTCTTCTCCGGAACTTATATTTTATTTTGTTGTTTTTCCATTTTTTGGATTGCGATAATCAATTTTCTATGGAAGTAATCCAGAAAGGGCACATGATAGTTATTTGTTACTGCTTTGAGGCTGCTTGATTCACTGAAATAGTAAAATCATGTCTATACTTTTCAGGTCTTCAAATATGCTTCATGAAAGAACTTAAATATTGCTGATATTTGCAATCAAGGGCCACTATGGGTGAAAATGCAAAAAGGCGAAAGTCTTTGTGGGATGCTGAAGAAGAGAGTCCAAATAGTCCGAAATATGAGGAATGGGGACCTCCAAAAGCCGACAATTCATGGCAGTCCAAAAGTAGATCTGGTTGGTCGTCTGGGGACAATGTTACGGGACCTGAAGATTTGAGGAAGGAAAACTATCATTACAAGAGCATGTCTCCAGCTTTTGAAAGGCGGGGAAGGCGAAGCAATAGCCACTCTCCAGATAATGGTCGGGCCCAGTCTCGCAGGTCTGTTTACAATATTTAGTTTAATGATGCATCGTACTCATGATTATCAAAAGATATTGATCCCTTATTTGTAAAACCTATTAGCTCTCAAGTAAGGTTGTTACTTGGGTTTGAGTTTTTGATGCATTTCATGTATCACAATTTGCAAAGAAAGAACTCTGGCTGGTGGGACGGCACTAGTTCACCTTTGATATTTTAGTTTTACTTGCTCCAAAGTGTGTACATGTTTATTTGATTTTCCATCATTCTTTTGGTGCTCTCTCCCTTTTGCCTGATCTTCCCTTTGGGTTGAGGGGAAGGGGAAGGGGGAATTGGGCTAGAAGACATGGTTGATCATTCTTTTACTGATATATTGTGGTTTGTTCGTTTTTCATTTGATAGATACCCCGGTAGAGCCAGGAGCAGGAGCTGGGGAAGGGGAGAAGGTAGGAGCAGGAGTCGCAGCAGGGGACGGGACAGGTTTAGGACCAGGAGCAGAAGCAGGAGCAGGAGCAGGAGCAGGAGCCGGGACAGGGGTAGTATGAGAGTTCAGAATAGGAGTCGTAGTCCTCCTCACAGTTCTAAACGTGATCCATATGCATCAGGTGATAGAAGAACTGGCCTTCATATATCTTCCCAGGTATGCCGAAATTTTGCAGCGGGGAATTGTAGGAGAGGCAGTGATTGCAGGTTCGTTCATCCAGATGCTGCCAGTCATAGGGATGGAGGTCATTCAGAGGACAACTTATCAGAAAGATTGGGCAGTCGACCTGAGCGTGGGCATATCTCAAGGTATAATGATAGTGAAGGTCCTGGGTACCAATCAAGGGACAGGCTTCCTGACATGCATCATTTGGAGGATGAGCTGCACAGAAACCGGAGTAGAGGTACAACTATTTGCAGGAATTTTGTGAAAGGCAACTGTCGCTGGGGTGCATCATGCAGATTTTCTCATGATGGGGCCTCAGGTGATAGCTATGACAAAGGCACTCGGAGTACATCCCTTGATCATGGTCAGGACAATCAAGCAACCAGAACTGGAAAATCACTTTGTGAGTACTTTGCAGCGGGGAAGTGCTACAAGGATAATTGCAAATTCTCTCATGATGCCACATCAAGAAATCATGAAATTAGGCCCTCAGATGACATTGGTGGCCATAGGTTTGATGACAAGAATAACTGGTTAGATGGTCCAAAGTGGGATAATGAAGCAAGGCCCTCAGACCTTGTAAAGGCTAGTGGGTGGGATGAAAGTGTTGTGAGAAAAGATGCTGCTGTCACAGTTCTTACGGATAGGACCAATGAAAGATCCGGCCATAATTTCGAAAATGAGAACAGAGCCTGGGGAACAGAAGCACAATTTATGAATTCTGACACAGAGAGAGGTGTTTCCCCTCACAGGGGCAGTGCTGGTCATGTTAATGCTTTGAACATTTCAGAATCTTCTGTTACACAAAACTTTGCAAATGCTCAAGATGTTCATTTCACTTCCCAAGCTTCTGATCTAAATATGGAGAGAGCTTCAGCACATGTCCTTGGACATAATTCAAATCAAGGAGCTCCAGGCATCATTCTATCTGCCACTGCCACTCAGCCTTATGGATCTACTGGATCTTTTGTACAGCCACACGGACTGACAGAAGATAGCATTGCCAGAACACTTGGCTCTAATGCAGTAAATGAATTTATGAATCCTAGAGATAGTGTTCATCACGTCCGTTTACCTGGGCAGAGCTTCAGTGAAACAGGTTTTGGTATGAGCTCTGAACATTCTGCAGTTCTGAATGGAACACACCAAGAACAGAATGTGTTCTTACCTATCCCATCAGCTGGCCACAATAAGAGAGAAGAACCTGGCACACCAGAGATGCTGGAGTTCAAAGTCCCACAAAATCTTTCCGGTACTGTTACTGGTGAGCAAGTACATCAAATGGAAACCTCTCCAGCATCTATGATAAAGAAATTTGAGGAAGGACTGAGAGAAGCCCAACTACAAAGTGTCTTAAATCCTTCTGGTCCTTCTGGAATGCTACCTTCAAATCCCATTTCTTCACTTGTTCATGCTCTATATGGTCAGACCAATCCTGAGATGAGCGTTCCAGATAACTACCATCCCCAAGATGGCTTAGAGCTGAATACATCTGGCAACCTTAAGTTGCCCCCTGACAATTCGTTCAATTTGGATAGAGATAGTAATAAGGTTCCCATGGACCAAATGAATCAAATATCTACTGTTGACCCTGAACTTGGAAATAATGATCAAATTGATGAAGTGAAGCAGCAGGAGAATAAATTATTTGAAGTTGATAGAAAGGATAAATTAGCTCCCGAGGAGTCCAAGGATGTGCAAGAAAATGATCATCCAGGTGCTATGAATCTGCATGGAAGGGTTGAGGAGGGAAGCGGTAACAAAGATGAAAAGATGATGCGATTATTCAAAAATGCTCTGATAGAGTTTGTTAAAGAGATCCTAAAACCCATCTGGAAAGAAGGTAAGATGAGCAGAGAAGTTCATAAAACAGTTGTTAAGAAAGTGGTTGATAAGGTGACCGGTGCAATTCAAGGAGAACAAGTCCCTAAGACGCAAGAGAAGATAGAGCAATATCTGTCCTATTCAAAGCCTAAAATTACCAAACTTGTACAGGTGAGTTGCCGATTACACTGTTCATTCCTCCAGAAAAGGAAGTTTTATTAGACCTTCCTATCTGTACTACCAGATTCTACTTTATCTCACATTGAGCTTAAAATGTTGTTTTTTGTAAATATGATTTGTCATTGTGCACAAATGAACATCTATGTTACCCATAGGATGTGTATGTTTCTGTCTTTCTCCTGCTTCTGCTCTAGCCGAGGAGAGTGGGGGGAAGGGTGTGCATATGCAGTACTGAAGTTGCCACATAGCATTGAACTCTGTGCATAAGGGGACAGGTGTCCATAATGTGTTTATTGATTTTTGATTGTACGTCTGGAGGTGTGGTATCAATAGACATTTTGCAAGGCTTGTTCATCCTTTATTTTTTTTGAGATGTTGATTACATGTTAACTTTCACTTATTATTCTCTTGGCAGGCATATGTGGAGCGACTTCTGAAGAATGAAGCTTGAGATGCCGTACTCCCCTTCTCTTCTGGACAAATCAAATTCAATAAGGACTTGATTTTCCAACATGTACTGGAAGGTTTATCTATGTTAGATATCTTTGTTTGCTGAAATCACATGTCCTCATAGTTTTCACTAGTGTGATAGATTTGGTTTAGCAAGCCGTTTTCTGTTATTCCAACCATTTATTTTCCGATTTACCCATGTTTGAGCATTATATGTAATTTGCCTTCCCTTCTTACAGATTCAATCACATGGTAGTTTCCTTTCTTAGTTGTGCTGATTTCTCGGTCAACCTGCTTATTAGCTTGTCTGTTTTCTTGTTGAGTCGATTGTAGTTTTAGCTTCTTTATGATTTTATTAATGAGTACCTTGTTTGTCTGATACAATATTCTGGTCAGTCTTTTCCTAGTTGGAGTTTTCAGTTCATTTTCTTTCCCTACTTTATAAATTACTTGAAAAAAAGAAAATTATCAGACTTGAATTTGCCCCATCTAGTGAAATTCATCTTGTAATTTTATGTATTGATTGTTGATGCTGTGACCAGGGACTTTGATCCCTCTCTTTCAGTACTGAGCTTGAAGTAGCCATCAGGTCTGTGGGTCAGCGTCAAAGGTACTGCAACGTGGGATGTGTGGTAGACACGTCACGAGTTTGATTCTTGTTGTAAACCAAGTCTGTTGTTTAAGTGGAGAAGGATGTCATGAGTTTAAATCTTGTTGTAAACCAAGTCTGATCTTTAAGTGGAGAAGGATAACGGACTGGCCACAAAAAAAGAGTTACATTAATTAACCTTGATATATGACATAACTGTTCAAAAGATTTTGTAGCAGTACTAACAGTCCTTTTTTTAACATGAGGCAGGTCTCTACCGCAGCGTAGCAACATCAAAAATCCCTCCTTTCCTCATCAGAGATGGATTTAAGATGTCTTTGCGTATTCAACTAAAGTTGTTACTTTTAGCTCGAATTATGTATATATATTATAAAAATTTATATGCATAATAAGATCACACCAATGGTAAACCAACCAACTCATGATCCTGCATTTTTGTCCCAACTCTACTCAAATTTCATGCCCAAAAATGGTCAAAGAAGAAGAAAAAAGGTGTCCTCCAGAAGCATGCAAATTGCAATGAACATAATGTAAGAAAGCATTACTGTAGTGGGCACTGCGCATGGTGTAAAATAGTACTAGGTGGACCAGCTGGTAAATCGTATGATCATCCACACACGTGAAAGGCAACTTGTCTAAAGGTCGGATACAACGACAATCTCTTAAATCTTAAAACTTGTTAAGTGGACGTTTGACTATGTTTCGTTGTAAAATTTTTTAAAAAAGTACTTTTTGACCTTTTGTTTTTAAAGTGAAAAATTTGTTTGACCAGAAATACAAATTGAAGTGATTTTTGACCTTTTATGAGTAATTTGAAGTGAAAAAGGTGAAAACACTTTTTTGTTCTTCGAATTCTTGATAATTTTGGAGTTGAATTTCAGAATTTTATGGCCAAACATGTTTTTCGGAGTTCAACTCTGGAAAAAAGTGAAAAAATTTCATGGTTAAACGCCTCTAGTTGAGCACCTAAACACATGATAAAACATTCCTTTTAGATATTCATGACTCAAAATTTTAAATAGTTTATGCACATATTCTTAAAATCTCATTCTATAGATTAATTAACCACATAAAACACCACTCACACGATAAAATTGACAAAAAATCCACATTATCCTCTATTTTTCTTTGACAAAATTTAGTGCTATGCACCACGCGATTGAATTGAATGTCCACTTTTTAATAGTGACCTCTTCTAATACTTTTATGGAGATTTTATTTTTTAGTTGTGATTTAATTTTTAGGGACCGCCACGAATAAATTTCAATCATAATACTAGTTTGATCGACTCTAAAACGTTAGGAGCCTAAATAACTTGATTTTAATCCGATGAACTATTTGTATCAATGGATTAGTTCAATTCAAAATTTGAGATGATAGGGATAATCAAAAAAGGATTATGATAATTTTGCCGATATAAGACTTTTCGATATAAATTCAGATTTAATTGAATCCTAATATAAATACAGAACATCGAACTGAACAAATTAAACCTGTGGTAACCTGTTATGCTAAATGGTAAATATTATCTTGCCTTAATGTCCATTATCATAATAATAAGCTTTTGAAAAGTGGTCCTAATTGAAAACACCTTTGTTTTTTTCCTTGAGTGCATGAATGCTCTTAGCAAGCTGGCTTTTTCATTTTTTTGGATTAAATTAGGTAAAATTATATTTATATGTATTTAATCTAGACAAATACAATAAGCGCAGAGGGTGGAAAATTAAAAAGAATTACTGTAGGATATAACTTGTTTTCCTTACTTTTAATATGAGAGTTTATTTTTCTGATTTTTAAAGGACTCGTTTTTTAAAAAAAATTAATATTTTCTAAAATAATTTGACCAACGTAATTAACGTTGTAGTTGTTGGTAGCTTAATCAGATCGAGAACACAAAATTTATTATTTATGGATTTTGGGAATCATTAATTAAGAACTTATGTAATTATGCTTTTAGATTCTTTACCATATACTTATCATTTTAAAAGATGCACGCAAATGATAAATTAAATTTTGAGTCCTTTTTCTTGTGCTTTTAAGGCTTGATACATTGTCGGTCTCTTAAATGTATCAAATTTTTTATCTAAACATTAGAAGTAAGTCTTGTTTGAACACCTTAACTCCTAATAAAGTATTTTAATTGGACGCTTCTGATTCAATATTTTATATTTTTCTTTTTTTATGAAAGATATAATTATATGCGGTTCATCTTTACTAAAACATAAGTTAAAACCTTCCACGTCATTATCATGGCAAGGGTTGATATTTGATAAAATACAAATTATACGAAATGCAGTTTATAAGTGTGAAATGTGACGTTCACAAGTGATGGCTAGTTTAAGGATTATAAATAACATGGCCGCGCTTCGTGTGGTATGAAAAAATATTAGATTCATGATTTTTTAAAATAATATTTTAGTTTCGATCTTGAAATAAATTAAATACTAAATTCTAACTCATTTTGATACGGTTTTATAATATACACTTTAAGTAATAAAAATAAAATAAATGCTTATGACATGTCATTTTCTGATGCAAAAGCAATTGCTAGTGATCTTGCTGAAGAAAAATATACTACAAAAAAAAGTTTTTTTTTTAAAACACGATTATTAGCCTCGGAACCTCTCCGTTAGACAAACTATTTGAAATAAAAGAAAAATATTAAGATCATATACTTAAGAATTTTTTAACAATATTTTCAATTATATATTATGAAGAAAAGTCATCAAACTGCAATTAATCAACAACATATGCATGCGTAGAAAAAGCAAAGTCAATATTAGTGACAAACAATTATTAATGTAAAAATTCCATATTCATTCTTCTCTTTCCAAATTTCTTCTAAATGACTCTTAGAAGAATTATTAAAATTCAGATGACTTGAAGTTTTAATACCATATTTTTAGAAACCACGTTATTGAACTAAAAAAGGCAATAATATGACCAAGAATATATATATATATATATATATATATATATATATATATATATATATATATATATATATTACCTTTCTCCTAAATTCACCGCCTATAAATGATTAGCAACGTAAACTTTTCTTGCCAATTTTCAATTCAAATGACAATATTTGATTAATTGATTTCATTGCTTTTGCATACCTAATTTATCATAGCATGAATCATTATAATAAATAAATGTTTCCGCAAAGTAGAAAGAAAGCAAAATAGTAAGAATAAAGCATATTCAAGAATCTTAATGATATAATACTTAATTCGGAACTTAGAAAGAATTAATTTTAATTTGATAACGGTTAGTTGTAGAAGAAACCGATAAGACTTCTTCAATTTTTTTGGAAATGCACCTCTTAGATTTTTCTTGTTCTGGCTAATTAGTAAAGTTGTAAGTGTAAAATAAAAGATAAATAAAAAGCTAAATTGAAAAGGACTCAAGTCATTATGTGTGTTATTTAAATCTTACCACGAAGGATTTGTACATGAACTTTTAAATTTTTTATGTTAAAGATAAAAAAAAAATCCTACAGAAATAAATAATTAAGGAAATATCCCAATCTTTTGAAATTAGCTTATCAATTAAGAAATTAAAATTTAAATAAAAATGATATTAAAAGAGAAGTAAACATAAATTATAAACAAACATGAGATCGAGGAGAATCGTGCATGAGCTATAATCATTAACTAAAGCTACTAAAATCTCAAGGAAAAATGGATTACTCCATCACTAACCAAAATGTTTTTGTACTTGTCCCTAAAATCGACATTAATAAAAGAAGTAGAACAATGCATATTATGATAATCCATAACCTAATATAATATGAATTAGAAAAAAAATAATATTCTACACATTAATATAAAAATAGTCCGAGAAGAAATTTAACTCATCAATTGAGAAATCAAAATTTAAATAAATAACAACATTATAATAGAAATAAACACAAGAATAAAGCAATATGACAACATGCCAAAATACAATTATACAAATATAAGATTTCAAATAATAAAGCAATATGACAACATGCCAAAATACAATTATACAAATATAAGATTTCAAATAAATTCAAGAATTTATAAAAGAGCAAACCAGTTGAAAAAATAGTCATCTAAAATGATACTGAAGAAAGTAGGATACAAAATATCATTATTAAAATCTTATATAATATTATTATTTTCAAACAAAAACAAATAAAATAAAATGGTACCTAAAAATTGCCTAAACAATCTCATCAAAAGGAAGCAATGGTGAACAAAAAATATGTCTCCATTAGTTAGAGATTTATAGGAATTATGAAAGGAGACAATAAATTCACCTCTGCAATTGATTTTAAGATAGGAAAAACGATTAATGTCATAACTCATAAATGAGTATAAATAATAATTAAAAGAGAAGATGAAAAGTTGAAGAATTTGTATAAGAAGATTTAATGAATAGGCATGATCTTAGACGTGGGGGAGAGGGAGGGTTGAATGTTTTACTAATCAATTTAATATAATTTAATTTAATTACAACAATTATAGATAAAGAATAAAACACTAATCAAATTATTTAGACATTTAAAATTTGAAGAAAAAAGATTAATATAAATGGATGCATAGAGAGGGCCACATCACCTTCTCTATGTTCCTCCTTTATATATATATATAGATTAAATTGGATATCTATAACAGTTGGAGATCCATATTTTCTTTTATATTTAATTATTTAAAAGTAATTCCCCCACTCTAAAAAAGAAAGAAAAAAGATTCAAAAAATATAAAGACTCGTAATACAAAGTCAAAGGAAGTTCAATATATATATAAATAATTTAACTTATTGATAGAAGAAGGATCAATATTTGAAATTTATAGACTTTGATCTTACTATTAAACTTATAAACTTTTGACTTCGCTTCTATATTTATATAATATAATTTTTCGAACAAAGAATATTAATTGACTCGTCATTGACAAAGAAGGCTCTACCACTTGTCCAAGTACTAATAAATTCTTTTCAAGTTCAAACTTCTATACAAATATATAAAATTATTTAGTTTAATTACTTTATGGAATCGTTTGGTGTGAGGGATACAAATAAATAATTTTGAGATAAAAAATAATCAAGACACAAAATCTTGATAGTTTGTTTAGTTGTAAAATTTGGGATAACGTATTCCTATCATTTATACCATAATTAATGATGAGATAATTAATTATAAAATAACTTATTCCTAACTAAACGATATTATCAATTCTAAGAGTAGTCTTAATCAAGCTCATGCCATGTCTATATGTTTTTGTACTTACATGATCCAGCTTGCAATTGCAAATACTTTATACTTGCAAGGCACAATAATCTATATATATCATTTGGAATTGAGTGATAATTTTAATTTCCATATAGCTGCCAAATAATAATTATTATATTTTATGTGTTCAAAAGTTCGATTTCACAAGGTTATTTTTTTATTCTACTCTTGTAAAGCAGTGTTCACAACTAGGTAAAGGTCATGTGAAGCTTCTAATTTTGTCTTCTTTTATATTGCAAGTATGGAGGAGTGAGTCACGCAATAAGAGTTTTCAATGAAAAATATTTTTATCAAATTAATTCATTGCAAAAAACATAAAATAGAAAACAGATTTTCATTGAAATAGATATTTTTTTCTTTTCTTCCTGATTGCTATCAAAATATCTATAAAAATAATTGTTAGAATCTTTTTCGAGTAGCGAGTTGATTTCATAAGGAATAAACCAAATAATCAATTAATAAACCAAAAAAGATATCTCTTTTATTTCCCTTTAATTCAAACTTGAGCCGTGGGGAAATAATTAGCTTCACTTTTTATTACCTGGATTTGAATTATTTAACTCAGTAGCATACACTATTGGTTAAAAAAACACCTTTTCTTCAACTTTTTTTTATACAAAGTGGATAAAATCATTTTTTAAAATCAAAAATCAAAAAGTTATACAGATGTTGCCCCTACTCTATCAGTATATCGGCATTAAATAAAATTAATGTCAGATTATCATTGTTTGGCGAAGAATTGTCTTGTGACCCCTACGATTAATTAAATGAAGCTATAATTGTAATTCCTTAATAGCTTGTCCTATTTATTGGTTTGGAGCATATCTCGATTCATACTCAAAATCTGACAAGTAATATTTATTTGTGGGAGAAAAATGATAAATATATCTTTGAACTATTATAAATGGTATGTTAATACTTTTTGTTATATTTTGAGGTTCATAACTTTACCGTCTATTTTTTGGGTTGTATATACCCTTATAGCAACAGAGGGACACATATCATTATCTAAACGGTCTATCCGAAATCAATGTAATCCCTTCGTCCCATTTTATGTGAGGTTGTTTGATTTGGAATGAAGTTTAAAAAAGAAATGAAGACTTTTAAAACTTGTGGTCTAAAATGAATGATAGAAATTTGTATGACTATAAATCATTTCATTAAGGATAAAATAGACACTTAAAAGTTAAATTGTTACTTAATATAGAACGGTGTCATTCTTTTTGGGAGGAGCCCCATGGCCTAAATAACTTACTAATAATTTTATATCAGATATCTCTAGATACATATATTTTTGCTACCAAATACACTATAGGAAAAGAGACGACCAAGAGAAAGAGAGAGGCAAGCGAGATAGGAGGAAGGTGAGCCAAATTCCTAAATATATGCGAATCACACTATATACATGTATTGAGAGAGGAGAGTGATGAGCTAGATAGGAGAGATGCGCGGAAGAGAGTCAAATACGTGTCAATCTATTTGGATACAATATATTTAGAACAAGTTTTTAATTTTAACTCATGTATCTAGACGTATTTGAACTCAATATATATATATCTACAATCCAAAATCTAATAAAATTCATAATATTACAAACTAACGTCAATCTTACTAATTAACTCGTAAACAAGTTATTTTCCTATTTTCATCAATCCAATTCTGAAAGCAAAGTAACAAACAAAACAAAATATCCTATTGACTAGATTAATAAGCTGTCAAATAGATCTGAACTACCCAAAATTCACAACTCTATGTATACCCCATATTTTGACGTGGGGGTGGGGTAAATACTCACCCACTGGTCTGCAAGTCTGCAACTTCATAACGTCTATTTCTTCTTCTTCTTCTTCTTCTCTCAATAAAGAAAAGAAAATGCCAGCAATGCTGCCACAGGCTTTTTAACCTCATCATAATACCACCGCACTACTCACCAACCCCAAGAGCCAAAAACCTGCAAACTCTCATTCTATCCTACTTCTTACCTATTTAGTTTTCTTGTTATTATTATCTATATATAGCAAATTGCTTTCTGTTTAAAAGTATCCGGAATTCACGTGCTTTTCTTACCCGCTTTTCCTTTTTCTGTTATAAAGATTTGATTTTTTTGATAAGAGAGCATGTGAATGAGCTTAATTTGAAGTGTTTTAGAGAAAAAGAGGGTAAAGATTGAATCTTTATGAGGTTTAGTGAGATGGGTGTGTGGTGGTTTTGTGGATTGGTCATTTTGGGTTTGGTAATTGGAGGAAAAGGGTATCCAGAGGAGGATTTAGTGAAGGCATTGCCTGGACAACCTAAGGTTGGTTTTAGGCAATATGCAGGGTATGTAGATGTGGATGTGAAAGCTGGGAGGAGTTTGTTTTACTACTTTGTTGAAGCTGAGGTGAAACCTGATGAGAAACCACTAACTCTTTGGCTCAATGGAGGTGTGTGTTTTTTAACTTTTGTTGATCCATTTTAAATAAATGTGACTACGAATTTTATGTGTACTTTTCATGTAGTTTTTTGGTAGTACTATTTGCTTGGGGTTTGAGCTTTTTTTTTTTTTGTTTGTTGTGTGTTGGTTTTCTTTTTTTAGGCTTTATGTATTCTTTTGATGTTTGGAGAAAAGGAAACAGCTTGCTTGGACCAAGTGTCACAAGCTCACAAGAGATTAAATTTGATATAGTGAGTTGGAGCTTAAAACTGTAGTTGAATTGAACCAATCTAGAGCTTCAAAAATTAGAGTGAACTTATAATTGAGTGAAAGTTTACATCTTTAATGAGTGCTGCCATTAAACTAAAAAATTACATAGTCGGTGTAATTTCACAAGTGGGGTCTAGGAGCGTGATGTGTATGCAGCCTTACCCCTCCGATAGACCGTCGGCTCAACTGAACCATATAGAAAATAATGGAGAAAAAGAACAGTGGCAGAGTCAAGAACACTATAATGTCAAAGAGTAGTAAGCCTGATATTAAACTAGTGATAAATAAATTGCAGAAATGTACTTTTTCCTGTACTTTTATTTAATTAAAATGCTATGAATTTGGTGAATTATTTCAAGGCAAGAGTCAAGAACACTAAAATGTCTCATGTTTGGTTTCAGGGCCAGGTTGCTCATCAATTGGTGGAGGTGCTTTTACAGAGTTGGGACCATTCTTTCCCATAGGTGACGGTAGAGGTCTTCGAAGAAATTCAAAATCATGGAATAAAGGTATGCTAAGCAGGGTAGGGAGTAGCTGTTTATAACATGTTTAGAACAATATCGAGCAATGAGAATTAACTTACCACTTCATGTCTTTGTCTTCTGTAGCATCAAATCTCCTCTTTGTTGAATCTCCAGCTGGAGTAGGATGGTCGTACTCAAATACAAGTTCAGACTATACCACTGGTGATGCAAAAACTGGTAAAACAAAGAAGCAAAGATGCTGTGATCAAGCATTAGCTGTATTTGAATATCAAATTTAAGAATTTAATCCTACCTAATGGCAGCTGTTTTTCCTTGTTTCTACTGGCAGCAATGGATATGCATATGTTCATGATGGAATGGGTGAAGAAATTCCCAGCATTCAAATCAAGGGATCTATATCTCACAGGAGAGAGTTATGCAGGTCAGAGACATTTAAGATGTGCAATAATGTTATGAGAATGTTCAAAACAATTCAAGAAAAAATGCTTGAACAACAAATTTTTTCAAATAGAAAATTTTGGTGACTTGGTACTTTGAACTTCTTATTATCTTGATAAAAGTACTTCTCTTATTGATCTTCTTTTCAATTTTTGTTCTAAAAATTGGAAGAGAGAACCAAGAAATTGTCCCACACTCTCCTCTGTATAGTGGAGAGTCCTATAGACTCAAAACTTGTTTAGACCTTTTAAAACTCAAACTTATCTTCTATTCTGATTTTGAACTATCAAAGTTATGAAGATTGCATAGTTTTGTAATTGCTGTTGAAGCTTGAAGAGAGCTGTAGGAAAACTATGAAAAACCAAAAACATGTTGCTTTAGGTTACCATCTTATTATTATTTTCATTTAGCTCGTCCTTCTTCAACTGGTCCCTCTGCCTAGTGGTTTATAAGGAGTGCTTTGACGATTAGACTTGTCGGGAAAGGGGATTTAGTCCTAGGCCTGTTCTTAAGCAGGGTGGTGATCTACAGTTTGCCTGTCATGAAATGAAATTTGTGATTTTGTTCTGCTCTCTCTCTTCTTGCTGATAATATCCCCTGGGCTGGCATTGTTTTACCTTTTCTTGTTCAGGGCATTACATTCCACAGTTAGCTGCTGCTCTTCTAGACCACAATGAACACTCAAAGGAATACAAGTTCAACATTAAAGGAGTTGCAGTAAGCAAACCTTTTACCCCTCTTATGCATACCTTTATTAATCTCTTTATCTTCATACTTATCTGAAGCAATTTTTCTGTGTATGCTCGTTAAACATTTTCATTTTCATTTTCTTTGTCAGATTGGGAATCCGCTTCTGAGACTTGATCGTGATGTTCCTGCAACCTATGAATTCTTTTGGTCTCATGGGATGATTTCTGATGAAATAGGCCTAACAATTATGAATCAGTGTGACTTTGATGATTATACCTTTGGCAGTCCACACAATGTTTCACAAGCATGCAATAATGCCATATCTGAAGCAAATACCATTGTTGGTGAATATATAAATAACTATGATGTAATCCTTGATGTGTGCTATCCATCTATAGTGGAACAAGAGCTGCGATTAAAGAAAATGGTATCTGGTTCCCTTCATTCACTCAACTTCTTTATCTCTGTGTTTCTACTAGAACTTAATAGTGCTTTTCCCTTTGTAGGCTACTAAAATTAGTGTAGGTGTTGATGTGTGCATGAGCTATGAAAGGCGCTTTTATTTTAACCTTCCGGAGGTTCAGAAAGCCCTTCATGCAAATAGGACGAATTTGCCTTATAGCTGGTCGATGTGCAGCAAGTAAGTCTGTAAAATATCAAGTCCACAATATTGAACCATAAACAGACACACAATAACAACAGATTACATCTTTGATGTTAGCCATTTCACTAGCAATTTAGAGCCTTCGACTTCTAAACCTACTATGTCAAAGCCCATAAATTTAATGAACCATTATAATGTATTTGTAGATTATAACTAATGGATTATTACTTCAATTGCAGTATTCTGAAGTACAGTGACACAGATGGAAACATCAATATTCTTCCATTGCTTAAAAGAATAATCGAAAACCATATCCCCGTTTGGATTTTCAGGTAAAGATTCCAAATTAGACAAAAATCCATAATCTTGTTCCATTTTTCCTAGTACCAAACTCAATAGTGCTTGGTTCTGAATTATACTCACCTGCAGCGGAGACCAAGATTCTGTTGTGCCATTGCTTGGATCTAGGACCCTTGTTCACGAGCTAGCTCATGACATGGGGTTCAAGATTACAGTCCCTTATGGAGCTTGGTTTCACAAAGGACAGGTAACACTCTCCTCTGATATCAAACACTTCCTTCCAAGTTCCAACAACCTTTATAACCATTTGTTTGTCTTTTAAACAGGTGGGAGGCTGGCAAACAGAGTATGGCAACCTGTTAACCTTTGCTACTGTTAGAGGTGCTGCACATATGGTACCATATGCACAACCTGCAAGAGCTTTGCATCTGTTTAGTTCATTTATACGTGGCCGGAGGCTCCCAAACAACACACGTCCCTCCATCGACGACTAGGAGAAATCCTCCAATGAGCACTTTAAAGTTGGTTATAGGTATAGTTACTTGTGTGAGGATGAACATTAGGGACTTCCTATATAAACAGGAAGAAGCCCAATCATTGCATTGATAGTTCTCTTATCTTAATTTTCTTTGAATGAAATATAGAAAGCGAGCATTCTCAAAAGGTCACTCAACTTGATAAATTTATCTACAAAACATTACTATTTTTTTTATTTTTTTTTGGTAACAATAAAATCACTTACTATTCTTTTATTTCTCTATAAATCAAACATGCTGAAAACCTGAATAAAATCACCAAAAAAACCACCACCATTTCAGATTTCCAAAACTTTTTTAAGAAAAAAAAATCTATAAAAGAATAGTCTTTATCTTTTTCTTTTCTTTCCCAAATCTAAATACTCTTAACATTATTTTTTTTAACCACAGATTAAACAAAAAAGTTATGGCCATAACCTTTCCTATTGCAGTCAAAATAAAGCATGTCATTCGCCATTCAGATAGCATTGAAGGGACTTAGCAATAATATAGAGTTTTAATGTTATTTGTAGTCCAAGGATGGTTCGGATTTTTTAAATATCAAACCAAATTATTTGTGTTAAAATTTTAAATTTATAAATCAAACCAAACTAATAAAATTCGGATTTTTTCGAATTTTTCAACCTCGGGTTGGTTCGGGTTTTTCAAATATCAAACCAAATCATTGTGTCAAATTTTTAAATTTATAAATCAAACCAAACTAATAAACCTCGGATTTTTTCGGTAAATTTTGCATACAAACATATAATTAATTTGTGTTCCAAATATTTCTTTAGTCCAACCAAAATACAATTATCTAAGGTGTTTCTTAAAAAAAAAAACACAAAATATGAGATGAGTACTGATGACACAAAATTATTCAATAAAAAATAATAATGAAATCATCATATAAAATAAATATTGCAAAGTCATAATGAAAATGATCATAATTTAAAAGTATTAAATCATGCTAAAATAAGTATTATTACATTACTAAATATTTAAGGAAAATTAAAATTAGATTATCTATTTTAATTGTCTAAACCAATGTAAAACTAAAAAACAAATATTCAATATTATTGTCGTTCTTAGTGTTGAATTGATTTTCTTTTTGCATTAGTATTAATTTGATTTTAATTTAAGTTTTATTATAATTATCAACATCTATGAACTATAATTATCAACATCTATGAACAATAATCTTTATTGGATCATTTCAGATTCTAAGTTTTAAACTTGAAATAATATATTAAAAGATAAAAACTATGAAATAGTATAAGAAATATTTTAAAATTATATCAAAGTAAATATTTTTATGTATAAAATAAAATTTTAAAATTACACATATAATGTCGGGTTGGTTTGGTGTCGGGTTGTTTTTTTTAGTTAAAACCAAACCAACCCAAATATAGTTGGGTTTTTTTTCAATACCAAACCAAGTCAAACCAACCTACTAATCGAGCTTTTTTTTTCCAGTTTGACTCGATTTGCGATTTGATTCGATTTTCAATTCGATTTTGTACACCCCTGTTCTCACTCCTCTTAGACTTGCACCTAATTGATATTCATGAAGGTGGATATGTTGGTCCCCCTATCGTTCTTCTCTAAAAATAAATTCCATTGATACATCGGAAAATACTAAAGAAAATTAAATTATTCCTAAGCAACATTACTTAAAGATATAATACAGAAACATAAACCTTAACTTGACATCAACTGACAATTATGACTTTTAACTTTGAGTGTGCACAAGTAGACACTTAAATTTATATAAAATTGAACAAATAAACACATTCGTTCTACATGGCACCCTACATGATAATTTTGTATCCTACGTGTATTATGTCATGTAGGACACGTGTGTCTACTTGTTTAATTTTATACAAGTTTAAGTGTCTATTTGTGTACATTCAAAGTTGGGGGGCATAATTATACGCTGAAACCAAGTTAAGAGTCGTATGTATGTATTATGCCTTACTTAAATCAGTAAGGAGGAAAAACTCTCTTTTTATTTTATAAAGAAAAAAAAAACGAATAGAAGCACGGAGCATGAGGATCATATCCAATAATATTCTGTTTTAATAGTTCTTTTTTTTAGATATCTTTTGAAATAAATTAACATATTGCAACTATTTTTAGTTAAAAATATTTAAAAAGCACATAAAAAAATAGTTAACTAAAAGTTATGTCATTTCTTCAAATAATAATAGAGTAAATGAGTAATTCATCTTTTTGCGTTTTTCTATTTAACTGTTTGATAGAAATAGTTCTTTCAGAAAATTAGACAACTTAATTATTTAAAGTAACACATTTTTTCAAAATGATGTAGGTGTTTCAAATAAATGGACTTTACTTTATTCCACGAGTAATTCAATTTACAATAGTATTTATAGAAAACATCTTATGAACTATGGGTTGAAACCATTTATGTTTAGCAAGAAAAAAGTGAATAATTCTTATTCATTATTAAATAATCACTTATGCTACAATTTACAAAATGCACACGAAAAATTATTTTCATTTCTCATTTCATTAAAAAATCCGCTTAACTTTTATTTCTTTGCCGATATTTTATTAATAGGCTACATAGGATGAGCCATTATAAGAAAAAAAATTCGAAACTTATAAGAAAACTTCAAGCTTATATTGATCATAATTTTTTTTAATCAACTTCTATTTGATATTTAATCTAAATTTTTTGACTACTTAATACTCGATCAAATCCTCTTCCTCCCCTCAAGAAACTTAATCTACTTCTATTTTTTCTTAACCCCTTCTTAAGAGCTAGTACTCAACTATTTTTTATCCATCTCTTGCTCTGAATATAATTTTTATACTGTATTTGCATAGAAAAGATTTATTTATATATTATTAAATTATTTAAAAAGCGAATGCGTGTAAATTTTTATACAAACATTAATTATTGATTATAAAAAAAATGAAAAAACATCTTTTGATTAATTTTTCTATACTCTGTATTTACGCCAAATTATATTAAATTAACAAATCATGTGCAGCAAAAGTTTCTTTATACGCATATCAATTCAACCCGCCAAAACGACCCAATCGAATTTCTGTCGATGCGTCACATAGTTTCATCTCTCAGACAACATTCTCTACTTCTCCATCGCCGTCGCAAATTCTCGGCAACCGCGCCGGCGAAACAGTTCAGAAACGAAGACCCAGAACCTCAATCAGCTCCAATTACTCTCCTATACAACAATCTCCTGAAAATATGTCTGCAGGAATGCAAGAATCTGCAGTCCCGCCGGGTGTTCGGCGAAATGCCCCAGAGAGCAGCACGTGCTGTGAAAGCTTGCAAAACCATCCATTTGCAGAGCGTGAAACTTGGGTTTGCTTCACAAGGACATTTGGGGAATTCCATTGTGGATTTATACGCCAAATGTGGGGACATGGTTTCGGCTGAGAAAGCATTTTTCTGGCTTGAGAACAAGGATAGTATGGCTTGGAATTCGATTATATTGATGTATTCGAGAAATGGGTTGTTGGAGAATGTTGTAGAAGCTTTTGGGTCGATGTGGAATTCTGGAGTGTGGCCGAATCAGTTTAGTTATGCTATTGTTTTGTCTGCTTGTGCTAGGCTAGTGGAGGTTGAGATTGGAAAACAAGTGCATTGTAGTGTGGTGAAAACAGGGTTTGAATTTGATTCCTTCACTGAAGGTTCTCTTATTGATATGTATGCAAAATGTGGTTATTTGATTGATGCTCGAAGAATCTTTGATGGGGCGGTGGAGCTGGACAATGTTTCTTGGACAGCAATGATTTCTGCTTATATTCAAGTAGGTCTACCTCAAAAAGCAATGGAGGTGTTTGAGGAGATGCAGGAACGAGGGTGTGTGCCGGATCAAGTGGCATCCGTGACCATCATAAATGCATGTGTGGAACTAGGTAGGCTTGATGCTGCTCGTCAATTGTTTACTCAGATTACTAGTCCAAATGTTGTGGCATGGAATGTGATGATTTCTGGTCATGCCAAGGGAGGGAAAGAGGTGGAAGCTATACAGTTTTTTCAAGACATGATTAAAGCTAGCATTCGACCCACACGTTCTACCTTGGGAAGTGTTTTGAGTGCAGTTGCAAGCGTTGCAAATTTATCCTTTGGCTTGCAGGTCCATGCTTTGGCAGTTAAACAGGGATTAGAATCCAACGTCTATGTTGGGAGTTCTTTGATTAATATGTATGCCAAATGTCAAAAGATGGAAGCTGCAAGCGAAATATTTAATAACCTGGGAGAGAAAAATGAGGTGTTGTGGAATGCATTGCTTGCAGGTTATGCACAGAATGGCAGTGCTTGTAAAGTTGTGAAGTTATTCAGGAGTATGAGACTATCTAGTTTTGAAACTGATGAGTATACTTACACTAGCATACTGAGTGCATGTGCTTGTTTGGAAGATGTGGAAATGGGGCAGCAACTGCACTCAATTATCATTAAGAATAAATTTGCATCTAATTTATTTGTTGGAAATGCATTAATAGACATGTATGCCAAATGTGGGGCTCTAGGTGATGCCAGGCGGCAGTTTGACAAAATGCTAATGAGAGACCATATTTCCTGGAATGCAATAATAGTCGGCTATGTACAGGACGAAGAAGAAGAAGAAGCTTTTATCATGTTCCACAAAATGACATTGGAAAGGATTATTCCTGATGAGGCATGTTTGGCTAGCGTACTCAGTGCCTGTGCCAATATACACGATCTTAATAAAGGGAAACAAGTTCATTCCTTGCTGGTGAAATATGGTCTAGAAAGTGGCCTTTTTGCTGGAAGCTCCCTTGTTGACATGTATTGCAAGTGTGGTAACATTATTTCTGCCAGTAAGGTTTTCTTTTGCCTTCCTGATCGAAGTGTGGTGTCTACTAATGCTTTAATTTCTGGCTATGCTCAGACAAACATTAATTATGCGGTGCGTTTATTCCAGAATATGCTTGTTGAAGGACTAAGGCCTTCGGAGGTGACATTTGCTAGCATTCTAGATGCATGTAGTGACCAGGCTTACATGCTTGGGAGGCAATTGCACTCTTTCATTTTAAAGCTTGGATTTTCATACGATGATGAATTCTTGGCAATCTCTTTGATAGGCATGTATTATAACTCCAGAAAATTAGAAGATGCGAGCTTTCTCTTCTCAGAGTTTACCAAGCTAAATAGCCCAGTTCTGTGGACTGCTATGATATCCGGCAATATTCAAAATGACTGCTGTGAGGAAGCTTTAATTGGTTATCAGGAAATGCGCAAGTTTAATGTCATGCCAGATCAGGCAACTTTTGCTAGTGCCTTAAAAGCGTGTTCGACCTTGGCTTCTATGCAGGATGGCAGGAAAATTCACTCTCTCATTTTCCATACTGGTTTTGACATGGATGAATTGACCAGTAGCTCCCTAATAGATATGTATGCTAAATGTGGGGATGTTAAATGTTCAGTGCAAGTGTTTAGTGAAATGGTCAGCAAGAAAGACATTATCTCATGGAACTCTATGATAGTTGGCTTTGCAAAAAACGGTTTTGCGGAGGATGCACTGAAAGTCTTTGAAGAAATGAAGAGGGCATCTGTGAAGCCTGATGATATCACATTCCTTGGGGTTCTGACTGCTTGTAGCCATGCAGGAATGGTATCTGAAGGTCGTCAAATCTTCAAGGATATGACTAGCCTCTATGATGTTCGGCCACGTGCTGATCACTGTGCCTGTATGGTTGATCTGCTTGGTCGTTGGGGAAATCTCAAAGAGGCAGAGGAATTTATTGAAAGATTAGATTTTGAATTAGATGCTATGATATGGTCTGCTTACCTTGGTGCTTGCAAATTACACGGGGATGATAAAAGGGGACAGAAGGCTGCTGAAAAGCTGATTGAGTTGGAACCCCAAAATTCCTCTTCATACATACTGCTATCTAATATATATGCTGCATCAGGCAATTGGGGTGGAGTTAACTTCTTAAGGAAAGAAATGAAAGAGAGAGGAGTGAGAAAGCCTCCTGGCTGCAGTTGGATTATAGTGGGGCAGATAACAAATATGTTTGTTGCAGGGGATAAATTTCATCCTTGTGCGGGTGAAATTCATGCACTTTTGAAAGATTTGACTGCATTAATGAAAGATGAAGGCTATTTTGCTGATATAGGATCTGTAATGGATGGTAGCATGAACTAAGCAAACCCCCGTTCTGCCTGGGACAATACCGCAGTCCGATAATGTGAAGAAATGAACCTCAACCCTAACTCAACCCCAACAACTAGCTAATAAAGAGAGGCTTGCCTAAAATCATACAAGGAGACAAATAAACCAGTCTCTCACTGATATGGGACTCTCAACATCCCACGCCCAAGATGGAATATTTGGAGCATGGACTATATAACATGGAACCCTAACATTGACCGATAAACCAAGTTTTGAATTGGTTTGGTTTATCATGTGAAGAATTGGACCTTAGGCCTAATTCGACTTCAAAATATTCTGGTAAGGTGAGTATTTTCCAGGACTGCATAGAAAGGGAATCATCCCATCCACAGAGATGTGGGACTCTTAACTGATGAAGTCTGTTGAGTTGAGGCCACAGTAGTCATGTGCTTGTTTGTATGAGATTATGCAATGATCATGTCCTTAATGACTTGCAAGTTTGTCACATTTCTTATGTGGAAAACAGCTTGGAAAAATAGATTCTTATTGGCGTTTGGTTAATTTACTGGATCAACTCAGTCCTTTGCTTTATGTTTTGTTGTGAATTGGCTTATGTAATATCTGCTGCTTTCTTAAAATAAGAAATTGGTCTGACAGAATTTCTGTTATAAAGATTTGTTTTTTTAATAGGAGAGCATTTGAATGAGCCTAATTTGAAGTGTTTTAGAGAAAAGAGGCTAAAGTTTGAATTTTTTTGAGGTTTAGTGAGATGGGCGTGTGGTGGTTCTGTGGATTGGTCATTTTGGGTTTGGTAGTTGGAGGAAAAGGGTATACAGAGGAGGATTTAGTGAAGGCATTGCCTGGACAACCTAAGGTTGGTTTTAGGCAATATGTAGGGTATGTGGATGTAAATGTGAAAGCTGGGAGGAGTTTGTTTTACTACTTTGTTGAAGCTGAGGTGAAACCTGATGATAAACTCTTAACTCTTTGGCTCAATGGAGGTGCATTTTTTCCTTTTTTAAAACTTTTCTTGATCCATTTTAAACAAATGTGACTAGGAATTTATCTGTACTTTCATGTAGATTTTTGGTAGTACTATTTGCTTGGGGTTTGAACTTTTGTTTTTTGTTTGTTGTGTGTCATGTTTTTTTAGGCTTTCTGTATTCTTTTGATGTTTGGAGAAAAGGAAACAGCTTGCTTGGACCAAGTGTCACATGCTTACAAGAGATCAAATTTAATAGTGAGATGGAGCTTAAAACAGTAGTTGGATGGAACCAACCTAGAACTTCAAAAATAAGAGCGAAAGCTTACATCTTTAATGAGTAAACCTGATTAAACTAAACAATACCATACCAGCGTAATTCCACACAAATGGGCTCTGGGTAGGGTGATGTGTATGCAGCCTTACCCCCACCTAGTGAAGGTGGAGAGATTGTTTACGATAGGTCCTCGGCTATTGTGAAGCATATAGAAAATAATGGAGACAAGAATATTAGCAGAGTCAAGAACAATAAAATGTCAAGAACAGTAATCCTGATTAAACCAGTGATAAATAAGTTGCAGAATTGTATTTTTCCCTGGATAAGATTTCTTAAATTAAAACGCTATGAATTTGGTGAATACTTTCAAAGCGGAATCAAGAACACTAAAATGTCACATGTTTGTGTTTCAGGACCAGGTTGCTCATCAATTGGTGGAGGTGATTTTACATAGTTGGAACCATTCTTTCCCACAGGTAACGGTCGAGATCTTTGAAGAAATTCAAAATCATGGAATAAAGGTATGCTACGTAGGGTAGGGAAGAGCTGATTGTAACATGTTTAGAACAATATGAGTAAAGAGAATGAACTTACCACTTCATGTCTTTTGTCTACTGTAGCATTAAATTTCCTCTTTGTTGAATCTCCAGCTGGAGTAGGCTGGTCATACTCTGATACAAGTTCAGACTACACCACTGGCGATGCAAAAACTGGTAAAACAAGGAAACACAGATGCTGTGATCAAGTATTAACTGTATTTGAATATCAGATTTAAGAATTTAGTCCTACCAAATAGCTGATGTTTTTCCTTTTTTGTTTTCTCTGGCAGTAATGGATATGCATATATTCATGATGGAATGGGTGAAGAAATTCCCAGCGTTCAAATCAAGGGATCTATATCGCACAGGAGAGAGTTATGCAGGTCAGAGATGTTTAAGCTGTGCAGTTATGTTATGAGAATGTTCAAAACAATTCAAGAAAATGCTTTAACTACAGATTTAGTCCTACTCCCGTGTAATGAATGGTAGCATGAACAGAGCAAACCCCAGACCTGCCTGGGCCAATACCACACTCCAATAATGTGAAGAAATGGACCTCGACCCTAACTAAATCCCAACGACTAGCTAATGAAGTGAGGATTTCCCTAAAATCATATTAGGAGACAAATATTCCCTATAATCCGTCTCACACCGATGTGGGGCTCTAACATCCCACACCAAAGACGGAATATTTGGAGCATGGAAAATATAACTAGGAACCCTAACATTGAATTGATAAACCAAGAGTTGGATGGGTTTGGCTTGGATATCATGTGAGGAAATGGACCTTAGGCCTAATTCAACCTCAAAAACTAATGGTGGGGTGAGGATTTTCCAAGACCACATAGAAAGGAAATAATCCCATCCACAGAGATGTGGGACTCTTAACAGATGAAGTTTGTTAAGAGTTGAGGCAACAATAGTCATGTGCTTATTTGTATGAGATTAGGCAACGATTGTGTCCTAATGATTTACAAGTTTGTCACATTTCTCTTGTTTCTTGAGTGGAAAATAGCTTGGAAATATAGATTCTTATTGGCATGTGGTAAATGTATTGGCTTGACTCTGGAAAAATAGATTCTTATTGGTATTTGTTAAATGTATTGGTAAATGATTTGCAAGTTTGTCACATTTCTCTTGTAATCTTCAGCATTAAGGATATGCTGACAACCTTCAAAAGAGAAATAGGGAGAAAGAGGAGGGAAACTACTTACAATGACCGTAACAGATCTACTAGTTCTAATTCATCGATGTCCATCTTTTTACACCAAAAATAGTAAGATAAAATACAATTCCATTTAACTGTGTGAATGAAATTGGACCTATCTTCAAAGCTTCTACTATTTCTCTCATTCCATATAGACCACCAAATGCAATGTGGGATGATTTTCCACCATCTCTTCTGGCTCTTGCTTCCTCCTCTTCTGATCCAACAGCTTAGTAGGTCTGCAGTGTGCTCTGGCATGGTCCATTTCATTTCCGTGAGTGTAAGAAAAGAGACCATAATTGTGTAGTGAATTTGCAATGTAGAAAAAGGTGACTGTTTGTTTCACCACAGAGTTGACATCTGGAATCTATAATCTTCCCCTTTTTCCTCAAAACCTCATGTGTCAGACATACCTTTCTTGCTACCAACCAAGTAAAACATTTAAATATAGTTGGTTTATGTTTTACCAAACATTGTTCCACAAAAATTGTTGTCTTCGTTTAGCTGTGCATTACCTGTTTCGTAGGCCATCTTAACAGAGAAAATCCCATCTTTATTGTGTTTCCATTTCATAGAGTCTAGATTTGGGGTAGTGCCTGTGAAATCCTCAAGTCTAAGAAGCAAATTGGCCACCAGTCTTCTAAAAGATAGATCCCATCCTTGATCAGTCCAACATGCTTTGACAGTTGCCTCAGGGTTGTTGCATATGCTAAACAGGTCGGGAAAAGTGTTCTTCAGAGGTGTCTGGTTGTTCCAAGCATCTCCACATAACTTTGTTTTTTTCTTATCTCCCACTTATTATGATCGTGTTTTCTTCTAGCTTTGGCCAAAGATCCCTGATTGTTCTCCATGCCCCACACCCATAGGGCATAGAGCTATTGTTGCTGCACCATATGTTGCTCTCACCATATTTACTCGCGATGATCTCCTTCCATAAAGCCTGATCTTCTTCACAGTATCTCCACAACCATTTCATCAAGAGACTATTATTCTGTCTCATTTTTTATGCCCAAGCCTCCCAAGTGCCTATTTTTCATTGCTACTTCCCATTTAATCAGATTGCATCCTTTATTCTCCTTGCAACCATGCCAAGGAAATTCCTTCTGAATTTGTCCAGCTTCTTCACAACACTCCGAGGTATAGGAAAAAGAGACATTACATAAGTGGGAAGAGAATCTAAAACTGAATTGATGAGGGTGAGTCTTCCTTCTAGTGATAGATATTGGGTCTTCCACCTTGTAAATTGGAGAAGTTCATAAGCTCATCAACTCCCATTTTCTGATATGAACAGGGCTTTTGATCAAAGGCCTTTGTTGCATCATCCACACGGATCACTAAACCAAGTATTTCCCCATCAAATATGGCATGGAACTGCTAATGACTTTCTCTCTTACATTCCTATGCAATGTTTATAAATAACTCTCTTCTTGCTTGGTGTTTTTGTTTTCCTGTTTGAAGTCCTTGTAATATATCTCATCTTGTATAGATGGTCGTTTCATGGTTATATTAAGTCTGCCATTTGACCGTCTTCCTTGGTTAAATTTTCCTCTAATTTTTGGCTCTGTGATTTGTTATCCTTCAAAAGTACACACATAACCTTCTCAGCAGCAACAACGACAACAACCTACCCAGTGAAATCCACAAGTTAGGTCTGGAAAGGGTAGAATGTAGTCATGTACACAGACCTTACCCTCAGCAATTTGAGAAATTTCTTCCAAAGTAACAATAGATGGATAATAAACTGGCATCAACTCTTAGCCCTTTCCCCCGCGCAGAAACATGCCAAAATAATCATCCTCACCTAAAAATATGAAAAACACCTGGCAGTGTGTAAATTCTAAAAGAAACATAAGAAATGAAGTTGTCGTCACTCATGCATCCATCTTTGTGTGTTTCATATGACCGGGAAGAGCCAGAAGAAAATTTTGAAAAATTGTGTATTTTCAGACATCAAAGTGTTGGATATGCTGGATAAATGATTGATTGGACCAAGCCAACCAGTATTAAGGCTTGTCTATGGAATGATCAGCAAGCCTCTCACTTCCCTGCTCAAAAAGGGTATTTTTGAGTCGTCAGATGCAGCAACTATTATTGCCTTTGAGACCTTGAAGGATGCCATTCATGGTACTGGGGCTATCCGTTTGCAGATTGATGAGCGCAAAACACACTATAAATGATATGATTCGCTAGTCAAAGATAGTATAGTTTAAGATCATCTGGATCCATAGGGATTGGTTTTAGTAATGTATCATTATAATCTTGCTCATTGTTATGATATCCAGGAAATCAACTTGAATTTGTTGGTGTGGTTAAACCCACGAGTTTAAACAGAAAGACAAGATTACGTACAATAGACACTAGTGTTAAATTTTTCTATTAATAAGAGAAATAAGGGAGACTTGCGATATATGTATATGATCTCAAAATATAGTTAATGATTACATATAGTTTCATGCCAAAACTCCCTACGAAAAGTCTACTCCACGGAGAAGAATAAATTCACAAAGAAAAAGAATGTGAAAACATTACAACAACACTCTTAATCCCATTTACTTTCGTTTTAGATTAGAGTAGTGTACTCTTCTTAAGTTCGTGTTTGAATTTATTTATTTTAGATGTTTTAAAGCAATTTTGTAAGACTGACTTTTATCATGATTCTCGATAGTTTCACAACTTCTTTTCTCGGAAAATAACTGTACCCATTAGAATATTACATTGTGCAATAAATTACTATATGTATATGTAGGTGGATATAAATACCGAAAAATCGAATTGGATCCGAACAAATTCGATTCTTTGGTTTGGTGTTTAGTGTAAGGGTCTCATAACTTACTAAAAAAATAAATATATATGTATGTATTTATTTATTGGCATTTCTTTAACTAAAATTAAAAAGTCAACTAATAATTAAATCATTCATGACAAATCAAAGTAGCAACAAATTTATAATTCAATAGTTAACTTCAAATATTAATTTTCAAGAGGAATTCAAACATATTTTTTATCGATAAATGTCATGTTAAGGAATTTGTCTGTCTTTGTTTTTCTTGAAAAGTATTTTGAGGCACAATGTTTTTGACAAAGATAAATATTGTCTTTTGGTTTGGTAAACAATGTACACTTTTCTAAAATTAAAAAATCGAATTGAAGTTTGATAAAATCATCGAACATCCACCCTGCATGTAGTGTCAAAGTTAAAATAAAAATCAAACAATCATTCCTGGTGATGACAACTTTATTTGATTGATTCTTTAAAGCCACAACTTATTTGTGCGTCATCAACAAAAACTTGTGGCAATTGTTGGTTGATGACATATATGACAAATTAGAAGCAATCTTAAAAGTCCTAGAGTTAAAATCTAACTTCAAAATAAAGCTACCAAATTTTTGCATCAATATAAAACATCAAGTTGTAAGATTATGTTTCCAGATTTATAAAGCTCTTATTATAATCCTTTTATTTACTAAAAATTAAATGCTAAAATATGTTGGTGTTTTCTTTTTTTTTACATTTCCAAGAATTAAAGTAAAGATTCTTTCCTCCTTAATTTTGACCCAAAATATACTTTATTTTGTTACGTTGTTATAGGAAGATCCATTTTAAAGGCACAAGTATCATCCTTACAAGATGAAATTATATATATATATAATGAGCCTGTGCAAGCATGGGCCCAATATTTGTTATTTCATTTGTCTCAAATTATGTAGGTGATTTATAATATTATTAACGTAATTTTTAAATAGTAGAGTATATGTTACTTTTCTTTTCCCAATTTATGTAGCACATGTGAAATGTTGAGAGTTAATCACATTTAATATGTTTTTCAAATATTTTAAGTTGCTAATTATTGTGATTTATACAACTCCTAGCGTAATTTAATGTAATTTTTGTTGAGAGTAAGAGAAAAAAGAAAAAGAAGTTAGTTAAAAAGTTAGTTATAACAAACTTTTAAGTAGTTAAGTCTATATAAGAGAGTCTTGTATGTAATTGTTACTTCTTCTTCTTCTTTAAATCAATAAGAATTTTTCTCCTCTTCTCTTATCTCCCTTCTTTCAGTTTTGAAAACAGTTGGTTCTAAGAACAATTACATGGTATCAGAGCGAAGTCGAAGATCCTACAGTTGAAAGTTCAATTAAGGCATCAAAAATCAGATTCAAGGTCAGAGATTTTGAAGAATTGGAACAATGGTTGGTACTGAAGGTTCAGCCACAGGGACGATTGTCTAGGCGGAATTCAATCCTCTGTTCAAGGTGGAATGCAGCCTAATGTGATTGATTACAATCATCCGCTATTCCTCAACTCATCAGATGTGAGTGGTGCTCAGATCATATCGTTTCAACTCACAGGTATTGAGAATTACTCAATCTGGTATAGATCCATGCGAGTGGCTTTGTTAGGAAGAAATAAATTGGGTATGGTAGATGGAACTGGTGCTAACGATAAGTTTCCTAGTGAATTGGGGAATAATTGGGAGAGGGTAAACGCAGTAGTGTTGTCCTGGATAATGAATTCTGTTGCTAAAGAATTACTTGAGGGTATAATGTATGCATCTCTAGCAAAAGAAGTGTGGGATGATCTATATGAGAGATTTCATAAAATTGATGCTGTGAGAATCTTCAATCTGCATAAGAATATAGCCTCCATGTCTCAAGAGAATATGTCTGTGTGTGCATATTTTTCGAAATTGAAAGATTTGTGGGATGAGTTCGAAGTACTTGTTCCTGCGCCAAACTTTGAGTGCGATAAGTCTAGAGATTTTGTGGTACATCTTCAAAAATTGAAGTTGTTTCAGTTCTTGATGGGATTAAACGAGTCATATCTTATGAATCATTTGCCTTCAGTGAATCAAGCTTATGCTATGATTGTAAGTGATGAAAGTTATAAGGCAGTAGCTACAAGTGCTGGAGTACTGGGAGTTAGGCCAAGTGCACAGTTGAGAAATTATGAAGTAGCTATGTATTCAAGAAATCAGGGATAAAGGCTGAAGAAGAACTATAATGTTCAGTGAGATTTTTGCAAGTTAAAGGGTCACAACAAGGAGAATTGTTGGAAGTTAATTGCCTATCCTTCTGATTTCAAGGCCAAGAGAAAGCAAATAATAGAAAGTGGTGCTGCCTGTAATGTAGTGGGTGGTCAATCTGGTGAACAACGCTCTCAAGTAAAGGCAAGGACAGGTGAACAAGAAGATTCTGAAGTGACGATGTCTATGATAAGCCAGATAGGTAAATCAACTTTCACACAAAAGCAATATAATCAGATTCTAAAGATGATCCACACTAGCAGTGTGTTAACACAGGAGAATGAGGCAGCAGATGTGGCTAATGTCGCAGGTATAAACAGTGCCTTTCTAGCATGTTCTAAATCACAACAATGGATTATAGATATAGGAGCTACTTATCATATAGTGTCTAAATTAGGTTTGCTTAATGAGTCGTCTGTGGTAAAGTCTGAAAAAGTAAAGAAGGTTTGTCTTCCTAATGGTGATACAATTGTAGTTGCTAGTATAGGGAAAAACTATTTGACAGAGGGAAACAACATTTCTAATGTATTGTATATTCATCAGTTCAGTTATAATCTACTCTCAGTGTCCAAGGTGACTAGAGAATGATAGTGTTCAGTAAGTTTTTTCCTTGATTTCTGTGTGTTCCAGGATCTCTACACTGGGAAGGTGAGAGCGATTGGAAGACTTAATGGTGGTCTGTATTTTCTGGCTAATCAGAATACTCAAGAACCAACTAGTTGTGGAGACAATCAAGTATTAGCTGCTAGTTCTGTAGAAAAGAAACAAGCAGAAGTGGACTTGTAGCATATGAGGTTTGGGCATGTATCTTCTAATGTACTCAAAAAGATTTTGTCTGTTGAGAAGTCTTTGGCTATAGAAGATAGAATAAAGCAATGCTCTGTATGTCCTAGTGCAAAACAAGCTAGGTTGCCATTTCCATTTAGCAATATTAAAACTACTTGTTGCTTTGATCTTGTGCATATAGACGTGTGGGGGCCTTATAGAACTCCCACTATGAATGGAAATAGATATTTTTTAACAATTGTTAATGATTTCAGCAGAATGACTTGGGTGTTTCTGTTAAAATTGAAGTCTGATGTATATATTCAAATTCAACAATTTGTTAGTTATGTGTAGACTCAGTTTCATAAGGTAGTAAAGGTTGTTAGATCAGATAATGGATCTGAGTTTGTGAACTTATTGTGCAGTAGTTTATTTAAAAAACTAGGGATTATTCATCAGACAACTTGTGCCTACACTCCACAACAAAATGGAGTGGCTGAGAGAAAACACAGGCACATTTTAGAGGTCACAAGAGCACTAAGGTTTCAAAGGGAAATTCCAAAAAAGTTCTGGGGATATTGTATACTGGCAGCTGTGTATATCATAAATAGGTTACCAAGTTCAATTATTCATTATCAAACTCCTTATGAAAGGTTGTATGGAAAGAAACCTAACTGTGATCACCTTAGAGTAGTTGGGTGTTTGTGTTATGCTAAAGTTGTGAATGAGTATGACAAGCTAGTGTCTAGAATAAAATCTGCTGTCCTTATGGGTTTTTCAGATACTCAGAAGGGATATGTGTTGTATGATATGGTGAGTGATAGTTTTTTCATAAGTAGAGATGTATCTTTTAGAGAAAATGTGTTTCCATTTAAAGAAAAGAATAAGTTCCCTCAAGAGCCTCAATATATATTTCCTTTGAATGGACAATAGTATGAGGTAACTAACACAGCTATAAGTGGAGAATCTGTGAAGGTTATTCCTGACATAAGGAGTAAGGTTTCTGATACTACAAGCTCACAAGGTGCAGTTTCAGATTGTCAGCTTGAGGTAGCACAAGATGATACAAGCAGTTCACATAGAGTGCAAGACCAGAGGAAGTCGACTAGAGAAAGAAAGACACTAGTTTGGATGACTGATTTTGTGTCCTTAAACATTCACAAAGAAGTGCCATATGCTTTATCAAAGTATGTGTCTTATGAAAGATTGTCCAAAGAATATATGGCGTGTGTCGCAGCTTTTTCTTCAGTTACTGAGCCAGCTACGTACTTAGAAGCGAGTAAAGATCCAAGATGGATACAAGCTATGAGAGATGAAATAGAAGCCTTGAACCACAATCATACTTGGGATGTGGTTAGTCTACCTAAAGGCAAGAAATCGATTGGTTGCAGGTGGGTGTACAAAGTAAAGTATAAGGCTTCAGGTGAGGCAGAGAGATTTAAAGCACGGCTAGTTGCAAAAGGGTATAATCAAAGAGAAGGAATAGACTTTACAGAGACTTTCTCTCCAGTGGTGAAAATGAAAACAGTAAGAACTGTGCTAGCAGTTGCAGCAAAGAAAAAATGATATATCCATCAAATGGATGTCTATAATGCTTTTCTAAATGGTGATTTGAATGATGAAATATATATGGACCTGCCTCAGGGATTTGCAAGTCAGGGGGAGAATAAGGTGTGTCGACTAGTCAAATCTCTATATGGATTAAAGCAGGCTCCTAGGCAATGGAATACAAAGTTGTCAGAGGCATTGGTGAAGTTTGGTTTTGTTCAAAGCCATTATGATTCCTCTGTGTATGTTAAGAAGACAACTGAAGGAGTCACACTTGTGTTAGTATATGTAGATGACATGCTGATCACTGGTGATAGTTTGAAATTGATAGAGGAAACAAAAGTTGCTTTGCAACAAGCTTTCAAGATGAAAGATTTAGGAGAACTAAGGTTCTTTCTTGGTATTAAGTTTGCAAGATCTGACAAAGGAATTCTAATGTATCAAAGAAAATATACATTGGAGCTGTTGTCTGAGTTGGGGTTAGGAGCAGCTAAGCCAATTGACACTCCAATAGACTATAACCTGAAACTTACTTCAAAACAGTTTGATGATCATGTAAAAAACATGAATCCAGGTGATGATCCTCCTACTGATCAAAGGGCATATCAGAGGTTGATTGGAAAGCTTCTCTATCTAACAATGACTAGACCTGGTATAGCTTTTAGTGTGCAAACTTTAAGTCAGTTTCTACTAGATCCTAAGAAGTCACATATGGAAGCTGCACTTAGAGTGGTGAGGTATGTTAAAAATCAACCAGGATTGGGAATTCTCCTATCCAACAGTTCAGAAGAAAAGATTAGTGCCTACTGTGATGCTGACTGGGCAGCCTGTCCACAAACTAGAAGATCTGTAACTGGTTATTTTGTAAAACTAGGAGATTCACTAGTGTCTTGGAAATCGAAAAAACAAACTACCGTTTCCAGAAGTTCTGCAGAGGCAGAATTCAAGAGCCTTGCAGCAGTTGTAGTAGAGTTGGTGTGGATACTAGGTTTGATGAAGGAAATTGGATATGAGGTAACATTTCCAGTGAGTGTCTTCAGTGATAGTAAGTCTGCAATGCAAATAACAGCAAATCCTGTATATCATGAGAGGACAAAACACATTGATGTTGATTGTTATTTCATCAGAGAAAAACCGCTTCAAGGAATGATGACTACAAACTACATTCCAACACAACAGCAACCAGCAGACATGCTAACTAAGGGACTTACTAAAATCCAGCATACTTTTCTTATTTCCAAACTAGGAATGTGTAATATATTCTCACCTTCCTAGCTTGAGGGTGAGTGTTGAGAGTGAGAGAAAAAAGAAAAAGAAGTTAGTTCAAAGGTTAAAAGTTAGTTATAACAAACTTTTAAGTAGTTAAGTCTATATAAGAGAGTCTTGTATGTAATTGTTACTTCTTCTTCTTTAAATCAATAAGAATTTTTCTCCTTTTCTCTTATCTCCCTTCTTTCAGTTCTGAAAACGGTTCTAAGAACAATTACAATTTTCAAATGATATATATTACTCACTCAATCTCAATTATGCAGTACATATGAAATTTCGAGAGTTGATCAAATTTTTAGTACTGTTTTTACTATATTTTAGTACTATTTACGTAATTTTCAAATAATATATGTTACTCAATTCTAATTATGCAATACATATAAAATTTTGAGAATTAACCAAATTTTTAATATTTTAAATTGATTTTTAGTACTATGTTTGTAGTAAATAGAGGAAATTGAAGGAGAAGGGCAAATCAATTAATTGACCAATTGACCTTGAGCTCCTCAACGTCCTCACTTCTAATATGCAAGCACACACCAATATCTGTTATTTCATTTTTTTAAAAAAAATTATGTAGCACATATAAAATTAGAAAAATCAGTCGATTTTTTATATAATTTCTAAATATTTTAACTTGTTAATTATTATAATTTATAATATTTTAAACATAATTTTTAAATAATATATATTATTCTTTATGCCTCAATTTATGTGAGACATGTGAAGATTTGAGAGTCAACTAAAATTTTCATAAATTTTTATAAATATTTTAAGTTGTTAATTATTATAATTTATAATACTATTATATAATTTTCAAATAATATATGTTATCCTTCTAGCATAGGTAAAATTTGCAGAGAAGTACTTTTAGATCTTACGAAAAGAAGCAAAAAGTTACTTAGGGAAAAGACACTACATACACGTTTTATTTAATGAAGAGACCCACCAAATTAAATAAAATAGTAGATGAAGGTTAAATAAGTTCCTGTATTTGAAAATTACTTCGTACGTTTGATTTTATGTGATATTTTTAAAATTTTAAAATTTTAAAAATAAGTCTATCTTTAACCTTAGTTTTTTATAATTTTTTTAAATATTTTGAATTATTAATTATTGTGACTTATAATACTCTTTACTTAGTTTATAAATATATAAATTTTATTTTAAAAAACAATTAAGATTCCATACGCAAATTTTCGATTAAACTTAAACTGTCTGACTCTCAAAAAATGAAATGTACCACATAAATTGGGACAAGAGAGTATTAAACTTGACTAAGGGTGTATAAAATCGAACCAAACCGCAAATCGAGTCAAATCTGAAAAAAAACCTGACTAGTGATTTGGTTTGACTTGGTTTGGTATTAAAAAAAAAAACCCGACTATATTTGGGTTGGTTTGGTTTTAACTAAAAAAACCAACCGAAACCAACCCGACATTATATATATAATTTTAAAATTTTATTTTACACTAAAAATATTTACTTTGATATAATTTTTAAATATTTCTTATATTTTTTCATAGTTTTTATCTTTTAATATATTATTTCAAGTTCGGAAAAGGGCCTAAAATGCCCTTCAACTATGCAAATTGGAACAAATTTACCCTTGTTCCACCTTTCGGGCCTAAAATGCCCTTGACATCAACCTTTAGGCTCTATTTTGCCCTTATTTTTAACAGCCAAAATAATAACATTAATTAGCAAATTCATTTATGACGTGTCGCTATCCTATTGGCTATCCTAATAATTAATTAAACTAATTAAAAAAAGCCAAACCCACCCCATTAAAGTAACCCAAATCTTTAACCCATCTTTTATACCCAATTCCTTTAACCTAAAAATAACATACACTCCAATCTAAATCTCCTCTCAAATCTTGGAACCATCCTTTGATTATGCAAAATTTCTGTCTTCTTCAGGTTGATGTCAATGGACAAGAAATATTCTTGGTGGACAAGGTACATACATTTTACTATTGTCAATTGTTTCCATTTCCCGTGAGAAAAATTGTTTCTTAGGGACTAAAATGCACCCTTCGAAAAATCTTGACTGACCATCTCATTTATATATGTTTTGTATTCTGCAGACTATTCTTGCATCTTTCTCGGGGAGATTAAGAAAACTATTCAGTAAGTTGACAGGAAAAACAAGAAGGCTGAAGTTAATTTTCGACAAGTTTCCAGGAGGTGCTAAGTGTTTTGAACTCATTCTTAAGTTTTGCTATAATGGTGGTAGGATAAAGATAACTCCTTTTAACATGTTTCAACTGCATTGTGCTGCCAATTACCTTGAAATAAATCAAGAAATGCAGGGGAGACCAAGTTTGGTTGAGCAAACTATTTCTTTTTTCGAAAAGATTCATTACATGACATGGTCTGAGCTGATTATTGGCTTGAAAAATTGCCAAGAATTGATCTTTTTCATGCCATCTTCATCTTTATTACAAGAGTTATTGGATTGTGTGGTAGGAAGGCTTGAACTTCATTACATTTCTAGTCCATGTGCATCTTCTACCGACAATTCGTCCATGCAGTTTTCAGGGGACATTAGTACAGAAAGCAGGGGAATTTACACTTGTCAAGCAACCTGGTGGTTTGCAGATCTTGGATTCTTGACACTCAATATGTTCAAGATGATTATAGACACAATTTAGATTGGAGCGTAGGTTATTTTTAGGTTAAAGGAATTGGGTATAAAAGATGGGTTAAAGATTTGGGTCACTTTAATGGGGTGGGTCTTTTGGGTGGGTTTGGTTTTTTTTAATTAGTTTAATTAATTATTAGGATAACCAATAGGATAGCGACACGTCATAAATGAATTTGCTAATTAATGTTATTATTTTGGCTGTTAAAAATAAGGGCAAAATAGAGCCTAAAAGTTGATGTCAAGGGCATTTTAGGCCCGAAAGGTAGAAGAAGGGTAAATTTGTTCCAATTTGCATAGTTGAAGGGCATTTTAGGCCCTTTTCCGTTTCAAGTTTAAAACTTAGAATTTTGAATAGTTCAATAAAAATTATAGTTCACAAATGTTGATAATTATAATAAAGCTGAAATCAAAATCAAATTAATACTAATGCAAAAAGAAAAATCAATTCAACACTAAGAATGACAATAATATTGAATATTTGTTATTTAATTTTACATTGATTTAGACAATTAAAATACATAGTTTAATTTTAATTTTCTTTAATATTTAATCATGTAACTAATACTTATTAAACTTATTTTAACATGATTTAGTACTTTTAAATTATGATCATTTTCATTATGACTTGCTAATTTACAAAATTTGTTTTATGTGATTTCATTATTATTATTTTTGTTGGATATTTTAGTGTAATTAATCATATCATATTTTGTGTTATTTTCTTAAAAAACACCTTCGATAGTTGTATTTTGGTAGGACTAAAGAAATATTTAAAGTACAAATAAATTATATATTTGTATGAATACTTTACCGGAAAAACCCAATAAAATCCGAAAAAACCCGAGGTTGAAAAACCGGAATTTTATTGGTTTGGTTTGACTCTGTTTATAAATTTAAAATCCGACACAGATAATTTGGTTTGATATTAGAAAAATTTGAACCAACACGACTATGTATACTCCTACTCTAAGCACCTAAAACAAGTTTCTCTCTTTGTAAATTTTGAAACTTGACCCAAAGCTGCTCTAATTTCCTCTTATTTTAATAATGACGTTTGGTTGATTTTGTCAAATATTTCATGATTGTGACAAACAAAGCAAAAAGGGCATGGTAGAGATCGTCAAACACAAGGAAACAAATTCAACAAGAAAACAAGAGAAAGAAACCATAGGTGAAGAAAACAAGAGAACCAAAGATAAAGAGAGCCAACCCAGATTAAAAAAAAGAGTTGGGGGGCGGGGGGGGGGGGGGGCGTACAAATTGAATAGAATTTTTTTTTTTTTTATATTTTTTATGTGTAAAAATAAAAATCTCCTATGCTTAATATTTTTTTGTAAATAACCTACAAGTCCAATTCTCCCTCAAAATTGCCCTATTTTAGAAAACTTAATGGTGTATTTGGTATGAAAAATAGTTTTCGATGTTTGGTCGATGGGTAAAAAAAATATATTTTCAAGTTAAATACATATTAGAGATTAATAATAATATTTATAAATCAGAGAGTGTTTTGATGAACATTTTGAGTGATACAAAGTAATAGTAATAATAATGTCTATGCAAACGTTAGAGAAAATAATATGAAGTTAGAAGTCAAAGATAGTTATAATTATTCAAAAGAAGGAAAAATGATTCCGCAAATAAATAAGAAATAATTTTCTCCTTTAACATGAAATATTTTATAGTAATCAAACAGCAAGAAAATATTTATTTTTTTCATGAAAATTAATTTTAGTCGTACCAAATATATCCAAGAAGAAAAACACCGACATTTGGTTTTAAAAAAAAAAATTTGGAACAAAGTCAGCTGAGAAAAAGAAGAAACCAATATTATATCAACATTATTCAAAGACAAAGGACACCGTTAAAGGAAAAGAGAAAGAGAGTGATTTAGACATGTTTGACTATATAAAAAAAAATTGATTCAATTTTTTATTTTATTTAAAAATTAAAATTTAGTTATGAAAAATTTATATTTTAACTTAGAAGTTGTATTTCATAGTTTTCCAACTCATTTTTCACTTTTCTTAAAATTGTATTTAAATACATACAAACATGGTCAATATTTTAAATATTCTTTATAAAAGATATAATTAAACCCAATTTTATCTTTAATTTCAATTTTACAAATATTTAAAACTATGATCAAATTGCTTACTTATTCACTATTCATTTGTTCAAAATATAAATAAACTAAATATTAGAAAATACTCTTAATGAAAACAAGTTATATAAGTGACTTTTCATAATAATTAGTGTGTAGTGTCAATCTAATTTTACATCCCTAAAGTGTGACTTAGGCAAGACCTAATTTTACCTCTCTAAAAATACGAATAATCTAACACTTTCGTAACACTTAAGTAGTCAAAAAGTTCATTTTTGAGTACATCGCTTTAAGTATGATATTTTTCAATATTAAAAATTTAAATGCAATATTTCCGATTAAAGATGAATTTCTTAAATAATTTAAAGACAAATTCTTTATTGAAAGTGCCTAAAACATGTCATTCAAATCCATCCAAAAACAATAAAAAAAAAAATTCAAACGGAAAAGAAACGAAAGGATCACAATTTTTCTACCATTTTTACCCTTTGTATACAGTCATAATCAACTCTTTATATTTTTTTTTTCTTGTTCAAATATTATTTTCGCGTTAAAAAGTGATTACTTTTCTATTAATTTCAAATAATAGCTAAATTTTTAACAAGCGAGTCAAATACTAGTTGACAAGTAATATATTCACTTAATAACAAAAGTTTCTATTAATTTTTTTTATAAATAATAATTAAAAAAATGGTATCGAATTTTTAGCGATAAATTACAAAAAGTAGTCGATGAGGTAACACCAAACTCATATCGTTTATGCTTTTGTAGAATTTCTTTCTTTGATGTTTTCAACTAAAAAAATGTTTTTTTTCGTCTTTTCCTTCAATTGTTTTCACAAACATCCACATCATTCCTCTCTACCAAACACGGCAAAAAAAAAAAAAAAAGTTTCACACTTTCATCTTACCTTTAATAATCTCTAAAAATAGTTTAAATGATCACTTATTTTGAAATAAAAAAAATATTATTTTTTAATCGACTTGTATATATTAAGCCTACTGCTATTGTTTATCCTGAGTGAAAATCAAACTCTTCATGAGATTCATGACCGTATTGAAAGGTGTGATTGACTTACTTTCACCGATATTTTTTTTTTAATATACTTTTTCTAGTCCATATTAAGTGAATTGTTGAGCCTTTTTTATAGTTTAAAATTAATGAATTTTTCAAAATTCAAAAAAATAGTTGAGACATTTTTCTTTATTTATCCTTTCTTGAAGCTCTTAACCACTTTATATTTTATAGGAAAATAATTTGAGAATATAAAAATAAAGAATAAAGAATTTTTAGTTTTTGTCTTAAACATTTTTTACTCATTCTTGATCCTCTCTCCTGAAGTGGAAGTAGTCAAATTGGAGTTTAAGACTTTTAAGGGGAAATTGCCGGCAATATGTAGCACGCCACGTGTCCTTTTTGGTTTCGAGGTTATAAATTAAGGTGAATAAAATAAGTGATCTTCAAAATTAAACTTTGTAACTGAAAATTGTATGCAAGTTTGAAGAATTAAAGCAATTAAGTAGCTTTTTTAGTAATTTTTTTTAAAGTGAAGTTAAAAAATGTATATGAGAATTGAAATTATGTGTAAAATATGTATTTAAATTCTTCTTTAACGTGAAAAGTTTGTCAGATCTATTTTAATGATTCTGATAAATGATAATACTCCTTTCGTTTTAAAATAAATGGCGTTTTCAGTTTGTTATATCCTTTGAGAAATTGCTTATTCCTATAAAAATAAAGGATGCCTTTTACTATGATCAATTCATTTTTTAAATAGTAAAACACTATTTATTTTAAAACAAAATAAAAAATTTAAAATACCATTTATTTTGAAACGGAGTAAGTATCAGTTTAGGTAATTACTTTATTTAATTCTAATATTTCACTTAATAATACTTGTTCTCTAATTTTAAAAAGGAATGAAACTATTTGTAACATTAAAAATAGATGTCACAGAAGTAAACTTCCACCAATAATAGGACTGTTTCACCCTTAACCAAATGTTTTGAGTTGAAACTCCAGTATGAAGAAAATTTTGTTAAAAGTGCTACCTCAGAATGAATCCAGTATTGTGTGTGCAAATTTAATCGAACTCTAATGCAGATACGGAATTAAAACAATAAGGAAAGACAAAAAAAAAAAAAAAAAAAACAAAAAAAAATTTCTACATTAAAATATGTTAGGCAATGAGTTGCAGCCGTACCAGCAGCATATTTTGTCTCAGTCAGCACCTGATTTCCAACATAAAAATAATAGTTTAGTATTATGCTATATTTACTCACCACCAAATTTTAGTTCATATATCATATTCGGACAGGCCAAAGCACTTTGAGAGTTGTGAAATGACAAACATATCCTCTCTTCTTACCCATATTGTCTTCTGTTTGTCCTAATCAGCCAGCTGCAACTGAGGAAAACCTTCTAGATCCATTTATTCTTCTTGTTTAACTAATTTTCCAGCTATAATAAGCTGTTTAGCTTCACGGGGTTTCTTCAAAATCTTGATTTTACTTCTTTATTTTGAGATAAAGATTTGTTTGTTTTTCTTTTTCTGTATTTGGGTGTTTTAATAAGGTTCTTGGTGTTCATACTGATGGTGAAAAAGTTAAAGTTCAGTTCTTGTGGTCATTTGAGGTCAGATTTGGTTAAAGATTTGAACTTTGGCAAGATGAAACATTGTCACACTTGGGGTTTTCATTCTTTTAATGGGGTTCTTGTGATTGGACCCTTATTGTTGTTGTTTCTTGTGGCAATAGCGTCTGGTTATTTCTACAATACATATTCTTTTCCAGAACCAATTGTTCATGAGAATGAAAATAGAACAAGTAACTTGAGTGGTAAATGTAATTTTTTTGTTGGAAATTGGGTGCCTGATGAAAGTTATCCTTTGTACGATGCATCAGAATGTCCTTTTGCTGAACAAGGTTTTAGTTGTTTAGCTAATGGGAGGGAGGATAAAGAGTATCTTAAGTGGAGGTGGAAACCTAGGAATTGTGAAATTCCAAGGTTTGATGTTCATGAAATCTTGGAAAAGTTAAGGGGGAAAAGGGTTGTGTTTGTTGGTGATTCATTAAGTAGAACTCAATGGGAGTCTATGATATGCATATTGATGACTGGTGTTGAGGACAAAAAAAGTGTATATGAAGTCAAAGGAAGAAAGATCACTAGACAGATTAGGCATTTACAAGTTCGATTTAGTTCGTTTAATTTTACAGTTGAGTTTTATAGGTCAATTTTCCTTGTACAGCCTGGTGCGTCACCAAAACGTTCACCAAAGAGGATCAAGAAAGCACTGATGCTTGATAAGATGGATGATATAAGCAAAGAATGGATTCAATCTGATATACTAATCTTTAATACCGGTCATTGGTGGACTCCCACAAAGCTTTTCGAACTGTAAGTGATTCATGATGAATTCGTTCTTCTTGAAGATGTCAATTCTTATTTAGTTCGAAACTATTTGCTTTTGATGTTATGCCCTTTCTTACCATGGTAGTTTTCTTCGTACGATATATTGCAACTCTATTGTGATAGAACTTTAGCTTGGAAACTTATCATTTGTATATTTCTGATTATATAAAATGCTCTTGAAAAGGTAAAGTAAAAAATTTGTTACTGAACAAGCCCTCAATCTATTTCATTATAATTGATATAAGCTATAAGTTTAGGAGACTTGTAGATTCGTTGCAGTTGTGATCTGTAATCTTTAAATGTACGCTATGAAATGTTGAGAGTTTTCTTAAGAAGAATCTGAGATCTGCAAAAAAACAGTTGGCGAGATTGGCACTGTCCTCGCCGAATCCTCATCATGTGAGACAAGAGAGTCTTACATCACCCAAGTCACTGTCTTTATATGATAAGATATGATTTTCCCCTTTCCATGCAAAATCTCTACTTCACAGAATTAGAGAATCTGTTTGTTCTAGATCACAGTAGAGGCTTTATGTTAGAGTCCCGCATTGATTGGGGAATAGACTGATGGTTTGTTTATATGGGACTTGGGCAATCCTCTCCTCATAAGCTAACTTTAGGGGTTGAGTTAGGCATGAGTGTCATATCTTTACCCTTCTTGAACTCCCGATCCACGCTTCAGTTGCGCTTGGGCGTGAAAGGGATATTAAAGTGGGTTAGAGTCTCACCTTGGTTGGGAAATGGATTGGTGGTTTGCTTATATGGACTTGGGTATTCCTCCCCTCATGAGTGCTTTTGAGGTTGAGTTAGTCCTAGTTGTCATCTCTTTACAATTCTCAAATTTTCACAGTTCTGGTATACTCTGCTCATGCATGATTGTTCGTGTGTGTGTGATATACCAGTTTCTGTTGGACAGCGTGATTATGCAAGAAATTGAACTACTTTTCCTCTTACTCATCTAATATCCTAAGACCACTACTTTTGCAGTAAAATTATTTGAGCTTTTTATGTTTTGTATGCTGGTAAATGCTTTACGGCAAAGTTACTTTACCAATTTGTCCAGAGGAACTCTTCTGACATGCTTCTTCAGACAGGGGCTGGTACTTCCAGATTGATGGAAAGATGAAACTCGGAATGACGATAAATGGCGCCTTCAAGCAAGCCTTAGCTACTTGGAAATCTTGGGTTGAAAAGAAGGTCAACACTGATAGGACACGTGTATTCTTTCGGACTTTCGAAGCTACTCATTGGAGGTGTGCTTAATTTTCTGATATAACCTGCTCGTCTCCATTGATTTTGCTATTACTTCCATTGAAAATTTGAAATTTATGTCTGGGCTTTCAATTGAACGATCGATTCATTAGACAGTTGGATATAGTTTGTTTTTTTGTTCTGTGAAGATCTCATGAGCTGTGATCTTAATATCAAAATCTATTCCACGGTAAAAGCTATTTTTTCTCCACACATGTCTTTTCTAATTTGATAGTGTCTACTTATGCTCGAATCAGTGATGAATCCCGCGAAAAATGCAATGTGACACGACTGCCTTGGTCAGAAACCAAAGGAAAGGATGAGAATCTGTTTTCAGACATGATTATTGACACTGTGAGAAATGTATCCAACCCTGTGACATTGCTGCATGTCACTCCGATGGGGGCATACCGGAGCGATGCACATGTTGGTACTTGGAGTGATAATCCATTAGTGCCTGATTGCAGCCATTACTGCTTACCTGGTGTGCCTGATATGTGGAATGAACTGCTTTTCACCTTCCTGTTCTCGGATCAGCAATATCAGATATATTAGCTTTACGGATTTACAAGTACGTTTCCTATTCTTCATCTTCCCTTACTGATTCAATATTTCTGAGAACATCTGTTAGGCTTGAACCTGTCATCCTCTGTTCCATAGTCTGATTTCAGCATTTGTATACATTTTTTGTGCAGGTCTTATTCAACTTTTTTAACCATTAACACAAATACATCATCGTATTTGTCTTGAAGTTTGCAAGGATATCGTCTCATTGCAAATTTCCAATTGATTTCATGTTGATGCTGTCAATGCATGCTGCATTATAACCTGTCTTGATACAGACAACATATACCTTTTTCTTATTATTAGTATAGTGGACTATGTGAATAGTGATGATTCATATAGCTGATCTCAACGTGCTAGAGGTTTAGTTGTAGTATTAGTTGTTGTTAATCATGTGGTGGTTCTGGAGAGCTTGTACTCCAGCAATTTATTAGGAATATAAAATATTCGAATTGTCTTCAAGTGAACAATTTGATCTGTCAAATATAGGGCTGGGCGTTTGGTCATTTCGATTTGGTTCACCAAATTGAAATAAATTCAGTTCAGTTTGATTTTCACATTTTTGGTCTGGTTTTGATTTTACCAAATTTAATAAACATTAAAACAATGATACACAAATTTTCAATCCCAACTTGACAAGGCAAATTAATAATAAATCGACGAATGCCAGATGATATAACATATTTTCAATCACATATGTATAATAAAGAATTGTTTGGGTCTGCCGCTAAGTCAAGACGACGACGATGAACCTGTGGCCTGTGGGTTGACATAGTATATCGTCCCGTCGACGAGAGGCTTCATGCTAGGGTTTTCAATTGTCAGATTTGGGACACAATAGTGGTCACAGGCGAGTCTAGAAACTCCTTAAATTAAGACTTATCATTGGACCATTTGGAAATTGGGTTGGGCATAATTTTAAATTGGGCCACATTTGAACCTTTCAATTAGGCATGTGTAGTGTAAATTGTACATTGTAAAGTGCAATTTAATTTCGTTTATTCGGTTTAATTGAATTAAAATAATTAAAAACCGAAAACCGAACCGAATAATCAAAATTCTAGATTTAAATACCTAAACCGACGAAACAAAAAGAAATCAAGTTTTAAAAAAAATTCAATTCAGTTAGTTTTTTCGATTTGAACCATAATATGCACAACCCTATCTTTGGGGCACCCGAATTTTTTAATGAAAAAACTATATGAGAACCTCCCTAATGAGTTGAGAGAGCTATACGTATAGTCCCGTTGTTTTTTTTCACGAATATTTTCTCATTTACGAGCAAAATTTTAGGAATTACACGACTTTCACCGATTTCGTGTATTTTAACCCATGAATCTGTTGCATTTGGGACACCCTGAATTGTTTTTTTGAAAAAAGTATATAAGGACCTCCGTAATGAGTTGGAAAACATTATGTATAGTCCCACCATTTTAAAATTTTGAAACAAAATCTTACGCACCATCTTTTTGGATCTAGCTAACTCGTGCACTCGTGAGATTTTACCGAATATGTTATTGTTTCAATACTTACTCATAATTTGACTTTAATAAATTTCTTTTTCTAATTTTAAATTCAAACATTGCTTTCAATTTCAATTAAAATTTCAATTCAAATGTACTAAACATAGTATAAGCTAACATATCATTCCTTATAACAAAATATATTTCTATTAGTCAATTACCATATAATTAGTACTTGTAATTTGAATTTATCTTTTCCAAAAAATAAAAAGTAAAAACAAAGGGGAAGCGCAAACTTTTTTCTAATTCAAGAACGAATCTGTTGTTCGCTCCTAGAGGATACCTAAATCAAAATGTCAATTCAAACTAGCTTCTTCTTTGTTTCTTGAAGAATAACAACTTCTTCTTCGTTCTCTTGAAGAACAGGGTGATGAAAAGGCGTTCATCTGTGGCGAAGAGACAAGCAATGGCGGCGAATTCATCAGGGTTGGAGAATAATCAGATCGAAAAATTGAATGCTGGAGCGCCCAAGAAACGACCGGTACTTTCTAATATCTCGAATCATACAACTGTTACTGCTCGATTTCTCACTCCTCCAAACTTGTGAGTCTTTCTATGTTTTTGATTAATGGTTTGATGATTCACTTTTTTGTATGTTGGTTATGGCGTTTCTTGCTTTAGTTTGTGGATGGAAGGAAAATGTAGGTGGGTTTTGTGATTTCTTTTTTTGGGGTTTTCTTTCTTGGATTAAATAAGTAAAATGGCTAATGTTACGTTGGATTTCGTGAAAAAATGATCGAAGATTCTGGGTAAACATTAATTTGAGAAATCAAGTGAAGCGAATTGAGGGTTTTTGATGCAAGGATTTGCGGGATTTTTTTTTTTTTTTGGTCGAGATTGTGATATTTGGTAGTTGAATTCTTTGATTCTCGGATTCCCTTGTATAAACAAGTTCACTGTTTTATCCTTTTAAAGATTATGTTTGAGTTAAGTTTTCTTTTAATGGTTAAGAAGTATTGTGAATGGAAAATTTGAAACATTTTCCCCCAATTCATTTTTGATGCACCATTTCATCTTGTCGTTGCTTCAGTATCATAACAAACCTATTCCTGGAGGCCTACCAATTATGTCTATCATTTGAAGTGTAATCTACCAAGCTTCTTTAGATTGTTTTAGAAGTTCAGATTTTCATCTGTAATTACGGTCTGCTTCTTTTGACAAACCGAGTTAGGAGACTATTCCTCATTCTATTCAAATTGGAACGTGGTGGGTGCATCCTAAATAAATACGTAACAAATTAGAGATTATTTCCCAAATCTATAAAATTGTTCCCTCTTGATTCTATTTTTATACAATTTCCATGAGTGCTAGTGAAACGTTCAACACCTTTCTTCTTAACTATCTTGTAAAGGTCCAGTTGGGATAACCTTATATTAAACAAAAGAACTCCTTGAAATTTGGCAGTGAGTGAATCGATTACCTACTTGGCAGCCCATAATGACTTCTTACAACAAACATCACAGCGAGCAATTTCTTCTATGTTTGGATAAAATGGTCTTAAAAGATAAGACAAGTAATACATACAATAGCGACTGCGATTAGGTAAAGGGAAGCTTTTTTGTTTCTTTTTGTTTATCTGTCCACTTTGCTTTTTGAACATTTGAAGAAAGTTCTAGTATTAATAGGCTGAAGAAAAATTTCTGCTTTACAAATGCACATAGTAGCTTAATTTTCATGTTTTGGGATCATTTAAGCTTACATTTGTATGTCATGCCTTCGGGTTTAAATTTTTGTCCTAAGTACTAACCATTTAATTTTCTCTAAAAAATAATTAGCTAACAGTGAGTTCTAGCTTTGCTTTGAGTCTTTAATCTGCCATATCGTCTATTTTTGAGCATCGAGAAATCATTTATAGATATCGACTACTTATGTGCTCAAGCTTTTTAATTATCTAATTCACGTCGATGCAAATTTTGTTTAGCCTAACTGCCGTTGAATTTCCTGTTCTAATATTTTGATTTAAAAATGATCAAATTTATCTATGTAACTAAGTTTGTTTGTCCTCGTCTTGATAATAAGTTCTCCTGAAAGTTCGTCTAGAATCAGTGTTTTCAAAGTGTATTCATTAAATGATTTTTATGCAATTAATAGTTGGCTCTTTTCTGAGAGCATGAATATATATTTCTCCTTCGTTTAAATATATTTTGATCAAGTTTGTGTTTATTTCTTCCTTCTCTTAGATATTGTCAAATGAGCTTGTGTTAGTTTCCCCTCTCATTATATGAATTCTGAAGTGCATTATAAATGATATATTGTAAACCTTTCCACTTCGTCTAGCATCTAACAAGTCTATTTAGAAATAGGGTTGGTTTGTAATGATTTACATGTTCCAATGCTGACCTAATTGTGGCTTGATGCGATCTGAAATACTTCTACAGGAGTCGAAATCATTTTAGCAACAGTTTGTGTTTAGAAATTTCTAAATCAGTGTGAATGTTCAATTAGATTGCATTTCTCATTTCGAGTATATCGATTCCTCTTATTTTTTCTGACAGAACTTTATAAGGACCTCTGTAATGAGTTGGTGAACCACCACGTATACTCACCTCATATTTTAACGTCTATTTTCGCATTTACAGGCCCTTTTCTAGAAATTACCCAAATTTCTCAATTTTTTGTGTGTATGAGGACCTCTGTAATGAGTTAGAGAGCCACCACGTATACTCACACCATTTTTTAACGCTTATTTTCACATTTACAAGCCCTTTTTCAGAATTACTAAAATTCCTTGACTTTTCGTGTGTATTAGCCCTTAGATCAGCGCCTCGGAGCACCAAAAAAAATATTAAAACACTTTATGAGGACCTCCTTAATGAGTTACGAAACCACTAAGTGTACTCACACCATTTTTTAACATCTATTTCTGCATATGCAGACCCTTTTTGAGTAATTACACAAATTCATCAATTTTTCGTGTGTATTAGCCCATTTATCTGGCGCCTCAGAGCACCCAAAGTTTTTTTCTGAAAAACTTTATAAGTGCCTCCTTAATGAGTTGGGGAATCACCACAAATACTCACACAATTTTTTAACGCCTATTTCCTCATTTATTGGCCTTTTTTAAGAAATTACCCAAATTCATCAATTTTTCATGTGTATTCACCCTTTGATTTGGTGCCTCAGATCACCAAAACTTTTTTCTGAAAAAATTTTATGAGGACCTTTGTAATGAATTGGGAAACCACCATATATACTCACACCATTTATTTAATACCTATTTTCGCATTTACATGCCCTTTTTTAGGAAATACCCAAATTACTTAATTTTTCGTGTGTATTATAGCCCATGGATCTGGCGCCTTGGAGTACCCAAAGTTTTTTTCTGAAAAAACTTTATGAGGACCTCTGTAATGAGGAGAGCCACCAAGTATAATCACACCATATTTTAACTCCTATTTCCGCATTATAGTCCCTTTTTTAGAAATTTCCAAATTTCTTAATTTTTCGTATGCTTAACCTATGGATCTTCCGTCTTAGAGCCCCCAAAAAAAATTTACTGAAACAACATTATGAGGACCTTCGTAATAAGTTGGGGAACCACCACATATACTCACACCATTTTTACCGACTATTTTCCACATTTACAAACACTTTTTTGGGAAATACCCAAATTCCTCTAATTTTTCATGTGTATTAGCCAAAAATATTTTCTTAAAATTTTTTTATAAGGACCTCTGTAATGAGTTGGGGAACCACCAAGTATGTTTACACCATTTGTTTTGACGCATATTTCCTCATTTACATGCACTTTTATAGAAATTACCTAAATTTCTTGATTTTTCTTATGTATTATCCCATGGATCGGGCGCCTTGGAGAACCTAAAGTTGTTTTTGAAAAAACTTTATGAGATCTTTCGAAATGAATTGGAGAACTACCATGTATACTCACATCACTTTTTAACGCCTATTTCCGCATATACAATCCTTTTATACGAATTACTCAAATTCCTCGATTTTTCATGTGTATTAGCCCATGAATCTGGCGCCTCACCATACATTTTTTTCTGAAAAAACATTATAAGAACCTCCGTAATGATTTAGGAAACCACCACGTATGTTCATACCATTTTTAAGGCCTATTTCCACATTTACATGCCATTTTTTAGAAATTATCCAAATTCCTCAATTTTTCGTGTGTTTTAGCCTATGGATCTGGGGCCTGGAGCACCCAAAAAAATTCTAAAAAAACTTTATGTGGACCTCCATAATGAGTTAGGGAACCTCCACATATGCCCACACCATTTTTAACGCTTATTTCCGCATTTACAAGCCTTTTTTTAGAAATTACCCATATTCTTCGATTTTTCGTGTGTATTAGTTCATAGATCTGGCGCCTCAGATCAACCAAAAATTTATGAGGACTTCTGTAATGAGTTGGAGAACCACCACGTATATACACACTAGTTTTTAACGCCTATTTCTGCAATAACAGGCCTTTCTTTAGGAATTACAAAATTTCTCAATTTTTTTAGTGTATTAGCCCATGAATGTGGCTCCTCAAAGAACCCTAAAATTTATTTCTGAAAAAAGTTTATGAGGACCTGCGTAATGAATTGGAGAACCACCAAGTATACTCACATCATTTCTTAATGTCTATGTCTTCACTTAAAGTCCCTTTTTCAGAATAACCCAAATTTCTTGATTTTTCATATGTATTAGCCCATGGATCTAGTGCCTCGGAGCATCAGAAATTTTTTTCCGAAAGAACTTTATGAGGTCCTCCTTAATGAGTTAGGGAAACCACCACGTATTCTCACACCATTTTTAACGTCTTTTTCCATATTTACAGGCCCTTTTTAGTAATTACCCAAATTCCTCAATTTTTCGTGTGTATTGACTCATGGATCTAGGGCATCGAAGCACCAAAAATTTATTTCTAAAAAAATATTATAAAGACCTACGTAATGAATTGGGGAACCACCACGTATACTCACACCATTTTTTAACATCTATTTTCGCATTTATAAACATTTTTTAAGAATTACCGAAATTCCTTAATTTTCGTCTATATTAACCCATGAATCAAGCGCCTCAGAGCACCCTAAATTTTTTTTTGAAAAAAGATTAGTATAACCTATGTAATGAGTTGGGGAACCACCACGTATACTAATACCATTTTTAATGACAATTTTCGCACTTATAGACCCTTTTTTTGAAACATCCAAATTTCTCAACTTTTTATTTGTATTTGTCCATGGATCTGGCGTGCCTTAGTGCACCTAAAAAGTTTTTCTGAAAAAACTTCATGAGCACTTTTGTAATGAGTTGGGGAACCACCACGTATACACACAATGTTTTAACGCTTATTTTAGAATTTGCAGGCCCTTATTTAGGAATTACTCAACTTCCTCAATTTTTCGTGTGTATTAGCCCACAGATCTGGGGCCTCGGAGCACCCAAAAAAATTTTCAGAAAAAAACTTTATAAGGACCTCCCTTATGAGTTGGGGAACCACCACATTTACTCACACCATTTTTTAACGTCTATTTCCCCATTTAGAGGCCTTTTTTAGGAATTACCTAAATTCCTCAATTTTTCTTGTGCATTAATCCATGGATCTGACGCCTCGGAGTACTTAAAAGTTTTTTTATGAAAAAACTTTATGAGGACCTCCGTAATGAGTTGGGGAACCAGCACGTATACTCACACCATTTTTAACGCCTATTTCAGCATTTACATGCCCTTTTTTTGGAATTACCAAAATTTCTCAATTTTTCGTGTATATAATAGTCCTTGGATCTGGTGCATCGGAGCACCTAAATTTTTTTACGGAAAACACATCATGACGACCTCTAGAACGAGTTGGGAAACCACCATGTATACTCACACTATATTTTTAATGCCTCTCTTTGAATTTACATGCCTTTTTTCAATAATTACCCAAATTTCTCAATTTTTTGTGTGTATTAGCCCATGGATCTGGAATGTCAAAGCATCCAAAAAAAAATTTTAAAATACTTTATGAGGACCTATGTAATGAGTTGGGAAACCATCACGTATACTCACACAATTTTTAACGCATATTTCTGCATTTAGACGTTCCTTTCTAGCAATTATCAAAATTCCTCAATTTTTCGTTTGTAGTAGCCCAATGATCCACGCTTGAGATATGTGTATTTATGTGATAATAATTAAATTAATAAAGTGGTGGAAATATATGTAATAAAGTGGAGTTCTTGTGTAATGATAGAAAATGTTTGTTACTTACTAGTTTAGTTAATGCTATTAAGTGAGAAAACAAAGAATTGCATTGAATATCACTAATATACAATAAATGAAACGCAATCCTCGAATGCAATTTATGAACAATTTGAATTTTTTTTAAAAAACAATATATGAGAACCTCTATAAAGAATTGGGGAAGCTTGACGTATAGTCTAGCCATTTTTTCGCACATATTTTCTCATTTATGAGCAAAATTTTAGAAATTACCCGACTTCCACTGATTTCGTGTATATTAGCCTATGGATCTGGCGCCTTGGGGGCACCCAAAAAATTTTCTAAAAGGACATTTATAATAAGTTGGGGAAACATTACGTATAGTCCCACCGTTTTTTCATGGATATTATCGCATTCATGAGCCAACTTTTAGGAATTACCCGACTTACACCATTTTTCGTGTGTATTAGCTCATGCTTGATATATGTGTATTTATGTGAGAATAATTAAATTCATAAAGTGGTGAAAATATATGCAATAAAGTGGAGTTCTAGTATAATGATAGAAAATGTCTGTTAGTTACTTGTTTAGTTAATGCTATTAAGTGAGAAAACAAAGAGTTGCATTGAATATCACTAATGTACAATGAATAAAACGCAATCCTAGGATGCGATTTATGAATAATTTGAATTTTTTTTCCAAAAAAATTATATGAGAACCTCTGTAAAGAGTTGGGAAAGTTTTACGTATAGTCCAACCATTTTCTCGCGCATATTTTCTCATTTACGAGCAAAATATTAGGAATTACCCGACTTTCATTGATTTCATGTTTATTACCCCATGGATCTGGTGCCTTGGGGGCACCCAGATTTTTTTTCTGACTGGACCTTTGTAATGAGTTGGGGAAACATTACGTATAATCCCACAATTTTTTCATGAATATTATTACATTTACGAGCCAACTTTTAGAAATTATCCGACTTTTTGTCATTTTTTGTGTGTATTAGTCCATACTTGAGATGTGTGTATTTATGTGAGAATAATTAAATCCATAAAGTGGTGAAAATATATGCAATAAAGTGGAGTTCTTGTATAATGATAGAAAATGTTTGTTACTTGCTATTTTAGATAATGCTATTAAGGGAGAAAACAAAGAGTTGCATTGAAGATCACTAATAATGATTAAAACCATTCCATGAATGCGAGTTATGAACAATTTGAAATTTTTTCTAAAAAAATTATATGAGCACCTCTGTTATGAGTTGGGAAAGCATTACGTATTGTCTTGCCGTTTCTTTCACGCATATTTTCTCATTTACGTGCAAAAATTTAGGAATTACCTGACTTTCACCGATTTCGTGGGTATTAATCCATGGATCTAGCTCCTTTGGGGCACCAGAAATTTTTTTCTGAAAAAACTATATGAGGACTTCAGTAATGAGTTGGGAAGCTATACGTATAGTCTTACCGTTCTTTTCACGCATATTTTCTCATTTATGAGCAAAATTTTAGGAATTGCCCTACCTTCACCGATTTCTTGTGTATTTGTCCATGGATCTGGCACCTTTGGGGCACCCAAAAATTTTTATTGAAAAAAGTATATGAGGACCTCCGTAATGAATTGGGAAAACATTATGTAAGTTTTCACAAAAAATTTTGATTTACGAGCCAACTTTTAGAAATTACCGGACTTTCAGAGTTTTTCGTGTGTATTAGTTCATGCTTGAGATATGTTTATTTATGTGAGAATAACTAAATTAATATAGTGGTGGAAATATATGCAATAAAGTGGAGTTCTTGTGTAATACTAGAAAATGTATGTTACTTACTAGTTTAGTTAATGGTATTAAGGGAGAATACAAAGAGCTACGTTGAAGATCACTAACAATGAATAAAACGCAATTATCGAATGGGATTTATGAACAATTTGAAATTTTTTTCTGAAAAATCTTTATCAAAACCTCCCTAATTGTAAGTATAGTGCAATTTAATTTTGATTTTTCGGTTTAACCGCATTAAAATAATTAAAAATTGAAAGCCGAACGAAATAACAGAAATTCTAGATTTAATAATCGAAATCGATCAAACAAACCGAAAAACCGAAACGAACTTTAACCTATGTTACTCAGACTCTCCAACAATAATGTGACATCCGTGTTGGATCCTCCAAAGCATCCATTGATTTTTTATAAGAATCAAAGCAACATCCTTTTTTTTTTACTCTTTTTCTAATATCTTGTGACACAAAATCGGAATATGACAACAATCAATTATTTTGAAGTGCTTTAATGGATTTCTCAAATATAACTACCTAAAATAAATGTATCCTCAAATGATTTAATGCGACAAGAAATAAAGAGCGGTGAAATTTAAGGTCCATTTCACACATAGCTCATTTACTTTAGTTTTAACAACAAAAAAGAAGTGAAATTTACTACTCCATTATAATATATTAGAGAAAATGGTCAAATGAGTCCTCAATCTATTGTTGGATTTTCAACTACACACTTTTACTTCACGAGAGTTCTATTACTCCCTGAACTATTTAAAATTAAAATTATTACCTCCCTAAATGCTTATGTGGCAAAGTGAGTGTATTTCACTCATTCAAAGAGGGTGAAGATAAAAAATAAATATTAAAACTTTATTTTTAATATTCTTTTCATTTTTTATTTTTTTCTTTATTTGTTTTTATCTCATCTCTTTTCTTCTTCTTCTTAACAACTTTGTAGAGCATCCATGGTAGTCATCAAATTTCATCATCACGATCTAGAAACACCACCATTACAATATCTATTAACACACCATAATTCCTAGATAGAAATCTCTTTCCTACTCTCCACACAATAAAAAATTATTAAGTAAATTGCTTTACCCCCATTTTTAAAATCAACTATTAGCCATTAAAATACCATTGAAATATCATTGTGAAGCTATTGTAACAATTTTTTTCAGTTAACAAAATTCATTCAAACAACTTAATAATGTAGGGAATCTGTTAAAAAATTCTCAAAATATCCTCATCAAAAAAGATTTTGACCGACAATTTATTTTTTAGGTCATTCCTCTTATTAAACCCCTGCTCTTGTAAAAATGACGTGGATGGTTGTCATTCATCTAATTACCACCATAAATTTTTTCGCTTCTCAACCTTTCTACTTGTGGCTCTATGGTAAGATGAAATTGAAGGATGGAAGAGGAACAACAAGAAAAGGAAGAGAAAGAAATAAAAGGAAAAAGAAAAAAGAAAAAAGAAAGAGAATAAAATAATGAGTCAAAAAGGACAAAAAAAAAAAAATTACACGTGTCAAACACGTGGATTTCACCTATCAACATAAATGTGGTTGTGACTTTTTAGGGAGGTAATAATTTCGATTTTAAATAATTCAAGGGGTAATAGGACCCCCGTAAAGTATAAGTGTGTAGTTGAAAATTCGATAATATGTTGGGGGCTCATTTGGCCATTTTCTCTATTATATTATGTAATTATGTTACTGTAACTTGATACAGAAGCCCGTGTAAGCACGAGTCCAATATATGTTGATATTTTTTTACTTTAATTTATGAAATTTGGAGAGTCGATCAATTTTTTTATATGTTTTAAAAATCTTATAAGCTATTAATTATTGTGATTTATAGTACTTTAATTTTTGTGTCATTTTTAAATAATTCCTTTGTCCCAATTTATGTGGCATGGATGAAATTTGAAGAGTCGACCAATTTTTTTATATGTTCTTTTAAAATATTTTAAATTATTAATTATTGTAATTTATAATATTTTATGCATAAATTTCTAATAATATATGTTACTTCCTCTATCTCAATTTATGTGCACTGATAGAATTTTGAGAGATCTATTGGCTATTATATTAAAAGATATTCAAGCGAAGTTGGAGAAGAAAAGGGTGATTACTACTGGAACTTATTTTGCACTCAACACATGTAGTAGTAGGACAATCATGATTAGAGCAGAATTAATGGTGTGAGTTAGTGGTGAATAAAGTAATTTATTTTTTTTTAGATTTGTTCTATCCTTGGTATAGGGCTGAGCCAACTTATGGTCAAGGAGTTATTCAAACCTCCATGGAAAATTATAGTATTTATATATAGTTAAAATTATTTTTAATATATCTATCGTATATGTCGAACTCCTTCAATTTATTCGTGTGGTTGCTTCTTTAGATATTGTACTTCTCAATTAAAATTCTGACTAACACATATATTGTGAAATTAGTTGCATGTTGAGTTACATAATATTTGTTTTTGATGAAATGTGACATATATTTCGTAAAATTTATCGAGGTGCATGCAAATTAGATGAAACACCACATTATATATATATATATATATGGCTACAACTCTACCCTATAGAATAGAAGCTCTCAAAACCTTTAAGTTTCCTATCAAATTTCCATGTTTTGTGGTGTAGGACACTAGAAGATCACTTAAAGCAAAATAACAAGTTTATAAAAGAGTACAACAAAGGCAAAAGTGTTTTTCACTACAATCAACACATCAAGATTAAGTCTTCCTATATCTTCACATGAGAGCCAAGTCTCTGCTTACTTCAAAGCATACCCTAAAAACAAGGGGAGAAAAACACGAAATTTATTTGTCTGATTTTGACTTAACACGAAATTTAAGAAAATAAATAATATTAGAATTTATTTGTTTGGTTTTGACTTAACACAAAATTTAAGAAAGTAAAGAATATTTTTTAATAGGTAGTTTGAAAATAAAAATATGTAGGACGTATCAAAATATTAAGTAGAAAGCTAAAATTAAGAAGTTATCAGAAAAAGGAAAGAAACATTTTTTAACGGACTGAAAAGGAAAGTAACACAATCAAATTGAAACGGAGATGGTAAACCCTTAGGAAACCACGCATATATATAAGACCACCAAGAACTCGTATACTCTTCATCACAGCATCGATAAGTCACCAAGAACTTTCAACAAAACTCATAATAATTTACCAACACATCAAAACTATGGATAACAACTTCCCATTTCCACCACCACCACCACCATCTTCCTCTGATCAAAGCTACACCATAGTAATATTCGTTTTCTCGACGTTTGGTTGCATCTTACTTGGCCTAGCTATTCTTGCTTTTTGCACATACTTCTTGAAGAAAAAGAAGAAGAGTACAATAGTAGTTGAAGAAAAAGAAGTGAAACACATTGATGATCATGTTAAAATAAAGGAAGCAATTGTTGAAGGACCTCATGGGAAACTTGAGACAATAGTACTCTCAGTAGAAGAAGATTTGCATGAACAAGATGACATTGTAAGGACAAAGAAAGAGTTAGAAGAAGTTCATCATCATAACTTCTTACATGCTAATAATAAATCTTCAGAAATTACACCTTCTGCTCTTGAAGCTGCCCATAGACAAACTTAAGCATCAATTCATGATTTTTATTTTTTTAAAAAACAATAAATGACAAGTATGGGAGTTACTATTGTATAAAGTTAATTATGCTTACTATTCTTTCTTTTGATATTTTGATTTCTTTTAAGTCACAACTTCTCACATACCATTCAATTCTTATCCTCCCCTCATGAGCTAACTTTTTTTATTGAGTTAGACTCAAGATCTGTTTTACATGGTATTGATCATCCTATTCTTGACTTTAGACCTAAAGGCCGGCCTAGTAACCTTTCGGAATAAAGAATCCTTGTTGACTAATATATTCCTCGCGATTCATATTATTTATTTCAAATTTTTGGTTTCTTTTAGGAAAAAACTAATAATAATAGCCTTAATCATAACAGCATGTCTAAACTATTTATCTCTTCTTAAACGTCTCACTTAATAATACTCTATCAATTAAAATAGTATTGGTAGATTTTTTTTAGCGTGAAGTTCAAATTATATATTTAGCGCATACAATTAGAAGTTAAGAGCGTCAAGCTTTATGTGATTACTTCTGTATCATTAATGAAAGGTTTACTCAATTGTACAAAAAGAAAAAAAAAATAAGGGTACACTAAAGGAAAAGCAGATTATATCATATTCATTCAACATTCTCTTGAGAGAAAGACAACTATCCATATAGTGTTTGTCAATGATATCATATTTATAAAGATGACTAGTCAAAAATGAAGAATATTTTAAAATAGTTGACCTCGGAATTCAAGATTAAGGATTTGGGCCATTTGAACTATTTTCTTGTCATGAAAATAGCGAGATCAAAAGTATTTATTATGTTGTCACAAAGAAAGTAAGTGCTAGATCTGGTAAAAGAAATAGGGGTAAATGGTTGTCGTCCATCTAAAACACATATTAATCTGAGTATAAAATTCAAAAATAAAAAAGATAATTCAGTTGACCAAAATCAATATTAAAAATTTGTAGGAAAATTAATCTACTTGTCACGCACTCGAGCTGAAACATTCTCAAATCTATTCTATCCATTTGAGAAATGCTCATCTACCACCCCTACAAGATCTTGACAAAGGCACTTTTGCACAGATTAAAGCATAAGAAAAGGTCACAACTCACAAGCAACATATTTAATGAAGTAAAAGAGAGATTCTTATTGATTTTCTTAGCTCAAATGATGAAAAATCTTGAAGATCAGTGATTGAACAATCATGTTTATAGACAGAGGCAGAGCTAGGGAGTTTCATGGGTTCGGACAAATTCACTAACTTTTTTCGTAGATTCTTTATTTGTATTAGAAAATGTTCATGGGTTCGGACAAATTCACTAACTTTTTTCGTAGATTCTTTATTTGTATTAGAAAATGAAATAAGTATATATATTTCTATTAACTCGTGAATCTCTAACAAAATTGATTGATAACTTAATGGTAATGAAGGGATTGTGGAAATGTTTTACACTAGTGGGTTCGAGTCCCACTATCAACACATTTAAAAGGAAATTTAAAACTCCGGAGTCTTAACCCTGACTAAGTACTTCAAATCTTGTTCGTAGTCTTTTCGTTATATAGACATTGGTAATGTCTTAATTGCCTATTAATTTCCATGGCTTGTACTGTGGAACACTAATCATGAGTAAAGCAAAATAATAAAGGGAAATTAATGAAGTATAGAGCAAACAAAAAGTGTTTTACACTGCAATCATCAGAATATTAAAGCTAAGATAAAGTCTTCCTAGTCTTTACATTAGAGCCAAGTCTCTGCTTACTTGAAAGCATACCCCAAAAGAGAGAATTCTAATTAAATAAATAAAGGGAAAATGTTCAAATATATCATCCACATTTGAAAAGAAGGAACATTTATTGCATTCGTTAATAGTTTGCTGGCTCATGTCATTTTCGTTTTAGAAAAGGCTTATTCATGTCATTATTTGTTAACTGAAAGCAGTTCCCGCTTCTGCAAAACCATTTTTTAATCGTGGTCAATTATGATTCGGTCATGTCATTAATTAAAAATATTTTTAAGGAAAAAGACTTAAATATGTCATCGAACTTTGAGAAAAGAGTGTTTATCTACGCTATTAACAAATAATGGCATGTACAAGCCTTTTTTCAAACATAAATAACATAAATGAACCAAACTTTTAATGAATAACATAAATAAGTCTTTTCTCAAAACTCAATGACGTATCTGACTTTTTCCCTAAATTAAAATAACAAAAAACACATGAGAGAGCTAAATGAAAAGAACCTTGGGAATATTCAGCACTTATAAATAAGCAGCCAAGAACTCTTTTTCTCTACATCACAACATCAAGATTCATCAAGAACTTGCACACAAAAAAATTATAACAGTTTCCCAAGCTTTTAATTTGCTATGGCAAACAATTTGAATAACTTCCAATTCCCATATTTCCCTACCCATCCACCACCCCCTCCTCTTCATCCCACCTCTCCACCACCCCCTCCTCCTCATCCCACCTACCCACCACCAAAACCCCACCCTCCTCCTCCACCACCTCATCCTCATCCTCCACCATATGTTCCACCACCATCACCACCTCACAATTACATCATAATAATATTCGTTTTCTCGACGTTCGGTTGCATTTTACTTGGCCTAGCTATTATTGCTTTCTGCTCATGCTTCTTGAAGAAAAAGAAGAAGAGTACAATGATAGTTGAAGAGAAAGAAGTGAAACACATTGATGATCATGTAAAAATAAAGGAAGCAATTGTTGAAGGACCTCATGGGAAACTTGAGACAATAGTACTCTCAATTGAAGAAGACTTGCATGAAAAGGATGATATTATAAGGACAAAGAAAGAATTAGAAGAAGTTCATCATCATAACTTATTGCATGCTAATAACAAATCATCAGAAATTACACCTTCTGCTCTTGAAAATAGCCATGTATAGTCCTCAACAACATCTTAATGTATATATTAACAATTGCCTTATCAAAGGCTAATGGTTGATCATTTCATTCTATCAAAATTATTGTGTACATGCAACATACTTTAATTTCTTAACATCATTTGCCTACGTATTTTTTCTATCTCATATTAGTTATGATATTTACTTTTTACACGTTTTTTAAGAAATCATATCTAAAAGTAATTTTTTTTACTATTTTACCTTTATCTCTCTCCAACAAATTGCACCGTAATTAAATTTTATTTTGATTTTGTAAAATGACAAGTAAATTGAGACAACTATTTTTAATAACCTTGACAACTGATATTTACGATATTAGATTTATGTAGTCTGCCTTCCCCAAAACTAGAAAATAGAGATTTCAAATTAAACAACATGCAAATATTATTACCCTATTAAGTCAAGAATTATTATGAGATTGACTTATTGATAATATATGTTCCCTCTATACAATTTTAATTTTACATTATAGATATTCTCATTACGAGTGGTAATTACTTTTTATTTATGATAGACATTCTCATTACGAGTGGTAATTACCTTTCATTCTAGTTTCTTGTTCGGGAAAATAATATTAATTTTGACTCGAACATTTTCCTAACAAGAGAAGCCATCTCTTATTTTTTAAAACTTGAACTCATGATTTCTTAGTTAAAAAAAACTACGTACACATTTTTTTTTTTTGGGGAAAAGGCATAAATTTATTTTTGAATTTGTTTTGAAAAATCAGTTACACACATAAACTATTATGACGGTCTGTTACACATCTTTACAATTTAAACTGAATTTTTTTACCCACTAAAACTGACATGGCTAGAAAATAAAAAAAAAATAAAGCATGTTTGGTAATAAATAAAGTTTTAAAAATATCAAAATCCTCTTTCTGCCATCACCCTACCCCCACGCCACGCCTCTTCTTCTTCGTCATACGCACCCCGTCTTCTTCTTCTTTATTTTTTTGTTTTTCATCATTTTTCATACCCAATTTTCGTCCACCCCACCTCCACCAGAATTATCTACACCCCCCACCCCCCCCACACACAAATCTAACTTTCTTTTATCACATTAAGAATCATAAGGCCATAACCAAAAAAGTCACATGACCATAAACTTGTGTCAACCCGCCTATTTTTCCTATTAAATTTCTCAATTGGTATATGAAATAAATTTTGTAACAAGAATATGTTGGAAATTATTCTTTCGCTTTGATAATGCAAAAAAGAAAATAAACTATTCTTTCGCATTCAGTTAACGAAGTCGAGAGGGAAAGCTTTCTTGAGAGGATATATCTGACCGAAAGGTCAAAGCCGAAGACGGATTAAGGTAGCTTGCCTGCCAAGCCGATAGGCGAAGGGCTGAAGGATGGAACGCGCAAAGTAGATCGTGCACCTGTCGTGTGACCCGTTGGTCCTAAGCAATGTCTTGCGCGAAGCAACCCACTTAGAAAAAGGCAGGGCATAGAAGGATGAACCAATATGAATGAGTGTAAGCTTCGTTGCCCGCACACGATTGGTGCTGACCACACTAGGTGCTACCGTGGTAGCAAGAGAGGTCAGGCAGTGACTATTGAGAGGTTGTCACTGAGCATTCCTAGTCACACGGGAAAAGAGGTCAAATGGCATGGCAAGGCCACATATGGCAGAAAGCAGAAGCGGCGGGTACGTCTGTTTGGGTTCATTCATGTCCAATAAACTTCAAACAAAAGGAGATTTGGATGGGTATTAGAGTTGAGCGGATAGGCGATGGGAGGATGGGGGGCTGTGATCAAGTATCTAGAAACATGGATGCAACTGGTCTTCAGTTGCCACCAGCATGGACGTCGGTAAGAGAGCTTGCCGAACATGTCTGGCATGTTAATGATGAAGAACTTGTGCCAATTCCTTATGTCATCCATCTCACAAATGAACTGGCTCAAATGAAAAAGGATGTGTATCTACATTTTAAAATTTCCATTAAGAATTTAGTTATACGTTGTTATTAAGATAGAATACACAATCTTAAGCAATTTTTGTAACTCGTAATCATTACACTAAACTTTTAACTTGTATCAAGTGGTGTCAACACTTAAATATATATTCATTAAACGAAATTTTGGCCTATATATACAATGCAACTTTGTTTCTGACGAAGGGATGCCACTTGACACCCTTGCCTGAGGATAGCTCCGCCCTTAAATTCGCATAGCCTAATAAAGCTAGTAAAACCTTATTATATAAAACAGAGCATCATTAATTCATCAAAAAATTTAAGGCAATACTAACGGCACTTTATAAAAATATCTAAGAATTAAGATTAACAAATCGATTAAATAAAGTACACAATTATTTGAAAATCAATTAACCCGTTGTAATTGTAATTTAAGTAGAATCACTTATATAACAAGCTAATTTTATATATCACTTTGAGGTAGGTTGATTATTTGATTTTGATCCAAGACATTGATTAGAAAGTCAACTTTCAGTTCGATCAATAGTATTTCGTTAGAATTGAGACTCGAGCAGAATTTCGTTATTGAATAAGAAAGTTTAAGATAAAATGACAACCTCTCAAATCAGATACACCTCTTATGTGTAAAATAGATAGACATGAAGTGTCATGATGATACTTTTTGTTTGCGTTCTCTTTTTTATTATATTTTTTTAAGGGAGGACAAAATTATTAAGATAAAATATTACCTACTTAATTTTAGGCTAATCAAATTAAATATTACTAACAAAAATACTACTTTAAAAGAAAGATAATATTTTTCTTATTTTCTTTTTTGTAAAATTTTCTTACTTTTGAAAATGAAACAACACGATTTCCAGAAATGTGATTATTATTTTTGTGATTTTCAAATTTTTAATTAACCCTTACTAAATTGAAATAAAAATTAAAAGGCAAAAATCGAGAAGGGTGAAAAAGAATGTCTCTACAAGTTATGAGATCTAAAAGAGGACTAAAGGACCAAAATTATCTTTTATCTTTGAGTTAAAAGTCAAAATAATCCTTATCTTTTAATATGGAGCACTAATAGTCCTTCATATTTCAAGAATTGGTACACTTTTGATATTCTTCCAAACATCTGTCTATACTTTAACGATACTTCTTTTTGCACGTGAGAAATTTCCCCTCCAAAACTCCTTTTTTCTTATCAAATTAGATTCATCTCTTTCCCTTTTTCCTCAAATCAAACTCTGTAATCAAAATTTTATCATGAATTTTATTAAAATCTTGACCAATTTTTGGAAGCAACTATGTCGTTAAGGAGCAACAATGACAGAGAATCAAATATCAGAATGGACAATGAGGTCAAATGATCACTGGGACAATTGATTGAGTACCTTGTGTGCAAGAAACTTGTATACAAATTTATAAGATACCAAAATATGTAGTACCCTCCTAATAAAATTCAAAATTCAATTAGGAGTTCTAGTTAATGTGTTATCAACGGCGAAACACACTCAATGATCATCATAATCTCGAAATCTTATAGTCATTTTCTCCTTGAAATTAAACAATCAATCGCATAGGATATCAAAGAAGGTTTGATCAACATTGCTTTGTATTCATAAAAATAGAAAAACTTCTTTCTATTCATAATAATAGAAAAGATTGCTCTTGCCACAGACTTCCATGATAGATACACAAAAAAAAAAAAAAAAAAAAAGATAATACTCTTCAAAAACAGCGATGAATGAGTTGTATGGGAAAGATATCGTTAACAATGTTGGAAATAGACAAGGCCTTCTCACGTGAGAAGTGCCATTAAAATATAAACGGACACATGGAAGAATATCAAAAGTGTACCGATTCTTGAAATATGGGGACTATTAGTGTTCCATGTTAAAAGACAAGAATTACGTTGACTCTTTACTTAAAGATAATGGACAATTTTGATGTTTTTCGCTCTAAAAGAGAGAAGAAAGTGAATAGTTTGATCCGTGTCCTAGAAATACGTTATAGTGTACGGCTAATGCGTATAAAATTGATATTTGCTATTAAATTGAAATTATAGATATGAATTGTAATTAAATCAAACTATATATAGCTGTGTATAGTAAATTCTTGGCGTATATTTGCTTTACTATATAATTTTTAAAAAAAAATATATATATAAGCTATTATACATCACATAACATCACAAGTGTTTAGATCTTAGGTAAGTTTTTATTGATATTAGTCCTGATAACTTTTTTCAATTGATACAATTGTTACATAACTATTAAATTTATTCTAGAAGTAGAAAAATATTTTAAAATATAATTATGACTTTACATGATTGAGTACACTAATTATAGTATCATTCTTCACTTATACAATACTTTTTAGAATTCATTTGTTTGATAATTTAATTAGTTTGAGTTTGAAATGTTTAAGAAAGTCAATTAATGACTAGAAGAAAATATAACAAAATCAATGCTAGAAACATGATTAATTCAAATTAAAGTGAATTCGATAAAATTAAAAAAGAAAAAGTAATTATAAATTTAATTATCTACAACTTTTAATCATAATTATATCAATCATATAGTTAGAAAGTTGTTAAACTTTAAAAATATGTACATAATGATTGATTTAAAAAATTGGCAACCAACAATTAAGAAAATTTCACTTAACACTAACAAAAAATACATAATGATTTATATTTTTATGTATAATATGAATAATTTTGAGATCTTATTTTGGAAGGCCTAAAGTCACTGATTTAGTAATTTTAGGCCTGAATCGAGCGGTTTATAAGCTTAATGTTGATCCTGTTAAAGTATTTCCTTATCTTGATACTATATATTGGAATCACTCATTAATGTAGGGGCCATTACTAATCTTGATGTGATCATAAATTGACAAAGTATTTACATTTTTACCTTATCACTATAGTTTGATAGCTTATTATAACCACCATTATAAAATTTTCAATTTGTAAGGTCAAATATGAAAATAATATAAATATTTTTAATTTCGTGGGTGTTGATATTGTTGGTATATTTTTGAAATTTTACTAAATATAAAGTGAAATTAACCTCACACTTTACTGCCCCTACTAAGTAGTCGTTTAAATCATGAAAATAAAAAATAAAAAAGAAAATTTTCTTTCTAATTACACAAATATTCCAACTATATTTACTAATTATTACTATAGTTTGAAATAATTATATTTTATATCACTAACTAATAATTCCATATCGGATTTCAAGTCAGATACACAGACATATGGTTTATACACTTAGATACATGTTTATGTTAAACAGATACATTGAAATAGGGAAAGAGGCGAGCGAAAACAGGAGGGAGATGAGCGAGATTTGTCTATATATTTCAAATACATGTGAATTAAGATACATGTATTTGTATGTATTTAGGATAACAGATAGTGAGTGGCAAGCGAGGTGAGAGGGAGACGATCGAGATTTGTCTATGTATTCAGATACATGCGAATCTACTTGGATACAGTGTATCTAGAGCAAATTACATCTAATTTTGACCTCATGTATCTCGAGATAGACGTATTTGAATGCACTAAAATCTAATAAAATGCATAATATTACAAACTAGCGTGTATCTAAGCAATTAGCTCTCAAACCAATGAGATTTTTATAAGTTACTCCCTCCGTCCCATTTTATATGTCACCGTTTTACTTTGCACTTGCATTAAAAAATGATGTAACTTTACTCTTCTATCCTTATTTAATTTTTTTGGAACTCAAGTTTTCAATCAATGAATATAACTTAATTTATTTTGATTAATTAATTTAACCAATAAACATGAATCATTTACTTGACTTTTTTAGGTTGGTCAAATGTATATATTTTCAAGACTAATAACTCACAAGGGTAAAAAAGGAATAATATGGTAATTTATGCATTAATTTTATGAAATGACAAGTATTATAAACCAACTATTTATAAAAAGGGATGACATATAAAATGGGACGGAGGGAGTATTCATTAAAAAATCACTTTATTTGAAATTAAGTTTGGAGTTGTAGTCTCATGCTAAGTCTTTTAACATCTAGTTGGGCCTAAAAAAATCTAAGTAAAACTTTGGTTTTTCTTCTTGGCATATTATGTACTTCAAAGATACTTACATAACTCAAAGATTGTCTATACAAACATGAGATGATGATATAGAAAAAACCAAGTCTCAAATTGACAAATATGACCTTAAATATTTGAGTAAAGAAGTAACCAATGTAAGAGTATTTTGGGTAATTTGCAACATATTTTGTATGTAGATGTTTTTGTCTTGGACTTGAGAGCAATAGCATCCTCACTTTCCTCACCATTAAATCTTCTTTTCCCTTCCCCTCTTCTTCCAATTGGTATTTTTACTTCCTTTTTCTATTCAAAAACTTCAAATAGCATCCGTATAGTTCTCTTACAACCAAAATATCATAATCTTACACAAACTTCAGCTTTTCGCCAGGTAATTGTTTATAATAATCTAATGTTTAATTATAAGTTTTTCTTTCAAGTAACAATAGCTCAATAATGACGAATTGTCATTGTACTACATACTCTAATTAAGTAGTGAACAACATATTAATTTTGTACTAAAACTCTTCGCTTTTTCAAACACGGATGGTTTTCCTTAAAATTTGAGTTTATTAATTTTGAGTTTTAGTTAAAAAAAATATTATTATTAAATTATAGATAAATAATATAATTTTTTAGACACAAATTAAGGTGAAGGAGGAGTGTTTCGTGCATATATATATGTCCATTTATTATGATCACGTTGTATTACTTCCGCACACTTGTCATTTCGTGATTTCAAAGTTGCTCCAGGTGGGTCTGTCTGGATTCATAGTATTTCCAAAAAAAATAAAGAATATAATGCCACTGATTTTAGTACTACATTTTTAAAGTTCTATGAATCAATTAGCACAGTATCAAAAATGTTGCTAAATATATTTTTTAGAGATAATTAACACTAATCTTTATAAATATCTCTAAAATCTGTAGCAATATTAGATCTAATGACACTATATATATTAATGGAAAAAAGGACAAATATACCCTCGAATTATCGTAAATAGTATGCAGGTATCCTTCGTCATACTTTTGGGACATTAACACTCCTGTCATTAAAAAACTAGAGCATATATGTCCTTCACTCTAACAGAAAACTAAATTGGAACACGTGGCGCAATCTTATCCATCGATCCGATATTTAATAAATGTTAGATCAGTGGATGAGATTATGACATGTGTATGCCCGTTAATAAAAAAGATGTATATGCTCTAATTTTTAGATGATAGAAGCATCAATATCCTAAAAATATGATGGAGAATATTTACATTTTTTCTTATATTAATATATATATTTATTGCTATTAAAAGTTATTTTCATCGTAACAATTGTTAAATTAAAGATTGTGAATCCCCGTGCACCCATTTAATTCTTTCCTCTACACTATAGTAAGTACGCCACTACCCATATGACCCATCCTTTATTTTCTGAGATGCACGTCTTTTTTGGATCAAGTTTAGATATTTGAGCTTTTTTTTTCTGTCTGCTTTTATATTTACGGAGAGAAGTATTAAAAATATTATGAATTTAATATAAATTATTAGTTTTATTTTTAAATTATTGACAGTTTTGAAACGCTCATATACTTGATTAACTCAATTTGATTATATTTTCAATCTGACACATTAAATATCAATTGGTTTCAAACTTTTGTATGGGCATAACATTTTTAATAAAAAACTGAGAGAAGTATCGAAAACACTCTTAAAGTTGATAAGAATTGAGGGTGTATTTCAGTCATTTAGCTAGATCAAGAGTGTATTTAAGTTCAGTTAGTCAAATAAAATGGTGATTTTAAGGTTGTTAATAATTTAAAGATGAAATTAATAATTTACGCTAAACATCTATGATCTTAGATTAAATAACAATAGATTTTTTTTTTCAAGCAACAATAAGTAGAATCATTTAGCAGCTAATATCATTGCATTGAAAATTGTTTATTTGCTTAGCGACATTTATATAGAAGGTTGATTATAAATATTTCTACTTATTATAATATAGCAATAATTATATTCTTACCTCTATTTTTTTTTATGTATTATATAGCTTCAAACTTTGGTCACAATTTCATATTTAGACATATTATCCAGTGGCTCCACTCCTCCAGCTATTGAACACCTAAATCAAACAAATACATTCCTATTATCATTAAATGTTAAAACACGTGAAACTTAAATATAAGAAGAAAACAAATTGAGATTAAAGAAAAAACTAAATTAAAAAGGAAAAAAAGAATTTCTCTCCCCAACTCCAAAATTGTCATCTTCTCTTCTTCTTCTTCTCCACATTTCCCTCATCTTGCCACTTCACTCTCTCAGTTCAGCAATCAATTGAAAGCTTCTATAAAAGGGTAAGCTTTGAGATTTACATTGCTGATGTTAAAATATTAATGGGTATTTTGGCACGGGTATCTATGAAACAAGCTTAAAATTTTTGGTATGACATGTTATTTGGTGAATAGTTTTTGTTTGTTTTCTTGTAAATAAAAGAGCTTTGAATAGACTTCTGTTAGTTTTGGTATTGAAACATTCATTCTATTCATAGATATTCAGAAAATTGTGAACTTGCTGTAGAATTCTTGGAGATGATGCCTATTAGAAGTGTGGGGGGATGAATTAAAGATGTTTTTAGGAGTAAAGCTTGGACCTTTATGATGGAGCTATGTCATTTATGGTGGATGGTTTAAGTATTTCATAGCTTTGTATTCTTTGCAATTTACTCAAGTTTGAAATGTTATTATCAGTTCGCCAATTTCAAAATGATTAAGTTTCTTTTTTTCATTTTTTAGAGTTACTCCTAAGATTCTCCAGTTAGGCTTTTCATTGCAGAATGATATGGTCTGAGTGGAGATCTTGTTATTTCAAAATAATTTTTTGGATGTTTAGTATTGCGTACTCCATCTTAAATGGAGCTACATGGTCAATGAGGATTCATGTAGCCGACCCCAAACCCAACTTGCTTATCATTGAGTCACAGTATTGTTGTTGTAGTGTTATGTACTCCATCTATTTTAAAAAAGAATGAAGAGGTCCAAAGTAGAGGGTGGAACCATCTGCTTTTCCGTAGACATTTGGACGTTGATATGTTCATCCTTTGAAATAAAATGTATATAATTATTAGAGTGAGCTTAAAATGGTTACAAGTTTTGTTCCAAGTTCTGAGATGACACTTTCATACGGACATACTTCTTCCCCTTTCCCCGGTTCACGTTCTTTGTGTGCTTCAGACTTGGTTTGCGGTATTGTATTATAGATTGTTTAACTTGTTCGGATTATGTATTCTGAAGTCAATGTATAGCCAAGGTTCAGGACACTGATTCAACACACAGTGAGTTGGACTGATGAAAATTAAAGAAGTTTGTTATGTTCCGGTGTCTCTGATTTTGTTCTTTCTTATTAAAGCTAAAAGGATTGAAGTATGTTGGGCTAGTTTGTTTACTGTCCTAATTTGTGATTTTTGGGGGTAATTCATACTTTTTGCTTTTTGATGTAGATTTGGTACCAGCTGGACTTTGTGCTGGAGCTTACCAGTAATTGTCTTTTCATTTAGTGGAGAACCATTAGAAGTTGGATCAGCTGCCTCTTTGGGAGTTACCTTTGTAGCCACTACGATTGACCTTTTTTGATATCTCCCTTACAGCTGGTGATGAATGTAAACTTATAGTTCCTTCATTTTTTGATATCTTGAATGGCTGGATCTTTGTTGCCGGTGGGTAAGGCAGTCCTACGTTCCCGCCAACCCTCCAACTGTTATACCTTCAATGCTGATCTCCAGCATCCAAAGTCAATTCCAATTCTCCCTCCATATAAGAAAAGAGTCAAACAGAACAATACTTTGAACAAATCGGTGCTCTTAAGTCCATTAGTTTGCCAATACCGGTTAAAACCGGTTTCTTCGCTTGACTCAGATGTTCCCCGCCCTATTGATCAGGTACTTATCCCCTTCCATATGCATCTAATAATGGTTGTTGGGCTCATTTTTAACAGTAAGCTTTGGTTCAGTTGGAGGTAATGAAATATGGCCTAACAGTGATGTTAAATGTAGAGTTCAGAAGATTTAAAGAGTAGCGAGAGCTTTAAGCAATGGGATTCATTGACTGCAAAATTTGCAGGAGCTGCAAATATTCCGTTTCTCATATTACAACTGCCTCAAATAATACTCAATGCTCGTAACCTTCTAGCAGGAAATCAAGCTGCATTATTTGCTGTTCCATGGCTGGTATGGCATTCTACTTCTATTGTAGCTAGTTATAGCTGTGGTCTTATTAATGTTGAGAGATAAATACTCTGAGATGAACACAATACAGGGGATGTTCACTGGATTGCTTGGTAATTTGTCTTTGCTATCATATTTTATTAAGAAGAGGGAGACGGAAGTGGTTGTTGTGCAAACTTTGGGCGTCGTGACCATTTATATTGTTATATCACAACTAGCCATGGCTGGATCTATGCCTTTACCTCATTATGCAGTCACTTCTGTTGTTATTGCCTGTGGTCTTGCTGTGAACTTCATGAACTACTTCCACTTGCTCAATCCCATAATCTGGCGTTATTGGGAGGATTTCATTACTATTGCTGGCTTATCTGCGCTTCCCCAAGTAATCACCCTCTGTTTTCTTTCATTTTCTACTCATCCATATGGATAATTTGTTCGATAAATTCTTATATTTGTTCTGGCACTCTGCACCATGCATTGTGCAGGTCATGTGGTCAACTTTCATCCCATATGTTCCAAATACCATCTTGCCTGGTGCTGTAGCTTTCGTTCTGGCTATCCTAGCTGTCTTTATGGTAAGCTTTGACATCTGCAGCTTGTACATGCGGTTACTTTTACAAGGATAATGTTGAAATGGCCATATCTGTCATTCTGCCTTGAAGGGAACTAACTGAAGTAAAATATCGCAATGCCAGAAAAAGAAGACATATATTTTTGCTTGACTTGATAAATAGAAAGGCAATGTTGAAAATCATTCTAATAAGAGGGTTGTATTTTCTGAGGAGTGCTAGAAGAACACAACTCAACATCTGCACTGGGAGAATGCCCAACTCTATGTTCAAATTGGTGTTGTTTCTGAACTACTGTGGCCACACAAGAAGCAAAGAAGGGTTTTTTTCTTTATTCATGACTGAGGAAGAGAGATGACACCTCTCTGGCATTGGGTGGGATAACTAGCTATCAGTCGATCAGTTCTTTTCATATTTCTTCCTTAATATTTATGAAAGGTTTCAGTTTTGTGATATAAACTGGAAGGGCAAGCCTTAAGTGGTGGCTGAACTAGGCGATTGAGCCCTTGTATCCTGGATTTTGATGAGTCTTTTCGCTTTGTGTTCTTATTGAATAAGGTAATCTTTTTAAAGGTACAATAATGGAATGGATGTGGAAGCTCAAAATTCTGCAGGGAGATTGTCACATCTGACTGATGTGCCTCAAAGTATGGAAGCTGCTGTAGTAGCTTACTATGATTTTTTTTGTCAATTTGCTCTATGGTGACCATAACTGGAACTTGATCTGAAAGTTTTCTGCTTGCTTTTATTGCACATATCACACGTATAAGAGAACTCTTAACTTTCATGTTACCAAATAATGTCGCAAAGGCAGTATAGCTCACATTGATTTTTCTTTACTTTGATATTGTTTGATTACACACACTAGCTTGATATTGTGTTCATTTTCCTTGGTTCAAGAGCAAGCTAGAGACTTTTGTATGCACTTTATGTGGGAAGTTAATTTTGTTATGCTTGAGAGAATGAGAACATGGATCTGAACTATTCTGAATTTCAAGCTACTGTTCTTTACAGTCTCGGACTGGGAAACTTCCAGAGAAGGGCATCAAATTTGTAGGATCAATATCTGGATGGACTGCCACTCTTCTTTTCATGTGGATGCCAGTTTCACAAATGGTAGTTTTATTTTGGAGTAAAATTGTCAAATCTTAGTTTTTTCACAAGTTTGAGGTTCCTCATCGTGACTTATACCTTCTGTCTAGTGGACAAACCTTCTAAATCCAGATAATATAAAAGGTTTATCAGCTCTTTCGATGCTGCTTGCAATGATTGGGAATGGACTCATGATTCCACGAGCACTCTTTACTCGAGATTTGATGTGGTACAGCATCTTACGATTGTTTTCCCTCGCATTACAAACTTCCTTTTTCTTCTTTAGCTGTCAAATTATATTCTAGAGTTCCTCACATTACCTATTTATTTTTGCTTACAAGCATCATTGTCCGATTTTTCTACATCTTTTTTTTTTTTTTTTTTTGTATAATGTTCTTGTTTTCTTCCTTCTCTTTTTTGTTATTGTGAACCTTCAGAACTAAATTTGTTCACATTTGGTGCAATTCAAATTTTCTTTTGCAAATTTCTTCATTAAATTTCACCTACCACCTGGTCAGCTGTATTAGTCCAGTTATGCTGAGTATTTCCTTTAGTTCTTCTTTATGGTGTTTAATTTTCCCCTTGTGTCTCTTCTTGATTAATAACAGGTTCACTGGTTCAACTTGGGCATGCGTTTTTTATGGATGGGGAAACCTTGTCTGCTTATATTGGTAAGTTGTGCAGAATTGCTGTGCTCAATAGCTTTCAAGACTTATTCAAGAATTGAGCATTGTTCTACTTACTAAATCCCTTCTGTTCTGCATCCAGCTGCAAAGTTATAAGCAGGGAATTTTTCTTGGCTTCAACAACTGCCTTTGTAGCATGGCTTGGTACATTCTCACTTCTTTTATTTTATTTTAACTTGAATTTTTTGTCTCTCACATGTTTAACTACTGTTTTGGCAACAACTCTATGCCTTGTTCGTCGATGGCTCAGCCAGTCACCCCTCGGGGCCTCATGAGTCATGATGGCCTTTTCCCCCCTTCTCTGCGTGTTAAACTTTTGCATTTGGCTGATGGCAATATGACTCCTCTTTTCTTTTCTTCTTTTGGCTGAAAACAGTGTTCAGCTTCTGGAGAGACACGCAAGTATATGGTTATAATTCTCCGTTGAAATCGTTGAAGGAACTGATTTCTGGTTCATAACTGATCCTACTTGTCCTACCTTGTTGGCTTTGGCTATGTATTTGAAATGCAAGAATGTTCAAGTTTGGCATTTCTGCTATGAATCAAGTGCTCTTCTTTAGAAGATTTGGTGAAAGTGCTTTTGGCAAGTGTTTTTGGGGGTACATCAGGCAAGGTCTAGTTGCAATGTCAAATTATTCAGCATATGGTAATGAGGAAGGTTCCTGTGGTTCTTTTACATGTAATGTTAATCAATAATAAAGCTGCAAATGCAATGTTAGTGCAAATATATTTGTTGTATTTCATTTTGGGACAATCTTAATAAATAAAAAGTTAAACCATATTTGCAAAAAATTAATGCAGTTCAAGGTTATCCAATTATTTTATAGGCATAATCAGAATATATGTGTGTGTATTGCATTATTAGTTAAAATATGATGTGGAACAACAAAAATAAAGTTAGAATTTTGAAAATTTATATCGATATGTTGTACTCGAATCGAAGGTTCTCCAGAAACAACCTATTTACCTCTGCAAAATAGGAGTATGGTTTGTGGACACTCTACCCTTTTCAAACCCAAGATAGGAATATGGTTTGTGTACACTCTACCCTCTTCAAACCCAAGATAGGAGTATGGTTTGGAAATACTTTACCCTCTTTAAATCCATAAACCCAAGATAGGAGTATGATTTGTGTACACTCTACCCTCTTCAAACCCTAGATTTCATTAAGATAGCCTATTGTCATGTCCCGCCACTTCACAGTTAAATTTTGCGTCCGAATAGGGGCGGAAGATTCTAGAGTTAAGGAGAGACTTGCGGAGAACTCTAGAATCCTTTAGATTTTTCAAGAAGGATATGGGAGAACCTAGATCTTTCCTTAGAATTCTCTAGAATAACTTAGATATTTTCTTAGAAAGACTTGGAAATTCCTAGAAAGTGTAGAGAATTCTAGAGAGGGACCAAAGTGTAAATATTTTAGGGACTTGTGTAGTAATTTTTATTTACACTTTAGCCCCCTAGGAAGTAATATAAATAGAGGGGCTCTCATTTGTAAACCAAGCAAGCAGGCTGTAAGCAATCTTCCACAAAACAATACAAAGCCTTCTTCCAAAAGCTCTCTTGTTCTTTCTAAGTCTTTCCTTTCATTCTCTTAGCGATCTTAGTCTTAAAGGCTTACTTGAGCTTACAAGATCTTGAAAGAGTAGTGAGTAAGTTGTCAAGTGCCGCACGGATCTTTAGCCAACACTCTGAGTCCGTGACACTATGCACTTTAGGAATGTAAACCCTGTATAAGATCCAAGGAATTTCTTGTTGCAACATAAAGATCAAACTTCTTGTAGTCATTGAAGGTGTTCTAATGATCTATTGTAATCTAAAAGATCAAAATATTTAGTATTTATAGCCTGAAATAGGACTTCTAGTGATCCAATTTCTCTTTGCTATTCTCTTTTATGTAATGTAATGATTCAATCAACTAGAAAAACAACATTCATGTGACTAAAGTGTTGTTGTTCACAAAAAGGCGATAAATCCAGAAGTCATTCTGTAATGCAAATATTCCAAGTAGGCAGTTTTATTTCAAAACATGCAAATATTATTACACAACATGTTGAGCAAACTCAGGAGGCCTTTTAGAACACATATACTTTGCCTTCAAACTCTACTTTGACATAATTTTACCCTAATAAAATACCGTTTGTTTTATTACATTCAAGCTCTGTACTACTAGGTAATAAGGGATAATATATTGTTCTATTCTCCCTATTTAGCATATATTTCAATGTCCCATAGTGATCATACAACGCAGGCCTTCACCTTTCAGCATAATGTCAAATGCTTTGTTGATCTCTGAAAATGGTACTTGATGGGTGATGAACTTCTCCAGCGCTAGTTCCTGAAAAATTTGCTCCGGAATAAAATTTAACTTCTATGCACGGACAGTTGTTTGAGTATTATTAATAAATACTATGGTGCAAGGATTACCTTATTCATATACTTGGCCACCACAGATGGAAGGTCTGTTTTGGGCTTGTAGTTGCCAAAGAAGGTGCCCTTGAGTGTCCTCTCATTCAACAGATTCATGGGATGAGTTTTGAATGCGTCGTCTTTGTTTGGCACGCCAACAAGCACAGCCACACCCCAACCCTGTAAATCAAGTATGTCATAAGATTGTTACACTTGCATTTGTGATAAAAGAGATGGAAAAAATGCAACAGATGAGAATTGTTACATCATGAACACATTCAAAAGCGGAGATCATAGCGTTGACATTTCCAGTACACTCGACACTCCGGTCAGCACCTCCATCGGTCATCTCAGCGATTACCTGAAAATCATCGAGCAAACCTCAGACAAGAAGTTGCAAACAAACACTTCACGTGATATGTTGTGTCATGTAGAAACAATATGGATATGCCAGAGACACACAAACCTCCTGGACAGGCTTATCATGATCTTTTGGATTCACAAACTCTGTGACACCAAATTTCTTGGCTGTAGAAATTCAAAAGAAAAACAGAAAATCAACAAATTTTGACATTACATTCTCGTTCATCGATAACCAAATGCACTCACCATCATTGAATCTGCTGGGATTCAAATCAATGCCAATGATCCTAGAAGCCCCAGCTAGCCTAGCTCCTTCAGCAGCCTAATACAAGATGACGAAGAAAACATTCTCAAACACACTACGAAAATTGCATCGAAAAAATAGAGGGTGGAATGTGTACTCACAGCAAGGCCAACAGCTCCCAAACCAAAAATAGCCACAGTGGAACCTCTAGTAGGTTTGGCAACATTCAGAGTTGCACCAAGTCCTTCAGAAAACATGAACTCCATAAGATAAATATCCAATTATAACGAGTAATTGGCTATAGTTCAATAAAACCTGTTGAGATTCCGCAACTCAGGACGCAAACTTTGTCAAGTGGTGCCTGTGGATCGATCTTGGTGACGCAACCAGAATGAGCAACGGTGTATTCACTAAAGGTGGAAGTTCCAACAAAGTGGTATATCGGCTTCCCATCCTTGGAAAATCTTGTTTGACCATCACTAATCATAACTCCCCTGTCTGTATTTATTCTTAGGAGTTCACACATGTTGCTTTCTGATGATTTACAGTGACGGCATTGCTGGCATTCTCCGGTGAACACAGGAAGAACATGATCTCCTGGTTGGAGATCTGTAACACCTTCACCTACACTCTCCACAATTCTACCGCCACGCAAATGTAAAACACGTATAAGAATATATATACTGAATAAGTTTGAAAATAATATAAGAAAATCGACTACTCCACATAAAGGGTCATACCCTCCAGCTTCATGTCCGAAAATTCGAGGAAACAGAGGTGTTTGCCCCTGCAGCGATTTCAAATCAAATAAGTACACCATCAAGATGGAAAAATATGCAAAGGTTCAAGACGAAACAATTTTATTGGGATCAGATAGGTAACAACAAGTATAGTCATTATACCAAACTTTCTACCTAATAAACAGAATCGTTTGCGCATCTAACACCAATAAGCATGATCAACACAGAAAATGAAAAATTAAGAAGCCAAAGTTGACAGAGTTGGGTAACACAAAAGTTTGAGCAACTGATTAAATTAGAAATGTAAGGTTGAAGAAAAGGACCTTAGCTTCCCAGAAGTAAACATCAGTGTGGCACAATGAGGTGAAGAGAATTTTGAGGCGAACTTCATGGATCTGTGGAGGTGCCACATCCACTTCTTCAATTACCAACGGCTTTCCCGCTTCCCATGCAACCGCAGCTACACACAAAATCAATCACAAGTGCATAAAAAAAACCTTTTAGCTAGCGGAAAATCTATTTTCAAAAAGACAAAACAAGAAATGATCACCTTTGCAGCGAATGACCTGACCAGCAGTACTCATTGTTGTTGGTTTATGGCTTAAACTATAAAAAAAAATGGTGTTTTGTTGAATGAAGTGAATATTTCTTCTGAGTGTATATATATATTAGTGTACTGTGGGCTAATAGAGTGGAAAGTTGATAACTCCGCACCGTTAGTATTGTGTGAGGACAAAAACGCCTTACGATTTGTTCGGCAAAGTGTACACACACTTGGACACCTCCTTCATTTCTGTTTTTAGGACCACGTGTCTTCTTCTTCTTCTATCTTCATTACACTTCTCTTTTTTGCCAACATTCTAGTTAATTAGATGAGATAGTCGCACACTTTAAAATGATATTAGTGCAGATAGAGGTTCTGAGAACGAATTTCACCGTCACTCAAATTAAAAAAAAAAATTCACAAAAGTGTGCTCTCTCTCACTTCCTCTATTCATGATTTAAATTACATTAATTCGATATTTTAAATAAAAATTTAGATATTTAAAAATTATACGAAAAGTACTATAAATTGCAATTTTTTTTGCATATCAATATGATGAAAAAATACATCGTAAAATATTGATCAAATTCTTATCATTTGACTCTAAAAAATGAAATTATGACAAATTAAAAATAGATAAATAAAGTATTATTTTATTTTTGATAGCCTATATTAATTGAGATTTTCGTCTCGTAGAATCTTATTTACTCTAGTCTCTAATCACAATAACAATACAGTACAATTAACTCGCTCATTAACCACCATTAATTGTTATATACTCCTCTCAAAACAAAGATCAAATATCTAAAGTCAAAAACAAATTAAAAGACAAATACGACAATATAAATAACAATTCAGTTGAATCAACATCAATTACAAAGAATCAGTCGTTAATAATATTTCTAAAAAAATGATTTTATCTGGTGCTCTAATTATTTTTTATTACGTGTTCAATAGAATTTTGTGTCGTGTAAGGCCAACTTAGTGAAAAGCACTTCATTAAATTTTTTTCATATTCATAATTCGAACCCAATACCTCTAGAGAAGAAAATTATATTCATCTCATCATGACATTCTTGAATACTTGATTGTTTGAAGGATGACTAATTTCTCTCTTAACTTGTTATATATGGATCGTGAGTGGGAGCTTAACTTCCTGTAAAATAAAAATTGCTATCAGAACATATTTTTTTTGTGTTCTTATGGTTATAATTGCTGCAAGCAAGAGAGTATCACTTCGACTTCTTGAAAACATAACTTCGATGGAGGCCTGGCTTATATCTGAATAAGGAACTTGAAGGCCAGCATTCATGTATTTTTGCTACATTTTGATTTGAATTAACATACCATTTGTGTTTGTTTAAACCTTAGTACAAGTTTGAAACTTGATTTTTAATGGTATTTAGATATACTATTGGATTAATAACATATCATTTGTATTTGTTTCTTTGACCTTTGTTGTAGTAATCTCAAGAAATGTATTAGTGTGGAAGAACAAAAATGTCCATACCTCAATACTTTGGCTCAAAAATATCTTGCAGTACTGCTCCTATAGTTACAAAATGGGTCAAAAATGTCTTTGCCAAATAAATATTTTTTTTTTCTTTTTAAACACATATTCTTCCTAATTATCATTAAAGAACACTATTTTTGTTTTCTTTCTTCTAAAATCACTTTAACAAGAAAAAATGTAGGAAATATTTTTTTCTTCTTAATCTCATTTTATCAATTAAAATAGAATAACTTCATGTACCCTTTCCGCAAATAATATATCATAGGATATCTATCATTAATTTATATTTATATAATGATAATAAAATTTAAAAAAATTATTTTTTATTTTATTTTGAATTGAAGTAAGATAAATATTTGTTAATTTAAAAAAATATATATTATTAGAAAAATAATGTGTTAAAAGAGAACAAAAATAATATATTTATTTAAAAAATGAGCATTTTTAGCGCACAATTTGCAGGTTGTTGTCTCAAGTCTCTCAATAGGGACAAATTAGAAAGTGTCGACGATTAATAAAGGGTTAATTATTATAAATCATTATTTAGGAATGGCAATTAATATGTGTGTATATATATATATATATATATATATATATATATATATATATATATATTCCTGTTTTTACATTTCTATATCATCTTTACTGAATATTTAGTTCCGAATACATCTCTTTGTGTTATAAAATTAAACATTTATAATTTCTTTATGAAAATCCTATATATATTTACACCGACTATGAAGTATATATATGATGGTGAATGTTTCGGCGAAAGTGCAACTGTGTAAGAGGTTAGCTATTCATGATTTTAGGAGAGGTAGAGGCAGCGGTAGAGTCAAAATTTTTATTAAGGAGGTTCGAAATATGAAGTAAACACACAAAATTAAGTTGAATAGGGTTTATCATTTATTATATATACACAAAAGAGCATTTTAATCATGTATAAATAATGTAATTTTTCGTCGAAGGGGGTTGAACCCCCTCGACTCTACGTGGCTCCACCCCTGGATAGAGGTAGATCAAAGAAGTATTGAGGAGAGATTATCAAACTGAATAACGATGCAACTTCAAAGGACATGACCTGAAATATTATATATGGACACATATCAAGGTCGAAGATTAATGAGTAGTTGATCATTTATTTTTTTTCCTTCCGCACTAGTTATTTCATAGTATTACTCTTGTAAATTCTTGTTCTTTGATTTCTATTATTCGATATTGTTTCTTATATTTCGATTATCATATTATTTTAGTTGTAGTTACTGTTCCTTTTATCATACTACTTTGTCATGATTTTTGTGGTATTTTAGTCGTGACTTGTTCACTTTTGTCATTTCTTTTCAAACTATTTTGAATTGTTTTCCCTAGAAACGCAATTCCTCCACCCTCTAAGACATGTAGACATAAAATTTGCACATATTTTACCCTCACTAGGTTCATATGTGAAATTACATTGAGTATATTGTTGTTGTAATGTTTGAATTGGTATAAAAATTAATATATAAAAAAAAAAATTAAGGAATTTTATATTATGAAATATCTTTTAATTTTAAACATGGCATGTAAATACTTTTTTAGTTAAAAAGTTGTTAAATTATCCCAACTCCGTTTATGAGACTATACAAACAAATTGAAACTACATATGTACTCCCTTCATTTTACAAAGAGTAACCTGGCTTGACTTGGCACAAAGTTTTACAAAATAAAGAAGACTTTTGAATCTTGTGGTCCTAAATTAAAGTTATGTTAAATGTACTAAACTGCCCTTCAATCTTGTGACTTTAAACATGTCACATGGAAAGCTGAAATTAAAATGTTGCCTAAAAAGAAAAGAGGTCATTCTTTTTTAAACAGACTAAAAAGGAAAGGAAGTCATTCTTTTTGAAACGGAGGGAATACTTTTTTATGAATTGAACATTCATTTACGCTTGCGATAAATGTTTGTTCCTTCAAAAGTAAAATAGTGGTCAAGGGCTCATTTAATTATCTTTTAAAACTAATGAAACGAATATTAATTTACCATGTGAATACTTAATACTTTTTTCTATCATCACACAAAAGAATTGAAAAAATTAATAAATAAAAATATCAAACAATTGAAAAGATGAAACAAAAAAAAATAATGTTGAGAGTGGGATTTGAACCCACGCCCTTTCGGACCAGAACCTTAATCTGGCGCCTTAGACCAACTCGGCCATCTCAACAATTGTTTATTTATGCATACGACATTTAATATATTGTTCGAATGCAAAAAAACCCAAAACCACAAGAAGATGATAAGATTAATCTAAAATAGAGAAAATACATAAACTGACATCTTAAATTGTCCTGAATTTTCAAAAAGATAACCTTAACTTTGCAGGCATCCTATTACCCCCCACAAAACATTTCAAAATCACAATAAATACACACTTCTTACACAATCTACATTCTCAATGCATGAACGTGAGTTTCACCCCAATTAATAATATAATTACATATTTTTTTCAACCCATTTAGTAAAAATTGAATAAAATCTTGATCCATTCACATTTTAATCATGATCCACTCCATTTAATCCAAACCCCTTTCAAATTTTCACTCTACTCTCTCTCTTTGATGACCAAAATCGTAAGCATTTCAATAGTCACAATAAATTTGTTTTGCGGTGATAATTTCTTGAATTATGGAGTCAAAACGAAGAAGTGAAGGCTCACATGTTAATTGCTTTTTGATTTGAATGCAAATTTTGATTAAATAATGTTATTTTTATATAGTAGTAATTTTTTGAAAAATCATCTTTATAGTGATTTGTTGTTATTTTCTTCTTGTGCTATCCGTTATTCATGTGTATGTAGTGTTAGTTTAGGATTGATTTGAGTTTGAATGTTTCTTTACTAATTTAGTTTTGAAATTTGTTTGCAATTGCACCTTTAGGATTTACAAATTTGTTGATCTCATAACTTTTAAATAAAATAAAAAAAGAAATTGAAGCTAGTAAAGCTAGATGAAAATTTCATTGAGAATAATGGAGAATTTTTTTTTTGGTTGTAGATGGAAAGCTCTTCAACATATATTAATGAAGGTTTTGGAGAAGATGGGAAGTAGGTATTTTAATAAAGAAGTAAATTCAAATTGTCAGGGTGTATTTTTACTCCTCCACGCGCCTATCAGATGTGAGAACACGGCTGTGTGAAAATGGGTCAAAAGTGTTTGATTATTGCAATTTGAAAAGTTCCATGAGGTAATAAGATGCCCACAAACTTTGAGTGTATTTTTAAAAATTCAGAACTACTTTAAATGTCATTTTATGTTTTTTCTCATAAAATAATGTATATAATCATGTAATGAATAGATATTACAAATTTTTTAACTTGTATTAATAGATCGCTATGATGGTGCAATTGATATATAATCGTGTCAGATTTATTTTGCATCAATTGTATTCCATCAAATATAAGAGTGAGAGATTAGACTATCAATTGTTTTCACAACAATATTTATAGTATGTATTAATTATGCAACATATATTCATTCTCTTTCCACCCCGAATCCCACTCAACTCTCTCAATCTTGCTCACATCTTTCCTCTCTCTCAATCTCGCAGAAGCAAAAATGAGAGATAGCATTTGGAGTAATGCTGCAGCTTTACTCTTTAATTTGAAATAACAGACTCACACTTTTCTCTTCGCTAGTTCTGTTTCATCCCTCAACCCCCAACCCCACACACACAAAACAATAATAATTTTTTTTAACAATTTCAACAGAGGACCACTGGAGGCATTCAATTAAAACCCAAATAAACAATACATCAGAAAAGATTATGGACGATGGCCTCCTGCGTTTCACTTGAACATGAAAAATCCTTTTAAACAGTTCTTTTGAAAATGCATTTACATAGTTCCTTTCAAACAATAAAGGAGCAAAGTAAACCCTTGAAACTCATGAGCATAACACGAAATATAATACAAATGCAAAACTATTGCTATTGATCACAACTTGTTCACTAACTAGAATTGCCAGTCACTATGCATGCGCTAACTTGGCCAAAAGTACCATGTCTAAAATTTTAACATCAAGGGTATCATCCACCTTTACAATCCCATCAGTGCCATCAACACCAATAAGCTTACCGGTTGCACCACGTTGGGGACCACCCATGATCTTGATTTTATCAGACTTCTTTGGTACAATTATATCAATGTCAGTTGGGTGCGCAATGATAGTGTCACCATTGCCGCTTGATCCAAGACCAACACTACAAGAACCATCCTGCTCCAGAAGCAAGTTGGAGGATACTGGTTAATTTTCCAATGAAAAATTCCAATGAAAAATGAAACTATTCCCTTGAAAAGAAAGTTTTAACTATGGTTCACAGCCAGATACAAAAACGCAGAAGAACAAACCTCTGATAAAAGCAGACACCTTTTTAAAAACATGTCTAACAAGTGCTCACGTTATGACGTATAGAGCCATTAGCATAGTTTTATATACGTTAAGACTATATACACATGTTCACTTTAATGGCTTGTATATACATTACTGATGATGGAAGAACGTTCTGAAAAAATGTGGTTAAATAACAAAAAGAGAGCATCGCATCAAAGTTAAAGAGTGGATAGTTTAATGAATTTAAATGCTTGCAAGTTGTAGAACTAGAAAGATATCAATCATTTTGAATCATCCCAGTACGGAGAGCATGACAATTGGAACAAATAGGATAAATATTTTTAGTATAAAGTAAAAATGAAATTACAAAGTTCAAGATCTAATCCAGTAAAATTAGAGAAAAAATATTCATTTTTCTAACATCCGTCATTTTCACAACCCTTATTTAGGATACCTTGAATACATATTCAATAATCACTTTCAAACAAATATTCACATGTGCATTGCTCTTCTAACTTAGAACACCATGCTCCCTCGTCCATTTATCAGTATCATTGTTCTATTATTATATTATATTACTATTGTTGTTACTTGGGTTATTTTTTGTTGTTGGTAGTTGTCTTTTCTACAGTATTTTTGAAAATGCTTTTCTTAAATCAAAGATCTATTGAAAATAGCCTCTCTACCTCACACAAGGTAGGGGTGCATACACCTCACTCTCCCCGGACCCCCACTTCTAGGATCACGACTAGTATGTTGCTGTATTTACATGTGCAATGCATCTTCTTAGGAATTGATTAAGAGGTTTCTATGCACTTCCCAACACTCTCTAAATGTACTATTTTAAAATAAAAATAAAAACCTGTAAGTGTAATGCTCCCTATATCCCAATTTATGTGACACTTTTTGCTTTTCGAGACTCAAACAAAACGTATATTTTGACTGTATCTTTTAGTTTTTTGAAACAAAATTACATAGTTGAAAATTATGTAAAAAGTATTATAAGTTGCAATAATTAATAATTCAAGACGATTAGAAGACATGAAAAAACTATGGTCAAAGAATAATTCGTTTGACTCGAAACCCGAACACCATCACATAAATGGGACGGAGGGAGAACTAATATTTATCACATGCACAACCAGGTCATAGTATGTGAAGCAAATTCCAACTAAGGGGAAGATAAATTAGTGCAGGATATACATACCGCTAGCACCTCATGGACAACTCCGATGACAGTATCATCATTGGACTTCCGTACATTGACCAAGATATCAGGCAAGAGCCAAGGACCTTCTGTATCCCCACCTGCAATTTCAGAGTTGTCAGCTATTAATGAATGTTGAAAATAGTATTGCCTAAGGCACTTCAAGATTAAATAATAAAATGAATTTGCAATGATGAACAACATTAAAGGGCATTCTCCTCTATGTCATAATCATCACGGTGCTAGTAAAGACGCAACTTTTCAGACTTATTTGCATTCCTCTCATTGCAAATTAGGACTAACATTAGAGCAATTTCGACATTATAACCACTGAGAAAATACAAAAAATTGAACACAGTAAGCTAAATGACAATTTTAATACTGCAATGATCTATAAATCAACAAAAATATATAAGTCATAATTACACACTAACATTGAATTAAAATGCACGAATATGAATAACGAGGCCCACTAGTTCATCACTTGGCATAGTGGAAACAAGAGACCGTCTGATCTCAATAAAATGTTTTCTATCGCTATACAAGAGATTATGGGTAAAATATATAAAATCTGCAGTGGGTCACAAGTTTACCAGCTCAATAGTGTAAAATGCTTCTCATTTTAACGTATCAGTAAGATTTATTCTGAGTGATTTGCCATTCCAAAAGACACAAACTATTGTGCGAACAAGGGACACACCTCCTATAGGTGACATCATATCCAGCCCACCACTTCCAGGAGTCATTGGCTGCCCGCCAGGAGTACCAGGTATATATGCTGAACTTGGTGTCATTGGTGGTTGTCCACCAGGAGTTGATGGCAAGTAAGGACTTGGAGCATTAGCTGCATGGAACAAAGAAAAATGGCATTATATTCTCCATACAAGGACCCAAAGAAAAAAATGCAGCTTGCACTCCTGTAAATGAGACTTTAGGTTACCATATGCAGAACCATTGTCTCTTGGGGTCCCAGCATCACTGTAATTACCACTAGGAGTATTAGTCCAACCAGAACCAGGAGTAGGTGCTTCATACGCCCTTGAACGAGGACTAGATGGCTGAAAAACGAACAAAGCATGATAATCCTTCTTTGGAAAGAGAACAAAGCATGATAATCTATATATATTTAAAAGCGAGAAGTCCCTTAATGAAATGTTGTTCACCTTTTTTGCTCCTTGAAAAAAAATCACATTAGACAGAATTGTCAGATAATTATTTTCCTAATATTTAGAAATAAAATTAACTAAAATTTTACTTCTTTTTTTTTTTTTTTTCCTCATTTCAACTAGGTAGAATGTCCTGATAAGGGAGGATGTAAAATTAGGTCTTGGGCATAAGTCAAGCTAGCTCAATGGGAGAAGGATTGCCCAAGTAAGGAAACTACTCATCTCATTAACCATCAATGTGAGCACTGGGCAATGTTATCAAAAGCAAAAGCGCAAAAAAACTCTTAAGATCTATTGGGGTTTCAAGCGTAAAGCGCAAATAAAGCATGGGTTTTAATTATTGTTTAAAAAAAGGCGCAAAGGGAGAAAAAGCACAAAGATATAGATACAAATATATGAACAAAGAAATTGAAAAATAATTGTGATAGAGTGACATATCAATTGTTTAGTGTGTCTCTTCAGAAGAGGTTCATCGGCAAGGGAAGTATGCCTTAGAATCTTGATAACAACACTGAAGCACACATTAAGCGAGGTGAAGCGCTCAACAAGTTTTGAGCCTCACTTCAAGATGCGCTTTAATCACGCCTTTGAAAACACTGGATGTGAGACTTTTTCATTTTTCAACACCCCACCTTAAGCCCAGGTATGCATATCTAATGGGTGGACAAATTTAATTTAGGGGCCCAACATAAGGTGAGATGAGCCCTGCTCTGATATCATGTAAAATTAGGTCCTGGGCCTAACTCACAACCCAAAAGGTAGCTCAAAGGGAGGATTATCCAAGCCTTATAAGGAAACCCATCTCGTTGATCAGCTATGTGAGACTTTTTCATTTATCTTGCTTGTGGTGGTTGGTGTTTGTTATTGTACTAGTGGTATGATTGTAGTTTTGTTTTTGGTATTTCTCGATTGTTTACAATAACCCAACCTAGTATGTTGTTTAGTGTGATTTGATTATTGCACTACTTTATTGTTGTTTTGCTTCTTTATAGCAGACTTTGCACTGCTTACAAGTTACTTGCTATATTTCCTCATTGTACCCCTTTTTGTACCTAGATTTGTTGTCGAGGGTCTTTTGAAAACAACCTCTCTAACTCCACGAGATAGTGGTACGGTTGTGGAGGTATGGGAAGTTTGCTTACATTTCACCCTCCCCGACCCCACTTGTGGGATTTCACTGGATATGTTTTTGTTGTTGTTGGTATCAAAGCATGACCCATCCCAATTCCTTGTTTCCAATGTTGGACCCCTATATTAAAATTGCACATGCTCTACCAACCCTGAGTGTAATGGTGGGGTGAAGACCCCCATATTAATGGTTTAAGGGATGGCTGGTCACTGTCTCTTTACAAGATCTTGGCAACCTCTCCTCATGAACTAGTTTTTCGGGTTGAGTTAGGTCAAAATCCATTTCCTAACCGCCTTTAAAGGTATATACACTCCCTCCATCCCATTTTAATTGTCGTTTAACAAAAAACAATCGTCCTAGAATAATTATCGATTTAGGAATTCAAAACAAAACTTAGTAATTATTTCCAACTATACCCTTATTTAGCTTTTAAGGGCTTTGAAAAGGCTTTTGGAATTTTATACGTGCAATTAATGTTGTTTGTAAACATAGACTCTAATTGTATAATGCATATACTCCCTTCATCCCATTTAAAATAATTGTCACAAAATAATTATCGTTTTAGGAATACAAGAAAAAAAATAGAAATTGTTTCCAACTAAAACCTTAAATTAAAGAACTACTTAATACTTCTCAAGAAACATCTAATATATCTAATAAATAGGGGTAACTTAGTAAAACCATATCTTATGTTTCACTTAATAGGTGTGAAAAGAGTTTTTTTTAAATGAAATAGGTGTGAAAAGAGTTAGAGCCACAATTAAAATGGAATATAAATAATTTTCAAAAAAAAATGGAACATCTTGATTCAGAAGAACTTCTTTCAACTTCTTTCAACAGGAAGACAATGCTCTAGCTATGTGCATCTCTAAAGTAGGCATTGAAAGTTAAGGGTAACTTTGTGAAAAGATGGAAGTTCTATGCTCTCTCTCGGAAGACATGTCCTACATACCTACTTAGTCAGAAATACGAAGATGCATAAGCAGCAGTCATCTGGAATCAATATTTATGAAATGGGCCAAAATTTATTCATGTTCGAGTTCTCTTCTAAGTTGGAAGCAGAGAATGTTGTGAGAGGTGATTGGCACCGGAAAAAACACAAACTCAACCTGCAATGGTGGTTGCCGACGGTGAGATCTGCTCCAAGACATGAAGAGGTGAATCAAGTCTGGATCAGATTGATAGGTCTTACCCTTCAGTAATGGTCCAAAAGGTTTTCAAGGAGATCAGAGACCTGGTGGCTGGATTCAAACTGAAGAAGTGACGGAGTTGAGAAATCACTTGAAATGGGTAAGACTAATGGTTAGGGGTGACGGCGACGAAGTCCCAACAGTGGTGAAGGTGGAAAGTAAAGGTATTGTCTCTGAGATTCAAATTTGGTGTGAAGCTCCTGTGAGAATCAGTATCAATTTGGTGTGTAGCTCCGGTATGAATCAGTATCGGAGCTGCCAGAAGAGAGAGAACAACAGACCAGCGGGCAATAGAAGGCACACATAGTACAGGGTAGCATTTCAAGGTGATATAGGTATGATGGGGCATATGGGGTGTTCAGAAGAGGTGGAGGCCTTCCCGAGGTTGGAATACCCACGTACTTGCCATGGGGGAACGTTATTCAGCCAAAAGCCCTCTTATTCAATAAAAAGAAATTGGGTCCAGATCTGCTGACCCAAAGTCAGCATTATATCATGGAATGTCAGAGGGTTGAATCAACAATCAAAATAGATGCTACCAAAAAAATATATATTCACATGTGGAAGGCCAATGTATTTTGTTGTTAGGAATCAAAAATGAAAGAGATAATAGTCATTATCAAAGAATTAAGGCCTAATAGACGGAGAAACATCAGAGGCTACTGGGACTAGAGAGAGCACTGTAACTTTGTGGGATAGCTTGCACTCTCAGTAGAAATTATAATATCAACAGTAAGTGTAGTCACACAAAAGCGGGGTCTAGGGAGGGTAAGAAGTATGCAGACTTGACCCTAACTCTCTATCCTCAGAGGTAGAGAGGTGGCTTCCAATAGACCTTCGGCTGAAGGAAAAACAATCCAAAGTAGTCCAGAAAAGAAGTAATGGAAGTGAAAGCATAACAAAGCAAAATACTACGATAACCGAAGTACAAGAAACTGCATGAGCAATAATACGATTACTAGTATGGACAGATAGCAAGACAATGTGACCTAATTTTTGTCCTCCACAACCTCCTATCTAAGGTCATTTCCACTACCTCCGATTTACACGAACACTAAATCACATTAAAGAGAAAAGTACAGTTTATATAGAAATAAAGTGGAAAGCATGAAAACCTGATATTGCGGACTTGACCCCCAGGAAGCAGGGTTTCCCTCTTCCCAATTATCCCTGTCAGTGTGCCATTGCAACCATTTAATATAAAGAGAATGGAATTGTAATTCACTAAATCTATGGCAGTAAAAGCAACAAACTAAAATAGCAAGATCAATCTAAAGCAAGAGCATGCCACTTAAAGTGTAATAACTAACACACATGAAGATCAAAAATCAGCACTCACTATACCTAGCAAATGCACAGAATCTTTAAAGTTCAAGACGATAATTCTATAACTTATAGTCATACAAAGAGGGAAAATTTACAAGTCACGTGTAAACTTCTCCTCTTTGTGTGGCTGGAAGTTTTAAAATTATAGCTTTAAACTTGAAAGCTTTTGTGCATTTACTAGATACAGTGATTGCTGATCTTTGGTCTTCATGTGTGTTCGCGATTAGTTTCAGGTCAAATAAGAACTAGGCAGATTACATGGCTGTCATTCTATTTTCAAAACCTTAAGTCATTGGGCTTATTTTCGCCAGTGAAACAACATACCTAGGTGGACTCATTGGATTCCATGCTCTGTCACGCATTGGCGTCCTCATGCCATCATGGATTGGTGTTGCTATAGAGGAAAATAACGAGAAGAGCTAAAGTCAAACAGCTGGGAGGGAAAAGAATGAAAAACACTATTGGAACAGGGCAGCAGAATAATGGACCTCCAGGATCTCTCATAGGTGTCATAAATGGGTGCAGTGGAGTCCTTGAAGGATGTGATGGTGTTTCACTTCCCAAACCATATCTAGATGGTTCCCTGCAAACAGAAAATTGTTAGACAATGAACACGAAAAATAACCCAAATTTTAGAATGGAAATATACTTACCTGAACGGCACTGACACGTTAACATTATCGGAGATATGGTTGCGATCAACTGCAGGAAACATTGCAGTCAGCAATGAATGAAAGCAGTCAAAAGCTGAACAAACAAAAACTTCAAAAAGAATAGCATGCCCTAAATTTGGATAACTGTCCAAAAAGTGGATTCAAGACAGAGCCTCCATCCACAAAATTCCAGAAGAGGGCCCTTAGCATTTAACAATCCCCTCCCCCACCCCCCAAAAAAAGAAAAACTCAGAAAAAATGAGGGCCATTCTCAACATTGAAGAAACACTTGCCTGTAACAACTTTCATCTGGGCTTCAAGTTCAACTCGGACTGAAGTTCCTTTGATGTCAACAACACGCCCTTTACAACCTTTGAATGGTCCAAGGCGAATTTTCACATCAGCTCCAACTAAAGCATCGTGCCCTCTTCCACCTCTATGTCTGCCTCCATCTAGAACACGCCATGCATAAATGTTGAGACAAATAATTGAATAAAGAACAAAATAAAGATAGAAATTGTAATAAATAGCATTTAATAATAGACATCGAACGATCAGGGCTCCACATGTTAACAAATTTTTTGTAAAAAAGTTAACATCCAAATATCACCATTATCAGAAACTTACAACTCATAGGTGGACCACCTCTAGATGATCTCATTGGAGATTGAGGAGCACGTGGTGGAGCTCTCATATGTGCAAATCTTGATGACATGGGGTTACCCTAGAGGAGTTCCATTGTAAGAAAAATATTCGCCAGCAAGACAATTGTTAAGATAGAATTGCAAAAGCAACAGTGAGCTCAAACTTCCAGAAGCAAGAAAATATTATACATACATTTCTATCACCATTTGCCCGTGAGCCACCAACCAACACACAAGATTGGGTTTTGGCACAAATATAACCAGCATGCTCAAGGTGATGACGATCATAAATAAAAACAACTCCTCTGAAGATGTGTTCTACAGGACCTTGTTTTCCCTACAAGTATCAAGAATAGTTATAACAACATACAAAATGTACAAACAATGTCAGTCACAAGAAAGTTTTTAGAAAAGCCAATACTCACTTTACAAGGACCCTCAAGAACTTTTACCACGTCTTTCACCGCCAAGTGGTTCTTATACCGATCTTGGGCATTCCCTTTCTTTTCAACTTTTGCTTTGATCTCTCTAAGTCTAACAAGTGCTACTTCAGGTCTATCAGGCACACCCTTAAGGACCTATATAACATCACCCAAATGTGAGCAACACAATTAGCAGAATAATGTCAACCTCAAACTACAGTACTCACCTGGAAGGCTTCGCTGTCCACACGAATAATCACACCGAAGCTCTTATTGCTGCAGAAAGTGTAATCAATTAAGAAATTTAGCTGTTGATTCAAAAAGGACTACACTGTTTCATGTCCCGTTTACTCTCATAAGAAGCTAAATGCTTACTCTAGTATTACAAGATCATGGAGCTCATATTCCCCAATACGAGTGAGACCAGATGTTACTTCAGAACTCTCAACAACATTATCAGCAAATACACGGAGCTGCAGTATCAAAAATAAAAAAAGTTGAATCACCATTGGTCTGAAGACTTCAGATTAGAGATCTCAAATTACCATGTATGATGCTCAACTTACAAGCTCCTTTGTTGTATCTGATACCAGGTTAACCACATGTCCCTGAACAGAGACGACCATACCGGTTGCACCTTCAGATGAACCAGATACTACTTTCACGTGATTTCCAAGATCAAAGTACTTGCATAGCTCTTTGTCACTAAAAGCCAAAGTCTGCTCCCAAAGTAAGTTAATAAAATGACAGTACTCACTCCATCTGAGACACTTGATTCATGAAACATACGTATTTAAAGAAGGGGAATATTACCAAAGGAAGGTCTTTCTGATTTGGTCTGATATGAACAGTATCTTCTTCAACTTTCTCAACATGGCCTTTCAAGTTTCTGAGATCCCCCTTCACCACAATAACGCGGTCACCCTTCATAAAATGACCTTTTTTCCTATTTGCAAACAAAGTAGATAGACTAGCCATATCGCCATCCCCACCCTCACCAGTTTGCCGGAATTTCTCAAGTTCATCAAAAGTTGGCTGTATGTTCAGGGTGCTGATTGATTTCATTGACACCGTCTTATACAAGAAACCATCTTTGAACATCATACCTCCAATATTCTCAAAATAGTCACCTGACATCGGGTCTCGCCTACGTTCCACACGTAGGTTCATCTCTCTGCAATCAATGAGAAATAGATTTAACAATTCAATATAGACCATTATTTGTGCTCTTATTGCAACTAGAGACACAAATGAACAATTACCTTGCTTCATCAATATTCATAAAGCGTGGTGGAGGAATAAATGCCTTTTTCTTTGGAGCTTCCCTCCCTTCCTACAAAAGCAATTCAACATGCAATAAGGAACGTCAACTGTTTCTTTCAACAAGAAACATTTGTTTTGGATAGGTGAGCACAATTTAAATAATTGCCAAAAAACAGCTTTATATAATGCTGTGAATCTACAAAGATGTACAAGTCAGCCAGGTTTCAACAATCCCTTTAATGAGACAAGGATAGGTTCTTACAACATTAACATTTACTGATCATGTATTTCAAGAATACAGAACCTATCAACTAACGACTATAAGAGTTAAAATACAATGACCAACCAAATAAACATACCAACTTGTTTGCAAGAGCCTGTAAATCAATCCTTGGGATTAATTTCACGACGACTTTCTGTCTCACATTATCTACATCCATAACCTACATAGCAGAAAGATAAAATATCAGAACAGAACTTCCAAATTTACTCATAACATAAAATGCAGAATACTTGACAACCTTTGCAAGGTCTCCCTTGTAAGTTCCCATCTTCATTCTGACCCAAGTATCCCTGGCAAGATCAACCGCTTTGCTTTCAACTGAAAGGACATCAGTCATCTCTTTTATGGGGACCAGCATTATTTTTGCGGAGGCATAGATATTGCGCATACCCTTGCACGCCTGTAGCATATAGGCATGATACAAATAATCGGGTTATTGGATGGTTACACGATAGACACGTTATTTTAATGAGTCACATAAATATAAGCCAAAATAGAGAATACTGTATCATCTATGACATACCTCCCTCACGTGGGCTTCTTTGTCCGCCTCTATGTATACATAGTTCTTAAGATGATCAAGGGCTACAACTGATCGAATTTGCAATTCAGGTCCTCTATCAATTGCCTTTTGCATTAGGCAAACCGCAACCTCTCTCTCACGGCCAATCTACAAAACAAGATGTAGCAACAAATTACAAGACAAAATGTGAAGGTTGAAAAAAGATCCAAAGAAATATAAAAATGCCTAAGCACACAAGGGAGTGGCCCAGCCCAGTGATCAATGAAGTAGGAGAAGAACCACGAGATCTCAGAAATCCTAGCGGAGCCTAAAAATACTAGGTGATTTCTTTCCTTCTGCCTAAGCCTTTATGGGCAGAGTTACTTGGTACCCATGTTAGTGGAAGTAGCAGGTAACTGATGGAATAGTGAGGTTGCATAAGATACCATGGACAACACTGTAATTTTAAAAAATAATAAAATGCTGAACTTCACGGCAGAACACCAACACCATACCGCACATTTCACCATCCAGAGCTTTGGATCCCTGACAGATGGCAAGAGAGCTTGCTGCTCAACATCTGTTGCTTCCTCATCATACTCAACATGAGGTGACCTTGCATATCTTTGCTTAATGCTTCTCGTAAGCTCCTCAAGGTCTTCTTCTTGGTCCTCATGCGGCAACAGTCGATGACGATATTCACGTCTGGCACCATCCTCGTCAGGTATATCTGCTCCACTATCTACTATGAAATCTGCAGAAGAAAATCTAACAATCAACACCAACAGATAAAAGACAATGCAGGGAGAAAGATACCACAAGAAAAGCTCAAAGTTATTACTCCGTTTATAAAATAAGTTCCCCCTAAATTTATTCTAAACAGAGACAAACTCAGGTCACACCAGCTTTCAAACTCAGACTGGACAAGAAATTCCAGCAAGTACATTGTAGACTGCAAATAAACTGTACATAGCATCTCGAACTAAAGATTTCCCCAAGGCTAGTGTCACAGCTACAACAGCTAACCCAGAAAGTATATGGAAAGTATATGTGACACTAGTTGAATAATATCCCTTTTGGGCGGGAAGTAGAAAAGTTACATTTAAAAACATCAAGAAGATGTTGCAACGGAGAAAGAGTGTGTGTTTGCTCATGTAAGCAAAAACTAGAGTAGTCTAGGGGCGGGCGTTCGGTTCTTCGGTTCGGTTCCTCGGTTTTCGGTTTTAGAAAAGTGTGCACCGTATATTAAATCAGTTCGGTTCTGTTTTTCTACTTCAATTCGGATTAGTTCGGTGTTTTTAAATCGGTTTTTCGGTGCGAATGAAAAATAAAATGAGGACAAAATCAAAGTATAAGATACTTAAATTTAAAAGTATGTTACCAAATGATGTGTTTCGCCACGGAACACTTATTGTTCTAACTAAAAGACTATATTTATCTCTGTCAAGAACATTGTGCCTCCAACTACTTCTCAAGAAAAACAAGGACAAATACGGGTTCCCTTACATAAGGTACATTGATAAAAATATGTTTTGGTTCCTCTTGGGAATTAATATTTGAAGTTAACTATTGAATTGAATTGTACATTTGTTGCTACTTTGATTTGTTCATTAATTATTTAATTGTTAGTTGACTTTTTATTTTTAGTTAAGAAAATGTCCATATATTAATGATTTGTTCATATATATACATATATACATATATATATACACACACATATATATACATATACATAGATATATACATACATATACATACACACACATATAATTTTATTTTTTAAAAAAAAATTAATAAAACTTCAGTTCTTCGATGCACTGAAGTTCTGAGACCCTTCACCGAATTGAAGAACCGAACTTCTGAAAAAATAACACCGACACCGAACCGATAAACCAAAACTGAAGAACCAAATTAGTTCGGTTCGGTTTTTCAGTTTTCCGGTATTTATGCCCACCCCTAGTGTAGTCGAATATCAAGGAAGAAATACATTCCAAAAATAGCAACTAGTTACAGGAGCTTGATTGAGCCAGCTAAATAAGTTAAGCACATTGCTTTTAGAGCACAATTTGGAGCTGAGAACCCATCAACACATCTATAATTTCTCATTTCAGACACATCATGAACACCAGCTTGCATATGCTTTCTTGATACCATTACACATGACCCAAGTTAGTTCAAAAAGGAGAAAGGAGAAGAACATGCTGGTACTGTATAATGCAGGAATAGTGTCCAACACTTTCTAACTCTATCTGGCACAAATAACACCCGTTTCATGTCTGAGTGCGCCTCCCCCTAAGGTTAATTTGATACAAGGGAGATTTCATATAATGTTACCCAGCTAAAGCAGATCACTCTAGTGGGTTGGTTTTGTCCATTGGGCAATCAACTCTTTGTGGAGCAGAGTTGTAGATAGTGTCTTGCCACAATGAATGTTCCATCTTTTTGAGTCCCCTAATAGTAACTTATCCTCCACCTGAGGGTTTCGAGAAACCCCTGCTAGTTTAACAGACAAGTCCATATCTCATTCATCTTCCACACCTGCATGTTCCTCCTGAGTAGTAGGTCACTATTGTTGTGCTGCCAATTTTGTTCGACATTAGCCTCTTGGTTGTTTGCCAGTAAATATAAATTATGAAGCTCCTTATTCAATGCCACTTCCATTATTCCAGAATGATATGTGTGATCCATCTATTACCTAACCTGAATGTTGAATTGAACTAGAAATCCTCTCACAGTTCAAAGACATGCTTCCAAGGACCTGTATCATGAGGTGAGGTGCTCTGGCTTGTGAATATTGCTCAATTGACCATATTTTGCTTTAATTATAGCTGTCCACAGATTTCATCTTATTATACCACCAGTGTCATTACACTGCATACTCTTATTGTGTAATGGCGAGGTCTTCTATCCCAAGTCAAATGCCAAATAATTACCTTTTATCCAAAGGTGTTAAATATAACCGAGCTGTTTGGATAGGTTTATGGAAAACATAGATTTGATTGAAGCTGAATTAAGAAAAGGCCAACATCCAAATGGAGATGAAAGAGACAGCAAAAATAAGAGGAGCTATCATGGAGAAAGAAGTCAGCATGTTCGTGGCTAAAGCAGAGAGATTGAAATACCAAGTTTTTATTCAAAAAATGGTCAATGCTAACAGAATGAGTAATCATATTGATGTGATAGAAGTGGATAGAACAATATTAGAGGGTTCAGTTGAGATATAAATGAATTTTTGGATTCTTATCAAAGTTCATTTTGAAGACTGAAACTTAGCGACCTACAATCAAATTAAGAGTAGCTCCTACAATCACCAATGAAAAGAATATTTTGCTTCAAAAGTCATTTGAAAAGGAGTTCCTTGAAGTAAGTAATAAAGCAATGCGCTAGTCACAAAGCTCCAATGCCACATGGGTATTCTATCGGGTTCTTCCAAAAGTGCCGGAATTGCTTGAAAGAGGATACTATAAAGGCCTTAATATATTTCCATGAGGAATCTGAGAAGAGCTTTAATGTCACCTTTATACTTCTTATCCCTAAAAAGAGTGTGGTTAGAGAATTGAGAGATTGTAGAACTATAAGTCCACTTGGTAGTTTCTACAAAATTGTGGCTAAAATTCACGCTGATAGGTTGAAGGGTGATGCCTATATTAGTGTCCAATAGTCATATCGCATTCTGGAAAGGGAGGCAAACCATGGATGCAGCTTTAACCGCTAATGAATGTCTCGACTAGGCTGGGTGAGAAGACACCATTACCAGGTATAATGTGCAAACTTGATTTTGAGAAGGCATACATTCATGTGAATAGGGAACTCTTGTTAAAGGTTTAGTCTTTGACAAGAAAATGATGAATTGGATTTGGCATTATATGACCACTTTCAAGTTCTCGGGCTCTTTGTACTAATAAACGGACCATCACAGGTTTTCTTTGCTTCCCAACAAGGCCTCACACAATGAGATCACATTTCTCCTTTCCTATTCTAATTGGCAACTGATGGACTTGGTAAAACAATCAACTTTACAGTTCAGAAAGCTGGATTGGTGGTTTCAGAGTGAAAATGCAGACAGGATAATGACCTCTCTATTTCACATCTTGTCTATACAGATGATTCTCTTAATTTTTGTGAACGGAAGTGAGTCAATTAAGATATTTGAGGCTGATACTATGTGTGCTTAAACAGGACCAGGAGCAGAATAATTCCATTGAACACAACTCAAGATTTGAATGTTGTTGAAATTTTAGGATGCTAAACAAAGTTTCTTCCTACTAGTTACCTCGGATTCTTCGGGCGGCACAAGAAAAATCTGAATTTATTTGACAAGGAGTAGTGGATAGATGTGAAATAAAATTGGCTAATTGGAAGAAACAATATCTTTTTCGCAAGATAAATCGTTGGGATATCTACCCCTTAGAGAATAATATTAAGATTCGTAATTGAGAAAGAATTCACGTCACAGAATATTTGGCAGGCAACAGTTGGAATACAAAATTCAGGCGAAACACAAATGATTGGAGCTGAATCAGGTGTGCTGAATTCTTCAGCATACTGCCTTCACCTGTAAGCTTAACCACTGATGAAGATCATTTGACAAGGAGAGGCCTTTGATCATTTGATAAGGAGAGGCCACAACAAAGGGATTCATACTGTCAAGACATGTTTCAACATAACTTGAACTTCAACCAACTTCTTTTCTGGACTTCAATTTCAAAAACAAAAGATTTCGCATGTTCAGCTTCAAACATATGTTCAAATTGACCCTAAAAGATCTGACAGATCGTGTTAATGAAAAATAAAACTCTCCACCTATTCCGATCCTACTTCATCGGCTTATCCCCAAATTCCAATTTTTTCTTTAAAAACAATATTTTCAATCCATTTTTATGATGAATTCTTCATTCTATGCAGGCAACTAAACAAATCAAGCGATTCCGATCCTACTTCATCCGCTTATCCCCAAATTCCAATATTTTTTAAAAAAAACAATATTTTCAATCCATTTTTATGATGAATTCTTCATTCTATGCAGGCAACTAAACAAATCAAGCTATAAATCAAATGAACAACCAAAAAGAAACAGAATAGATAGTAAGTCTAACCATCTTCGCCTTCTTCTTCTTCCTCGTCCTCATCACTATCTACAGCAGCTTCTAGGTCAAAAAATTCCGAACCAGTCCTCCGTTTAGGTCGTCTTCTACCACCTCCACCGCCTCCACCTCCACCGCCATAATCTTCATCATCATCGTCTTCATCCTCATCGTCATCTTCCTCCGCCGCATCATCAATAAAATCTGATCTACTCCGTTTCCTTCCAGCCTTCCCTCTATCGTCCTCTTCCTCCTCCTCGTCCTCCTCTTCATAGACGTCATCTTCTTCCTCCTCTGGTTCATCGTCGTCGTCGTCGTAGTCCCGTTGGCGCGGCATATCGGAATTGCTTCGAATTTGGAGAGTTCTGTTGAGTTATAGGGAGATTTTTCGAAACTCTGTGTAGGTCCAAGTGTTGAAATGGGAAGGGTTCACTGGATTGTATTGGGTGATGGAACCCTAGGTGAGGGAGAAGAAGATTTGATAAGTGTAAAAGGAAAACAATGGAGAAAAATAACAAAATAGTCCCTCAAGTTTGTAGTTAAACTCAAAATAGTCCTTAAAATATACATTTTGTTACTTTTCTTCTCTTCTTTTTTTTTTTTTTTTGGTAATTTAATTGATTTTATTACTGAAAAGTAAAAGAAATAATATCGGACAACCTAAACACTATTCTACAAAAATTCACAAACAACGTTTGGTCTAAAATTCCTCCAACATATATCCGAAATTCCAACTACACACTCCAACTTTACGAATGTCCTATTACCCACCTGAACTTTATATTTCTCTATTTTATACACACTTAAGTGTTGACCTGTCATGGAAGGTGTTCTCACTTTCTCTAGGCGCGTTAGAAGGTTAATTTTGACGAAAAATTCCTCCTCCATCAAGAACTTTGCCCCAAAAATCTTCCAAATCAAAGCAAAATTCAAGCTTGAATATGCTTAATATAGTGAAACTCAACTAATTTTCTTTAATAAATTGTAATACTAAGAAAATTTCTAATCCTATATTCAATACCCAACAAATCTACGAAATAAAATTTCAACTGATTTTAATAACTGGTCAAATTCCTACAAATCTGAAAATGCAGCCACATTTCTTCATCTTCTTCATCCCATTGCTCTGAATAATTGAAGCAAAGTAGTTTTAAAACTTCTTTAAATCACGCTAAATTTTAGATATAAGTTTTTCTTAACATTTCGATTTTTTTGATATATTACCCATTCAAACGGTACTCGTTTGTGGCAACTCGAATTTGAACCCAAGCCTTTTGAACCAACTTTAATGGAGGTTTCAAGTTGGTGGTTCACATTTTAAACCCATGAGTTTTAGTTTTTTGCCATATGAAACTCTTCAAAACATTACCGGAAATTGCTCCCAATCCAGAAAATAGATCTAAAAATTTCATATGAAAGCTCGTTGGTGTTCATGGAGTTCCAAAGTTCAAATCTAAAAATTGCAGCCATGAACTTGGTCAAACACTCAAACTTAGTGTTTTAAGCTTGAAAAATTAGCAACCAACAATGTCATCAAATAGTTTCAAATTTAAAGATCAAAATACATCCATAAACTTTGATGTTATGACCTTAAACTATAATTTAAAACAATAAATAAAAAAGGAGAAAAAAAATTTAAAAAGTTTTTAATAATATTCCACGTGTCAAACACGTGACTTTCACCCAGCAACATATATGTGGTTATGGCATTTTAGGTGTGCATAAAATAGAGAAATATAAAGTTCAGGTGGATAATAGGACACCTGTAAAGTTGAAGTGTGTAGTTAGGATTTCGGGTATAGGTTTGGGGGGGGGGGGGGGGGCTTTAGTTCATTTTCTCTTTATGTAGGTAATTATAATTGGGGAACTTTTACATATAGCCACTCAAAAATAGCCTAATTACTCTCTATAGCTATAGCTTGATAATAACAATTCTTAGCTACATGTTATATGGAGGAGAGAGGTGAGTGAGACTGGGAGAGAGAGGAGAGAGGCAAGAGAGAGGGGGCAAAGAGTGGGAGAAAGGTGAATTGTATATGTATATAGTTTAGATAATTGAATTATACATATGTATTTGTATATGTGGCAAGCGAGATTGGGAGAGGGAGGAAAGCGAGATCGGGAGAGGGAGGAAAGAGGCGAGCGATATTGGGAGAGGAAGGAGAGAGGCAAGCGAGAGAGGGCAGATAGTGGGAGAGAGGTGAATTGTATTTGTATATAGGTTAGATAATTGTATATTATACATATGTATTTGTATATATTTGAAGCGAGATTGAGAGAGGAAGGAGAGAGGCGAGCGAGATTGGGAGAGGGATGAGAGAGGTGAGCGAGAAAGGGCAGAGAGTGGGAGAGAGGTGAATTGTATATGTATATAGGTTAGATAACTATATATTATACATATGTATTTGTATATTCAAGCGAATTATACATATACAAACGTGGCTAATTATACAAACTCGAAGTCAACCCGCGTACCTCATAATTAGTGTATAATGTTAGTCGTGAGTGATGATTATAGCAAACTATAGCTATGATGAGTAATTAAGTAGTATAAGTTTGCTTAACCACATAATTTTTCCATTATAATATCAGTTGTTTATTTTCAATTGATGTATAAGCAGTTGGGCGCGAAGCTTTCTGTGTGAAAAAACTCATTCTTGTCAATATAGGACTATCTTTTATTCTGCTTTTACTAATTATTTGTTTGAAAATCTATCATTTTCCAAATTATCTCCTAAGAATAATAGTTAAGTGTAGTTAATTTTGATCTCAGATGACAAAAATCAGTGACTCTACAATAAAGAACTTGAATGATGACTCTTAATACTGTTAGAGGATTTCTTTGTTTGTATTTAAGATCCTGATATTCTTTTCCTATCATATTGAATATAAACAGCATGTTTGTGACAATTTGTATAAGATTGTCTGTGATGATATACTTTTTGTATAACTAATTTTTTCAACTTAATTTTTCTTTTTGATTCATTGAGCACCTTTGAATGTTCATTTATATTAGCATCGTGTTTCATGTTGCCAACAGAATATAAACATTTAAATAATATATGGTTCAGGGTCTCGTCCAAATTGGTACATATATAGCACATAAAAAGTATCAGAAGTAGTTTTCGTCTCATTGATCTGTCTCTGCTCAACAGTCTATTTCAAGAAGCTAGAAATAGTACAAACTTTTATTTTAGGGTTCCATGATTGTTATACACTTAGCCTTATTTAGTCTATTTTGGTGTAGTCTCCTCTCAGTTTAAAGTATAGTAGTTTTATACTAGATTTTATCATACCTATCACTTTATATTCCTTATATTCAACAGATTCAAAAAATTCATTAATCTTGAGTAGCTTCTTTATTATCCAAGATTTTTGGGGGGCATTTGTGTGTCAAACAGTAACCCCCACCCCCAACTCCCCGGTATAATATACATAAATTCATTAGATCCATAGTCAATCTTTTTTCAAGTAAAAAATTTCAAAAATGTTTACAAGTTGTAGCTCTATTCCAATCTGTTATATTTAAGAATTCTAAATCACCAACTGTTTGGATTACATAATCACTTTCATGCTATTAATAATGTCTTTGTTATATTTTAATGGATGAAAACTATTACTAATAATTAAGATGGATCGTCTTTTGATCCATCCCATATATAAAGCCCATTTTCAAACAAAGCACATTTTTCTATTAGAAAAAATTCGAATTTAATTACTTAAATATTATTCATAGTTAGTAATTTTTAATATTTGAGAAAATGGCAAAAAGTCCTCCTAATTTATATTCGCATTTTCAACTGTACACTTTAACTTTACGATAGTCCATCACCCTCTTGAACTATCTAAAATAATTACACCCTTGAAAAGCCACAACCACGTTTATATTGATCTGTGAATTTCACGCATTTGACAAGTGAAAATTTAATTAATTTATTATTTTTTTCAATTTTCTTATAATTCCTTTCCCTTTTTTCCTGTACTCTCCCAATTTCTTCAAATTCTAAAGTAACTTCTTCTCCCAAATCCTTCAAATTTCTAAAGTAACTTCACCATTACTTTAAACACCAAAGTCCATCAAAATTGAATTATGAGGAACAAGAGAGAGATGAGAGGAGGGGGTGGGGGGGGGGGGAGGGTTTTTGCTGGTGTTTTGGTTTCGCCGAAGGCGGCGACAATGGTGGTGTTTCGCCGATCAATCGAGCAGCGGAGTGAGGGAAACCTAAAAACAAACTTAAAAAAGTGAGGGGAGGAAAAGACAGAGGACGAACTAATACAAATTCTCTCGGGGACAATGAGGAAGAAGCATGTAGTTGATTGGTTGAAATTTGAGATTGATTATTAAAGGATCTATAAATAAAATAAAATAAAAATGAAAAAACATACTCATTTAAGAGTTCAATTGGATTTGATGTAAACCTAATTTGATTTTTTTTCAAATTTGATCCAAATTCCTTTTTTAGGTGATATAAATACATCTCATTTTATTTTTAATTGATTTGATTGGTTTATAAAAAAAATTACAAGAGTTTAAAAGTTTGTGTGAATTCAACAATGGTGAATCCAGTGAAGATGTTGATGGCAATGGTGGTTTAGAGATGGTGAATGGTGGAGGAATTTGATCTTTATTGCTATGGAGAAGAGGGACAATAAATAAAAATACATATATTTATAAAAGGAGATATTAAAAATAAAGTTTTAATATTTGTTTTTTTTTGAGCTCACTCTATCAAAGAGAGTGAAATATACTCACTTTGCTAGCTAAGCATTCAAGGAGGTAATTATGTCAGTTTTAGATAGTTCAGGGGTGATAGGACTCCAGTAAAATTAAAGAATATAGTTAAGAATCCGGATATATGTGGGGGGGGGGGGGGGGTTGGCCATTTTCTCTTAATATTTTAATAAAATATAATATTTAATACAACATTGTGTAAGAAAAAAATTGCTGAAAACATTGTTATTACAATTTAAAACCATGACAGTAGAAAGAGTTAGTTTAAGAATTTTATATACTCACATATACAAATAGTATATTACATATTTTATGAATGAGAGAACTAGACACATAAAATGAAGTATATGGAGAACATATATATCCCAAAAAAATTGATTATTGTTTACTCATTTACTATCATAACATATATTATAACTAATGTATCAGTGTCCGAATAAGTAGATGAGAGATCTTAATCATAAACTAAATAACATATACAATCAACAAATTATCAAGAAAGATTGTAGGAAGAAGAACTATGTAAGAACAAACCATCAACAAAAACTATTATATAAGATGAGCTCTTCCTTGACTTCTTAATATAATCACCGAGGAACGATAAATATTAATAAATTCTAGTGATTCAAAGATAGCTTATTTATTGATGTCAAGATAATTAAAAATTGTATAAATCTATGAAAATGAATAATTTTAAATTTAATTAGATACATATGATTATTTTTTATTTATTATATGTTATTTTAGTAATCATTGCGTTATTGCATTTAAAGTTGCATGTGTTGATTATAATTATCAGCAACAACAATTGCACTGAGAATGAGATGGAGTATAGAAAATAAAGAAACTTACTAGTTATTTTCATCAGAAATAGAAATAGTGATTGATAGAGACTTGTCAACGATAGAAATAACGCAGTTATTGAAAAAGATATAAGAGTGGTTTTGTCGAAGTCGATCAAAGTATTATTTGATAAAAAAGTAACTGAGTAAATTGATTTCAAATCCGAATAAAAATAAAATAAGACAATATTCAATTGCCCTTTGATAATTGACTTCATTGAGCAAATTGGTGGCAATTATTTTTTCACTAAATAAATACTACTAAAAGACTATTTTGTTATAGACTTGAAGTGTATTGTCTATATAGTGACTAGTTTTTCGACACATGCATATCGAGAGATTAATACATATATGTGTAGAATAATATGAATATTATTAAAATAAAATACTATGTAAAATAATTATAGGAATAATAAAATACAATTTTATGTGAATAATCAAGATAAATCATTATTGATCTTTTAGAGCATTTCAATATTCTAAAAAATAGTTCATATTGAAGTGTCATAATACTACATTACACCATATGAAATTAGTGACTTGTGTTGAATTTCAGAATGCAACCTTTCCAAAAATCATTGGTGACATTATGCTCCTTTACTCCCATTATTTTGTGGTACAATGCTAAATTTAGTTTTTTTTTTTTTTTTTTTTTTTTAAACTTTTGTAATTTTTAATTCTTTATTTGTTCATTATTATTGTACTTTATTATGTCTTTTTCTCTCCAATAGTTGTAACTTTTTTTTTGAATTAATCCATCACTACTAAAAAACTGCTAAAAAATGACGGATGACGTCGCTCCAAAAAACGACGCCATTAGCCACACTGTCCGTCGCTTTTTAATTAAAATAATTTTTTTATTTTATTTTTTAAACGCGACGAACGGCATCGCTTAGTCCGTCACTTTTTTTAGCAGATTTTTGACCAAATATATATATAATGAATAATTAATTATTTTATATTGATAGCAACGCAGTCAGTCGTTTTTTATTAAAAATAATTATTTATTAATTTTAAAAAAGTCACGCCGTCCGTCACTTTTTATTAATTTTAATTATTTAATTATTTTTTAAATTAGCGATGGACAACATCTTTATGTCCGTCACTTCTTGATCAAAATATCTTGTCAAATATTTTTAAAAAGTGATGGACAATGTCTCTCTTTATCGGTCGCTTTTTGGTCAAAATGTTGGTCAAACTTTTTTCAAAAAATGCGACGGACATAGAGACGTTGTCCGTCGCTTTGAGAAATATTTTGATTTAATTTTATTTAAATCGTCTTCCTGAGGACGGTTTTGTGCAAAATAAAAAACTAAAAAAAATTATAATACCGACTTCCGGATGTCGGTAAAATTAAATAGTATGTAATATATTAATATTTTCAATTAACTTTAAATAAATTGTCCTTCGAATGACGGTTTTATATAAGTTAAAAAATAATTTAATATAAAATACCGACCTCCCTATGTCAATATTATTTAATTAACATGATTGCTTTTTATTTATCTTAAAATTTAATGTGATACCGACCTCATGAGGGCGGTATTTTTTATTAAATCTAATTACTTTTAATAAAAGTGACATCCGGAGGTTGGATTGTTTAAAAAATTCCTATTAATCATAATTTTGCAATTGTGCATAATACTAAAATTTCATTTACACCTACAATTAATTGTTCAAAAAGTGTAACAATTTTGTATACTTTTATAAATAAAAAGTTAGAATTCGTGGAATAAATAAAAAAATATCTATTATCCATATTTATAGTATGAAATTACGCTGATATGAATTAGGAGAAAATTATACTTATATTTCTATAGTAATGTACAAATTCTATCAGTCCGTCGTCTAATCATAAACTTAATATCTCATGTCATGATGTAGAGGTGAAGAGCTAACATATAATCCATTCGAGTATGAAATGCGAGATAATATTATTATATACGTTCGATCTTGAATGGATGTCAAGTGTAGTGATCATCTCCTAATTATGATGACATGTAAAGGATACTTCATCGGAGTATAAAATACGTTGATTAATTATATACTCCTCGAATAGTTTAACAAATCAAGTCTTATCTACTAGTGGTTCAGATATGAAGTACATTATCAATTAAAGAAATACTTATGATCAATTTAAGGAGATTTATATATTAAATTTGATATTGATAAATTTTTGTTCATTAATAAAATTAAATTTATATAATTAGAAGGTATATAATTTAAATTTATAAAATTAACTTGATCGATAAATTAAATTTATTAAATTAAACTTATGTTTATATATATATATATATATATATATATAAAAAATTAATAAAACCAACCTCGATAAATTAAATTTATTAAATTAAACTTCTGTTGATGTGTAGTTAAATTATATATATATGTGTGTGTGTGTAATTTTAATTAGTAAAATCAACCTCGATAAATTAAATTTATTATATATATATATATATATATATATATATATATATATATATATATATATATATATATATGTAATTTTAATTAATAAAATCAACCTCTCTCAGTCCTCTCTCACTGGCGCCCATCGTTCCCACCCATCCCCGATTGGCACCACGCTAGCATCCCCGATCGGCGCCACACCACCATCGTAGCAGCAGCGGTAGGTCGCACGTAGCAATAGATCGAGGTCGCGCGCAGCAGTAGAGGCAAGTCGCACCATCAGCAGGAGGTCACGCCGCCTCCATCCCGACCCACTGCCCTTCTCCTTTAATTCAAGATTAGGGTTTCATAATATTATTTTTAATTTCTTTCAATTTGAGTATTGAATTTGTTAATTAGTGTATTGAATTAGTTTTTTATTGATTGTTAGTTAGTAAGTGAATGATTTAGGGTTTTTGATTGTTAGTTTGAATTTGGGATTATTTAATTGTTAGTTTGTGTTTGTTGATTGTGAATTGAAAAATTTAATGTTAGGGTTAGTTTGAATTAGGGTATCTTAGGATTTGTTTGAAATTTGGTATTTCTTGAGTTAATTAGTTTGATTTTGGAATTGTAAGATTAGATTGAATTAGGGTATTTAAGGAGTTGTTTGAATTTGGGTATTATTTGAGTTAGTTTGAATTATTATTGAGATTTTAGGACTAATAGTTTGAATTTGGGATTAGGAATAGCTAGCTAGTTTGAATTTAGGATTTTAGCACTAGTTAGATTTTGGGATTTTAGGACTAGTTTGAATTTGTGATTTTAAGACTAGTTTGAATTTTGAATTTATGACTAGTTTGAATTGTTATTGAGATTTTAGGACTACTAATAGTTTGAATTTGGGATTTTAGCACTATAGTTTGATTTTTGAATTCTAGGAGTACTTCCAATTTGTGATTTTAAGACTAGTTTGAATTTGGAATTTAGGACTAATAGTTTGAATTATATTTGATATTTTAGGACTAATTAATAGTTTGAATTTGGGACACTAGCTAGCTAGTTTGAATTTGGAATTTTAGGGATTTTGAATTACAACTTAATTAGAAATTATAATTAATTATAACTTGAATTTTATTATAAATTGAACTTAATTAGGAATATGAACTTGAAATTAGAACTTGAACTTGGAACTAATTAGCTTGAATATATAACTAATTAAGTTTAGAAATTAAATATGAACTTGAACTTATTAAAACTTGAATATATATATATATATATATATAAAATATTCTTGGATTTGAAGTTTATGTTTAATTAATTTAAGAACTTTTTGTGCTAGGCAACTGAGGAAGCTTAACATCTAAAAAAGTTGATACAAGACTATATTGCTTCTTTCATCAAAGTTGGAGATAAGGTTGGTACTTCTAAATTTCTTATGTTCAAGTACAATTGCATGTTTTCAATAACGTGTTTGTGTCCATCTAGTATTAATACTTAGATTTAATTTTGTGATAATTTTTTTGTGTTCATCGAGTGTTTGTTAAGCATAAGTACCAACACTAGTTGATCCTATTGATGACAAAATTGATTTTCTTGCAAGATGAATTTGTGTCCATCTAGTGTTGATATTAAGCTTTAATTTAGGAATAATGTGTTTGTTAAGCATAAGTACCAACACTAGTTGATCCTATTGATTATAAAATTGATTTTCTTGCAAGATCGATTTGTGTCCATCTAGTGTTGATATTAAGCTTTAATTTAGGAATAATGTGTTTGTTCAGCATAAGTACCAACACTAGTTGATCCTATTAATGACAAAATTGATTTTCTTGCAAGATCGATTTGTGTCTACCCAGATTTGGAAAGAAAAAGTGGTGTGGGGACACACAAGGGTAGATGCTATGATCTAGACTCTCGAAATGATGTTAGACAACTCCAGTCAGGCTTAGAAGGAATTGGATCATTATGTCAAGCCGATGCACTCGACGGTGTTCAAATTGCTGCTATGTCGGATCAAATAGCTAAACTTACAACGGCACTAGTAGAGTCGGAGTGGAGAAGAGTAGCTGAACAAGAAAGCATGAGTGAGACCGTTCAGCAAATCAAAGAACAAGTAATGAATCTCGCTCGTCGACCTACTACTTCGGCTCCCGATGACACCGACGACAAGAGTGATGAAGATGATTATGTAGATCTCACTCCCTAGTTTAGATATCTGGACATTTATGAACTTTTTGAAACGAATTATGAAAGACTTTATAATTCTTTAACTTATGATTTAGATACTTTTGAATGTTATTTTAACTTTGTTGTTTTATGTTTTGTTTAGATTATTTATAATTGTGTGTGTTTGATTGGGCTGAATAGTGTAGAATTGAATTGCATTTGCAGGTGTGCAACATAAATTGCCAGTTCGAGCTGTCAAAAATATTGCAGAAAAAGCGATGGACAACATGATTTTTTCCGTTGCTTTTCTGGATTTTGTTTCTTTAAAAATCCTAGAAAAGCGACGGACAACGTGGTTTGTCCGTCGCTTTTCTGGGATTTTCAAAAATAAAATTTCCAGAAAAGCGACGGACTGCGTCGCCTTTTAGAAATAAAAAAATGAAAATTAAAATAAACCGACGGAGTCCATCGCTTTTATTAAAAAAAATTTTAAAAAAAATAGTCAAAAAGCAACGCTATCCGTCGCTTTTTGGTGATGCTATCCGTCGTTGTTTAGCGACGCCGTCCGTCGCTTTTTGAAAAGCGTCGGGCTAAAAAGTGACGGAGGTGACTGCGTCGCTTTTTCATCAATTTTGATCGAAAAAACGACGCAATCCGTCCCTTTTGGCCGTCGTTTTTTGACAATTTTTTAGTAGTGCATATGATAATGACAATTTTTACTTCTTTATATTTTTTCGATGATTTACTTCTTTATCAAATGTTCAAATTCAAAGTAGTTACCTAGTATCCATTCATAAAATTTGAGACCATTATTGCTTGGAAGTTGCTTGCAAATCCACAATAAAAATTTAAAAGCAACACACTAGCCCACCCTACCCCATAAAATTCAATCACATCCTGCCTCACATAGCTCTAAACCATCCGTTCTACTTGGTTGTTATTCCTAGTGTTTTTAGTAAGATGTCATTCTTCACATGACCAGGGGCGGCTCGACAGTGTTAAGAAAAAGACATGTGCCTTAGGCCCCCAAATTTAAGGGGCCTCATTTTTAATAATAATAGGTTATAAGTTATTATTTTTTAACAAATATTGAATACTATTTGTAGAAAAAGTAAACTTTTCATGAAAAATGAAGAAATTATCAAAAGAAATTTGACATATTTGGAGTACTATATCTCATGAAAAATAATTTAAATAAGAATGGTTGTATTATCAATTGAAAACTAGAATCAGTTATATAAAAGTTACTTACAATTTAAGTTTAAGGCCCTGTTTGATTTTTGCTTTAGGCCATTAATATGCTTGAGCCGCCCCTGCACATGACTAAAGCTCTCATGCAATCCATGTTGATTCCTTAACAGTTTTAGTAAATGATTCAACCGAATACAAGTCTTATACCATGATCAACTTTTACAGATTAGACTAAGTAAATGATCAAAATATCCCTAAACTAGAAAATGACTATATTGCCCCTAGTTTATAATCTTCTTCTTAGTAGTCCAAAAATAATAAAAGAACAAGAAGCATGAGAGGAGGAGGAAAAAATGTCGAATAAGTTAAGAGGAAGACCTGAAATTAGTGGACCAATAAAACTTATTTTCAAGTAATTTTCTGCATGATTTTGCATCATTTTATTTTCTATCTCTTAGTATTATAAATGAGTAAGAAATCTCACTGCTAAGTGCAAAGATTGTTGAATTTTGAACATGTGATGTTACAATTCACACGATGATAATAGTAAGAGTTTTATTGAAGGTCCTTTTAAGTGTAATCATCTCAATTTTTTAATTCAATCATTCTGACATAATTTTGTTTAGGATCTTTTAAATATTTTCTTTGATTTACCTAAGTATATTATTGTTGAGATTAATTCATACTATTTTTTCAAATTTTTGATACATTGGCTTATGATTCTACCAACATTGACAGCTTTTTCAACTTGATATGAAATTCAACACCTTCCCTTAAATTAGGCTCTTATTGTGTGATCTGTGATTTGTCAACAATTTTTTACTTAAATCGATGTTGGTCACTTCTTATTGAAAATTATGTCCTGGCCAAGTAGAAGAAAGTAGAAATCATGCAACATATCTTTCTTACTTTATCCCAAATTAAATTTCTTTACTATGATCTCACAGTGATTATGTAATATATATATATTTCCTGAAAGTTCGAAGTCAAATGAATAATCATTTGAAGTAAAAATTCTAAATAGGCCACTCGATTTTGAAATTTATAAATTGTTCAAACTCCTACGATTTCCTTTAACATTAACGGCCCACCTCAAATGGTCCCTCGCTTGAACATGGGCAATTTGCCCTAATTTTTTTTAATATTTTTTTTAAAAAATAAATATGAAGCACCTCGTTGAAAATTTGAATGATTTTTCAAAAATAAATAAATAATTCACATGCTAAATGACCGTTTGAGATAGACTGGTAATGTTGAAGGAAATCGGTGAAGTTTGGACAGATTATTTGTTTTTGTGAATTTCAAAATTGGGTGGCCTATTAGATTTTTTTACTTTAAATTATGGCTGTTTAAACTTCAAACCCCATTTTTTATGTGTGATTCCTACTGGGGAAATGGTATGGTATATACCGAATATCATATTGAAATCAATTTTTTTTATATTATATGAATATTATAATATTTGGTATAGATATTGTAATATTTGGTATGGATATTATAGTATTTGGTATGAATTTTAAATTTTTTTGATATTTGGTACGATTTTTGGTATTTATAAAATGAATACCGAAATATCGTATACCATATCTAAATTTTATATTAATATATAAAATTAATATATATATTAATCATTCACTAACATGTAGCTAGACTCTAACTTGACATAGTGTGGTATATATATGTCAAGTTAGAGTCTACATGTTAGTGAATGATTTTTGTGGTGTAAAATTATATAGGGTTATGCATAGTTTTAGATAATGTTATTTTAACTTTGCATCTATGACTACTCGATTGTTATTGAAATGTTCTTTTTGTGAAATTATTTAACAAAAGCAGTTGTTGATCTACTATGATTGAGACTTGGGTTCTTGAATTTCTCATATTCATGTTGATCATCTGGTCTTGCAAGAATACTGGCTAGAGGACAAAGAGAATGATTCTAACTTATTTGCTAAATGAATTGTTTGGAGAGTTATAAATATATGTCAATCGAAGTCAAACAAATTATGGTTACCGAATACCATATCATAAAATATCAAATCCGAAATTAAATATACCGAACTTTACCGAGCTAAATTGGTAAGTAATGGTATAGTACTTTAGATACCGAATATCAAAATTACCGTATCAAAATTTTTAAATACCGTACCATGCCCACCCCTAATTCCTACGACGTAAAGTTTATGTTTAACCTAAAGATGTGCTCATTATAGGCCAGTGTATATGTATCAATTTTTTCACATAGACTACTAAAACACGATAATTGATATCTAAATGTTGTATTTTACTTTTTATGTCATAATTTATGTTAGCATTATTCGTTTTTCAAGAACCTACTTAATTAATTTTTTTTTGAAATTAAATTGATTAAATTACTTTAATTTTTTTTAATTTAAAATTTATATATTAAAAAATTATTCAAAAAGTATTATGAATTGTAATTTTACTCTTATTAATATATAGAATAATGAAAACATATATTTTAAAATTTTAATTGAACTTTAAACTTTACGTAATTTGAATCTTAAAAAGGATAAAAAAATATCACATTGATTGAAATAAATAGAGTAATGTTTAAAATTTTAATTGAACTTTAAACTTTACGTAATTTGAATCATAAAAAGGACAAAAAATATCACATTGATTGAAATAAACAGAGTAATGATTAACTCACACGTCTTCATAAAATTTTAACTTTAAATACAAGCGATATCTAATTTTAAGCAACCCTTTACATTTTGTTAAATGCATTGTATAGGACAGTGAAAATTTCTTTACTCCTTTGATCTTAATTTATATTTTTTGGACATCATATACCAAGGAGGAGGAATCGTAAAAGATTAGAATCGCTCTATTTTCACAAAACAGGAACATGTTCACACACCTTAACTAATTTTATAGATATCTATTATCGTCTACCAACACAAATATGATATAATTTGGACAAATAGGGACTATATTTCTCAACTAGACCATGAAAAAAGCAAATAATGCTCTTTATAAACGTTTTTTTTTATCTTTTACCAAAAAATCAAACAAAAAGCACATGGCTGTTTTAGAAAGAGACATGATAGTTGAGCTCAAGACCTTTATCTATTTTGGTGAGGAAGTCGGCAAAAGTAACCATAGTTGTAGTTTTGTTTTTATTATTACTCCTTTGAATGGATCTAAGTTGTTGGACCATTTATTAATTCTTTTATCTCACTTTATTTTTGGAATTTGTTTAAAATTATACAATAATTTTTAAGCAATTTTAATTATTTTTTAATCTCAATTGATCATTTCAAAATCGTTGAAAATGTGATCATTTCAGAGCTGAAAACTAATATACGAGTTCGATCTAACTCAATAATTCCCGCTCCATAAATAAATTAAAAGAAGAGTAAATGTGAAATGAATGAAGAAAAATTAATTTCAGCATAAAAACAAAAAATGTCTTGCTGGAGAAGAGTTGCATGGATGACATGTAAGTCATGTAGTTATTAAATATGACATTTGACAAAATATATCCTGTTTTATTATTTAAGGCAAATTTATTTTATTTACTTTGGACCATTTTATTATTTCCCACTCATCTATTTATCATCATATCATATTCCTCCACCATTTTTTCTAATATAACAACAATGGCATTGTTCAACAAAGATGCAAAGAGTTTCATTAAATTAATTTCAATTATTTGTTTCCTACAAATTACAGCTCTAAATGGACAACTTAGAGTTGGGTTTTATTCTGAAAGTTGTCATAATGTAGAGTCCATTGTTAGCTCTATGGTTAAAGAAGCTTCACAAAGAGAACCAAGAATGCCAGCCATCTTACTTCGACTCCATTTCCATGATTGCTTTGTCCAGGTTCTTTCTTATATTTTTTAACCAAATTTTAGTATGTCAATTTTAACTCTTTTGATTTTTATTTTGGTTGAAAAATGGACTGATATTTTGCTGACATGGTCTTGGATAGTTCTTGTTCTGAGTTAGACATAAGTGTTATATCTAAGTCAGGTTCATTCCTATTTAACTTCTAGTCCACACTCCAGTTGGGTCTGAACATGAAAGATGTTAGAGTGGGTTAGACATTAATTGGTGATTAGACTTATAGTTTGTTTATATATGTATTTGAGCCATTCTTTTTTATGAGTTGACATATGGGGTTGAGTTAGACCTAAATATCACATCTTATATGGTATTGAAGTCCGGTCAATTCCTATTTTGACTACATACTAGTCCATGCTTTAGTTGAGCTTGAATGTGAATAAGATGTATTAGAATTCCACATTGGTTAAAAAATAGATTGATGATTTTCTTATATAGAATTGGAGCTATTTTTTGTGGTTGAGTTAGACATAAAGTTGATTACATTAATTTATATTATTTGTACCAATAACCTTAATTCTTCTTTTTGAAATGTGTTAAAAGGGTTGTGATGGATCAATTTTGATTGATAATGTTAAAGAAGCTGAAAGAAATGCATTTGGTCATGAAGGGCTTGGAGGATTTGCTGAGATCCAAACAGCCAAAACTCAATTGGAAGTTCAATGTCCTGGTGTTGTATCTTGTGCTGATATTATCGCTTTAGCTGCTAGAGACGCTGTCGTTATGGTAATACTATACTGTTTTTTAAAATTTTAGTTTTATGTATATATACGAGTATATAATTTTTTTTAAGATACATTTATATATCCCTTAATAAAATTTCTGACTCCGTCAGGCTGGTGGAGAATCTTATGAAGTAGAGACAGGTAGAAGAGATGGAAGAGTATCAGATTTGTCATTTGCATCCAAAATGCCAGATGTGGATGACTCAATTGAAGTTCTCAAAGAAAAATTCAAAACCAAAGGCTTTACAGAAAAGGATCTCGTCATTTTGAGTGGTATGTATGATGACCATATAATCAACTAAGAATTTTTCACCGTTAGCTATAGATTTCGGGTTTAAATTTTAGGAATGGATCGGAGAACTCTTGGTAGGAATTTAGTGTTTTCATCTTTAGTGAATCTTACGTGATGCAAATATGAATTAGTCAACTCAGATTAGAAGCTATTAGATATATTAGATGATTATACAAAATATAACTGACAATTAAAGTATCATAAATATTTGACCAAGACTAAAAGTGTTATACTGAAAAGGCAAAACTGCTAGAATATATTTAACGTAACGGACCACACTTTGAACACAGTCTCATACATACATTTTGTTTTCTAGCTACAACAAAATCATACATTTTTGTCACTTTATTATAACTTTTGACATGTTAAAAGTTTAAATATCTTCCTAATTTTGACTCTGCCTCTAAGTTAAACATCTTGCAGGGGCACATACAATTGGCACAACAGCTTGTTTTTTCATGTCTAAAAGATTATACAACTTTACTGGAAAATCAGATGCAGATCCATCTATCAATCCTAAATTCCTCCCAGAATTAAGAAGCAAATGTCCCAAAAATGGGGACGTAAATGTTCGAATATCGCTCGATAACCTAAGTGAAACGAAATTTGATGATCAAATAATGCACAACATAAAGAATGGATTTGCAGTTATAGCATCAGATGCAAGACTTTATGATGATAATATTACAAGAGCAGTGGTTGATTCTTATCTCGAGATTACAGAGAAATTAAATCCTAATTCATCATCATTTGGGACTGATTTTGGTTTAGCAATGGTAAAATTGGGGAGGCTTGAGGTTAAGACTGGATTACTAGGAGAGATTAGAAAGGTTTGTAATTCTTTTAATAAAATGTAGTAGTTATGATATTACTTAATTAAGGTTGAAGATCATATAGTATAAGTAGTGCATTTTAATTAGTATTAATAGAATGTTAAAATTGAAGTTTGTATAGTTTATATGTATGTTTGATGTATTAATCTTAGACGCTAACATAATAATTATTGAAGAAATAAAGGGTGTCAAAAGAATAAATAAATTTGGAGCATGACTTATTTAGTATGCCTCCCATCAAATAAATAAAAATTCGAGCATGCCTTAATAACACGGTTTAAAATTTTAAAACATGTTCATAATATCATTGAGGTACTAAGCTACTAGTACATCAAGTATTTTAATTAATAAAAAAGAATATAAAATAATTGAGCTATGTGTATTGAGGTTTGGATTTTATAGCTTTAAGTTATTATGATTTCTTATAGTTCATCAAGTATTTTAATTAATAAAAAAGAATGTAAAATAATTGAACTATGTGTATTGAAGTTTGAATTTTATAGCTTTAAGTTATTAATGATCTCTTAAAGTTGTCTCTATGTTTTTCTTAGATATCCAATTCAATTTTATATCTATTAAACACTCAAGTATTTTTTATGAAATATTTTTGATGATTATTATAATATAAAAATAAAAATATATATATTTGCGATGATATGACAACGATTAAAAGAAGACAAGTGCCATCAACATCCAATTTTAAGAGGCTATTAGTGACTTATGTTGATACTATATAATTATGTATGAGTAATTCATATATATTTTCTTTGTTTCATGTTACTTAATATTCATTGACGATAAGACTTGACACCTATTGACTTGCCATATTTTTTAAAGAAAATTTTAATTAAATATATGTATTTTCTAATTAATCTTATTATTAATATGTTAAAACTTTAATTTAATAAGTAATAATTATTTTATACTAAAAATAATATAACAAAAACAAATCCTTTAGGACCCATTTGACCACAAATATATTTGAGAAAAGCTTGAGAAATGATGTTTGACCGTACAACTTGTCACTATTTAGTAAATATATTTGTCAAATATCTCAAGTTTTCAGATACTTGAAAAAATTAGTATTTGAGTTAAGTTCGAGTATTTGTAAATTCGTAAAAATGAAAAAACTACCTCAAACTTTATATTTTATAAAAAAATTCCTATCATTAATTAATTTCAACTGTATTTATCTACCAAATTACTTCATTAATAGTTGATAACAAGACTGAGAAAAAAGAACAATTTATTTTTAATAAGTCATAATTCATTTTGAATTAGTGACAAATTTGAGTATGCGATTAATACATTTCTCATATTGTTAATTGTTGTTGATTATTCTCCATTATGTTATAAAATTATTTTTTAATGGAACTTGTTATTTATAAAATGCTATTACAAACTTAAAGATATTTCTAATAATTTATAAAATTTATGGGTAAAAATAATATTTTTCGAAGTATCAAATCTTTAATGCTAGCTTAATTTGCTAAAAGCAAAATACATGAACATGACCCTTAACTTGAACAAATAGACACATTCGTCCTATATGACAATTTTGTGTCCTATGTGTATTGTGTCATGTAGGACGCATATATCTACTTATTAAATTTTATATAAATTTAAGTGTCTATTTATGCGCACTCAAAATTGAAGGACATAATTATTCGCTGAAGTTAAAAGTTAACATCATGTTTATGTATTATGTCTCACTAAAATATGTATTATGTCTCACTAAAATACACCATTAAAGTACAACGTGCACGGCTTCCATTTCCATCTTCTTCGTTGCGTTTACATTTTAATGAGAAAATGATCAAAATAGTCCTTAATGTATGGACTTAAATTGATTTGGTCCCTCATATATGCAATTTATGGAAAATGTCCTTTATCTATGGAGAAAATGATCAAAATGGTCCTTAATGTATGGACTTTGATTCCACTTGGTCCTTAATATATGAACTTGATGGAAATGGTCCTTTATGTATTATAAAATGTGATCAGTTTAGTCGTTAACCCTAAAATTAATATATTTCCTTTTTTTTCCCATCAAAATACACGAAATATGTATTACTGCACTTATTGTGGGTTCTCTGTTCGATTTTGCTATTCTCACTTATGCCTTGAAATATTCTCAGCTGCATTTACTGCACCGATCTGTGTTTATATGTGAGATTATAGCTTGAATGTAAAAAGAATGACATAAAACAGTAGCTTCCATATGACCTCATTCTTAGAATAATCAAAGAATAATCTTTGTTCTTAGAATAATCATATGACCTCATTCTTAGAATAATCAAAGAAATCCCATTTAAACTTCTGTATTGACTCACCAGTTTTATGTGTCACATACATCTCTAATATATCTTTCAACCTCAATTCATGGGAAACTCATTAGAGTGAAGGAAAAAAGGGAGACAATTAACTTTTTTATTAAATACAAAATTGAATGAACAAAAAAAAAGTAAGGTATGTCCAGTAATTCTTTTTTGGTAAATGAATTATTTTAGTAAGAAAAACTTGAATGCCATTGGAAACAAGGGAAGGAAAAAAGTCTTGAACGAGCGCATCTTTTACGTATTTTGACCCAAAAAAAAAAATGTTAATTTTATGGTTAACAACCAAACTGATCACATTTTATGATACATAAAGGACCATTTCCATCAAGTTCATATATTAAGGACCAAGTGGAATCAAAGGCCATACATTAAAGACCATTTTGATCATTTTCTCCATAGATAAAGGACATTTTTCATAAATTACATATATGAGGGATCAAATCAATTTAAGTCCGGCACTATTTTGATCACTTTCTCTCACATTTTAACACTGACCTCACTGCTCTGTTCTGCTCAGTAGCAACAACAACAATGGCAAGCATATACAGCAGCAAGACCAGACCTTTCGCTTCATACCACTCTGTAACCCCATGCACTCGCACCCACCAGATCGGCGCTCTAGCTCTCGTAATCATCACTTTCTTCCTTACCAGAATCTTCGACCAGTCCCTCAATTCCTCTTCCTTCTCAACCCCTACTTCTGGACAATACAGATCCAAGAACTACGTCGTACGGTTCTCCGATTCCGGTGGGTCCATCTTTTGGCCACAACGTGGGTATGGGACCCACCTTTCCATGAAGATTTATGTGTATGATGAGAATGAAATTGATGGGTTAAAACACTTGTTGTATGGCCGTGATGGGAAGATTTCGCCTGATTCTTGCGTTAAAGGACAATGGGGTACTCAGGTAATTTCCCAAATTTTCCAGTATATGAGAAACTTGTTGAAGTTAAATTGACAGGAATTGGCTAATTGCTGTGAGTTTTTGTTCATATAAATAAATATTAGCTTGAATATTGTTCTGCCTATCAGATTGGATTCGGGAAATGTTAGATTTTTTTAAGGATAATCAAGTATTCTAGTGTAATGTAGTAGAAGTTAATCATTTTAAGTTGAGCTTATTTGGTTGCCATTTTGGTTTTCAAGAACTTGGGTGAATTTGTATTCGTAGACCAGTCAATAGCAGCTCTCCATTGATTTTTCGCAACTTCTAGCATATTGAGTTCGCTAGCATCCACATATTAGTGAGAAAATGGCGAATCATCAAGGAAGTTATCATGTTGTTTTAATCATGCATTAGCTATCTTGGAATGAAGATGCTTTAGAGTAGTTTTGATTTTGAGGGCATGATTTAAAATTAGTTGGAACAATGTAGATGTGATTATCAGAGCTAGTAGCAAAACTAGGTAGCGTGAAATAACTTTCAGTCTGAAGGCAGATCACTGATAAGACTAGTGCCTTGGGTGCAAGAGAAATTTTCAAAAGTTGTACATAAGTTGGAATGAAGAGCCTGCATTTTGCCCGCATATCGAAGTCTAATTTTTGTCAAACATTACATTTTCCATGTCTAACAATGAGGGTTAATATTATTTTTTTTGAGGCTGGTAACATTAGTCTATAGATATCCACAGGTATACTACAACCAGAAGTGTAGTTCCCCTTTAAAAAAGTATTACATCTTACGGAATAATCAGATAGATGCCTATAAACAATCTAGTACATCAAAGATGTCTTCTGTTCTAGCTAAAATATCTTGTTTACACCAAAAATAAAAAAGAGCTAAGCAATTCATTCTAATCTTCCGAAAGGCTATTCTGCACATTCTCAAAGCTCCTATTGTTCCTCTCTTTCCAAATCGTCCACCAAATGCATGCTGGGACAATCTTCCATCTCTCCTCCTTCTTTGAAGCGTTGCCACCAAATGCATGAGGGTCAATATCTAAGAGTCAAAGTGGTGTGAGGTGGTTGTATAATTTGTAACCATCTTCTTTTCGAATTCCAAGTCTTTGTTGCAATGGAAGGGAAATTGAAGAAGGAGAAAACAGAAAAGGATCTTATGGGAACATATCTGTTTTCTTCATTTGCTTAAGAGACGTCTGAGGAACTATCAAGGAAAAGCACATTTGTCCCTCAACTTGTGAAGCGACTTGAAGTCCTTCCTTGTAGTTCTCTATCTTCATTTGAGAATTACTTGTAAAGTTTCTTAACTACTTGAGATCCTGTTCAACCTTTCTACTCCAAATCTACTCTGGCCGTGGAGAAAATCTGGAAAACAAAGCTCCTTATAAGGTTAATTGTTCTGTCTAGTTAGTTGCAAAGGAGGCCTGCCTAACCCAATACAATCCCCAAAGGAGAGGCTACCAGATGTGCACAAGATGTCCACTTTGTGAAGGTTAAGTGGAAGTCAAGCGTCTCTTCTTGCACCGTCACTTCACACATCAAATGTGGCCACTCTTCTTCAATACCTTAACATTAAAACCAATCCTTGACTTTCTGAAGATTTGGCACAGTAAAAAGACCTCAGCGAGGCAATTATCAGCATTTGGCATTCCATCCCAGCAGCTATATGGTGGATTCATTGGAGGGAATCAGGGAAAGAAACCATACAGTTTTTGAAGGCAAATTTGAAAATGTCATTACCCTTAAGCATAGTTGTATACTTTTGCTTCACTGTTGGTGCAAGTTGGCATTGTAAATGACGTCGAAGCCATTCTTCATTTCTTCAGAACTTTACAGTAGATGTGACTGCAAATCCTCCGCTTAGTCTCCAAATCATCACTTTCTTACTGATGGAATAAATTGTTCTTTACTTGTCAAAAAAAGTTCTCTATCTTTATTTTTTGGAACTGGTAACTTGTATGTATAAATAAACAAAACAGTACATGGGTTGTACTGAAACTATATTTACAATTGAGATTCTAAGGAATTAGATGGTACCTAGAACATTAACTATATCAACAGAATCCTCAGAATAAGTCTGTTTACACCAAAACAAAAAAGCAGAAGGCAATTCTGTTTGATCGTGTGCACTGAGTTACTCAAAACACCTGGAATTCCTTTCTTTCCAGACTGTCCACCAAATGCTTGCAGGGACATTTCTCCATCTACTCCTGTCTTCTGCCTGAACTCCTGCTTCCTCTCAACTATGTAAAACTTCAGTGACCTTTTCGGGCATTATCCGTTTGATCTTCTGATGAAAGTGATATCCCATCCATGCTCTGTCCTTATTTCTGCCATGGTCTTATGTTGATGCACCACTAAGTTGAATATGTCTGGGAATCTCTCAAGAAGACTAGTTCTCTATCTTTATTTGGAAATCAATAAAGATGTTTCAATATTTTCTTCCTTTTATTTATTTTTCTTTATTTCATTTCCTTAACTTCAAAAGTTCTAGTGACAAAGATGACTCGTTGTATCAATAAATTTCTCCGTCTATGCAAGGTACTGCTAGAATTTACTCTCCACTTTTTCTTCAAACTATGGATAAATCTTGAGTATTTTTATTTTGGCTCCTTTTTCTTGAGGGAAACATAAGTAAATGCCTGCAAGTATTACATTGTTGCCACCCAGTAATAGCATGAAGATTTTCACTACTAGGCTTCTTGTTATAGACCCTTGTAGTCTGGCCCTTCCCCGGACGCCGCGCATAGCGGGAACTTAGTGCACCGGCATTTCCTTTTTAGGCTTCTTGTTATAGTTTTGAATTTAACTATCTAATGCTTCAATATCTTGTTCTTTTGATGTGCCTGTAGGTGAAGATACATAGGATGCTTTTGCAGTCAAGGTTCCGGACTAGAAAGAAAGAAGAGGCAGACCTTTTCTTTGTGCCTGCTTATGCTAAGTGTGTTCGAGTGATGGGCGGACTGAATGACAAAGAGATTAATCAGACCTATGTGAAGGTAGTAAAATTCAGGACCTTAAAATTACATTTGTGCTGTCAAAAAACTTTCTAAGTTCTATTTATTGCTATGGTTGAATAATTTGAGATATTTTGCTTGGCTTTAGAGCTTCAATTGAAATGTCACTGTATCCATTTCCTCTCATATACGTTTTCCTTATGTATGATCTTCTCTCTCTCTCGGAACCTTTTGCTTGCAGGTCCTAAGTCAAATGCCATATTTCAGGTTATCCGGTGGCCGCAACCACATATTTGTCTTCCCAAGGTATAAGTTGTCATATGGAGATATTTTAAACTCATGGGTAGGAAAGATGACCCAATGACATGGAATTTGTAAGATCTGGTAAATGAATATGACAGGCATAGCTAAGTTCTGCATGGGCTTAGATGTAGATATAAAGCCACAACCGCCTAATGGTAGTTGTGCTGCATTTGTCAAAACTGCCATTTGAATAAGGCAGGAATAACTACCTTATGAACTGGGATGTAGATGTGAAGCACAACTTCAATATTGCAGTCAGATAAAATATTGATCATCCATTGTTACCTGTGCTAAATGCTGTTGCAAATAGACGTGCAACTAAATTCCTCTTAGTAGCATTTTCAATTGAAAGAATTACACTTTTTCTAATGCGTGTTACTTTTGCTGAACTGCAGTGGTGCTGGAGCTCATTTATTTAAATCGTGGGCGACATACTTGAATCGGTCTATAATACTTACCCCTGAGGTAAGGTCATACAAACTGTTAGTCTATAATCCTTACCCCCTCATATGCAGTCGTAGAAAATGTCTCATGGGTTGCTGTGCTGTCATTCTCATTCACTATGCAGTGATCAATTTTTTTCCTGTCTCTCATGGAATCTCAACTCACTCTCACTGTCTGTATGTTGTTTCCATGGTCGGTTCATTGTAACAATTTAATATATCATGCACAGAACCTGCCTAAAGAAAATATATTATAATCTTTCTGTCTAAAGATATGAGGCTATTAGCAGATTCATCAAGTTATTCTCTATGTTTGTTGTCTTAACACGCTTGCATCTATCATGCCTGTTATCTTCAGTAAGTTAATTCTCATTAAGTCTTTCATGTTGAGGAATATCATTGCATCTAATGCAGGGGGATCGCACAGATAAAAGAGATACTAGCGCCTTTAATACATGGAAAGATATTATCATACCTGGAAACGTTGATGATGGGATGACTACTCATGGCTCTAGGATAGTTGAGCCTTTGCCTTTGTCAAAGAGGAAACATTTAGCTAACTATTTAGGTCGAGCACAAGGAAAGGTGGGTCGCCTTCGGTTGATAGAACTCTCGAAGCAGTACCCAGACAAGGTAAGCTTCTTCTCGTCTCCTTTGATGCATGTAGCTTCACATCTTGGTTGAGAATGATGGCATCACTGGCAAAAAGTGTTTTACTCAATGTCTAGTATAAGAATCATCATTTTACTCTATGTGATGTCCTGTTTAAGATCTTCCAGTTTCTCACATCTCCCTTAACTGGTCCCAGCCAATAAACATCTCACCAGTGCATCTTCAGTTGAAATGGGGTGTAGAATTAATTGTATGGTGAATATCTCTAAAGTAGTATTTTCCAATGGGAAAATTTTCTGTACCTCCCAAAAGATATAATCGTTCACAAAAATCCTGAACTCTCCTAATTTTCTCAATTCTGTGTCAAATTTCATCTTCCACTGCTACTGCCTTAGGTTAGTGATAACAACCTTTGTCCTATATGTTGATAACATAAGCGTCGCTAAGTTGTCAAGCAGTATTCTGTCGATTCATTACCAGGTACATGGATTTCTCAGTTTATCTGCATGTGTGAGAATCCTTTAGTTCTCCAAAACCACTAATTATATTTGCTTCCAGCTGAGTTCCATATAATGTCTTTTTTGTCCAAAAGATGGTCTTTTTGATTCTATCAACAGTTGGAATGTCCAGAATTGAAATTCAGTGGTCCTGACAAGCTAGGAAGGAAGGATTATTTTGAACATCTCCGCAATGCCAAGTTCTGCCTGGCTCCACGTGGTGAATCATCATGGACGCTTCGCTTTTATGAGTCGTTCTTTGTGGTTAGTTTCTCATATCTTGTGTGCATGACTAAATTTTGTCAAATTGCACTTTCCTAAGCTGCTTTATGCTATTGTTGTGTTAAACAGGAATGTGTTCCAGTAATCCTATCGGACCAAGCAGAGTTACCATTTCAGAATGTGATCGATTACTCCCAGATATCAATCAAATGGCCATCGACTCATTTAGGAACTGAACTATTGGACTACCTAGAATCAATACCAGGTCAGCACACTGCCTATTATTGTTCTTGCATCTTGCGTTAAAGTTGGTAGCAAATAGATTTATGACACAACTTTCTTTCATTCTCAGATAAAGACATCGAAGAAATGATTGCTAGGGGTCAAAAGATCAGGTGCTTGTTCGCTTATACACCCGAGTCTGATTCCTGCTCTGCATTTAATGCAATTATGTGGGAACTGCAGAGAAAAGTAAGGCAATTCCACCAGTCATCAGAAACTTTCTGGCTCCATAATAGAACTATAGTCAACAGAAATTTGGTGGAATTCAGCAAGTGGAAACCACCCATGCCTCTGCCTTGAACACCTTTTTCACGACTTGTAGATCAATTGTGTTTTTGTTATAGTCCCATCTGTAGTTGTTCCAGAGCTTATAAAGAAAATCTCACTAACTATTCTTATTATTTTTTCACTCTGATAAAAGAAATTTGCACTTCCTTTTTTTCGTGTTTTCTCTTGATGTATAGGTTGTCAGATGTCACAGGAATTGTGGTTCCTTAGGCTATTCTGAAGACTAAAATGTTAAGCTCCTCTGTTTACTAGTTTTTGATATGTGTCTTCATATGTTTATTGTGTTTTGTCTATTGCACTATTTTGTTGTTCGTGGTACTGTCATGTAGGCTTTGCACTGCTTCTCTTATTAGTTTTTATGGTTTCTTCATTATTTTCTTCTATATACTTGGAATTGGCCTGTGTATGCTCTAACCTCTGTAGACTTCATTTGTGAGATTTCATTGGTATGTTGTAATACATATAAATTTATTCAATTCTATTTGGTGTTACTTTTGGTTTCCTTCACAAAATATAAAAACTTGTCTTAATTATTTGGTACGGTTAAGTATCTATTTATATTGATACCTATGACTATATTTAAGTAAATCTCATACTCAATTCGATGATGCGGTTTCCAAAATACATTATTTTTCATCAAAATTTGCAAAATTGTAATAACCACAAAATATGGTTTTTATTGGTGAGCCGCAAGTGACAAGTGATAACGTGTAAAGCCAGAACTTTATTCGATGAAGCAAAAACCAAATCTTTAAATCAGTGCCACCACAACCACAAAAAATCTCAAGACATTCTAAACTCTGTGGACCTCAGATTTTGCTAGGTGTAACCCAATCAAAAGCTCTTTTCAGTTTAGAAGGAAGAATTCATATCATAAGTTCAAAAGGACAACTCAAAAACATAAACAAAGAGGTTTCAATCTAGTATCTGAAATTTCCCATATTGAATAGAATTTTTTTCTCAAACCACATTTCTTTCTCTGTTGGAAGGAAATGGGGACATTTGTATACAGCAGCAGCTGCCTTTCTTGGAAAAATCTAAGCAGACAGACGAATCCCTCTCACCATGTGGTTCTACGTGGTGTTCCAGAAAAAGGGTGTTCAAGAATTAAAGCTGCTGCTTGTTCTAAAGAAGATGCTCGTATGAACCGGGATTGTGAGATATCTGCAGGCTCATTGAGTAGGAGGTCAGCTATTATATCTGGTGCTTCTTTGATTTCATCAGTACTGCTTTTTCCTGGAGAGGGATCTGCTGTAATTAAACAAGGTCTCCTAGCAGGGAGAGTTCCTGGACTTTCTGAACCAGATAAAGAAGGTTAGTCTCATATATAACATTGCAGTAAGCTTATTGATATTTTTATGAGTGATGTTGAAAAACTTGGACAATTAGTAGACTCTTACTAAGTCAATTGGTATTGTTCATAGCTTTGGATTGCAACAAAAGATTGTCTCTAAGCTGGAAAATGCATGTTGACACAGACTACATCCACATAATGAAAGAACACTTGTTCAACGTGTAATCTTATCAAAAACACATAAATCCAGCAACACTTCCTTACATGATTGGAATTCTTAGTGTCTTTTTCATTTGTACTTTCTCGTTTTCCAAGTAAACGTTCATTTTAACAAGGAAAAAATTGTTCAGGCAGGTTGGAGGACATACCGAAGACCGGATGACAAGTCAGGTGGACATGGTGTTGGATGGAGTCCTATGATTCCTTATACTTTTTCCGTGCCTGATAAATGGGAAGAGGTAAGAATCCATTTATTCACAACTGCACGTATTTCAGTAGTTGACAATGTCAGAGAAATTACCTTTGAGCTTGATATTAATCAACTTCGCATGATTGGACATACCTTAATCAGGTTCATTTTTTATGTTTTCACCTGTTAAACAGGTCCCTGTGTCAATTGCTGATCTAGGTGGTACAGAGATTGACTTGAGATTTGCGAATCCCAAAGAAGGGAGAGTTTTTGTAATTGTGGCTCCTGTTAAAAGATTTTCAGATGGTGAGCATCTCATGTTTTTCCTTCCTTCTATTCTAGTACTGAAGCTAAGAACTAAAACAAGAAGTGATCTTAGGTGAACATAGGGATGAACGTGTGAAAAACATACTGGCAATAAATATAACTAACTCAATTTGTCTCTAATGGATTCAATTTTGGTGGTATTCAACTCAAAATATGATGAAGAAATTGGTGAAGAAGCTACCATAGAACAAATTGGACCTCCAGATAAAGTGATTAGCGCATTTGGGCCTGAAGTCATTGGAGAGAATGTTGAAGGTAAAGTCTTAAGATCTGAAGTAGCAGAGCATGAAGGAAGAACATATTACCAGTTTGAATTAGAGCCACCACATGTAATGATCACAGCAACAGCTGCTGGAAATCGCCTATACTTGTTCAATGTTACTGGAAATGGTAAGAACCAAATCAACACTTCCTATCTTCAGAATATCTGCTATTATAAATTGTTCAAATCCTACAACTCGCTGTGATTTTACAGGTCTTCAATGGAAAAGGTATTACAAAGATTTGAGAAAGATCGCTGAGTCTTTCAGGGTTGTCTGATTTACATCTACCCCATGCGTGATAGCACCTTAGCAAAGGTGGAATGCACAGGGAAGAAGAGTCGGTCACTATAATCATAATTATTTACAAGAAGCCACATCACCTCTAGTAGTATATACCGTTAAATATGTGAGAGGAGAATTTCCTCTAGAATGAGTTTTGTAACAAATTTTAGCTACCAATGATTATTGTAAACTGTTTACCTTACCAATATTACAAATCTTCAGAAGGCACCTCTCTTGGATTGATCGCGACATCAGGCATTGATAGCTCTATTTGATTGTCACTACAATCACCTTAACACTGTTTTAGTATCATCTTAGTATCATGTTTTAGAAGTTTATGCTGTCAATACTTGCATAAAACTAGTCTCTGGTCCATCGAGCATGACCACACTACACCCTGGTGTCTTCTGAGACCCTTTATTTGACAAGGCAAACCTCATTCTTTCAGCTTTCTCCCACCTTTCAGCAGCAGCATATATATTTGAAAGAATCACATAATGTGGATCATCACCGGAATCACTAATGTAGTTCAATTTTTTGACCCCTTTCAGCACATTTTCCACCACATCTGTGTCCGAGTGAACCCGGCATGCTCCCAGCAGAGCCCCTAAAACTGTGTCATTTGGTGTGACAGGCATCCCTTTTATCAAGTCACAAGCCTCCTCTAATCTTCCGGCCCTTCCCAAAAGGTCTACAAGACAACCATAATGCTTGATGCTTGCCGTCAATGCATATTTCTCCATCCTGGAGAAGATCTCTAAACCTTCCTCCACAAATCCACCATGGGCACAAGCCGATAGCACTGAGAGAAATGTTATATCATTAGGTTTCACTCCTGAACTAGCCATTTTTTCAAAAAAAAAAATTGCCTCCACACAGTGGCCATGGTTAGCAAAACCAGATATTAGTGAGTTCCAAGCAGCATCATTCTTAACCAACATTCCTTCAAAAATCAATCTTGCGTTACTTAAATCCCCACATTTTGCATACATGTCAACCAACCCATTAAGAACATACTGATTCAATTCAATCCCTTCCCGAATTATCATTTCATGTATATCCTTGCCAACATCTAGCAATGCCAACTGGGCACAAGCTGATAAAACACTAACTACAGTAACCTCATCTGGTTCAAGACTCTCATCTTGCATTTTTGTAAATGCTTCCAAGGCTTCTTCACACAACCCATTTTGTGTATAACCACATATCAATGAATTCCAATTCACCAAGTTCTTCATACTCATCCTATCAAATATGGCCTCGGCACTCTTAACATCACCCTTCTTAAAATAACCAGAAACCATCGACGACCAGACATAAAAATTCCTTGTTGGCATAATCTCAAACAATTCCCTTGCAGCATCCATATCCCCATTACTAGCATACCCATCAACCATCACACTCCATGTAACAACATTCCTCAACTCATCTGGTACCCGGTCAAAAAACCTCCTAGCCATCACCATATCTCCATTTCTAGCATACCCATCAATCATTTCATTCCAAGTCACAATTGTCTTCTCAGACGTATTCTCAAACAATAAAAAAGCAGTCTTTATATCACCACTCTTTATACATCCTCCTATCATAGCATTCCATGTTATCACGTTTCTTTCAGGCATAGAATCAAACACTTTCCGGGCACTCCGAATTTCACCACATTTCCCATACATATCCAATAGCGCTGTCCCCACCATTACATTACAATCGAATCCTGATTTCACAGATTCAGCATGTAAGGCTTTGCCAAGGCTAAGCATTGAAAGTGAAGCACATGCCTTTAGCGCCAAAGGAACAACACACATTATAAAACTTCCATTAATACGATTATGGGTATATGTTAAAAGGGCTTCTTTGAATTTTCCTTGAGATATGCAGTTCTTTATACTGTAAGACCAATTCTTTAATGGGTTTGTGATCATTTCTGAGTTCTTGAGAAGCAAGGATAAAGTTTCTTGCTTTCACTGCCATTAACTGACTCGCAAAATATGTCTCTTTTGTGTTTTAGTCCTTATATTTTCTGATAACTATATTTATGGTCCTTATGTATTTCAAATTACTCTATGAAATTACCTAAATAGAGTGACAAAGATATGGATTACATATTATAATTAATTCTAATTAATTTGGAATCAAGACGTAATTAAATAGTAATTGTTTTGTACAAAAATGCGCACCGGATAAATTCCCACTACTAAATAGATTTCCTTTGCCCATCCCTTTGCTTGAGCGCTTTGTGTGTACCCATTGTGTATTAGATTGTCTCTGCCCATGCCTTCGCGTGAGCATTCTGTGCGGATAAAATTATCATTGCGTAATAACATGCAAACCACACATGAGATGTAAATCACATTAAACAAGACCTATGCAATAAACTCGATTCAGAAGGCATTAATGAGGATTGATCCCGGTGGATGACCACTCTCCAAACCAATTGAGTCATTCTAAGAAATGTTATAACAATACTTCTATCAAGTGAATGGATAAACTTTTCAAACCTTTCAGAGATTATCAATGTAGAAAATTCACATAATACAAAAGTTCAATTATTGATTGGAAAAAGGGTGTCAATGTTAATGAACGCCTAATGAAAGTTAAAATTTAAATATATTATAAGTGCGATTAGTTAAAAATTAGGGAAAAGGGTCAAAATTACCCTTCAACTTTGTTTTATTGGTTGACTTTGCCCCTGCCATCAATAAACTTAACAAATATACCCTTCCTTGGATGGAAAACCCCAAATTAATTAAAATTATCCGATTTTACTTAAATTACTCAATTTTAACCTGACCCGACCCACTTAATAATATAACTCATTTCTTTTACCCAAATCACCTTTGTTTTCGCACCACCACCACCAAAGCCACCACCCTCTTCGAGATCTCCTTCACCACCACCGCCGAAACCACCACCTCTCCCACTACTCTAACTCTAGTGTCACCTTCATGCCTATTCACTATGAATCATAACACCTCATAGGCCACCTTTATATTTTCTGTAAAATATGTGTAATTAAAAGGTATAGTTGACACCAACCATTTGGATTTTATTTAAAACAACCTAGCCAGTTGGAACTCACAAAACTACAACATTCATCCTTTCACTCTATGCACATCTTCATTGCAACAGTCTAGCCATTGCCAGAACAAGAGTGCACCCTTCATTCGACCCGCTTCAAGCTGGGAATGAAGTAAGGTGAAAATCATTGTGCATCCCGAAAAGAAGAGAGCAGTGGTCATTAGGGGAATAAAAACATGCATATGATAAAAAGACTTCTCTTATCAAATATCAATGGAGACTACATTTGTGCCCAAGATGGAAAATATAGAGTAGTAAAATTTACTTGCTTTTGCTGGGAAACCCAATAAAATTATTCCCTCCGTCCCATTTTATGTGGCAACATTTGATCGGACACGGAGTTTAAGAAATAAATGAAGACTTTGAAATGTTTATCAAATTACCCCTTCAAAAAATAGTCAACTTTTCTCTCTCCACATAAATGTATTAGAGTACTATCTTTAAGATTAAGTGGAACCAACAAGGATAAAAGATGAATTGTATATTTAAATACTTACCATATAAGAAAATGTGACATTCTTTTTGGGACTGACCAAAAAGGAAATGGTGTCACATAAAATGAGACGGAGGGAGTACAATTTTGGTTATGTTAACTTTTGCTGGGAAACCAGAAGGGATTTGGTCTTAGAAAACAAGAAATTGACTCTTGATAGGGCTGCTGACTTGGAGGAGGTAGAGAAGTGTGAGAGGTGGTGGTTTCGATGATGGTGGTGAGGAGATCTCGGAGAGGGCGGTGACTTTGGTGGTGGTGGTGGGAAAACAAAAGTGATTTGGGTAAAAGAAATGAGTTATATTATTAAGTGGGTCGAATCAGGTTAAAATTGAGTAATTTTAATTGATTTGGGGTTTTCCATCCAATGAGGGGTATATTTGTTAAGTTTATTGACGGCAGAGATAAAAATAACTTGTTTTTAACGGCATGGATAAAGTCAACCAATAAAACAAAGTTGAGGGGTAATTTTGATCCTTTTCCCTAAAAATTATACTAATTCAAAATTAAGCATAACAATAATAAGAGGTCCTAAATACAGATCTTAAAAAAGTGAGGTCCTGAAATGCAATTTCCTTAATTTCCAAGAGTTCACCTTCCCCGTCGTTGGCACTCTATTAACTATATTACCTGTATTAAGCCTTTTAACTTTCCAAAACTGACACAAAAATGGAGCAAAAATTGCTCAAATTTTTACAGAAATCCAAAACTAGCAAACAATTGAAAGAGACCCATCTTCAGATTATTGTCAATGGCCTCATGAATAACAACTTTATAGTGCCAAAGCTCATAACTTTTTCCTCAAACTTCATTTCACTTGATTATGGACTTCATGTCTTTGAAAGCTTACAAAACCCAACTCTTATTTCCTACAATACATTGATTCAATTCTTCATTGGTAAGACACTGAGATATGCATTATATACTTATAATCATATGAGGGTATCAAATATTACACCTAATAGTTTCACATTTACGTTTCTCTTGAGGTGTTTTGAGTCTTTTGATGCTTTACAAGCTGGCGAAGTAGTTCATGGTCAGATTGCGAAGATGGGTTTCGAGTTGAGTGTGTTTGCTAAGAATACCCTTATGGATTTTTATGCTAAATGTGGTGGGAATTTGGGTTCTGCTCGTAAGGTGTTTGATGAAATGTCTGATAGAGATGTTGTTTCATGGAATACGATGATTGGTGCTTATATGATTCATGGTAATCAAGAATATGCGCTTTGTTTGTTTGAGGCTATGCCGGAGAGGAATCTGATTTCATGGAATTCGGTTATTGCTGGGCTATTGAAGGTTGGGAACATGGAGATGGCTCATTCTGTTTTTAAGCGTATGCCGGAGAAGAATGATGTTTCTTGGAATACGATGATTTCTGGATATGTGAAGTTGGGTGACGTAGAGACTGCTAGAGCTATTTTTGATGAGATGCCGGAGAAAAGTATAATCTCTTGGACTGCAATGGTGTCAGGATATGCCACAAGTGGTGCTGTGCAATCAGCAAGAAAGATGTTTGATCGAATACCAGAAAAAAATGTTGTTTCATGGAATGCCATGATTGCTGGATATGTAAATAACCACATGTTTGATGAAGCTCTGTCAGTGTTTCAGCATATGTTGATTGATGGGAACTGCAGACCCAACCAGACTACTTTGATTAGTGTACTCTCTGCGTGTTCACATTTGGGGTCTCATGAGCATGGAAAATGGATTGATTCTTTTATAAGAAAGAACAAATTTGACTTATCAGTTCCGCTAGGAAATGCTTTAATCGACACATTTGCAAAATGTGGAGATATGGAAAATGCAAAAGCAGTTTTCTTAAGGATGGCCCAAAGATGCATAATTACTTGGACTACAATGATTTCAGGATTAGCAGTGAATGGACATTGCAGAGACTCCCTAGAACTCTATGAAAAAATGTGCTTGGAAGGAGTAGAGCCGGATGATGTTGTATTTATTGCTGTTCTTTCAGCTTGCACTCATGGAGGGATGCTGGAAGAAGGGAAAGGGGTATTTTACCAGATGGTGAATAAATTTGGCATTAAACCACGGATTGAGCATTATGGATGCATGGTTGATCTTCTTGGCCGAGCTGGAAAGTTCGAAGAAGCACTGATTTTCATTAAGAGCATGCATTTGGAACCTAACGTGGTCATTTGGGCCACATTGCTTTCTGCTTGTAAAACTTATAGAAACGGGGAGTTGTTAGAATCCTTAACCAGGAGGATCCTGGAGCAAGAGCCTAACAACCCAAGTTATTTAACATTGATAATGAATTTAAGCTCTTCTATTGGGCGGTGGCGAGATACCTTGAACTTCCGTATAGCTACTAGAGACCAGGGAATAGTAAAAATTCCCGGTTGTAGCTCAATCCAAATAGGAAATAATGTCCATGAGTTCTTAGCTAAAGATACAAAGCACCCACAGAGGAAGGAAATCTATAGAGTTTTAGGGTGTTTAAATGGACACTTAAAATCATGTGAGGTCGAATGAATTTTAATGGCCATGGCTTCTAAAAGAATCTGTAGATAGAAAGATTTTGTAATGTCCGTTGCTCAAAGGCTACTGTCTTGAATACGCATTATTCTGACATGGGTGAAATCTTACATCACATGTAACTTGAAGTTGCATGATCACAGTGGATGGACTACTGATCTGAATTAAGTACTCTCATGAAATGAATTATGATAATTCTCAAAGTATGGCTGCAGGGAGAGGAATCAACTCAGAGAAACTGTGATGTCCAATCACGAGAGTAAATTATTGCATTGAAAATTTTGGGCAAGATGAGATGCATGAAGGTACTATTTCTCAGGCCGTGGAAGAATTGATAAAGTATGTTCCAGAACAAATAAAGGGACATCATCAAAGATTGATCTGGTTTCCATTTTTCCTCTGCTTAGTCATCTTGCTTCCTGATGACCATAAATAATGAGCATTTAAAATTATTGGATGGGGGGATAAACTCCTGGATTAGCTTAAGTTGAAGCTAATCCCCTTTTTGGGCTTTGGAGGATTATATAGTCTTAATGCAAAAAGTAACCACCCTAAGGAGAAAATTAATTTTGTGGTAAACTTGTATGTGCTTAGCAGAAAGCTAATAGTCCTTTTGTAGAATATACTTGCATTTTCCAACAATTTAATAATTAGTTCCTGAAGGACATCTTCACTAAAAGATACGATATGTTGGAGTCAAATGTATCCGAAACATTGTTCTTTCTACTCCACCCATTTTAATACATGTACTTATACAATCTTTTCTCCAAGTATATTTCTTAGCTCGTTGAATCTTCTATTTCTGCTCCAAACCCATTTTATACCTGTTGAGTCTTCCCTTTCTGCATCATTCCTGCTCTTTAACTTGTTGAGCTCACTTTTTCTTTCCAGGCACACCCAAACTTGTTGAGTCTTCTCTATATGCTCCACGTCCACGCTTTAGCCCGTTGAGCTACTCTGAACTTCTGAAAGATCTGGGTCTGTCAGAAAAAATAGTATTCAAGCAGAGGCAGAGTCGGGATTTTTATTAAGGGAGTTCAAAATCTGAAGATATAAACAGACGAACTAGTCGAAGGGGGGTTCGACATCTACTATATATACATTAGAAGTAATTTTAACCATGTATAAATAGTATAATTTTTCGCCAAAGGGGGTTCGGATGAACCCCTTACCATAAGTTGGCTCTGCCCTTGTCTTCTAGTCCTCAAAACTGGTCACAGGTGTGGAGGATGTCAGCTTATATTTTAAAGGAGTTTATAATGGTCCTATTTCACTTATTGCCTTATTTTGAATTGGATGCTCATATTCTTTCGTAACGTACTTTAAACTGAACGAAAGATAATATCAAAAAGAGATTATATTGGAGCATATAAACAAAGGGTTGAACTTGAAACAAAGGGATCCTTACTCAAACAGCTGGCTGGATTTCCTCTTTACTTTTCCTAGTGTATATACGTAGATTATACTCTAGTAGTCTGGTTATACACGACTACACTCAAAATATACATGGATTATACATAGTATACATCCGCTGGCTATTTTTAATTGAAGTGGTTTGGTGGTGGCTATTTAGGTTAATTCTTCAAAAAAAAAAAAAAAGGGAGTGGTTGGTTGATGAGAAAGTTGAGACAGATCTACAGGATGGGAGGATGGTGGGTTGGTCGGGAAGGTGTTGAAGGATGGCCAAATTTGCACCAAATCTAGAGTTTAGCGGATGGGTCGACTGCAAGATTCTCATTTTTTTATTTGTTTTTGCCAAGACAACACAACTACTGTTACTACATCAATAGTTTCATTTTAAGATACCTTTTTCTTACTATACCAACAGTTAATCAATAGACTGATACTACCGTCATTGTACTTATTCAGCTATGTGGACATGTACAAGATTCCTTCCGAGAAATTAAGCACAAAGTTGAGAAGTGTTCTGTTTGGATGTCCTCATTTGGATTGGTGCTCTGTTAATATTCACTTCTTGATGGTTTGTTTTCCATATTGATATGCTTTGCTTTTGAACATGCTGTCTTTTTTCTCCTGTGAATCCAATCCATTTCCACATATCAAACAGTAGTTTTTGTGTGCAAATGCTGTCTTTTGCTCGCTGTGCCTCCAACTTTCTGTTGAAAATATAGTGCTGAAAATGGAAGCTGGTTGGAAGAGAATCTGATGCCGACACTAGTATATGGAAGTTGAAGTACTTTCACTGGCTAGTATGCTGTTCACCAAGGTAATAGTACGTCACAAATGTTTTTAGCTTTAAAGTCATCTGGTTTTGACTCTGCAAGTGCATTATAAACTACCAAACTGTGATGCCTGGGCATATTCTTCATCATGTGAAGCCTGATACTTACGTCAGGGGTGCACTGCTATAGTTACGGGCGAATGTAGGTTGCAACATTTTTTCTCCAGACAATTAATATTCCTGGTCAGTCAAATTGATTGAGAAGTTTTAATTTAACTTTTTCCTCTTCTGTAAAAGTACTCATCCACTCCCTAGGACTTCCTAAATAATTACAATAAAATTGAGAAGACTAAAGAGACAAAAGTAAAAGAGAGGATAGTGGTGGAAAAGAGAGAATGAATCCTTCTCTTTCATTAACTGAAAAATAAAAGAAAATTGTCAATATAGGTTCCATTAGTGGGCATCTTTTTATTCTTAGTTCATCTTAATGTGGATGCCTTTTGGCCATATGATGAAACTTTATTAAATAGTTTTCTGTATTTATGCTTTTGCTGAGAATAAATATCACCATCCAATAAATCTCCTTTCTTTATACTTTTTACATGTTCTCTGAATCCAAAGATGTTGAAGAAGCAAAAAAGAGGTGATAGCGATTATGCAAGTATGTTTAAAGGTCAATCACATTTTTCACCTAAATCGGAAAAAATGTTAGTGATTATAAATATGTAGTTTTTAAAGTAAGAAAATTGGTTGCAACTCACGGGCGTATGAATTTTTTTTTGTCAAACTCAGGGCATGTGAGAATATTTTGTAACAAAATATCATAAGTATCTTGAAAAATAGATATTCAACTATGACAAAACTTATATATCTCATTATTCTATGATTCTTTTAAAATTTGAGATTAGCATCCAAGGGTGTGACTTAGTGGTTAATGAAGTGGGTTGAGCACCATGAGGTCTTAGGTTCAATTTCCAGTAGAGACAACACTAGGTGGTTTCTTCCCATTTGTTCTAGCCTTGGTGGATAGAGTTACCTTGTACCTGTTGCTGGGGGACCTTACAGGTATCCAGTGGAATTAGTCGAGGTGCACGCAAGCTAGCCCGGACATCATGATTATAAAAAAAATTAAAAAACTATTTCACCCAGTTGTAGAAAAATTCAGTTAATTTTCTGATGCTTATTATTGTAATACGTGATGCACCTATGTTTCACCCTTTACGATCCTTTCTATTCATGGACAACAAAATTTAAAAGTAACTTGAGTAAATCTTGGGTGGACTGAGCCCCTGTCAAAGTTAACTATCTTGGTTTTCATACCCTTGGCTTGGGTTTCACTCAAAGTTGAAGTCGGACTCACCTACTTTGGAATGACTTGTGAAAGTATATATGTACAAAACTCATGATTAGAGTTTGAGTTGCTTGAGTTCATGATGGATTAAGAATATGGGTGAATTATATGTAGATCATGAGTCAAGGCTTGACTCATGGTATAAGATTCCGAGTATTTTGAATTTGCATGCAAGATTTGAGGAGTTTATGACCCCCGCCTTCTCTACCTCCCAAGGTAGGGGTAAGGTCTGCTTACACTCTACCCTTCTCAGACCCCGCTCGTGGGATTACACTGTTGCGCCGTAATTTTCCCATTTGTAGAAAAAATTACCTTTTGAAATGTTCTAAGTATAAAACGATTTAAGAAAAATACTTAGAAAAGAGTCGCCACTTAATTTTTTAAAGAAATTAAGAAAACTTATAATTTTCAAAGATTTAAACAGAAAAAATCATTTGAAAATACCAAAGAGGGTTCGGGGTTCAATTTACACTTCGAGAAGGGTTTAGGCATTCGAAGTGTCCGCTAACACGCGGTTGACCTGCTACTTGACTAAAACATTTTTTGACTAATTGTTTAGAAAATGATAAAATAACAATTCACAATAGTCTATTAACTTTAAGAAAAAAAAAAGACACATTATTTTATTTCATTTTTTAGGAAAAGGGGCCTAAATATGAAATAATTGGATTAAAATGCATATGAATAAAATTTTAATAAAACTAGATTAGTTAAAATTCATATAATTCATTTTTGAAACAATACATTAAACCAATTTAATAAATTAAACATGGAAATCAATTTTAATTAATTAACTAACATTTTTGCAAAAAATGATCAAGTAAGAATGTATGTATATATATATATATATTATCATTGTTTTTATTATTTAAAAAGGGTCCTGACTAATATTTTTTTTTTAAAGTTTATTTGAGAAAAAATATATTTTTTACTTGAACAATTTTAAAGTGAATAAAAAGTGATTAAGTAAAAAGCTTAGCAATATTATTTTTTAGAACCAAAGATTTAACTTAATTACAATGCATAATTTGACCGACATATTTGATTGATAAAAAAAAAAAACTAAGACCTGAAAACACATTAAAATAAAATCAACACAAAGGAAACAACTCGTCTTTTGGGGAATTTAATTAAGTTAATTAATAATTCTAAAATTTAGAGTTAAGAAACAAACAATAAATAATCGCAAATAAATAATTAAAGAGCAAGAGAGAAATTAAATTTTGGGCCTTTTGGGCCTATTTCGTCGGGATTTTTAGACTTTTGCCCAATCTCGTTTTTGGTATACACTGGCTGTATATCAGCGTGTATATCAGCGTTTTTTATGCATTTCTTGCTCCCGAACACCTGTACACTGCCCAGTCCTGTATTTTTCACGTTTTTGGCCACATATCAGTGTATATTTGTGTATACTGCTGTATACATGATGTATACAGCCCGTTCTGGACTTTTTCGGAGCTTGAAAATTCAAGTTCCAGCCCCTTTTTGTCACATTCGACCTGTTCTTCTGCTTCTCTATGAACGGACGGACTCAAGATGAGAATTGGATTTTCAACCAACTCGAGATGCAAGGGGAAGGAATCCACGAGGACTCGGGATGAACCAGTTCATACATTTGAGAGAAAAAAGAAGGAAACAAAATTAATACGAGTCCATGGTCTCAAACATAATAAAGTCAAAGCATGTAATAGAGTATGATACTAAACAGGCCATTAATTCAAATATCCGAGATTGAAGTAAAATGACTTAAATTGCTTCTGAATTTATTCTATGGAAGCTAGAAATCACGCAAAGTCTTAGCAATAATAAGCACTTGAGACCGGATGCCTGAGTGAACATAGGAATTGTCATAAAAATATAATATTTTGAACCAGTAAGAACCCCTCATGAGCAACAAATGGCTTACCAAGTTTAATACCACAGTGATCAAAGCAAACAATATTTAATTACTAAAAGTTGTAAAGCGTGATTCTATAAGGAAAATTAAGTTAATGTCACTTATATGTATAAACTAGCTAGAATAACGTGACAAGTTAAAACAATTAATGCATAGCAAGTAACTCCTAAATATTATATAAAGAAACATATCCTATAAAAAAAAAAAAAACCAAGAATAATAATAAAAAATAAATAATAAAATAAAATAAAATGAGCATATAGGATGTTACCGACAATAAACCTTTTTAATATATCACGTAAGACTTTTTATTATTATTTAAGCTAGAACAACAAAATCATAACTCATCAATGACCCTTGATTTTGAACAAAACATTCAGACCAACCTTAAGTAAAACCAAACATACTCTACTAATAACGAATAACAGAAAGCAAAAGACCAAGACGTGCTTCTCATGATTGAAAACGACAGCACCGAGTCTAACATGAACGAACGAGGCTAAGAGGAATCTAAACCTTAAGAAATAGGCCGGCAACAAATAGACGGGCAATTAAACAACATGAATACCCATAATTGATTTGAGCATGATACTCTAAGTCATAAGACAAACAAAAGCTTGGACGATGGAGGAAGAACAAGCTACTGCCTCCCACAAACAATAAATGATGTGACGTAAACTCCATTTCGACTAGCTTTAAGATTCTACCCTTATTTTGAAAAGAAAAAAAAACAACATTAACAGACCAAGAAAAGGGTAAAAATAATAATCGCGAAAGATATTTCAGCCATCCTAGGCAACATCAAGTCAAACGAACAACCAAAACCACAGAGACAAAGTAACTAAACACGGAAATCAAAGAGAACTAGAGCTCCCAGCTCAAAGAGCTTTTCGGCTTAGATTTACACCAAAGACGCGTTTTATATCTCAAACCGGAATACATCAACGTCAGACAGAAGCAACCAATTTTAGACATCAGTAATAAACCAAACAGGAGAACAGATGCATTCAAAAGGGAAGAAAGAGAGCTAACGAAAAAGGAGCTTTCATTTACAAACAGAAACCGACTAAAACAAGTTAGAATAAAAAATGAGTTTCACCTTTTTCGGGGCAGCAAACGAGGAACCACGAGCTTGAAAGCAATTCCACCCTCACAAGTTAAATTCCAGCGAACGCTCGTAAACAAAGAACAAAAGAAAGCCAAAAACTATCTCTTAAGTATCTGTAGCTTTCTTAATCTATTTCACTGGTCTTTCTGGGTACATAACTATTGTCTCTATATACTACTTTTTTTTTTCTTTTTCCACCGATCCCCCCTTATAATGGAGAAGAAGAGATATATATAGGGGAAATCTAAAGTTCGGAGAAAGGGGAAAAGGGTAGAATCGGAATTCGAATTCGACCTCAAATTTCAAATTTCTTCCCCAAGGGATGGGGAAAAAACTGTCGATGCTCAAAATTTCAACCAAGATCCCTCTAAATCCGGATGACAAGATCGAAGTGGGCGGTTGTGGCAGGCGGGTCGTTTTGGAGTCGTTGTTGACGCGATTTCTGCTGGGTTTTGTGAGGAAAACGGGAACCGGGATAGGCAGTGGAGTCGGGTTTCTGCTGGACTGCCCAATTTGGTGGGATTTTCTCACGCTCTTGATGGGATCTTCTCTGGATTTTGATGGAGAAGAAAGCAAGATGCAGGGGTCATCTGGAATGCTGTTGTATGTGCGTGTATTATTGTATTGGTGGGCCGATTCTTTAGGAATTAGGAAATGGGCCGCCGGTTTGGGTAGAGAGAATGGGCTGGGTCGGTTGTCATTTGTGGGAGTGGGCTGGAATCATTTGAATTGGGCCATTGCAAATTGGCCCAAAATAGAAAAAGGGTTAGATAAAAATTAAGTTTAATTTAAACGAATTAATATTAATTAATTAACGAGCTTCTTAATCTTAACAAAATATTATAATTAATTCGATTGTAAAATAATTAATTTAATTATAAACTAATGAACTCGAAATCATAACTATAATTTTAACTAAGTGTAAAATCTTTTGTGATGATTTTCAACTAGTTATAAAATAACGTGATTGTAAAATATACGTATTTATTATTAAGACGATTAAAATCATTAAGAATGATAAAATTACTCTAAAAATAACTTGAAAATATTTTCAATTTCATAAAATTTATTAATTCAAAATTACGACCCTTACTACTAGTAACGTATTAAAAATATAAAATCTTTTCGGAATGATTTTTGAATACTCATAAAATCCATTAATCATGTACATAACTAAACAAAACATACATATTATTAAAAGTGACAAAGCTATTTAAAATAACTCGCAAACTATATTTATTTTATTTTATTTTTGAAATTTTTATAAAACTAATTATTTTAAATTGTTAGAAATCGAAGAAGCTTGATGATTAATTTATATTGTGGATGACCAAAATTGGGTGTCAACATACACTGGGTATGTTGTTGAATTTGTGTAGTTTATGAATCCTAACAGATATGGGTATTAAGGGTTCTACAATAGTTGGTTGACAGCTATAGATGAGTTTTGTTACAGATTTACAGTCACATAGGATTTGAACCAATAAACTGGTATCAAGTATTGTGAATCCTATGGTATACATACTAGATAAACTTTTTGAGTTTTATCAGTTGTTAACCCTTTGATATATATTGTCTCCATAATTTGATGGAGGAGTTGATATCGAGTAAATTGGATGACATAAAATGAGCGATAACTTAACATATAGGACTAGCTTTCATTAAAATTGCATTTTTTGACACAATCATAAGCTTAAGAAAAGGTTGAGAATTTCAAGTATCCTTGCTTAGGACAAATGCTTGAGTATAAATGAAATGGTTTTTGGTATATATATGTCCACCATGTTTGAGTATATGAAATGACATAAATGCTATATTACTTTGTTCTGTTTCAAAATATGCTGGCTATGAGTGTGTTTCAACAAATTAGGAGTAGGATTTAATATCAAGCTAGTATATGCTTTACTTAACTGGATAGTATGGATTATAACTACTTTGAGTGAAAAACGTGGTGGGAATATATGTGCATAAGAACCAAATTCCTGTACTACTGCTCAATGAACAAACAAAAGCCAGTTATTCTTCTACAGTAAAAGGATCCTTTTTAGCTCTATATTAGACACACTCAAAAAAAATTTCTGGCCTGCACCATATGCTAACCTTCTCGGGGACATTTCCAGTTTTCTAGCTTGAAAAACGCATCTCTTCCATGAGAGACATCAAAGTTCTACGCACTGCTTTTGGAATCTTAGGTTCATGCATTTTAGTTCTTGTTCTCATTCCTAGTTTTCTGTGAAAACTGAATATTAGTTATTATAACTCTTTGTTGTTTTTTTCTTCCTGGAATAGGAAATGTTTTTGGTGTATTACTCCCATGTAAGCCTTTTTGAAATTTTTGTTATTTAGTTACGTTTATACATCTGCTCTTTTTTTCTTCTTTTTTCGGTTTGTTTTTATCATCAAAACTATTTTGACACTACATACAGGATTACGTTCAAAAGGATTATTAGCAAGAGATCAACAGAACAGTTCTCTAGCATACCTTATGTAATAGCTCTGCTCAATTGCTTGCTCTCAGTTTGGTAAGTTTCTTCAATTAGTTCTATTGTTACTTGAAAACCATCTGTTTTTTTATTAATACTTTATTAAAGAGCCCGTTTGAGTTATCTGATAAACATCAAGTGCTGAAAAACACTTTTAGGTATTGAAATTGATTTTCCAAATAAGCATTTACATAGTTGAATAGAAGTGCTGAAACTGATAATAAACATTTAACATGTTAAGTAAAAAGCACTTTTTCTATTATAATGACTGCAATATCCTTAAAATTATTTACAAAATATATAAATTTTAAAGTACCTTTTTACATAAAGAAGGATGAATGATGGAAATAGAATAAAGAGATAATTAAAAGTTATGTTATTATACAAGTTATTTCTAAAAGTACAAAAGATATCAAGGATAAAATTGTAAAAGGTTTGTTTAAACCAAAAATTCTTATAAGTTGTAAAACCATAAGATAGGGCTGGACCAGATTATGACTTCTTGCAGATCTTGACTTATAAGCACTACTATTGATGTCATCAAATGTGTAGATAAGCCAGTAAGTGTTTATGAGCCAGTTTGATAAGCTTAGCCAAACACCTTCAAAATATTTTTTTGTTGGAATGATTGAACATGATTAGGTCAGAGCCATTGCAGGGGAGCTTAATCTTCTGAAGTGGTAAAGTTATGTTGGGAAAAATAAATATCTAATTTTCGCCGCCTAAGCTATTGTCTAGGTTTTACAAGCATCATAGTGCAACCTTCATTGTTCTCTTTCCCCTTTAGCATCCTTGGTTCAAAGGAAAAAAGAACAATTTTCTATTTTAATTAACTTATATGCTACTAATAAAATGTTTTTTTTTTTTTTTGTCACTAGTCAAATTAAGACATGAAAACAAAATCACATGGGTGTGTTTGGTATGAAAGGAAAATATTTTTCACGGAAATTATTTTCTGGTGTTTGATAAGTAAGCAAAAAAATATTATTCCATGAGTATTTATATATAATTTAAACTAGTGCGCATGGGTGGTGAGGAGGGCTTGGGGGGATAGGTATGTGTAGGATGGGATGAAGGGGATGCGGTAGGGTAGTGAGAATGGGAAGGGTAAGGGTATCTGGGTTGGGGAGGATACATTTGGGGTGGAATGCCGCTTAAGGAACTCATTTCACTGGAGAAACGTTTTGACCAACCAAACATGAGAAAATTAGGAAAATGTTTACCTCCATAGGAAACACACCCATAGAGAAGTTGGGTGCAATTGAATGCAATATTTTTTTGACTCTGAAGTGATGGTTACTATCTGGTTAGAGAATTAGAAATAAATTGTATAATGAATTTTAATTTGCTAACCTAGTAATAATGGTAACTAACATGCTATCACATATTAAACTACACTAATAGTGTAAATAACTTATAACTGTATGTGTATATAATTCAGGTCCAAACATAATACTGTCGTTGCCATTTCTTCTTAAAATAAATATTGAGTTTAACTTAGAAATTGGCTTTTGGTGAATGAAAACAGGTACAGTTTACCTTTTGTGTCACCAGACAACCTGCTGGTAACTATCGTCAATTCCATAGGCGCTGGCCTGGAGGCAACCTATGTGTTGATTTTCCTCATATTTGCCCCCAAGAAAAAGAAGGCCAAAATTTGCGGATACCTCTTTGTGGTCTTTTCCATCGTCTCATGCGTGGCCTTGGTTTCCTTGTTGGCATTTCATGGCAATAAAAGGAAGCTCTTTTGCGGCTTTGCTTTTACAATTTCTTGTATTATGATGTATGGTTCTCCTCTCTCTGTAATGGTAAGTTATTTAGTCTTCCACATGTTTAGCAAAGTCACTAGCTGATTCAGTTTTTAGTATACTCAATAGGTACTAGAAGTAAGAATTTACGTTGTCATCCTTTATGAAATATTTTTTTTAGAATTTTTTTGAGTTGGGGCATTTCATTTACCTTTAGATTGTAAAGAGTCTCACATCGACTCTTTAAGGGATGGGTGACCTATTTAATATGGTTTGGACAATCCTCATTTATTGAGGTAGCTCTTAGGATTGAATTAGGGCCAAAATCCATTTCTTTACATAGTATCAAAGCCAAATCCATCCCAATTCATCATTTCCAAATTCCAATGTTGGCCTTCCCGTCTTATACTGTCTATGCTTTAGATGTCTAGTCTTGGATGTCTAGTCTTGGGTGCTCAATTATGTAGTCTCCTATGGCGTTCTATTGATTCCAAATTGATGCCCTTGTTTCGCCCATTCCAGACGTGTTATACAGTTTGGGAAAAGACTCGTGCTTTATACACTAATGACATATCTCGATTCTATGATGTGATATCTCGATTGACCAACTTAAAGAAACAAGAATCCGATATGTCTACTTACTTGGGATAGGTACATGCAGTCATGGAGGAATTCGACATGTTAATACCAGTTACTACGAATGTGGAACAACAACAAGAACACAGACAAACATTGTTTCTAGTTCTTACTCTTGCTGGACTTTCTCCTGATCATGATTCTGTGCGTGATCAGATTTTAGCTAGCCGTGCAGTTCCTACAATCGATGAATTATTCTCTCATCTCTTTCGTCTTGCGGCACCTCCCAGTCATAAAGTAGTTTCATCACCCACTGTTGACTCCTTTATTCTCGCATCTCAAACCTTTGAAAAGCGTACATATCAGTCTATGGAGAATCGGCGAGGGGGAGGGTTTTTTGGGAAACCTCGATCCAAGTGTAGTCATTGTCATAAGCCATGACACACTCGTGACATATGTTATATTTTGCATGGTCCACCACCCAGTTATGATCCTATTGTTCTAAAGGAATATAATGAATTCCTTCGAAATCGCGCAAGTAAACATACATCTCCACCAGCAGCATATGGTGCTCAACCTAATCAACCATCCAATAATGCTCATATTTCTCGGACAGAATATGATGAGTTTCTTCAGTATCGTGCAAATAAGCAAACGTCTTCACAAGTAGTTTCGGTTGCACAACCTGATGTATCTGTTGCGGGTAATTCTTTTGCTTGTGTGTCGCAATCTAGTACTCTTGGAACATGGGTCATGGACTCTGGGACTTCTGATCATATCTCTGATAATAAATCACTTTTATCCGATATTGTTTATTCATAATCTCTTCCATGTATTACTTTAGCCAATGGGATCCAAACAAAACCAAAAGGGGTTGGAAAAGCCAAACCCCTATCTTCTGTCACCCTAAACTCTATTCTTTATGTCCCTGGTTCTCCTTTTAATCTAGCATCTGTTAGTCGTTTAACGAAAGCCCTACATTGTAGCATAACTTTTTTCGATGATTTTTTTCTCATGCAGGACCGCAGTACAGGACAGATGATTGGAACAGGACATGAATCACAAGGCCTTTACTATCTTAACTCTTCAAATTCCTTAACAGCATGCTCCGTTACAGATTCCCCAGATCTAATTCACAAACGTTTGGGACATCTGAGTCTATCCAAGCTGCAAAAGATGATGCCTAGTTTGTCTAGTTTATCCATTTTAGATTGTGAGTCGTGTCAACTTGGGAAACACACTCGTGCTACGTTTTCTCGTAGTACTGAGGGTAGTTCAGAGTCTATTTTTTCATTAGTTCATTTTGATATTTGGGGTCCTAGTAGAGTCAGTTCCACCTTAGGATTTCGTTATTTTGTTAGTTTCATTGATGATTATTCAAGATGTACCTGGGTTTTCTTAATGAAAGATCGTTCTGAGTTATTTTCTATTTTCAAAAGTTTCTTTGCTGAAATACAAAATCAATTTGGTGTTTCTATTCGTACTTTTCGTACTGATAATGCTTTAGAATACTTATCCTCCCAATTTCAAGAGTTTATGACTCACCAAGGCATTATTCACCAGACTACTTGTCCATACACCCCTCAACAAAATGGTGTAGCTGAAAGAAAAAATTGGCATCTTATTGAGACAGCTCGTACTCTTCTCCTTGAATCCAATGTTTCACTGCGTTTTTGGGGAGATGCAGTTCTGACGTCTTGTTATTTGATAAATAGAATGCCCTCTTTTTCTATTCAGAATCAGGTTCCACATTTCATATTGTTTCCTCAGTCACATCTTTATCCTATCCCTTCTCGTGTCTTTAGGAGCACATGCTTTGTTCATAACTTAGCCCCAGGAAAAGATAAATTAGCTCCTCGTGCTCTCAAATGTGTCTTTCTTGGTTACTCTAGAGTCCAAAAAGGGTATCATTGTTATGTACATGATCTTCATCGATATCTTATGTCTGCTGATATTACATTTTTTGAGTCTCAACCTTACTATACATCTTCTGATCATCCTGATGTATCTATGGTCTTACCCATACCTCAGGTTTTACCTGTGCCAACCTTTGAGAAATCTACGGTTACTTCTACATCTCCAGTTGTAGTGCCACCACTACTAACTTATCATTGTCGTCCACGTCCAACCCTAGTTCCAGATGATTCATGTCATGCGCTGAACCCTGCTCCTACTGCGGACTTGCCTCCTCCTACCCAACTGCTTGCACTTCAAAAAGGTATACGATCCACTCGAAATACTAACCCACATTATACCTTCTTAAGTTATCATCGTCTATCATCACCCCATTGTGCTTTTGTGTCGTCTTTGTCCTTTATTTCCATTCCTAAGACTACAGGTGAATCACTTTCTCATTCTGGATGGAGGCAGGCTATGGTTGATGAGATGTCTGCTTTACATAAGAGTGGTACTTGGGAGCTTGTCTCCCTTCCTGCAGGTAAATCTACTGTTGGTTGTTGTTGGGTTTATGCAGTCAAAATTGGTCCAGATGGTTAGTTTGATTGACTTAAGGCTCGCCTTGTTGCCAAAGGGCATACTTAGATATTTGGGCTAGATTATAGTGACACTTTCGCTCCTGTGGCTAAAATAGCATCTGTTCGTCTTTTTCTATCTATGGCTGCCGTTTGTCATTGGCCTCTTCATCAGTTGGACATTAAGAATGCTTTTCTGCATGGTGATCTTGCGGAAGAAGTCTATATGGATCAACCACCTGGTTTTGTTGCTCAGGGGGAGTCTAGTAGCCTTGTATGTCGATTGCGTATAGTCTGAAACAATCTTCTCGAGCTTGGTTTGGGAAGTTCAGCACAGTTATTCAGGAGTTTGGCATGACTCGTAGTGGAGCCGATCACTCTGTGTTTTATCGGCATTCTGCACCAAGTCGATGTATCTATTTGGTTGTTTACGTTGATGATATTGTTATCATCGGTAATGATCAAGATGGTATCACCGATTTGAAGCAACATCTCTTTAAGCACTTTCAGACTAAAGACCATGGCAGATTGAAGTATTTTCTAGGTATTGAGGTTGCTCAGTCTAAATCAGGTATTGTTATCTCTCAACGCAAGTATGCCTTAGACATTCTTGAGGAGACAGGAATGATGGGATGTAGACCTATTGACACTTCTATGGATCCAAATGTTAAACTCCTTCTAGGACAGGGGGAGCCGCTTAGTAATCCTGAAAGGTATAGACGGCTTGTTGGAAAGTTAACTTATCTCACAGTGACTAGACCTGACATATCTTTTCCTGTGAGTGTTGTAAGTCAGTTTATGACTTTCCCTTGTGATAGTCATTAGGAAGCAGTTGTTCGTATTCTGCGATATATAAAGTCAGCTCTTGGTAAAGGACTACTCTTTGAGGATCAAGGCCATGAGCATATCATTGGATATACAGACGCTAATTGGGCAAGATCACCCTCAGACAGACGTTCGACATTCGGATATTGTGTTTTAGTAGGAGGTAATTTGGTGTCGTGGAAGAGTAAGAAACAGAATGCGGTTGCTCGATCTAGCAGAATCAGAATATCGAGCAATGGCAACAGCAACTTGTGAACTAGTTTGGATCAAACAGTTGCTGGGAGAACTAAAATTTGGCAAAATTGATTAGATGGAACTTGTGTGTGATAACCAAGCGGCTCTCCATGCATCAAATCCAGTGTTTCATGAAAGGATTAAGCACATTGAGATTGACTGTCACTTTGTCAGAGAAAAGATACTCTCGGGAGATATTGTTACGAAATTTGTGAAGTCAAATGATCAGCTTGCAGATATCTTCACCAAATCCCTCACATGTCCTCGTATTAATTACATCTGTAACAAGCTAGGTACATATGATTTATATGCACCAGCTTGAGGGGGAGTGTTAGAATAGACATAAGTATTTCCTACTTAGAATAGGAATAGGAATAAGAATAGGAATCCTAGTTGGAAAAGGATTCCAATGTAGTGTCTATAAATAGGGTCTCAATGTAACAATTTAGATATACAATTCAATAATATATTTTCTCACAGTTCTAAAAGCCAGTGATAGTGGTAGTTGACAACAACATTGATGGTTCAGATATGGTGCCTAGTGGTGGTTGTATTTGGTAGAGGTGACCAGCAATGCTGATTGAATGGCTTGCAATGGTGTCTAGGAGGTAGAAGTTTTGATGTGGCGATTGGTGGTGGAAATGCTTGTGGTGGTGCTTGTGAGGTTGAGGCTAGTGATAGAGGCCGTTAGGGCTGTGGTAGGCAGTGGGGAGGCTGACAGTGGTTGTTATGTGGTAGTTAGAAAAATGCTAAAAGTCCCCTTCACAGAAAACTTTAAGTAAACATTATCTTAACGATTTTGCACATAATCTGTCACTATGACAAATTCAGAGCAAAAAAGTGATTGTAAATGAAAACAAATGCACTTAATATACTGAGATTTGAATGACTCAGATTTAGACATTCATAGAATGAAAACAAATATGTGGCCCAAATGATCACTGTGTCAAGAGTTTGGTTCTCATCAATGGTACTCTCCTAACAACAAATCCTAATCTCATCCTTGTAAATGTACAGTTCAATCTTCCAAATTCGACACTAGAGCTAAAATCAAGTTTGTATTAGCAGTAAAACAAAATTCTCTTTATGTTCTTTTATAACTCTATTCCTTTCTCTCCTTTTGTAGAGGCTGGTAATCAAATCTAAAAGCGTTGAGTACATGCCATTCTTCTTGTCACTAGCTGTTTTCATCTGCAGTATCTCATGGTTCATCTTCGCTCTGCTCGGAAAGGACCCTTTCATTTTGGTAAGAATAAGCTTTTATTTCAAGTATTCAGTAACTTTTACGTTTTCATGAAAAGAATTTTTGTAAGGTTTTCAGAAAATCAGTCAGTACCAACCAAACAAAGGCATAAAAAGATTGATTCAATAACAATGACAAATCTCAGTAAAGAAGTGTTTGTCTTACAGGTACCAAATGCCATTGGAACTTTGTTAGGAGCAGTGCAGTTAATTTTATACGGAATTTATCGTGATAACAGAGTGGTAGTCAAGAAAGATGAAATGAACGAACCTATAGAGATGAGGACTGGAGAACTCCAAGACAAGAAGCTAGCTTACAACGAAGACGCGTGAGAATGGCAATCCAGAAACTGTAACTCCAATTGGATCAAAAGTTATGGTTGCTTGTTTTTCTACTGTAGAGGAACATATTCAACCACGTACCTTTATTTCTCAGAATGCTTTATAAATGTAGTACAATATGGCCTTTCTAAAGGCAAATTTCTATGTTTTGATTCTTTGTGTCTATATTGAATCCTAAATCAGCAGGCACTACCTGCTTTACAAAATGTAGTACCATAACTTTTTCAGAAGTATTCAAAGAACTTTTGCATAGGGCCTAAATTAGAAGTCTCAAGTATTCATGATTGCATTTTCATCCATAAAGAACTCTATTATAGGATTTTATTAATGGAGTTCCTTGCAATTTGCAACCTATCGGTTGGTTCGGTTTTAAAGTTTATCAGAATTGGTTATTGATTTATCAGTTATCGGTTTAACTGTAAAGATTTGACACAAAAAAAAAATCATTGAAATTCACTTAGAAACAAGGTGATAAACCAAATGAACCATGCACATGAGTTGACAGATTGCATCTTGTTCAAAAGCATACACTGTCACATTGTAGAATAACAGAGAGTTTGAGACACTCAGAAATAAAAGAATGAAATTAAACTAAGGACTTTATATACCAAATGGTATAAATATAATTATTTAATTTACTATTGGGTTATAGGTTAACCCATTAAGAGAAACCTCAAACCATTAAGAATAGATAACTCGATAATAAAGAAAATTAAAAACTTTTTTATTTGAATTATCGATTTTAAACAGCCTTGCAATATAGTTTTTTGTAATTTACATTCTATCATGTTTTTTTTTATACTATTTACACCCTAATATTTCCTTGCAAAACAATAAAAAGAACATTCTTATAATTACTTCTTGAGGGCAAACTGAGAAAGTAAATTTAAATTCCATATTCAATTATTCATTAAAAAGTGTAACAAGAGCACATGGCATACTCAAATCCCCCAATTAACGGTTAAAAAAACTCACTCACTCATGAGTTCTCTCAATATGAACTGACGATGAGATGATAATATATCCTTCATTTTTAGTTGTTCATTATACTAAAAATAATTATTCAATAATATTTATCTAGCTTGAAAATTCAAGAGATAGTTTATCCTTTTGGGTCTATTTTATCCTTGCTCTATTCAATGTCTAATACATTTCCCAAAACATTGAATTTAACATATTCAAAGGCTAAAATAGTAATATTATCCTTATATTGTTTCTTAAAAGATGCGTGTCAAATAAATAGGAAACAACTATTGTTGAACAAAGCGAGTATAAGATATGACAGATAGACATAGAGAAGTTGGTATATATCATAAAACACAACATAAAACATTTTCAACAAAATGGTCATTATGTATATGTATTATGTATATATAATATATCTATTTTGTATAAATAGTAATATATACTTATGTATATATAATATATAAATATATATCACATATATGTTATCAATACAATAAAATATACATTACAGATCGATGTGTGTGTATATATATATATATATATATATATATAATACTTCTTTCTGTTGTCCTTTTCATTCCAAAGGCAAAAGATTTTGGAACATGAGAATTGAGATCATAGTGAGGGAATAGTATGATTTGGAACAATGAATAAAAGTACAAAACGATACAAATACCATCTCAAAATTAAATTTGATCTATGGATATAGTAATTATTATAGATAGCTCGTTCTTTGGATAAATAGAAAATCAAATTAATCTAAACAAATGGCAACAAGTTGTTTCATTATTGGAGGATTATAATTGAGAAAATCAGCACAGATTGCTGATCAGTCAAGTTCCTCCATTGATGGTGCTTGAACTCACATGAGAGAATAAGAAAGAAGAATCTAGAAGAAGAGCATGAAAATTGTATTTCATTCAATCTGAAAAATTAGCTAAAAGTGAACATTACAATTGATTATATACACACACTTTAAACTAGTAACTAACTAGTAACTAACTAACAAACTCTCTCACAAACTCTAACTAACTAACTATGTTATATAAATGACTTATATTTCAACAACCCCCCTCAAGTTGGAGATAATTGGATTTATAGACAACTTGTTCAATAATGTAGCATGTTTAACTCCAGTAAGAGCCTTGGTGAGGATATCTGCCAGTTGTGAATCAGTAGAGATGTGGTGGAGAGTGATCAAGCCTTGGTGAAGTTTGTCTCTAACAAAATGGCAGTCTATTTCTATGTGTTTAGTCCTTTCATGGAAAACTGGGTTCTTGGCAACGTGAACTACAGCCTGACTGTCACAGAAAACTTGTATAGGCAAGAGGCATTGTACAGACAACTCATTCATCAACCTTTCAAACCAAACCAGCTCCTCTACTACCTGTCTCATAGCTCTGTAATCTGCTTCTGCAGAGGACAAAGAGACCGTGGCCTGTTTCTTGGACTACCAGCTGATAGGACTATCACCCATGAGAACTAAATTGCCGCTGACTGACTTCCTTGAATCAGAACAAGAACCCCAATCTGAGTCACAATATGCCTTGATTGTAAGATCAGGTGTGTTTGAAATGAATATTCCCATTGTAGGATCTTGTCGTAAGTATCTGAGAACATGATAAGCTGCTTTTAAGTGTGGTTCCTTAGGAGTTTGCATGAACTGCCTGAGGTGTTGCACACTGTAATCTATATCCATCCTAGTGTTTGTTAGAAAATTGAGTTTGCCTACTAACTTCCTGTAATGAGTAGGATCAGAGAGTAACTTTCCATCAGAGGCCTTCAATTTTTCAGTGTAGTCAAGTGGTGAAGCAACAGGTTTGCAGTTCATAGAATCGAATTCCTTTAAGAGATCAATAGTGAACTTTCTTTGAGAAATGAGAACCCCATCATGCCTGTATAATATCTCCAAGCCCAGGAAATAATGAAGTCTACCTAAATCTTTTATTTTAAACTGATTATGCAGAAAAGACTTAAGAGAGTTGATCTCCTCCAGATCAGTCCCAGTCAGAATCACATCATCAACATATACAGCAACAAAAACCAAATAACTTCTCTTCTTTTTGTGAAATAGTGAGTAATCACTATGTGAATGTGTGTACCCCTTAGAACAAAGACTGCTGGCCAACTTATCATACCATTGCCTACTAGCCTGCTTTAAACCATATAATGATTTTTTCAATTTGCACACCATGTTTTGGCAGTCCACTGCAAGACCTGGTGGTAATGTCATGTATACTTCCTCAGTCAAATCACCATGAAGGAAAGCATTGTTGACATCTAACTGATACAGTCCCCATCCCTTCTTAATAGCTAGTGTAATCAAACTTCTAACAGTAGTCATCTTTACTACAGGAGAGAATGTTTCATTGTAATCTATACCAGCCTGCTGAGTATACCCCTTAACTACTAATCTTGCCTTAAACCTTTCGATACTACCATCAGATTTGTGCTTAATTTTGTACACCCACTTACAACCAATGGCCTTCTTATCCTTGGGCAGAGGTACTAATTCCCAAGTATTATTTGCATATAGAGCTTCAAATTTTTGTGTCATAGCCATTTGCCAGGCAGGATGCAAGATTGCTTCTTCATATGAGGAAGGCTCACAATCATGAGAGATGGTTTCAACTAACTGCTGGCTATCAGAACACAATGTGGTGAAGCAAATACTATCATGGTTGGTTAGAAAGGATGTAAAAGAAAGGTGAGGATCAATTGCAGATGTGGAGGAATGCAAGTTAGGTAAAGTATATTTGTATTCTTTGAGGTAGTTAGGTGTATGAAGTGACCTGGTTGTTCTTCGAAGAGCAGGTGGAGCATTACACGGTGAAACTGGTATGTTTTGGATGGTTATAATTTTAAATCATTAGTTTACAAGTAAGTTAATTATTTTATTTCGTCAAAATAAAGAAGCTTATTAATTAATTTATCTTATTTAACTTTAGCTGAATTTATCAACAAATCCAATTTGGCTAAGTTTTAACTCCGATTAGTCATAATTGCAATTCATTTAGCCTTCCTAAATTTACAATTTTTGCCCTTTTCACCCTATCATTTAACTCAATATTTGCAAGACTAAATTTTGGCCCAAAATGCAATTCCAATTTCCCAGCCCAAACAACATACAACACACCAAAACAACCCATTCTTCATACATAAACCCATTTCAATACCCACACCAAAAATACAACAGCAAACAGTACGCACCCCACCCCTATACGTTTGTTGTTCTTCTTCTTCTAGTGAGGACCAGAGACGAAAAACAGCCAGAATCGAACCCAGTCCAGCAAGAAATCATCCCAGACTCGAGTCCAGCGAATCCAGCTCATGTCGTCCTCTCTCTCTCCTCTCGACGTGTCTCGATCTCCGCGATTCAAGCGTCCTTGTTCCGAATCGGATGGACAGCCTCTCAAATTCGTTGAGAATGGTACAATTTGGTACAATTTCAAGTTGGCAACCTTATCCTTTGAGAGCAATTCGAAATTTGAAATTCGAAATGGAATCCCGTTTTCCCCCTTTTCAATTCCAATCTTTCCTCTTATAAATACCAGTCTCTTTTACTGTTTTAAGGGGAGATTTTTGGGTTGGAAAATTTTTTAAGAGGGAGTTAGCCTAAAAGACAGAAAGCTCACTGAATATACCCAGTTAGTTGTTACATACGAATTTTTAGCGTAAAAGACCATAATCTAGATTCTTGTGTAGTGTTTGTTCTTGTTTGCTCCGGGTTTGGTCCTCGGAGTCCTTGGAGGAGTATTATGGTGGTGAAGTCGCTGTTTCCTCTGCTCGTCTCATCCCCGTTCGCTGCCCAGAACCAGGTAAATTCTTTCTTAGCTTTGTTTGTGTTTAAATCCAGTTTGTTTCTACTTACGTGTTCTTGGTTTTGTTTAGACTTTGGTTTGATATTTGAATAGCTAATAATGTTTCTCCGGTTCTTACTGTTTTATTGTTATAGTCGTAAATCTTTCTAGCTTCTTTGGTGTTCTATTCGTGTTGCTCGTCTGAATTGGTCGTGAAGATTAATGTTCACCTTGGTTCTAGTCCTTACATTTTTCCTTTAATGATAAGCATCTGATTTTGTGTTTATGCATCTAAGAGGTCAAGTGTATTAGTTTGATTTCTCTGTTAAGAACTACTGTGTCTAACATATTCATTTATTTTCTAATATTTTCTTCATAGTTGATATTTGTTCAAGCTTAAATTTGCTAATAACATGTTTTGGTATGGTTTCGAGTAATTTTCAGTAACTGTCACCTTTTTTTTAAAATAAAAAAAAAAATTATTCCTCAATGAATCCTTTTTTTTAGTTTTTTTTGGTTCAAAAAATGTGTATTTATTTAGCTTAAAACTAATCTTGTTCTTGAATTATTGCATTTGTGAGCTTGAATCGCTTGAACTCGTGGGCTACTTAAGTTCTTTTTTTTTTTTTTTAATCCATTTAAGCTTCAGCTTCTTATTACGCGTTTTAGTTTGATTTTCTTCTCATCTAAGTTGGGTAACTGTTGATTTGTTGTTTTATGGTGAAATCTTGTAAGTGGTATGAATTTAAGATGCTTCTGTCCAAATGATGAATGTTAAATAAACTTGAGTCTGTTTATGTGTTAGGATTAGCTGTTGATTCTCTCTTGTATTGATCATGGTTCGGCAATATTTTTATCGTTAAATTAGTTTGATTATCCCGTTTGTCCGTATGCTTTAAGCAAGGATTAATGTCTCTTTTATACTCTTCAAGTTAATCCTCATAAGCATGAAGATTGTCAGCATGTTCTTGCCTCCTTATTAACCTTTATTTGATTCAAATCCTCTTATTAATTCATAGTAGGACTGATTTATAAAATTGTAATCACTTTTAATGAAGCCGAGCTTGCTTTGTATTTGAGTTTGAGTATCCTGTTTAAGTAGTTGTTGCATTTATCATAGAATCCTTCATTTAGATGAGTGAACCATGAACTGGAGTTGTTAGTTTGATTTCAAGAGGTCTTAAACCTTTAAGTGTTGCTTTAGAGCTTCTTTAGATTGTTTTGACTGAAATTTCAGTTAGAAAACTCCAAAATTTAGTTTTGTTTATCTTCTTTCCCCGAGTTACTGAAGAAATACGTGTTTAAATATGGCAGTCTCTGTTGTTTTGATTTGAATTCATACTAATGTCAGTTTGCTTTCCTAAACAATGATAGATAATTATAGTTGATTGTTTAATAGAATTTCAACAGTGATAAACATGTCATTAAGAGTTTTAAGCTTAAGTTGATACCATTCTAATGTTGTTGTTAATCTTTTTCTCTCTTTTCTTGGCATGACCTCTCTCGTATGAGTCCAATGGACTTCCCTCTCTTGCATTTTCCTCTTTTTCGAGTAGACCTCATCAAAGTCGTGAAAGAGAAATCTCTTGGGTTAAAATCCAAACTAGTGGCAGCAGCTAAGTAGTGGCGTAGCAGCAGTCCCAAAGGGACTAAAAATTGAAAAATTTTGGACTTCAACAAGTCCAAATTGCAGCAGTAACAGTAGCAGTCCCAAAGGGACTAAAAATTGAGATTTTTGGACTTTAATAAGTCCAATTTGCAGCAGTAGCAGAAGCCCCAAAGGGCTGAAAATTTTTGGGACTTAGGATTTAAAAGTCCTATGTGAAACAGCAGCAGCAACATCTGCCGGAAAGGCTCAGACTTGGGTTGAAATAAATTTCAGCAGCCCCCTCGCTACCTTTTTTTTTACTACTTTTTCATGGTTATATATCTTTGGTATATTTGATTGCGGATGCTAACAACTTTAAAGTCTTTTTATTTGACTTACATGAATCCTTGGAAGGGAGATTTTACTCCACTATTTCTTTACTTAGTTGCTTTAAATTCTTCAAATTTTGAAACCCACTTTAAGTTAGCTAATCCAAGCTTATATAATGACTTAAGAACCTTTCATGTTCTTTTATAGTTATTGAAAAACTTTGAATCCATGTTCATGAGTTTGAACTAACTACTTGGTTCAAATTTTTGAATAGGATGAAATTGTCAAGTTTTTTAAAATAAATTGTTAAACAAGGTTCTTTACTTCATGTTTATGAGTTTGAATTAATTGTATGGTTCAAAATGTGACTATGGATAAAAGTTTCAAGTTAGGATTATTCTCGAGATCTTTAGAATATCAAGAGATTTTTATCTAAGCTTCAAGACTAACTTGAGAATTATCTATATTCTTTCATAGTTAGTATCTAGCTCTCAAATCCACGCCTAAGTGATTGTGTTGATTATTCGACTCAAAAACTTGACTCGGATAAATTGTTAAGTTAAAATTTTGTTTTGGCACTTTAACATTCGAATTATTTCATTATTTGGGATAATACAAATGTACAAGTATCAAAAGATTTCTCATTTATCAAAACAAAATAAAAATGAAATAATTTTTTTTTTTCAAGTAATTTAAGTTAAATTAGCCAACTTTTAAGTCCGTCGGTTAACCGTGTGTTAGCGGATTCTCTAAGATGCCTAAACCCTTCCTTAGAGAATTATTTGAACCCTTATTCGACTCTGGTTTTATTTAAATGTTTTCTTTCAAAAAACCTTTTTTAAATGGTTCTCTTAATTTTTCCTAAAAAATTAAGTGGCGACTTCAAAACTATAGATTTTTCCAAAACTTAACAAAATTGTCAAAGTTGCGGAAACGGTCTCGAAACCTTAGTTTTAGAAATCGGATCGTAACAGTGGGTTTTCAAGGTAGTGGGAAAACATAAAATCCAAAACTTCTAAGGTGAGAGTATGTAGGCTGTGTTTGGTACAACATTTCATAAGAAGATTTTTTGTTTTGTAGAATCTTGGATGGTAATCTGTTAATAAGGTATGTGGCTGTTAGAACACACTCTCCCCAATATCTCATGGGCAATTTAGACTAAAATAGAAGTGCCCTTGCAGTTTCAAGGAGATACTTGTGTTTTCTTTCAACTACACCATTTTGTCAAGGTGTGTAGGGACAAGATTTTTGATGAATTATACCTTTTTCTTGGAAAAAATGGGTGGCTTCATTAGAAGTAAATTCCAGACCATTATCAAACCTGATGGTTTTCAGCTTAGTCTGAAATTGGTTTTCGACAAGTGAAACAAAAGGCTTAATTGTTTGCAAGGCATTGCTCTTACACCTAAGCAATTGTGTCCAAGTTGATCTAGTATAATCATCTACCATAGTTAGGAAATAATGAAAACCATCATGAGTTGGAATGTGGTATGCTCCCCATAGGCCAATGTGAAGTAACTCAAAAGGGTTGGTGGTGAAGGTTGTGCTTTTTGGGAATGGCATTCTTGTCTGCCTGGCCATAGGGCATATGTTACAAGTGAAAGGTTGTTTGGTAGAGAAATGACAAGGGATAGTGGAGATGTCCTTCATTTTCACAAAAGGTACATGGCCTAGTCTAGTATGCCATAAGAGATCATTAGTACAAGTGCTATCAAAATTAACAGCAAGAGAAGAACACTTTGCAGTGGAGTAAGAAGAAGAATTAAAATCAGAACAACCTTTTTTATTGATATGAAATAAACCTTTTTCAGTAGAGTAATGAATGTTTTGAACTGGACTCTTAGTACATTTAGCTAAAGAAGTAAAATGACTTGAAGTGACATGATGACCATTGATGTTATCAGGAGAGGAACCACAGTTATGGCACTTTGAACACAAGAAATAGAGGCCATTCTTTGCTCTACCAAGTTCTAGAGGGCTCTTCAGAGAAGTGCCCTGCAGCAAACAAGAAACAGTATTAAAACTGACGACACCTTTAAGTTATAATGCTAGACAATGAATTGATATGAGATTGAATTTGAAACTGGGTACAAATAGAACTTTCTGCAATGTTAAGACTTGACTTAAACATACATCACTAATTTCAGTCACTTTAACTTTGTAACCATTAGGTAGGGAGATGAGAAAAGGATATGGTAGCGGTCTAATATTTGTAAGAATTGTTTTGTTATATGTCATAATATGTGATGCTCCTGAGTCTATAATCCAAGAACCAGCAGTTAATCTAGCACATCTACAGGAAATGTCACCTATCTCAGTAATGGAAGAATAACAAGCAAGTATACCTGCCAGGTTCACAGCTCCACTTAGCATATTGTCTGAGTTGGAAGCGCCATCTCCAGCTTGTAGGGATCCCAAGAGGTTCAATAGTTATTCATACTGGTCTTTGGACAAGTTTAATGGTATTTGCTTCCTCAATTCAGGATCTTCCTTACAGTGATTTCCATCAATCTCACTACTGCATACATTTGCCATCGCAGAACTGGAATTTTTTCCTTTAGAGAATTTTGAGTTGGGTGGATACCCATGAAGCTTGTAACATCTTTCCTTGGTGTGGCTTGATCTCCTGCAGAAATCACAAAACAAAATAGACCTGCTGGTACTAGAGTTCCCTCTAGACATGTTTCTAGAGTTGCCGGTATGTCCCTTAGAAGAACTATAGTTGGTTCTGAGACCTTCTACTCCTGCATTGTTGTGAGCTGAAGCAAAAACATTTAGGGAAGTGGAATCCAAGGCAGTGTGGTTGTGAGGCTTCACTTCTCTCTGTTTTTCTTCTTGGGACAGTATGGCATAGGCTTGAGCCATGCTAGGTAAAGTATTCATCATGAGAATGTTGCCTCTGATGGCAGTATACATCTTATTAAGCCCTATTAGGAAGTCTTTTATCCTGCTCAGCCTTAATCAATTTGACCTTACCTCTACAAGTGCACACACAATTGCCCTGAGAACTCATATACTATGCTCATTTCTTTCTAGAGCTTTTTCATCTTCGTGTAATACCCAGTGATATCCAAAGTACCTTGAACAAGATCATTGATTTTTTTCTATAGCTGATACAACTTACAACTATTGGTCTAGTCATATCTTTCCTCCAATTCAACCCATAATTCATGTGCATTGTTAACATACTGCAGACTATCTCTCAGATCAGTTGACAAGGAATTCAAAATCCAAGAGGTTACCATGTCATCACACCTCTCCCACTATTGGAAACTAGGATCATCTAGATTGGGCTTTATTACTTTTCCATTAATAGAACTTGTTTTACTCTTAACAAATAAGGCTCTAAGAACAGCTTTCCTCCATGATCTATAACTAGTGCCATCGAAAACTCCAGGCAACAGAGATGAACCTGCATTCTCAGAAGGATGCAGATAGAAAGGACTGGTAAAATCCATCTTAGCAATGGATGTAGAATCGGTCGAAATTGAATCAACTTGATTGTCAACCATAGTGAAATCAGATCGTGATGAGATTCAAACACAGGAATAAGGAACAGATACAATTTGAGTAACAACAGAAACTCAAAATTGAGAGCGAAAACCTTTCGAAAACAAAATTGAGAACAGAAGAAACGAATTCAATGTTCAAAACATGAACTCGACATCAACATTCACACAAAATCTAGAGCAGGAAAAAAATTCAAGGTTCAGAACATGCAATCTGAACTCGATATCAATATACCTCTTCGAAAAAAAGGAAAATAAAACTCACAGATGTGGATGCGGAAACAAAGCGAGCAAGATCTATGTCCAATGCTCTGATACCATGAGAAAATCAGCACAGATTGCTGATCAGTCGAGTTCCTCCATTGATGGAGCTTGAACTCACATGAGAGAAGAAGAAAGAAGAATCTAGAAGAGCATGAAAATTGTATTTCATTCAATCTGAAAAATTAGCTAAAAGTGAACATTACAATTAATTATATACACACACTTTAAACTAGTAACTAACTAACAAACTCTCTAACAAACTCTAACTAACTAACTATGTTATATAAATGACTTATATTTCAACAATAATATTGTTACATGTGGATGGAGTGTTTACACTAAATTAAAAAGAGAACTGTACAACTATTCTTTTTTGGAGATATTATTTAATATTAATTCAAAGTTAGTTTTTTTTCTTTTCAAGTTTACCTGCTTTGAGCAGAACTTCAGACATTTGCGTTTGAAGTGTAGCTTTGTGAGGATTATACATTAGATATTTTTGCTTGAAGTTTGGTATATCCAGCTAAAAATTAATTTTGGACATTGTTAACTAAAGTTGTGGAGTATTTGACACGATCAAATATTTCAATAATTTTAACCAAAGTTATTACTTTAGCAAGACTTCAAATAGACAATGACTTATCACGATCAATTTCAGATATTTTTTTGACCAAATTTTTATAACCTTAATAAGAATCAACTTATGACATTTAAAAAGAAAATGATGTGCTAAAAAGACAATACAACAGAATAATAATTAAGCAATACCAATTAGTGTTAGACAAGTGCAATTGTGCAAACCACATCGAGTTAGCACCAATTTTACAATGATTATACACATAACGTCACTCCTTTCCCATTTTGTTCGGATAGAACGACATACAATTTGTTGAGCTTCGGAGTAACGGGTTAAATTACTGTCATGTGATTAGGACGTTACGGGTTCAAGTTTTGAAAATAATATTTTGCAGAAATACAAAATAAGACGTGCGTCTCGAGCTGCTCTTTTTTAAATGACATACAATTTGTGGTCTGGGATATGGTAGGTTCAGACATATTATTCATCCCACATCAAAGCATATATTTGGTTAATTTGTATAGGTGTTTTATTATGAAGTTCAGTTGCATATTTTCTTTTTTCGAATTTTAATAATTAAATACACGATTCAATAATAAAAATTAGTTCAAATAAGCTCAAATTTAAAATCATATATCGTCTCCCAACAACCCCTCTTAAAAGAAAAAGAAAATGCAATATATTGGAGAAAAATCTTTTGACACTAGATGGAAAAGGCCCGTGGCAAGCACGGGCCCAATAATCAAATTAAGATTATCGAAATTTGTTTAGTGAAGCAGCTATGCATTTATTATGCTTCTGAAAATATTAATATTAATGACGCAAGGGTCATGGCTTCTGCAAAAGATGGTTAATATCATATACTATTACAAATATCCAAAATATGTACAACAGACATCAGTATAGTGTCTACATAAACGATTTGCCAGTACTAACTAATGTTATACACAAAAATATAACAGATGCTTCAATTTTGACATATAAAATGATTATTTCATTATTTATCATACGTAAAAGACATTGGAGTTCGCTAGCGACTAATAGGCTATAATTGGTTATAATTGTAGAAAACTTTATTTCATTTTTCAGTTTGAAAGTATAATCATGAGATAATTTGCAAATATACTTTAAAATGGTGCCTTATGATGTTTCATGACCAAATTATCTTAAAACTTGCTGATTTTGATTGATTATGATAATGTTCCACCAACTTAAATGCACATCGACTATTTTATTGGAGGTGTCGGGTAACTCTTACTACAAAACTTAGGCAACTAAAATTTCTTGATTTCTTCAATGTGTTTTAAACACCTAAGCTAATGTCGCTCCTTATCTCATTTACAAATTCTATTTGACCTCAAATAATGTTAGGATTTTTGTTGCTCAAGTCTTCTATTGCAGTATTTGATTGTCAGAAGAAGAAATTGCTATTAATTTCTATCTACTTGCAAGATGCTAAGGTTGGGTCACCTTTTATTGTGTTTGACGTTCCAAATTTACAGCCCATTTTATCTATTCAAGTACTCATCGGTTCACATTTACTTGTGCTCCATTATTCCATCTTTAAAATTAGTTTCAATTGTTCACTTAACACTTCAACTCATTCTCGCTTTATCGGATGGACATTTGACGCTGACGTGATACATAAAATTTGAAGATATTTAAATGATCATTTGTGAGTTAAAGTGTTCAACGAACACGATGAAGATAACTTGAAATGTGTGAATGTGTATTATTTAAAGTTGAAGTGTTTACTTGTGTGGTCAAATTTAAGTGCTACGAACCCACTATTTATTTTATTATGATGAACTTTAATTTGTGCGAGAATACTGACATACTTGTCTTTGCAAACAGAGGTAATCCCATTTGATTATCAGCTTGCTAGAGAAATGACCAAAATGCCCTAGTTTTAAAATTTAATGACAAACAAGCAGTCATGTTAGAAATGTTGAAAACCGTCTCTTCTATATATATATATATATATTGCCAATAATTAAAATGTAGCCAATTGTACAAAAAATCAAAGCTCATTTTGATTTTTCTTTGCTTTAAATTGTGTTAATATTTTGTCAAATATGGTTCCTATAGTGGCTACTTATTTTCCCTTTTTGAGTAAATGGTCACTTTTTAATAATTAAATACAATGGGGGTAGCTAGCTGAGTTGGTTTGACTCACAAATGTACCAAAAAAATGCGAAAATATATGCATGAATGAGGTTTTTATTTTTTGTTTTTCCTTCCGATGATGTTTAATGAATATTCGAGAAGTCCTATATTCAGGGTAAATCGTTTTTAAACAAAGGTGACTTCATATACAAGACTTGAACCGAGACTTTTGATTTAGGATGAATGAATATTTATTATTCTATCCTGGTCCATATTATTTATTATATTATATATGTATAATGTTTTTAGTTGCAAAATCTCTTATTGGCGGGAAAATATACCTTTAGTAGAATATTCTTTACTCACTATTAAAATTGTCATTGTTTCCTACAAGGATAGCACTTTCCTTCTTCCTTTTTCCATATTTTGTCTAGCTTAAATATATATATATATAAAATATATCATAATGTGTTAGTGAGATTCCATGTCATAAATCATATTATGTATTTTCAAAGATTACAATTAATTAGCTGATTCCATTGCGTATCAATAATTACCTATTACGTTTAATTTCCTTAAATAATCTAGTCAATTTACGGTGTAAGATAAGCACTAACATATGTAAGTGGAACTAATACGATGAGATAATGTTAATTAAATGAGATTATGGTGCCTAAAGGCAAACAAGTAAGAGAAGATACATTACAGAATATATATCAAAATGGAATTTGCTCAAATAATTAACCAAAAAAAAACTATAGGAGTGATATGCAAGAGGACATTTAACTGCATTAAAAATTATTTTTATCGGTAATTAATTAATGATAATAGATTAATTGCAGCTAAATCTATTTTTTAGAAGCAACTAGTAGTGACATTGTGACAATTACATTTTAACAATCTTTGTAAATACCATTAAAACTATAGTGCTAAAAGTAACCAATATGGGGGGTTGCGGAAGTTGAGAGAAATTGATGAAGTGGGAGTTGAGGGATGATTGTCCCTTTCTCCTTACTCGTATTTATATACAAATTTACATGACCCTTACTATTCATGAATGACCTCTACTATTCATGAACAGTAACCGACTTTTACTATTTACACAGTAACTTGACCTTTACTATTTACATAATTGACATTTTACTATTTATGAATAGTTTTTCTTGTCTTTTACTATTCATTAATAGTATCCTGTCTGATGACTCCAAATAAAAACAACTTTACTTTTCAAAAGAAAAAACCTTTACAAAAGGAAGATAAGATTCCTACTTTTGACTAACTTACATAGATGTCTTCTTCATATCTTTTTGTTGTCGGCTGTCTTCTGCCGGATATTTTGTAGATTATTCCAGCTGTACGGTTGGGACGTTATTATCTTCTCCTTGGCATTTTGAACATATATGCTCTGAATATTTACTACTGATAGTTGTACAGTATCTGGTCAATAGTGCTGGTGAAATAAAGTTTTTCCTGATAGCTCTTGTTGTTGGTATATTTTCTGGTTTAATTAGACTTAATATCCATTCGTGTTTTAGGATTTGAAGTACTAGGTTTCTCATCTAAATTTCCTACATTTATTTCGATATCTTTATTTTTTTCTATAAGGTCAGTATATGTTTCTGAATATGATTCAGAATTATTTTCTGAAATATTATCATTTGCCTTTTCATTTATTTCATCTATTCTTAACTCGTCTATTTTTAATTCTTGTAATTCTTCTGTTTCTTCTAACATTGTTTTTAATTTTTCTATTTCATGATTTAACTTTGATTCTTCAGTTCTTTTCTTGTACTTTTCTTTTGCTTTCATTTTTTCTTCATATAATTGTTTAAGTCTTTCTAATTCTTTTTGTAATTCTTGAATTCTAGTATCTTTTACTTCCTCTATTTGTTTAATTTCTTTTTTAGCTTGTTCTCTAATTTTTTCAATTTCCTTTTTTCTATCGATTTCTTCATTTTCTTTATTTAGTCGTACCATTGTTGTTAGACTATCTTCTAATTTTGCTGATTCTTTATCTGGCATTAGGTATAGTTGTTTTCCTATTTTTTTATATCTTCGTTCTAAGTTTGAATGTATTTTTTTTATTTCTAGTCCATCTTGACTTTTATATATTTTTTCTTCTACAGCATATTCTTCTTTATTCATTATAAATTATGTTGATATTTATATTCTAAGTGTTGTAATTGTAGATCTAATAAGAATATTGTTTTTCTTTGTGCTTTTATAGATTTTTGGCATACTCCTGCCCATATATTATCTTCTAGTCTGTTTTGTCTAAATCTTAATTCGTGTTTTATTTCATTAATTTTTTCTAATAATTGTTCCCTATAAGTTTCGTCCATTATAGTTTTCTGGTGAAAATATCTTTTCATAATATTCTTGTTTCTTTATCATAAGATTTTGTTTTTCTTTTGTATTTTCTAAAATATATTCTAAGTATTCCATATCTTAGGTTCTTCGATATGTCATAATATTACTGATTAAAAGTTTATTGAGTAGATCTAAATTTTTCATAGTTTGTAGCCTATATGTTAGATATTCGTAGTTTATCATTAATCTGAATATGAGTCATATAGTTCATATATACTTTGGATAGTTAGTTCCTGCCAATTTTGTTCTATTAGTTCCATTATCTGGTTTAGTTCTGTCATTTCTTCAATAATTAAAAGGTCATAAATTTTTCTTTTTATGTCAATATTAAGTGTTCTAAGAATATATAAAATAAGTATTTTATAATTATAATCTTCATCTAATAAGTATGTATTCATCATTTTCATGATTTCTAAACAATTTTATTCCTTCTAACCTCTTTGTTTATTATTATTAATTATCAAATTATCTTAAAGTTATTCTGAACAAATTCTTTTGGTCACTACTATGACTTTTTGGCCTTAATCAGTTACCCTAACAATGCCTTCAACAAGTTCGTACTTCCCCTAAAACGGCTTCTCTTTTGCCTAACTGGGTTTCTGATTTCGGATGGCATAGTCTGAGCTTACCTATTCTCAGCCTACCTTCGTTCATAGCAAACTACTTTGAATTCATTCAATATAACAATACTATAACATGATAATTATCAAATAATAATCAAGAGATTATCAGGAATATGAAAATTTAGCTATTCATATTGAAATATGAAAATACCTCTGTTTGTAGATTTTCTGGAGTTGATTCCTTCATAGATTCGTGGTTGTTGTTAGATTTCTCCATTTAGATTTCTTCTTATCTAGCTCTGATACCAATATGTTAAGTTTTTTACTAATATTTTTTCTAGTTTTAATTCTTCTTTATGTTTTTCACATAGTTTCATAAACCATTGTTGTAAGAATTTTATTCTAGCTCCTAGTGTATCTACTGTATTTGATTCTTTCCAATCTTTTATTATTTTTGAACTAAATGGTTCTGGTAATTTTGTGTAATATAATTTTCTTATTTCTTTACTTTCATCATTTGTATATATTCCTTTATAGTAATATTCTCTAAATGCACATGTATATTCATCTATGTAACTCATTTTACATATTGCTAATTTATTCATTAAATTTCTGTTTATTATTTTATCTTTTTGTTGTTCTTCTATTTCTGTTGTCATACTACCAAATTCATTTCTAATTGATATTTCGTATTTATTTAAAATGTCTATTGCTGATGTTGCTACTTCATTATTAAATTTTGTATTATTTCTTAGGGTTGTTAAGCTTGCTGGTGTTAAATTTTGTAACCATATTTTTACTGTTCCTATAAGTGTTCTTTCTATATACCCTGGGGCATCTATTATTGATATTTTATTGTCTATTAATTGTTTCGATATATAGCCTATTCATAATTGAATTGTTTTATTTGTATCTGCTACACAGTCTAAATCTAAGAAATTATTTTGTTCTGTAGTTTGTCTAGGTGTCCAAGTTTTATTCAATCTTTTATCCCATAAGGCTTTATCTCTGTTTTCTCTTTCGTAAGTATAATATGTTGGGGTTATATGTATTCTTTTGTTGGGCTAGGCTGTTTCTGTATGTAGTGGTTTGTGGAGTAGGTACGGATTTTTGTATCTTGGGTGCTGTATATGGTTTATCAAATAGCTTGTTCATATTTGTATTTATATACCTTTTTTCTTCCGTAGCTTTTTCTTTTCCTGCAGATCCTGATGTACCTGCAACTGTATTTACACAAACGTTATGGGTTTTATGGAGTTTCCCAACGTCTTCTTCTAGGTTTGGAATTTTAACGTCTTCCGATCAACGTAGCTCCGCATATTTAACGTCATGCTGCTGACTGCTAGCTTGCTCTTTTAGCTTCTGTATCTTACCATCCATACTGTCCACTTTTTTACAAAGTGTAGTTAGGAGGTTGAGTATTTGATCCATTGTATTTATTTTTTCAGTATCTTTTCCTTGAGAGGTGATCTGCAATCACATTCTTGTCAGTTTTTATAATTTCAATTGTAAATGAAAAGTTTAATATATTTACTACCAGTCTTCTTATTTCTTTTGTTGTAACTGAGTCTTGTACTTTTTTGGTTATCCACCATTTTACCTGTGTATTATCTGTCCTAACAATAAATTTGTTATATACAATATATGGCTCAAAAGCTAATAAACATTTATATAAGGCAAATAATTCTTTTCTATTTATTTCCCATTTTATTTGTGGGTTTGTATATGATCCGGAATAATATCTAAGTGATGTTCTATTTTTTCATTTATATATTTATATTTTAGCACTCCTCCGTAACTATGATCACTAGAATCTGTTTCCACTATATAAGTAAATTGTCTATGTTCATCTGGAAAGTATAATTTTGGTAAATCTTTACACATTATTTTTATTTTTCTGATATATTTTTTATCTTGTTCATCAAAGTGATATTCTATATCTTTCTTTAATTTTTTCTGTAATGGTTTTAAATTTTCTGCTAATTTTGGTATATATTCTCTTACTTGATTAATTAATCCTAAAAATGGTTGTAATTTTTTCTTAGTATCTAATAATTCTTTAGAATTAAATATTTTTTGGACAATATGTGTTTGCATCTTTATTCCATTTTTATCTATTTGTATTCCTAAGAATTCTATTTGATTTTTCATAATTTCAGCTTTCTTTTTTGATAAGCTAATTCCTGATATTTCTATGATATGTATAAATTTTTCTAATAATTTTAGATGTTCTTCTTTTGTTCTTGAATATAATAATATATCGTCTATATATACTATACAATTTTCTAGTTGGTTAAAATATGTATCCATAAAATGTTTATATCTACCTGGTGCGTTTTTATATCCAAATGGTAAAACATTCCATTCGTAAAATTCTTGTGGTACAGTAAATGCTGTTAAATGTTTAGATTCTTCTTCTAGTTTTAGGTGGTAAAATCCTGATTTACAGTCAAATTTGCTAAAGTAATTATATCCTTGTATTTGTCGTACTTTTAATATTTTATTAGGTATAGGGTAATTATATGTTTTAGTTTTTGCGTTTAGATTCCTATAATCAATAATCATTCTGCTTTTTCCTCTTTTATGTTCACTATGTTTATTTACTGTAAATGCTGGACTGTTATGTTTACTATTGCTTTCTTGTATATACTTATTTTCTAATAATTCATTTATATGCATTTTAAATTCTGATTGGTCTTCAAAATTATATCTTAATGGTTTTTGTGTTATTATACTATTTTCATCTATTAGTTCAATTTTTACTTTTGTTTTATGTTTATCCCATCCTTGTAATGGGTTTTCGTTATATAATGAGTTTAATTTATCATTTATTGCTTGTATTTTATCTATTGTGAATATTATAATTTCTATTTTATGATTATTAGTTGTCATATTTTCTAATTTTTGGGTAATTTTTTCACTTCCTTTTATCCATGGTGTATTCTGTCTAATTTTATTATGAACTCTTTTTGCTCCTATCTTGTGATTACATATGGTAGTGAACCACCAATGTATTTTTATTATAGTATGTGGATATAGTTTTTCTAAAAAAGACATTCCTAATAATATATCTTTATTTGTAAATTCATAACTATAGATTTCATCTATTAATAATATTTTATTCCATATTTGTATTTTTATATTTTTAGCTTTATGTGTTATCATGCTTCCTTCATTATTAAATCCTGTTACTATTAATGGTGTTTTTAATTTTTCCCATTTACTATCTGGTAGACAATTATGTTTACACATATTTGCTTTTGCTCCTGTGTCTATCATATGTGTGTAATATCTGTTATAGTATCCTTCTATAATTAGTTTTGCTAAAATGTATATTTTTGTCATTATATTAAGATGTTGGAATGTTAGTTTATCATATAATTATTCTTTTAATGAGTACTTTCTTGTTTTCGTAATGTATTGTTAGTTGTTTATCATCTATATTATATGGTTTAACGGTTTCTAACTATTTTATTCCTAAAGTAATATTATTATTTCCTTGATGTATTTTAAATTTAATTTTTATTGGTATTCCTCCAATAATTAATTCTTGTTCAGTAGTTTCTTCTATGTTTACTAAAGCTCTAGGTAATTCTGTGTTTATATTTTCTCCTGTAATTATTTCATGTTCTTTGACTAGTTCCCTTATAATTTGGTTTTCTACTTGTCCTGTATTTATAGTTATTAAATATTTTCTTTGGTCTAATATTCCTGTGATATAATATTGATATGGTTGTATTTCATCTTTCTTTTGCTCTAATAACTTAGGTATTAGATCGCAATCTAATCTTCTAGATGTACTATTTCTTGATGATGAAGGTGTATCGTAGCTTAATCTTTTATATGTACTTAATCTTTCTTTTACTATCTCTAAATCTTCTTCAATATCTATTTCTTTATAACTGTAATCATTATTATCTATTACTGTAATTATTTGATCAAATGGATTTTCTATTTTGATTTTTTGGATCTTATTTCTTGCTGTTATTTTATGCTTTGTAGTTAATACATATAAGTTTTTACATCTTGCTGTAAATATCTTACTTCCTGGTGCTAATTCTATGCCTGCCATTTTCCAGTATAGTACTAGTGATTTATCTATGTTTTTGTCTTCTATTGCTACTGAATAGTTTGCACTTATAATAAATTTAAATTTTTGATATATTAAATTTCCTCTTACTGCACTTATTATACTTTTTTCTATAGGTTGAATTATCCTATCGTCTGCTAAATATAGTTCTATAGGTGTATCTATTCCTTCTCTAAAACATGATTTTATCAATATTTCTGTTGCTCCTAAATGTACATATTTCATTGAATTTTTTGATTTTAAATCATGTATTTCTTTATTAATTATTTTTTTATTTATGATAGGTAGTTTAGCTTTACCTTTAATATATTTACAATCTATTACATGTTCTTTTTGGCTTACTACATAATATTCATCGTGTTGTAATTTGAATAAGTTTTTTAATCTAGGTACTTCTAATATCTTATCTATGCTTAAGTCTAATTCTTTTCCTTTTATTTGTTCAAACATGTTATTGTCAAATATTATTTTTTGTTCTGTATATTCATTATCTTGATATTCTTCTTAACTTATTATTTTTATATCGTTTTCAGTCATAATCAGTCACTATCAGAAGATGACTCTATTTCTTCTTCTAATTCAATATCTGTTATTTCGTATATGCTATCTTCATTTTCTAATTCATAATCTAAATAATCTATCTGTTTATATTTATCTGTTTCTATTATTACCTCTGTTATTTGTTTTTTCTTTAAATCTTTTGGCAATTTACAGTCTCTAACTAAATGTCCTAGTTTTCCACAATTATAACATTTACATTCTGTTATATTTTTCTTAACTCTATGTGGTCTTTTTTGTTTATAATTTTTTATATAATATCTTTTCCTCGGGATTTTGTTCTTATATTTTGTTTTGAAGCGTTTATACTTTTTTATCCTTTTCTTTTTATATGGATTTTTACATCCAAATTGAGGTGCTAAATAGTAAAGGTCAAGTTACTGTATAAATAGTAAAAGTCAGTTACTGTTCATGAATAGTAGAGGTCATTCATGAATAGTAAGGGTCATGTAAATTTGTATATAAATACGAGTAAGGAGAAAGGGACAATCATCCCTCAACTCCCACTTCATCAATTTCCCTCAACTTCCGCAACCCCCCATATTGCTTTTTTATTATAGTGGTCAACAATATTCACAATATGAATATCATAGAAATGTGACAATTATTATGATATGTATACACGTTAACATTACTAGATTCATGAACAATATTAGAATTAATCATAAACGTAACCATATATATAAAATTGCTATTTTTTCTCTTTTTTTTTTTTTTTTTTTTTTTGGTGTCTGATATCCAGACTGAAGTATGATTAAATCCAAATTTGCGTCGGGAATTAAAGTCTCAGAGGTAAAACTCTCCCTAAAGGCAACTCTATACCTAAGGAGATTCAAATCTGAAACCACTGATTAAGAATGAAAGAGTACTTACCATTCTATCACAACCCTTGTTGGTATCCATTATTATTATTGATATTCGATGTTATTAAAAGAGAAAAAGGCGGAAATTAAATTCTAACGTACAACAATCTATTTGAACTAATGCAGATTTAATTATTCAAGAGTACAACAAATTAAAATAGAACCAACGGTTTACATAGATGAGACAATACTAATTAATTGAGATTTTTTTTTTTTATGGTTGTTACACTAATTATACTAGATCAAGTATTACTTGCCACGAATCTATTGAGACTTGTATGTCAGTGTAAGAATACATCTAAGACATCTTAGAAGACAAATTAAATACTTATTTCTCCGTTTTAATTTATTTGTCTGATTTTAATTTGACACAATCTTTTAAAAAAAAAAAGATTTTTGAATACTGTGAATATATATCAATGTATGGAGTGTGAATAATTATCCAAATAGGAGCATAGTCAATATGAGATGTTTATTTAAGTAAGTAATTAGTGGAGTTAATTAATTTGTAGGGCCTTAACCACACTGAATATTCTAGTGCTGAACAAGCAAGCAAAATGTAGTGGATCATTCATCAGCAAATCAACAAAATTATGTAAATAAATAGTACCCTAGAAACTACTAATACTTATTATGCTTCTTATTCTAAATTATTATGGCTCATGTACATGTTATCAGAATTCTTCATGCAACCTTTGGAATTTTTGGTAGGATTTTTATTTCATTCTCCAAGCTTCATGTGTTTAGTCTTGGATTGATTTCTCGTATAGTAACTCGGCTAATAGTAATTATCTCAGAAAGTCATCTTTTCTTTTTATTTCAGTTTCTTTCAACAAAGAAAATGATAATATTAGTTGAATAACCTTCTGATTATCTCGTTTATACATATGATAAATCTTGTTTTCTTCATTTGCTTTTTTTTTTTAAATAGGAAATGTTTTTGGCATATTACTCGCCTTGGCGCCCATGTAAGTCTTCTTCAAGTTTAACTTTTTTTTTTTGTAAGTGTATATTGCATGTGCATTTTTTGTCTTTTATTTCTTATTTTTTATCTTATTAAAACTAACTAATATATATCACAATTATAAAAAAAAATGACTTTATAGGATTACATTTAAAAGGATTATTATGAAGAGATCAACAGAGAAGTTTTCAGGGGTGCCATATCTAATGAGTCTCTTCAACTGCTTGTTTTCGGCTTGGTAAGCTTCTCCAAATCACATTTCATCATCAAAACAATAAAATAACTTATAAAGGCGGAGCCATCATTTAAAGTTTATGAAATTTGGATTTTGGCAGTTTCAATTTTTCGGCCAAATTCTAACACTTCACCAAAAATGATCTTTAGTGATAATTTATTAACGACAATAACTTGATTGACGCTAAATATGTTTTTTTTAGAGACAATTACTAGTGACAGTTATATTTTTGCACTCTTTGTAAATGTCGTTAAAGCCTATAACAACATTGGATCTAATGACAATTAACTAATTCTGGTAAAGGCGGTGATACTCTTTATTAATGTCATTTATTTTCGCTAGAAATTGTTTTTGTTGTAGTGTATGGGTACTTTTGTAGATTTAAAAAAATTATTTTTTTGTACATGGTATATCAACTTGTCATGATCCTTTCTCGGGTCATGATGACACCTACTATAACTCACCAGTAGGTAAGTCAACCTGTAACCCAAAATAACAAGTAATGGGTGCAAGGGTAGGATAACAACCAAATGCAAAAGAGGAACAATTTGGTTGTTATCCCACACTTGCACCCATTATGGGTTGACTTACCTACGGTTGAATTATAGTAGGTGTCATCATGACTTGGGTATCGTATCGTGACAAGTTGAATGATTTTCATCTTTAGTCAATTTTTTTCTTCTTTTAAATAAAAATATTGAGTTTAACTTAGGATTAACTATACTTTTGATGAATTAAACAGGTATGGTCTACCTTTTGTGTCACCAAACAACACATTACTAACAGTGTTGGCTTCCATAGGTTGTGCCTTACAGGCAATTTATGTGTTGATTTTCCTCATATTTGCACCAAAAAAGGAGAAGTTTAAGATATCTGGATTTCTCTTTTTGATCATTGCCATCTTCACAATTGTGGCTTTAGTCTCTGTGTTAACACTTCATGGAGATAAAAGGAAGCTCCTTTGTGGCTTAGCTTTTGCCATTACTTGTATTATGATGTTTGGTGCTCCTCTTACAGTAATGGTAAGTCTCTTTTCAATTTTATTTACCATATATATTAATTGATTGATTGATTAAGCTTATAAGGTGATCAAACTGACTTATAAATATTTTATTTTTGACTTATCTATGTGAGTGTCATACTTGTAAGTCAAAATCAGTCCTAAGTTGGCTTATATGTATTTTTAGTTTGACCAAATCTTTTTTTTTTTCTTACTATTTTATCCTTCATATTTTTTAATTTCTCAAGATATTCTTCCTAAATAAAATTCCAAGGGAATCGAATCCTCATCAACAAGGTGGGGTTCAAATATATGCACCCTTCCTCCCATTTTTTTCTTCTTTTAGAAAGATACTTTTAAATTTGTATTTTTTTGACTAATAATTTTAAGGATATTTTAGTCATTTTAACAAAAACAACTTATCAGAACTTTTTTCAAACACATTAATTTCAACACATTTTATCCAAATGCATAACGGTTTATTTATAAAATTATTTTCAGCACTTACAAATGTTTGTCAACACTTCAACTTATCAACTAACCTAAACGGGCTAATCTCTTACACAATCAGTATAGCTTAATTAATTACAAAAGATTGGTTATTATATGGTTAATAATTATTATAGAAAGCTCCTTTATATTATGTGTGTAAAACTTATTTATTTTATTTGGCTCTGATTTTGTATACAGAGGCAGGTGATAAAATCTAAAAGTGTGGAGTACATGCCCTTTTTCTTGTCACTATCTATTTTCAACTCTAGTACAACATGGGCAATTTATGGTTTGTTTGGGAAAGACCCTTACATTATTGTGAGTATCTTTTATTTTAAACATTAATCATAACTAAATTTCTGTTTTAGTTTACGACACTCTTTTATTTTAAGAAATATATCGAGATTTATGGTACCTTATTAAGTCATGGAGACTAAGTTTCACAAATTTAATATTGTTTTTGTAGGTACCAAATTTAATCGGATCTTTATTAGCATGTATGCAACTGATTTTGTATGCAATTTATCGCGATAGAAAAAAGAAATTAGACGTTGAAATGGAGGGCTCAATTGAAACAGGGCTTGAAAAAACTCAAATTGATATACAGAAAAATATGGAAACTTATACACTATAGTGTATAAGAAATATTCGAAATTGATTTGATCTGTATCAAAAGGAATGAAGGAAGAAGTTGAAGTATTATTTCGTGATTTAAATATATTTCCTACTTTGCCACCAGTGAAAAAATGTGTATGCAATTATTTTCAGTGATTAGATTCATTGATGCAGTTATTTTGCTAGGTGTTAGTTTGTAATTGCAATTAATAGGATGAGGCAATTAATGATGTATAAATAATAGGAATATACCTAAATCAGTCATAGATTATCCAATCAATTTTTGCAATTTTAGATTACCAGTAAAACCTCACTAAATTAATACTCGATTAATTAATAATCTCTCTAAGATAATAATTTTCTCATGTCCCGACTTGGGCCACTAGAAAAATTCACACATTTTGATAAGATAATAAGATAATATATTTTCAGAAGACCCTTATATAAATATATGGTTCCATTAATGTTATAAATTAATATTTCTTTAAAAGTATGAATATACCTAAGACAATTTAGTGAAATATGATTCTATTATGTTCTTTTTTTTGTTAAAATCTAAATCTAGTTGAAGCTCTTCTTTAACTTTTCTTATTGCATCCAAAAATTTCGATCTTGTCTTTTCTAATTGCACCATAAAATTGTGAAGAGTTCTAGATGTGATAAGTGTTTCCTTACGCATAACTGGTTCCAAAGGTATTGTATCATCTTCAACTTTATTATCAACATTGTTTTTCCAATGATATCCTCAATTTGTTTTAAGCTTTGGACCTCTGAACATGCATTTTCACCCATTCAATAGGTTATTAACGTCCATTTTATTGCGGTAAACGAGATTAATAATCATGACCTCAAGTTCATGAAAGATGTTTTCACAAGTGAGTTCTTTCAAATTCTTTGAGATTTCATCCCTAAACGAGATTAATAATCATGACCTCAAGTTCATGAATGACGTTTTCACAAGTGAGTTCTTTCAAATTCTTTGAGATTTCATCCCTAAACAATTTTTTCGATGTCAAAACACTCTTTAAATTAAGAAATATTAATTTATCGATTAAATAATACATCCATAAAATAATAATATTTCTTGATCTTGCCTAGAGAGATTTTACTGTACTTTCTTTTTTATCTGTAATTTCAACCATGTCGAGCATATATTTTTCATCTTGATGATCGAAAAGACGAAACAATATTGTTACTATCCTTAATAATTCTCTAGCTTGTCAAGTTTGTGTATCATAGTAGCAAGTATTTGAGTTTTCACATAATATATGGGCCTAATTGATGTCAAATAGTTGGATAATATATGTATCGTTTGAGTTCAATCCGAACCGCATCTCGAACCCAATATCACTTCTCCAGAGCTAGATAGGCCCTTGTCAAAACATCGGACGGCTGATGGTAGCTAGCATGACGGACTCCCCACAAACGAAGAAGTTGTTTCCTATCGACCTCTCTAAAGTCATTTTCTGATTCACCCACCTACACCGTCTAGAATTTTCCCTATAAAGTATTTTGTTTTTATCTCTTGGATTTGTGTGTATGGGGTTAAAATAGCTAAATTCTAAAATGCATTAACTTACTTCTTTCTCAAACTGCCTTCAAATTCCAACAGACAAGATGGGGTGGGGGACCTCATAAATGTAATATTTGGTTACTGATCTCATGGCCATACATTCAGTGGGAAATAACAACTTATAAAGGAAGGAATTTTTAAAATTATTTTTGGTTCATCGATAACTCTAACAGAATAACCAAGCAACTGGGTTATTAAAATTCGCCGTACTCACGCATCAAGGTTGAGATAAATGGTCAAAAACTTTAAGGGTGTGTTTGGTAGAAAGGAAAATGTTTTCCACATAAAATAATGAAACTCTGCACTCCCCATCCCATTTGGTCTCCACAGTGTTTTGTTAGATAAAATATAAGTCCTCTCGATTAAACCTTTCTATGATTCTTCAAAGACAATATGAATATTTCCAACTTGGCAGCTTGTCGTGTTGGGGGAAAAAAGTAGATAAATGGTAATTAATTATAGTTCTATATATATATATATATATATATATATATATATTTTAATAATTGTTTCACATAAGGCCACCCAATTATATGGCTTCTTCTCATAAAAGTGTATTTTCTAAAGGAAAAGTGATAAAAAATGCCCTTAAACTATGTAAAAGGAATAAAAATATCCCCTGTTTATAGTTTGACTCAAAAATGTCCTTACCGTCAATATTTTGGTTAAAAAATGCCCTCCATTTGTATTTTGGTCCAAAAATACTCTTGCCGTCAATATTTGGTCCAAAATGCCCTTATTGCTATTTAATGGGTCAAAAATGCTCATTTCCAAATAAATATATTATTATTATTTTCTTTTTAATACATTCTTTTTCTAATAATATTTTTTTAAATTAGCAAATGTTTATCTACTTCAATTCAGAAAAAAATAAAAAATGAAAATATTTCTTATTTTATTATCATTATTTTTTATTGTTATATAAATATAAATTAATGATGGATATACTATAATCTTATATATGTGACATACATTATCTGTCGAAAGGGTACATGAAGTTATTTTATTTTAATTGATAAAATGATATTAAGTTTTCCTACATTTTTTATTTGTTAAAGTGATTTTAGAAAAAAGAAAACAAGAATAGTGTTCTTTAATATAATTTTAATTAGGAAGAAAATGTGTTTAAAAAGAAAAAATATAATATATTTTTTCAGAAAAGGTCATTTTTGACCCATTTTGTAATTATAGGGGCATTTCTGGATCAAAGTATTGACTGTAAGAGCATTTTTGAGCCAAAATATTGACAATAAAGACATTTTTTAGTCAAACTATAAACGAATGACATTTTTATTCCTTTCACATAGTTGGAGGACATTTTAATTTTGACCCCTTTCCCTTTTCTAAAAACCACCAGTTTTCACCCTATAACACAAAAATCACTATTATTAATGAATCCAACTTTCGAAATCGAATAAATATAAATTTAATTAAAAAGATCTGACCAGAATTCATTATCTTTTTAACGAGTGGACCTGTGGGGGTGGCCGGGGGGGGGGGGGATTTTTAGGATCGAACTCATATGTAAAATAAATACTACTCTTTGATGTATATATTATTTGATATTTTTTTGCATTAGGCTCACCCCTTCAGAAATTACCTACTACTAAGAATAGATTTTTGATTTGCATATTTTGAAGTTAATAAGTATAAAGAGCACATAGATCTGAAATATATGATAATTACACTCACACTATGGAAGAAATAATAAGCGTAAATTTGGAAAATAAGAGAGTTTGAGATATATGATAATTTCACTTACATTATTGAAGTATGAAAAATAAGAGCTTTTTCATCTTTTTTTTTTGCTCTATTTCTGATTTTTTTTTTTTAAATAATTTTTATATACATAGTAATGACCTTTTACATATATTGAATAAGATAGTCACTCGGTCACACCAGTTACCTTATTATTATAATAAATAAAAAGTAATAACCATAAATTTTGGAAAAATAAAATTTCACCTTTGTGATTATGTAAAGCATTACTTATTTTGAATCAAAATAAAAAAGTTAAAAAAATCAGGTAGTATGAACCAGATATAGTAAAAAGGTCAATAAATTGAAAAATTTTTTTATCACAAAATTAGTTTTTTACATATGGTTTTGGTTTGGGTCAGGTTGTTAAATTGTATTTATTAAATTTAGAATAAAAAAGTTTTTTTTTTTTTTTAAAAAAAACTATCACTAGTTAGATTTCCGGCCATAATGATTTATGTGTTAATAGTGAAAATTCTGTGATTTTTCTGTTTAAAAAAAATTCCATAATTATGTTATTTTTATCCTACGAGCTGCACATGGTACAATAATTGTGAAATGACATCTTAAATAATTATTCTTGGATAGTTCATTTGCGTACGTAATTAAAAATGTATATATTGCCAAAATCTCTCTACTAAATCTGAATCAAATACTTATACTTGTTTAAGTAATTTTTTTAAAAATATTTCAATAGTAATATTAAATTTGAATTTGCGTTGAATACTAATGAGATCAAAATTAATTTGAATATCACAGAGAAATTTTACATAAAAGTAAGTAAATCGCTTCTTAACAAGACGATTTCGTATCTAACCGTTCTTGAATAAGTTGACCCAAATACTGTTATATTAGTTATCGACAATGTTATATTGGCTCAAAAGTAATCAATTAAATTCTTTCAATCGAAAATTACATTTGCGCTGGGGTGAAATTCTTTTAAATAATTTTTGTATATTGATTGTTAAATTCTAATAGCGTAATTGCAAAAGGGATTCAATTTCATTGTTTTAGTCATGAATTGGATTCTTGGGTGTGACATTTCAGCACTTCGTAAACCTACTTGTCTTCAATCATTTCTCTTTTATGTTCTCACTTGATATTTGATGTCTATCTTAAAGTTTAAATAATTTAAATTTATATGGCGAAAAATTTATTTAAGAATAAAATTATCTGTAATTACTAAATTTCTTTTTGTATTTCAGAACTTGAACTTTATTTTTTTTCAAATTTTTGATTCATTTCACTCTAACCTCGATGATAATCACATATTCCATTTGTATGTATTTAATATAGACAAAAAAAAAAAGATGAAGAGTTTTAACGAAAATGAAAGAAACCAAAATTCATAGACGAGATCAACTAGAACTAAAAAATTTCTTTCTTTTTTCTCACCTATCTTTAGTCCGTCTGCTGTAATTCGATTAGAAGGTTAGGTTGAAGAGACATCACCAAAAAAAATACGAAAGCAAAAAAGATTGTTTCTTTTTGCCAACCTGTTTGTTTTTGGCTCTATTTATACATAATAATAATAATAATAATAATAATAATAATAATAATAATAATAAAAAAACCATATATATCTCTTCCCTATATAATCCTAATATATTTTTTTTTCTACATATACACCACCGTTTCCCTTCTCAACACAACATCTTTCTTGAATAGAAAATTAAAAACCTCTTGCTATGGCAATCATCAAAATTCTCCACACTTTGTTTGGGATTTTTGGTATGAGTTTTCATTTCTATTTTTCACTTTCCTTTTCTTGGATTTATATTATGGTTTCTTTTTTCATGACTTGTGTTCTTATTGTTTCTTGGAATAGGCAATATTACTGGCTTGTTTCTCTTCATAGCTCCAATGTAAGACTCCTTGTAATTTTCTAACTTTATTTTGTGGGCAGAGTTACTTGATTTTGTCCAGGTAGTTACTACAGGATTCTAATGAAATAGTCGAGATGCATACAAGCTGGTCAACAATTTTTTTTTATTAACTTTCTTTTTGTTGTTGATTGTATAGGATAACATTCAAGAGGGTTATTATGAATAAGTCAACAGAGCAATTCTCAGGCATACCATATGTAATGACACTTCTCAATTGCTTGCTTTCTACTTGGTAAGTTTAATTTCTTCAATTAAGCTAAAATGTGTGTGTGTGTGTGTGTTCATTTGTTTTAGGAAATTTGACTTACTTTGACCTTTTATTGAAACAAATTTCCCCTGTTGAATAGTAAAAAATGCAGAATTCTATACAAGGTTTAAAAAGCTCATTACAACTTTTAAATGACCTTCTTCATCCATACTCTTTTGAAAAAAAAAAAAAGAACTTTTTAAGTTATTTAGTTTTGAATTAACAATTTCTATATAACTTTAATTATTTTTTTGAGATAAATAAAATATTTGGATCAAAGTTATTGAGTTCGTCTGAGTTCCTACCTTGGTGTCTAGCTCTGCCCTTGGTTAAGAAGATAAATAAAATGTGTAACACCTTTTAAGTGTCAAAAGTACATATTCAAACGATATGTAGGAAAAATTTAAAATTAAAGAATTGTCCAAAAAGGATTAGAAACAATTTTTATGTTATGGTTGTAAAAAAATTGTGATTGATTTTATAACAGGTATGGTTTGCCATTTGTGTCACCAAACAACATGTTGGTATCAATTATCAATGGGACAGGTGCAGGACTTGAGGCATTCTATGTGTTAATTTTCCTCATATTTGCACCAAAGAAGGAAAAAGCAAAAATCTCTGGAATTCTATTTGTTGTCCTTTCTATCTTCTCAACTGTTGCATTGGTCTCAATGTTAGCTCTTCATGGCAATAAAAGAAAGGTCTTTAGTGGCTTTGCTGCTGCTATGTTCTCCATCATTATGTATGGTTCTCCTTTGTCAATTATGGTATGTATCTTTAAATCTTACCCCTCTTGATACGGAGTGCTTTATTCCTTAATGAGTGTAGCTAATTAGTCGGACTAGTAGGTTTCAGATATCAAATGACTAACGTGTAGCGATATTGTGTGTAGATAGAACAGGGTAAGAGGTGTAGTAGGACTAAAAAATTTCGATAGAAATAGCGCTTGCTGGCTATTTTTTTATCCTATTTTAGGAAAATAAGTATAGTCATGAAGTTCTAAATTTTACAAGTGAAAATTTCAAGACAATATTCGATAGTTTTACTTGTGAATTTAAATATGACCACTAGTAATTTATTACCCTAAGTTTTTTTTTTTTTTTTTTTTTTTTTTTTGTTATTTTTAACCTAGCTAGATATTGAGTTCGTAAAAAACCTCTTTGATATGGACTGCTTTATCCTTTTGATTGGACTCAGTACAAATATGATTAGTCGGCCTAGTAGGTTTGAGATATCGAATCCTATGGAAAAAATAAAAAACAATATTTTATCTTGAATAACTTTGCTTTTTAATTGAATAGACTACTCATTATTGTCCTATAAATCATTTCAAGCTACTTCTGTTGACAATGCTTATCTTCTTGTTTGGTTAAATAACTTGTCAAGTATATTTCATGTAATTTGTTGTTATTAATGTATTTCCTTTTTTGGCAGAGACTAGTGATCAAGACTAAAAGTGTAGAGTACATGCCTTTCTTCTTGTCCTTGTTTGTCTTTCTATGTGGTACCTCATGGTTTGTCTATGGATTGCTTGGAAAAGACCCTTTCATTGCAGTAAGCACACTATAATCTTACATTTCTTTCAACTTTTATCATATGGTCATGAGGGGTAAAATTGACTTTTTTTAAACTCGTATCCGGTATATACGCTCAATATCTACGTTGTGTATATATATATATATAACGTTTTATTATTAAATATGTATTTTCACTTTTAACATATACCATTTAACAGAGGTATATTCAGAATTTAAGTTTTATGAGTTCAATTCTCAGGGATTTTAGTATTAAGCTTATACTGTATTAGATTCAGATAAACTCGATGTCGCTTGTTGTGTTATGAATTTTTACAGGTACCAAATGGAGTTGGAAGTTTGCTAGGAACAGCACAATTGATATTGTATGTCATTTATAGGGAAAACAAAGGACAAAGCAAAAAAGGTGAGGAAGATGGAAGAGTAGAGATGGAATTAGAGAAGCCATATAAGAAGGAAATACCTAACACCCAAAATGGTGATGCAAAAGCATGATGAATTTAATTAGAATATTCAATCAAAAAAAAAAAAAAAATGTAATCAAACTTTCTGTTAATTTTTTTTTTCCTAGTTGAAGGAGTATTCCTCATCAAATCAAGTGTACTTGTTATAATGACCTAGACATCATTAATATTTTCCTTGCTATTGTGAAAGTTCTTTTAAGAAATCAAAAGTCTTTTTCAAACAATTTTCTTCTTGTATTTCAAATTTATTATCAGAATATTAAAAGTTGAAACATAAATATTAATATCAGTAAAATAAAGTGGGAATATAGTCGAACATTTTTATAACGATCGTTTATCTAGATATTGTTTTAGCTGTTATAACGAAATGTCATATAGTGATATATAGTTAACGTATAGTAAATATAACATGAAAATCAGTTCAAAAAGGACGTGATTGTTATATGATAAACTGCTACTATTATAAAGAACGTTATTTCAAATGGCAACCGGTACCAACTTTCAACGTTTAATAAAAATAAAAAGAAAATAATAATAATAATAATAATAAATAAATAAATAAAAAGAACAGTAGTCACCGTTTTATAAACGAATTGTCTTTGTACGTCTACTTCTGATATTGTTGTGTATATATCTTCAATTGTTGGTTCCAAAAAAAAAATCCAAAACAAGTTCAAAGTAAGAAGTTTTGAAAATATAATAAAATTTAGTGTAAATTATCAACTTTGATAATTTTAAAAACATAATTATACTTAATTAACTAAACTTAGATATACTCTCGATCTGTAATATGATATAACAAGTGGTCTCAAATTCTTATAGGAACATAAGTCTCTTAATAAAAGGTAGAGAAAAATATTGAAAACACCTCTAAATTTGACAAGAATTTAAGAATATATATTTCACTTATATTATAAGATCAGAAGTCTTTTTAAGGCAATTAATAGTTTAATAATAACACTAATAATTTGTATCCAATTTAAAAGTGTTTTCGAGGTTTAAAGTAAACATTTCCTAATAATTATGATTGAAAAGAGTATGATTTTGTTAGGTAGAGTAAATTTGTACAAGTTGATATATTCTTGGAACTTTAAACAAACTTTATTTTTTCAAAAAAATATTGTCAAAATTAAATGGTGAAAAAGATCACATGATTTTGTGACGAGTGAAACATTGTTTGATTAGAACTTTTCAGATCAAACAAGATATGCCGTGATTATCTGACGCACTGTAACTGAAATTCAAAAAATTTTGAACCAAGCCACACATCTTGGGATCTGAGCTTTTACTACAAAAAATTTACTCTAAAAAAAATATTTACACTATTATTTTTGAGCTTCAATTTATTTGGCTTACTCTTTTTAATTAGATATAATATATATCACGTAAAATTAGTGGAGGTATCATTGAAAAAAATATGTATGAAAAATAAATATGAAGGTATCAATATGTATATTCATATTAATCAATGGAACTGTGTATCAGAGATTTTTAAGGAAATGTCTCTGGAGGGCATCTCCAACTCTATACTTTATTTCACTCTCCAAATATAGAGTTTTTTATTTTTTCAGACAATCAACTCCAACTCAATTTCCTATTTTACTCTCTAAACAATTTTTTTTTCTCTCCTCAATATTATATTATTATTTCTATTTCATTTTTATTTTCTAATTTCATAATATAAATCTTTTATTTCTTTTTCCTAATAATTACTTTATATAATTTCATGTGATATAAAATTTTATTTTTTCAAATTAAAATGTAATCTAAATTTTTAAATAACATAAATTGCAAGAAAATATTATATAATATACAAATTAATGGACAAATTCAAATAAAAGTGAAATATAATTACATAAACACTCAATTTTTGAAATTATTACGTTGCTTCCATAAATGCTATATTAATGCATTACGGAGTTCAAAATGAGCATTTTTGTCCTTAATTTTTTTATGTCTAGCTAAAAATTGTTCAAATCGGATATTTTCATTTACCACAATTTCCGTCGTTAGAGTTGGAGCCTCTACGACATCTTGAATTGGTGCATTAAGATCACTTTCATCCTCAATTATCATGTTTTGCAGTATAATACATTTAGTCATTATATATATATATATCATGTAGCACTTCCTTTCTCAAAAAACGTGATGATCAAGCAATAATTGCAAAATTCTGACTGCACGTTCAACATCTTTTCGGCACGATTCTTGTTTCATCGTGAAATATTTCTTCTTTTGGAAATGTGGATCACAAATAGTTTGAACAATTTTTCATCTTATCATTTTAATTATGTGTATTCTTTATAGTGAAAATTAATAATAAAATCAAATTATATTATTGACAAAATTTAGAAAAAGTTAAAATACTATTAATTCGGGATGAAGTAGTATGCATTAAATAATATATTTTTAAAAATATTATATTACTTTTAAAAAGAATTATGAATATTAGATATTTAATTAATGATATTATATGTAAAATAATATATTAATTAGAAAGTTATAAAAATAATAATAAAATATTCAAAAAGTGAAATACAGCGTGTGAATAGTAGTTCTCCTAATTTGGAGAACTACTATTCACCTCGCTAAATATGAAGAATAGAGAGTGATATGGAGGTGGATTGAGTGTCCATTCTCTATTTTACTCTTCAAATATAGAGAATGGAGAGTAAAATAGAGGTGGGTTGGAGATGGTCACATATATTTTTAAGGCTTAATTTGTTAAATAAAATATTTGGTTTAAAACATGTCAATTTTTTCGCATGTCAATCAATATTCTTTAATTAAATTTATATTTATTGAAACTTATGTAATTAATTATAGTCTATAATTTATTGGATAATATATTTGAATTTAATAGAATTCAAATCATTTTATATATCCAATAAAATTTAAATGATTATAGCGTGTTCCGATTTTCATTGTTTTCTTCTGTGATACTTGGGTAAAGTTTGTTTTTTTATTACAAAAATAATAATAAAAAAAAAACTTAGCAACTTTTTTACTACAAAAGTTGAGCAACTTTTTTAATTGTTAGTATATACTTTGTCTCATTTTATGTGACATATTTTTTAATTTAATTCGTCCCAAATAGAATGTCTGCTTACTATAATTAGAAATAATTTAAATTTAAAATTTTCTTTTTATCATTCACAAAATGATTTACTACCACACAAATATCTAAACATTATTTTAAATCACAAATTTTAAAAAACTTTCTTTCTTTTAAACACTATCATATAAAATGAGACGGAGAAAGTATAACTTTAAGTTAAAGTATGAACTTTGTGTCTTTTCAAACTTTTTTATAACATAAAACCCACAAATATCACTATCTTATAGAAAAGAAAAATTGGACATTATTGTGGAATTGAATAATAAAGCACTTTTTGATTCACAAACTTACCCCAACTTTACCTCAAAAAGTTTCAAATCACAAGTGCCCAACTGAAAATCTTAACTAACATGACAAATTAGACATGATTTTTGTCCTGTTCAAGACACCTAATTTTATGCTTAAGGTAAATTATGAAGATTACAATTGTTTGGCAATAATTATGATCTTTGGCCTTTTCCATGAAGTGGGAGGACAAATAAATAATCAAGGACTACTATAAGATGAACGTGAAATGTCTACTTAAAATGGAAATAATTTTTTTTTAATATATTTTATACAGTATAAATCTAAATTAATAAGATCAATAGATTCTGAATATCTATATAATAGTAGATAAAATTGACTAAAACCTACCTTGGTCAAAGGGCATATAGGATAGTGCCTAATAATTAGTGTAGAAAAGATCTTATGCTTCCCCACAAATTGAATGCACAATAGCACTTGGAGTCCCTAAAGTATAGTTCATCAAAAGTATATTGGATGTCATAGTTGCAAAGATTGATGAGAATAGCACATGGAACTCTTATCAAAACAGATTGCTAAAAATGTTTGTATTTCTATTTTGTGGGCATTTCTTGATTTAGAGATGCACCCCCTATTTGCATTTGCAAATTGCACCCAATTGAATGTTAGGTAGACACTTAAGAGAGACCTCTTTCTTAGGGCAGTGTGTCCTTCAAAGAAAGTACTTCCCTTTCTTTCTGTTAGGTAGTTATATTAATCAGATAAAATATGTTTTTCATTTAAATATATTCATTTATCTCAATAAATCGTAAATTCTTAGACGTTTTCTACTTGAAGTTAATGCATATAGCTAAAGGAGATAGACATATTTTATGTGATTAACCTAATTATCTAATACATGAATAAAACACACAGTAGTTTCCAAAATCTGAATAGAAGGTGTCTAATCATAATGTTTTATATGAACTGAGGAATTCAATTAATACGTGACTTAGTTCGAATATCTAAATGAAATATTCAGACATGTTTAAAAAACTAGTTATGTATTAAGCCTTTTTCTTTCTTTTCTTTTTCTTTCGACAAGAATTTATGATTATATCATTATGACGTTGTTTTTTAGACTTTTATGTGTGTATTTGTCTTTTCCTTATTTAATAGATTGTGATTTATCATCGTCTATTTGGTCATGGATGTGTATTTTTAATTTAATGTAACTTATAAATGAGGACTAGTTGTACATTAAAATGTAAGATTTGTCAGTAAAACAATAACTACGTGCGGTGGATTGGGGGAGACCATAAATTTGAAATTGAACAACTTATCCATAAACATTAGAGGGAGTAATTAACATATCTAGTAACATCAAAAGATGTGGTGCAGTGGAGGGCTATTCCTCTCTAAATTAGATATTTTGAGTTCGAGTGAAAAAATCATTGGTAGAGAGTGTTTTCTCTCGAATAGGTCCTACACAGCGCGAATTCAAATTAGTTGAGCTCCAATACAAGTACTAAACATCATATGAAAAAACAAAAATTCGAACAAACATAACTAGTTGAGAAGCCACAATTACAACATTTTGTTGTGAACTTACATAGTTTCACAAGCAAGGCAAAACCATAACAATAACCTCCTTATCTCACATTTTAAACAATTTACAAAATAGGTGCATTTTGATGTTTAGAAAAACAGATGGGTAAACTTTTTCTTCATTCTTTTTACAGAAAATCTTAACAACACTAATAATAAGTTTATATAATTCTCATCCTAATTATATAAATTCTATGATCCTAGATCTAATCGCTTACTCCCTTCGTCTTAAAATACTAATTTATACTTTCCGGAGTTAATTTAATTAATTTTTAACATTAAATAATATTTAATTCATTTAATATTTTAAAAAAATATATCAAAAATATTATAAAATTATAATTCTTCTAGCTCATATAAGTATGATGAAAAATTATATATTAAAATTAAAATTCATATAATTAAACTCCAAATGAACTAACAAAACATAATTAGTAATTTGTGACGGAGGAATGAAGTGTTTTGGATTGAGTCCTTTTCAAGATGGGAATTGGAGAATAAAAGTCAAAGATTATGGATATGTGATTAATTCTGTATCAAAGTATTTATTGTTGAAAGAGAATTTATTTGAAGGTGATATTGGTGAGGTGGATAGAGATGAAGATTAAGTTATCTTAGATACATAACTGTTTTAATAAGATTGAAGGCTTGAGATTTTAACTTTTTTCCGGTTGAAATATATAAAATGAATAACAGTAACATATAGTGTAGTTTTACCGCTTATGAGTGAAGTTTAGAGACAACAGGATGTACACAAATTTTATGACGTCAAAATATAAATAATGTAATTTTTTAATTAAAAAAATATAAAATAAAGTTAGAATGATAAAACTTATAAATTTTGGGTCGTGGATCACCCATGTCGATCGATCCGACTCGATTCTACCAAAGATTGGTTTCTAAAAGAAAAGATAAGCTCTAATTTAGAAAAGGGCTGGGAATAGTTACATAGTAACTGCTCCAACATAAATATGTTCTCCGTTTTTAAATTAAGTTTTTTCATGCTTTTGAGAAAAGAAAAAATAGAGAAAAAAGTTCTCTTTCTTTTTAAGAACATCAACAAACAATTAGATATTTAGTTTGTGAATCATAAACTTTGATTCCTTGAGACTCAAAGTCGGGTTTGGAGAAATAATTTCACAAGATTCAATTATCAATCCATTGTTGTTAACATGTACACAATCTTGTTCCTCTTACATAAATTATTAGAAAACTTGATTCAAGAATTTGAAAAGTTGATATAATGACAATGAAATAGTGTTGCATTGGATTTAATAAATTGATATTAAAAACGTACTATTGACCGTTCTTGAAATTTGAAGAAGACACCAAAAAGCAAATTAAATTTGATCATTTTATAAATAGACAATTACTAGATTTAGCCTAATGTAGAAGGTTTTCTCTTAAGAATTCAAAGTGAACAAATAATAGTGTGTGTGTGTGAGTGGGGGGGGGGGGGGGGGGAGGGGGAAAAAAAAGTAAATATAAAAACAATAATGTAGGTTCATGTTAATCATCAGGATATCAATAAGGCAATAAAATAAATAGCCATACAAAAAAATAATACTACAATTCCTAAAGCTTATTCAATTTCTCAATTATTACCACTATTTCCACATTAGTTATTATATTTTTTACCCAAAATTTCTTTTCAAATTTAACTAGTACATGAAATATTTTTAATATTATATAACACATCTTTAGAAAAAAGTGGGAGCTCCAAAAAAATAAAGCTCCAAATCATTATTTTGTGCATTTAACCTTATATTAAAGATCTTTTATAAAAAAAAGAGATATAAAATTAAAAATAATTTTTTAAAAAACTACAAAATAAAATCACCGAGGAGCAATGACAAAACTTTTTAATCAGGCAAAAGATAATTACTAATTTCTTTAACATAATAAATATTATTAGAAATGTTAAAAAGGAGGGACTTGCTAAAGATAGTTACTTAATTATTTATAAGTGAACGATAACTCAATTCATGATGTAATAATAGAGACTATCAACTTATAGCCAAAATCAGCCCTAACGTTCAATGATTGAAACAAGTAATATTTGAAAAGAGTCTATTTTAAGAAATTTTTCTAATCAAATATATGATTTGATCTTTCACATGTGATTTTCTTTATAAAATTGAAAAGACATTCACATGTTAAAATCTTAGTGGGGTTTCAAACAAAGAGTGTTTTAACACACAAACAAAAATTGTTACCAGTAAAAATAATAAGCCAAAAGAAGATTTTTAATTTAGAAAAAGGAAAATGGTTCGAATTTGCCTTTGTGCAATTCATTATTGTTTATTTTTTCAAACAGTTTTTATTTGTTATTGTTACTAAAGGAGCTTCAAACGTAAAATGAGTAGACTCCATGTATTGTATTTTTCTGAAAAAAAGGTTCAAATTTATCTATCAAATTTTACTATGACTAAAATTTGATGAGCTTACGTTTGATCTACGTACGTAATTGAAATATCTTACACATCAATTAAGACAACATGTCAGATTTTGTTGTCAATTTTAGCGATTTGTTGAATTGGTGATTAAAATTCTATGTCAAGATCTTGTTTCAATTTTAGCGATTTGTTGGATTAGTGAACAAAATTCAAGTGACCCTTCGGGATTCCAGAATTTGTTGTGATTTATGTGAAAAGTTAAGTTTTATTCGTTATTTGAAATCTTGACGATTCGTTAGGATTTTGCAATCAAGTATTGGTCGTAAATCTTTTTAGTAAAATAAATTAAGGAGATCAAAATTAAATAATAATAATAATAATAATAATAATAATAAAAAGTTTTTGTACATATCTTTTTTAAGATTATCATATGTTGAAGTTCCGTCGTAAGGGCAAAATAAGACTTTTTCCTAATTACATGAATTACTTTAGACTAAAAATCAAGATAAGATTATTCCATCTTAAATATTAAAAATACATGAACAAATTTAATGATTTTTTCTTTAAAAATGACCAAAAATAGACTTGGCGAGAGGAAATAATGTTGTTCTATGTTCTACATATTATGAGTTTGAGATCAATAAAAAGACTAAATATTTTAAATTATCCTATTGTAATAATTTGACTTTTCATTTTGAGTATTTGTTGTTGGGTGCGAAAGGTGACTAGGGCGTCATGCGGAAGCTTACAATTGCATATCATATGGTTGATAAATCAGACAACAAAAACTTATATTAAAAACATAATATTATTATATGAAAACTAATATAAGAGAAAAATATTTAAACTAGTGAGAGCTTAAATCCCCTATAAACTAAACTTTTAAACGTCTACATTGTGGAAGCTATTCTGTTATGCTATGAAAATAGAGATCTTCAATTTATAGATTTCCAAACTTTTCCTCTAAGGAAAGAATAAACCAAATATGGAAGAAAATTATATTTTTCTTTCAGAAAAAGTTCAAGCATTTATGGTAATACTTTGACTTTTCTTTAAGAAAAAAAAACTTTAAATAAATAAAGAAAATCAGGGCAAAACCCTAACAAATCTCCCATTTTGGCTGGATTTTCTTAACAAAACTTGATCCGTGCTCTTCACAGCATGATAATCTTTATTCTTCACATAGTGTCACGACCCAATCCACCGGACCGTGCAGGCACCTACGTACTACCACCTAAGTAAGAGAACCCCTCATATTTCAATAGTCAAAACATGCGTAAAAATAAAGGAAATAGAGATAAATATAATAACAAGATTTATTAAAAAGACCCTTTAACACAATTTCGTTTTAAGACTTGCAAATAACTAACACCTCCAAGAATCTAGTTTAAACAGGTACAAGAGCTACTCGAAAGTTCTTGAAAAAAACACAAATCTAAACTAATGATATATAGAACTAGGCTAAACCACATGAATACTTATACTCGCCATAAAACAACAATCAAACTCGAACAAGAAAGCAATTTACAACAAGGTGTAATCAGCAAATACTTAAGAAATCTAATAGAAACACAATATAAAATAGAAGAGACAATCAGAAAATTACATGTAAATAAAAGTTACATGTAACACAGAAAATTAGTATATGTTCATAGCGAAATAACAAGACTTTTCAAATAGAATATGCACTCTATACAAAACATAAATCTTTAGGCACATACAACAGTTAACAAAATCAAATCACTGCTATTAAAAACTCAGCCCAACAATCTTTCACTGATTGTACATAAAAAAATAGATCAGAGTAAGAAACTTTTAACCTACCTAATGTTAGAAAATAGGAAGAACAAGAAGCAGAATAACTTAAATAAAACAATAAAAAATCCATGTACACTTTATGCAATTCGAATCAATAGAAACTTGATTAGAAGAAGAAGCAAACCTATATGATCTGTTTCACCGAGCAGTTGATCACAAGAACTGTTATCTCCTGTATTTAAATTAGCAAACCAGAAATAATAAAAGATGAAAAAAAAATCACAAAGAACTATCCGAGTCCACAGAACCCACTGTGTGTCCTTAAGAAATTTAATCCCCTCAAGTACCCGAGGTTGCAGATTAATTCCTCCCAAGATAAAACGGATTAACCATTAAAGAAGTAGCGGTACCTCAAACTTCGATAATTTCAACGAACTCAAAATGACAGCAACGAATCACACACACAGACACTATCGATAGATTTTGTTTTGTAAGAAATGTATGCAAAAGAAGGGAAGAATTCGATAATCAAAAAAATGAGAGAAAACCTCTCTATTTATAGCCAACAAAGGGTAAAGGTCACAACCTTTTAGAAAGAAGACAACCTTTCAGAAAGAAAACAACCTTTCAGAAAGGTCACAACACTTTGGAAAATGCATAACTTTTCAAACAGTCACAACTCTTCGGGAGAGTTCACAACCCTTCATTTCCTGTTCACACCTTTAAAACCCAACAATCCCCCACATGAATAGAGAATGGCTATTGTTAAAACATATGTATGAAAAATTGTCTGATTCGTAAGTAAAGGTTAATCGCATCTGGATAAGTAGGTTTCCCTTTAAACTTTCCGTAGTGAACATATATCAGATATACTCGGTCAATCGGTAGATTTGATATCTTTGAACCGTCGAGCTTTGGTGTATACCTAGACAACATAAGTAACACAATCAACCCTTAAACTGTTTTTGGTTCTCATTGTTTTGTTCGTTTCAGCCATGAACACATCTCGGTTAATAAGTGCTTAGAGAATTGGCCTTACCAGATTCTCCTTGAAGCGGCTTACACTTCACACTTACATAGGTGGTTTTTAAATGTGTTATCCCGTAGATACACTATTTGATATACCCTGTATCAAACTTAGAAACCATTAAAAAAGTCCTTATGCCTTTATCCTGGTTACTGAACATTGTCTCATCATGAGAATGGTTATAAAATAATTTTTGACAATGTTGAACCGTCATTTATGACTTTGTTTTATCTCCTTGAACCTAGATCTTGGGATCTCCAGTCTTCTAGGTAGAGTTACCGCCACAATGACTTGTTCTCGGCCATAGTCCCATTCCCGTCGATGATTTCTCAACTCCTTCTCTAGTTAGGCCTTTTGTAAGTGGATCCGACACATTATTCTTTGACTTCACATAGTCAATTGTGATAATTTCACTGAGAGTAGTTGTCTAACAGAGTTATGTCTTCGTCTTATATGACGAGACTTTCCGTTATACATAACGCTTCCAGCCCTTCCTATTGCAGCTTGACTATCGCAGTGTATGCATATAGGGGCTATTGGTTTGGGCCAATACAGAATATCTTCTAAGAAATTTCGGAGCCATTCAGCTTCTTCACCGGCCTTGTCTAAGGCGATAAATTCAGACTCCATTGTAGAGCGAGCTATACATGTTTGTTTGGATGATTTCCAAGATATTGCTCCTCCACCAATAGTGAAAACATATCCACTCGTGGATTTTGTTTCAGTTGACCCAGTAATCCAATTTGCATCACTATATCCTTCAAGAACTGCTGGATATTTTTTGTAATGCAAAGCATAGTTTTGAGTGTCTTCTAAGTACCCCAAAACTCTCTTCATTGCCAACCAATGATTTTGATTGGGATTACTTGTGTATCGACTTAGTTTACTTATAGCGCAAGCTATGTCTGGTCGTGTACAATTCATGACATACATCAAACTTTCCAATACTCTGGCATAATCCAATTGAGACTGACTTTCACCTTTATTCTTTGCAAGATTAAGGTTCACATCAATTGGGGTCTTTGCCTTTTTGAAATTCAAATACTTGAACTTTTCAAGTACCTTTTGAATATAATGAGATTGAGACAATGCTAGACCGTTAGGAGTTTTGTGAATCTTAATTCCCAATATCAAATCGGCAACTCCTAGATCTTTCATATCAAACTTACTAGCTAGCATGCGCTTAGTAGCTTTTATATTGGCAATGTCCTTGCTCATTATCAACATGTTATCCACATATAGGCATACAATAACTTCCTGATTCGGAGTGTCTTTAATGTAAACACATTTATCACACTCATTGATCTTAAATCCATTTGCCAACATGGTTTGATCAAACTTTGCATGCCATTGTTTTTGTGCTTGTTTTAGTCCATAAAGTGACTTAACAAGTTTGCATACTTTCTTTTCTTTACCGGGAACTATGAAGCCTTCAGGTTGTTCCATGTAGATCTCTTCCTCTAGCTCTCCATTTAAGAAAGCGGTTTTCACATCCATTTGATGGATTTCAAGACTGTATACTGCAGCTAGGGCAATTAACATCCGAATTGAAGTAATCCTAGTTACTGGTGAGTATGTGTCAAAATAATCAAGACCTTCTTTTTGTCTAAAGCCTTTGACAACAAGTCTTGCTTTATATTTGTCAATAGTTCCATCATCTTTTATCTTCTTTTTGAAGATCCATTTTGAACCCAAGGGTTTGTTCCCTGGAGGAAGATCAACCAACTCCCAGGTATGATTGATTAAGATTGATTCAATCTCACTATTGACAGCCTCCTTCCAAGAGGTTGAGTCACTAGACAACATCGCTTCCTTGAATGTTTGAGGCTCACTTTCAAGTAGGAATGTTACAAAATCAAATCCAAATGACGTAGCTGTCCTTTGACGTTTACTGCGCCTTGGACTCTCTTCATTGGTTTCATTATCTTTTGGTTCTTCTCGAGGTTGTTTAGACCCCCCACTAGATGACTCAAGTCTAGTTTTATACGGATAGATATGTTCAAAAAATTCAGCATTATCTGATTCCATTACCGTATTGTCATGAATATCCGAATGTTCGGACTTATGAACCAAAAATCGACATGCCTTACTATTTGTGGCATATCCAATGAATACACAATCCATAGTCTTAGGCCCTATTTTCACTCTCTTAGGTATAGGAACCTGAACTTTGGCTAGACACCCCCACACTTTGAAATATTTCAAGTTGGGTTTTCTACCTTTCCATTTCTCATATGGAATAATATGTGTCTTTGTGTGAGGCACTCTATTGAGTATTCGATTTGCTGTAAGGATAGCTTTCCCCCACAAGTTTTGTGGTAAACCTGAACTTATAAGTAAGGCATTCATCATTTCCTTTAAAGTTCGGTTTTTTCGTTCCGCAATTCCATTAGATTGGGGAGAGTAAGGAGCAGTAGTTTGATGGATTATTCCATTTTCCAAACATATTTCTGCAAATGGAGATTCATATTCTCCAGCTCTATCACTTCTGATCATTTTGATCTTTCTATCCAATTGATTTTCAACTTCATTTTTATATTTCCTAAATACGTCTATTGCTTCATCCTTACCATTTAGCAAATAGACATAACAATATCTAGTGCAATCGTCAATAAAAGTTATGAAATACTTTTTTCCACCACGTGTTGGTGTTGCCTTCATGTCACTAATATCAGTGTGAATCAGTTCTAAGGGATATGAATTCCTTTCAACAGATTTATAAGGATGCTTAGCATACTTAGATTCAACGCAAACTTGACATTTTGATTTATTGCACTCAAATTTAGGCAAAACATTTAAGTTAATCAATTTTCGCAAGGTTTTGTTATTAATGTGTCCCAAACGTTCATGCCATAAACATTTAGACTCAAGCAAGTAAGAAGAAGCAGAATTTTTATTCATATCAACTGCAATTACATTGAGTTTAAAGAGGCCCTCAGTGAGGTAACCTTTTCCTACATACATTTCATTCTTACTGACTACAACTTTATCAGAAACAAATACACATTTGAATCCGTTCTTAGTCAGAACTGGTATAGAAACTAAGTTCTTTCGCAATTCCGGAACATACGAGACCCTGTTCAAAGTCACCACCTTGCCCGATGTCATCTTTAAAAGGATTTTGCCAGTTCCTTCCACCTTTGCAACAGTGGAGTTTGCCATAAACAACTTCTCGTCTGTAGGTGCTGGAGTATATGATGAAAATAATTCTTTGTTAGTACACATATGGCATGAGGCACCAGAATCTATCCACCACTCTCTTGGATTTTTAACCAAATTGCATTCTGAAAGCATTGCACAAAGATCGTCCATCTCTCTTTTGGATTCAGCCAAATTTGCTTGATCCTTCTTCTTGTCCTTCTTGGGACCTCGACATTTAGTAGCCTTATGACCACGTTTGCCACAATTGAAGCAACTTCCATTGAACTTCTTCTTATGAGGATTGTTCTTTGGACCAGATGCTTTCTTTCTTTTCTTTGATTTTGTGGGATCTTTTTCAACAATATTTACTCCAAATGTTGCTGAATTACCACGTGACCTCTTTTCTGCGGCCTTGTTATCCTCTTCAATTCTTAGCCTTACCATGAGATCTTCAACAGTCATCTCCTTGCATTTATGTTTCAAGTAGTTTTTGAAGTCCTTCCACAATGGCGGTAACTTCTCAATAATGGTAGCCACTTGGAAAGCATTATTCACAACTAATCCTACATTAAAAATTATGTGAGTATTAAGAATAAACTTAATATTTCCAACATAGGTATTAAATAAATTTATACCTTCAGCAAGGAGATCATGAATTATGACCTGCAGTTCTTGAACTTGGGTGACGACGGTCTTACTGTCTATCATCTTATAGTCCAGAAACTTTGCCACAATGAACTTTTTCATTCCGGCATCCTCTGTTTTATACTTCTTTTCTAAAGCATCCCAGAGTTCTTTTGAGGTTTTGACATTACTGTACACATTGTACAGATCATCCTGCAGGCCACTCAAAATATAATTTTTACACAAAAAATCAAAATGTGTCCATGCTTCTGTTACCAAGAATTGTTCTTCAGACGGAGTTTCATCCGACATAACAGGAACGTTCTCATTAATGAACCTCTGCAGACTCAATGTAGTCAGATAGAAGAACATTTTTTGTTGCAATCTCTTGAAGTCGACTCCAGAAAACTTTGCAGGTTTCTCAGCCGGTGCTAAGGCAGCAGTTGAACGATTGGGTGCAACTGATGTTGTTGTAGCACTTACTGTTCCAACATTTGCTTGACTTGAATTAATCATTTTTTTTAAAATTTTTCTGTCACAAATGGCAGACAATTTTAGTATGTAAAATACTAACAGTAAAGAATAAATCCTTACACAGACTGTTTCTGATGTAACGATAAAGTTTTTATGTTCTTTTAATCGTTAATCGAATGAATTTTAGAAATTCAAACAGAGTAGAAAACCATAAAGATTTTAATCTCCAGAAACCTCAAATACAGAAACTTTTTAAATTTCTTAAGATTGTTATCTCCTGTATTTAAATTAGCAAACCAGAAATAATAAAAGATGAAAAGAAAATCACAAAGAACTATCCGAGTCCACAGAATCCACTGTGTGTCCTTAAGAAATTTAATCCCCTCAAGTACCCAAGGTTGCAGATTAATTCCTCCCAAGATAAAACGGATTAACCATTAAAGAAGTAGCGGTACCTCAAACTTCGATAATTTCAACGAACTCAAAATGACAGCAACGAATCACACACACAGACACTATCGATAGATTTTGTTTTGTAAGAAATGTATGCAAAAGAAGGGAAGAATTCGATAATCAAAAAAATGAGAGAAAACCTCTCTATTTATAGCCAACAAAGGGTAAAGGTCACAACCTTTTAGAAAGAAGACAACCTTTCAGAAAGGTCACAACCTTTCAGAAAGGTCACAACACTTTGGAAAATGCATAACTTTTCAAACGGTCACAACTCTTCGGGAGAGTTCACAACCCTTCATTTCCTGTTCACATCTTTAAAACCCAACAGGAACTATACGACGAAGAAGAAAGAGCTGTGATGGAAAAAACTTTGATGTTAAGATTGGCAGTCTGACGTTGTAGTTGAGCGAAGAACAACGATCAATTGTTGATGAAGAAATTGACCAGCTATAGGGAAGTTGCGACCAGCAGGCGAAGAGTTTTTTTTTTTTGCTTTTTACGTTTTACATTCAGGTTTTAAAAAACAGAGGAGGGTTTTTCCTTTGTGGCAAAAAAAACTAGTGCATAAATTTTGGTGCAAAAAAACAAAAGTTTTTTATTAATACTGTAGTGTTAAATTTTGGCTAAAAGTCACGCCCTAAGTTTTTTTATTAAAATTTGGGACCAGTTAATATGTTATTTAGGGACCGGATTAAGTATCTTCACATAAATCTCATCCCAATACATATATCTTTAGAGACAGGATTAGCAGCTCGTCCCTAAATGTTGGTCTTAAATAAGAGTTTTTCTTGTAGTGAACCTGGGTTATTGAACCATGTGATCTGATACCACTTGTTGGGTTTGAAAGGTGATTAGGGCATCGTGCGGAAGCTTACAATTGTATATCATATGGTTGATAAATCAGACGACAAAAACTTATATTAAAAACATAATATTATTATATGAAAACTAATATAAGAGAAAAATATTTAAACTATTGAGAGCATAAATCTCTCTATAAACTAAACTCTTAAACGTCTACATTGTGGAAGCTATTCTGTTATGCTATGAAAATAGGGATCTTCAATTTATAGATCTCCAAACTTTTCCTCTAAAGAAAGGAAAAACCAAATATGAAAGAAAATTATATTTTTTTTTCAGAAAAATTCAAACATTTACAATAATACATTTATAGTAATACTTTGACTTTTCTTTAAGAAAAAAAAAAACTTCAAATAAAGAAAAAAAATCAGGGCAAAATCTAACATTTGTGATATTGTAGCTAATATTATATTTTGAGAGTTATTAGAATGTCTTGATTAGGCCGAGGCTTGTGATATCAAACTAATTGGAATACTTCAACTAATGAACATAAATTTTTAGATGTCTAATGCACTATAATCGCAAGTTGATATCATGATTGTAATTCTACTACTACAATTGGAAGTAGTAGAATTACTGTAAGTAGCTGCATACATTACTATAATATACTGCAATAAAAATTATTTGATCAAAGCAATTTCTAGTTTGTCTGCTATTAGTGCATCTATGGTAAAACCATGAGGAACTAGCTTGAAATCGATATTTCAAAAAAAAAAAAAAAAAAAATCCTCTAACATCTTCCTTTACAAACAGGTTTATATTAATGTGTTTTAGATTTGATAATGTGTTTGTATTTTTCTTAAAACTCTTCACGACTAGGCTACTTCCCTCACTTGGATCAAGGTTGTTCAAAACATTGTATAATATGTTCAAATAAAATAGTATTTTATTTATATGCTTCGTATATTTTAAAAAATTAATGAAAGATAAACTTTGTAGTTAATTAATTAACAAAATCATCGCTTATCCTATTTAGTTACATATTAATAGTAATTAAAAGATTATGTTAATTAGCTACAAATTATTTAGAGAGAGATTAGCTATGCAATCATTTATAGCTAATTTCAATATTTTTAGTGATTATTTAATACAATATATAATATGTAACAAGAATATATGAATAGCAATATTGTGAAAAAAAATAATACCCTATTGCTGTTTGGTTGTAGGGACTAATCCAGGTATAGAAATTAGAATGTATCATCACATTATAAATGTTTGGTTAGCTTGTAGAAGGAATTAATCATTGTATTAAAATCGAACAATATTTTCTTAAACATTGTTGGTTAATAATTTATTTTCCATAAATAATACATGTATAAATACTACATAAGTTTATATAATATCTTACGAAGGATATAATATGAAATAAGAATGCAAATACTCTCAGAATATGGATTAGGCCAACTATATATAATGACTAAATCATCCTCATAAATTTCAAAGCATAGTGCAACCAAAAAGTGAAAAATAATATCTATTTTAATAAATTAATTAGTGTTGAGAGTATTAAAACACGAAGAAAGAAAATGTTAATATAGGTATAATACTAAAATACCCATATTTTTTGAAAATGAATTAAATAATTAATATTAAGAGAAAAATATGAAAAAAAAAAATTAAAATGTCTGGTAACAAATCATCCTCATTGATTATTATCGCTATATTACTATGCGCTGCATTATATATGTAAAATCAGTGGCGGAGCTAAAAAAATTTATGCATTATATATGTACAATTTGGAGTCAAAAAATTTATTAAGGGTGTCCAAAAAAATGGTGTGTAATTGTCAAAATAAAATAAAAAAATACTGTGCTATTTGGGGTTCAAACCTGAAACTCCTTCATTCAAATGAACACCCATTACCACTGCGTCAAAATCCTAGCTTATCTATATATCCTTTGTACAACAACATAATTTTCCAAAAAAAAGTATTGTTAGACACCTTGGTTGGTTATAGCTATGTCCCGTGTACAATCCTGCAATATTCTTTGTACAGTAATCTTTTATAGTGGCTATGAATATTATAATTCCTACATTACTAATTTCTTTTCTCTTCGTTTCAATTTGATTGATCTATTTAAATTTGGTATAAAGTTTAAGAAAATAATAATAATAAATTGAATCTGGTGGTAATAACGAACCTCAAGGAACATCATCACCCCCTTTGTCCCACTTTATAATTTATATGACTTATTTTTCTTATACTTCTAAAAGAATAATATATTTTTATATTAGGTAACAATTAATTTTAAAATATTATTTTACCCTTAATGAAATAATTTATAGTCACATATATATCTATATTTATTTTAGACCACAATTTTTAAAAGACTTCCTTTTTTTAAAAAAACTCCAATGCTGAGTCAAACTAACTTATATAAAATAGAACGGAAAAACTATTATTCATTGTACAAATATGGGAAGCTTTGTATAATGAGAATAACAATCCAAAATAGCTATATGTAACTATATATAAACTTGACTCTCATCTTCTCTCATTTCTATCTTTGTGCCCAGCTCAATTTAACACTTCATGACTTGCTACAATATCCAATTTTAACCATCAATTACTTTCCAAATCAGAAAATAAAAACATTTTTTAAGCAAACGTTAGAGTTTTTATAGTTAAATTTTTTGCTTGCTTCATGACATCAATAAAGTTTAGATGATAAAATAATTTTGTACATGAGTAGAAGTTATAACATGATATTTTACACTGCCAATATAAGTTATAGTTTTCTTTTCAGAAAATACATAATTACTCCATCAAACTTATATCCTTTTTTGAAATAAACACTTAGAAGTTTTTTGGAAATCGTATTACCCCATAAAACCATTTACATCCATAATAAATATATCATTTTAACACTACCTGTGTTCTCAGGACATGCGCGTGTCTCCCACTCCCCAATTTAATTTTTTATTAATTAGTTTTTCAATCCCACTTACATTAAATTACTTTTTATTTTTTACTTTATTCATCTTAGTTTTCCTTTTTATTTACCCCATGGATTGGACCGTAAATCTGACAATTTTGACTCCGTTGCTCGGCCGGAGTTGATAGTTATTTTCACCGACGACGAATTTTTAATTAATTAAACAAAAGAGTAAAGACCATCAAATCGGTTATTGACCTATGTGTGCTTCTCACTATCTTTTTTGGTTAAGAAGAACTATAAAGCTCCATTTTAATGGAGTTTCAATCCCTTCATCAGTATAGTGATTTTGAATATGATCATTTTAGAAATGGTGAGGCTTAGAGTTTATTAAATGATAAAATAGTAATGACTTCATTGGAGATTGATCCGCGACATATATACTACTCAAATTTAGAGTGCCACATGGCATTGTTACATTGGTTTGAAGATATATAAATACCCTTCACGCGCCCACATTTCGTGATAACATAGATACTGTGAAAATGGATCAAAAAGGTGTATTTATTATGGATTTAAATTATTTCGCGGAATAATATGACTCTCACAAACTTAAAGTATCTACTTAAAAAAAAATGTATAAATTCGATGGAGTAAGTATATATTTTCTCTTTTCTTTGTTTGTTCACATGTATAGACGATTCATTCACCAAATAAAATAATTATTTTTTTAGGTGCTTTTACTTTATTTATAAAATACAGATGACACAGGCTGCACGAGAAAGTAGTAAAACACTACTACAATTTACAATCATGAAAAAAACAAAAAGGCCAGAAATAAACGTGCAAAAGAAAACGTTTAGTTAAAATCTCTACAAAAAAAATTATAAAAATCTTTAGACCTGATCGTCACATAAAATGATATTACTTTTAGTTTTATATTAGTTGTCTATATTTTTTATTACTCCCTTTTTAATATATTAATTATGAATAAAAAATAGCTTTACTAATTTACCTTGTTAATTTATTTTCTTTGAAAATTTACAAACTTATTTATACGGTTAAAAAGAATTTATCGTAAGCGTGAAATAAAAAAAAAAAAGTTAATTGATTTTATCTTTTGTACATTGACAAGTAATTAATATGGGACATAATATGAAAAAAGAGTGGAAAGAAGGAGAAAATCGAAGAAAGATTACTAAATATGACTAGCATGTAATTAATACTTCCGTTTTAATTTAAATATGTTAATTTAATTGGTCACAAAATTTTTTTTTAAAAAAATTGATCTTACTGTCTTAAATTACAGAGTTATGTCATTCGTTCAATTCAAGATCTTAAATTTATTGGGTAGGATATTAGAATTAGAAAATTTACAAGACGAAAAAAATCTTTTCTGTGTCACTTAAATCGGAACGGAAGGAGTATACCATTTCGCTACTCCATTTGTTTTCTGTCGTTGAGTGATTTGATTAGCATTTTGAGATCTGTTTTTGGTTAAATGTTAGAATTAGTTCTTCATTTATCTTTCTTTCTCTTTTTTAATATAAAAAAAAAAAGACGTGTTTGATTTTAGATGATGGAAAGGCTTTGCTTTTATAAGCAGAACATTTTTTTTTGTTTTTTCAAATTTGAGATATCATCAATATGTCACATGTGGTCTATTCTACTTGATAAATGATCATTTAACCCAGTTTTATCTGGTATTTACTCCCACAGTGAACTTTTTACGGCACCAAACCAACTAACAAATGAATTTTGACACGAAATGGTTAACTAAAAGAAAAAGAAAAAAAAAAAAGAAGACATGTTTTCTTTTTTTTCGCGGAATGAGTAGAGAGGCTTTTGTACTTGACTTCATTTGTAAGTTGGACTCTTGTATTTATGACTTTGTTAACTGAACATTTAAACTCATTGAAGCACAATATATAAAACCTCTTTCTCATTTGATGAGTGTACGTAGTACACTTGTTTTACAAGTGAAATTTATTGAGTTTAACTCTTCATTTGGCAGCAATGATGAATAAGAGGGTTTAACGGACAAACGAAACCAAGTATCGACGTATCTCAAATCATTCCGGTTTTCTTCTTCCATTTGTAACTTCCTATTTGAAACAATAAAACAGTTATTAATGTCAAATAAGTACTCCTTTATTTTTAACAAGAGATTTTTGAGTTCGAATCTCGAATACAAAGTCATTTTCGTTAGGAAGCTTTTTGCCGTTATTTTAAATTTTCCAGCTTGAATCTAAATGTAATTGGACGTTAACAGGGATAGTGGACACAGAAACGGTTTTCACTTGGCAGAAGGCAGTACTGTGACCGAACTGATAGGGAAGATAAGGACAAGAAAAGGGTTCTTTTAGCAGTAACTACCCTTCCTCTGTGCTCTGGCCCTATATATAAAACATTCACTATGACTCAATTTCATAAAGAAACATCTCTTATTTTCAAATTCTTGTTCATTTTTCTCCTTTGGGTATTCAATTTTTTGAAATTCTTGGAGAGTTTTGTAAGTTTCTTCACTTGGGTTTTCTTCAAAAACCAGTCTTTTTCATCTCTCAATCAAAGAAATTGCTCTGAACTACTACTCTGTACTGCAAGAGTGAAGAAGACATGGGTGTTGTTCATGCTCTGCATTTTGTTTTTGGGATATTTGGTGGGTTTTCACTCTTCTTCAAGATTTTTTCATTTTCTGTAATCACATTCTTAGTTTTATCTTCTCTGTTTTGCAGGAAATGCCACTGCTCTGTTTCTGTTCTTGGCACCAATGTGAGAGCTTTTTTCAACAACTCTTTACATTTCTTAAAAATGGATTCTTTATTTTTTTTGGTTTTCACACTTTAAAGCTTTTGTTTGAGAAAAAATGGGGCTTTTCTCCATGAATCTGTTATTCAACTTTCTAACATTTTGGATTTCTTCTTCTTTTAGAATCACATTCAAGAGGGTTATTCAAAATCGATCCACTGAACAATTTTCTGGCTTGCCTTATGTTATGACGTTACTCAACTGCCTGCTTTCTGCATGGTAGGATTTAAGTACAATGCTGTTTTTCTCTGTCAAGTTCTTGCAGGTTTAACATATGTATTATGCTTTCTGTTACCCTTTTTAGTTCCAATTAATGATACTGTTCTGTTAATTTTGTGGTAAATTATAGTCATGTCAAGAATCTTGCTTACATGATGCTAAAAATTGTTCAACTCCTCATATCTTGGGATTTGGTTATCTGTTTTTAGAGATTGAAATTTTTGGTCTATGTTGCTTGGACTCTCCAGTGTCGGATCCTCCAAAAATGTGCTTACTTTTAAAGGATCTGATACGCACCCATGACATTTTTTGAGAGTTGAAGAAACATTGTTTTTGGTTCATGTTAGCAGTGTACATTATCTCATCTTGATTTTGTAGTAGAAGGATACATGTTTTCTTGAACTGGTTTGTCTTTGTCTATCAAATTGGATAGGTATGGCTTACCATTTGTGTCACCAAACAATCTGTTGGTGTCTACAATCAATGGGACTGGAGCTGTAATTGAGACCATTTATGTGCTGATCTTCATTGTATTTGCACCAAGTAAAGAGAAGAAGAAAATCTCAGCACTTCTTCTATTAGTCCTTACTGTTTTTGCTGCTGTAGCCCTTGTTTCCATGCTCGCTTTACATGGAAGCAAAAGGAAGCTCTTCTGTGGTATCGCTGCCACGATCTTCTCTATCATTATGTATGGATCTCCTCTATCCATCATAGTAAGTTCCTTAACACCATTTCGTACTCTTTCTCGAGCAGTTATTTATTGTATATTGGTAGTTCTCTTGTCTATATACTTCATCATAGTCCCAATTTTGGATGGAGAGTTGGGATGAGTTGTACTATTAGATGTTCAATTTTAACATGAAGGGGTTTATTCCTACTTACGTTGGAAATGTTCGATAGCTTTCAAAAAATTAAGCCATAGTTTAAACTGAAGAACCTTTTTTATGCATACAGAGACTAGTAATCAAGACAAAGAGCGTGGAGTTCATGCCATTTTTCTTGTCGTTGTTCGTGTTCTTATGTGGAGCTTCCTGGTTCGCCTTTGGCCTTCTTGGCAAGGACCCTTTTGTTGCTGTAAGTAGCTATTGTTGATTAACTTTTGAGTATACCAAAATATGGATGTTGCTGCCTACTAAACAAGAATATTCTGTTGCATTGCAGATTCCAAATGGTTTTGGCTTTGGTTTAGGAACAGTGCAACTTATCTTATATGCAATCTACTGTGAGAAGAAGGGATTTACCAAGAAATCAACCTTTGATAAGTCGTTGATGACGGGAAATGTCAAGTCTCACCAAGAGGAGAAGCAATCTAGCAATAATAACAAGTCAAAGCTTGAGCAAGTTTAGGGCATGAGTGCAGTTGGATGGCTCTAATTCTGAATGATGTTGTGAAATGTGTGCATCTTTTTTAGATGCTTGTTATTTGCTATACTGATCTTTGACATCTGTTTTAGTATTGGATTGGTTTATATGTTTGGAAATTCCCTATTATGTTGTTTCTTTCTACTTTTTCATCCTCATTGCTGCTGAAATAAACCATGATCCTTCTTTTAGTTCTTTGTTTTCTTCTAATGAATGTCTTACTATTTGGAGACTCTTGTAAGTTGAAACTAGCATCCCCTCCCCCCTCCCCCGGCCTTGTTCTTTGGAAGATCTATCTCGTATCTGGTAGTAAATGGTTTTACTCTGCAAGAACCTCGAATCATTCTCTTGAAGCTCATCCTCGTAATCATAAATGATCCGCTTGTCCCGAAATGACTTGGACCAATAAAGAGAAGAGGATGGGAGGACTAATTTTGATGGACAAGTGTGTCTATGAATGCTGATTGACATATTAAGATACCAGAGGCCCAGAGTTAATATTAACATACTGGGCTTGAAAAGTTTATAAAGGTCCACTTGGTTTTGGAAAAAAATCGTCAGATTGAATTAATTATAATAACAAGAATATCATTGCTTATTAACATCATTTGGATCACTCAAGCTTCATTTTTTTAAAAAAAAAATAGATTAAGATGTTTTAATATGTATATTTGAATACTAAGATATGCATTAAGGTTAAGTAACAACATAATTGGCAGAAAATATTTCTAAAACCGAAAAACAACACTTTTTGTATCATATTATCCATAAATAACAAATAATTTTTTCGCTCCATAAGTTTATATGTTTATATCGTAATATCACACAACTTATACATATTTTTGGGAGGAAAGTATCCCACAAGTTATATCGTATATCCAGAAGGTAAAATATATTTCCAAATTAAAAATAAAAAGACAACACAGACTTACATGTATACTCTATCCTCACATCCTTATTTTTTTAGTATAGGGGTGGATTCAAAATTTAAAGTTTATAAATTCTTAGTAATTTTATTTTTTTCTTTATTTTAAATATCTATGGAAAATTGAACCCTCATCAGAATCATGAGCATCAAAGCTTAAGTTCGTCCAAAGAATAGTAATTTTGTCTACCGTTCCAGTAATTAACTTCCACACATTTACGATCTTTCTTGTGATCTTCTTAATAACATTTATGGTTAATGTCATGTTTATAACAATTTTTATATGTCTCTATGTAACAGTATAAACAGAGACATAAGAATTTATATTGAATACACTTTAATGTAATTGAAAGAATAAAAAAGCTTTCCTCTATTGTCTCTCTTTCTTTATTGCTTTCAACATTCACTATTTTATTTATGCTCATTTTATAACAAATTCAATATGTTTCTTTTCATAATTTGTTTGTTAAAAGCTCATAAAAGAAGAAGATGATGATAAAGTAGTTGCACCACACGACAACAGAACAGCGAAAGAAGCAAAAATCAAATTGATTTTATTTTAATAATTTAAAAATCAACTAAATCAATTTATTTTTTTATTTTAATTAAATATCGACCCATAAACGCCCATATTTATAGTAATCATTTCTTTCTATTATTTATATTTATTCAAAGTCAAATTTATGCTTTCTTGGTGCAGATTTTATGAATCTTGGCGGTATAGAAGTATAAAATGTTGGATCATCAACCGTGTCTCATTTGTATACAGTGGAGTTAAATTAATGGATAGCTGATGAATGGAATGTCCTATAGTGATAAATTAATGAAAATTCTGAGTTCTATTATTTCGTCTTCTATTATATTTCTTTTTATTAATTAGCACGTATCGTGCACGTATATAAATATCTTATCAATTTTTTAAAAATTATCTAAAATATGAAACTTTTAGTTATATCTATATTCTTAGAACGTTCATGAAAACTTTATTTGCTTTTATAACTCATTGTTCAATCGTGTTTTTAACTTTTTATTGTATTACATTTAATTTGTGAATAAGTACGCACTTATGAGTTTCTTAATTGAAGTTTTAATGTGGTTTCACTGTCTCCTTGTACCCTATTTATATAGTATCATTTACTTAATATGCTTGTTATTTATATCAACGACTAAAACTTTGATGTTGTTGGAATGTATGCGTCCACTTATCAGTCAAGGATCAGGTCCATTGACTCAGCAAGAACAGTAACTAAAAATGTGCAGAAAATAAACAGTTGGAAGTAAGATATGCACAAGTGTTTTACATGAAAACTTCCTTGCTCAAGGGAGTAAAACCACGACCTGTCTCACAGGACTTTCCAAACTGCTTTTACCAATCTTCTCAAAGTAAAAGTAAAAACAAGTTTACAACCACACATAGAGATTAACCTCCTAATCTCTAAACTAAGTAATTCAACCTATTACTTAATAAGCCTAAGCAGATACAACACTGCCCACTATACTAACCCTCACTGATTAATATAGACTTTTCTAAGCGGATACCACACCGCCCACTAAACCACCTAACTCTAGATGATGTAGAATGAAACTAAACAACACACAGGTTGCCCACTAAACCACCACCCTCTGGACGATTTAGACTTTAAGAAACCGAAACAAGATCTGCATCCTTTATAGATTAGGAACAGATTTACAATGTAAACACGGAAGTATAACTCCTAAGACACACTATGACGCTTGCAACTCGATCAGGTCCTTGTTGCGCTTGCCGGAGAATACTTCACCAAGATTGTCTTTGTTTGTATACTTGAGAATTTTCAAGATGCAAAGACTGACAAAACTCAAACTCAACAAAGACACTTCAACAGTCTATCATGTCTCTTTGTTGAGCATGAGTTTTGTTCTTCCTTGAAGATGGACTTCTTTTCAAGATTCTGAATTTTCAGAGAAAATTCAAATTTCGTTTGCCAAATCTTGAGTTTGTGTATTTGGAAAGAGATGATATAAATCAACACAAACCCGTTGAAACAATCCTATTGGCTGAAGGCCTGCTCTTTAGAAAAGCTGTACACCTACCACATCAGAGGTTGCAGCTTTTCTGACAGCCGTCTTATCACCTTTTAACGTAAGCAATCTTGCAGGGACCAGGTCCCTTGCAAACTTCTTTATGAGTTCTTGAAAGGTTTACTGGCTTTCTTCCTCTTTTGAATGAATAAATTAATTTGTTATTTGTCATATTGACTAAGTCAACCATAAAGAGTTATTGACCGTTAGACAAACAACTGCGTCCACTCTGATTGGTGTAGTATGCTGACGCTTCACCAACCTCTGACACGGCAGCTTTACAGCTCTATCCCATTATAGATCTGGACGAGAGAACTCAGCCAGGGACCAGGTCCCTGCATTTGTGAGGATCATCAAAACACCTAGAATATAACATTTCCCCCTTTTTGATGATAACGCGCAAATATTCCTCACAACTGAGTTTGTTCATTCATCTCACTGTGATCAGTCCCAATAACAAAGATCTAGTTCCTTGTTAGATCTTTAAGTTTGTTAAATTATCAAAACTTATCATCAACTCCAAAATAACATTTTCCCCCTTTTTGATGATAACAGAATTATTCACCAATTCTCCCTATCAATTTGAACTCTTCAGGTAACTGGAGTTTCATCATCCCCAAAGTTTGTCAAATCATCAAAACATCAAAATAGCATTTCCCCCCTTTTTGATGATGACAAACTTGTTCAACTTCCTCCCCTTAATGGCATGACCATATCTCTTCAAGTAGCTAGCATTTATTCCCCCTATCGACATGACCATGCCCTCTTCAAGTAGCTAGCATTTATTCCCCTTAATGGCATGATCATGTCCTCTTCAAGTAGCTAGCATTTATTCCCCCTGTTGGCATGATTCATGTCTTCTTCAAATAGCTAACATTATTGATCTCACACCTTAACAGTTTTCCCCCTTTTGACATCATAAAAAAGGGTTAAAGTAGTAAACCAAGTTAATAGAAATGCAGTTCAAGCAAATTCATGGCCACTTGGGCAAACACTGAGCATGAGTAAAAAATGCATAAAGTAATGAGACAAGCCAGTAGAAGCATGACATTTTTCATTCATAAATAAAAGATCAGCCATCAAAGCATTGCAAATATGATTACGAATGAAAATCAGAACAATGCCCACTTAGGTTCGATAGAAAAAGAGGAATGAGGACTGACTTAGAAAGTTAGGAAGAGAGGGGATGACTTAGAGGCAATGGATTGAAGAATAGAATCAGGAGAGCATATCCCTTAGCATGGTATTTTCAGAAGCCTCATTTGAAGCTCACATTCTTTGCTGCCCAGCCTTTATGTTGAACCTTCAAGGATGCAGTTTTTTTTTTTCAACCTGGTCCTTTTGATAGTGCTGTTTCAGAAGCTGGGCCTTTAGACAACCCATTTCAGTATCCCAGTTACCAAGAGCAACTATCATAGCTTCCAACACTAGTCTGAGTTTCTCATAACAGAAAGATTGGTAAAATCAAACTTACTCAAAGCCTCATAGATGAATAGATCAATAACTGAGGAACCAAAAAGAAATTTTCATTTTAATTTTTTTTTTAAATCAGACACCCTCCTATTCAGCATACTTTGAGTTCTCAGAATATCTCTCTTTTTGAACATCATCTTTTCCACTTCTTCATTTTGCTTGGTGGACCTGGCCCCTCTCATACTTAGAAACATCTTCATCAGAAAATTCTCTAGTAAGAACAAAGGGTTTAAACATTTGAAGAGTTTTTGAGAGAGGAGAAAAGAAGGGCTTTGAGAAACTCTGATATTTGGAAGAGAAATTGAAATTTTTGGGGAGATGGAAAGAAATATAGAGTATAAAGGAAATGAAATGGTGTATTATGTGGAAGAGAGTGTCATTTTGGTATTCAAAAAATGGGACAACGATTAGATACCTGAATGATAGACACGTGGCAATTTGCAACGGTTCACATGCATAATTCAATCTACAATGTTAAGAGTGCTAACATTTGAGAACGGACTAGGTCCCTCTCTGTAGTTTGAATGTGATTGCCTAGATCTGTCTTGACCTCCCTTTTCCTTCAGCCCTTTTTCCATGTGTGTATACCTACAAAAGGTATGAAACTAAACTTGCTAAAACATACATAACATAAAAACAAGGATACCTGCTCCCTTTGCATAGTCATAAGAGAGTTGATTGCTTTTGGCTGAACCCATTCAAAAATGTTTCAGCATTGCACAGTTTGATTATCTTGGCCTTTTCTTCTAATAGCTTTAAGTTGCTGCTTGATCCACAAGATTGAGCCCATCAAGCTGCACTTGCTACATTCTCTACCTCAATTGATGAAAGAACAACTGAATCTTGGCTTTTAGTTCCCCATGAGTGAGGGATCAACTTATTCCATCAACTTGATACCCAGCATAATGAACATCAACATGTATTCCAAATCAAAAGGTCTCCTGATGGACAGAATAGGATCGGGTCCCCTATATTTTTCAAATGTCTCAAGAGTTTTTCAACAGCCTTCAAATGTGATTCCTTTGTACAAGAATGGAATCTCTGAACCAGGCTCATCAGCATCCAGCTTCAAGTTAGTGCCCATGAGAGTATGAATTGTCTAGGCATCTATAACATGAAACTTTTTGAGCATCTTATCTGAACTGGTACCAAGTCTCTGTCTTTGATCAGACATCAATTGCCTTGAATGTTATGCCATATTCTTCTCTGTAGCTAAGTTCCTATGAGAGTATATAACTGGTCCTTACTTAGGGCTTCAGTGAAGATGTCAACCACTTCCATTTTGCAAAACTTTATGATGGCATTACCCCTCTTTATCATTGATTTGACTTCAAGTATGTTAAGTCATTTGAGCAGCTCATTGATGTACTTTTCTAAACAACCGAGGGTACCTTTAGAGGTTTACTGAATCTGTAGCTCTAAGAAGAAATCTCTCATCGTGCTCATTTAGAACTCACTACCCATGAATGTGACAAGCTTTTCACACAACAATTCAAAAGGTTGCTCTAGAGATGACATCATCGGTATACACTTGAATGATCAACAATTTCTTTCCTTGTGATTTCAAAAAGAGGTTTTGATAATTTTACCTCTTTTGAAGCTATTGTTGAAGAGGAACTTGGACAACCTATCATCTTGTTGGGGAACCGAGTGTCATACTTTACTTTTTTCAAACTGAGCTTGATCAGTTTCTTCATTCTCACCTTCAAAATTACATTATCAGTTTGAACTGCATCATCTTTGTACAGCACTGCCTACAGGATCGGGTCCCTCGTTAGGTTCATAATCTGCATCAACTTCCTTGAGATTGTTGGATTCATGAAGATGAAGTTCTTCAGTAAGCTTACTATTTAGACCGTCTCTTTGAATCTAAAATAGCCCTTCCATCTTTCTTTCTTTTGCAAATTCTCAATTCTTCTAGACTCATCAAAAATCACATGACCACTTTTTTATACACCCGATAAGCCTTGCTAGAGGAGGAGTATATCATAACTATTCTTTCATTAATATTGAGATCAAACTTCTCAATATCATTCTTTTGGTCACAAAACATATAGTGTTCATCGCTTCAGCCCGAAGGTTATTTGAAAGATAAAAAGCCTGCTTATTCCACCCGAAGGATGGTCTAATCTGCATCTCTTAAACACCATTGTCACAACCTTTGTCATCTACAAATTTCATTTTTAGCAGACCGAGGACAAGGTCTCTTGACACAAGTTTGTGCAGTAAAGAAACATTCACAAGGACACGTCTCTCATGTCATACCTCAACATTCTCACTTTGAGCACTAAGGCAAGTGAGACTGTCACACCAAGCAGTAATCAGATCAGCAATATACATGTTCTTGCATCTCTTTTCTGTCAAGATCATCACCCGAGAGAGCAAATTTGTGACCACACATTTATATAATAAGAACTTTGACTCCATTTTTGTTCATCATAAATTTGTGAAACACTTGAAAGAATGTACTTCAACCATTGAATTAGTACACATCCTTAATAGTGTGTTCCATAGATTTTCCAAACACGCCTTCACAAAAAAAAGTACATTTTCTTGTAATCGCCAAATAAGACACCTCCACCTTGAAGTGCCCTGAGAGAGAGGAAATTTTGTAATTTTCACAGTCAATTGCTTTGAGCATCTACTTATTAATAAACCACACTGAGTGATGTTACCTCCTCTCACTTGCATAGCAAATCACTTGTTAGCCTTGGGAACCCATTTGAGACGGAATTCCCAATAAGCAAATAACGGAGTGATAAGAAAATTATTTGTCCAGTGAGGCAGATTGATTTTCTTCAACTTAGGACCAGGAGCACGACCAGGTCCCTTCTTCTGCCAGTTTCTCAGTTGACCAGGTCCCTTCTTCTACTTGTTCCTCTGTTGACCAGGTTCTTTTTTTTTCTGCTCCTTTGTTTTAGAATAGTTTGAGAGGTTATCTTGGGTCTTTTTCCAAGCTGGATAATCCTTCTTCAAATGACCATCACGATCACAATGAAAGCACAACAAATTGTCAAACACGAACACATACTTGCTATAGAGATTGTAAGAAGGACTTTTGCTTGAATTTCCTAACCTATTCCCATTATTTTGACCCTGACTGGTAAGATTGGCAAGCAATTTTGAAGAAGTGGTCCATTTGAGAGATTTGTTCAGTTCTTCTTTGACACGAACTAAGTCCCTCTCTAACTGATTATTTCTCTCCAAGGCCATAACAAGTTTTGTTTTAGCAATATTCAAACTAGTTTCTAGATCGATTTGCAAGCTTCTAGCCTCTCCCTTTCCTCTGCCACATTTCTCACTCACCATCTTTAAGTTTTCCCCAAGTTCTAGATTTTCAGCTTCTAGAACTATTAATTTGTTCTTCAACAATTGGCATTGGTCAACCAAGACTACCTTTTCTTCATGAAAGATATCTAGGCTATTGTTCATCAGATCCTTTTCAGTTGTTAACTTAATGATAAAGTCAATCAAAACAGCGGCTAGACTTCTCAACTTCTTAACACAGTAAACATGCAAGTTTTGTTTAAGATCAGAAAATGTTACCTCTTTATCAGCTTCTTCATCATCAGATTTTGCCATAAAAGCATACGTGGCATCAAACACATCTTTATCACCTTTGACTGCAAGCATGAATATATCTTTAAGATGTTCTGACTCTTCTGAGTCACTTGAGGAATCACCCCAGACAATAAGAGCCTCCTTCACAACATAGTCAACAGTTTTTACTCTGCTTGACTTGTCATGGACCTGGTCCCTTCTTTTGTTTTCGCCTTTAAAAGTGAGACCATCCTTTCTTCTGTGCATCTCCTGAACTTAAAAATGTTTAAATAGAGCATCGAACAACAGTACTTCAGGATCCCCAGCTTCATAGACAATATCAACTTCATTAGTCCAAGATCTGGGAAGAATATCAAGTATCTTAGTGCTCTGCTTCCACATAGTGACAGGTTCTTCTAGGAACATGAGCTCATTTGTAATGGTGGAGAATCTAATACGCATTTCTTGAATATATTCACTTTCTTCCATCGTGAAGCTTTCAAACTGAATAGTGAAGAGATCTAACTTAGATTTCTTTATTTGCTCAATACCTTCGTACACTATTCTCAAGTGATTTCAGATTTCCTTGGCTAAACAAAATGAAATCAGATCATATTTATGTGTTTTGATTCCACACATTAAGAGCTTCATAGCCATGTGATTTTCTCAACTTCCCTTTTGTCAAAGTCATTGTATTGCCATTGGGTTTTGAGAACGACCCTTGTGACATCCCCATATTTTACTTCTATAGTTGGTGTTCACATTCCTACTTTATTCAAATAGGCAGAAACGTCGTGGTGACTCAAAAAATAATCAATTGAGTCGATTTTAAAAGAATTTTAAAAATAAACAAATTTTAAAGGAGTCACCACCTAATTTTAGAAAAAACTAGGAAACCATTTCAGTGATCTACGAAACCATTGGATTTTAGGTAAGTGATTCAAGTCATTCCGAAAGGAAGGTGTTAGGCATCCTTCGAAATCCATAAATGTGGATCCCGACTGAATTCATTTTTGTTCAAATTGAGGAGATAAAAATAATATATAAGTAAAAACAAACATGTCATATATACAAGTAATAAAACAAAATAATAATATCAAAAACGGTCTAAGGTTTGCCTAATATTGATAATATACACAATAATAAATAAAAATTATAATTCGAACTTCGTTCGAATAGCTTAAATATGAAGCAACTCTGGGTACCTGTAAACACACTTAGTAGAAGTGTTAGTACTAAATAAATATGAACAAAAATAAACAAATTAAATAATAACTAAAAATAAAAATCCGTCTTAGTAACATGAAAGACCTTGAAAATCGATGATAATTTCTTCATCGGCCAATTTTAACATACAAAAATATGAACTTAAAACTAAATTTCCGTCTTTTAACATTGGAGAGGTCTCTAAAACCGACGGAGAGATTTTCTCATTGATCAATTTTAACTTATCATTTTTTCAAAATTAATAAATAAGCAATGTCAAACTAACACCCAACAATCCAAATCAAAATACCAACTCAATAAAATATGATTTTTGAAAATAAGACATCACAATAACTGTTTAAGCAATAACAGCAATAGTGCTATGATAAACAAGGCAAGAAAGCTCAAAATTGAAAGCAAAAAGCAGTGATAACTACATCGGCTACAACACTTGACAATAAATAAATTAAAATACCATAAAGCCAAACAAATGAACGTCTTCATTGAAAAAAAATAAAAAAAAAATTAAATGGATTAGAAACAAAATTAAAGTCAACCAAATAATTTAAACAAAGACAAAAGAATGGAATGAATGAGGTATAGCTTTGGGAGAATAAACAAATGAGAGATCTATCAAAATATATATATATATATACTCAAAACTCAGCATAGAGAAAACAAAATAGTAAAATAACCAAAGAGGAATAAGAGAAGTAATAGTACTACCATTGTTGGGGAGCACCGGAGTGGAGCTGTTTTGTTTCGAGATCTGGTTGCGCCGGAAAAGATGGTGAACGGAGCGGATGTTCACTGGTTTGTGGTGCAAGTGGAGTTCACTGGTGACCGGGATTCCGCCGGATCTTGGTGGTTCGAGGCTCGCTGGTCGGAGCTTTGCCGAAAACACCTACAAAAATGAACAAAATCGTCAAGGGCAAGGGGAAGGGGACTGATTGTTGTTTGGTTCTCCAGTGGATCTGGTTCACGATGGTTTCGCCGGATTGTTTCGGCTTAGAGACGGCTGAAAACGGAGAAGGAAAGGGGTTGGATTGTTTGTGAGCTCGGAGTTCACCATTAATGGTGGAACTCGAGAAAGGAGAAAGGTTGTGGGTAATGTGGTGGTTGATTTCTGGTGTGGTCTTGCTGCTGTTGGACACAATAGTTTCTCCGGCGTTGTGAACTCGCCGGAGAAGATGGGGATGCTACTGGGTTTTCTTGGACAGTGAAGATGATCAGGGAAAGGGGGAGCAACGGCGGTCTTTGTTTGCTGGAGAAAATGGGAGAAAACAAATGAGGTTTTGGTGGTGAACTCGCCGGATTCCGGCGAAACTCCAGCAACTTGACGGAAAAATAGTGAACAATAACAGGTCGTTTGATTTGAATACAAGTTATATTGGGATAAGTTATGCTGGATTAGTTATACTGAAATTAATTATTCTGGCATTATTTCTTATTAATTATTTGGTTTGTTGTAGTAAAAATAATAACCATTATATACTTTCGAAAAATAAGTGGTTTGATTATAAAAATATCCTCTTATTTAACTTTTGTATTTTTTTTTTTGGTAGAGTTTTAGTTAAAATCAAATTTAACTATTCAATCCATCAAACATAGAAAATCCACCAGTTATCCATCTTAAAATTAAATCCAACCTATTTTTCTCATAGAAGTAGAAAGACATCCCGAAAAATGAATAAAAATTACACTGGGACAATCAAAGGAATTCACATCAGAATTTGTTAGGAAGCAGAAAGGATCTTAGAGCCATTTCAAAAACTTTCCTCTTCTTCATCATGCCAGCACTAGGAGCATCACTGCCAAATGCACGTACAGAAATATATTAAGACAATCAATTGTGGCACATACTATAAATGACACAAATCAAAAAAATGTAATCTTTATAAGTTTATACATACATAAATGTGTTAAAAGTAATATTTTCTGCACACATTATGGAAGGCAATGGTTCATATTAAGTGGCAATTTCATTAGTTTGACTTCCAGACAGTAGAAGTAATTATAATAGGAATTTGTGTTAACTCATAATCAAATGACATTATATGAAAGCTTAAATTCCATACTCATTTTCAGCTTTGAAAAACAAATGAGACACAAAACCAGAGTTTCCATATCCAAATTCTTAAACCAGGAAGCATCGGAAGAAAGCAAACACTAGAATTATGTTTTTTCGTTTTTCTTGGCAACTGCAACAGTATTTTTGGGAACCAACTTTTGTTTCTTATTGGTCTTGGCTACACAAATATGTTGCAAACATGCAACCTGTAATACCAGTCTTCACATTCATATTCGCAGTATTATTTGTAATTATTTTTGGTTATCCAAAATCAGATAAGCAAAATCTGCCTTATAATGATTCAAAAGCTCGTCGAATCGAACCTAAAATAGAATAACATAAATAAATGATAACTCTTAACGGGTTAACGGTTAAATCAATAAAGAAAATAAGTAAATCTTCTAACCTAAGAAGATTTGCACAATAAGGAAATGACTACTTTAGCTAAGTTATGAGCAACATCATTAAGATATCCACAACAACAATCATGACAACACTTATTTAGCCAAAGTGTGTCAATAATGTCAATTCTCTATATAAGCGCTGAGCCACTGGACTATAGCAGTGTTTGAAAACATGAAGTTGTGACATTTTCCAGTATTAAACAGAGGCACCAGCAGGATACAACAAACCAACCAACACTACAACTAAAACAACAGCTAAAACAAGAGTAACATTTCAGTAAATATTCACCAAAACACCTGTTAAAACTGAAACAAAAGCTCTGCATCAAAGCAACAGAAAAAACAAGAACAAAAATTGGTCTGCCATAGTAGAAAAAATGAGACCAAAACTGTAGGGAAGCAACATAAGCAACTGCACAAAAATTGATAACTAGTAACATACTTACAAAAAACTTAACTTTTACATGAGAGTTAAGCTATTTAATAGATTTTACATATACAAAAGATTCTAGCATCCTCATGACCTACATTAGTCATACACAAAAGAGTGTGAACATAACTAGAGGATCAAAAAATGGCACTCCAATCAAAGTTTTGATTTGAAATTGTTAGTTGAGCAAAAACTATCACACTAGTGCCACCATTTATATACACAAGCTTATCATACTTCAAAGTTTATCATTGACGACCATGAACATCATTGTTTGGCGCTCAAGCTCACCCATACGTAAAGAGATTTCCATATTTTTGACATCTTCACAGATAACCTTTTTAGCTTTGATACATTGCTCTATGGTGTACAAATCAAATGTAGGAGATTCAATGATAGAATAAATTTGACCACGCATATCAGAGTGGTCACGATTTCCAATCTTGTCGATCAAGGAACCAATTCTTTTATCTTGGCTTTCAGTAAAGTTTTTCATAACTTCCGCCATACTCTTGAGAAATGTTTCATTAACATCTTCCACAACCCTCTTTCTTTTCTTGCCTTTTTCTTTTTTATTGACACTAGAAGAAGATGTTTTAGCATATTTGCCTTGCTTTTCAGATGGTCCAGTATGTTCACGAGGAGATCCTCCAGCATATTCATTTTCAGTTGTTTGAGTAAAATTATGTCCTGTATCAGTATTTTCAGCTTCTTCAGTAGGTGCATTAGGTCCATGACTAGATTCATCTTCATATTCATCGTCATCAACATTGATAAGAAATCCTAAACTCATATCAGTAGAAAGTCCTGATGTTCGACTCTTTAAGATATCCTCAACAACATCCAGTGGCCCTTTTACATGTTCTCCAGTTACCTTATCTTTTCCAAAAATTTCCTCCCAATCAGCAAACAGTGGCCATTTTTTAGTATTCATGTTGTTTGCACCAGGTTCATCCTAGACAAACAATAAAAAAAAGATGACAATTTTATATGTATTAATTATAAATTATGAAGACAGAAGAAATATCTATATAAAGTAATAATATTCTAATAGCAAAATATTAATTACCTTTAAAAATTTATCCCATTCTTTTGGATCATCAATAATTATAGTTCCATCACTATATTGAAATCCCAAACCACTCCTACCTTTTAGTAAACTTAAGCTTGCATAACTTCTCTTCCAAGCCACTTTCAGGATGACGTTCATGCAAATAGTGCTCAAACTCCATCAGATATTCTGGCCTAAAAGTTCCATTATCAGCTCTCCAACCATTAACACATAACTCTTTCAAACTATTTATAAGAGTACTTTCTTCTGTAGGAGTCCATGTCCTTCGAGTTGACGGTGTTGATAGTCTTCGTCTTGATCTTTTTGGTGGTTGCATTGAAGATTTCTGAATTTCCATTTGTCTGAATAATTTTGTGAAACAATCATTGTTAGTATTAGTTACCATCATAAAAAGCAAAAGTATCTCCAAATCATTAGTTAGCATCATAAAAAAAAATTCATGCACTTCAATGTACAAAAACAATAAATTAAAAACATACAAACACATCATAAAAAAGAAATAAATTAAACACATTATAAATTAATGTAAGTAATTGTTTCTTATATCATAAAAAGCTAAAAGTTGATGCATCTTACAAGAATATCAAAAACTAAAGGGAATAATAATTCAAATGTAGCATAAAACATATAGCAAGCACAAAATAATGAAAAGGTCAATTGTTTAAGTGAGCATTCCACATTGATTGAGCCAACTCATCCCTCCATGTGGTCCAGTACTCCTGAGATGATTCAACAACATCAATGTTATCTAGTTGATATTCTACTTGTTCTTCCACATTGATCTCTAAGGGATCCACTTCCATCTCTCTACGAATAAAGTTGTGTGTCAAACAACAAGCACTAATAATCCTGTTATGTATCTTAACCGAGTACCAGGAAGGGCTTCTAAGAATTCCCCAACGTCCTTTCAAGAGACCAAATGTCCTTTCAATAACATTGCGAGCTCTAGCATGCTTCATATTGAAATGCTCTTCTCGACATTGGGGTGGTGGATTTTCACTTTGCCAATTCCTTAACCAATATCTATATCCTCGGTAAGGTGAAATAAAATCATTTCCATTTGTATATCCTCCGTCGCACAAATAATAAATACCTATAATATAAATAAGAAATTAGTTGCTTTTATACAACATTATTTTTGTGATATAATTTTAATGTGAACATATGTATAGAATTACCCTCGAAAATTTTCAAACCATTCGTTCGAGTTATAGCATTTCGTAATACACGATCATCAGCCGCTGATCCTTCCCAACCAGGTAATACATAAGTAAAATTAAGATTTTTATCACAAACTCTTAGTACATTAGTTGCTATTTCTCCCTTTCTTGTCCTGTATCTTGGTTTGTCCTTAGATGGAACTCTAATATGAATGTAAGTACCATCCAATGCACCTAGACATCCCTATAAAAAAATTATAACATTATCTCAAACAACAAAAATTTCTTCGTAAAATTATATTTATTTTTCTTTTACATAAATTGATAGATACCCGATTGAAAGTGCATGTACCTTAAACCATCTTCATTGATCGTCAAGCTCATCTTCAAGCACCGATTTGGGGTTAACAAGTAACAGTGGAGCTAGTTTTAGAATAACTTTCAAGCATTCATTGAACGCTTGACTTACACTCCAGCCCGATTTAATATAATCAACCTTATTGGATCTATTCTTCTCATGATGAGCCAAAATATTTAAAAACATTGCTAACTTTTTCACTACTTGACATATATTTGCTATCAGTCAAACCTCCAACTTCCTTAGTTAAGAGAACTAATGTGTGAAAAGAATTTCTATTCATCCTTAACTTATCAATACATGCTGTGTCACTATCTTGTACAATACAATTTAAATGAGATATAATTTTAGGAACTCGACTACTCATAAGGTACCTAATCACATGCCTATTTCTTTTTATAGAAATACCATGAATGACCATGAAAAGAAAAATAAACATAACAAGAAATTGTTGGCACAATATCTCCTCAAGTATGATAAAACATTCAATATCGGACTGTAGTTGATGATTCATAAGAAACCCTATTTTTTCATTAAAAAATGAAAAGAGTTAATACACAAAAAAAAAACAATTAAAAAGAATCAACGAGGGCAACTTTAAAATGAGGACAACTTGAAATTGTTTACAAATATTTCAAGCACATAAAAAGAACAAACTTTTTTCAAAATTTACAAAAAGCCTAAAACATAACATTCTAGATTTTTTTTTTATTTCTTCCATTAAGTAGAAAAGATGAGTGTATTCAAATTATTATGCAACAGATCAGAGAATTATTAATGATGACAAAGAAAGAAAAGAGAAACAAATTCTAAAAAAAATAAAAAATTAACCTTGTTAGAAACTTGAAAGTTGAAGGTTATTGGTAAAGAAGTTCTTCAATCACCTATCTATGGCTTCAATCGAAAATGAAAAGTTGAGTGTACCCAAATCAAAGAGTGGTTCTTACTGCAATAAAGAAGAGAAGAAACTTGGAAGCTAAGACCATAAGCGGCGCTTGTGAAAGCTTATCAATTAAAGGGTTTGAAGGGTAGTTTGGTCATTTAATAAATTTATCCCATCACAAACTGTGATGGGATTACTATACCACCCTTTTGAAGGGATAACTTATCCTGGTACTATTTATTAATCCCAGGATAAGTTATCCCAAAATTCCCAACCAAATACTAAATTAATTGCCACTAAATAATTATCCCAGGACTATTTGTACCTATCCTTCACACCAAGCGACCCCTAAGAGAATAAAAATCTGTAAATTACACCCTTAAAAATTTAATCCACCACCCTTGACATAATGAATAAGCCATTGTTTATATATAAAATAAAAAATTACCTATAGTACAGTACCATTTTTTTAAAATCGTGCGCCAAAATCACTAGCCTTTAAAAATATTTGTGCATGAAATCTTATTCATATTCAAATAAATTTCTAGACTGTACAAAATATCAAAATTGATATTAATAAATATAACAAATAAAATGATTATTAAAAAGTATAATGAATGTAGCTAATGACATGTAAAAAATGCAATTTATCAGAACTAATGATTTAAATGAAATGAATAAATATTTGAACGTAGTCAATTGGTTGTGACAAAAATTAATGTAATTAAAATTAACTGATAAAAAAATATTTCTATATTTTGACAAATAAGGATAGTTATCGATAAACTTATTTAAAATTATAAAAATGTATTTTGAACTATTAAATAAATAAAACTTAAAAGTTACGAATTTTAAAAATGTTAGGCCAAAATTAGGTGTCAACAGTTGGCACATACGGACCTTCACAAATAACATCCCACAGCTCAAAATTTTCAGTCATTATATAGTCAAACATGCACTTTTTCCACCATCAATAGTACTGACCATCAAACGGAGGTGGCTTCGTTGGAGACCGACCTTCTTGCAAGCTTAGAGGAGCAGCCATTCTTCGCAGGATTCTCTCTTTTGGTGTTAACTAGATAGAAAACTCAAGCTCTGATACCAATTGTTACAATGTATGTGTCCACTTATCAGTCAAGGACCAGGTCCCGTGACTTAGTAAGAACAGTAACTAAAAATGTGCAGAAAATAAACGGCTGGAAGTAAGATTTGCACAAGTGTTTTACATGAAAACCTCCTTGCTCAAGGGAGTAAAACTACGACCTGTCTCATAGGACTTTTCAAACTGTTTTTACTAATCTTCTCAAAGCAAAAGTAAAAACAAGTTTACAACCATATATAGAGATTAACCTCCTAATCTCTAAACTAAGTAATACAACCTATTACTTAATGAGCCTAAGCATATACAACACTGCCCACTATACTAACCCTCAATAATTAATATAGACTTTTCTAAACGGATACCATACCGTCCACTAAACCACCTAACTCTAGATGATGTAGAATTTGACTTAGCAACACACAAGTTGCCTACTAAACCATTACCCTCTGAACGATTTAGACTTTTAAAAATTGAAACAAGATCTGAATCCTTTATAGATTAGGAACAGATTTAGAAGGTAAGCACGAAAGTATAACTCCTAAGACACACTATGACGCTTGTAACTCGATCAGGTCCTTGTTGCGGTTGTCGGAGAATACTTCACCAAGATGGTCTTTGCTTGTATACTTGAGAACTTTCAAGATGCAAATGTTAGCTCATATGTTTGGGCTTATGTTACTATATTTGGGCTTTTGTTATTTGGTCTATTTTCTATTAGGTTAGGATTAGTTAATGGAGTCTAATTCCTATTAGGTTAGGTTTAGTTAATGGATGCTTATATATAGTCTTCATATTTTTTTTGTATTTAGACTAATTCTATTATATTGTAATATAACTCTTGCCTCTTGTTATTCAATTAAAGTAGTTCTGTTAACATGGTATCAGAGCCTCTACGATCTTGATAAACAATCAAAGAGCTTTCGCTGCCCACGGGTGGCACCCATATCTGCTGCCCGTCTGGCCAATGATTATGTTTGCAAAAGTTGGGTCACCGTAAATCGATTCATGCTCCTTGATTTGCTAGGGTTCGTTTTTTTGATTTGTTCAATTCGGTTTTTGATTTGTTTGAACTAGGGTTCGTTTTTTTTTATTTCCTTCCGCTAAGTTCTTGATTACTGCTGCTGTTTGTTTAGATTGGTTCAGTGTGTTTAAGTTCCTGAATTGGGGAAAAAAGACGAGGCAGTTGAAGAACTCTAAAAGCGAACGTTACGCTTTTAAGGCCGGTGAAAAGTTGCCGGAATATGTTGATTGGAGACAAAAAGACGTTGTTGCCCCTGTTAAAGACCAAGGCCAATGCGGGAGTTGCGGGGCATTCTTGACGGTTGGTGCTGTTGAAGGAATAAATCAAATTGTAACTGGTGAATTAATTTCCCTCTCTGAGCAAGAGCTTGTTAACTGTGACAAGAGTTATAACCAGGGTTGTAATGGCAGTCTCATGAATTCATTAAAAACAACGGTGGCATTGACACTGAGGATGACTATCCTTACCATACTATTACTGGATTGTGAGGAATTCATGGGGTCCTAACTGGGGAGAAAGTGGATACATTAGGCTCGAGTGCAATTTAGCTAAACAAAGACGCTTCAGCACTATATCAGGTCCCTTTGTTGAGCATGAGTATTGTTCTTCCTTGAATATGGCCTTTTTTCAAGATTTTGAATTTTCAGAGAAAATTTAAGTTTTGTTTGCCAAATCTTGAGTTTGTGTATTTCGGAAAGAGATAATATAAATCAACACAAACCCGTTGAAACAATCCTATTGGATGAAGGCCTGCTATTTAGAAAAGTTGTACACCTACCACATCAGAGGTGACAGTTTTTCTGACAGCCGTCTTGTCACCTTTTCACGTAAGCAATTTTGGAGGGACCTGGTCCCTTGCAAACTTCTTTATGAGTTCTTGAAAGGCTTGCTGGCTCTCTTCCTCTTTTGAATGAATTAATTAATTTGTTGTTTGTCATGTTGACTAAGTCAACCATAAAGAGTTATTGATCGTTAGACAAACAACTGCGTCCACTTTGATTGGTGTAGTATGCTGACGCTTCACCAACCTCTGACACGACAGCTTTACAGTTGTATCCCATTATAGATCTGGACGAGAGAACTCAGCTAAGGACTAGGTCCCTGCATTTGTGAGGATCATCAAAACACCTAAAATATAACATATGTGTATCTAATTACAAAAAGAATCACAAAACATACCATCATCTTTTACAAACCTCATCATCATCTTATCACTAAGCACGTATATAAATATTTTATTCATTATAACAAAAATAATTACCTTAAAATATTAAGCTTTTAGTTATATCTATACTCTTAGAATGTTTCTGACAAATATGTTTTACTTCTATAACTTATTGTTTAATCATGTTTTAACTTTTATTGTATTACATTTAATTTGTAAATAAGTACACACTTCATGTGTTTTTCTTAATTAAAGTTTTAATGTGGCTTTCACTTTCCCCTTAAGCCTATTTATATAGTATCGTGTAATTAAAATATTTGTTATTTACATTAACAACTATATCTTTGGAGTGTATCTAGCTACAAAAAGAATCACCAGACATACCATCATCTTCTACAAACCACAATCCTTTATCATCTTATCACTAAGCACATATCTTACACGTATATAAATATCTTATTCATTATAACGAAAATAATTATCTAAAAGTATTAAACTTTTAGTTATATCTGTACTCTTAGACTAACGAACATGTTTTACTTCTATAACTTAATGTTTAATCATCTTTTAGTCTTTAATTGTATTATATTCGACTTGTAAATAAGCACACACTTGTGAGTTGTGATTTTCACTTTTCTCTTGAAGCATGTTATACAATATCCTTTACTTAAAATATTTTCTATTTACAATGAAAAATTCTTATTTTTAATGGTCAGCCTTAAATCAGGCTTCTGCGATGGATATGCCAACAACTACATTGCTTTAGTGCGTATCTAGCTAAAACACACACAAAAAAATAATAAAAAAAAAAAAAAAATACTTTAGACATCCATCATCTTCTACAAACCTCAATTTCCCAAATTAGGATTACATAATGGTTAAGCAAGGCAATTTGAAAATAATTATTTTATATATAATTATTGTTGAAAATCTTGCGGAAAATACTTCATTATGAACATTTGTATGGAATTCATCAAAGCTTAAGGCGTGTCAAACACTGTCCATATAGATATATCCCCAGGATTCAACAAGCTCTTTTAGTAGAAATTAAGAGTCAGAAACTAACAAAAATAAAACAGCAAAAGAAAATAAAATGAATGTAATGACTCCTATCTTTCAACGACATTATCAAAATGAATGAAAGCAATGAGTCCAAATGTTAGTTACTAATCCAAAGAATAACGTTTAGAAATGGAAAAGAAAGATGGTCAACAAGGCTACTTAAGAAACAATAAAGGGTCTATTATAAAGAATATTAAAGGTGCATGATTAATATAATGCTCTAGCTAATAAAGAATAAATAATATTTACAACTTATTTTGAGATATTAAATAATAATTTTCCAACAATTATTTGGTGACAATATTTTGAGAAGGTTTCTATGAGCTTGAATTCTTAGACTTTTTACTTTTCCCACCAAAAGATGTTAATTCTTATGAATGTCTAATTTGATTTTCAATCCATTAGAATTACTTTTTTAAGCTCTCAACTAACTTAATTATTGTTTTCACTTTATTTTAGTCTTTCACTATATTATCATGGCACAAACTTTGTACGTGTATTCGTGTTTTAGTTGTTTACACTTTCTTAGGCATTTGATTGGATATATAATAAGATAAAAATAAGTATGCAGAAAGTTATCTTATCATTCATTCATTCAACTCTTAAGAGGACAATTATTATATTCTAATCTTCATGACCTTTAATTTTAGCTTCTTTCTTTGTATTACTCTTGAACAAAATGTTGTGACTTGAAGAAACAAAAAAAATAGATCATTTAATTTGGTCTACCAATTATTTGACAAATTAAATACTCCTATATGATCCTTTCTAATTAGATTTCTAATCCATATAATTGCTATTTGGCTATTCAAATTAAATAACCATTTTTTCACTTTGAAATTTGGCCTTTGACGGTAATATTATCAGTCGCACATGTTTTACATGTGTATCTATATGGTTAATATAACAAAAAATTGGATAAAAAAATACTAAACTATTAGCAATATCCACATTCTTAGGACATGTAATTTACAACCATAAACAAGATAAGAGTACAACTATAATTAGAAATTTAAGAATTAAAAGAGTACAGCTATAATTAGAAAAATACTTTTAGTGACAATCACAAACAAAACAATTATCAAGGAAATCATAGTTAATCAAGCTACTTTATATTAAAGCAACAAAATATAGATTCCAAAGATAATAATCCTTGCACATTACTAAAACAAAATCATACAATAAAAGAGGGTGCATCATAACATAAAACTGAAATAAAACCACAAAGTCTCATAAAGTACTACTTGTTCAAAACAACACAAAATTAAAATACAACGATCCAAACCACAACTTTTATTTTAAGGAGTCAAATAACTTTCATTTTTTGACATTATTATTGTCACCAGAGAAATTTCCATTTTTGACCTTGTCACCAGTTGCAGGGACCTTCTTCTCCTTGGGTACTATGGGAACTAGCGCTCTTGGATCCACACCATTCACAGGTATAAGACCCTACAACAACAAAATAAATACTAATAAATCAATAAAATTGAATGATATAAAGCATACATGCATTTATGAGTTGTTAAAATTGTACTTCTGTCCAACAATACTTGTCCAACATTGACTTTGCATACTTCGTAAAAAACTATAAATAGAAGGATAATTTACTATATCACCCTTTGAATATAATAAATACAATGTTTTGAAAAATGTAATAGAGAAATGACAATAATTAATGATAAGGGTAAATTAGGAACTAAGTGTAAAATTATACATTGATTTCATAAAGTGAACAAGTATTGTTGGACATCTCAAAATAGTATAGTGGACAATTATTGTTTGACGACGAAAGGAGCACATTGATTTCATAAAGTGAACAAATATTGTTGGACATCCCAAAAATAGTATAGTGGACAACTATTCTTGGACGGATGGAGTATTTATTAGTGTATAAAAGTTAAATTTTTATCGTCTCCGTTTCTATTTATATGTCGTCCTTACTAAAAATAGATGGCCACTAGTATTTATTATTTCACAAGCTTAATTTTTGAAAAAACAAAGATTTGCAGCTAGTACACAGTAGATTTGAATGAATAGATAAATGTAGAAGAAGCATTCGAAAAAATTGATTATAAGAAATTAGGATTAATTCGTATAATCAAAAAAATAGAAATTTACGGTGATATAATGATCGAAAAGTACTCGAAAAAATCGCCGTTTATGTCATTTAAAAAAAAAAATTGTTTATAAGCCAGATCATAAAATACCCGATAAAAAGTCCAAAAAGTACTCAAAATTTTATTTTTGTTTAGTTGTATTTTATAAATATAGAACAAGCCCTAGTTTATAATATGTCACAACATTTCCACATTTTGATCAACTTCTTTGCAAAACCCTAATTTATTATATTTTGATTTCTTATTTGTGTATGATACTTACTTTAGGATTTTGTCAAATTTAAATTTAAATTTCCACATGTGCTCTTTAGTAGGGTTTTTTATAATGCTCTTTAGTAGGATTTTTTTCGTTCACCAGAACTCGGATAAAAAAACCTAGGGTTTCCACTACCCACATGCTTATTAGCTTCATCCACCTGATTATTAAAGAATATATATTTCATAATGATTAAGTTAAAAGTTAAAATAACCACACAAATAAACTGCTTGATAATCTAATCAAGTTTTTGAGGGACTAAAAGTGTTTTTTAAATAATATTTATTTTTACAAAGTAAAGTGTGTGTGTGGCTTAATTTTTGGTAGAAACCCTTTTTCAAAAGCTTAAAAAACTAGATTTTTTTAAAAGGTCTTTTTGAGAAAAATACACTTAGAACCACTTTGAACTCAAAAATATGTTTAAAATTTAATATTGGTCAAACACACCGTGTTTCTCATCCAAAATAAAAATAAAAATTATACTTTAAAAAAAAACATATATTTAAGCCACAAATTTGGCCAAACAGACTATTATCTTGAAATTAAGTTTTAATATATTTTTTTTTTTTTTGAAAAAAAACTTCCCCGGCCCCTTTTGTTCATGTATTTTAAGATCTTTAAATTTACCAATAGAAGAAAAAAAAGATTAATTAATGGGAAATCTTCGGAATTAAATGATATATCTGAACTCTTATAGTTACAACATTTATGGCTTTAGGGATCTTATCATTTTTAATCAGGAAACTAAAAGAATTTCACCCTTACCAACTCAAAGCTGTTTTGTACTGACGGATTTAGAGTATTATATATGAATTTCTAAAAACTCAATAATTTTTTTTGTAGATTTTGTATTAAGATTGAAAAATTTATTAATTAATGAGAATTCAAAAATTAACAAAGTTAGCTTTTGATCCAGCATTAGAAATGAAATTTTGCTTAAACTTTATTACCATTCTCAAATGAGGGTTTGATTCCCCTTCTACACTTAAAATTGAGGTTGTTAAAAAAAAAAAAAAAAATTGAAATCCCTCAAAAACACAAACTTTAAATCAAAATCCGTTTCTCACTTTTGTAGCCATCACTTAAAATAAAAAATTATGAAACACATGAATTTTAAAACCTAGATCTGCCCCTCACTTTTATAGCCGTCATTAAAAAGGGAAGATTTTTGAAATAAAAATTAAAATCACTGAAAACACAAATTTTAAAATCTAGATCTGTCCCTCACTTTTATACCCGTCACTAAAAAAATGAACATTCTTAAACTAAAAAATTAAAATCACTAAAACCACATAAACTTTAAAATCAAGATTCATCCCTCACTTTATAGCCATCACTAAAAATAAACATCAAATCATTTTTTCATTAATTTTAGACTTTGTTTATCTGTTATACACAAACAAAAAACACATAGACTAACACGCACCAAATGTTAGAAAGCACATATATATACACTCATATGTTACCTTCAAAAAAATTCTTGTAGCTTCCTCATGAGTATGAGTTTTGATGATATGCATAGCCGTTTCCTAAAAACAACCATACAACAATAAATCAAAACACATCTAAGAACGCGCTCGCGCTTCTCACACACATATATATGTGTGTATATATCAAAACATACCCTAAATTCATTGAGTTGTTGTTCATTCAAAGTCTTAGGCTCCTCAATGTAGTAAGGTGGTGGTGATGATGGTGGTGTTGAGTCAGGTGACGATAGTGGTGATAGTGGCGGAGAGTAATCCATAAAGATAGACAAATTGATTATTTGAGAAGGAAAAAATGTGATGAAGAGATGAAGAAAGAGTTGATTTTTATGGAGGAGGCGAAGAGAAAGGACAACTAAGAGGGACGTGGCATACGTTACAAAGGTGAATATACTTGGCACCATGCATGCATTGCATTTTTTTTCTTCATTTTATTATCAAACTAAAAAGAGTCCAAAAAATTCCATACGTTTCTTATTTGCTAGCTAGCAAAGCAAGCTAAGTACTTCTTCTTCACTTCTATCTCACAATAATCACACACACTCCCAACGACTTTTGGTTTTTGTTTGTTTTGTTTTTAGTTTTTTCTCTCTCTATCTCTCTCTCCCCTAGTGTGAATAGCTTGTTTTATTTGGGAAACATGGAAATGGAAAACTAGAGGGTTCTAAAACTTGGATTTATCTTATGAGTTTAAATTGAGTGAGTTAATTAATTATATGGTGAAGAGTTTTACTTCGATTGGAAAAGGGGTTGGTGATTTCTATATATGGGTTTGGAAATTTATTCTCTCTTAATTAAGCTATTTTTGGGATTGATAGTTATGTCTGAGATATATTTTTGTCGGATGAAATTGGGATTGGTGATCTCCTTAATTATAATGTTTTGGGTAATCATTTCTTCTTAAGCTAGTTTTTCGGTTAGGCCCAAGATCTATTTATATCTGATGAACAAGAGATTGGTGATCTCCTAACTCTTTATATAGTATTGGGGAAGTCTTCCCTCTTAAATTAGTTTTTGGGTTGAGTTAGGCATGATATATATTTTCTTTAGAGTCGAATTTAGAATTTCTGAAACACGGATGTATCACTAAAAAAGAAAGAAAATGCATTAAGTGAGAATTTCCAAGTGTACTCTAGGTAATAACTCAATATCCAACCAAATGCACCATTTAGCCTTCTTGTAGTATGGATGCCAGAAGATAATATTATCCCAATTTTAGAAAATATATACATAAAATATCTAATTTTACGAAGAGACCATGAATTTATGTGTCCCATTTTTAACCTATAGATTCTCCCATAATTTCATTAAATATTACCAGAGATGAGTCATCTCGATTCTCGGATTTATCTTACGAGTTTAATTTGAGTTTATGCACTATATATTGATAAAAGAAATAGTCATATATAATACATAAATAGACTATTTAACTTGGTCTTAACTTACATTTATGCTTTTTGATTTTGGGTGTGCACAAGTAGACACTTATACTTGTATAAAGTTGAACAAATAAATACAAGTGTCCTACGTGAGATCCTACTGAACGATTTGTGTCTTACGTGTGTATTATGTCACGTTGGACTTATGTGTCTACTTCTTTAACAACTTTATACGAGTTTAAGTGTTTACTTGTGCACAATCAAAGTAAGAGAGCATAAATATGAAATGAGGTCAACTTAAAAGGTACATATATGTATTATATATGCCAAAGAAATATTTACACCTTCAAAATAAGAATTAATTGAAAACAATAGCTAAAGAAAGCTAAAACCTCCGATTAAAGAATTCAAATACCCACAAGTAATCTATCAAATAACATCGAGCAGCAATAGCCTTAAGCCGACCTAACTTTCTCAAGAGTATCAACTATCAATCATCTTTAATCTTAAAATAGTCTGAGACTAAACGAGTTATTCTCCATTATTTATAGCTTAAATGAGCTATTACATAAATATTCTTAATGAAATCAGGGGCTTCATAAGAATGAAGATTTGTTTGAAGAAAGCTTATTTGCACACATAGCCCTTTTCATATTCCAAGTATCTTTTAAGTGGAGACTTATACTTTCATCACTTTAATACGTTCTTGAGTCTCAAGCCTTCATTCCAATCTTTCTTCGATTCCCCAATGTAGTGACTTTGATGAGAAGCTCATGAACTTCTTAACTTGTTTTGTCGTGTATGCATCATTCTTTCTTTCTGGAAAATAATTCGTCCTCGAATTCAAACCTTAAGAAATCATAGGAAAGATAAACAAAGACCTCATAGCATGAGTGTTAGCACAAGAGTTGCCAAAGATGCACAAACTTGTCACATAGTCAAACATCAACTATTCTCTTGAAGACTAAAATCGCATATGAATCACAAAGAACTTGGATATCACAAAATAATTAAGGATACCATAATGGATCCAATGACTTCAATCTATCAAGTAGGTAAGGTCACATTGATTCTAGTAGGCATAAAGCGCAAATAATTCTCTATTTCGAGACAATTCCACTTCTGAAGTGGTACCAAGACCAACTCAAACACATACAAAGTGTCATTTGAGTTGAAAGTAAAGAATATGCATGCATCTTAGTCAAGAAAATAATTATGTACCCCTTTCAACATGAGATATACTCATAATACAAGAATGAGCATAATCATACGCAAATAAGTAATAAACAATCAATGAAATTTGGTTTCATTAAGAAACTTTGGATACCGTTAATATGGTTAAGAAGCTTTATTCTTTGTAAAACTATATACGAAACAATTCCTTATTCCAAATCATCTTGAAAAAAGCAATAAGATCTAACGGTTGTTTATTCTTCTGTCAAATGTTAATGATGATGCATCTAAAATCAAGATTTAGGATCACGACAACTCAATACAAATAAATTTTACTTTTCCATGCTTACGGAAGAGAGATATTAGGACTAGACAATGATTTCAGAGTGTACGCGAAAATGATGTACTTGTGCGTTGACAATTTATTTAACCAATCATTATTTATCACGAAACAATCCAATCTATCAAAATTCAATATGTCTTTCTTTTTAAAACATTTATTAATTTAATCATGTGTAATTATTTTCCTTTAAATTCATATCAATCAATTCACAGTAATTGACCAGATTCCAAAAATCATTTATCTGGATCGTATCGAAGGCCTTGTCACCTTTTTTGCCGGCATTGATTATTAACTCACTTTTTTTGGGGGGTGGGGGTGTGAAAACGGAAAACACACAGTTAAAGAGGCAGAGGTGTTCGTCTATCATAATTCAAAAGATCCACAAAACAGTAAAACATGACAGTTTAAACTAAATTGTTTCAAAAAAAACACAAAAGCAAAACATTATATTCAAGGAGAAGTAAGAAAAAAGAAATACTTTAAATTATCCGAGTCTTCAGATAAACATTTGAGACTTGAAATTCGTCTCCATGACAATTTTGAGCAAGTAAAAGCTTGAAATGTATCTAGTCACTACAATGTCATTATCATACACATTGACCATCCTAAGCTTATTCTCTTTTGATTTTTAAGAAACTAGTTGTGTGCCACATTCGCTTTGCATCAAGATCTCCCATCTTTCCAAATTATGATTGGTATAAATATGTGACTATCGATATCAAGCGAAGTAATTGAAATGCGATCTTTAATCCAAGTTTCAATTATTTCATACTGTTTCATCCACCATATATCAATATACTGTAAAGAGTTATTATCAAATAAACATAGATAATTCACCACCTTCACTAGTATCAAGCACATAGATGGGGTTTCTAGACTAGATAGAGTTGATAGGGACTTCACTTCTGTCGCCATAATAAATGAGTAAATGCTGGTACTTTTTTTTATGATTTTCATTATCCATCCAATGAATACTATCATTGACATTAACATTGCTAAGTTTTCCCTATAAAGGGGTCGGAGCTTTACCTATATTCCTTCATTTCTTCTCATTAACTTCAAAGATATAAACCTCCAATTTAGATACTTCTGGATGACATCAAAAAAATTTAGTTACTTATCTCAATACTTTATATTGTTAAGAGGCCTCACTTATAATGCAAGGAAATTTACGTAATCTTGTGTGATACATCTTAACAAACAAAGGGTCAAAGTTAAAAGATTACACTAATATTTGCAAACAATTTTACATCGAAAAAATGAGCTTGATTGATAATTTTGAGAGAATTTCCACCATAATTGCTCTCGAAAAATCCATAATTGTAACTTCATTTATTCTTCTTTGTTTCCAATCACTCACTAATCATAAGTACTATAAACTGTAAATTTAGACAATGCTATAAAATAATTGTAATTTATAGTAATTTCTATATAGTTTTGATTATTCAAATTTTAATTTTAAAATATTAGTTTAATTTAATTTAACTTTAACTTTAAAATTAGTCAAATTATATCTCGAAAAGCAAAACATGACTTTTAAAATGAAAAAGTATTTTAATTACTTTCAATTAAAAATCTTATATTATTAAAATGTTAATGTACAAAAATTAAGCCCTACGAATTTTAGCCTTATGTTTGTAAAACACAATTTATCAATTTTTCTAACCATTGACTAGACTTATGTGACATTAAGATAGTTGAGTTGGCGAAAGTGTATAACTTCACGCGGCGAGTGAGTATCATATTTCAGTTTTAAAAATATTAGTAAAAGAATAAATTATCAAAAAAAATTAAAAAAAGTAATCAAAAAAACCCCATCTTCTTCACCTACTCTACCTCCATTTTCAGTCATCTTCGTCTCATGCCCGACTCCCCTTTTTTTTTTCCTTCTCCACATTCTTGTCATCTTCTTTAAGAGATCTTGGCATTGTCACCTATTTGAGTCCACTAATTCACCGGCGGAGGGAGAGGGCAGCGGCGGTGGTGCTTGTTAGAGACCACTGATTCGCAGTAGAGTAAGAGAGATACGATACTGGTAAGTGGAGAGGTGATCTGGTTGTGCGGCAATGGCTTAGGTTGCTGGTTTTATGGAGGTTGGAGATGGAGGAGAGTAAAATGGTGAGGATGTTTGGTGGAGATGAAGACAGGTGAGGGAAAGAGTATGCGTGATCTCGACGGCAAGAGTGGCAACAGTGACGACAACAGTGGCTTTCTCCGGTAGATTTTGACTATATAAATTAAAATTTATTATTTTACTTTTATTAAATAATTTTGGTTAATAATCTTAAAAAATAGTTAATAAAAATAATTATGACATGTCATTGATTTAGGTGACATGTATTTGACATGTCATGTACTCAAGGGTCAGTGAAATGTACCCAGGGGTTTACAAATCTTCTTTAGGTTGAGTCTAACGATTCTGTTGATAAAAAGTTAAGTAAAAGGGTTTATAATACAAGCACATATAAGTATGAAGATTCATCAGACATTTCACATTTTAATATACTTTCAAACAATGCATAAGTCATCTATGCATAATTAATGCAAGTATAACTAACACAAGCGCTATTAATGTATACATTAGTAATACATTATATTAAACAGAATTTTTACACTCTACCAAATGACCCCCAAAATGAATAGGGAAATTAATAATGATAGCGATAGAAAATTAATTAAGAGAGAACCCATCTTTTTTACTCTTTTGATCGAAGCTCGAGTATCTATTTGAAACAGTTATTTTATTTTTTATAAAATTGAAATAATATTTTTCTACACATTATTTTTTTAAGGTTCCAATTCATTGAGATTATTCTTTGACAATTGAATTAATTATGAGTTCAAATTCTTAGCCTAGTAATTGACAGGTCATGGTTGTATTAATGAGATATACTTGAATTTTAAATTCAAATCCAGACAAATATATGTTTGTCCAACTAATGATGGTATTTTCATCGTTAGTGCTCATTAGAAAAACCACACAAGAATGTCGTGGGATAATCTTTAACCATAAATTTTGAGTTCGATTTTTAATTTTTTAAAATGAAATTTATGATTTAGAGAACAATTAGTATATTTATTTGGCATTAATCCAGGATAAGTCGGAATAGTAGAACTGAAATTCTAAAAAAAAATAGTAGCACTTAAAAACATGATAAAGTGTTTTTAATAATAGTTATCATTTCAAATTTTGGGGAAAATTGTGTGTATTCTCAAGTTCCTTATATAGATAAATTAATAGCATAAAATATGATATCTCTTCTTTTAATTATACACAGCATTCTCAATTGAAACAAACCTGAGATTTTAGAGCTTATTGAGGCTAATTTATTTAATTAAAGAATATGATATTTTTTAAGTAGTTAACTTATATACGTATCTTTTGAGAACACACACAAAAAAAATTCTAAAATTCATATAAAAATCTAATAAATATAGTTTCAGGCATTAAAATACTTAATTGAATTAAATCGTAATTTAAGTGTCTACATAAAATTTGTTTCTGAGGATTTTCAACCTATTGAGCCAAAAAAATTATATTATTTATCAGGATTGGTTGTTGTATGAATTTGGTAGATCTACACATCTACTACATCACCAATAACCAGAACAAAGGGTTTATAAATTCATCTCAAAATAAGTATCACAATAATAAAAATTATTATTTCAAAATAGGTGTTACTTTAAAAATCCAATACAAAAATTAGTATGTTCTTCCAACTATACTATACTCTATCTTTTTCATAGTATTCAATTTCTATAAAATTGCACATTTTATCTTTAAATGGGTTGGTCTTTAATTTTTGTCTGGATTGATCTTTAAACTTTGTCTTTTAGCAAATGAACTTATGTCTAATGATGCGTAAGTTTTTGAAAAACTGAATTTATTTTCGAGCATAACTTCTAAGATATTATGATACGAAAATATAATTATATGTCCCGAACAAAAGTTATTTGTTAATTGTTGCCGGTTTAAACTTTAAAGTAAAAACTAGCACAAGAAAGGGCCAAAGTGCAATTCTGTTTGGGCTGGAAATGCAACAACCCAAGCCTATTGATTAATGAGGTTTGTGTTCAATATGATTGGGCTGGGCTTAAAAGTGGCTGAGAAATTGGACTTAGACATAGGGTGTGTTTGCTATGGAGAAAAATATTTTCCAGAAAATGTTTGTCAATTTTTTAATGTTTAGTTGGTCAATTTTCTAGAAAAATCATTTTTAAAAAAATGAGGAAACTGACTTCCATAACAAAAGTAGGAAAAACGAATCCTTTAAGAGTTAAATGGCATTTCAAGTTTATCGTTTGCTTTCTATCCACCTAATTCTCCCAACCCCCACCTCTTGACCATCTCACCTTCGCCACCCCTACCTCTCCCCCCCTCCTCATCCCATTCCAAGTCGCAACCTCACAGGATCTTGCTAAATAACATATAAATGATTCTGCAGTAATATTTTTGTGCTTATTTACCAAACACTAGAAACTAATTAAGAAATCTATTTGTTTGTCGAGAAAAAACATTTTAGGAAATCATTTTTTATGAAATACATTTCCCCTTTATACCAAACACATAAATCTAATCAAATAAGACACTGAAACAAACAATTAAGAATTGAAGTCTCATTTGCTTCAACCGTCAAATGATCTATACTTCACTTGAATTGCTTAAACTACTCCAAATGATCGATCTTCATTCTCCAATAACATCAATCAATTCAAAATCATGAATAACGAGTTCAAATTAGTGAATGAGCATTGTCCCAAAATATCAGGACGCTTAAAGATCAAATTCAAATTTTGATCCACTAAAACCCCTCTTGTGTCAACTATTTAAAATTCAAAATTCAAAATTGGATGCATAAACTATAACACCCAGGAAAATTTTTGAGCTAAGACTCGAAACATCCTTAGTTGTGAGTAGGATTTTACCGAGGAATTAAAAATTTCTTGAGTGTTAAGGTCATTAGATGTAGCTTCTTGAGTTCCAAGAAGAACTAAAGAGAATTCATTCAAGTCATTCCTTAGTCCTTTAAGTTTTGGGTCAACTTCAAACAATCATAACTCTCAGTACACAATGATTTAGGTATTCCATGAGACGGAATATGAAAGGTCTTTGAATTATCTTTCCAACGCCACCGAGTTTGCTAAGTTTTTAGTTCGGATGAGTGAGATATGCCCTTTTGAAGTCAGGCTGTCTAGTTAAGGAAAGTTATCCGAAAATAGTAAGGGGTATTTTGGTCTTTTCCTTACCCAATCAAATTTAATTCATTTTTAGTAAGGTTTTAGGGGTCTAATCTGATTAGGTTCAATTTTATAATTCTGATAGACACCTAAGGTTTTATTTTAGAGTTCAAGAAGATAAAAGATGAGAAAATAGAAAGGATCGAGGTGTTCGTTGAAATTCGTCATGGGTTTGATCCCTAAGAGGTATTTAAGCTTCCATAGTGTTGGGTTTGTTCACCCACACGCCAATCATGTTATTTTAGTGCAATTTCATTCCCAAAAGTTGAAGGATTTAGGTTCTTGATAGGTGTTTTTGAAGTTCATTTTAAATCTTGTTCTTTTGGGGTTTTGATGATTTCTTGAGATGAAAGTGAGTGTTTTGAGTGTTGTTTTGAGTATATTAGTGTGTACTTAGGTTGGGTAATTGAATCTAAGTAAAATTTGAGAAAATAAATTGATTAAAAGCGATTTAGGATTAGAAAACTAGAGACAAAATTCGTTGGGTTTATTCTTGGGGAAAGCTGGGGCGGTGGGCCCCAACAGTGCGCCCATATGCAGCCTCTGAAGTTTGGGGTTGGCGCCCCTCGCCCAAAACGCGCCAAGGTCGCCTGCCCCCACTCATTTTCCGTTGGTTGTCCCATTTAAGCTATTTTGAAGTGTAGTTTCACCCCTTTTGATTCTAAACTACTTCTAAACACCTAGAAATCGATCATAAAATGAATCATAACCTCAAATTCATAATTCGAATTCAAGGTAAAGTTAAGAGTTAAGTCTTGAAAGTTCTTCCGAACATTTTAAGAAAGTCCCTTTTGAGTCTTTTGAGGAGTCTTCTACAATTTCTTATAACTTGTTTCAAGACTCAAGTAAGTGAGCATGAGAGTGAGGAGAATGTATTCATGAGTCTACTTTATCATCACGAGACCCTTCATATCATGAACCATAACTCTTGAATTCATAATTCACATTCAAGAGAGAGTTAAGAGTAGAGTTCAAGAAAGCCTTTGAATTCAATTGTAAATCCTTTGAGATCCATTATCGATTTGAGTTAAGTTTTAAGGAAGTAAGTATAAAAATGAGAAAAGTCGTATACATGAGTTCCATATTGTCATGTAGACCCTCGAGTCAAGTCGTTCATGTCCATAAATTCCGCATGAACTTCATCATTGAACATCTTTAAGAAGAGTGGTATCTTCAAGTTCTACGTCTTGAGTATTGAGTTCCTAACCCATTTGAGATTATATTCCTAAATCATGGGACTATTACATGTTACCCATGAAGTCCTTGAGTTGAGTTGTTCATGCCCATAATTTCGCATGAACCCTATAAGTCGAGCAGTCTTGAGATGAGAAGTATCTTTGATTCCTTGAGTTGAGTAGTTCATGTTCATAATTCTGCATGAACCTTTTGAGTTGAGCATTCTTGAAAAGAATAGTATCATTGAAGTTCTTGAGTTTCAAGTATTGAGTTCTATCTATGGTTATTGAAAACCTTGCATTGAGTCGTTCACGTCCATAATTCGACATGAACCATATTTTAAGAAGTCTTTTACAAATGTTTTAAACTTGTTTTAAGACTTGAGCATTGAGTTGAGTAAGAGTAAAGGTGAAGTTCATTTTCTTCAAAAGATTATATAAGCACTAAGTATTCCCAAAAAGTAAATGTTTTCACATTTAAACAATAGAGGAAACATTGATTTCCAAGAAAGCCTTCGATCTAGTTTTTGAGTAATTATCTCTAACCACAGAAAGAGTTTTGTTTTTAAACATATGAGCTGAGTATATTTTGGGAGTAGTATTGAACACCGATATAGGGACAAGTTCATAATAACTCAATTTTCCATAAATCATGTAGTCAACGTGGGTAGAAAGGGTCATACTTTTTAGATGATTACTTAATGTTTTTTAACATAGACTAGTGGATCCACTTAGTTGAAAGGTCTTATATCTTGGCAAAGTTTAGAACAGTTCTGGCAGCGTGGCGCGATGTTATATCATCACATAGCTCATAATGATGGTTGTCGGTTAGAGAAACTCCCACAGAGTTATATTATATTTTATTATATACAAATTGAGTTGTTATTGTATTTTTCAATACATTGAGTTGTTATCTTCTATTTTCAAAGTTTTCCATATATTGCATCTTTTGTTGTTGTTTTGTTCCTGAGTATCTTGAGTTGAATTGTGTTTCATTGAGTTGAGTACCTTACTATTGAGTTGTGCCCATTTCACTCAGTTGAGAACCTTATTTTTGAGTTGAGTATCTTACCCTTGAGTACTTCTAAGTTGAGTTGAACCATGTTTCTTTGAGTTGAGTTGAGAAAAGGTAAGTATGTTCTTTTTTTATCAAGTTCAAGCTTATGTTATGCTTTAGAATTCCCCTTACATGCTCGTACATTCCATGTACTGAGCCATTTGGCCTGTATCGTTTCATGATGCATATACAGGTATTCAATATCATCAACAGGAGCTTCATTGATACCACATGGAGTTCGAGTTAGCTATGGTGAGCCTCTTTGCTTTCGGAGGATTTCATTTACTTTCTGTTTTGTCAAGATGTCGTGGGTCTTGTCCCAACCTCCTTCTTTGTCATTTAGAGGTTTCATAGATAGATAGTAGAATTTGATGATTCTATTTCATTTATCTTATTAAGTGTATTAAAGACTTGAGTTGCCTATTGTTGGCTAGTTGAATATTCTATTTATATTCAGAGTAAACCATTTGAGTTAAAGCTTTGTATTTGATTTTCATGAATTATATTCAGTTTTAAGCTTTTGCATGCTTAAGTTAGTCTTTCGCTTGTAGTCAGCCAAGATGAGGGTTCGCTTGGGGACCAACAATGGTTCTTGAGTGCCGGTCACGTCCATGTTATAGGCTCGAGTCGTGACATAATCGCGTTACTCATAAGCTATGATATTTTTTATACTCAAAATACAATTTTGATATCAATTGCTAAGTCAAATCAATGATTTTTCACTTGTATATTTATGTATAAAATTGCAATTGTTGCCTCTTAAATCACATGATCAAATTCAATAAAATTAACACCTAATCAACATATTGATATAATGAATCAATACTTTAAATTTGAGGTAAAAGCCCAACTCAATTTTCTTAAATCACCTGAATGGTTCAAATCATCCCTGATCCCCTCGGGATCTATGCAAATCATCCGACTAAAGTCATAATCGCCATCCAAACCTGATTTCTTGATGGTTTCATTTGTGGACACGGTCACACAACTTCAAGAGATTAATATCGATTTTATATTTAGTTAAAATTTATATTATATGTTGTCTCACAACAACAAAAGTAAGATTTAGTGGTAATTATTTAGAGAAAATAATATAATTGTCGCTAAATAGCGTTTTAAAAGTAATGTGTACCGGCAATTAACCTTAATGCCACTAAAAATAACCCTTAATAACAATTGCTTTTAAAAGCCAATAGAAAGAAATATCCTCTTTTACCCTCAAATACCAAACATTTTCTTAGTCAAATTTATTTCAGTCTCAAATTTTCAAAACATTCGATCTTCTCCATTCCATCTGAAGATTGGGTTGATTTGATGCATCCTTCCATGGCTACGATGGATCTGAGCTGAAGCACGCATCAATTTTTTTTCTTTCTGCTCGAATTGAAGCACAGTAAGCGGTAATCTCTCTTTCTCTTTCTTTTCGCTCGATCTCTCAAAATCTCATTCTAGTTGGTAATCCTTCTTTTCTCAGTGTTTTTTTTATAAATGCTTACATGCATATGCTTTCAACTTATAATTATGTTTTTTTAAATCTTTGGTTTTCTTCTGATTTTCATTAATTAGCGTGGTATAACTTTGAGGAAAACATAGCTGAAAAACTGTTGTTTGAAACTTGAGGATGTTATGGGAGAAGTTTTCCCTTTCAGTATAGCTGTAGGAAAACTGTATAATCTGGCTCAGTTTTCTAGCTTTTGATTAATTATTAAATTGTTGATTCGTGATTGATTTCTTCATGTCTATTGATTCGAAAAGCCGTAACTGTAACTCATTTAGTAGGATTTTGACGTTAAAACTAAATTAACCCAATAAGGTGCTCTGTACAGCTAGAAATGCTGCTTGTTGTAATGAACTAAATTCATCAAATTTACTGTAACACTGGATGACGAGAAAAATTGACCATTTTTTGTACTGGTATCTCATGAAATTAATCTAGGTGCAAAAGTTGACACGGACACCATGGTCATAAAAAAATTAATTGTTTTTTGTTAGTTGACATGAGAGGGGCTAGTTTTGTAAAGGCCTTTGTGTGTGAGTGACTAACTGTTATGGAAATGTTTAGTTGGAAAACAGTAGTTTGTTAGTTACTAAATTTATTTCTAAATTCTGGTGCATATACGTTTCATATATCAATGTGGTCGGAGATTGAACTCTCTCTCTCTCTCTCATTTTAGTTATAAGAGAACATGGTTGTAAGAAGCTGTTGAGAAAAATAAAGATGATTTTTTGGAACTACAAAAATCCGAGATTTTAAGGAAAGTTTCTAGAATAATCTAGTGTAGTATCTTGGATAAGTATCTTGTAGAAATATCTAGATAATCTAGAGTAGAAGATAGTGCTACTAGATTTTTCTTGTAGATGTTCTAGAGAAATTAGATATTTGTAGAGAATCATGAAATAATCTAGATTTTGTTGTATCTAGAATCATCCATAGGTTAGTATAAATATGGGATGATATTGTACATTTGTATACAACCAAAACCCAAGCATTCTAAGAACAACCAAATAAAAGAGTTTCTTCCATAATCAAGTTGTCCCTTCTAGCTTCCTCTTTCTTAGTTGAATCTTTCGATCTTAGTTAACGATCTTGGGCTAGCAGAAGGTTTCTCGATTATACCTTTCTTCTGCTATTCTCTACATGGTATCAGAGCCATAGTCGTGGATTGGCTTGTGGGTGTTATTTCAAGATCGGGTTAGTGGTAGATTCAACTAGTTTGTCTATATGGATTTTAGCGGCCGTGTCAATGGACTGGGGATGGAGTTGTTGAATCAGTCCAATTACAAGGTATGGAAAACATATATGGAATCATACCTTGTGGGAAAGGATTTGTGGGATGTTGTTAATGGGAATGACACAAGTCCTCTTGCTGACGGACCGGAAAATAGCAGCATATACAAGAAGTGGAAGTAGGTTAATGCGAAGGCGGAGTTCATTCTGAAGAGAACAATCTCTTCCGGCTTATTTGATCACATTATAAAGTGTAAATCAGCTCATGAAATATGGAGGACCCTCGATCGCTTGTTCAATAAGAAGAATGAAGCTCGGCTGCAGATGTTGGAGAATGAATTGGCTAACACCACTCAAGGTAATCTTTCTATCTCCAAGTATTTTTTAAAGATTAAGAACTTATGTTCTGAGATATGTTTATTGAATTCGGAGGAGGCTATTTCTAAAGCACGAATGAGAAGAATAGTCATTCGTGGGTTGAAACCTGAATATATTCCATTTGTGACGTCGATTCAAGGATGGACTCAACAACCATCCTTGGAGGAGTTAGAAAATTTGTTGTCGTCACAGGAACTACTGGCCAAGCAGTTGGCTAGTGTATTTGTCAAAGAAGGAGAAGAAAATGCTCTTGTAGCCAACAAGAGGAACTTTAAAGGAAAAACAAGAGATGAATCACACTCTCGATCCTCAGGTGGTTCACGCTCACCTGGAGAGAAGGAAGCGTCTTCTAACTATTATGGTAAGAAGCCTCTCAGATGCTATCGTTGTGGTGAAGTAGGGCACATAAAAAGATATTACCGAGCCAAGGAGAGCAATATGGCTCAAAAAGTTATTGTTGAAGAAGAAGAAGAAGAGTGGGGAAATTGTTTAGTAGCTGAGGCTCGAGCAATAAATGCCTTGACTTCCATCAATATTGAAAGAGACTGGATCGAGGATATAGAATATAATATAATCAATCACGTGGAGAAGCAAGAAACTGATATTGTTGGCATGAAGCAAGAAATTTTTGAGGATGCTCTCATTGGTGATACGGTAGCTGCTATTGAAGAAATCAAAGAAGAAGATCCTGAAAAAGAAATATCTAAAACTACATGTGCTTGTGGCGACCTTTACGAAGAAAGCATTGAGGGAGATATATTAGAAGCGGAAGTATCTTGTCAATCATTTGAAACATCAAGATCAACTAATGACTCCAAGCAAATTCTAAAAGCAGACGGAGAAAGTAGAGATCAAATAGAGAAAGAAGCTGATATTGAAGTCTCAAAGATAAACGATATGATTTTCGAAAGTTCTGAGGCTGCCAACAAATCTATCGAGGAGATGATAAGAGAATATGGCAATGGATCCGATATTGGTGTTGAGACTTCACAGGAAATTGATAGTGTTTCTCTGGATAATCTAATTGTTGAGAAGTTAAGAGAAAGTGGGAGTTTGAGAACTCAACAAGGAGATAATCTACATGGTTCAACTGACAGTGAAAAATCTTTATCATTTGGAGAAGGTAGAGGAGTCCGGAAGAAACTGCTAAGATTTTCACCAAGACGTGGCTCAAAGCTTCGTTTGAGCTCTTCCACGACAAGTGTGGGGTAGTTTCTCAAAAAAAAAAAAAATCACTTTAAGGGGGAGTGTGAAAAATAAAGATGATTTTTTGGAACTACAAAAATTCTAGATTTTAAGGAAAGTTTCTAGAATAATCTAGTGTAGTATCTTGGATAAGTATCTTGTAGAAATATTTAGATAATCTAGAGTAGAAGATAGTGCTACTAGATTTTTCTTGTAGATGTTCTAGAGAAATTAGATATTTGTAGAGAATCATGGAATAGTCTAGATTTTGTTGTATCTAGAATCATCCATAGGTTAGTATAAATATGGGATGATATTGTACATTTGTATACAACCAAAACCCCAAGCATTCTAAGAACAACCAAATAAAAGAGTTTCTTCCATAATCAAGTTGTCCCTTCTAGCTTCCTCTTTCTTAGTTGAATCTTTCGATCTTAGTTAACGATCTTGGGCTAGCAGAAGGTTTCTCGATTATACCTTTCTTCTGCTATTCTCTACAGCTGTAGGTATGAGAGGATTAATGTTAGGACACTGTTGCTACGTTAATAACTTCTTATATGGAGCGAAAAAATTTCCCTATTAAATAAAGGAAATGGTTTCTTATAAAATTGTTTGAACACATAACAAGAGCACTTGGTTGTAAGAAACAGTCCAGAGCATTATGCCACCATATAACAGTTGACTTTGTCATGGAAAGTGTTTTGAGTTCTAATTTGAATAAGGATGGTGTTTGTTCCCCGAATCTTTTCTTCAAATCTGCACTCTTGAATTTCTTCTACAGGTTTGAAGAAAATAGATAAGTAGAAAGAAAATGAGAAATAGAGTTGGTAGCAGATTGGTAACTGAACAACGTCATGATGAAGAAGTACGATCATACGTTCAACAATTAATGAAAGGTCGGAGCTGCTCTCAAGCCCAAACATCTGAGGATAACAATTCTATTGACACTGTTGTTGAGCTGAACAATGAGCCAGGTGCTTTCTTGAAACTTAAATTTATAGATTGTCTGCATAATAAGATCTAATTACATGAGAATGTATCTAGTAGTAGTTGAAACTAGGATTATATTCCATCATTTGATAGTTGCATACATCCCCGGGGAAGACAATTGTTGTGCCGTTTAATAGTCGTAATCAATTAATTGGAAAAGAGGGACAAAAGCTTGCTAGCTTTCTAGGCATCATTGCTAGAACTCCAGGTTTGACACCGTTAAGTGCAAATGATTGTTGAGTATTTGACGACGAAGAAAAGACAAAGTTGGTGGAGTTTGTGAAGGTATAAAATTACTATTCTTAACAAGTATCATTTCTTTTTATACATGATCTTATCTTGTTAACTTTTGTCTATCTTTTCAGAAAAAGTTCTCCGTTCCGATATGTGGAGAAGAGTTTGTGAAGAAGTTGATAGGAAAAAAATGGAGAGACTATAAATGCGACTTGAAGGCTTTGTATGTGAACAAATATAAGACCAAAGATGCCTTGATGAAAAATAGACCAAGTAACATACCAAGGGATCAATGGAACCCTCTTGTCTCGTATTGGCTTTCTGAAAAAGCGAACGTTAGTGAGTGCATTTCTTGATTAGTAGAACCTATATTATAAATCTCCTGTAACTTTGTATTTTCATTTCCAAAATATGTTTTGAACTCAGAAATAGTTATACTACTTTATAATTGTTTTTTTCGTAATACAAATTTACGGTTAGACTGCTGCCATTGCTTCTATTTGTGCTAGAATGTTGCTATTGTGTGCGTCTATTTTCTATTTGTACTTTAAAATAGTTATCTCTAACCTCATAGCATCAGAGAAAACTACCTCGTGGAGTACAAACTGCATAAGTAGCTTCACTGGGATTCCATACTCGGTGAGTAGTTTCTGCCATCTATGAACAGAGACAGTACAAGCACAAAAAAGATGAGAGAGACTCTCATTAGCCATAACACACAGAGGACAACTAGGATCTACAAACATTCCTATTTTAACAATATGTCCCTAGTGTATAGTTTGATTTGTGCAGCCAGTCTCAAGTAGTGCTTTCGACATTACATTCTTTTTACATAGTTCTTTCACTGGTTTTTTCAAAGAACTTAAGTACTATGTTGTACTAGTAAGAACTGATGTTTTGTTTTCTCATTCTAGAAGCGTAGTCAAGCAAATAAAATCAGTAGAGCTAAACAAACAATGGCTCACACAGGAGGATTCAAAAGCATAGCAACCTTAATGAATGAACAGGTACTCACGCATAAATTACTTACTATAAGATGTTATAACTTGTTTTGGTCGTACCTAATTTATTTTCAATCAATTTAACTTCATTAGGCTATAGATGGAATAGAGCCTACGTGTGCAAAAGTCTACATATTAACTCATACAAAGCGTAGAGATGGTAGACCACTTGGATGAGGAGTCTTCAAATGTCGCTGTGAGATTTCTTACTCACTTTTATCTTTCAGTTGTGAAAATTCTAACTTGAAAGTTGATTGGGAAAAAAACTGCTTATAAGGTTAAAATATGAGGAATTGGTGAGCTTCATTCTGTTGAAGCTCCTCAGTTTTATTACATTGATTTTGTACTTTTTACATGGACGTGACTTAAATTACATTATCGTGTCATAAATTGTAATCTTAATTATTCTCAGGACATGATGAAAGAGAAGATGAGTAATGACGAGACACAAGAGGAACAATCTAATGGCAGTGTTGCTAGGAAAGGAGATGTGTATTCTCAAGTATTGGGAAATGAAAAAAGTGGTTATGTCCGTGGTTTAGGACTTGGTCCAACCCTTTCTCTGTTATGGGGCAGTAAATCGTTCTTATGAAATGTTGGTGTTGATAGTTTGTGCAATGAGGCTGCACATAAGTTAGAACAAGAGATAAATGAGTTGAACAAAAAACAGGACGAAGAAATGATTTTGACGAAGAATATTATGATCGTATTTTCTCTTGCTTCAGTTGGTATGACATTATTGTCTGTGAATGATGAAACTTCTTGTAGGTTGTTGTAGAATGTCACTTGTGAAATCATTGATAAGGAACTTATTTTCTTAGAGAGTTTTTCAAAAATTTTGATGAACTAAACATGAAAAAATTAAAAATATATTCCTCTATCCCCGCAGCCTGAGAGTAATTAATCTCTTAGGTGATTGCATTCCCACGATTACGGATAATTAGCAATATAATTGGGCTGATCATTATTTTCAAAATTGAAAGCACCAGAAAGAGTGGCAAATGCTATTGTTGGTGTTAGCATCCACTAGCTTCAACTAATGATTAGCATACAAAAAGTGTTGTATTTCTTCATTTGTAAATTACCATCAGGAAAACTAGTTGGTATCTGCACTTTATTGACATAGACTCCTCGATGATATCACAGTAATTTAGTATTTGAATTTCTTTGACCTTATTTACTTGTTTTTGAAATAGCGCAAACGGTGGATCTTGGCTTCTACTTATGTTAGATTGTTGAGATAAAGCATATAACTTTTGTTCTTCTGTATGAATTGTGGATTAGAGTATGAAACATGATTCTATTATGAGGACCCTGGAAAAAATGAAGTCCAACGCTTGCATTAACTTCTATCTACTGTGTATTTTGTTCGTGTTGTTTACTTTAGTAGATTTTTATTTGATTGTTAGATCGACTTATTATTCTACAGATATCTAAAGATCTTTCGATATTGCACATATGGTCGTGATTTAAGCTGCCATAATTTTACCGGGGAAAAGAAATAAGGACTCAATCTCCTAGTTTTTTCATTGTTGAACACACCATCTCTATCTCTTTTTGATAACTTGGACACATGCTTACTGTTTAGATAATTCATACCTTTTTTTTACCACCAAAATACAAGAAAGTTGATGTATTGATTGATCTTGTTTTCTATGAATGATTTGTTTGAATTTCGTAATCTTTCTATTATTATCTTTTGTTTTACCATAATAATTGTCACTACAATAGGTCTCTGGCAATTATCATATTTTTACAGGTAATAACAAATGCCACAAAATATAAAAAATTTACTAACAATGATAATTGCCGCTAAATATCAATTTTATTGCCGTTAAAAGTAATAAATGCTACTAAAGGCTAATTACTTTTAGTGGCAATAAAATGAATATTTATTGGCAATCTATATATATGTCACTAAAGACTAATTACTTTTAGCAGCAATAGAACGGTCATTTATCGACACTCTATATAAATGCCACTTAAGGCTTTAGCGACACTGGATGCAATGGCATTAACTTAATTGTTGCTAAAAGTTTTTGCGGCAATAAATATTGTCGCTAAGAGCAAAATCTATTGCCGTCTCTTTTGTGGTAGTGTCTACATACATGCAAGTTTTATAATATTTGGCTATTTACTTTCGTAGTGTTTAACAAACTCTAGTTTCAAAAATGTTGTGCTAAGACTTATCTAGAATATTATGACATGTAGCATGCAATTGGCTCATTTTAGTCTAGTACTTTAGGAGCAAAAAATAAACCAACATTAATAATCATATAAATGCACACAACATATATAGGTGATGATAGTTGAGAGTGCACTTAAAATACAAGTTGTTGTAATTTGTTAAAGAGTGTTGGCTCCATCAAGTAGGGATTCAAAGTATAGAGTCCTTATATGATTAATTGAGCATCATTTCCCACTTGCTTAGTCATGTCATTCATTTTTTTCAAGTATTAGCAAAATGGAACTTTTTTGTTTTACCATAAAAATCTATGCTAAGATGAATCAGATTTCTTTTTTTTTCTTGAGCCAGGATCTTGCATAAAGAAACTTTCTATTTTGTAAAGGTAGAGGTAATGTGGTATACATTACACTATTTTTAGATTCCACTTGTAGAATCATACTGAGTTATTCTTGTTGTTGGATTGGATTTCTTCACCCTTAATTAGAGCTAGATCTCAGGTTTAAGCCTTGAAATGTAATAAAAGATTCTGATAGGGAGCGTCATCTTATACCTATTATGAGTCTTATGCTGCACTAATTTGAATTAATAGGAGTCTCATAGAGGATAACAGATATGGCTAGGAATGGAAAAAACAAAAAAGGATCTTCTGATATATATATATATATATATATATATATATATATATATATATATATTGCACGTAAATCAACAGTTATAATTTGTAGAAATATAAACATAAAGTGATAATATGTTAAGTGTTCATTTAAAGAAAACTAATATAAGGATTTAGAAAAATAAATAAATGTGTGTTTGAATGAAAGACAGAGTTACACAAACGACTTCACATATTGTAACTTATATACTTCACAAATTTATTTTTTAGATTAAATTATCATCGAACTCAAATACACATTATATACTTTGTCTTATATATAATAACACTTAATTTTCTGAATTTCTGATACTAAATTTGATTAGGATTTCACGTCTATAACCGTTTTTAAAAAATTTGCTTAGACTATCATTGATTTTTCACATAGAATAAAAAATTAATTATCATTTTCAATATATCACCAATTAATAATTATTTAAATATTTATGTGTGATTATCAAATTAGATGAAGAAACTCTAGCTATCCAATATTTATGTCTTTGTCCCACCATTTCTTTATTTTATATTTTTCTTCGTTTTTAGATGGCTTTACAATTTTCCTTCCAAAAAAAACTCTACCTACCTATTTGTTTGAGAAAAGTAAAGTAATAATATATATATATATATATATATATATATATATATATATATATATATATATATATATATATAACAAACATACCATGCATGCAACCAGATTTTAATGAATTTTCCCTCATATATTGCGATAGTACTAATTATGTACTATTGTTGTACTCAAAGAAATCATTAAATGGATTTTGTGCAATTTTTTTTTTTTTTTTTTTTTGGGTGTTATTTCATTTTTGGTCTTTCGATTAAAATTAATTATAGGCGCAGAAAAATATACAAAATCTATACACTGATATATTACTTGTATATTCATACATAAATATACAAAATTTATATATTTACGGGTTACTTTGCAAATTAAACCAATCAAAGATATTGAATTGTAATTATCTCTTTAATAATTCAATTTTAATAATGACTTACTTTGGTCAAAAATTCCTCAAAATAGCTATAAACGCATTTTTCCAAATAAAGATCACGATACTTAGCATTTAATTTTTTATTGATGAACATCAATCAAAGTAAGGGTAAAGCTAATAAGTACGCACTATTTTATTCAAACCTTATCTATAGAATTATACTGATAATATTACGTTTGTGGAACCCCAATCAAAATCACAATTAATTTCAATACATCAAAAACACACAATTGGAAATTTCGAATCAATTATGAGAAACACTTCAAATTGAGTGTGGGGACATATACATTTAATTTATAACCAACTATATATATATATATATATATACATGTGTGTTGCAAACACCTCTCCCATGATTGTGACTATTGAACAACTTATATGAGCTAGTAGATACATCTATCTTATCTTATCAAATAATTTTCATTTTAAATATCTTTTTAAAAGGATCCAATTGAAACTAATTTACTAAAAAAAATTGAAATTACTCAAAATTTGGAGATGGCTTTTTTAGGTCATTAATAGAAAGATATGTATAAGTTTCGAAAGTCTTTCTCTAATAATAAAGTAGTACTCAATCTATGCCAGATTAGCGCTTTCTAAGCAATACAAAATGTATGGCAGGCATAATATGAATATTGAATACTATAATCACGTCACATGTATGAAAAAAAAAACTTAAGTCTCTCACACTTTATAATAGATATATTTCAATCTAACGAATAATTTTAAATCTTTATTTTTTATATATTCACATATGTATATCAGATCTAATCTAGCCCCTTTCATGCACAGTGAGAATACATTATGAAGAATTTTAAAAATTATAATTTTAGAGAAAAATGGCTTGGTTAGTTAATAAGAAAATATGTGTTGTTAGTTTTCCCTCATCATACCTTGTGGTTGCTTTTGGTTTTTGAAAAATTATTTTTACTCGGTTTTTCAGAAATAAAAAACTATTTATTAATCAAAATGCTATGCCGTCCTTTTTAAAACTATATATCTTGAAAACTTTTCTAAAGGCGGGCATTTGATTATACAAAACTTTTCTAAAGGCGGGCATTTGATTATACAAGACAAATGAAGAGAATAACTTTTTTTTTGGGGCTTAATTTAACTCCTTTTATTCAATTACTTCCACTGTTTCAATATATGTTTATATGAAACAGTTCAAATTTTAAGAGTCAGACAATGAAATTTCAATTGTGAATTCAAATATGGCATTTTTAAATTTTTGTGATAAAATTTACATATTTAAAAAAAAATTACGTAAAATATACTATAAATCACTATAATTGACAATTCAAGATATTTAAGAAAAATGAAAAAGTTACGATAAAAAAGATTGTTTGAATCACAAAATTTATAATGTATCGTATAAAATGAAACAAATCAAGTATATTATTGGTTGTTGCATATTGGCCGTCTTAACTTTTTTAAAATCAATTAGTCGTAATTCTTTTATAGCTTCGAACAAACAAATATTTTTCCTAATTATTTAATATTCATTGCTTAACAGCTTGTTTAGATGATTGTTACATATTGCATTATTGTATAATATCATATTTGTTAGTTTAAATTGTTTATTTTGATTGTTTTTTATATTTTATTATATTATAAAGTAGTTTTGTCCCATCTGCTAGAACGTGGATTCTACTTCTTTCACTTTCTTTAGCTATTAGTCAGAATTGGTTTAGGTGGAATTTTAGTCAATTTCATGATTTGAATCTTCCGGCATCATAACAATGAAAAGTTCCATTTTGTAAAGAATAATTTAGAGTGATCGCACCGTTACCTTTTTCCCCCTCATTATATCTTTACTTATTAATTTATAATATTTCTTTTTTTATTTTTTTTTTCTTGCCTTTTTACAATTGCTCTAGCTCGATCTATACTTTTCTTATAAGTTTATCCTTCAAATTGTTGTTGTGTCACATCATGAAACGATAAAAAATGATGCATCTATCCAAATGTTGTATTTATTTACATTAATACAGTTCAATACAATATAATATTATACATTATGATCAATAATATGTAATTACCGTCCAAACAGAGTTGTAAGAGGACATAGAACTTCTTTTTCTTTTTTTTACATATATGAATGTAATTTTACTATACCAAAAATTATACTTACAACTTTACAAGTTACAAAGAATAAAAACTATTTTTTATTTTCCTATTTCTGAACTTCATGTTTATGTTTCACACTTGATTTAATTAAATTGAAATAACTATGGTAACTCTCTCATTTTCTTATCTAACAAGGAAATGTCAAGGGCATCGATTTGGACCAATGCTAATTTTATATGGCATTGAAATTATTATTTTTAATTTTTATTCCTTTAAATAATACATAAAAAGTTATTTTTTGTCTGGTTTGAACTTCCAAAGTAAAAGAATCTTCATGTTGCCATCAACTTTTTAGTTGGGCAATAATTTTCAATTTATGCATAAGATAATAGTCAGGAAAAATAAGTCAATGAAAGGAAAAAAAACAAGAATTAATAAAATTTCTATAATGTTCCAGAATATTACGATGATTTGTGACAGTTTATGATAAAAAAAAAAAAATATATATATATATATATATATATATATATATATATATATATATATATATATATGTACTAACAACAACGATACCAATATATAGTATAATATAATTTCACGAGTGAAGATATAGTCACAAAAAAATTAGAAAAAATTATTTAATTACACAAATTATTTCTATCATATTTATAAATTTCATTATAGTTTGAAATAATTACATTTTATATTACTAATTAATAATTCCATATCAGATTTCAAGTCAACTACTCCTAGATATATGTTTTTTGCTAGTATCAGATACACTGAAATAGGGAGAGAGACGAGCGAGAATAGAAGGGAGGTGAGTAAGATGATTTGTCCATGTGTCCTAGATACATGTGAATCACACTAAATACATACATACATACATATATATATATTAGGTGTGACTCGCATGCATCAAGATACCAAATAGTCAAATACATAGGAGAGTAGCGAGTGAGATTTGTGTATGTATCATACATACATGATAATCCACAAATTACCCTAATTTTAACTTCATGTATCCCGAGACACATGTATCTAAATGTATCTAAAAACACTAAAATATGATAAAATTCGTAACACTGTGCAAACTAATATGTATCTAAGTAATTAGTTTATAAACTAGTGAATTCTTCTATCGTGAAGTCTTATTATTATTATTTTTCTTCAATTGAACTTATTTGTAGTAGTCCTTTCACTTTCAATGCCCAGGATGTAACCGCGTCGTTAAGTAAAGAGAAAATAATACTTAATTAACATTATTGATAAGATATGATATGGTAGATTTTATACGTACTTAGGAAGATATCTATTTAATGAGATATAATAGACTTAAATGAAGCTTCCACCTTTATTCCTTTCGCCTTAATTACAACAACAACATTATCCAATATAATGCCACAAAATGGAGTGAGGAAAGAAAAAAATATACGCAGATTCTATTCCTACTAATTTAGAGGTACATTCGATAGACCCTCAGCTCAATAAAAACCAACATATAGTAATGAATATACAAGAACCAATAAATTATAACAAATAATAAAAAAAACAATACCATAACAAAATAATACGACAACAAATAGTAACAAAAATTGAAGGATACAAAACTATAAAAATCATACTACAATTACTAACATGGACAAACAATGCGATCCATGAATGAAGTGTATATATATATATATATTATTATTTTCTTTGTTTTGGTGGTGAATATTCAGAGTATGGCAGAAAAATATTCACCTCCAATCCTACCCAAACTTGTGGGGCAAATATATGTCCCTTTCTCAATTCCTCTAAACCACAATTGGCGTCAACTTCAACTATTCTTCACTAACATTGCATGCAGCCGGCCCCAAATATTGATTTTTCAATTTTTGTAATAGTGATGTGATCCTGAACGTACCTCAATTATTTTATTAAATACTTATTACCTCTTATCGACACCAGATATCAATAATTGTAGTTTTTAAACTTAAGTAGAAAAAAATAGATAATTTTCCCTCAAATAATCTCCTCAGGTGAACCCTACCTAGCGCTGCCCTTGTTCTTAGGCATGGGCGCAGCCGAACACAATATTTTTTCTCGAACCACGTGTATATGCTAAGAAGTCTCTAACTAAGTAAAAAGTCAATCCATAACTCGGTTAAACATTTAAGGTCCCTGACGTAGAATTCAAAACTCATAAATTCAAATCTTAAATTTGTCTCGGTGCAGCCGTCTCCAACTATTGATACAACCTACAAACTCATCTAGGATATATCTTAATCAAACCCCATCATTTTCTAGGGGTCCCTCCTATTAAACAAACACACTCTTGTACACGGTTTATAACGCATTATCTACCCAAACATCTCAAAACTTGAGCAAAAAAATCACTAAAAGTGTCACAATTTGAAATATACTTGACACTACTCTCTTGTCCCAACAAAAAGTTAGTAAATGGCTTCTTGGTTTGAACAAGCTCCTCCAAGAAATTACAAGAAGAACAGAGTAAATAAGCCAAAAAGTTTTGATGAATCAATCTTGATACCAAAAAATTCACCAACTTCTTTTGCAACTAATTATGGTTACTATTCCTACACATACACAAAAGAGAAGAAACTTCATCCTGTTTTTCCTTTGCCTTTGCCATTAGATTCACCTAATTTCTCTACAAAATCAAGTAGTGGATCATCCCCTACCTCATCTCAGTTCAATGATGATGAAGAACAAGGGATTAGTCCATTCAGGTTTGTACAATTATGAACTTTGTCTCTGGGGAATCTTAGTAGCTCAGTTGGTTGTCACCTGAACTTTCACCTTATTGGTGAGGGCTCGATTCCCTACCTTGTAATCTCCTCATCCTTAAATTGCATACCTAATAGAGATTACTAACAAAATTTGCATATGTCGCTAAACATTGAACAGAAACAAATGCAATGATTGGTCAAGAACATCAAATGAGAGTTCAAAATCTAACTCTCCTTGCACTTCACCAACAACATATCCAGTGGGATTGGATAAGAAATTGGATTCTCCTAATGGGAAACAAGAAGAATGTAATCATCCGCGCCATCCTCTTCCTCTTCCGCCAAATTCTTCTACTAAGAGTAGAACAGGGCAATGGAAGAAAGGGAAATTGTTAGCAAATGGGACATTTGGAAATGTGTATGCTGGATTTAATAGGTACGTCATGACTCATGACTTCTACTCATTCTATTTTACATCTTCTCTCTCGTGTTTTATGTTCTTCAAGGTAGTTGATTCCATAGTTTGAACTCGTAATCTATAGATCACATGGAAAATGGAGATTTGAGACCTCACTAGCTAAAAGCTGTAAATTTGTTTCTGCAACAGTGATAATGGACAAATGTGTGCTATAAAGGAAGTAAGAATCATCTTTAATGACACAACATCGAAAGAACGTCTCAAGCAGCTAAACCAGGTCTGTATATTTCAACTCAAATCAAGAAAAATTACATGGTCTTTCGTGTTTCCTTCATTCATTCTCAACGCGATTAGTACTAACAAGTTGGTTTCTTGGTTAAACAGGAGATCACATTGCTCAGTCAATTCTCACATCCAAACATTGTGCAGTACTATGGAAGTGAATTGGTATGGCCCCTTTGTGTTTGTTCTCAAAACAAATATTATGGTTTCTATCATCTTGCAATAATGAACTAAACTTGAACAAGGAAAAGTGACTGAACAATCTTGTTTACAGAAAGGAGATAAATTGTCACTCTACTTAGAGTATGTTCCAGGAGGTTCAATTCTCAAACTACTTCAAGAATATGGTCCTTTTGAAGAACAAATTATCAGCAGCTACACTCGAAAAATTCTCTACGGTTTAGTCTTCTTGCATGAGAGAAACATAGCACACAGGTACAAACTAAAGCTAGCAGATCAATATATTTTCGTAAATATTTTTGTTCTATCAGATCAATATATTCTTCATAGGTACTGTCAGTCTGTCACTATGTGCTATGACAGTTATTTTCAGGGTCTTTCTATTCCCTATTTTCTCAGATGCCTTATGTTACTGGCAGGGATATCAAAGGAGCAAATATACTAGTAAATGCTAAGGGTGAAATCAAGCTTGCAGACTTTGGAATGGCTAAACATGTATGTTATTGATCACCTACCAAGTTTTGATTTCCATTCTTTAAATAGGAACTTTTTATATACAGATGTATATATTTTGGTTTTTCGATTCGAATTTCAGATAAACTCGTGTTGTTTGATGGATTCTTTCAAAGGAAGTCCATACTGGATGGCTCCAGAGGTATTCTCTCAACAATTTGACTAGATGATCTTACTATCAACTTCTTTTTCTAAAACCTTGCTTCTCTAATATTCGAAATATTATAGCAGGTAGTAAAAGATGCAGGATGTTCCAGTGTTGCTGTAGATATCTGGAGCCTAGGTTGTACTTTTGTTGAGATGGCAACAGCTAAACCACCATATGAAGGAGTAAGATACACGTCCCTTGGTTTGAGGAAATTACCTAAAGGAATACTTGTTCTGTATAATGATATAACTGGATTTTGCTAGTCTGTTTAGATATTGTTACATGGGATTGACAGGGTGCTGCTGCATTATTCAAACAGGCAGATGGGAAAGACAGTCCTGAAATTCCCAGGAACCTCTCAGATAATGCAAAGAGTTTTTTGAAACTTTGCCTGCAGAGGAATCCGAGTCGCCGTTTGACAGCTGTTCAGCTGCTAAATCATCCATTTGTTCAGGCCTAGTGGTGGCAAGGAGGAATTTGCCACCACTCCATCTTGATGAGAATCCGTCATCAACCGGACAATTTTATGGTATCACTACCTACAACTTCTGCTATTTTTTTCGTTGAAATCAAGACATGATTGGTAATGTTTGCAAACTTGGTGCAGGCTGTGGATATTGCTGGCTTGTATCTCACCAAGACGGATAGTGAAGAGATTCTTTTAAAGCTGTAGCAAGATGGGAAAGATCTGGATTGGAGAAATGAAGATCAAGACTACATGTCAAGGAAATGAATATGAGCTAGTTGTTAGACTACAAAGCAAAGGCAGCCGGTGTGTTCATTAGCCGGTGTACATATTGTGTGATCTCAGGTTCATTTCTAGCTCCGCCCCTGCACAGAGGGAAAAGGTTATGGATTGGGGGAGCGGATGTAAGATGTTCCAGTAAAGAGCATCCATTTGAGATAATCCCACCGTCTTGGTAGATCAGTTGTTCTGTTCTGCCTTTACATTTGTGTTTACCGTATTTCATTCAGTTCAATCATGGATGACCTTATAATTATAATTTCAGATGTTGGGAAAATATCTACCTCGATCATCACAAGGCTTTATATCCTGCTAAAATATCATTTACCATAAGACCAAGGTAGAATATACTAGTTGGTATCAACAATATTCTTAGTACAAGCTATAGTTCAATCCATCAACTGGTCAAAAATACCAATTCATGTACAAAAATATCCAGCACCACAACAACTATTAGTCAAATAAAGTATTACCCTCTCGGACTTAACAGAAACTCGGCCACCAAATAATTCACAACATTACATGTATGACTTGTGCAGCATCAATCCTTACCATCAGTAATAGTTGCATCAAAACCTGCAGGGAACAAAAGGCAAAAATGCAACATAAATTAAGGGATTGTATTGCTGGGAAAACTGGGGAAAAAAGCAGTAGATTCAAATATGTAATGGAATATCAGCTTACAATTTACTTCAGCTCAGACTGATGAAATAAAGAAACCTTTATAAAATATTATTATCTACCATGTTATGTTACAACAATGACTAAGTGGCATTTTACATAATGGAGGCAGTCCTCTTGTCAGAAGGATATAATTCTGCTTGAGGAACCATTCATATCAACATGATTTAGATCATAGTCAGGTCTCTAAGCCTCAGTTTTAACATTCTAGAATTTCGTTCGTCACAGCAGCCTAAATGTAGCAGGCTATATGTAGCACATTAATGTAGAAGAGAGACTAATGGCTCATTAGAAGATGTGCCCTGCTGTTATGATTGGAGATCATAAAGTGATGCCTATGCCTCCTCTCCAACATTCAATATATCACTAGGATATTTTCACTCCAGTAGACACCAGATACATAAACTCAAAATTACTGGAAGGCATCAACACAAGCACTTTGGGCACATAAGAGTAGCAGAGACGAGATCGAATATAGATAGGGGTTTTCCCTTTTATTCAATTATTCAATATAATAAAATGCAAAATAACCAGACTCATCAGCAAAATATCTTTATCACCATTTCTCTATATTATTATATGTTTTCCTCAAAGTCTTGCTAGGTATGCCTTTAATTATGTAAATTACAAGTCTGTAGCTAAGGAATATTGTTCCAACCTCAAAATGAATATTCTGTTAGATCAGCCATCGAGTCTCCAAGTTCCAGGTCAGCCATACATTCTTCAGCTGTAAGTGGAGGGAGTTGCCTAGTTTTACGCCTTAGGTTATGCTTATGCCAGTCACTCTTAAAATGCTCTCTGTATTCTTTTGAATCTCCCACAACAGCATTGCAAGTAGTGCACCTGTTCAGTTTTACTTCGCCCTCGGAATTTCCACTTTTTGCAGGTTTGCTCAGTTTTTCTTCTTCCCTAGAATTCCCGATTTCTGAAGAAATAGTCTGCTTTTGCATTTTCTCACTCAGCTGAAGGACTGAACCTGTAGAATCCTTCCTTAAACTTGATGAATCATCCTCGTGATCATCAAACTGATCAACGAAAGTATCCCCCTCCACATGTACATTGACTGCAAGAATTTCCACTCTACCCTGTAGATTCCTTATTAAGGCATCACAGTCCCGGAAAAGACTAGGCTCAATTTCACAAATCTGCAATACAATGATCAGAATGGTAGTTAAGCACCCTGAAAAAGAAAATGTAGCTGAACTAGTAAGAGCACATGAGGATCAAGCCTGCCCACTAAAAAAAAAAAAATATTGAACTGCAAAGTTGACCAAAATATATGATGTATAAATTAGAGCAGAACAGAATCTCTGCCTATTATCCGAAAAGGGTATTCTCATATCCTATTGCCTTGTAGAGCAGAATCTCTGCTAGTACTATTTGGGAATTGCCATGAGAAGTACATTTTTTAAATCAAAGTTCATATTAGTTTCAAAACAATATATATGATGCAGAAATTAGTTTGGCCCCCTCAAAGCATTAGCATTCTTGTTGCTCATTAGTTTGGTGAAACCAGGAATCAAAGAGATCCATGCTTCATAAATGATTTGGAAATAAAATGACCTCTTCAATAACATTCGAATCATGCTTAAAACTTGAAACAAATCATTGCAACCAAGACTAGTCAAGCTAACAGGCAATGCAGTCGAACAAATTTTAGCAATGTTTTCATCATTACCAAATAAATAACAACGCCGCAGATCTTTCTGGGTGACAAAATGAACAATTCTCAAACACTGCCTTTCAACCATTTATACTCGTCATGGAAACTGATATAACAGTCTAAAGAACAAAACATAGCCACATGAAGATTCACAACTCTAAACTCATATACCCACTTGTCTAGGCCATCTGTATTGAAACAGGTCTCAAGTCAAATTGGAGCAATGTTCTACACCAGGAGAAGGAATAATACGTTTACCAAGAGATGAAACTCCAAAACCCAAGATTCTGAATAGATTGATGACAGTGCAACTAATTGGTACCACAAAGACTATGCACAGACCCGCGTGAACAATGTCTAAGCTATAAGCCGTCAATGAGGCCCAATAAGCTTTAGCTTTCCCAAACAAATGTTCTTTTTATGACATTCAATATTCTTCTTTGATCTATAAGAAAGAACAGAACCTCATATTTATGTCTACCTAACACCACTAAGACAACTAATCACAAAACTCAAGAGAGTCGACCAAAAAGATCACACTGCATCAGACGCGGTTCTTAAAATCGCTTAACATTGTATGGTGAATAAACCATGTTACCAAACCATACGGAATAGAGAGAGAAATTCCACTTTATTGCCCAATAGAAATGGAATTGAATGTATTGATAATATGAACTTGATCGCATCACTAAACACTTGAGGATCTGAACTAATGAAACAAGATGGCCATGCTTCTCTCAAAGATTTGTTCCCTGACATGCATAGACTATCTTTGATGCAAGAAGCAAAATAGTGTCCTACCAAAGGTAATGACTTGAGTGACTGGGAAATGAGTAAACTTGCCGAATTGCTACTGCTTTTGGAGACCTTTCAAGATATGTCCCAGTGCCAGGACAGGATGATTTGGAAAGGGAAAGGTCAATCCACAGTAAAATCTTGCTACGATAGCTTGATTTCAGGTGAACTACAAGTTAATTTTTTGCTGACAAGGCTGACACAGGAGTGGCTCTAATATCTTCTATTAAGGCCTAGACCGCTAGTGATATTTTCCGCTCTGGGCCTAGAAAGGTGTGAGTAGAGTGTAAGGCCCACTTACTTATATACCCAGCATCTCTCCACTTTTTGCCAATATGGGATTCTTATCCTAAGCTAGGGTGTCACATACACCCCCTCTAATGGACTCGGCATCCTCGATGACGGTTGCCTCACCACATGAGATTTGCCTAGACCCGACACTGAGGTTTGCCCCGCAGTCTCCGAATTTAACTAAACTCAGTTGAACTCTGACCCACCATCGACAAAGCTAATACAAGAGTTTATCGGAAAGAGGGGAGAGTCCCAGTTGGATCAGAAAAATCGGGAGACAAAAGCCTACCAATGGGGGCTTTCTAGATGAACGTGGTTTGTGCATCAATTAGTGATTGTGTTTTAGGCAGTGTGAGTATTTTGGTGCCTGAGACTGGTTTGAATCATTATTTTTATGAATCAAACTTGGTTCCTTTGTGTCCTGTTTTCTTTCCTTTTTTTCTTTAATTGTATCAGTTGGTTCCTATTTTAAGCCCATGTTACGTTTCTAATGTTTTTTTTTTTTCTTTTCCTTTTCACATTTTCAAAAAATTTCTGAGAAAGAAAAAACTGATACACATGTAAGCATCCCAGAACAAAAGATCCCTTTTTGTTGGAATTTTTTAATATGAAAGTAGGGAGAGCAATAGGCTGAAGATAAACATCCCAGAATAAAAGATTTGGAAACCTCTAGCTGCAAAAGTGCCAGAAAAATCAGACAAGAACTTCTCTAGTGCGCCATGAGGTTTCAAATGTAGATGTAACTTACTACGGAGTGCTGACTTCCAGATTCTTCTCTTGACACAATGGAGGCATTCCACTCCTTAAACTTGTCCAGGACAGAAGGGCTACTCTGTTCTGGTACATGTATCCTCAACCTCATGGGGGCCCGTTTTACGGGGTAATGCTTTTGAAGCTCCCGAATGACCTCCAATGCCTGTAGAAGTTAATTGATCAGTTGCAGGATACTAAACATAAAGAACTAAAAAGGCAGTCAAAACATCACAAGAAGTTTAGTTGTTACCTGTTTCTTTGAGCTGCTATTTGGATCAACAGCAAAATGGATTTCATGCATCAGACGTTCAATCATGCTAATTGTGTATGGATGCTGAGTTTCAGGATTGATTGTCTTCTGCATAACTATGGTAGCAATATCCCTGAACTGACTTGACAACTGTGATTCCCTCTCCTTCCCTGCAACCTGCAGCTCTCCTTTGTCCAAAATCTAAAATACAGAAAATATCTTTTACGTAATACATCACTCTCATTTATTCCTTAAAAAAAAAAGAGAAGGAAGAGTAGAAGAAGGGACGAGGGTAGAGGAAAATATGGAATACCACTTAGTGGCATTTAAAATAAGCTGCTTCCTTTGCTGGTAAATTAAAACAATTTTGATGGGCAAGTGCTTGAGTTATCAACTTATTGAAGTGTTAAACATGATTAAAATCACTACACCATAGGCTTTTAGGAGGTCCTTTTGAATCCTATGCATCACAAATTCTGAAGGCTGTGCCACGCTGATTAGCTTAAGTGAATAACTACTTACTTCGCTTATCAATTCGAACAGGCAAAACTGGATTAAAAACAAATACTTTTTCATCTTGATGATTCAGAAAGGCAGAATTGGATTACAACAAGGCGTCAAAATTTCTAAAATATTGCCCAAACGATCAAAAAGTATAAAGTAAAACAATTCCTCAGACATTACTTCCCAGAATCATGATATTCATATGCCAGATATGAAAGAACCAATTTTTAACATACCCAACGTTAAGCAGTGTCATGCTTGTAATTGGCATATGCATATCAATAGGAGAAAAGTTATGAAGCAGAAGCTATATAAAGAGAAGGAAACCAAAAGGGTTCAAAAGTAATTGTCCATACTTATGAATCTCACACTACTTGCTACCTCCTAACAGGTGATATCTTGTGCAGTATGATTTATGATTCAAGTAAAAAACCTTCATAATATGGTTTTCAAAAAGGGGAAGAAGTGGTCACCTCCAGACAGATTTTGGTCTGATCATCAGTACCAAAAGCCCTAATCAAATCTTTAGACTTTGCAAGTACACCCTTTGACACATTCGTGTAAACAGTATGTGACTGCAACACTTCATCCACATCTTTCTCTCTACATGTACCACAAAACAAAAATTACTTATTAATCCGTCCAACAGTTTTTCCCTTAACCTAAATATTTTACTTAGTAGTCTATTTTAATTCTAAATCTACAAACTTTTTAGTATTTAACAAAAATCAATCATGAAAACACTTACACGCCAGAACGCCATGAGAGAACCTTATTCTTATAACAAGCGATTTCGAAACGGTTGCCATGCTTCTTGAGACGCACAACAGCAACATTGGTAAGTCTCTTTTGGCCTACAGGCTGAACTAGCGTCTTCGACATCTCTATTTTCTCTTCTCTGCACGCTATTATTTGCTCTGTTACGTTCCACACCTTTTGTTTTTATAGAGAAGAAAAGTCAGCGGAAAAGAGATTTCTTTTCTTTTGCATTAAATAATAAAACCCTAATTTTGCATATATTTAATGCATTTGTCCAATGTGATTCTTTTTTTTTTTTGGGGAGGCGGTTGAGGAAAGGGCGGGTGGGGGTCTTTGGAGGGGGGGTTAGATATTAGAATTAAGTTTTTTGAATGCAAAATGTTTTTGCTATTTAAGTTTTAAAATCATAATATTAAGAGCAGGTTTGGATTCACATAAAAATTGATCAAATCTATTTATAAATTATTTTTAGTTTTCGATAGTGTTTGACAAATTTTAAAATAAGTTAAAAGTCAAAAGTCAGATTGTCCCTATTTTTATTTTTTAATTTAAAAGTAATTTAAGTTTGACCAAAAATATTAGCTTAAAAGCTATTTTTTCAAGTCAATCCAAACGGATTTTAAGAGTGTTATATGGGTTAAGATATAAGATTAGAATGCGCATGTTAAGTGATGTCTTGATCAATGAAGTGAATATGCTTTTTTTTCTCTACTAAGGGTTTGTTTGACTTTCTTGATAAAAGTTTTTAATAAGTCAACAAATAATAAGTTTGCTATATTTTTTTTTCAATAAAATTTTACTTTTACATAGATATTCAAGAGGAGTGTTGCAAAATGAATGTCTACACAATATAGTTTGTATTGTACAATAGATATTCAAACAATATACTTTATGTCCAAGTAATTTTGTTTCCAAGTAACCTATGTAGTCAAAAAACTATGAGCCTAAGTAAACTTAAGTTTTATATAGATTATATATGTCGCCCTTTTGTAATATGAAATAAAAAGAAAGAAAATAATAGAGAAAAACTATTGTTATTACTTTGTGTCTCTCTGTATCTGTACTCTTCTTAATTTTAGTACATTATCTTTAATTTATAACACATACTGATTTATTCAAAAATAAAAACAAACCTCATGGTGTAAAATGATGTCCACTTTGTATTGTAAAATAAATGTACACACAAAATACTTTGTGCCTAAGCTTATACATATATTATATATATTTCTCTTCTTATGATAAAATAAAATACAAGAACAAATGAAAAGAAAAATATAATTTGTTATTTTCTTATATGATTTTTTTTCTTCTTCTTTTCTCTTTTCTTTCGCCCACATTTGTTACCTTCGAAAATCAGATTCACTATTTCTATAGTATTTGGTAATTTGAAGATTCAATAAAACCTCAGATCCCTCTCTTTTCGAATAATGTTCGATTTAAAATATTGGAATTTTGACATACTATTTTTTATTCGAAGAAGTAATAGTAATAGTAGTGACTCTTCGCTTCAAATGCGAACATTCTTACCTCTCAAGCCATAAATGGTAGGTGACCTATGTTAACACCAAATGTAAATTTTACCATTTACATTTCAATCAAAGTAATGTGTAATAACTCATATTTACTTGTATGAGTTCTTAGCACATCTAAGAATATTCATTGCAATAGTTTATTCCATATTACTTTTGAGTAGGGACATGCAAAAAATAATTATTACAATTTTATATCAAGTTTGATCACATAATAGACAAGTAGTTAAATAAAATAGTCCTCTAAATCAGTAATCGATTTGTAATAGTTGATTTTTTCAATTAGGTCATCTGAAGATGAAAATTTATTTTTATCAATAAAAATTATTGCTCGTAAATTATTACCACCTAACCTTTAGATAATCAAGATATGCATGATTTTAATAGACAAGTTGAGTTGCTACACTTTTCTACTTTATAAAGGTGAAATTTTCGTACAGACTATTCATCACTTATGAAATTATAATAAATTATTATTGTTGTTGTTAGTTTGCTACAATAATTCAAAGTCATGACATTTACCTATTTCTTTATATTGATAATATCTTGCAACACCCCAAAATTAGAAAGTTAAGTTCGAAAGAAAATTTTGAAATTTGGTTACTAATGCATGTTGTATGAGCTTACCTATTGTAACGATCTGATTCCGTCGTTTGGGAAAAGCCAATGGGGAAAGAATTTGGATCTGAAAACTTTTTGGTAGTACCTTGGAATTTTCCGATCTAGTCCAAATTTAGACGAAATCGGAGTCAGTGAGGTCTAGGCAAATCTGGTAACAAATGGGAGATCTAATTATGTTTTGATCATATGAGTGAATAGCTAAGACGTTAAGGAACCCGTACGACTTTACGAAATTGAATTCGGGCTAGTAGAACTCCCAAAACTGATCTTAGCGTGAACAGGTAATGTTTGAATGTCATGGGATGAAGGTGTGTTGTGAAATGGGGGTTTGGAACTCTTAATTTAGCTCTCTGTCTCCTTGCAAGCCGCCAAGGCGGGGATGCTGTAGCAGGATGAGGTCCACTGTGGCGGGACAGTCGCGACTTAAGTCGAGAATAAGCCCCAAAAATGTTATTATTCTACAACATTCAATCTTGAGAGCTAAAAAGCGACCCAGGGATACTTCTTGAAGGTTTTCCACCTTTTCTAGCACCAAAGGTAAGGTTTTTACTCCCCGAATCCATTTTTCGATCCGTAAAACTTAGTTTCTTGGGTAATTATCGATGGGGGAGGGTTTTAATCTGGGAATTACGGTGGAAAAAGCCCTAATCTAGGTATGGAGATCAAGGGTTTGGCCTAGGGTTGATACTATTGATTATAATCCGGTAATTAGGTCTTGTTTATTGATTTTCGCGTTATATTAATTGTTTGTAGACCAAGAACAAGCGAAAAGAATCTGAAAAGGGAAGAATCAAGTTTCTTAAGGGATTCAAGCTTTGTTTGAGGTAGGTAATGTGATTTCATGTTTTGCGTGATGTATGTTAGTAATTGTTTCATTGTAATGTATGTATATGAATGAAGTCTATTGATCACACGTAATGTAATTGAGTATGAACGAATGATTGTATGCCATGAATCAACACTTGATTGTATGATTATGAGAATGTATATTGTGATTGTGATTGTGATTGCAGCTTGTTGAATGGATCGTGTGTCACGTTTCGACACACTAACTGGGATCGGATGTCACGTAACGACATATATATTGGATCGGGTGTCACATTTTGACACACTAACTTGGATCGGATGCTATGTTCCGGCGCATATATGGGATCGAGTGTCACATCTGGCATACTAATTGGGATCGGGTACCACGTTCCGGTACACTAACAGTTCGGGTATGGGTTCCATGAGAGGACCATTGGCTTGTCATATATACTTGTTATTGAGAGTGTGGAATTGTACATTGCTCCATAAATGATAACCGATATATATATATATATATATATATATTATGACTGCTTATATATATTTCGATTACTAGAATAGTCGTGTGATCCTACCAATACACTGTGGTTATGTACTGATATTGCACTTGCTTGTTCTTTGTTGAGTATAAGGCCTCTTCAAGTGGCTATTAATAGACCTCAGCTAGGTGACTATTGAGTGTGACCAGATTCAAGAGTGAGTCAGTTCTTTCAGGCTTCCATGGATCTCTCTTGTTTAAGTCTACCCTTTTCAGACTCAGATTATTTATTTAGGGTGTTTGTTTAGTTTCGGGACTGCGCCTCCTTTTCTTAGACTTGTTGCACATTAGATATTTTGGTATAATTACTTTCAGGTTCTAGGGGTTGTTCTTCCGCATTAGTTTGTCTAGTTTATTTAAACTTTTGGAGGTTATGGGAACTCCTTATTTTTCCTTAGACATTTAAACCTCCTTCCGTATCTTTAAATGCTTTAGTTTTCATTAATTTGGTTAGTTGGGTTGTAGTAACGGTCCTCCCACCGGAGGGTTAGTGTGAGTGTCAATCACGATGGTCTAGGTCGTGACAAAGTTGGTACCAGAGCCCTAGGTTCGTTGATATCATTATACCAAAACGAGTCTAGTAGAGTCTTGCGGAACGGTACGAAGACGTTTATACTTTTCTTCGAAAGGCTATAAGACTTTAGGAAAAAGTCACTTCTTTCTATTCCTTTGTGCTATGACTTGAATCCAATTGGTATTTGGGTGATACAAATTGATATCTTCCCTCATTCATTCTATGGTCCGAACTAGAGCAACAGAAATGGTAACACTACCACTAGCAAGAGAAGATGTGTATGGACTACCGACAGTTGAATAGGATGACCATTCGGAACAAATATTCGCTGCCTCGAATAGATGATCTTTTGACCAGTTACAGGGTGCATTAGTTTTCTCTAAGATTGATCTAAGGTCTGGCTATTATCAGTTAAAGATTAGGTCTGAGGATATACCAAAAAGGGCATTTAAAACTCGCTATGGGCACTATGAGTTTCTAGTTATGTCGTTTGGGTTGACAAATGCGCCTACAACTTTCGTGAGTTTGATGAATGGTGTGTTCAAACCATTTCTTGATTTGTTTGTTATATTAATTATTGATGACATTTTGGTTTATTCGAAAAGTGAGGAAGAACATGCCGACCATCCTCGTATTATTCTCGGTGTTCTTGGGAAACAAAAGTTGTATGAGAAATTTTCTAAGTGTGAATTTTTGTTGACTTCGGTTGCCTCTTTGGGGCATGTAGTTTCAAGGGAAAGGGTAATGGTAGATCCCCAAAAGATTGAAGCAATTAAGAATTAGGTCCGACCTAGTTCTATGACTGAAATTAAGAATTTTGTGAGGTTCGCTAGCTACTATCATCGCTTGTGAAGGGATTAAGATCATATTTGAAAATTCGAGTTTATAGGTGACAACATTCAAGAAGTTTTGGTAAGGGATGGCTAGATAATGAACACTATTACTTTGGAAAATGCATTTAGAATTGTTGTCATAACATGTATGGGTTGTTTAGCGAATGATGAAATTAAGTTATGCCAATTGAGGTTAGAAGATATACTATGATTTTCTGGATTGATTGTATATCAAAGAAAGTCATGATACGACTACTACAATAGCAATAATTCTTACTTGGTTAAGTTATTAAGTGTGTTACAATTGTGGAGAAATTGGGCATATGAAGAGGAAATTAGCAAGGTCGTGGAGGCTGGGAAAATGGTATTACAGTTAGAGGAGTAGTACAACCAGGCAAGGAGGTTGCCCGTCAAGATGACAGGGCTCAGTGTTATGCCTTTCCGGGCAAAAGTGAGGCAGAGTCTACTGACGTAGTGATCACAAGTACTATTCTTGTATGTGACCGGATGTCTACTGTTTTGTTTGAATTCGGGTTCTACTTGTTCATATGTGTCAGGTCAGTTTGCCTTGGGATTTTATGCGGTTTGTAATGTACTTGATACCCCATCCATGTTTCCACCCCAGTTGGAGAGTCTGTCATAGTTACCCATGTGTATCGTGTTTGTCCTTTGTGTTTATGAATTTTCAAACTTGGGTTGATTTGGTTATGTTGAATATGACTGACTTGATATGATCTTAAGCATGACTTGGTTGTACCCCTATTATATCGGGCTTAATTGTAATTCTAAGTCGGTAACTCTAGAGATGCTGGGTAGGGAAAGGGTAGAGTGAGAAGGGGGTACAAGCCTAAGCTAACTACGATCATATCTTTCGTGCGGGCTTGGAAATTGGTGGGGCAGGGCTGTTTGGATTATTTAGCTTATATTTGGGCTGTTGAGGTTAAGTCTCCCTCTATTGAGTCTATTCCTATAATGCCAGAATTTAGAAAAGTGTTTCCTACTGATTTGCCTGGTATGCCTCCCGATACAAATATAGATTTCTACATTAATTTAGAAACCGACACTCGCCCCATCTCCATTCCTCTTTATCGCATGACTCTAGCAGAATTGAGAGAGCTTAAAGCTCAAATCAAAGAGCTTCTTGATAAAGGTTTCATCTGTCCTAGTGCTTCCCTGTTGAGTGCTCCTGCCTTGTTTGTTAAGAAGAAAAAAGGTAGTACGAGGACTAGTGATTTTATCTTAAGTCATAAAGGAGTGGATTGATACCAGAATGACAATCTTATAGATAAAGAAAGTCCCACTAAGTATACTTGGGGGAAGACAATTAAAGATTGTAGTAAGAAAGTGCATATAAAATTAGGTTAGTCATTTGAATTTGATAGGTATACCCGAGTTGAGGTGTCATGTTGATAAAAAGGTTTGACTTCGTAGTGATAGCCAGGGCTAACCGAGCGTAATAATAGTAAGAGTTCGTGATGGATTGTGATAAGATGCAACTATATAATAAGATTGTTGGTTAAGCGAAATTTGTATAGTAATTACGACTTGTGAGTATCTAAGATTGTGGTTTTCTAATATTTAGTGAATAGCGTGGTTGTATGGAAAGTTTTAAGAGATGGTGGGACACCACTCGAATAGAATTTTAAAGAGCTAGAGTTATAATGAAGGAAAATATAGTGGGATGTAGTACAACCTTTAGAAAGAGACGAGAGCAGGAGTATTTTATTTGATTGCAAAGACTAAAGAGATATCTTCAGAGGGGTAGATAATTGGGTTCAAAGATGCGTGATTTCATTCATTTTGTTTTGGCTATGGTAATAGTGTCACAAGTCAGTTAGATTGGTTGAAAACTATTGGAAAAGACTTGAGAAAGGAGTGTACAAACATTAGCTCGAGTATGATAATAAGTGCTTTGTTTTTGTTTTGAGTTTAGTAATGAATACGATTGAATTATTAGCAAAAGATATTGTAAGATCGATGGAGATGCGATCCATGAATTTATAAAAATCTTCAATGTATAAGATAATGTTGATAGATAAAGGGATTGTGTTATACGATTGAATTTACAAGTCAGATTTTTTCATTATAAGTCTACATTTGTGGCGATATATTTTGTCAAGGTATGAATTAACAAGGTGAGAAATGATCAATTATATCAAGTATTGAGAATTTGAAAGGACTTATATCTGGGTTGAGTCGTAAGGTTGATTACTGTTGATTTTTAAAGTACCTAAAAAAGGTTTTCAATAAAAAAATGTTGGTTTAGAGTAAGGTGAACTGTCGGGGTGTTCATGATGGTTGTTAGTATTGAGAGTGTGGACTTCGGTGGAATGATGTGAAGAGTATGTGGAGTCAACTGAATGGAAATCACTGGTATCGACTCTTCAGAGGAAAACCTTTGGTGTTATTCAATATTTATTCCATAAAATTCTTACGTGACCATCTATTTCTTTTGTATACGATTGTGAGTATGATTCACTAGCTATGCTCACAGATGTTTTCATTTTTGTGGGTGGATCCCTAGTGATGGATCAGGTATACTAATCCTGCGATGCTCTCTTGGTTGAGTGGGATGATTAAGAAGATTTGGTTATTTCAGATAACTTATGTGGTGTTGTCTTGGAGTTGTTAAAGTATTTCAGTGGTTCTAGATGTACCACATCGCTTATGAGAGTTTATGGAAGAGCTAATATGTGTGTCTATGGTTGTCCGACAATCTTAATATTCATCTATCGTCGATGGCATGTATCGATTATGTATGGTTGAATGTGGGGATCATTGAGTCCAATTCTACAGTTCATAAGAGATAATCTATAATTCCTAAATCTAGCATTTCGATAGTGTTGTTGGAGGGTTTGTATGCTTCGACATATCCCTCTATGAGTATCTGATATCTAAAGATCAATTTTTATAACTTAAGCTCATGGAAATTTATGTTGTGAGAAGGAAATGTTGATAAGAACTACGATTGTTTGAGTATTATGAGTGTGTGTTGGTTGGTTCAGGGCCACCTCTAATTATAGCGAGTATTGATTTATAAGTTTATCATGTTTATGTGAGAAAGGATTAGTCCTAATGATTGTGTCAATGTTCTTGGTAATATGTGGCAGAGGTGTGTACGATCAAGTTTGGTGGTTATTGGGAATAGCTTAGTTGTTAGTTAAGTTTACATACAACAATAATTATCACTCGAGTATTAAGATAACTTCATTGAGGCATTGTATGAGAGGATGTGTAGGTATTCAATTGGTTGGTCTGAGGACCAAAGAGATAAAGTTCGTGAAAGTTCAATGGAAGCATCATCCGATTAAAGAAGCTACTTGGAAAATCGAGAAGGACATGTGAGGCAAGTATCCCCAGTTATTCAATGATTCAGATACTAATCTACTCTTACTTTAGCCAGTCTTTCCTAGTTGATCACTCGGGGATGAGTGATGGGTAAATTGGTATCTATTGTAACGACCTGATTTCGTCGTTAGGGAAAAGCCAATGGGAAAAGAATTTGGATTAGAAAACTTTTTGGTAGTAACTTGGAATTTCCCAACCTAGTCCAGATTTGAACGAAATCGGAGTCAGTGAGATCTAGGGGAATTTGGTAACAAATAAGACATATAATTATGTTTTTTATCACATGAGTGAATAGCTAAGACATTAAGGAACCCGTACGACTTTACAAAATTGAATTCGAACGAGTAGAACTCCCGAAACTGATCCGAGTAATGTTTGAATGTCATGGGATGAAAGTGTGTTGTGAAATGGGGGTTTGGAACTCTTAATTTAGCTCTCTATCTCCGTGCAAGCCGCCAAGGTGGAATTATTCCCGCCAAGGCGGGACCGCTATAGCGAGATGAGGTCCGCTGTGGTAGGACAGTCGTGACTTAAGTTGAAAATAAACCCCAAAAATGTTATTATTCTGCAACATTCGATCTTAAGAGCTAAGGAGCGACCTAGGGATACTTCTTGAAGGTTTTCCACCTCTTCTAGCACCAAAGGTAAGGTTTTTACTCCCCAAATCCATTTTTTGATCCGTAGAACTTAGTTTATTGAGTAATTATCGATGGAGATGGTTTTGATCTAAGAATTATGGTGTAAAAAACCCTAATCTGGATATGGAGATCAAGGGTTTAACCTAGGGTTCATACTATTGATTATAATCCTGGTAATTAGGTCTTGTTTATTGATTTTTGAGTTATAATAATTGTTTGTAGACCAAGAATAGTCGAAAAGAATCTAAAAAAGAAAGAATCAAGTTTCTTAATGGATTCAAGCTTGGTTCGAGGTTGGTGATGGTTGTAATTTCATATTTGCGTGATGTATGCTAGAAATTGCTTCATTGTAATGTATGTCTGTATGTGAATGAAATATATTGATCACACCTAATGTAATTGAGTATGAACAAATGATTATATGTCATGAACCAACGCTTGATTGTTTGACTATGAAAATGTACATTGTGATTGTGATTGTGGCTTGTTGAATGGATCGGGTGTCACGTTTCGACACACTAACTTGGATCAGGTGCCACGTTCCAGCGCAATATGGAATCAGGTGTCACGTATGGCACACTAATAAGGATCGGGCACCATGTTCCAATACACTAACAACTTGGGTATTGGTTTCATGAGATGAATATTGAATTGGGTTCCATGAGAAGACCGTTGACTTGTTATTGAGAATGTGGAATTGTACATTGCTCCGAAAATGATATATTCTGTATATATACGTGTTTTACTTGTTGTGACTGCTTATATATATTTCGCTTACTGAAATAGCCGTTTGATCCTACCAATACACTATGACTGTGTGTGTATTGATACTGCACTTGCTTGTTCTTTGCTGAGTACATGGCCTCTTTAGGCTGCTATTGATAGACCTCAGCTAGGTAACTATTGAGCGTGACCGGATTCAAGGGTGAGCCAGTTCTTTTAGGCTGCCATGAATTTCTCTTGTTTAAGTCCACCCTTTTCGGACTCAAACTATCTGTTTAGTGTGTTTGTTTAGTTTCGGGGATGTGCCCTCTTTTCTTAGACTTGTTGCACTTTAGATATTTTGGTACAATGACTTTTAGGTTCTAGGGGTTTTTCTTCCGCATTAGGTTGGCTAGTTTTTTTAAACCTTTGGAGTTTATGGGAACTTTCTATTTTTCCTTAGATATTTAAACCTGTTTCTATATCTTTAAATACTTTAGTTTTCGTTAATTTGGTTAGTTGGGTTGTAGTAACGGTTCTCACACCAGAGGGTTAGTGTGGGTGCCAATCATGATGATATGGGTCGTGACACCTATGAACGCTACAAAGTATTACGATTCGTAGGAGGACAGTTGTGAAAGTTAACTTGAGAAATCAAAAAATGTCAAGTCCTAGATGAAGGGTCTACGGACCAACATGACGGTCTGTAAGAACCCTTACGGTCCGTAGATGTTGACTCGTGGAAAGGGTATTGGACTTGGAAGAATTTATGGACTCTAGATCTATGTAAGGAACCTACGAGTCGTAGGTCAGTCTATGGGCCATAGACTATGGCTCGGAAAACTTGATCAAAATGTTGGTCTCCAATAACATGGTCTACGGATGACCATGAGCCATAGAGGCTTGTACGGACTGTAGGTTAGTCTATAGATGCTCTGCGATAGTTTTTAGTTCAAGGTTAGTTGGATTTTTTTCTATCCTTTTAACTCCTAAACTATGTTGTTTCTAGCCTATTTCCAAGTCCTATAACTAATTTTTACGCTATAAACAATCCTATTCCCTCGTATTCACTCAAAATCCCAAAATCCTTAAGGTCTTCTTCTCCAAATTTTCTCCAAGGATCTCAAAGAAAGTTTTAGGATTCTTCAAGCTTCAAGCTCCTTTCTCTAATCACAAAGCTAAGATTCATCAATAGATCATTTTCCATCCGTTGAGTCCCAAGAAATTCTCAAATTTTACTTTATGATTTTATCCAAAAATTAGGATTTCGTATGATTCTTCATGGATTCAATTGTTTATGACTCAATTCACTATATTTAATCTAATTATGCATAATTTGATTCAAATTAGATGTTTTCAAGGTACTTCATATATATGAACTCATGTTATATGTCTAAATAAAACGGATGCACCATTGTGAGAACTTTTTATTGCAATCTATCAAAATAGTTAAAGATTAAAAATGATTTGTAGAACAAGAAAAACACAATTATCTTCACAAAGTCAATTCTATTAGAGAGTTACTGACTTAATGAAATCCAAAATAGTCGAACACCACATGACACTTAACCGTTGTACTCGAGCCACGATAAATATATTACACAAGCACCCAATCGATTTTATGTAAAAGTGAACTACATTTGACAAGGTTAAATTTCAACAAAGCCATGAATGATACACAAAAATATGAATTACGAAGGGTCGAGCTAGAACCTACAAGTACTAAATCGAGGCTTAATCATATAACAAATGAAATTTAAATCTCCATGAATCTTTTATGAACAAACCACCACATATTCATATCTAAACCAAGTTACTCTTAAAACAAACAATAAACGACCTGAAACCTAGAAGGGATCAAAATAACTAACTACGAGCAATCAAATTTAAGAAGAAAAAGGTAAAAGCTAACATATGTATTGAATTCAAATGACATGTGAAGGAATTTACTCATATAGTATTAGTAAAAATAAAACTGAATTGAGGCAGTAATTATATGAAACCAAGCAACAAATAAGCATTTTTTGATCAAGTATAAAAGAGAAGAGGAGATTTGATCAGTAGCTACACATATTAAATAACCAAGTTATTTGTTCAATAAGGCCTATATGTGATCGCAAAGACATATTAACATAAGAAAATAGCAAAAATTCATATGAAAGCATCAAACAATTGAAACGAATTTATCACATAATAGAGATTGAAACAAAAACAGAATACAAAATGGAATAGATATTACCTTTGTCGGGGCAGCGAGACTAGGACAATGAGCTTGACCATGAAGCTTTTACACCACTGCGAGCCTATTTCGATGAGCTCCAAAAAATAAAACAACTTCGAATTCTAATAGAGGAGACTCAAACTATTTGTTTTTGGTTTTACTCTTTCTGGTTATGTTTTTCTGTCTCTCCCCCCCCCCCCCCCCCCCTCCCTCCCTTTAAACACATAGAGAAAACAATCTTAAATAGATGAAGAAATAGGGTTGATTTTTTAGGGGGAAAACAGATGGATTGGAAGAATTTGAATTCGAAATTCAAGTTGTCTTTTGGATAAGGTTGCTGAATTTTCGCGATTTGGTGGGATTTTCGGACGTTGATGGACTGCTGGATTTCACATGCATGGAAGAAGAAGAAAACGTACAGGGGGTGGGGTCGGTTTGGTGTTGTTTGGAGTCGTTGCTGATTCCATGATTTCATTTATTGCACGTAGAAAAAAAAGATCAATATGGGCAGTGGGGTCGGGGTACTATTGGAACTATTGGTTTGCAACGTTTTGGGCTTTGATTTCTGGGTTCCTTCGCGTTGCTGGACTCAGGAGAAGAAAAGAAAGACGCAGGGATGGGGTTCGTTTGGAATTGTGTTGCTGGGTCGGGCGTTGGGTATTTGGTGTTGCTGTTGTAATGTTGTTTAGAATTGTTGTTGTATTGGGATGGGCTGAGAATTATGGTGAAGAGAATTGGTGAGATGGAAATTGGAAGAATTGGGCTTGGATTTTGGTAACGGTTTAAGGAGTTGGGAATAATAAAGTGGGCTGGAAATTGACTCAACTTTGGCCTTAAATAGATCCAACAAGTAGAGCAAAATATTGGTTAGATTTGATTTTGAAAAATAACCAAACAAATTGCAAATTTGGTCAAGACGAATTAATATTAATTACTTAATGAGCTTCTTAATATTAATGAAATAAAATAATTAATTTAATTATAAACTAATAACTAACAAAAAATATGTCAACTTAAAGTAAACTAATTTAATAAAATATTCAACTAAAAAATAAAATCTTTTTGGGATGATTTTTGAATATTTTAAAATATTATGTAAAACATATTTATTATTTAAAAATTATAAAAAAGTGACGACACTATTTAAAATAACTTGCAAACTCTATTTACTTTATTTTCTTGAAATTTTTTATAAAACTAATAATTTTAAATCATTTGAAATTGGAAAAGCTTGATGATTAATTTATATTGTGGAAGATCAAAATTGGGTGTGAACAATAGGATAATTAATTTTAGAGGCAAACAAGACATTTTTAATGATTTAAATTTTGTTAGAGTACGAAAGAAATTTAAAAGTTCATGAAATGATTATGGTCAACATCTTATCAAGTAATTATTGATACTAGCTAATGGTGATTTTCATTGTATGAGAAGCCTAAGTTATTAAAAATCAACTCTTTTATCATTAATGTGCAATTCAAATATTATAAAAAAATTCATTAGATATTATTAAAATTCCATGGCATAGGATCTTTCCTGCTCATGAACAATAAATCATTTACAAAATTTAATTGAACGATATTAATAATTATATCTTAAATAAAAATAATATGAAATTTTCTTCAATCTCTTAAGAATCACTTGATATTTATAAAATTTGTCATGAATATATTTAATTTTTAATTAACTATAATATATATTTTTTGTTTTTTTATTTATGAATATCTATAAATTTTTCACAAATATTAACTTTGTCATCATTTAATTACTCATTAATTATATTAAGAAATATATTAAATTTGTATTGTTACTTTGTATCTCATGGTAACATAATTACAAAAATATAATTTAAAAATATAAAATATTTTTAAACAAAAGGATAAGTATATAATATTTTAATTAATTAACACTATAAATATACTAATTATATATAATATAATAAAATTAATAAGAATCAAAACTTAGAAATAATTAAACTACCAAAAAAACTATTATCAGTCATAAAGAATTTCCCATCATATTATATATATATAAGAGAATCCTAGATCCGCCTACATGGCGCCATCACAATCAGGATTCCCTTTTAATTTATTTTATTTTCAAAACTAGTTTTTCCTTTTGATGAAAAGTTATGACTTTTATGAAAAGTTGCGACTTTTATGAAGAGTTGTGACTTTTATGAAAGGTCGTGAATTTTCCGAAGGGTTGTAACTTTTCCAAAGAGTTGTGACCTTTCCGATAAAACACAATAAATATTTGTTCACACTACCTTTTGTTATCTATAAATAGAGGAATTTTCTCTCATTTTAAAACAATGAAAATTTTGAACTTCTTATGGACAATTAAATAATTGTGTACTTTGCATCTTTTGAATGACTCACTAACACCATTGTTTTTGTATCAATACACTGGTGAATATAATTGTTCTATCCTAAGAGGATCTATTCCTTTAAATCTCGGGTACTAGAGGGGAATAATTTTCTTAAGGGGACATTGTGCATTCAGTGAGTTCGATTTTTTCCATTATGTTTCATTCTATTGTTACAAATCCTAGTATTTTTTTACAACCATTAATTTATGCTTATATTATTAATTGTTATTTTTAGTATATGCTTTAAATTTTGTTGTTTATGTTTCTACAAAATTATTGTTATAAGTATTTGTTAGTGCATATTAAATAAGGGAAAAGGGTAAAAAATATCCCTCAACTTTCGTTTATCAGTTGACTATACCCCTACCATTAAACCAAAGTTATTTATACCCTTGCCGTTATTAATTTCACCATTTATACCCCTCAATTGACGGAAAACCCCAAATTGACTCAAATTAACCCAAATTTTTAGAAAAGACTCATATCCTTTTAAACCCAATACCCAACCCCTTTATCGTATAACTTGTATAACCTTTTACCCATTGTAGTTTCCTTTGATGTTGTAGCTCTTGTGTCCTGTGTTGTTTTCCTACCATTGCTCTCTGTGTCCTAATTGTTGATACCACTTGAGCTTTGCATCACTTGTAAATTCTTGCCTAAATCATTGGTCTCCTTTGCCTCCATCACCTAATTGATTTCTTCATTCCTCTTTACTTCCATATTACCTTCTTGTTGAGCTGCATTTGATCTTACATTTTTTGTATTGACCTGCATTCCAAAAAAGAAATTAGAAGAGTTCAATGGTTCCCCACGATCAAATACATCAATTTACTTATTTTCTTGATTCAGCTAATCATGGACTTGTGCAAAAATATAGTTTGAGCCTTCTGATTCTTGTCCAACATGCTTCCTTAAGCCTCTATAGTGACATTCACATCAATTTGAATTTGCTCATTATTTTCCTGAGTGGTGGGGTTATTAACACTGTCCAGTTGTTCTTTTTTGTGTAGATGTTGAGTGTTAAAAGTCATCGGAGCTCCAGCAACTTTGTCGGAATCCTCTTTGACGATGTTCCCACCATCCATCTTACTTGTAATTTATGTGAGATGTACCTCCAGTTGAGAGGAGTAATCCCCACTAGTCGAATCTTTACGAATTTCATTTGAGGTGGCACAAAATTGACAGCGCAATTCTGGCGATTCTCAACAGAATCACCTTTGTAGGTCTCTCAATAGGAACGATAGAATCAATTGATATTTGCTTGAATGTGGATCATGGGTAGGAGAATTCATTTTTCCATCCCAATCAACTCGAATCAAACTAGCTTGGTCCAACTCGAACACGTATGTTGATGCTTACCATCCATCTACTCTAGGTTTGGGTGTTCATGTTGACTGGGAAGGAAACTAAGGAGAAGACTGTTGAGTCGAGGCATTGGGTTTAAAATGGGGTATGAGTCTTTTTTTAAATTTGAATTAGTTTGAGTCAATTTGGGGCTTTCCGTCAAATGAGGGGTACATATGGTGAAATTAGTAACGGCAGGGATAAAACTAACTTCATTTTAATGATAAGGGTAAAGTCAACCAATATACAAAGTTGAGGGATATTTTTGACCCTTTTCCCATTAAATAACAAGCGTTACTTGAGTATTCAAGCAAGTTTTCTCTACTGAAATTGTTGAAGGTACAGTAAAAAAAACACTCACAAATCTCTAATTTCTTCATCAACAACGTCATTTCTTCATATACAATAATGAGATTTTGTGTTTTTTATAAAATCCTCTGAGAGTTAATAACTTTGCATTCCCAGATTTTTTTGTTTTTACGTTGTTATCTATTTTTACTAAATTTTATCACTGGATATTATGAGTACTTTAAGGATTGAAAGTTGATTGAAGTATTAGTCAATTTTTGAGGTATGTTATTTCAAAACATGAGAACTTTTCTGGTTAGAATGATTTGTTATCATCATTGGATATCTCATAGTTTACTCCCTTTAATGTATGTTTTTTCTTGCTGTTTGGTTGTCTCCTTAAAATTGTATTCGTTTGGTATGTATATGATCTCACATGGACAAAGCTTTCGTCCTTTTAATGTCTTTTTTTTTCTTCTCATTTAGCTCTTCTAAATATTTTTGGTGTGAGTTATGACAATTTTCAGCAAGCTTAATTTGAAGAATATGAAACAAAACTTGATCTAAATAAAAGTAATATCTTAAGCAACAAAAGATATGTATATCAACATAGATTTGTTGTCCTTTATTTCCCAAGTCATTACTGAGCATTTGACTTATCTAGGTTAGACTCATTTTTAATTTTTAAATGTTTGAGAATATTTCTTTAACATGAGTCTAGAATCCAACATTTTGATCTAATTGTACTTTCATAATGCAACAATTATACATACATATTTCTAAAAAAGTCATAAAGTTGCATTGATGAATCATCTAGAAGGGTCTTCAGAGCAGCAATTTAATAAAGAATGAATTTCTAAAAGGGTCAAAAATATTATTTTGCTGTTCTTTCAAATTTATTTTTCTCCTTCTATAAATTTTGTTAGAGTGACAAAGTAACAATAACGAAAAGTGGTGAACGTTTGACCTCATACAAGTAGATTGTCTCTAAAAAAAATTATTTATGTTGTTGTGGCGTAAATTTTTAATGGTCTTAATTTATTTATAACTAATAATGAATATCGAAAACTTTTTTATATAATTTTTTTCACAAAGAGTTATTCTAACCATAAAACTATCAGATTCTATATTTTTCATGTACAAAAAAAAATAGAAAAAATTATGTTTAATTGCTACATAAAACCATCACTCAGTTTTAACAAGACAATTACATCATCAAACATATATTATGATAACTGATGTAAAAGATAAAAATGATTAGATATCAAGATATATTTTTAATCATTCATTATATATTTAAAATTCTTGAGATATGTGATAATGCCAAATCATTTAATTTATGTTGAAATGTTCTTAAAACCTACTAAAATTTAATTTTTTTCCCTATAACAGTCGATTATTGAAAACGTTGTTCAAAAGCTTAGAAAGATTGTTTATGCTACGGGAAGCGTGAGTAAATTACCTAGTCATAAAGATTTGAATACTTTCTTGAGAGGTCTTAAACTCTGTTTGGTTTGAATACAAATTATGATGAGATTAGTTACGATAAGTTAAGTCATGTTGAGACTAATTTTGTTGGGATAAATTATACTGAAATTATTTTTGATTTATTTTATTCAAAATAATATGCATTGCATAAATTTTAAGAACAAATTGTTTGTTTACAAAAATACCTTTCATGAATATGAAAAGTGATGTATAAAAAAGGGTTTAAAGGAATATCTTTATTATTTACTTATTTTATCCCTAGATAAGTCATCTCGAGATTACTATACCATCCAAAGGGAGGAATAATTTATCCCAATACTAATTATTAATCTCGAGATAAGTTATTCCGAACTTACCAATCAAACAACAAATTAAGTGCCACTATAATTTAATTCCAAAACTATTTGATGTTATCCTTCACACCAAACCACCACTTGGTTTATTCTAATTTTAATGAACAAAGTAATCTTATATGTGTTGTTGATGCAAGGTGAAAATAATATTGTAGAATTAACTAAGGTGTTTGTAGGCCGGTCCGGACACCATAATTAGAAAAAAACCAAAAACAAAAAAAAATATAAAAAGGATCCGACCCTAATTGCTTTGCTTCCGTCTCTCTCTGTGACTGACTAACAATGAGTTCTGAGAACAGTAAAACAGAAATTCCCGACGAACAGAAATCCAGCAAAGACCATAAAGCCAACTCCTTCTTTGATGTTTACGGCCCTGAGGTCCTTTTACTCTATTGCTTTTTCTTGTTTATTTAGAAGAAGAAATCTTCTTTAATGGAGTACAATGGTTCTACTATTGTATCATGAATGTGAATTCTTTTTTCTTATAGTATGAGTTATAATCGAATTGGGTCTCTCTAAAAAGGTCTAAATAGCTTTAACACAGTTTTTTTTTTTTTTTTTTTTAAAGAATGAAAAGGAAAAGAATAGTGAAGGGAGAATTTCTTTTTAGAGCTGGTGGGCTGAGTTAATTTAATTGGGTTGTCTTGGCTGGATTTTTAATTGGTAAACCTAGAAGAAAGAGCAGATTTTTGCTAATGAAAATTTTAGTACTATGAGGACATATGGAGTTTTAATTGGTAAACTTGAAGAAAGAGGAGATTTTTGCTAATGAAAATTTAGTACTATGAGGACATATTGTTTTGATTGTGAGTTTGATGGAAATTGATTATACATGCATTAATTTTGATAATAACTAGTTCTGATAGAAACCCAAAATGTAGAAAAGAGATGAGACTAAAAAAGAGGAAAAGGGAGTATCTTTCTTAATTGATAAAAGGAATATCTTTCGTGATTCGCAGATTGAGTTCATTTAAGTGGTTTGTATTGTCTAGAGTCTAGGCTTTTTAACTTGTTCACTTGGAGCAGAGGAATGTTTCTGGGAAAATTAAGATTTGTATTATTGAAAATTTGGAATGCTGTGGTGACATACTATTCCTGTTGTCAGCATCATTTTCCATTTGGCGGTTGCTAGTTATTTTTCTTCTGTTTTGTTCTGGATGCGATGGTTTTGTTGTTAGTTTTTGCAGAATAATTGTGTCCGATTCAATATGATATGTCATTCTGCAAGACAAACTATTATGCATGTTTGTTGAACCTTTTATAATGTTTGTGATTGCTATTCAAGTTTTGATTGTGGTGCAGGCGAGAGCAGATATTGTTTTTAACAAACCAGAAGCCAACTCAACCTTGAATCTTCAAGTATGTTTGTAACATACCGATTGAGGTTATTTGTACTTATTTTACAAGAGGTTAGAACGTGATTTATCATGCTTAATGTGATAACACAGGACGTGCAAGGGCTTGTCACCTGGGTGCTTGCTGATGGGTTCATGCCATCGTGGGCTTTTATCAAAGTAATGTATTTCATTCCTTTCTTTGCATGTTTTCCACTTATGTCTTTATATCTGTATCAGATGCAAAAACACCTCAGTTTTTTGGAATACGCAGAGGAAAATCTGGTGAGGAGAGGTTGAGCTGTCCTTACCTTGAGATTAATCATTCAATCTGGTCCATTTCAATGATTCATTGCTTACTAGATTATTTATATATTTGATACAGATATATATATATATATAACCAAGCCATCAATAATTCTTTGCTAGGTGATTTGGATTATACTGAAAATGGATATTTTAACTGCAAATAGAGGTAGATTTTGCTAGTAAGGTACACAATGGAATTAGACACGCATAACTGAAGTTTAGGTGTGTACATGATTATATAAATAAAAAATGGAGTATCTGATATTGTGAAATTTTGTACCGTTAGATTCACTTTCTGAACCACCTGTCCAAAAAGAATCAAATCCTGTCTCCTTTCTAGTCTCTTCTTAACACGTGGAATAAAGAAATCGAAGATTGCTCGAAATAGCGAGAACAATGTAAAAAACATCAAAAGATCATATTTTTATATGATCTTTTGGTGTGAGGAAAGAATACCATGTTGTTTAGATAGTTGGACAAATGTGAATGACTCAGTTAAGTCACATTGACAACTTGCAAATATCTTCTGACATGGACTTGGTGTTTTCATTATAGAAATTAGGGAAAAGGTCTTGATATACCCCTCAACTTTGCCATTTAGAGTTGATATGCCCCTAGTTATAAAAGTGGCTCACACATTCCCCTACTGTTACAAAATTGGCTCACATATACCCCTTACCATTACAAAAGTGATAAAATTAATTTTAAATTATTTTTTTTGATTTTTAATATTTCAAAAAATTATGTATGTGATCTTTTTCACACGTAAATTATTTTTTGACTTCTTTGATTATCATTATTTGAGTTTCTTGTTCTTATTTCATTTTTTCTTTCATTCTTTAGTGTAAAATAAGAGAAATAAAAAGGAAAGAAGTGTGAATGAGAAAAGAGAAAAAAAAATCGAAACTTTTTTTTGCGGCTATATTGTAATTTAGTTTTTATATTTGTAAATTTTTTTTAGAACACCTATAATTATGTTTATAAGAAAATAAGTGAAAAGAATAAATTTGACTATCAAAATTATAAATTCAAATTAGCTATTGAAAAAGTAAAAAAAAAATGTGTGAGAAGGATAAAATATATCCCTACATGGACTATTTTCTTAAATAAAAAAATTAATAAAAAACAATTTAAAATTATTGTTTTCACTTCTGATAGAGGAAAAAGGTATATGTAAGAAATTTGTGTAACAATAGGGGTATATATGAGCCACTTTCAGAACGAGGGGTATGTCAGCTCTAAATGACAAAATTGAGGGGTATATCAGACCCTTTTCCCTAGATTTTTTTTTTTTTTTGATAACCGAAACTCACCCTTTGGACAAATCACAGCCTTCTAAACTCAGTGGATAATGGGCCGCCCCTCTACCCTTCTCCACTTAAATACCGGGCTTCGCTTTGCGTGGTGTGGGGCTTGAACCTGCTACCTAAGCCACAAATCCTCCACCTTTTGCCACGCGAGCTAGGCCTTGGGAGCCCTTTTCCCTAGAAATTATTGGCCTATCTAAAAGGGAAAAAATAAAAATAAAGCAATTTTGGACCCATTTCCCGTCTTGGGTGTTCACTTGTCAGTATGTGTAGCAATTACTTAAATGAATTCACAAAGGTACATCTGTATACTTCCCTTCATTTCGTAATGTGCATTCTTAGACCCAGTTTTTTACACTTCAATCATAATAAATGTGGTCCCTATTTACTTCTCAAAAAAAATTAATATGGTTCTTATTTTTACTAGTATGTTAGTGTATGATGAGCTTGCAGATTCTACCAGCAACACATGTAGCTGCATTATCTTATATATCAGTCATGCGCGTCATTAGGAGAATGACTACTGTTGTAAATACTGTTGAACTTTTTTTGGACTACATCTGTTCTTTAGTTATTTAGTAAGTTCTTGCATAGGAGAAGATCCCTTCTTTTGCTGTAATATTTTCCCTTGCATTTTCTTGATGCACTAATGAAATTTCCTTACTTCACAAAAAAAGAAGAAGAGAGAATGAGTTTGTGGCAAAGGTTTTCTTACTTGAGCTTGAGCTCTCTTTGAAACATTATCCAATGAAATTTCGATAATACTAAGGAAATGGTTATGGTTTTACTTGCTATTGTCTCTTAAGTCATTAGCGATTCTAGGTGTTATATATCTTGAATTATTGATACACTTCACATTTGTGATTTGACGCACAGGGAGATATAATTTAGTTAATGTGGATGTGTTTGGTTGCCTTTGGATGGTCCCCATCAATTTTCCAGTGAATAGTATCTTCTTTAGAGGCTAACACAGTTTCGTCTGTTCCTCTTTCTTTTTGCGTGCAGAATAAGCCTTTGATCCCTAAAGTGGTAATGCTGTATGTCCCTGGCCTTGATGCATCTCTATATCTATCACAGTCTAAAGTGCTCAAAGGTTTCAAAGAATGCTGTGGTGTTCCGAGGCCAGTTTTAGCGCTCAGGTTGGTAATAATTTGAATAATCAATATATTACTCTTGCGTTACTTGTTTTAATTTTTTTTGTCACTCTTGTGTTAATGGAAGTTCTGTTTTCTTCTTCTTATTAGTTTTTGTTTCATGGTAGTTGTGTATCAGATGGAAATCAGACAATAGATGCACTTCTCACGTGCAAATCAAAGAGGAAAAGGAAAGTAGCTGAGAACATTTCACCGAAAATCACCCAGTCATCTGAACAAGGTACGAATCTGATCCAAGAAAAACTTTCCAGAAGTCTTTGTTGTGAGTCTGCTATTTTGATTTCATTTCCGGTTAATTCGAGGTTCATTTGCTTGTAGAAGGAGGTCTAGAAATGACATGTCTGTAATGCAGGCACCATCTCCTCCAATTGTATATCAGCAGGATTGCTATCGTCTGTGTTGTACTTTATAAATTTTTCTTCACCTGTCTAAGATCTGTGTATGATACACTTTTTTTCCCCTAGAAGTTCTCAGGAAAGTGTCATGGATGGTTTCTGCTAGAATGTTAAATTAGAGAAGTGTGTAAAAATTACCCTTTTCTGATCAGGTAAATGTATTTCATCAAAAGCAGATGGGTGAAGCCTGTGTACAAGGGGGCAGGGGCATACCAAAAAGTAAAAAGACCTACAAAAAGAGATTGTTTTCTACGAAAGACACTCAATCTTCTTTACAATAAGGAATCGCGAGGGTGCACTAAAAAGAAATGAGGGATAAGAGGCTACTCCTTAACTGTACAATATTCATCTCTACATCTCCAAAAGCTTTTCTGTTTCTCTCTCTCCATGCAGCCCGCTTCAGTGCAAGTGAGGTGACAGTTGATGCCCAATGTCTTCTCATTCTTTTCCCGCGTCTCCAACTGAACATTGACTCTTTAATTGGGCCTGAAATCGCCCAATAGATTCCAAACTATGTCAAGATTTCCCACCATAGCCTCAGAGGAACTGGACGTGGAGCTGGGGGTCCTGTGGCCCTGGGAAGCTCCTGAGGTGGTAAGGACCCTGGAGGGTACTCAGAAGATGTCTCCCTCTTGGCGTAATGTTGAGATTGTGGTCGGAGATGGAAGAAGAACTGAATTTTGGGAATACTGATTGGCCAGAATAGCCTGAAGTTCAGCTTTCCTGTTTTGTACTCAAAAGCAGGTTATGATCAATCAAATGTGGAGTTAAGAAGAATGAGATTTGATTTTCAGAAGAGCTCTTAATGATTGGGAAGTTGGGGCATTATCTACATTGTTAATTTACTGGAATCTCTTGGTGGATATCTGACTGTCCAGACAGACTTAGATGGAAGCTGAATAGCAAAGGGATATTCTCAGTTAAATCTGTAAACTCGAAAAGTGAATATACCAGCGAAGGTGTCATGTTTTGTCTGGCTGGTAATTAGGCAAGCATGCTTGACCCAAGAAAAAAATACAAAGAAGAGGTTTTCAGATTTGTTTGGTTTGCCTTTTATGTGGACAGGATGGGGAAAGTAATGAACATTCATTTTTTACATTGCAAGACAACTATAAATCTGTGGCACGTGTTCTTTTGTATTTTGGGCATTAAGTTGGCAAAGCCAAGTGCTACCTTGATGATGCTAAGCAGCTGGAAGAGTTTTGGACAAATGGGAGGTGATGCGAACTCGTTGCATATTATACCTGCCTGTATTTGATGGACTATATGGAAAGAGAGGAATTCAATTTCTTTTTGAAGATACTAGGAGTTCTATCCAGAAAATTAGGATGAATTGTCTCTTTTTTTTTTTTTTTTTTTTGGTGTGTAAACAGAATATGTGGGGGGAAATAGGGGACCTGGTAGATCTATTAGGCAATATTTAAGATTATAGGCTTATGGACGGGCATTTATACTTTTTTGGGATTTGTAAGTTCTTAACTTAGCATCTTTTCTGGTGTTAAGTTTGTCTTCTAATACAATTGTTACCTTACTCAAAAAAAGAAGAATGAGTGTTATGTAACACATAACATTAAGTAAGATGGTTGGAATTAAAGAGTGTTACATGAGTATTATGCTACAGGAAGATATCTAAGAAGATGATAAACAAGTTCCATAGAGCGGTTGTGAGGCTAGTACTATTATATGGGAGTGAATGTTGTGCCACTAAGATCAATATACATCCACGGGTGTGGATGTTAAAGATGGATGTAACATGCGAAACTGACTATGATTTGAAATGATCACATCTTAGTTGCATTAGAAATGATGACATGTGATTTGACAAACACGATAAGTAGCATATATAGAGGATAATTGGAGAAATACATCGGAAAACCTAGGTATGACTATGATTGTTACAACAAAAACAATAGCAAACATATTCAATGTGATCCCACAAGTGGGGTTTTGAGAGGGTAGGGTGTACGTAGACCATACCCCTACCTTGTGTGAGTTAGAGAGGTTGTTTTTGATGACTATGATTGTTGAAGGTGATAAAAGAGGATGAGGTAGACCTAAAAATACACAAAAGGAAGTTATTTTGGAAGATTTAAAATCTTTGGGAATGATGCATGTTTGTCTAAGAATATAACACTTGATGACAATTGATCCCCACATAAAACAATACCAACTAGCTGGAATTAAAGTACTTGTTTCTGCATGGTAAGATCGAGATTCATCTAAAAAACAGAATGAGATTGATTTAAATGAATAAAGAAGATCATAAAACTGACCTCCACCAACTGATCTAAAAAATAGGAAAGAAAAATTAATGACCCCTGGCAATGTGGGTTGATGCTTACTTGATTGATTGGGTTAGTTAGATTGTTGGAGGAATAAATTGAAAAGTTAACTTTCTTCCGTCCACCACTCTCTTATGTTGTTTTTCTGCAATACCCAATTTGACAGGCACTTCTTGGGTCTCATTTGTTTGCACTTACTCGCCGTCTGAATCTGAACGGTTTAGACTTGAGGCCATCAAGTGCATTTGCTTACATTGGATTTAAGTACTTATTTGGTTGGAATAGGTATTAATCATTAAGATCTTGAACAAAGTCTTGATATCAATAAAATTATTTTTGTCTGGATAATTTTCATCATCACTCTATCTGCAATCACCCACCACCACCACCACTAACCAGCAACCATCTGTGCTATCACAACCACCACCATCACTGTCAACCACCACCATCCACCATCATCACCAACCACCAACTGCCTCTGCCATCACAACCCCCACTGCTTCCAACAATTACTGTTAGTCGCCACCACACCACTTCCATTATTTTAATTATATCCACTGCCATCACCACCTTTGTCACTGCCGCCGCCGCCTTCATCGCCACCTTTGCCACCACTATCAATCACTACCACCACTATGCTCAATCCCTACCACCAAGTACCAACCATCTCCATCATCACAACTAGCACCGGCGCCAACTACCCCCAACACCATCGTCAAGCACCACATATTGTTCAGCCACCACCACCAAAACTGCCAACTACTAACAACAATTTCCTCCATCACCACCACTACCAACCGCCATCATCATGTCGGTCATTACAACACCAACTATCTTCACCATCATGATTATCATCACCACTGTTAATTGCCACTAGCACCATCATCACCACTGTTAATTGCCACTAGCACCATCATCACCATCACCATCACCATCACCATCACTTCTACTACAAACCATTTCCACCCATCACTAGAGAACATAAATGTTTGTTTTTAATCAAATAATGATTTTATTAAATTTATATATTTTTCTGATATTTTATTACTTTTTTATTTGAATGGTATATTTATTATGTTTTAAAATAAATAAGTTATGCACATTAAGAAATTGATAAACAAACAATTTTAATCATTCAATGCTCAAAGACCAGCTTAAAAAAATAATCTTTCGGTGTTTACATCTAGAGACGACATCTTAATCATTTAGATGTGCATTCAGATTTAATCTTAATGCAACCAAATTGGGCCTTCATCATCCTCTTATTCATTCAGGTGCTGAGGCTCCTAATAAGGAGACTGTGTCCTTTGCAGACCTCAAGAAGGATATACCATTTCCCATTAGTTATTATACACTTTCGGACAAGCAACTAGAAGAAAATGGATATTGTTATGAGCAACCAGGTGACATGCATTCCAAGAACTTGAATTTATTGAATTTTTTGGTTAAGATTATTGCCAGTTGAACTTGGTATTTCATTACCCATGTAGAATTTCTTTCAACGCTTCCTGCTCCTTCAGGAACACCTCCACATGAAGTTTTGGCCCTTGACTGCGAGATGGTAATTTAACAACAATTTGTTCATCACAATGTTATGATTTAGTATTTAAACGTACTTATATTGCATAATCAATGCTGTTTTTTATATTCATTTCCTTACTCCTTAGATATAAATATTGGAGAGGATGAGAGCATTTTAATAATGCCGGGTAGTCATGTTTTGGATGAGATATGATTTACGGTAGCTTAACTATTTACTGCATCTGGATTTCTTTGACTTGGTTGGTGATGGGAGGAGATGTTGGTTTATGTGGTTTAATTGTGATGTTTCTAGTATATGAAATATCAGTTTTGATGTAATGGTACTAAAAGTTGTGTTCAGACAAGTTGGTCTTAGAATTCTGATGATGGTAGAAGAAGTTAGAGTTCTAAAGATGGTATGAGAAGTATATACATCCTTTATTATCAGTATGTTCTACTGCAAATAGTCATTGTTTTGAACCTCAAATGTGGTCTGTCTTATCTATGCTATTCCATGGTATAAAGGGTCTTCTGCTGGTTGCCACTGCGTATATATTTTATACCAAAATAATAGCTTTTAATGTATATTCTTTGGACAGGCAGACAGATATTATGTTTTCTCCTTATCTAAAAAGATATTATACTTGCTGTTCTTGATTTGTCTCTCTTACATAGTTACTTTTTTTTTTCTTTTATTTATAAAGTAACATTTACTTGTTTGTCATTGTTCTTTAAACTGGAAGCTTTGCATACAAATGTCTTATCATTTTGGTAAACAAATATATATTTTTGTAGTGTATTACAAGGGAAGGCTTTGAGCTTACCAGAGTGACACTAGTGGATGTTGAAGGACAGGTTTGCTTCCTCTTATTTCTTTTCTCGCTCTATTTTTTGTCCCTCACTTGCATTACAATGAAGTAATCTATCTTTTGCTTTATAGTTCCATTTTTTTCAAAACTGTTTCCTCATCATGTATTTTGTCCATGGCTAGTTTCTTTTCTATGTAAAAAATGCCATTTACCCTGATCTTTTTGATGTCCTATTGTTTTTTTGGCCACTCGGAGGGGTGGTCCTTATTTAGTTTATAAGAACCACCCTTGTCAAAAAGCTTTAATTTTAAATACGATCCAGCTGGCATATATGCTGCCATCATCATCTTTTTTCATTAAAAATCTATTAAGTCAGCTAAGTTGCGTGGGCTCTTTGCTTTTGATGCCGCACCCGTGTCAGATTCTCCAAATTACACTACTTTTGGAGAATCCGACACACACCCGTTCCCATTTTTGAAGAGTCCGAGCAACATAGAAAGTCACACATATACTGCCATTATAATTCAACCAACAATCAACTGCACCTCATTGCTTTAGCTAGTTGGATGAATCGTCTATATCCTTCCTGCACTATTTGGGCCTGCTGCATTACTTTAGAATGAATCAACCTGCATATATATTGGGATTGTTGATTTGTATGGTTGAACCCTGTGGTTGTCCAGGCATATTTTTGAACATGTGCAACAAGTTAGGACATATATATTGTCCTTTGGTCCATGCACCATGTGTTAAGGGGTATTATTCCTTTGTACGTGTTTGGGCAAATTCAATGGTCTTTTTTTCTTCTTTTATCCTCCTGTAGGGCCATCAAAAGTCTCTAACTTGATCTCAAATGTACCTCCCTGGCCTGTTACAAGAGATTTTGATGCATGATCAATTGTCCCATGGTCTTTCAGATGATATTAAATAGCTACTTATTTTTCTGTGTCTGAGGGGCTAATATCATCAACCAATTGCAGGTTATGCTGGATAAATTGGTCAAACCATCAAATGAAATTGTTGACTACAATACTAGGTACTTTTTATGTGTGATAACTTCTAAATTTACATTTGATCACACATGCTAAATACATACTCCTCTCTTCCATTTTATGTGTCTATCTCCACGAGGTAGTGGTAAGGTCTCTGTACACTCTACCCTCCTCAAACCCCACTTTGTGGGATTTCATAGGGTATGTTGTTGTTGTTCCATTTTATGTGACACTAATTTCTTATTTTTCCATTTTAAAAAGAATGACACATTTCTAATTTGGGACATGATTTAATTTTAAACAAGTTTCAAAAGTATTATAGCCACAAATTTATTTCATGCTTAAGACCACAAGTTCCAAGTCTTTCTTTTTACCTTAAGCTCCGTACCAAGTCAAACATGTTAGTCAAACTGGAATGGATGGAGTAGCAGATTGGAGAATCAGCGGTTTAAGACTGCACATTTCAAGATTAGATTTACTTGCTAATAGCATCAACTTGTTTTTGGATTTTGTTAGCTCCTTAGATTTAGCTCAGACTACTTGTACTAGTGCTGAAATGTTTATTGCTCTGTACTGGAGCTAACTGGTCGCACCTTTTGCAATTTGGCATCTTCCTGATGCCCATTAAATGATAATCTTATCAAAAAGTCTTCCTTTTTTCCTTAATCTCCGTATTGAGAAAAACTCCGTCAGATAAATTGGATTGGATGGAGTAGCAGATTGGAGAATCAGCCACCATGTGGAATTTGCTTTTCAGTGGTGTTCAAATGGTATATCCAAGTCTTGAGGCATTGCAAAAGTTAAAAATATCTTTTAAAGGTTAAGTCGGGTCTAAATATAAAATTGTCCTATTTTATGAGCTGAAATTGAAATTTTGCTAGTATGCTCTCCCGACTCTTTCAAAGGAATTGAGTTTAGGCGGGAATGCATATTGTAACTGAAAATGGTTTTGTGGTTTAGTATGCCTGAAGCCAATCTTCAATTCAGATGGCCTAGACTTTGATATCATAGGAGCTGGATTTAGTGCTTCGTTGACTTTTATTTGATCTTTCTCAATCAAAAGAATGTCTTGCATGTTTCATGCTAGATTTAGCAAGAGTTGACTACTTTTACTCTTTTGATGGTGAGGAAGCCATGCAAATTCATTAATTGGATAAATTTGTGTATTTAGGTAATATTCAGAACTACTAGTATAGTCCATAGAAAAGGCTATTGACACGATATGCCCTTTTTTTATAAGGGAACTAAGCCAAGATATATCTTGGAATATATTCTTTTTGCTTCTTCTGTTTGTCTTCTTTTTGCTAGATTTAGCAAGAGTTGACTACTTTTACTCTTTCTAGTGTGTGCGCACCTCGACTATTCCACCAAGTACTTGCTACCTCCAACTAGGTTATGTACCGAGTAACTCTGTCCTCCAAAGCGTAGGCAGATCGAAAGATCACTCATCTTTTTTTGTTTTATGTTGGGATTTGAACCTTGGTCGCTAAAGTGTGCACTGTGCACCCACTTCATTGATGACTATACCGCACCCTTGTCTGTTATTTCTTTCTCTACTATCCTTTAAGTTTTTTCGCAGTTTCCAGTCTCTCACTCCACAAGTAATGGAAAGTGTCTTGTAAGACAGAAGGAATCAAGGAGGGGGGAAAAAAGATACAGAAAGAAAAAGAATAAGAAAAGGGAACCAAGAAAAAAGATATTAGCTAAAGAATCGAGCTTCATAGCCAGGGTTTAATCTCTCTCTGCAGTTTCCCCTTTCAATTTCTTTTGTTCTTTTATTTTAACTTCTTTCCTTTTAATCATTTTTCAAATTTCTTATTATTTCCAATTCTACATTTGCTTATAAAATCATTCTATTTCTCTCTCTTTTTCTTTCTATTGCCTCTCTCCTTTTTCTCTTAATATTTCTACCAACCTTATCTCCTATGGTAAATATTCTTGAAGTTTTTGACCTCCCTTAAGATCTACTCAAGTCACCTCAAACCACACTTTCCAAGCAAGGTACTCAAAAGATGGCAGGGGAAGGACTATGTGGGTGGTAAAATCAGTGTGTGTTGGGCTATAACTTTTTGGGGGGATAGGGGGTGCCCAAAGGGAGTCCGACACAGCAGGAGTTCAATTTGCTGAACTGCGCCAATTTTTTTCTGATGTCGGCGAAATAAATTTTTTCTTGCTTTATAAGCTAAAATATTTGTTAAGCACAAAATACTTCATGATGAAGAAAAAAAATAATATTTGTCCTAAAAGACGAAGACAAAAATACTGAATAAACTCAGGGACTTACCTTCTCTTTCTTGAAATTCTTAGTCCTTCAGTCAGTTATGTATTTCTTTTTGTGCGATAGAAACACATTCAGAAGAACTCTGTACGTGAGTCTTTAACTTAAAAGGATATTTTTCACTAGTTTGCAGTTAAGATATATGTTCTTTCATTAAACTGATAATCTTGCTTTATGTTGAGCAATTTGAACCTTTGCAGGTATAGTGGAATTACCTGTCAGATGTTGGAAGATGTGACTACCACTCTAAAAGATATCCAGGTTTATCCTTAGAGCCTTTCGTTTGCTGACCTCTTTGGCCCATTTTAGTAATCGGAAAAGAAGCAATCAGCATAAATAGTTTCTTGCAGATTTCTTGCACCTGCAAAGCAGACTGATTTGCTATACAGGTCCTATTTGTTTTAGTTAACTATCTTTTCTTTCTTCAGGAGGAGTTCTTGAAACTGGTTCACAAGGAAACCATTCTGGTTGGGCATTCCTTGGAAAATGATTTGTTAGCCCTGAAGATAAATCATAATTTGGTAATTGATACCGCTGTGTTGTACAAGCATCCAAGAGGATCCTACAAAGCTGCTCTTCGCCTTCTGTGCAGAAAATTTCTCGGCAGGGAGATACAGGACTCAGACAATGGGCATGATAGCGTTGAAGATGCAAAAGCTACTTTGGAATTAGCACTGCTAAAAATAAAAAATGGTAAGTCATAACCTTTTTACACATGCTAATGCACCACTAAATATTGTGCATTCTAAACTCTTATGGCCCCTTTGGTTGGTATACTGGAGGCAAGAAAAGGGGAAGGGTGCAGGCGAAAAATGGTTGCATGAGATGAAAATGTCCTTCTTGCCTTTTCTCCCTTCGGTTCCTCTCGGTCTCTCCTCATCAAGTTGGACCTATAAATGCTCTGGCCAATGGTGGGGGTTAGCCTGTTTCTCCAGCCCATTGTCCTTTCTTTTTAAATTTTTTTTGGAAGGTCTCCTCCATTCTGTTAGGGGAAATCCAAGACTTGGTGTCTAGTGCCATCTCGGGCATCACATCTGTTGGACCCACATCTGCATTCTGCAGTGAAGGTAGCAAAAAGAAATCCCTTTTCCGCCTCTGACCTTTTTTAGATCATGATCTCCTTCAGTTTCTGAAAGGAATCTGGAGAGCAATGAAACATCTCCAAACCTAGAAATTTTCAGACGGGCTGTTAGTCTGCTTAATAGGTGATCGTCGTAACAACATTATAGCAATTGTTAATTATGTATGATCCATGCAGCAACATGTGTTTCCGTCACTCTATTTTAGGTCACGTCCTCAAGTTGTTTTTTTTTTTTTTGAACAGGTACCATTTTTGTGTAGTGATAACAAACTACACAAAGGGTGTGTAGTCCCCCTTATTTACATCCAGATGAGCAAAAAATAAGCATGTCGGGGTGCATTATATGAATCCTTACCAATCATTTCATTCACTTTAAGCTCATCTCAGGCCGATATTATACAACTAAAAATAAAAAAGTATTTCTAGAAGCTATCTACATTTTACTGGCATACAACTTTCTAGCATATAATAAATCTCTTGATAGGACTAGGACTCCTAGAAAACGGGGGACCTCAAGAAAACCTTCTAACATGGCTAAAACATAGCTTATTGTTTAATTTCCTCCTCAACTTGCTCCTATTTCCTAGTTACTCACCTTAACAAATGAGGTCCCTTTACACCTAATATATAAAATTATGTAGTCCGCACCCCCCCCCCCCCCCGGATGGAATAACACCACTTTATATCGGGAAGTGTATAACATGCGGTTCTCATTGAGTGACATGTGTCAAAAGAAAAAAAAAGGACATCACAAAAAAGAAGATTACCACCACTCGTTTCTCCAACTACCCCTCAAGTCGCCGTCAGACTGCTGGACTATTATTTGACCACTATTACAGACCCCAAGACACCCTTCTCTTTGATCCCTCCAACAGCTCCCATCACTAGCTGATGCCATAGAAGCCGGAAAAGGGTTGTTTCTCGGTATAGTTTTTACTGTAGCAGAAGAGCACCATTTTCTTCCTTCTGCACCACGTTCATCTGACGTCTTCCAGCAAACAGTAATTATCGTCTTTAACTTGCTTTTAGAGTCCCTCTTTTCTCCGAGACTCGTGCATCACAATGGCTCTAGTCTCATTTACTAGTGCAGCCATTTCATTCCCCTTTTGGGACTTGTCAAAAACTGCATTGATGATGTCCTCAAGTTCTGTGATATCTTCATCTGGGATTTGCTTCACTATTGGACAAGCCTCTGCCATTCCTCATCCGTGTCTCTACAATACACGAATTTAGAGACAACTCTTCAGATTGGATATTGATCTTAAGAGCCATAGTGGCTTAACTTTCCCAACTAAATTAATCCTTAATAAACCTTGCAATTCCATTGGGAATTCTGATATAAACATTGAGAATCCTGTGTATCTTTCAGTTGGTGGGTGTTCTTTAGAGAAAAGTGGGGAGTGGGAGGATGTGTTTTGTCAAGGGGTGGTGGTGGTGGTGGTGGTGGTTGGGCTGTGAAAAAGGAAGATTAAAAACAAAGAAAATGAATAATAAATAAGATGAAAAATATTTAGACTGTTGGATCATTTGATTAATTCTGGCCATCCATTTTGTCAATTTTTTTTAAGTTAAACCTCTTCATGTGTTAGAAATGTTGGAAAAAAAACGTTTGCTACGTGTCAAAATTTGTGGTGGTGGTGGGGTACCAGCTACGGAATTTCAAGTTAAGATGTGTAAGAGGGGTGTGTAATCTCAACTAATTGGTATTGCCTATAGAAAATTAATGCTGCTCTTAGCCTCACTATAACATGGATGCAATGATGCATGCTAAACACATTTATACCTACCCCCCAGCATATCAGTCGTTTGCATAATAGTTAGTGCTCTTAGACTAATTGCACCACACCAAATGATATAAAAAACGGAGCTTCTATGTAAATTGGAGGCAACCCGTAGTTCAAACTTTATGAGTACATTATATTAACACCAGATATACAAGCTACACCAGTGCTTTCTTCCTCCAATCCCTGTTTACCTTCATTTTCTTTTCTTTTATTTTCTTTTGTCCTCGAAATGGAGTTCATTTTGTGCTATTTATTTTGCTTATTATGGATCACCAAATATTTTCATTTTGCTTTTTGGATCAATGCATCCTAGACTTCATTGGGCTGTAACTTCCTGAACTAGGGCCTGATTTTGGCATACCTCTGTCTCAACAATTATTGCGGCGGAAGCTTCTTTCAGTTCTGAGTGACTCTGGCAAAGGATCCTCAATCATTGATAATATATCCATAGCAAGGAGATATGCTGCTGAATTGTCCCATACAATTCCAGTATCATCTGACGATGAAGCTCTTTCAAAAGCCATTAAAGAGGTGAGTCAAAAGAATCTAATTTGTTATATTGTTCAAAAGCAGACTGATTAAGAATCTGAAAGCTCACTATACTGGCATCACTTGTCTTGATAGGTCAGAAATGATAAGGTACAGTTTATCTGGACGCAATTTGCAGAGCTATATGCATATTTGAGGAAGCAAGCAGATGACTCTGAGGAGCTAAATAAAAAATTAGCAGAAATGATAGCATTGATGACATGTGAGAAACAGTCTAATACCAGAAAAAGCATCAAATTTGATGTCACTCCCGAACTTAAGGATATATTAGGCCGCATGAATCGCAGAGTCAGGAGCATTTACTCCAATCTTCCTCTAAATGCTATGCTTATTATTTGCACTGGTCATGGGAACACTGCAATAGTTCAAAGGTACCTTTTAAGCTGGATTGCACAAAATTCTTACTCCTCTCCTGAATCATAAGTTTTGAACTAAACAATGTTAGTCATTTACTGGGTTTTAGAGTCAAGATTTAGTTTAGCCTCTATATTTGAATGGCTGGCCTTGTCTAAATTTTGGGACATCCCTCATAGTTTTTGATAGCTAAATGACATTTATTGACAAAATTGAGAGTCATTCACGTATAGGATTATAAAAGTTAATTTATCATAGTTTAGCATCAACTTGCACGAAAAAGTGCTTCTTTATTCACGCTGATTTCATGAATCCAAGGTCATAGTTCATGTCTTGAACAGGCTTTCAATATTTAGTAGTTAATGTATACACGTGTTAGTGTAATTTTTCAAAAATATTAGAATTTTTAAATTTTTGTGATTGAAGAAGAATTCAGGATTTATCATTTTATCTCACGTTTTAGTATTACTTCATTCAATTCTACTGTGAAATTGTTGGTTTTTTTAGAAAATGTTTTCTTTTATTGTAGCCCTTTAATTATTTTTTAACACGATATAAAACCAATACTGGATTGGATGAAGTGTTTACATGTGCCAAGATAATTATTATTGGCACAAATCTTTATCCAGCTCAAGACCAAAACCTTTTTTAGATATACATCAGTCATCAAGTTTCAACATGAGAAAAAAAATCTAATGAGAAAGTACATAATCCAGTTATATTGATCACCTTAATACAATCCTGCATTATAATCCGTGTACCACTGTTCACAAACCAAATGCGTCCTTACTGCTCTGCATAGACAGACCGTTTGCCTTACCAGATCAAATGGTAGAATTCCTTGCCAGAGTAGATGCAATCTTTCTGTTTCATAGGATCAATAAACTCACATGAAGTAGTCATGCTTGCTAAGCTTCAATCATCCAGTGACTACAGTATTGTAAAAACAGACATCCTTTTATAATCCCTTATGGTACTTAAAACAGCTATTTTTTGTTATTCTTTGCAATTTTTTAATAAAACATGTTAGTTCTACCAGTGATTATTGCAGAGACCTTTTCTGCATCATCATGAAGGGAAACCTTTTCCCCCGCCTGAGGCTCACTGTTTTTCTCCATTATATGTTCTTTTTCAAGACTTTCTGCTACCTCTTTTTGTCGTTTATCTTCTTCCAGTGGTGTAGAACGTGCTGTTTTATGTTACCAACTGTTTATTACTCTGTAGTAGGTTGGCATGAACCCTGTATAGTTCAGTCTATCTTAATATAAGTGTTCCTAAGCATGTCCTTCTATTAGTGCTTTTCTGCTACTGATCCTCTATTGGTATTTGGGGAGGCCGGAAGTCTGTCCATTCTAATTCTGAGTGATTCAAATTTTGTACTAGATCCTCGAATAATTCACATAAAGATCCAGGACCTATCTTCTAGTTGCCAGTCTTTTTGTAGATTTAGGCCTGATAATATGTAATTGCTTAGCAAAACCTGCTAATTATTTCTTTTTCTTTTTGTGCACACAGAGTGAGGAAGATCTTGTCAGAGCAGACTGATGCCTTGATACCCCGTGAGAACATTGTTAAACTCTTGGAAGAGTTGCAGGCGCAAGCTGAAGTTGGTTTGTGCTTTGTAGGTGTCAAACACTAATCATATTTCTCATCCGATCGTATTATCTATATTCTAACTCTTATTGCAAGCACCTTTATTTACCCGGTTTATCAGGGCAGAAATAGAATAGGAATTTGCAAGATGAAGCACTTTCCTATGAAGGGAATTTTTTGATGTAAAGTTGGTTCATTTTGTGTAAACTTGTATATGTTAAGGTATCTTGTTGCCTTTCATCGTCTCCATGGCCTTAACGAATAGCTGAACAACATTATATTGTATGGGCAAGTTATTACACTTCTCTGAGTTGTACGGTTAACGTATTATATACTTTTCTATGTACTTGGCTATTTCTGGGTGTCATATATGCAAATAATAATTAGATCCTGACTGATAGTTTACTGGTATTGTTTGGTTCTTCTCTCATGGATGACCAATTGATGATTGAGATGAAGACAAAGTTGGTCCACCAAGAAGTGCTATAAAGTCTGAACTCTGACCCAAATTGATACTAGGGAAATGAAGGAAAAGAACCAGTTTATATTTGAACTGGTAACTGTTCTGTGAGTTGATTTAGAAGACTTTGACCTAGCTTAGCTTAAAGTCCAAGAATCATATATCCTACAATGTTATGATAAGTTTGTACACACGTTGACTAATTTAACGGGAACACTGCTATATCCATGAGCACATATCTTAAGACTTCAATCTGCTGCTCCTTGCTTAAAACAAACCATAAACACCTTTGGTTGAGCCAGTACCTAAAATATGGTCTTCAATTAATCTTGAACAAGAGCATTAGCTTCAATTGAACAAACTCGACCTTCAAATATTTACAGACTGGAAAGATTGTGAATGTTCATGCTACTTAAGCAATCACAAGAAAATACTCCTGATTTAGCAGAATCCCCATACACCAACTTTATGCAATAACTGTATCCTCTGTCCCAAATACATTAAAATCAACCATATAGATCTTCACTTCTCCATTTAAGCTCAAATAATAGACAGAAATAGAAGTGAAATAAATTAAACACATAAAAAAATAATAGTCAAATGGAAGAAAATCGCTGCAACTATCGGACTTACTAAGATCCTGCTCAATTATCTGCACAGAAAACTAAAATGAAGTATAAGAATAGCTAGCTGAAGTAGAAACTGACAATAGAGGACGAAAAAAAACAGTTTTATCTACTAGTTTCACATCAACCTACATTAGCACAAAAGTTGATCTTATCTTGAATGGCATCAAAGTATGCAATGCCACGCATTCTGATCATAAACACTGAAATATTATCACACAGTCTGTTTTCACTACAAGTTGATCCAATGCACAGTATTGTTTGTTTCTGAGAGAGCATATGTTGTTTCTACCTCCAAGCTGAAGCAACAGTCAAGGTCTTGTCCTCCCACCCGAAATAGAGTGCACCTGCCTCCTCCTCTGCTTTGTACCTTTCGCTATATTGCTTGATAAGATTCCGGATTGAGTCATAGACATTTCGGCTAATTGGGGATGGAGTGAAACCAGCCATCATCATCCTAGCTCTCCACTTCCCTGCAACCTCATAACGCTCTATTCGCTCCAATCCTTCACAGGCAACAATGTTGATGATATCACGTGCAAGACATTGTCGTTCTACATTAACCCTCTCTTGGCTATCCCTTGAAAGAGTTGCATCGAGAGACTCGAATACAGCACAATAGTAGTTGTAGACTTCTGCAAACCTTTGTAGAAATGGGGCGGTGTTAGTGTTCATGTCTTGCTCAACAACTGTTACCAGCTTTGGATTTAAGCTCTTCACCATCCGCAGAAGCTGGTCTCTTTGGTTTACCGTTGATACACTTTCATCAGGCATGTGATGAAGCTGGAACGCGAAGTTTACTAAAACAGCTTCACCAGGAAGGCAGTTCAACATTGCTGGGGTGACTAATGCAGTGTTGGAAGACACTGCTTGGAACTCAAAAGAGATCTTAAGATCTTTGGCCAGCTCTGCAAGCCTGAGACCAATGACATTAAGGCCTCCAATAGCACGTTGGACAGATTCAGGGTCGTCTACCCCAGTTAGTCTCACATGGGGTGGCTTACCAGGCATACTAGCCAATGTCTGCAATAAAGTGTAATATTGACTTCCTTGGTTAACGTCAAAATCTATGATGTGAACTCTTTTCTCATCTTTAAAAGCCTCTAGGATCGCACCATTAGCTGCCATAAAACCAAACCTAAAGTACGGACATACTTCAAAGAGGACTTGCATAGCAGAGAGTCTCACCGAAGAGGTAGCTTCTTTGCATTTTAGAGCTTTATAAAGACCTCTGCCAGATGTAGCCATTCGAGCTGCAAGAGCTTCTACCATGTAAGCTGCAGTCCTTTCAAGAGGATCTCCCTGGATGGAGACCATCTGCCTCAGTTCATTAATCATAGATGATGCTTGTTCAATATGTCCATCTTGAATAGCAGCTGCACAACTAAAAAGCATCTGCTTTGGAGTTTGAGGAGCAGATACAGCTATTTCCTTGTAGCTACTACTGCTACTGATATTAGAATCTGCCGATGTAGAATCCTTGGGAGACTCCTGAAGTAACTCAGTTCGGATCTGGTTAAACCATTCATCATCTATGTCCATAGTCTCCCCACGAGCAAATACATCATCTCCTTCAATTTCATTGTCATCGAAAAGTACCCTTTCAAGTTCTTGAAGCTTCATTGTCACCCTTCCATCATTATATTCTGATGAATCTGGACTTTGATTGACAAAGTCTCCTGAATCATAACTAGCCTGATTGTAATCTCTTGATGGATGGAAAGAAGATGAATGTCTCTGGTGGAATGGATTCCCCAAGACATCTGTAGGTGATGTGTTCAAAAGTTCTTCTGAAGGAGAAGGTGATTCTAGCAAATACTTTGGATCATAACTGTCTGTGCTACTAGACTCGGTTGCATACATAATCCCACGTGCATTTTTGGAGTACATGGATGTTGACAAGCTAGAGTTATCGTTGTGACCATTTTGAAAATACAGCTTCCCATTTCCAATTGATCTTAGAGATCTAACTAAAGACATGGTTTGCTTGTTATTCTAATTCTCAAAATGAAGCTGCGTGAATGTTCCCTTACAAAAACTACTCCTCAATTCAACCAGAAACTGGTACGGGATCCCTGTAACTGAATTTCGTATTTGGGAGATGCTGCTCTCTGCTGCTGAAACATCAAATAGACAAACACTCCGATTAGACAAAAAGAAACAGTAGTGGAACATAAGACAATATTAAAAGACAAATATGGGAATAGAAGATATATGCATTGTTGCTTCTTACGATCCTTATGCACTGGATATCAAGTCGGGGGGTAAATAATTCAACATATGAGATAGAATGCAGCAGGTAACAGACGATTCAGCATCAGAAAATGATTTTAGTGAAAGAAAATGTACTCTCCTCTCTATAACTAATTCAAAATCCTTTTGAGCTTTTTCAGTTTCGGAAACCATATCTATGAGACCAACGGAATTAAAAAGCTACTCATCAATGATAGCAAGTCATCTTGCAACCAACAATAACTCCTAAAATCACAAAATGGAGTATACTTTGTGCAAAAACTCCTGCAAAACCAGGTCTTACTTTTGTGAAGTTAGAAGTTTTCCTTAGTTTATTACTCAAGCTCCTTCAACACTTGTAGAACATCATCAAAATTACATGTCCATCGTTCACAATAAAGAGAAAATCAAAGACGATATTTAATAATACCACTTCTTGCTTTTGACACAAGGTGTTAAAAAGTTGGAAGCAACAAGGGATTTAGCCCATTAGAGATTCAACAAAATACCAAAAAGAGCATAAACCTCAACAAGAAAAAAGCAACCATTGCACCCGAGGAAGTAGTCTAGTGGTCAATGAAGTGAGTTGAGAACTAGAGACCAAAAAACTAGGTGAATTCTTTCCTTCTGTCCTAGCCTCAGCCTTGGTGGACAAAGGAGTTACCTTGCGGTGGGAGGTGGCATGTAACCAATGGAATAAATCGAGGTGCACACAAACTGGCCTGGACACCATGGTTATCAAAAAACAAAAAAGAAGAACAAGGCAAACATTCCAAAACCCTTTGATTTCTACAGATCTATCCTCCTCCTGAGTATGAACATGGTAATCACATAAAAACATACTGGAGAACTTTGAATTCTCAACTTCTGAAGATCTATTAAGGGCATCAAACATGATCCATACACAAATTGTTCCACATAAGTTTGTAACTGCACTTTAAAAGCAACCAATCACCAAATTCAGAACAAAAAACAAAGCAAAAATCAAACAAAAACAGAGAAAACAAGAACACAAAGTCAAAAGAAGTAAAGCCAAATATACCTGTCAAGTTGAACTCAGAAAGAGATGATCTTAAGATGTGTCACAGTAGAGAGAAAAATCAACAACAGCAATCTGCAAATTTCCTATGTGAACAGATAAAAGAAAAAATTTCAAAATTAGCTTAGAAGAAAAGCAAACCCCTTTAGGGCTTTGACCAAAGTTAGATATATTACCCTTTTATGGTATATTTCCAATAAAAATATCTTCAGTAGGTACAATCCAGCAATCAAAAAGATTAAACAATTTCCATAAGATACAACAAAGAGACTTTCAAGTTTCAACTAACCAAAATTTTGATAAAACCCCACAAACAAAAATTTAGTCTTTATGTGCCCAAAATTCAACCTTTATGAAAAAAAATCAATCTTTCAAGACTTTAGAAAAAATAATACAAATCAATCTTCTGGAATTCAAGAAAAAGGAATGAGACTTTTAGTTATATTTTATATACTTGTAAGGAAGCTTCCTAAAATCCCAAGAAAATTCAACCCCTTTTACTTTTTCTTGTTCTTGTTCTACTATATACTACTACAATTATTAGTACTAGTAATTCTGTGTTTTTATGTATAATGCCAACTTGTCTGACTCTACAAGAACCAAGTTGTTTGATCCATGCCTGTTCTTTTTTTTTTTTTTTTTCTCAATTTGTCCCCACAAGACAAATCAATCTGCACCATTGAATTATAATCTTGTGGACTATGTTTCATTGTTACATGTGGGATGAGCATGGATAAAGCGTGTACAAGATGATGTTTTTTTTTTTTTTTTTTTTTTTTGTTCATTTTTGGTTGTGGTTGGTGACGTTGGAATGTATGTCATGAATTCAAGACATAGTCAAATTGTCCTTATAAGATAGGGGTAATATAGTAAAACTACATACACATCACCTTTTCGGGGTCTTTTGTAGTATATAGTATGGTTTGTGACTCTCTTCGTTGGCGATATTCATTACTTCTCGCAAGAATTGTTCATTGATGGAGGAGTAGAAGCATTGGTCCCCTTTGATCAATTTGTTTGTGACTTAATGCGTTGTTATCTACTAAACACCTACATCAAAATTTTGATATATAATTTGCACGAAATCTATTTTTCAAGAGTTTACGTATATAAGTCTTTAGTACAATGTTGATTGGTGTACTTTAATGTAATCGTAGGACTTCTATTCTTAAATTTAAAAAATAAGACGTTGTCCTCTCATAATCAAGTAGATGAAATATGAATAAAAAAAAACGAACAAGTATAAAAGCTATAATTATAAACAAAGATCGAATCTATGAAAACATTGATTTATATGTTCCTCTTAGATATTTTTGTTAATAAGTGATTGCTATATACTCTAACTTTAGTTCATAACTTTTAAATTGAATTTTATGTGTTATTTTTAAATTTTAACGGTAAATATCTCTGTTTTAAAAACTTCAATCAAATATTGATCATGCATCCACTTAATTTGGTATAAACAAATACGTTAAACTAAAAGTAAATTTGTAAACCAAGAAAACAGAATTTCCCAAAAAATATTTGTATCATATTTTAGAACAGAGGATGATTGTTTTTTCGGGGTAGTAACATTTTAAGACTAAATTACCCTTCAAGTGGTTTGTAAGGGTCCTTAAAAATGGAAATTGAAAAGGGCAAAATCGACATTTGATGGATTTAGTTGGGAAGTGGTTAAACTCGTGGTGGGGGCTAATGCAAGATGTTACGTTGAAGGAAATTTCCTTTTTTCAACCACTAAATAACGATCTCTCGGAAAATTTTCGATTTTTTTTTTTAAAAATAATTAATGAAAGGACAATGATATACCCTCATAATTGGTGTTAGTGTGAAATGAATATTGTGGTATTTTTACCCCACAAGAACATTCTAATTTTATAAAGTATTATAAGTCATGGTCGACCATTTAGTTTACCTTATCCATAAAAAAAAGGTTTTCAAAGTGCATAAATTGCATATTTAAATTAATTAGAGAAAATAACAAAGGTCATTTCTTATACGTCTGATATTGTGATAATGGAGGAACCAAATGTCACACTCATATATAACTTGATAACTCTTAGCATTTGGATAACAAGTCAAATCATGACTCCAGAAATAGGATATAAATGATATTTTGTCGAAGGGATGAAACATGATGTTAGGGAGCAAAAATAGTATTTAGTATCATAACAATACAAGAAATTGTCAAGAATTCACGCGCGTTTAGAAGATGAAAGTAGCGAAAATAATGAGAATGGTTAGATAGATGTATTAAAAGACTAGATATGATTACGAATAAAGTATTCAGAACAAGATTTATGAGAGTGATTTTAATGATGAATAAATAGATAAGATGCGAAAAACGAGATTGAAATAGTTCGAACATGTAAAAAGAATGAGCTAGCACAAATACCTTAGTGAGTATTGCAAGAGATTGACAATGATTGTAGGTCTAAGGAGAGATAAAGATAGATTGAGAAAGAATTGGAAAGAGGTGATAAAAGATGATATGACACATCTTTAGCTTATCAACGATAAGATCTTAATTAAAAAATATTAAATAAAAAATTAGGATAAATAATTAATAGGCGAGTGTTTTCTCTCGTTCCTATGGGAGAGCTTGACTCTAGTTTAGAGCATTTTATTTGTTCCCTCTTATACTTATCAATTTTCACTACCAGTCATGTGATATTATTATCGTATTCTTCAATTTTATTTGTTGTTATAATTAATTTCTTTTATTTTGATTATTTTTACTTTTTAGCTATCAATATTCTATACTGATCTCTTTTTTATTATTTTCATTATAACTTTTTGATCTGGTATCTTTTATAGGCATTTTGAATGTCTTTTTTAGGTGAGGGTCTTATATCTTAAAACATTATTTCTTATAAGATAAAAGATAAGATTCATGTATATTTTATTTTTTTCCGAATCCTATTTAATTTGTGGAGATCATACTTTATATATTATTATATTATAATATACAAGAACTTATCTGTATTCCATGTATAAATTAAAAACAATAAATGTATTACACACAAACTTTATTACTTAATTATAATTAGTTATTATTTTATTTTATCAATTAATCATGATGAATTAATATATATAGTTTTGTGCAAATATCATACGCGTGAGCAAACATTTCTCATGCTACATGATTGTATTGGCCGCTTGTTTATGTGATAGATAGTGAATTCCCATAGTTTCATCTTACTCTAATTACTCCCTCCGTCCAATAATAATTGTCTATTATTAATTTGGCACAAAAATTAAGAAGTATTCTCTCCGTTTCTTTTTATATGTCGTACTTACTATAAATAGTTGGTCCATAATACTTGTCATTTCATAAAATCAATGCATAAATTACAATATTCTTCATATTATACCCTTAATAGTTAATTAGTCTTGAAAATAGATATTTGACCAACCTAGGAAAACTAATAAGTAATTAATGTTCATGGTAATTACTTCATACATTGATTAATTACTCTCACCGTTGCATTACTCTATAGATCTGATTTTGAAAAATAAATCTCAACAAACAAATTAAAAAAATAAAAGATGGATTTGTTTATCATTTATTGAAAAATTGACTTCAAAAAAATATTAAATAAGGATGTAATTGTAAACTTATCTAGTTTCTTTATGCAAATGAAATCTAAAAAGACGACATATAAAAAGGAAAGAAGGGAGTAGTAAATGATAGAGATAATTTTATAAACTGGACATGTATTATTAGACATACAAAATAGTACTCCCTCCATCCAACAATAGTTGTCAACTATACTATTTTGGGATGCCCAACAATACTTGTCCATTTTATGAAATCAATGGATAATTTTACACTTAGTTCCTAATTTACCCTTATCATTAATTATAGTCATTTGTCTATTACATTTTTTAAGACATTGTATTTATTATATTCAAAGGGTGATATAGTGAAATTATCCTTCAATTTATAGTTTTTTAAGAAGTGTGCAAAATTAATAATGAACAAGTATTATTGGACAGAAAGAATGTAATGGACAAATAAAAATAAACAGAGCAGTATTAGTTATGCCTCACAATTTGAATTATAGTTTCGTTTTTCAGTTTTTCTGTCGTGCCAAAACATTCTCAATTATAAATACGAAAAAAGGAAAATACTTCTCGATCTTGATTTGTTTCATTGCTTAACTTCCTTTACATAATCATCAATAGGTTGAACTTGCTCAAACATGCCCTATTGAAACTCCAACAACGACAACAACATATCCAATGAAATTCCATTAGGTAGAGTCTGAGGACTAAAAAAGGTAGAATATATGCAGATTTTACATTATATACCTCGTGAAAATAAAAAGATTGTTTATAAAAAACCTTCAGCTCAAGTGCATCACACCAAAGTAAAAAAAGAAAATAATAAAAAAAGAAGTGTAAATTCTAAGAAACAAAGCAATAATAATATTAACATATTTGATATAATTATTATACAATGAGGCTAAAGAGACGTAAGATAGAAAAACTATTTTTGATAAACCCTCCATCACTAATTGGTATTAACTATATATATGAAATGAGACTAGATCTATATGAAATTGTAATCAAGTTTTGTTCCTTTTGTCTGATCGAGCAAATGGTACATATATATAGTGGACTTTGCAATCATAATGTTGCAAAAATATACCCTAATTCATATTGAATCTTTGGTTAAATCATCGTATATGAACTTGCCTCTCATCATGAAATTATCTCAACTACTAGTTCCTGCTAAATGCTAAAAATACCTTCGGAATTGATACAAATTACTCGTTTTGTTTCAATTTATATGAAATGGATTCAGATATATACACCAAAATAGTTAATTTTGTCCATGAATTTGTGTATAGACTATTATTATTATTATAATTATTATTATTGTTCTTTTATATATTTAAAAACTACACAAAAAATAATACAATTCAATATAGCTATTGATTCAAAATTTAAAACAAAAGTTTGAGAAAAATAGAATAAAGGAAAAATTATTTGACTCTACAAATAGTAACACCTTCACCTAAAATAAAATATCAGTAGATATTAATTAAATTCATAAATTACACATCTTTACACGACAATATAAGTTAAGAGACCATAAATGAGTTTTATCATGATACATAAAGGGAAAAAGGTCTGAAATATATACGAACTATGACCGAAATTACTGTAATAATACCGAACATTGGAAAGGACCTTTTAGCCTCCTGCACTATTTAAATAGTGTATTTTAAAGGTATTTATTATGCCCACGTGGACATCATAAATATTGCATCATTATAAATAATAAAGGGTTTATATGGGCACATATATACCTTTAAAATACACTATTAAATATTATAGGGGTAAAAGATTCTCCATAAAATTTAGTATCGTAACAGCAATTTCAATTAAAATTAGAGTATTTTTCAGACCATTTTCCCTATATAAAATATATAGGTACAGTAAAAGATGAGAGAGTCAAGCCTACAGTTTTTTTAAACAACAAAAAAAAATTCTTTGGCAACCACAGAATTTAGAACATAGTTTGATAGTAATTATTTTATTCTTCAATCTTGAATTTGTGTCTCTTGCAGCCAATCACAAGTTATTAATTACTCATATAATATCAACATGTCCTTGCTAGGCTATAAACATAAAATATGATGATTAAATGAGGTAATAATAATATTAATTATCCAAGAAATGACATGAGGAGTAATGCTCTATAATATTATCTATTTATTGTATATTATTAAACGTATCACCATATTGGTTACATTCTTGTTTTATGTTCCATGCACCTACTCAACCTAAACTTAAAAATTCCTAGCTACAGTAGCTCTACATGCATAAGCATTAGACACCTGTGAATTATATACTGGATATCACGATTCAGACCGTCGTGATTGACACCCACACTAACCCTCCGGTGGAAGAATCATTACTACAACCCAAACCAAACAACTAAACCAAAAACTAAGCATTCAAGGATACGAAAACATGAATAATAGCTAAAGTTGAAGTTCCCATAAACTTCAAACAAAAGATCTAACAACTAACAATGCGGAAAATACACCTAGAACCTGAAAGTCAATGTACCAAAACATCTAAAGTTCAACAAGTCTAAAAAAGAAGGGATACAACCCCAAACTAATAACTAATAACTAACTAGAAAGTCCAAGTCCGAAATGGTGGACATAGACGAAAGAGAACCCATGGAAGTTCGGAAGAATTGACTCACCCTTGAATTCGAACGATCACTGATCTTTTAAACGAGGTCTGTCAATAGCCGCTTGAAGATGCTCTGTACTCAACAAAGAAAGAGCAAGTTCAGTATCAGTACACAATCACAGTGTACTGATAGGATCACACGACTATCCCACTAAGTGCAACTAACATAAGCAAGTCAATACAGCATTACAAACATGCAACATACCGAACATATACAATATCAATTATCACATGCTCAACAATATACATTTATAACAAGTCATTGGTCCTCTCATAGAACCCAAACCCAAACTGTTAGCATACCAAAATGTGGTATCCAATCTAATGTTTATGTCGGAACGTGGCAATCGATCCTATAATTATGTCAGAACGTGGCAACCGATCCCAATTAATATACCAAAACGCGGTATCCGATCCAATCAACACAACACAATCACAATCACAAGTACATTCTCAATAATCATATAATCAAAAAGTGATTCATGGCATATAGTTATTCATCTATCTCATTTACAACAAGTGTGATCAATAATACAGCATTCACATACATACATGTATCATATTGAAGCAAGAACAAACATATATCACACAATCATAGAATCACAACCATCACCTACCTTGAAACAAACTTGAAACCCTAAGAAACTTGATCCTTTCCTTTCCGTATTCGTTCCGCTTGTTCTTGGTCTACAAATAATCATAATAGTACGGGAATCAATAAGCAATCACTAATTACCCGAATTACTAACAATTCTAACAACACTAGATCATACCTATTATCCCAAGTATCAAAAATAGGGTTGTTCCCACCATAGAATTTAGATCAAAACCCTCCCCCATCAATAATTACCCATTCTATTACGTTCTACGGATCGAAAAATGGATTCGGGGAGTAAAAAGCTTACCTTTAGCCTCAAGAATGGTGAAAAAATGTCAAGAGTTGATTGGAGTTCGTTCCTTAGCTCTAAAACCCAAAAAGTGTATAATAAAGACATTTTGGGGCTTATTTACGACTTTAAGTCGCGTCTAGCCCGCCACAACAGCCTCGCCCTGGCGACCAAAATCACCGCCAAAGAGGCTTGCACGAAACAGTGAGCTAATTAAAGAATTTCAAAACCTCCATTTCACAACACACCTTTAACCAATGACGCTCAGAAAATATCGTTCATGTTAAGATCGACTTCGGGAGTTCTACTCATCCGAATTCAATTTCGTAAAGCATACGAATTCCTTAATGACTTATCTAACTACTCATGTAATCAAAAACATAATTAGATCGCCCAATTGTTACCAAATTTCTCTAGACTTTAATGACTTCGATTTCGTCCAAATCTAAACTAGGTTGAGAAATTTCAAGTTACTACGAAAAAGTTTTACGATCCAAAATGTTTCCCCATTGGCTTTTCTATAATGACGGAACCCGGTCGTTACAATAGATATCAATTTACCCATCACTCGTCCCCGAGTGACAAACTTAAGAAAAACAGTCTAAGGAAAGAATGAAGTAGTACCTGAATCAATCGACGAGTAATTGGGGATACTTGTCTCACATGTCCCTCTCAGTTTCCCAAGTAGCTTTCTCTACTGGACGATGCTTCCATTGAACTTTCACGGACTTAATCTCCTTAGTCCTCAACTCACGCACATCACGATCAAGAATTGTAATCGGTTCCTCCTCATATTGGAGGTCTTTGTCTAACACAATTGAGTCCCACTTAATGATATAATCCCCGTCACCATGATAGCTTTTCAATATGGACACATGAAACACCGTATGAACTCCCAATAAATTAGGAGGTAAAGTCAATCTATACGCTACCGGTCCTACATATTCAAGAACCTCAAAGGGACCAATGTATCGAGGACTTAGCTTACTTTTCTTGCCAAATGTTATCACCCCTTGCATGGGTGATACCTTAAGAAGAATATTCTCACCGGTTTAAAACACCATGTCTCTTACCTTATTATCCGCATACTTCTTCTGTCTACTCTGGGCTGCTAAAAGCTTAGCTTGAATACTCCTTACCTTATCTTGAGCATCCTTCACTAAATCAACCGCCAAATGTTTCACATCTCCAGCCGCAAACCATCCTATGGGTAATCTACATCCCCTCCCATATAATGTCTCAAATGGTGCCATATCTATATTAGAGTGATAACTATTATTATAAGAGAATTCACACAAAGGCAAGAACTTATTCCAATGTCCTCCAAAATCAATCAGACATGCCCTCAACAAGTCTTTTACCACTTGAATAGTCCTCTCTGACTGCCATCTATCTGTGGATGAAAGGTTGTACTAAAAGTGAGTTGTCTGCCCAATTCATCATGCAATTTTCTCTAAAACTTGGATGTGAATTGGATACTACGGTCTGAGATGATAAAGAGGGGCACCCCATGCAACCTCACTATCTCTTTCACATAAACTTTAGCCAATTATTCAGCATTATAATCTATTCTTATTGGAATAAAATAGGTTGACTTAGTCAATCTATCAACCACTACCCAAATAGAATTAAACTTCCCCAAAGTCTTGGGAAGAGCAACCAGAAAATCCATGGCTATCCTTTCTTACTTCTATTTCGGAATTAGCATTCTTTGAAATAAGCCTGCAGGTCTTTGGTGTTCATATTTCACTTGTTGATAATTTTGACACTTAGCCAAAAATTACGCTATATCCTTCTTCATGCCCAGCCACCAATAAATTTGCTTCAAGTCTCGGTACATCTTTGTCACACCCGGATGAATAAATTATCGCAAACTATGAGACACTGCCAATAATTTTTGAATCAATTCATCAACTCAAAGAACACAAATTCTTTCTTTAAAACTAAGCACACCTTTTGCATCAAGAGTGATCTCTTGTGCCTTACCAATCACAGTCTTCTTCTTAAGTTCATTTAAATTCTCATCCTCAAACTGTTTGGCCTTCATCTCTTCAATGAACATAGCCCTTACTTCAATACTTGCTAGCACCCCACCTCTTTCTGAGATGCCTAACTGCATGGATTTAGACTCCAAGGTCTAAATTTCCTTAGCCAAAGATCGCTTGGTTACACTTAAGCAAGCTAAACTATCCATACTCACCGCTTTTCGATTCAAAGCGTCTGCCACTATATTAGCCTTACCTGGATGGTATTGAATGGTGACATCATAATCTTTTAAGTAACTCTATCCACCTTCGTTGTCTCAAATGCAGATCCTTTTAAGTAAACACATGCTGCAAACTACGATGATCAGTAAACACCTAACACTTAACACCATAGAGGTAATGTCGCCAAATCTTAAGAGCAAATACTACCGCTGCCAACTCCAAATCATGTGTTGGGTAATTCCTCTCATACACCTTCAATTGACGCGATGCATAAGTTATAACATTATTATCCTGCATCAACACAACACCCAAACTAGAATGTGAAGCATCACAATAAATAATAAAATCTTTACCTTCAACTAGTAATGCTAGAATAAGTGCGGTGGTCAAAAGAGTCTTGAGCTTTTGAAAGCTCTCCTCACATTTTTTAGTCCATTCAAGTAGTATATTCTTTTTGGTCAAATTAGTCAAGTGAATGGCAATAAAAGCAAATTTCTTCACAAATCGATGATAAAAGCTGGCAAGCCCCACAAAACTCCTAACTTCAGTCACAAAACTTGGTCGGACCCAATTCTTAACCGCCTCAATCTTATAAGGATTTACCATTATCCCTTCTTTAGAAACTACATACCCCAAGAATGAAACAGAAGTTAACCAAACTTCACACTTAGAAAATTTAGCATACAACCTTTGTTTCCTAAGAACACTCAAAACAACACGAAGATAGTTGACATGCTCTTCCTCACTTTTTGAATAGACCAAAATATCATCGATAAAGACTATGACAAAAGAATCAAGAAACGGCTTGAACACCTCATTGATCAAACTCATAAAAGTTGCAGGCGCATTAGTCAAAATAAAAGACATAACTAGGAACTCATAGTGCCCATAACGAGTTCTAAATGTCGTCTTGGGCACATCTTGAGGCCTAATTTTCAACTGATGGTAGCCAGACCTTAGATCAATGTTGGAGAAAACTGATGCACCTTGCAATTGGTCAAAAAGATCATCTATTCGAGGCAAAGGATAATTGTTTCGACTAGTGACCTTATTCAATTGCCGGTAATCTATACACATTCTCATACTACTATTATTTTTCTTAACAAACAACATTAGAGCACCCTATGGGGAAGCAGTAGGATGAATAAATCCCTTATCAAGAAGCTCTTGGATTGAGCCTTAAGCTCTCTTAATTATGTCGGAGCCATGCGATATGAAGGGACAGAAATGGGACGCGTACCAGCTTCTAAATCAATGCAGAAGTTTATATCCCTATCCGGAGGCATACCATGCAAGTCATTAGGAAACACTTCTCTAAATTCTGACACCACTGGAATAGACTTAATGGATGAAGCCTCAATCTCAACATTCCTAATATGAGCCAAATAAGCCAAAAAACTCTGCCCTGTTAATTTCCTAGCTAGAATGAAGGATATGATCTAAGTTTGCTTAGGCTTGTACACCCTCTCACTTTAATTTTTCCCTTTTCGGAATTTCTAGAGTTGCAGGCTTAGTGTTACAATTAAGCACAATAGAATATGGGGACAACTAAGTCATGCCTAAAATTATATCAAAATCAGTCATATCCAAAATCACCAAATCAACCCAAGTCAGAAAATCCATAAACAAAATAGGACAAACACGATAGACATGGGTTACTATGACTGACTCTCCAACTAGGGTAGAAACATGGATAGGGATATCAAGTATATTACAAATCATAGTAAATTTTGAGACAAATCACACGCACATATTTGAATAAGTAGAATTCGGATCAAATAATACATTAGCCATTCGGTCACAGACAAGAATAGTACCTGTGAATACTGCGTCAAACGCCTCTGCCTCATTCTTGCCCGAAAAGGCGTAACACTAAGCCCTATCATCTTGATGAACCACTTCCCTTCCTAGTTGTACGGTACCTCTGCCTGCATTACCATTTCCTCTATCTCCACGGCCTCACTGATTACCTCCTTGCCCACCTTGTGGACGTCCTCTACCATTATCACCATTTCCTGTGGGTACCACCGTTCTAGTCTGCTGCTGCGCGGAATCTAACACTCATGGTTGGAGACAATCTCTCTTCATATTTCCAAGTTTACCACAATCGTAACATGTATGATTAAAAGACTGCATGCTGCCCGCTGAAGGTGCGACTCCCTAGCTATCTTGAATCAAATTATAAGCTGGAGTTCCTGAGTAGTTACTTGTAGAGGCAGGTATAACGGACTGAATTGGCTTGGTTGCAAGCGTTGGCCTTTCGGACCCCCCGGAATAAGAACCTTAAAATTTACCCGACTTCTTAGCCCTTTTTGCCAATGCCTTAGCCTGACCGTCTCGCCTCTCCCCCCGCCCCCCCTCCCCCCCTCCCCCTCCACTTTCTTAACATAATCTGTCACATCATTAAAGCTCCTCTCTACAGATATCATATGGACAGATAAAACTTACAACTCAGAATTTAATCCCCTAAGAAATAAATGGATCCTCTCTTCCTCAGTAGTCACCAATTGAGTATCATATCTAGACAAAGCATACAACTTGATCTCATAAGCAGCCACAGACATACCACCTTGCTCCAAAGCCATGAACTCATCCTTCTTGCGATCGCTCAAAGTCCTAAGCACATACTTCTCTAGAAATAGAGCATGAAATTGGGTCCAAGTAAGTGGAGGTAAAGTTGAAGATCTACATTCCATATAAGCTTAGCCTCACCTTGAAGTTGAAAGGACACAAACTCAACCCCATGCTGATGGACAATTCCCAACTTATGAAGCCTCTCATAGCAATCTAAGATAAACTTATAAGCATCCTTATTCTCAAAACCAAGAATCACAGGAGGCTTTAGCTTTAAAAACATAGTCAACATTCCATGAGAACCTAACAAAGGACAGAAGAAAGCATCATTACCTTCTGTTCCGCCCACCTTGGGCGCAGTGCTAGCAACAGGGGGATTAGTAAGAGCTTGAGTTGCTTGAACAGAAAGAAGCACTGCAGGACCAACCAACCTCTTCAAGAATGACATGATCTGTCAAGCTAACACTGAGTCTATGAGAGGAACATCGGTAGTCTCTGCCTGCACCTCTTTCTCTTGTCCAACCTCCTCAACATTTTCAACCTCAATATCCTCTTCTATCTACTCGTGATGCACAAGAGGGGCCTCATTTCTGGGATCATCTTTAATCGGTGCTCCATCCGTAACAGGTGATGCCCTTCATCGGCCTCTACCCCTAACTTTTTCTCTACCCTTGCCTCAATCGCGATCTCACGCTGCAGTTTTCTTAGCTGGAGCATTAATAAGAGCTAAGTACCTGACGCCGTTGAATTTAGTGTTAACCATTTGCAGACAGAAGAGTGAAGGAGGTTAGATACCAATTTGAATCGCCAGATACCAATTGGAATCAAGTCATTGCACGAAAGAAGACAAGAGAAAACAAAGAGATTTCCTAAAGTCCAATAGCCTCTCGAAAAAAAGTAAAGGCGTCCCTATACCATTCAGCAAGATTCTACTAAACTTGTTTTGGTACATCAAGATCAATGAACCTAGGCTCTAATACCAACTTTGTCACGACCATGACAGTCGTGATTGACTTCATACTAACTCTTCAGTGCGAAAACCACTACTACAATCCAAACCAAATAACTAAACTAAAAACTAAGCATTCAAGGATACTGAAACATGAATAATAGCTAAAACTGAAGTTCCCATAAACTTCAAACAAAAGATCAACAACTAACAATGTAGAAAATACACCTAGAACCTGAAAGTCAATGTACCAAAACATCTAAAGTTCAACAAGTCTAAACAAGAAGGGATACAACACCAAACTAATGACTAATAACTAACTAGAAAGTCTAAGTCTGAAATAGTGGACATAGATGAAAGAGAACCCATGGCAGCTCGGAAGAATTGGCTCACCCTTGAATTCAAACGATCACTGATCTTCTAAGCAAGGTCTATCAATAGTCGCTTGAAGATGCTCTGTACTTAACAAAGAAAGAGCAAGTGCAGTATCAGTACACAATCACAGTGTACTGCTAGGATCATACGACTATCCCAATAAGTGTAACATAAGCAACTCAATATAACATTACAAACATGCAACATAACGAACATATATAATATCGATTATCGCATGCTCAACAATATACATTTATAACAAGTCATTGGTCCTCTCGTAGAACCCAAACCCAAACCCAAATTGTTAACATACCGGAACGTGGTACCCGATCCAATGTTTATGTTGAAGCATGGCAACCAATCCCATAATTATGTCAGAACGTGGCAACCCATCCCAATTAGTATAGCGGAACATGATATCCAATCCAATCAACACACCACAATCACAATCACAAGTACATTCTCAATAATCATATAATCAAAAAGTGATTCATGGCATATAGTTATTCATCTATCTCATTTACAACAAGTGTGATCAATAATGCATCATTCGAATATATGCATGTATCATAATGAAGCAAAAAAAAACATACATCACACAATCATATAATCACAATTATCACCTACCTCGAAACAAGCTTGAAACCTAAGAAATTTGATCCTTCCCTTTTCGGATTTGTTTCGCTTGTTCTTGGTTTACAAACAATCATAATAACACGGGAATCAATAAATAATCACTAATTACTAATAATTATAACAATCGTAGATCATATCAATGATCTCAAATATAGAACATAGGGTTGTTCACACCATAGAATCTAGATCAAAACCCTCCCTCATCGATAATTACCCATTTTATTGCGTTCTACGGATCAAAAAACGGATTCGAGGAGTGAAAAACTTACCTTTAGCCTCAAGAATGGTGGAAAACTATTAAGAGTTGACTGGGGTTCGTTCGTTAGCTCTAAAAATTGAAAAGTGCATAATAAAGACGTTTTGGGGTTTATTTACAACTTTAAGTCGCATCTCACCCGCCACAGTGACACCCACCCTGCTATAACGGCCCCATCTTGGCGACCAAAATTACCGCCAGCTTGCACAAAACAGTGAGCTAATTAAAGAATCTCAAAACCCCCATTTCACAACACATCTTTAACCAACGACGCTCAGAAAATATTGTTCACGCTAAGATCGATTTCGGGAGTTCTACTTACCCGAATTCAATTTCGTAAAGTCATACGGATTCCTTAACGACTTATCTAACTATTACCCGAATTCAATTTCGTAAAGTCATACGGATTCCTTAACGACTTATCTAACTACTCATGTGATCAAAAACATAATTAGATCACCCAATTGTTACCAAATTTCTCTAGACTTTAATGACTCCGTTTCATCCAAATTTGGACTACGTTTAGAAATTCCAAGGTACTATGAAAAAGTTTTCCGACCCAAAATTTTTCCCTATTGGCTTTTCTATAACGACGGAACTCAGTCGCAACACTAGATATAAAAGCTCGTATTAGCATGAACTCAATCTATATATATATATATACCTTCATTTATTCCAAACAATTTACGTAACGTAGATATATGAAGTTATTAAGTACTTTTATGCTATATTTAAATAATATGTGTTACTTACTTTGTTTCAATTTACGTGACACAAATGAAATTTGAAGAGTTAATCAATTTTTTACTTAGATTATTAATTATTTTGGTTTATAATATTTTTACGTTATTTTTAAATAATATGTGTTACTTTACTTGTCTAAATACATATAGAATATGGAAGAGTCAATCAAATTTTTATATAATTTTTAATATGTGTCATTCTCCTACTGGATAACATAACTAGATTATTTTTCATTATGTATTCAAACCAAAGCAATATACCTTTTCAACGTCTCAATTTTTTTCTTAAAAAAAAATCTTGTAGTGTTTTGTATTTATTGTAGATTTTTATTATTTATTTATTTATTTTTGAATCCAACTCATCTCCTTTATTTTTTCTCCATTTTCTCAAATTCTTACTTGGATTGTAGACTGATGACATAAGAAAAAAAATTAACGACTAAAATTTAGTTAATTAAATCAAGATGATAAACATGATATAGATAATTAATATTTTATAAATAAATTAAAAAATTCATAATCATAACAATATATTATATCTTATCCATAAATACATTGCATAATTTTTTCTCTTTTTTCCTACTTTACTTTTTTATAATATATTAGTTATCTAAAACAAATTTATTTTAAATTTTTTAGAGCAAGTAAAAAAATTACTACATTTGTTTTATAAAAAAAATTGGGGTCTTGAAGAGGTATATATATTTTTTTGAATTTGGATAAAGATTGATTTTTATTTCACCCAATAAGAAAATGACACATAATAAAGATTTAAAAAAAAATAAACTTGGGTTGTAATTTATAAAGATATAAGTGAGTCAAAAAGGTGAATGGAAGGAGATATTTCTAGACCAAAATGTGGAAGAAGGATGCAGGGTATTTTTAGACCTTTTTCTATAGTCCAAGGTACTTTTGACCCTTTTCCGTTAAATTGATTTATAAGCATTATTCAATTTATCTACATATTTAGTAAATGCCTAAAATATTTTTCATTCCTAACGAATGCATCGCAACTTGTTGTTTGCAACAAAATTTTAAAGTGACAGAAAAATAAATTGCAATCACAATAAAATAAGAAGAAACAACTTTATTGATAAATATCGCGGGTACAATTTTGTTCCTCTCTTGATTCTACTCTCTTAAGATTTATCCATGATTTGAGGGCCGTTAGTGGTGTATTTCTCAAACTAGGATGATTTAGATTTTACCTACATATGAATATTTCATGACTTTTGTGGAATATTTGAGATGCCTTTTAAGGGAATTTAGTACCCTTTATATAGGCATGAACTAGGGTTTGGGGTTGAGTAGCCTCGAAGAATTCTAACTGAAACTGAACATACCTTCTAGAGTCCCAATTCGAATTGAACACGTCTTATAGAATCCCACAAAATTTCAATGTCTCCAAATGCCCCCTGCTTCAAGGCTTGTCGGAGTGTAGACTGGATGAAACTCAAAGACGAGGCTTGAAGTACTCATTCTTCCACCCTTGCAGCTTTAGATTTTTAGATTTAATTTATGAGAGAAGAGATGAAAGGCATATTTGGTCCCACTGGGCGTGCAAATTTGTTTGCAACAAATTTTAAAGTGACAGAAAAATAAATTGCAATCACAATAAAATAAGAAGAAGTGACTTTATTGATAAATATTGCTGGTACAATTCTGTTCTTACCTTGATTTTACTCTCTTAAGATTTATCCATGATTCAAGGGTCGTTAGTGGCGTATTTCTTGAACTGGGATGATTTAGATTTGACCTCTATATGAACATTTCATGACTTTTGTGGAATATTCAAGATGCCTTTTAAGGGAATTTAGTACCCTTTATATAGGCATGAACTAGGGTTTGGGGTTGAATAGCCTCGAAGAATTCTAATTGAAACTGAACAAACATTCTAGAGTTCCAATTCGAATTGAACACGTCTTGTAGAGCCCCAAAAAATTTCAATGTCTACAAATGCCCCCCACTTTAAGGCTTGTCGGACTGTAGACTGGATGAAACTCAAAGACGAGGCTTGAAGTACTCATTCTTCCACCTTTACAGCTTTAGATTTTCAGATTTGATTTATGAGAGAAGAGATGAAAGGCAAATTTGGTCCCACTGGGCATGCAAATTTATTTGCAACAAATTTTAAAGTGACAGAAAAATAAATTGCAATCACAATAAAATAAAAAGAAACAACTTTATTGTTAAATATTGTGGGTACAATTCTATTCCTCCCTTGATTCTACTCTTTTAAGAGTTATCCATGATTCGAGGGTCGTTAGTGACATTTTCTCGAACTAGGATGATTTAAATTTGACCTCTATATGAATATTTCATGACTTTTGTGGAATATTCGAGATGCCTTTTAATGGAATTTAGTACCCTTTATATAGACATGAACAAGGGTTTGGGGTTGAGTAGCTTTGAAGAATTCTAATTGAAACTGAACACACATTCTAGAGTCCCAATTCGAATTGAACACGTCTTGTAGAGCCCCACAAAATTTCAATGTCTACAAATGCCCCATGCTTCAAGGCTTGTTGGAGTGTAGACTAAATGAAACTCAAAGAAGAGGCTTGAAGTACTCATTCTTCCACCTTTACAGCTTTCGATTTTCAGATTTGATTTATGAGGGAAAGATGAAGGACAGAATTGGTCCCACTGGGCATGCAAATTTTTTTGCAACAAATTTTAAAAGTGACAGAAAAATAAATTGCAATCACAATTAAATAAGAAGCAACAACTTTATTGATAAATATTGCAAGTACAATTCTGTTCCTCCCTTAATTCTTCTCTCTTAAGATTTATCCATGATTCGAGGGTCATTAGTGGCGTATTTCTCGAACTAGGATGATTTAGATTTGACCTCTATATGAATATTTCATGACTTTTGTGGAATATTCGAGATGCCTTTTAAGAAAACTTGGTACCCTTTATATAGACATGAACTAGGTTTGGGGTTGAGCAGCCTCGAAGAATTCTAATTGAAACCGAACAGAGAGTGGCAGTGCATGGCTACTGCTATCATGCAGGAAAGAGGGTGGGGGATGATAACATAGAGTATTAGTACTACTGGACATTAAACGCCTAACAAAAAGAGTTTCAACCTTGTCTGCTTTCAGATACTTTATTGCAAGCAAGGGGGAACTACTAATTTGTTTGACTATATTAACACACACATATATAAGTTTTCACAATTTTTTACACATTTGATTAAAATGTGTGCATGTCATAACATCCTACCTTATAAGGTAGATTCGTCCCTGATTACATAGAGTAAATATATTAAATATAAATTACTAATGTTAAATACGTAACACTTGCTATATTACATAAAATTTCCTATTTATTTATTAACTATTTATAATCAGCTAATCTAAATGGACTCTTAAAGCTATACGACTTTTTGCTCAAAATTTTTCAATAAAATCATTGCAAATTAAGGTAGGGGCTACCTAACGTTTGTTGTTTAATTTCTCCAAAGTTTTGGTCAAAAAGTATAACCATAATTGGGAAGTCATTTTCATTGCTTCATATGATTAGTAGATATGTATTCTCTAATCTAATCCACTCAACAACCCAAGTGGGGTGGTTGAGACTCATTCTCCCGATCAATAATATTGCAGTATACACGGCTTCCCCGGACACTATAATTTTAGCGGAACGAAATATATATGATTTACGAGTTCAGAATATAAATTTATAAAAATTTTAAATTTTAAATTTTTTAATATTAGGTTATTATAGTTTTCGAATTATGGATTTTATATGTATTATTTTATTATAATTTTATTAAATACTTATATATAAATTTATATTTTACGTAGAAATATTAAATTTAGACGAAATCGATATTGCAAAGGTGGATCAAGGGAGGTGAAAACTCTCCACTCTGGATGGATAATTATTTGGTCAACCATTCATTTTTTTTAGGTATATCAATTATGACCTAATTTTCGAATGGTTTTGAGTGTCATTTTAATACGTACCATTTTGACTTAGTGGCCTAACAAATTACTCTGCTAAATGGCCATTTGACTATGTAGTTTGAATTTTAAGTTTGATCTTTCCATTTTTGAAGTTGTGTTTGTTTATAATATTTGAATATAGTTTAAATTTTAGTTTCAAATTTTAAATTTGTTTGAAATATAGAAAAATTAAAATTTAATTTATAAATTTATATTTTACGGGAAAAAGAACTTGTAACTTAAAATTTTACAGACTCATACTCAGCACGAAGAGATGTTTTTTATAGTGTAAGAGAATTATATTCAAGAATAGCTAGATATTATAATTACTGATTTATTAGATCAATGTATTTTAAAAGTTGTAATAACATATAATCATAATATTTTTTTTTTTTAAAAAAAAAAAAAGAAACATGAATCAAATTTGCATATTTCTTATTCATTTCATCCCCTCAAAATAAAAAATTCATATTATCAATACATATTCATCTGTTTGTTTTCAAGGATTCTCATAACTTTTTCGAAATCAAGGACACCCATCTTTTATAAACTTCACTTATAAAATTAACTAAATATATTATTAAATATAAATAAATAGAATATTTTATAATTTTTATTTGATTTATTAAATATGTCCATTTGTCACCTCTAGTTCTCCCCTTTCTTGGTGTAAATTGCCTAATAAAAAATGATTGTACAAATGTCACATTATGAACTTATATTATATTATAATATAGGAAAAAGGGTCAAAAATACCCTTAAACAATGTGAAAGGAATAAAAATGCCCTTCGTTTATAGTTTGACTAAAAAATGCCCTTACAATAAATACTTTGGTTTAAAAATGTCCTTTAACTATGCGAAAGGAACAAAAATGCCTTCTGTTTGTAGTTTGGTCCAAAAATGCCCTTGTCGTCAATACTTTGGTCCAAAAATGCCCTTATTGTTATTTAATGGGTCAAAAATGTTCATTTTTCAAATAAATATATTATTATTTTCTCTTTAAATAATGTTTTTTTTAAAAATTAGCAAATGTTTATCTTACTTATATTCAGAAAAAAATAAAAAAATGAAAATATTTCTTATTTTATTATCATTATTTTTTATTGTTATATAAATATAAATTAATGATGGATATACTATAATCTTATATATATGACATACATTATCTTTCGAAAAGTACATGAAGTTATTCTATTTTAATTGTTAAAATGAGATTAAGAAGGAAAAAATATTTCCTACATTTTTATTGGTTAAAGTGATTTTAGAAGAAAGAAAACAAGAATAGTGTTCTTTAATAATATTTTAATTAGGAAGAAGATGTGCTTAAAAAGAAAAAAATAATATATTTATTCAGAAAATGACATTTTTACCCATTTTGTAGCTATGGGGGCATTTCTGGACCAAAGTATTGACTGCAAGGGCATTTTTGAGCCAAAGTATTGACAATAAGGGCATTTTTGAACCAAACTATAAACGGAAGACATTTTTATTCCTTTCACATAGTTTAAGGGCATTTTTTACCCTTATTTTCCAATAATATATAATAAGAGATTGTAACGACCTGATTCCGTCATTAGCGAAAAGCCACTGGGGAAAGAATTGAGGTCAAAAAACTTTTGAGTAGTAACTTGGAATTTCCTAGCTTAGTCCAAATTTGGACGAAATCGGAGTCAGGCGAGTCTAGAGAACTAATAATAATTGGGTGATCTAATTATGATTTTGATCACATGAATAGATAGCTAAGACGTTAAGAAACTTGTACGACTTTACGGAATTGAATTCGGGCGAGTAAAACTCTCGAAACTGATCTTAGCGTGAACGGGTATGTTCTGAATGTCATGGAATGAAGGTGTGTTGTGACATGGGGGCTTGGAATTCAAACTCCAACATTCTGTCCCCGTGCATGTCGATGTAGCGGGATGGATGCCGCTGTAGCGGGACAGACGCGATTTAAGTCGGAAATAAAACTTCAAAAATATTTTTATTCTGCATTTTTTGACTTTGAGAGCTAAGAGACGACCCCAGACAAGTTCTTGAGCCTTTTTCACAATTCTTGAGGCTAAAGGTAAGGTTTTCACTCCCCGAATCCGTGTTTCGATCCGTAGAACTTAGTTCTTGGGTAATTATCAATGGGGAAGGGTTTTGATCTGGGAATTATGGTGGAACAAGCCCTAATTTGGGTGTGGGGATCATGGGTTTGTTCTAGGGTTATTGAGTTCGTTATAATCCGGATAATTAGACCTTTGATTGTTGATCCTTGGGTATAAATTGTTGTTTGTAGATCTAGAACAGGCGGAAAGAATCTGGAAAGGGAAGATTCAAGTGCCTTAGGTGATTCAAGCTTGGATTTGAGGTAGTGATGATTGTGATTTCATGTTTTGTGTGATGTATGTTAGAAATTGCATCGTTGTAATGCATGCATGTATGTGAATGAAGCCTATTGATCACAACTAATGTAAATAAGTATGAACAAAAAACTACATGCCGTGAATCACCTTTTGTTGTATAATTGTGAGAATATACATTGTGATTGTGATTGTGGTTTGTTGAATGGAGCGGGTGTCATGTTCCGACGCACTAACTAGGATCGGTTGCCACATACCGGCATAAACATTGGATCGGTTGCTACGTTCCAGCATAAATATGGGATCGATTGCCACATTCTGGCATAAACATTGGATCAGGTACCACCAATCAGTACACTAACAGTTTGGGTATGGGTTCCATGAGAGGATCATTGAATTAGGTTCCATGAGAGGACTATTGACTTGTCATATATACTTGTTATTGAGAAAGTGGAATTGTACATTGACCTTGAAATGATAATTGATTTATGTATATTCTGTATATGCGTGTTTTACCTTGTTGTGATTCTGATATATGTTGTGCTTACTAAAATAGCTGTGTGATCCTACTAGTACACTGTGGTTGTGTACTGATACTGCACTTAGTTGTTCTTTGTTGAGTATAAGGCATCTTTAGGCGGCTATTGATAGACCTCAGCTAGGTGACTATTGAACGTGACCGAATTCAAGGGTGAGCCAGTTCTTTCAGGCAGCCATGGATCTTTCTTGTTTAAGTCCACTTCCACTATTTTCGGACTCAGACTATTTGTTAAGGTGTTCTTTTAGTTTCGGGGTTGTACCCCTTGTTCTTAGACTTGTCGTTAGTAGAGTTTTGGTACAATGACTTTCAGGCTCTAGGGGTTGTTTTTCCGCATTAGTTTGGCTAGTTTATTTAAACCTTTGGACTTTATGGGAGCTCTATATAATTTCTACATTTAAATCTGCTTCCGTATCTTTAAATGGGTAGTATTTTGGTTAAGGCTGCTTAGTTGGGTTGTAGTAATGGTTCTCCCACCGGAGAGTTAGTGTGGGTGTCAATCACAATGGTCTGGATTGTGACAGAGATGGGAGAGAATAACGTTAAATTGGCAATTTTCATGTAAGAAAAGAAAGAAAAAAAAGAGACTCTAGCATTGCCCTTTTTCTTCATCTTACACTAATTGAGTTAACCGTTTTTCAATCAACTGTTTAAGAATTGTACTAAGTTTATATAACTTGTACGCTAATTAATATTTCCTCTAAGATGATAACATAATGTTATATTCAATTATATTAAAATAATTATTAAGTGAGGTAATGTACTTGATGATTAACGATTAAATTTCTCGATAAATCACGTTAATGAAAATGCAAGATATTACTGCGGTGATTCTGCTATGTAAGACCGTCAATATTTAATTATCTAGGTGTAATTTAATACATGAAAATGATAATTTTGGTAAATCGAGTCAGTAAATAACGAATAATTAAAACTTGAAATATAGTAGTAATATCCATGAAAAAGTGATAGTATAGATATTTTTTTTATTATTATTATTATCTGAAAAGAGAAACCAAAAAAAGAATTAATAGAGGCGTACAATCAGTGGTGAATTTAAGATTTCACTCAAAAAGTTTAGAAAAGAAAAATAATACAATCCCTAATAATCAAACCATGGACGTCGAGGTGCATTTTGAATATCATTGAGCTAACCTTTTGCACAAGGTTTACATGATTCAAAATTTATATATGTATATAAACAAAACAAATATATCTTATATATAAAATGTAATTTTTTTCGAATGAGTTCGAATAAACATATCTCAACCCTGCTTCAATTTAGCACTATTAATGGAAAGTTTTCTATACAATAGATTTGGATTCAATTCGTATTGTCTTCCTTTTTTTCCTTCTTTCTCTTCGCTTATCCCCCTATATATGAAAAGCTCGATAATAAAAAATTAAAAAAAAAAAAAACAAAAAAGACAATATATACTAAGCTTATAGTTCTGTTGGTCGACAATTTAAACTTTTATTTTATTAATTAAAATTTAATTTCTCACATTATAATCTCCTCACTAATATTTTTCTTTCCTCTCATGTGTATTTTATAACTTTGAAAACGTCCACATAATCTTTGGACATCTTTAATTTGAAACTACACGATATTATTATAGCCCATTGAACTTTGGGTCAATGTGATACACTTCGTGAGAAGTGAAATTTTCACCACTTATTGTGTTTATTTTTTTAAATTTTGAACCTTTGGGGTCGTTTGGTGTGAAGGATAAACACAAATAGTTTTGGGATAAATATTTAGTGACACTTAATTTAGTATTTAATCGGAAAGTTTGGGATAACTTATTCTAGGATTAATAAATAATATCGGGATAAGTTATCCCTCTCAAGAGACGGTATAATAATCTCATCATAATTTATGAAGGGATAAATTTATTAAATGACAAAATTATCCTTCAAATCCTTTAATTATGAACTTGCTTCCAAAGAGTACTATTGGTTTTAGTATTGACAACATTTTGCTGGATTTTTTTGGAGGCTTCAAAATGGAGATATTTTTAAGTAAAAATAATTAAGCTAAATAAGATGGATGTTTTGTTTTAAAAAATAAATAACTAAAACTCTATAAAAAAAATAAATATATACACACAAAAAGCTAAATTAGAGGGTATTTTTGTAATCAAACCACTTATTTCTAGAAATGATGTAATGGTTATTATTTTTAGTAGAGCAAACCAAACAATCAATAAGAAATAAGGTCAAGATAATTAATCCAAGTATAACTTATCTCATCATAACTTATTTCAGCATAACTTATATTCAAACCAAACGACCCCTAGATCATAATCTAAAGATTTCTTTTGAGCGAATCGTAAATCTAAATCTAATTATAAAACAATATTAGGCCACCACCTAAACTTTTATAAATTAGTACAAACACTATTTAATAATCTAATATTTTATATATAAGATTGAAAAGCGTATAACTCATTGGAGTCTTAACATTATCTGGAAGGACAATTTTTAATTTATATTTTGCAAAAATGGAGTGTTATTTATGAAACTTCCCTTAATTCCATAAATTATACCAAAAAGGCCCATGGTCTAGTAGCTCATGTCGGATTGACAATCAAATTAAATGGATCTGGCCCATAAAATTTTCCTAGTTCAAGCATGTTTTATTTGGGCGAGTTTATTTATTTGAAAAAATTACATAAATACACATTTTATTTTATCATAATCTCTAAAAATAATAAATTATCATTTAAGAAATTTATAAAAATTCCCTCGGATACATCCCTATTCCCTCTTGGATACGTCCCTCTTATTAAATAATGTATCTTTCGCAATCTGTGAGCTATGTATCTGCAGGTTTCCAGATAAATCCGAGATACTATAATTTTAAGAAATTTTTGTAATTTGGGAAAGAATAGGGATATGATGTTATTAACTTTTAACACTGATATTTATGTAATTTTTACATGATATCTAGATTTTTTTTTAAAATAAACACATGGTGTATGGAATAAGTATACAATATGAGAAGATATATTTTGAACCAATTCGAACAATTGGATAGTTGATGAAGAAGTCAACCTAGTTGATATTTGATTTTGTATACATTATATACACATGATTATATACTATTTATATAATATAAATACATTACATATATTGCGAACTAATTAACTTGGCTGTATAACTTGACCAGATATTTGATGCCCTTTTTTTTTTTTTTATGTAAATATAAAAGGTAGACTATATTAGCTGCAAACTAGATGTCGTAAGTCTCGTAACCATATTATATACGAAACTATTCCTTATGTATAATCCATAATTTTTAATAGATATACAGATTAATATTGATTTGTTAAGTTTAAGGATTCTTCCTTTTATTTTCGGGACAAACTTTAATAGAAATATGAGGGACTTTGAAGTATTCTGTGAAATTAATTTTTAACTACTTGATATAATTATATTAGTTAGGGTAATACTATAAATAAGGAGTGCTATATAAATGGTATAATTATGAAAAATTTCCATACAATTAAGAACATTAATTTAACATCTCAAAATTGTTCATAACATTATTGTCAGAAAGTATGAGATATATTAAAACAATGATTCAAATAATATTTAATGTTTTGAACTAGAAAATACCGCTACTAATTAGGAAACAGAATAAGAAAACAAAAAAGAGGGAAAATAGTGGAGAAATTATAGATGTAAGTTGTAACCTTTCCCTTATTTGATTGACTCAACACTTGAAATGAAGGGTTGTGGATAATATGAAGACTTTTTTTTAGGTCCCATTAAATATTAGAACCCCTTTTGTTTTGTTTAATTTTTTTTAATCACCTAATCTAGAAAAAGAAGAATTTCAACTTTTCTCTCTTTTGTCTTTCCCTTCCCAACTTCACAAGTGTAGATTAAAGTCAAAAAGTCACATTTTGGCTTAAGATAAAAGCAAGCACATTATCATGGATATTATATAAAAATCCATGACTATAGGACACTCTTTTGAATAGATCAATGAGTTACAATATTTTTATAGTCACTAAACTATATCAACCTTAATAAAATAAGTTCTTGAAATTGATGGTAGCACTATTGATTACATAAATATTGTTGTTATAATATCTATACCAACGTTTTACGTATAGCAATAACAATTGCTTTTATAATAATATGTTTTTAATAAAATTATTCTTTTACAATAACTTATACATATATCCACCAATTCAAACGATTTGGTAGAGTGTATTAAGAAAAATAATGCATACATTAGCTATGTGTATTACTAGTATATATCTTGTTTGATACTTTTTTCTAATGTATGTATAACTAATATTTGTGTTAGTTTAGTTATACACCTTATTGTGCGTTAAGGTGTGTACCACTAATATCATGAATTTCCAGGTATTAGCAATGCAATAGTTTTAATGCATGCATTGTCATGATTAAAGACTCAATTACCCTCAAAACCTCTTTTTACATCTTTTCCATCATAATAGTGGAGGGTATATTTGTAAATAAATTTTTTTATGCAATACATGCTATTTTTAATGTATCAAACCAAACTATGCATAAAAATAATCTATGTATAATTAATGCAAGCATAACTAATACATGTATTGCTAATGCAAGCATTACTAATATACTCTATTTAGCGTTATTCTTATACATTCTATCAAACGACCCCCAAGTGACTAAAATCTACGAAATAAGCTACGATTACAAATTTCTTCCATTAATTGCAACTTCTTTTTTTTTTTAAATTTCCAAGTAGCTTTAAAATATATGCATTAGAGTTAAAATCTTTATACATTTAGTTATGAATTTATTGAATTATATAATAATTTTCTTTAATTTTTAATTAGCGAAGTATGCATATCTTTGATATTTTAAATTTAAACATTTTTTTACATTTTTAATTATAGGGAAAAAGGATAAATATACCCCCGAATTATCATAAATGGTGCGTCTATACCCTTCGTTATACTTTCGGGTTGTGTATACCCTTACCGTCAATATTTTGGAACGTCTATACCCTTAAAATAAATAGAGGGACACGTGTCATGATCTTAATGGTCTATCCAAAGACTGGTTGGACCATTAAGATCATGACATGTGTCCCTCTGTTTATTTTAAAGATATATACGTTTCAAAATATTGACGGTAAGGGTATACACAACCCAAAAGTATAACAAAGGGTATAGACGCACCATTTATGATAATTCGGGGATATATTTGTCCTTTTTCCCTTAATTATATTTAGAAATGAAAAAAATTTGGATAGTTTTTCCTATAACAACCAAATATTATTTACACTTCAAATACTATTAAAGTATGTAACATTTAATCGCTATATAAAAATGTAACGAACTCATTCCGTCGTTAGGAAAAAGTCAATGGAGAAAGAATTGGGGTCAGAAAACTTTTCGTAGTAACTTGAGATTTCCTAGCCTAGTCCAGATTTGGACGAAATCGGAGTCAGTAAAGTCTAGGGAAATCTGGTAATAACTGGTGATTTAATTATGATTTTGATTACATGAATAGATAGCTAAGGGGTTAAGGAATCCGTACAACTTTACGAAATTGAATTTGGGCGAGTAGAACTCCCGAAAATGATCTTAGCGTGAACGAGTGGTTTTTGAATGTTAAGGGTTGAAGGTGTATTGTGAAATGGGGGATTGGAATTCAAATTCTAGCATTCTGTCTCCGTGCATGCCACCGTAGCGGGGCCGTTGTAGCTGGATGGGTCCCGCTGTAGCGGAACAGACTCAACTTATAGTCGAAAATAAACCCCAAAATCATATTATTCTGCAATTTTCAAACTTGAGAGCTAAGGAACGAACCCAGGGGCTTTCTTGACTGTTTTCCACCATTCTTGAGGCTAAATGTAAGGTTTTCACTTCCAAATCCGTTTTTCGATTCGTAGAACTTGGTTTCTTGAGTGATTATTGTTGGGGAAGGATTTTTGGAATTGTTTGGATGGTGGGAAAAGCCCTAATTTGGGTAATGGTATCTTGGGTTGGCCTAGGTTGATAATGTTGATTATAATTCGGGTAATTAGGCCTCGTTTATTCATCCTTATGTTAATTGTATGTTTTTAGAACATGAACAAGCGGGAAGAATCCGGAAAGGGAAGACTCAAGTGTCTTAGGGGATTCAAGCTTGGATTCGAGGTAGGTGCTGGTTGTATTTTTATGTTGGTGTGATACGTATTTGTAATTGCTCATTATAATGCATGTATGTATGCGAATGTTGCATTATTGATCACCCTAATAGTAAATGATGATAATTGAGTAATTGTATGTCATGAATCACCTCTTGTTGTATGATTGTGAGAATATACATTGTGATTGTGATTGTGGTTTGTTGAATGGATTGGGTGTTACGTTCCGACACACTAACTTGGATTGGTTGCCACGTTCCGGCATAAATATGGGATCGATTGCCACGTTCCGGCATAATTATGGGATCGGTTGCCACGTATTGAAATAAACATTGGATCGGGTACCACGAATCGGTACATTAACAGTTTGGGTGTAGGACCATTGAATTGAGTTCCGTGAGAGGACCATTGAATTGAGTTGTGTATCTAATTGTAATGATTTCGTTCATATCTTATGATGATTGATATTGGAAGATGATATGTTGCTCTAAATTGATATAATTGTGATATGTGAGAATCGTGAAACTGTTAGTTGTCTGTAATAGTTGACTAATATTGTATATGTTTGGTATATGCCTGTTTTATAATGATTGTGGTTATTTGCATGTGTTTCACTTATTGGGATAGTTGTATGATCCTACCAGTACAGTGTGATTGTATATTGATACTGCACTTGCTCTTTCTTTGTTGAGTACAAGGCATCTGCAGGTGGCTATTGATAGACCACATATAGGTGACTATTGAGCGTGACCGGATTCAAGGGTGAGCCAGTTCTTTCATGCTGCCATGGATCTTTCTTATTTAAGTCCACTCTCTTCGGACTCAGACTATTTGTTGAAGGTGTTTGTTTAGTTTCGGGGTTATACTCCTTGTTCTTAGACTTGTCATTCGTAGAGTTTTGGTACAATGACTTTTAGGTTCTAGGGGTTGTTCTTCCGCATTAATTTGGTTAGTTGTTTGTTAAAACCTTGGAGTTTATGGGGACTCCATTTTTATAGTCATTTAAACATGCTTCCGTATCTTTAAATGCCTTAGTTTTCGTAAAATTTGTTTGTTTGGGTTGTAGTAATGGTTCTCCCACCGGAGGATTTGTGTGGGTGTCAATCACGATGATCTGAATCGTGACAAAAAATAATAAAAATATTGAAATACACGAGATCGATTGTTATAAAAGGATCTGATCATATTTAGAAAATGAACTTTTTATATGAAATAAGTAATTAAGTGAATCGCGTTGAAGGGTGAGCGTGTTGTTATACCCTTAATCTTCACCATATCTTAATTAGTTATTCAAGTGTTGCAATTATCTTGAAGAATTTAAAGCTAATTTCATCCTTCTGAATATGGCAAACTCAAATTGGTTCAAGGGCTACAATAATAATTGTTCTTTAACATCTTTGACGCAAAATAAATAATATAATTGATGATAGTGTTTTGAGGAGCCAAAACTGCAAATACATAAAAAAAATAAAAAAATTAAAGAAATAAGAGAAAAGATATAAAGTGACACCTGAAATTGTCTCGAATTTTCAAAAAGACACCTAAACTATGCAAGCGTCATATTACCCCCTAAACAATCCTGAACTGATATTATTACATCATTTTTTGTCCACCTGACATGGAGAGTGTATGCACTCTCTTAAAGAGCGTGAACAAACTAAAAAAATGAATATAATTTTATTTTTACAGGTATTTTGCTATAAAATATATTTTATTGTTTTTTTATTATTTTAACTTTTTCTCCTTTTTTTTTTTTTTCTTTCTTCCTTCTTCAAAAAATTATTGTTATCTTCATTATAGCTTCTCACTTTCAATGTCACTTTTTATCACAACTCCACCTCCATTTTTTACTACTGTTAGTTTAACTCTCTTCAATTTTAAAATTATATCTAAATATTTTATTACATTTTGAACAATTTGATAAACCCAATATATTTCAAAATGATTAGTAGGTATTATTTAATTTTTTTAATCCAAATTTCAATTAAACCTTTTCAATTTCGGAGAACTCTGATTCTTTCAAAATTTTTATTTTTAGTTTTAAAGTTATATGAAAATAAGATAAATTAATTGATGATACTTTCAAAATTTTGATTTTTCTTAGAAAAATAATTAGTTTTGTTATCAATAACACAAATTCTAAAAAATAGTATAATTTTGGAAAGAAAGAAATTTGACCGAAGAAGAAGAAGAAAAAAGAAAGAAAATGGAGGGGCTCAACTTGACGTGGGGGTGGGGTGAGGTGAGGGCGGGAGGTGAAGAAGTAAAAAGAAAGAAAGAAAATGAAGGGAGGGGTAGCTTGAAAGTAGGGGTGAAAGATGAAGCATAATTAAAATGAAATTAAATTAAAGTAATAAAATTAAAATAAGTCAAAAAGTAAGAAAGGGAAATAAATAAAAACTTAAAATGAAAAAAAAATTATATTTCAAATTAAAGTAACACGTGTCACACAATAATTGGTGTGTGATAACACTTGCCATTTAAAATTTGGATTTGATCGAAAAATGATGTAATAATATATTATCGAAATTGTTTAGGAGGGTAATAGGACGCCCGCATAGTTAAAATGTCTTTTTGAAAATTCGAAATAACTTCAGGTGTTACTTTATGTCTTTAATAATCTATGATTGAAGGTTGTGGTTAATAATTATATGGCTTCTTTATCCTCATAAATAGACTTTAGCAGCTAGATCAATGAAATAACATATTTATCTTCTTTCTTCTAATGTAAAATAGGCATTTAAAATAAGGGAAACAAAATTCAACATGTGTAAATTTAGCCATTCCCTGATCATCTTTTATGTCAAGAAGACATTTGTCATAATTTTAGGGATACATATATCTATCCTTGAATTATTCTTTTTATTGATTTGAATATATCAGGGTGATTGTTTTGAATATGATCTTGTGGTGACATTACACAAGCTGATAAGGAGTCAGTCTGGATTAATTTATTTTGAATATTTTTAAGTTATAATAATTTTTAAGTAGTTTTGTAGTGATTGGATAAGTTTGAAAAGTACTTACAAACACTCAATTTTAAGTTTAAATGATTAAAATAAGTCATATAAGAGTGCACATCCTTTCTTAGATTATCTATATATACAATAATAATAAATAATGATTTAAAAAAATTATCGGGTGCATCAGTGGCAGAGTCAGAATTTTCGTTAAGAATGTTTATATTTTAGGATAAGTAAAAAATATAAATCTTACTGTTCAGATTATAAAAATTGGCTAAAAAATACTCATACGTCAATTATTGATCTCTATAAAGAGAACTTTTTGTTTTCTTTAACTTAAAAAACGTCACTTTTGTTCTCTTTTTTAAGAGAAAAAACATAATTAAAAAAATTGAACAAAATATCTAAATTTTAGGCTCAAACCCAATCCACTAAGGCAACTTTGAACAACCTTAATCATTGGGCTATCTTTCATTGCTATGTCAAGGATGTTCAACAATTAATATATATCCACAAATATCGATATTTAATATATATATTCGTAAAAATTTTCCGACGTAGGTTGTTCATCTAACCACCCTCGCTATGGTGTAGCTCCGCCCCTGAGGTGAACGTGTATCTTTACGGCATCATGTGGGTCCACCTCTGGTGGGTGGATGTAGTCAAGAGCGTACATATTTGTTCTAATTCAGTAGCTTTGGATCAGATCTAATTGTATATATACTTAAAAAAATTCACTAAATTAGTATAAGTAATAGAGTTCAAATCGATTGATGATTACTCATATGGATACGATTAAATTTCAAACTTCAACCCATAATATTCAGATCTGGAATTAATCCACCTCTAATTATAAGAATAGTTTCCTCTTATAAGCATAACAAATGAAGCACACGGCTAATTAAGCTAGTCAAAGTACAAAAATTAAGTTTGTTTAAGAATAGATTATTATAAGTGGTTATATGACATATTCCCAAGTGTATTAATTAGTATGTTCTTTCTTGTCAACTTAACGTTAAAGTAGCTTGGTGGAATAAATTACTAAACTTTTTTTTTTCTCATTTAGATAACAAGGGATCATGCATATTAGGGAGCTATATTCAAAGAATGATTATGACAATTTTTATTGGAAACCATTGGCAGTTGAAATATCATTTTCTTGTTCCACTTTGCTTAATTTAATTAATTTTATTTAGTTGAAATTGAGAGGCAATCAAAGTGTTAAATGACGAAATTATTGAACTATTTGTGCTTGCCCTGAATTTGGAAATAATATTTTTAAGGGAATTAATTAGAGTTAGTTTTAATTATTTGATGAGAACGTATGAAGTGAAACAAGAAAATTAAAAGTTTACTATACATATATTAATTCTTATCCGGCACTTCACTTCAAAAAATTGTGTCCGATGACACGTTATCATTAGGAGTGTCCACGTTGGGTTATTGATTAAAATTATAATTAAAATTTTTAATTTAATTTGTTAAAACAAATCAAATCAAATATAATGTACAATTATTGATTTGGTTATTATCCTTTTTAAGTTGGTTGTTCGATTATTAACTATATAGAAAAATGAAAAGGTGGGAGAATAGAAAGAAAGTTGCGTCCAGTGACACGCTATTATTTGAGGTGTCCACGGTCGGTTATTGATTAAAATTATAATAAAATTAATTTAATTATTTTTTAAATTATTAAAAAAATTAATTAAAATAGAGAAAAAGGACAAATATATTCCGAACTATTGTAAATGGTATACATATACCCTCCGTCATACTTTTGGGACATTAATGCCCCTACCATCCAAAAACTAGAACATATATACCCTTTATACTAACGGACATACACATGTCATAATCTTATCCACCGACCAACATTTATTAAATATCGGATCGACAGATAAGATTGTGTCACGTGTCCCTATTTAATTTTCCGTTAGAGTGAAGGGTATATATGATTCAGACAAATACTCCCTTTGTTTAATATATCAAGAAATACTCCGTTCGTTTATCTTTATTTGTCTATGTTGAACTTTGTACGTCCTTAAGAAATAATAACTAATATGAGTATATCATAATACTCATATATATATAACTTATATATAGTCTTAGGTCTTTGGGAACTTTTTTGGAAATAAGGAAATATTATTGAGGGTAAAATAGGAAAAAATAATTATCTTTTCTTGATATATTAAAAACATAACAAATAAAAATTAAAATCTATTTTTAAAATACTGAATAAGTAAAGTTGAACGACGGGATAAGATTTAATATACACCAAAAGTTAGCTAATATTGGGTTTCTTATTAAGAGTTAAGAAGGTACATAAAAAAAGGTTATAGTGAAATATAAATATTTCTTCTTTGACATCCTCAAACGAAATGATACTGGCTGCAATTTATTTATTTTTTCTTTAAAGGGGTGGGGAAAGGAGAAATGGGAAATGGGAAATGGGAAATCGAATCCTCACCAATAAGATGATAGTTCAGATAGCCAATCAATTAAGCTATTAAGATTCTCCGACTGCAAAATAATACCAGCTGAAAATAAGTAAATTCTTTAGTTTAGAAGAGAGGTGGTTGTGTAAATTTTGGACAACATATATAATGATTCTAGAAGTTACCTAGATATTCATCTATGTACTTCAAAATATTAGACTAATAACAGGTACACTTATTTCTTTTCAATTTTTGGTGGGGTTGGGGGGTGGGGCTGCAAGGGTTGGGTACCCCATATGTTGTTATAAGACCAAAATAGTGAATTTAATGAAGCTAACATCATAAACAGCAACCTTGTAACAAATTGCATTTAATCGAAATGACAAAATTGATACATAGTTTTAAGAGAGCATCTCTTACAAGGATTACATTTATTTATACAAATATACGTGAAAATTAATTCTAAAAATGAAATAAATACACTATTTTTTTGAAGTTTAAGTTATATGTACCAATAATATAAAAATATTTATTGATCTAGATACACTATTTTTTTTTAAGTTTAAGTTATATGTACTGATAATATAAAAATATATATTGATCGATAATTAAAATATCACAAAAATAAATTATATAATAGTATAAAAATTTGTTTTATTATTGATATATGCAGTGGCGGAGCCAGGATTTTCAATAAGGAGGTTCAAAATTTGTAGAAATAGACATACAAAGTAATCGAAGGGGGTTCAATATTTACTATATATACATAAAAAATTATTTTAATCATAAATAAATAATATAATTTTCTGCCGAAGGGGTTCATCCCCCTTACTATAAGGTGGCTCCGCCCCCGGATATATATAGAACAGGAGAGCAACATTAGTCAAAGTTGGTTTGGTTGGGGATTTTCATGATTGGTTGAAATGTAGCTAGCTAATACGGGGTTTCTTAAGATATATGAAAAAAAAGGTTATATTATGGTTTTCATTATAAAGACATTTTGGGAAGAGATAATGTATTTTTAAAATTTTATTTACACAATTAATTGAAATACTTTTAAACTTATTGATTGAAAGCTAATTTAAACCTTTCTTTTCATGGTTTCATAATCGCAACTCTACCAAATTTTGATTCTTTTTTCATTCAAAATTAAGTAGTGTTTTCAGTTTGGATACATTGTATTTTTAAAAAGTAAAAAATATTTTTACTAATTTATTTTGAAGTAAAATGAAAAAAGTAAAAATATCATTTATTTTGAGAGGAATATTATTGATCGTGGAATTTAAATGTGAAAATTGATAATGAGGTGGCAAACAAATGTCAATAAAGTAGTGTTCTTAACGAATTTACTAACAGTCTCATAGAAGATACCAATTAATTGAAAGCATAATTAATTATAGGTTAGTTGTGTGGAATTATTTGCAATTCAAACAAATAATGAGCATTAATATGTGTAATAGTTATCTAAAGAGTATTAGTATTTTCTTAATCCCCGTTTCAAATAATTGGTGTTTTTAATTTAGGCACACCCTCATCAAATTACTCATTTTTGTATTTACTTGCTCCAAATCAAGAAAAGCTAATTAATGAATTTTGGCTACGTAACTAAGAATAATTTTGAAAGAATAAAATCAATTGAATCCTAAAATACTACTTATTTTGAAATAAAATAAAAAGTTAAAACATCGACGAAAGGATTATATATGTTGTGCCTTGCCCTTTTTCATTTTAATCTTTTTGATAATAAAAGTGCCAAATGAACGTGTTGAAATGAATTTAAATGGGTTAAAATGAGCTGAGTTAATAAATATGTGGATTTTTGACCCACTCAAAAGATACTTAGGTTAAATTGGATCAAAAATGCGTTTCAAAACTCAATCCGTCCAATTCTTATTAAGTTTAAATTATTTTATTTGTTTTTAACAAATTTACAGTGGCTAATTTTTATTTATTAATGATGGATACGTATAGCATATCAAATTAAAAATTGTCTTTTAAAAATAATTTTTTCAAGATTCTTTATAAGTCTTTGAGTTATATATCAACTTAATTTTTTTCATGAATTAAAATGGATTGAACTGATCGAAATGACTGAGCTAATAATTAACTTGACTAAACTAAAATGAATTATATTTTCATAAACTAATTTTCCGAAAACACATAATTCATAATGGCGAGCGAGGATAAAGTAGATGAAAAAAATGTCATCGAGTTGACTATGTAAAAGGACAATTCACCTTCAACATGTTTAACGCTCTCGAATTTGGAATTATATTGTATAACCAATTCAAGGTGAAAAATAGGGTTCCTTCGTGGATAGAAGTATAATTTTTTTAAAATAAGGAAAATGAGTTCTTTAATAGAAATACATGAAAAATAAATTTTATACATGACATTTCAAGTTCATTGTATCTTCCCCTGCCATCCTGAATTCCCACTTTCTATCATGTTTATTAGATTACATATAAATGTCTTGGAATAATTACATTTTTATACTTACTCAAGCACTAGAAAATAAGTAGGAGACTCACTTGTTTTCAAGAAAGTATTTTCTAGAAAATATTTTCATGAAAATTATTTTACTTTCTACCAAACAGACCCCTATGTCAATCTTGACCCTACATATTTGGGCTTAGACTAAGGGTGATAATTGGGTTGGTTGAGTCAAATTTGGACGGATCATTAACAATTAGGTCAAAATTCAACCCATCTCAAATCTGCTTGGGTCAAAGCGAGTTGGGTCAAAATGGATTAAGTGATGAGTTACATAACGGGTCAAGATCTAACCCTATCCAATTTTTGCTTGGTCTTTTAAAATATTTTAGTACTTGATAAAATTATTATTTTTCTTTATTGTATTATGGTTATATATAACATATCAAATTGCAAAAAGTAATTTTTAGAAAAATATTGACGAGATTTCTCATGAGCCTATTCGAATTACATATCAACCTAACTGTTAATGGGTTGAACTCATGAATAGAACAGTCAATAACCTATCCAAACTTGAACGAATTGGGCAGGTTTGGATGGGTTGGGTTGATTTTGCTACCCCTTGCTAAGACAATATATTAGGGAAAAAGAAGTGGAAAGACCTCCAATATATATCAATATAAAATTCTAACAATCAAAGCTAACCAAACAGAATTTAACTTAGTTATTTATAAATCCAAAATAGTTAAACATGACTATTTAGATACTGATTTAACACCCACCGTTGGAGATGTCTTGTTTGATTGATAAACTTTTGATGTTAATGGATACACTAATTAATTAATTTATTTAACTCCAAATTTTATATTTATAGATGAGATAGAGAAGTGTTTAGTTTCGTAGGGTATAGATTAATGAGTCAGTTAAGAAATCAATTTGTTAAATAATTGATTGATTACAAAGCTTTCAACTATGTGATTGACTTTCCATCTGCATGAATGGAATGACATGTACCAACATGTTTAGTGCACCGGTGAAACTGTTTTATCATTAATTAAATGTTTTGAATTCCAGCTATATGTATAGAGAAAACCATGTTGGGTCGAATAAGTCATGCGGTGCGGTGCGCATCCACATTTAATCGGGACTTCAATGCGGACTCCAAAGACCTGATAAAAAAAAAGCGATGACATGTTGTACAACTACAATTTTATTTTATTTTCATATCACCAAATTAAATTATGTCTTTGCTAAATTGTTAGTCTTTCTTAAACCTTATAATGTTTAACTATTTTTCTAACGAAGTAATTAATCCATAATATTTTTTATTTAAAGAAATGAATCGTCAACTTTGATGTTTTATGCATATATTTGAAATACAAGGTAACTTGGAGATTTTTGTTCTTAAGTCGAAATCTTGTGTAAACTACATTATTTTATTATAATATAATATTTTTGGACATATAAATTAGTATAATTTAGGAAGACAACGTAATATTGAGGTCAAGCATAAGCAATGAACTTTCACTACAAAAGATAAAATAAATCGAATTAGCTATAAACTCTGTTGCTAATATATCACTAAATTATTCGTAGTTTATAACTGGATTTTCTTCAATTAGCGATGAGTTTTTAACTAAAAAATCATTCATCGCTAGTTTTTATTTTTTAATAGTATTTTATTGCTTAAATCCTTACGTAAATACTAGGGGGGACAATAACATAAACTGGTTTTCTTTTCGAAATTATTTTGATAGCTTAGACATGCAATTGACATTGTAACTACCGTTGTTATACGTTAACGATATTGCGTAAACGAAATTTCATGGATAGATCTTATACTATTTTTTACTTTTGAATGGTTATAAAAAGAATATAATATTATTTCTTATATATAACTATTTCATCTTATAGTATATGATTAACTATTCCACCAACACTATACATATTGTTCTCCCATATTTCAGTATTAGATGGACCAAAGACTAATATCATATTATATTTTTGTGGAATTTATTAAAATACTTAACCTAATAAAATGACTACTTTACTAGGTTTTTCTTGCCTCTATCACTACTATATATATAAATTATTTTGTGACAATAATAAATATTAATATTTATAATCATCACTCTAAATAAATGTCACGAAAGATTTTAACTACTCTTAATGCAATGACATTCTCAATTGCCACTTAAATTTTAGTGCTAATTAAAGGAAAATCTACTGGCACTAAGATCTCTTATGTTGCGGTGTATCTCTATATATGGTTTCTTCTTTGTTTTCTTTCTGGATGAACATATACAAAGACGTCTAAAGTTGATATGATTTTTTTACTTAGATAAATATTTTAACTAAGTTGTGCACCTATTAAACACTCGACATATTCAAAATATGTTCTATTAGATATACTCTTTTGACAATCAACAAAAAATTAAGGAGAAGATAATACACTCATTGAGGTAACAAAAAAACAATGAATTAACTAATTATATTAGTAAAAAAAAAAAAAGAAGGAAATCAAAGCTCTTTTAAAATCTGTTTGATAAACAAAATGAAAATTATATTCTCCAAAAAAAAAAAAAAAACTTAATTTACACCCAATCTTGAAAAAAAGCTTCCCACCTTGTGGAAAATCTGAAGAAAAAATTATGTTAAAATCTATTTAATACACAAAATAAAATTATTTTCTCAAATTTTATTTTTAAAAAATCAATTTAGAAAAATAATTCGCAGCTTTTCGAGAAAAGAAAACTGAAACAAAAAAATCTGAAAAAAGAGAGAGTTAATTATTTAAAATTTATTTAATAAACAAAAGAAAAATAACATTCTAAATAAGAAAAACAAAAATTTCAAAAATCGCATCTCATGAAAAAACAAAAATACGATTTTTTTAGGAAAAAAAATTCTGAAACCTTTATGCATTAATGGAAAATAATTTTTTTGTTGTTGATATTTTGGCCTTCTCACACTTGTTTAATGTGTAAATCACGCAAGTTGTCAGGTCAATGAAAAAATGTTTAAATGACACACTTAAGCCTACTACATGTGTTCAATCGATTAATATGTCTAAGTGAAAAATTGTGTCAATTTTAAGTGTACATATGCGTTTAACCTTTCTTTCTTGTATTTAGAAGTAAAAATATGCAATTATGTATTAATTAATTTAATAGACGCTAAGGCCAATTTGTTATATCACATGGTTAAGTTATTAATAATAACATGAACAAATTAAAACATTGGAAAACTTATAGGTGGAAGCAAAAGCCTAATTATACCCAACTGAAAAAATCTTTATTAACATAGTAATATTTAAAATTCTTCAAGGTAGTGATTAATTTCCATCCTCTGTTTGAGTAGACTAATTAAATAATCCTTAAAGCAAATTAATGAAATTAATGTAAAATTACACCCCCTCAACAACCTCCACATCTGACTCTCCAACTTTCCCTTTTTTCTTCATTTTTAATAAATATTTTTCTCTTTCTGTTCGTGTACAAACCTATGAAATAGCAAGTTAATTAATGCATGCTAAGCACTGTCGAAGTTAGAATTTTAATTTTATAAATTTTTAATTTTATGATAATGATTTTAAGTAATAATAACTGAGTTTTAAATTTAATATATATATATGATATACAATATTTAAATAAAATTTATTAAATTCGATCAAACTCGCGTTTTAGTTCTGCCTGCCTTCATATTAGCAAACAGAGTAAGACCAATTTAACTATATTATATACAAGGACAGATAGTTTAAATTATATTTTATACTGTCGATAAATCTTAATATGTGATTGTAAGTTGGTTATTTTAGATTAATTATACAAGATTAATTATCAAGCAAATGCTTATTAAGATATTTACGTGTATTACTTAATAAGAAATTTGATTGTGTAATATCTTTTACACCGTCAACATAAATTCTTTAACTAAATTGCTTCTTTTGTACTTGAAGAGAATTTAATATTCCACAACAAAAATAACTAATTAATTAATTACATTTCCAAAAGTTCTTATATCCAACATTTAAAAACTGAATATTGATATCTCATTAATGAATTATAGCATATGTATTTTTGACCCTCAATCTCACTCTGTACAATTTTGATTTAATTATTTCCTAACTTTTCATGAATTTTGAAATAATATTAATTATAAACATATACTAATAAGAATGAGTCGATCATCAAACCTTAGGACAGGCTCATGAACTCGATAAATTTTAAAAAAATAATTAAAAAAAAAATAGAAATAAAAATAAATAAATAAATAAAAATAAAATAAAATAAATAAATAAAAAAATAAAAAATAATATATATATATATATATATATATATATATATATATATATATATATATTTGAATAATATACATATATTTTTGTATTGGCATTCCTAGCAACAAAGTTAAAGTTGTTCTATTAGTTGAATTCTATTTCTTTTTTTTAACATTTTTCCTTTATTTTTTTTTTATTTATTTTTTACATTTTAGTAGCTACAACCCAATATTCTAAGTTATTCTTTTCTTTTAGTTTTGGGAGACTCGTTTCACCCTAAACTTTACAGTAACTAATTATTATGTCTATATTAAAATAGTGGTGCCTCCGATATTTTTAATTCCTGACTCCACCTCTATATAATGCTAGACAGTATATTCAGTCACCTTGTAAAGATAAAAATGTGAAACTATCAATTTCTAAAACGTGTAAGAAATTTGGAAATAAGATAATGAAAGTCCAATAAAATTATATTTTCAAACAAGGTTAAGTCAGTTTGTAACTAAGGGTTCATTCGAACTCCTTTGCTGGAAAATTATATTATTTATATATTATTAAGATTATTAATGATGTTAATATAGTAATAGATATTGAACCTTGTTCGACTAATTCGTGCATATACTTTTTCATATTTTAAACCCTTAATGAAAATTATGAATTCACGACACGTACACAAACATTTGTTTTTCCTCCTCTCACTGCCCAATTTGTCGTGTAAAACCAACAAAAGTGACTGCCCATCAGTCATCTATATATCTCTAAACCTACCCACTTTCTTTTACTCTTCTTAATTTGATATAAAACTATATATTATAAATATAACAACTTTATTCCATTATTTTTCTTTCATCTCATCAAGATTACTAATATTACTAGTTACAACTTTTTCCGGCTACATACATGGCGGAAGGTGGTGGTTCCGGTGACGATACAATTAGAAGTAGCTGTCCACGTGGCCACTGGCGACCGGCCGAAGACGAAAAACTCCGGCAGCTTGTAGAACAATATGGTCCTCAAAATTGGAACTCTATAGCTGAAAAACTTCAAGGAAGATCAGGTAATTAATTAATAAATTAATTATATACTTATTGAGTTTTTGGATTGTAATTATAAAATTATAGAAGCAAAAAAAAATAATGTGTTGACTTGATCATCTGAAATAAATAGGCTTACTTTTTCTTCACTCGATTTAAATTTAATAAATCTAAGTTTGAGTATCATGTCGTAAGAAAAAAAAATGAATCGGAAAAAGAGATGTTTTGATTATTATGGATTGATATTTGATGCTATACTGTTTTTAAATTAGGGTTAAGTATTTTATTTATTTGTCAAAAGTTGTTTAACATCAAATTAAATACTTCTCAAGTCTATTAAATGTTAAAAGAATTTCATTTATTATGATTTTGCTCATTTTTTTTTAATATAGATGGATAACATTTATTACTTACCTTTCCTTATTATAAACTTGGCTAAAATGGAATTTTTTTTTTTATCATCATAATTCATACATATATGAAGTCTAACAGTTTCCATTGATAGTATCTTCTCAACTGTTTTAAAAAAGAAAATTAAAAGCAAAATCTTGCTCTAGACGTTAAGTCACACATTAATTATTATTTTTTTCTATTGAAAATAAATTACTAAGTTTTTTTAATTTTTTTTTAGGGAAGAGTTGTAGATTAAGATGGTTTAATCAACTTGATCCAAGAATTAATAGAAGACCATTTAGTGAAGATGAAGAAGAGAGACTTATTGGTGCTCATAGAATACATGGAAATAAATGGGCATTAATTTCAAGATTATTTCCAGGTAGAACTGATAATGCTGTGAAAAATCATTGGCATGTTTTAATGGCAAGAAAACAAAGGGAACAATCAAAGATTTGTGGTAAAAGAAGTTTATTTCAACAACAACATGATAATTTTCTAAGTGATTCTAAATCATCATGTTATGGTTTTCGACGAAGGAATAACAACAACAGCAGCAACAGCAACAACAAAAACAATAACAATAATAATAATAATACGAAAACACAAGAAGGTAATTATGGCTCCAAAATTAACTTTTTCGAATTTCAAAACCCTAATAAAGATAGGGTTTTCTCAATGTCTACTACATATTCTTCTAGTTCACCTGAATTTTGTGGAAGAATTGGGAGTCATTTGTTTAGAGAAAGCTCAATAGATCAAAAATCTTTATGTCAAAATAATTTAAGCTTTTCAAGTCACGGAAGAGGAGGAGGAGGGGGAGGAGATAATAATTACGAAAGGAGTACGACTTTTCAGAATCCTTTCAGTTATACTGATAGAAATGAATATGATAGTATAACTGAAAGAGTTATGAATATTAGCCATAATACATTTTCCTTTGGGAAAATTCTCAGGGAAAACACTGAACAACAACAACGACGACAACAACAACACCAAAAATATGGAGAAGCAGCAAGGGAAAAGAAAGATACTCCCTTTATAGATTTTCTTGGTGTGGGGATTTCTTCTTGATTGTTTTTTCTTCTTTGGCTAATTTTTTGTTTAATGTTTAACAATTCTTTTCAGTGTCTAATTATAATATAAGTATTTGTTATGCTTCCTAAATCCTAGTTATAATTTCTTTATCATGCCAAATAGTTGTTGTTAATTCAAGTGACAGCTTAGCCTAGGCTGTTTCTTTAACCTCTAAGGTAAAAAAGTACTCTTAGGTTTTACTTAATCATTCCTAATTTCCTTTTAGGGACATGGATTTTGAACACTTGTAGTATAATATATGTAATAAACTTTGATATTATTCAACTATATATGGACTTTGGATTATGTATATTACATTTGTTTTTTTAACCTTTTTTTAACAAATGGGAGTAAAGTTGTACTGATTTTTCTTAATTTTCTCAGTATGTTGCTTTTCTTTTTCCCCGTGTGTTATATGACATGGAAATATTTCCTTTTTTGGTAGAAATTAAGTGTAAGTATCAATTTCGTGCAGGTAAGATTTAGTTGCTAACCTCTTTAAGTAAAAAAGAGAGAAACTAAATTGATGTGATATATTATTATATATCAATGTCAATAAGATGTAAAAATTGCAACATTTTAAGTTGAAGCTGCATATATATATATATATATATGTTGTTGACAGCTATTTGAAACATGCACTGAAAGTTACTACATACTAGTTTTGCATGTATAATGTCCATCCATATATTACTTTTTTCGAGCTATTCATTGTTCAGTATTCGTTTTGGGCCCTGATTTTGAATTAGCGATACCTGTGCTCTTATCTAGAATTTTATCATTTTTTAAAAAAATCATATTCAAAACTTCTGATTAAATGTAGAAGAGATTTTATCTATTCTACCATAACTTTCGATAATCATAGTTATATATATATATATATATATATATTTCGTATTTTTTATTTTTGATGCAATGAATCAAACATTCATCAATAAAGTATATATTACCAAATAATTTCATCATTGTTTGATTTTTATTTATATTATAATCTCACTATGTATAATTTATTTACAAACCAAACAATTCCACACGGTATTTTACATATATACAACATGGAATGTATCTTAGTCAAGTTCATTTCAGATAGTTAAAACACTAAATCTTTCTTTCTATTTAATTAATATATGGTGTAATGTTGGATAGTATTTCTCAAAATTTTAAGTTATTACTATTAGATTGACAAGATATTATGTTTTATCGAATTTTTTATTTATCTTTGTAACCATATACTTCGTCCATCTCAATTTATACGGCATTTTTTGGATTTCAAGATTCAAAAACGTCTATTTTTTATCATAATGTTTAATATATTATTTAAATAAATTAAATCAATAATTATTGTGACTTATAATACTTTTTATATAATTTTCAAAAATATATACTTTATTCAAAAAAACTTGAAGATTTCATGCATATTCAAATTCATGTCAAAATTAAATTATTTAACTCTCGAAATTTAAACTGTACGTAAAATTGAGACAGACAGTGTAATATGTAACTGAGTCGTATTATTGGGAGGAGTAATGCACGATGCATACTTTGTTGAAAAGATGCTGCTAGCTGCTACACTATAAATAGGTGTTGGAATATGATTTGTTTGGGATTTGGGGGGGGGGAAATAGTATTTGAAGTGAATTTGTCTTTGGACATGACAATAAAGTTAAAATTTTGCTAATGAAAACTTGGAAAACTTTTCTAACATGTTTTTTTCAAATTTTGAATTATGTATTTCAAATTTTAATTTGAAATGATGAGTCAATTCGATAAACAAGCAATTGTTTAAAATAATCTCCAAGAATTATTTTGAATTTTAGAACCAAAATGTATGAACAAACGGATTTGAAAGTATTTTTGTACATGCGTGAAATCATGGTAAGATTTATGGTAGAGTTGTGTTATATAGTCATGAGCCGTGAAATTAGTCATTGATTATGTTTGCATTAAAATAGATTACCTACATCACATCTAGACGATCTAGTCGTATCATTGCAGTTCTTGTCTTATGTTGTGTGTTATGTTTCGATTACCACACTATCTTGTTGTAGTTATTGTTTCTTTTTTCTTGTAAATGAATGTACATTACTTTTCTTAGTAACAATTATGCTTTCTTTATTAGTTTTCTTTTTTTTATTTGAATTCGATGCACTTGAGCGATGGATTTTTCGAAAATAACCTCTCTATCTCTTTAGACACAGGCAATGGCAATACATTCAATGAAATACAATCACAACAATAATATATCTTTTTTTTATATGTATAATCTAGACAAATATTATCAGAGAAAATTATACTATATATATATATATATATGATAAATTTTTAATGTACATATATACTAAATCCCCTAAACACAAGACCAAAGATTGACTTAGTAGTTCAGGAGGTTCAAAATTCATCTTGATTTCCAAGTTCAAGTATGAGGCACTACATTTTATTTTTCGAATTTTCTTAGTGAAAATTTTGAATGTGTCACTGGGTATGGGGTGGAAACTACAAGGTGGAGGTGAAGATGAAGTTTATTGGAGGATAAAAAAAATACAATCAATATGAAATGTCGTCACTTACTCATTTTAGAAATAAAAAATATTTTTCAAAATTTAGACAAACTGAACCAACTAATTAATTAATGATAGGTCTCTTCATTCTCTTATGATTTGTTAGGGCCTTCTCAATTTGGTGTAGAAGCCCAATTAGAGAAAACTCAAATATGTAGAATATTAAGAATTGAAGAATTTCAAGTGCTTTGATAATAGTTGACTAAAAGTAAAAGGTTAAAATTTGCTATGTTCGAAATATCTTAGTTTATTCGTATCTTTGCTATTAACAAATTGTCTCGTATTTTTCTTATTATTAATGAAACTCCAACCTGAAATGAATGAATATTACGTGTTAAAATACTTTAGTTACCCCTCTTATCTTTTACTAGTATTTTTTAATATTACCTTTTTATTCTTTAATTAAAATTTCATCAAGGAAAGAGACGAGACTTTCTTGAAAGTCTCCAAAGATTAAACTCATAATATAACATGCGAATAGTACATGGACAAATTGACACTTTTCTCTTTATTAGTGGGCGATATAAAAATTATGAAAACAGTGTTGTGATCGAAATTGTTTTTGAATTTTTGTGAGTGATTCAGAGTGAAAATTATGAAAACAGCGTTTTAGAATTTTTCGAAATTCGAAAATTCAACTTCGAAACATTTTAATAATTCTATATTAAAAAAAAAAGAAAGTAATATATGGTTTACTAAAGAATTGTGATCGAACAGTAAGTATTTCTACCTCCTTAATTAGAGATTTTGAGTTTGAACTTTATATATACAAAATCGTTTTTGTTTGAAAATATTTGTACCCATATCGAATAGAAAATCAAGGAAGCTGAAAAGGAAGGCGTAAGAAAATTCGCCGATGCGCGTAAAGACACGTTGAATTAGTCTTGGTCTTTGCCGGCCGAGAAGTTTCTCATCACTTAAGGAGTTGTTTGGTTTCATATATAAAATATCTTACTCTCGATTTACTTTTACTTATTCAGACTTTACACAATCCTTAAAAAATAATAAATGTAAGTATATATTTTATCATGACATCCAGATTAATTGATATATAATTTTAATGAACTTGAAAAATAATTTAAAATGAGTAATTAATACTAAAAATAAAATAGAATTTTTTTTCTCTTTATATGTAAGGCAGACAAATAAAAATAAAAATTTATTTGTAGTGCAATAGGCGAATAAAAATGAAGAGAGAAAATATTTGGTTCCCCTTTTGATACTCTACATAAAATTCAGCAGTAGTTACACGGTGTTGGATTGTCTCTTTGTTGCTTACATAAATTATGTAAAAATTTATGTATTATTTTATATAGAACAAAATACGAATAAAAATATGAAATTAGCAATGCATCGATTAATATTACAAAAATGAGAAAATTGACCTTCGTAATAGTTAGAAAACTCATGTTTGCCTAAACAATATCAAATTAAACATTCAACAAAGGATCTTTTTCAATTTTCATAATTAATTGCTGCATAATTATTCTCGATATAACTAATTCGTACATTATTATAGAGGGAGAAATGTTTAAGAAAATAAAATATTCAAGCCAATGTATTTTAATATTCCACGACTTCAACATAATTTTTACATAACTTGTATCTAATCCAAACAACCCATTAGTTTTTTCAAAGTCTATTTCTCATCTTTCATCCAATCACGTCTTCCAATTAATTTTTGTCTGTTATAATAATGTATATATCGTCCCATTATAAATAGCTCTATTTGTTGAATTAATGATGTGATGGTATTTTGATTTGACCACTTTATCTTTTGTGAAACTTAGTTGTAATTTCCAGCATCAGATTTATGGATTAGTTATCATCTATTTTCATTTTATTCGAAATATATAAGAATAATATATGTGTTTTGTTTTATTACAAATTTTAGTTTTATCACTTTTTTGTTATAATAAACCTTAGTGATAAGCAATGATCATGATCATCCATGATGTCCACCCAAGTTGAAAAAACACATGATCTATTCAATACTATGGAAAATATTTATATATAATATAAATGTTATGGTAGGTAAGGTAGGGGTAGTGATGGGATGGAGGGTGAGTTGGGGTTAGTCGCCTAGTAGAATAGGGATGATGTAATTAATGTGAAATGTCACTTGTAAAACTTATTTTTTCTTACTTTCACTAAAAAATTCATTTTTTAAAAAAACTTTTAAACCAACTGATCATGAGAAAATTAGAAAACATTTTCTGTCCGTGCGGAACCCACCCACCCCCACCCTCAATATCCTTCTTCCCTTTTCCTAAGCCAGTAAGGACATCATAAATTTTATTATTTTTGGTCTTAAATCAATAATCAAATCCCTTAATGCACCACATGTAGCATCTTTCAAGAGAACAAAATTGATAGAGGCTCTTTAATTATTTGTGGAATGGTCTCTGTAAAATGAGTTGACTAGTTGACTTGGATTTTAAATAAATACAATTTATTTTTGTATTTGTTTCATTTCTATAAAGTATTTAAATTATAAACTTAGTTTTGAATAACTTAACACAAATACTTGTACCAAATAAGAATTTTTTTTTTCTACAAATTCTTATAATATATAATGACTTCCTTGAGAAATGCCTATTCAATTTTTGCCATATCTATTGACTTCGAGGAATCTAGAAAAAACTTGTCGATATTTTACCAAATATACGAGCAATATTTCTTTAAGGATGTTGTACTTATTCAAGCTTCAATTCTGTTTTTATATTTTTCCAACCAATTGACCTGACAGAGAGAGAGAAACACTTATATAAATATCCAATTTCCTACCATATATTAAATCTCTCATTCAACTCCATTTCCATATCCTCTTTCTATGCAACTAACCATGGATAGAGAACAAGAAGAGATGCAATTCCTAGGCCTCTTTGATATCTACATAGAAGCCTACAGAGTCATCTACCAATGGAAGAAAATTTTCAGCCAAATCACCCTATCTTTGATCCTTCCTATGTCCTTCATCTTCTTAGCTCACATGGAAGTTTACCATCTCTTCTTCTCTGACCTTAAACACTCTGAATCTCAGCTCAGACATACTCACACGGGCACGGCCAAATACAACAAGATCTCTGATCACATAGATTCAGAGCTAACCTCTCTATGGCTTTTCATAATTGTCTACTTCACTATCCTCATCATCTTCTCCCTTCTTTCCACCTCTGCTGTGGTTTACACAATTGCTTCCATATACACGTCACGTGAAGTTGGTTACAAGAAAGTTATGAGTGTTGTTCCTAAAGTTTGGAAGAGAGTTATGGTGACTTTCTTGTGTGCTTTCTTTTGTTTCTTCATCTACAACCTTGTTTCCTTCTTTCTCTTAGCTTTATGGTTTGTATGGGTTTTCAGCATGCGGGGTGAAAATGATGGTCTTGCTAACTTTATTTTTGTGATCATGGCGATTGTTTATGTTGTTGGATCTGTGTACCTTTCAGTTATATGGCACTTAGCTAGTGTGGTAACTGTGTTGGAGGATTCATATGGAGTGAAAGCCATGATCAAAAGCAAGGATTTGTTAAAGGGGAAGATGAGAATAGCCTTGTTTTTCTTTTTCAAGTTCAATCTCTCACTTGGTATCTTGAACTTTGTTTTCAAGAAGTTTGTTGTACATGGAAGCCATCATATGCATCTAGGGATGTTGTATAGAGTAGGTGTTGGGTTGTTTTGTCTTCTTTTATTGTTTACTTTGATGCTATTTGGTTTGGTGATTCAAACAATTATTTACTTTGTTTGCAAGTCCTATCACCATGAGAACATTGACAAGTCTGCACTTTCTGATCATCTTGAAGTTTATTTGGGAGAGTATGAGCCTTTGAAGTCTCAAGATGTGCAAATGGAGAGTTATCAAGTTTAAAATATTTTACTACTATCTTCTGTGGGAGAAACATTTCTCTATGTATTTGACTTTTTCAATGGATGATATTTATGAGAATTATTATGATAGAAAAGATTTAATATCTTTATCAGCTTTGGTCATTCTGTATGTCATAATGGTTGTCTTAGTTATTATTTTATGGCATGATTGATTATGGTTGACTAACAGTTTAAAAGAACTAATATGTATGTTGAATTTGATTAAATAAGAATTTCATACTTCTGACCGTCTGTGCAAACAATTAAGGGATAAGACCTTCACATATCTTACAGCTAATTTAGAGAAGTATTGAGAACACCCTTAAATTAAGCATGAATTATAAGTTTCATCCTCGAACCATTGACAACTTTAAAAACACCTCTTAACTTGACTAATTGAACCTAAACACGCACACAATCTTGCAAGATAAGTGAAATAAACCCCTACATTCTCGTCAAGTTTAGGGGTGTTTTCAACACTTCTCTCAGCTTTTTATTAAGAACCTCATGCTCTTACAGGAATTTGAGATCACTTGCTATATCATGTGATAGATTGAGGGTGTATCTAAATTTAGTTAGTCAAATAGAGGGTATTTTTAAGGCTATCAATAGTTTGGGGAAGAAACTAATAATAAATGTGTCAAGTTCCAGGGTGTTTTCAACATTTCTCTCGTTAATTTATCATCAAATAGGCAAAGGGACAATGATATTACAAAACAAAGAGATGGAGGGTAACATGGAGAGAGATTTAAAGAACTAAATATAACCAATTGTTAGTTATTGTAAAAGGAGTTGCTCTTTTCCAGAAATTCCATCTGGGTTTATTGACAGATCTCATATTTTAAAACCTTACAAAAACATATATTTTGCTTTTGAAAGTATCACGGAAGCAGTAATATATCCTTTACTGGTACAAAAGCAATTACATACCTCAGGTACCGGAGAGAAAACAAACTGCATCTAGCACAGGCACTGAATGATGCTTTTTCACTTCAACAAATTCCTAGTTCCATTAGTACAGAACTAACAAGTCCCGCAGCTGTAACGACCCATATACCTCAGCTATTAAAGATCATTTTGGGAAACCATTTGACAGGAATACTCCACCACCATACAACTTTTATTTTGACAGTTTATACGTTACATTAAAGAAAAAAATAACACATGAGTTGTGTGCATCACTTGGACGACAACTGCTGAGAACCATCCTTCTTTTCTTCCTGTTTGGATCCTGATACAGCTGCTGTTGCTGCAGCAGTCATGGCAGCAGCAGCTGCACCTAATTTTACTCCTCCTGCAGCTTTAACTGCACCACCAATTTTTGCAAAGGCAGCTATTCCTCCAACAAGAATGGCTCTCAATGCAACAGTTGGTTTTATACTCATATTTGTCTACCTGAGAAAAAAAAATATCAGAGTTGTAAAGCCCCAGATCACCTAAAAACAAATATCACATTGGCATGTAAAAGGAAAGCTATTAACACAATTTTCTCTGAAATGCAGAAGCTTGTGTGAGACGATAAACAGCCCAAGTTACAAATTCCTAAAGTAAAAATAGAATATGACAGACAAGGAACTAGATAAATTCTCTATGCTACTATTTTCAGAAACTACACACCACAAAGATCAGTTACTTCATTTCCTATCACAGACAAAAAAATGCAGTAACTGCTGCAACGACCTCCTAAATGGCTAAGTTGCAACAGAAATGCTGGAATGGAGTGTAGCAGTTTCAAATAAGTCCTACAAATGGGTTCCAAATTACAGGAGTTTCAGAAATAATTCCCAATTTCCCAGCACTAGAAAGAACCAAAGGCAAAAAGTATTCATGATAACCACTATAGATGGCAAAATTATTCATGGCAATCCCTACAGATTCTTCTTCTGCAAACTGAAAGCAGCGCATTCTTATGTAAAAGAACACCAGGATATTAAGCATTAGGCACAATAAAAAATTCACACCAGCTCTATAGCAATAACATGTGAACCGTTTCTCCACCTAAATCAAACTATGGGATGGAATTTTTCTTCCAAATATGTTGTGTCAGTGCTGGAAGCATCACATTTGCAGAATCCTCACTTCCATAAAAATGAAAAAGCAGCATAAAGATTCCCCACAATCTTAGAGTCAACCATGAGATTTTGAGCACCGCCTCTACAGCAACTTCTCTATTCTTGTCATTCCAAGTGTAAGGTACTACCCAAAATAATTAGGTGCTGGTTCTTGTTGACACATGTCTTGCACCATGTCACTAGCATGCTGCAAGAACATGGCACAGACATGAAGATATACCAGCAGAATGCTCTATCAACAACCCTGCACTAACTGCAGGCTAAAAGGCCTAAGTACCTCTGATCTTCCACCGAATCCATGCATTCCATGGCCAGAAATTATACTGTTAACATTGTTCATTCATTAGAACCCTTATTACATACAGAACCACCAGCTTCCTTATCAAGACAAAAGGAAGAAAACTTGGCACACTCGAAATATAATTGGCCTTCATTCCAGCAACTCGCATGCACTTCAAAGAAATCCTAATTGTCCTTCTCGCACTCTTGTGATAACATATGAACCTATAATACCACCTATTCATCATACAGTAGGTCTCACGGATCATTAGACTTCTAAACTACCAACATATTGAAAAAGCCTCGTTAAATAAACTAGATTGTTTTCATTACCCGACATTAAGGAATCCACACCCATATACTTTAACTGCAATACAGAAAAAGGCACTCCACCTCTTTAAAAAACTATTACAACCATATCTAAATATTAGTAAAGTTGTCAGACACGAATAGGTTTCAGAACCTTCTCCTGTAACAAATTTATATACAATTTCATGACAATTCACATTGTCTACAGCACAAGCTGATATCACAAGCAAGTACCTCAACTTTGGTGATGATTTTCTATAACCATTTGCATGGCATGACCATGACTGTTGTGCTCGTCTTGGACTTGGCTGTTCCTCTTAGGTGGGTCAGCCTCAGCCCTCGCGTGCCCTTGACTTCATTATAATGCCCTTAATTTTTCCAAAAAGACAATTATTGAGTATTGGAATTAAAAGGCCCAAATGGGGCAGAACTGTTGCAGCCTCAATTATATGTTCCATCCTCCACCATAAGCAAAACAAGTTCAACAAAATAGTCGCAAGACTAGCAATGTTACATGAGCGAGTGTTGGGCTTCCAGCACCCCAGCAATTTCCATAACACAGGTGTTGTATTTGTAAAATACGAATGATCAGATGGATGTATAGTGATATGAGTTTAGCCAAGACCAAAATTGCTCAGCAGCACATGGAGGAAAAAGCTACAACACGCAGATGGTGGTAGAGGCAGATCTTTCAACTGTTGAAGCTACAACCATGCAAATGGATGCAATAAAACATGAAGAAGTGGAACCTGCTTCATCATTAGATGGTTCACAGGTCTCCTTGTAGACGAGGAAGATGAAGCAACGGATGTTGAGGAAGAGACGGTTAATGTAGAACTAGCAGTCCTGGTATTCAATGATATCTGGTGATGCACAACAAGGAAGATGTACATTGCTTTGAGATAATGCAAGACTCCTGTGGGTTCGTACCAGATAAGGCAATCTCCGGTGTAGCTTTGTTAGATGGCATAATTCTGGTGTAATTGATCAAGTTGGCTATCTTGAAGTCGAAGAAGAACTGGTAAAGTTAAGCATGCTCACATCGATTCCTCTGTTTAGTGGATATTATTTACCTCTCATGCTGCTTATGGCAATTTGAGATTAGAAAGAATGCTTTATGGACAAATTTGCTTCCTCGGTACAACATTTGCAGTGTGCACCAGTAAAGGGAATTTGAGGGACAAACTACTGCAGTGGTCATATGTTGCAACAGGAATTGCTATCACTTGGTGCATACCATCTGAGATACTGTCAAGTGACAGATTTTCGCTATGACTCCAAGGTGAACATTGAGACACCAACAAAAGAAGGGGAAGAACAGTTCTAGCACTGAGATTGCAATGGATCATACTCTTGTTGGCGTGAAGACTGTTCCCTGAATGATGGAATTGTATGACCTATCTAGCAATTTTATTTCTTTGGAAACGTACAGGAATGAGGCCCAAGCTGTCAAACTTGCACTTCATGTTGGATAGGGATTGAGTACTAAATTTGCACATGACCAAATGGAACATGCCAACCCCAATGCTTGGGTTCAATAATTTGAACAACAGTGTGGGGTTAACTGCTGGTCACATGAATTTGAGCATGAGCAGTTCCAACTTGTACTGATTGACCCAATGATATTGGTGTCTACAATATTACCTTTTCCAAGGGCTCTGACATGTGTACCTAATGGTTCTGGTGCAGCACCAAGAACCAATTTGGAATCATGCCACGGTGTTCAACTATAAAAGTCAATCATCTCGTGAGTAGATTGATGGAGTGGTACAGTGAGAGGAAGAGGGACTTGCATATGGTGTTCACTGACATAGAAAAAACATACGACAAAGTCATTAGAAGAGTTTTATGGAGATGTTTGGAGGATAAAGGAGTATCTGCAGCCTACATTAGGGAGATTAAGGACATCAGGACATGTATGATTGAGCCATGACATGGGTGAGGATAATGGGAGGAGACTTGGAGCATTTTTAAGTCGTGATGGGGTTACACCAGGGATCAATGCTTAGTCCATTTTTATTTGCCTTGATGATGAATGTATTGCAACATATCCAAGGGGGTATGCAATTTGCAAATGGCATAGTATCGATTGACAATAAGCTAGAGGTTGGGAGATAGACCTGAGAGTCTAAAGGCTTTAGGTTGAGCAGGACTAAGACTGAGTAATTAGATTGCAAGTTCAGTGACGTTACCCATGAGGAGGATGTGGAAGTGAGGATTGATACTAAGGTCATCGCTAGGAGAGAAAATTTCAAATATCTTAGGTCTATAATCCAAGGAAATAGTGAGGTTAACAAGGATGTAATACATCGTATTGGAGTGGGGTGGAGGAAATAGAGGCTCGCATACAGTGTCTTATGTGATTAGAATGTGTCGCCCAAGTCTTAAAGATAAGTTTCATAAAGTGGTTGTTAGACCAGCTACTTTGTATGGGGCCGTGTGTTGGCCGTTCAAGAACTCGCACGTCCAGAAGAGGAAAGTAGTGTAAATAAGGATGTTGAGAGTGTGGCCATACTAAACGAGATAGGATTAGGAACGAAGACATTAGGGAAAAAGTAGGAGGCAAGTGAAACATGGATGGTTCGGGCATGTGAAGACGAGATGTCCATATACCTCAGTGAGGAGATATGACAGGTAGGCTATGGTGGGTCCGAGAAAAGGTAAAGGTAGGCCGAAGAAGTATTGAGGAGAGGAGAGGTGATTGGACTAGATTTGAAACACTTGCAGTTTATCGAAGACATGACCCTAGATAAGAGGATATAGAAGGTTAGTAGGTAGTCAACGTCTAGTTTCCCTTATCAGTGGTAATAGTATTTCCTTTTCTCCTACTTTCTTTTACTTAGATTTTATTATTACATGTTTTATTTGCTTCAATTTTCGTGTTATTTGCTAATGGTATTATGTTTTCCTTCTTGTTTTGTTATGATTTACTTAAGCGGAGGGTCTATCGGAAACAACCTATCTACCTTCATGAGGTAAGAGTAAGGTTCCTTTACACACCACCCTTCTCAGACTCCATTATGGAATTTCATTGGGTATGTTGTTGTTTGTATCTAGCCTACTAGTGTAGAAGTCACAAAGAAGTTGTTAGCCTTGGTTGGAACGAAATTACTTTTGACTGTGGTGGTACAACATCAACACTGAACCTGATTGCTTGATAGAGCTAATGAAGTTTGACATAGGATAAGTTACAGTTGTTTCAGGTGCTACAAAAGCTTGTGAAAAAATAAAGCCAGCAGAACTAGAGTAGCATTTTAGAGCTTTTTGGGGCTTTTTTCTTTTGATAACACTGAAGAATGTTTACACACGGTGAATCTACACATGAGTTCCTTGATTTTTACAATGCACACTTTTGAGAACAAGGGTGAGTTGAAGGAGGGAGATTTGATACGATATGAATTTCTTAAGCCTCTTAAAGCACTGGAAAGGAATTAAGGAGGCTCAAGTTAGCCTTGGGCACTTATGGCTTGTTTTAGAGAAGCATGTTAGCTCATTCCCGTCCTACTTCCCTATGTACTAAGCCTATAAATAACTTCCCCTGAAAGGACTTACTTATATTTTGAGAAAAGCCCTAGTTTTTAGCTTAGTTCTTAGACCCTCTTTATTTCTTTTTGTTTCTTGTTTTGCTGTAATTTTCTCAAGCTTAGTTAGCTTCCAATTCCAGATTGTATAGTGAACCAACCCAAATTTGCAACTCTACATCAACTTAGCAAACTTCTTGAGTATGTTGCTGACTCATTATGAGCACCACATCAAAGTCCTCTAGTTGCCTACACATAAAACTAATCTAAAGGAAACTTGTCTTGCCCCATGAGGCCATGATATTGAAATCAACATCCAGTAATCCCCAAACAACAACTAAACAAAAAACCAGACATTGCCCTCCACAGCTTGAATCTCCTAACTTTTCATATACATGAACCTGCTTACGATATTTTTCAAAACTATCATGGGTTGCAAGACAAATACGACACCAAAAACTGAACAATTTCGTGTAAGCAGAAGACTGCAAATTATCTTACAAAAAGATTTAGGGCTTCATTTGGGCAGTGGGAGACCAGAAAACGTCAATGCTATCAAACCCATATTGGGGATTCTCATATTACAGATAAAATTCATTTTGAAGAAAGAGATTAACGATTTGCAACAGTTGAAAACAAGTATAGTTATAAAAATCTAAAGGCAGAAACCGTGAGAGTATTACTTACCGCTTGATTTCCGCCGGAGGAACTGATTGCTCGGAGACTCGCCGGAGAAAGATACGGGGAGAATGGGCTGAAGCACCGGAGACAGCTTAATCTGAAAATGCGGGGTTTCTTAAACGTTGGAAGGGACAAAATTTGGGGAAATAAGGTCAGGAGGTCTCACGAATGTTGAAACTAAAAAACAAGAGTTAAAATTATTTAACGCTGGTGTGTATAAGAATAATTATATGTTTAAATTTTGATGATTTGCTTATTTTATTTTAATTTTTTTCACAAAGATTTATAGTATCTTACTTTTAATATGACTTGAATTCTCAATCTATCAATTGATGGTAGAGGTACTCAACCACTTAAAAATGTCTCACTTTCCATTTCACTTGATTTTATTTCATATAGGATACCACATCAGATGTGTTTTAGAAAAGTTTTGTCAATTTTGCAATTATGGAGTTTTGATCAAAGTCAATAAGTATTTTGAAATTGACGAGGTCGAATTTGAGTTTAATGATCTCACTAGGTCCAAAGAATGACTTGTTACCTAGTTGGAATTTCATTACAATTTTCAAGGCTTTAAAGGTGTTTTGGTCGTTTAGTAGGGTTTTAAATTTTTCTAAAGTTTGAAATCGATCATGGTCAACATTCTGTCAAGACAACCTTAAAATGATAATTTGACAATTGTCAATTTGCATTATTGATTAATCTTCGAGAGGTCCCAAGTGAGTTCATTTTGAAAGACAGGTTGCTTTGAGGTTGTTCATGTTGTTGTATTGAGTGTCGTTGCTCCTATAGTTCAGGAAATGCACTGGTGAATCTGTAGAAGCGGAGAGATTTCTACATCGGGGTTGGGGGTGATCGCGCCTATGATTCTATCACAGCGAGAAATTTATGTTATTGTGAAGTCCTTCAACATCAACAAAAGGTAGAAATGGTAGTCATATTCATTATCCAACCTTGAGTTGAGGTATCATCAATAAAGGACAACATGACAGCCACTATTGAGTTTCTGATGTTAGTACAATCAAGTACGTAGGAGGTTTTATCACCTCTACAAAAAATTAATATAGGTGAAAAGCAAAATCAGCATGAATATCATGAATTGAGTGCGGATTTTCAATCATAATCGTTTGTTGATTGCTCTATGATATTGTGATTTTAATTTTACATTTTTAGAAAATAACTTCCCATCGCGGTATATTAGGTATGAATATTGTTAGCTAATATTCATAGGGTCATTATTATTGGTAGAAAATATTGTTGTAAAATTTGCTCCTCCGCTTTTGTCTAGTATAGTGGTGTGGCAAAACTATGTCTAGTGTGGGAGAATTAGAGAGAGGGTTATCCCTATTAAAATTTCAGAGATACCTACCAACACAAACATCTTATATGCATAAATTCTTAATTTGTGAAATTGATAGAGTTGACTGTTATGGCTGGAGTGAAAAGATTTACTTCCAACATGATCAAAAGAAGAAATAAAATATATGATTTTTGACTCCAATAGATTGAATTCTTTTTAATGACTTTAATTCTGTGTAAAGCTGAGAATGAACAATTAAAACAAAACATAAGCTAGCTCAGCAAATCCACACATTCTTGTCAAAATATTTTTAGAGAGTTTCTCACCATATTTCTAGAAAGAAATGAAAAAGTGAAGATGAAAAGAGGACTCGAAATGCACGTACAATGCATATGTGGCCCACGAGATACACATATGACACACGCAAAATTTAATTTTATCAATTCTTAAGGCCTCTTATTAAGATTTTACTTTAGGCCACCAAATTCACAGTAATAATAAATTACTTAAAATATATATTTTTTAAAAACATATAAAAAAGTTATGGTCAAAAAAAATTTGATAGACTTTCCAAATTTTATTTTTGCTACATAAATTATGATTGAGGGAACAAATGCATTTTTCAATAATTTATAGATTTACAAGTTAAATTAAAAGTACTTAAATCACAATAATTAATAATTTAAAATATTTAAACAAAATTTTAAAAATTATGATCAATTTTTTTAGTGACTCTCAAATCTTATATAAGTCACATCAATTAAAATATTTTTTTTCAAAAGTAATATACATTGAATCCATACTGACACAAACCTCTATCAAGAATCAAATATAGTGAACATTAGTGAGCAATTTCCGGTGAGCATAAAAAAAAAAAGAAGAAAGAATATAGTAGAATAGAAGTTAGATAAATTTCATTTTCCAATATTATTAAAATATGAATTATTTGGGTCAACATAAGTGATGCTAGAAAGTACTATTATTTGCTACCAAATCATTATTTTTCAGAAACGATAATGATATTTAATTTAACATTAAAAAAGTTTGATAGTCGAACTCATTTAACTTAAATAAGGATTCTGCATGACAATTATCTTCTCCTAACGCAAGTTATCTTGAGGCTAGGACGTCATTTGATCTTATTATCTTTAATAAGACATAATTATAATGGAGTCGATATTACTAAATTATGTGTTGTTGGTAAATGAAAATGTTGGTGTAATTTCTCTAAATTGATCCTTTATTTTTTGTCTTTTTTATTTTTTTTCACTATCACAATAGTTTTGATAAGAAAAAAAAAATATTCTAATTCTACTTCTCATTTTTTGTTTCCTCAATTTTTTTAGTTGTTCTTTTTGTTTCAATTGAATAAAGTCATTTTGAACTAAAATTATGAATTGAATTTGAACCAATATCTCTTTTATGAGTAACTGAACTCAAGAGTCACTTCTGAAAGTGAGACATTACATTGGGTCTCTATAACAATTGAATAGACATGCTCAACAGTGACATATTTAGTTTAAATTATTTTCAGAACCGAGAACCGAATGCTTTGAAATATTCTATTCTTAGAGCAACCATTGAAGTCTCGGTTTCAATATAGAATTTGTGAATGTCAAATTGGTTCACATGACATGAGACGCACGTAGAAAGAGCCTCTCACATACAATTTATAGGAGAATTTGATTAAAAAAAAAAAACATAATAAATATGAAATCTGCTTTAATTATTCATATTATGTTCCCTTTTTAGTAAAAAATCTGGATTGATAATTGTATCACCATACTATTAACAATTTTCTTAATTATATTTAGTATTTATAATAAACAAATTTGTATACAAAATTTACTTATTTTCTATTTATTAATTTGGTTTTTTAAAAAATTATTTTGTATTACTTGGCATGATGAAAAGAGACCAAGCAAATACGTATGAATAAAATCTCAAACGAAACAATCGGTGGCCGATCCGAGTCGGTAAACTTTATAAGCGTACAACTTGTTAAAGCATAGTGTACAAGCAAACGCTTCATTATTAAAGTTTGCCTTCAAAAGAAAGCAAAAACTTCGCGAGCTTTGTTCTCCATTCGTCAACCTTTTTCTCTGTATTGATCATTATATAATACAACTTTACCAATTACAAGGTTTTCTCTCTGTTTCTTTCTCTTTGATTTGGTTGTTAATTTTGTTGATTTGATATATAGTTTTTGAATCTGTGTTTATTGATTGGTGTTCTGAAAAGGGTTTTTTTTTTTTTTTTTTTTTGGATCTTAGGGTTTTTTAGGTTGATTGAGTATCTGGTTATTACTGGAAATTTGAAATTTTTGGAGGGTTTTTGAGAAAATGGAACCGTCTTCGTCTTCTCCGGAGTTTGATTACTTGTTTAAGCTGTTGTTGATTGGAGATTCAGGAGTAGGAAAGAGTAGTTTGTTGCTCAGTTTCACTTCTGATGCCTTTGAGGATCTTTCTCCAACTATTGGTAAGTTGTTAATATGTTTTTTCGAAAATTGTTATCTTATCGCGTGGTCTGTTTTTAAGTATATTGTGCAAAATATTATTGCGCAAAAATTGTTTTTTTTTGCACATTTATAAAGAAAGAGGAGGTGTTTGTGGAAGTGGGAATGTTAGATGGATCAAATATGAAATATTGGGTATTAATTAATTTGTGGATATGGTGGTGTTGATGGAAAGATTGAATATAATAGTTTAGTGTTTTGTGGGTGTGGTAATTAGTTAAGCGAGGGTTCTTTCAGCTGTTCATGGGCGAAACTTGTGTTGGTCAATGGTTCTATTGCATATTGAAGGTTAATTAACAGTTTGGCTGCAGCGATTCAATTACTTGAAGCTGCATAAACTATGAAAGAGTTAATAAGACACTATTTGGAATGGTTATGTGCCTATATCAAAAGTGAAACAAACAGTTGGAGTTAATTCAATATGAGTGGACAAGGTGGTGTTGCATTGATCTAACTAGATTAAGGGGAGTGTTTACTGCATTCTGGTATTCATGTCGTGCCGCATGACCAGCAGCAACAAAAAGAAAAGAAATACTTAGAATTAAAATGGTGGTATGAACAGTTAATTGATCTGACCAATTTCATGATGGGCTTTTCCGTTACAGAGTGTCTGAACTGGCAAATATATTAAGAGATGGTGCAGATAGTGCACTTGAACTGAATTTAGCAGGTTCTCACCGTGCACTTGATATGTTATAAATGCATTAGACAAATCCTATTTCTTTTTTCCTGGATAACTAGTTATGGAATAAGTCATCCCTCATATTCTCAGGTGTGGACTTCAAGGTAAAACATGTCACCCTCGGGGGGAAGAAGTTGAAGCTTGCTATATGGGATACAGGTAATTCTGTTATTTTATGCCCAATCCTCAATAAACTCATACTTTATTTTAAATGTTTTAGTTGCAAACCCTTTTCACTAAGTATCATTCTTTCAAACCCCTGAAAGGATTTTTATCCAAAATATTCTATGCGAACCAAGGAGAGGTCATTATTGATTCCCCTTAAGTTGGATTATATGACATGGTATCCCGAATTTTATCTTGTGGTTTTCCATCTAAAAGCTAAAATCCCTTCAACCTAAGAAATCTTATTTTGCATCTATCAAGTAGAGTGAAGAATTGAAATTATGTCCCCCTTGAGTCATTTGATAATACAATTTACTTGACAGAAATCAGTACTGTCAACTGTTGGTTGCAACACACACAAGTAAATGCAATTGCACCCATACACCAAACACTTACTAATTGCCAATAATAGGACAACGTTGGTTTGTTTAGACAACTAAACTTGCTTAAAGAACCATAAAACATGAATCAAATTTTTGATAAACTTAGAGCAAGTAGAAGCTTGTCAAATCCTGAATGCTAAAACCTTTGTGATTTCTCTCAGTACTTCATTGAGCTTCTCGTATTCTCCTAACTGTACCCTGATGAATTAAGTCATCATCCTAGATTGCTATTATACCTGCAAGTATCTTTTAAATTCCTTACAGCCTACCTTCTGTAACCCATTTTATATGTTTCATGAGAACAATGCTACAAAGATCCATTAGTGTCAAGCCATAGTTCTGATTGCACAAGACAATTAGGTATATTCCTTTCCTAATTGCTAATTAATTTATCTAATGAGTCAAGTGTTTAAAGTTTACACTGTTCAATTATAATATAACCTAAGATTGCCATAAAAAAATCAATTACATGGTTCCCAAATAAATCTACAATCAATTAGATGAACCTGGCGCAATATTGTAACTAATATGCATCTTTTTGATGCCATTAATGAAGCCAATTACTTCTTCATAACCAAGCACAACATTCAATGCTTAGTTCATCATCAATCAAAAACAAGGAAGAATCGAAGAAGAGTGCAAATAATTGAATAATGTATATATGTGAACAAAATGGTAACCTGTGAACACAAAGCAGCACTTAGGCTCTAAGATTAGAGGACCTAGGCGCGTTGTCCACAAGTGATGCCTGCTATTCAGTAAGGTGTGGGGGTGCCAATGGTAAGTTGAATATTGTACCTCCAAGAGCTTTCTTCTGCAAAATAAAACCTATGAAGTGCCTTGAAAGTTAGCAAATCTTAAGTAACGAATTCTTGATATTTGTTCATATATTTAAAATCAACTCATCACCAACTGACCCACCTAACTCCTTTGGAAATAAGGTGGTGGCAGCTGATTGGTATTGCTTCTTTGAATATTGTTGTCAATTTAATTCAATGATTGAACGTCTCCACCAGCACAATCCTTAGTTATAACATTATGACTTTCTTGTTTTGCAGCTGGACAGGAAAGATTTAGGACTTTAACGAGTTCATACTACCGAGGAGCTCAAGGAATAATCATGGGTAATCTGATAGCTCTTCTTTCTGCTTTGTTATTTGATTTGACGGATATCCATGTTATGTAATCATCATGCTACATTCACTTCAATTGCTTTCTAAGAGATAGCAATGTTCACTGCTGTCAGGACAAACACTAAGCACAAGACAATAAGTTAGCACAGCTTTCAGCCTGCGCATATATGACATTTTACTTCCTTATGTGTTGGTTCATATGGTTGTTGTAGTTTTCAAGTACTTATAAATAGTAATCCAAAACATTGAAAGAGTGTTCTAGTGCGGCCACGGAGAATGGATAGAAGAGAGTGTCTTGACTTCTTAGAATATTTCTTAGGAGAAGTATACGTCCTTTCTTGCATTGTTAAAAGAATAGAAACGTTAGTGGAAAGAGAAAACTAGTGCTGGTGGTTAGGAAAGCTCTTTAATGATCTGATTGTGAGTACCATTTAGAAATATGATTCTTCTTGCTTATTTATTTTTAGGAGCAAACTCAGTTTCTTCTTAATGAATTTCTTGTTGTTGTAACAAATTCTTTCACTCAACTCCCCTGCCACCCCCAAGAATTTTTTAGCATGTTACCATCTTTTAGACTTGTCTATCTTTGATTTTCAACAGTTTATGATGTAACAAGGCGAGACACATTTACCAATCTCTCTGATATATGGGCCAAAGAAATTGACCTGTATTCAACAAATCAGGAGTGCATCAAGATGCTTGTTGGCAATAAAGTTGATAAGGTATCTCTCCTCCTTTGCTGAAGAGAATTTCTTCCATCTCAAGCTTCTTCCATTTCCCCAAACACAATCGTATACGCCATATTGACCAGGTGCATTTGTTTTGAGTCAAAATTGGCGGTACGTGATGATGCTTGTGAATTTTCAAGGGATGATTCACATACATATAATCTTTTCTGCAGGAGAGTGAAAGGGTTGTCAGCAAAAAAGAGGGAATTGATTTTGCCAGGGAATATGGATGTCTTTTCATCGAATGCAGTGCAAAGACGAGGGTCAATGTGGAACAGTGCTTTGAGGAGCTTGTGCTGAAGGTATGAATCAGCCAAGGGACTTTCTTGTATATTGTTCATGTTATAGTTTGAATGGACTGGTAAAAATTAAAAAAGAAAAATTGTTTGAGTGGACTGGCCAGTGGTCATGAGTTATTCAAATAAATGGAGTTACAATGCAACTGAACATTAACAGGGATGTAATCATTTCCGAAAAGAAGCTTGTTTGTTGCCTAACAGCACTTGTAGGTCTCAGTAAAGGAGTTATTATTCGGGATGGTGGGGATTGTATGCATATTCATATCTGCAGTTAGGAAAACAGGAAACAATAGCTTAAGCAAATGTACACCAACAAGACAACGTGGTTTACTTTATAAGTTGAAATTCATTTTCACTCCTTACGCGGACCACACAATTTTATTTAGCTCCAGGGGATGATATCATATCTATAGTTGTTTGGTCATCGGACTCTTGAAATCTAAGATGTGCTGGATGTCAAGTATTGAGTTTGGCTGAGCAACAGATTGATCATGGTTGTGATATCTCTACCATCGTTTTAGATATTTAACTGTCTTCAGCGGTGATAACATATCTCGAGTGTACCTAGAGCAGGCCATATCTTAATCATGTTCCCATGCATTTCTTGGAAATCTCCTTGTTGAACAGCTGGTGGCTTTTGCACTCTAGGCAAACATTATACTGAACCACACAAACTTTTAACACCAGTGCCATGCTAGAAGAAAGTTTTTTCTTTGTTGGGGAGAGATGATTGGACTTTGTGGGTCATCTGCCCGTCTCACTGCAACTTGCCCTTCTTTTTGGGGTTGTTTCCCTGTCGAACATCCTTGCCAGCAAATATTATCTCAATAAATGTTCAATTATTGCTTCGCGGAACAGAATACATGCCCTATGAAGTTCAGTTACATTTTGTCCTCATCTGTAATGTGTTTTTGCAATAGTCCCTTTTACTTTCCCTCCCTCTACTGAAGGGGAACATTTCTTAGTTGTGAACTTGTGATGATGAATTTTGGTTTGCAGATTCTGGATACTCCAAGTCTCTTGGCTGAAGGTTCAGCTGGTGTCAGGAAAAATATATTTAGACAGAAACCTCCGGAATCTGATGTATCAACAAGTGGCTGTTGTTGAGATGGATGTTTCGTTGTTTTCTTCACGCTTTCCCTTTCTTTTGTAAAACAAAATGATGTAATTACTTGGAGATGACAAACTCTGTTTCTATCCTTCACGTTTGTAGTTCGTTTGACTGAATGTTCTTCTGTTGTCCTCTTGCTCTTAATTTGATATTTGAAGAAGATGAAGATTTCTCTTCTTTTTGTGATAGTATCGCGAAATTCTCTTCTTTTTTTTTTTTTTCTGAAAATAAAGATTTTATTTACCACAGCAGTGTATGCACAGGTTCAGATATAAAGAAGCACTTGGGCAGAATGGAGAATTTTATCCAGAATTACAAGTTCTGGGTTAGATTTCAAGGAATGGAGAATTTCTTGTTGGGTTGTTTCTTCTTTAATCGACTTGATTTTGAGTTAGCTAAGTCAATGTCTATATGACGTGAATCTAAATTAGTGTAATCAGTGCATATTTGATATGCCTAGTGATGCTACGGGTTCATACGAACTCGTTAACTTCATTGTAGATTATATATTTACTAGTTTATACAAATAAGGACGAAGATATCCAAGTATACAATTATAGATATCTCTTCTTTTTCGCTTGTTCAATTCAATAGATTTCAAAACGGCACTCCTAGATACAGAAAGAATCAGTGACCTGGAGATGGAAGATTGCTATGATAATCATGATTTTCCACTCCAAAATATTAATAATCAGAACATCAACATTTATATATATGGGCAAAATTGAACTATATACAATTTTTTCTTCAACTACATAATCCATCTAAGAAACTATATAAATATTTTGATGTGTATTATATATCTTGTAGAATGAGTGAATTCTGCAACCAATCATCAGGAATGTCCTCAAATGTTCTATACATCTCTTTTTGAAATTCATCGCTTCTAATATCATCAACTCTGTTTTATTTTGGCCACACTCACTTGTTTCAAACTTGAAATTTCTCTTAAACCCTACCACAGGCCCCGTACGATTCCTCCTTATAAGATGTTCCCCGGTTTGCCCTTTCCACATCCCCTTAGCACAAATTCAAGAAAACCTTTTATATTCAATCTTCTGCTTCTTCAAAGGAGTAATATAGTAACGAAACTTCTCTTTAGAATTAGCTCCAAATTTCTCCCACGATGGTTGATCTCCATATATATCCGCAAACTTAATAGGACATTGTTGATTCAAATATAATTCGCCTTTGAAAAATTTCTTAAGATAGTTGATTAGCTCAATATTAGTAGGATGAAAATGTACTCCCATTGGCTTCGACATTGATTCTCGATCCAGAATTAACCTATGTAAACCTAAATTATGTGAATTATGAAGTCTAAACAAATAATATAGTTATCTATTTATACACATCTCATTACCCTAGTGGAAAAAAACTCTAATTACTTAACAAACTCAAGTTACTTTATTTCCTAAATTACTACTATAACTGTAACTGAACAAAACAAAGTTACTAAATAACTACTCCCTCTGTCCCTAATTATTTGTCCACTTTTGAATTGACATATCTATTAAGAAAACAATAATTGACATAGTGACTTTATCATTTTACCTCTATTAATTATAAAGTAGGTAAATTAAAAATTTAAGTTTTTCAAAAAGTTCTACCATTTTTAGAGTAATTAATTGAGGATATAATAGGTAAAATAAAATAGTTCTTTCTTGATTTGTCAAAATAAACAAATAAATAGAGACAATTAAAAAAGAAAAAGTGGACAAGTAATTATGAACAGTACTTCTCAAGTTATTTTATTTCCTTAATTACGTATTTATATTCCTAAATTTTAGAGGAGTTTGCTTTGAAACTTGAAAGGCGCGCCAACTACTTAAATTTGGCTAACACCTGCCTCACTCCAATACTTTTTGTTGCTAATTACTTGTCCACTGTTTTTTTTTAGTTGTCCCTAATTACTTGTCCATTTTGATAAATTAAGAAATGACAATTTTTTTTTACTTATTCTACCCTCAATTAATTACTTTAAAAAAGGTAGAACTTTTTGAAAATCTTTAAGTTTTTAATTCATCTCCTCCATAATTAGTAAGTGTAAAATTGTAAACTCACCATGTCAATAATTATTTTCTTAGTAGGTGTGTCAATTAAAAAATGGACAAGTAATTAGGACAGAGAAAAAATGTATGTGTATTTTATTTTAGGGGTGTTACATTTTTTTTTATATGGGGAAATAATAATTTTGGTCTTCAAGTTATTGTCTTATTGCGGTTTTGATCCTTGCATTATAGTACTTAGCATATTTGGAAAAGGGCCTAAAATACCCTTCAAGTATGCGAATTGGTACAAAATTACCCTTCTTCTACCTTTCGGACCTAAAATGCCCTTGACATCAACCTTTGGGCTCTATTTTGCCCTTATCTTTAACAGCCCAAATTCATTAATGGCGTGTCACGATTTTATTGGCTACTCTAATAATTAATTTAACTAATTAAAAAACCCATATACCCACCCAAAAAAGCCCACCCATTTTAAACAACCCAAATTTGATTTTCTCTGAACAAAAAGAAAGAGAAACAATGTTAGCTTCAGGAACTGATTTCCTGAAAATGGAGGTATGAAAAAGAGGAAAAAACAGAGGAAGAATGAAAAAAAAAACGCCAAGATGATGAAAATGGCAACGAAGAAGAAGAGAGACATAATGGAGGATCAGGATAACGTGAATCATCAAAATTCTGAACAAAATGAAAGTGGAAATCAAGAATTAGGAGGAGATGAAGGCGATGAAGATGGAGAACAAGAAGAGAATGATGACAACAAGAAGATGCGGAACTGCAAAAATAGCCTCTCTTCTCCATCTTCATTTCATCTTCCTCATCGCATTTCTTCAAATTCCCTTGCAATATCAAACGATTGCTCGTCTTCTCCGACGCCGATCTCCGTTAATACTCACTTCGCCGACTGCACTGATCTCCCTTCTCCGAAATCGTCTCATCACTGGACTTACAATTCAAAGCTTCAAATGATTAAATGAATTAGTTGTTATCAAAAAAAAAAGAAAAAAAAAAGAGGAGGAAGGAGATGACAACGAAAAAGAAGAAGAAGATGAAAGTTGGGTTAAAAGATTTGGGTTAAAGACGGGTGGGGCCATTTTGGGTGGGTATATGGGTTTTTAAATTAGTTAAATTAATTATTTGAGTAGCCAATAAAATCGTGACACGTCATTAATAAATTTGGACCGTTAAAGATAAGGGCAAAATAGAGCCAAAAGATTGATGTTAAGGGCATTTTAGGCCCGAAAGATAGAAGAAGGGTAATTTTGTACCAATTTAGATAGTTGAAGGGCATTTTAGGCCCTTTTCCGTAGCATATTTAACCTTTAATTAATTAAAATGTGTTATTTTAGTCTCTGAAACTAAGGAATGTTTTTTTTTTTAATTAAGAACACAGACTATCAATATTTGTTTTATTTGTGTACCACAAAAAATTGATGTCACAGGATAGACTAATTTATAAGATTAGAAGTAATATCAAAATAAGTTAGGACTATTTCTTAAAAATTGAAAAGTTAATTATTGGAAAGATAAAATGAAATCTTTTATATTGTGAGTTGTGACTACTTATTAAAAAATTAAACAAATCATGAATGTTTATTTTCCTTTACACCTTTTTATTGCCTTTTTTTTATTGCAATAATAAATTAAAAAATGAAAAAAAAAATCAAATAAAGAAGAAAAAAAGATAAAATAGATTTATTAGCCATAGAAAAGTGAAAATGTGCCTAACTTCATTCCAATAGGACTAGAATAATTTCTTCCCCTAATTATTGCAGTTACATAACTACCATATATATTCACTACATTAATACTCCAATTTTGAGACAAAAGGTAGGCTCAAGATTTAAGATCAAAACAAAAGATGTATGATCCAATATATAAATAAGATTATACATAACGCTCCAGTATAAATAACTTGAAAACTAACATTCACAGTATCACCTACTCAATATGTGAAGGCACTAGAGTTTTTCAAGTTCACTATCCGTTCAACTTCTTCACTTTGAGGTGATGAAGAGGACAGCTTACGACCTTCTCACACTCTCTCGTTTTGACCTCTTTGGTTCCATCCACAGCAACTGCCAATAAGAAAATCAAACAGCTACAGTTATCACAAACTCAAAGTAGCATAGTTGAAACGAGGAGAATGGAAATGTACAGCTAAACCAGCATAGCATCACAACCAGTATCCAGTAGAACAATAATGAATAAGAAGCACTAATTTCTGCAGAAAACAGAGGTCAAAATGTCCAAAACAAAACTTGACACTTACATTCAACTCTAATTCCGTCAACTGTGGAGCAGCCTCTATGACTTTAGTGCAATGTAAGATACTTCTGTCCTCACATGCTTCCACAACTAAGACAAATTTCTTGAGCATGGTAAGTTGAGGAATCTTGTACACCCCCAAAGTGTTGAACGGGGAAATTATAACACAATTCCCAAAACCTTGAGTAAACTCCCCACACTCTAACAAGTCCAACTCTACCCTTTGAACTTGCCTAGCAACGGCAAACTCAATCCAATTATCGATGTCATGCTGGGCAAGTTTGTTTAAATCAAAACAAATACGAAATTGATCTAATCTCTCAACTTTGCACATTTTCAAAGTACGGTTAACCGATGCGATGTACTTGTTCATATACATTTTCTGTTAGAGTTTTGCCCTGATTTTCTTACCATAATTTTAGAATTATTTTTCCTTAAAGAAAAGACAAAACATTACCATAAATGTATTTACTTTTCCTGAAAGGAAAATATAATATTATTTCATATTTTGTTTATTTTTTCCTTCTAGGAAAAGAGTTTTAGATTAGCTAGAGTCCTTTTCTAATAAGAAAAGGTTTTAGGACTCTATAAATATAGATTTGTTTCTTCTAACAAAAAAACAATAATTTCCACAATGTAGACGTTTAAGAGTCTTGTTTATGGGGAGATTTATTCTCTCTAAAGTTTTAATGTTTTTCTTTATATTAGTTTTGATATAATAATATTTTGATTTTTAGTATAAGTTTTTTTTTGTTATCTGATTTATCAACCATATGATTTGCAAATTATAAGCTTCCGCATGACGCCCTAATCACCTTCATAACCCAACATTTTCTGCAGCATGGGATTCAATGCTACTTCATATAATGGTTTGGTAGCATCAAAATATATGTCCACAAGGTTATATATCCATCTTTTGGAGAGGACACTTGTGTCTGCTGCTTCCTTAACAGTAAGGAAAGACAGTATATGTGCCAGAATTTCATCAGGTAACTTACTATTATGATCCTGATCCGCTCCACAGCACTAGAAAATACAAATACAAAAACAAAACAGTTTCATCAAACCAAATCCATTTTAATCATAAATCACAAGAGGTGAAACCAAATCCATTTTTAATCATGAATCACAAAAGGCTTGTAGTTTACCTGTTGCCGTCTTTTCGCCATGAGAATAGTATAGTATAACAGAAACGACTCTTACAGGTTATTTGACAACAGTATTTACTTGGACACAAAGTATATTGTGTGGTCATTCATTTTACGACATATTTTGTTATAAACATATTTGTATTACTATAAATTCACGTCTATTATGTGGATTTCTTGGGAGAAAAGTTAGAAATACTAGTTAGGACGAAATCAGTTTTCTTCAATAAATAAAAGGATTTTTCCTCATGGTAAGTGATTACTGAGTATCACTCATTCCCTAACATCCCGCAAGATGCCATATTATGATTCACAAGTACCTTTTTGACTCTTCTTCAACTTCCCACTTTCTATATTTTCAAGTTTAACTTTTGTATCCCCTTCAACTCAAAAGCTTTGTAATATTATCATATTTACATACAACATAGTTATGATAATATTTAAAGCAATAATTTATGTTGTAATTGACTTTTTTATTTATGTCTTTGTTAAAATAAATATTTCAATAAACCTTTTTTAATTTATGTTTTTCTTAATTTTTTTTAAAGACATACTACGTAAATATGACCTTTTAACTTAGTTTCAGTTGACAATTATGACATTTAATTTTGGGTGTGCACAAGCAGTCATTTAAACTTGTAAAAGATTAAATTAAAATTTTATAAATGACATTTATTAGACTAATATTTTCGAGTTATAGCAGTAGAATAAAATTTTCAAGTTGTAACAATAAAAAATTTCAGGTCGTAACATTTTATTAAATTTTTTTTTTAAGTAATTGTAAAAAATCAGTTTTGAAAAAAATAAAAAGATAAAAAAGGATAAAAAATTGATTTTGAAAAAAAGAAGAAGATAAAAAACGGATAAAGGTGTATTAATTAATTTTGATTTCAGATAATTAAAAAGTCAAATTTTATTAATTTTCTTCAAAGTTTCTCTCTCTTCATTTTTTTTTCCAGAATTTGGCGTCACTCACGAGTAGATCCAAATTTTTTTTGTTTGAAAAATCTTCATTTTGCTGTAATGGACAACTTCTTATCTATATTAATTAAACATGGTGGTAGATGGGATCCTTCTGGTTAGTATGCTTTACGATTTATTGTTTGTATTTGTATATTACTGAAATCGTAAAAAAAAAGGACCAATGAAACTGTAAATGACATTTTCTGAGTTTGTTTATGTATACTGGATTTAAGTTGTGATGTTTTTTGTATAAACATTATTTTGTTCATAATACTTAATAATTTTTGTGAAACTGTAGTTAATGACATTCTCTGATTTTGTTGGTACGATTGTGTTTGTTATTTATTTTTTTTGGTTATTTTGTATACTATTTATAACATGGTTTTGTGCGATATTGGATTAAAATCTGAATGATTTGAGTATAAGTGTATGGAATATTAATAGTATTATCATTGTAAAGTTATGAAATTTGTGAAAAAAAAAAAAAAGGTATGAAATGTGTTGTAACATTGTTATGAAATTGGTATTTCTTTAGTCAATTTTGATGATAATAATAAGATGAATTCGGTATGCAATTTAAAATTATAATATGGGATACTTTTTTTTTCTTTCTGAAAATATAAATAAAATGTATAGGTTGAGTTGGAATGAATTTGATCGTGTAATTGAAATGATATTGGTATATTGTGTAAAAAATATGAGCAAGAAGTATGATGATTTGTATGAAATGTGTATTAAGTTGGTATGAAATGTGAAATGCTATTTTTTTATGAAATGTGTTTTATGGTATGAATTTTGATAGACTGTTTGGAATGATATTGGTATGAATAAGTAATGACGAGTGTGTATAAATTTGTGTGAGAAGAATGAAGTTATGGATGAAATTTGTATTATCTTGATATGAAAAGTGGATATAAATACAACATATTTATTATTCATTTGTATTATGCAAGACTGGCTGTTATTTTTTTTTTTAATGAAACAGGAAAATATGTTGATTTTCAGATGGAGGAGATTATCTATGAATCTTTCAGTTTGTATAATGATTTAGTAAATGCGATAACTTCACAACTTAGGATAGATATCAATATTAATAATATAGAGATTAAATATAAACATATTTGTATTACTATGTAAATTCACGTCTATTATGTGGATTTATTGGAAGAAAAGTTAGAACTACTAGTTAGGACGAAATCAGTTTTCTTCAATAAATAAAAGGATTTTTCCTCATGGTAAGTGATTACTGAGTATCACTCATTCCCTAATATCCCGCAAGATGCCATATTATGATTCACAAGTACCTTTCTGACTCTTCTTCAACTTCCCATATTCTATATTTTCAGGTTTAACTTTTTGTATCCACTTCAACTCAAAAGCTTTATAATATTATATCATATTTACATACAACAAAGGTATGATCTAATAATATTTAAAGCAATAATTTATATTGTAATTGACATTTTTTATTTATGTCTTTGTTAAAAAAAAATATTTAAATAAATCTTTTTTAATTTATGTCTTTGTTAAATTTTTTAAAGACATACTACGTAAATATGACCTTTAACTTAGTTTCAGCGGACAATTATGACATTTAATTTTGGGTGCGCACAAGTAGACACTTAAATTTGTATAAAATTAAACAAATAGACACTTTCGTCCTACATGACAATTTTGTATCTTACGTGACATTCAAAGTATATTTTGCCACCTAGAACACGTGTGTCAACTTGTTCAATTTTATACAAATTTAAATGTTTACTTGTGCACACCTAAAATTGGAGGGCAGAAATATCAACTGAAATCAAATTAAATGACATACTTACGTATTATGCCTTTTTTGAGATTTCTTAATTAAAATCTTTTTTATTTTTTATTTTTTTTAACTATTTGATGATATATTATATGTTTTGAAATAGAGAGCAATATCTATGAATATTCATATCACTTGAGCATAAGGACATTTTTGAAATTTATGTTTCATCATTGTAAACTCGTATTTATCTTGCATCTTATTATGGTGATTTAAAAAAGTTTTTTAGAAAAATGACAAAAATTGTCATTTCCAAACTCAACGTTGACCCAACAAAATACCGTCGAAAACACCTTATAAGATATGATAGTTGATTGACATCATTTTTATTTGATCCAACTATGCAAAAATCAATCAACATAATCTATTAATTATATAAGAAATATTGTATAGCACCTAAACATAATAGTGTGTCCTAATAAGTCAAACAATGACTCTACATATATCCTACGTACAACATTTATCTATGGAGTCTCTGGAAAAAAAAATTAAATCGAATCATAACTCAAAGTCAAAGAAAGTAGTAGTAAACATAGTCACTATAGTCCCCACAAATAACAAAGTTATGAGAATACGACGTCAACAAATACTGGATTACGAATTCTGGGTAGGCCAAGTGAAATAGAGAACGCCTATCATAATAGATATATGTAAATAGAGAAGACAAGAGTATGCCAGTGTGATTTACACTTCGTCGTCACAACATAACAATTGAAGGCAACATCACAAGTCTATAAGCGGAGACCATCCATAGAAATCCCCATGACCACTACTTCAACTGACATGGCCACCCGAATAACTTAATGATCAACAGAAGAATGGCAAAGTTGGAAAAATAAGCTAGTTACAAGGCCTACATCTTCCCTTCGGGATCTTTTATCTGCAGAGTGAATAGCATTGACGACAAACATCATTCTTAATGCTTAAGTCTGTTGCAAAACAACAGAGAAGAAAGTTTCCATGTCTTTTTGGTTTTTCTTTATGTTTGTAAGTAAAGGAAAGGTAGGCAGACCTTAAAAGGTCCATTCATGCGCTCTCAAATCGAACAACCACACAGGTGATGTTATCTGAACTCCCCCTTGAATAAGCTTCTTCAATAAGCCTACGTGAAGCTGCCTCAGCATCTTTTATGTCCTGCACAAGGGTCACGGCCTCCTGTATGTAACGAAGAGAAGTTAGACCGTTAATGATCATAACTGTACGAATCTTTAAGGAAGGAATCAGCAAATAACAACATTCTAGACATGTCAGCAAAGCTTTCAAGCGAAGCACTATGAAGCTACTTTGTAATGTCCTAACAATCATGAAACTAGAATTAAGGAAGAAGCTTAGTAATTTTAAGAGAGAAAAACTTCCCTGGTTTATTATTTTCTTCTAAACTTTATATATAAGGAAAGGGTAAAAGCCTCACACAAGCTCTAGAAATCAACACTAACCAAACTTGAGCTTGCTTAAGCAAAGAAGCATTACATCAAGCTCTAAGCCTACAAACCAGTTCTGGCCAATTCTTCTGAGCATAATAATCCCCACTTTCATCAAACTCCCAAAATAGTGAATACATTAGAAAGTCTTTTCCCCTCAATTTCAACCTCAAACCTACAAAAATTTAAAGCTCAACTTGGAATTACAAAACTGAGTTCCTGATCACTAATGAGCTTAGCGAAGATTTTCATCTCTTTTTTGATATCCCTACCTTTTAAGGACAAGCTCCAGGTTCAAACAAAGACCGAAGAAATAAAAGAAACCCATGTATGAGCCATTCAAATACAATCCAGGTTCTGAGGTTTCAAAGGGAGATGTCTGGATTAATCATCCACCTCAGAGCATCCTCAGTCACCTTCCACCCATCAAATTTATACTCTGTCCATCCTTTTTAGGTGACATTGTTTGACATTGCAAGGAATTTGAAAAACTAAAAAAATTAAACTAAATCTATGTGCAAGGTCCCAAAATCCCCTTATTTAAATTGAATGTGGTAAGAGTTCCACATGTCACTTCTTATTTCTCTTTATAAAAGATTAGTTTTTGTATCAAGTTGGTTCCAAACAAGTCACATCAGGAAGGGAAAGCAAAAAATAAGGTTAATTACACTAAGTACCCCTATAATATTCAGTTTTGGATACAACCTCTCTGTCTTTACAAGGTAAGGGTAAGGTCTGCATATACACCATCCTCCCCAAACCCCAATTGTTGAACTACACTGAGTATGTTTTGTTGTTGTACACCCCTTGTACTATGAAAATCATACACTTAAATCTTATACGAGGTATATCAGTAACTAAGTATATTAAAATATAATTATTAAAAGGTAACTTAAAATTATAAATACCACAAATTACCTAATAAGATATATCACTTATTAGTAACAATCTTCTTGCACTTTAAACATGTATCTTATTTGTATGTTTATTTATTTTTAATAGTTTATTATATACAAATTTCTTCTTTTTAGTTTTGTTTTGTTTATTCTATGCTTCAAAATTCTTACATTTACTTAGATAAAGTTTCATTTGTGTAGGATTTCTATTATATATAGGAGGTTTAAATGTTAAAATAGAAATAGATATATCATCAATATATTTTAATTGCTTGGAAGATAAAACTTTTTTGCCAAATAAGTTTTTTTTTTTTTTAAAAGAGAAAATAATTATGTCATCATCCTATTAAGTAATTTGTGGTCACTTCTTATCTAAGAGTTTGAAAAGATACATATTTAAAGAAAATAAAAATTCTCTTTTAATTTAAGGCATGGATAAATATTTTCAATAAAAAGAATTATCCACTTTTTAAAATTTCATAAATACATAAAAACTTTTTATTTATAATTTTAGTTTGTCTATTTTAATGTACTTAGTTACAGATATACCTCCTAAGACGTGTAAGTATAGTTACGGATATACCTCCTAAGAGGGTTGTAAGTGTTTAATTTTAAAATACACGAGGTGTATCCAAAAGGAAATCATATTAACACGGGTGTTTAGTGCAATTAACGCTTAAAATATTAAGGTTAATAGTTTCCAAATATTTAATGGTGTCGTTCTTTTGGAACATCCTAAAAATAAAAGTGTGACGCAAAGGGGTAGAAAAGTACTGTAGTATTATCTTTAAAAAGGCATGATTTACTAGCATATGTTGATTGAAAATTGGGGTTGTGTCTCCTCACAGTTATCACTTATCATAATTCTTTAAGATTCAAACAAGTTGGATATATTCTAGAACTCAATAATAAAAGAGAAAAGATCCAAATTTGCCCGTTAACTTTGCAAAATGGTCTAAATTTGAACATCATTAATGGTTGGGATTAGATATACCCCTATCGTTACAAAAAGGGGCTAGATTTGCCCTTATTAACTAACAAATAACCCTTACCAACACATGGGCATTTTTGACAAAAGGAAAAGAGTTCAATAAGCCCTTGAATTATGTGAAATGACCCATATTTACCTTGTGCTTATATAAGCACAGGGTTATTATTCCAACAACAACAACACTGTCTTCTTTTTTGAGAATTAACAACACTGTCTTCTTCAACACTCATAACCTCAAACGACTAGGTCTCTATCCCCAACATAAAATTAACCACCGTTAAGAGAACTTAATTGCTATATCTCATTCTTTCCCGATCATTGTTTCTTTCATCATCTTACGACAAATCAAGTAATTGGTAAGGGACATATATCTGATGATCCTTATATTTTTGATAAGTGGGAGCCTCGGTTTGGTGCCTACTCCTATGGCGTGTTTCCATTAGAAGCATATTATCGGCTAAGCCATCCTTCTTTACCTACGTTAAAGAAGTCGTCCCAAGTTTCAGAATGTTTCTTCTTAGACTATGAGTCATGTGAATTTGCAAAACACCATCGCACCTCAGTAGGTCCAAGGATTAATAAGCGAGTTGAGTCAGCTTTTGAATTAGTTCATTTTATGTTTGGGGACTATCCTATTGTTTCCAAAACAGGGCATATGTATTTTGTTACTTTTGTGGACAATTTCTCTCAAATGTCTTGGATTTATTTTATGAAGAGTCGTTTTGAAGTGTTTACTCACTTTTGTGCCTTCCATGCTGAAATCAAAACTCAATTCAGTGCTTCACTATGTATTCTAAGGAGTGATAATGCGAAAGAATACATGTCAGAATTGTTTCAATCATTCATGAGACAACACGGAATTCTCCATCAGTCTTCATGTGTTGATACACTGTCACAAAATAGAGTTACTAAGAGGAAAAATAGGCATTTACTTGAGACAACTTAGGTACTTTTGTTCCAAATGAAGGTTTCTAAACAGTTTTGGACAGATGCAATCTCTACGACTTAACATTTTAATTAATTGCACCCCATCTAGTGCACTTGTTGGTAACTAATAGTGTTCTACTCCCGACAAGTCCCTATTTCCAATGGAACCTAAGGTATTTGGAAGTATTGGCTATTTCCAAGATGCTCGACAATCTGTTACCAAGTTGGTTTCCATGGCATTGAAATGTGTTCTCCTTGGCTATTCTCAACTTCAGAAGAGGTATCGGCGTTATTCTACCAAACTCGGCAAATATTTGGTGTCAACCGATATGGTATTTTCAGAGACTACCCCATTTTTCTATGCACCTCCCGTTTCTACTAGTTAAGAGGAGGAAAATGAGCGGTTAGTCTATCAAGTTACCTATGCTTTAACAGAACAATTATATGATGCTCCTTCTTCTCCTAGTTCTTCTACTATGCACCAATCGACTATTGTGCCTGCCCCGTTTGTGCTAGCAAGATCACCAACTGTTCAAGTTTACTCGAGGATGAGAGCAGTGTTCTTAATGGCGCTCGCCATTCGCCAAAGGCGCTATGGCGAGGCGAGGCAAGCATGTCATGCCATTTCTCAGTGAGGTGCGGCGAGATCAATTAGGCGACGTAATGGCGGCACCTTTTAGTTTTAAAATTTTAAAAAGGTCTTGACTTAATAATTTTAGGACTCAAAATTAGGGTTTTTTTTTTCATATTTCCATACTTGGGACTCAGTCGCGACTTGCGTTTCTTCTCCTCAACCTCGCGATCTCTTCTTCTCCTTTAGTCGACTCGCACGAATTGAAAGGTATGACCTCTTTTCTTTCTTCTTCTCTTCAGTCCTCTTACTTTCTTCTGTTCAATTTCTTGTGAAGTGAATCTGAAATTCTGAACTGCCTTCTCAAAAAAAAAAGATTTTGAGATACTACTGCTTGTTGCCTTCTCTGCTCTGTTCTGTTTTCTTTGTTCACTGTAAAATGCTGCTGCTTTCTATTATTTTTTTAAAAAATAAATTAATTCTTCTATGGCGTCGGATGCTAGCAAAAAGATGGATATTGGATGGAATTATGGTACTCAAGGAGCAACGAAAGATTCGGTTAATTGTAACTTTTGTGGGAGTACTTTTAATGGTGGAATAACTCGACACAAGCAACATTTAGTGGGTGGTTTCAAGAATGTTAAACAACGTACAACTTGTCCTTCGGCGATTAGAGAAGAAGTAAGGGCTTATATCCAAAATAAAATCGCTAATAATCCCAAATTTCAAGTGAGGCAGCCGGAAGAGTATATTGATATTGATGATCTTGATGATATAGATGAATATGCGGAAATGATGCCTCCCTCCAAAACTCCAAAGATATCTTCTAGTGGAGATGCATCATCCACCGCGCGGAGTGTGACGAAAGGCCCTATGAATCTCTATTTTCTGCAGAAATCAACACAAAAAGGAGGCTTTGAAAAAGGAGGAGGAATTGATGAAACAAAGAAAATTTTAATAGAGCGTGGGGATTCCTTTTAATTGTGTCAATCACAAATCATTTGATAAATTTATTGAGACAGTAGGACAACATGGCCCCGGAATGAAGCCTCCTACATTCCATGAAGTTAGAATTACTCGCCTAAAAAAAGAGGTGGAAAAAATTATTGATGAGCATAAAGTGCAATGGACAAAGTTTGGATGGACAAATGGACGGCACGAAATGGTAAAATGATCATCAATATTTTGGTGAATTCTCCAATCGGTAGTGTATTTCTTGGTTCTGTTGATGCTAGCAATGAATCTACCGATTCCACCAAATTGTACAAGTTGTTTGAAAGAACTATTGAAAGAATTGGACCGGAAAATGTTGTACAAATTGTCACCGATAATGCTAGTGAGAATGTTAAAGCGGGAAGCATGATGATGGGTGCGTACCCACACATTTATTGGACTCCATGTGCCGCTCATTGCATCAACTTGATGTTTGGTGACATATTCAAGGTTAAGCCATATGCTTCTGGCCATCAGAATCCATTCTTACATTAGTCAAAGGCCATTGTTGTTAAACTTGATGAGAAAATTCAACAAGGAAAGAAATTTGGTGAAACCGGCCAAGACAAGATTTGCAACGGCCTTCTTAACTTTGAGAGCTAAGTACATACAAAGAATAAACGTGAGAACTTTAGTCCTCTCAACCGAATGGACTTCAAGTAAATTTGCAAAGGAAACTTTGGGGAAAGAAGTTGTCAATCTTATTATTTCTGCCCACTTTTGGAATGATGTTGTTCGAGCACTTACAGTTTGTGGTCCTTTGACAAAAGTGCTTCGTTTGGTGGATGGGGTGAAAAGACCACCAATGGGCTATATTTATGAAGCAATGGACAGAACCAAAGAAACTATTGCACGGGGTTTTCGTGAAGTTAAGAAGCAATATGAGAAAGTGTTTGAAATTATTGATGCAAGGTGGTCAAACCAACTCCATCGGCCTTTGCATGCTGCAGGCCATGTTTTGAACCCAGGATTGTATTATAAAGCTCAAGAAGAAGGAACTTTACTACAGAGTCTGTGGACGGAATATTATGCATGTGTTGAGAAAATGATCCCCGATACAGCAATACAAGATTTACTAGTCGCTGAGCTTCCTAGGTACAAAATGGCGGATGGACTATTTGGTTGTGGTCCGGCTAAAAGAGCTAGAGACACAAGGTCACCGGGTAAGTGAGTTGATTTAGCTCTTACTTAAATTATTTGACTTATTTATACTCATTAACCTTTAAATTTATTTTATTATAGTTGAATGGTGGTCACTATTTGGTAGTGAAACACCAAACTTGCAAAAGTTTGCCATGAAAGTATTAAGCCTAACTTGTAGCTCATCTGGATGTGAGCGAAATTGGAGTGTGTTTGAACACGCAAGTAAAAAAATTATATCCTAATTTCCATATTATATTATTATCAATATCTATTTGTTAATATCTATAACTTATGCGCAGATTCATTCCAAAAAGAGGAATAGGCTTGCACTATCGCGTCTCAATGATCTAGTGTACATTAAGTACAATAGAACATTGAAACATTTCATCAATGTTATCCAAGCGAATTGGATCAACGAGATCACGAGCATCATAACGATGTTTCAATGTTCTATTGTACTTAATGTACACTAGATCATTGAGACGCGATAGTGCAAGCCTATTCCTCTTTTTGGAATGAATCTGCGCATAAGTTATAGATATTAACAAATAGATATTGATAATAATATAATATGGAAATTAGGATATAATTTTTTTACTTGCGTGTTCAAACACACTCCAATTTCGCTCACATCCAGATGAGCTACAAGTTAGGCTTAATACTTTCATGGCAAACTTTTGCAAGTTTGGTGTTTCACTACCAAATAGTGACCACCATTCAACTATAATAAAATAAATTTAAAGGTTAATGAGTATAAATAAGTCAAATAATTTAAGTAAGAGCTAAATCAACTCACTTACCCGGTGACCTTGTGTCTCTAGCTCTTTTAGCCGGACCACAACCAAATAGTCCATCCGCCATTTTGTACCTAGGAAGCTCAGCGACTAGTAAATCTTGTATTGCTGTATCGGGGATCATTTTCTCAACACATGCATAATATTCCGTCCACAGACTCTGTAGTAAAGTTCCTTCTTCTTGAGCTTTATAATACAATCCTGGGTTCAAAACATGGCCTGCAGCATGCAAAGGCCGATGGAGTTGGTTTGACCACCTTGCATCAATAATTTCAAACACTTTCTCATATTGCTTCTTAACTTCACGAAAACCCCGTGCAATAGTTTCTTTGGTTCTGTCCATTGCTTCATAAATATAGCCCATTGGTGGTCTTTTCACCCCATCCACCAAACGAAGCACTTTTGTCAAAGGACCACAAACTGTAAGTGCTCGAACAACATCATTCCAAAAGTGGGCAGAAATAATAAGATTGACAACTTCTTTCCCCAAAGTTTCCTTTGCAAATTTACTTGAAGTCCATTCGGTTGAGAGGACTAAAGTTCTCACGTTTATTCTTTGTATGTACTTAGCTCTCAAAGTTAAGAAGGCCGTTGCAAATCTTGTCTTGGCCGGTTTCACCAAATTTCTTTCCTTGTTGAATTTTCTCATCAAGTTTAACAACAATGGCCTTTGACTAATGTAAGAATGGATTCTGATGGCCAGAAGCATATGGCTTAACCTTGAATATGTCACCAAACATCAAGTTGATGCAATGAGCGGCACATGGAGTCCAATAAATGTGTGGGTACGCACCCATCATCATGCTTCCCGCTTTAACATTCTCACTAGCATTATCGGTGACAATTTGTACAACATTTTCCGGTCCAATTCTTTCAATAGTTCTTTCAAACAACTTGTACAATTTGGTGGAATCGGTAGATTCATTGCTAGCATCAACAGAACCAAGAAATACACTACCGATTGGAGAATTCACCAAAATATTGATGATCATTTTACCATTTCGTGCCGTCCATTTGTCCATCCAAACTTTGTCCATTGCACTTTATGCTCATCAATAATTTTTTCCACCTCTTTTTTTAGGCGAGTAATTCTAACTTCATGGAATGTAGGAGGCTTCATTCCGGGGCCATGTTGTCCTACTGTCTCAATAAATTTATCAAATGATTTGTGATTGACACAATTAAAAGGAATCCCCACGCTCTATTAAAATTTTCTTTGTTTCATCAATTCCTCCTCCTTTTTCAAAGCCTCCTTTTTGTGTTGATTTCTGCAGAAAATAGAGATTCATAGGGCCTTTCGTCACACTCCGCGCGGTGGATGATGCATCTCCACTAGAAGATATCTTTGGAGTTTTGGAGGGAGGCATCATTTCCGCATATTCATCTATATCATCAAGATCATCAATATCAATATACTCTTCCGGCTGCCTCACTTGAAATTTGGGATTATTAGCGATTTTATTTTGGATATAAGCCCTTACTTCTTCTCTAATCGCCGAAGGACAAGTTGTACGTTGTTTAACATTCTTGAAACCACCCACTAAATGTTGCTTGTGTCGAGTTATTCCACCATTAAAAGTACTCCCACAAAAGTTACAATTAACCGAATCTTTCGTTGCTCCTTGAGTACCATAATTCCATCCAATATCCGTCTTTTTGCTAGCATCCGCCATTGAATTCAGTCAATTCACTGTTTATGGACAAATGAATAAATAATTATGGAAGAATTAATTTTTTTTTTAAAATTATAGGCAATAAGCAGTGAGCCAATGACAGTGACAGAGGAAAAAAAACAGAGCAGTGAAGGCAGCTGGTAGCAAGCTACTGTATCTCAAAAAGAGCAGTGAAGCTAGCAATTATAATTTTTTTTAAAGTATCACTGCTCTTAATTATAAGCAGTGGCAGTAAGCAGTGACAGAGGAAAAAAAGAGCAGTGAAGGCAGCCTACTGTATCTCAAAAAGAAAGAAGAAAGAGAAACGAAGAAGAGGACTGAAGTCACTGAACTCTGAAGAGAAGAGAAGAAGAAATCTGAAGAAGAAGAGAACTCACGAAGAAGAAGAAGAACTAAAAAGAAGAAGAAAAAAAAGAGGTATACCTGGCGGCTGGTGGCTGGTCGTGCGATGAAGGAGGAGAAGAGACGCGAGGTGAAGAGCAGCAGCAAGCGACTGAAGGTGGAGGAGTTTGTGCAATTTGAAAATAGAAAAAAAAACCCTAATTTTGACTAATATATTAAGTCAAATCTTTTTAAAAATTAAAAAGCCAAAATGGCGCTGCCATTTACATCGCCTTCTGGTCGCCTTTTTGATATCGCCTCGCCTCAGTGTAGAATGGCGAGAATGCCTCTCCTCGCCTCGCCATATCGCCTTTGGCGAATGGCGCTCGCCATTCATAACACTGGTGTTGCTACGGCAATTGGAGCTGATGATAGTATCTATCCTCTTAGGGGACTGCCTTCAAGATCAAGTGCACTTGACAAGGGCAAAGGAGTAGAAACTACATCTACAAGTTCAACTTTAAGTAGGACTCGGACACTAATTGATGAAGACTACGAGGAGGAAGAAGATGAGGAGCAATATAATGATGTAGAGGATGTTGATCTTCAAGAGTTGGATAGTTTTGAAGAAGAATAGACTTTTAGAGTTCTAGTATTGTCTTTTGAATTATTGGGTCTTTAAAGTTCTAGACTTTTAGTATCTACTTTAGTTTTGGAATTGAAATATTTGCTAACATATGTTATTGACTTATTACTATTGAGATTTCAGATATTTATATATGCAATTAAATATTTTTAATTTTTGGTATTAATTGGCGCCTCGATTCAAAAAGGCGAGCGGCGAGGCATGCCCTTGTCGCCTTTTGTCGCCTCTCGCCGTCCAAAACACTGGATGAGAGAGACCAATGAAACATGTCCTACGCTAGTTCCTTTGCATCATATCTTTGCAAAGGTACACCTACTTGCAAATCTATATATTCCATTGCTAATTTTATCTTCTATGACCACTTATCCTCTACGTCTAGATCTTTGATTCCCTCTCTAGACTCCATTTCTATACCCAAAATAGTCAAGGAGGCTTTGCATCATCATGGATGGGCTGAGGCAATGCTTGATAAATACATGCCTTAGAGGTAAATCACATGTAGGGTAATTCTCTTTTTTATTGATAAAAGGAGATTAAGGGAAAAAAATTATTTTCTACTTCTATATTAGTTGGATTTTAAAAGGAAAAAAGAAAAGAAAAAGGTTCTTTAAAAATAATATTTTAGTGTTTAAAAAGAAAAGAAACAATATATTTATTAGGAAAATGACATTTTTAACCAAAAGTAACCATAGGGGCATTTCGGACCAAACTATTAACAGAGGGCATTTTTGTTCAATTTCGCATAGTTTAAGGGCATTTTTTACCCTATCCATTTTTCTATTAATTGTAGTGTCCTAGCCACTATCTGTGCATCTAAACTAATAATTCCACATGGTACCTCCTACATCCGTACCATGTCAAAAGGCCAGCATTATTATAAACAAAAAGTTGAATGCTGACATAATTGTATCTACTTTTATTATGAGGAAACAGATCCAAGAACCCTAATTCTAAACAATTAAGACTCCAAATTCTTGTCAACAAAGAAATTCCCAAGTGAAAAGAAATGGAAGCTCGGGACTAAGCTCCCGTTATACGTAGACTCTAGACTCTAGGTAAGGACCGGATCACATTGGATCTAGTGTACCCAGTTTTTCCTATAAGGAAAAGAAATAACCAAATAAGTCCTATAAGAAAATTTAAGGAAAAATTACATAAATAAAACCCAAGATCTAGATGAACGAGATACAGTTACTGTAGCAAGAAAACTACTGCATGAAAGATACTTGATTTTTTATTATTGTAGCAAGAACATTAATGCATGAAAGATACTCGACTGTTGGCCCCTCGATTCCTGCATCATTGACCTTCCTCCTATTTGTAAGGAGTAGCAAGTACCTTACTAAAGGAAGGCAATTCTGCAGCTTATCTTTCTTGTTCTGTTCTTTTCTTACGATAAATAATACAAGTCAGAAATTAGATAAAAGCTAGAACATCTAGGTAAGAAGTAAGCCGAATAAAATTATGCAATCAAGACATCTAACTCCACGAACATTTAAGCATTGTCGTCTTACTAAGAGTTTTTAAGTTGAGGAAAATTGGTTAGTGTTGAAAAAACAAGAAAGGTTCAACAAATTTACTAAAAGAAACCTGACCTCGTTAGACAGGACATTCCAAAGCCCATCACTCGCAACTATCAAAAATTCTACACCATCAATTTCTTCTTCCTGAAAAGGAAATCAAAGACCAGTGCACTCACCATCTATACAAGTCAATTAACAATGGAAGCTAATTATACCAGAGAGAGGGAGAGAGAGGAGTGGGAAGAGATGTGCATAGAAATACTTCAGTTCAATAAAACTACTGAGCTACGGTATCAGAATAAAACAACCAAATCAAAGGGACAAGATGTGCTAAGAAAAATACAGCATGAATCCAGGGAGACCTAAAATACTTTAGCTGCAAAAGAATGAACATAAAAGATACAACTGAATGCCAGTTTCCCCTTGTATGCTTATGTTTATAAGTGCAATGTACCATCTCAAACATTTTCCTATTGATATACTTGTCTACTGCCAGTCCTTGGATAGGAACTGTCAAACCTCTATGCAAACATATCATTCTTCCATCTACAATCGTGGGCCAAAATAGCAACATTATTTGTGCAATGGTATGGTATCATCTAATTAAGTGTGGTGGAATAGGAGGAAAAGGAAGACTAAGGCAGTGTATTTCTATTTTAAACTTCCTTCAATTCTTCCCTCCTCTAAACTTCATCACAGTCCCAGCGCAATGTGCTCGGTCACTATTCAATTTTCATACAACAGGTTCAGGGGGGGAATTAATGCATTCCTCAAAAAAGTTAAGTCTGGTCTGAGAAACAAATTCTTAGAGGGGAGAAGTACTTCAGACAATATTTTAACACAAAACCAGCTTTGCCTCGATTCTCACTTCACTATACCATTTCAAATATATTTTCAACTGACCCTTTATTAAGCAATAGTTTAACTTGATCGTCATAATACCAATTGAAATAACTAGACAACTTACACTCGCACTACTAAAGGCTACAACTGTGATGAATAGTTAATTCAGCATCCTATAATATTGCTAGAAAATGTATGGCAGTAGAAGACCAAATCTTTTATGTCATACTCTGTCTATTTCAATTTATGCGTCTTACTTTCTTTTTAGTTTGTTTCAAATATTAAGTATTTTGTTCCTGAATTATCATGTTACCCTTAATGACACTCCCTTGTAGAAATGACATGGCATGTTTAAGACCACAAGATTCAAAGGGTATTTGGTATTTGAGATACACATCTTTTTAACAAGATTCAAAAATCTTCTTTACATTCTTAAATTTTGAGCCAAGTCAAACTAAGACACATAAAATAAGACGGGAATCCCAAACAAGATGGAGTTCTCCACTACTTCTGTGTAAGCTCTAATTGTCTTCTTCCAAGGCAATAGAAGTAGCTTCAGGGATATTTGGAATATGCAAATTCAGAGATTACAATCCTAATTAGAGAAAATAAACAAGGTAAAACATTCCAGAAGAAGTTTTTTGGTCTATCTCTGCTCGACCAAGTTGGTAGTGACATTATTGAACCACATAGATGCCTGTTTTGCTGGTCAAAAGCCATTGGGCCTAGCAATATCAAAAGCGAAAAGCGCAAAAAATCTCTTAAGGTCCTTTGGGGTTTTAAGCGCAAAACGCAAATAAAGCGTGGGCTTTAATGTAAAAAGGCATGAATGGAGAAAAAATACTAATATGTATGAGTGATCCAAGATTAATAATAATAAGAATGAATTGTTCCTCAAAAACAATAATAAGAATGAATAACAAATAATGGACAAAGAAATTGATTTTTTTACGATAATGTGAAATATCAATTGTTCAGTGTCATATCTTCATCTTCAGGATTGTGCTCATTGGCAAGGAAAAGTATGTCTTAGAGCTTTGATGGTGATGCTGAGAACCCATAAAGTGAGGCAAAACGCTCAACATATTTTATGCCTCTCTAGGACTTAAGTGTGCCTTCCTTTTTTTTTTGAGAAACGTAACAATAATTCTATATATCCACAGGTATAGTCTAAAACATCAAACCCCTTAGATATATGCTCAATTCTGGACAGAAAGTCGTCCGTCATCTTACTACTTCTATCATCAAAGCACTTTATTGTTATGTAGTCATCGCTAAAATAGGTTTCCACCCTATTGTACTTGACAGGCTCCTTAGGGAGAACAAACATGAGACCCGCTGCATACGGCTTATGCGTGTCCCCCTCACTGGTTATTAATGTCCCGAGATCCGATACAACGAAAGCTTTTCGCTCAACCTTTCGGAGCAATCAACGGAGTGTTTCCTTCCGTAACGGGGGAAATTCCTTATTCTAAGGAAATCTTTTTGGTAAGAAAGCCTGTCCTAGAAGGAAGTTTGCCCTCAAGAACTCTGGTTAAGTGCCCTCCACCGCAACCGACATAACGTAAAGAAAGAAGGACTTCTATTTGAGCTAATAATTTTTGCTCACACCAAAAATAAAATAGGCTTAAGCAATTTATCTTAAGATTCTGTAAGCTGCTTCGTACTCCTTCAAAACACCTCTTTTTCCTGTCAGACCAAACTGACCACCAAATACATGCTGGGACAATTTTCCATCTCTCCTCCTTCTGACTTACCATGCCATCCTTGTTCCGGCATCTTAGGACACCTGTTATGCTTCCAGGTTTCACCCATCTGATCCCTTTTAGACATATAAACATCCTCCAAAGTTGGTCTGTCCACTTGCAATGCAAAACAAAATGGTTGATTGCCTCATTTTGTTCCCCACACAGAAAACACCTAGAGGCTAATTAATGACCCCTTTTACTTAGATTTTCCTGTGTCAAGACTGCCTCTTTAGCCAAAAGCCACAGAAAACACCTAGAGGCTAATTAATGACCCCTTTTACTTAGATTTTCCTGTGTCAAGACTGCCTCTTTAGCCAAAAGCCAGGTGAAACACTCAACTTTGTAAGGAATCTGAATCATCTTTTATTTCTTTCCTAAGTTGGCACACAATCTATTGTATTTATCCATTGCTTACCTGTTGGAATAAGACAACTTCTTCCAACTGATTACACTGCCTATGAAGATTAAATGTTTTAGCTGGGTCACTCTAAAGAATGTATGTCTTAGTCTGGATAATCTGAATAGCAAAAGCTTCCTGTTGGTCAACAGATGCTATTTCTGCAAGAGCACTCAGGAGACAACCACCTCTTTCTTCAATGCCCATTAGCTTATGACCTCTGGAATATGTCCCTGTGCATCTATCATTGCCCATGTTGGGCTGACTCCTTTTTTTAGGCAAGAGGACCCCTACTGATGTTGACTGATCTGTTGATAGGATACAAGTAGGCCGTTTGCTATTGCTATAAGGGCTGCTTGCTTTTATACAGCTTGGCTTCGCTATCGCTCGTAATGGTCGATAGTATTCCTGCCATACCTGAACTCCAATTATTTAGAGCTAGAAGCTTCGCCAGAAGCAAGAAAGATGAGGTCACTCTGCATCGTAGACAAGGTTCGTTCCATACTTTACTTTAAGCTAAGCTGGGTGATGCCACAAAGCTTGAGAGAAGCTTACATGTTTTGGAGTTCATGGATAGTTGATAAGACCATCAGAAAGGCCCGGAATATGATTCCTGCTGCAATTTCTTGGTGTATTTGGACTGAGAGGAACAAAAGATGTTATGATGGTTCCTCAAGTCCCCTCCACGCTCTCAAAGCCAAATGCGTAGCTAACCCTGTTTGCTGGACAAAGTTGTCCCCAGTATCTAATACTGGAAAGTTGTTGGATTTCATTAGTACTCTAAATTTAGAAGGAACAAATATATAGGGGCCTACAATTCCCTTTTGTATTTTTGCCTAATTGTAATTATGCCCCTACTTGATGCTTTCTAATAAAAAACCTTCATAAAAAAAATGGGTTGGAAAAGGTTTTGAATGGTAAATTGGTAACCAATTTTATGTCATTACTGATGCGAAGTAGATCTTTCTGGTACCGGGAAATCTTTCTATACTTCATTTCAGTTCAGCCTCCCAACTTTCAAGGAAAAAAGAACAAGTAAAATAATCCATGGACGGATATGAGTTAATTAGGGGTAGTCTCTTTTCTTAATCTTGGTTATTCGATTATTAATCCTTTTTTATGCTTGTGGTTGCTCATTTAACACTGACAAGGAAATTTACGAACAAAAATGTTTTATAGAAGTATGGGTTGAGCTATAAGATGGTAAACTTTTTCTTTCAAGCTTTGGGTCTTGATACATCATTTTCCTTTGGCATAAGATGTAGTGACATGTCTTTTTCTTTTTCTCTTTTTCTTTTTGACCTTTTAATTTATTCAAAGAGAACTTTTTGTTTAAATATGTATACAAGTCGATTAACAATTTTGGTATCTCACCTCACATGGAATTGCATTCAGCCTGGTTTATATTAGAGAAACTTGTTTAACGTAATTATCCATTAACCTGTTCTCCATTCAGATCAATCCACTGCAGTTGCTTTCACTTCTGTTAATGCATTTCCCAGATTACCATCAAATTGGGATCACTACGATTCTACCACTAATTAAAGCCTATTTTCGGAGTTGTTACTGGAGCGATATGCTTGCAGGACACCAGCAGGAATATTTTGTCTTCATCATATTGGAATATGTTCTTAGATTGCATGTCTGTTTTTTAACAAGAGAAATGTGGGTTTCACATGAAATACTCATCACTCAAGCAGCTTTTTACCCATATAAATAAGAACTAAACCCACGTTCAGCCCAGAAATGCAACCCAATCCACCCATTTTCCACCACTAGCTCTAGAACAAAATGGTCATTCAGGACTACACTCGATGGACCTTCTGGTAGATAAAATAAGATTTCGGCAAGCACTTCTAGATACTTGACGGACAATTTTGGTTAAAGAAACATAGTGATACCATGTTAATACTTGCTAGCAAAACCGTAAAGTCACAGGTTGGAAGTCAATTTCTTACAATAGCATAATCTTTTCAATTATGAATGAGCTTTACAGATGTATGAGAAGGGATGGAACACATACATAAAGCCAAGATGTCCTTTTATCAAGAAAGAAAACCATACAAACACAAAGTAAAATAAAACCAGATTCTTGCTAAGATTCATACTGCAACAACCTTTCAAACGTAGCAATACTTTTAGACTAGAAGGCAGAAGCATGGACTGGTTTTTTGATAAGGGATTAACAAAAAGACTAAAAGCATGGACAATCATGCTAAATGCACATCTCATCTGGAATACCACTGTTGAATTACATTTTGCATCTGTGTTTAACCAAATAATCAAGTTATTGCCAGGCAAAACTGCAAAAATATTTTTACCTTCATCATTTTCCAAACCCTCAAAAACAGGTTGATCAATTCAACTAAAGAAGCAAAAACAAGAGAGGGTTTATCAAGTGGAAAGCACCAACCACCTTCAACCTTGAATATTTGAATCACTAAGGAAACAATGTGAAGGAAGGGGCGCTCTAGACTCCTGGGAAGTGGTATCACTACAGAAGCCATTCATGAGATTGGTCAGTATAGGGAGAGAGGAAGAAGAACTTACCTAAGGTGTTCACTGGCCTAGGCAAAGCATACGACAAAATCCCTAGGGGGTTCTACGGAAATGTTGGAGATTAGAGGTGTACCCGTAGTTTACATTATGGCGAAAGAAATGTACGATGGGGTCAAGACAAAAGTGAGAACAGTGGGAGGAGATTCAAGCACTTCCAAGCCGTGATGGGACTGCACCAGGGATCAGCTCTTAGCCCCTTTTTATTTGTCGCGGTGATGGATGTACTGACACGACATATCCAAAGGGAGGTGTCATGGTGCATGATATTTGTAGACGACATAGTTTTGACATATGTTTGCTCGGACTCTTTAAAAGTGTCATCAGGTGTGTCAGATCCTTCAAAAATAGTACCTATCTGAAGGATCTGACATGGGTGCGGCAACATTTTTGGAGAGTCTGAGTAAATTATGTTTTGACAAGACAGGCTGCAGAGTTAATGATTAGCTGGAGGTTTGGAGAGACCCCTGAGTTAAGGTTTAGGTTTTAACAAGACTAAGAGTACTTACGGTGCAAGTTCAGTGACGTAACTCCCAAGATAAATGTGGTAATGAGGATTGATACATAGGTCATCCCTAAGAGAGTTTCTTGGGTCTATAATCCAAGAAAACCGTGATATCAACGAGGATGTTACACATTGTATTGGAGCGGGTGGATGAAATGGAGGCTTGCTTCTACCTTCTGGTGTCTTGTGTGATAAATTTATAAAGAGGTTGTTATACCAACTATATTGTATGGAGCGGAGTGTTAGCCGATCAAGAACACGCACGTCCAAAAGATGCAAGCAGTGGAAATGAGGATGTTGAGAGATGGATGTGTAGGCATATCAAGAGAGATAGGATCAGGAACAAGAATATTCTGGATGAGGTGGGAGTGTCATCCGTGGCGGATAAGATGAAGGAAGCAAGGTTGAGATGATTCAAACGTGAAAAGGAGATGCACATATGCTCTAGTGAGAAGGTGCGACAGGTTGACTTGGTGGGTCTAAGGAGAGGTAGACCGAAGAACGAATGGAGAGAGGTGATCAGACAAGACATGATACACCCTCAGCTAGTGTTTAGGGGAGTGCGAAGCGGTAAAAAGCAATAAGATCTTGCTTCACGCTTTAAGCGAAGTGTGAAGCGAAGCGCTCCCTTCATTGAAGTGAAGCACAATTTAAAAGAAAAAAGACAAAACAAATAAAGACAAAATATATAAGAAAAAATTCATATTAAAAACTACAAAAAGGTTCCCCTTTAGTTGTCTTGTCACAAAATAGACATACTGACATACAATTGTTGTCTTATTGGTCTTACTAACTTCCTTTCCCATATTTTCATGTTGGGTCAACCATTTTTAACGGCAGATAAGATTTAAGAAAATAATCAACAATATATTTTTATCACTATTAAGAAAAAATTCAACAACATTTTAGACATCGTTAAGAAACAAAACAATTCAGCAATATATATTTTAATCAGTGTGAGGAAAAAAATTAGCAACCTATAATTTAAATAATCAAAGCTAAACAGGGCAAAGAAAAACAGAGAAGAAAGAAAAGAAAGAAAAGAGAAAAGATACTGGAAGGAGAGAGTACACTAAAACCTTACTATTCTACTTTCTCAAGGACAAGGTAAGTCGCGCATCTTTTTATTTTTTAAAATTGTTCAATAATTAAGTTAAAAAAAATAAAAGCGTTGTTTTTCTCGAGTTGCCGCTTCTAGTCGTATCGCACTTCAAGTCCAGAAGCAGATACTTCTTTTCACATGCCTCGCTTCAGCCAGCTGAAGCACCTGGCTGAAGCACTAAACCCTCGCTTCGTTTCGGTTCACCACTTAAAGCGATGAAGCGCTCGCTTTCCTGAACACTACCCTCAGCTTACCGAGGACATAAATCTAGATAGGAAGATATGAAGGTCAAAGATTAAGGTAGAAGGTTAGTAGGTAGTCGTGCGTAGTTTAGTCCCCTTATTAGTATTATCAGTATTTTTCTCCTACTTTCTTATCTTCAATTTTATTATTTATTTTTATGACAAGGGAAACACGTAGCCGCTACCCTTTGGGTGCACAGGGCAAAACGTCTGCTCCTATGCAATAAATCGCAAACCACACAAGAGAGGTAACCCGCACTTGACAAGCCGCAGTGCAACGAGCTTGACCCAGTAGGCAAACCCCTTGCTTTCATTGGCAAGGGGTTTCGAACTTGAGACCTCCAACATGAAAGTCCTAAGCCCAAACCTTTGGGTCACCTCGAAGGGTTTCTTCAATTTTATTATTACTTGTTGTTTCCTTTACTTCGATTGTTGCATTATTTGTTATTACTACTGTTCTTTTCTCCATTATTTTAACATGGCTTCTTCTTTTCTTTATTATCTCTTACCTATTTTTATATGTTTTACTTGAGTCAAGGGTCTATCGAACACAAACTCTCTACCTTCACAAGGTGGGTAACATTGCATACACACCATACTCCCCAGACCACCACTTGTGAAATGTCACTGGGTATTTGTTGTTGTTGTTGTGTTAAAGAAGCTAAAAAAACACCATAGGTTTCTTTAAAATTTAAAACTGCCTTTTCCAGTAATATATAGCAGAGAACCATACGTCCAGATTAACACCATGCTCTTCTGCCTTGACAGATCAGGCAATTAGAGCAGCAAATGAAGACAAACTATTGCTTCAAGAAACGAAACCAAGATACCTGAATCTCTGGGTCTGCCACAACATATGGCTTTAGCATTTTATCTCCAAATGCACGAGAAACAGCAAGGACCCCACCTACACGCCATGTACCTGAAGAATAGAGCAGCAGGACATTGTACTGAATTCAACTAACAGGAAAAAGAGGAACTAAGAAATTGTGCATGCATATTTTTGTCTTGTTGAACGGTAATAACTTTCAGTAAGAAACACCAAAGGCATGCAAGCACGAATATGTAGTATTGCTCATATAAGGCACTGACAGGAAAAGAAACCACATGAAGTATACTGCAATAAACATCTTTATCAATTATATTCCATACACTGAAAAACTCACGTTGCTCCATGATCAAAACAGCAGCATTATATCTCCAATCAACATAAGCACATACCAAACTACAGCCCAAACAAGCACCAAAAGCTTTTTAGCTCCACAAGATAGAAAATACATCTAAAACTAACACATAAATCAAGTTGGTACCCTTTTTCCACTTAATGAAATGATTCTACATTAGTATAAATAACTAATATTTAACTACACATTTGCATAATCTACTAGTAATAAATTTTCCTAGCCCAGGAAGGGATGGATTAGAAGATGGGGTGTTGAAAGGACTAGGTTATCTTACACATCAAATCACATCACACCCTGAAAGTTCAACAATACTTCATGAAGAAACATGGAAAACCTATTGTCACTTCGTGAGCTTCAGATGCAATCTGTGCTTGATCCTACTGGAAGAACCAATAATTTCATGACAAGAATGATAGAGTTTATTCAACCACCAAATTGCAATCAAAGCATATCATAAATACCTAAGTGTAGCCTCGCTAACCTTTAGCCCTAGATTGAGGTTATGTTCACAATGGCAGAAAAGTAAACTTTTGTGAAGTCTCATAATATTCACATATGATGAAAGTTGAAATACCTATTTAATGTGATTCTGGAAGATTCTTTAAAAAACTTTTTGGGCCTAGTGAAAATTATACACAGAATAAATATGTATAGCACCCGATAGGAAAACTAAGATACATTATCTATTAAATTTATAGAACACTGGAATAATACGATTCTTTGGGACTCCGGTAGCATTTATTGGGCCAATCAAGCAGCAATTGATACATACAAAGAGATTGCAACAGGCTTTTACCTGCCCAGATAATGAAACCACCGGCCTGTTCTATCCTTTCACGCTCATCAGATCTGTCAGGCTTGTGATCGATGGACAAAGGAATAGCTGCATTAAATGCAACAGTTATATCTCACAACCAAATTGCTTAAAATGGATAACATCTGTTAAAAAATCTAAAATATGCCCAATAATCATTCAACTTGATGAATCACTTCCTAAATTTGATCTAGAAATCTGAGAAATAAATAATTAAGTTTAGACATGTTGAAATTTGAGAAGAAAAAGATTTCCACCACCTAATTTATCAAGATTTAGGTGTTATACTAGGAATAAAGCTCACGTGGCAAGTTCAATGAGAATGATAGTTTTCCTGCTTTCCATTTGTACAAACATTTAGTAAACACAGTTTGCAACGCATGTAAATCAGACACAATAAAGCAGAGAATGAAGATAATGTTTTCTTGTAAGACAATGAATACAAAAGTAAATGGATAAGGTGGACTTTAGAATTGCTGAAAGTTATTCCAACCGTCATATTAACAGTTTAAAAAACAAGAGTTATTCCAAGTTTTCAACAGTCCCAAGATATATAACGTCATACCTACTTTCTGGTTAATTTTTAAATGTGCAATCAAAACCAAATTTAAAAAATAAAAAATATTTATAGATATTTTCAAAGAAGAACTTGGTTAAGAAAGAAGTTGTTTAACTTCTTCAATTATAAGTGCTCCATACAAGTTGGGTTAGGAGTGTTTTACTTTTAATTTATTCATTCAATGGATTTGTCTTGTTATTTCACTTCCTTTAGTGTTTCAATTCAAAAACTGAAGTAGCTAAATCTCTTATAAGAGATAAGAAAATGGATAGGTCCCTTATATTTCTTTATTATATGGTGTTATTCAGAAATGATATTTAAATATAAAAACGAATATACATTTTACTCCCTCCATCCCATTTTATGTGACACTACTTGATTTGGCACGGTATTTAAGAAAAAAAGGAAGACTTTTAAAACTTATGGTCTAAAACAATCCTTAATATTTGTGTGGATGTAAATAGTATGGTGACATTCTTTTTGGGACGGACTAAAAAGGAAAGGATGCCACATAAAATGGGATGGACGGAGTAGTTATTATTTTGTTAAATTTCCATCAATGAGGAAATATTTTTCTTTATTATCCACTATGTTAGGTCAATAATTTAGTTTGACTTTTAAATCTTTCCATTAAAGTTTCTATCTGAGAAGATTTACACAATGAGGTGGTTACTTAATTCTATTATCATTAAAGGAATTATAACTTAAACTCTCAGTGATATTTTTATCATAGCATATTTACTCTTGAATTTGTTTTTTCTTCAAAACTATTTTGGAAAAACGATTCTTTTTTTTCCTGAGTCGAGGGTCTATTGAAACAGCCTCTTCTACTCCACAAAGGTAGGAGTAAGGTCTGTATATACCCACCACAATCCCTAGACCCGACTTGTGGAATCTCACCGGGTATGTTGTTGAATTATAAATGTAATCTTTTAGTTTCACTTGTTTTATTCACGGATAGTAATACCACTAAATTTTCTTAATTAACTCCTAGATTGCAAAGAATCAAGGGAAGACATAGATCACCTATTCTTACATTGTCGGGTAGCATCTTTGTTATAGGGGGAGTTGATTAAACGGTTTGGTTTTAAGTGGGTAATGTTGAGAACTATGAAAGAAACAATGCTTAGATAGGGTCATAGAAAGGCGGAGGAGGAGATGCAGGTAGGAGTGTGCAAAAACCAAGCTGACTGATAAACCAAACCAAAAAAGTGTTATTGGTCTATTGCTATTGGGTTAACGGTTTTTTAATGGTTTTATAAAAAAATATTATTGGATTATCTATTCGATTTTGGTTTTGGTTTTCAATATTGGGTTATTGGGTAAATCGATAACCCATTAAGACTGCAGTAGTTTACTACTTTACTTGAAGCAATGTTTAGCTAGGCTCATAGAAAGGCGGAGGAGGGTAGTGGTGTGCACAAACCGAACCGACTGATAAATCGAATCGAAAAAAGTATTATTGGTGTATTGCTATTGGATTATTGGGTTAATGGTTTTATACAAAAATATTATTGAGTTATCGGTAGATTTTGGTTTTCAATATTGGGTTATTGGGTAAATCGATAACCCATTAAGACTGTAGTAATTTACTATTTTACCCGTATATAAACATTAAATATTAATCTCAATACCTTACTATATATTGTCTTTGTCTTTTAGCCTCAATTCACACTTCACAGTCACTTTGAGGTCACAACTTCACATTATTCAAAACGTCAAAACCTAAAGTAAGAATCTTATTTCTTAATTTCTCTTTGTATTACACTAGTATAGTTCTTTTCACCTTAGTTATTATTTTTTTACGACCATTTGTAAAGTTATAATTGTTGTCTTGTCGCGTCAAATTGTTGGAAAATCATATAGTTGCTTAGAAGCATTTTCTTATTGGTTAAACCGAAAGCCAAACCGTTAAAGACCAAAACCGATAAACTGAAAATCAATAAAAATATCTTATTGGTTTGGTTATTGGTTTAGCATATTTAAAAACTGAAAATCGAATCAATAATATGTAAAACCAAACTAAACTGACTGATGCACACCCCTAGATGCAGGGCATGTAAGTTACCCCTTTAGCACAGATGTGAACCATATAGAGAGAGGGGAATAGGAGAGCTTTTGATGGAATAGAGAAAAATTCTACCCTTGAGAACTAGCCTACTTTCCCTTATTTCTCTTTGGTGCACCCGTGAGGTTACTTTTTGTGTAGATGATTGGGTGTCATTCATCGAAAATCATATATTTTTGTAAGATTTTCTACTTTTTGTATACGGGCTAGTTAATGCTCTTTTGTTAATTTAATCATAAATACCTCCTCCATTTCAAATGGAATAACCCATTTCCTTTTTGGTCGGTACAAAAATAAATTATAAAGTACATTTCCTTCTCAATTCATGAGGTGAAAGATAGGAACTTCCCTTAAATGTCCCAAATTATTTCACCATCAACCTTCCAAGGATGAAATTAGGTGAGCTTTGACTAATACGTAAAATGTGTAATGTCGTATTGCGGTGTTGAAACTTGTAGTTCTTCACTACTTTTCATGTAAGTGCCTAATATCTTAAGAAGAATGAATTAATCTTAATATTAACACCAAAATTGATCAAATTAATCCTCAATAAGCGAAAAGGGCCAAAACAAACTAGGATGGATGGACTTTTATCTTTAATTTAACAACTACTATCTAATTGTGATTTAATTTTTTACACATGGCTTTACTTATAATGAATACACCAGGAAAAATATTTCAATATCGGGTATTTGAGCTCCATATATCGAACAGGATATACATGAGTCATTTGTGTAACGATAGGGGTAGATATAGGCCATTTTTTAAGGGAGGATAAATTTGCTCCAAATAGTATAATTCATGGGTATATTTGAACCTTTTCCCAATCTATATTCTTAATTATGCTTTCCTAAGAAGTTGTCTCTCTTCTTAAGGAATATCATACCGATAACTTACCCACACTTGGTGTTACTTTATCAAAAAAAACTAACCTCACCCGGTGTTTACATCAAACCATATGATTTGTCATAGTTCCACTCCATAAATATGGAAGGTTTTAAAAGGATAATATGTCAGAAACAACCTCTCTACCTCCATGAGGTAGTTGTAAGGTCTGCGTACATTCTACTCTCCCAAGACCTCACTTGTGAGATTTCACTCGGGATGTTGTTGTTGTTAAAAGGATAATAGGGGGATGGAAAGCCCAAACACTAAATGGTAAAGGTTGCCAATGGTAAATCATAAAGACTTTATTAAATAGTATACATAAGAAACATCCCATCATTTCTAGTCTTCTTTTTCTTTTTAAATGAGTAAAGAACGTATATATTCATAAGACTAACCCATATACAAAAATTATAAAACACCCCGCAAATCCCTTCATTATCTTATTCTGAATGAAAAACAGGGCAAGCTTTTCAGTTTTCGCAGATTAATATTCTTAGAGCTCTTGTGAGAACCTACAAATACAAGACTATAATAAAATTTTAACATTGACAAATGACCTTGGAGAAAAATATGATTAAGGTCAGTCAATACAAAACATGCTTCGGCGGTAAAAAAATTTAAATTATACAAGACACATTCCTTTGTTGCAAAAGTCTCAAAGTTAACATCTTCCAAGGGGAAAGTTGTTCTGCCTGGCTATGGCCAAAGCAAAACAAAAGACAACATAACAAGCTTTCCAAATTATTGAATAAATCATTCCACAAACAATCAGAGTAAAGGATATAAACAATACAGGATATAGCAGCTGATGAATGTGATCCTAATGATCAGTTCATTTACAACGCATAGCGGAAGCAACTAGCCAGACAAATTTACGGTAGTGGTTACTATGATCGTAAGAATGCTTAATATAAATTGTGATAAGCTAGCATTGAGTAACAAAGTTGTTTTAAGTGTCTCAATTTGTTTGAGGTTCTTAATTGCTTGGAAGGTTTGAAATGTGCTCTGTTATTTCTTATTTTGTTTGTTCAGGTATATATACCTTTTTACACGTTTTTAATAGATTAGTGAACTTCCATTGATATGAGAATGTGGAAAGTTCTAGAAATTACAAAAAGTAGTTCCAGAATCACAGTTTTGTACAGACCAAAGAATACGTCTCACATATCCGATGTAAACTATTCAGACTAAACCTAATGAAACACTCCCTCTGTCGCTGTGAGCTTTACGCCTTTACCCACTTTTTCTGATGTACTTCCCTTCTAAAAAGTTTGTTTACTTATAACAAAGATAATCCACAAAAAAACTAGTGGACCTTGAGATAGACCAAAGTCGAGTTTGTGAAAACTTTGGATATAGTAAATAGTCAACAAGCAACAAACCTGAACCATCTCTACAAGCCACGACTCTAGAGTCCCCCACATTTGCAACAAGCAATCTATCACCTAAAAGAACAGCAGTTGACGCTGTTGAACCGGCATCTTTTTGCTGGCCTTTTTCTTCATTAAGGTAATCGGCATCAGTTTGCTTAAATGCTTCAACTGCACACAAGAGTTTTTCCAATTAAATGATACAGAAGAGAGAAGATACAATGAAACTAGAAATTACAAAGAGGTCTGCTTTGGTTCATACCTATAGCTGACTTCGTATCTTTGATAAAATCAGGATGACTACTCAAATTCTTAAAGAGGTTGTTCTTTAAGTATTCTGCTGTTCTTGAACCACCATGACCTAACACCAAGCAGAGTACAAGGGATAAACAATCATCTAGGTTGCAAAGAAAGTCAATTCATGAGCACCAAAAAAAGAGTCTCTTCGTGAGAAAATTTTGTATCTACAACAACTAAAATGATATTTAAACAAGAATAACACTCTGAAAGTAGAAAATGCCCATCCTTCTAAATTCCTATCATACGTTGGAAGAGCTCAGCTCATTAAGAGTGTCATTTTATCAATGATCATTCTGGGCACAAATGTTTATACTCCCTAAGAAGATAGAGAACATATGTAAAAGATCTGAAGACTGGAAAAGCTAAATTTCTATGAAGCCACCAGTGGCATGGGAAAATCTCTGTCAACCTCAATCAGCTGGAGGCTTGAACATTATCAACATCATGATCTGGAATAGAGCTGCAATATGTAAACTCCTATGCAATATTTGCAAAAGGAAGGACAACCTAGGGGTAAAATGGATGCACATCTACTATGGGAAAGTGAGAACTATTTGGCAAATTGAATTAAAACAGGCTGCATGGATGACTAGGAAGATACTCAAATCCACAAAATATAATTTTTTTTGATATGGTAAATAATTTTATTAACATTTAGGGGGAAAAGTTGCACATTGACTGAACTCATGCAAATGGATAGCATATCTATTCAAGGAATATACAGAAATTTACAAGGCACCTTCCATGAAGTAGACTGGGCAAGATTGTTATGTAACAACTGAGGTTCTCCAAAATGGATATTTATACTAAGACTGGCAATACTGGAGGGCTGGCTACTAAAGACAGACTTGTAAAGTGGGAAATAAATGTTAGCCTCCAATGTCCCTATGTAATGAAGCTGAAAGTATCCATCACTTGCTCTTCCAATGTCCTGAAACTTCTAGTATATGGTTAAAATTATTACGTTGGCAAAAAATGCAAAGAGATATAATGGATGGCAAGAGGAGATAAGGTGGCTGTAAACTATTATAAAGGACAGAGTAGCCAAGCAGAAATCTTTAAGACGAAATTGGCTGCAGCAGTATACTATGTATGGAAAGAAAGGAATCACGGGGTGTTGCAGAATAAAAGAAGAATAACAGCAGCAACAGTTAGACAGATTGTCCAGAAGTCTTCCATAGTACCTAGGATATTGCAAGATCTAAACTACTACCCTTGATGTATAAGCAATGAATAGTACTAAGTACTGAGTTGGTGATGAGAAGTAACTTAGCAAAAGATTGGGGCATGCATGTCCAATCTTGAATCTTTTCTTTTTTTTGTTTGAGCTGTAATTTTCCGAGTTGGTAGTAATACTTTAATTACCAAAAAAAAAAGGTCATCCTGACAAGATATGCAAGAAACGCTAGGAAATACCATCAAAAACACCAAAAAATGCCACCATTTGACCATCAACTTCTGATATGCTTGTCTCATAGTAGTCCTCCATGGAGGCCCGTTTCCCCTTAAAAGTAGCATATCCATAGCTGAATTTAGCATTGTTGTTTCCAGTCAGAAAGCTTCAACAAAAGAAAAAAAAATCAGTTGGTTTCTTATAAAAGTTCATCCCCAAACATATCTTTAGAAATGAATAGGATTACATTAATTATTTCTCCCCACTATGAAGATACATTCGTATTAAAAATAAAAAGATCTGAACAAAAGAAATGCATTTAGCAGTTTAAATATGGATGTAAATATCCACAACCAAAAACAACAACCAAGCTGAAATTCAAGACTTAACCCACCCAGTGACCAACTCTTAAGCTACACAAGGTACCCCACAGTAGAGTATATTTTGCAGTTTTCATACCATCTGGATGTGTTGAGAAACATAAGCATCACATAGAACAAGGATGACCAGAGGCAGAGCCAGGATTTTTAGCTTATAAGTACGGAATAACAATTTCTTTTTGCTTACTAGGTTCTCAATAGATTGTTTGTACATATTAAATGAAATTTCAACACATAAATGGTTTGATGCCAAAGTTACTGTGTCCCGCCAAGCCCATAGAGGAAATTAGGTTGCGAGGTGAGTAACTATATTCAACAATTATTTGCCAACATAGTCCTACACTGGCTCCGCCCCTGCAAGGGTCTTCATATAATGTGTGAGACTGTAATATTAGAAGAGCCTCTAAACCCTTCCTAGAAGCCATTGATCCATTTTCTATATGCTGCCATTTTAAGCATCCTACTTTATTTGGTCCTTGTTCACTTCGGCATCGATTAGCACAAGATTATAAAACTAAATAGTGGAATTATATTTTGAAACAGTACAAAAAGATGTCATGAAGATTGTGAGATTAGCCATCCCAAGGTTGGAAACTCTTCATTAGACATTGTTGGGCATATATGTAGATTTTCAGTAGAAGAACAGGTCACAAGCAGGAAGGTGATTCTGCTGAAATATGGCATCAGTTTGTCATAATGGTTGATTCACTGAAAATGCCCTTATAGAGTGAGTTTGTGGAGAGGGATAATGAAATGAAATAAGATAAAACTCTTTTGAGTGCATTGGTTCCTAGGTTTGAAGGGGGGATAGAACATATTTCTTGCTGTGTATGGTGTGTGATAAAGCTTGAAATGTAAATTCACCAACTAATTCACATTTTCCAACAAGTTGGCCCTAAAACTACTACCATTAGCCCAAAAAAAGACTCTTTTGAGTTCATTGGTTCCTAGGTTTGAAGGGATATAGCAGGGGCGGATCTACATAAGTCCAAAGGGTGTCACGTGACACTGCTTCGTCGGAAAAATTTAGTAAATATACATATATAATTAAAGGAAAAAGGAGAAAGACTGAATATGTTATATACAATGACACTCCTTGACACAAACATACACTTAGCTTAGCTGGTCAGGCGCCTTAGTTCTAAGGTATAGGTCGTGTGTTTGAATCTAGAACTTGACATTTTTTTTTTATACATTTGAAGTTCTTCTTTCACCCTTCTTATAGGCATATCTTTTATGGGTTTTTTTTCTTTCACCTTCTTTCTAATCAATAAAATTAATTAAAAACAATTTATGAAACATTTAATATTATTAGTTTTAAAAAGTTATTTTGAATACATTTCAAAATAAAAAAGGACTTGTGAATTTTTTTTATAATTTTTTTAAAGTATTTCTTTTTAGAAAATGTATAGTAGTGAGCCCGAATTGTATGTTATTCATATTTTGTTCTTTTTTTTTTCAAAAAAGTATGACGTCACATTATTTTATTTATTGTTTTTCATTTTAAAAGGTGATACTCCACACAAAAATCTTGCGTACGCCATTGGGATATAGAACACATTTCTGGATCATGAATGGTGTGGTAATAATACCTTTAAATGTAAATTCACCAACTAATTCACATTTCCCAACAAGTTGGCCCGGACACAACCATCATTAGCCAAAAAGAAAAGTTCCCAGCTCATTCACATTTGATAAGCACATGAAGATCACAGTAGCTGAGGTTTTAAGGCTGAATGGCGACCAATCAGAAGAATTGATCCTAATGAGATTATGTGATATGGAGTTACTTTGATATGGAAAAAGCTCGTAATTGAAGTACATCTCTGTTACATCTTGTTACCACTTGTTTAGTTAGGAAATCATAATCTCGCGTGGAAATCTCTTATCGAATGCGCCAAAAGAAGAGATATCCGTCACATGTTGTGCTGCATTGGGTGCCTCTCTTAATGGTAGATAATTTATGAGTAGATGCATCATCAAAAATATTTTTTATCAGGAACATGCATCATCACGAATTGGAGTTGTGTGTGTATTAAACATGGGGAAGATGTGAATCATCTCTTGCTGCATCTTTGGAACTGTGGTCTTTGAATTTTGTAACTTTCAACAACCAATAGGTACTTCCCAAAAAAGTTGCAGGAAGCCAGGAACAACAGAAAGCTAGAGGTTGAACAAAGTGAATGTGAAGAAAAAGAAGATTAGGATGACTTCTCCTTTTGCAGTTTTGAGGTTTCCTCATTCCTGGAGGGTACAGAGACCATTGCTTAGTGCTCTCTTTAATTCTAGCAAATTGTGCAAGATTTTTGGGATGCCTCTTTTATATGCTCATATTACACGTTTGTAAATTCTACCCATCTTTGTAAAACAAAGACTACTATGGGAAAAAATTGTAACAAAAACCTTTTATTAGACCATGATTTCAAGTAGAAATAGCAACTGCGGACTGTCATTCTCATTTCTAATGCTAGAAGAAAGAATCAAATCAAATTGATCATTTCTCGAATCATAAACATTGGTAACAACTAACAGTTAATAAATTCAGCAGAAAACAATAAAATTAAGCAAGAGACCTATAATGCAGTTACCTAATACCGCCGCCGCTAAAGAGCGCACTGGGATCAATAGACGGCGTCTGTTTCACCTGCGTCAGGGACGGCGGCTGTTTAATCTGCGGCAGGGACGGCGGCTGTTTAATCTGCGGCAGGGACGGCGTCGGAGCAGTGGACTCTCTCGGTGGTTGCTGTGACGGTTCCGGTGCCGGCTCCGGTGCTGGTTTCTCCATGGACGGTGGAGAAAATTCTGGAAGGTTGCGATCGGATTGTTCCTTGTCAACGTTCATCGCGGTCGCCGCATTCGATTTTTACTTTTTCATATGTGCGAAAAAAAGGATCAGATTATTAGATGATCCTTCTTTTTTTAATTTTTGGAAATCGAATTACCTTTCATTTTTCGTGGTACCTTTTTTGCCCCTAATCCTAACTGCTTTTCTCCGTTTTACTTCCTTTTCTGCGTATTAATGAAAAAAATAAGATTGTGATAAATTTAGGAATTGGATTATGCACCACAGATACAGTTAAAAGCTAGAGAAATTAACATGATATTTATTAAATTTAGGGGAAATGGTATGATAGATCCTTCTATTCGTATGCGTGTATTTTGGACCCTTTTACTTAACTATTGTTAATTGAACCCTTAAACTCAACGAAAATCTATATTTTAAGTTTTTTCCCTTCTACTCTCAAACCCTCATTTCTCTTCTTTCTTCCCTTTCCAACCCTTTTCTTTTCTTGTTTCTCTTTCTTTTTCTTTTTTCACATTTTCTTCCTTTCAGAATTAAAAATGAAATTGTATTGTTGTTGTAGATTTATGTTTTGCTTTTATTTTTGGCATAATTTATAACACATAATGTGATAAAGATTCAACAGTATTTCAAAAGTGATTGTTGAATGTCGTCGTGAAATTAGGTGAAATGTGTTATGTAAAATTGTGTACAAATATTATAGTATATGGATGTATTTTAAAGGCTATTTGTTAACATCAATGGGCAAAAGAGATTTATGGTTGTTCAAGTGGTAGATATAAATGTTGGTAAAAGAAATACAATTAAAAGTTGTGAATGAAAGAAATTTCAAAAAAAAATTGAATGATAATTGTTAGTTATTTAGGAATGTTGATACTAGTGAGAATAGAAATTTGTGGTGGTATCTCTAATGTAAAAAATAATGGAGAAAGGTGAAAAGAAAGAAAAAATATTTTTTATAAAAATAATAATAAGTGATATGTCATTTAAAATGTGATGTGGATGATGATATGTCATTTTTGTGAAGTGTTTGAAGTTCACACACAGTGAAAGGGGTTTAAAATGATTTGTTTCACTGAGTTTAAGGGTTCAATTGACAAATGGTTAAGTAGAATGGTCCAGAATACAATTGTATACAATTAAGGGTTCGATTGACAAATAATTAAGTAGAATGGTCAGACAATTCTGCCTTAAACTTTATCATATATTGTTAAATTGTGTAAATTAATAAGTGAATCTATGTATTAAAAAGATAAAAGATAATTTACTAAATAATTAACGTAATGATATTACTTTATTTAAGAAACTACTGTTAGTAATCTGTGTGTTTTATGGTCATGTCGGCTTCTGTGGCAATTACCAAGTTCATCAACAAAAGTTTTTAGCCTCATGTTTCTTTTTCACCTTTTGTCATTTAAAGGCTGCAAAATTAGCTTTGTAATTGAAGCTTCAAATTATGTGCGGAAGATTTTGGATTCAAATCTTTTGTGTAATATTATTTTTATAGTTCCCTCAAATTATGGATAGAAAGAAAAAAATATGAAAATTGATATAAATTAAGCAGAACAAAAAGAATTAGACGCATATGATATAATTTCTCTTTTATAAATTGGAGAATAGGGTTATTTATAAATCTGCAAATGGAGTTTTTTATGCTAATTTAGATTTTGAGATTAAAAAAACATTGATGCAATCATGTATTTCAGAAACAACACTCAATAATTCAAGAAAAAATATAATGTGATTTATGAGTTTTGCAGGTGCAAAGGTCACAATATCAAAAATAATTACAAACAACAGTATTTTATAGACTCTTAAGTCCTTTTTAAAAAAAATAAAGTTAAGATAAAGGTGATAATGGTGCAACATACAATATGCTTGGTGAGACCAGATCTAAAGGATATGTGGTTGAATTCATCATATCCAAAAGTTATAATATTGATCTTTAGTATTTATTTACAATAAGCAGTTAATTTTAAGTTATCTGAGATTACTAGATCGTCTTTGTTGCACAAAAAATATTACTCAACATGTTAAAATGTTATCAAGAGTCAAAACTGTTATACTCCTACTATATGCATGGGGTATTCTAAAATTTTTAAAAATAAATTATTGTTTGTCATGACTAATGTAGTTTTTGTTGACATTGATATTGTTTTGAAGAAAAACAATCTCTTTAGTAGTACTTATATATCATATAAATCAATTCTCATGTACACAATCATATTTTTAAAACACACAATTAACGTTACATCAACAATGAATTTGATTCAAATAATTCAAGATAATGGCTTAGGAGCAATTTCTAAGAGCATTATACACTATCCAATACATAAAACATATTAGGGTGTTTTCTAATGACGTCGTGAAATTCCTACTGACAAAAGGTCAGATAAAATTAAAAAAATTCATGTAGATATTTTTATCATTCAATATTCATGATACTATTTTAGTCCGAATGCATATGTCAGTTATAATAAATTGAGCAACAATCTCAAACCTACATTATTGCATTGTTTTTAGTATATAATCAAATTCTTAAGGGGCCGTTTCATCATGTGATGTGAAATCATTCATAATATGAAATCATGAGATAAAGTTGAAGTTTTGTTTGGACATACAATTTGAACTTTTTATATTGTATATTTTCTCATAAATATAAAAACTCATAAGTTATTAAACTATTAACATTGTCTCAATTCTTTATACAATCTTACCAATTAAATTAAAAAAAATTAAAATCACATAACACACTGTCATAAAATTATTCTAAGAATTACAACATTTATTAATCAAACCTTAATTCAATTAAAAAAAAAATTGAACGTCAACTGTAATGTTCAAATTGTTAATAGCTAATGAAATTGTTTTTTTTTTTTCAATTAATGGTACAACAATTAGTCAGGGGCGGCTCAATGTTATTCTGGGCCTAAAGTGAAATTTTAATTCGAGGCCTAAAATATAAACAAACTTCGTATACATATTTATTCAAATTTTATTTCTATAAGTAATAAGTTGACAAATATTGAATAAAGATAAGAGTTAGAACCATATAATCTCAAAAAGTTGATGACTTGGTATACCTCATATTAATATGCTTGACGTAATGCTTGAAACTATAATTTAAAAACAAATAAAAAAGAATTTGTAATGCACTTTGTTCAACACTTTTCACTATTAATTCTTATTTTTAACAAAGTACAAAGGATGTTCAAGTGGGTAAAATAATATATTTTTAAAATATTATACTTTTAATCATAAATAATCAATTTTTTCTATAAAATTTTTAATACGTAATTTATTCTTGATAAAAATTTGAGGCCCCCAAAAGGCGGAAGCCTTATTTTATAAAGCATAGAGCCGCCCTTGCAATTAGTCTTGTTCACTCAATATAATCATGAATTTTTTCATCAAACATTGATTGTAATGAAATAGTAATAAATTTAATAAAAAATAATGAATTTGATTAATATAAATAGTAAATTAAGAATTTAATTGAAGTAGAAATAAATTTTATATTGGCAAGAATAATCATTATATGAGATATAAACGGTTTTAATGATATGAATTGTAAATTTTATTTAGGCTTAACCCATCGATGGTCCCCTAAAGTTGACATCATATTTCACTTAGACACCTCAATTGGACGGTGTTCATTTCAGACACTTTATGTTGGATCATATGTCATTAACTCATTGGTCAATTTTCATTTTAAAATTATTTATTTAAAAATTACTTTTGACTCAAATGACAAATGTCGTCGTATAATTTGTCACTTTACATGTTATTCGCGTGTGTAACACACATTATATATTTTTGCTGAAATTTAAAAAAATGTCAAAATGACGCAACGAAACCTTATATTAGGTGTCTAAAATGAACATCGCTCAATTGAGGTGCCTAAGTGAGACATCGTACCAACTTTAATGGGGCACTGATGGGTTATATATAAATTAAATGTGAATTTTTTTATAAGATATAAACTTGTGGTTCAACTTTAATATTTGAAAAATCCAAATCATGATTTAAAATTTTCAAATCTTGATTTTTGAAGAATTTGGAATTTTAATCTGATGATATGAAATTAACGTAAAATTGCATGTCCAAACGCTGATTTCATCTTATGATTTTATATCACAATATGAATCGCATGTCCAGACGCTCTCAAAAGTTATAAATTTAATAGTTAGGAGAAAATTAAGAGAGTGTATAAACTTAATTAAATCTCTATAAAATCTAAGACAAATTTTAAGACAATAAAATGAAAAATTATCAGAGGTTGTGTTTAAGTTCTATTCATATTTGTATTTTTTTCAATTTTACCTTCCTAAAAATTCTAATAAAAATGACTTTATTATATTTTAGAAAAAATACTACTTGGTAAGGTTAGAATGTAAATTATTTTATTAATAAATAAAATAAAATATAAATCTCGAAAGAGGGCATACTCAAGGGGTGCAAAAAGCAATTTAACACAATCAAAATTTCACAGTTATTTTCCCTGATCCTCAAGAAAAGTTTTACATGCAGCATTCTGCCCTGTTGTAGATCTGAATATCAATCTCCATTACTGTCCCACTCATAACTCCGAAAAAACTCGCTTCAATAAAACCCAAACCTTCAATTTCACCCTAATTCTTCGATTTCCCACTCTTACCCTTTTTTTTTTGTGCCAAAATATACTGTTACTAAAGCCACTGTACCGCAGATTTACTCGAAATTATTTGTATTCAGTAGTCGCCGGAAAATGAGACGGAGGAACTCGGATTTCCGGCGGCCAGTGCGACGGCGATTCTCCAATGTTTTTTGGTTAACTTTGTGTGGATTGGCCGTATTGCTGCTCATTATTTTGCTCAGCAGAGAAACTCGTGATTCATCGTCTAGATTGGTTTATACAAAGGTAATGTTCGTTTTCATTGTATTATAAATTGCTGTTGTTTTCTGTTTGTTAGCTAAATATTCTTTTTAAGCTAGATGAGTTTGTGTGGGTTGTGGAATTTGAGCTTGCGGGTTAGTCAGTTACTTTTTAATATATTTGACATGGACAAACTGAAATGGTTGTTGACATTTGCGATCTAACAGTTTGCAGTAGTATGCAATCAGTCTAAGAGTTAACTTAGTTTTCCATTTTAGAGTTCTTGTCAAAATTTACACAGATCCAAGCTCACTATCTCAGGAACCATAGACTAAAGCTGAATTGTAGATAGAAAATAAGTGAAAACTCAATAAGGGAAGTCTGTGCAATGTGAGCTCCAAGTTTATGAACTTTACAAGGCTATATGCTTACACTTGTGTGTGCTATTCACAAAATCTACTAACAAACTATTTTTAGTTAACTACTGGCTAGCCTCCTTATAACAAACTAACCGGGCCATTAAACAATAATTAATCACCTAACTACAAGCTAACCACAACAACAACCAAAGTTAAGTTGCACCACTCTCAATAGTCTCTATCTTTTGTTTTACTTCCTTATTTAGATAGATTTTGATTTTTAATCCAAGTGTTAGCCTTTTGTTTCAATATTATCTCTTAGGTGAGTGTACAGCCAATTCACTAAATCTAGTTAATATGTTGTACAGTTGTTAGGTGTAATTTTCATTGCATTTCTTGGTTAATAATGGTCATTTTGGTTTGAGAATTGGCAACTAAGGCACATACAGATCTTTCGAAACAAAAAGGGCAAGTTGGAAATTTCTGAAACTTCTTATGAAATTATTTCTATGTCCAAAAGCAGTTTATGCCCGGTTTAATTATTGTTATCCTTTTAAACAGATAAAAGTACTATGAAGCTTTCTTTCTTTCAAAGATATGTTCCAAGTGAATTTGAAGTAATTGTTTCTTGTTGAAAAAATACCTAATTCTTTGAGAATATGTATCAAACTTTTCACCTCTTTGGTAATGCCCCCCCCCCCCCCCCCCCCTTCCCAGGTCCTTGACCACTGGTATTTTATTGCCCGACAACAAACTTCTAGCGGATAATTGTAGTCAACCTTTTTGTTTCCCTATTACTTATGGATATTATTGCTATGGCGAAAGAGTCAATAAGTACATTGCTCTACAAATGTCACAAGATCTCCACTGTGCATTGATTAATCAGAAGAGATTATGACTACATTTAGCATTTTGGAGTGGGTCTATAGCTGGGTTTGTGAAATAATTTGACATTTTTTGGTTACCATGAGCATTAGTTATTGATTTTGGCAAAAAATTTTAAAGCTAAAAGAAATCTTGTGTGGTAGTGACGGTGTCTGAAAATATCTGGGCTACTTTGGGTCCTCAAGATGAAATTCATGGTACTGATGGATAAACAAATTTGGTCAGACTAAAGAAACAAAAAAGAGAGGACTATTCTTGTTTATGACTTGAGGGTACTGTGAAGGTCTGTCATATTAATGCCCTCAGCCTCAAGTAAATCTGCTTCAAAGATGATTAAGATAGCAAATAGAAAAGGAATAGTTAAACATCCTAGTCTAAGACATGGAAGAACAGTAGTCCCTTCCTCCCAAATTTAAGCTTTTGGGAACATTGAGATGTCAACACTTGGTGGAAAGTTCATAAACGGATCATTCCATATTACACTCCCCCATGTCTTATGGAAGAATTAAATGAAACCAAGAGTAATCCGATTAACATATAGTTTATTGTGGTTTCCACATTTTCCTAGTTTAGCATTAAACAATGTGGTACAATTTGATTATTGTTTAAGTACCTCCGTCAAGCTGCGACAATCAAATACATAGTACAGAGTAGTGTCTTAATAAAAGCCTAAATATTCCTCATGGAATTAACAAAATCAGCAGAATACAGAGTATGTATAAAGAATATAGGTTCCATATAAGTTATGCTAGGAGTTGGGAAAACTTAAAATTATTTAGGGACACATGGAAGTAATCAATAGGTAAAGGATATAAAAATATCAATTATACAAGACATATCAAAGTTACTTGTCTTCCTTGTGGTCTACGTTGTAATTTGCTAATCTTATTGAATGTCTCAAAGGAACCAAGAATGCAGAGTTCCCCTTTTGATAGTTAAGAATGTAGAGTTACATAGTTTATATTTTGACAAGCAATCAATGTGAAATTGTACCCCTCTGGTCCCAATTTACGTGACACACTTTCCTTTTTAGTTTGTCCCAAAAAGAGTTTTTCTTTTTTATAACTAGAAATAACTTAACTTTGAAATTCCCCTTTTATCCTTAATGAAATATTTTATAGCCACACAAATATCTAAGATTTGTTGTATACCACAAATTTTAGAAGTCATCTTTCTTTCTTAAACTTTGTTTCAAGTCAAGCGGTGCTACATAAATTGGGAGGGAGGGGACTAAAACATTAGTTCCTAACTTAGAACATAGCTAACTGAAAAAGAATTCTTGTAACAAGTTGAATAATTTATGTAAGCTGTGGACACAAATATTGCTTTTTGAGGTGATCCAGATAAAATGGAGAGGTCTCTATTTTCTGTAGATAATAATGTGGTTCTAAGAGCATCTATCTTAGAAAACACTCTGGTATTACCCAACACAGACTGCAACTTTATTCTTGAGTGTTCAATATGGAAAGGTTAAAAAGATTTTGTGAAGTAGTTTTTTTTTTTTTTTCCCCTTTTGAATGAATTATGGAAATTTAGAAAGAAGATAGGAACAGTCTTGGTGGTTCAGCTCAACTGTACTTAACTTTTTCCCAAGCAAGAATCTGTTTCTCAAAAATAAAATAAAATCCAAGATTAGCATATTACGTCATTATCAGAGGCTGACCCATGATTTAAAGACCACAGGTGCACCATGCATTAGTATAGGATCTGTCATTGGATTTTTATAGTAAGGAATTTTCGATCGGTTGGTCGGTTCAAGATTAGTTTCGGATTGGTGTAATAGAATTTGCTTTAAAAACCAATCGATTAACAGGCCGAAGTTATTTCAGTCCATTAAGTTTTCTTCTCTTCATTTGATCATATTGGATAAAAGTAGAAGAAGAAAAAATATCAGCAACAACAACGACATACTTGGTGAAATCCCAGAAGGAGGGGTCTGGGCAGGGTAGAGTGTACGCTGACCTTACTACTACCTCGTGGAGTTAGAGAGACTGTTTTCGGAAGACCCTCGGTTCAAGTTCATCAACCCAAATAACAAAAGAAGAAAACAATGAAGTGAAACAATTAATAAGAAAAGCAGTGTAAAGTTTATGAGAGAGAAACAATACCAACAACAGTATAGTTTGATGATCGAAAATACGATAAACAACATATGGCAAGAACTACAAGGGCACAACTAGTCCTATGACACACTCTAAACCTTTATAAGGCAAGACAACACTCTACCCTACTAATCTTCTACCCTAATACGTGACCTCCACTCCTTCCTATCTAAAGTGATGCCCTTGATAATATGAAGTTGAGCCCTATCCTGTCTAGTCACCTCTCTCCAATACTTTTTCAGCCTACCCCTACTCCTTTGCGTATTCCTTACTACCATCTTTCACACCTCGTCATTGTCACTGGGGTGTCAGTGCACCTCTTCTGCAGATGCCCAAACCATCTCAGTCTCGCTTTCCACATTTTGCTGCTCGTCACAGAGGTCACCCCCACCTTCTCCCGTTTTACCTCGTCCTAATCTTGTCACTTTTAGTATGCCCACACATTCATCTCAACATCCTCATCTCCACAACATACATTTTTTGAATATGTGATTTCTTGACTGACCAACACTCTACCCCATACGACAAGGACGATCTAATCACCACTTTGTAGAACTTACCTTTAAGTTTAGGTGGTACCTCTTATCACACACAAGTCCAGAGTCAAGCCTCTATTTCATCCATGCCGCCCCAGTGTGATGTGTAACATCATCATCATGTTCCCACTGCCCTGGAGACAGACCTGAGGTATTTAAAATTTTCTCTCTTGGGAATAGATTGTGTGGCAAGCCTCACTTCCACTTCCACGTCCACTTCATCCAACGCAACACTGAATTTGCAATCCAAATATTCCGTTTGGTCCTGCTCAACTCGAACCGTTTGGACTCCAGATAAGTTAAATATCAAAAACAATTAAAAGGGTGCCTATCAGCCTGATAAGTTAGTGAAAAACATAACTCAGTTTTGATATATTTTTCTTAGATCAATTTTCCTTTATAGTATTTCCAATTTATGCTTAATACTTTATATGTGTATTGTATTTCAGAAATTTTAAATTTAAAACATCCAAAGGCGAAATTAGCATGCCGTCACAGTTTGGAGTCATTGTCAAATCAGAAGAAAATAAATACTTACTCATTCACTAATTAAAATCACAAAAGAATTGTGCACTGATTCAACTGAATTCACCACCTATGATTCTAAACTAGGGCTAAAGGAGAGTTGGTGGTATAAAAGAATGAAATAACAAAAGTAAAGAAAATTAAAAAGAAAAACAAAGGCTTAAGGAAAAAAAAAGAATAGGAAAAGGCTGGTAGCATAAAACCCAGTAAAAAAAATAGAAGACCACCACCACCACAACAACAACAACAGAGTTTGCAGACGGTAAAAAAAAAAAAAAAAAGGAAAAAGGAAGGCTAAAGTGGGAAAGGTAGGAGACTAGGGTCAAATTTACTCGAAGTAAAATTAAGTGCATTTAGGGGGATTTAAACTTTGGTTACAAAGACGAGGACTTACAAAAAGCTTTCTCAACTAGTGCACCAACACATATTCTGCACTTTCAGCTGCCTCTGTTTTTATATGTCTATTTCCTGTAGATATTACATGTATATACCAAATTTTTCTCAAAGTCTATGGGTGAAGGTGGACAATGTAGGGCCCCCTCTTGTCATTATGCCGGTTCATGCTTGCCGATGATAATTTTTCTAGTTGGGGAAAGAAACAACAACATACCCCGTGAATTTTTTTCTAGTTGGGGAAGAAAAGGAGAAAAATAAAAGCAAAATGTGTGTTGACACTTGAAAATATGAACTTAATTGATTTTACGGCGACTGTTTTTGCAAAAAATTCTTCTATTCATATGGCCCTGGGTCCAGCAAGGTACTTCTTATTTTTCTCTTACTTCCCTTTAAGCATTTCATCCGACAATTGATATTTATCCATTTAGTGCTTGTCTATTGCCCAGTGCTGTGTTTGCTGCATAGATTCTATGCCATAATGTATTTGCTTAACTGAAGTCAGAGTAATAGTTGGAAAAAAAGCTGTTGGTGATGCTAGAAACTCAAATAGGTTCCCTGTTAGTGCTTAGTGTTTTTAAATGCTAAAACTACACCAAAATCCTGTGGAGCTTTAAGTACAAAGAGCAACTAAACGAGTGGCTTTAGTGAAGACAGAAATTAAGTAAAGAAAGGAGAGTTATGTTTGTAATACAAGCAAAACAACTATAACAAAACAACAATTATGCACGATGGAATTGAAAAACTTCAAAAGTTGAAATGTATGAAGTATAAATCACGTCTATATGCCCTTATCAGAAAAAAATAATAAAAGAAAGCATGTCAATGATGTTAAGAAACCATTTTAAAATTATGTTTCCAGATGCAAAAAATGAAATTTTAAGTTTCTAATTCAAATTTAGTGCTTAGTTTTCCTCTACATTTCCAATTCCTATTCTTAATCACTAATGGTATTCATTTATGACTTTTTTTATAGCAATTAATACGACACTTTGCCAGCTGTATGCATTGTTTAGTGCTGCCTTAATTAGGACAAGCCATTGATTAATAAGACACATATTAGTGCTTTGGTGCCTGCTTTAAAATGCCATGTGAGCAAGGGGAATTGCATGACAGGGTTCAAATACTCCGTTAACGAGCTCAACAATACTATTTGGTTTCTGAAAATCAAAAGTTAAGTGACATTGTTAGTAATAATTCCAAATTTGTAATACTGATGAGAGGATACATTTTACGGTGTTTTACACTATTTGAATCATACTGTGCTGTTAACTTATGTGTAGTGGTACCTTGACTAAAGAAGTAGGAATTGGGCACGGGATTCCTTATTTACCTACCAAGACAACTACATATGTTTGTGTTTGGAGGAAGAATTTATTAACTCATTAGCTGATGCCTGTTGCAATAAAGACTTCCTCTCACATTGGCATTCTCATTCGAAGCTGCAATTTGTTTTTTCTCTATCTGACCATCTCTTGTAAGCTTATGGAAAAATCTGAACCTACTCTTTTGTCTTTCTTTGCAGAGACCCTATAGACATGACAGAATTGCGGATGGTCTCAACATCACTGAAGAAATGCTGAGGCCTGAATCGATGACAAGACAAATTAATGATCAGATTTCTCTTGCAAAGGCAATTCTTGTAATTGCAAAAGAAAGCAACAACCTTCAATTTGCATGGGAACTAAGTGCTCAAATCCGCAACTCACAGATGCTTCTTTCTAATGCTGCTTCAAGAAGAAGTCCCTTGACAAACGGAGAATCAGAAAGTGCAATTCGAGATATGGCACTTCTGCTCTACCAAGCCCAGCAACTTCACTATGACAGTGCAACCATGTTTATGAGACTGAAAGCTAAAATCCAAAGCCTTGAAGAACAGGCGAATTCCTTCAGTGAGAAAAGTTCAAAATATGGACAAATTGCTGCTGAAGAAGTCCCTAAAAGTCTCTACTGCCTCGGTGTCCGGTTAACAGCTGAATGGTTCAGAAGTTCCAATTTGCAGAAAAATCTCAAGGAAGAAAAGCAAGCAGCTGCCAAACTTGTGGACACTGGTTTGTATCATTTCTGTGTATTCTCAGACAACATCCTTGCAACTTCGGTTGTGGTGAATTCAACGGCTATGAATTCCAAGAATCCTGATATGGTGGTCTTCCACCTGGTAACGGATGAGGTGAACTATGCTGCCATGAAGGCATGGTTCACCATGAACAGTTTCCGAGGAGTGACTGTTGTCGTACAAAAGATCGAAGAGTTTAGTTGGTTAAATGCTTCGTATGTACCTGTTCTCAAACAACTTCAAGACTCTGACACCCAGAACTACTACTTTTCTGGCAACCATGATAACAGCCGAACTCCGATCAAGTTCAGAAACCCTAAATACTTATCGATGCTTAACCATCTGAGATTCTATATCCCAGAAGTTTTTCCTGCACTTAAGAAGGTTGTGTTTCTCGATGATGATGTTGTAGTGCAGAAGGATCTTTCAGCTCTATTCACCACAGACTTGAATGGCAATGTAAATGGTGCAGTGGAGACTTGTATGGAAACATTCCATAGATATCACAAGTACCTGAATTATTCTCACCCACTTATTCGTCAACATTTTGATCCTGATGCATGTGGGTGGGCCTTCGGGATGAATGTTTTCGATTTGGTTGAGTGGCGAAAAAGGAATGTTACTGGCATATACCATTACTGGCAGGAAAAGAACGTAGACCGCACATTGTGGAAGCTTGGCACTCTACCACCTGGACTGCTAACCTTCTATGGATTGACAGAGGCTTTGAATCCTTCATGGCATGTCTTAGGTTTTGGTTACACGAGTGTCGATTCCAAATTGATAGAAAAAGGAGCTGTGCTGCACTTCAATGGTAACTCAAAACCCTGGTTGAAGATTGGCATTGAGAAGTACAAGCCACTCTGGGACAAATATGTTGATTATAGTCATCCTTTATTACAACAATGCAATTTTCATTAAGTTGTCTTTTGATTAATTTATCATATATAGTTCTCACAGAGGTGGTAATTTTGGGAATCTGTTAGGGGTTCTGTGAGATTAAGATGTTGACATCTCTTGTGCTCATTCCAATTTGTTGTAGTATAGCTTTGCAACAAACATCAAGGCATCAGTATTTTATTAGATAAAATTTCATGTTGTATGTTGGCAAGATTTGTCAAGATGTAATTTTCTTTCTAGGGAAGAGGGCCATAAAAATAAGCTTGAACTATTCAAAATAGGTTAAAGGTTTTAACATAATCTTATTTCTCAAGTCAAAGTGCAATAAAATAATGTGACGTCTTCAAAATTAGTAACTCTTACCCATTTCTACTACTAATAATATTAACAGAGCAGACATGACTAAGTGATTAGAATGGATAGTTGGTTAAAAACATGGTCTAACAAAGTGTTCTAATTCAATGTATTTTGAATTTCAATTTTTCTTCGTGTGTGTGAATTTAGTATAAACAGAGACAAAACTCTTTTGTAACTGTTGCTCCTTCCGTCATCTTTACTTGTCCATATTTGACTTGACACATCTTTTAAAAAATAATAAATGTTATGATAAGTTTATTTATATTACCCCTGTTAATTATAAGTTATTCAAATATTAGAAAATGAATAGTATTTAATAATAAAGAGAAAAAAATATAAAATAATAAATTATTTCTTAATTTTTAAAAATAAATAAATAAATATAAACATCTATTTGTAATATAGTGAACATATAAAAATAAATAGAAAAAAAATATTCGTTAGTTTTGCACATCTTTTCTAGTAAAAACCCACGGTGTAACTCGTGTTAAAAGTCATATTTCCTTAAAATGATGCACCTATATACCAACACTAATAAGTGGAAAAGTATTATTTTTTTGAATTTTTTAAGGCTTAATATGTTTTCAGAGTTTAACTTTGAAAAAAATTAATGTGAGGAAACACCCTCTTAATGTGAGGCATATTTCAACGAGAAGATTATATTCTTCTTTTTTTTCAACTAAAAGGTTATTCTACCTACTTATTATACTTTCAAATAGTCATAGAGCCATCCTTATCCTAGAAGTATCAATTAATATTTTTTTTCACACAAAAAGTAATTGTGTAGCATGTTGCTTTTTTTTTTTTTACATATAATAACTATATGTTAACATTTCTCTCTTTCATATATATAGTCTTTATATTTTAACTCCTTTAATGAAAATGACGATTCCATTATTAATCACGAATATCATAATCTTATATATTACTTTTTTTTGCCGAACTCTACTTGAAAAATATGACAAACATACTATAATAGTTTGCGTTTAATTTTTTTCTAACCATTAAATTTACAATAGTAGTGTAGAAATATTTCTTTTAAAAATCAAAAAGAGTAAATAAAATGCAAAATACTTTTGTGTAAAATATTAATTTTTCATTCACTACAAATAATTTAATGAAAAATCTATCCATGATATACGTTGCAATATTTGATTTTTTTTGCACAATAAGAATTCAACCCAATTGAAAGACGAAGTTTCTAGAAAAATAGAAATTATAAACGAAAAAAGAATGGGCAGGAATAAATTAGGGACAAGTAGCTTATTTATTATACTCCCTCCGTTTTAAAAAGAGTGACTTTTTTTTCTTTTTAGTTTGTTTAAAAAAGAATGACATTTTTCCTTTTTTGGTAACATTTTAATTTCAGCTTTCCATGTGACATGTTTAAAGTCACAAGATTGAAGGACAATTTAGTACACTTGACATAACTTTCATTTAAGACCACAAGATTCAAAAGTCTTCTTTATTTTCTAAAATTCCGTGCCAAGTCAAATCAGGTCACTCTTTTTGAAATGAAGAGAGTATTAGTTTATGTGTGACTTGTTGACGGATAGAATGAACATTTTTAATTTACAAAAGGTAGATGAAGGGCTTTTCAAACAAATACAATATTATAATTTTTCATGTTAATTCAATCCCAATACACAATATATGAAACTTCAAAAGGCAACATTAAGAATAAAAATTTCTAACCTCAAACATATTATTATATAGTATATTCATTGCTTTTTTTTTTTCTCACCCCATGTCGCAACTCGAATTGGGACCTAACTAAATTTGGATCGCGTACTACATGATTCATTTGAGATGACGTTCTTAATAATATTTTCTCCATAAGCTCAAATTCGTTCGCGCACTGTAGGGTTCATTTGGGGGTGACGCTAGCTCCTAACAAAATTTTCTTCATACGCTCGAACTCGATACTTCTGGTCAAGAGTGAATAGTCCCACCACTGCAGAGTGAATAGTCCCACCACTGCACCACAACCAATGTTGGTTATCATTGAGTTGCATTATATAATATATATAGTGTAGTAGATGAGTCTGCTCCTCTCTTAATTTTGGAGGTCTCGAATTCAAGTTTTGAATATTAAAAGATTCTTGATAGAAAGTGCTATCCACCGAATGGGTCCTATCCAATGCGAATCTGAAATAATTAAACTCAAATACAAATATCAAACATCTTTGAAATATCAAAACAAATAAAATATAAAATCTCAATCTCCGAAAAAAAAGAGGGGAAGTAGGTAGGTTACCATAAAACATAAAAGAAAAAGAAAAAGAAAAAAGGAGATGCTATCCGCCAACTCAGAGCTTATCCGTGTACAATAAATTGACAACGTGTTTGCCTCTTCTTCACTACTCTCATTTCTCTTTCTTCTTCCTCAGCTTACAAGGTTAAATTTTCAATATCTCTTCAATTTTCTCTATTTTGGTGATAATATAGGGTTTTGTTGCTTTGTTTCTGTTATGGTTTTTGTATCCAGCTCACTTTGGGATTCAAACTATATGGGTTCAACTTTTATACTTTTTAGAATTGGACTTAGGACCGCCTGAACATGTGATATGAAATAATGATTTGAAGTTGAAATTTTGTTATTCGGATTGTTTAAGTTACTATTTTTTTTCATAAATATGAAAATATCACTTTTTTTTGTTGCTGGAGAATTTGGGATCTCAAATTGCATTTACAATCACGACTTCATATTGATCCTTATTTACCAACCACATATTGTCTAACCAAATCAAACACAAGCTTACTATATTTTTAAAGTTACGAGTTCATATTCTATTTATTACAACTTTGGTGAATTGTGTAGGGTTATGAAGGTGATTAGGGCGTGATGCAGAAGCTTACAATTGTAAATCATAAGACGGTAAATTAGACGACACATTAAACTATACTAAAAGACATAATATTATTATATGATATGACCAATTGGTCTACTACATAATTAAAAAACTAATAAAAAACATAAAAACTGTAGAGAGAAAATCTCCACATAAACAAAATTCTCTAAACAACTACATTGTGGATTCTATTATGTTTTAGTGTGAGAAGAGGGGTCTTCTATTTATAGGATTCCATACGTTTCCTCTAAAGAAAGAATAAACCAAATATGGAAGAGAATTATATTTTCCTTTCAGAAAAAATTTAAGCATTTATGGTAATACTTTAACTTTTCTTTTAAGAAAAAAATAAACTTTAAATAAGATAAGAAAATTCGGGTAAAACCCTAACAAATTGTTACCAATAAAATTTATACTTGGTGCCCAAATTTGTATTAATAATGATGTTTTGGCCATTCTTTGCATTTTTCAATTACTAGGATTATTTGTAGTTTTCTGAAGTGCAATAGTGGAGGAGGATTCGATGATGAAAGAATTGATGTAGGAGATGTATAATCGGTTTCTCGACTTCTTCAGTAACTTGAACAATTGGCCGTCGTGCTGACAAAGATGGAGCAAATGTTGAATGCTCAATAGAAGAACTAAGAGATAGAGGAACAACATCATTTGATTGCTCTGAATCAATAGAGAATCTTTTCTTTGAGTAACCTATAGACTAACCAATCGTCTTCCTCACTCTGAATTGTAGAAATGGGAGGTGTATAGAAGAATGTAGTCTCTAAAAATTCTACATTAGTTGACTCTAAATATTTGCCAATTCAGAAGACAAGAGTAGCCCAAGAAAATGCACATTCAATGCCTTGGGCTCCAACTTGGTAACAAATGGTCAAACATCTCTAATATAACATGTGCTTCCAAATACCCTAGGCTCCATCGAAAAGAGTAACTTGTTTGGAAAGGAATATTTTAAGGGGCATCATCGGCAAGCATGCCAGAGGGCATGCGATTAATCAAAACATTAGAAAAAACTAGCTCAAAAATTGAGTAAACTCGTTTATTAACCCTTTGACCTGGCAAAATGTGATATTGTTTTGCAAATCGACATGACTCACATTCCAATATAGAAATATTCTGAAATTGAGGGCATAGCTTCTTTAACTAAGGTAGAGAAGGGTGTCCCAATTGACAATGTGCTTCAAATGGAGACACAACACTAGAACATGCAACAGACTGAGACTTGAAGAGGTGACACGACACGTTTTATTCAACTTAGCAAAAGCCTTACCTGTAGTGGATTTCTTTAAGTGATTTCTGATATTGAGATAAATTAGGAAATTGCTCTCGAACTAAATCATGTTGTCAGAAGCAACAACTCCAGAACTTTGAGTTCTTTTATCACAATCAGTCATTTTCCAAACAAATTAATGGAGTGGGGAAACCAGCAAAATTGCACTAACCAGAAATACCCCAACAATTCTCTATAACCTTACTAATAATTGGAAACCAACAAAATTGCACTAAATAGAAATACCCCAATAGATCTCCAAAAGCTCAACAATTCATAGAACTTGCTGGACCCAATCAACATATAATTCTTCACTAAGAATAAACAGTGAGCAATCTAGAGACTCACAGTGAAATTCTACCAAGAAGATGGAGATTCAGAAGTAATCAGACACAAAAATCAACATATAAGACTTCAAGTGATTTGGCCCAAAGAAAACCAAGTTGACGAAACCTGGAGTGTTTTGAAACCTTTCCAACCGAGGTCTGTTGAACACGAGACCACCAACTTTTGATCGAAAATATCAAGGTGATGGTGTTACTGGAAACCTGGTTTGTTCGGAAGCCATACACACGTCCAACACAAAAATTGCCAGAAGTATTTCGATGTGAGACTCGACGCTTATCTCCTGACCACCAGTTCTATAGATCGTGATGAGACGGTCCTCTCTAGAACGACTGTGAGATTGAAATCCCAAGCCTCAGGTACCTCATTTGTACCATATCTAATTTACGATCAATATTCTGAGCCAAAGTAATTAGAACTATGCTCTAATACCATGTAAAGATATGTCCCCTTAGCCTAACAACCTCAAAAGTTAGCTCAAGAGTGGAGGATTGCACAAATCCATATAAACAAACTGGCAATCTATTCCCCAACCTTGTGGGACTTTACCCTAAGCCTGGCAACGGAACCGGGAGGTGCCGGTTTCGGTTCCGGTCCGTTACTGGTTCCGTCTCGATTCCGGTTAGTCCCGGTTAGTGCCGGTAATAGCCGGGTCCGGGAGGGGTAATGGGACGGAAACCGGGATTTACCGGTTAGTCCTGGTTTCGGTCCCGGTTCGTCCCGGTCCGGTCCGGTTCGCGGGTTAGTTTTTTTTTTTTTTTTTTGGCAATTAGCCGTTGAGAGCCGTTGGGCAACGGCTTTTGGGCCCCACCAACGGCTCTTTTCACCTCCCCACTCCCCTTTACACCACCCTACCCCCCAAACTTTTTTTAATACCCCAACATTCTAAAAACTACATTTTCATCCCTTTTTTCTACCTATAAATACTCCTAATCTTTAATTCTTTTCACTCACAATTCACAAATATTATCTTCTCTCTACTCTCTAAATATTATCTTCTCTCTACTCTCTAATCTCTTAATTCTCTTATTCTCATTAAAATTACGAATTTGGTCTTTGGAAATTGGAGCTTCAAAATTCAACTTTCAATTTTCGGCTTTCGGTCATACACGTCTACTTTTTTAAGTAGACGTTTGGTACATTCGTTCCAACTCACTTTTTATTTAGTTATATAATTGTTTGCATTTAATTGTTTATTTTGTGAGTAATTAGTCTCTAGTCTCTACTTATTTAGTTATTTATTTGTTTAAAATTTTGCATTACATTTTTGTATTATATATAGTTTACTACTTGTTATATTTGAATATGTATTTCGGTAAAAACAATGTTGAGAAGGGTAAAACAACAATAGTTGATTCGATCACTAATTTATGGAGCTCAAAATTCAAAAAAAATAAAAAAACCGGTAGTACGTCTAAATCTACAACTAAAAAAACTTCTCAATTAAGAATAAATACGGATGATTATACGCATGTTGATGATAGTGTTTTTAATATTGATAGTAATAGTGGATTAGATCCTTATTATGAACATTTACAAAGAAGGTTTGGTAATTTTGATGAGGAATTACCTGAAGATGATGAACATGATGATGTTAATGATTATATTGATAGTTTTGATCATAATGTTGATGAATATGATGATGATGAAACTCAGCCAACTACGGCTATTCCCACTCCCAATCCCCCTTCCCCTCCCGCTCCCTTTCGTTGTCCTGCTCCCGTTCCCCCCTTGCATCCTAGGACTAAGGTAGAACGTGCTAAAAAATCAGTTGTGTGGCAATTTATGACTCAGAATGAAGATAAAACACAAGCTATTTGTAATAAATGTAAACATAGAATGAATCATAAAACTGTAGGAAAACAGGGTGGGACGGGACATTTGAGTAATCATTTAATGTCATGTTGTAAAAATGAATTTTTGCATGCTAAAGTTGTAGCCGAAGCTAAAAAGAATGGTACCACCCTTCCTGAAAATGTAGGAGTAGAGGGCTCTAATATGGTCCAAACACAATTAAATCCTTCTAATGTTTCTGGCTCTAGTATACAACGGTCATATAGTAGAGAAAAAGATCTTGAAGAATTAGCTAAAATGATTGTTGTTATGGGTTTGCCATTTAGTTTTGCTGAAAATCCCGGTTTTATTCATTATATTCAAATTGTGTATAATCCACATTTTAAAGGTTTTACTAGAAATACAATTAAAAAGGCTATCTTTGATTATCAAGCTCAACATTTTCAATATCTTCGTTGTTTATTTTATTATAATAATTGTAAAATAGCTATTACTTCTGATATGGGTCGTAGTGTAAATGGTAATGATTATTTTACTATTACTGCACATTGGATTGATGAAAATTGGACACTGCAAAAAAGAATCTTAGGTTATAAATGTTGTGAAATGCATAAAACTGGTAGTTATATAGCTCAAACAATCATAGATGTTTTACAAAACTATGGAATTTGTGATAAAATAAGTAGTGTCACCTTAGATAATGCTTCTAATAATAGAACTGTTGTTGAAATACTAAAACCGTCTCTTTGCCCTATTTATATTGATGGTTTTCATGTTAGGTGTGCTGCACACATATATAATTTAATTGTTAGAGATGGTATATCAATGTATAATGATGGTTGCATAAAAGTTGAAACTGCATGTCATTTTATTTTTAAATGTCAAGTTAAGTCTAGGCGCAGAGATTTTAAAAATCGTTGTCGTGAATTTAATCTTCCACCTAGAAAAATTCCTAAATCAGTGTGTACTAGATGGAATTCTTTGTATGAAATGCTTGAAGTCGCTTATGAATATAGGAAACCCTTACAAATGGTTTGGAATGCTCATAATTCAAATATGACATATAGACTTGATGATAATGATTGGAATGACGTAAAAGAACTTATAGAATTTTTAAAAGTTTTTTATTTAACTACAAAAAAAATATATGCACTTTATAATCCAACTATTTGCTCTGTTTTACCTAATATCTGTGTTATTTGTAGTAAATTTTATAAATTCAAAAATAAACCAAGATTTGAAGAATCTGTTAACAAAATGATTGAAAAATTTAGAAAATATTTTATTCCTATTCCTCAAATATATTTAACCGCTTGTTTATTAAATCCACATTATAAAGATGAAGGTGCATCACGAATGGTTGATAAAATATATTTTAATTTAGGTATTGATAGTGAAGATGATGAAATACCTAGTTGTCAAGATGTTAAAGATAGTATAAAAGTTGAAGCTAGAAAATTATATGACTTGTATAATTCAAATATAATTAATGCAGTACGTAATGAAGAACCTCAAAGTTCTAGGAGTAGATATAATAATGAAGATGATCTTGATGATATGATAGATTGTTATCTTGAACTTTCTCATAATGATAGAAATGATTTTGATGCATATATTAATCAAAATACAGAACCTAATACTGTGGATCTTCTAGAATGGTGGAGCAATCGCGGCCAGGGATTTCCAAAGCTTCAACCGGTTGCTCGAGATGTGTTAGCTATTCAAGCATCTTCGGTAGCTTCAGAAGGCGCTTTTAGTGCAGCAAGATATCAAATTGGAGAGCATAGATATTCATTAGCAGCAGATAGCTTGGAGATATCAGTACTATTTCGAGATTGGATTAATGGCGAGAGAAGGAATTATGGTCGTCCACCTTTACCGACCAAATTTGAAAACGACATTGATGAAATAATGCAAGATTTTAGTGACGACGGCATTGATGCAATGGAGGAACTAGCTAATCAACCAATTCCAGAGCATGTTACTAGAAAAATGTTAAAAGATTTATAAAAAAATTTTCTTGGTAGCATGAACTATTAAATTTAAATGTCTATTAGTATGAGTATAATAATTCGAGGTCTAATTCAAACAGAACCCTTCCTAGAAAGTGGCTGTGTAGATTAGATTTTTTAATACTCTACTAATATTTTGTAAATTGTAAGTTTGTAACTCAACGAGTCAACTTGTAGACTGTAGTCTTATACTATTTAATTAATATTAATAAAAGTATAGGCTATTCGCCTTAATTTTTTGTTATTATTGTCTTGATTCTTGAATAAGTTGAATTTAAATTTTCAAACTTTTAAAGTGTGAAATTTAAACTTTTATAGTTTTATAATTTTAAAGTTTGAATTTAAATTTTCAAACTTTTAAAGGGTGAAATTTAAACTTTTATAGTTTTATAATTTTAAAGTTTTAATTTAAATTTTCAAACTTTTAAAGGGTGAAATTTAAACTTTTATAGTTTTAAAGTTTGAATTTAAATTTTCAAACTTTTAAAGAGTGAAATTTAAACTTTTATAGTTTTAAAGTTTGAAATTTGAATTTAAATTTTCAAACTTTTAAAGTGTGAAATTTAAACTTTTATACTTTTAAAGTTTGAAAGTTTGTATTTAAAACTTTAAAAGTATAAAAGTATAAATTTTTAACTTTAAAATTACAAAAGTTTTAATATTATTTGAGTAATATTCCTATTTTTTAATTTTGATAATTTTTTTTTTTTTTAAAATATAGAAGACGGGACCCGATTTCCGATCCGGTCTGGTACCAGTCCGTTACCGGTCTGGGACGGGAATTGATATAAATTTCCGGAATTACCGGTTCCGGCCCGTGGTGCCCGGTTCCGTTCCGGTTCCGATCCGTCCCGGTCCGGTAGTTCCGATTCCGGTACCGTTGCCCGGCTTACTTTACCCACTTAAACACTGCTTTCACGCCAGACCCAATGGCAGCGTGGATGGAGAGCCCATACCGGGGTGTACCTGGCTTTGATACCATGTAAAATTACCCTCTGGGGTGGCCTAGTGGTTTGGGCTTGGGACTTTTAGGTTGGAGGTCTCAAGTTCGAAACCCCTTGCTAGCGAAAGTAAGGGGTTTGCCTTTTGGGTCGTGCTCGTCGCACCGAGCTTACCTAGTGCAGGTTACCTCTCCTGTGTAGTTTGCGAGCTATTGCATAGGAGTGGGGGTTTTACCCTGTGCGCACCCAAACGGTAGCGGCTGCTGGTTTCCCTTGTCATAAAAAAAAAAAGAGACGATGATGAAAATCTCCTTATATCGTATTATTCCAAGAGTGAGCTATTTGTTGGTGTACAAGTAAATCTATCCAAGGAAATAAAATCACAAAATCCATATCCCCACCTATGATTGTATTATGTATATTATGTTACGAAACGTCTATATACATTATATAAATATATTTAGAACATTAAATAAAGGGATTATAATGAGTTGTATAAATTGACAAAGAAGGAAGGAGATATCATCTCATTTCTGCACTTTTCTCCATCTTTTCCTTCTCACAATCGCACTGACTCTTCTTCATCAACTTTACCAGGTTAGCTTTCACTTTCTTTCTAAATACACTTCTCTTTCTTCTTTTGTTTAGAATTTTTACTATTTGTGATGTTGGATTTTACTCCTAAATTAGGGTTTGCTGGTTAGAGTTACACAAATATATTCTTAATCTCCAAAAGTTGTTGCCGTACTCATGTCAGATCCTTCAAAAATGCATTATTACTTTTGATGGATCTGAACCACGCTATGCAATATTTATGAATTGTCCGACCAACATAGATGTGCTTATATATTAATGGTAATGATTTTGCTCTTAATTAAATTGGATCCACCCCCATTTAGACCATTCTTAGCATCTTCCGATTGTCAATTGTTAAAAATATCTGCAGGATATGCTAAGTTAAGCTTTGGATAGTGATATACCTCAATGGAGACAAAAACATGGAAGTGGCGGGTTATAGGAGAGTGGAATAGGAAGCTTCTTTTAGGAAACCCTATTCGGGGAAGAAGGCAAGAGACCGAGTTCCTTTTTTGTATTTCCTTTTTTGGGCCTCTTTCATTTATCTAGATTGGGCTGATAGACTTGTCTATCATCGTCCCAATGCTTGAATGATGCGTTCTTATGAGTAATAAAAGGACCAATGGTCCATAAAGTTAACCAAAAAAAAAAAAAAAACTTTCTTCCGTTTCCAAGTGTTGTGGATTGATGTTAATGGAAAAGGGTGTGGTATTTACTGTTTCATGCTGCTTAAATTACCTGCAAAATGGTTGTACATGCTTAATTGAGATGGAGAGTAAAAAAAAAAAAAGAAAACCCTTGATTGGCTAATGAAAACAATAGAAAACTAAATGACTAGTTCTTTTCTATGAGTTCCATCTTTCCATTTTCCCACAGAAATAACATAAATAGCAACCCATTGAAAAAAAATAGTCGGCAGATGTATACCGTACATGTGATATATGTGTATTTGCTGATGAAAATGACCGCACACCAAATCGAGACGAGATTTCTGGACTCCTTATAAGGTTTGAGCAATCCTTTGAGCTAGTTTTTGGAGTGTCAGTCCTAATTTGACAGTGTTGACTAGTGGATGTTACATACTTTTGGCTGAGCAGCCAAATGTGTAATCTACTCTTTTTTGCTTTGTTTGATAACATGGTAACACTTCTGCTTGATTTCTTTGTTGAACTTTTGTTCTATTAATTTATGTTTTCTAGATTTGTTCTCTTTCAATATGCTTGCAAGTTGTTTCATTCTGTTTATTCTAAGCAAGAGATTTGCTTATATGTCTGCTTATATGTCCAGGTAAAAGATTGGGAAGCAAACGCCCATCGGTATGGATTGCCAGTGTCATTTTCCAAAAGACCTGGTGGTTGATATTCTATCGAGGTTGCCAGTGGAATCACTCTTGCGTTTCAAATGTGTGTGCAAGCACTGATATGGTTTCATCAAAAGTGCGAGTTTGAAAGAGAATCATTTTCATCAGAAGAACAATGGTGCCCGTCTCCTTGTCTGCGACTTCAAAATAACAAAGATTGCACCCGTCTTCGTAAAGTCTGTGGTGTTCTCCTTGCTCCCGAAAAAAATAGTTCCGGATGTGACCCCTGAACAAAAAGTTCTCCTTCACCTTTCGAATGTATCTGATATGAAGTGTGTTACTGGCCCAGTTTGTGGCTAATTCTTAGTGCAGGAACAAATTTATAATGAAGGTTTCCGCTTGGGATTATGGAATCCTGCCACCAGAGAGTTTCGGCCTCTGCCTTCTGCGCCTTTTGAGATTGAGCACTTTTTCTCAAATTATTATCATTAATTCGGGTTGGGGTTTGACCTGTTGACTCAAGATTATAAGGTTGTATGGATTCGAGATTATATGGGACATGGCGTCTACCCTCATGTCTCTGCCTGTGTCTATTCTTCATGCGACAACTCATGGAAGAACCTAGAATTCCCTCCCGGTTATACCTCAGGTTTTTGACACCACTTATCTCAATGGGGTTTATTATTGGTGTTCATTGCGTATAAATGAGATGTACAGGATTCACTCATTTGACATGGGCAGCGAACAGTTTGGGGAGATGCAACTCCCAGTTATTCCAAATGAACACTAGAAGAATCTTACATTGCGTGGCGACTCGCTTGCAATGTTAGCTGGTTATAGGTCTATGACATTCATATATGAAATGCAACAAGAGGGAAGTTGGTCCAAAGTTGTTACTGTTCAACCTCGGGTAGATCCTCATTGGCCTCGCGACATCTGGGAGAATGATAAGATTGTTTTCGAAATTAGAGAAACTAAACAGCTGGTGCTATATGTTCTTACAACAAGTGAGGTTACAGATCTTGGAATTCAAATGGACCGAACAAATTGCGTTTTCAATTACTAGGAGAGCCTAGCTCTAATAAAGAGCGGAGATGAAACTCAGGACCGGGATAATGTTGTCGAGCAAAATTGAACACTTCTTCAGTGTCAGATCAACTGATGACAAGTCTTTGTTTACTATTAGGGGTCCGCCTTACGCAGGATGAACTTAAATAGTTGGGTTCTTGTTTTGGACACAGATTTTTCTAGTAATAAATAAGATTTCTGTGACATTAGCTGTTATGATACCTCATTGTGACATTGTGTTTGAATTTAAAATTGTTTGTTATTATGTTGACGAAAAAACACTGGTGGTATTTTTCTATCACGTGATTAGTGCAAGATCTGTATTCCATTAGACTTTGGCGACATGTAGCATTTTGGAGCACTTATTTTTATGAATGAAAAGGAAAATAAAGAACGCTTTTGGAGGTGTGAAGAATCGATTGTCCTTAAAGAAAAACGGAGATCGATTCAACATCATGCGTAACACCTCCAAGATTCACAAATAACAGACTTCAGGCAAATAAGCGTTTTCAGCTGCTATTACTTCTCGTCATCTTCATCTTCTTCTTCGTCTGCTGTTGTTGCTGCTGGTCCTTCTTCTTCATTCTCTTCACATGAATCGTTTCAAGTAAATTTATATATCAAAAGACTCGAAACATTGAGAGGATTTCATATTTAAAACTTGGAATTGTTTAGACGCGATTTTGAATTGTTTCGAGGGGAACAATAGGGACGCCATTAATGGTGAGAAGAAAGCCGCATTTTTTTAAAAATTATTGAAAGGGATCTCTTATTGAAATGCAACTTTTTTTTAAAGTAATTAACTAAAATAGTTATTTTACTCACAATACATTTTTTAATAATTATACTTGGTATAAATATTTAGTTTTAAGCTTAAACCCAAAAGCTCTTAAAATAAGCTAATTCAAACATGCTACCAGTAGTAACAAATTAAAGAGAGAAGGAAGGAGATATTATCTATCTCGTTTCTGCATTTTTCTCTCAAAATCACCATCGCTTATTCTTCATCACCTTATATTAAATTTCAATTTCTTTCGATAATAGTTTCTTTTTTTACTTTGGTGATGTAGGGTTTTGCTTCTAAATTATATCCTGCCCAATTTTGACCATTCTTTGCGTCTTTTAAATTTTAACTTTTAGATCAACCTAAGTTGTAGTGCAGTAGTAAAACTGCTTCACGCTTTAGAAATACTTGCAAGATGTGCCAAGTTAAACTTGCTAAATTTGCAAGTGTTGTAGATTGATGTTAGTCCAAAGGGGTGTGTACTTGAGGGGTTGTTTGGTTGCTAGTTAGAGTTAAGCATATATTAGTTATGCCATGTTTGGTTATTCCATCTTCTGCCTTGCATAAATTAATCATACATATGTTTTCTTCATAACTTATACATATATTTGTTTTAACCGGCAATCGAAAACCGTACTTGGTATGCTGAATTTTATTTAGAAAAAAGTAGTGAAAACACTTTCTAAACTCGGTGCGAATTATTAGTTTCATCCCAAATTATTGACAACCTTTAAAATACCCTTTAAATGACTAACTAAACTGAAATACACCCCCGATCTAGCAAAATGAGTGAAATATACCTCTAAATCTTGCTAAGTTTAGGTGCTTTCAACACTTCTCTCAATTTTTTTATTAAGAGCCCTATGCTCCAGTGGCGGAGCCAGGATTTTCAATAAGGGGGTTCATATGAAGAAAATAGACACACGAAGTAGCTAAAGGGGGTTCGACATCTACTATATATACCTAAAAAAATTATTTTAATCACGTATAAATTATAAAATTTTCCGCCGAAGGGGGTTCAAATGAAACTAAACATAAAATTGATTCATGAGAAGATATTAGATTATGGCTACATTTTGGAGTGTGTCTATGCATGCTATGAAAGAAAATAGACTGAGAACGCCTTTAAGGCGAGAAGAATCGATTGTCCTTAAAGAGTTATTGCTCGTATATTTTGAAAGATTTGATAGAGTACCTCTCTGGAGATGCCCGTTCATCCATATTTAATTGAAGCCTATAGGTATGTTCGTTACCAAGGAAAATGTTTTCATGGAAGATATTTTATATTATCTGCTCGAGCTCCTTCATTTCGTCTCTTTGCGTCTTGGATTTCTTTCCTTTCAATTTTCATCCCACACAATTAGCAATATGATAAATTTCAAGTAATATACATCCATGCGGGACATGAAGTATTTGACTCTTTGCTCTGTCAAGTACTACAACATTTTTTTCAACAATTTATTTGTTCCTACTTTTTAAAATAGAATGTATACATCATAAAAAAGTTATTTATATCCCATTCAAATATATGTCGAAATACTTCTCTAAGTACGAGTATCAAAATTTGGGAATAGGTGAAAGTAATAATGAAGTAGTACAATTATTAGGTGGACGAACTAAGTCAAGAATTGACAATCAATAAAAATACTTCTTTTATAAACTCGAAGTAGAAAACGTCACCAAATCTATCCCCTCTCTTTGAAGTTCTTCTCACTATTAACCTTGCCTTCAACCTCTCAATAGAACCATTGTTGCATCCAAACTACACATGTAAGTGTACATGGTACAAATAATATAGTGATTGTAAATAATTGGATGTCGAATTCTTATGGTTGATTGCATTTGACCAAGAAATTTTAGAAATACTTCTAGCGAGAAACAATTTGTGTTTTCCAAAAAAATATTTTTAGTGCGGAACAATTTGGGTTTGACTAATAACTTTGAAAACCATTTTCAACAGCAATTAGTATTTAATCAAACAATCTAAAAGTGTTTTAGTGTATTTTTCTAAAAAGTGTTTAACAAAAGGTATTATAGAAACAATTGATATTTGACTAGACTCTAAAATCATTTTATTTTGAAAAGTGCATTTAGTAAAAATCTTTTTTTTTTTTAAATTACTTTTCACAAAAGTAATTTGTGTTTAACCAAAATCTAAAAAATAATTGAGTATTCATTAGTTTCGCTAAACTTTTAAAAATACTTATAAGTGCATTTTTTTCTCAAAAATATCTTTCTACTTTTTGAGCTACTAAAAAATAATTTTTGTTACTTTTCAAAAACATTTATTTCCTCTCAAAAATTTTGATTAAATATCTTATTTTTTTAAAATAAACATTTTTGACCACTCTAGAACTTTCCAAACAGATGATAAAAAATTTGCAAGTACTTGAAATACTGTATTAGTTGGTAAAAGTCATTAATATTTATACGTTAAACCCAAAGTCGAAATAATAAATTGAGGACATTTTTGCCTCTCGTTTACATTTTTCTTGTGAGGGATGCTCAGGTTAAATTTCAACCAGTGGCGGATCTATGAATGGTAGTAGGGGTGCCACGCCACCCCCGAACTTCGATGGAAAACTCTATATATACATAGGTATATATATATATATATATATATATATAATATTTATATAAATATAAAGCGTATCACCCGGTGAACAAAATTTGCTTGTGGTGCCACGGTAGGAGGACAACTTTAGATGACTAATGTTGCGGGTTTGAATTCCATTTGTACCTATTTTTTTTGAGAAATTTGCTGCAGACATTTTTTAAGGAAAAAAAAAGGCTCCAAACACATTTTTTAAGGAAAAAAGCTGACACACTAATGGATAAGTCTATTTGGCACCCACGAATTCTAAATCTTAGATCCGCTGCTAATTTCAATATCTTTTAGTTTCTCTATTTGGGTAATAGTATATATAGGGTTTCTGTTGCTCTGTTCAACTTTTATGTTTTCTTCCATGATTTGAAGTTGAAGTTTTTCTATTTTGTTTAGTTTTTTTTTTTTTGGGGAATTGGTGTGCATTTAATTTTTGCATGGTCCCTAAATTATGTTTTTACCTGCAAAATTGCTGATGTAGAGGAATCATTGGGTGGCAAATGAAAAGCAGATGAAATGGGATATGAGTTCGTTTTCTTTTGATTGTTTTTCTTAATAGTGTAAAGACAAGTAAGAGATCAAAGTAATGTGTTCTTCTTCATTTTTCTCTTTTTTCTTTTTGCGTTACAGTTTGAAGTGATTCTTGAAGTGCAACCTGTTTTGGCTTAGGAAACTGATAAGAGAGGGTAATCCAATAGGGATGCGGATTATTTGGATTAATATGTCTTGTACAGTATACGGTATTATTTGTTTTATATCTCCAAATTATTGACAACGTCAAAAACATCTAAGTGAACTTAAAATACACCTCTGATCTTGCATCATAAGTGAAATACACCCCTAAATTTTCGTCAAATTTAGGAGTGTTTTCAACACTTTTCTAGATTTTTTATTAAGAGTCTCATGCTCCTACAGAAGTTTGAGACCACTTGTTGTGTCTTGTGGTAGGTTGGGGTTGTATCTAAGTCTAGTTAGTCAAGTAGATGAGTGTTTTTAAGTTTATCAATAGTTCGAGGATGAAACTTATAAATTGTTTCATGTTTAGGGATGTTTTCAATACTTCTATCTTTAAACTTCAAGATGAATAGTTTTTGGTTTTACAGTTTGTTTGACCACTATTTGATCGTCAATATGATTTAAAGATATACATGATTTGTTCTGTTGCTATGTTCTGCCTAAGGCTGGTAATTGGACAAGTTTTTTGGCCTGGCCGGTCCGATTCGGTTCGCATACCGATAAGTTCGGTACTAGTTGAACCGGTAAGGAACCGGTCTTATAGGGTACCGGAACAGGTACCGAAACGGAACCCGATCTTTTATCCTGTTCGGTAAGAACCGATTCCGGTCCGGTTCAACGATCACTTTCCCATTTTAATTTTTTTTTAAGGTGAACGGTATTATAGCCGTTGGGCCCTTCTAGCCCTTGGGCTGGGGCCCAAAACGGCTCAAATTTGCCCCCCCACCCCTCTCTAACCCCTTAACACTATAAATATATCCATATTCTTTCATTTAAATCACAAATTCACAAACTAATTCATTAACATCTTACAAAATCTCTCAATTTTCAATCTCTCATAAATTCATAATTATTATTTTGTGATATTGACTTGGAGTTCGGATTTCGGAGATTCATTTGAAGTAAATCGGAAGCTTCAATTGGCATCTCTCAATTCCGGCTTTGGTTGTACGTCTATTTTTACGTAGACGTTCGGTACATTCGTTCCAACTTTAATTTTTTATTTGTTTATTAATTAAGTTATTTTATTTTTTTGTTATATTATCTTGCTTGTTTTTCATAATATTTAATTATTTTAAACTTGAACATGAATTCGGAAAGAAATAGTGGTAAACGACCAATGTCGGAAAGAAAAAATAATACGGGAGGAGGAAGTATTTCTAGTTCTAAACATTTGCCACCTAGATTTAGAAATAATACTAATGATTATACTCATGTTGATGAAACTTCTTTTATGTCACGAGGACCTAATGAATTTAATTCTGAAAATGAAGTAGATCATGAGACTTTAAATAGATGTTTTTTTTACTAATTTTGAGGAAGAATTAGATGAGGAAATAGAAATAAATGACGAAGATGATGAGACCTCTACCCCTACTAGTTCGGCTATCGAATTACTAGAACAAGATGAAGTCCCCCCTTTACCTACTTTTTCAAAGGCCGATGTACGTGTTAAAAGATCTTTAGTATGGAAATTTTTGGTACAAAATGAAGAAAAAACTACTGTTACTTGCATGAAATGTAAATTGACCTTGAAACATGTAACTACGGGTACACAAGGGGGAATGGAACGACTAAGAGCGCATTTGAGAAAGAGTAATAAAGAATTTGCTCGCCTAGATGATAAAGAAAGGGCTAATAGAAATGGAATATCCATACCTGAAAATTCTTTGGGAGTTGGAGGTTCTAATATGGTTCAAAGTGTATTAAATATGACTAACCCAGCTGGCCGAAGCACACACCGCACATATAGTAAAGAAAAAGATCGTAGAGAATTAGCTAAATTGGTTGCTGTTTGTGGTTTGCCTTTTTCATTTCCTTCACATCGTGATTTTATTCATTATATTCGGGAATTGTATAACCCGGATTATAAAGTTATTCAAGAAGTACAATTAAAAGTGATCTTTTAAAATATCAAAAAGAATATTGTCATTTTCTTCGTTGTTTATTTGTTTATTATGATGGTAGATTATCTATTATTTTTGATATGGGACGTAGTCCTAATAGTAATGATTATTTTACAATTATTGTCCATTGGATTGACCATGAATGGAACATGCAAAAACGTATATTAGGGTATAAATATGTTGAAGAAACTAAAACCGGTTCTTATATAGCAACAAAAATAAGATCTATTTTACAATTTTATGGAATATGTGATAAAATAATGAGTGTCACTTTAGATAATGCTTCTAATAATTTAAAAGCAATTGATTATTTAAAATATAGACTTTGTCCAATTGATAATGATTCTTTTCATATTAAGTGTGCCACACATGTTTATAATTTGGTAGTAAAAGATGGTATTTCTCAATTTGGAATTTCTTGTGAAAAAATTGTAATTGGATTTTTAAAGCTAGAATTATGGAATTTAAAAATCGTTGTAAAGAATGTGGACTTGCATATAGAAAAGTTTCAAAAGAAGTATGAACTAGATGGAATTCTTTGTTTGAAATGCTTGAAGTTGCTTATATATATCAAGAGCCGATACAATTAGTTTTTAATGCTCATAATGCGGACCCGAATTTAAGAATTGACTATGAAGATTGAGAAAATACAAAAGAACTTATTGAATTTTTAAGTGTTTTTTGTAAAGCAACAAATGCTGCTTCTGGTCAATATTATCCAACTATTTCTTTTGTTTTATTAAATATTTGTGCTATTTCATCTGAATTTGCAAAATATAAAGGAAAAGATTGATTTAAAGATTCACTTGCTTTTATGATTGAAAAATTCAAAAAATATTTTTTTCCTATTCTTCAAATCTATTTGACTACTACTACATTCAACACAAATTACAAATTAAAATGTGTTGAAAGAATGGTTGAAAAGATTTATGCAAATTTAGAAATTAAAGATGATGAAACTCCTAGTGTTGAAGATTGTAAAAGTAGCATACTTACAAAAGCTAAAGAGTTATATAATACATATAAAGCTATGGAAAAAAATATTTTAATAGTTGAACATCCATCTTGTAGGCCTAGAAGTGATGATATGGATGATTATCTTGAGCTTGAATCCTCTACCAATAATGATTTTGATTTATATTTCAATTAGACACGGAAAAAGATTAGGCAGAAGAAGGACAACTTCAAGCTCAAATATTAGTATGGTGGAAGAATCGTGAAAATCAATTTTCGATCCTTGGTAGGGTTGTTCGAGATGTGCTAGCAATTCAAGCATCATCGGTCGCTTCGGAGCAAGCCTTTAGTGCAGCGGATTTATGATTGAAGATCATCGATATTCATTAGAAAAGGATAGTTTGGAAATATCAGTATTGTTTCGAGATTGGGTCAATGCCGTAAGAAGAAATACCGGACTACCACAATTAAGTAGCCAAATAGAAGATGAAATAGATGAAATATTTGGTGATAATAGTGATGATGGCATGGAGCAATGGAAGAATAACGACAAATACAAGTTCCAAAAAATGTTTCTTTTGAAATGATACAAAAATTATGAAGAGATTTTCAAAAAAGTTTCAATTATTAGTACAATAATTATTATTCAATACCTAGATTATGTACTCTTTCTAATATTTATATTTGTAACTGACCGACCGCCGTTCAAGAGAGATCCCGAAGGCTCGAATGGAATGAAAAGTGGGTCCATGTAAATGATCAAGACCTCGCAAACAACAACGCTCCCTAGCGCATAGAGCAAGAGTAAGCTACTTTATATATTTGAATAAATATATGGCTATCGCCTTGATTTTCTTTTAAAATAGTCTCTTATATTTAATCCAAGTCATTTTACAAATTTAAGTTTCAACTATTTTAATATTAGTTTAATATAAAATTGAATTTTAAGGTTTAAACTTTAAATTCAATTTAAACTTTAAACTTTAAAGTCAATTTTAAAGTTTAAAGTTTAAAGTTTAAATTCAATTGAAACTTTAAAGTTTAAAGTTTCAAATTGAAGTTTTTTAATAATATAATATTATTAATTGATAATATATATTATAATAATTAATAATATATATTATAATTTATATAATAATTAAAGTTAATAAAAAATAAAAAAAATTACCGGCACACAATGATTCGGTAAGAACCGGTTCCGATCCGGTCCAAACCGGTTCCTATCCGGTAACTAAGGGACTGGGCAGAACCTTCGGAAAATTCCGGTAAAACCGGTTTTGGTAAGACCCGGTTCCGGTAATTAAATCCGGTAACGAGGACCGGTTCCGGTAAAATCGGTCATGTCCAATTGCCAGCCTTGAGTCTTCTGCCTATGTTAATATAGAGGCTTTTGGTGGCTAAGTGTACTTAACTGCTTTAGTTGTATTATTACTATGAAAATCATTACATTAAACCAAGCCTGTTGGGTGGATCTAGTATTTATATAAGCTGCTTAGGAGTATGAACACTGCATTAACAATTAGTATGCGCAATGTTATCTGAGTTGTACAACAAACTTTGGCCCATAGATTTGATACAGTACCATGTCCGTATGTATATATCTTTATGGAATGATGCATGTAGGTCATTGTAAAACTTGGCAAGCAACGCTTGATTTGTCATTTCACTGTAAATTCAATCCTCTTCCTCACTTCATTTTGCTCTATTTGATTTTTTCTCTCTTGTTTCAGCTGCAGTTCCTGATCTTGGTGTTGCATAATACTCCCTTCAACGGTGAGCTTGTTATCTTCTTTGAGCTTTTCTTATGGGGCTTTCTGTTTTTCTTCCTATGGTTCTATTCTACTTGATTATGCAAATCTATACTAAAAATAATTTTAGAAGCTATCAACAAATGTTATTGGTTTTTTGGGACTAATGTCATGAATGGATCCTCCCGTTAAAGGGGGTTAATGAGAAAGGGTGAATTTTTGATCTTGGACTTTGTGAATGGTATAAATTTGTCCTGCTGCCACTAACTTATAAAGGCAAACAATGATCCACTTGGGTGACACACGGGTAAGAACGGTCCACTTCTTTATGGGAGGATGGAATTATTCCATTTTGCATAGTCTAGGCAATATTTTTTACCCTTTACCTGAAAATAATTCAGGGACCTAAAATTATCTTCTTCAAATGTTCTTCAGCTTCAAGATTTAGAAGGGTTTGTGGCAAGCAAAACATCATCAATTTCAAAAGTATGATTCAGAAGTGATTTTGCCCCAAGAAAACAAAGCCGAAGAAACCTAGAGTGTTTTGAAACCTTGCCAACCGAGGTTTGTTGAATAGGGGACCAACACATTCCAACCAAAAAAATTGAGACGATGGTGGAACTCGAAAAGTAGTATGATTCAGAAGCAATACGCTCCTCCAACAAAGAAATTGCCATAAGTAATATGCTGGCATGTGAGATTCATAAGCTTTCTTGTCGGCCACCATATTCAGAGGTTCTATAGATCAGGATGACGGTCGCATCCTCCCTAGGACGACTGTGAGATTCAAATCCCAAGCCATAGGTATACCTCCCTTATACCAAATCTTACTTACAACCAATTTTCTGAGCCAAAGTAATTCACCTTTGATATCACGTAATGATTTGTCACTTGGGCCTAATTCAACCCTTAAAGCTAACTTATGAGGGGAGGATTGCCCAAATCTATATAAGTAGACTGACTGTCTATTCCCCAATCAATGTGGGACTTTAATCCACAGTAACACGCCCTTCACACCCAAGCCCAACTGAAGCATGGATCGAGAGCCCAAATGGGGATAAACTTGTCTCTAATACTATGTAAAATAAAGATACAATGGAGAAAATCTCCTTATCATATTATTCCAAGAGTGAGTTATTTGAAGGTGTACAAGTAAATCTATCTAAGAAATAAAATTATAAAATCCCTAAATATCTCTACCTATATGATTGTGCTATGTATATTATACTAAGAAGCGTCTATATACATTATGTTCCAATATTTATAAAACATAATAAAAGAGATTATACGAGTTGTATAAATTAACATAGAAGGAAGATAATATCATCTCATTTTTGCACTTTTCCTAGGGCTTGTTTGGAAGGACACTCTGGTAATTGGATTTGGTGTAATTTGGTGTAATTCCACTGTTTGTTTGGTTGGACAGATAATTACTTGGTCAACATGTAATTGGTGTAACTGGCAGGTGTAATTACACTCTACAATTCACAGGAAGAGAGTAATTACTAGCTGATTACTTTTTAATTTTTTTTACTTCTATTATTTGAAGTTCTTTTTTTATAATTATTCTAAAAGTTTATTTTTTATTTTATATTATTATATTTCATTTTCTTCTTGTTCTCAAACTTACTTTACTTGATTCTATGCAATTTTTTCGTATTTATCTATTTCTTTATGCCATGCTTATTTTCTCATTAGCATAATTTTATTAGTATTCTAATTTTCAAATTTAAAATAGAATTTATTGTTAAATAAGGTTATAAAGATTTACATTTTTTTAAAAAAAAAGAAATAAAAATAAATCATATTTATGTATGCTATGTTGAAATTTGCTATAAGAGTATTATGTTAAATTTTTTGTTTTGAATTTATAACTTATGTTATATTTTTATTTTCATTTGTTTTAGTAATATTGAATTCACATTGCACGTCATTTTTTAAATAGACTTGATATATTATCTTTTTGTCAAACATTTAATATTTTATGGCATTTTATTTATATATTAATCTTTTTATCAAACATGCATTTCACGATGTTCGTGGAAACTTCATACTTTTAGTTTTTATGATCAATTCATTTGAAATATATTAATTTGAAAAGATATAAATCAATTATTTTTTTCATAATATTAGTTAAAGAATATATGTTTATTAATTAATATATTTTCAAAAAAAATATATATATCTTAAATATTTAATTTAATGTCATTTATAAAGTTTCTTATTTGTCTAGTATAAATTTTAAATAATTAATTTTTATTTTTAAAATTTAATATAATTTTATGATTGCAATTGTGTATCCAAACAGAACATGTGTAATTACACTGTGACATCCAAATAGGACATGTGTAATTACACTGTGACAGCTAAACAGGTCAGTGTAATTACTAGACATTGTAATTACTAGGCTGGTAATTACTATCCTAGTAATTACACCAATTCCAATTACCAAGTGGCTTTCCAAACAGACCCCTATTCTTTTCCTTCTCACAATCGCCTTGGCTTTTCTTCATCAACCTTATAAGGTTAGTTTTCATTTTCTTTCTAAATACTCCTTTATTTTTCTTTTGTTTTGAATTTGTACTATTAGTGATGTAGGATTATACTCCTAAATTAGGGTTTTGCAGGTTGGAATTGTACAATATATTCGGAATCTCCGAAAAATGTTGCGACACTCTTGTCAGATCCTCCAAAAATGCATTATTACTTTTGGAGAATCTGAAACGTACCCTGCAATATTTTTGAATAGTTTGACCAACATAGACATATTTATGCATTAATGGTAAATATTTTGTTCTTAATTAAGTTGGATCCACCCTCGTTTGACCATCCTTAGCTAAGCTGCATAATTGTTGTATATGCTAAGCTGAGATGTAGATGCTAAGCTGACATCCATATATATATATACTCTTATAGTATCATTGACTAATGAGTAATTTCTTAACAACAAACCTTAATGATACCACAATAATATACATATATACTCATATAGTATTATTGATTAATAAGTATTTTTTGAATAAGAAACCTTAATGATACCAATACAGTATATATATACACTTGATTTAGTATCAGTTAAACAAAATTATCAATTTTAATGATATTAATACAGTATATGATATCGATTTAATATCACTTAAGCAAAAATTAGTACCCTTAATGAATGGAGGTATGAACTGTAATTATTTATGAGAGCATGAGTATTACAGAAATTATTTTAAATTTGGGTATGAAGTTATAATTATTTTAGATTTTATGGCCCATTTATAAAGTTTTCCCATATTTTATAGCTAAGAAGACTCAAGCCCAAAACCTCTTAGAGGACCTTGGTGAGCCCAAAGGTAATTAAAACCCCAGATAAAAGGAATTAAGGAGTGCATTAAATAAAATGACAAAAGAAGTGTGAGGAAGTAGTCAACTGTTGAGCTATTTCTACAACATCACTCAATCAGTCCACTTCTTCTTCATCGGCTTATAAGGTTAGATTTCTGATTATTTTGTTGAATTTGAATCTGAATCTGAATTTGTCCTATTTGGGGATATAGGGTTTTGCTGCCATTGTTTCTGTTTATGCTAATTCTTTTTATTTCTTTCCATCTTTTGCATTTAAAAATTGTTCCATTTCCAAGGGTTTGTCGATTGATATTATAGTTGAAAAAGGGTATTTAAATTACATGCAAAATTGCTCTAGAAAACCACATGACTACTTCTTTACTAGTCTCCTCTTAATTTGGCTGATTATTGATCAGTCCAATTTATTTTTGGTTTTAGACTCAAAAGCATCCATTTCCTTTTATATGGTGCACGAATACTCCTTCAAATTTTAAGTAGTAATGCACTCTTAGTCTTCTCCTAACGTATCTTTACTTTTTAACATCCACATATATATTCTAGAATTCTTAGTTGTAGTTCAACGCTAAATTGTTCGGACTCTTCACTTTTAGTGCTGGACCACGACATAGGTGTGGGTGTTGGATCTCTGTTCGATTTGGTCAATCTATTTTGGGTATTTTGACCAAAATCGACTGGACAGTTTTAATGAATTATGTAATTAATAAAAAGACTAAGGTGAAATTGAAGAAAATGTAATACTTTTATATAAAAATGTATATATTGGTCGGCAACATTGAAAGATGTTAAGAATTGTCAAAACAGGGGTGCATCTAATTTAATCAAGAGCAAAATTATAACCATTAATGCATAATACATCTATGTTGGTCGGACTATTCAAAAATATTGCAAGATACATTTCAGATCCTCCAAAAGTAATAATGCAATTTTGGAGGATATGACATGAGTGCGGCAACATTTTTCAGAGATTCCGAATATATTGTACAACTCTAACCTGCAAACCCTAATTTAAGAGTAAAATCCTACATCACTAGTAGTACAAATTCAAAACAAAAGAAAATTAGAGTATTTAAAAAGAAAATGAAAGCTAACCTTATAAGGTTGATGAAGAAGAGTCGGTGCTATTGTGAGAAGGAAAGGACTAGGAAAAGCGCAAAAATAAGATGATACCATCTTCCTTCTATGTTAATTTATACAACTCGTATAATCTCTTTTATTTAATGTTTTAAATTTTGATACATAATGTATATGAACGCATCTTAGTATAATATACATAGCGTAATCATAGGTAGAGATATTTAGGGATAATGTATATAGCACAATCATGATGTATATAGACACAATTTATTTTGAAATTGTCACTGAAGAATAAACACAAAGTAAAATGGAAAAAAGGGATTATACGAGTTGTATAAATTAAAATAGAAGGAAGATGATATCATCTCGTTTTTGCGCTTTTCCTTCTCACAATCGCACCGGCTCTTCTTTATCAACCTTATAAGGTTAGCTTTCATTTTCTTTCTAAATACTCATCTATTTTTGTTTTGAATTTGTACTATTAGTGATGTAGGATTTTACTCTTAAATTAGGGTTTTGCAGGTTAGAGTTGTACAATATATTCGGAATCTCCGAAAAATGTTGCTGCACTCATGTTAGATCCTCCAAAAATGCATTATTACTTTTGGAGGATATGAAATGTGCCTTGCAATATTTTGAATAGTCCGACCAACATAGATGTATTTATGCATTAATAGCTATGATTTTGCTCTTGATTAAATTTGATCCACCCCTGCTTTGACCATTCTTAGCATCTTTCAATTTTCAATAGTTAGAAATATTTGCAGGCAATGCTAAGTTAAGCTTGTTCTTTTTCCAAGTGTTGTGGATTGATGCTAATTGAAAAGGGTGTGTTATTTATTGTTTCATGCTTCTTAAATTACCTGCAAACTGGTTGTATATGCTAAATTGAGATGGAGGATAAACAAAATCATTGATTGGTAATGAAAACAATAGAAAACTAAATAACTAGTTCTTTATTAAGAATCCCCATCGTTCTATTTCCCTACGGAAATAACATAAAGAGCTGCCCATCCCAAAAAAAAAATAGTTGGCAGATGTATACTGTACATGTGATATATGTGTATTTGCTGATGAAAATGATCCCACATTGGATCGAGACTAGATTGTTGGTCTCCTTATAAGACTTGGGCAATCCTCCTCCCTATTAGCTAGTTTTTGGGTGTGAGTCCTAATTTAACAGTATTGGCTAGTGGATGTTACACATTTTTGATTTAGCGGCTAAATGTGTAATTTACTCTTTCTTGCTAAGTTTGATAACATGGTAAAACTGCTGCTTGATTTCTTTCTTACACTTTTGTTCTATTAATGCATGTATTCTAGATCTGTTCTCATCAGTATGTTTGTAAGTTGTGTCATTAAGTTTATTCCAATCGAGAGATCTGCTTAAATTTCCAGGTAAAAGATTGGGGAGCAAACGGCCACTGGTATGGATGGTCATTGTCCTTTACCCAGAGATATTATGGTTGATATTCTATCAAGATTGCCAGTGGAATCGTTCTCGCGTTTCAAATGTGTGTGCAAGTACTGGTTTTCTCTCATCAAAAGTGCGAGTTTCAAAGAGAAGCATTTGCATTAGAAGAACAATCGTGCCCGTCTCCTCGTTTGCGACTTTAAAGTAGCAATGGCAGAACACTTTTCTGTAAGTCTGTCGAATTCTCCTTGCTCCCTAAAAAATAGTTCTGGATGTGATCCCTGAACAAAAGTTCTCCTTCATGTTCCGAGGGTCGCTAGTTTCAGTTGTGTTACTGGCCCAGTTGATGGCTTATTCTTACTGCAGGAAAAAATTTATTATGACGGTGTGCGCTTGGGTTTGTGGAATCCTGCCACTAGAGAGAGTTCCGTCCTCTGCCTCCTGCACCTTTTGAGATTGAGCACTTTTTCTGAAACCATTATCATCAATTTGGGTTGGGGTTTGACATGTTGACTCAAGATTATAAGGTTTGATGGATTCAAGATTATAAGGCACAGGATGATGACCCTCATGTCTCTGTCTGTGTCTATTCCTCTTGCGATAACTCATGGAAGGACCTGGAATTCCCTTCCAGTTATACCTCAAGTTGGTCCTTTGACGCCACTTATCTCAATGGGGTTTATTATTGGCGTTCATTTGACATGGGCAGTGAACAGTTTGGGGAGATGCAACTCCCAGTTATTCCAAATGAACACTGGTGGATGCTTACATTGCGTGGCGACTCACTTGCAATGTTAGCCAGTGATAAGTCTATGACATCCATATATGAAATGAAACAAAAGGGAAGTTGGTCCAAAATTCTTACAGTTCAACCTCCTATAGATCCTCATAGGCCTTACGACATCTGGGAGAACGATAAGATTATTTTCAAAATCAGATGAACTTCTCAGCTGGTGCTATATGACCTTACAACAAGTGAAGTTGCGGATCCTGAAATTGATTTAGACCATATTGGCTGTTGTGTTTTCAATTACAAGGAGAGCCTAACTCTAATAAAGAGAGGAGATGAAACTCAGGACCAGGATAATGTTGTCGACCAAATTGAACACTTCTTCGATATCATACCAACTGATCGCAAGTCTCTGTTTACTGTTAGAGGTCCTCCTACCGGACGGTGAACTTAAATAATTGGGTTCTTGTTTTTTTCTACCAACTTTTGTTGAATGACTAGTTATTACACTCTTGTGTACAAATGGTAGTGCTTTTGATCTCACCCCCTAAAAATTCCTTCAAAAACATCATCTCATGCCTTTTCAATCATACTTTTCATATATTTAACATTGGCAAGAAAATTGCCATATACTTTCCTCAACTCTTTGCATTCCTTTATTTACTTTCAGATTTTTTTATATATATTTATTTCATTTGGTCTGTGCTTGAATATAATTAATATAGAAACATATTTAAAACGTTAGAAATGTCTTATAAGCTAAAAGCCATAAGTTGAGAATACCAATTTTTGACTTTTAGCTTATTTTATACTAGGTAATTTGCTTGCTCTTCGCACGGTCATAAATAATAATTGCATTGAACTTGCAAATAATCCTTCATTAATTTCCATACATTAAAAATAATGGAAAAAATTGGTTCTTAAAAAAATATTAGCAATATTCCAGCATAAAATTGATTATTTGTCATTATCAGATAACTCAAGAACATCTAATGAATGAAATATTCAAGTAATAATAAATCATTGGTTCTTTAATCAAAATTAAAAGGAAAATAAAGATGAAAATAAGAATATATATACAAAGGCATTTCGTAAGAAAAAGAACACATTTAGGTTGCATATATTATATAATTGTGATGTATGTCTCAAGGAAAAATAAAAAATTTGTTAACAGATTCAAAAAAAGAAATTATGCTGGAACATGAAAGCAATTATAACTTTTGAACTTACATATTGAATTTCTTCAATTGATAAGTGAGAAACTTCATATCTATATAAAAATAGATAATATGTAGGCTTATATATAGTACTTTTAAGTTATAGAATTTTATATAGAATATCAAAACATGAATTCTTAGAATTGAGTACAATAATTATTTTCTGCACAATGAATATACCTACTATATGTGTATATGTTCAATATAACCGGAGACAATAACTTTGCAGAAACATAAACAACAGAGTTTAAAACATGTACTCAAAAACAACAATTAATATCATAAGCATAAATTAATGACCGTAAAAAAAAATTCCAGGATATGTATAAATAGAATGAAATAGAAAGGAAAAAATTGAGTCCACTAAATGCACAGTGTCCCCTAAAGAAAACTATTCCCCTCTAATACTCGAGGATTAAAGAATTAAATCCTCTCAGGATGGAACAATTTTATTCACCAACGTATTGATACAAAAACAATGGTGTCAGTAAGCCACTCAACAGGAGCAAAGTACACAAATATTTAATTGTGCAGAAGAAGGAGTTCAGAATTTCGTTGTTTTAAAATTAGAGGAAATCCCTCTATTTATAGACAACAAAGGGTAGTGTGAACAAATGTTTATTGTGCCTTATCGAAAAGGTCACAATTCTTTGGAAAAGTCACAACCCTTCTAAAAGGTTACAATCTTTCATAAACGTCACAACCTTTCGTAAAAATCGTAACATTTCATAAAAGTCACAACTTTTCATGAAAAGGGAAGGCTACTTTTGGAAATAAATAAATTAAAAGGAAATCTTTGTTTGTGGTGGCGCCTAGTAAAATTACCCGCACATCGTGCGAGAATTTAATATCACAGAATTTATAAAATAATACTTAAAACCTATCAGTCATTAAAACTAAAACACTATATTATCTTACATACAAGACTATGTAGTAACGAACATTAATAATGTAAAGGAAAATGATAATTATAACATCTTATCGTCTATCCTTCGATCAATCACCTTTAATTTGATTTTATAATTTATCCTTTTGCCTCCAGGAAGTGATACTATATGATATATTTGGAAAATTAGATGAACATCAACATGAGATATTAAATTTTCTAATAAATAAATAATATTTATATATTCTAACAAATACTTATAACATTAAATTTGCAGAAATATAAACAACAAAGTTTAAAATGTGTATTCAAAAACAACAATTAATATCATAAGCATAAATTAATGAATGTAAAAAAATATACCAGGATCTATAACAATAGAATGAAACAAAACAGAAAAAATTGAGCCATTGAATGCAAATTGTCCCCTTAAGGAAATCATTTTCCTCTAGTACCTAAGGTTTAAAGGAATAGTTCCTCTCAGAATGGAACGATTCTATTCACAAGTGTATTATACAAAAATAATGGTGTCAGTAAGCCACTCAACATGAGCAAAGTACACGAATATTTAATTGTGCAGAAGAAGAAGGAAAAGTTCAGAATATTCGTTGTTTTAAAATGATGTAAAATCCCTCTATTTATGGACAACAAAGGGTAGTGTGAGCAAATACTTATTGTGTCTTATCGAAAAAGTCACAGCTCTTTGAAAAAGTTACAATCCTTCGAAAAGATCACAACCTTTCATAAAAGTCACAATTTTTCATAAAAGTCGCAACTCTATAAAAGTCGCAACTTTTCATAAAAGTCACAACTTTTCATAAAGGTCACAACTTTTCATAAAAGGGGAAGACTATTTTTGAAAATAAATAAATTTTAAAAAAAATTCTAGCTTGTGGTGGCACCACGTAGGCGGGCCTAGGGTTCTCTTTTATATATATATATATATATATATATATATAAAATTTTATGGCATAAAAATAAGTACTTAAGAATATATTTGGATTGACTTAATTGACTTATTTTAAGTGTTTGAATAAATATAAAATTGCTTATAAACCCTTAGTTATAAGTCAATAACATAAGTTAGAATTTCTAATTTAATTTACTTTTAATTCATAAGTCAAAATCCAAAAGTCAATCCGTTAAAACCTTGGCTATGAAAAAAATCATGTTGTGAAGCACCACCCTTGAGAATGTGCCTTGCAGTATGTAATTTGAATTTAATCGCGGCTCAAATATGGGCTCCAAAAATAATTTTTTTTCGTCTTTCACATGATCAAACCAATTTAATAAAAAAGAGCTTGAAGCCAAAAGCTCTCCCTAAAATAACCTAATCCAAACACCCTCGAGTGCCAAACAAGTAAATCTACTCTCCCTATTGATCCAAATAAATCGGATTCGGGGGGGGGGGGGGGGGGGGGGCTAAGGTTCCAACTTAGGAATCAATCAACTTTAATCCACAAGTCATCGGTCCGAGGAAAGAAAGGGACCGCCTTTGAAAAAAAAAAAAAAAAGGAAGAACGAGCTTCCACTTTATCTAAAGAAAAAACCTCTTCCTTTCTCTCTTCTTGATCAGCGGATTCAGAGTGTGTGAACAAGCACCGAACGGTGTGAACAAACACCGGCCGGCTTCTTGCCGGTGTGCGTATCGCCACGCCGACCATCAAATACGAGACTGGGCCCCTTCTAAAAGATTTGATAGAATGGCCCACCCCATCGGCGCATAAAAAAAGGCTGGCCCGTCAAAAGTTCGGTTCCTTCGCGAACGAAGTTCAGAATTGGTGTGCTTGAACGTAGATTGGGAAGTGCGAGAGAGCAGCCCCCGGCAAATCGAGCTATTCTCTGAGTTTCATCAGCTTTAGCTGCTTTCCCGTGAATTAGTCATGACCAGAAGAATTGTGTGAAATAAGTGAATTTATCCAGTTGAGGCATTCTTGATTGATTGAGACAAAACGTTTACGAAGCCAAGAGCCACTCATCCGAGCCAGCGGATTCGAATTTTGCAGGAAACGAAGCATGCGGCAAGGCCTCCCAATCGGGAATCTTCGTTCCTCTTTTATGATGATGAATGGAATTGCTGTCCCGTTCCGGATCTTCGTCCTGCCAATCTTTCCGTCAAGGTGAGAGCTCTCTTCCCATGGCAAAGGCATGCCGATCTTGCCACCAACAAACCTTTGACTTTGGCTGTGAAAAGCTCCAAATAGGCACACAGTAGTTTACATGTGCTCACCATAAACCTGCCTTTTTGTTTTCTTCAACTTCGTGGTAATGAAACGTACCCGCTCCGGGTCCGGACCTGATTAGGCTCTTGACCCCTCGATTCTTGAGAAACTCGGTGATCTCAAAGTTTTTCGAATCATTCCACCTGGCAACAACAAAAGTGGAGTTTGGCACAGGTCAAAGGGGAAAGCAAGGAGGAATTCCATTCGCTATGCGCTGACTGGATGCGTACTCGCGTGATTAATCGATCGTGCGGTTTCTGGGAATTTAAAACCCGATTTCCTCCATAAATTCTCCGAGACTCCAAACTTGAGTCCCGAAACCACAGCCATTCAACGGGATTCGAAATGCCAAGGCGCGCCACCAAAAATCGGGCTTGAAGCTCTCACCTTACTGCCTTCCTTCTAATCGGTTCGAAGAGAAAAGGAAACGACTTTCTTGCCTTACGAAAAAAATTTCATTTTATTTTCCCCGAAATTTTGGAAAGTAGCAGTCAAAAATTTGTATCCATTTTTCCTGATATTATGCATGGATCAGGTATATCATGGCGAATTCTTCAGAAAAAATTGTGTCTAGGCCGAAGTGTTTGGCCTTTCTTTCTCCGCGCCCGCTCAGGCCGGCAGGCGGGTCTAGAATAGATTCCCCAATGGGTCCTGACTTTTCAACAACAGAGGCCTGAGACTGAGAGAAGGCGGCCTCTCTCAGGCTCGTGAAAGACAATTTGGCCGATCTTTCAGTTCGCCTGGTTCTCTCTTGCCTGCCCATGGATTCAGCGAATGGGTGGAATTCATACGACAAGGCCTTCAAACCTAGGGACTTTCACCCAGTGGGAAACGCAAGTTTGATCGAGGATTGGAGAGGAGAGGTGGAAGAAAGGGCTCGGGATGGATTTCGGAGGTGGCAGTCTCAATCTAGCGGCGTGGTCCAGAACAAGCCTTTCGCGGATCCATGGAGCAATTTCACTTCACGACATGGCAAAAAAAAAGAAAGAGCTTCGCTCGATTGGCCTGGATCGGCGGAAACTCACTTGGTCTGCGCGTCTACCGGGGCAGGTTACCCGAGATAGAATAGGGCTCAGTGCAATAGTAAATCTAGTAAATATCTTCCCCTCTAACGCGGGCCGGGTGGTGACGGGCACGGGAGGAAGAAACCATAGCCGCTGCGCGTGGCTAATGAAAGCCTTGATCCAAGGTCGGGTGCTGTCGCAATCCGAAGAAGTAGCTTCAATCGAAGGTTGCGCAACTGCCATCATCGAAAAAGCGAAAGACTAAGAAGACTTTTCTTTGTCTCGTCCACACCCAGACTGGAATGTACGGGCGTAGGTTAGCTTCTCGTCCTACGAATGATAGCCTTTGAAGGCCGCCGATTATGGAAATAAGTTCAAATGGGAGAAAAAAATCTGTTGATAAATGAATTCCAATTTGTTGACTGGGTCGCAGGCGGAACGGAAGAGGCTGGCTGATTCGATTAAGTAGGGCTAAAAAAGCGATTGATTACTCGGATTGGTTCTCACATCCCTCCAAAAGGATGGGCGAGTTCGGTTTGAGCGAAACAGTGTTCCATTCTTTTCGGCAGCATCTTTCCGCATTGGCGGCGAGTGGGTCTTCCTAGTGGGCTCGTCGCCACTAGGCAGCCATCTTTGATCATGATCGGCCGACCTTTCCGAAGCACGTCCGTTCGTTAACTCCTCGCACTGCTGCCACCGTTTCTAGGACCGACCGACGCGGTTGTAGTACATCTTCTTTATTGTTAGAGGTTTCCTTCTCTTATTGTCTTTGTGGCGGGAAATCGAGTTCGATAAGCAAGTCAAACTCGATCTTGCAGAACGCGGGCACGAGTCTCTCACCCGCACTAAACCCGGTAGCTCTTATCTCTTATCTAGGAGAGAGCCAAATGGTCACCAAACTACGATCGAGACTTTCACCTTTTGAAGCGCCAGTCGCGTAGGGCGACCGGGCCAGGCCGCGCGATGAATTAAACTCCGTTCCATTCCCCGCTGCTTGTCAATCACATCGGAAAATCGTTGGGTCAGCGGAGACCTCTTTCGGCAATTATACCACAAAGCCCTTTTTTTTTATCACAAAAGAGGCCGCGAAAAATATCGAGAGCTCACCCAACACGATCATCCGGGGTGAACAAGAATTGGGGATCGGATGCGGGCGAAATTCCCGCCAATGGCTGAGATGTGTGGGTCAGGGTCAGATACGGAGGGGCAGAGAGAATGCTTCCCGATCACTCTCTCAGAGAGAGAGAGAGCTAGCACAGATGTTCTCGAATGCGCCGTTCTCTTTGTTAGAAAGCCCTCTTGCTGCTTGAAAAGGAGCTCATGACGTAAATTGACACTAACATGACAACGCCTTGGCCTTTTCTTCCTTCCTTGAGGACCAAAGCCGATCTTCGAAATGGAGAGGTGAACCCCTTGTTCGCTCCCCATGCTTTCGCACCTCAGCGTCGGTAGGGACCCAGAGAGCTGCCTTCGCTTTTGGCGAGCCGGGTTTTACCACTAAAAAGCCCACGGCATATGGCATGTGCACTTTCTCTGGTCCAAACCCGATGCCGCTTTAGGTTAGGGAGCTGGACGATAATAGCCCCTTAATGGAATGAAAGAGAATTAGTGTATTAAGCAAGTACGGAAAAGCGAAAGTTCCTAGTGTCAGTCAATCAAGATTCGCCATCAAGAGAGGGAAGAGCCTTGACTTTAGGTTCCAATAAAAACGCGATCTTCTGCAACCGAAGCTAACGTGGATGTTCCACCGGCACCGGGTTGTCATTAAAGACAGGGGCTTTCTTGCTTCAGTATGTGAGGGAAATGCCCGGGGTACCGAAGTTAGCGGCTTTAGAGATAGGGGCGAGGGCGGCGGGACTCCTCTCCGAACCGCAGGAGATAGTTGCCCATCATACGGCTCACCAACTTCACTTGCCTCTATGGGAGGCTCGCTCCGGGCTAATCGCAACTGGGAAGAAGGCTTGCTTTTCGTTGAGCTAGGCCCGTAAACTTAGGAGCCGTGCCTGAATTCAGACCGGACCAGACTCTTCTTTGTTTGAGCTGCTCCCAGGCACGGAGGCTGTAGTAACAAAGAAGGAAGGAGATATTATCCATCTCGTTTATGCATTCTTCATCACCTTTGTAAGGTTAGATTTCAATTTCTTCCTATAATACTTTTCTTTTTCGAATTTGGTGATGTAAGGTTTTGCTTCTAAATTATATCCTGCCCAATTTTGATCATTCTTGCGTACTCTTTTAAATTTCAACTTTTAGAAATACTAGCAAGAAGTGCCAACTTAAACTTGCTAAATTTCCAAGGGTTGTTGATTGTTGTTAATCGAAAGGGGTTGTTTGGTTGTTGATTAGAGCTAATACATTATTAGTTATGCCGAGTTTGGTTATTCCATCTTCTGCCTTGCATAAATAATACATATGTTTTCTTCTCAACTTATACATTTAAACCAGTAGTCAAATACTGTACTTGATGTGCTGATTTTAATACATAAATAACTCACCGACTAACCTGACAGCCGTTTACTGCTTTATGGTCCATAGATTACCTGTAAAATTGTTGTATATGCTAAGCTGAGATGTAGAGGAAATCATTGATTAGCTAATGAAAAATCTAGAGAAGCATTACCAGTTCGTTACTAGTCTTGTATGAATTTCTATCTCTATGCTTTTCTATGGAAATTGACATTAACAGAAGGAGTGCATCCCTAAAACCGGCCTCTGCGCCTTCTGAGATTGATTCAAGTATTCTGAGATGAACCTGTTCAGGGAGTTTACCCTTATGCCTATGTCTGCAAAATGGTTGCATATGCTAAGTTGTTGAGCTGTAGAACAAAATCAAAACTATTGATGGGCTAATGAAAATACTAGAAAACCAAATGACTAGTTTACTATGAATTCCCATATTTTTACTTTCCTATGGAAATCAACATAAATAGCTGCCCATCGGAAAAAAAAACAGTCGACAAATGTATACCATACATGTGTGTGTTTATTGATGAGAATGATCCCACATTGGACCGGGACGAGATCCTGCTTGAGCAACCTTCGTCCATATGAGCTAGCTTTTGGGTGTGAGTCCTAATATGACTGTATTGGCTAAGTTTGATCACATTGTAACGTTGCTGCTTGATTTATTTGTTGCACTTTTGTTCTATGAATGCATGTTTTCTAGATCTGTTCTCTTTCAATATGTTTGTAAGTTGTGTCATTCTATTTATTCTAAACGAGAGATATGCTTATATTTCCAGTAAAAGACCACCAGTATGGATTGTTATTATCCTTTACCAGAAGATCTCGTGGTTGATATTTTATTGATGTTGTCAGTAGAACCACTCTTGAGTTTCAAATGTGTATGCAAGCACTGGTATGCTCTCATTAAAAGTGAGAGTTCAATAGAGAAGCATTTTCCTCACAAGAACAACCGTACCTGTCTCCTCATTTGCAACTTGAAATTAGAAGAGGAAGAACACACCCTCGTAAAGTCTGCTGTAGTCTCTTTGCTCCCTGAAAAAATAGTTCCGGGTGTGACCCCTAAACAAAAAATTCTCCTTCATCTTCCAAGGATCGATTATTTCAAGTGTGTTGTTGGCCTAGTTAATGGCTTATTCCTACTGCAGGAAATATTTTGTGGATACGGTGTCCGCTTGAGTTTGTGGAATCCTGCCACCAGAGAGTTCCGGCCTCTGCCTCCTGCGCCTTTTGCGACTGAGCACTTCTTATGTGACTATGATCATGAATTCGTATTGGGGTTCGACCAGTTGACTCAGGATTATAAGGTTGTTCAGATTCAAGTATTCTGTGATGTCCGGGGACAGGGACAGGGCTATTACCTTCATATGTCTGTCTCTGTCTATTCCTCATGCGATAACTCATGGAAGAAGCTACAATTCCCTTCCAGTTTTACCTCAGGTTTTCCCTATTCCGTCACATATCTCAACAAGGTTTATTATTGGATTTGTAGGAGCCTCAATAATAATATATGCAAGATTCAGTCATTTGCCATGGGCAGCGAACAGTTTGGGGAGATGCAAGGCCCATAGGATGCTCTTTCTTATTAAATCTGGTCAATGCCTATTCAGGGGTGGAGATAATTGAAAGAAACTTGAGAACAAGAGAGAATTACAATGAAATAACCAAATTGATCTCCCTGGTGCTGAAGCTGCTCGCTTCTTATCAGGGGACATGGACTACAGAGAGAATGTCGTTTTTTCATTTGTCGAGTCCATGACCCCAGAGAAGAAACACAATAAACCAAACACTCAATAACTTAAACCAAATACAAGTTTTAAGTTATACATCATATAAGTTATCACAAAAAAAGTTGTACATTGTATATCCAAACTTTAATACAATAAACCAAACACTCGATAAAGTGTTTCATTCTAAACTATTGAGAGTGTGAGTTTCATATCTAAACTATCACTTATTAGTTTGAGAAACACATCACTCTCTGCCTTGTGCGCCTTTTCCAATTGACTACTTCTTCTTTGACTATGATCGTCAATTCAGATTGGGGTTTGACCTGTTGACTCAAGATTATAACGTTGTATGGGTTTGAGTATTCTGGGATGAGCCGGAACACAGCGTTTACCCTCATGTCTATGCCTGTGTCTATTGCTCATGCAACAAGTCATGGAAGAACTCGACTCCTGGATTCTCTTCTAGTTCTCCCTTATCTGTACCCCTTGACTCCACTTATCTCAATGGGGTTTATTTTGGCTTTGTATGGGCGTAGATGAGAATATGTACAGGATTCGTTCATTGGTCTTCACTGGCTTCACAACAACTGGGATAACTATAAAATGGTTTTCCAGATCATCACAGGTGGTCTTACAACAAGACAAGTTACAGATCTTGGATTTCAGTTGGACCTTGGCATTTTTGGCTGTTGGGTTTTCAATTACAAGGAGAGCCTAGCTCCAATTGCCTTCAATATCAAAGGCTGATTCAGGATTTGAAGGTTGTGGGTGCTACTATTTCAAATACACACTCATTACTAGTGATTGACATCAAATTAGGACGCACATTCATTCAGTTCATTGTTAATTTGATTTACCAGATTTTTGGTTCATAAATAATACATTGTCATCAAATCAGTTTTTTATTGAACGAAAAGGAAAAACATCAACAATATATATATCATATATTATTAAAAGTGGGAACAATTTAAGTCAAAAGTTGAATTATATAAATACCCTTACCTATTAATTTATTTTCTTAAAATCATTTTAAAAAATTATTTTTCCATTTAAAATCAACTTCATAACTACACCTTTCATTTTCCGAACTTATCATCTTATGATCATAAATAAACAATAAATAATAAATAATAATAATAATAAAAAATTATTAAAAGTAGAAATCTCAAAAATTTAAAGCTGGATTAACATTTTACTCAATAAAAAAATTCTAAAATGTTTTATTAATTAAATATTAAATAATAATCATAAATTAATTTGTCATTTTTCCTTCACATAAAAAAAGAGAAATAAAACTTCTATTAAATTAGTAAATATAGTAAGTATATATATATATATATATATATATATATATATATATATAAGTGGAACCAAAATATTTTTAAAATGGAATCATCAAATGTCCATAAAATATTGAATGACATAAATATCCTTCAATCAAATATTATTCCTACAATAATATTGTACAAGAATATAAATATACACTTAGTTCAATGCATTAGACTATTGAATATATATACACAAAAATACCCATTAATGTTTTGCCATTTATTTAACTCCTATTTATGTTTTATTTTTCTTTCTAAAAAGTAAGTCTATCTTCTAATATATACAAATAAATAATAATTTAACAAATGAATGACCTAGATGAACTAAAAGACATGAAGTTATGTGTATTCAATTTTTGTAAATGTTTTATCTTCCGATTCCTAATGGAAAAAGTAAAACATCTCTTTGTAGTAATAAACATATGGAGAATTGGAAACGTTACTTGGTATATTCAATCTTTTGATTAATTCAATACAATATATTCATTTACTAAATGCTATATAATGTGTATATATAGTGAAAAATCACAAGACAACTATTCCAGAGTTCGGAGTCAAAAGAGCAAAAAAAATTATCAAATATTTCAAAAGGGCACATGAATTTTTTTAAAACCAAAAGGGCCAAATTGCTCCTGTCGAAGCGATTTTCCTCTAACACAATGACTAAAATCGCTGCTATTTTGTCCAAAAACTTTTTTTAAAAAAAATTAAAAATCGCTGCCACAAACGCGATTTTAAGTCGAATTTTTTTTTTCCTACATCGCTGTAGGGACAGCGTTTTTACTTCATCCATGTCACTGCTCTTCCTTTTTCCACCTTCTTTCATCACTTATCTTCCTCTTTTTTACTTGTTTCATTTAAGAAGTTAAATAATTCATATTCTTAATGCTCTCTCTTTTGTTCTTCAAATTAAATGTCTTCAAATGTCCAAAACTCAACCCCATCACCACCATCACCAACAACATATGCCTCATAAAAAAATATTGAATTAAAAAAAAAAAAAAAAAAAACTTCAAAAGGGGCAAGATTAAACACATCAAAAAAAAAAAATTACTGATTTTTTTTTAATTTTATCAAAATCACTAGAAATATAGCAGTTTTAAAAAAACTTTTTTTTAAAATTCTTAACCAAAATCGCTGCTATAACCAGCGATTTTGAAGAAAAAAAGATTTATTTTTTTTTTGAGAAAATTGCTGCTAAGGCAGCGATTTTTATTTTTTTTAACGGACGAGGTCAACTTTTGGCAAAAGAAAATCGCACCTGACGGAGTGATTTTGCCCTTTTGGTTATTTTTTCTTTGATGTGCCATTTTAGTACTTTGTGTAGGCGACATTTTTTCATATTCATTTTGCGTTTGTGTCGCTCTTTTCTACTTCTGCTTATGTGCTCTATTTTTTCTATTCACATTATAAGTTATTGTTTTTAATTCGACTTATTCATATATGTTTTATGATTAGTTGAAAGTTCATCTTACTTGGGTACGCAAACGCTTGTATCATAGTTATTTCACCTCTTGCAATATAGAAATTTGAAATATCAAATCAGGTAAGATTACTTTCTTTTTAATTATAACATCTTGGAGTATCATGAAATTGTATATTCTTATTTGTGTAAATTTTGATTAGGAATCAATTTACATAATTTAACTAATATTTTTTGTGTTAAATTTATAGATGATAGGACTAATAATTTTGAATTAGGCAAGGGGTACACGTACCTATAATAATTATGATTTATATACACCGATTAGATAGTTGAACAATTATTATTTTTATCACTAATAATAACTATTTTTTTTTAAGTTACGTAAAAAAATTGATAATTATCTACTAGCTATCATAAGAAAGTTATGTGTTGATCGAATTTATGTGCAATTTTTACAAAACACAATTCACATTTGATAACAACTTCTTGACATGTATGTGATTGTAATAAGGTGGAGGCTACAAATTCTTAGAAAGAAGGCAAAAATTTTAGAACATCAAATATTTTGAGCCAATAAGCAACACTTAAATTATGTGTTGTGACATATTAAAAAAAACTTTTATCTAGTTGAATACTTGGTATATTAAAAAAATGCATAATTAAAATTGTTCAAATATTACTTTTGAAATTCATTTGATAGAAATATTTCAACATAATGTACCTTCTATTGATAATAATCTTGATTTAATAGGCTCACCATTCATTGATTTGAGCTTGTATATTTTCTCTTCAATTACGTACTATACAAGTTATTAAACAGTGATCATCTACTAGTCATCTTAAGACATAGATTGATCAAATTTCTATATAACTTTTGCATTACAGTACTCTCATTCGACAGTAACTTCTTAATACGTATGCAAATGTAAAAAGGTGGAGACTACAATTCTTAAAAGAAGATGAAAAACATAAGACAAGAAATATTTTGAAATCACATTTGACATTTAAATTATGAGTTATGACATATTAAACAAAAGAAACTTTTATCAAATTGAATACTTGATATATTATATGAATTGCATAATTGAAGTTATTGGTTTGAGCTTATATATTTCTCTTTAATTTTTGTGCAACTTATCACACACTAATTATAATATTTTCAATGTTCTTGTACTAATAAAGCATGAGATACATGGACAACATATATATATATATATATATATATATATATATATATATATATATATATATATATATATATATATATATATATATATATATATATATATATATATCAACTCCACACAATTTAGCATGGGACAGTGCAACGCACGTGGCCAAGACTAGTATATATATATATATTATATAATTTGACACATCTCTTAAAAAATAATAAATGTAATGATAATTTTATTTATATTACCCTTGTTAATTATAAGTCATTCAAATATTAGAAAATGAATAATATTAAATAATAAAGAGAAAAAAGATATAAAAAAAAAATTATGTCTTAATTTTTAAAAATAAATAAATAAATATGAACATCTATTTTTAATATAGTGAACAAATAAAAATAAATAGGAAAAATATTCCTTAGTTTTGCACATCTTGTCTAGTAAAAACAAATCTTACCACATTGTAACTCGTGTTAGAAGCCATATTTCCTTAAAATGATGTATATGCCAACACTAATAAGTGGAAACATATTATTTTTTTGAATTTTTTAAGGCTTAATTTGTTTTCTAGAGTTTAACTTCGAAAAAAATTAACAAATTTTATGGCTAAACACCCTCTGAATGTGAGGCATATTTCAACTAGAAGATTATATTCTTCTTTTTTTCAACTAAAAGGTTATCCTACCTACTTCTTATACTTTCAAATAGTCATAGAGCCATCCTTATCCTAGAAGTATCAATTAATATTTTTTTTCGCACAAAAAGTAGTTGTGTAGCATATTACTTCTTTTTACATATAATAACTATATGTCAACATTTCTCTCTTCATATATATAGTCTTTATATATCAACTCCTTTAATGAAAATCACGATTCCATCATTACTCACGATATCATAATCTTATATGGTACTTTTTTTGCTGAACTCTACTTGAAAAATATGATAAACATACTATAATATTTTGCGTTTAATTTTTTTTTCTAACCATTAAAGTTACAATAGAAGTAGTGTAGAAATATGTTTTTAAAAAATCAAAAAGAGTACATAAAATGCAAAATACTTTTGTGAAAAATATTAATTTTTTCATACACTACAAATAATTTAATGAAAAATCTATCCATTATATAGTATATAAAGCAATTGATTATTTGTGCCACCACTGCACCACAATTAATGTTGATTATCATTGAGTTGCATTATATAATATATAAAGCAATTGATCATTGGTTGTCATTGAGTTGCATTATATAGTATATAGTGTTGTTGATGAGTCTGCTCCTCTCTTAATTTAGAGGTCTTGGATTCAAGTTTTGAGTATCAAAAATTTTTTGATAGAAAGTGATATCCACCGAATGGGTCCTACCCAATGTGAATCCGAAATAATTAAACTCTAATACAAATATCAAACATCATTTGAGAAATCAAAACAAATAAAATATTAAAATATAAAAGTAGGTAGGCAGTAGGTACCATAAAACGTAAAAAGAAAAAGGCGGAGAAAACATCTGCCAACCCAGACCTTATCCGAGTACAATAAATTGACAACGTGTTTGCCTCTTCTTCACTGCTCTAATTTCTCATTCTTCTTCCTCAGCTTACAAGGTTAGATTTTCAATTTCTCTTCATTTTTCTCTATTTTGGTGATAATTTTTGTATCCCAACTCACTTTGGGATTCAAACTCTATGGGTTCAACTAAGACTGGGCACGGGACCGGAATGAAAGTTGTGCTAAGTTAAACCATTTCCAAGTTAGTCGTAATTGTAGAATTGCTGTATATGCTAAGTCATGATTTAGAGGGATCATTTGGTTGCCTAATGAAAAGCAGATGAAATGGGAAGACTTCAAATCTTTTAAGGGCACTTTTCGAAATTTTGTTTCTTAATGACACCGTAGGAAAATTGTAGCCTTTTATGAATATCATTTTTCTATTTGTTTTTGTCTTTTTAGTTGATACTTTGATCACATCATAATAGTACTACTCAATTTTTCTTGACATTTTGTTTCACAGGAGGTAAATTGGGAACACCAATATGGTTGGTAGACATCATTTACCAGAAGATTTATTAGTGGATGTTCTATTGAGGTTGCCTGTGGAATCACTTGTGCGTTTCAAATGTGTGTGCAAACATTGGTATGCTCTCATCACAAGTCCAAGTTTTGTAGAAATGCATTTTCGTCACAAGCATAATCATGCCCATCTCCTCATTTGTAACTTGACAATATCGGATAAATCAAAGTCCATTGCTTTTTCCTTGCTCCCTGCCAAAATAGTTCAAGGTGTTTCCCCTGAACAAAACACTGTCCATCAGCTTCAGAGGGTCTCTGATTTCATGTCCATTGCTGGCCCAGTTGATGGCCTATTCTTGGTGGAAAAAGCAGCATTTTTTGATGAAGACGATGCTCGCTTGGCTTTGTGGAATCCTGCCACCAGGGAATTCTGGCCTCTGCCTCCTGTGTCCTTTGAGCCTCAGCCATTCAAAGATCATGATAATCAGTTTGCGTTGGGGTTTGACCCGTTGACTCGAGATTATAAGGTTCTATGTATTCGAACATTTTGGGATGACTGGGGACTGGGCGTTTCCCCTAATTGCTTTGTCAGTGTCTATTCCTTACGCAACAACTCATGGAAGAACCTGAGACCTGATTTCCCTGACTGTTGTAACTTACACGAGCCCATTGGTGCTACACATCTCAACGGGGTGAATTATTGGCTCTCTGGGCGTCTAGACAATATCTTCCGCATATGCTCGTTTGATATGGGCAGCGAACAATTTGGGGAGCTGCAAGGCCCGGATATCCCAAAGGCACAGTGGGGAAAGCTTATGTTGCGTGGTGACTCGCTTGCTATCTTAGTTGGTGATCCTGGTAAACCAATGACATCCATATATGATGTGTGGGTGATGAACCTAGAGGATAGTTGGACCAAAGTTCTTAGTGTTCAACCTCAAATAGTTGCTCATTGGCCTCGCAGCATCTGGGAGGATGATAAGATGATTTTCGAAATCACAGAAACTTCACAGTTGGTACTATATGACCCCACAACAAGACAAGTTATAGATCTTGGCTTTCAGCTGGACCTAATCATGGGTCGCTCTTGGGTTTTCAATTACAAGCAGAGCCTAGTTCAAATAAAGAGAAAAAATAACAGCCAGGGCAAGGATAATGTTGTCTAGCAAATTGAACAACCTTATTAGTTCAGTTAGTAGGTTGGTTACTTGAACTTTCACGTTGTTGGTGAGGGTTTGATTCCACATCTTGCTATCCTCTCTCCCATTTCCACTTCTCCTACCCCCAATTTTTCCTCCTCTTTTTAAAAACAAACACTTCTTCAGTATCATACCAATAGATTGGAAGCCTCTGCTGACTGTTAGGGTGCACACCATTAATCCCTATTCGGATTAATAGGTCTGGTACAGTGGATGGTTGGTTATTGTATCTATTTAAACATCAATATGAATTAGTTTTTGGTTTTACAGTTTGTTTGACCACTATGTGGTCGTCAATATCATTTAAAGGTATACAGGAGTTTATCTGTTTTGAATATATACATGAATATGCCATGTTCTGCCTATGTTAATATAGAGGCATTTGGCGGCAAAGTGTACTTAACTGCTTAAGTTGTATTATTACAATGAAAATCGTTACATTAAACGAAGCGTGGTGGGTCCCGTCTAGCATTTATATAAGCCGCTAAGGAGTAAGAACACTGCATTAACATGTTATTATACACAATGTTATCCGAGTTGTACACCAATTTTTGGCATATTTTGGCCTATAGTTGTGATACAGTGTCATGTCCGTATGTATATATGTTTACGGAATGAGGTAGGTCATTGTAAAACTTGGCAATCAACACTTGATTTGTCATTACACTTGTTAGTCCATATGTTACAATGTTTAGGTTTAATTAGTAGATTCCTATTAGGTTAGGTTTAGTTAATGGATTCCTATTATGTTAGGTTTAGTTAATGGATGCTTATATATTTCCTATTCTTTTGTATTGAGACTAATTCTATTATATTGTAATATAACTCTTGCCTCTTGTTCTTCAATTAAAGTAGTTCTATTAACATGGTATCAAGAGCTAAATCGATCCATGCTCCTTGATTTGTTGGTTGAAGACTTGGTAGCGGTTATCTGTTGCGCGGATCGATTGGTGCTATTGCTGCTTCCGCTGAGTTCTCGATTGTTATTGCTGCCTCTAGTATTGATTTGTCGTCTTTTCATTTGAGTCCTTTGTCTTCTCATTTTTATCTTTGGCATTCCCGTTTGGGACATGTGTCAATGTCACGTTTACGTTTCTTAGCCTCTACTGGTGCTTTGGGTCATTTGAACACTTTTGATATTTCTGATTGTAGTGATTGTAAACTGGCGAAATTCTCAGCTTTACCGTTTAATAAAAATGTGTCTTATTTTGTTGCTCCTTTTGATATTATTCATTCTGATGTGTGGGGTCCATCGCCAATATCCACTAAGGGTGGCTCGACCTATTATGTTTCGTTTATAGATGACTTTACTCGTTATACCTGGGTGTATCTTATGAAACCCAGATTTGATTTCTTTGGCATTTACAGTAACTTTAGAGCCTTTGTTAAAACACAACATTCGGCTGTGATAAAGTGTTTCAAGTGTGACTTAGGGGGCGAATATACCTCTGATGATTTCAATCAGTTACTCGCATCTGATGGCACCATACACCAGTCATCTTGTACTGACACTCCTAAGTAGAACGGTGTTGTAGAAAGGAAACATCGCCATATTGTTGAGACAACACGCTCTTTACTCTTATCTTCAGAGGTTCTTAGTATTTTTTGGGGAGAAGGATTCCTAATTGTTGTATATGTGATTAATCGTAGTCCTACTGCATTGACTTCAGGGATGTCTCCGTTTGAGAAATTGTATGGTCACCTACCAGATTATTCTGCATTACGAGTTTTTGGATGTACTTGCTATGTTCTTCGTCCTCATGTTGAACGAAATAAACTGGGGCCAAAATCAGCTATGTGTGTGTTTTTGGGGTATGGTGTTGGATAAAAAGGATATCGTTGCTATGATCCTGTAAGTCAGAAATTATATGTTTCACAGCATGTCACCTTTTTGGAATATATTCCTTTTTATTTGATTCCAACTAAATCCCATGATGTAACGAAATCAGATCTTCAGCATATTGATCCTTTTGGCGTTGACATGGAGGTTCCAGTTTCGGATTCATCCATGCCACTTGATGATAGTGCTTCAGCCCCACCTGTGCCTGCGTTTGCTCCTTTGACTGTTGAGACTGGAGACCCACCACCTCCGAGAAGGTCTATGCATCCTTCTAAGTCCACCAAACTACCAGATTTCGCATACTCTACATAATCAACCTCATTTGCTTCTTTTATTGCCAACATACATCATTTGTCTGAACCTGAGTTGTATCGAGAGGCTGTGACTGATCCTCTTTGGCAAAATGCTATGGCTGAGGAACTCACTACTCTTTATCAGACACATACATGGGATTTGGTTACCCTCCCACCTGGTAAACATACGATTGGATGTCGATGGGTGTATAAAATAAAAAAAAAGTCTGATAGGTCTATTGAGCGATACAAGGCCAGACTTGTGGCAAAAGGATACTCACAAAAATATGGTATGGACAATGAGGAGACTTTTGCCCCGGTAGCAAAGATGACGACTGTTCGCACTATAATTGTTGTTGCATCCGTTCGACAGTGGAAGATATTTCAAATGGACGTCAAGAATGCATTTCTGAATGGTGATCTCCATGATGAAGTTTATATGACTCTTCCCCCAGGTATTGACCACCAGCCGGGTGAAGTTTGTTGGCTTCGAAAACTTTATATGGTCTCAAGCAAGCCCCTCGTGCTTGGTTTGAGAAATTCTCCACTGTGATTACTTCTCTTGGATTTGCCCCGAGTAATCATGATTCGACATTGTTTGTTAGATGTAAGAGTGCAGGGAAAATCTTTTGTCCTTATATGTAGATGATATAGTTATTACTAGTGATGATTATGGTGGTATTGAGTCATTGAAGCGTGATTTGGCTCATCGATTTGCCATGAAGGACTTGGGCTTGCTGCGTTATTTTTTGGGTATTGAGGTGGCTCAGTCTAAGAAAAGGTATCTTCTTTCTCAGACTAAATATATATATCAGACTTGTTTAAACGGGCGCGCCTTTCTGACAACAAGACTATAGATACTCCCCTTGAAACCAATGCACGGTACTCTCCTAGTGATGGTGTTCCGTTATCATATCCAAGTCTTTATCGGACTGTTATAGGTAGTTTGGTTTATCTTACTGTTACTCGCCCGAATATAGCTCATGCAGTTCATGTTGTTTGCCAGTTTGTTATTGCTCCTACTTCTGTTTACTAGGGAGTTGTACTTCGTATTCTGAGATATCCTCGTGGCACTCAGTTTCAGAATCTCTTGTTTCCCTCGACGTCATCTCTCAAGTTGCGAGCCTATAGTGATACTGATTAGGATGGCAATCGCAATGATTGTAAATCCACCACTGGTTTTTGTGTGTTTCTTGGAGACTCTTTAATCTCATGAAGAGCAAGAAACAAGATGTTGTCTCTAGATCTTCCACGGAGGCTGAGTATCGTGCTATGGCTATGACTACATGTGAGATTGTTTGGTTACGTTGGCTTCTTGCAGATATAGGGGTTCGCATTTCTTTGCCAACTCCTCTATATTGTGATAACAAAAGTGCGATACAAATTGCAAAGAATTCTGTTTTTCATGAGCGGACGAAGCATATTGAGATTGATTGTCACTTCACCCGTCATCATTTATAGCTCGGGACCATATTGCTTCCGTTTGTTCCGTCGTCCTTGCAAATTGCTGATCTTTTTACGAAGGCGCAATCGGCGTCTCAGTTTCGATTTTTGTGTGACAAACTCTCAATGCTTATTACCGTTGCATTGTTAGTTTGAGGGGGGATGTTAGTCCATATGTTACAATGTTTAGGTTTAGTTAATGGATTCCTATTAGGTTAGGTTATGTTTAGTTAATGGATTCTTATTAGGTTAGGATTTGTTAATGGATGCTTATATATTTCCTATTATTTTGTATTGAGACTAATTCTAGTATATTGTAATATAACTCTTGCCTCTTGTTCTTCAATTAAAGTAGTTTTGTTAACAACACTGTATTTTCAATCCTCTTCCTCACTTTGTTTTGCTCTGGTTAATTCTCTCTCTATTGTTTTTGCTTCAGTTCCTGATATTGGAGTAGCATAATACTCTCTTCAAAGGTGCGACTTACTTCTGCTGATATTTCTTATAGGTCGTTATCTTCTTTAAAGCTTTTTCTTATGGGGCTTTCTGTTTTTCTTTATGTGGTTCAATTCTACTTGATTATGTGAATCTATTCTACAAATAATTTAAAAAGTGATCAACAAATGTTATTGCGTTATTGGGACAAATGCCAGAAATGGATTCTCCTTTTAAAGAGGGCCAACGGAAAAGGGTGAATTTGATCTTGGACTTTGTGAATGGTATAAATTTGTCGTTTCGCTTCTGCCATTAACCCATAAAGGTAAAAATTGTGGCACTTTAGTAACACACAGGTAGGAAGAGACACTTTTTTATAGGAGGGCGGAATTATTCCATCTGGCATAGTCTAGGCATTTTTTTTACCCTTTACCTGAAAAGAATTCAGGGACCTGAAATTAGCTTCTTCAAATGTTCTTTTTGAGTCCTAGACTGGTGATTCTGATATTTTACTTTTTAATGTAGGTTTCTCTTCAGCTTCAGAATTTAGAAGTGTTTATGGCAAGCAAAAAAACGTCAATTTCAATAGCAGAGGCCTCCACTTTGCCAACTTTTTTATTGCTTCAAGCTCTCTTCAAACTAACTTTGAACAAGCCTGAGTTGCTCTTGTGCCAAACGGTAAATTCTGTTGCCAAATTTTTTGAAGTGAATATACGCTAATCTCATTAACAGTTGGACCCTTTGTCCATAATGTCAAAGGTGAATCTAAGATTTCAAGAAGACGGGTACACCATGTCATGGACGGCTTTGCCCCTTTAAGAAAAAGGCAACAACTTTGGGCTTCCAAATTTAAAGGACATCAATTATTTTAGCAGTAATAGATATAGCTTTTTCATAAGAAAAATATTAAATACGATTTGTAAAAAAAAAATTATATTAAGAGAAAAAGTTATTAGAAGAAATTTGATATACCTAGAGTACTTTGTTGCAAGAAAGATTAAATGCATTAGTTATATGAATTATTGATTGAAAAATAATTATTAAAATAATCCAATTATTAAAAAATATACAATTTTGCATCTCAAGAAATTTAAAAAGTAGACTTTATAAAAATAATATTAATTTTTCTCAAAAGTTTAAGGCCTCAGTTTAATTTTTTCTCAGACCAATTGTGCGTTTGAACCGCCGCTGATCATTGCACATAAGATAATATCTAAAATATTATAATTGATTTTGCTAGTTTGCTTACTAAGAATGGTGATTTCAATTGAAAGAACGAAAAAGAAGGAAAAAAATAGGTTTTTCAGCGGAACCTACTTTTAGATTATATTTTTGTACAAATAAGAAGTAAAAGGCCATGCTGCATTTTTTATTTAAAGAAGGCCGACTGCAGTAAAACAACCACCCAAACCAGTGAGCCATCTAGCCATTTGTGATCATAGGTTCCTTTAGTTGCTATTTGTTATATTTTATGAATTATACAAGTAGATATATCGAATTTTGCCGGATGACCACAGGTTCAGGTGACCCATTTTTTTAACTTAAATTCGCCCTGCATATTGTCAAGATAGGACTGAAAGAGAGGGACTAAAAGTAAGACATATAATACAGATGAACAACATCTCATTTCTAAATTTTTGACTGGTTGAAGAGAGAAAAAAAGAGATGCACCAATTAATCATAAAGAAAAATGACAGAGTATATTTGAGATGTTACAAACTTTGAAGGAGAAAAATTATAGCTCGATGCACAAATTGATAAACAGGTTCTTCCAGATTATTCATAGAAATTCTCTTTGTTATTTAGGCTGCCCATTAAAAACATTTCGGATAAGCTGGTGTAAAAGATCTATCTACTTACATCTCTTTATATATATTTTGACCTTTGATGTACTTACAAAATGATGGTTGAAGGAAAAAACTGAACGCCTGTATATATATTTTGGATGATCGTGGTGTCCAGGCCATCCTACTAGCAACATGTACCAGCCTAATATATATATATATATTGGATGACCGTGGTGTTCGGGCCATCCTACCAGCAACATGTACAAGGTAATCCATCAAGGCAAGAACAAATGGAAAGAATCACCTAGTATTTTTTGTCTCCACTGAGTTCTAAACTTGAGACTTCAGGGTTCTCAACCACTTCGTTGACCACTAGGCCACACCCTTGGGTGCCTGTTTAGTATGTATATATACACACACATATATATATATATATCCTATTGTAAATTTCTTTTTTTTTTTTGTTTGCTAAAAGCATTTTATATATTTTATTTGATCTATCATTTTGAATTAATAAAATAAAGATATTTGTAAGATAATGGAGAAAATCTCCTTGTATTTTCCTAGAGTGAGCTATTTGCAAATATACAAGTACAAATCTAAGGAAATAAAATCATAAAATCCTTAAATATTTCTACCAATGATTGTGGTATGCATATTATATTAAGATGGATATATATACATTATGTAACACTCCCCCTCAAGTTGGAGCATAAATATTAATCATGTCCAACTTGTTACAAAGATATTCCACCCGATTCCATTTAAAGCCTTTGTGAAAATATCACCCAATTGCTCTCTTGTCATTGCATAGCCATTAGAAATCATATTCTCTTGAATCTTCTCACGGACAAAGTGATAATCGATCTCAATATGTTTTCAATATGTTTTGTTTTCTCATGATGCATTGCATTTAAGGCATTGTGTAGAGCAGCCTGATTGCCACACCAAGCCCGAGGACTCTGCTTTAAACTATGTAGAGATTTTTTGAGATAACAAACTTTTTCATACTCTCCTTGAGCAATAAAACCAGGTGTTTGCTTCATATGCACCTATTCAAAGAGATCATCATGATGGAATACATTCTTGATATTTAACTGATGTAAGGGATAATGCTGAGTAGTAGCCAAGGAAATAAACAAACGGACAGAGGTGAGCTTGGCTACCGAGGAGAAATAATCCACCCCATAAGTCTAAGTATAGACTTTAGCCACAAGTCTTGCCTTAAGTCTTGCGATAGAGCTATCAAGACTAACTGACTGCAAAAACCTACTTGCATCCTATCGTTTTCTTTCCTTTGGGTTAATCCACCAAATCCTATGAGTGATTCTCATCTAAAGCATGTATCTCCTCAAGCATTGCATCATGTCATTCAGGATAATTCAAGCTTTCCTTCATTGTTTGGGTACTGAGATAGATCTATAAAGGAAATCAAACAACTAGATGCATAAGATAAGTGGTCATAAGAAACAAAATTAGCAATGGAATATGTAGATTTGCACTGATGTGTACTTTTTAGAAGAGCAATAGTGGAGGAGGATCCGATGATGAAGGAATTGATGTAGGAGACTAAGATGGAGCAAATATAGAATGCTCAATAAAAAAAACTAAGAGATAGAGGAACGTCATTTGATTGCGCTGAAAAAATAGGGAACCGTTTCTTCTGTATGAATGAGTAACCTGATAGACTAACCACTAGTCTTCCTCTCACTGAATTGTAGAAATAGGAGGTGTATCTAAAAATACTACATCAGTTGACACTAGATATTTGCCAATTCAGTAGAATAACATTGATATATCTTCCGAAGGCAAGAGTAGCCTAAGAAAACGCACTTCAATGCCTCGAGCTCCAACTTGGTAATAAATGGTCGAACGTCTCGAATATAACATATGCTTCCAAACACCCTAGGCTCTATCGAAAATAGTAACTTGTTTGGAAAGAGAACATTGTAAGGGGCATCATGGGCAAGCACGCCAGAGGGCATGCGATTAATCAAAAAACAAGTTGTAGAGATTGGATTTGCCAAAATTGTTTAGGGACTTTCATTAGGAACAAAAGTGTTTGAGTTGTCTCTGGTAGATGCCTATTCTTTCTTTCAAGAACTCCATTTTGATAGGGTGTATCCACACATGAAGACTGATGGAGAATACCCTGTTGTCTCATGTAGTATCGAAATAATTTGACATATATTATTTGGCATTATCACTCCTTAGAATTTGCAACAAGTACGAGTGATTGAATTAAGTTTTGACTTCAGCACAAAAAGCTGAAAAGTAAGTAAACACTTCAGGTTGGTTACCCTTTAGGGTGGCCTAGTGGGTTGGGCTTGGGACTTCCATGTTGGAGGTCTCAAGTTCGAAAGCCCTTGCCAGCGAAAGCAATGGGCTTGCCTTCTGGGTCGAGCTCGTCACAAGGGGCTTGCCTTCTGGGTCGAGCTCATCGCATCGGGCTTGCCTAGTGCGGGTTACCTCTCCTATGTGGTTTTCGAGATATTGCATAGGAGCGAGGGTTTTACCCTGTGCGTACCCCAGGGTATTACCCTGTGTGTACCCCAGGGTAGTGGTTGCGGGTTTCCTAGTCATAAAAAAAAGAGTAAGTGAACAATTCAGATTGACTTTATAACGTAAATCTAAGTTATAGAGAAAAATCATCTACAAAAGTGACAAAATATTTATGCCCAATTTCAGAAACAATAGGGCATGGTCCCAAACATTAGAAAAAACTAGCTAAAAAATTGAGTAAACTCGTTTATTAACCCTTGGACCTGACGAAATGTGATAGTGTTTTGCAAATCGACATGACTCACATTCTAATGAAGAAATATTCTGACATTGAGGGCATAGTTGCTTCAACTAAGGTAGAGAAGGGTGTCCCAATTGACAATGTACTTCAAATGGAGACACAACACTGGAGCATGCAACAGACTGAGACTTGAAGAGGTGACATGACACGTTTTATCCAACTTAGCAAAAGCCTTACCTGTATCGAATTTCTTCAAGTGATTTATGATATTGGGATAAATTAGAAAATTGCTCTCCGAACCAAATCATGTTGTCAAAAGCAACAACTTTAGAACTTTGAGTTCTCTTATCACAATCAGCCATTTTCCAAACAAATTAACGGAGTGGGGAAACTAGCAAAATTGCACTAACCAGAAATATAGATCTCTATAATATCACACACACATACACACACACACACATACACATATATATATATAGAACCCTAGGTCCGCCTACGTGGCGCTACCACAAACCAAAATTCCCTTTTAACTTATTTATTTCCAAAACTAGCCTTCCCCTTTTGTGAAAAGTTGTGACTTTTATGAAAAGTTGTAACTTTTATGACAAGTTGTGACTTTATGAAGAGTTGTAACATTTATAAAAAAAATGCAACTTTTATGTAAGGTTGTGACCTTTCCGAAGGGTTTTAACTTTTCCAAAGAGTTGTGAATTTTCCTAAGAGTTGTGATCTTTTCGATAAGGAACAATAAACATTTATTCACACTATCCTTTATTGTCTATACATATTTTCTTCCACTATTATTTGTAGGTTTTTTTGGGCTATAGGGTAGTCGAATTCAAATACATTAATTAAGTTTCTTAAGAAGTTTGTTTAATTCCTCAAAGTTTTCTTCCTCATATTTTATGAAGCTTAAACTTTACTATAAGTCATAGTGATTCATGTAACTATAGCAATTTCTTGTTACTATTTTGGTGACTTTTTTTTAAATTTGTTAAAAATTTCAGCAAGGATGATTGAAAATTGAACTTCTCTTTTGTCCCATTCTATAAGTTTCTTCATATGAACAAAGAAAATTGATTTTAATTGTAATGCCACATTACTACTCTTGCACCTCTCAGTCCACAACTCATAACATTGTTGAAATGGTTGAATTCATTACATTTGGTTCTTTAGTAAACAAAATTTTTATTTTTTCCACTGTTATTTGTAGGTTTTTTTTGGCTATAGGGGCGTTGAATTCAAATACATTAATTAAGCTTCTTCTTATGAAGTATGTTTCATTCCCCAAAGTTTTCTTTCTCCTATTTCATGAAGCTTAATTGTTTACTGTAAGTCATAGTGATCCATGCATTGCAATTTCTTTTTGTTATTTTGGTGACTTTTTTTAACTCTTTCAATTAAATTTGTGAACTGTAAACTTGGATACAACTCATCCGACTATCTTTTTGAAAATATGTTAAGCAAAATGCCTTTTTCTTCTTGATTGTTAGGAAAGTAAGGTCGTCTTTATTATTATTTGTGGATATTTGTGAGTTCAAGTGCTCACAAAATTATGTTGTGAGATTTTAATAGATTATGTGTCCAAATTTTGGTTTAGAATATCCAGTTGTGAACAGTTCCATTCAGATGACACCTACTGCTTGGTTGATAATTTCATTAATTCTTTGTAATTGCATACTGTTACCATAACAATAACTATGGTTCAATTCCAAATAAGTTGGGGCCGGTGATATGAAACCTAAGAAAAAGTAATGACTATTCTGAGACAATAAGGAAAAACATTTATAATACTAACAATTTTAGGGTCATTTTTAACATATACATGATACGGCATACTATAATAAAATAGAGATTTATGGAGGTTTAAAAGAAAGGAGCCGAAGGTCCCCTATTTGAATTAAGTTAATTATGTTCTTGTATGGACGCGATGTTCCACTTTACTTAGGAGTGTTGTTGTTCGAGGCTTTTTTATATCTTCTTTAACGTTTGATGTTGTTGTTTATAACTTCTTGGAATTAGAAAATTTCATTACTTCTGATAAACTATTTCCATGGATATTTTCTTAGACTTCTTTCTTTTACTTAAAATCTCCATGACTCATAATTTTTTTATAACAAACACAAAGATTAAAAAAATATAGCAGTTTAAGATTTTGGAGGAACGCTTTGCCTTAGGATAAAATGTTCTTGACAATGTAGTATATGTATTGAAAATACGAATATTACTGAATGATCATATGTAAGCTTAATAAAATAGTTCAAGGAAATTTACCTACTTACCAATAATAGGAAATCAACAAAATTGCACTAAATAGAAATACCTTAATAGATCTCCAAAAGCTCAACAATCATAGAACTTGCTAGACCCAATCAACATATAATTCTTCACTAAGAATAAACAGTCAACAATATAGAGACTCACAGTGAAATTCTACCAAGAAGATGGAGATTCAGATGTAACCAGACACCAAAATCAACATATAAGACATCAAGTGATTTGGCCCAAAGAAAACCAAGTTGACGAAACCTGGAGTGTTTTATAACCTTTCCAATCGAGGTCTGTTGAACACGAGACCACCTACTTTGATCGAAAATATTGAGGCGATGGTGTTACTGGAAACCTGGTCTAATTCGGAAGCCATACACCGTCCAACACAGAAATGGCTAGAAGTAGTACTCCGACATGTGAGACTCAACATTTATTTGCCGACCATCGGTTCTATAGATCGTGATGAGATGGTTCTCTCTAGAACGATTGTGAGATTGAAATCTCAAGCCCCAGGTACCTCCTTTATACCATATCTAACTTACGACTTATATTCTGAGCCAAAGTAATTAGAACGACGCTCTGATATCATGTAAAGATATGTCACCTTAGCCTAACAACCTCAAAAGTTAGGTCAGGAGTGGAGGATTGCGTAAATCCATATAAACAAATTATCAGTCCATTCGCTAACCTTGTGGGCCTTTAACCCACTTAAACACTCCTTTCACGCCAGACCTAATGGCAGCGTGGATAGAGAGCCCAGACCGGGATGTACCTAACTTTGATACCATGTAAAATAAAGAGACAATGGAGAAAATCTCCTTATCATAATATTCCAAGAGTGAATTATTTGTTGGTGTGCAAGTACATCTATCTAAGGAAATAAAATTATAAAATTCTTAAATATCTCCACCTATGATTGTATTATGTATATTATGTTAAGAAACATCTACATACATTATATAAATATATTTAAAACATTAAATAAAGGGATTATACGAGTTGTATAAATTGACAAATAAGGAAGGAGATATCATCTCATTTCTGCACTTTTCTCCATCTTTTCCTTCTCACAATCACACCGACTCTTCTTCGTCAACTTTACCAGGTTAGTTTATACTTCTTTCTAAATACTCTTCTTTTTTTCTTTTGTTTAGAATTTTTACTGTTTGTGATGTTGGATTTTACTCCTAAATTAGGGTTTTGCTGGTTAGAGTTACACAAATATATTCTGAATCTCCAAAAATTGTTGCCGCACTCGTGTCAGATCCTCCCAAAATGCATTATTACTTTTGGTGGATCTGAACCACACTCTGCAATATTTATGAATTGTCCGACCAACATAGATGTGCTTATATATTAATGGTAATGATTTTGCTCTTAATTAAATTGGATCCACCCCCATTTAGACCATTCTTAGCATCTTCCGATTTTCAATTGTTAAAAATATTTGCAGGATGTGCTAAGTTAAGTTAAGCTTCTTTTGTTTCCAAGTGTTGTGGATTGATGTTAATCGAAAAGGTTGTGGTATTTACTGTTTCATGCTGCTTAAATTACCTGCAAAATGGTTGTATATGCTTAATTGAGATGGAGAGTTAAAAAAAACAAAAAGAAAACCATTTATTGGCTAATGAAAACAATAGAAAATAAAAATGACTAGTTCTTTACTATGAGTTTCCATCTTTCCATTTTTCTACAAAAATAACATAAATAGCTGCCTATTGAAAAAAAATCATCGGAAGATGTATACCGTACATGTGATATATGAGTATTTGTTGATGAAAATGACCCCACACCGGATTGAGACGAGATTTCTGGACTCCTTATAAGGTTTGGGCAATCTTTTGAGCTAGTTTTTGGAGTGTCAATCCTAATTTGACAGTATTGACTAGTGGATGTTACATACTTTTGACTGAGCGACCAAATGTGTGATCTACTATTTTTTGCTTTGTTTGATAACATGGTAACACTTCTGCTTGATTTCTATGTTGAACTTTTGTTCTATTAATTCTTGTTTTCTAGATTTGTCCTCTTTCAATATGCTTGTAAGTTGTTTCATTCTGTTTATTCTAAGCAAGAGATCTGCTTATATGTCCAGGTAAAATATTGTAAGCAAACGCCCATCAGTATGGATTGTCAGTGTCATTTTCCAGAAGATATGGTGGTTGATATTCTATCGAGGTTGCCAGTGGAATCACTCTTGCATTTCAAATGTGTGTGCAAGCATTGGTATGGTCTCATCAAAAGTATGAGTTTTAAAGAGAAGCATTTTCATCAGAAGAACAATCGTGCTCATCTCCTTGTCTGCGACTTCAAAATAACAAAGATCACACTCGTTTTCGTAAAGTCTGTGGTGTTCTCTTTGCTCCCGAAAAAAATAGTTCCAAGTGTGACCCCTGAACAAACAGTTCTCCTTCACCTTCCAAGCATCTCTGATATCAAGTGTGTTGCTGGCCCAGTTGATGGCTTATTCTTAGTGCAGGAACAAATTTATAATGACGGTGTCCGCTTGGGATTATGGAATCCTACCACCAGAGAGTTTCGGCCTCTGCCTTCTGCGCCTTTTGAGATTGAGCACTTTTTCTCAGATCATTATCATCAATTCAGGTTGGGGTTTGACCTGTTGACTCAAGATTATAAGGTTGTATGGATTCGAGATTATATGGGACATGGCGTTTACCCTCAGGTCTCTGTCTGTGTCTATTCCTCATGCCACAACTCATGGAAGAACCTAGAATTCCCTTCCAGTTATACCTCAGGTTTGCCCTTTGACGCTACTTATCTCAATGAGGTTTATTATTGGCGTTCGTTGCGTGTAAATGAGATGTATAGGATTCACTCATTTGACATGGGCAGCTAACAGTTTGGGGAGATGCAACTCCCAGAAGAAGCTTACATTGCGTGGAAACTCTCTTGCAATGTTAGCTGGTTATAGATCTATGGCATTCATATATGAAATGAAACAAGAGGGAAGTTGGTCCAAAGTTGTTACTGTTCAACCTCATATAGATCCTCATTGGCCTCGCTACATCTTGGAGACTGATAAGATTGTTTTCGAAATTAGAGAAACTAAACAGCTGGTGCTAAATGACCCTACAACAAGTGAGGTTACAGATCTTGGAATTCAAATGGGCCGAACAAATTGTGTTTTCAGTTACAACGAGAGCCTAGCTCTAATAAAGAGTGGAGATGAAACTCAGGACCAGGATAATGTTGTCGACCAAATTGAACACTTCTTCAGTGTCACTTCAACTGATGACAAGTCTCTGTTTACTATTAGGGGTCCGCCTTCCGCATGATGAACTTAAATTGTTGGGTTCTTGGTTTGGACACAGATTTTTCTAGTAATAAATAAGATTTTTGTGACATTAGCTGTTATCTTACCTCCTTGTAACATTGTGTTTGAAATTGAAATCGTTTGTTATTATGTTGATGAAAAAACACTGGTGGTATTTTTCTATCACGTGATTTGTGTAAGATCTATTTTTCATTGGATTTTGGCTACATGTAGCATTTTGGAGTACTGTTTATTTTATGAATGAAAAGAAAAATAGAGAACGCTTTTTGAGGTGTGAAGAATCAGTTATCCTTAAAACGATTGAACATCATGGGTTACACCTCCAAGATTCAAAAACAACAAACTTCAGGCATATAAACATGAATTACTATCTACAAACTTGTGTAGATAGTACTCTAGAAAACCTTAATGTAATTCCTAAAAAATGTCCTTTTTCTTTGTTCTTCCTCTTTCTTCTGCATCGTCTTCTTTCTTTTTCATCTACTTCTGCTGCTACTGCTTCTCTTCATCTTCTTCTTCGTCTGCTGTTGCTGTTGCTGGTCCTTCTTCTTCATTCTCTTATTTTCCTTCTTCACGTAGTGTAAACATGAATCGTGTAAGTTTGAGACCATTTGATATGTCATGTGACAGATTGGGGGTGTATTTAAGTTTAGTTAGTCAGTTAGATAGGTGTTTTTAAGGCTGTCACTAGTTTGGGAACGTAACTAATAATTTGTACCCAAGTTCGGGGTGTTTTTAATATTTCTCTCATTTATTTATAATAACTGAAATGCTACTAAACGTGGTACTAGTTAAGCTGATTTTAGTACATGAATAGCTCACCTACTAACCGGACAACCGTTTATTGCTTTATGGTCCGTAAATTACCTGCATAATTGTTGTATATGCTAAGCTGAGATGTAGAGGAAAGCAAAAAGGAAATCATTGATTGGCTAATGAAAAGTCTAGAGAAGCAAACGGCCAGTTCTTTTCTAGTCTTGTATGAATTTACATCAGTTCGCTTTTCTAGGGAAATTGACATTAACAGAGGGAGTACCATCCCTAAAACCGGCCTCTGCGCCTTTTGAGATTGATTTGAGTATTCTGAGATGAACCGGGACATGTCTATGTCTGCAAAATGGTTGCATATGCTAAGTTTGTTGAGGTGTAGAACAAAAACAAAACCATTGATGGGCTAATGAAAATACTAGAAACCAAATAACTAGTTATTTAGTATGAATTCCCATGTTTTCATTTTCCTATGGAAATTAACATAAATAGTTGCTCATCCAAAAAAAAAAAAAAATAGTCGACAAATGTATACCATATTGATGAGAATGATCCCACATTGGACGGGGACGAGATCCTGCTTGAGCAACCTTCCTCCATATGAGCTAGCTTTTGGGTGTGAGTCCTAATTTGACAGTATAGGCTAAGTTTGATCACATGGTAACATTGCTGCTTGATTTATTTGTTGCACTTTTGTTCTATTAATGCATATTTTCTAATTCTCTTTCAATATGTTTGTAAGTTGTGTCATTCTATTTATTCTAAATGAGAGATCTGAGTTATTTCCAGGTAAAAGATTGGGAGGGAGCAAAGGCCCACCAATATGGATTGTTATTGTCCTTTACCAGAAGATCTTGTTTGATGTTGCCAGTGGAACCACTCTTGCGTTTCAAATGTGTGTGCAAGAACAACCGTGCCGCTCCTCATTTGCAACATGAAATTAGAAGAAGAAGAACACACCCTCATAAAGTCTGTTGTAGTCTCCTTGCTCCCTGAAAAAATAGTTCTGCGTGTGACCCCTGAGCAAAAAATTCTCCTTCATCTTCCGAGGGCCAATTATTTCAAGTGTATTGCTGGCCCAGTTTATTAATGAGAATGATCCCACATTAGACCAGGAAGAGATCCTGCTTGAGCAACCTTCCTCCATATTAGCTAGCTTTTGGGTGTGAGTCCTAATTTGACAGGATTGGCGAAGTTGGATCACATGGTAACATTGTTGCTTGATTTCTAGTTGCACTTTTGTTCTATAAATGCATTTTTTCTAGATATGTTCTCTTTCAATATGAATGTAAGTTGTCTCATTATGTTTATTCTAAATGAGAGATATGCTTATATTTCCAGTAAGAGATTGAGGAGCAACAGACCACCAGTATGGATTATTATTCTCCTTTACCAGAAGATCTTGTGGTTGATATTTTATTGATGTTGCCAGTGGAATCACTCTTGCGTTTCAAATGTGTGTGCAAGCACGGGTATGCTCTCATCAAAAGTGAGAGTTTCATAGAGAAGCATTTTCATCACAAAAACAATCGTACCTGTCTCCTCATTTTGCAACTTGAAACTTGAAGAGGAAGAACACACCCTCATACAATCTACTGTAGTCTCCTTGCTTCCTGAAAAAATAGTTCCGGGTGTGATCCCTAAACCAAAAAATCTCCTATATCTTCAAAGGGTCGGTTATTTCAACTGTCTTGCTGGTCTAGTTAATGGCTTATTCTTAGTGCAGGAATTTTTTTGTGGATACGGTGACCGCTTGAGTTTGTGGAATCCTGCCACCAGAGAGTTCTGGCCTCTGCTTCCCGCACCTTTTGTGACTGAGCACTTCTTATGTGACTATGATCATAAATTCGGATTACAAGGTTGTTCGGATTCGAGTATTCTTTGATGATTGGGGACAGGGACAGGGACAGGCTCTTACTTTCATATGTCTGTCTGTGTCTATTCCTCATGCAATAACTCATGGAAGAACCTACAATTCCCTTCCAGTTTTACCTTAGGTTTTCCCTATTCCGTCACATATCTCAATGGGATTAATTATTGGATTTGTAGGAGCCTCAATAATAATATATGCAAGATTCAGTCATTTGCCTTAGGCAGCGAACAGTTTGGGGAGATGCAAAGCCCAGATATTCCAGGTAAACACCGGGGGAGGCTTACATCGCATGGCGACTTGCTTGCAATGTTAGTCAGTGATAAGTCTATGACATCCATATATGAAATGAAACAAGAGGGAAGTTGGTCCAAAGTGTTTACTATTCAACGTCGTATAGATGCTGCTCATTTGCCTAAAGGTATTTGGGAGAATGATTAGATTGTTTTTCAACTCACAGAAACTTCACAGTTGATGCTATATGACCCTACAACAAGTCAAGTTATGGATCTTGGAATTCAGCTGAGGTTTATGGGCTGTTGTGTTTTCAATTATCAGGAGAGCCTAGCTCTAATTACGAAAGGAAATGAGTCTCAAGACCAAGATAATACTGATTGAGCAAATAAAGTAGTACAACTATTAGGTGGACGAATATCATTGATTGGTAATGAAAACAATAGAAAACTAACTAACTAGTTCTTTATTAAGAATCCCCATCGTTCTAGTTTCCTACGGAAATAACATAAATAGCTGCTCATCCAAAAAAAAAAAAAAAGAAAAACTAGTCAGCAGATGTATAATGTACATGTGATATATGTGTATTTGCTGATGAAAATGATCCCAAATTGGACGAAGACTAGATTGTTGGACTCCTTATAAAGCTTGGGAAATCCTCCTCCCTATTAGCTAGTTTTTGGGTGTGAGTCCTACTTTGACAGTATTGGCTAGTGGATGTTACACATTTTTGGTTTAGCGGCCAAATGTGTAATTTACTCTTTCTTGCTAAGTTTGATAGCATGGTAAAACTGCTGCTTGATTTCTTTCTTACACTTTTGTTCTATTAATGCATGTATTCTAGATCTGTTCTCATCAATATGTTTGTAAGTTGTGTCATTAAGTTTATTCCAATCGAGAGATCTGCTTATATTTCTAGGTAAAAGATTGGGGAGCAAACGGCCACCGGTATGGATGGTCATTGTCCTTTACCCAGAGATTTTATGGTTGATATTCTATCAAGATTGCCAGTGGAATCACTCTTGCGTTTCAAATGTGTGTGCAAGTACCATTTTCTCTCATCAAAAGTGCAATTTCAAAGAGAAGCATTTTCATTAGAAGAACAATTGTGCCCGTCTCCTCGTTTGCGACTTTAAAGTAGCAATGGCAGAACACTTTTCTGTAAGTCTGTCGAATCCTCCTTGCTCCCTAAAAAATAGCTTCGGATCTGATCCCTGAACAAAAAGTTCTCCTTCACCTTCCGAGGGTCGCTAGTTTCAGTTGTGTTGCTAGCCCAGTTGATGGCTTATTCTTACTGCAGCAAAAAATTTATTATGACAATGTGCGCATGGGTTTGTGGAATCCTGCCACCAGAGAGAGTTCCATCCTCTGCCTCCTGCGCCTTTTGAGATTGAGCACTTTTACTCAAACCATTATCATCAATTTGGGTTGGGGTTTGACATGTTGACTCAAGATTATAAGGTTTTATGGATTCGAGATTATAAGGGACAGGATGATGACCCTCATGTCTGTCTCTGCCTATTCCTCATGCGATAACTCATGGAAGGACCTGGAATTCCCTTCCAGTTATACCTCAAGTTGGTCCTTTGACGCCACTTATCTCAATGGGGTTTATTATTGGCGTTCATTGCATGTAAATGAGATGTACAAGATTCACTCATTTGACATGGGCAGCGAACAGTTTGGGGAGATACAACTCCCAGTTATTCCAAATGAACACTGGTGGATGCTTACATTGCGTGGCGACTCACTTGCAATGTTAGCCAGTGATAAGTCTATGACATCCATATATGAAATGAAACAAAAGGGAAGTTGGTCCAAAATTCTTACAGTTCAACCTCCTATAGATCCTCATAGGCCTTACGACATCTGGGAGAACGATAAGATTATTTTCAAAATCAGACAAACTTCTCAGCTGGTGCTATATGACCATACAACAAGTGAAGTTGCAGATCTTGGAATTGATTTGGACCGTATTGGCTGTTGTGTTTTCAATTACAAGGAGCGCCTAGCTCTAATAAAGAGAGGAGATGAAACTCAGGACCAGGATAATGTTATCGACCAAATTGAACACTTCTTCGATATCATACCAACTGATCGCAAGTCTCTGTTTACTGGTAGAGGTCCTCCGACCGGACGGTGAATAATTGGGTTCTTGTTTTTTTCTACCTACTTCTGTTGAATGACTAGTTTTTGCACTCTTGTGTACAAATGGTAGTGCTTTTGATCTCACCCAATAAAAATTCCTTCAAAAACATCATCTCATGCCTTTTCAATCATACTTTTCATCTATTTCACATTGGCAAGAAAATTGCCATATAATTTCGTCAACTCTTTACATTCCTTTATTTACTTTCAGGTTTTTTTTTATATAGATGCTTGAATATAATTAATATAGAAAGAAATTTAAAACGTTAAAAATATCTTATAAGCTAAAAGTCATAAGTTGAGAATACCAACTTTTGACTTTTAGCTTATTTTCTATTTTTATGGCATAAAAATAAATACTTAAAAACATATTTGGATTGACTTATTTTAAGTGTTTGAATAAATATAAAAATTGCTTATAAACCATTAGTTTTAAGTCAATAACCGTAAATTAGAATTTCTAATTTATTTTACTTTTACTTTATAAGTCAAAATCCAAAAGTTAATACATTAAAACCTTAGCTATGAAATAAATCATGTTGTGAAGCACCTGAATGTATCTTGCAGTATGCAATTGGAATCTAATCGGGCTCAAGTATGGGCTTCGAAAAAAAAAACACTTTTTATCTTTCACATAATCACACCAATTTCATAAAAAAGTGCTTGAAGCCAAAACTCTCCCTAAAATAACCTAATCCAAACACCCTGGAGTGGCAGACAAGTATAGTAACAAAGAAGGAAGGAGATACCATCCATATCGTTTATGCATTCTTCATTACCTTTGCAAGGTTAGATTTCAATTTCTTTCTATAATACCTTTTATTTATTTATTTATTTGAATTTGGTGATGTAAGGTTTTGCTTCTAAATTATAGCCTGCCCAACTTTGATCATTCTTGCGTACTCTTTTAAATTTCAACTTTTAGAAATACTTGCAAGAAATGCCACTTAAACTTGCTAAATTTCCAAGTGTTGTTGATTGTTGTTAATTGAAAGGGGTTGTTTGGTTGTTGATTAGAATTAATACATTAATTAGTTATGCTGAGTTTGGTTATTCCATCTTCTGCCTTGCATAAATAATACATATGTTTTCTTCTCAACTTATACATTTAAACCAGTAGTAAAATACCGTACTAGATGTGCTGATTTTAATACATAAATAACTCGCCAAATAACTGGACAGCCATTTACTGCTTTATGGTCCGTAGATTACCTGCAAAATTGTTGTATATGCTAAGCTGAGATGTAAAGGAAAGAAAAAGGGAAATCATTGATTAGCTAATGAAAAGTCTAGAGAAGCATTACCAGTTCTTTACTAGTCTTGTATGAATTTCTATCTCTATGCTTTTCTATGGAAATTGACATTAACAGAAGGACTGCCATCCCTAAAACCGGCCTCTGCGCCTTCTGAGATTGATTCTAGTATTCTGAAATGAACCGGTACAGGGAGTTTACCCTTATGCCTATGCCTGCAAAATGGTTGCATATGCTAAGTTGTCGAGCTGTAGAACAAAAACAAAACCATTGATGGGCTAATGAAAATACTAGAAAACCAAATGACTAGTTATTTACTATGAATTCCCATGTTTACATTTTCCTATGGAAATTAACATAAATAGTTGCTCATCCAAAAAAAAATAGTCGAAAAATGTATACCATATAGATGAGAATGATCCCACATTGGACAGGGACGAGATCCTGCTTGAGCAACCTTCCTCCATATGAGCTAGCTTTTGGGTGTGAGTCCTAATTTGACAGTGTTGGCTAAGTTTGATCACACGGTAACATTGCTGCTTGATTTCTTTGTTGCACTTTTGTTCTATTAATACATGTTTTGTAGATCTGTTCTCTTTGAAATATGTTTGTAAGTTGTGTCATTCTATTTATTTAGGGAGATCTGCATATATTTCCAGGTAAAAGATTGGGGAGCAAAGGACCACCAGTATGGATTGTTATTATCCTTTACCAGAAGATCTTGTGGTTGATATTTTATTGATGTTGCCAGTGGAACCACTCTTGCGTTTCAAATGTGTGTGCAAGCACTGGTATGCTCTCATCAAAAGTGAGAGTTTCATAGAGAAGCATTTTCATCACAAGAGTAATCGTGTCCGTCTCCTCATTTGCAACTTCATGTTAGAAGAGGAAGAACACATCCTCGTAAAGTCTGCTGTAGTCTCCTTGCTCCCTAAAAAAATAGTTCCGGGTGTGACCCCTGAACAAAAAATTCTCCTTCATCTTCCAAGGATCGATCATTTCAACTGTGTTGCTGGCCCAGTTAATGGCATATTCCTACTGCAGGAAATTTTTTGTGGATACAGTGTCCGCTTGAGTTTGTGGAATCCTGCCACCAGAGAGTTCCGGCCTCTGCCTCCTGCGACTGAGCACTTCTTATGTGACTATGATCATGAATTCGGATTGGGGTTTGACCAGTTGACTCAGGATTATAAGGTTGTTCAGATTCAAATATTCTGGGATGTTCAGGGACAGGGACAGGGCTATTACCTTCATATGTCTGTCTCTGTTTATTCCTCATGCGATAACTCATGGAAGAACCTACAATTCCCTTCCAGTTTTACCTCAGGTTTTCACTATTCCGTCACATATCTCAACGGGGTTTATTATTGGATTTGTAGGAGCCTCAATAACAATATATGCAAGATTCAGTCATTTGCCATGGGCAGCGAACAGTTTGGGGAGATGCAAGGCCCAGATATTCCAGGTAAACAATGGGTGAGGCTTACATCGCGTGGCGACTCGCTTGCAATGTTAGTCAGTGATAAGTGTATGACATGCATATATGAAATGAAACAAGAGGGAAGTTGGTCCAAAGTGTTTACTGTTCAACCTCGTATAGATGCTGCTCATTTGCCTAAAAATATTTGGGAGAATGATAAGATTGTTTTTGAACTCACAGAAACTTCACAGCTGGTGCTATATGACCCTACAACAAGTCAAGTTACAGATCTTAGAATTCGGCTAAGGCATATTGGTTGTTGTGTTTTCAATTATCAGGAGAGCCTAGCTCTAATTACGAAAGGAAATGAGTCTCAAGACCAGGATAATACTGATCGAGCAAATGAAGTAGTTCAATTATTAGGTGGACGAATGATGTCAAGAATTGAAAACCAATTTCCCCCCTTTGATCTTTCATTTTCTGAGTAATAGCACTAATTTGTTAGCTAGCTGGATGAACCTATTACTATTGGGTTATTGACTTCTACTCATTCATCATGTCCTATTTATACTTTGGTCATTGTTAAGGACATAAAGTTTATTCGTTTCATAGTGTTTTGCTCACATTTGACTACTTGCTGAATTGTTGGCGAAATGTGTAATTTTAAATAATTTGTTTTACATTACAACAATGAATTCCCATATATGTACAAGTGTAAATTCCCCTTTTTTGCTTCACATGGTAATGCTGCTGCTTCATCTTTTTTCATCACAAGAACAATTGTGCCTGTCTACTCGTTTGTAACTCGAAAGTATCAGATGAAGGACATGATATAGTAAAGTTTGTTGTATTCTCCTTGCTCCCTGAAGAAATTGTTCCAGGTCTTACCCCTGAACAAAAGACTCTCCCATATTTTTATGTAATTCTGTATCGTTTTGTATTGTTATGGAATTTTTTCTTCTTTGTTTTTGTGTTATTATTCTTTTAAGTGCTACTTAATTGACAAAACTTCTATTAATACATGATGAGTTTGATAATACTTGAATAGTTTATGCAATATGTTTTTTTTTAAAATACAAGTAATTTAAATAAAGATTGCTAAAAGATTATTACTTTGAATGAAAGATTTTGATTGTGTTACTTTATCGTCTATCTAACATGGTGTTGCAAACACATACATATATTGTTCATTTCACCCCTTTTGTTTCATTTTTATTTTTATACAATTTATATAATATGAGATTTAACAATTTAATTTTTAAATAAAAATGAGAGTTACATTTACATTTATGCAACACTAAACCTAATAGTTTTCTTAAACATAAGCATTCTATATACAATCTAGTGATGCATACATAAAATAAAAGTATCATTCCATCTTCCTTATTTTCTTCCTTGCCCATATAGTAACCCAGTCTAGTTCAACTTGCCAGCTTCCAATGGTTCTGTTACACCAATAACTTGTTGATACCAAATTTTGATATGATATTTCTAAAGTTAATATTTTTTAAATAGTTCAAAATACATGTTAATACAATTTGTTGATAATTATCCTTATTATTAAAGTATTAGGATTTTTATCGGTTAATTCTGTTTATATTATTTTGTCACAGCCTGTTGAATACGTTCAAATATTTGTTCAATTTTTATAAAATCAGTATTTCTGGTAAATTACGTTTTTTACATGTCATTGGTTATGTTCATTACATTTTTTCATATTCATTTTATCTGTTACAATTGTTAATATTCATTTTGATATTTTACACAATTGATTTTGGCCCGCAATTTTAAAATAGTGGTATTATACTATGGGTGGGTTTTAATTTCTTATTTAAAAAATAGCTTGCTCATTAAGTTAATGGTTGGTGGATAAAAATTTAGGTGTAATTTTCAGATTTTAAGTGATCAAAAAGTTCTTTTTTATTGCTCATTATTTTTCCGGTAAGTCCACCACCCAAAGACCATTGTTTTTCTTCTTTCCCCATATTTTCCGGCCAGCAGCTTTAACTCATCATCTTTCCCTAAAAACACAACCTCCGACCACCGTTCCTTCAAACCCCGACCCTAAGCCACCTTAGAACCACCGACCTCTGAAACAACCATCAAAACGCCACTACTGGCCAGCCAACAACGAACACATTCCTTTTCCCCTTGCTCGAGTTCAGCCATTAATGGCGAACTCTGAGTTCAACAGCTTCACCCATCAGAGTACAGCGAAGCAACAAAAACCAAGCCCAACACACCAGTGAGCTCAAAGCTCGGGGAACCGGACCTTTTTTGCTGCGAACCAGCAGTTTCAATCCAACATCTCCACCAATCAACTCCGGCGAAGCTCAAAGCTTCAGCCGTTTCCAAGAATAGCAACAACCGGCAACCACCGGCGTGGCTCCAACTCCGGTAACCTCTTTCACTTGTTTTTCTTTTCAGATTTGGCCGGAGGGGTCCAAACTCCGGCCACCATTGTTCTTATACTTCGCTATCTGTTCATTGTGTTGGTCATTTCTAATTTTAGCTACTGTTTTGTCTCATTATTATTATACACTGTTATTAATTGTTGTTGATTATTGTTATTATTAATTATTATATCTACTTGTTGATTATTTTGTTTATTTCATTGTACTATCTTTCAGTTTGAAATTCCCATCAACACTAATGTCATTCTCTATTTTTGACATCTTAAATCTGATGCAATTTAATTTAGTTTTATTTTTACGATGTAGTATTTATTTATCTCTTTCTTTTACGGTTAATATACTTCAATTTCCTGTTGTTTAAATGTTTGTTTTATAAAAATTGATTTATTATGTTGACTTTGTATACCTTTTCTGACCATTCTCGTGTTTGCTCAATTGATTATTCCATTTACCCATTGTTTGCTCTAGTTTTTTAGTACTTTTATTTTGATTATTTGTTATTCATTATTTGCATGCTCATTTTTGTCATTTTGTTTCTTCTAATTAGTGTTAATGTTAATAATGAAACTGTCTAGATATATTTTAATCCTTTTTGTTGACATGTGTAGTTTTGGTAAAGTTTTCTGTTATTTTTTATTGATTAATTATCTTATTATGATATTACACTAAATTATGCTAAGTTAAAATTGTCCAATGAAATAATCTCTCAGTCGATTTTGGAGGTCTCCCCATTTTAAAAGACGAAAATTTAGTTTATGTTCATATTTTGTTTGTTAAAATTGGCCGATGAAGAAATTACCGTCAATTTCCAAGGTCTCCCATGTTAATAAGACGGGTTTTTATTTTTTAATTATTATTTGATTTATTCATTTTTATTCATATTTATTTATTATTAACACTTTTACTAAGTGTCTTTACAGGTACCCGGAGGTACTTCCCATTGAAGCTATTCGAATGAAGTTCGATTTATATTCTCTATTCATTATTTTGTATATATCGATGTTAGGCAATTCTTAAGGCCTTTCTTACATTATTGTTTTATTTTATTATTTGTGTATATCACATGTCTATTATACTTAAATATTTATTTTTATCTCCTCCTTAATTTGAAAAAATGAATTTAGTCGGGACCGACATTTGTGAATTTCGAAGGATGTCTAACACCTTTCCTTCGGAAAAACTTGAACCCCTTATCCAGGATTTATTGGTTTCGTAGACATTTTTTAAGTTAATTAGTTTCCTAGTTTTCTTGAAATTAGGTGACTACTCCTTTATCCCCCCTCTTACCCTTTTTCCCTTCTAAAATTCTTTTATTCTTTAAAATTGAGTCACTGCAACGTTGTGCCCTCTCAAAGAGATGTCAACACCTGTGCCATAAAGCTCTAGTAACCCTACATTCAAAGTAATGATGTTCAAAGGATTCAAAAGTTGTACCACAAAAAGCACAATCTGGAGGCACATGAATACCAAATTTCTGAAGTCTCTCTACAGTTGCTAATCTTCTCCAAGCTGCTAGCCACAATATGAACTTATGTCTAGGATGGATGTTTTATTGTAGTGCAATACTCTTCCAGGGGACTTTTGGGTGGGTAGGCATGAGCATAAGATACATCTTTCTAATAGAAAATTTGTCTTCTTCAACCACTTCATTCAGCTTAACATCAAGATGTCCTTGTGAAGAATTAGTTCCTAAGTACTTCCTTGACTCTAAAATTTCCCTTACAACCTAAGTAGCATTAGTTGGAACAGTGCAGTTCTCTACAGATTCATCTTTCATATAGTAGATATGTACCCATCTTATCCACAAACAATCCTTTTTTTCATGAATAACCCACAACAGTTTCAATATGGCAGCAGTGTTCCACAAACTCAAATTTATAATATTCTGACCTCCTGCAACCTTTGGAAGGCAGAGTTTTTCCCACGAAACAAGAGCCTTCCTTGACCTTACTACTGAGCCTGTCCACAAATAAGTTCTGCACGCTCCCTCTGTCATCTTCAATATTCTTTTTGGTAATACAAATATTTGTGCCCAGTAAGTCTGCATAGTAAAGATGTAAATTAAAAATATTATGGGTATGGAGTAATTAAGTTTCATTTTGTTTAGAGTTTAGTAATATAAGTCAATAAGATCATTTTATTAAAAGTGGAAAGAGTCTAAGTCAAAAGTTGAATAACTAAAATGTCAAGTATATTTATCATTTTATTTATTTATAAAAATTAATTGTCAATTAAATTTAATTGGAAAGACCTTTCATCTACCTTTAGACATGTACAAATTCGATTTGAACTTTTTATTTACAAGTTTAATATGTGTCATGCATTTATTTTCTTTACATTTAGCTTCCAACTGTTTAAACATATCATATTCTTTATCATATTATATATACCTTATTCAATATTTAATTGATGCACACTAAATATATATATACTAGTTTTTCGACAGGTGTGTTGCACGTGATTATCAATTCAGAAAATACTTGTTATAGTAAATAGTATTGCTTATTCAAGCGAAGATTTAAATAATAAATTTTGCATAAAATAATATTGCAGATTCTTTTGTGAATGTTCAATGTGGATCATCATATATATATCTCTTATTCACACGAACCTATAAAGACTAGCAAAGTGGCCTAATTCATCACACTTGAAACACCCACTTCCTCAACCACCTCTTCGGCCACCGTATCCATGATTATGATGGAGGCGGTGATTACAGTGGTGGAGGAAATGGGTGCTACTGCGATGATATTTTCTCAAGTTCATAACGCAACTTTCCTCTTTAACTTTACATACGAAGCAAATGAATAAAAAAAAAAAGGAAGTAAACTGACTGAACAAAATGCACAACAAATATCATCTATAAGGTAATATTAATGAGATACAACTAATTACAATATTGAATTTCATCAAATTGAAATAAATATATACATTATTGCATGTAGCTAATAAAATTTTTCATTCATCATATTCATAGGTTCGTGTAAATAAGAGATATATATAACGATCCACATTGAGGAGATCTTCCTGATCGTGTCGAGCTTGAAAATCATACAATATGTTCTTGCGCTGACCAGTACATGTACCTGATGAGGCACCCTACTAAGTGGGCGACCTGCAGGAGCTGTTGCAAAGCTGGCCTAATTCTGCGAATGAGTCTCTCTGCCCTTCTGAGGATTTTCAAAGAACTCTCATCGTGTGGCTTGGCTAGCCACACCCAATGTAATTTCCACTACCTGCCCTGCATTAACCCTGATGGTTCTTAGCACTTTTTAGGCTTAAGTCATCGACAACCATTTAAAGTTGTCCACATAATTCACTTAAGTACCTATGTTTGTACCTATTGAACATCTTAACTATTCTGAATTTGAACCATTTAGACACTTTGTACACACGTGGCACAAAAAGTGTAACTCACACCTTGTTAAGCGCGTGAATCATTTAATCAACACCTTTTTTTTTTTCTCATTATTTATTTTTTAAAAAAATAACCATCTTTTTTTTCTTCTTTCTCTTTCAAAATTGCAGACCTGCTGCCACCAATTATTCATAACAATAAAATCTACCACCTTACATCTTTTTTATAAATTTACTTATTTGTTTATGCTTAAATTTGATAAGAAATGGAGTCAACTATCTACATTTCCTTTGTCAGAAAAAATGAAGAACATAATCTAAGTTTTTTTGCCGGAAAAAATGGAGATCATCTGTCACTTTTTTGCCGGAAAATATGGAGGCCACACACTGCCCCCTATCCACACCCCTTCTTGCTTCATAACGAAACAGAGACATAAAGTAAATTTGAAATCAAAATAAACATAATGAACAGATTTTTCTTAAAAGAAAAAATACTATCAATTTGAGATAGGAACAAAAAAGAAAACATAAAGATAAAAAAAAGAAGATAAATTCATACTTAGTATATGTTAAAATCTCCATTTAGAAAATAACAATGGTGAACAAGAGGTGATTTTAGTGAGAGAAGCAAAGGAAAGGTTTGGGGTGGGTGTGAGGATGGTAAAATGGATTTTTCTTTTTTTTTTTTTTTAGTTGAAATTCTTTTCTTTTTGCATTTAGATTTTTTTTATTTTCAAAATTCATTTATATAATTATTTTAAATTTAAATGTCACATGTCTTCATTTGATTTGTTATTTTGCCACATCAGCTGCATGTGTATTACACCCACTTCCTCTTTTGACCAAGTCTTAGAAAAATGTTTGATATGTATTTATTTTCTAAGGTTTGAGTGTCTAATAGGAAAATGGGCACGTTGAGGTGTTTAAGTGAATTTTACGGACAACTTTAAGGGGGTGTAGATGACGTAAGCCTACTTTTTACATGCTTGATGTGCGCCCACTAGTAATTGTATCTTAGGACTTAGAGCAAGACACTCTATTTAGTGTAGGGGCAAAATGAAAATGTTTATTCTATATTAATGAATATAAAATTTATTTTGTAAATAATAAATTTTAAATAATTCAGATATATTCACATATTTTCACACTTGTTGTGAGTTTTTTTTTTTTTTTTAATAAAGAACTCGGAACAATTTAAAATAATATATTTTGAAGTAAGAAGATCTTGTTAACTTGATAATACATTCATGACATATATAATACTTTAATTTAAATAAAATATGCATGACGTTATTACAAGTCATATGAGTTTTTCTTCGTCTAAAATACTGAAATATTAAGAAATAGTAAATAAGTAAAGCAAAAGGGCAATGTTTATATAGCAATAATTATTTTGAAGCAAACTTTCTAACGTTCTAAATCACATAAGTAGCATTGATAAATAAAGTCATTTTTTTTATCTTGAGCATCCAAAAAATAAATTGTGACATTTCTCTAGGCCTTGAGAAGTTTAATAATTTTGAAAAAAGATGTTCATAAGCATATATTTACATCACAAGATAAATTGCTAACAAAAATAAATAAATTTAGACTACATTATGTTAACTTCATATATTGGAACATTACATTCTAATGTATATATTAAGCAAAAAAATAATTATTATATCATCAAAATCATCTACCTCAGGTACTCGAGATTATGGAATATACCATCTTAGGATAGAATGATTTAATTCATCAGAATAGTGATACATCATATTGCTAAACTTAGAACTCACTCAACGATAATAAATAACACGAAATATTTTAAAATGCTAGAAGAAGAAGAGTATTAGAAAAAATTGTGGTGGAAAATGAGAGGAAGCCCCTCTATCTATAGTCAACAATACCGTATGAACAAGTGTTTTTTGTGTCTTATTTGTAAAGTCATGACCTTTTCGAGAAGTCACAACTCTTTGGAAAAGTCACAACTTATTGAAAAAGTCACAACTCTTTGGAAAAGTCACAACTTATTGAAAAAGTCACAACTCATTGGAAAATTCACAATTCATCAAAAAATCACAACCCTTCGAAAAAAGTCACAAGTTATCAGAAAAATCACAACTCATCGAATAAGTCACAACCTAAGTTAGGGATATTAAATTAATTTTACATTCAAGTTAGGAGTTCACAGTTTTAAGGTATATATATATGCCTTAGGTAAAGTTACACATTATGATTCTCCTTAATCAAGTTCACAAAAAAAATAATTTAAAAATACACATGATACTATAAACATAATTACACCAAAAGTATTTTTAGTTGGTTAGGAGGTAATATAAACATATGTTTCTATTTCTCTACTCCTTTGTGCTTGAGTGTTGGTATTTTAAAATGTTATTTTTGCCAAATCAATAGGTAAAGAAGAGATTGTACAATATACCAAAAGAAACAAGGTTCAATAACTTTTCTAATTAAAGGCGAAATTAGAAATCAAAGTAAGAAAACTAAAGATTTCTTTGGTGAAATATTTCTTCCTTTCGCGAAGTACGATTAAGATATCTCTTTAACAATTTGCACTTCTTCTTTAGTATGTAATTTATAACTCAAACATGTTTCTTAATATTAATATTTATGTAATTTTTAAAAATTTTGTGGTCAATAAAATTGGGTTACACGCGCAAAGTGTGTGTCCAGAACTAGTGTGTGTGTGTATATATATATATATAAGTTAAAACTCTTGCAATATAGACAATAATTAATTAGCTGAGATAATGGGCTTAGGTGCAATGACATTCTTTTGACTAGACACAAAATCTAAGAAAAAAAAAACCTTTTTGAAATTTTTGGTCCTAAATAAAATTAGTAGGTTCTATAAATAGGCAAAGCTTTTGGCCTCTTCTTCACTACTCTCATTTCTCATTTCTCATTAAGGGCTCTTCTTCCTCAGGTTAGATTTCAATTTTCTGTATTTGTATTTTGCTGCTCTCTTTCTCTACATTATGCTTTTTCTCTTAAATTAGATCGCATATATATATATATATATATATATATATATATCCCCTTTCACCATTTTTCACTTTTCACTTTACTCTCTTTCTGTTTCAAAATTGATGTAGGGTGTGTTCGGTACATGTTTTCCAATTTTCTCATTTTTTGTTGGTCAAATGATTTAGAAAATATTTTCTCTATAAAACAAACTCCTTAAAAGTGATCAAATTACTTCCATGATGAAAGTAGGGAAAACAAGTTGGCACTAGTAGCATTTCACGTTGAAAATACAAAAATAAAATCATTGATTGCCTAATGAAAAGATTAGAAAAGCAAATCACCACTTCTTTACTAGGAAATGGGAAGACTTAAAATGGAAATCTGTGTTTATCTGTGTGTGTTCGATACATGTTTTCCAATTTTGATATGTTCGGTTGATCAAATGATTTGGAAAATATTTCCTATAACGAAAAAGACACTCTTCAAAAGTGAGGACAAAATTAGAAAAGCAAATCACCGCTTGTTTACTAGAAAATGGGAAGACTTCAATTTTTTAAGATGGAAATCTGTATTTTTTTTCTTTCTTTTCTTAACTTACGATTTTAGAAATGAAAATCAGCTTTTAGATTCTAACACAAGAAAATTGCTTGGACCCGAAACGGTTGCGGATCTAAAGGTCAAATTCTTCGTCACATAAATTTTAGGATTTGGGGTATGATACATGTGCTGAGATACCAGAAATAAATGTATATACAAACACATATAAGTATATATATTAATCAAAGTTATTGAGCTAAAACTTTTAAAAAATAATTCTTCATAAACATTTCCTATAATATTCATAAGATATATCGTGTAATAACAAAGTGCTCTCATATGTATGTATATGACAAACTCAAAAATCAAACCAAATACCCAATCAATCTTGTACTTACTGGTCATAGATGTAGTCAAATCATTCAAGGTATAGTGCCGTGGAGATTTGAGTGTTCCGCGCTACATAAATGTTTAAATTCAGGCCACTGATCTATTTTGGATCTTTTCTCCCAAATTGATCTACAAGAAATTTTGTCAAAATATTTTTAAAAATATGTATACCCATAATACATGTGTATTGGCTTGCTGATGTAAATATTTGTGGCAGAGTGGTCAAATGTGTAACTTCCCCTTTGTTGTTTCACGGTAATGCTGTTGCTTGATCTTCTTCGTTGCACTGTGTGTTCTATTAACGCATATATCTAGATCTGTTCTCTTTCAATATGTTTGTAACTTTTCTCATTTTACTTATATTTCCACCAGTATGGATGGTCACCGTCCTTTACCAGAAGATGTAGTAGTTGATATTCTATTGAGATTGCCCGTGCAATCACTCTTGCGTTTCAAATGTGTGCGCAAGCACTGGTGTGCTCTCATCAAAAGTCCGAGTTTCATAGAAAAACATTTTCATCACAACAACAATTGTGCCCGTCTCCTTGTTTGCAACTTGAAAGTAGCACATGACGTACACCCCGTCGTAAAGTCTGTTGTATTCTCCCTGCTCCCTGAAGAAATTGTTCCTGGTGTGACCCCTGAACGAAAAACTCTCCTTCAGCTTCCTAGGATCACTGATTTCACGTGTGTTGCTGGTCCAGTTAATGGCTTATTCTTAGTGCAGAAGAAGTTTTATGGATACGATGTCTGCTTGGGTTTGTGGAATCCTGCCACCAGAGAGTTCAGGTCTCTGCCTCCTGCGCCTTTTGAGATTGAGGCCTTTTTCTCGCACCATGATCATCAGTTCGGATTGGGATTTGACCTGTTGACTCTAGATTATAAGGTTGTATGGATTCGAGTGTTCTGGGATGAACTGGGACAAGGTGCTAATAATCGTGTATATGCCTGTGTCTATTCCTCATGCAACAATTCATGGAAACACCTTACTCCTGAATTCCCTCCCAGTTCTACCTTGTCTGCACCGCTTGACGCCACTTATCTCAACAGGGTTTATTATTGGCTTTGTAGGGGCCTTGATGAGATCTACACGATTCGCTCTTTTGACATGGGCAGCGAGCAGTTTGGGGAGATGCAAGTCCCAGCTATTCCAAGTGAACATTGGGGGGCGCTTACATTGCGTGGCAACTCACTTGCTTTATTAACCGGTGACCCTGGCAAACCTATGACATCCATATATGATGTGTGGGTATTGAAACAAGAGGGAATTTGGTCCAAAACTCTAACTGTACAAGCTCATATAGATTCTCATTGGCCTCGCAACATCTGGGATAACAATAAGATGGTTTTCGAGATCACAGAAACTTCACAGCTGGTGCTATATGACCCTACAACAAGACAAGTTACAAATCTTGGATTTCAGCTGGACCTTAACATTGCTGGCTGTTGGGTTTTCAATTACAAGGAAAGCCTAGCTCCAATAAAGAGAGGAAATGAGACACAGGGCGAGGATAATGCAGTCGAGCTTATTGAACACTTCTTCTATACCACACCAATGGATGAGGATCTTAAAGATTTGGAATACATAATATTATAGTGATAAAAATTGAAAAACAGGAAGAAGAAAAACAACGATTTACCTGTAATATTGTGACATTAGTTCTTATCTTACCTTATAACATTGTGTTTGAGCTTAAAATTGTTTGGATCAGTCATCTTTGTACTATTATTGAATAAAAAGCAGACATGGTTTTTTTTGTTTATGGTATCAAGGGGCATTCCTTTTGGACTAACACATTTTAAGCTAAGTTGTGCGTGTACTTTTAGAGTATCGGCAAGCAACAGACTTTAAGTGCTCTGCATCTATATCTGTATTTTGGTCCACTTGAAAAATCCTAAGTCTTGTTTCTAGTTTAACAGTTCAAAAATGTAATATATATTATTCAATATGATTTAGTTGTATCAATCAATGAACTAGCCCTCACTCTTAGGTGGATCAGGCCATTTACTATTCTGTTTACATAATTTTCCTTAACAAGGGATAATGTACTAGTGAAAGTTAGAAAGTATGAAAAAAAAAACAGGCACGAATAAGGAAAGTAAGGAGTAAGATGTGCATGTCATGCACTCAATGTTCTAGTCATAGTTTCGAACCTATGCTATTGACTAACTTAATAAACTTGTTTCGAATACAAAAGACAGGTAACAAATTATATACATATGGAGATAAGTCGAACTAGGACGCCATTAGCTCACCCTTCATCCCAGAAGATCTCTGCATTACTTAGGCTCGAATCACCCGTCATGGACTGGCACTCAAAACTACATCAAGAAAACAGATGTAGCATGAATCTCAAAACAACAGGTGTCTAGTAGGCATCATAGGTCGACTGAACTTAGAAAGTCAAAACAATATGAAAAATATGAAAGTAACGGTAATTAGAGGTCAAATGAACAAAGCAATAACAGAAAGTCTAACTATATAGTTCATGAGTCTGGAAAGAACAAAGTAGTAAAGTAAAACAATTATCTATAACCTAACTGGACCCCTATAAGCCCAGAAAGTATGTATACTCATGTGCAATTAGAATGTAAATAACTCAAACGAGTTTGGACTCACATAAGCCTCATAAGTGCAGTAAAACCTCTATAAATGCATATGCTTGGGACTGGAAAAAAAAATTCATTTATTGAGATAATTAGTTTATCGATAAATGCATAAAATATTTATTTATCAATAAATAAATATTTATTATTTTAGAGAATATTTTGCAGTATGTGTCATAACAAAGAAAAACAAAATATTTGAATTAAGAATTTCAAAAGTTTAAATGTAGGAAACTAAAAAGTGTAGTCTTTGCATATTTATTATTTAAATCTAGGAAAGCTAAACGAATTTAGTGAAGTTTAATGTTTCTAATTGTATTCATGTATATATAGAATATGAAGAGATTTTAAGTCAAATATAAAAGGAAAAAACTAGTTGTTTAAAAATCATAATCCAAGTATAATGTCTTCTCATCATTTGAAAGGCGTACAAAAATCATCTTTAACCAATAAAATAAGAAACGCAATATGTGAGCATAAGAAAGAGAATCCAACTATTAGCCAAAAAGATTTGCAAGCATGGGTGAAACAAAAGTTTGATTTGACTATTAGTCAATCAACAATATCGCACACTCTCAAAAGGTCGGCAGAGTATTTGTCAAATGAGATGAAAAATAGCGATGCCAAAAGGCATAAACCGGCAAAATACCCTGATTTAGAGAAAGTTTTGTACGAGTGGTTTCTTCAAATGCAAGAGAAAGTGAACATGTCAGGGGAAATTATCCAAGGAAAAGCAAAAGATCGTTTCCTGAAAATGTATGGTGAAACTAATCCAGAATTCAACTTCTCTTCTGGTTGGTTAGAATGTTTCAAGTCAAGATATGGAATCAAGTCTTACAGACGTTTTGGTGAAAGTGGTTCAGTTATCATAGAGAATATTGAAAACGAATTGCCTAGCATACGGTCAAAACTAGATCAATTTAAATTGAAGGATATTTATAATATGAATGAAACTGGATTATTTTACAGATTGGAAGCTGATCATTCACTTGCTACCAAGCAGCTTGAAGGTCACAAAAAAGACAAAAAGAGAATTACTCTTGCTCTCTATTGCAATGGTGATGGATCTGACAAAGTACCATTGTGGATTATTGATAAGTTTGCAAATCCTAGATGCTTTAAAAATGTGAACATGAACAATCTTAGTTGCATGTATAGATCCAACAAGAAAGTTTGGATGACTGACTTGCTTTTCCAAGAATATGTTGGTTGGTTTGATAAGAGAATGAATGGCAGAAAGGTTTTGTTAATAGTAGACAATTGCTCAGTTCATCCAAAGATAGTTGAAAGCCTAAGAAATGTAGAGTTGTTTTTCTTGCCTCCTAACACAACGTCTAAGATTCAACCATGTGATGCTAGGATTATTCGAGCATTCAAAGCTCATTATCATCGTTGTCTTTATTTCAGCATCCTACAAGGCCTTGAGGTTGAAGCACCAAATATTGAAAAAAATAATATTTTGAATGCTATCAATTTTGCTAACTTGGCTTGGAATTTTGATGTGAAAGAAATAACAATTGCAAATTGTTTTCGACATTGCAAGATCCGGTCGGAAAAAAACAATGTTCCCGAACCACAAGTTGGTGAATTAGATGAAGGTATCCAAAAAGTTGGTGAATTAGATGAAGGTATCCAAAAAGTTGGTGAATTGGATGAAGGTATCCAAGAATTAAATGATGTCATCTCTAATTTAACCTACAGAAATGTGATGGATGTTGAACATCTTTTGAACTACCCTAATGAGAATGATACAGTTATGGAATCACCTACAGAGGAAGAGATTATTCAATCTATAATGAATAATGATGATGAGAATGATCCTGAACAAGATGATAGTAGCATTGCCCCACATGTATCGTCAAAGGAGGCATTTCAAGCAATGACTACATTGTCAAACTATTTGGTACAACACGAACAAAATATTTCGAAAATTGTGTTTGTTCTTCAAAAAGTTAAGGATGAGATTAATTTTGGTTTTGGTGGAAAGAAAAAACAATCAACTATAGAATCATATTTTAAAAAGAAATAATTATTGATCTAGTATTATTGACTGATTAAATATATATAAATTCTTGATGTATTATAATAATTATTAATTATATTTTTTCTGGGCCTTTAATACTTTATTTTTAATTATTATCTAATGCATTTAGCGAGAATATTACTTTAATATAGCTGGCTCAAGTCGGGATCGGAGAAAAATATTCATTTAGCGAAATTATTACTTTATCGAGGTTTTATTGTACTATGACTAACACTAGCTAGATTAAAAGCTTTCAAGAACTGAAATGGATGACTCCAGACTTGAACTTTGGCGAAGGCACCCAAGGAACCCAAATGAACCACATGTTAGGATTTGAACCAAGGCGAATAGAGATATGTTGGGGCCTCGAACTGTGGCAAAAAAAAATTATGCTGGCGCCTTGAACCGTGGCTAAAAGAGATACTCCGGGGCATCAAACTGTGGTTAAAAGACTCCAAATACCCCCCCCCCCTCTTTCAAATAACAAACTCTTTCTCCTGCGAAACATATCGTAGAGAGAAACATCTTTGTTAAGAATAACTTTTATACAACATTTTACCAACAAAACATTATATAAATTAAATACATAAATAACTTTGTTATTCATGTATTAGAGGTAGCTTTATCCACCTACCAAATGAGCTCTAAGGTAATTTTTTTTTTTTTTGATTTTCCACTCAGTGTTCGATATTCATATTAGAGTCTCACTAAATTTGAATTTGTGCCGAAAAATCTCAAATTATGGATAAAGCGCTCCCTAACAGAGATGATTTTATAGCCAAAAGGACTAAAATCGAAACCTCTAATTAAAAATGAATAAGTTCTTATTATTCCACTACAATCATGAGTAATTAAAAACTAAGATAAAAGGAATTAAGAGGAGTTGTATAAAATAAAATGACGAAAGAAGTGTAGGAAAGTGAGGAAGTAGTCAAGTGTTGAGGTATTTCTACAGTACCACTCCATCAATCCAATATCTCTTTTTCCATTTTTTCCTTGTCGTAATTTGCGCCACTTCTTCTTCATCAGCCTATAAGGTTAGATTTCTGATTATTTTTTTGAATCTGAATTTGTCCTATTTGGGGAGATAGGGTTTTGCTGCCTTCGTTTCTGTTTATGCTAATTCTTTTTATTTCTTTCCATGGTTTACATTACAATATTGGGTAAGTTAAAATTGTTCCATTTCCAAGGATTTGTATATTGATATTAGTAGAAAAGGGTAATTAATGTTTCATACTCCTTAAATTACCTGCAAAATTGCTCAATATGCTAACTTGATATGTAGCTCAAAAAATCATTGACTAGTTAATGAAAAGACTAGAAAATCACATGATTACTTTTTACTAGTCTCCTCTTATTGACTCTATTTGGCTGATATTATCCGAGGACATTGGAACTTTGGGTGTGTTTGGTACCAAGGAAAATATTTTTTGAAAAATATTTCTAGGAAACTAAGTGAGATTCTTATGTATTTCTTGTGTTTGATATATAAGCAAAAAAAAAAATTAATATTATTCTAAAAGCATTTATGTATTATCTAGACAAATACTATGAGAGACGGAGGTGGGGTAGTGGGTATGGAAGCTACGGGAGTGAGGTGAAGATGTGGTGTCTTAGAGAGTGGGAGGACATAATCAATTGAAATGTCACATATGAAACTTGTTTTCCCTACTTCCTTTAGAAAGTCATTTTCTTCATTTGAAGTGTCACGTATGAAACTTGTTTTCTTAAAGAAAATCTTTTCCAAAAATTTTGATTAGAAACTATTTTCTACGGAGCACACCCTTTATACGACGCTAATTTGAGATATTGATACACCATGACTAAGTATGTATTATATTTTTCCATTTTTCTTGTTTTTATTTTATTCTTTGGTTATGCTCCAGATATATAGGCAAAGCACAAGAAACTTTTATTCAGGAAAAACCCAAAGACTTAGTCAGCTTATTAATTGCTTATGGAAAATAGAGGAGAAAGTTAAAGAATTAGCAAATCTTGAATGGTGCACACCAAACAATGAAGATGCAGAGCCAAAAAATAAAGCAAGTACAAATGAAGACTCATCTGCAATTGCTAAGATAAATCTAAGAATTAATTTGTCTTGTACCAGAACGTATACAGCGGAGGCCATAAATGGATGTGTAAAGAATCAAAACGTTAATGAGTAAATGGATGTTAATCAAGAGACTAAAAGTGCACGAACACTTGAAACTTAAAGAACTATTAGTGCACCATATAAAAGAAAGGGAAAGGATGACTCTGAGTTTGAAGCCAAACATAAGGAACTATTTTGGATCTTTTCTCCCAAATTAATCTACAAGAAATTTTGTCAAAATATTTTTAAAAATATGCATAACTATAGTACATGTGTATTGGCTTGTGGATGTAAATGTTTATGGCTGAGTGGTCAAATGTGTAACTTCCCCTTTTTTGCTTCACATGGTAATGTTGCTACTAGATCTTTTTTGTTGCACTGTGTGTTCTAGTAGAGCATGTTTTCTAGATCTGTTCTCTTTCAATATGTTTGTAAGTTGCCTCATTCTACTTATACTTCCACCAGTATGGATGGTCGCCGCCCTTTACCAGAAGATCTAGTAGTTGATATTCTATTGAGATTGCCAGTGGAATCACTCTTGCGTTTCAAATGTGTGTGCAAGCACTGGTATGCTCTCATCAAAAGTCCGAGTTTCATAGAAAAACATTTTCAGCACAAGAACAATTGTGCCCGTCTCCTTGTTTGCAACTTGAAAGTAGCACGTGAAGTAGACGCCGTCGTAAGGTCTGTTGTATTCTCCTTGCTCCCTGAAGAAATTGTTCCAGGTGTGACCCCTGAACAAAAAACTCTCCTTCAGCTTCCGAGGGTAGCTGATTTCACGTGTGTTGCTGGTCCAGTTGATGGCTTATTCTTAGTGCAGAAGAAGTTTTATGGAGACGATGTCTGCTTGGGATTGTGGAATCCTGCCACCAGAGAGTTCAGGCCTCTGCCTCCTGCGCCTTTTGAGATTGAGTACTTTTTCTCGGACCATGATCATCAGTTCGGATTGGGATTTGACCTGTTGACTCTAGATTATAAGGTTGTATGGATTCGAGTATTCTGGGATGAACCGGGACAAGGTGTTTATCCTCGTGTCTATGCCTGTGTCTATTCCTCATGCAACAACTCATGGAAACGCCTAACTCCTGAATTCCCTTCCAGTTCTACCTTATCTGCACCACTTGATGCCACTTACCTCAACGGGGTTTATTATTGGCTTTGTAGGGGCCTTGATGAGATCTACACGATTCGCTCTTTTGACATGGGCAGCGAACAGTTTGGGGAGATGCAAATCCCAGATATTCCAAGTGAACATTGGGGGGCGCTTACATTGCGTGGCAACTCACTTGCTTTATTAACCGGTGACCCTGGCAAACCTATGACATCCATATATGATGTGTGGGTATTGAAACAAGAGGGAAATTGGTCCAAAGTTCTAACTGTACAAGCTCATATAGATGCTCATTGGCCTCGCAACATCTGGGATAACGATAAGATGGTTTTCGAGATCACAGAAACTTCACAGCTGGTGCTATATGACCCTACAACAAGACAAGTTACAGATCTTGGATTTCAGTTGGACCTTAACATTGCTGGCTGTTGGGTTTTCAATTACAAGGAGAGCCTAGCTCCAATAAAGAGAGGAAACGAGACACAAGGCGAGGATAATGCAGTCGAGCAAATTGAGCACTTCTTCTATACCATACCAATGGATGAGGATCTTAAAGATTTGGAATACAAAATATTATAGTGATAAAAATTGAAAAACAGGAAGAAAAAAAAACGATTTACCTGTAATATTGTGGCATTAGTTCTTATCTTACCTCCTTATAACATTTGTGCTTGAGCTTAAAATTGTTTGGATCAGTCATCTTTGTATTATTATTATTGAATAAAAAGCAGACATGGTAGTTTTTGTTTATGGTATCAAGGGGCATTCCTTTTGGACTTAACACATTTTAAGCTAAGTTGTGCATGCGCTCATGTCAGATTCTCCAAAAATATACTATTTTTAGAGTATCGACTAGCAACAGATTTTAAGTGCGCTGCATCTATATCTATATTTTGGTCCACAATTATTGTTTCAAGTGAGTGACTAGACAATTGGATAAAGGTAGGTCCAAGACACCACCAAGAAAATGGGCCCCCAGAAAAAAATATAAAGCCCATTAAAGAAGAGAAAAAAAGCCCAGAGCCCATAAAGCAAAAAAGTAGAAGTTTGAAAAGAGTAGTTGATAAAATGATGAAAGGCACAAGTGACGGTTAAAATAGTGTTTTTCTCCCGCGAAAAGCCTTAATTAATTCGTTGATCAGAACTGGAAAGGCAGCTTTATCTCGTGGGGGCACTCTCTTATTCTGTGACATTCTTTTCATCATACCCCACCCCCTCTAAAACACCCCACCCACCCCCTCCTCCTTCTTTGTCCTTACAAGTTTTCTTGATCATACAATTTTCAGAGTATTTTTTTTTTCATTTGGTTTGTTTCCTTTACTTACTGTCAAGTGGTTTTCCGCTCTTGCATCAAGATTTTAGAACCGCGTAATAAAGGTGATTAGAGTATTGGAGGAGATAAAAGACTAGTTTTTTGTTAGTTGGGATTTTGGAAAAAGAAAAGAAAATGGTGAAAGAGACAGAGTATTATGATGTTCTTGGTTTAAGTCCTTTAGCATCTGAAGAGGAAATTCGCAAGTCCTATTATCTCAAGGTTTTTGAATTTCTTTCTTTTGTTTTGTTTATTTACTTTCTATGTTTGAATTTTGTGCAGTTTTTTAGAGTGTTGGAGTTGATCTAATTTACTTGACATTAGTTGGAATTTCTAGATTCAAACTTCTAAACTTTGATGGTGTGAATCTGGACACAAAAGTTTTATGTTTTTTGATATAAAATGTATATATTTGAAAACAATGTAAAAAGCACGGTAAATCATGATAAGTAACAATTTAAAAGAAATTCTAGTCAAAAAGAAAATTTGGCTGACTCTCGAAATTTTAACTGTGCTACATAAATTAAAATAGGGAGAGTATTGTTTAAGTTTCATTTGTTTAAACTTATAGAATTTGATAAATGGATCCAAGTAGTATGATTCTTGGGATTTTTGTTTTGGAAATGAAGATTTGTTTCATCAACTTTCATTTTGATTTGAAGTACAAATGGTAATGGAAAATGTCTTATCCTTTCTGATTTGTTAAATGATGTTGGAAATCTGTTTTTTCATCTTGTGGTGCAGGCAAGGCAAGTTCACCCTGATAAAAATCCAGATGATCCTCTTGCTGCACAAAGATTTCAGGCAACCACATTGCTTGATGCTTATTTTATGTTCACTTTTCTGTAAAATTTAGGCAAAAAATTATCTCTTTTTTTTTTTTTTTTTTTTTTTTTTTAATGTTTTTAAATTGTAAAAAACAGGAATTAGGAGAGGCATATCAGGTTTTGAGTGATCCATTACAGAGAAATGTATATGATCAAAATGGAAAGTCATGTGTCTCCAGGTAATCTTTTAGAATTGCTTCTTCTGAATTTTATGGGGTCGTTTGGTTGTTGGTTAGAGTTATGCAGGTATTAATAATATAAAGATTAGTTATTCCATCTTCTACCCTACATAAAATAGTACATAAATTGACTCAAAATGTATACATGCTTTATTTATGTGGGATTGTAAAACGATAATCAAACACCATACTTGGTGTGCAGAGTGCCAAATACATGGTATTAATTTTGTTAGTTTTAAAACATGAATAACTCTCTTCCTAGCCAGCAACCAAACGACCCCTTAAGATGATAAATGCAAGTAGTTTGCTAATTCACAAATTTCTATGTAAAATGATGTTTTTTCTATTACCATCAATACTAATTTTGATGTTCTCTTTGTAGGGAAACTATGCTTGATCCAACTGCTGTGTTTGCACTCCTCTTTGGGAGCGAACTATTTGAAGACTACATCGGACATCTATCTGTTGCATCAATGGCTTCCTCTGAATTAGTCAGCGAAAACGACAACCCTGAAAAGCTCCATGATAGACTCAAGGCAAGTATGTCATGAAGTTCATTAACATTCAAATTATATGGGTCTCCACTTTTTTGGCTGTTTGTTGCAAGAGAAAAAGGAACATAGCTTTGTTATAATAGAACTATGTTATGAAGGGTGTCCAAAAGGAAAGGGAAGAAAAGCTTGCTAGAATACTCAAAGATTTTCTTCAACAATACGTTCGTGGTGACAGAATGGGATTTATACGTCGTGTAGAATCTGAAGCAGAACGGCTTTCACAAGCAGGTCAGCTCACTAATCTTGTGTTTCTTCTAGTGATTGCTGTAAGTTTTACAGAATTTACCATGACAAGTGTTAAAAGGACCTCATTGAATAAGGACAACACGAAATGCAGTGAAATCTATTGTGACCTTAGAATGGAGCTAAATGAAGAAAAAATCTTAATTAGAACCTGACATTTCTGTTAACAGCATTTGGAGCTGAGATTCTTCAAACTATTGGATACATATACACAAGACAGGCTTCACAAGAGCTTGGAAAGAAAGCAATTTACTTGGGAGTCCCATTCATGGCTGAGTGGGTTCGCAACAAAGGTCATTTCTGGAAGTCACAGCTAACAGCAGCAAAAGGTACACTTACATTATCTCACAGAAGATCCAGCACTCCCGTGCATGTCATATATATGTATCTTTGATGCAGTGGACTATAATGTTTTATAGGTGCTTTTCAACTGCTACAACTTCAAGAAGATGTTCGTCGCCAGTTTAAAATGGATGGTAGTGGCCCTGAAAACGATGTTGAATCACATCTAAGATTAAACAGAGAAACATTAATGAATTCATTGTGGAAACTAAATGTCGTAGACATTGAAGTGACTCTTTTACATGTTTGCCAATTGGTAAGCCTTGGATCAAATGTTGCTATCTTTCACGAGTTTATTCTTGAAAGAGACCTTTGAGTTACTTCTGAGTAATCTTTCAGGTGCTACAAGAAGGCAATGTGAAGAAGGAAGAACTCAAGAAACGTGCGATGGCTTTAAAGATTTTGGGAAAAGTATTTGAGGTAAGGATTAAGCATAACTTGTGAAATGTACTTGTCATATCCCTTCTAAACACAAGTCTGTCTTGTTGGTTATTGAGCTACTATACTAATTCATTGTAACATTTGCATTTTTTTCCTTTTTATTCTATAGAGGGAGAAGTGTGTTGGAACGTTGAAAAAGAAGACAATAGGCGATATTAATGCTGATGAATCTAGTTCAGATAGCAGTGATGATGAAGAAGACTCACTAAGAACACTAAATTATAGAACTCCTCTACTCACGCAGGTTCTCTTTTTGCTTCCATTTACTCTTTTACTTACTATATACTATCTATTGAAACCAATGATATTTCGAGACATAAAGTTAAGATAACGTTTTTATTCCCCTAAATACAAGATTAGAGGTTGACTCAGCATTCTATTCATCTTAACATTTCAAATTCAAATCGCCGACACTACACTAAAAATTGACGATGAGATTTTAATACATCAATACTAAAAAAAATTTTGGTCTGTGATATTGTAGGGAATTGGTAGACTCTTTAGATGTTTGTGTAATCCAGCATTCGACGTGGATGATGAAGAGATTGTATACAAAGGCAAATAATATTCAACTCCGATTCGTCATGACGAACTAATTTCTTCGCTTCGATTCCGTAAGCTGGCTTCGAATTAATCAATCCCACTTATGAATGATTATGCAATAGGGGTAATTGAAAAAAAAAACTCATAAAGGCGTAAGCCAATTAATATTTGTGCAGCTTGTTTTGTAATTGGAAAAACATGTAATGAAGTACTGTGTTTGTTTTAAATGATTATACAAATTTATTTTTAATTTCATGTCCTTTTCACTAGGAATCTTTATTTTACGCATAACAAATCTGAAAATAATACGTAAAAAGTTTGAAAAATATTATTTTTTTTAATTCCCTCCAAAAGTTTTTTTTTTTTTTTTTTGGTTCTTTGTTTTTTCAGTCAAGTAGATCATTTCTATCATTATCCACAATTATTGAAGTTTGTTGGATTGTCTTATTTCTGATTGTGTTTATTAGATTACGCAAAAACAATAATTCCATAATTTTAGTAAAACTGCGACATAAGAAGGAAAATGTTGCTAAAATTAGAGACAAAGTTATATACTAAGCAATAGCTATTATTTACTAATTTTAGATTACTTTCATTTGCTAAAAAGTAATACCAATTTAAGAACTTTATGTTCACATGTCTATTTCATCACCTATCTGATTACTGTAATTTCTGCAAATAATATCTGTCCTTTTTCCCACTTACCGACGTAGAAAATATTTACACAAATATCACGAGTTAGCTAATTGTAACCTGATAAAAATAGACGTAGAATCACAAGTTAAACTATATTAATAACGTGTTGGGAAAAAACCTTAGGTCAATCAGTACATGCAACTTAAACTCCAACTGTATTAATAATGCTTGGAAAAAAAACTTACGTCAATCGAAAAACCTAATACATTAAAGGTGTCAAATGAACCGAGTGAACTAAATCTTAATTGATCAAAGAACAGACGGAAATAAATAAATAAAAAGTTACTTAAAAACTTAACATAATATCTTGACCCCTTCTGTTGATTCTTGGTATTTCGTTTATGTCAAAAAACAAGAAGCTGGTAATATTTTTCTTTTCATTCTTTCGTTCAGTTCTTGTTAAAATTTCAATTTGTTTCATTTATTTTCTTATAATTTATTTAAATACCTAATAAAAAAAACACTTTAATTCATTTGAATGCATAATAACTCAATTTTTAAACTGACAATCAAACATATTGAAATGAACTAAATTAACAAAATAAACAAATAAACCTACCCAAACTTAATTTTATAGGTTGATTTTGCTTCCCCTATATTAAACTTTTTAAGAAAGCAAACAAGTTTTACAAACATATAGATTAACCTAAAGGAGCATTGAAAAGCTTTTTTCATTAGGAGTGAAAATAGAATTTCTCCACTTAAAAAGTTATTTCTCCATATTTTAGGAGTGAAATTTGAAACAGGAAATTAAATGTCTTTCACCAAATACTCATTACACATGAAAGGAGTCTTATAGTTTTGACATAAACCAACAAGTTCTCAGTCCAACAGATTAAACAAACAGAACCTGTTTGGCTTAAACAGCCTAGATTGTCCACCGTAGTTTTTTCACAAACAAATATGTACAAGGGCGTTTCAACCTTCTCGCCCTATTTTTCTTCTCTCCCTCTATGACGGCTTCGAAACTTGGTAACTTCTCCTCCATAGAACACTCAATGAGCTGGATGGAGAACACGCGCACGGTGAGCTTGGACAGAGCAGGCGCAGTGCACTGATGTTAAGTTCAGGCATCCGCTAATGATGAGGGAATGTCGCTCAGGGCATGTATGCAGAGCAGGAAATGCTTCGCATACTGCTTGAACGGCAGGAGGTGTGAGAGCAGTGCATTGGCTGATGTTTAGATTCATAAGCCCTTCGTCCTCATACCTGTGCTTCTTCATAGATGCCCACATCTCGTGCTTGTTCTTGACCCGACTCTGAGCTAGAGAGTACATTGCCCTATCTGTGATGTACTGGCAGAAGTATAGACCGAGGGATCTCAAGTGAGGGCAATTGTTTGCCAAAGCAATCACACTCTCATCTGCAGGCATTAGATAATAGCTATGTCAAACTTCAGCAGAAAAAGGAAACACTAATAGCCCATCAAGAAGTAGGCAGTAGAACATAGGTGTGAGTACACTCGACAAGCCAACGAGAGGAACCACAGACCTCTAAACTACTTAGAACACTGCTATCTTGTAGCCATTGCTCTAACAGGTCGAGAGCAATGATCATAAAATTTCATAACAAAAGCATCCACACAGAGAAATATAGGAGACATCTAATAATTCGGTCTGCTGAGGAAGACTTCATAAATTTGGACACTCCCCCAAAGAAAAAAAGCTCAGTTCTACTGCCTAATATGCATTTCATCATTCATCTCAGACACCACAAATAGCCATAGGAGTTTATTTGATATAATAAAATCTAAAGTAAGGTCCTTCATATCCCTCGTATACATCAAAATCATGTTTCACTTTTTATTTCCTAGAAGAAAATATCATGCATGAATATCCCATTCTAGTTAGTTACTAATAGGGCATGAATAAGTTGTCTTCTTTGGTAAGATTTTTTTGCATAAAATCTCTAGAATACTTGAATACAACTTATGCCCTAATAAGCATGGCAAATCCAAGTCAGTTTAGACTCTTTAGTAGTAAACATACCACTGCTAAGGAAAGACATTAAATACAAAACCTAACCAGATACATGTTTTACCTGTTATAAGGACACAGCCACACAGATCAAGGGCTCTGAGATCAGGACACCCATAAGCCAAACTCATTACACCTTCATCACCAACTTTATCGCACCAACCTAGATTTACAGTCTGCAGTCGGTTACAGTAGTAACCAATAGCCTGCAAGGAGTAACACGAGTCATATAAGTCGGAAGAAACAATGGTTTAGTACTCCTACAGGTCATTTGAGAGGACAAGACATATACCTTCAATGCCTTATCAGTTGCAGCTTTAACACAACCACAAAGGTTCAAGACTCTTAGGTTTCGGCAACGCTCAGCTAGGTATGCAACAGCGCTATCACTGAAAGCAGAACACCCACTGATATTCAGCTTTGTGAGGTTTGGACAGCCGTGAGCTAAAGCATAAAGGGAACGATCAGTTAGCTTAAAACTCTTGCTAAGATCAAGGTCTTGCAATTCATGACAGTGATTGGCAATTGTCTCGACACCAACATCCTCAAGTTGTGGTAAATCTTGTCTAAGAGTTAGAACCTGCAGCTTCGTGAACTTGGGGGCAAGTGTCAGCACTAAATTGTTCATATTCCTCTTGCACCTGAGGGGACAAAAAAACTTAGAAACCGATATAACCCCACAAATCAACAAGGGAAAGATGAATCACAAATATCTATGTACCCAATTCCATAGAATATCAACTCTCAGATTACTAATACCAGCAAGATAGGGAAATACAATCATATTCTAATAAACAGGAGAGGGTAAAAAACCAACACTACAAATCCAGAAAATGCAAGCTAGAAACAACATGTGAATGAGCCCTCAAAGGGTAAAGGAAAAATATAAAATAAAGGCAAATGCACAATCATATGCAAGTTATATCTTCTCAGGTTCAATGCTTCTGAGCACTAAAACATAGATATCAACTTCCAGATGTGCAGGATGAAGCACATAGAAAAAAGGGTAAAATTTAGCCACAAAGCAGAACAATAACCATTATGCTATGACCATATTTCATATTTGAGCATCTCAGATACAAACACATGTGATAAGACCTATGGGATTAAGGCTGTTGAATTATTATCCTAACATCTCTTATCTCCTCATTCCCCCAAATTCCTTGATGCCAGTGCAAGGCTAGCTTTCCAACTTAACTTTGCTCATCCAAGTCTCGGCACTCACAAATCCAATTTGGAAAAAATCTTCAGTCAACCCCTTTTAACATAAAAAATCTAACTTTTTTCAAAAGAACAAAACCGGGGTAGGGTAAAGGAGAAGGGGTTACAAGGTGGGGACTCATACCCTCACCAACGAAAGTCAATCCACTGAGCTACTATGATTCCCCTTGTAACATCTAACCTTAGTTCCAAACTCAAAGCTTTATTCAACAACCCCTTCGTCCAAAAAAGTAAACAAACAATGAAAACCTCATGTGTGTTCCTCCAGTTGATCAATCATACATGACATCTCAAATAGATTAATCAACGTAAATAGGACCAAAATAGTCCAACACATAAAAACTTGTAGATTTTTCCTATTTCCTTCAACTCTTCTAGAACACAAAAATTCAGTCCTCTGCTGACTTGACTCCCCTGACCATTTACAATCAAACAAATGAAGAACAAGAACTACCCTTCATCAATCACATCTAGAAAAACCACACAATCAAAATAAACCTTAAAATTTTATCAAAATCAAGAAACAAGAAAAGTCAGTCATACCAAGAAAGGGAAAGACGAGTGAGTCCCCAAGAAATTGCATCTTTCCATCCACTACAAACACCAGAAGCCACAATCACCGTCCGATCATCCACAAGTGAAGCAATCCTCAACAACAACTCCATAGGTATATCCTTCCACTCTCCCATCATCATCACCCCACCCCCCATTTTACAAACCCCACCTCTGCTACCCTTGTTCACAAACAGCTTCTCCAAGCTTAAATCTTCTACCCCTATCATTTGGTACTACTCAAAGTTGTAATCTTTTTACACCCCCACAAACTCCTACCTCTATATATATACACAAAACACAGAAGGAAAAGCCCAAAAAAGGGTATCTTGTTGTTGCTGTTTCAAATAAAAATACAGAGGGGTGAGTAGGAAAAAGAAAAAGAGATAGACTTGAATGTATAGTTGCGTATGTATTGATCGGTATTTCTAGGGGAAAACAGGGTTTTGTTTCATTGGGGAAGGAAGGTAACAACATGTGTCACCACATAAGTTGTACACACAAGTAAAGTCTGTCCAAGAAAATTCTAGAAATAATCAACCCTTGGAAATCAAAATGAAAATGCTTTTCACTCCATCTGTGCAATTTCATGTGACATTATTTGACTTGACAGATATTTAAAAAAAAATTAAAATTTGTGACGTATAATTGCAAATTTATTACATTTATAATTTTAAAATTATATTATATCTAATTATAATAAAATACTAATACTCATTCTATTGCATATTAAATGAAATGTTTAAAATAAATTTCATCGTTCAAAATTGAAGATAAATATTTTTATATTTTCATATTTATTCTTTCCTTTAATAAAATTTCATATTTTCTAGGAGGTAAATTATACTATTTACAAAATTATATTTATTATTTCACATAAAAATAACAGTGAAAAATATATTACTCCCTTCGTCTCATATTATAAATTATCTTTTTTCATTTGCACTTGCATTAAGAAATAAGGCAATTTTATCCTTATGCCTTCATTTAATATTTGTTTATGACAACTTTATAATAAATGATGAAATGTTAGATTCAAAATATAAATGCATTTGGATGACTATTTAAATTTTTACTTTTTTGAGCCAAATTTTTTCACCAATTGATCCAAAAAATTTTTAAAATCAAGTTTTTCCCACCTCAATTTTCCTATATATTTTGTGTAAAATGCTTTTTTATATTTTTATATATAATTTCTTAAAAGAAACATGACAACATCACAAAATATTCAAATTTCATTACTTCAAATTGATCTAAATTTTCCTGCTGAATCTGATGTTATTGAGAATGAAATTAGACGACAAATGAATTTTAGTTCTAGTTCGACAAATCATTTGTTTTTTGATTTAAATGATGCATAACTCCTTTATTTGGATCTTGATTTTTCTCAACTTGGTCTTCACATGTTATGGTTGAGTCTTCTATTTTTACATCCTTTGAACTTTTTGAAATGTCATCTTCCTTGATAAAATTTGTTGAAACTTCAACTTTCAAGATTATTTTTGAATTTTTTTCATCTTTTATTTTTAATTTGTTTGTTGATATTTTTTTTTCAAAATCAGATTTTATAAAATAAGTAGTGAATAAAGAAAGTAGTTAATTAATGAATGAAGTACTCTCCTAATGAAATTAATTACTTGTAGATTTCCTAGGTTAATCAAAGTAAATATATTTTCAAGATTAATTAATTAATCAATCAAGGGTATAATGGGTAAAATATGATAATTTATGCATAAATTTTATAAAATGACATATACTTCCTATGTCCCTAATTACTTGTCTAATTTTGAATTAGCACACCTATTACGAAAGTAATTATTGACATAGTGAGTTTATCATTTTACCCTTATTAATTATGAAGTTGATTGATTAAAAATTTAAGTTTTTCAAGAAATTATACCTTTTTCAATGTAATTAATTGAGGATATAATAGGTAAATTTTTTTTGACCTGTCTTAATTTGTCAAAAAAAAATTTGACCTTTCTTGATTTGTCAAAATGAACAAGTAATTAGGGATAACTATAAAAGGAAAAATGGACAAGTAATTAGAAACAGAAAAATATTGTGATTCAATTATTTTTAGAAAGAAGTACCTTATAATATGAGACGGAGGGAGTACATTATGTCTTAAGAGTAATAAATATAGGTTGCCTCAATAAAATTCATTCAATATGGAACATGAAAAGTATTATTAATAAAATAAATTTGTTATTGACTTGAAATTAATTATATTAAAGCTTTCAACGTGGATTGGAAACACTTTTATTTGTAATTTTAATATTAACTTTAATTTCTTAAAATAATTTAAGAAAAAAGTTCTGGAGAAAATGAATATGTAATTTCATTATTTAATTTCACAATTAGAAATCTTGTATTATCTCAATGTGATGTGAATGAGATAATACAATATTACTAATTTTAAAGAGGCCTAAATATAAATAAAAAACATTTTCTGAATAATATCAAGATCGAATGATTTTTCATAATAAACGAAATTTAGCTATAATCTTATGCTTGTTTAAAGAGATCCTCACAAATAATTAAAGTATATCGGTTACGAACACATAAAATATTCAAACATCCCGTTAACCAATTGAGCTGTCTTCTTCAATTTCTTATCTTCAAATTGAAAGCAACTTCCTGGATCAAAGTATTTATTTATCTTTGTAGCATATTATTCTATATACTACATTAAAAAAACGTTTTAAATTGTTTTATTGCGGTCAAACTTAGGAAACGTAATTTTAAAAAATTCATTATTTTTCTTAAATAGCTGGAAAATAAATAAATTTATGAATGAAATCAAATGTAACAGTTGGTTTATCCAACATAACACTCCATGTTATAATTTTGACTTCATCTTTTATCAAATAATTTTATTTAATTAATCTTTTATTAAGAACTACTTATGAAGCAAAGCAATATGCAATTGCAAGGACGTTGAGTTGTAGTAACGAGCAACGTAATGAGTTGAAGGTTCAAAAGTTATCATCACACATTTATAATTTTATCTATGATTAGAAAAAACTCAATTGGTAATTCATTAAATTAGATCTTTAATGATTTCTATGTTAGTTATTAATTGGTTAATTGACAGTCAACGGCTGATAATTTGTGTTTGGTTTGATATATACCTTTAACTGTTGGTTACTTTCTCAAACAAGTATCGTGTTTAAAAAAATTAAATAAGAAATCAAAATATGTAGATCGTTGGAGCTGAAAAGTTTACTAACTAAGAAAAAATAAATACTTTTAAGATATACAAAAAAATGTAGAATATATAGATTAATGATTTGTTATATGAGATGAAATTAAAGTTTTGTTTGACATGCAATTTGTATTTTCAAGTTATATTCTTTGCTCATAAACATAAAAAAAAAAAAATAATTAAAAAAAAACTCTTATATAAGTAGTGAAAACTATTTAAATTGTCTCAATTTTTTATACAATCTTATCAAATAAGCAAAAGTTCATAACGAAAATACAATACACTATCACAAAGTTATTCTAAAAAGAATACAACATTTATTCACCGAATTTTAATTCAATAAAAAATAAATTAAATTAAAAATGAATTGTAGTATACTACTCTTTAATAAAATTGAACATGGTCAGTATCATTAGTAACTATATCATCATATTCATATTCCGTAAATATTTCATCACTCCTTTATTTAATTTCTCTCATATAATAGCTATAAAAGATTTTTTAAAAAGTAATAATATAAAGTTGTGCAATTTTTGTATTGAAAAATGTGTAATCGTGATATGAAATTTCCAAACCAAGATTTTTAGAGAATTTAAGACTTCATCTCATGATTTGAACTCATAAAATACAATTGCATTTCCAAACATAAATTTTATTTCATAAGTTCGAATCATAAGCTGAACTTGCATGCCAAACGTCTGCTAAAATATGGTAATATATGATTTAAAATTCAGTGAAAACAAAAGATACTAAATAACTCTTTTTATCTGTATTAGCTTTGGTGAATAGAGGTTGGAAGGTGGCATATATTGTCTGCAATTAGAATATTTAAATATGATAGTATATGACATTGATAGGCAATTAGACAATATTATTTGCACTTTAATTTATTTTAGAATTTAGAGTCATTTCAAATTAGTTATATATCATCCACTTAATAATTTCTCCTCATAAATAGTTAAAATATTGAGGGGGCTCCAAAAGGTAGACCCTTTTCCAAATAGATATGTAGGATTATGATTGTGACTTTGATGTGATTATTGTAGGGTTGTGAGTTGTGGTGAATGAATCAATATTGAGCATATCTCTCTCTCTCTCTCTCTCTCTCTCTCTCTCTATATATATATATATATATATATATATATATATATATATAATAAAAAATTCCAATGACAAAAACTAGAAGAAAGAATGGTGGGTAGAAAAAGTAAGTGGCAAGAAGAAGATAGAGGATGGTTGAGAAACTTCCAAAATAGTGTAAAAAACGAAGCCGCTCTATAAAAAGTAGGGTCTTTATAGCCTTTTCTTTATGCTTTTGGCATCATGGTTTTATTATATTTTATATCATATAATAATAAATAAATATATAGAGTAGCAACATTATTAGTATTTTATTTTAAGAAAAAATGACAAATATACCTCTAAAGTATCGTAAATAATATGCAGATACCTCATCATATTTTTGGGACATTGATGTCCCTATCGTCCAAAACTAGAGCGTATATACATTTTATACTAACGAACATACACGTGTCACAATTTTATCTATCGATCTGATATTTATTAACTATCGGATCGAACGATAAAATTGTGTCACATGTCCTTATTTAGTCTTCTATTAGAGTGAAGGGCATATATGCTCTAGTTTTTTGATGACAGAGGCATCAATGTCCCAAAAGTATGACGGAGGATATCTACATATCATTTACGATAGTTTGGAGGTATATTTGTCATTTTCCCCTTTATTTTATACATGACTATAATTTGTAATTTTGTATTTGGTGCTTGTTAAAAGATAAAGCCACATCAACTGCAATATTATTATGCGGTTAGAAAAGGATAATTTTAGATCTAAAAAAATATTGATGGCATTTTTTTTATTAGATGAAAGAAGGATATTTTTAGATTATTTATGAAAGGAAATGACATTTTGATCCTTTTCTGTATTCATATATAAAAATATTTTTTTGTTCTTTGAGGTCGGAGGTTTGTACTTTAACCTAAACATATTTTTGCAAAGTATGACATATTATTGCTTTAAATTGTGGTTAAGTAGTATTGAAACCAACACCTTTCTATCTTAAAAAAATAAATCAAACTAAATCAATGGATTAAAGAATATCTTTTACTTATAAATATGATAATTGAATTCTTATATTTTTTATTTCTATAAATATCGACACCATTTAATAAAAAAATAAGCATAACATTAATTAAATAATTTAAACTGAGCTCAAATGAAGAAAATAAAAAAAATAAAAAAATCATTTGACGTTTTTTGTCTCAATTGAAATTTACTACTTCATTCGTCCTAATTTATATGACTTACTTTCCTTTTTAGTCAGTTCCCAAAAGAATGACACATTTTTATATTAAATAACAATTTAACTTTAAAATATTTATTTTACCCTTAATGAAAAAATTTATAGCCACACAAATTTCTATCAATTTATTTTTGACCGCAAGTTTAGAAAATCATTCTTTCTTTCTTAAACTTAGTGCAAGTCAAACTACCTCACATGAACGGAAGGAATATAGAGTTTCAAGATAATGGTTTTGCTTGATCTCACTTTGATTTATTCTTGAAAGCAATAAGTGGAAATTAAAAAGGAAAATAAGTCTACGTGGGTTGAACATATATAATTAGCGATTTGATAGGACCCATTAGTCATTTTAGAGTGAGTTAATCATATATATTTGACGAAGCCACTAATTAATTTGTATGTACTTCAACTTAACTAATAATAATAGCCAAATATGCCAGAGAGTTGATATATATTCCAACCAAACAAAGTTTGGAAAAAAACTTAATGTTTGGAACTTGTTTTGTTTCTCTAATAAAAGAAATTAAGAAGAAAATAAATAACGTAGGCACCTAACTCTTATTTTTTGAACAACTTTACAAAATGTATGAGCATTGTAAATATCAACTAATTTTATCACCTTTTTTTGTCAAGCAAATGTATTAACATATGTTTATTAGTACAATTTATTTTTAAAAAACTCATGTGTGACATATTTCCTCAAGATCATTTTACGTGTCGTGTCTTGTTTTATACATTTCTTAATGAAAAAGATCAAGTAGAAGGTAAGTTGAAAATAAATTTACTATCCTTATTTATTATTTTTTTCCAATTTTAAACTTCTCTCTTCTGCATCAAGGATAAAAGTGGAAACAAACAATTAATTATAACTTGTCTTTTAAATTGGTAATTAATTTATTCGTTCACTTTTAAGTACTTATTTAGTTTTTTTGACTTTACGTGCCCTTTAAGAAACAATAATTAATATGAATATTATACCATAATATTCATATTAATTGATGTATAATCTTAAATCATGGAAAATGATTTAGGAAATTGTAATTAGTGTTGACACTAAAATAATTTTTTTTGGGTCTTTTCTTGATATGTTAAAAATGATAAGTAAAAGTGAAAATATAATTTTAGAAACAGTGGACAAGTAAAAGTGAATTGATCAAGTACTCCCTCCTTTCATTTTTATACTTGTCAAATTTGGATGACACACCCATTAAGAAAAAAAATCACAAATATGACTATTTTATCACACTATCTCTATTAATAAATATTTCGTATTAGGTCTGAAAAATAATTTAAAGAATAAGTAAATAATATCAAGAATACGACATGATTTTTTTTATATCTTTTCTTGATATATTAAAAGTTAGAAGTAATAATAAAAAATTATATATTTTAAAAGTATGAAAATAAAAAATGAGCAAAGGAAGGAAATACTTTGAATAATCTATTTTTAATAAAAAGTGACAAGTAAAAGAAATTGAAGGGAATATAATAGTACTGTCTTGTAATATAATAGGACAGCACTAGTGGGTCCAAGAAAGCACTACCTTTTTTTAGTTATTTAATTTTGCTTTCTAATTTTTTCTATTATCAAATTCCAATTCAAAATCTTTAATTACTAAAGAAAACTATTATTCATCATAATCTTCTCTATATCTAGCTCTGATTGATCCCCTTTTTCCTTTTCCCTTTTAAAACTAACATTTTGGATTAATACTTACTCCTATAACCATATGTTATATTCAATATTTATAGTACTTAGTTGGACTAACATAAATTTACGTAGCTTAATTCATAACGCTTCCTATTCTCATACTCAAATTATTTTTATTAATTAATATAAAGATATTTCATTTATCTCATCATATTTTAAATAAAATTTCAAATTGCGTCCCCTTTTAAAATTTCTCTGTGATTAAATCAGACATTTTCAATCTTATCTTGGTGCATGCATGTTTTTCCATGTCGTCTTCCATTATGGGAGCACAATATATATATAATGTTTTCTTTTCTTAAACTTTGTTTGAAATGTTTTATCATGAATCTTTTGTTGGTTCTTGTCTAGGTACATATTTTCTTGAACCTAGACAACTTTCTTTAATTTGATTTATTGAGCTAATTAACTTTACACTTAATTAATCTCATTATTACCATGTTAGACATTAAAAATATGTGGATGGAGGTAGCTAGCTAGATCATAGAGTTGATGATTAATTTATGGAATTGTGTATAAATAGTGTTCCAAAAATATGAATATAAAAAGTTGAGAAAATTCTTGCTATAATTAAGTTAGTGGCTTGTAATTGTCATGAGTGTCCGTCAAGAATATGTTAACACTTTACAAGTAGGATCCAATTTGGTCCTATTGTATGTTTTTGCCAAGAAATAAAAAAAATATTTTTATATTTAAAATTAATAAACTATAAATTATTCATAATTTATTCTTAATGAAATATTTTATAGTATAAGGCATCATTCCGAATTTAAAATCAAATAATGTTTCTGTTGTATTGATGGGTTATTATTTGTTGATAAAACAAGAAAACTTTGTAAATGGAACCAGAAGAATTGCTTAGATAACCATGAGTTAAACTAATTTGGATTGTGTTATAAATATTTTGGCTAAACCCATTGATGACAAAAGTGAAATTTCAGTTTTTGAAGTTTGATTAATTGAATTTGTTGCCTCGAGTATTATTTTTGCGTCATTCTGTATATGAGCCTCTTTAACATCTAATTAATCATTTTAACCTCAGCTAACTAAAATATAATAAGGTAACAACATAATTAAGTAATAGGCTCGTGTATGAAAGATATGTATCTTACTTTTATTGGTAGACTATAAACACTCGATAACTAATTAGTTTTTACCTATAATATAAAGCATGATCATGAGCGATAATTAATTATTGCAGATAGATAGACAATAGATAAACTAAACAATAATAATATTAATTGATCATTAATTTCATTTAATATATATTTTTTTTAAATTTCGTGTTCAATTAAATTATATCACAGAAAATAATAAATAGACGGAATACAAGTTAATATGAGGTTCATCGACTATTAATTTATAATACGTGTTATCTTAGAATCTTAATCGAAACACATGGAATAAAACCATAAAAAAAATAAAAATAAAAAAAACTTAATTCACATGACATGTGATGTATCTTTTTGCTTTCAACAAAAACTTCTAAGCAAATACTAGACTCTACGATACAATGTTTTGAAGGATAATAGTTTAATTATTAGATAAGAATTAATTAAATGATGCTTATTCAAGGGTGTATAAATCTATATATAACGTGGGATATCAATTAGTTTTTCTTTGTTTTAATTTTTTCTTTGACGACAAGCTAAGTACTATCAATTAGTTTTTTCTGTGAAATTTATTTCAGTAACATAAAAATGTTTTTTCTCATAATTAAACTAATACTTGTTGTTATAGCCAGGTGTTAAAAATGTGGCAATTTAACCAGGATGTGACATGTGTCTTACTGATAATTACGAGAGTGACACGTGTCATATTATGGCATTTAGTTGCCAAAATTCTAAGAATTTTTTAGATGGCAAACTACGTAATCCTATTGTGAATTAATGTATAATTGAAGGATAAGATTTTATGTGATGACAATATTCCAACTACATATATATTGACCGTTTCCTTCTTTTCGACAACTAGCTACAATATGTATCAAAAAAGACACCCTCATGTTAATATTTGATTGGTTTAACTAATAAATGTTGTTTTTCAATTAAGCCAATATTACAAAAATAAGTACGTGGTATTGTTTCATTTGGTATGATATTTAAAAAAAAAAAAAGAAGAGTTTTGGAAATTGTGATTTAATTAGATGTTTATATATAATTGCAAATCATTTTATTAAGGAGGTGTTTGGTTGGGAAAAAGTTATCTTAGGATAACTAATTCTGGGATAAGTTATTTCACTGTGTATATGAGATAACTTATCTTATCGCTATGACAAAAATGATTGGATAACTAATCCAATGACTACTTAATACCTCCAACCAAACATGAAATAAAGTAATTCTATATTTTATCATGTGATTATTATACCTTATACCTCACCCCAAATGATCTCTGAGGGTTAAAATAATTTATTTCTAATTATAAAAAAATAACCTCTTTTTATAACAGAAAACAAAAGAGTGTTGGTATATTATTACTTGTTAGAGGTATCCAAATCAAAGGTGGAGTAATATTCTAATGTGTAACAATTAACAAACCTGTGTGTATATTTTATCTATATACACGGTTCCAACCTTTGAAGGTATGGAATTTAATTAATTCTTTTGTTGGTTGATTACATAAATTTCCGTTTTATTGGTAAGAGTTCGATATAACTTTCCATCTTGGAATTTTCTCTTATTTTCTTGCAATTACCTTGAAGGTGCCTTATCCATATCTTATTGTCTCTGTTGATTTTCATTTTGGACAATTAAAGGTTTTATTTTTTCTCTAATTTGAGGAGATTAAGTAAATTTGGTGTCATATATATATATATACACACACACAAACTACAACAATAAATTAATGAATTTAAGGAAGAAATTTATAGCATAAGTTGCAGATTAAAAAGTTTTTTTTCTTAAATAACACTGTTCAATAATTAATTAAAAAATTAAATCAATCAACTAATTAATCTTGGTGTATCTTAACTGATAGAAATCCAGGAATACTATATATCTTATATTTGGTCGATCAACTAATTAAATAATCTAGGTGATTACATGTTTTGTTGCATTTTGTTATTTTCTATCTAGATTTACGTTGAAAAAGATCACTTGAGGAAATTAATTGATTAATATACCTTGAAGCTGTAAATAAAACACTTCCACTACATTAGAACAAGGACATGTAATATATGACCAAGTAGCAAAATTTAGATTTTTTAAACCCTGTATTCAATATTTGTTTGAAGTTTCAATTAATTTAAATTTACATCGCATAAAGCTCGTTAAAAGAGGAAGTGTTCCTATCAAGAATTTTCCTATTTGCAAGGCTGCTCAAAATAGAAGTTTGATTTATGAAAAATAGAAGTTTTTTTTCTTTTTTTATATTCCACTTCCACCACAATCTTAATAGGACCTTTAATAAAATTAAGGGTGAAAATTTTACACAATCTCATAGTGTTAAGAGCTAATTACATTTTATTTTTATTCTTTTTCAAATTATAAAAATCTCTTAAATTTGGTGAAATTCGGATACATCCCAAAACATCTCAACGTCTCCGTTTTGGATACATCTCTCAACGTACTGATATATCGTATCTCTGTTTTGGATATGTCACCCAATGTCCCGATATATCGCGTAAAGTGATATATCCGACTAATACATCAAAGTGATCTATTTGAAAATAAAGATTTTTATAATTTTTTCAAATGATTGAAAATTTTAAAAAATACGATAAAATAAATTGTGTATTTGAAGTATTGACTTGTTCATCTTGAAGTATTATTTTGTGTATACGATAAAATAAAATATTGACTTGATCATCTTAAAATAAATTGTGTATGCGATAAAATAAATTGTATAAAATAAATCTTGATTTGTTCATCTTGAAGTACACAATAATGCAATAAGTATTGACTTGTTCAGCTTGAAGTATTGTACTACAACTGAAATAATGCAATAATTATTTTTCAGTAAATAATGCAATAATTGACGTAAGAAACAAAGTAGAGGACGAGGCATCGCATATTATGTGGTAAACCCGTTTTGCTTCGATTTTTGGAAAAGTTTGTTTTAGTTGACATTTGTACATGTTGGAGTCCAAATTAATAAAGTGAATGTAGAAGTTACATAATACTTTTTGTCTAATAATAGTTATCTATTATTGACTTGACACAAAAATTAAGAAATAATAAATGATAAAAGTAATTTTATCAAATTAATCTTATTAAATACAAGTTATTTAAACATTGAAAAATTTACTATTAGGGATGCCCTATGGAGTAAAGAAAAGTGGATGGATTCTTGGAAAAAAAGGGAGCCTATATAAAATAGAAAATGAAATAAAGAAAATCCCATGAATAGATAGAGTCAGTGGTACGATAGACAGCGTTGCCTATACGCGAATTAGCATCCGAGGTTGAGCAGTCTCAATTTCACTACAAAATTTGCGAATGAATGTTGGGCTGGGCCATCTCGAATGGCGTGAGCCGCATGCAGGGAGACCTGTGTAGCTTGGATAGAAGGATAAGGTGTTTAATAACAAGGATAAAATAGACATAATATGATAAATTATTCATTAATTTTATAGATTAGACATATATCCTAAAATAATATAGCGAACAAATAAAAATGGACATAGGTAATTTGCACGCCTCGTATATTGATAAATCAGACAACAAAATAGGAGTATTAAAAAACATAACACTATTTATATGACTTGATTCTGAGTGATTGATAAACGAATATAAAAACTTTGAATTTATTAGGAGAATATGTTCAATTTATACGAGAAAACATAGATATAAAAGAATTCTTTTTCATCAAGAAAACTTTTTGTATCAAGAAGATAGGAATTTAACTTTAAAGAAACAATATTTTTGTGACTGAAAAAAATCACTTGAAGATCTGTTCAAACTATTATTTTCGAACTTATTTTTTTGTTGGTCAAAATAATTTTTTCTAACAAACTCATCTTTCAATTATTTTTTAATTCATTGATATATCAAACGTTGTTTTGAATTTATCTTTTTTTATTTAAAAAAGAAAAAGGAAGAAGAAAAGAAATGTCATGTCTCTAAAGCAAAAAAAAAAAAAACCAAAAAATCAACTTTCTCTCCTTCAAAGTCATCACTATGTTGAAATTGTCTTTTAAAATCTTCCCATAACCTAATCAATTTATTCTTCACAAAAAGTAGTTGGCATTTGAGAATTATTAATCTTTTTAAATTTTATTTTTCAATTTATTTGAAAATTAGTGTTTGATCATGAAAATATCGAGTAGAATTTTTGTAATTGGAATTTGAAAGCCATTCAAAATCATGTTTTCACTTTTTTCCACCCATTTTTAATATATTCAGACAATAAAATATTATTTACAAAAGTTAGAATCAAACACAACTCTATCTTCAACTTTAACTTTAAAATTTTTGAATAAAGTAATAAAATATTTGATTTCTAGAAAGGTGAGGATCAAAATTAGGAGAGTGGAGAAAGGAAGGAACCCTCTTTTTAAGTCTTATGTATTGTTTTTCTCTCAATCGCACTTTGGTATTTAAAAGTGGCGTAAACTATCATAATTATTGAAAATATAAGTGCATGTTGCAACTTTGATATTGTTTCGATCTCATTAATTGATGTCCCTTTCAATATTTGACTATTTTAAGAATGTTTTGCACTATAATTATTTAGATAATAAATAAACTGATTTCTATTCTGCCGTGGCCTCTAATGCTATTTTTTGCTCCGTTTGTTTTTATTTATTTAGTTTAACTTGGTATTTTTACGTAATAAATAAAATTTCAATTTTACTATATCACTGGATATAATAAATTTAATATATTAAGAAATAACTATAATTAATAATAAGGATAAATCAGGAACTAAATGATAATCTCTTGATTTATAAAATAAGAGTTTCACTCGTTATATCATATATGTATAACTTGATCATACATGAGCTGACAACAACCATACTATATTTGTACGGAAGTATGTAGTATTCGTCTATCTTATTAAGGACATATTTTCTAAACTGAATAGATAAAAATAGACATTTTTTAAAGTATAATGAATATGTAAAAATGAATGGATTAAGTATATATAGTAACCAAAAATAAGAAGCTAGCTGGACTTTGGAAGGTTTAGTAAAAGTGAATGACAAAATTAAAGTTGATATATCTTAGTTAAGGCTGGCAGCTTATACCTTAATTTTGTATACAACTCAAGAATCTAATCAAACACACAAATTTGTAATATTATTAAATTAGCCGTAAGATTTTTCCAAAAAAAAAAAAAGAATGTTTTAATTTTTGTTAAGATAGTCTATTTAGAATTTTAAAGGGATACATCTTTTCAGAAAGAAAATTATTAATTATGTTTCTTCCCTTTTATTATTAATATTATAAATTTATATACTACATAATTATATACATATTAATTTATCTAGATATAAATAAATGTAAAATATATAAAAAATAATTTTAATCACGTATAAATATAGTAATTTTCACCTGAAGGAATTCATCAGGTTAGGATATTGAATTCCCATTTTTCTTTTTTCTTATAGTCAAAAGAGTCATTAAGAACGAAAATATCCCTTGATTCTAAAATTGTGATTCATTTGGCTTTAAGAAAACAGAAAAAGGGCATTCAGTTCTTTCTATGCAACTTAGACTATGTTTTAGACGTGACAACTCTTTAAGAAAGAAAGGAGTCATATTCAGAATTTAATATATGTGTATAAAAAGTAATATTTAATTTATAGACATAATATAATTAATTCAAACTGAAATTTCAACTAACCACACATTTTTTTTAAAGGCTTGTCTAAATCAAACTGCCACTTTTAAGGTACCAACATAGGTTGTGGTGTACTGATGGAAGTGCTTCACTTTTAACCAGAGGTTTCGGTTCGAGCCTTGGGTATAGAGAAAATCCTATTGGGAGCGCCACCCCCGAATGGGCTTTGCAGAACGCGATCCGAATTTAGTTGGAGCTCCAATGTAGACTTCGGACACCGAGTGGGTAACAAAAAAAACCCACATATATAGGTTCAATGGAGAAAATCCTGTTGGGAGCGCCACCCCCGAATGGGCTTTGCAGAACGCGATCCGAATTTAGTTGGAGCTCCAATATGAACTTCGAACACCAATTGGGAAAAAAAAAAAAAACACATATATAGGTTGTCTATTTTTAAGGGATTTTTCTTTCCTTTTCTTTAAGTATTTTTATACGCATATTCCTCGTATACATAGTTAAATATCATATTTTTTCGCATTAAATAATACACATAATATGGTACAAGTAAGTTATATTAGAATTATTTATATAAACAATATGTGACGATAGCTTTAGATGTAATGATAATATTTACAAACAACGACAATAGTTTTAAGCAATTTTAGTTTTAAGCATTGTAGTGTCTAAAACTAATTTCTTCCTTCCCAGGAAATGAAGAAAAAAAAGAACGTTTTTTCTCTTAAAATTTGAATCAAAACAAATGACATTTTCAGATCTCTTATTTATGAAAATAAAGATTTCTAGTAAATAGGCTATAAAACTAAAAATAATAAAATCATATCTAACAAACATACGTGATATAATTATTCTTATCTCAACAAAGAAGTATGCATAAGTTCTTTTAAAGGCCTAAAATGTTCTCCCAAAATATTCTATCAAATATCATAATCTGAAAAGCATTTCACAAACTTCTTTCCATGAAAACATGATCATCTTCAAGCTTGTGAAACTCAGCATTCAATGTCAGGTTCATTTCCTCAAAGATTGTGCTATAAAAGCTTTAAATAAAGTGATGAAAATTTATAGAAATTTTTTCATTGGCAAAAGAATATATGCAGGCGTTTGACCATAGATTTTGAGAGCCTAATTTCAAATCGGTGTAACGGTGTTTGTTTAGGAAATTTGCAACAAATTTCAACTAACTTCAACTTTAAATTATGATTTCAAATCGCAAATTTTCTTAAAAGTATATTTGAAGTTTCAAATTGTGAATTCAAATTATTTAATATAAAACCTGACCAGTAAGTTAATATTTATAAGAAAGACCCATAAATTTAATGTTCATAAGAAAATACTCATGCTTGATATTAAGAGATTGTCTGTACCATCAACCATGTAGAGAAATTTTGTCAAAGAATAACTAGTTACTACTATTGATTTCTTGGATCAATGGATCTTTGTAAAAATAAGTATATTTAAAAATTTGTAATAACACATTAATATGTAGTCGCAAATATTTATTTATTAAAAAAACACGGATATATGTGATTTATTAATTTGGAGCCTTAGGTTATTGAATATTATGATACCTTATTTATGAACTATGATTTGATCATTTGGTAAGATTATATAAAAATTTGAAAAGTTCTAATAGTTTCACAAATTATGGAGTTTTCATAATTATATAAAGAAAATTCTAACTTAATAAATTCAAATTACATATCCAAATAAAATTTTAACTTCAACTCAACCTGATTTCATATCACTGATTTCAAATTAAATCATGTCCAAACGGATCGAAGTCGTAACTATGTGATGAGTACACATTCATTTATGCAATTTGACAGAACACAACTTTATTTAGTCACTTATATGTATAATATATATATATATATATATATATATATATATATATATATATATATATATATATATATATATATATATATATATAATCTTATCCAACTCTTAAATGCACTTTATTTAGCTGATGGGTTGATTTGGGGAAATTGGAAAATCTAGTCAACATCCATGTTTAGGGGTGTTAAAATATGTAATAAATAACATAATTAAGCTTCAATAAACATTTTTCTTATACTAATTTCTTTTTTTTTTAGCCGAGTTTGACTGTGTAGAAGATGAAAAATGATCAAAATGGCTTGTACTTAAGGTATATTTGTACTTGTTAGGGAACACAAAAAATAAATTACACGATAAAAGATGCAACAAATGAAAATGTAGTTAATTTCCCCCATCTATTTGAACCAAGAGAAGACCTCAAACGCAAGCGCACAAAAGAAAGAGGAGCAGACAACGACTATACACACCAACCAATGAATATGACAATACAAAAATAATCAAATCCAAGAAACACTAAATTTACGTGGAAAAAACCTTATGTATATCATAAAGTATTTATAACATGATAAATAGGAGTTTATACTAGTTGAACTGTTTTAAAATATTACTTGTATTATGAAGTGTCATACCAAACAAAGCTTACACAGCTCTTCTCAATTTCCCTGGGCACACAAATGTAAAACATACAAAGATAGTTGCAGCAACAAACTAAACATAACATGGCTGATCAGGTTTCTATTTACTAAAATGTGGAGCAAATTGAGGTACAAACTGCTCTGCGATCTGGTGGAGATGGCCTAACTCCCCTTGAAGAAGACGCAAGACCTGCATTTATGTTTGCAACCGGTTAGTTCATCACTTTGAGTATAATGACAAGGAAGATATGCTATCCATACTCAGTAAGCAAGATTTGTGTGGTTACATCAGGTTACTTTTCGTTACCAAAATTAAGTTGTTTTATGTTGCAGGATTTTATTGGCCATGGCAAATGGCCTGAACATTAGTTCTTGGTCGGTTTATCACCAAATCGATATGATAGCTTGAAACTATCTACATCTTGAGGCTTTATGAGCAATAGGATGTTAGGCTGCACACTATCAAGAAGCAGAGAACGGAATGCAAATTGCTAGGAAGTAATAAAGATGAAAATTCCAGCTCCCCATCCATCCGAAGTGGATTGACTTCTGATTTCTGATGTTAAAATATATCACTATTGTGTTATATACTACTGCTTCACAGCCATAACATTGACTGTATTTAAGTTGAAGAATCCTTTGTTTATGCTTCTTTAGAGTTGCATAAAAGAAAATTATGAAGAGAATACAGATGGACTGGTATACATGAAGCTTCAAAACGAAAAGAAAAAGATCTTGGACATGGATCAGTAGGCTGATGATATATTCAGCGTTCTTCTATTAATTAGAAGTTAATAACAAATTAACTTCATCAATTGCAAAATTTACCTCTCCCATTGATGGCCGCAGTTCAGGGTCATTCTGCACACACAAGAAAGCTGTTCTAGCCATGTGGTACACTTCAAATGTGTCATAAGAGTCGCCTATGCGAGGATCAATGATCTCATGCAATGCAAGCCTTTCAATGAGGGGAATTGCCTGAAAATGCAAAAGAGAAACTTCCACTAAAATTACACTGAATTTTTTAAAATGAGAAAGTTCACTAAACTAGCTAGATCTTTGAAAGGAATCACATTTGGCTGTGATGCCAAGTAAAAAGCCCAGAGACACACCCATTGCCTAAGGGAATGATGGCTGTCCTCTCTCATTGCATCTATGGCTTTGCGTCCGGACATTAGTTGTATAAGAACAATGCCAAATGCGTAGGCATCTGTTCTGACAGACACGATGCCGTTCTCAGCATATTCAGGAGCAAGATATCTGCATGAAGCAGGAGAAGCTTTTGGTGAATATCTGATAAAAGGTTTCATCTATTGACAGTAGAACATTCTGCATAGCCAATGAATAGTAGGACTTGCTCACACCCCAATGTGCCAAGTATCCTTGTGTATATATCATCGTCATTTGTCTTCCACTTAGCCAGGCCAAAGTCACCTAGCTATGAGAAACAAAAACAAACAGAGTCATCCATAACATTAGCTTCCCAATTGTTTTTATTCAGGTCACTGTCCAGCTTGGAGGACCAGAAGCAGAGGGGCGGGCGAGAGGGGGAACAAACGTGGCAACTCAAAAGTATATGTTCATTCTAGTTAGTCCAACCATTGGAACAGTCTATGTGTTTGAATCAAAATGTGTAGATTTACCATGGGAACATAGTCATGAGTGAGAAGTATATTGCTCGGCCTCAGGTCACGATGAATAATTGGACCTCCACGGCATTCTTCATGCAGAAAGCGCAAGCCCTTTGCAGTGCCAATGGCAATGGCATATCTGCGGTGCCACTCAAGAATATTCTCGGTATTCTCTGTCAAGATATTAACCCAAATTAACTTTATATCTTGAGCTTTATGTTGTTGGAGCAATGTTTGACTATCATAATTATACGTACCGAATAAGTGCCACTCAAGAGAATTATTGCAGATGTATTCATAGACCAAGATGTTAACATTTTCCTTGCAGCAATAACCCAAAAGCATCACAATGTTTTTGTGACGTGCAAAGCTCAAAACATAAACTTCAGAATGAAACTCAGAAAATCCTTGTGTGCTTGCTTCCTTCCGCACCTTTGCAGCAATGACCTGACCGTCTTTTAACCGACCTTTGTATACATGACCATATCCACCTTCTCCAAGCAAGTTATCCTTTGAAAAATCATCTGTTGCCAGCTGTATTTCTGAGAAACTGAATCTCATTGAGTCCTTGATGTATAGTTCTGTCTTTGCTCCACAAGCGATACAAAGAAATGGTGTGTTAGAGGATCTCCGTGATGTAGGTGGTCTTCGTTCTTTCTGGAAAACAGGAGGGATTGGATGCTTCATATCTCCTCTGGCAGACCTATCTGTTCAAATTGTCAAACATTTAAAGCAGGAAGGACAGGAAACTATTCCCTACTTTGTATCAAATCCCTTACAATTTAAAACTAGAGATTGTAGCATCATTACAGATCTATTTAACTCAACTAGTTTTATGAACACCAAAAGCAGACGAAGCCTGTTTTGGAATCATGGAAACTGTAAGGAAAGGTATTTCTAAGGAGTCCTCCACTGACTTCTTCCTTACCTATGGTGAGAAGGAATCCAATCTACAAAAGGACCATATACATTCAGAAAACAGAAGTTTCTTAAAATCATGAAAACTGAAAGGGATGATATTGTCAATAATTGCTCTTCTGACCTCTCCCTACTATGTAGAATAGGATTCCAACCAGAAAAGGAGAACAAACCCTCAAAGTTGGATGACAATGCACTTCCACAACTTAAAAGTATCACACAAATAACACTAAAAATAACAAACCTTGTTGTAATCCCACAAGTGGGGTCTAGGAAGGGTACATCTGCATTTATTTTTAAGATTATCATCATGCTAGCTCACCTGATCTTTCTTGCATAGAATTGAAACTAAGATCTTCGTGTGAAGTGCTATGATCCAGTTGATTATATACCAACAGTTCATTCTCTGGTATTTCGGAGCTTTCCACAGAACCTGAATAGTTGATTGAAACAACAGACTGCTCTGTGTTCTCTGCAGTTGGAGGGGGTGCCAAGGGTACTTGTTTGGACATAGAAAAGTATAACTTATGCTCTATGTTGTCAGCATCAACTATGGAATAAGGTCTCACAATCTTGACGAATAAATTATCACCAATTAATGCAACTTTGCAAGGTATGTGTTTAAGGTAATACGTCAAATCCCGCCTGAGGTGCCTGTAAGGGTTTAATCTTATCAATATTAGAGAATAATAAAATGTCAAATCGAATAAACATGGGGTTTTATCAGAAATGTAGAGTCAGATAAACATAAAATTGGTAAATAAAGTTGGATGCACATGATGATATAAAATTAATTCAAGTGGCTTAATAAGATGGAGACTTCCTTGTAACAACTACAAAATGCTCATGGTTTTTCATGGATATAAAGTTGGAAGGAAATGATGATTTATCCAAGAGACTCAATTGTCAAGGATAAGTACAAAAAAGACATGGTTTTTCTTGAGTCAAATAAGAGAAATGTTGCAAGACATTGCTCCACCATTGATAAAATTATAGAGCTTTAGATTTATGTGTTTCTGTTTGTATCAGACAGTTTAGAAGCGCAAAAATTGACATCCTGAACACCAATATGGAACAATCAAAGACTCTTTATGCTGAGAAGAAGTGTGTCAACTAAGCTCTAATTAATTGTGGCAAGACCTTATTGTACATGCATGCATATCATGTATTTGATGTAGTTTCTAAAAGTACAATAGCTTAATTTTGCTGTTATCTTCATGAAATCAAAATGTTTATGATCCCATCAGTGAGTTGAGGGACTAGTTTCATGGACTTAAAAAGTATCTCTCATGTTCCTTCCCTTTCAATAAAACCTAACTATAAGAAAGTATTTAAATTAATAACTTCCCTTTTCTCTTCTTCCAACAAAGAAGCAAAATATCTTCCAATAGAAGCCTGATTTTCCAACCACGATAGGAAACATAATATATTGCAATCACACAATATTAATCATCAATGCGAACATTAAACATAATAGTATATATAGATTAAAATCCCCATTTTACATAATGGATGGTGAGTTTGTTTTTTATCTACAAATCAGAATTATGACTAACATGTAGAGACTTATCCATGCATTTGTAATGAGAAAAAAGTAGACAGACAGGGTAAACGAAGGGGGAGCATCTTGTGACGAAAGCAATGTAGAAGAATAAAGAACTCTAAACAAGGGTCCATGCAAATTCCCTGAAGATCCATTAGTATCTCTTAACTAGTGGAGGACCAAAATCAAAGCTACTCATCAAACAATCGAACAAATGCAGTTGAAATAGTTCCTTCAATGAAAATATCAGTTCTTAAAAGAAGAGTTTAAAATCTTATCTGAGCAAGGATTTTCTGTTTGCTTAATAGTAATAATTAAGGTTCCAACTTTAATTTTTGGCGGATAGAAAAAGATGTATTGATTTACTTATTCGGATAAGAAAATGGCCTCACGATGCATGGATAGATTCCTTTTCTATGGACCAACCACATTGTAATGTTGTGATAAAAGATGGTAGCAACACTGAGACCAGAAACTCTTTGCTCTTTGCCATGTTTATTTCTTCATCTTGTCTAAAAGCCTATTAGAAAGTGTAGCTTTTTATGTAGCCATGGTTTTCTAGTGCATTTCGTTACTAATTCATTGTTGCCTCAAGTCTCAGTATAATTCAGCTCCAAAAGATAGAGACAATATGCAAACTACAGCAACAGGAACTACCATGGTCACATCAGAGAACATACCTATCTAACACAACACATGTTGTATTGATGGTTGTAACCTCTTGTACAACCACCTTCCTTACAGGAGTCCCAGCAGTAATTTTGACTTCAATGTCGACCTAAGCACAGTTTATAATAATTTGTAGTAAGAGAAAAATTAAAAGGGAGATAGAAATATATGAGAAATAAAATGATTGCTTTAGAAAGCAACATATATATTGAGATGAGATAGCTAGAAAGACAAGCAAAAGAATAGCTTGGGCATTCAATCAAAATGCCATCCATCCGGGTGATAGACCCTTCACTTGCCTCCACGATGAATATAGTCTACTACTTTCTCTCTCTCTCGACTAGTTGGTACAAAGTACATATTTTTCATAGCTTAGGTCATGCAAATGCTTCTTAGGTAAGAAAGCCATTCAAGAAAAATACTGGACTTCCTAGATATTCCGCCTGGATGGATAAAAATACAATCTATATAAACCTCAATTATATAGGGAGACAGTGCCCACCTAGTGCCAGTTAAAATATATAAGGAAAACGGGAATTAAATGAAAGTGCAAAAGGAATGTTAATCATTGCTTCATCAACATATAAAGTGGAGTCAACATGATACAAATAACAGTCCACCTTTTAGTCTCCTGTGATATATATTAAAGTAACTGAAATAAAGGAAGGCATGGTAGCAGAAATAGAAAGATGTTCATGATCCCATATACAATTTAAGAATATAAAAAAGGAAATTGTCAAGAAGAAAACAGAATATATATTTATCCTAGCCCCCCCATCCTGATTAAATAAGACAATATTTAAAAAGGAGTTTCTAGACCAAGTTCGAATACTAAAGGGAGTTGTAATGTCTATTCCTATAGTGAACATTTGAAAATTACTTTTTCAAAAGCAAATCTGTCCTGCATCAGATTGTTTTTTACATTTTATTGAATATGCTATCATATTGATTTGAACAAACTCAAATATACTGTATTGAAGCACATCAGATCCAACCCACAAGCTCCCAGTCCCCAGAGAAGCAAACTTGCTACACCAGTGGGTCATAAAAATTTCCAGGATTTCATACGTATGACTTCTATGGATACTTCTAGCCACATTTCTAAGATATATCAATTAATAGTTGCTTCCAGTACAGAACTATTACGAGGGTCAAGTGTATATATTACCCCTTCACCTTCACAGTCTTGGGCACTTTGCATGAGCATGTTCACATATGCATCAATCTTCTTTGTTACTTCTTTTTCGATCTCACGTTTGTGAGTTCCAAACATGGACAGTGGCTCTGCTTCCATTTGATAACCCACTGTGCACAAAAATGGGTTAGAAAACCATACAGTATGCATGCATAATACTACACAAGATAAATCGTACATCTAACCGTTCAGCTAATACTGGAATACCACAGTTCCACATTTACCATAAAATGGCATAATATGTAGAAATTACATATTCTTTGTACACACTTCAACAACCACAGGAAAGCAGAAGCGCTCAAAATATAGCACTACTGAAGTTATGAATTGTCAAGAACCAAAATATGGCTCCTTAGTAAAGTGACCTTTTATCACTACTTAGTCGTAATAGAAAAAAACAATCCTTGATGACTAAAACCATTCTATTTTAACCCATTAATTATCAAAAGGGAAAGTTAATCTGGTTAATGGGAATGGAAAAAATTGAAAGTGCTATAACGTGTTAATATAATGATTTCAAAAGTTTGAGTTGAGCCTAAAGTTGGATCATATTGTTCGGAGGACTCATCATCATTGGTAGAATTATGAGAAACCACGAGGATAGAAAACTATAACCGTACTAATCATGTAAAAATTGTCAAATACAACCCTCTAATCATGGATTCAAAGTTAGCTACTACAATTGGTAATATTTTCCTCTTCAACAGATGGAAATGAGATCACAACTGTAAGAGCTACTGTCACAAAATCTAGTCAAAGATGATTAAAACGTGGGATCACCATCCGTAACAATCATCAAATAGAAAAATGAGATAATTGCATCAAAAAGTGAGGCAAGACACTCACTAGGATGAAGATATTTATGCAAAACACCAAGCACAATAATGGTATCGCCCGCATGAAGGATGTTACCCTGTGATCTGATCTCATCAATAATGCGCTTGATTTCCTGCTCAGGGTGATCCCTGGTTGCATCTAAAGCTACAACAATACGACCCGTTATGAGACTATCAACATCTGTATGACTATTATTGTTACCCACAGATGATGCCATTTCTTGCAATTCAAATTTCCCAACAAAACAAACACACAAAAATAGCCCTTCAAAAAACAAAAGATATAAAAAAGGGCTGTCAAGCACCAATTAGGGTTTGCTTTTTTGGGCAATTCAAAAGTACACTCAATTGATGAAACTCAAGCACATATATATAAAGGACTTGAAGCTGCAGGTAAAATTATCAAATTTTGTGCCAATAAGATTATTCGATAACGAAATCCTTTTAAATTTGTTGAAACGATTGGAGTTTAGAAAATTGTTTGTCTCAGCACCCAAAAAGAGTGATTGAGAGGAATAATTAGAGTATATGTGGGATATTCTGAAGGGATATTCTTGAATATTTTTCTGGCGGGGAATGGAACGGCCGGCCATGGCGGAGCAAAGAAGAAGAAATTGTGCGAAAAATAGCAACAAGACAAGGAAATATTCAATTTGGCTGGGCATTTCTTGTATCACCTATTCACCAACATTTTTCATTTTCATCTGAAACTCCGATGAAACAAATCAATATTCGTATATACCTTTTACTTCTTCATTCAAAAGCTCTGCAAATTTTGAAAAATATGAATGATGATTGCATTGATTCAACTTCACAATTCAAAACTCATAAATTTTAAATCTTCAATCCAGTACAAATTCCTTAGCTAATTGTGGAAAAAATGGACTTCATTTGATCTTATATTATATTTTGCAAATGCTCTTAAACATACTTCAACTTAATTAAAATGGAACTGTGTTACACATAATGAATCTGTTGGTCAAGTTAGTTAGAGCAAGATAAGATTCTTTCTCTATTTCTGTATAAGACATTGCATCATTACACATTGAATATACTTTCCTATTAAATTCTATTCTTCATTTTGTAGCTGTCCACCTCCTCCAAACTCTCATTCTATCGTCAACAAATTGCAACATTAAATCTTGCTAAACGTGCAAGTGGCGGATTTTATATGGGAGAATTTAGAAATGTTACACTTATAATCAGAAGAACCACTGTCATAAAGTAAATTTTCAACTCTTTTATTACTCCCATTTGACCGGACACAAAGTTTAAGAAATAAATGAACACTTTGAAATATTTATCAAATTGCCCCTTCAAAAAATAGTCATATTAAAAAGTAAACTCACTTTTCTCTCTCCTCATAAATGTATTGGAGTGCTATCTTTAAGATTAAGTGGAACCAACAAGAGCAAAAAAAAAATTGTACATTTAAATACTTACCATATAAAGAAATATGACATTCTTTTTGGGATTGACCAAAAAAAAAATAGTGCCATATAAAACGGGACGAACAAACTAGAACTTTACTAGTAGAATTTTTCCTAATGTCAGGAGCGTTCATCAATAGCCAAAAAAACAATGTTTTAAACATTATAGTTTTCCTACTGAAGGGAATTCAATTGAATTACTAGTACTTTTATCCAAGTCACCTCTATTGTTGAGTCATTGAGTGCAAGCTTCGTGTTTATTAAGGCCCCTTTTATTTTTCACTTGATGAAATATTCATAGCATTTGTTTTTATTTTTTTGTAGTCACTTATTTGCTCCGAATACGTTTAATTTCTGTGGAAGAATGCCAAGAGATTAAAATGGATGGGAAAATGAAAAAAACTGAAGCAAATTTGATGAACTGAAAGTCACTAATTTTCTACCAAAAAAAGGTAACTAGTTCCATTTTATGCAAGTCTGCTGTGTGAAACAAATACAGTTCTAACTAGGGACGACAATGTGGCGGGGTGAGTTTAAGGCTATGTAGGGCAGGGCTGGTTTAAGGTTGTGTGGGGTGGGTCAGATGCAGAGTGGATTGAAGTGGATTTTTTAAAAATTAATGTGGAGCGGAGAGGAATGCGGATATATGTGATTTTATGTGGATCAAATTTAATTTTAACTTTTTACATGTTATAAGAGTTATAGAGTATTATTTATTAAAATAATTTCATTAAAGCTACTAAAATATTCAAGATAATAAATAAAAATGATTCAATAAAGAACAATACAATTTCTTACATGTTTCCCCAATTGACCTCTAAAAAATAAAATTTTAAGTCACTATCCTATCAAATTAATACAAAAATAAATTTATTTTTATGAATTTTATTTTTAGTATCAAACATAACTAGAAAAAAAAATATTAAAAAAATTATGTAGGGCGGGTTAAAAATGATAAAAGTTGTTATGCGGAGCGGATTAAAAATTTTGCGAGTTAAGTTCAACCCGCACCACCCCATTGCTATCCCTAGTTCTAACAGTTTTTCAGCCCAGCAGGCAATAATATGTATTGAATTTGATCGCCCTAGCTGATGACAGATACCAATGAATTTGAGTTCAGAATACAGCAAAACTATCAGTTACCAAGAATTAATTATGACAACGGTATCATTACTATAATGTCCCTGCAACTATATTCTGACACAGAGGAAGTTGAATCTCCAGCTATTACAAAATTCTGGATGGGGATTTAATGGATAGGGAAGGGGGTTCGAGCTGGTGTAGGGGAATAATTTAGAAAATTTCACTAATAGGCACCTTCCAAAACCTGTTTAGGACCCAGGTGAGTTGATCAACTGACTGGACTAAAAGGGCACCTTGTAAGTTTTAACCCATCATCTAGAATAGGTTATCGCCCCTCTTGAGCTCCTGTTCCTTGTGCTACTGGGGATGTTAATTTTCAGCTCAGCATTTCCCAAAGCACTTCATACGGCTAATGTTTAAGGCTAGCATCATCGATACAATTTATCACCATCCAATCCTCTAGCATAGCCGGAGTCTAGCTCTGATCTCAAAAAACCTGAATATGCTACTGATGTCAAAACGCTTATCCAAGTAATGTGAGTGTTCGGCTCCTTATATCTAGAAAAAACAATGATTGAAGAGTGCAGCAGCCTGCCTGCAACCAATTATGTCAATCAGAACGAGGAACACTGATTAATACCCCCCTCCATCCAATTTGCTTGCCGCACTTTGACTAAGCATAATTATTAAGTGAAACAGAAATATTTAGTTATTTGTTGAAAAACAGGTCTGTCATATTTTGACTTTCCATGCAGCAGAACTATACAAGGAAAAATCTGTCCAGCAAAACATTTTGTGGTATTTCAAAATGTACTAAAATGTTTACTCGAGGAAGGGGAACAACATGTGGGATGTCTCAAAAGGAAAGTATCATAAGCACTTTTTGGACAGACAGATGTAACATTTTTCCCAAACAAATTTGGTTGTGCTGTAATAATGATGAGTATGTTTCTGTATTGCATCTCCAGGAACTAAGCCATAAATGGCAAGTTACTCACTCTTGCTAAGGTGAAGGTTGAGGAAGTCACATGCTTACAACCGGTGAGGCCTAAGGTTTAGTTTACCATCTTTATGTGGATTCCTAAGTTCACTGGGTCACTAATCAAAGATAGTTTTTTGTTGTCCTCTTTTTTTTTTTTAGTTTTGTTGCTTTTCTCGGGCTCATCTTTAAAAGTGGTTCTTGTTTGACACATTTAAAAATTTTCCAGTTGGAGGATTTTGGCCACTAGAGGATTTAGATAGTAAATCTAAGAATTCACTATGTCAATGTTGGCTGCGTGTCAATTTAGGCTGCATACTGGGATATCTAGAAGCGAAAGAAACTGACACTTTTTGGGAAGCAAAGCAAAATAGAAGGGAGTTGCAAAAACTTGTTTTATAAAATGTTGCTTCTGTGAATTGTGAACAGTTTCATGATGTCCATAGGTAGAGTCCTCCCTATAATATTTTAGGGCATTTAAAGTTTAACAGTAGGCATGCCCCTTACTTTTTCTTAGAAAAAAGTTTACAGTAGGCATGCACTTAATATCCTATAGTCAAGTTTAAGAAATGTAAAGGAGTTGGGATGTCTGCTCTTAGCTTGTGATAAAGCCAAAGCCCACCTTCTTCATTTTGATCTTTGCTTTTAGTGAACAGGTCAGGCTCTACACCTAACACCCCACCCCCTTTCAGGTCCAATAATGCTCATTTATTTATTTTTAAAATGGGGCCAAGCATAATGCAAGCTTTACCAGCCAACCCGATCTGACCTTTGAACTCAGGCAATCAGAGATGATGTTACATCCTTGTGGAATTGTAGCAGACAAAATAAAGCCATAGCTGCACAATATATGCCGTTCAGAGACTAGTGGCATAACCTGTATTGGATACTTGGATCTATAGGAAATGACTGGCCATCAAAAGTTTTGGCTTCTCCTCGTCTTCTTCAGTTTCTATTGATACAGCAGCTTTCATTTCCTCGACCCTTTTATCCCATATGCCATCTATTAGCTTCCATGTTTCATCACTAACTATCTGGGTCTGCATAAAAGCATGAAATGACATCAATACACAAGAGTATTCATCATAAAGATCAATTAATAGAGCATCCATCATGCTTACCTCCATAGGTCGAGGTGCACCAAAAGTTGCAAATCCAACATTTCCAGGTGCAAACGTCACCCTCCCTGGAAGTGAAACTCCATGGATTCCCCACCGTCCAGCATATATAAGGGATCCATATTCATCGATGGGACTCACAGTAGGCTGACAAATGAAAAAACTTTAAAACTATAAATGTCATTACACGACAACAGGCAAGTAAACGAGTACTATGTAAGAATGAACTGTAAACCACTGCAGACCATGATAGTAGTTTGTTCATTGGCGATTTGCTCCCCTGAATAATCTTTAGTTTATATTCCATCAAGTAATTTTTTTGCATATGTGCAGCAGTAGGATTTGGCACCCAGGTGCAGCTTCCAAAGCTACCGAGAGCCATGATAATAGTGAGTTATATAATGGGAAAAGGAAAGGGGGGTATTAGAAAGGGGGGGGGGAGGCCGCCTTAACTAAGAGCATCTGCAGTACACCCCCCCTCACCACCACTTCACAAGCCTTCAACTTTCTAATCTCCCTACTTTCCCTGAATCACCATATTGCCCCACCCCCCTTTGAGTCTCCTCTCTTTGTTCCTGTCACTGTGCTAATCCTCACCCAACATCAATTACAATTTAAATCTACTGGAAAAGGTGAGGAAATAAGCTACCCGAAAAAAGGGGAAGGGGTTGTGGCAATTGATCTAGTCACCTGGACAAATATATAGGATGCTGACAGCAGCAGAATGGTGAATCAAAACAAAAACAGCTACGATTAATCATAATAAGGTAGGTCACATTGTGCTGTGCCACATTGCATTTTCCAAATGAACAGGTGTGCTAGTTCTCTTAAACGATGCAACATGTAACCCAAGAGCCTGGACACAAGTCCAGGTGCGCACCCGGGTAAAGTGACTTACCTGAATGTTGAGCCATCTTATAACTCTAAGAAGCATAGAGAGAGAAGGATAACCTCTAGATGCAGACATCAAAGCTGTGAATGAGCAAAGGCAAACCGTCAAGAAAGGGGATTCATCCCCAAAGTTCTATTCTATGATCAACAGAATTACCAGCTTTATCTCAAAAACCGCTCTAGTGAAGTGGTTCGTGAAAGTTAAATCAGACTAGTCAATCAAGAGCGGGAAAAAGGTAAGAAGCAAGGGGAAAAAGGCAAGAAGTGGTTGCCTGTATGCCTCAGACAGAAAACAGAACAGCATTTTCTGAGGAACCGGTGTTCGAGATATCTAAACATGCAACATGTTTCCCAATCCCAAGAGTTTCAATACAAAAGCAGCTGCGCCAAATCTACTCCAAAGACCACCAAACCGTAATCCTCCAAAATATTTTATTAATGAAATAAGCAAGGCTCATTCTTAATTTTTTTCCTTTTCTTCAGGAGGGAAGAGAAAAGAATAAAATTGCTTTAGTCTTCCTCAATTATGTCAATAATAAACACTGGAAAGAGAAGTAAAGAATCACCTGAGGACTTTTAGGTGAGCTTTTGTAAATACTCCAAATTTCATCGGCTTTGATCTCTCCCTTCTCAAGTAACACATCTGATCAACAGACACACAAGCATAAGCCAATTAACGATAAGTGGCCAATACCAATTGCACAATTTTACAAGTCTTACTCATGGACTCAGCGCCAATTCAGGGACGACAATACTTAAGGTGACTAGACAATCAAGGTGAACTAACTTTACCTGTAATTGTCTCTACAGCATCGTGGTTCTCCTTTAGAATAGATAAGCATTTCTCCACGGCATATCGCATGTACTCATCTCTTAGTGCTTCAATTTTAGCAGGGAGCTGCAAAACACAATAACTTGTATTAAAAATTAGACATTTATTAGATTTAACATTTACAAGATCTAGTATATACTGACATTTGGTAAGAGATCTCTCTGGTATCTGTAATAAGCCTTTCCCAAGGCAGTCAACCCTGTCTGCAGTATCAAAAACTCTGCAAGCCTGGAAGCTTCTAAAGTTGCTTTTGCAGAGATCCAGCATAGATTGTCAACTCCAAACATTTCTTCCTCAATTACTCTTGCTACAGATTCAATCTATCAGTGTCCCATGTGAAAGAATCAAACCAAGAAAAGGAGGAAAAAACAAAGATACAAAAAGAGCGGCCTTATAAGCAGACTGATATTGTACACATAAGGGGTATTTCCATGGGTTTGCCTTGGCATCATGTTCATGCCATTGTATTGAATCTACATTGTCTAACAGTGTATATTCTCTCAAAGCAAATACCAAACTCAAGGGGATCATGAATAAACAAGAGAACAAGTACAGCTAAAACTGCAGTCTAATATCCAGAAGTCTCCTTTATATTAGTGACTTACCGATTTGAAACACATACTTTGGAAAAACGTCATTTCACTAAATGAGACGTACAAGTCTAGTATATAACAAGGTAGATACTCAAATTTGTGTCCACTATCAGAGTATTAGACTTATGGATCATCTTATGCAATTTTGAAAAAAAAGCAATAATAAAGCATAGATTTAGGACTCGTTTATTTGCACTAAACAAGCGTCTGAATCTGAATTATTCAGATCTCAGCCCATTAAGCACATTTGTTTATTTGAAGTATATATATCATTGTTCACTTTAAATATCATTGTGCACTTGACTGTCTTATAGTAAATATCATTGTTGGATATGAACAGCGAAGACGAGAAACAGAGATTTCAAACATAAGATCCATAAGACAAATTCACGTCAAGTGTTTATAGAACAGAAATATTGAACTGAAATACTATTTTATTTCCCACTTACGAGCACATGCACGGACTATTGAGTTCACATAATCTGCTTTCCTTTTAAACACTCTGCCTCCAATCTCCACGAATTGCATATTGGGCTGACTATGAATGGATTTGATATCCGTCTGTCATTATATCGAAACCAATTGGCACAAATGTGAGCAGGTCACAAATTTAAGAAATACTAAGATTGACTAATATGATATTTATATGAAAACAACCTCAGTGAATGGTCGGTAGGGATCTGGAAGGTAACAAGCAAGAACTGCAACAGCAGCTTCTCTGTAAGCTAGTCTTAGTGTTAACTCCTCAGGGACCTCAGTACTATCTTCTTGACCCGTTTCAAATGTGCCTTTTTGCTGTAATATTAAATGATATAACATGAACATAATGTACTAAATCAAACATACAACAGATGCTGCGTATCTCAATTTTTAGCACCTACCCTCTTTAATGCCTCAAGGAGTTCATCTCGTCCTATATAGTCCAAGTCTTTCCTTGCGGTCAAAATTCCAGCTTCATTCCTGCACAGGAGGAGCTGTGAGCTAGTCCCCCCAAATGCAGAATCAAAAGGAACTACAGTTGAGGATTATGTACAATATATTTTGAAGTTCAGCTCCAGTAAAATCTTCTGTTTGCTCTGCAATTTCCTGCAATAGAGTGTCCTTTTCCCCTTCTGACCGGAAAAATTTATTCCGAGCATGCACCTGAGAGAATTGAAATGAGAATCAAAACAAAACATACTGACACAAAAACTCCAGACAATCTTCAAAAGATTAACAGATGTCAATCACTAGTGTGCAGCAACACATACCTTCAATATGGCCAATCTACCGTCTTTTGAGGGCAAACCAACCCTAATAATCTTGTCAAAACGACCCTTTCGTAGCAGGGCAGGATCAAGAATATCCAATCTATTGGTTGCACCAATAACTAAGACCTGATAACCCAGCAATAACAGCAAACCTAAGAAGCTCTCATAACTTCTTTACGGGAAACCATCATCTTAACTACAATGTACCTGTGATGTTGACACTTTAAATCCATCCATTTCTGTCAATATCTGAAGAAGCCCTTGTTCCCTCTCTGCACCACCCTAAGAAAGAAAATACATGTCGTTTACTGTATAAAGTTATTTGAGCACAGCCCATATATGTGTTTATTAATGAAATTAGTGAGGGAACCAGCTGAAACATTGGAGAAGCACTCTAGAGAAAGGATTTTAGTATTAGAAGTAATACAGAATATACACGTTCTAGATTTAGCTACCCAAAACAAGAATGACATTGAAATGAGATTAGACGGGATTGATACCTAAATTTAGACAATTCAGATATCTAAAACTCGGTATTCAGGGCGAACAAAATAACAGATAAGATAGAATGGGTGAATAGAAGGGTGCAACAGGAAGATACTTATGCTGGTGAAAGGCAAATGTTGTAAAAGAATTGTGAGACCTGCAATTCTACGTAGATTTCCAGATATGCTGGTCCATAAATATGACATTATGATTATTAAAAAGTGTTAAGAACGAGATGAGATACACCTAAAGTCATGTGAAATGAAGTTGTTTGCCAACAATGTCAGTGTCCATGCAACCTATAGAAAAACTTACAATATAAGCAAAAGATCTTTATAAGCGATATCAACTTGTTGGGATTAAGGCATAGTAGTGTTGTACACTTGCATCAAGTCTGGTGTTGGTCAAGACTCCAGTCTTTTTAGATTGTTTAGAGGAGAACTGTATGTTGGTAATGCAGATAACCTCCAGCGTCAGGAAACCCCTAATTTATCTGTAAAGATAAGTTATTGAAAGGAAACAGCTCCAATGGAGCAGACCTATTTCCAAATCCAACTAGTTCGGGAGTGAATATGGTTACTGTTATTGTAGTAGTGATAATGTCTTCAACATATTATTTAATATTGCATTTGTCGATACAAAAATGGTGAATACTAGCCGAAGTAAAGAAGATCATCAAATTCACAAAGGAGCACCTGAAAACAAACTCTCCTCTAGATGTGCTGAAGTTAATCTATGCCCCTTAATTTAAATCCTTGCCCCCAAAAACTCACCCTCTCTTTCTTTCCTTTCCGGTTTGTTTGTTGTATGGGTTTCGAAGCAAAATACTGAATAACATGTAGGAATAGAATAGAAGAAGGGTATGGAAACATATGCAAATGGGTGTAGACTTAAGATTACAAGCATCCAAGTTACATATGAACTTAAACTTCTTTTCATACAATAATTACCAGCGAAGAGTAATACCTCAAAACCGAAAATTGCTTCTGGGAGAATAATTTCAAATATGCAAAATGAAAAATAAAGAATAACATGTGTATCATACCCCACCAATATCTGGTCCACCACGTTTGCTGCCAATTGCGTCTATCTCGTCAATGAAAATAATAGAAGGAGCAAATGACCTGGCACTGGAAAAGAGATCCTTCACACGTGAAGCAGCCACACCAACAAACATCTGCATAGATGTGAAAGGTTAGAAGCTAGAAATGCTGCCAAACTAAAAAGAGAAATTCCTGAATCAAATATTGGAGTGCGAACATAGATAGTATCCACATATTATGGAAGTATAGAAGGTTAGGCTAAGGGCCTTAAGAAACATGCTTCTGTTCTTTTCTACATCCTCCCACTAATTTTTCCTATCTTTGGTTACACAGTTGAAGGTTAGACTGTTAAGAGTATATTTCCTGAAGCCACCAACTCGGTTTGATAAGGAGAGCAAAAGATCCTGATTTTTTAGAGAATGGGTACATTATTTTGAGGACATGCTTGCTGTGCACCTCTATTACAGACAGACAAACAAGGAATTCTGACTAACAGAGCACACCCAAACTCCACTGCACAAAGGAGAAGCAAAGATAACTTTCTACCTAAACATAGTGGCAAGGGATATAAAGAAGGTGGAAAATTCTATCACCATTTTCGGACCCACATGCACTTTGAAATCAGCAATTCAGTGGTCTCAAATATTACCATTTTCAATAATATCAAAGCCTTAGACTTCCGCATGAATAACACAAGGTGTATTTATAACAAAATAGAACGCAACACTCTCATGGAGATAATAAGGAACTTGTACACAATATTCTAGTAAACAAGTTCTTCGGAATAGAAGACGATGGATCCACTACCCAATTCATCCACTTTAACCACATCCTCTTTATACTCAAGGGAAGTGATCCTTCTCCTCCACATTTACTTCCACTCCTGAAATCCTTGCTCTTTACAATCCCCAACTAAGTAAATTGTGTGACCATCTCATCTTCAAGCTTAAACTATTAGAGAGAGCACACTTTTTATAACTCTATTATTATGTCCAACACGCCTCCTCACATTGTGCTAGATTCTTTTTCAAGGGCCCAAATACAAGGATACAATCACTTTTTGAGTGGCAGAGAAATCTGAACCATGATATCTTAGCTGATTTGATACCATGTTGAATTCTATAATCATCTTAATCTAGTATTTTGGGTTGGGCTTTCATACTCGGTCTACAACAATTGGTATTAGAACCAGTTGGAGGGAATGCATCATCATCTCCTTGTGTAGTCTGGGACAACATCATAAGAGCTAACTTTTGAGGTTGATTATTTAAGCACAAGGTCCACTTTTTAACCATGAAATCAGAGCTAAGAGAACTCGTTTTTACAACCGCTTTCTACATTCATGTTCTATGGCACTTGACTAATCTCTCTCAATTTAGGCTCATCAAGCCAGTAGCTTTCTCTCTTCTTGTTCTATCGTTATAGCTTCTCTCTCTCAATACAGCCCATGGAGCTATTCTGGGCATTTATATATATATATATATATATATATATATATATATATATACACACACACACATATATATCTCAATACAACCCATCAAGCCACTAAAACTGTTGCAGACACACTCATTAGCATGTTGAGCCTCATTTGTCTCCCTCTATTTCATGTTCACTCCTACTGAGTCTCCTCTCTCTCTCTTACTTAAAAAAATAATAGTAACAAAAAAAAAATCTTTAGTACACGTGTGGCATGGAGTTAGACAATACACTTCTCCCTCATTGTTTGTGCAAGGGTAGAAAATGTCCAAAGTCACTTCACCCTTAACCTTAAGGTCTTGGATTGGATGAACAAATACTTCCACACCAAACATAGGTTAGCCGTTAGGTAAATTTTCCTAGAGACTGTACTGTAGAAAGTAAAGACAATGTTCACATATATTAGATGTTTTACATTTGCTAACTGATACATACCAAGACTGACACACATACGGTTATTATTTCTGAGGAGTTTTTGGACATTAAAAATTGAATCATGCCTAGGGAGACCACAACATAGGGCTGGCCATCAGAGAATCATCCATATGCTTTACAAGAATCCATATTAGAGTATATCCCTGCTTTTGTGCGGAGCTAATATTGATTGTTGATGGTCCGCAATTCAGCATTGTAGCATAGCAAATATAGTGCAGAAGGCAGGTAAATGTTTATGAAAAGTTTATTAGCAGGAAGGAATGACTTTAGACATTCAATCGAGCTGTGCTAAATTATAGCATCCAAAAAGATATCCCACAATGTTTCTTTCAGATCTAAAGGACCTATAGACAATAAGCTAAAACAAAACTGAAAAGTGAAATAAGGTTTATATATATATATATATATATATACACACATATATATAGGTTAATAAACAAAAACAAAGAAACAAATGAAAAAACTTGCAAGTGTTTACAAGAAATAAATACAGGTTCAAGAAACAGAAGCTAATGAAAACCTTGTTATCTTTTCTTATTCTTTTTTGAAATGGAAAGTAAAAAAAACCTTGGTATCTTTAACAAGCAATTGTTTGAATCGGCAGGGAAATCAGGAAAATGTTACATCTGGTTTTGCCAAACATAACTGGAATGTAGCTTTCATTTTGGAGTTCATTATAGCAGATGTAGTCATACATGTGGTTAACCCTGTAAGTGGATGTTGTTGCCCAAAACAATAGTCAATTAAAGAAACTTTATTAATCTTGCAGCTGTTAGAATTTACTCTTCCATTTAAGTGTGTCGGAATTGCAAGTACTTCTCACCTCAACAAAATCAGTACCATTAGCAGCAAAAAAAGGTAATCCTGCTTCTCCAGCTATAGCTTTTGCCAGAAGTGTTTTGCCAGTTCCAGGAGGACCATGGAGAAGCACACCTTTTGGGCAATAAATCCCTTTGTCTTGAAACTCTTCTTCATTCCTCAATATTCGAACAATCTCTTGAAGTTCTCTCTTAATATATTCTTGGCCAGCAAAATCATCAAAAGTTATACCAGTCTTTTCTTCTGCTGATATGAATTTTGCACTGATGGCAGATGGTAAAAAGAAAATTAGATACGCACAGTGTTTTTTTATTGAAGTAATAAGATTTTATTGAGGTTTGGGAAAAACAAACACCCATATACAAGAGATATGCCAAAAAGTAGAAAATTTACACAAACAAATGTTTTTTCTACAAAAGGCATTCAATCTTCTATACATAAGGGGATCTCATGGGTGCACCAAAAAGCAGTAAGGGATGAGGGCTACTCCTCAACTAAACTAACTTTATCACCATCCCTTCAAAAGCTCTCCTATTTATTTCTCTCCACACAATCCACTAAGTGCTAATGGAGCTACGTTCCAAACCCTATGTCTTTTCCTCCGTCAGCCACAATTACAGCTGGTCAACATTGCTTTCAAAGTGCCTGGCATCACCCATTGTACTCCAAACCATGCCAGAGTTTCCCACCATAATCTCAACAGTCGAGACAGACCAGCAATGAAGAAGAAGATGGTTAACATGCCCAGGCCCTTGCACATAAACCACCAACTGACATAAGAGAGTTTTCTCTTCCTTAAATTCTCGGTGTCATGATTATCCCCTCTAGCTACTAACCAAGTGAAAGAAAAATACACATCTCTTGGAATCACAGAAATCCAAATCAAACCATAAGGATAGTCAATCTCATCCCTGGTCAACATCTTCTCTTTTTTTTACAAGGTAAATAATTTTATTAATATTTGGGGGAACCCATATACAAGCCATACACCAAAAAAAGAGAACCTACACCAAAATATGGTTCTCAACAGAAGAGATCCAATCCTCTATACAAATTGGGACCTCGCAAGTACACCAAAAAGAAACTAGGGACGAAACACTACTCTTCATTTTTACAATATCAAGTTCCACACCTTCAAAAGCACTCATATTCCTCTCTTTCCAAATGACCCACATGATTGATAAGGGGGCAATGTACCAGGCCCTTGGGCTTTCTTTCCCCCTTTTATGAGTCCAACTTTGCAAGGCCTCCTTCACTGTACCCGGCACGACCCATTGCATCTCAAATAAATTTAGGGCCACCCTCCATAACCGACTAGCCACCTTATAATGCAAAAAAAGATGATCTACACTTTCACCTTCCCTTTTACACATGAAACACCAACTAATATAGATGATTCTCCTCTTTCTTAGATTCTCCATTGTTAATAACACACCCCTTGCCGCCAACCATACAAAGAAACAAACCTTCCTTAGTGCTCTAGCGATCCAAATGGAGTCTTGGGGGTAAGTACCTTCCTCTCTCACTAGCAATTTCTTATAAGAAGAGCTAACGGTGAATAAGCCGTCACCACTCTCTTGCAACCTCCATACATCCATTAAGTTGTTTGGTGTGTCTAAGCTATACAAAAGCTCTATCAATTGTGAAATTCTTTCATCTCACAATGATTTAGGTTCCTTTTGAATCTTAATTCGCAGTGGATAACACCCTCATGAGACCTACAAATTAGTTGGATTGTCATCTCTCGCTGGCCAGATTCACGATATAAATTAGGAAAGGCTTCCTTCAACTCGATCTCCTTACACCACTTATGTGTCCTCAAACTAATCCTACTTCCGTCCCCCAACCTTGAAAGAGATATGTCCACAAAAATGTTCTCACCCCTTCATGATACTCCTCCACAAACCATACCTAAACAAAGTTACAATGTTTTTGATACTCGATCTACCATCCATTATACCATATTTATCCACCGCCCCCCTCCAAAGAGCATTCTCCTCCATCCCGAATCTCCATATCCACTTCCCTAACAAAGCTTTATTGTACATCCTGAAATCTTTCACTCCAAGCCCTCCCCATTTCTTTGGATATGCTAGCAAGACAGAAAGAAAGTATCCCAAAGACTTCAGACCCATTCCACCACCTATTTGCTATATCCACATAATCTAGTTCTCTGAGCTACATGTTCTTGAATCTAAACGAAATGTGCAAACTGCTCCTTCTACTCCCATCTAGCAAGATAAGTGTATGATCAGGTCAATCTAGGTAATGGAATTTGCAACACATTTGGGACCAACTCCTCTCAATCAGGGGATACCAAGAATCTAACAAGTCTAGATTTTGATGTGGAATCACCTGCTCTGGCCCAAGTAAATTTGCCCCTGTCAAAGGAAGATCAATAAGATATTGGTTATCAACAAACTCTAAGAACTCCTCCATCGCCCTAGAGGTCACCCTTGCAATCCACTCTCTCCTCATGAAATCTTATAGTGTTAAAATCCCCTCCTAACACCCAAGGGACCTCCCACCCTATCATAATAGTGGATATCTCTTCCCACAAACTCTCTCTACTTCACTCCCCCACCGGGCCGTACACACCCCTTCCCCCGAAGTATAGCTCCTCACCACTTCGTAAAATACCCGCATTGCGATCATATACTCTCCTTACTTACCTCCATCACCTCCAATTTACTGTCATCCCCAAAAACTTAAGATATCCCATGCATTCCCTAATGCCCATCCACCACCCACCTCAAGACTTCTCTTAAAGGCACAAAAGTTCACCCCCCCACCCCCCCAAACTACTCCCATTTTAGTAGTAGCTCTCTTATTGGGGTCATTCACCCCCCCTTCACATTCTAAGAAATAATTAACTTCTACAATCAACAACTTTACCCTCGCACACATCCTCCCATCTCATGTACCCCCACTCTTACTCACTCCTACTCCTACATCTCCTCTTGAACACCAGTAGGTTAAAATTTACCCTCACTAGCAGTCCTCCAATCTCCTATACCCCCACTCTTACTCCTACTCCTACCTCTCCTCTTGTACTCCAGCAAGTTACCTTCTTCCTTTTATCCTTCTACAAACTCCTTTCCTTACCCACCCTCATGTCAACAATCTCCTTTTCTCTAACCCCTTTTGCCTCTTCTACAATGTCTCGAAGGAGTTCTAACACCCTACCCTCCTTCCCTTCAAAGACCACCCCCGAAAATTCCCTGAACTTCAAGTATTTCTCTCCCTCCCTACTAATCAAGCTTCTACCTTCCTCAAAACATGCTAATGGCAACACATCATCTTCCTGAACATCATAACAGCCATATTTAGTACCCAAAAACAGTTAACAGTTACCAAAAACATGACTAGCAGCCCTTTCTCCCTTAGAAGAAGCAAAAATGGAGTTGGAATCAGTAAAACAGGTTCAAAATTCAGGATTTGAGATTTTCCAGCCGGACCCAAGACATTTTCCGGCTCCAGCGACCTCGCCGGAGGTGAACCAACCCTAGAACCACTTCCATCCCGGTTTGCCTAGTAACCTAGAGTGGTCGTCACCCTTCGAAAAGTCGGAACAAGTTCCCTTCAGCCCTAGATTTACATAAACCAGCTTGCCGAATCTGGAATTCCGGTCGCCTGGCCTTGTGAGAACTCCAGATCTAACAATCTACCAGCCCCCTGCTGCATGGCTGCTTCTCATAAAATGATTTGACATAAAAGTCTCTATTGTTCCCCAAACCCCATTCCCATACATCATGTCCCTTTGGTGAGCATCCTTGTTTATGCAACAACTAACAAACTTAGGAACTCCACCTCTTCTTATTTCCAAAAAATTTCTCCTAAACTGCAAATCCCAATAGCCTCCCCATCTTGTAATCTCCAAACTCACTAGATTGTCATCTCCTTTCGGCTTGAATGCTATATAAGTTGGGGAATGTAATGTTCAAAGCATTATCCACGCACCACTTATACCTCCAAAATCTTACTCTCCTCCTATCCCCTACTCTAAATGCCACATTGTCGCTAAATTCTATCCATGTGAACTAGACATACATATGAACTTTGAACTTGTGCAGCATTTCGGGTTTCTCACTTTCATAGATAAGTTCAAAGTTATCAGGGAAATTGGTCCTAAAGGACAACTATACCTATCAAAGCTCACAGTAAAACCCATCTGATTCAAAACATACATAATTTCAAGCCTTACAGTGACAAAGACGAAACTTGATAAAATGCGAGGAAAGGTATAAATCCATCTTCTCTAGAACATACAAAATTGAAAGGAAGTTTACAGTCAATAAACATATAACAAGCAGTGAAAGTTTTCAATTACCGGCTTTTTCCCAATGAACCAAGGGCACGCTGCTTGAGTGGCTCTTTTATCTTTTTGGGAGGGCTGCCCAAATCGCAAGGTATTAGTTTTGAATAAATTGGTCTCATCTTATTATCAATCCAAATGTACAATAGAACTGAAAGTGCCAGCCGCATAGACCACACAACTGCTGTCGCGACAGTAGAATAAACTTCAGCAGGGATGTTATTCACATTATACACATCAACATTTACAAGTTGTTGATGCAACTTCCTCCAAACATCATTCCATCTATCTATTGGCATCCGGTCAACGACATGACGCTTGAAAACAATTTCCTTTTTAGTGTCCCCTCCTGAACGATTTGTTTTTCCGTCCTTGTAATATGGCAATATCACTACAAATAAACCGGAAAACAAATAAAAAAACTTGGGAATGCAGTAAGATATCCTCTATTAGATATTGCATAACTGATTCCTAGAGAAAACATCTTGATAAGTGATAACCAGGTTGATAAGGTTAGATATTGTCAGAAATTAACAATAGATAGTAACAATGACTTCCAAGCCTTTCAGTACCTAGAATTTTAGTGGAGATCCCCAAAGGTACTAATACGTAGAATCATATTCTTTTAATTTGTAACCTTCTACCCAAATGCATGCACAATAGTTTAGTTGGGTGATTTGTTAATTTTCTGGAGGTGCAACCGTACAAGAGGTGCTCCAACCACACACACTTGCCAAATTTTCACCATGTGTACTGGACATAAAAGTTGTCTGCTACCTAGAAATAAATTCTTTTAATTTGTTATGATGCTCAATAGCAGGAAGATCTTCTAATGCTTAACATATGGTGTACAAAGCTCAATCAAGCATCATAACAAAATGAAAATAAGAAACATAGAGAATGGTTAACCTGAAACTGTCTGCCCGTAGTTCGAATACTCCATAAACTGCACATTGTTTGCATTCAGAAGGTTCTGGAATTCACTGTAGTCTATCCTATGAGAATTTTCAGGATCCCACTCTGTCCCCTTCAGCTTTCCCTGCATTGCCAGCAATTTCCTACTCCATTCTGAAGCCAGCACAAGCTGCCTCTCTAATTGAACATTTGCCTTTCTTTCAAACTCCTCTAAATTATTTATCCTTTCACGCTCTGCCTCCTTCAGTTTCTGAGATCCCATTAAACAAAACATAGCATTAAAACTAATATCCTGTATGTAACATGAAGTAACAAGTCATAATTATTTTGTTGTTGTTGGCCCTTAATTGTTCAAACATGTACTTCTAATCCAAATAATGCAAAATATGGTTATCTCGGAATCATAATCATACTTGAAATTGTTCAATATACAATCGAAATTCCCATAAACAGATCAAAATTCTGCAACCAACTAGAGTATACGGTAACCAAATGGAATAACTCTGTATGAAATTCCATGGAATTCATTCAAAAAAATAACTCATGCAATCCATCACCCTAATAGGATTCCTAAGTTAACTAATTGTGATAAGTATTCTGTTTCGGCAGCAAGCAAAAAAAGGAGTAAATAGTAGTGTTAATCATTCGATTATCAAATTCCGTAAATTTAACCTTCAAAGTCAAGTTAATACACTTAACACACCTACCAATCAGAAAATTACCATGAAAAAAAGCTAAAACTAACACAAAGTCTTCCCATCTGCATCAATGCAAGCAGGCGCAGAAACCACATCATTCCAAAAAAGAGAAAGCTAACCTCAAACAGCTGCTGAGCTGATTCAGTTTCATCACCAGCAGAGTTAGAATTGGAACTGGAAGTGGAGGCAGCAGCTTTACAAGGGTGGATATTGAAGGGCTTTGAGCCAATATAGAGGGAATTCCGGCGAGGTTTTAGGTGCAAATTGAAAGCGGTGAATGGAGATGAAGAGTATCTGGGTAGGGTTTTAGGAGGAGAGAAAGAGGGTTTTAGCAAATGAATATTGGATGTCATCTTCTCCGATTAGCTCATACGTCCTCTTCTCTTATCTTTTATTCTTCTCAATCCTTGTGAATGTCCCAAGTGAAACAGAACTCCATTTTCATCTATATGTATTTCAATCTTTTATTTTCATGAAAAATATTTATCAGTTTTGGGCCGGCAATTAAAATTTTTGTATGTATAGCTATTTTTTATATTTATTTTTCCGACATTGATTCTTGATTATTTTGATTGATGCTGGTTGCAAAAATCGAATCGACCATTAAATCGAATTGAAAAAATGTTATTGGATTTTTAATGGGTTTATAAAAAAAAGTTATTGGGTTATTGGTTTGATTTTGATTTTTACTATTGGGTTATTGGGTAAACCAATAACTCAATAAGACAATAATAATATACTACTTTACCCTTATTAAATATTAAATATTAAATATTAATAATTTAATTTATAACTAGACACTATAACCACATCAAATTATTAGTACTCTACCCACTTCACACCAGATTGTTTTACTAGTCTATACTGTTTACTCAAAACATAAAGACTAAAGTAAGAGTTCGTAATTGTAGCTATTTGATTTTAGTTTTAGTTTTAGTCTTGTTGGCCTATTTGATTTTAGTTTTAATTTGTAATTGTAGGTTGTAGTTTTTGCAAGTTTGTAAAGGTCTGTAATTTGATTAACATCATAAATTTTATAGTACTATATTTTGGTGGTGACATGTAATTATAGCCTTCGTGTTATATTGTCTCTTATTGATGCAATTTCTCATTATCTTTCTTGTTTCACTATCTCAAAGCATTTAGAGAAGTGGGAAGTCATAATATTTTATGGACATTTTCTTATTAGTTGAATCAAAAATCGAACTGATAACGACCAAAAATCAAAAATTGATAAAAATATCTTATTGATTTGTTATTGGGTTAGCATATTTAAAAACCGAAAACCGATAAAGCGAACCGATAATACATTAAATCAAATCAAACCGATCGATGCACACCTTACTGCATAGAATTTTATTTCTTATACACTCTACCAAACGACCTGTAAAGTCTAAATCTATGAATTAGCTCATGACATGCTTGACTTGCCAAGCAGACAAACGATCCTACATTTTCTTGTTTATTCCATATTTTTATTTGTTTAAATATTTCACTATGATTAAACTTTTGAAAATTGATCCACCACTTCTTACTCTTTACAATTATGTTTAAAAAAATGATTGATTCTCACAATTTAATTTGTGTAGCATAAATTGAAATAAAGGGACTAATGGAGTAAAGGCATTTTCAATGATTTATATATTTACAAATTATGTTAAAAGTACAATAAATTACAATAATTAATAATTTAAATTAATTTTAAAAACTATGATTAAATCTTAAATTCTATTAGTGTCATATAAATTGAAATAGTATTAGTAATATATATTAGGTATGTGCTTATATATCTAATATATATGATACAAAGTTAAGGATAACTAAAGTGATGTAACACATGTCAATGATTAACAATGATATTCATTTTTATCCTTTTTTTTTATACTATAAAATATATCTGCGCTTCGCATAATGCACTAATTAATTTACAAAAGTTTCTTTTAAATAAATTTTGTCAAACAAATAAAATAATATGCATTAAAATTATAATTATAAAATATTCATCAAATATGTCTTATATAAATTTCATTAATAGAATTAGAGTTAGATGACCAATAATTTTTATTATTATGTCTTTTTAAAAAGTATCTTTAAAAATAAAAGATTTTCTCTTTTAAATACAATGTTTGATATGTCATTCTAATAGTAGTAGACTTGTGTTTTTCATTAGATAATATGAAAATTTTGTTTTCCAAAATAAATCCACTATTAATAATCAATCACAACAATAATATATTCAGTAAAATTTCATAAGTAGTATCTAAAGAGAATAGAGTATACTCAAACGCATTTTTCTTAATTGACGTATATAAATTAAATAACTATAACATACTCAGTATAAAATCAAGTCATCAACAAAGAGAAAGTTAATACCATTAACATATACTAGACGAGAGATGAAGTCAAGAATTTGTTTCAGGACTTTTTGTATGTAATGTAGCAATTTCAGAGTTGCATTCTAGCTAGCTATTTCAGAAACGGAGTTGGGATTTTGAATTTATGAGTTTTGGATTCTAGAAGATAAGAGTTTACTAATTAATTATACATATTACACGAATATTTAAACACAAATGAATTAATTGCGAAGCTGTAACTCTGCCCCTAATCATAACACACTATAAGCTTATATAGGAACATCAGAAGGATATTCTTTTGGGGATCTTTTTACAGAATCCTTAACAGATTTCTCTTGGTCTTGAAGATTTAATGGCATTTTGTCATAAACATCTGTAAACAAATCTGTCAATGAAGGTTTCTCCACCTTCTCTGCTGCTTGAATAGCTTCCAACACCTGATTCAAGAAGAAGAAACAAAACATTATAAGTATTTAGCAGATATCAGATGAAGATCAATGTTGTTCTGCCAATATTGAACCTGTTTTCTGATGTCTCTGCGAAGTTCCGATTCATTTTCATCATTCCACCAGCCATTTCTTTGAATGTATTTTCTGAATTTTGATATTGGACTTTTTGCTGTTTTCCAGTGTTCGATTTCCTCCACGGGTCGATACTTGGTTGAATCATCAGATGTTGAATGGTGAGCTACTCTGTATGTCATGGCCTAAAAGTTGCGCAAAATGTTGTAGTTTTTAGTATGAGTTTTAAGAGTGATTTATGTTTAACAATTTCAAGATTCAGTCCAGATTTCACAACATTGTGTTGTAAACTTGAACTCTGATAAGAGTTTTTACCTCTACTAATATTGGCCTTTGTTCCTTAATTGCCATTTTGCGAGCTGCACGAATAGCACTATAAGTTGCCAAGGCATCGTTGCCATCTACACGAATGCTTCTAACGCCATATGCTTGTCCTCTAGAGGCGATTCCATCACCTGACATAACAAGACATCAGAAAATCTACCTTAAGTAAAAAGGAGAAAATTACTAGTAAAAGGTGCATTGTATATCAAATGAGTTTAGGAAAATACTTCGAAATTGTTGGTTTATAGGAGTGCTAATGGCCCATCCATTGTTGCGGCATATAAAGACAACAGGAGCACCCAATACTGCTGCAAAGTTTAATGCAGCATGGAAATCTCCCTGCAAATTACATCACGAAAAAATCAGCCAATTCACGTAGAATATGCCTAAAAATCGCGTTATTTTGCTTAATTTAATTACCTCACTGGTGCTACCATCTCCAAAATAAGTGACCGCACAAGCCTCCTTTTTTTCCATCTTGAGGGAATAAGCAACGCCCACGGCCTGAGGAATCTGTGTTCTGAGGAAAATGGAATTCGGAGCAGAAAATTGTTTAGATGGAATATCCTGAATCTTAAGGGAAAATGCTAAAAACTTTGAGATTCTTACGCAATTGGCGAAGAAACAGTTAAGTAATTGAGCTCATTAGAACCATGGTGGCATGGCATTTGCCTTCCTTTTCCATAATCAAACTTGTTTCCGAACAATTGATTGGCAACCTGTTCCAAGGGGTAACCGCGCCATATTATAACCCCTACTTCCCTGTACTGCAATGTACAATAACATGTTGAATTACATCATTTCCCGGTTGTAGGATCATGGAACTATTGCTAAAATCTATTAGAACAAACATAACCAAAAAAATGCTACTAAACATGATACAAGAAAGTGCCAAACTCATTGCTTTCAGCTCATACAACGTATAAAAAGATTACACTTATTTTAAACTTACTGACTTTAAATCTTGAATTCGTCTCTGAATAACAATAATAGTAGCAAAAAGTACCTGAGGCAACACGAAGTCGTCTAAGGAGAGAGCAGCAGCAGATGCTATGTTGATAGCTTCTTCTCCAGCAGTTGTGAGATAAAAAGACAACCTCCCCTGCCTTTGTGCTTCATAAAAAATGGTATCCATAGTTTGAAGTGTCACCATTGAACTATACATCTTAATTGCCAATTCTTTGCTCACCTAACCAAATAAATGCATCAAATTTCACTTCATTTTTTTTTCAATTCAATAGAAATGAGATTTGAAATAATTTCAAATTACCTCCTCAAAGATTGTCCCTGGAAGTGGATAACCATCATCATCAAGAACTCTATAACAAGGCAATCTCTTTTCAGACGACTCCGAAATAAATTTCATTTGAGGAGTAATTGGAACTTTTCCTCCAGGAAAATCCATCACCTGCCAATTCCAACAATTACATGAATCATCATTGTACGCGTCGTTACATTTAAGCTCATCTTAGTCCAATATTACATAAAAACTAAGTTAAAACATAGAAAAGTACCACTGGCATATATATCTCTAACAAGACTAAACGACTCCAAGAGTAATTAAACATCCAAATAAGGTAGGAAATTCACGACAAATACTAACAAATAAAACTTGATGAAATGATAATAACCTGAAAATCATCGGTATCATTTTCAGCAAACAGAGAAGATTGTCCTTTCAATGATAAAAGTCTTGTTGATGAAAAACCAACAAGTGTTATAGAGGAGGAATGGAATTGGCTAAGTGTTCTTTTACTAGCAATTCTATGAGTTTGTTTACAATTGGAGAAGAGGATTTTGAGGAATCCCATCATATTATATGAAGTAAAATTCTAAGTTTTTATTTTTATATTTTCTTGAGGCTATACTCATCAAGAACTAGAAGGAAATGTTCATGGAATTGAGAAACTAGAAGAGGAAACTATATATAGAATAAAGTAAACTTTTCGAAAAAATAATGAAAAGTTCTCATAACCTTTTTTTGGATCATTGTACAATTTTATTTTATTTTTTTTAAAAAAGGAAACAAAACACTTTGTCAAATTTTAAATTTTAATAACCAGATACTAGTAGTATATCTTTACTTGTTCATTATATTAAATATAATTATTAAATAATACTTGTCTATTTTAGAAAAATCAAAAGATACATTGTCAAATACTATTTTTGAAATAAAATTAAAATGTATTATCTTTAAAAAATAATTGTACTTATGTCCAATTATCATGAATTTCGAAGGAGACATTGTTTTGTAGTGTTCGCCACTGACAAGTGTAACAACAACATGTATCACATGGCTGCCTACATATGACGGAGACGTCGAGAAAGGGTGATTATATATTTGATTTAGAAGAAAATATAAATATTTTATGTTAAATTTCTAAATTTGCCATGAGCCTTAACTCCCTCCCCCTCCACACAAATTCTATTAATAGTGTCGAAATTAATTAATAATATGTAATTCATCTATTTATTAATTTGTTTAAAATCAATCAATTCAAAAATCTAGTTAATTTTAGCTTAAGTATATAGTTCTAATTGATTCATAAAAATTATTATACATTTATATAGAAACAGTTAAGAATTTACACATAAAATCTATCTAGACCAGCTATGTGCCAAGAAATTTCATCCATTCTCTTTATAAGTCTTCTCAACTAATATTTAGGTTTCAAATACGATACATTTATTCTATACAAACATCACTGGTTAATATCTTCGTCAAGTCAATTTTTCTTGTTCTATTTTTACAAATATCTTATTTTTTTGGTAATTTTTAATTTCGACTTTTCATAGGATATATTTAGACCACAAAAAAAGATAATTAAAAATATTTTAATACATTCTCATATTTTTAGTTTAAAATTTCTTCTTCATTTTCTTAAACACAATACCAAGTTAAAATTAATAAATAAATCAAAACGAAAAGCATACAATATTATTAACCAAACTGAAGAAGAAGCTTAGTAGCTCAATTGAGTGGCGGTAAATATTTGATTCCCTATTTGGCAACCTCTTTCCCTTTTCCCTTTTCCTTACCCAAATTAGAAAAAAAAAAGGATAAAATATTTACGGTATTAAAGACGAATAAAAATGATTTAATAACATCTTACCTAACAATCTGACAACTGAATTTATTCTATGCATAAAGACAATTAAAATCGATTTCATAAAAGTCTAACCTAACTAAAAGAGTAACTACTTTTTTGGGAATTAAAGTCTATTAACAAATTATTAGAATTTTTAAGTTTACGTCTGAATATGCAATTTGGGGCCATAAATCTAAATTTTAAATTATGATTTAAATCTTTTTAAAAGGAAAAATTTGACTCATAAATTTATATTTTATATAAAAAAAAAAAGTATCATCAATCTAAATTTTGCAAAAGAAAAACTCACGCTCGACATTAAGAAATTGTGTATACCATGTGAAAAGATTATATGAAAGAATAACTAATTACTATTATTATTGACTAATAAATCTTTATATAATTATGTATATTTAAAAATTTGTAATTTCGGACACTTACTTATAAAATGATTATGATATTTTGATCTCTTGATGTAAACTATAGTTTACTCATTTTATATTATTTTGATCTCTTGCTATAACATTTATGAGATTTTTATATTTTTTAAAGTAAATACAATTTTAATTTTGTTAAATTATATATTCAAATAAAATTTCAACTTGATATCACAATTTAAAATAATAATTTTATATCGCAATGTCCAAATGACCCTAAATCAAACTCTCTCTATTTTTTTACCCAATATTTCCTCAGAAGTCAGAACTGAGATTTGATTTAAGGTTTTCATTTTTGTGGCTATCCATTTATAATTTACTCCAAAACGTGTTTATCTTTTGCAATAATCAATTGTTTTTTCAGTCAAAATTGATGTATAAAGGACTATCTCTGTCATGTCATTATAATGGCCCACCCACGGTCCCACCTAGTTTATATTGTTTTATTATTATTGACACATGATTTATTTCTTAATCGGAAATTAAAAAAAAAATACTCAACTCACGTTGTATCTTATAATATAAAATAAAAAAATTTACCTCTTAAATGTTACGCGTCATGAAGGTATTCAATAGCAAAAATAGTTGAACCATAATGGAGTGTCAACTAACATAGCTTATAAAGAGTATATTATTTGGCTATTTATATGAGATAACTTATTTTACGTTTTATCATTAAATGATAAGATAAAATAATTTTAATGTCTTTGATAACTAAAATTATATATTCTTACAATCAAACGATCTCTCACACGCTTACACTTGGCAAATGTAATTATTTTGTTTTCTTGGATAAATGCCAAACTTCATTTCAAGCATCTCAAAATGAAACACGTCATGGTGATGATGAGTCACTTTTGTTCAAATCGTCTAAAAATAAACTTTCTTGAATTATTATGATTTTTCATTATTATTATTATTATTTTAAAATTAAATAAACTTTTTAACTTAGAATCTATTAAAAAGTTCTGAGATTTCGAATTCAAATTCTATAGTCAAAACTAATACTACTATGTAACTTCTTATCATCTTCCAATTTTATTGGATATATATAATTATTCGATAATTATATAGTAAAACAAATTAAAGTGTGTATAAACTGAATTAAACACTACGATTATTAAAAAACTTGATTCTTTTGGTAAATTGGGAATTCAAAAATTGTTTTGATCGATCACATGCTTAAATTCCACATATGACATTTTAATAATAGTTCTTTTTCCTCTATATAAATTTCTGATTGTGTCGCTAAAAAAGTTATCAGAAGGAAATATTAAAAAACATTACCTGATTTTCATCTTCTTCATAGTCGATTGTATCAAGCTGCTCTCCAGCTTTACCGGACTGGTAACGTTCCGGCCGAAAAATGGCGGCAGACTCGCCGGAAAAACTCCCTGTCGGCTTACTAAAGCCGCCGCCGCCGCTGGAAGAAGTTGTAAATGGTGATAAGAGATGAACCTTTGTGTTCAGAAGAAAATGGTTAAATTTTCTTGATTTTGAAATCAAATTTGCCATTGATAATAATTTTCTTCAACAAAAAAATGGTTAAATGGATTGTGATAATAAATGAGGCTCAAAGGGAGAAGTTGATATGCATTGGTTTTAGTTCTATCTCTTTCTTTTTTCGTGAGTGTATTTATAAGTAAATAAGACCATAGTCATAAATTTGGATGTTACTCCCTCCATTTCATATTAAGTTAATTTTTAAGATATTTTTTATTTTTTAAATTAATTTAATTGTTTCAAGATTACTTTTAAAATATTATTTCAATTTTATCCTTTATTAATTAATATTAAAATTAGTAATTAATTAATATTTAATTATTTTAATCATAAATTTGATAATAATTAATAAGGGTAAAAGTGAAAAATTAGGTTCAATTTATATCTTAATTTACTTTTCTTAAAGGGTGTAAAACACCTTAAAAATTAATTTAATATGGAACGGAGGAAGTATCATATTTTATTAGGGATATGAGTAGAATTAATTAAGTGATCAAAAGAGGTCAAAGTTTGAATAATAATAATAATAATAATAATGCCATAATTTATTTATTTTTTAATTTTGAGGAGCCAATGAGGACCATCTAGACTTTTCTTACTCTAATAATAATTTTTTTACAAAAAGTACATTTTTTCAACTGTTTAAAACATTGTAAATATTATTATTTCTTAATTATGGATATTCATAATTTTTAATTACTTCCTTTATTTAATTTTTTTAGAGTCAAATAATAAAAAAAATTGATTAGTATTTTACAATGTATTTTTTTTCATTATATTGTATGCAAAAACTTGTAATTTATGTAATATTTTTTGGATAATTTTTGAATATCTAAATTTTTAGTTTAAAATATTAAATTAATACAATTTAATTTAACTTTAAAAATTATTCAAATTGACTTTCAAAAATACATGACAACTAAAAAGCAACATAAGAAAAGTATAATTCCTCCTTATGAGTTGTAATACTTACATGGTTACACCATCACCTCCACCTCATTTGTAGAGATTAATATCATAAATCATAATTATGAGATCTTTTGATATTCCCTACTGTATTCCACAAAAAAAAAAAAAAAAAAACCTTTAAGAATGTCGTTTTATATACTTGAAAAAAAGAAAATAAAACTTATCTTTTATTGTTTCTCTTATTTTTATATTGTTGTTCGTAATCTCTAATATCTCAGCTTATTCTACGAATAGCAATCTTTTTTTATTTTCAGGAACCAATAATAACCTTAACTTCTTCAACCTTTTATACATTTATATATCTTTTCTAGGTAAGTATGATTTTTTTTAATTGAAAATTAAGTATTATTCGTTGATAAAATTGTTATCTTATTTTTTTATTTTTCATTTACTATTTAATATCAAAACTAATCAAATTCACACTATACTTCATTTTTGAAGATGACGCTTCCAATCGAATATTTTCATCATAATAGGTATACAATTTTCCTTTTCTTATTCTCTTTAATTTCAGGTCCATCCCCCTTCCCCCACATTTTTTTTGAACATATGAATTTAATTTAATACTCTGCCCCCCTACCAATTTTTTGGTTGTAAATAAATGCGCCCCAAAATCCTATGAATAATATTTTTTGCCGCTGTACATATAAATTGTTGCATTATAATATCCATCTATAGAAACTTATGTCACTATTTATATACATTTTCTTATTCTCTAAAACATCTAGTTGACAACTTTGAAATCTTTTTTTCTACTATATTCATCTACATTAAATAATAAAAAAAATATATAACTAAAATAAATAAATAAATAAATAAATAAATAAAGAGAATGAAAAAGTGTCTTAACTTAAAGAAAGAAAGAAAAAGTTCAGATTATTAATTGCACATGTACTGAAATTACTTGTGAAATAAATAAACTCAATGTATTAAAATTCTGCAAATAATATTAACATAATTTTAAATTTATTTTTTAACTTTTAATTATACTTAGTGTGAAAACTCCGGAAACTTAATGCAATATGAGATTATTTTCTACGGATAGTAATACGAAATCAAAATTTTAACGAGAAAACAAAATTGCTCAATTTCAAATAATACATAAATAAATTGACCCCAATCTATTTCTTTTTTTTAAAAAAATATTTCTTTTGGTATTGGAATTTTATCAAAGTCTTCATCTAGCTAGATATATCTTCTTAGTTCTTCCCCAATGTTTAGGTGACATAAATAATTTTGTCTTAGCACCTAGCTTTGTTTTCATCGTCGATTATATACTCTTGTTTTTCTCATGTTTTAAAAAAGAATCATATTTTTATCAATATGAATCGTAGTGAGATAGTTCAAATTCATTTATTGTTAATCAAACTTTTAAATTTCAAACCTTAGAATAAAAAAGAAAATCATATAACAAACATATCATTAGAAATGAACCTTGCAGTAGATAATTAATTGAATCTCAATATAATTATCGAGTGAAAAAAAGAAAGAAGTCATCTTCAATAATCAATATATATAATGAATAGGTGGAAGATATGAAGCCATTTTTTTAAAAAAAAAATTAGTTTTTGGATAGGTTTCAAGTCATATAGATATAGGTAGAGAGAGATAAGAGTGACACGTAAAATAGTGCATTTTTAGCATCCATGACTTTATACATTTGTCCATATTCACGTAATTGAAGAAACTATGAAATTAATGTGCTGTTTATTTTAGTTTGATAAGTAATATATAGAATTATTTTTTACATACATTTACAATATCATATACTTTTTTTTTTGTCATAATTTATATAATATATATTTTTAGTCGCTTTAAAATATAATGGCATATTTGATAAATATTTAATGATTGTATCAACATTTTATTCATGTTGAATCTCACTTATTTGACAAGAAGTCAATAAAGATTTACCCTTTCCAAGAGTACCTTTAGATATTACGAGATTTTTATATTTAATTAAAATTTCATACCAAATCGACGAAAGAAATAATGTTTTTCTTCAAATATTTGTCTAGGCATATTTGTGATCCTAATTATTACAATGTGATTTTGAATTATGGGTGTTCATTTTTTTGTACTGTTTGATTTGGATTTTTTAATTTTTGGTTTGGAAAAAGTATAATCCAATCTGAATTAAAATATGTTTATTTTATTTGGTTTAGTTTTTCTTTTTTTGATTTGATTTTTTCGATTCGGTTATTTGATTATGTCAATAATTAACAACATAATAAAAGTTATTTTTGTAATTTGAAAAACTATAAGTACAAGGAGAAATAGTACTAATATTGAATCTCTTAAATTTACTTTCTTGTCACGACTCAGACCGTCGTGATTGGCACCCACACTAACTCTCCGGGGGGAGAACCACTACTACAACTCAAACCAAGCAACTAAACCAAAACTAAGACATTTAAGTTACGGAAGCAAGTGAAATACTAAGAAAATAAATAGAGTTCCCATAAACTCTAACAAAAGTCTAACAATAATAAACTAACAATGCGGAAGTAATGCCTAAAACCTGAAAGTCAATATACCAAAACATCTAAAGTTCAACAAGTCTAAACAAAAAGGGATGCAACTCCAATCTAATGAACTAATCAACTAACTAGAACGTAGTCTAAGTCCGAAATATGGACATAGAAGAAAGGAGAACTCATGGCAGCCCGGAAGAATTGACTCACCCTTGAATTCGAACGACAATCACTGATCTCCTAAGTGAGGTCTGTCAGTACCCGCTTGAACATGCCCTGTACTCAACAAAAATAAGAGCAAGTGCAGTATTAGTACACAATCACAGTGTACTGGTAGGATCACGCGGCTATCCCACTAAGTGCAACATACATAAGTCATCACAACAATATAATCACATGCATATAACAAACATATACAATATTATCAATATTTACTAACAATGAACAACTTCACATTTCTCAAGACACGCAATTATATCCAATCATTGGTCCTCTCATAGAACCCAAATCCAAACAGTTAGTATACCGGAACGTGGTACCCAATCCAATGATTATGCCGGAACGTGGCAATCGATCCCATAGTTATGCCAGAATGTGGCAACCGATCTAAGTTAGTTATGTCGGAACGTGGCAACAGATCCAAGTTAGTTATGCCGAAACGTGGCAACCGATCCATTCAATCACACCACAATCACCATCACAAGTATATCCTCAAGATCATATAATTAAGTCATGATTTTATGGTAATCATCATTCATCTATCTCATTTATAACAAGTGTCATCAATAATGTAACATTCATATATATACATATATCATAATGAAACAAGAACAAGCATACATCACACAATCATAGAATCACAACCATCACCTACCTCGAAACAAGCTTGAAACCCTAAGAAACTTGATCCTTCCCTTTTCGGATTTGTTGCGCTTGCTCTTGGTCTACAAACAATCATAATAACACGGGAATCAATAAACAATCACTAATTACCCGAATTACCAACAATTCTATGAACTCTAGATCAAACCCATGATCCCAAGTATCCAAAATAGTGATGTTTCCACCATAAAATATAGATAAAAATCCTTCCCCATAGATAATTACCCATTCTATTACGCTTTACGGATTGAAAAACGAATTCGGGGAGTGAAAAACTTACCTTTAGCCTCAAGAATGGTGAAAAACGAGTAGGAGTCGCCTGAGGTTCGTTCCTTAGCTCTAAAAATTGAAAAGTGTCAAATAAGGTCATTTAGGAATTTATTTACGACTTTAAGTCGCGTTTGGCCTACCATAGCGGCCACCACCCCGCTATAGCAGCCCCGCCAAAGAGACTAAAATCCCCGCGCAAGGCGGGTTGCACGAAACATAGAGCTATTTAAAGAATTCCAAAATTCTCATTTCACAACACACCTCTAACCAACGACGCTCATAAAATATCCTTTACGCTAAGATCGGTTTCGGGAGTTCTACTCGCCCGAAATCAATTCCGTAAAGTTGTACGGATTCCTTAGCGAGTTATCTAACTACTTATGTAATCAAAATCACAATAAACTCACCCAGTTTTTACCAGATTTCCCTACACCTTAAAGAGTCCAATTTTGTCCAAATCGAGACTAGCTAGGTTGAGAAAATTCAAATACTACGAAAAAGTTTTCCGGCCCCAAATTTTCTCCTGTTGGCATTTCTATAATGACGGGAACAAGTCGTTACATTTCTAAAATAAATCACAAGTTAAACTTAAAACACAATACTTAAAAATACATCAATTATAGATGTTCAAACATAAAATATAAACTAAGTCGTAATAAAAAACAAATAACTAAAAAGGGACAAAAGTGATAACTCCATATGACCATACATACATAAAATTTGTCTTATTAAAAAAAATTCAATTATTATTTTTTAAATCTGAAATTAAACCAAATAACGTAAATTATTAATTCAAATAGTGCACGCCCCTATATTAAATAGGCAACATACCTAAAGACCTCCTTTAATGTGGTAGGAATTATTAGTTAGTATATTTAAATTATCAATAGTCTTAATTATCTTCTAATTACTTGGCTACTTCATACTCCCTTCATTTCAAATTAATTGAATTGTTGAGTTGTTTCACATCTTTTAAAAAAGAATATTAAGACATAAATTATGTATAACTTTCCATTTATACCCTTATTAATTATTGTCAAATTGATGATTAAAGTAACTAAACATTAATTATAAAAATTAATTCCAATACTAGCTAATGAAGGGTAAAATTGGTAGAATAATCTAAAAATAGTCTTGAAGATTGAACAATTAAGTTAATTTGAAAAATGAAAAATGTCTTAACAATTCAATTAATTTGAAATGGAGGGAGTATATATTTTTGCACGATCTCATTTAAAGAGAGTAGGTTACATGACTCATCTGCCACATTAAATTTAATTTTGTTCATGTGATATTTTTTAAAATTAAATTATTATATTTAATTTATAAAATGCATGAGTTTTGAGATTTTTTTTCAGGATCAAATTAGTAAAAAACTTAGCTAGAACTTTACTATTACTAGGCGAAAATAGTATTTCGGAATATTATTAGAAGAAATATATTGTTGAAACACGAGTCATAATATCTAAATAAGATATATTAAGAATTATAAAGTTGAACTTAATTATTTTTCTACAACTTTTTATTTCATGTTATAATATTCCACAAGTTATATGGTAAAAAGCATAATAAGTTGTGTCGTATTGCACAACTTTACTCCCATAAAACGTATATAGAGTAAGGAAACAATTCAGTTTCAGAACCCACAAGTCCTGTCATACTATGTAACTTAATTCCTAAAGAACTTATGATAAGCGAAAAGACCAAACTTTAAATTGCTTACGTTGAGACTTAACGTGCGCAAAATAGATAATCTTAATAGCTCAATTGATTAATTATCTAAATTTCTATTTTATTAGTGAAAGTTACGTTTAACTCTCCACTTTATAATCCCTTCCCTATTTTTCCCTTTTCCTACCTCCATGGTTTTTAAGGAAAAAAAAAAGCATGTGGGCTACATTAGGCATGCCAATCTATTTTATTAGTGAAAGTTACGTTTAACTCTCCACTTTATAATCCCTTCCCTATTCTTCCTTTTTCCTACCTCCATGGTTTTTAAGGGAAAAAAAAAACATGTGGGCTATATTAGGCATGCCAATCTAATCTATAAACTAGCCAATTCTTGACAATTAGGAGTAATATAATTAAAGTAGTTTATCCCACGATGTAGTATTGTATAAAAGTTTAAGCTATTTAGGCATGCCAAGCAAGTTCTATTTTTTTAATTGCCAATTTAGTCAAGGCAATTTATGTGTTCTTAGCTAAATTTTGGAATAGAAGCTAATAGTTGGTGTGATTGTCCTATATTACTATTTTTTTTTTGCAATTTTTTGAAGAGACTGAGGAAAGACAAACTTTTTAGGTATATTTTTTCAGCCTTATTTGTTTACACTCAATAAAGGTCATTCAGATTCAAGTCATTATGTGCGTTTGGTTTTTAGGCCTGAATTTTATTCATTCTGATTCAACCCATTAAGTCTATTTGTCTTCTTTTCTTTTTTTTTTTTAAAAAAACCTTAATGGATCTGAACAAATCTGAATGAATCAGATATGTAGCAGAGTCTTAACCAACATTTAGATTAAGAGGTATGCATATGATTAAGCATCTGAATATCCAAAACGAGGGTTGGTACCCTAGTATAAACCTATTAATCTTGCTAACTTAATGTGTTGAGAGTAAAGTTTTTCCTGAACAAGGAGAATGAACGATGTCAATTGTCAAAGCTATTCTAGTTTATTTATTTATTAAATTTTATGAAAAGGAGATTTTTTTTTTAAATGTATACTTGCCAATAAATGAAATTAGGTGCTAATGATAATTTAGAAGGGACATATCGACAGCTCTTTTTAGAAGTTTGGTATGGAAGATATGAAGCCATTTTTAATTTAACTTTTTGGATAGGTTTCAAGTCATGTAGGCAGAGAGAGAGATAAGAGTGACACGTAAAATATTCCACTTTTAGCATTTATACATTTTGTACATTGTCCATATTCCCGTACTTGAAAGTTTTTTTTTTTTTTTTTTAAAAAAACAATCAAACTAAATAGAAAAATAAAGACGAGAGAGAGTAGTTCAGATGGCAAATTCATTTACTTTCAAGTTTTAATTTTTAAGATTGCTAGTTCAAATTATCAAGGAAACAAAGGTGGAAGCTCCGATAGGAGGGGTGAGTTAATAAATAATAATACAAAAATGAAACTATGAAATTAATGTGCCACTCACTTTAAAAAGTAGGTAATCTCACCAATCAGGTCAATCAATATTTTGTGTTTAAATGGTATATGAAAGATGTAATTGGAGGGTTAAAATGAAACAAGATTCAGTTGAACTGTTAAATGAAATTTAGGGGAGGGATTGTGTATGTGTTTGGCCTTTTGTTGATCTATTAAATTTTAAACAACCTAACATTCCTTGCCTAGAGTTCATTTCTTTTGTGGCCTTTTGAGAGGGAATTACACTACCATTTAGTTTCAAACATTACATGAACCTTTGTTCTTCTCAAATTTGTGCAACATAACTATAATTTAATCTTGAGCAAGCAAATATTTCCCATTATTGATCTCAAAACTCAAATTATATACTATACTATCTTTTCTTCGATTTATCTAAATAATTCTCGTTCATTAAAAAGATAAGACAACATAAACTGAAAAATATTGCACAGTGCAAAAAGAGAAGACAAATTAGTAAGGAATAGAGATATAGCTTCTATTTATTTTTTTATAAAATAAATTCATCAATTCTTTATGCAAAATAATAATGTAGTTTTGTTACCCAAACATGAAAAAAAGTTTGTTTCTTTTCCAATCCAAGAATATTTTGCAGCTGTTCAGAGAATTCAACATATAATAGGAAATTTTGACAAAGGCTCGCCTCTTTTCTGATAACAAGCTCTCAGGATTCATCCAGATCCTTTTGGCAGTTAGATGGAGAACCGAGAACGGGGAATTTTCTGTACCTGAGAAAATGAAGTATAAATTCGAAGTTCATCAAGAATGAAGACTTTTATAGGCTTCTAAGTACTAAGAAGAGAAGAGTTGATCACATAAGAAAACACGCCATAAACAGGCTCATCGCGCTCAACTTCAATTATTTCAGAATAATAATTACTGATGAAAATTAAAACTTGCTATAAGGCACATTCCAAGACTGTTTTTCACTAGGTTAAAAATGTTTTTTCTAGCATTATCGATTTGATCATGCAAAACGATGTTCAATCAATCACAGAGAAAATTTCAAATACAGAAAGAACATAACTAAAGCAGGAAAAGCTGTGTAAGGCATTTGCTAGTGTGTACTGAAAAAATTAAGCACTTTGCTAGTGTACTATGCCTACAAGACACAAACTGTCGACACAAAAGCCAGGACAAACAGTCAATAATTGGACCGAAAGGACAGCATTCTCGTTGTCTCATCAGTATCACAAAGTTGAAGAAGGTATGCCTACAAAACACAGGAATGCAGCAAGAACTACCAGAAATAAATAACTTTTACAAGGAAAGAAACACCCTAAGTTTGAAAAACCGCTTGTCAAGAATCTTTTCTGGTCAATAGGAGAATCTCTACATTTAACACTTTCCGTTTAAAACTGATTCAGTCATTTTTAGTTTCCCTGTTTTATCTTCTAGTCACCTTCCAGACATAAAAATCTTTCTTTTCATTGAACACACAGATGTTATTTCCATTTTGGAGGTCGTTAAAGGTCTCAGATTTAGTGCCCTGTCAATTGATGCATTCTGTTATCTCTAAGTTTCTTTCTTACACTACACACAGTGATATCAACCAAAGGCCAAGGTTTTATACAGTTCCAGTCCTTGATTTATGCCCTTGTCCTCAATTTATACAACATGAATCAGCTGAAGTTCAACTAAATTGATGCTATCTTCATTAAACATATTCAGTGAAAAACTTTTACGTTATTTTGAATGGTAGTGCTTGCAGATATTTGAGTATCTGGAGGGGGATATAGCATAAGGAGATATGTTTGTCCCAATAGTCGTCCTTGTTTGAGATGGAGGCCTTTAGAAGGCTCATAGACAGAACGGTGGCAGAGGCTATATTGAGGGATTGAAGCAGTGAAGGAAATAGGAAGAAGAATGGCAATACCACATCTACCGGTCACCAATGATACCTGACATCTACTCTTTGCTGATGATAGTAAGAGGATGAATACTTTATACAAAGAATTAAAAAAAAAAAGATAATAAGAGGAAGAATGGCTATTCACATCTTTTATTTGTTTGTTGATGATACATTAACTTTAGAAGCCCTGTCTTATGTAATTATCTTTTGATAAGCCACAGGTGGACAGTCAATATTTCTTCAGGATATTTATTTGGTTTGAAGCAGTTACAGGACTTCACGTCAATTTATGGAAGTTCGAGTTGGTACTAGTGGCAAGGTGCTGAATATTTCTAAATTGGAAAGTATATGTGGAAGTAAGGTGACAGCACCATCACTAAGATAATTGGGTTTGCCACTAGGGGAAAATTTAAGGACAAGGGACTAGAGGAATTGGTAGCAGAGAAATTTGAGAAAAAGCTTAAGCACAATGGAAAAGAAGGTGGGTAAATCATGTAATCTCATACTCCCTCCGTCCCAATTTATGTGGCGGTGTTTGACTCGGTACGGAGTTTAAGTCAAAAAGGAAGACTTTTGGAACTTGTGTTCTAAAACAAACCATTAATATTTGTGCGGCAATAAATAATCTCATCAAGGGTAAGGTAGGAGGTTTCAAGTTAAATTGTTTCTAAATAAGGAAGTATGACATTCTTTCCAGGATATACTAAAAAGGAAAGCATGACATATAAATTAGGATAGACGGAGTATCCCACGTACTACATGTTTTTGTTTTGCATGTTTCTAACAGCGACTGAAAAGATGACGAGAGCTCACATGTGGGAAGGAAAGGAAGGGGAACAGAAGCAACAATTGTTAGATTATTAGAAGATGAAACTTCAAATGACAGAAGGGATGATACGAAGAATCCCTGTTTTTAGTGACATTAATGGGAAGAGGCTGTGGAGATCCTCCCAAGAGGAAAATACATTATGAAAAAACAAATTCACCGATAATTCATGGTTCTCAGGTGAAAAGATAACCATGTATGGGGTGAGTGTATCGACGGGGACTATGAATAGAATGTTCCACATACTGGGTATGCAGTGGGTAATGCTGTAAGAGTGCTGCGCAATTCAGTGAAAGAAGTGTGGCAAAAAAACACTATTATAAAGGAGACTTTCGCATGGGCTTACTATTTGAGAAATGATATGGGTGCTATAGTGGAGAACACTTGAGACAGGATAATCAGGGAGTCAGATTGGATAGTGCTCTCCGAAGAGATATTCCGATCAGCATTGAGAAGGAAAAGATGAAAGGAGGATTAGATGGTGTAGAAGGCGAAATATACAAAATCTTATTGATGGAATCACACTATAGGGAGCTAACTGAGGATGAGGGTAAAAATGTGGTGTGAAGAATGTTTGGGGTGGTAAAGCAACATGGAGGTTTTTTTTTTCCTTCACATACGTGCTGTAAAGGAGCAATATTGAGAATCTGATAATCTTATGAACAGAAAGAGAATTGTAGTGAGTTGGTGTTGTTTGTGCAAAGAAAGTGGAAGAGCACTGACCATATTTTGTTGCATTGCAAATTCACTAAACAACTATGGAACCTCACATGTTCATCATTCAATGTTGGAAGGGCTTCACCAAGCATAGTTGAGGAGGCAATTACGAGTTGGAAGCTGTGCAGAATTGAAAAAGAATGAAGGACTATATGGAGAACTACACAGCTCTGTATGTTTTTTGGATAGTGTAGAAGGAAAGAGAATTGATCCATCATACTGAAAGAAATAAAAGTAACTTAATTTTTGTTTCATTTAGTCTTTTGGTGTAAATTGAAGATCCTACTTGCATAGATGATTGGGATAACTTGTTAGCGAAGTGAGATTGATCCACTCATTCTCATTGAACATGTTCTTAAAATCAACTTCGTGTGGTTTTAATGAAAAGTTCTGATCTATCAACAACAACAACATACCCAGTGAAATCCCCCAAAAGTTCTGATCTATCAAGAATGATTATCATAAAAACAACAATGAGAAAGAAGGCAAACTAACATATAAAGTAAAAACTCAATTATTTGTAGACATGTGAGCTTCACAGGTTACAGAGAGATAAGATTCTACATTACCTTTTAATCTTCCCGTCACACTCAGCATCTCTCAGCCTTCAAACTCTATGATGAGGCATCCAAGACATGGAGAGGTTATATGAGTGATATCTGCTACTGGACAATCATTGTTCCCTAGAGATGTTAGTGGCCTGATTAAGGTGTATAAAACTACTACACTAGCTGAAAGAATTATCTCATATTGATGAAGTTAATGCCTCTCTAAAGGACAAAATACAAACTATAGGTTTTTGTTAGATGCAACATCTGAGTTCTATGGAATTGCAAGGTGAGTACCATTTTACCCTTACTGGTTCTCCATCATATGCATGTGGAAATTTTGAACTTTGGAAAAGCTTTTATCCCTTTTGATGCAATAATCAGATTTAGACCTTGAAAGTCACTTAAAGCAAATCCACATCAATAGCAAAAACAAAATTGGGCTTTGCCCATTGTATAATCAATTTTAAATTTTGCTTTTCTATCTGTGAACTATACTCATCTCTTTAGCAGCTATTACTCCCAGTTGCAACTGATTGGCATAAACCTTTATCCCATGTATCCTCTGTCAATAGCCTCAACGTTGAATAGATGCCTATGTCCTTACTGCCACAACTAAGAATTTGGTTTGCTTGGAACATGATTACACTGCTGCGTACACTAATCCAACTGTAACTAGCTACTTTGTTTTCTATTCTCTCTTTCATCTCCTTCCTGACCCGAACAAGGCTCTCCCATCTTCCCCTGGACTCGTATACTTGTGCTAGCACCAAATACGGCAGAGTTGATTCTGGTGCTAACTCCATTATCGTCCCTGCAACCTTTTCAGTTGCTTTCAAGTCCCCATAAATATCACAAGCAAGAAGTATTGCTTCCCACATTTCACTGTTGGGCTCGTAAGGCATATTTTGTAATATATCTCCGGCTTCTTTAAGTTTACCAGCCCTGGTCATCATGCCCACAACACAAGTGTAGTGCCCAATGCCAGGTGTAATTCCATATTCCTCTTCCATTGAAGAAAATATAGCTATTCCTTCATTGACAAATCCACCATAGCTGCAAGCTAACAGAAGCGCAGTCAATGTTATTCGATCTGGTTGACCACCGAGTTCAAGTAGTTCATAATAAAGGCTGAGTGATTTGGTAGGCTCACCATTGATAGCCAGCCCAAAGATCATGGTGTTCCACGATATCAAATCTCTTGTTAGTAGGTCATTGAAAATATTTGTGGCGGAATTAATCAATCCATATTTACAGTACATATCTACTAGTGAAGTGGAAACAACAGGATCTGATACAAAGCCTAACTTGATGACCAAAGAATGAGCTTGAATCCCCAGATCCACAGGGAAGGTTGTAGTACAGCTAAGAATGCAGCTGAGTGTAAACTCAGTAGGTCTAATATTTTTCCTCAAAGTTAGGACAAATAGCCGCAAGGCGTTTTCTTCTAAACTGTTCAGTGCATAGCTCGAAATCATTGAATTGCACAGAGCCGCATCCCAAATATTTGAATCCTTAAATATACGAGCTGAATCCTCAATTCTGTTGCAGTTAGAAAACAAGCCAATTGCTGCACTTGAAACAGTCGTGTTGCACAAAAATCCTATCTTTACGCAAAGACATAAGATTTGCTTTCCCTTCTCCAAACTACGCAAGTTTGAACAGCCAATAAGCACTGATGACATTGTGAACTCATCTGGTGAATATTTGCAAGCTCTCATCAAAGAGAAATAAGACAGAGCTGTATCTTCATACCCTGATTTACAACAGCTCGAAATCAATGAGTTCCATGAAATAAGATCCACTGTCTCCATGGCCAAAAATACACCAGTAGCATAGTCTACTATCCCAAGCTTTCCATACATATCAATCAGTGAATTCCCAACCACCACATTAGACAAATCCACACCATTCCTCAGCATATTTCCATGTATCTCCTTGCCATGGAAAGCAAACTCTACATACGCAACCAATATCGAGTAAGTATATCCACTAGGCCTAATACCATACTTTTGCATTTCCAAGAAAACACCCAAAGCATTCTCAAACAGCCCATACAGAGCATACCCCGAAATCATTGAATTCCAACTCACAACATCTCTCTCAGGCATTTCATCAAACAATTGACGTGCACAATGCACATCACCTGACTGAACTAGCACTTTCAACCATATATTCCACGACACAACATTCTTGCAGGGTATTTCATCAAAGACTTTAAAAGCATCAATTTTTGTACCAAACTTGCTATACAAATCAAGATACCAATTACCCAGAAAAGTATTCTTGTTGAAACCAAGTTTTATTGATTTCCCATGAAGTATTTGCAAAGAACTGAATGAGAAGCAGTGGGTTACGAGACGAGAATAGAATGAAAGTGAATGTGTGTGGTATTTGTAAACTCTTTGTACAAAAGGGTACATACAACTACAACAAGTAAGAAAGCTAAAACAATCTTAACAATGTACACAAACCCCGTTTAGTGTAGCTTTGAATATTCATAAGGTAAAAGGAACCATTCTGCTACTGAGTTGCACAAATATGAGCGCCACATTTAATTTGTAGGTAAAGTTCAAATATTTCAGCCATTAGACAAAATCTAATGTGTGATTTGGTGAAGACTAAGCTCCGGTTTGACATACATTTTTTAAATAATTTTGGCAAATTAGTTTTGGATGAAGTCTTGCTAAAGTTTTTCCACGTGTTTGATCATAATTTTCGAAGAAAATATTTGATTTTGTAAAACTTATAGGATCACAGAATGTCATTGGGAGTAACTTTTGTGGCCCTTTATTACTCTTATTCACAAAACGCTCATTAATTGAAATAATTATTTTTCTCATTAAATACGTGGCATGATTAACTAAAGTTAATTTAACTCAATATGGATCCACCTAGGGGTGTCAAATGGATGGGCTGGGTTGAAATTGGAAATATTAAATTGAATTGAAATAGAAATTGTGTTGGGTCTTTGATTCGTCCAAGTTTACTTTGTGCTCAAATGGGTTGGGTTCAAATGAACTAAAAAGCGGGCTGGGTCTTGACCTGCCCAATTTGATCCGATTAATCTCAATAATTTTAACATAGTAATATTTAACATTTATAATCACAATTCAAATTTCAGCTCAAGACTTTTTTTAAAAAAGTAACAAATTGATAGATAAATCCTAAAAGATGTTAAATAGATAATAATTCATACATTAAAAAAATAATAATAATTCATACCTTTAATATAAGAACATATCTTAGTTAAGAGTTTTAAAACGGGTTAACATTGGAGATTGAATTGGGCTCAATTGAGGATTCTCTTAAAATGGGTTAGGCTTGAATAAGTTGAAATTGAACCCAATTAAAATTAGAGCAACTTACAAAAATGACTATATTTATAGGGTTAATGAAGTTCAATAGCTATAAATATGTTATTTACTAGAAATGAGTACACTTTATGTCAACTTCTAGCTGCATGTTTGTATTAATTTTTTTTTTTTATTATTATTATTTATAGAGTGATCTTTCAATGCACTAAATAAGGTATGATATGTTACCATAACAGCCAACCTTTTATTATGTTCCTAAATCACTCAAAATTTCATTATTAAATTATCAACTAATAATTACATATTGTATGCATATCCTGATTCATTCACATAATACAATAAGTTGTATTTATATTCCTAAATACAATATATTTACTAAATACTACTAATTATAAAGGCATTCATAAAATTTTGAATATAAAAGAGTATTCATATCTTTTTCTCGTTGTATTTTTGCATATGTTTTTTTATTTTTTTTATTTATACACTAATACAGTTGTAATTACAATATTCAGCACTAAAAAAGTTAGATCTTCAGAGCAATATTCAGCAATTTGGCAACACTAAAAAAGTTCCAAAGGGCACAATCAAGCTTGTGTCTACATATTCTAGCGACAATTGCTTTAGCCAACCTTGTAACAAGTTAGATCTTGTCCGAAACTTGAAGCAGAACGGAATAAAAAATTTCAGTCCTTCAGAAAACTAAGATGTCTGACAGCCCATTTTCCTAACCTTGTGTTATTGTATTCTTTGGAAGAGTCAAAAACTCTTGCCAACATAGGGGCTGTGGGTTGAAATGGCATCTTCTCAACAAAATCTTCAAGCTCATCAAAGAATCCATGCAGACCATATAACTTTATCATGGATTCGTAATGCTCTACTTGTGGTATAATAAAATAATCTTGACTCAATGAATTGAAATACTGTCCACCCAATTTCACACAACCCTGAGAAATACATGCAAGCAGTACAGCTTGGAAGGTTGTACTATCTGGCTTCACTCCATCCTCCTTCATCAACTCAAACAATTTCAATATTGCTTCACTTTGTTTGTTATAATAACATCCAAGCATCAGAGAATTCCAGAGAACAACGTCTTTCACAGAAGTCCCAATGAAAACATTCAGTGCATAGTCAAGACAACGACATTTGGAATACATATCAACCAAAGCTCCTCTGATAACGATGTCCAAATCATAACCATTTCTAATCAAAAACCCATGGATTTGTTTACCTTGTTCACGAGCAAAAATGTTTGCACAAACCGCCAAGAGAGTAGCAAAAGTGAATTTACTAGGTGTCGCCTCATGTTGCATTTCCCAGAAAATTACTAAAGCTTCTTCACTCATCCTATGACGAGCATAGCTACTCAACAAAGCATTCCAAGAAACCATATCTCGGAAATGACGCATTTCGTAAAACCAAGCTCTAGCCTTTCTCAAGTTCCCACATTTCCCATACATATCAAGAAGGGCATTAGCAACACTCAAGTCGGAGTAGAAACCATGCCTATACATGTATCCATGAACCTGCTTCCCCGATTCAAGATCTGAAAGCCCTGCAGAAACATTCAGGATCAAACTTACAGTCACACGATCAGTGTCCCTCATATCGTTGTACATTAAAATGATTAACTCCATTGCTTCATCCCATTGTGAAGTATGTGCATATCCTGCTAGCATTGCATTCCATGAAACTATACTGCGTTCAGGCATCCTATCAAAAAGCTCCCTTGCTATCCTGGTTTTCCCACTCAGCGCATATCCTGACACCATAGAAGTCCAATGAATCAAATTTTTAGGGGATAGTAGGTCAAAAATTGTCCGAGCACACACTAAATCCCCACATTTGGCATACACATCAATTAGAGAGCACGAAACAACCTCATCCTCTTCATAACTAATCTTGATAATTAATCCATGAATTTGAATTACTTCACGAAATCCTCTAAAACTAGAACAAGCAACTAGAGCATTTGAGACTGTAAATGTCAGCGGCCTCACATTAAGACTAATCATTTTGAAAAACAGAAAGACAGACTCTTTTCCATTACCCATCTCAAGATACCTCCTAACAATCACATTCCAAGTAACAGCATTTGGTCTCTCAATTTCATCAAACATTCTCCGTGCATCCCCCATTCTCCGACACTTCCCATACACATCCACAAGCGAACTCCCTAAAATCACATTACCACCAAAACCATATTTAAAAACAAGGGCATGCACCTGTCTAGAAAGCCAAAGCGCCAAGGTAGAAGCACTAGAAGCAAGAACACCTGCAAAAGTAACCTCAGCAGCAAAAATCCCAGACTTATGCATATCAGAAAACACACCCAATGCCTTCCCAGCATACCCATTTTGTGAATAAGCAGTAACCATGGCATTCCAAGACCCACCATCTCTTTGAGGCATTTCATCAAACAGCTCTCTTGCATCAACCAAACACCCACATTTGCCATACGCTTCAATTGCTCGATTGAGTAAGAATACAGGTGGGGTTGGAGCAAAACTAACCAAATGCGACTCGACTTTACGGACTTCAACAATGGCCTTCTTTGATGCACAGATTCTGAAGAGATGAGCATAGAGAGCAAAAGGGAAAGGAACTGGAGCTGAGAACAAAACAGAGACAGCTTTTCCAAGTCGACCCAAACGAAGATGGTTGATGATTGTAGTGGTTAAGGCTTTCGCTTGTGAAGATGTTGCCCCTTTGGAGCTGCAAGGGGTGGTGGGTTCGCCATTGATGATATGGTTCAGGACGGAAGCTGCATTTATACCCATGCAAGTTTCATGGAAGATTGAATTCTTGATGGACAGTTTAGAGATTCAAACTGTAATTGGATCTCATCAAACTAACAAGTAAATTCATAAACTAAAGCTTTATATATTATATCTTATATATGTCTCATTTCAAATGAATCGAATAACAATGATAAGAGTGAGTTGCTTGATGATAAACTCACTATGTTGTTCGGATTATAAACTCATTATTAAGGTTATAAGTTTGAGATAAATACGTTGAATTGTATTGTTAATTTAAAACGTATATCATGCATATTTTTTTAAACACAACAAATCAAACAGTTAATAAAAATTAATATTAATATAACTAATTCTAACATAATTTATATTCAAACCAAACAAGATCTGATATACAACAAAATGTCCGGTTTTTAATTATTTGGTTACTTTATGCTAATAGGAGTATCTTTTAGGCTAAAAATTGCAAACTATTATGGGCTATACGGAAGTTATATCATTATGGGCCAAACTTGAAGTTCCATATGGACTTGATTTCCCTCAAGCCCATTTTACGAAACCCTAGCTCCCTTATAAACCAAAAAATCCGTCATTTTTCATCTTCTCACACACTATCTGTAAACCCTAGCTGTATACATAATACCTACAATCATGGCGGAGAGAGGAGGGGAGAGAGGTGGATTCGGTCGTGGATTTGGAGGACGTGGTGGGAGAGGTGGAGACCGCGGAGGACGGGGCCGTGGCGGCCGTCGTCCACGTCGTGAAACAGAGGAAGAGAAATGGGTTCCGGTCACAAAGCTAGGAAGGCTCGTTAAGGATGGCAAAATCCGCTCACTTGAGCAAATCTACCTTCACTCACTCCCAATCAAGGAGTTTCAAATCATCGATACTCTTATCGGTCCATCTCTCAAGGACGAGGTGATGAAGATCATGCCGGTTCAGAAGCAGACCCGTGCCGGACAGAGAACCAGGTTCAAGGCTTTTGTTGTTGTAGGTGACGGGAATGGTCACGTTGGTTTGGGTGTTAAATGCTCGAAGGAAGTCGCTACTGCTATTCGTGGAGGAATTATATTGGCTAAGTTATCAGTGATTCCAGTGAGGAGAGGTTACTGGGGTAACAAGATTGGTAAGCCACACACTGTGCCTTGCAAGGTCACAGGGAAATGTGGGTCTGTTACTGTGAGGATGGTGCCTGCTCCTCGTGGTGCTGGTATTGTTGCTGCTCGTGTCCCCAAGAAGGTCCTTCAGTTTGCTGGTATTGAAGATGTCTTCACATCTTCTCGTGGATCCACCAAAACCCTTGGCAACTTCGTTAAGGTTCGATCTTTTAACAAATCTTGCATATATCATTATTTTTAATTGTGTGATGATTCTATTATATGTATCTTCTAATACTATTGCATGCGTATAACATTATAATTAAACAAAAAAGTTCAATTTGACAGTACATTTTGTTTAAAATAGCTAATGTGGAGATGACAACCGGGGAGTCTTTTCCAGTAAAACTTTTTGTAAATAGCCTTGAACTTTATGTTAATAAAGAAGTAAAGAATGATCTTTCTATAAGAAAGTTATTATCTGTATCAATATATGGCTACAAAGTTTTCAAATTTTAGGAAAAAATGCACTGGAACTTTGTAGATTATTACAGAGATAGTAACAGTTGTTAGTCTTATAGTTCCAAATCTTGTCATTCTCGAGAACAAGATTGTTTAGTTTAGTTCCGAAAGTATGGATGTATTAAGAGTATTGGTTAAATTGGGATAGTGTGTGCGTCTGCCTGTGACTGAATTCAGTGTTGAGCAAGTCGAAGCCTGTGGGATAGGAGCAGTACCATTATTGATTCTTACCATTTCTTGCAATACCTGTGCTGCTATGTGTGATAAGCACTTTTGTTCTTAAAAAGGTATAAAATGACACTGTAGATGGCGTTTGGATTGTGGCTTATCGCAAATGTCTATCCAAACACCATCTTAGACCTTGCTTAAATGAAGGGAATATAACTCATAGCATAAAAAGGACTTAGCTTTCTTTGTTGCTCATTTATAATATATTTGCTGTTTGTGTTGTGGATGTGTTTTGAGTCTGATGCCACTCATATTATGTATGCAGGCTACCTTTGATTGTTTAATGAAGACTTACGGGTTCCTGACCCCAGACTTCTGGAAAGAGACTCGTTTCACCAAATCTCCATTCCAAGAGTACTTTGATATCTTGGCAAAACCAGCGAATAAGGTTATTGTCTACGCCACCGAAGAGGCAGCACCTGAGAGGGTTGAGGCTTGATTCATTAGATGTGTTATGAACTCTGTTGTTTTGTTCTAGTAGTTCTCTTCTCTCTGATACGTTAGTATTCTAAATTTTGTTCTGTTTCTGAGGGATGTTTTCCGCAGACTTGCAAAACATAATGTTCCTTGTTTTGGTTTGTTTTCAACAATACATATGAATTTTCTTAATTTGATCTCATATTTTTGCTGGATTAGTTCTCTTATCAGCCGACATGATTAGCATGTTTTCATTTTACCAGAGGTAAGATTATTGTGTGGTTTATTAAATCCATCTTCCAAGAATTTATCCACTTCCCTTTACTCCATGGCCTTCATTAATAAGAAAAAACCTTCTATTTCTGTCAACTTACCTGGCCTCCCCTAGCTCTTTCCACTGTCTGGGGTCTCTTTCCTCCTAGCTCGCACTCTCTTTCCTCCCTATGGTATGCTCCCTTGGTGCTGGTCTACCATGCTAAGTGTGCAATGAGGATGCTTGTTAATCACTGGGTAACCTAGCTCGATCCAAGTAATACTCAAGTCTCTTATTACTATACAATTAGTTGATATATTTATAATAAAGATCAATTTTAGCCCTTTCTCTGTCAATCCATTCATTTTAATCACATGATATGCCAACTCAACATATAAATTTACCCATCTATTCACCAGATATTACTTCTTTTACCACCATCAAAACTTACCCATCTATTAGCCGTATATACTATCTCCATCAACATAAATTTTTTACCCGTCTTTCATTTCTTTTTGAAAAATAAAAATTAGAAATAAGGCAAAGAAACACATCTAAGTTGTGATGAAATTATCGGCAACACACTTGAATTATGCAGGTGGTCTATAATCCCTTGAACTTATTATTTTTCGTATTTTTTTACCTCTTCAATTAATTACCTTAGTAAAGAAAAAAAGGGTACGACACAATTAGTGTAACACACACTTACGATCTTACTGTTTGGTGCAATCTTAATAGAAATGTATTTGATCATCTCCATAACTCTGTAAACCTTACAGATATTCATGCTCGAGTTGCTGAACTTGTTATTTAACTGCTCATACGCTTGGATCTGTACCCAAACAGGCTATTTATTTATGTTATAAATGGCATCCTCCAGATAACAATAGTATAAAGTTTAATGTTGATGGCTCATGACTCTGCAAACCCCTAATCTGATAAGTGTGGGCATTTCGCGGTAGCATTGGGTATGTAGATCATACATCTATTGTCTTGATGGAATATGATGAACTACAAGTTCAAAAGGCATGGAATCATCTCGTTTATGCCCCTTTTGTTTGATAAACAACACCCAGCCATGCCTTTTGAACTTGTAAATAGAACAACTACTACTAGTTTTGCTATCACTGTATAATGATGTTTGGCTACAATCAATCACAAATGCACCAGTTGCTAGGTTTGGTTACTTGTTTATATAAGACATTTCCTTTTAACCCAAAACGAAAACAATCATACTTTTGGTATAAACATGCTATCATGTTCGAAAAATAAGAGAGATATAAAGTCAAAAAAAATCGTAAACAAATCTAAGGTAACTGGGCAGGTGAGCAAAATAACTTAAAAGAAAAAAAAACTTATTTAACATCAGTTGGAACTGAACAAATATTACTATCAATGAACAAGAAAGGTGAGATTACAGCCTTGCAAATACAAAGCTCGCGTTTCGCTATGGATTTTGGAAGTAGATTTCAAAAATTATAATGAAATATCTAATATGCTGTAAAATTGGATCAGACTTTAAACACTCATCCACGTGTAGAAGAGCCAATCAAATTAAGCCAGAAAGGGCCCAAAATGAAAAATGCTCCACCGTACAATGGACTTAGTCCAATTGAATTGGCTTAAAAGTTGGTTAAACCTATTTTTAAATTGGTTTTTGACTTTTAAAAGTGTTTGACAAATAAGTCAAAATGACTTAAAATAAAAGTTACAAAGTGTTTGGCAAGGTAAAACTGACTTAAAATAAGTTAGAAACCAAAAATAAGTCTCCCCCTTACTTTTTATTTTTTAACTTAAAAGTAGGCCGGGCAACGGTACCGGAACCGGAACTACCGGACCGGGACGGACCGGAACCGGAACGGAACCGGGCACCACGGGCCGGAACCGTACCGGAACCGGGACGGACCGGAACCGGTAATTCCGGAAATTTATATTAATTCCCGTCCCGGACCGGTAACGGACCGGACCGGAAACCGGTCCCGTCTTCTATATTTAAAAAAAAAAAAATTATCAAAATTAAAAAATAGGAATATTAGTGATATTACTCAAATAATATTAAAACTTTTGTAATTTTAAAGTTAAAAATTTATACTTTTATACTTTTAAAGTTTTAAATACAAACTTTCAAACTTTAAAAGTATAAAAGTTTAAATTTCACACTTTAAAAGTTTGAAAATTTAAATTTAAATTTCAAACTTTAAAACTATAAAAGTTTAAATTTCATTCTTTAAAAGTTTGAAAATTTAAATTCAAACTTTAAAACTATAAGAGTTTAAATTTCACCCTTTAAAAGTTTGAAAATTTAAATTCAAACTTTAAAATTATAAAACTATAAAAGTTTAAATTTCACCCTTTAAAAGTTTGAAAATTTAAATTCAAACTTTAAAATTATAAAACTATAAAAGTTTAAAACTTTAAATTTCACACTTTAAAAGTTTGAAAATTTAAATTCAACTTATTCAAGAATCAAGACAATAATAAAAAAAAATTAAGGCGAATAGCCTATACTTTTATTAATATTAACTATTTAGTACAAGTTGACTCGTTGAGTTACAAACTTACAATTTACAAAATATTAGTAGAGTATTAAAAAAATCTAATCTACACAGCCACCTTCTAGGAAGGGTTCTGTTTGAATTAGACCTCGAATTATTATACTCATACTAATAGACATTTAAATTTAATAGTTCATGCTACCAAGAAAATCTTTTTTTAAATCTTTTAACATTTCTCTAGTAACATGCTCTGGAATTGGTTGATTAACTAGTTCCTCCATTGCATCAATGCCGTCGTCACTAAAATCTTGCATTATTTCATCAATGTCGTTTTCAAATTTGGTCGGTAAAGGTGGACGACCATAACTCCTTCTCTCGCCATTAATCCAATCTCGAAATAGTACTGATATCTCCAAGCTATCTGCTGCTAATGAATATCTATGCTCTCCAATTTGATATCTTGCTGCACTAAAAGCGCCTTCCGAAGTTACCGAAGATGCTTGAATAGCTAACACATCTCGAGCAACTGGTTGAAGCTTTGGAAATCCCTGGCCGCGATTGCTCCACCATTCTAGAAGATCCACAGTATTAGGTTCTGTATTTTGATTAATATATGCATCAAAATCATTTCTATCATTATGAGAAAGTTCAAGATAACAATCTATCATATCATCAAGATCATCTTCATTATTATATCTACTCCTAGAACTTTGAGGTTCTTCATTACGTACTGCATTAATTATATTTGAATTATACAAGTCATATAATTTTCTAGCTTCAACTTTTATACTATCTTTAACATCTTCACAACTAGGTATTTCATCATCTTCACTATCAATACCTAAATTAAAATATATTTTATCAACCATTCGTGATGCACTTTCATCTTTATAATGTGGATTTAATAAACAAGCGGTTAAATAAATTTGAGGAATAGGAATAAAATATTTTCTAAATTTTTCAATCATTTTGTTAACAGATTCTTCAAATCTTGGTTTATTTTTGAATTTATAAAATTTACTAGAAATAGCACAAATATTAGGTAAAACAGAGCAAATAGTTGGATTATAAAGTGCAGATATTTTTTTTGTAGTTAAATAAAAAACTTTTAAAAATTCTATAAGTTCTTTTACATCATTCCAATCATTATCATCAAGTCTATATGTCATATTTGAATTATGAGCATTCCAAACCATTTGTAAAGGTTTCCTATATTCATAAGCGACTTCAAGCATTTCATACAAAGAATTCCATCTAGTACACACTGATTTAGGAATTTTTCTAGGTGGAAGATTAAATTCACGACAACGATTTTCAAAATCTCTACGTCTAGACTTAACTTGACATTTAAAAATAAAATGACATGCAGTTTCAACTTTTATGCAACCATCATTATACATTGATATACCATCTCTAACAATTAAATTATATATGTGTGCAGCACACCTAACATGAAAACCATCAATATAAATAGGGCAAAGAGACGGTTTTAGTATTTCAACAGCAGTTCTATTATTAGAAGCATTATCTAAGGTGACACTACTTATTTTATCACAAATTCCATAGTTTTGTAAAACATCTATGATTGTTTGAGCTATATAACTACCGGTTTTATGCATTTCACAACATTTATAACCTAAGATTCTTTTTTGCAGTGTCCAATTTTCATCAATCCAATGTGCAGTAATAGTAAAATAATCATTACCATTTACACTACGACCCATATCAGAAGTAATAGCTATTTTACAATTATTATAATAAAATAAACAACGAAGATATTGAAAATGTTGAGCTTGATAATCAAAGATAGCCTTTTTAATTGTATTTCTAGTAAAACCTTTAAAATGTGGATTATACACAATTTGAATATAATGAATAAAATCGGGATTTTCAGCAAAACTAAATGGCAAACCCATAACAACAATCATTTTAGCTAATTCTTCAAGATCTTTTTCTCTACTATATGACCGTTGTATACTAGAGCCAGAAACATTAGAAGGATTTAATTGTGTTTGGACCATATTAGAGCCATCTACTCCTACATTTTCAGGAAGGGTGGTACCATTCTTTTTAGCTTCGGCTACAGCTTTAGCATGCAAAAATTCATTTTTACAACATGACATTAAATGATTACTCAAATGTCCCGTCCCACCCTGTTTTCCTACAGTTTTATGATTCATTCTATGTTTACATTTATTACAAATAGCTTGTGTTTTATCTTCATTCTGAGTCATAAATTGCCACACAACTGATTTTTTAGCGCGTTCTACCTTAGTCCTAGGATGCACGGGGGGAACGGGAGCAGGACAACGAAAGGGAGCGGGAGGGGAAGGGGGATTGGGAGTGGGAATAGCCGTAGTTGGCTGAGTTTCATCATCATCATATTCATCAACATTATGATCAAAACTATCAATATAATCATTAACATCATCATGTTCATCATCTTCAGGTAATTCCTCATCAAAATTACCAAACCTTCTTTGTAAATGTTCATGATAAGGATCTAATCCACTATTACTATCAATATTAAAAACACTATCATCAACATGCGTATAATCATCCGTATTTATTCTTAATTGAGAAGTTTTTTTAGTTGTAGATTTAGACGTACTACCGGTTTTTTTATTTTTTTTGGATTTTGAACTCCATAAATTAGTGATCGAATCAACTATTGTTGTTTTACCCTTCTCAACATTGTTTTTACCGAAATCCATATTCAAATATAACAAGTAGTAAATTATATATAATACAAAAATGTAATGCAAAATTTTAAACAAATAAATAACTAAATAAGTAGAGACTAGAGACTAATTACTCACAAAATAAACAATTAAATGCAAACAATTATATAACTAAATAAAAAGTGAGTTGGAACGAATGTACCAAACGTCTACTTAAAAAAGTAGACGTGTATGACCAAAAGCCGAAAATTGAAAGTTGAATTTTGAAGCTCCAATTTCCAAAGACCAAATTCGTAATTTTAACGAGAATAAGAGAATTATGAGATTAGAGAGTAGAGAGAAGATAATATTTAGAGAGTAGAGAGAAGATAATATTTGTGAATTGTGAGTGAAAAGAATTAAAGATTAGGAGTATTTATAGGTAGAAAAAAGGGATGAAAATGTAGTTTTTATAATGTTGGGGTATTAAAAAAAGTTTGGGGGGTAGGGTGGTGTAAAGGGGAGTGGGGGGGTGAAAAGAGCCGTTGGTGGGGCCCAAAAGCCGTTGCCCAACGGCTCTCAACGGCTAATTGCCAAAAAAAAAAAAAAAAAAAAAATAACCCGCGAACCGGACCGGACCGGGACGGACCGGGACCGGAACCGGGACTAACCGGACCGGGACAAACCGGTAAAGCCCGGTTTCCGTCCCGTTACCCCTCCCGGACCCGGCTATTACCGGTTCTAACCGGGACTAACCGGAACCGAGACGGAACCGGTACCGGACCGGAACCGGAACCGGCACCTCCCGGTTCCGTTGCCAGGCCTACTTAAAAGTCATTTCAGTTTGATTTTTTATTTTTGACTTAAAAGCTAGTACTTTTTTTAAGCCAATTCATACGGGCTCTAATCCTTTTCTTGTTCATTTATAAAATAGGGTAAAATAGACTTTCACAATTTTTTTTTTATCAATTTCACCCTTAAATACATATTTTTCTCAACTTAAACTCAAATACACATTCAAAATAGTAAGGCAAAAGTTAGAAAATGACCTTCTCTTTTTGTTGTTTACCATTAGATTTTTTATTTTTTTTTAAAAAATAATCCCATATTTCCTAATTGCTTTAAAAATAATCAGTAAATTTTAGGTTTAACAAACATAAAAATCATATTTGTATATTATAATTATAATTATAATTGTGCTTCATAGCAAACTTTAATTTGTATATTTCGGTACACATATACATAAAAATCTATATTTGTATATTTCGGTAGACAAACTAAAACATAGTAATTGTATATAAACAAAATTACTACATATATATATAAAGAGATTATACAAACATGTCTTGTTATGTATAACTATGTAAAATATACAAACAATAAATTGAATTTGTATAAACAAACTAAAAAATAGTAATTGTATATAAACAAAATTACTACATATATACATAAAGGGATTATATAGATAGGTCTTGTTATGTATAACTATCGCACATATACAAACAAATGATATACTAATATATACAATTAATTTTTATACAACACATATGCATATCGAATGGGTCCTGCATATGTATACCAAATGGGTCCTACCAGATGGCAAAAAACATGAAATGTGTTGCTGCAAATTACAAATAAAAGAAACTATCACTATAACACTTAATTTGAATTAACAGTTTGCTATTTCATATAATTTTTCCAAAAATAAATCAAAACATATTGCCACTAATTTCTACCTTTTTTTAATCCCGTAGGACCATGATAGTTAATTGTCATTTTTTTTTCTATCTTTACTTGGGTTAATCCTTTGTGTTAGAATATCTTTTATTTTGGGCAAAATTTTAAAGGAAAAAAAGACAAAATATATTGAATATTATTTTCATTACGGATTATTATTGGTTCATGCCTTCTAGAAGTGGAATATACATACAGAAGAATGGTCATTAAACTTAATCTTCTAAGGAGACTTAATTATTGTCATTGACTATAGTAATTTCATTCCTTTTTAATAATATAATAGTTGGATGGAATATAATAGCGATAATATATTCAAAGCATTTGACAAGTGAAGAATAGTTGAATTTAGTGAGTAATTCAAAATTTTCACAAAGTGGATTTAATATATGAAGTAGTAAATGTACAAAGAAGTTAATATAACAAAATTTACTTAATCGAAAATTAATTCAAATATATTTTTATGATTTTTTCTAGAACAATGGATCTCACAATAGAATTTTTCAAGAGTAAATTAACTTCATGTGTTATTTGATTGGTTGAATTTGTGATCTTTTAAAAAAGTGAATTCTTTTTGTTGATAGTATCAAACATTCTCATTTATTTAAACAAGATCTCTAATATTTAATTTTAAATTATTATTTTTGAAATATAAATCAAATACACTTTATATAAATAATGTAATTTTTTTTAAAAAAAATTTCATATGAATCCTCTTGATATTATATAGGTCAATCCCTAATGGGACACCCACGGGTGGTCTCAAGTTGATCGCTAAATGAGAATTCTGTCAATAAGAATTTTTTTCTACTTTTAAAGGTCAAAATTTGAATTTCTAATCAAATATAAAAATTTTTAAAAATTTATATCATCATAACTTTGGATTTTACTTGCAAATTTAAAATATTTGATTTGTTGAGAAAAAAATAGCAAGGTATCGTGCAAAGATTAATAATTGCTAATCACGATGTTGATACATTAGATGATGATTTTTTTTTTTATATTAGACAATCACAATATTTTGATATTATTTGGTTAAGCAACCTACTTATAAGAAATTAGTATAAACCTAAATTGTTGAGAGATAAATGTTTCTCTAATCAAAACTCTAAAAATAACCATATTATAAATGCTATTAAATTTTTGTATGAGAATAATGATTTTCAATATAATTAGCTTCAAATTTTTCTCGAAGAAAAAAGAAAAATAATTATAATAATACTTTAAATTTCAATCTATAAAAAAAACTATAATTCAAATATAGAAAGAAAATCTTCAAACTTTCTCCTAAGAAAGGATCAATCATATTTAACTTTCAACTCATAAAAAAAAAATCCAAATATTGTAAGAAAATCTTCAAACTTTATCCAAAAAAAGAAAATTAATTATAATATTACTTTAATCTTTTCCCATAAGAAAATTAAAACTCAAATATGGTAAGAAAATCTTCAAACTTTCTCAAAAAAAATAAAATAAAATCAATTATGATAACACTTTAACTTTCCTTTCATAAAAATTTAAAAACTCAAATATAATAAAAAAATCTTCAAACTTTATCCCCAAAAAACAATTCAATTATAATAATAATTTAATTTTACTTCCATTAAAAAAATAAAAATTCAAATATGTTTAAGTAAATATTGAAACTTTATCTCCCAAAAATGAAAAATTAATTATAATAATACTAAGGGGTCGTTTGGTGTGAAGGATAGGGTAAAATAATTTCGGGATTAAATTATAGTGCCACTCAATTTGTTGTTTGGTTGGCAAGGCCGGGATAACTTATCCCGGTACTAATAATTAGTACCGGGATAAGTTATCCCTTCCTATGGGTGGTATAGTAATTCCGAAATAACTTATCCTGGGATAAAATGACTAAATGACAAAAATGTCCCTTTGAACATTTTTTAGACATTACTTTTCACATCCATGAAGGGTATTTTTGTAAACTTATATGTTGTTCTTAAGATTTATTATTTTGAATACAACAAACCAAACACTCAATAAAAAATAATCTTAGCATAACTTATCCTATCACAACTGATCCCATCATAACTTATTCCATCATAACTAATTTCATCATAACTTGAATTCAAATCAAACGAGCACTAACTTTCATACCATAAAAAAGGTCAAATTCAAATATGATAGAAAAATCAAAATAAAAATTCTAATTATAATAATTATTTAATTATAATAAGAAATCACAAAAAACCCCTATAATAAAAATTAAGAATTAAGAAATTTCACTCACAACCTCCCATTTCTCTTTTTTCGAATCTATACTATTAAGATGAAAGCTCAGAAAGCTAGAAAAATCGAACTAGTAAGATAGTTGTAATAGTCAAATCCTCAACTATTTTCCGGTCCATTTCTAGTGGTTCAATACGCGCTTACGGAAAAAAAAGTAGAAGAAAAGGCTAAAGGTAACACCAAAAAACCCACACACTTACATCTAATCTCTCTCTCCCTGTGTGTGTATTTTAGAGGTAAATTACTAAATTATATCAAAGATCTTGACTGTTTCATTTCTCAGATGATTTTGATACCCTTTACTTTGATCTTTCTTTGAATTCTGTATTTTTCTTCATTTCAACTGTGCATCATCATGATCTTGAAAATTGTTTTATTTGGGTTTGTTTCATTATTGATCTGGTCTATTTTTGATTTTGACTCTTTTCTTTTATTTGGGTGTTGTTTATCTTCATTCTAGAATTAGAAAAATTAATTCTTGGTGGGAATTGGGTATTTTGATGATCTGTTTCCTTCTCTGATTCTTGGTGGGTTTTGGGGTATCTTTTGTTCAATCGCAAGTTAGTTTGATTCTTGGTGAGGTTCTACTTTGATTTTTTGTTTTGTTTAAAGGGTGTGTTTATGTTCTTACCTTCGAGTTTATCGAAATTTTGATGTTTGTGTCCCTTTCTTACAGGGAGATCAAAGACGGAATAATTTGAAGAAACGGTGGAAATTAGAAGAGATGGCTAACAATGCGGCGGCTTGTGCAGAAAGGGCAACTAGTGATATGCTGATTGGGCCAGACTGGGCTATAAACATTGAGCTTTGTGATATTATCAACATGAATCCTGGGTAACTTTCTTGCTTATATGTATGTGGTATTTTGTAATCCTAGGTAAAGATTGCTTGAAATGACTCTGTAACTTTTTTTGATATCTTGAGAAAATTCATCATCCAGATTTTAAGACCAAATCTCAAGTGATAACTTGAGAAATTCATCACTGATACTGGCTCATACAAGGATGAGTGATCATTACCGTTTATGGGCTGTTGATGGATATGAGACGATTGTTGGTCTTATTTTAATTATTTTAGCTCCTTTTTGTTGGGTACCAAGTGACATGACTGATAAGAATATATCTAAAGTTTCAAAACATCCGGATCAACAAATTCGCATCACTGATGGTGGTCGTTCCATTGAGTTAAGTGTCATGTGTGTAAACCAGGATGTTAATGTTGCTTTTCCTGAAGTGCGTGGTGGAGTCATCTGTTGCAATCTAAACATACTGGTTTACACACTTGCCACATAATTCTTTGGGACGACCGCTGTCAGGATTGTGAAGCTGTTGTTCTTGAACTTTTGGGACTTCAGATATACCTTTATCAGGTATGCCAGTTTCATAAGGAGTATCCAGCAAGAATGAGCTGAAGTCGTTAAAATAAGATACATCAGTCGTCTCATATCAATCAAGTCACGTAAAAGGCAATGATAACTCATCTATGCATGCATCAGTATCACATGATGAGTTTCTCAAGATATCACTTGGGATTTGGTCTTCCAAGGTGGATGATGAGTTCAGTATAGTCGCAATACCATATTATGATGTATCCATTTTATCCGCCCCAACGCGAATAGGAGGGACTCATGTATTTTGCATGCTCAATTTTTTTTCCACCATGGGCAAAATCATGCTGAGTTTGGACAGAAACATCTTTAATATACTCCAATCTGGCAGTTGGGGTGGACTAGCTGCATAACTGAAGTTGTGAAATGACGAGGCACTGTCAGTATATGCAGTGGTGAAGACCTAGCTCGTCAGTTCATTAGGTTGAAACAATCCTCCAATAGCGTGGCAATCGTTTCACGATTCTCAGTAGGGGGGAGAAGAGTTGCTGCAAATCCATTGGAGAAATCCTGAAAGCAACTGCCTAGGGAAACATCTCCATTATGATTTTTCCAACGGGGAAAGCTGAAGAAGCAGTTACATGGTCACTAGGCTCCTTTTATTTTGTGTTCTTAATTTCTATTTTAAAATCTTACTAGAAGCAGAGAAATAACATAAGAGTGAATGATGACCATAAGGTAAGGAGATAGGTGGAATGAAGGAAATCGGTCAAAGGAAAACCCAGTTATTGAACTTGAATAGATCATCTCTTATCAAGAAACGAAAGCTAGTTCATCACTCTGTTAGTTATGTTGTGCTTGAAGTGCTATAGAATAGTTAAAAGTTAATACTGCTGGACCAAGATTTCTCTTTCTTCATCCTCAATGTCTAGTCAATCAATCCATAAATTGCACAATGTGATTGTCTTCCATAGACATTTTCAGCTTTCTGCAAGTTCTCTGGGCTTGCAACAGAGCAGCAAACTGTCACTTCCGAGACACTCCAAACAGATTTAGAAAAAGTGACCAGACTTTCTGTACTTGGTTGCAGTGGAGGAACAAGTGATTGATGCTTTTCAAGTAGTTCTCACAAAAAGAAGCCTCTTCTTTGAAGTTTATCATGAGTCAAACCGGCACCTTTAGCCTCTTAGGTGCTAGCCTGCTACTCATTCAAAACAAACAACTTTAAGAGGTGCTTTAGTTTTTCAGTTCATTTTCCAAGGTGGGCATGCTTTTTTCAAGACAATTGTAGCAGCTTTTAACAGAGAACCCCCCCCCCCCCCCCCCCCCCCCCCCCCCCCCGCCCAAAACAGCCTGGAAAAGTGTGTTGTGACTTCATGTATCCAAAGAAACAGGATGTAGAAATTCTAGCACCTAATTCACCAATCATTAAGATTTTTCCCCAACTGCAGTGCCATCCTGTAATAAATTTTCAGCTGCGATGCTGTCGTTATTACAACGAGATTATATATTAGGGAACTCATTTTTGTACAACCCAATGTCCTACCAATAATATAACCAAAATCTCATGTGATTTCCATTTACCCATTTTTAGCTTAGTATGCATATGAAACTCTTTAATAACTGTGAATGTGCTTCCAAATTTAGGCATGAGTGAAGCTGGAGTCCAGTAATTTTCGGCTTTTCGTTCCATTATTTAATTATCATTATATCCCTCAACTGCCCCTTTTTGCTATAATAATGTAGTCTTGAAAGCCATTTAAAAAGCTATACTTTGTTATGGAGCTTGACATTCTTCACTCCCAAATCTCCACCTTTGTTGATCACTACATTTTTCCATCTAACCGTATGCAGCTTTCTCTGCTAGAGTTTCTGTTGCTCATAAGTTTGTTAAACTACTTTCCCAACGTAGAAGGAAGGGGAATGAGCGATATCAATAGGTGAGCATATGATCAAAAACACTATTCACCAAAGTGAGTCTTCCACCAAAGGATAAATATTGTTTCTTCCATGGAGCTATTTTTTTTCCACATCAAGAGTTCCTTGCCGAATCCCATTTTCTTTTAATCTAGAGCCAAGAAAAAGGCTCAAATAAATAGTAGGGAATGACTCAACTTTGCATCCAAGAATATCGGAAGCTCCAAAATATTGTCTTAGCATTTAAAATAAAAACACTTCTTTTGGCCAAGTTAATTTTAGGCCACAAACTGCTTCAAAAGCCATGAAGTGATTCCGAGGTGCAACATTTGGTCTCTTTCAGCATCAAAGTAATGATGTGTCATGTGCGAATATGTGCGATCTCCAAGCTCCTATCACTGTGTCCATCTTTATGAAAGCCCTTGAGCTATTCATAATTTCCATCCTCTTTAAGGGTTAAATTTAACACTTCCATCACATTGGCAACGAGATAAGGAGAGTGGATTTCCTTGTTTTAATCCTTTTTGGCTTGAAAGAACCCTTGTGGTTTAGATTTAACAACTTATTTATGTAATGAAATTATGGGAAGTATTTCATAGTGACTGTTAGTTGTCTATCTTCTTTTCACCTTAAAATTATGTACTGGTGGAAGTGGACAATTGAAAAAGGAAAAAGAAAGTCATGCTTATGGGTGGTAAAGTCTCTCAAAGAAATCCCAGAGCATGATAGGCAGTAAAGTAGGAAAACATGTATAAAGTTGGATGTTGCCTTTCTGGCTGATACAAGTGTAAGATGCACTTCTGCTGCATTTTCTTTTATTTGAAATGGTATTCTTCACTGTCAATTCATGTTCCATCTAGATCTTCTGAAATTGTTTGTCGTCCTGTAGTAAAATTTTATATTCCCCTAGTTGGTCTTGTCAAGTTGAGCTTTTCTATAGTTGATTTTGTACCGGCTTACTGATTAAATTCTAATTGCAGACAAGCAAAGGACGCTCTTAAGATTATCAAGAAACGCTTGGGGAGTAAAAATCCGAAAATACAGCTCCTTACTCTATTCGTAAGTACATTTCACTTGCCTTACCATTACTAGATTTCATCTTTTTGTTTAGGCTACATAGTTTTGCAATTATGATTAAGGATACAGGTCTAAAATTTGAGCGTCTCAAATCTTAGTAATCCACTTATCGTTTGTTTAACAAACAAATATGACATGCTACGGGTCTCAACTTTCTAGTTCCTGATATATCATCTGTGAAACTGGTGTAACAGTTAAGAGGTGAATATAATTATCAAACTTAAGCTTACTGGTGTACTATGTTGAAATATCTCCTCTGTGTTTCAGCACATCCATAGTGTTGGGATTTGGCAGTTAGGTCAATACCAATTGGCAATAGAAATCCACTTCATCAAACACATCATGTCGACTGCTCGTGTCCCAAGACACATTTAAGCTATCAGTAATTCAATGAATATCCCAGAAGTAGATTTTTCATGTGCATATAACAGTTCTAAATATGGCTCTTGTCATGGGATTTGCCCTTTGAAGTTGCAAAAGATTTTTGTGAAGAGAAACTTGAATTGAAGATTATTTACTATTTCTTTCTTTCTACAAATTATTTATTCAGGTTCTTGAGACTCTGAGCAAAAATTGTGGAGAGAATGTATTTCAGCAAATTGTGGAGCGTGAGATTTTACGAGACATGGTCAAAATTGTGAAGAAGAAGGTAAACAACACCTAATATACATGGTTTCCTTAACTTGTTAAACCTATTTGAGATCTCTAATAACTAGGCTTATTGTTTTTGATTGCAGCCTGATTTAAATGTGAGGGAGAAGATTTTGATTTTGATAGATTCATGGCAAGAAGCTTTGGGAGGGCCAGGGGGAAGATTTCCCCAGTATTACGCTGCATACAATGAGCTGAAGGTGATTCATTTGTGTCTCTATTATTATGCTCAAGCACCTATCAATCTTTGGGTGAAAGTCTGTTCAACGTCGTCCTTGGTTGATTTTCCCCTTACTGTAGCACCTGCTATAACAAAGGTTCATGTTTTTTCAGTTGCAGTTGGTAATAATGACTTAGATATTTTATCACATAAAAGAAATAAGATATAGCTGAATCAATTCCTCTCTCTTACTTTCTCAATAAAAAGAATTATGGGTGTAACCAAAAGTGGCTAAGCAAGTCTAGGTGTCAGAACTGATCTGTTAGATAAGAAAGTGAATATGGTTTTCCTGATATCGGTTCACATTGACCTCTATTTAGATTCTTTTGAACTGGATAAAATGAGCCGAAGGGAATGGAAAATGAACCAAAGAAAGATAAAGAAAACAGAAAGAAGAGAGTTTCCTTCCTTTTAGGTGCAGAGCATAACTGGGGAAGAATAATTTTTATCTCTACATTGCCCCGTTGAAATAATTAAGTGGTCCTAAGTAGAAACTAGTTTCTCCAATTTCAACTTGTTTCCCTCTTCTCTAGCCAAACCAAACAAGTTAGAGGAATTCAACAAACGAAGCGCTAACCAACTATTGATCGTGGAAGTTCTGCAGAACTTCTATCATGAGACTGCTATAGCCTAACTGATGGATTCAACCTCATATTATCAATATATGTTGCCTTTGGCTTCCAATTGCTTTCCCATGCCTTTGTAAAATTGCTAAACTTACTCTTTATTTCCTAAATGGGGAGTACTTCCCTCCAATATTATTTTGTCTGTAAATTAGTTAACTGATACTGGCTCCTCCTTAGTACAGCTCAAAAGTTTTGGAGAAGACTTCCTGAGATGATAGTTATGTTTTTCTTTCTGTTGTCAACTTTATAATTGCAAAAATATGTTTAAGAGCATTAATGTTTGAGTCCTCAAAACATGTTTGATACTCGGTTCATTTAAGAAATCAATCCTCAATACATGTATTTACAATTATTGGGATCTAGCTAATATAGATCATCATAGAGGCCCTTTTTGGAAGTACACATTTTCTACGTGGAGCATTAACAAAAAATATATAGCTCCTCTAATAGGAAAATAAAGAGGAAAGGTTAAACCTCACAGCACTAAGATGTATGCGTTGGTTCTGTGAATGTTCAGACAAATGCAAGTTATACTTTTAGTAGGTTCAGATACATGCAAGTTATAGAGAGTTAGTACCACTTTGAGAAGTACACATTATGCCAGTAAAATACAGATTTGTTCTAATAACATGACAAGTGAACAAAAATTGGAAGTCCTGTTGATCTAGGATAACTTTTCTATGCAGTTTATATTATCTTATATTCTACTCTTTTACTGTTGTGCTGTGCATGCTTCTTTTTCTTTTAGTTTTTTCGAAGTTCTCTTCATATACTAGTTGAAATTACATATTGCACTTTTGTATGTGAGAGGTTTTCATTTTTCAGTAAATCTTTTATAAAAACCGCATGTCAATTAAGGTGTGTATTTTCAAATGTGCTATTGCAATTTTTTTAAATGTCAAGCTGCTTTTACATGGATTTCAGAAGGTCCATCTTGTTGCTTAGTACATAATTATGAGGGCCTCTTCACTTCTTTCTCTCTTTTATTTCCCTTGTTGCTTCTTGTTTCTTTGGGTTGTTTTGGTTGATTGAAGTTCAGGGCACACTGCACAGTAAAAGGCATAACACTAACTTTAACCAACTTATGACGTAAAGCATGCCATGTGTTATGCTGCAAAAATCGATCAAAATGCACTTATATCATTTAAGTTTAACAGATTCAATGGTGAGATAAAGAAAAACAAACCTTAATCTGATTACTACATTGGTGCAGCAAATATTAGAATAGAAAAGAAACAACGTAACTTGAAGGTTTAGCAACAGGTGCCTGTTTCCCAAGAAAAAGTAGTTAGCTGAACATCATTTTCTTTATTCTGATACACAAAGAAGTGTCTGCAATTTTTTTTAGAAGAACCCCTAATTCTTCACCAATGATCCCTGATTTAAGATATAGTTAACCTTTATTAAGTACAATATAGAGATTTGAGCAGATGGATCCTATCTACTATTTCAAACACCCCATTCCTCTCCATTTATAGAATGATAACCCAATTTAATTGAAAATACTGCTAAACCTTTTCTTTGGTAAGTAAATTGATTTTATTTACCAAAGAGCTTTACAAATAGAAAACCAACAGACTCGGACATGCAGCCCCAAGCCTTGCTTAAACACCCAACACATAATCCATCCCTATCTAACTATTTCTATTATATTCAGGGATATACATTAAGTTCTTGTAGTCTACTTGCTAGTCTAGGTTGCTGGGATCCTCTCCCATGGACCTCTTGGATGACTTGTTGAACAATACTTTCTGGTGGCCTTTGTTTCTTTTGAAAACATCTGCAGTTCCCATTTATCCATAGGCAGTAAGCTCCTGCAAGTGTCATTCTGTACACCTGAGTCTTACTAGTTTTTCCTTTCACGTACCTCAATGCCCATCTAACTTCCTCCTGCCAGTTCAAACTTTGTCTCTGTATGCTGTGCCATATCAAGGGCTTTGTCCAGACACTTGCAGCATAAGAACTTTGGAAGAACAGATGATCTATGTCTTCATCAGCCAGCTGACAGAATGGACATGTAACTTCATATGTTAAGCCCCATTGTGCCAGCTTGATTTTGGTCATTAGACTCCTATTCAAAGCAATGTATAGTATAAACAGCCATTTTGGTGCTCCAAGGTTCACCCACACCAACTTCATTCCACTCTAGCCATATCTCACCCCTCATCTTCTTATAGACATCCTTAATAGAGTATTTATCAATGTTTATCATATCTTGTTCATTATATCCAGCTTCCTGGAAATATTTGTGAACCTTCAATGTCCTCTGAACCATCTAGGATGCTTGCTTAACCTGCACACCCCACATAGAGTTCTGTCTTCCATACATAATTCTGTGTGGGGTGTGCAGGTTAAGCAAGCATCCTGGATGTTACAGAATTCTGTCTTCCATAATAACTATGTAACCATACCACCCCCAGTTTGTCCTTCTTGCATAGGTTCCATAGTAGCTTCCATAATACTGCTAAACCTTACATGCTAAATATAACACAGGAACTACACAAATCTTAAAAACTAATTAGAGTGTCCTAAATTATTAAAATTTCCAAAATACCTTCTATTTCCTCTATACACGACAAATTATTTGACATCATCATTGTTTCATTGTATAACCCTTTGTAGCTTCCGACATGGTTTTGTATCAGAGAGTTCTTTATATACGTGTTGCCTTGTCCTGAGTTGTTGTGTTTTCTTAATCACCTCAACCTTTACTGTTCACCAACATTTTTGTTCTTTTCTTTTATATTTTTTTTGGGTTTTCTAATGTACAATATTAATGGCTGCACCATTGAATAAAAGAAAAGTACAATATTAATGGCTGCACTGTTTAATCATGCAATGGCAATTCTTGATATGATCTTAGGCTTACATCGAGTATGTTTTATAATTCACAATTCTTTTCCTAAGTTTTCATTGGTAAGTTTCCTGTATAAGTTGATTGCTCATGATTTGTAGAACTTCTCTAACGAAGGGAGGATACCACTTTGTATCATTATGTTTGAATTAATCCGTTGTCACAGTTGCTCCATTGTTTTGCATTTGTTTCTTTTGTAACCTGCAAACTCCTTTAGCAAAATGTGAAGTATATCAACTGCTATGCCATTGTCATTTGTTAAATCAAAATTTTGTATGTTAAGATGACACTTTTATATATGGAGACTTAGTTACATTTTAAAACAAAGTGATGATATGGTGGTGAAAATAATTTTTCCAAGAAATTAATATCAGAGTTCACATGATTTTGAGTAAAAGCATATTAGATTTTGCACAGGCTATTGTAAAATTCTACACACAAAAAACTTGCTCATCGCCTCATCCATTGTGGATTGTCTGTCAATTTTCAGTAAAAAGCATTGACGTTTTCCAATTTATTATTAATTAACTCACATTTAAATTAAAAGATTAGTCACAGAATCGACAACAGTACTTCTGGCAACTTAATTAGATTTGTACTTTTGTCCTCACCGAAACATTAAATTTAACTTCTCCTTGCTATTTCGTTGATATGATATTGCATATGCACCAATCTTAGTCGTGTTCTATGTTTTGTTTTTGAGACTCTGCACTTCATACCAATATCTCCTTCCTTTTTTTGGCTAATACGATATCTGTCACATTATCAAGGAAAAATAGGGAAGAAAAAAATGATGCCCCTCAACTTTGTGATTTAGAGCAGACATACCCATCATTGAAAAGTGGTGCATATATACCGCGCTGTCTAACAAATGGTGCACACTTACCCACACTGTCTAATAAATGGTGCTTATATACCCTTTTTGTTATTAAATTATTATTTACTGAATTTTAAAAATGATCCTAAGATTGTTTTTTTGATTCCAAAAATGTCATGTGGCTTTAAAAAATTACCTCACCATTTTTTTATGCCCTCCAAACCCTACTCAACTAAAAAAATTCCCTCAAAAAATCTTAAGTTTCTAAGTCATCGGGATGATGATTGAATCAAAGAGGGGTTAAAAAATGGCTGACATAATTTTCTTTAAGTCATGCGGCATTTTTGGAATTAAAAAAAAATCAGTTTTAGAATTTTTTAAAATTCAATAATATAGGCCTGTTAACAAAAAGGATAATATGCACCATTTGTTAGACAACGAGGGTATATATGCACCACTTTTTTTAAAGAGGGTTGTATCCGTTCTAAATCGTAAAGTTTGAAGAGTATCTTTGCCCCTTTTCCATAAATGAAATAAATAAACTCTGCTGCATGCATACGTTCTCATAGTTAGGACTTTTAAAAAAAGATCTTTTAAACAGTTGCCAGTTCAAAAAAAAGATCTATTAATTAATAAATGCTATATATACAGCAGTAACCAGTGTTACTATGGCTTTCGTGCCGGCCTCCATCCTAGTTCCCTGGCATGCATGGTGTTTATAAATGTGTGCGATGAATTGGTTAACTTGAAGTTGAACATTTTCTGGCTTCTATCTTGAACTATATAGTGACCTTTGACATCTATTCCAAGTCATTGCTGATGATCAAGTGACTTGGTGTTTGTTCCAAGTTTAATCGAAGACTATTTAGCATTAATTGAATTTGGTTGGGAGTTTAAAAGTTGCCACAAATTACAGAAGATACAAGATATATGATGATTATACATTCTATATGCATATCTAATAGAGTATTGGAAAAGATTCTGAATGACTTGATTGTTATATAGTTGGAAATTTTTTATATTTTTTAATATTGATGTTAAAGAGATACTGCATTATAAAGATATTGCCGTCAATCAACATTTAAAGGTTATTTTGTCATTCTGGCTTCCAACTTTTATCATTAGATAATATTAGTTTTTACCAATTTGATTGATCAATGATCTAGATTCATTCAAATCTTCATATATTTTCTTTAAAAATGAACATTGCAGGCTGCAGGTGTAGAGTTTCCACCTCGAGAGGAAAACAGTGTACCTTTATTTACACCACCGCAAACCCATCCAATAGTCCACATGCCTTCAGCTTATGAGGAGGCTGCAGTTGAGGCCTCTCTTGAGTCTGATCCCTCCGGACTCAGGTATATTGATTAACTTATTCTTTTCCATTTGGTATGGTTCCTGCTCAAAGTGTTAGAATTTTGTTTATGAGCATTTCACTTATTAAAGAACACTATTAAGATTTATATGGATATTGTTTATGTGCACCTCCCTCTTTTCAGCAAGTGCTTCACTATTGTTTATATGCACCACCTCTGTGTTTTAAAGGTCAATTAGTGTACCTTTATTGGACTCCCAAGTTGACTATCTAGAAATTAAAATTTTAGGGTAGTACTTGTGGTATTCAGCATTTATGGCAACCTTGTTCAAGTGTAAGTGAAGTTTCTGATTCAAACAATGCATTATTGGATGAAAAAGGGATGGGTGGCCTCCTTATATGGTGTTAGTCAATCTTCCCCTCTTTAGCTAGCGTTTGGGGTTGAGGTCCATTTATCATGGTATCAGAGCAGGACCTATCCTAATTCATAGTTGATTAATTTTGGCACCCCATATTAAATATCCCACACCCCAGATGTCTAGCCCCGGGCGTGAGGTAGAGTGTTGAAGAGTTCCACATTAGATGAAAAAGGGATGGACGGTTTCCATATATTGTCTTTGGACAATCCTCCCCTCTTGAGCTAGTTTTTGGGATTGAGTTAGGCCCAAGATTCATTTATCATTTTCTGTTACATGATTGAAACTGGAAGAATGTAGTAAACCATTAAGAACTTTGATCAAATAGAGCAACTTTTATCGAAACACAGTTTCAATGTTGCCAGTTTTGATGCTGCCCATAACATTCATTTGGTAACCATTTTGTAAGTTTTAAATGCTCCCATCTTAGCCGAGGTGGTACGATATGAAAAGCCCTGAATTTCAGCTATACTCTACTGCTGCTTTCTTTTAAATTGAGTTATTATTGGCGTTTAAGTGACTTGTGACCTTTGGAGCACTGTCTTTTTATTCAACTACTATGCACTCTAATTGCTGAGGATTTTTTGTCCTACTTATGTCAAACTTACTGCAACTTTCTCCAATGCCTTTTGTCTCTTGTCTGCTGTTTAGCGAGACATCATGTACAAAATAAATGTAGAAAGTCAAATAAAGAACTGTTAGTTTCAAGTAAGCAACATTTCTTAAGAACTGGTTATTTCAAGTAAGTGACATTTCTGGTATCCTGTCTTTTCAGTGTTGCGGAGATTCAAAGTGCTGAGGGGCTATCAGATGTCCTGACAGAGATGCTTGGTGCCTTGGATCCAAAGAACCCTCAGGTCAGAACTTGGTTTGTGCTCTTGTTTCTCAGGTTCATAGTGGTTACTTGTCCCCATTCGCTACTATAAAAGTTGAAAACCGGAAGGGCGGTATGAATTATTCATAGGTTAGATGAGTTTTTTAAGATAGTCTTTGGGTACTTTATTCGAGTAAGTGGAAAATTTCAGAACTACACTTTCTCTGAATGCTTTCTTCCACCCCTTCACTAGTTGAAATGAGTAGCTTAGGTAAAGCGATAACTATCCCCTCCCCAGTGAAACACAAATTAGTAGAGGAAAAAGAAATTGTACCTTCAGAAGTCCTTTAATGTAAAATATCTGGCATGGTTTTTGTCTCCCTTTTTGATAGGGGCATGTTGTGCATCTAGGTCTCTATTAGTTTTTTGTTTAATTTTGTAGGTAAAATAGGGTTAATAAATTGTAGATATCCTTTTCTTCCTTTCAGTACTTTTATAGCTGAAATACAAGGAACTATCATGTTGTATTCCATTTTCGGTATAAGTGATGTTACATTCCATCATTGAGTGTTAAAATACATATTGGTTCATCAGCATTGTTACATCCAATTTATGTTTGGTGGTACTTGTTAAGTCCAAGATGAATTATCGTTCATGTTTTAATTTATTACATGACGTATATGCAGTCTGTGAAGGAGGAGGTGATAGTCGATCTTGTTGAACAGTGTCTTTCTTACCAAAAGCGTGTGATGATTCTGGTGAACAACACTGTGTAAGAACCTGAAGTTTTTGTGGTTTTATTACATTTCTAATTGCCCGTTAACATTGTTTTCCTTTGCAAATAGAGACGAGGATCTGCTGTGTAAAGGATTGGCACTCAATGACAATCTGCAGCGAGTTCTTCGTAGACATGACGATATTGCCAAAGGAACCTCAACAATTACTGTACCGCCTAGAGAAACTCCTGTTGCACCCCTTATGAATGTGAATCATGAGGATGAAGAGTCAGAAGATGATTTCTCTCACTTATCACGGAGGTAATGCTTGGTCATTTTGTTGCTATACCATTTCTTCTCCCCCCCCCCCCCCCCACCCCCCCCCCCCCAAACACACACACGCACACAGTAGTTTTGTTCAGTTTCATACTTTTAGTTTTGCCTGGTGTTTGCTGTTCTTACTGCAAATATTGCCACTTTGGAGTACGCGATGCAGTAAAAGCATTTAGATGAGATCCTTAGATGGTCATTGATATGAGAATATAAATTAACTCTCTTTATTCTCCATCAAGGGAAGTTGGATTTCATTTGCGGCGAAGAATTTTATGTCAAATGGTTCCGAGATATCATTTTCACTTTAGTTCTCTCAGCTGTTTAGGTGGTTAATACACTTCAACATTTAGCCTATTTGACATGCATCTGAGGTAACCTATTTTTAGATTTTTTTTTCACTAAAAAGGAGTCTCTAGTTAATTCCATTAGTGCTAATGAAAAGAGACTAGAATTGTGGTAACAATTTGGGTTTCACCAAGGTTTAGAACATTCATAGTTTTTTATTCATAAAAGAGTTAATGAAGCTTTTATCAACATATACCAGGCTATCATTCATTACCAAGCTCTCATATAAGTAATAATGAGCTTCCGATTTTTAATTTTCCCCCAGCATAAACATATGTCCAGTTACTTAATAGGAGATTTTGGGGATAAAGAAGAGGACTTGGTAGAGTTTCATTTCCTTTTTACAATTTTTAACAGAATATTGTGCCGATTATATTACCATAAGATGTTTGGGGGCAAAGGCCTTCAGAAAGTTTTGGAGGGGAGAGTTCGGGGTAAAAGAGTCCATGGTACCCAATTCTTGATTTTTTAACTTCTTTTCTGGACCTACTTTTCCTACTGCTGCCTCTGGTGGGTTGACCTAACTTCGTAGTGTTGTCAAATTCAGCGGAGGATCCACTGATACAAACTGGGTTCTCAAGGGAAAGACTTCTGCAGATTGATATTGGTGTCCACTGTCCAGGATGCTTAAGAAATTGTGCAATCTAGTGTCTCGGTGAATTTACTTTCTTCATCTGTGTGCTGGCATGGCATAATTCTGTTTCTTGGTTAAGAATCTTCTTTGAGTGAGATTCTTGAGCAATGAAATGAGTATGGAACCTTGCATGATCTATAATTGGCAATCATTTGTCCCTTGAGAGGACAATAACGATTAAGAGATTTTAACTTATAATTGTCAATATGGTTATAGCCATTGTTAAGTGTAGGTTTGTGTTTTAGGAGTGTTTTGTTATGCTTTTTCCAAAATCTCTATTAGTATCCCTTGATGGTGTGGTCTTTGGCTTTTGTTTTTCCTTTTCTTGATGTGTTACTGTCACTCAATTTGCAGAACTTCAAGAGATCCATCACAGGGACAGGGGCGGAAGACTATTGATGTGAAGAGTGAGCCTATGCGAATTACTCCAACTCTTCCTCCCCCACCTTCATCAAGGAGACCAGTTTTTACAGATGGGAAAATGGTTGATTATCTCAGTGGTGATAGGTTTGAATCTGAAAGATCCATGGGAACAGAAGGATCCTCACCTATTGCTGCTTCAACTAATTCAAACAATGCAAGTTCCGTCCCATGGTCAAGTCCCAAGCCATCTTCATCTGCACCCCCTCCGGATGATTTGCTAAATCCTACTGCTGATGAGGACTTCTTGAACCCCACTGCATCTATGTTTACTGGAAAAAACAACCACAATGAATCCAATTCAAAAGCCAAATCTGCTGATAACTTGCCTCCAGCACCTTGGGATGCTCCTCCTCCAACCGCACTCCCTCCACCACCGGCCAGATATGATCAGAGACAGCAGTACTTTGAGAAACATGTTTCTGGTGGCTCCCCTCCCGCAAGAACTGGATCGAGTTCCTATGACAGCATAGTTGGACAAACAAAGAATCTCTCTATTAATTCTTCTTCACCATCCAAACCAGAGAAACCCGAGGACGCACTCTTCAAAGATCTTGTTGATTTTGCAAAAGCCAAGTCTTCCTCATCTTCAAACCAATCCAATAGATCATTTTAAGTGATTTCAATGAATATGAATAATGTGTGGTGGGGTGTATATCTACTTTTTCTTCGTGTAGCAATAAATATTAGAGAGGACTGAGTTTATGTGGATTACTGAAGCTGCTTCTTCTGCTTTATTTTCTGTTCGGCTTTCAGCCTTTAGGTGAGTGATAGTGTAGCTGACAAGACATTTATAACTTGAATCATATAAGGTGGTTAATATTTCTGTTTTTTGTTTGTTTGTTTTGTTTCAACTGATATCCAATTTAAGTTTGATAGCATAAGCATAGAACACATAATAGTGTCTAATTAAGATGACAGACACACACCAACATCCTGCACGTTGGAACTCGATAACCACCTCTATCGATTCTGAAAAACTGATACACAGCTTTCTCCAGCGATCTTCTTTAGCCGTCTCTCTTTCATACCTCTTCTCAATTTTGCTGCTTTGTCCCATAATCCAGTTTCAGCATACTTATTTGCTACCATGACCAAATTCCCACCCCTTTTAGGCTCCAATCCAAGCAACCTCATTCTGACCTTCTCTCCCACTCCAGTATGGTCGCTAATATCATGAATGTGGCATGAACTGAGCAATGTCCTCCATATGACTGCATCAGCCTCAATGGGCATGTCAACTATGAATTTGTATGCTTCATCCAGACGTCCAGCACGACTCAAGATATCTACCATGGCACCATAATGTGCCATCATAGGCTTGATGCTATGGAGACTTTCCATCTCTTGAAACAAACGATGCCCTTCTTCCACCATCCCAACATGGCTACAAGCACAAAGCACACCAAGAAAGGACACATAATTAGGCTTCACAGAACAATCCTTCATTTTCCAAAAGAGTTCCAAGGCTTGTGCTGCAAATCCATGCTGAGCAAATCCAAGAATCATCGCACTCCATGTCCACACATTTCTTTCACCAATCCTATCGAAGATCAAACGAGCATAATCCACTGCTCCACATTTAGCATACATGTCAACAAGGGAAGTTCCCAATTGACAATTCACATACATCCCTTGCTCAATCACTTGACAATGAATCCATTTCCCTAAACTCAAGTCACCCAACTCAGCACAAGCAGAAAGCAAACTCACCATGGTTATCTCATCCGGTTGAACCCCACATTTTCTCATCACACAAAAAATCTCAACCGCATTATAATACCAACAGCTTTCAACACATGCCGAAATTATCGAATTCCAAGAAACAATAGTTCTAAGCGACATTACATCAAACACCTTGTATGCATCCACAATCTTCCTGCAAGACCCATAAAAATGAATCAAGGTGTTCTCTACATACACATTGTTACAAATACCCATCTTGATGACATCACAATGAGTCTGTTTCCCTTCTTTCAAACCCAAAAATGACGAACAAGCTTTGAAGAGAAAAGGGTATGTGAATTCATCAGAAGCAACTCCAGAACGCCGCATTTCAACAAAAAACCGAATGGCTTCACTATGTGAACAGTATTCACCTGTAGCATAATTCCTAATGAGGATATTCCACCAAGAACTAGACGAATTTTGCGATTGTTTGATGAGAAGAGCGGCGTAAGAAGATGAGTTTATGGGAGTACGAGAAGCAAAAAAGTTGACAATTTTGAGGAGGATGCAATTTTGTTGAGATAGTCCTGAGATTATGATTTGAGTATGAATTTGGAGAACGTGTTTTAGAGAAGAACAAGAACTGAGAAGAGCTATGAGTTGTTGGGTTTTGGAGGTAAAGCTCATGTCAATTTAGAAAAATTTGCATGTGTTCAGTCAATTGTTCACAAGTTTTGGAGCGTTGGTACTAACTTCAAATGCTCATTCATGTCATTATTTGTTGATTAAAATGACATATATAAGCTAAACTTTTAATGAATGATATAGATGAATTTATATTTGAGCCTCTTCCCTTTTAAAAAAAATGATTTAATTAATAATTTATCCGAATCATAATTAATCACATGTAAAAAGTGATTTTGCAAAATTAAAACCGAACAAATAATGACATGAATAAGTCTCTTGTGAAACTTTAATGACACAAATGAGTATTTTTTTTCAAAGTTAGATGACATATAACTAAAGCTCGCAATTCAATTATTGCAATTGGTGCATAAGGTATGGTAGCATACAAGCTGTATGTCTCTCAACATACCACATGCATTGCCTCTCGTTGGAATAGTCCCATCAACATTCACTTTCAGATACAGAAAGGTAAAAGGTTGAAGGATACAACTTAAATAACGTACGTTAGATGCTTTGGACCAATAATGACATGAATTGATTTATGATGTCCACAATACAATGGTATGACAATAATTAATATTACGCGCCACTCAAGACGATCAAAAAACTTTCTCTAAATCTAGTTCGATAAGGAATTCCCATTTTCAGCCACAATTTTTGAATTCTTGAACCATAACAACATTATCCCCTCCCTTTAAGAAGCTAGCTAGATCAATTATCATATCAAGCCAAGGCTTAATACAATTAACAATAATTTTAGAAACAATTTTATTAATATCCTATTGGCCTGGATTGTGAAGTTCTATTTACTCCGGTAAAAGGTCAAGGGGGCCTAATTTGATGACCAAATTGGCTATGCAAATTAAGAAGAACAACTTTCACAAACATAAAAGTCATATTTGTATGTTATAGCTATAGTTTGCATACTTGCATTTCATAGCAAATTTTATGTTTGTTATGGAGCTTTTGATTTGTATAATTCGCTACAAACATTCAATTTTATACAAATTGTTCAATTTTGTATAAATTCATTTATACATTGTAATTTATATAATAATATCTATATTGATATAATTATAAGTGTATATGATGAAAATATATGTATTTGTATTTGTATATACACTTTTCTCTCGCTTTATACAAATACAAACGCATTTTATATATTTTATAACGAAATGTATAAAATGACTAATTGTATTCCGAAAATGGCTAATTGTGTATCGAATCAGATGACAAAAAAGGGGGATGTTTGCTGCGAATCACAATTAAAATAAACTACGACTATAACATTTAATTTGAATTAATAGTTTGCTATTTCATACAATTTCTCCAATAAAGATCAATTGAAATCTAGCTAACATAATGAAGAATTAAACAATTCCAAAAATATAAATATTTCACATATATAAGGATATTGCTAAATATTTTATTTATTCCACATATATATGGAATATTGTTTACCATTCACAAGTATGAAAAATACAGATACATGCAAAAAAAACAAAAAAACTTACTCTATTATACAATAGACACTATTAATGCCTTATTATTCATCACCTTAAATATGCAATATAATTACCTTAAATAAAATTCAAACTTCTTTATGTCTATGTCTTTAATTATTTAGAGAGTCCAAATGGAGTAGCAATTAAATAAAGATCATTCTTTCTCCTGGCTTTTAATCCTTCTGTTTCAATCGTGTCCAAATCATTTTGATTAACTCCATTAGGAACCTTCCAATCAAAGTGATAAAGTAATTGGGATAATGGATGTGCAATATTAACTAAACCAAATAACATTTCGGGACACATTCTTCTTGCTACACCAAATAAAATAAATTCAAAGTGATTTCCTTTAAAGTCAATAGTATTATTCTCAAATTTCTCAGGTATAAAACTTTCTGAATTATGCCAATATTTGGGATCTCTACTAATTGACCAGAACTTTGATTTTTCACAGGTATTGTGTATCCATCAATCTTTGTTTCCTCTCTACATTCTCTTGGGGCTAATAGAGGAGCCAGAGGGTGTAGCCTTAATGTTTCTTTGATAACGAATTGCAAGTCTCTTCCAAATCAGTATCGTTAAATGTTTTTTTCCCATCCAATCGTTTCTACGTAATTTTGTATGTAAAATAATATAGTGTTTTAGTTTTAATGACTTATAAATTTTTAAATATTATTTTATAAATTTCGTTATATTAAATTTTTGCGCAAAGCGCAAATAATTTTACTTGTCATGACTAAACCTAAGAAGAAAAATGTTATTATTGTTGTTGTGAATTAAACAACGCAAGGAAATAAATGTAGTGAAGGACAATAAATTGATGTGTCTCAATCAGATTTAATTGCTTGGAAAGAGAGACTTTGGCATCTCCGACCCTATTATCTATTTTACTCTCTATTTCATAATATAATTTTTTTTTCTTTTTTCCAAATAATCAATTTATATTATTTTTATGTGATATACAATTTTATTTTTTCAAGTTTTTAATTTAATATAACATTATAGTTATTTTAAATTTCTAAATGATATAAATTACAAGCAAATATTATATAATATACAAATTAATGGGCAATTCAAATAAAAGTGAAATCATAAATGAAATACCATTACATAACATAAATACTCAACTTTTAAGATTATTATGTTGCTTCCATAAATGCTCTATTAACGCATTGCAGAGTTCAAAATGAGCATTTTTGTCCTTAATTTTTTATGTCAAGATAAAAATTGTTCAAACCGGAAATTTTCATCTAACATCATTTATGTCGTTGCAGTTGGAGCCTCTACGACATTTTGAATTGGTGCATTAAGATCACGTTTATCCTCGATTATCATGTTGAGCAGTATAATAGTACATGTAGTCATTATATCATGTAACACTTTCTTTTCTCCAAAAACGTGATTGTCCTGCAACAATTGCAAAACGTGATTACAGAACTCTGAAGGCACGTTCAACATCTTTTTGGCACGATTCTTGTTTCATCGTGAAATATTTCTTCTTTTGGGAATGTGGATCACGAATAGTTTGAACAATTGTAGACCATTTAATTTTGTACATTCTTTATAGTGAAACTTAATAATAAATCAAATCATATTAAAGTGACAAAAATTAAGTTGTTTTGAAATGTTATTAATTCGAGATAAAAGTAGTATATATTAAATAGTACATTTTTTAAAAATATTATATTACATTTCGAAAGTATTACAAATATTAGTGATTTAATTTAATGACCTTATATGAAAGATAATATGTTAATTACAAAATAATAGAAATAATAAAAAAGTGAAACAAAGAGTGTGACTACTATTCAACTCTCTATAAATAGATAATAAAAAGTGAAATAGAAGGTGATTGGAGAGCTCATTCTATATTTACTCTTCAAATATGAAGAATAGAAAATAAAATAAAGATGAGTTGGAGATGTATTAAAGTCGATTCATTTGCCAAGCAACGAAAGACATCGTACAAGTATGATTTGATATATATGTAGGACATATAGTACAAAGTTATTCTTGGTGGACATACTTTTGATGTAAGCCTGCAATACGATGGGTTGCAAGATATGCACCATTAGCTTATTAGATATTGTAAACAAATATCGATTCTAAATATCTCGAAAGGTCATTCAACTTTGAGAAATTATCTTGTAAAGTTATTTAATTTTGTTTTGTATAAAAAAATCACGCAACTTCGAGTCTTTCTTTTATGAAATTACTCAATCAAATTTACCATTAATTGTTTTTCCTCAAATCTCAATCCTTTATATGTTTTCTTCTTTTCTTTTACTATTTCTTTGGTAATATTTACAAAAAAAATTACTCCCTTCTCAAAAAAAAAAAATTATAATTATGAATTGACGGATCATATGTAAGATACGAATAATTTTTTAAAATTTTATTGGTGAAATTATATTTTAGTATAATACGAACAAAATAAATGTGATGAAAAGAAAAATGATTTCATCACCGTCATTATTTATTGTCATTAGGTCCCTCAATAAAGTGATGGTTATTAGCACCAAAGGAAATAACCGCAATTAACAATAAAATCGTCTTCATGAAGAATTCTCCAACAATATTTTTTTCAAAAAATAAACAGAAATAGCCTCCCCGTATCTTTATGTTTCTAGCCTTAAACCCCGTATCCATATTTAGTGAATTATTAGGTATACCACACTCTCAAGAAATTATTTTTAAAGATAAAAATTAAAGATTATTTTTTCATTATTATTCTTTTGATTATTTATAAATTATTCTTTAAAAAAATTATAAAGTAGTTAAGAATCTTATTAAAAGAAATGGTAAATATAGAAAAAAAAAGTTTCAACAATTCTCGTGAACTTTGAAAAATTCAGTTATTTTGAATCATAAAAAAAGTCCCAACAATTCACTTAATATGAACTAGACAGTATATTCAACTAGTAGCTAAAATTGTTTTGGCTGACTTTTCTCCGTTAGTTTTGATTTATACCATTGCTAATTTTATAATTTAAGTTTTCACATGATTTAGTTATTAAATGATATGTAATTTAGTTTTTAAATTTGGGTGCACTGACTCATCAGTAAAAAAAATAAATTGTGCACCCACTCCGCTAAACAAACTTTATTTACTTTTTTAAAGTTTGAACACCCTTAACTAGATTTTTGGTCTCACTATTCTCAAATAGAACAAAGCATAAGGTAAGGAACGAGAGAGTCCGCGGGGATGACAAACATCTACCTCTCAAAAATTCTTTGACAAGCTTCAGAAATAGGAGAAAAAGAAGAGCAATCATAGTGTATTTACACAAGTGTAGAAGCAAAGAGTGAGTACCAACCAACACGGTATTCAACAAATAAACAAGGCAAAACTAGCCAGAAAACGAGTATTCTTTTCATTCCAACCGAACCTCTTCAAACTACAATCTGCATAGATATCAACCTAACCTAACGACAATTTCACAATACATAGTTCACAAGGCTTAACAACCACAATTCAAACAGATCAACCACAAGTATCAAATGCATCAATCACAATTAACAAATAGATCAATCACAAGTATCAAGTTCACAAAAATTTGGTGAATGGATAGATTTTACTTGTGTTATTCAATTATTCATTAGTTTTGGTGGTATTGGTTAATTCTATCTATCTTCTTAAATTCACGTTTTATTTGCATATGTTGTTCAATTGTTCAGAAATTCAGTTCACTCTATGTATCTTGTTAAATTATTCAGAAATTTGACTAGATGGGCAAATATTGACAATAATTTGGTGGATGGATAGATTTTACTTGTGTTATTCAATTGTTCATAAGTTGTATGGACGAGCTAAACTTGATTCTTTATTATACCTATCTTGTTATATTATTTACATGATTTGCCGGAATCTCCAATTTTGCTGCCTCCCATTGAAGTTGTGTAATGACCCTCCTGATCATTTCTGTGTCTTGCCTTCTGTGTGTCGTTAGAGTATTCCTGTAGCGACCCCAAGATAAGTTACGGACGTCTCCGCACCGATCCACAAGACTCTACTAGATGTTAGCTCTGTACAAGTGAGACCGGTGAACCTGGAGCTCTGATACCAACTTGTCGCAACCCGATTTCTCGAGCTATAATGACACCTACTATAACCCATCAGTAGGTAAGCTAACTCGTAACCCGAAACAACAAGTAATGGGTCTGAGGGCAGAAACTAAACAAGAGTAGGCAAAATTTAATATAACAATAAAACAGGTGAACGCAAACCAAAACATCGGGACACATTCTTCTTCCTGCACCAAATGGAATAAATTCAAAGTGATTTCCTCTAAAGTTAATACTACTATTCTCAAATCTCTCAGGTATAAAGCTTTTTGAATTATGCCAATATTTGGGATCTCTACCAATCGACCATGCATTAACCATAACTTGAGTTTTCACAGGTATTGTGTATCTATTGATCTTTGTCTCTTCTCTACATTCTCTTGGGAGTAATAGAGGAGCCGGAGGGTGAGCCTTAATGTTTCTTTGATAACAAATTGCAAGTAGTTCAACTCTTCCAAATCAATATCATTAAATGTTTTTTTCCCATTCAATCGTTCTCTCACTTCGAGTTGTGATTTCTCCATGACACGTGGATTTTTAATTAGTTCTAAAAACGCCCAAATTAATGTTGTAGAAGCTGTTTCTGTTCCTGCTAAAAGCATGTCCTACATGTAAAATTAAAGAAATAAATATCAAAGTTTATAAGATTTATACCACGAAATAAAATTACTTTTAAAGATGTGCTATACTTACAAGTATGACTGCTTTAATGTTTTGATTTGTCCAAATTCTTCGCTCTCCATTAGTAAAGCATCAACAAAATCTTCATTTTCAGACTCACCATTATATTTCTTACCTTTTGCTAGATTATCTCGATGATCATTAATGATTTTATCCAAGATTTCATTAACCTTTGAGTGTGCCTTTGACAATTTGAATTTCATTCCACTGATATTATGGAGCCACTTTTGGGAATGGAACAAATCAGTTAAGTCGAATCCTTCAATTAATGAATAAATATCTTTTACCAACATTATAAACTTATTTCGATCATGTATGATTTTTCCAGATACTGACCTACAAGTTACAGTATTTGTAAACCAAAAAATCTTGTTGGATAAGTTGATCAATGAGTCAGGTGTACTGGAACGTAGAGATGAAATGAGATTTGATATCTCTTCTTGTCAAATTGAAGCAAATGATTTGACCATTTTTGTACTAAGAAGTTCTAGGACACAAACCTTTCGCATATTTCTCCAGTAATCTCCATATGAACTAAAGCCTATGTCTGTGCAATCATAAAATATGATACTCGCGGACAAAATTTGTGGCCTATCTACAAAATGGAGGTCTTGAGTTTTCATGATTTCTTTTGCCATTTCTGATGAAGATACAACAATTGTTGAAATATTTCCAAGACGTAAGTGCATGATTGGGCCATATTTTTTCGATAGATTTCTAAGTGAACGATGTGGTAGATCGCTCATTAATTGATGCAAGTTTCCTATAAAAGGTAGTCTCCATGGTCCAGGAGGCAATTTTTTGTTTGGAGATTTTGATTTCTTCCACTTTTGAGATAGAAGAAAGAAAGTGTAGAGGAAGAGCACAAGTGAGATATATATATATATATATATATATATATGCGTGTGTGTGTGTGTTGTAATTTCATTCTTCTTTTTCGAAAATTTGACGTGATGGATCCCTTTTAGGATCTCCATAATTGAAATCTTTTTCTTCATCGTTTGCCACTTTCTTTTACCTAAAATAATTATTAAATATACTTAAATTTCAACGACACTCAAAGTAAGAAGAGCCTGTTTGGCTTGGCTGGAAAGAAATAGCTTTTAAAAAGTAATTTTTAAAGTCAAACTTAAATGACTTTTAAGTAAAAAAGAAAAATGTAGGGAGATTTCTATTTTTTGTTTTTAACCTTTTTAAATTATTTTAAATTCTTTTTAATTTTGTTAAACACTTTCAAAAGCTAAAAATGACTTAAAAGTAGGTTTGATCAACTTTTAAGCCAATTCATGCACTAAACCTATACATAAAAAAACTGAATTTAACACGAAAATCAGTAGCCTAAATAGGTCCTGTAATTTCGAAAAATTAATGACTACCTTTTTTTTCTTCATAAATAGTTAAATTATAGTGAAGCAAAAAGAAACTTTTTATCCCAAAAGTATGTTGAAGCTGCTCAACTTTAGTATGGGACCCACATTGAAAAGGGATAAACTAAAGAGGAGATACTTTTTTGTCTATTATGGGAAAAATAGCTTATTGTTTTGTGCAAGCTGCTTTGGCGCTGGGTTTTGTCGCTCTGGCGGGGTCGTTGAGGGTCCTGTGGCGGGCCAAATGCAACTTAAAGTAGCAAATAAACCCCTAAATGACTTTATTCTACACTTTTCGATTTATAGAGCTAAAGAACGAACCCCAGGCGACTCTTGACAGTTTTCCACCATTCTTGAGGATAAAGGTAAGCTTTTCACTCCCCAAATACGTTTTTCGATCCGTAGAACGTAATAGAATGGGTAATTATTGATGGGGGAGAGTTTTGAATTGGAAACCATGGTGGGAAAAGCCCTAGTTTGGATACTTGGGATCACGGGTATGATCTAGGGTTGTTAAAATTGTTAGTAATCCGGGTAATTAGTGATTGTTTATTGATTCTCGTATTATATTGATTATTTATAGACCAAGAACAAGCGGAACGAATCCGTAAAGGGAAGGATCAAGTTTCTTCGGGTTTCAAGCTTGATTCGAGGTAGGTGATGGTTGTGATTCTATGATTGTGTGATGTATGTTTGTTCTTGCTTCATTATGATACATGTATGTATATGAATGTTGCATTATTGATCACACTTGTTGTAAATGAGACAGATGAATGATGGTTACCATGAAATCATGACTTAAATGTATGATCTTGAGGATATACTTGTGATTGTGGTGTGTTGAATAGATCGGTTGCCACGTTTCGGCATAACTAACTTGGATCGATTGCCACGTTTCGACATAATTATGGGATCGATTGCCACGTTTCGGCATAATTATGGGATCGATTGCCACGTTTCGGCATAATAATTGGATCGGGTACCATGTTTCGGTATGCTAACTGTTTGGGTTTGGGTTCCATGAGAGGACCAATGACTTGTCATAATTGTGTATTATGAGAAATGTGAAGTTCTTCGTTGTTCGTAAATGTTGATAATATTATATGTGTTTGATATGTGCATGTGTTTATAATGTTGTATTGACTTGCTTATATTACACTTAGTGGGATAGCCGCGTGATCCTACCAGTACACTGTGGTTGTGTACTAATACTGCACTTGCTTTTATTTTTGTTGAGTACAGGGCATCTTTCGGCGGCAATTGATAGACCTCGCTTAGGAGATTAGTGATCGTCGTTTCAAATTCAAGGGTGAGCCAGTTCTTCCGAGCTGCCATGGGTTCTCTTTCGTCTATGTCCACCGTTTCGGACTTGGACTTTTCTAGTTAGTTATTAGTTCATTAGTTGGGGTTGTATCCCTTCTTGTTTAGACTTGTTGAACTTTAGATGTTTTGGTACATTGCCTTTCGGGTTCTAGGCGTATTTTCCGCATTGTTTAGTTGTTAGATATTTTTGGAAGTTTATGAAACCTTCAGTTTTTAGCTATTTAACTTGCTCCCGTAACTTAAATGCCTTAGTTGTTTGGTTCTTTGGTTAACTAATTAATATTAATGATTTTTCCACTGGAGGGTTAGTATGGGTGCCAATCATGGTCTGAGTCGTAACAATATATCAATGACAATTTTTTATGTAAGCCTGCAAAGGACCATTAGTTTAGGTGACTAATAGAGAGAGGTGGACCATTATAGGGAGGAAAACATTTTTTTAAAAGATATTTTTAATTTTTTTTAATTTCCATCAAATTTTCGAAAAATATTTTCTCTGGAAATTTCTTTTCTTAAAATAAGAAAAGAAATGTCTTCCTTAGCAATAGATTTTCTTTCTATAATAAAAAGAATAATGAATAAACCTAAGAAAAAAAATGTTATTATTGTGTTGTCAATTAAACAAGGTGAGGAAAGAAATGTAGTGAAGGACAAATTGATTTATGATGTCTACAATGCTATGACCACTCAAGACCATCAAAAAGCTTTTTCTAAATCTAATTCGATATGGAATTTTCCATTTTAAGCCACAATTTTTGAATTCTTCGACCATAACAACATTATCCCCAACACGTACGACGTCCTAGCTAGATCAATTATAATATCAAGCCAATGCTTAATACAATTAACAATAATTTTAGAAACAATTTTTATTAATAGTGTTACACAATCCTATTTGCCTGGATTGTGAAATTTTATTTACTCCCGGAAAAGGTCAAGGGGGCCTAATTTGATGACCGTATTGGATATGAAACTAAAAGATCAATCAAAATCTAGCTAACATAATGAAGAATGAAATAATTCCAAAAATATAAATATTAAGGCTATATATATATGTATATATATTTCTGAAAAAGGATATTACTAAATATTTTATTTATTCCACACACACACACACATATATATATATATATATATATATATATATATATATATATATATATATATATATATATATATATATATATATATATATATATATATATATATATATATATATATATATATATATATATATATATATATATATATATATGGATCATTGTTTACCATTCACAAATATGAAAAATACAGATACAAGCAAAAAAAAAATAAAAAATAGCCTACTCTATTATACAATAGACACTATTGCCTTATTTATTATTCATCACCTTAAATACGCAATTACCTTAAATAAAATTTAAAGATCTTTATGCCTATGTCTTTATTTAGAGAGATCAAATGGAGTAGCAATTAAATAAAGATCATTCTTTCTCCTGGCTGTTAATCCATTTGTTTCTATCGTGTCCAAATCATTTGGATTGACTCCATGAGGAACCTTCCAATCAAAGTGATAAAGTAATTGGGATAAAGGATGTGCAATATTAACTAAACCAAATAACATTTCGGGACACATTCTTCTTCCTGCACCAAATGGAATAAATTCAAAGTGATTTCCTTTAAAGTCAATAGTACTATTCTCAAATCTCTCAGGTATAAAGCTTTCTGAATTATGCCAATATTTGGAATCTCTACCAATCGACCATGCATTAACCATAACTTGAGTTTTCACTGGTATTGTGTATCCATTGATCTTTGTCTCTTCTCTACATTCCCTTGGGAGTAATAGAGGAGCCGGAGGGTGTAGCCTTAATGTTTCTTTGATAACAAATTGCAAGTAGTTCAACTCTTCCAAATCAATATCATTAAATGTTTTTTCCCCATTCAATCGTTCTCTCACTTCGAGTTGTGATTTCTCCATGACACGTGGATTTTTAATTAGTTCTAAAAATACCCAAATTAATGTTGTAGAAGCTGTTTCTGTTCCTGCTAGAAACATGTCCTACATATAAAGTTAAAGTATAAATATCGAAGTTTATAAGATTTATAACACGAAATAAAATTACTACTTTAAAATGCACCAGACTTACAAGTATGACTGCTTAAATGTTTTGATTTGTGATAGGAAGTCCAAATTCTTCGCTCTCCATTACTCTAAGTAAAGCATCAACAAAATCTTCACTTCCAGACTCACCATTATATTTCTTACCTTTTGCTAGATTATCTCGATGATCATTGATGATTTGCTCCAAGATTTCATCAACATTTGAGTGTGCCTTTGACAATTTGAATTTCATTCCACTGATATTATGGAGCCACTTTTGGGAAGGGAACAAATCAGTTAAGTCGAATCCTCCAATTAATGAATAAATATCTTTTACCAACATTATAAACTTATTTCGATCATGTATGATTTTTCCAGATACTGACCTACAAGTTACAGTATTCGTAAGCCAAAAAATCTTGTTGGATAAGTTGATCAATGAGTCAGGTGTACTGGAACGGAGAGATTAAATGAGATTTGATATCTCTTCTTGTCGAATTGAAGCAAATGATTTGACCATTTTTGTACTAAGAAGTTCTAGGACACAAACTTTTCCCATATTTCTCCAGTAATCTCCATATGAACTAAAGCCTATGTCCGTGCAATCATAAAGTATGATACTTGTGGACATAATTTGTGGCCTATCTACAAAATGGAGGTCTTGAGTTTTCATGATTTCTTTTGCCATTTCCGATGAAGATATAACAATTGTTGAAATATTTCCAAGACGTAAGTGCATGATTGGGCCATATTTTTTCGATAGATTTCTAAGTGAACGATGTGGTAGATCGCTCATTAATTGATGCAAGTTTCCTATAAGAGGTAGTCTCCATGGTCCAGGAGGCAATGTTTTATTTGGTGATTTTGATTTCTTCCATTTTTGAGATACAAGGAAGAAAGAGGAGAGGAAGGGAACAAGTGAGATAAAGATGAAGAAGGGAAAATGTTGATACCCCATTTTGGATGCTAAGGAAAAAGGAAACATGCACACTTATATTTTGTAGAGATACAAGCATTATGTTTAGGTATGTGTGTATATATAATATTCCAGAAATTTGGAAATCAAAATTAGTACTCTTTCTGTTCTAATTTATGTATTCTTATTGATAAATTTAAAGTATCAAAACTGCTCAGAGTGATACTTAAAGTGAACTTACTATCAAAGATAATGAATAATTTTTGTCATATTCTCTAATCGTGTTAAATCGTGTTTCACTTAATGCATAATTTAGGAAAAAAAGAAAATTTAAAATTTATGATATAAAATAAGTCGAAGATATTTTTGTAATTTTATTATTTCATTAAGTAATGAGAAAACACACATAATAACCCATCGTATTTTTTTTCTTAAAAAAAAAAATATTAAGTTCACTATCTACCTTTTTTTTTTTTTTTTTTTTTTTTGCCTGATAAATAGTTTGATAGAGAATGAAATATTTTTGCTAGTTCAAAGAAATTTTTAGCTTAGAGCTCCCATCCTTTTGTGGAAACCTTCATTCACAATGGATGAAATTTAACATGGGTAAAATGGTGGTTGAAAAATGGGGAAGAAGAAAAAGAAATAGTTAAAAATTAACTAAAGAAGCATTTCACGCTGCTGGTCAATGAGTGTATCACATTCATTATGTCATGTAAGCAAATAATGTCAAAATGACACAGCAAAATCCTACATAAAATGTCTAAAATAAACATCGTCCAGTTAAGACATCTAAGTGAAACATGATGCCAACTTTAGGAGGTCACCAATCGATTAGGCGGGACATAATATCAAGGTCCTCTGTATATCAATGACAACTTTTGATGTAAGCCTGCAGAGGACCATAAATTTAGGTGGCTGGTAGAGAGATGGACCATTATAGGGAGGAAAACATTTTTTTAAAAGATATTTTTTGATCTTCCATGAAATTTTTTTAAAAATATTTTCTCTTCTTGAAAATAAGGAAAGAAATGTCTTCCTTAGAAATAGATTTTTCTTTCTATAATGAAAAGAATAATGAATAAACCTAAGAAAAAAAAATGTTATTATTTTTGTTGTGAATTAAACAACGTGAGGAAAGAAATATAGTGAAGGACAATATATCGATGTGTTTCCATTAGATTTAATTGTTTGGAAATTATCTATTTTACTCTTTAAATATAAAGTTCTTTATTTTTTCAGACAATTCTCAATTTATTCTCTAAAACAAAATTTTCTTCTCTCTTTTCAATACTATATTATTATTTCTGTTTCATTTTTATTTTCTTATTTCGTAATATAAATCCTTTTTTCTTTTCCCAAATAATCAATTTATATTATTTTCGTGTGATATACAATTTTATTTTTTCAAGTTTTTAATTTAATTTAACATTATTTTTTATTTTAAATTTCTAAATAATTTAAATTGCAAATAAATATTATATAATATACAAATTAATGGACAATTCAAATAAAAGTGAAATCATTAATGAAATACAATTACATAAAAATTATATAAATACTCAACTTTCATAATTATTATGCTGCTCTCATAAATGCTCTATTAATGCATAATGGAGTTCAAAATGAGTATTTTCGTCCTTAATTTTCTATGTCTAGCTAAAAATTATTCAAATAGGAGATTTTCATCTCATACCATTTATGTTGTTGCAGTTAGAGCCTCTACGACATCTTGAATTGATGCATTAAGATTACGTTCATCCTCGATTATCATGTTGTGCAGTATAATACATGTAGTCATTATATCATGTAGCACTTTCTTTCTCCAAAAACGTGATTGTCCTGCAATAATTGTAAAACGTGATTACAAAACTCCGAATGTACGTTCAACATTTTTTCGTCACGATTCTTGTTTTATCACGAAATATTTCTTCTTTTGGGAACGTGGGAATAGTTTGAACAATTGTAGACCATTTAATTTTGTGCATTCTTTATAGTGCAAATTAATAATAAATTAAATCAAAGTGACGAAAATTAAAAGAATTGAAATATTATTAATTCGAGATGAAAGTAGTACGTATATATTAAATAATATATTTTTAAAAATATTATACGACATTTTAAAAGAATTAGAAATATTAGAAATTTAATTAATGACCTTATATAAAAAATAATATATTAATTACAAAATAATAGAAATATTAATAAAATAATAAAAGAGTGAAACATAGAGTTTGAATAGTAGATCTCCAAATTTGGAGAACTGCTGTTCAACTCTCTATAAATGGAGAATAAAGAGTGAAATACAGGATGGTTGGAGAGCTCATTCTTTATTTTACTCTCCAAATATAAAGTATAGAGAGTAAAATAAAGGTGGATTAGAGTGGTCTTAAAGTTAATTCATTTGCCAAGCAACAAAATACATCGTTCAAGTATCATTTTATATATATATATATATATATATATATGACATAGTATTTTTGTTTTTGTTGGTGGACATTACTTTTGATGTAAGCCTGCAATAAGACGGGTTGCAAGGTATAGACCATTAGATTAGATATTATAAACAAAGGTCAATTCTACCTGACTAAATATCTCGAAATGTTATTTAACTTTGAGAAATTATCTTGTAAAGTTATTCAATTTTGTTTTATATATAAAAAAAATCACTCAACTTTGAATTTTTCTTTCATAGTATAAAGTATAAACATAATCTGCTCTTTGACTTGTAATAAGTTTGAAATCATTAATATTATGTAAGTGAATATAGTAACTATTTAGTACTTTAGTATGTATAAAGTATCTCTCTATTTACTAAAAATGAAAAAAAGAAAGATATTTGAATTTTTATTTTATGCAAGAGAGAAAAGAGGAAAACTCAAACTCAAACTTAAAGAGAAAAAATTTATCATGCTATTTTTTTTTTTATATAATAAATTAGATTGAGTGATTTTATATATATAAAAAATATCTCAAAGTTGAGTGATTTAATTGATACAAAACAAAGTTGAATGACTTTATAAGATAATTCCTCAAAGTTGGATGATATTTTGAGATATTTACTCATTCTACTTTTGCTATTATTTTGTGTTGGTTTTTAATTTTTGTCCCTTAAGATAGTTGTTGACCTCCACATTATAGATTAATCATCGAGCTTCTTCAATTTCAAACGATTTAAAATAATTAGTTTTATAAAATTTCAAAAAAAAAAAAAATGGTTTGCAAGTTATTTTAAATAGTTGTATCATTTTTTTTTTAATTTTTAAATAATATATATGTTTTATATAATTATATATATAACTAGTATATTTTAAAGAATATTCAAAAATCGTCTCAAAAAGATTTTGTTTTAAATATTCTATCAAATTAGTTTAGTTTAAGTTACGATTATATTTTTGAATTAATTAGTTTATATTTAAGCTAATTTTTGTATTTTGATAAGATTAAGAGGCTCGTTAATTAATTGCATTAGTTCGTCCTATTTGAATTTTAGCCAATTTCACCAATTAAATTCACCTCAGCCAAGTTTTGAACTTCAATTGGTTATGATTGCAATCCATTTAGTCATTTTGGAATTGCAAATCTAGCCAAGTTTCTCTCCTCACCTTAACTCAATGAGGAAATGACACATATATACAACTGCTAGTTATAATTAGCAATAAATAACCCAACAATTGCATTTAATAGACAAATAAAAAATAAGCACAAAATGACCCAAATTAATAAATGACATTTTAATAGTTTTTCTTTTGTTTTCCTCGTATAACCAATCATCACTAAACAACAAAAATAACGAAAACATCAAAAATTATATATACAAGATGTAACCGCCTAAAAACGTAAATTATGTATTTTCATATGTTTTTTTATTCGTAACTTGATAAAAAATTTCCAATTGTATACTTGATGATTGTATATAGGTAAAAGAATGGTGTATTTATTCACTTAGTATTAGTATACATTTATAGCTATGTTATCCCCTCCAGTGTAAACATATTACAAAATCAGTGCACACATATTAAACTGCATTGAATATTTTTTTTAATCATGAACTTCATGTATGCATTGCATTCATGTATACATATCCGTGTATTCATTTCCTCAAAATTTGTGTACATTCTAGATTCTTTTTTCAATGTGTAAATGAGGATTGCACATGAAATTTAAAATGCTCAATAGCAAACACACAAGTTGAATCGGATAACTAGAAGAACTTACATGGCTAAAATTTTGTTGGTTAATTAGTATTTTAATATTAATATTTTGTATATTAATTTGCTAAAAACTTAAGTATAGGTGTTGTTGCCAACTATTAGTGCATATGTTACAAATGCCGTTGCACATCTTAATTATTGCATTAGTATTATTCTGCATCACTCCCATTGGAGTTAGTGCATATGTGACAGATTTCTTTGGTGCAGCAACTAACAAGCCATTGGTGGCTTTGTGTCCCTTTATTCTCACTTTTAATTCCTCCATTATTCTTGTAACCTATGTAACTCCTAAGATCATTTTCTTCACTATTTACTACACCATTTATCTTCCTATTTATTTCTAGGAAGACTTCTTCTAGTATAAATAGTGGTGGTCTTCATTTGATTTGGGAGATATAAAACACACAAGAAAATATAAAGTGCATAAAAGTTAGTCAAAAAAGAGAGTACTTATTAGTTGAAGGGAGGTGTTCTTTTTTTGGAGCTTTGGACTCAACTCTTGTCCAGAGTTGTTGAGTTATATTTTGTGTGAAGGCTGTTGTATCCTGGAGGGGACAAGTCAAGAACGACTACTGCTGGACCAGTGAAAAACATTTGCTGCAGTGGGCTTGAATCTCCTTAAAGAGAGCGAGATATCCGCGCCTCAGCCTGAAGAGAATTTTGTTTCTTCATTTTATTTCAATTGTAATCTTATTTTTTGTTATCTTGTAAGTTTTGCACTAACAAATTTAAAGTTGTGGGTGGAGAATCCACAAAATTAGAATCAGAATCCTTTTTTTTTTAAATGAATAATCCTAGGGATAACTTTCCTAAACATGACAATTGATACCTACAATCAATTATTGTTATGTAAGCTTTTGCCTAAATTAGATATAACCTTAAATTTCAAAAATTAAAACCCCCCAAAAAATTGAACGACAATACAAGAGGGGGGGATCAAACATAGGCTAACAGATAGAAAAATTGACGAGTAGACATCAACAAACCATAAAAAATTTAAAAGCAGAATAGAAAAATTAGACACTATGAACGAATATTTTTATTCAAAGTAATGAAGAAGAAGAAGAAGAAAGAATTAATAAAAAAAAACACAATTCAAAAGAATAGAGTGTTTATGGAAAAGAAGAGAAAAAAAGGAAGAAAAATACCACTTCCCAATAAAAAAGGACACCATGCTGCCACCTTCTAAAATTATATAATTTAATTAAAAATGAACTTCCCAATACGTGGGCTACTAATTACAAAATTTAATTTTCAAAAACATTTTTTTTGTCAAAAAAATAAAAGAGGGCTATATGTTGCCAATTAGTACAATGGGATGTCATGTTGTGCCATTTTTTCTAACTTCTAACTCAATTTGGAGACCAATTTTGGTATTTTTAGTGCCATTTCCAGCCCACTTCTCAACTAAAACTAGACCCAATACTTAGCCCACTCCAATTCTTTTCTCCAGCAAAATAGTATAATACAATCAGCCCATCCAATAACAACAACAACAATTCCCTTAAACCGACCCAACCCAGTCCAAAGACCCAACAATACATTCTTCTTTCAACGATACAACGATGTGTACAATGCAATACCAACCCGACCCCACACCCCTGTATCTTCCTTGCGAGACGTGGGGTGCAACAACCATCACCCCACGTCTCCTTTTCCCCTCTTTCCTGGAGTCACATGGCTGCACAACGTGCTTTCACTGTTAACTTTGGAAGAGAGGAAGAAACTTTCTTGAAATTTTCCCACGGATTCCCCCCTAAATCGCCCTAGATTCCCCTATAAATGGCCTCATCTCTTCCCTGTTAAGAAAATATGGAGGAAAAGAGAAGTTGGAGACAAGAGATTTGTACATTGCAAAAGTTTATTGTTTTATCAGAAGGACGAAAAATCGAGAGCTAGTTTTATTTTGTATTGATTCTCTTCTTGTTCGGGTTAAGCTCATAGTGGTGTAGAAGTTGTTGGGTTCGAAAGTGATTTTGACATCATGCAGAAGCTTACAATTGTATATCATATGATTGATAAATCAGATGAAAAAAACTTATATTAAAAACATAATATTATTATATGGTTTAGCCAATTGGCCTACATATGAAAAAATTAATAAAAAGAAAATATTAAAACTGTTGAGGGAAAATCTCCCCATAAAACAAAACTCTTTATTGACTACATTGTGATGTTCTTGTGTTCTTGATATGAGAAGAGGGGTCTTCAATTTATAGGATTCCTAACATTTCCCAAATATGTAAGAAAATTATATTTTCCTTTTAGGAAAAGTCAATACATTTATGGTAACGTTTTGTTCTTTTTTTAGGAAAAAATTAACTTGAAATAAGATAAGAAAATTCGGACAAAACCCAAACAAAAGCTTCACGGTCAAGCTCGTCATCCCAGTTCCTGCTCCATAAAAGGTAATTTCTTTCCATTTTGATTTCTTCGCTTACTTTCTTACCTTATAATTGGATTGTTATAGGTTGTTTGAATCGATTACTCGTTGTGATTTTATCCCGATACTAAATGATGTTGTTGGACTCTTGAGATGAGTTTATACTTTCGGCTGTCTGACCAATATTTTGTATTACCTTGCTTGAGCATTCTGTTGGATAGTTGTGTTGATCGAGTATGCTATAGTTCTTGTTAGTACTAATGTCAATTTGAGTTACTGGTTGTTCGATGTAAAGAGTTCAGATTGGGGTATGTCGTGGATCCATAGTTTCGTCCAATTTTCATGCTCGTATAAGGTTCTGCCCATCCATGTTCAACATGACAGGTTCTATTTTAAAATCTAGGTCCAGCTTTTGGATAATCGATTAGATTCTTTGTTTAAGCTTAAGCATGAAAACCATAATCTGGTTGTTTCGACATGTTTTGTTGGAGACGGTTTGGCTTTAGTCCTTGTTGTGTATTGTTTAGCTTTAGTTTGATATCTTTTGAACAAATTTTAGCCTATGTAATAAAAAGTTTCACTTGAGTTTCGGTTTATATTATTTGGTCGTATACACTCTTATAAGTCATGGGTTGAGTAATTCTTCTCATGAACTTTCAACTGTCTGGAGACATAAGCTATAACCTTGCCATTCTGCATTAATACGCGACTCAAACCAGCTCTAGATGCATCACAATACACCACAAAACCTTGAGTACCTTCTGGTAAGGTCAAATCTGGGCAGTAGTCAACCTCTTTTTTAATTCCTGAAAGCTTTTCTCACAAGATTCAAACCATTGAAACTTCACTATTTTCTGGGTTAACTTTGTCAAATGGGATGAAAAAGATGAGAACCCTCTACGAACCTTCTATAATAGCCAACCAAACCCAAAAAACTCCTAATATCGGTTATAGATTTGGGTAGTTATTCGAATTTGAAAATAGGTTGCTAGTTTTTATAGAACAACGTATCATGTGTACTTCCCTTACGTCCCCAACGTCTCAGCAATGTCCTGGGCATAAGGATTTTGCCAAAACACGGCCGAATCGGTACAAAAATGGGTGGGGGAAGTTGAAAAGTCTCTTGATATGAATCTCAGATTTGGGCATTATTTAGGGGTTATTTTTATGGAATAATTGTATAATTGGGTTCTAGGGTAGTTAATATACTCTAATCTGCTAAAATTTTGTCAAAAACGGGGATTTTGAGACGAATAAGCGCCATGATCGTGCCTACTATTCATCCCAGATTAAGGTTGCTCTGGCGAACTTCATCTCGCTATGGTGGCCTTCATCATCCAGCTCTGGTGGGATATTTGGCCCCTGTGGTGAGATTGGGGAAACAGTAGTCGGTGCCCCTTTGTATGTTTTTAGATTTTTTTTCCATTTCGCCCCGCTAGTGTCCAGTCCCATGGAGTTCTAACGTACCTCTTCCAATTCCTGCAAGTTTCTCTAAATGGAAGGGCTAAATGAGGACAACCTACCATTCATTCGGTTCCCTGATGTCGTGAGTTGGGAAAGGCATCACGATAGTAGAAATACAGGGTTCTGTCGTGAGTGAGGTTTTGTTTTGCTTAAGCTGGAGGCGAAGGCGCCTGCCTTTTATGCTCGCCTGATGGAGTTTGGATGGATTCGACTGACTAAGGCTCCTCAGAATGCACGCTCCACTTGGGTGAGCGAGTTCTACGCTATCCTGCCTAATGTGCGATGGGACGATGCTCACCCTATCATTCGTATCCGGGGAATTGACATCCCCTCTTAATGCCATAACCATCAATGAGGCACTAGAGTTACCTGAAGTTCTAATTACTGAGTACGAGGCTAAGTTGCGGGAGATGGACCTGGGTTGGCTGAGGGACACCATGATTGAGCCTGCGCATCAGGATCAGGTTTACTAGGCTACTGCCGAGGTCATTACTAGCTCAGATTGGTCACATGATGCTAAGAGGTGGCTGCACTTGGTGACTAGGAGGATCCGCCCATTGGGCGACCACACCGACATGACCTTTCCTCGGGACTTAGTGGTGGCGTGCACTATATAGGGCATTGAGTTGAATGTGGGGGCACAAATCATTTCGAAGTGAAAGATGTTTTTTCGGGGTAACAGGAAAGCTTTTTTCCTACCGGGACTTATTAGTGTGCTGTGCAAGCGGGTGAGACTGCCACTTCTCGACACTAACAAGGTATTACCCATGGACCCCCTTTTTCACCCTCTTTAATCAGCTCAGGTTCTGCGTTCGGGAGTAAGAAGAGGAGAACGGGCAGGGCTAGCAGCAGTAAGGTGGTCGTGGACTCGAACGATGAGACCTTATTCTCTAGTGCAAGGGTCAAAGAGGATATGACGGCTGTTCGAAAGAGGTTGGGGAGTGCCTTTGCTGACTTCACCTCGGTTCCACCCAACACTACCCTAGAGGTCGAGATGCTTCGCTGTGAGCTACATCAGTAGTGGAGGAAGGGTCTGGAGAGGTATCGTCTGATGGTCCGGATATGGAAGACCGTGAGGACTATATTCACTTGCGTTTCCTCTGGTTAGGAGTTTCCCCGGGTCGAGAAAGGAGATTTTTAGATCTTTACTTTTATGGACGAGGTGGCGACTGAACTGGTACCTCCATAGGATCTAGACTTAAACGTTGACACCACCCAGTTCGAGGTTTCTTGATTTGGCTTCGCCCTTCTTGGGCTTGTAAATTTTAAGACAACTTGGTTTTTATCATCTTGCCTTTCTTATGTTTTGTAAGCACTTGGATGCTAGATTTCCTTTTTCTTTCGTAGTAAATGGTGAATTACTAAGTTTTATAAACTATTCTCGATTGCTGAACACTAATAGAATTACAGGGGTTAGCCCGGATGCCATTTGGGGTCCTTATCGGGAAACTTGGAAAACTAGAGATGGCAGACCGAGGTTCTGCCTCGCCTTATCCCGCTCTAGTGGTCTCGCCTTGACTGGAATAATTCCGCCCCAATGGCCAAAACGGAAATAAAACCTCTGCTGATATTTTTTTGGGGATTTTCTCTCTTTTCTATATTTCACCACGGTTCCCAGATTTACTGAAAAAACCTAGGATAATTGTGCGAACTAGGAGAAATCATTGAATACTCCAAGTCGAACCAAAGATACACAACTAATTCATTTTTATTAATTCAGCACCACATCCAACACATCCCCAAGATACACCCAGACATTCATGCAGTTATTACACAAGCGCAAGACATGTTCAGATCTTTCTCACAAATTGCCTCATGGTTTTGTATAAACCTCTCAACAAATCTAGTCAGGACCTTCTTTTCCCAACGGTCTTCACAATACTCAAGTCATTACGACTTGCACAATTTCCATCAATTAGGCCAACACTTGCACATATCAAGGTTTAGACACACATTTATAGTGCACATAACCACATCATCACATTCAAGCAATTACAACTTTCACATTCACAATTAATTCAGAAAAAAAGAAACACGCATTCACAGACTTCAAGTTACAACTCACAGACAAGTCCAAATTCTTAATTAGTTACTTCGTTCCATGGATGACCATTACTGATCATCCATGTATTTATACCACCCCTAGGGCCAGATACCAATTAGAACCTTCTCAGTTCCAATTCACCTTGTATATGTTCCTTTAGTCGTGATCACAACCTCCGATCCACTTTGTTGAGATACCAATTAGAATCAGTAGATACCAATTGGACCTAACTCATACCACAAGTGACACTTCACACGAAAGGAGAGAATGAATGGAACTATTTGCTAGAATGCTTCCTAGCTTCCTGAAGATTAGATCTGGGCGTCAACACACCAATATGCAGGAGTCTAATCCATATTTTTCTCCTGTTCTAGGAGTCCGATAACCTGGGCTCTAATACCAATTTGTCATGACCCAATCCACAGGGCCGTGCGGGCACCTATGTAGTACCACCTAAGTAGGAGAACCCTCATATCCCAATAATTTAAAACATGCGGAAAATTAAATAAACAAAAATTAAATATACCAACGAAAATTTATAATTAAGAACCTTTAACAGAATTTGGTTAAGACTTTTAAAGTAATTAACACTCCCAAGGATCTAGTCTAAACATGTACAAGAGCTACTAGGAGTACAAACTGGACATAATAAATAAAAGACACAGCTACCAGCATGCAGAAGGAAAAGTAGAAGTTGCTGGAGAATTCTTCATCTTCACCTAAGAAAACATCACTAACCTGCATCCAGACTATGTCAAAAGACATAACAAAAGTAGTATCAGTACAAACCTCATGTACTGGTAGGCATCATCGGTCAACCCGATGCCCACCATGTAACATAAGAAAACAACTAGTAAGATCGTGCAATTAAACCCCTCGCTTCTCCACCTTTTCGGTTAACCTACTTACTAGATTCTTGATCGTAGCCTAACCATTCTAACACATAGAAAAGTCCCTAAATACAACTACAAGCATTCCAACTACCCGCTCACGTCAAACCCTTACTTTCTCTTCATATTACCCAGTCATAGACACATAGTACATTACGTCACTCTTTCTAACCCCTAACTACAAATTACTTTCTCCAACGTGAAATCCACCTAAGCACTTCCAACACGTACACTACCCCTACTCCTCACCATTATAGCACATGACACCCTTACTCGAATAATAAATATTCTTGAAACATTGGCTCCCTACCTCCGTATCACCTCCTGATTGGGTGTGCCCTTTCATGTTCACTTTTCATCAAGATACATATCAAGTTTACTCAACATAGAAGAACCATCAATATAATTTCTCATAGCCATAAAACAACTTCAGGAAATACAATATCAATTATCATTACGAACAAGGTACAGTTTCATAATCCTCAAGGCATACAATTATGTTAAATCATTGGTCCTCTCAGGGAACCCAAACCCAAACCCAAACTGTTAGTCGGAACGTGGTACCCGATCCAAAGATTATGCCGGAATGTGGCAACCAATCCCGTAATTCTGCTAGAATGTGGCAATCGATCCTATAATTATGCCAAAACGTGGCAACCAATCCAAGTTAGTGTGTCGAAATGTACCACTTGATCCACAATCACAATCACAATGTCTATCATCACAACCACACAACAAGAATGATTCACAACATATAATTCTTCTTTCATGTTTATTTACATTATGTGTGATTAATAAGTTCCATTCACATTCATGTACGTATTATAATGAAGCAAGAACAAGCCCACAGTACACAATAATAAAATCACCACCATCCCTATGAACTACTCATCGATATATATCATGTAAGCATTAATTCAACCCTACTTAGCCCTAGTTCATCATCTAAGGCTTCTTCCTAGGGTTTAATTATATTTCGTTCGGTGCACAAAGGCTTACGCACATTTCCTACCATTGATTTACATATATTACGTAGTGAGCACTATTTTATGACTACGCAATTCATAAAACCTAGCCTACCTGGGCGCCAAGCAGCTGCACAAAGTTTTTGGCTTCGATTCTTGTTTTCGGACTTCGTGATGGTGATGTTGATAAAAAATCGGCCACCCATCGACCTTCTTACACTAGGATTCTTCTTCTCATTCCTCGCCAATCTTAGAGCAGCTTTTTGAGGGTTTCTAGGGTGTTTTACGACTAATTTAGGTATTTTAGGAAGAAAGAGGAAATAAGAATTCGCGTTATTTACATTGTGCCTCGCCTATCCCGCCCTGTCAACTATTTTCCCATTGTGGCGTTGCTGCCCTAGCGGCATCTATCCCACCCTAGCGGCATCGTGGCACAAAATTTCCCGGATTTTTGATATTCCTAATTAACAACAGGTTGGGTCGCTACAATATACTAAGCCAAAAAATAATTATTATATCATTAAAATTATTTTCCTCAAGTACTCGAGGTTAAGAAATATACCCTCTTAGGATTGAACAATGTACTTTATCAGAATAGTGGTACCTCATATTTCACTAAACTTCAAACTCACTCAACAACAGTAAATCGCACGAAATTTTTTAAAATGCAAGAAGAAGAGTAGAATATTAAAAAAAATTGTGGTTGAAAAATGAGAGGAAACCCCTCTATTTATAGTAAAAAAAAGGGTAGTATGAACAAGTATTTTTTGTGTCTTATTGAGAAGTCGCGACCTATTCGAGAAATCACAACCCTTTCGAAGAGTGACAACTCCTTGGAAAAGTCACAACTCATCAAAAAAGTAACAACCTAAATTAGGGATATTATAGTAATTTAACATTCAAGTTAGGAGTTCATGCTTTTAAGGTAACTATCATATATATATATATATATATATATGATATGATATGATATGATGATTAAAGAAATATTTGGAAATTAAAATTTGTACTCTTTCCGTTCTAATTTATGTATTCTTATTGATAAATTTAAATCACGAAAACTGCTTAAAGTGAACTTACTATCAAAGATAATGAATCATTTTTGCAATATTCTCTAATCGTGTTAAATCGTGTTTCATTTAACGAAAAATTTAGGAAAAAATAAATTTTAAAATTCATGGTATAAAATAAGTCGAAAATATCTTTGTAATTTTATTTTTTCATTAAGTAATGAGAAAACACACATACTACTCCAAATTCCCAAAGAATCAAGTGGACATAATATCAAGGTCCTATATATCAATGACAACTTTTGATGTATGCCTGCAAAGGACCATTAGCTTAGGTGGTTGGTAGATAGCGATGGATAGGGATGACAATGAGGTGGTTGGGGCGGGAGCGGGGGCGGTGCGGGTTGAGCTTAACCCGCAAAATTTTTAGTCCGCCCCGCCCCGCCCCACATAACAACTTTTTTCATTTTCAACCCGCCCCGCATGAACCCGCCCCGCATAATTTTTTAAATATTTTTTTTCTAGTTAAGTTTGATACCAAAAATAAAATTCATAAAAATAAACATTTTTTAATTAAGTTGTATTAATTTAAGTATAACTTACCTAAATCCCATAGTATAAAGAGTAAATTACATCCTATCCCTACTCTTTTTTAATTACCATAATCCCTTAAAATTTGTACCTTTCGGATACATAAGTCAACATTCAGATACATTAATTTACCATCTGGATACATTAATTCTAATATAAGAAGAATCTTTGTGTTGCTCTAAAAAGGGAATAAAATCTGAAAATTAATTGAATCCCATAAATTTTGCATACGTTTCTTTTTATTCTCAATCATACAGAGACAAATCCTATCAGAATGAAGAAATTCAAAAGTTCAAATTGCTCCCACCATCAACGAAGAAACCTTTCAAATTTGATTAAAAAAATTATCGAAATTTTGAGTGAGCGAGATGAGTTATGAAGGATGCAGAAGTGATGGAATTGTTGTTGGACTAATGATTTCCTTTTGAATCTTCAAGTTCATCGAAGATCTTTTCAATTTTGATTCAAGATTGTCAAAAAATTTGAGATTCCAGATTCTTTCTTCTCCCAGTTCATCGAAGATCCTTTCAATATTGATTCAAAATTGTTGAAAATTTTGAGATTAAGATTCAAAATTCATCTCCTAGTTTATTGAAGATCCTTTCAATTTTGATTTAAAATTGTCGAAAATTTTGAGAAGATACATCATGAATATCTTTGCTACTTAGCATTTTACTATTTTTGTATCTTGTTTAAATTGATAAATATTGTATTTATACTGGATACATTAAATAAATAATTGTTGCCCATAAGATGTTATATTTGAGATCGATACATTACAGTGTGGGAATTGCTATGTAATTGATACATGTAGTATAAATTCAAATTTACGTATCACCTCTAAAAATTAGTGCATGATACATTACTATTTATGTATCTCGTTTAAATAGATAAGTATTGTATTTATAGAAGATACATTAAATAAGTAATTGTTGCCCATAATATGTTAGATTTGAGATCGATACATTAATGTGTGGTAGTTGCTATGTAATTGATACATTTAGTATAAAATCGAATTTACATATCATATCTAAAAAATTAGTACATGATACATTACTATTTGTGTATCTCGTTTAAATTGATAAGTATTGTATTTTTACCGGATACATTATACATGTAATTGTTGCCCATAAGTTATTTGGTTTGAGATCGATACATTTAGTATAAATTAGTATTTATGTATCATGCCCGTATAATTTGACATAGCTATGTATCATATACAAAAAAATAAAATAAAAATTATGAATATGATAAACAATGATTTAGTTAAAAATGGTACTGCACATACATAACAAACATATGATACAAACCCATTAATATAAGTGACACTTTTTATGATTCCTTTTTGTCCTAATTTTCTTCATATTTATTTTGTCATGTCCATGTATTGGCGGCTTATTTTGTATATGAAAAATTACCCAATATTCACATGATTTTCCTATTTAAAAAAAAATTGGAAAGAAAAAAATAAACAAAGAACTACCTCTTGATTAACTTTAAATTATTAACTATAGAGAGAAAATATTTAAAATTCAAAATAAAGGAGTGATGAAGGTAACTGGTGATATAGTGGAGTGATTATAGGCATGAAAAATGGGGGAAAATAGTAGAGTTGGAAGATTGTATCTGGAAAGGAGAGAATTTAAGAAAAAAGAGGGATTTTTGTAATTTTTTAAAAATGGTAGGGAATAATAGAAAATAGGGTAAGAAAAGATGTATAGTTAGGTAATTTTTCCTTAATTTAATAGGATAGTGACTTATAATTTTATTTTTTAGAGGTCAATTGGGAAACATGTAAGAATTAATATTATTTTTAATCATTTTCATTTATTATCTTGAGTATTTTAGTAGCTTTAATGAAATTATCTTAATAATTAATGCTCTATCACTCTTTCAACATTAAAAAGTTAAAATTAAGTGTAAACCCACATAAAATTGCATAAACCTGCAACCCAACCAACACAACATTACTTTTAAAAAAACTCACTTAAACCCACCCCGCATCCCACCAGTCCCGCCCCGCGTAGCCTTAAACCCACCCCACCCCGCATAGCCTTAAACCCAAGTCTCCCCGCATCCACCCCACCTATTGCCATCCCTAGAGATGGACCATTATAGGGAGGAAAACATTTTTTAAAAGATATTTTTTAATGTTTAATTTTCCATCAAATTTTCGAGAAAAAATTTCTTTGAAAATTTCTTTTCTTTAAAATAAGGAAAGAAATATCTTCCTCAGAAATAGGTTTCTTTACCACTAGAAAAAAAAAATTAAAGATGGATAAAATTTCATAGCTAAACAACAAATCAAATTTATTCTATTTAACTACGGATTAGTGACAAATTGTTACAAAATTCAATTAGTTAAAAGCTTTTTAGCGACAAATTAGCTGGAGATAACCAACTAGCTAGCTATCCTATAAACATCTCATTTACATGAATATGGTAGAAATAAACATAGTTCTCAACTTCAACTTATTCACAAACAACCAGCTCAAAAATCTTCTATTTCATAAAAAGAGAGAAGAAAACAAAATGAGAATGGAAGCATTAAAATACGAAAATATTCTTAATCATGCCTGTTGGAAATAATAATTCTAAGTTGGAGTAGGAATCCTAAGTTGTTTAGGATTTGGTATTTATGATATTTACTTATTTATGTTTAATTAGAATTTGTTAGTTAGAGTGATTTCTAGTCCTAGTTTAATTTGATTTTTACCTTTATATATAGGGATGTTACTAGTTATTTTCAATATATGGAAATATACATAATAGATATAACTTGAATTAAGATTCAAGAACCTTTGATATTATTAATAAAATATTTTCCTTTAAATTGGTACCAGAGCTTTTACATTCCTAGTAGAAGATCAAAGAATTTCCGTTGTTGGCGGGAGACTATGACCCATATATGCTGCCCGTCAGGCCAATGATCATGTTGAAAAAAAATTGGACGAATAATATATACGATGGGTTGCAAGGTATGAACCATTAGCCTAGATATTGTAAGCAAAGGCCAATTCTACTGGAGTAAATATCTCGAAAGGTCATCTGATTTTGAGGAATTATCTTGTAAAGTTATTTAATTTTATTTTGTATTAAAAAATCACTCAACTTTGAGGTTTTCTTTCATAGTATAAAGTATAAACATAATATCGTCTTTGACTTGTAATAAGTTCGAAATCATTAATATTATGTAAGTGAATATAGTAACTATTTAGTACTTTAGTATGTATAAAGTGTCTCTCTATTTACCAAAAACGAAAAAAAGAAAGATATTTGAGTAAAGTTTTGATTTTATGGAAGAGAGAAAAGAGGAAAACTCAAACTCAAACTCAAAGAGAAAAGTTTTATCATGTTAAATTATTATTTTTATAATAAATTTGATTGAGTGATTTTATTAAAAACAAAACCTTAAAGTTGAGTGATTTTATTGATACAAAACAAAATTAAATGACTTTATTAGATAATTCCTCAAAGTTGGACGACATTTTGAGATATTTACTCATTCTACTTTTGCTATTATTTCTTGTTGGTTTTTAATTTTTGTCCCTTTAGATAGTAATTGTAATGATCTGTATGTTATTGTTTTGTTCTCTTGAGTTCTTTTGTTCCAATTTTTTTTTTTTTTTTTTGTAGCTTCTTATGCTATTTCTAACTTGCGAAAATGGGTGACATGATTTTCAAGATGATCGAATGTGTCAAGATGATGAATTATTTATTTTAGAAGTTGAGATATTTGATCAGAGACAACAATCTAGGTTAATGAACTCAAATTCAAATTATGACAATTTCATTAGATTTGAAAGGTGATTTTTGACTGCGATAGATGATTTATACGGATCCCAAGGTGTCCAGGAGTGATTTGACCCTTTAGTTGTATTTTTGAGTTTTAAGAAAGTTATGGTTGATTGTTAACTTCCCATTAAGATGACATCAAATCAGTGATTTGATGATTTCAATAGGTTTGAAACGTGTTTTATAGTAAATTGACATATTTAGTTTGTGTCTGTGTAACGACCCGTAATATGAGTAGGTAAAACTAGAGCCTAGCGATTGTCTGTTTGAGTTGTAATGGGGTTTCTTGTGGTACAATGTTGTCCCAGGCTTAGGTTGAGGAGTTTAAGGGTTAAACGTCAAGGTACGAGTCCCCAAGGACCACCCAAGAGGTCCTTAGGAGGACCCTAAGCCTAAACCCAGAGACCCCAAAAAAACCAAAAAGCTGGAAATTTGGGAAGACCTATGAATGGGGACCTACGCCCCGTAGGTCCATCGACACCACGTGGATGGCCTCCGTAGGTCAAGGCCCCAAAAACTGTGTTTCATCCACGAACCACGAAGGTGACATAACGGTCTGTGACCCCACCCACGGTCAGTAGGTGGGGGTTTCGTGGGTGGCACCTGCTTTCTGTCAAAAGTCGACCAAGTGAGGGGTTAGTTTGGTAAATTCTTTAATTAGTTAATTAAGTTAATGGATGGTTATTATTGGTTTATTAAGATATTTGAAGGGTTTTTAAAGGATTAAAACACATTTACAACTCATTATTTAAAAACCCAAAATACAAACCTCCCTTCCCCTCCAAAAGTGCTCTCTCTAGAAACCTCCATTGGAGGTGAAGGATTCAAGCTCTCAAGTTCAAGTCTTCATCTATTTCAAGGGATTTTCGTGGAGTTCTTCCATATAAGGTATGGTAGTCTTCATCCTTAGTTTCTTTCAAGGAGCCAATTTCAAAGTTGATTTCAAGTCTCCAGGCTTTCAAATGCATTTAAGTGATGAATAATCATGGCTTAATTGAAGTTTTAATGGTTAATTAAGATTATTTATTCTATGAACCCATGTTTTCCCCCAAAATCCTAAGTTGTGATTTGTGGTTGAAAATTGATTGATCATGGAAGTATGTTGATTTGTTTATGTTTATGTTGAATTAGTTATTGAATCATGCCAATTTACTTAGCTATTGTAGTATCTTAGATTTATGGGTTGATGTTGGTTCATAGACTTGAAAGGCAAGTTCATGAGGGATATATGTATGATTTTGATGTGAAGTATATATGTGTGATCTCAATGGAAATGTTATGATCATGTTAACAATGTAATACTGATATGATTGGAAACATATTCTCAATTAACACTCATGAATGATGATGATAGAAAGTGAAGGGTGTTCTTCTATATGATGTATATCTTGAATTGGTAGGCTCTTATGCATCCCCTTCTTGAATGAATGAAAGTAATGTGAATATTGTATCTTGAATTGGTAGGCTAAGGCATCCTTTTCTTGTATTGATGAATGTGAACTTGATTGAAGTATGTTGAATTGGTAGGCTACGGCATCCTTTTCTTGTATGATGTATGTGTATTGACTACATGATCATAGAATCAATAGACTTAATGTTGGTTGTCCTTTCCTAAATGAATGATGAAGTATTATAGGCTATGACATGAACCGGTAGACCTAATGTTGGTAGCCCTTCATAGTGAGTCTAGAAATTAATGTGATGATAAACCTTGAAGCGGTAGACCTAATATTGGTGGCCCTTTCATGTGTGAAATGATGAACCTTGAAGTGGTAGACCTAATGGTGCTGGCCCTTTCTTGGAAAGTCAATAAGCTATCTTTATAATGTACCTTGAAGCGGTAGACCTAAAGTTGGTAGTCCTTTCATGTGTAATGTACCTTGGGTCGGTAGGCCTAATGTTGGTGGCCCTCTAAATTAAAATAATGTAATGTGAATGAAAATATTCTATGGGAATGTAAGCTAAGTACCGAGAGGATATGGTAAGATGGAAGTTCTCCCTACGTTAGGCTGGATTTCAATGAACATCTTTCTTATCCCATAACTATGTGCCCACATAGGTCCTAGCTAATGGATCCACCTAAGCTAAATGTTACCGATCTTACCTTAGGCAAGTAGATCACCTCTTTACGGTGTGAGGCTTCATGACACCGGATTCCATGTCTAGCTTACATGGTCTATGTCAGTTTAATGCTTATTCCTATCATGTGAGATGTGCACTGTAGTTACTTGAGAGGTTCTATGAAGTGTGGGTTGTAGTATAGAATGTCGTCCATGTATTGCATGAGTAAGCTTTGATATGACTTTAGTGAGTTCTCTAATGTCTTCATGACTAATGAATGAAAGTGCTCTTAATGAAGCTAATGAAGAATGTTGACTTGAATGTCTAAAAGTAATGATGCATGCTATACTTGGATTGTATTATGAGTTACTTCCTTGTTATGACTTATGAAATGTTTATGTCTCTTATATATGAGTATTGTGTAAAGATGGAAAGGATTAATGGTAAGTTCACTTTTGGTGGCCTTAATGTGGTATCTAGTGTGGATGGTGGTATGAGACGCTATTCATACATTGCACAAGGTATGACTTGGGGTTACTTGAGGTGAAAGTCTAATGTAATGAAATGTCTTATGAGGTTGATTATGTTCTAATGTGAAGAAATGACTTGTATGTTAGTTATGTTTGCATATTATGTCTCTTATACTCACGTTCATGAAGTTTTATCGAATTGGCATATAACATGACTTTCAAATAAAATGTCCGTTTTAAGCATGTTTCTGTATGGCTATCATACTTAGTACTTATTTGTGCTAACCTATATTTCTTCTATTTTACTACAAGTGTAGGTTCCGACAAGTGAGTTGCTTTCTCTCTAGTTCAAGGGCTTTGATTGAGATTCCTCCAAGGCTAAGTGGTATGTCCTTATAAATCGAGGATAATTTTTTAGACGTTTATTTTCTTTCATACAATAGACATTTGTTAGTCTTTCGATTGTAAAGGGTCGTGACCCTACTTTAGTTTCATGATATTGTTTTAGATGGCCATGTGAGACAAAAGATTTCCGCTGTTTTAGATGAGTTTTTTTTCGATTGTATGGATTTAAATAAGTTTTAATTCCATACTATTTCTATTATCTATTGCAATGACATGCTATGAGACTTGTATGAGACTTTTCGGAGTCTTGTACGCCGTGTCGCATCTAGGGTATACCCTTGGGTCGTTACAAACATGATATTAGAGCATAAGATTTTGGAAATGAATTTTAGGATTGATGTCTCAGAAGCAACGTCTGGTAGAGTCTTGTCATCGGTGTGAGTCACGACACATCTGTGAGTGAGAGGCTATAGGACGTTAGGACGCTACACTTCTTTCATTATTTTTGAAGTTGTTCCAAAGAGTCTAGCTCTATAAATGTCCTTTTCCTAATCCTTCTCTTGTGTTTATAGGATGTGAATACAAGAGGGACTACCGCAAGGAGAATAGAAGAGGAGATTGTGAATGAGGAAGTTCCTCCCCAACATCCCCAAGGTCCTCAAGGTGACCCAGTTCCTCAAGGCAATCAAGTTCCGGTGGATCACCTGGCTATGTCCAATGAGGAATTTAGGTCGGCTCTTTATGCTCAAGCCGTAACTACTAAAGCTCAAGCCATAACGGCCCAAGCTACTAGGGGTGTTGAGGCTAATGTGAACCCCAATATGAGTACTATGGATTCTAGGCTGAGAGACTTTGTAAGGATGAATCCTTCGGTGTTCCTAGGTTCTAAAGTGTGAGAGAGTCCCTAAGAGTTTTTGGATGAGGTGTATAAGATAGTCAATGGTATGGGGGTGACTTCTAGTGAAAAAGCGAAACTTGACTCCTATCAATTGAAAGATCTTGCCCAAATTTGGTTTACTCAATGGAAAAGCAATAGGCCTATAGGAGCGGGTCCTATAGAGGGGAAGAATTTAAGAAAGAATTCCTTGGTAGATACTTTTCCCGTGAGAAGAGGGAATGTAAGGTAGATGAGTTTATCAACCTTAGGCAATGTAGCATGAGTGTGGATGAGTATTCCTTGAAATTTATCCTATTTTCTAAGTATGCTCCATCTTTGGTGTTTAACCCAAGGGATGAGATGAGTCGATTTATGACCGGTGTGTCTGACCTAGTTGAGGAAGAGTGTCATACGACAATGCTCTATGATGATATGAAAATTTCTAGGTTCATGGTGTATGCCTAATCTAATGAAGAGTCCAAACTTAAGAGGAAGAATAGGGAGTTGAAGAGGTCTAAGTCTAATGAGCAAGGTCAACCTAGGTTCAGGAAGAGAGCTCTAAACCAAGATTCTTCAAGCACTCCTAGGGTTAACCAAGAGAAAGGAAGTGGACCTGTATTTTCTAAACCTACTTATCACAATTATGGAAAGAAACATCATAGGAAGTCACACCCCAAGCCTACACCCCGGACGTGGCTGACATTCGAGAACCATTGCTGGCCCCAATCGAACCCTTGGCCTGGCTTACTTACTCAGCGGAAGACTCTATGCATATTTATAATGATCAATAGCACTATACTCACTTGAATAATAAAATACTGAGAATGCTTAAAAAGTCAAACATTCAACTTGGCCAAAATGGCAACTCAAGTGTTAACAGATGAAATGAAAATGTAAAGACAACTGAACTACTAACTGTCTGACTGTCTATGAAGCCTCTAAAACAAAGAGGGATCATCCTAACAATGAAATACTGAAAGTAAATGATAAAAAGAGTCCTCTGGAGCTAAGGAACAAGTACGAAAAGGTGGGGGACGAATGGGGAGAACTGGTGTCCCTGACGCTTTGAGAGGCACGGGGAACCAGCCCTTAAAATTTAGAAATGGATATGGGGAAAGCTGTCTGGCGCGACACCCCAAGGGTGAAAGTTCAAAAACCCTTTTGGGGCGCGCTGGCTAGCACGATGCCCCATCCCTATCCCCAGGTGTTTGACGACTTTTCTTCTCCGTTTTTTATATCTAAACCCTCTAAACATCAATGGTTCCTTCCCCAAACACTTACAATCATTTATATCCTCAATATATGATAGATTCAAACCGAAATTACACCCGGAAACATGAATCAAATCGCAAGAACTCCAACAACACATCCCACAAGAAATTCAAACGAAAGTTTCAACAATGTTTGTCAAGAACTCAATTTCTAAACTTGAAAATACTTAAATTCGCTGAATTGAATCATGGTTGGTGCGTGAGTGAACTAACCCAATGCTATGTGATCTCACATACCTCGTAGGGATAACCCTTTGACGAAATCCACAAGCTACTCGACGATCTTGACGAATCTTGATTTCTCTTCTTCCTTCTCCTCTTTTCTCTTTTCTCCAAGTTCTAGCGTGAAACTTCAACTTTTCTAAGACTAAAATCTGATTTTAACCCAATTAACTCCTAAAAACGAATAATAATCATTAGGTAAGGAAAAAACTAAATTACCCTTCCAAAATTCGGATTAGACTTTCCTTATTCAAACAACCCAACTTCCAAAGGGAATAACTCACTCATACTAAATCGGAATCACACAAACTCAGCAACGTTGGAAATTTTTTTCCAAGAGATTTCCAACCATATCTGAAAATACACCTAACTCATCCTGATCTAGGAGTTATAACCGCTGGAAGTTGACCAAAAACTCAACTAACATACTTCACAATTTTCCAGACTTTCATATACTTTCCAAAAATGATTCTTTCCCCAACTTTTAAATCTTTCCAAGTTATTTCAATTTGCGAGATGCTACACTATGGTTGTGGTTAGAATGATCACCAAGTGAAAGATTGCCCTACTCTTACGGCCAAAGGAAGGGAGGCCAAACAAGCTTCTCTTGATGGCCCGGATCCTAATGCTCCAAAGAGAAACCGTTTCTATGTGATTCAAGCTAAAAAGGACAAAGGAGCAAATCCAGATGAAGGCACCGGTAAGTGATAGTTCCTTATAGTTGTGAATGTTGTGTTGAGGTCCTTATGTTGTTTTCATGTTGGCCTTAGTTGGGTTTACTCCTAAGTGGGGGATAGTATGTTGAATAGTAACGTTGTTGATTGTTTTGATATCCTTATCTCTTTCCTTCTATTCTTATTCAAGCTCGAGACCAATAATTCCTTGTACCTTGTTTCATGTTTTGGAGACATGTGTGAATATGTGTTTCCATGGTCTCCTTATGTTATGCATGTTCTTGATGAGTTTATGTTTAAATGAGAAATTGAGTTTTCATGAATTATGTTCCTCATGTTGATATGCATTTAGTATGGGTTGTTTTATATGCTTTATGAAGTAAATTTTTGAACTTGCCTAAATATGCTTTTATGAAGAAATTGCATAATGTGCTTAATGATGTTATGATGAGCATGATTTGAGTTGGAGAAGGTAATTCCTCCAATTAAATGAGAAATGTTAAAGTTATGATGCAAGATGATTTTGTAGATGTAGTTCTTACTTTCTTGTGTTGCATTGAGCTTGTTGATGTGGAGTTGATGTTTGCTCCTAGTTTTGTGCATTGTTTATGATGTTGCATGCATGATTGGTTGCTATTCTTGAGTCGTTAACCCCTTAATATGTTTAAAGTATCATTCGAGGATGAATGTTCCTAAGTAGGGGATAGTGTAACGACCTTTAAAGTGAATAGGTGAAACTAGAGCTTAACGATTGTGTGTTTGAGTTGTAATGGGGTTTCTTGTGGTAGAATGTTGTATCGGTCTTAGGTTGAGGAGTTTAGGGGTTAAACATCAAGGTACAACTCCCCAAGGAGCACCCAAGGGGTCCTTGAGGAGGACCCTAAGCCTAAACCCCAAGACCCTAAGAAAACCAAAAAGCTGGAAATTTGGGATGACCTACGGATGGGGACCTACGCCCTGTTGGTCCATCCATGAGGCGTGGATGGACTCCATAGGTCAAGGACCCTAAAATCATGTTGCATCCACGAACCACGAAGGTGACAGAATAGTACGTGACGCCACCCACGGTTCGTGGGTGGCACCTACTTGCTGTCCAAAGTTGGCCATGTGAGGGGTTAGTTTGATAAATTCTTTAATTAGTTAAATGAGTTAATGGACGATTATTATTGGTTTATTAAGATATTTGAAGGGGTTTTAAAGTATTAAAACACATTTAAAACTCATTATTTCAAAACCCAAAATATAAACCTCTCCTCCCCTCCAAAAGTTCTCTCTCTAGAAACCTCTATTGGAGGTGAAGGATTCAAGCTCTCAAGATCAAGTCTTCATCTTTTTTTAAGGTATTTTCATGGTGTTATACCATAAAAGGCATGGTAGTCTTCATCCTTGACTTAGTTTCTTTCAAGGAGCTAATTTCAAAGTTGATTTCAAAGTCTCCAAGTTTTCAAATGGTATTTAAGTGATTAATCATGGTTTAATTTATGTTTTAATGGTTAATTAAGATGATTTATTCTACGAACCCATAATTCCCCCAAAATCCAAGTTGTGAATAAAAATACTCTATGGGAATGTAGGCTAAGTACCGAGAGGATATGGTAAGATGGAAGTTCTTAGTTCTCCGTACGTTAGGTCGGATTTCAATGAACATCTTTCTTATCCTATAACTCTGTGCCCATACAGGTCCTAGCTAGTAGATTCACCTAAGCTAAATGTTATCAATCTTACCTTAGGCAAATAGAACACCTCTTTACGATGTGGGGCTTCATGACACTGGATTCCATGTCTAGCTCAAATGGTCTATGTAACACCTCGAAAACCAGACGCAGGAAAAAAATTACAGAAATATATCTGAAGCAGTGAACCACGGAAGAGTTCACGGATCGTAATAGGGTCTACGATCCGTAGACCTACTCGTGGTCTTGACTTGGAAATCACCAGGCCAAGACATTAGACCACGAGAACCTTTAAGGTCCGTGGTCTTGATGACAGGAAGTGGTGGCGCCCGTAGAGTTGATGCAGTGACCCTTCCTAGCAAACCCCTTAGACCCCCACGCATAAGAGAGGACCACGAGGACCTTCACGGGCCATGGTCCTTCACACGGCCCATGGGGGCATCCGTGGAGCCTTACTAGTAGGTCCCCTAGCCAGTCCCTCTAGTCCACAACCCAAGTGGAGACCACAGATACTTTCACTGTCCATGGTCCTTTACACAAGCCGTGGTAGGGCTCGTGGACTCAGACCCTCAGATAGTAGTCACGCAGTCCAGACCACGACCGACTTCACAGTCCGTGGTCCCTTTCACAGTTCGTAAAGGTGGCCGTGGTCAGCCCATCTGTAGTTTAAGTCAGGGTTATTTTGATCTTTTCCTTATTTGTTGGACCGACCTAAACTACGTCGTTCTAACCTTAAATTTCATGGTTTTAGTCACTTTAAGCCTAGAAACATAACTAGAACTTAACCAAGTCAGATCTTTAATCTAAACTTAGAAAATTAAAAGCAAGAGAGGAGTAAAAATCGACCAGCCCTAACTCCAATATCGCAACAAGTTTTCTTCAATTCCAGCCTAGAAATCAAAGGATTTCTCCGTAAAATTCGTCACTAGGTATATGGGATTTCACTAGTGGGTTCCTTTCACCCATTAGGTCCCTAGTTTTCAATTAGTTTCTTGATTCCCTTATTATGACTAGACCTAGGGTTTCTTGAATGTTAGCATTATTGGGTTCTTAGTTGTTAGAATGATACAAATCAAATTAGTATGTTAATATTCAATCTACTGTATGAATTTCAGAACCCTAGCTATGTAGTTCTTTAGTTCTTGAATTACACATGCTAGGCCAGATATTTCAGTTATTTCAGATATACATGCTTCAGTTTGAAATTTGTCATTATCAGTTATTTATGCGCATTCTCAGTTTGTATGTCGTTTTGAGCTATCCAATAGATCATAGTAATTAAATCATAATGTGTTAATCACTTAATTTGTTGGGGGTAGCATAATACCGAGTTAGACTAGGGTTTAACATACCCAAACAGTCCCAGAACTACTAGCCACGTAGGTTGTAAGTCCTCTTTGTGGGCATCATATTAGTGATCACACCAGCATGCCTCTACATCTTTGGCTGGCTGTATTGGGTCTTCTCAATGAGGTGTATACATCAGACTCCACATTTAGCTTATTTGGTTTTATTATCAGTTATTAGTTGCTCCCATAGCTCAGTCAGAGTCTATTGCATTGACCATTTTCAGTATAGTCAGTATTCAGTCTCAATATGTTATAAATTGGTCATTGTATTCAATTAGCTCAGTATCCAGTATCTATATCATGTTCAGATTATGCATTTTCTTTATTGCTTGTTCAGTTATATGTCTATTTCTGCTTTATTCTATCATGCATGCTCAGTACCTTTCAAGTACCGACGCATATAATGCGCTACATCTTCTCGTGATGTAGGTTCAGGTCCCCAACTATCAGATCACGCTCAGATCGATTCCCGATCTCCAGTTTCGCAGTATCAGTGGTGAGTCCTCATTTTTCGACAACAATGGTCATGTTATCTTTTTAGTATTTCAGTCCTTTAGTTTCATTTTTTCTAGACTTAGTTAGGGCATGTCCCAACATTTCTAATCAGTTATAATCTATTTTCAGACATAGTTAGATTCAACTTAGTTATTGAGTTTGGTCTTTCTTTTGTATTAAACTCTCAGATTATTTATTTAGTTTTATTATATGGGTATTCCCCATCATTTCAGTTTTATTTATGATTTAGCTTCCGCATCAGTTATTATTATCCTTAGTATGCTTATGTCATGCCAGCAGGGTCAGCTTGGGATCACTTGTGATCTTAGGTCCCGTGTCCGCGTCTCGAGGGTAGCTCGGAGCGTGACAGTCTATGTCGGTTAAACGCTTATTCCCATCATGTGATATATGCACTTTAGTTACTTGAGTAGTTCTATGCAGTGTGGTTGGTAGTATGGAATGCCATCCTTGCATTGCACGAGTAGGCTTTTATAGGGCTATAGTGAGTTCTCTAATGTCTTCATGACTAATGAATGAAAGTGCTCTTAATGAAGCTAATGAAGAATGTTGACTTAAATGTCTAAATATAATGATGCATGTTATACTTGAATTGTATTATGAGTTACTTCCTTGTTATGACTTATGAAATGTTTGTGTCTCTTATATATTAGTATTGTTTAAAGATGGAAAGGATGAATAGTAAGTTCACTTTTGGTGGCCTTAATGTGGTATCTAGTGTGGATAGTGGTATGAGATGCTATTCATACATTGCACAAGGTATTGCTTGGGGTTAGTTGAGGTGAAAGTCTAATGTAATGAAAAGTCTTATGAGGTTGATTATGTTCTAATGTGAAGAAATGACTTGTATTTGGTTATGTTTGTATATTATGCCTCTTATACTCATGTTCATGAAGTTTTATCAAATTGGCATATAGCATGACTTTCAAATAAAATGTCCATTTTAAGCATGTTTTTGCATGACTATCATACTTAGTACTTAATTGTGCTAACCTATATTTCTTCTATTTTACTACAAGTGTAGGTTCTGGCAAATGAGTTGCTTTCTCTCTAGTTCAAGGGCTTTGATTGAGATTCCTCCAAGGCTAAGTGGTATGTCCTCATAAATCGAGGAAAGTGTTTAGACGTTTATTTTCTTTTATGGAATAGACATTCGTTAGTCTTTCGATTGTAAAGGGTCGTGACCCTACTTTAGTTTCAAGATATTGTTTTAGATGACCATGTGAGACAATAGACTTCTGTTATTTTAAATGAGTATTTTTGATTGTATGGATTTAAATAAGTTTTAATTCCGTACTATTTCTATTATCTATTGCAATGGCATGTTATGATGCTTGTATGAGACTTTTCGGAGTCTTGTACGCTATGTCGCATCTAGGGTATACCCTTGGGTCGTGATAGTCTAGGAGGTCTTAGATGAGTTTCAAGTGCTTGTTTGAAGATTGATATTAATTTGAAATAGTTGATATTAAATGGTACCACAAGAATCCAATGAGTTCCCAATGGTGTTTTAATTGAACCATTAGATTCGTATCGTAATTTTAGAATCATAGCATAAAAATATTGCCATGATCCTAAAATGGATGTGATGACATTGGTCTATTCTCGCTAAGACATGTCAGCCTCAACCCAACAAAATGAAAGAATTGCGGAAAGTAAAACAAGAATAACATAAGAGTAGAAAACTTATTCATTATATTATAACCCCTAATCTGGTTGTCACGTGTACAAATCCTTAATATAAAAAGTGTGGAATTGAAAGATAAATACAAGTCTCAATGTCTTTGCTTCACAAATCTCAAATACAACAAAACATAAGGTAAGGAACTAGAAAGTCTGCGGGGATGACACACAATTAGCTCTAAAAAATTCTTTGACAAGCTTCAAAAGCAGGAGAAGAAGAAGAGCAATCACACAGTATCAGACTCGATACCTACTCAAGTTTAGAAGCAAGGAGTGAGTAACAACCAACACAATATTTATCAAGTAACCAAATAAACAAGGCAAACGTAGCTAGAAAATGAGTACTCATTTATCTCAACTGAACCTCCTCAAACTACTACTTTCATAGAAATTAGTCCAATATAATAGTTTCACAATACATAGTTCACAAGGCTTAACAACCACAATTCAATAGTCACAGTTTAATAACCAACACATATCAAATATGTCAACCACAAGCGGCAAATGGTTCAATCACAAGTATCAAGTGCATCAATCACAATTAACAAGTAGATCAGTCACAAGTATCAAGTACACAAAGATTTGGTGGATGGATATATTTTACTTGTGTTATTCAATTATTCATAAGTTTTGGGGGAATTGATTAATTTTATCTATCTCGCTAAATTCATGTTTTATTTGCATATGTTGTTCAATTGTTAAGAAATTCAGTCGGACGCACACAACTTGACACTATATTCACTCTATCTATCTTTGTTAAATTATTCACAAATTTTACAAGACAAGTCCTTAGGAACGTGTGTTGCATGTTTATTCCATATTATTGAATTATTTTATAGGAAATGCAGAGATAAATAATATTAATTTTATCCTTTACATTATATTCATTAAATAAAATCCATAACAGTGGAGTGTTGCATTTGCCAAGAAATATGTGAAGCTAATTAAGATAATATAACTTGTAATGGTATAAATATGTCGATATAACTTATCCTCAATAATCTCTTATTACACGCTTTACACGTAGATTCCATATCCAATTTGAAAACATAAAAAGATTATTTTAAAAAGAAAATATAAAAATCACTTACAAAGGAACCACTTTACATGAAATAATACCAAAATTTGAATTCTTGGAACATTTTCAAACATCTTCGGGAGATATGTATCCTCCATCTACATCAATTCGAATAAAAACTATTATTGTGTAAAAAAAGTATATATCTTTATTTCATTCAAATCCATACATAGTTATAGAAATCTATTGCCTTTCAAACATTCATTCTCTATCTATCAATATTATCACATATGATGACGTCTTCAATACAAATGCAACACTAATGCTACTATCCATAACAGTTTTAAAAAGACCAATGTTGTTTTTTTTCTTTTGTACCTAGAAGATCTACTGTAAAGGAATCAAAAAAGTAAAACTAAAGAAAGATAAATGAAAAAATGGTTCTGTAACATCTCGCTAATTGAAAGAACTAGAAAGAGGTAGAATTAGAAAGAGTCATGTTTGGAAAGAATGAAAAATCTTGAAAATTGGTTAAGTTACGTTAAGTTTGAGTTTTGGGTTAACTTTAAATGATAATAACTCCTAGATCAGGATGAGTTAGGTGTTCTACAAGATACCGTTGGTAATATCTTTGGATTGTCTTTCCAAAGCCGCTGAGTTTGCACGATTCCGAGTTTGTATGAGTGAGATATGCCCATTGAAAGTTGGGCTGTTTGGATATGAAAAGTCCAATCCGGATTTTTGAATGGTATTTTGGTCTTTTCCATACCTAATGACTTAATTTCATTTTTGGTAATTAATTGGGGTCTAAATTGAAGTTGGTCAGTTTATGCTTTTGAGATTTGAGTTAGGGTTTTGAGAGAACAGAAAAGAAGAGGAGAAAGGAGAAGAGAAGGCAAGGAATCGTCAATACTTGATGCTAAGGTCGTGGATTTCATCCATGGGGTATTCCCTACGAGGGATGTGAGTTCACATAGCATTGACTTCGTTCACCCACGCACCAAACATGTTTATTTCAGTATGATTTTCATCTTAAAAGATTGAGACTTTGATGTTCTTGAGTTGTATTCTTGAATTGCTTTCGTTGTTGAATTTGGGATGAGATTGAGGAGTTCTTGAGGGTTTAAGGTCGATTTTAGATTTGTGTTTTATTAGATTCTTGTGTACAGATGTTGGGTATCTGAATATAAAGAGGAATTGAGAAAAAGAATTGAATTTAGGAAAATTGGGGTTAGAAAACGAAGAAGGAACAAGTAGGGCAAATATGGGTAATAAGTCCACGTCGCGAACATTTTCCTCATGATTGACAAAGTTGTCTTCGCGGAGCGGAGCAGTCACGGACCGTTCTGCCTCAAAATTTATTTCGCGACCAAATAATTAAATGCATCTCTGCGTCACGGACTTGCTTCGAGACAGTGATTTCTTGATATTTTCTCATGTTTAACTATCTAAAAACACTCCTAAACATCATCAGATATTTCCTGTCACAAATAACAATCCTTGAATCCATAATTCAATTCAAGGAAAGTTAAGAGTCAAGTCAAGAGAAGTTAATAATCAAGTTAAGAGAAATTTATAAAGTTTTCCAAAAGTCTTTTACAAACGTTTTAACTTCATGTTAAAACTTAAGCTTTGAGTTGAGTAAACAGTAAGAGTTTAGTTCATTTATTCAAAGATTATACAGGAACTAAGTATTCCCAAGAGTTAAAAAATATTTTCACATTTGAGCAAGAAAGGAAGCACCGATTTCTAAAAGAGCTTTAAAGCTAAGTTTTGAGTAATTATCTCAAACCAAAGAAAGAGTTTTGTTTTTTTAAAACATATGAGCTGAGTATATTTTGGGAGTAGTATTGAGCACCGATATGGGGACGCGAGTTCATAGTAACTCGATTCTCCATAAACCACGTAGCCATCATGGGTAGAAAGAATCATACTTTTTAGATGACTCCTTAGTGCTTTTTAGCATAGACTAGTGGATCCATTTAGTTAAGTCATTCTATAAAACGGCAAAGTATAGGATAGTTCTGGCAGTATGGGCAAGATGTTGTATCATCATTTAGGCTCATAATGGTGGTTTTCGATTAGAGAAACTCCTACAATATTAAATTACTTTATTATATGAGTAAACTGAGCAACTATTGTACTTCTTTAATACATTGAGTTGTCATTTACTATTTTAAATGCTTTGTATAAACTGTACCTTTATTGTTGTTTTTACTGTGCTTTTGAGTTGAGTTATTCATGAGTTGAGTAAAGCCTAGATAAGTGTTCCTTTCAGATTCCTTTCAAACTTATTCTTTGTTTTATTTTCCTCTCGCATACTTGTACATTCAATGTACTGATGCCATTTAGCCTGCATTATTTTATGATGTAGAAACAGGTAACCAGGATCAGCATCCAGTGCCTCGTTGATCCAGTTGAGCACTCAGAGTTAGTTAGTGAGCCTCTTTGCTTTTCAGAGGACTCCTTTTACTTTGCTTTCTAGTATCTCTGTTGGTAGGATGATCGAGGGTCTTGTCTCGACATCCTTCATTGTTTAGAGGCTTCACAGACGAGTATTCATAGTTCTTTGGTCTTATTCATTTCATATGTTGTTTAAAGATTTGAGTTTGCCTTATTGGCTAGTTTAATGTTTTCTTATTAACATGCTTGAGTTATATGGGTTTATCTCTATTAAGTTAAGTCTTCCACTATACGTTAAGCCAGGCCAAGGCTTCGCTTAGGGCCAACAATGGTTCTCGAGTGCCATCCCACCTAGGGTGAGAGCTCGGGGCGTGATAAAATTGGTATCAGAGTACAGAGTTCAAGAGTCCTAGGGAGTCTATGAGGTCGTGTCTGTAGAGTCCTAGTTATCAATGTGAAGCACACCCTATCTGCAACGTTTACGAATTTCTTCACTTCTTTCACACTTAAGGTAGTATGGCACAAGAGGGTAGGAAACCTCTTGCATATGCCAAGTGTGGTAGGAACCACCTAGGTAAATGTCGCGATGGCTCCACAGGTTGTTTCAAGTGTGGGCAAGAGGGTCACTTCATGAAAAAGTACCCTAAGAACCGGCAAGGTAATGGAAATCAGGGCAATAGAGCCCAAAATAGAGCCCAATCTTCATCAGTTGCTCTACTAGACATGGCTGCACCTAAAGGAGCAAACTACCTTTATACGATCCCTAGTCGTCAAGAGCAAGAGAATTCTCTAGATGTTGTCACTAGTATGATCAAAGTCTTTACTCTTGATGTTTATGCTTTGATGGACCCAGGAGCAAGTTTATCTTTTCTGACTCATTATGTTGCAATGAAATATGATGTTATTCTTGAGAAATTTTGTGAACCCATTTGTGTTTCTACACTTGTTGGGGAGTCTATTCTAGCTGAGCGAGTCTATCGTGATTGTGTTATTTCCATCAATTATCTCAAGAACACTATGGCTGATTTAGTTGAGTTAGACATGGTAGATTTTGATATCATTATAGATATGGACTGGCTTCATGCCTGTTATGCCTCCATTGATTGTAGAACTCAAGTTGTTAGGTTTCAAATTCCTAATGAGCCAGTTATAGAGTGGAAGAGCATATCATGAGTGCCTAAAGGTCATTTTATTTCGTACCTTAAGGTGAGAAAGTTAGTTTCCAAGGGGTGTATCTATCACTTAGTCCGAGTTAATGACTCTAGTGTTGAAATACCTCTTATTTAGTCAGTTTCAGTAGTAAAAGAGTTTCCAGAAGTCTTTCCTGATGATCTTCTCGGAGTCCCTCCTGAGAGGGAAATAGACTTCGGTATAGATATTTTTCCAGATACTCGTCCTATATCTATTCCGCCATATAGAATGGATCCAGCATAGTTGAAAGAGCTAAAAGACGAGTTGAAAGATCTCCTTGATAAGGGTTTTATTCGACCAAGTGTCTCACCTTAGGGCACTCCGATGTTATTTGTAAGGAAGAAGGATGGTTCCCTTAGAATATGTATAGATTACCATCAGTTAAACAAGTTTACCATCAAGAATAAGTACCCTCTTCCGCGAATTGATGATCTTTTCGATCAACTTCGAGGTGACCGTTTCGATTATTTCAGACAGAGGTGCGTAATTTACTACACATTTCTGGAAATCTTTTCAGAAAGGCTAAACTTAAGTACTGCCTTTCATCTTCAAACAGATGGTCAAGCAGAGCGCACAATTCAGACCTTAGAGGATATGTTGAGGGTTTGTGTGATTGATTTTAAAGGTAATTGAGATGATCACCTACATCCAAATGGCTCCTTATGAAGCTCTTTATGGGAGAAGATTCAGATCTTCTATTGGATGGTTTGAAGTTGGAAAAGCTGGGTTGATAGGACTAGACTTAGTTCATCAAGCTATGGATAAAGTGAAAGTAATTCAAGTGTCATGCCCCGAGCCTACACCCTGGGCGCGACTGGCACTCGAGAACCATTATTGGTCCCTAATGAGTCCATAAATTGGATTTATTTAGGGCTATATTTTGATAGAATTAGTGTCCTCAAATGCATATTTTATCTCAATATTTGATAAAAACCATTAAGTTTCAGGTATTTGGAGTTTGAAGGAAAGCATGGACACTACTTAGCTAAAAAGGAACAAACACAACCGAAAGAACGAAGAAATAAAGATCTGAGAATTGCCGAACCCATTCGGGGAGTCACCAAAAGGTCTTATCCACGCATTTTGTTCTAGTGTGCTAAACTCTGAAGGAAAGGATCAAATTGGCGGAGAAAAGGAGTAGTCGGCGTATTGACGAGCAGTTCCGCGAAGTTGTACTATGTCGCCTAATAATCCAAACACTACGATGCTGAAGGATAGAGCAAGATGGCGATGAAACCTACCAAAGGGCGGATCACCGAGTTGATCGGCGATCTCGGTTAACGACGCCGAATGATCCGCTGCAGAAAAGATTTTTTAAAACTATAAATACTCATTGAGAGTTGTAGCTTAGTATCAGATTTTTTATTATAGAATTTTTAACATAGACTTTTGAGTCCTAAACTAGGAGAGGGTTTTGAAGAACTCGAAGATTCAAGAGGTTTCAACTCTAAGATTTTGTACTTTGGTCTTGAGTGTTCTTCAGTTTTGACTTGTTTCAAGACTTAATCTTGCATACCCATTGATGAAAACTGATATTAGTATACATTTTTACCTCTTTTACATGTGTAGCTAAAACCCTAATTCATGGTGTGTGATTTTATGAATATGGGTTAGATTCGCTGTTGGGTCTTGCTTGTTGATGATTTATTTGTTGTTTAGATGTCATTTACTTTAGTGGTTGTGGTGGAACTTTATGAAATTGTAGTTGCAAATACGATTTCACCTTTGTGTTTTTGGCTTACTCGAGAGAGAGGTCGTAAAACTAAGACTACCAAATTAATGGCCGGTGGGAGTGGGTCGACATGAGGTTTAGCTCTAGAGAGTGAACCCTAGTCTTTCTCCCACACACTCAGCTCGAGAGAGTGAGTGGCCTAAGGCGGAGGTTGTTCTTCATGCGGAAAGTGGGTGTCCCATAGGAACCCATTTGATTCGGGGTAAGTTGCTCGAGAGAGAATTTACCCCCACTATGGTCTAGCCACTGCAGGGCAGCGGTGTTATCCGAGAATTCTAAGATTAGTAGAATTTTTGTTCTTTTTAGTTGTAATTCACTTACTTTATTTTTAGTTTTGTTTTTCCTTTTTGTGTTGAAACAAAAGAAATGAGTATGGCAAACAATACTCAGGAGATAATAGACTTCCCTCCATTAGAGGTAATGAGGTTCCGGGATTGTATCCTCACCTTCAAGAAATTAGAAGGTGAACGGATCAACAAGTCATGGGCAAAGTTTAATGAACTGATCAATCAATGCCCAAATCATGACATTCCCGACATAGCTCTCCTTGACTGTTTCTACAGAAGTCTCGATCCTGGAAACAAGAGGTTGGTTGACCAACTCATTCCGGGAGGCACTGCAAAATAGCCATATGTGATAGCAACTCAACTGCTTAATCAAATGACTGAAACGAACTAAGAAGTAGAAAAGGACTTCATGTTGGCCGCCTTAATGACTCAGATGGATGAGTTGGCCAAAAAGATGGTGAAAATCGAAGTCTAGTGTGAGAGGGAGGATAAATACATCCCGCCTCATGAGCGAAGAAGTCTTAAGGATAATGAGGTTAAACGCCTTGAGGGAATGCTCTTAATCATTCTTCACAAGGTGACTGGGTAATATAGAGAGCTGGAAAGAATGAAGGAAGACATTGAAGGAATGAAGCAGATGATTTGGTCTTATTCCAGAGCTGTCCAGCTGCTCGAGAACCTCAAGGGTTATGCATTGCCCGATCTCCACTCGCAACAAAATAGGGGGTTGCCTAGTGATACTACGGCTAACCCCAAAAATAGAGTTTGAGTGCTGACTTGCATCGTGCCACAGCATTAAATAAGACATTGTTTGGGAGGCAACCCAAAACCCTTGTTCTTATTTTGAGTTCATAAATAATGGTGTGTTGATTATGTAGGTTTAAGTGGGAAAGCATTTGAAAAATGTAGATGGGTGAAAAATGACCTAATCGACGCATCGCCGGAGGGGTCGGCATGCCCGATTAAATCTGTCGTTTGGCTCAAAATCATAGTAATTTGGGCCTGCAAAACTCGGCGAGCCAAGGAGAAATTTGGCGAACTGCCAACCAAATTGGCGATCACGATGCAGACCGCCGTTTGGATTGTCACATTTACTAAAGGTTTTGTAAAACTCGACGAGGTAAGTAACCAATGGGCATGTCGCCAAGTATGTAAGCGAACATGACTAATATCGTCGAATGGGCACGAACCAAATGGAATATTGGGTCAAAAGGTTTGAAATTTCACATTCCCTCACTTTCTAACCTCACAAAATTGCATTTATAGTTCCGCATCTTGGTGAGTATTTTAGTTGACGGTTTGTACTCAGAGTTGGATTACTTTGCTGCCTAGCATTTCAATTAGTATTAATCGACAACTAAGGTTAGTTTCCGAACCCCTAGTTTATTTTTAAAAATCTTTTACACATTTGCAATACTCATATCCTATTGTCGTGTGTTGGGCCTACCTGGTAGGATTAGAATGTTTAAATGCATATCTTAAATCTAGAATCTTACCTGTTGTATCCTAATTTTCAAAATTCTGTATGCTTGTACGTTGAAATAAGTCAAATCGTGTGGTTGTACTTACGTGCTATTTAGTTTTGGAGAATCGAAAGACATTTGAGTATCCCAAGATGATGGAACTTATGGGTCTTAGTTTAATTTCACTATTGCAAGTGTTAATTTTATTTTCAGGGATTCGCAGGGCTGAATTCGAGAAGTTGGGTTGAATATCGACACGTTGGGCCGTTTGGCGAGACAGGTCCAGCTTGCCAAACCACTAGCGGTTTGCCTAATGTCCCCATCTCGCCTTTAATTTCATGCTACTTGTATTGCTGGTTTATGTAACTTTTAGTGAGAAGCCTAAGGTCACCAAAAGAACTCGGCGACTCGCCGAATATATTTTCGAACGCCCTTTGTTTGCACTCCTAAAATACTTATTACACTGTAATTTTTGGCGGACTCCCCTTGCTCGCTGAAAGTAGTCGGCGATTCACCGACCTATTCGGCGAACCTATTTTCTACTAATTGTCTGCGCTTTTGAATGAATTGTTTCTAAGTTTTTCTCGATTTTTGCAGACATGGCTCGATCCAAAGTTGCAGGTAGAAATATGCCACCCTACAATAAGGCAAAAGGGATTAAATCAACGAAGGTGCAGCTATATCAAAAGGAAAAGCTAACAAACCTTCCACAACTAGTGGGAAAGGAAAAGGAAAAGGCAAAGCACCAACATCATCAGAAGTTGCTCCGACGGTGACGGCATATATGACACTTACTTTACTGCTTCTGAGAGTGAGGGTGAACAGCAAGGAAACCAAAGTGCAGCCTCTGGTGATGATGAGATGATAATAGCACAGAAGGCTGAATTGCGATCTAAGAAGCTAAATGACTCCTACTCCCCCAGTTCCAGAGCAGGAAATAGTGTTTGTACCACCAATACAGGGCCCTCCACCCAAGTCAATGAACAAATTAAAGACTAAGGGGTTGAGGACGATCTTTGAAGAAAAGCGTCTGTCCACAGATGGGGTTATCGACAGGCACCCAGAGATAATGGATTGCTTGAAATCTCACAAGTTCCAGATCTTCACAAAACCACGTGGCTCGTATATTCCAAATTGGGTCAGGAAGTTCTATGCCTCTTATGGAACCTTGATACCATAGAGGAAGAAGTAGGCAACTGCTTTCAAACCAGTTAACTTCGTGGTCGTTAGAGGTAAAAGAGTGAAGTGTGATGTTGATGTAATCAATGCAATTCTAGAGTGTTAAAATGACATTGAAGACGTCTATCAGCATATGATTAGAACAAAGATTCTGGAGAACATGAAGAAGTGGTTGGCCTCGCTTATAGCAGACGGTGCTCCAAAGTGTCTTGATTATAGAGCACCTATTGAGAAGAAGGATCTGAACATCGATGCACGATTCTGGTTTGGCTTTATCAGCAGTACTATTATGCCATCCCAGAATGAGTTCATACTCCGCCATGCCAAAGTAGCTTTCCTGGGTTGCATCATTGATGGGACGAGACTAGATCTGGAGATGATTATTGCTTCAGAGATTCTCATACATGCCAAGTAGCGCCAAACCTCTCTTCCCTTCTTGGTATGGATCACTAAGTTGTACATACGGGCTTGAGTACTAAGAGATGCAAAGAAAGATGTGGAAGTGATTCCCACATCCTCCACTGATATTCGGAGGATCGAAGCTGAGTACCTTAAGGATCAAGAGGAAAAGAAGAAGGCAGCCGGTAGACATAGAGTCATCATCTGCAGAGGCATCTTTGCCTACTCCGGCCTCTGAGCCTTCAGATATCCCTATTGCTACTTCTTCTGATACTCCAGGTTCTTCTGCTACTGCACTGCCTCTTAGACCTACTGCTGTTATCTCCCAACCTCCACTCACCCAGGCATCACTACTTCGGATGGGGCAGCTTGCCCACTCTATTGATCGCAGTACATCCACATAAATACAAAAATAGTACATAATTTTCTGAGTTCTTGTCGACTCATTCTATTATAGCCAATCAAAATTTAAGATCTTTCTTTGTCGAGTCAAACTAAAGAATGAATCAATAGAAAAAAACGATATAAATGTTTCACCACTTTAACTATAGAGTGAATAGGATACCTAAGGATCTCATGAAACAAAGAAGATCATTTACATAAATTTAATTAAAGGAACACCAAAAGTTATCTTAAAATCTTAAATTAAATATTTAGAGGCTGTGAAAATGAAAAGTATGAGAGTTATATATATATATTATTAGTAGCAATTGAATAGGTAATAAGATATGAGATATGAAGGTGGATATTTAAAGCATATAAAAGAGAAAAAATAATAAATAAATGAAAGGGTATAAGTTTCATAAAAGCAAAACTTTAAAAATAACAAATATATAATATAAGACGTATAAAAAAATTTGAAAGAATATTCAAATGTGCAAATTAAGCTTAATGTCACGACCCAGACCGTCGTGATTGACACCCACACTAACCCTCCGGTGGGAGAACCGTTACAACAATCCAACCAAGCAACATAACGAAAAACTAAAACATTAAAAGATACGGAAGTAGGTTTAAATGTCTAAAGGAAAAATAGGGAGTTCCCATAAAATTCGAAAGTCTAACAAAACAGTTGCGGAAAACAATGCCTAGAACCTGAAAGTCAATGTACCAAAACTCTACTAACAACAAGTCTAAGAACAAGGGGTACAACCCCAAAAATAAACAAGTGAATGTCTAAAGTACTGGTCTAAGTCTGCAGAAAATGGACTAAACAAATGAGAACTTATGGTAGCCTAGAAGAATTGACTCACCCTTGAATTCAGTCTCGATTAGTGTTCTCCTAAACGAGGTCTGTCAGTAGCCGCCTGAAGATGCCCTGTATTCAACAAAGAAAGAAAAAGTGCAGTATCAATACATAACCACAATGTACTGGTAAGATTACGCGGCTACTCCCATAAACACATTATACAACGACAATCACAATACAATAAACACACATATAGGGCATATAATTCAATTATCATTACAGGAGCAATGTCACGACTCAATCCACCAGGCCGTTCGGGCACCTAGTCTAACACCTCAGTAGGAGAACCCTCAATTCCCAATGGTTTAAAAACATGCGGCAGATTAAAGAAAAATTGAGATAGATGGAATTTCAAGATTTTATAACCAAAGACTTATAAATACATTTTAAAGTTAAGACTTGCAAAGTAAATAACACCCCAAAGGATCTAGTCTAAATAGGCACAAGAGCTTCTGAGATTACAAGATATAACAAAAATAGCAAGGACACAGCTCCCACCATATAGAAAGAAAAATAGAAGCTGCTGGAGATTAACTTCGTCTTCACCTAGGAAATATCACCAATCTTGCATCCAGACTCTGCTAAAATGGCATAGCAAGAGTAGTATTAGTACAACCACATGTACCAATAGGCATCATCGGTCAACCTGATAACCACCACATAATATAAGAAATCGACTAGCAGGAAAACAAGCAATAAGACCGTTCATTCCTCCACCTTACCATCCCCTGTTTCTTTAATCATATACTAGCAAAATTAATTATAATATTCGTCTCCAACACCCTAATCACTCAGTTCTCGATCATAGCTTAAACATTCTAACTCATAGAAGAGTTCCCGAATAACACCACAAGCAATCTGACTAGCCACTCACGACGTACCCTTGTTGCTTCCATATTACCACTCAACCATTGACCCATAGTACATAAATTCAAGTCTTACTAATCACTAAATACGAACCCTTTACCCAAGGTAGTATCTATCTATGTATTTACATCACGAATACTACCCATTTTTCTTAATAACAATAGATGTAACAACAAAATTCTCATGACCGTCTTTAAAAGGTAACACATAGTAATACTGTACCCTTGGTCCCTACTCACCATAGCACCTCCTGAATTGGGCCTGACCATTTCCTATCCATTACATAAATCGATTTATCCAATTTACCTACCACCACACCGTAAGCCACACATATATACACATATTACATAATCCAGTCATCTGTTTCGAGATCAATGAACAATTCTTCATTCTCACAAATAAACATATATGACAAGTCAATGGTCCTCTCACGAAATCCATACCCAAATTGTTAGTGTGCCGGATCGTGACAATCGATCCAATATGTATGTATGTTGGTACGTGACACCTGATCTAATATATGTATGTATGTCGGTACGGGACATCTGATCCAATGCATGTCAGTGTGTCGGTACGTGACACCTGATCTAATATATGTATGTATATTGGTACGTGATATCCGATCCAATGCATGTTAGTGTGTCGGTACGTGACTCCCGATCCCTCATCACAATTACAATCACATCCATAACGAACAAACTTATAATCACACAATCAAGTATTAGGTTCATGCCATGTAATTGCAAATATTCTATTCATTATGTTTGTTCCTATATTTTGATTCTTCCCATACACAGATGCATACAATATTTGAATAAATCGACATCAATATCATCAACTAGGAAATCAACCAACACCTAACCCCAGTTCATCGCTAAGGCTTTCTTATACGGTATACGTCCGGTGTAACACCTAAGATACCTGTACAATCATCTCTTTTCGGTGCACGAAAGCCTATGTATGAATTCTACCATCAATTTAGCAATATACCATACAGTGAATAATAGATTTATAACTACTCAATTAAATAAACCTAGCCTACTTGGGCGCCAAGCATTCACAGAGGAATGTAGATCAAATTCTGGTTCCCAGACGACGGGACAGTGGATCTTGACCGAAAATCCACAATCCTTCAACCTACTTACCCTAGAAAATTCGTTCTCCTTCCTTCCCAAGCTTAGAGCAGCTTTTCGAGGGTTTCTAGGGTGATCTTTGCCTCTTTTTAGTGTTTTTGGAAAATGGAGAAAATAGGAATTCGCTTATTTAAATTTTGTCTCGCCTATCCCGCTCTGGCGTCTACTTATCCCGTTGTAGCTCTGTCGCCTTAGCGGCATCTGGCCCGCTCTGGCAGGACAATGTCCCCAGTATTTTCTTGATGTTTTGCTTTTCCTAAATAACGACGGTTCGGGTCGTTACAAGCAATGTACAATTCCACCTTCTCAATAGAGAAATTAGATATGACAACACAATGGTCCTCTCATGAAACCCACAGCCAAACTGTTAGTGTGTTGGAACGTGACACCCAATCCAATGCATGTGTAAGAACGTGACACCCGATCTAATATATGAGTCGAAACGTGACAGTCGATCCAATATATGTGTCGGAACGTGACACCCGATCCAATCAGCACAACCGCAATCACAATCAGATCCATAATGAACAATACTCAAATGATACAATTAAGTAACAGGTTCACGTCATGTATTGTTCACACATAATCATTACATTAGGTCCGTTTCCACATTTCCCTATTCGCATACACGCATATATACAATATAGAAATCAATCGACATACATCACACAAATAGTAAATCACACCATCGCCTACCTCGAAACTAAGCTTAAATATCCCTAAGGCACTTGAATCTTCCCTTTTTGAATTCTTTCCGCTTGTTCTTGGTCTAAAAACATATAAATAATGAAAGGATCAATAAACAAGGACCAATTACCTGAATTACAATAGACATTATCAACCCTAGGCCAAACCCAAGATCTCAATACCCAACTTAAGGCTTTTTCCACCATTAATTTCAGGTAAAACTCTCCCCCAATGATAATTACCCCTGAATCTAAGTTCTACGGATCAAAAAACCGATTAGGGGAGTAAAATCCTTACCTTTAGCACCAAAAATTATGGAAAACTGTCAAGAACTCGTCCTGGGTTGCCTCCTAACTCTTAAGAACAAAGTTTTTAGAAAAATAACAAAATTGGGGTTTTTCCCCAATTAAAGTCGCGACTGTCCTGTTACAGCAGCCCTACCCTGGCAAGATCAACTCACTCAGGCGGCTTGCACGGAGATAGAATGTTGGAATTTGAGTTCCAAGCTCCCATTTCTCCACACACCTTCAACCCTTGACATTCAAAAACTACCCTTTCACGCCAAGATCAGTTTCGGGAGTTCTACTCACCCGAATTCAATTTCGTAAAGCCGTGCAAGATTCTTAACGTCTTGGCTATCCACTCATGTGATAAAATTCATAATTAAACCCCCCATTTATTGCCAGATTTTCCTAGACCTCACCTGACTTAGATTTTATCCAAGTCTGGCCTAGACTAGAAATTTTCAAGTCGCTACTCAAAAGTTTTATGGCCTAAATTCTTTCGACATTTGGCTTTTTCATAACGATGGGAACAAGTCGTTACACTTAGAAAACATTTCAAGCAGAAAATAAAAATATGTACGCAATAAGCATCATAAATGTATATGTAACTACCATTGGGTATGCAATAATTGTGAAATAAACTGCCAAGAAATATGGGGTTTTGGTTATTAAAATTTCGTAGGTTGTAGTTATTAGAATATGTTCTATTATTGAAGCAAAGAAATCAGGGATTTAGGTTATTAGACTTTGGGGGGTTGTAGTTATCTCTAAGTGTTAATGCAACCAAGAAATGAGAGGTTTTAGTTATTGAAATTTAGGGCTAGTATATATTCCAATGTGTAAAATTAATCTAAATTTGTGTCACGACCCAGACCATTGTGATTGGCACCTACACTAACCCTTCAGTGGGAGAACCACTACTACACCTCAAAACAAGCAACTAAACCAAAACTAAGACATTTAAACTAATAAAACAGATTAAATAACTCATAAATGAAGTTCTCATAAACTTCAACAAGAAATCTAAAGAACTATACTAAACAAATGTGAAAGAAACAACCTAGCACCTGAAAGTTAATGTACCAAAACTACTAACGAAATAACAAGTCTAAACCGGAAGGGTCACAACCCTAACTAATGAACTAATCAACTAACTAAAACAAATGTCTAAATCCAAAAATGGTGGACATAGACGAAATAGAATTCCATGGCAGCCCTAAAGATTTGGCTCACCCTTGAATTTAATGCGACGATCTCTAATCTCTTAAGCGAGTTCTATCAATAGCCACTTGAAGATGCCCTGTACTCAACAAAAATAAGAGCAAGTGTAGAATCAGTACACAACCACAGTATACTGGTATAACCACGCGGCTATACCACTAGTGTAACATAAGCAAGTCAAACAACAATATATTCACATGCATATATATCAACATCTACAATATTATCGACTTGCTCATCATTACACATTTCTCACAAATCATTGGTCCTCTCACGAAACACAAACTCAAACATTTAGCATACTGGAACGTGGTATCCAATTCCAATGTTATGCCAGAATGTGGCAACCAATCCCATATTTATGTCGGAACGTGGCAACCGATCCCATTCACACACCATAATCACAATCACAAGTACATCATCAAGATCATACATTTACATCATAATTTCATGGTAATCATCATTCATCTATCTCATTTACATCAAGTGTGATCGACATTGCAACATTCATACATACACAAGTATTATAATGAAGAAAGAATATACAAACATCACACAATCATAGAATCACAAGCATCACCTACCTCGAAACAAGCTTGAGACCCTAAGAAACTTGATTCTTCCCTTTTCGAATTTGTTCTGCTTGTTCTTGGTCTACAAATAATGAATATAATACGGGAATCAATAAACAATTATTAATTACCCAAATTACTAACAATTCTAACAAACCCTAGATCAATCCATGATCCCAATTATCTAATTTAGGGATGTTTCCACAATAGATTCAAGATCAAAACCCTCCCCCATCAATATTGGCCCATTCTATTATATTCTACGGATCAAAAAACAGATTTGGGGAGTTAAAAGCTTACCTTTAGCCTCAAGAATTTTGAAAAACGAGTAGAAATCGTCATTGGTTCGTTCCTTAGCTCTAAAAGTCAAAAAGTGTCAAATAAGGTCGTTTTGGAGTTTATTAACGACCTGAAGTCATGTCTGGCCCGCCACAACGGCCCTCATCCCGTTGTAGCGGCAGCGTCAAAGCGACACCTTGCCCCGCCACAACGATATTTTCGAACCAGTGAGTAATTACGATTTGAAGTCTTGTCTCGCCTGCCAAATCGGTAGAGACGCCCGCTAAAGTGGAAAAATCAAAATGGAATGTTATTTTAAAGAATTCCAAAGCCCCATTCCACAACACACCTCTAAACAATGACGCTCATAAAATACCTTTTACGCTAAGATCAATTCCCGGAGATTTACTCATCCAAATTCAATTTCGTAAGGTCGTACGGATTCCTTAATGAGTTACCTAACCACTCATGCAATCAAAACCATAATTAATTCACTTGATTTTTACTAGATTTCCCTACACCTCAACTATTCTGATTTCATCCAAATCTGGACAAGGTTGGAAAAATTCTAATACTACGAAAAAGTTTTTCCAACCTTAAATTTTCACTCGTTGGCATTTCTATAACGACGGAACTCGGTCGTTACAATAGATACCAATTTACCCATCACTCATCCCCGAGTGACAAAACTTAGGAAAAGTAGGCTAAGGAAAGAACAAAGTAGTACCTGATTCGACAACCAATTAGGGATACTTGTCTTGCATGTCCCTCTCAGTTTCCCAATTAGCTTCTTCAACTAGACGATACTTCCATTGAACTTTCACGGACTTAATCTCCTTGGTTCTTAACTTACGCACATCATGATCGAGAATAGCAATCAGTTTTTCCTCGTATTAGAGGTCTTTGTCTAACACAATTGAGTCCCACTTAATGATATAATCTTCGTCACAATGACATCTCTTCAACATAGACATATGAAATACCGGATGAACACCGGATAGATTAGGAGGTAAAGCCAATTTATATGCCACCGGCTCTACATGCTCAAGAACTTCAAAGGGACAAATATATCTAGGACTTAGCTTACCTTTCTTACCAAATCTCATCACCCCTTTCATGGGTGATACCTTAAGAAGAACATTCTCACCGGTATGAAATTCCATGTCTCTTACCGTATGATATGCGCATTTCTTCTATGTACTCTGGGATGCTAAAAACTTAGCATGAATACTCCTTACTTTATCTTGAACATCCTTCACTAAATCAACCCCCAAAGGTTTCACATCTCCAGCCTCAAACTATCCTATGGGTGATCTACATCCCCTCCCGTATAATGCTTCAAATGGAGCCATATTAATGCTGGAGTGATAATTATAATTATAAGAGAAATCACACAAAGGTATGAATTTATCCCAATGCCCTCCAAAATCAATCACATATGCCCTCAATATGTCTTCCAACACTTGAATGGTCCTCTCAAATTGTCCATCTGTCTTTGGATGAAAGGTTGTACTAAAAGTGAGTTGTGTGCCCAATTCATCATGTAATTTCCTTCAAAACTTGGAAGTGAATTGGGTACCACGATTTGAGATGATAGAAAGGGGCACTCTATGCAATCTCACTATCTCTTTCACATACATCTTAGCTAATTTCTCAACATTATAATATATTCTTACCGGAATAAAATGGGCTAGCTTGGTTAATCTATCAACCACTACCCAAATAGAATCAAACTTCCCCAAAGTCTTGGTAGACCAACCACAAAATCCATAGCTATTCTTTCCCATTTCCATTTTGGAATTGACATTCTTTGAAGTAAACCTGCAGGCCTTTGATGTTCATACTTCACTTGTTGACAATTTTGACACTTAACCACAAACTCTGCTATGTCTTTCTTCATGCTCGACCACCAAAAAAAATGTTTTAGATCTCTATACATCTTGGTCACACCCGAATCAATAGAATATCACAAACTATGAGATTCTGCCAATAATTTTTTAATCAAGTCATCAACTCGAGAAACACAAATCCACCCTTTCACACTAAGTACACCATCTGCATCAATAGTGGTCTCTTGTGCCTTACCATTCTCCATCTTCTCCTTGAGTTTGTTCAAGTTCTCATCCTCAAATTGTTTGGCCTTGATCTCCTCAATGAATGTCGCCTTAACTTCAATACTAGCTAAAACCCTGCCTCTTTCAGAGATGCCCAACTACATGACCTTAGACTCTAAGATCTGAATTTCCTTGGCCAAAGGTCACTTGGTTACACTCAAGTAAGCTAAGCTACCCATACTTACTGCTTTTCGACTCAAAGCGTCTGCCACATCATTAGCCTTACCCAGATGGTATTGAATAGTCATATCATAATCCTTGAGTAACTCCATCCATCTTCACTGTCTCAGATTCAGATCGTTTTGAGTGAACACATGCTGCAAACTACGATGATCAGTAAAAACTTCACACTTAACACCATAAAGATAATGCCACTAGATCTTAAGAGCAAATACTACCGCTGTCAACTCTAAATCATGGGTCGGTTAGTTTCTCTCATGCACCTTCAATTGGCGCAGCACATAGGCTATAACATACTTATCCTGCATTAACACAGTGCCCAATCCAAAATAAGAAGCATCATAATAAACTATAAAATCCTTACCTTCCACCGGTAATGTTAGGATAAGTGCGGTAGTCAAGAGAGTCTTAAACTTTTGAAAACTCTCCTCACATTTTTCAGTCTATTCAAATGGTATTTCCTTCTTACTTAAATTAGACAAGTGAGTGGCAATAGAAGCAAAATTCTTTACAAATCGACGGTAGTAGCTAGCGAGCCCCACAAAACTCCTAACTTCTGTCACAGAGCTAGGCCAAAACCTAATTTTTAACCGCCTCAATCTTTTGAGGATCTACTATTACCCTTTCCTTCGAAACTACATGCCCCAAAAATGCAACAGAATTCAGCCAAAATTCACGCTTAAAATTTTTTTGCATATAACCTTTGTTTCCCAAGAACATCCATAACAATATGAAGATGGTCGGCATGCTCTTCCTCACTTTTTGAATATACCAAAATATCATCAATGAAAACTATCACAAACCAATCAAGAAATGGTTTGAACACCTCATTCATCAAACTAATAAAAGTTGCAGGCATATTAGTCAACCCAAAGGACATGACTAGGAATTCATAGTGCCTATAGCGACCTAAACGCTGTCTTGGGAAAATCTTCAGGCCTAATTTTTAATTGATGGTAACCAGACCTTACATTAATTTTTGAGAAGACTGACGCACCTTGCAATTGGTCAAAAAGATCATCTATTCGAGGCAAGGGATACTTGTTTCGAATAGTGACCCTATTCTATTGTCGGTAATCTATACGCATTCTCATATTACCATCATTTTTCTTAACAACAAAACTGGGGCACCCCATGGAGAAGCACTAGGCCAGATAAATCTTTTATCAAGAAGTTCATGGATTTGAGCCTTAAGCTCTCTTAATTCTGTTGGAGCCATGCGATATGGAGGGATAAAAATGGGGAGCATACCAAGCTCCAAATCAACGCAAAAATATATATCTCTATTTTGAGGCATACTAGGCAAATCAATTGGGAACGCTTCTCTAAATTCCGACACCACAGGAATAGACTCAATAGATGGAGACTCAACCTCAACATCTCGGATATGAGCCAAATAAGCTAAAAAATCCTGCCCTACCAGTTTCTTTGCCCGAACCCTTCCCACTCTAATTTTTCCCTTTTCGGAATTTCTAAAGTTACAGACTTAGTATTCAATTTCACACAACATAATAGGGGGACAACAAAGTCATGCCTAATATAATATCAAAGTCAGTCATATCCAAAATCACCAAATCAGCCCAAGTCTGAAAACCCATAAACAAAATAGGACAAGCACAATAGACATAGGTGACTATGATTGACTCTCCAACTGAGGTAGAAACATGGATAGAGGCATCAAGTACATCAAAAATCATATCAAACTCAAAGGCAAATCACAGAGATACATAAGAATAAGTAGAAGCCGGATCAAATAACATGTTAGCCATCTGGTCATAGATAAAAATGTACATGTGATCAACGCGTCAGATGTTTCTACCTTTTTCTTGCCCGAAAAGGCATAAAACTAAGCCCTATCATCTTGACAAACCACCTCCCTGCCTGGTTGCACATTACCTTTGCCCGCATTACCATTAACATTTCGTCTACCTCCACATCCTCGCTGATTACCTCCTCGCCCACATTGTGGATGCCCTTGACCATTATTACCATTCCCCGCGGGTACCACTGCTCTAAAATACTACTGTGCGGAATCTAACACACATGGGTGGGGACAATCTCTCCTCATATTCCTAGGTTCTCCATAGTTATAACATATACAATCAAATGATGGTCTGCTGCCCGCTGAAGGCGTGACTCGTTGGCTATCCTGAAAATTATAAGATGGAGTTCCCGAGTAGTTACCTATAGAGGCGGGCATAGCGGATTGAATTGGCTTAGCTGCAAGCGTTTGCCTTTCAGACCCCCTAGAGTAAGAACCTTGAAAGTTACCTGAGTTCTTGTCCCTTTTTGCCAATACCTTGGCTTGTCCGTCTCGCCTTACCCCCTCCTCTTTCTTAACATAGTCCATCACCTCATTAAAACTCCTCCATGCATAAGTCATATGAACAGATAATACTTGCAACTCAGAATTCAAACCTCTAATAAATAACCGGATTCTCTCCTCCTCGGTAGTAACTAACTGTGTAGCATATCTAGCTAAAATATGTAACTTGGCCTCATAAGCAACCACAGACATACCACCTTGCTTTAAGCCATAAACTCATCCTTTTTGTGATTCCTTAAAGTTCTAGGCATATACTTTTCTAGGAACAAAGCATGAAATTGGGTCCAAGTGAGTAGAGGTAAAGTAGAAGATCTGCATTCCATATAAGCTCTCCATTATTACTTGGCCTCACCTTGAAGTTGAAAGGACACAAACTCAACCCTATATTGGTGAACAATACCCAATTTATGCAGCCTCTTATAACAGTCTCAGATAAACTCATAAGTATCTTCAGTCTCAAAACTAAGAAATATCAGAGGTTTAAGCTTTAGAAACTTAGTCAACATGTCATACTCATTTCCCGTCATAACAGAACCCAACAAAGGGCGGAAGAAAGCGTCATTACCTCCAGTTCCACCCGTCTTAGGCGCAGTGCTAACATCAGGGGGATTAGTGGGTGCTTGAGTTGCTTGGACAGATGGAAGCACTCTAGAACCAGTCAACCCCTTTAAGAACGACATGATCTTTTGAGCTAACACTGGGTCCAAGGGAGGAGTACCTGTAGTTCTAGCCGGTACCTCTTCCTCTTGTCCAATCTTTTTAACATCTTTAACATCTACATTCTTCTCTATCTCTTCATGCTGCGTCGGAGGGTACTCATTCACAGGAATGTTCTCAATAGGTACTCTTCTACGACCTCTACCCCTAGCTCTTCCTCTACCTCTGCCTAAATCGTGACCTCTCACTGCAGATTCCTCAATCGGAGCATTAACAAAAGCTACGAGCCTGACGCCGTTGAATATAGTATTAACTATCCGTGGACAAAAGAGTGAAGGATGTTAGATACCAATTGGAATCGTCAGATACCAATTGGAATCAAGTCATAGCATGAAAGAAGACAAGAGAAAACTATATAGATTTCCTAAAGTCCTATAGCCTCCCGAAGAAAAGGAAAGGTGTCCCCATACCATTCCGCAAGAGTCTATTAGACTCGTTTTGGTACATCAAGATTAATGAACCTAGGCTCTGATATCAATTTGTTATGACCCAGACTGTCGTGATTAACACCCATACTAACCCTCCAGTGGGAGAACCACTACTACACCTTAAAACAAGCAACTAAACCAAAACTAAGGCACTTAAGCTACTAAAATAGATTAAATAACTCATAAATAAAGCTCTCATAAACTTCAACAAGAAATCTAAAGAATTATACTAAACAAATGCGGAAGAAACAACCTAGAACCTGAAAGTCAATTTATCAAAACTACTAACGAAATAACAAGTCTAAACCGGAAGGGTCACAACCCCAACTAATGAACTAATCAACTAACTAAAAGAAATATCTAAGTCCGAAAATGGTGGACATAGACGAAATAGAATTCCATGGCAGCCCGAAAGATTTGGCTCACCCTTGAATTCGATGCGACGATGTCTAATCTCCTAAGTGAGGTTTGTTAATAGCCGCTTGAAAATGCCCTATACTCAACAAAAAAAAGAGCAAGTGCAGAATCAGTACACAATCACAGTGTACTGGAAGGATCACGCGGCTATCCCACTAGTGTAACATATGCAAGTTAAAAAACATTATAATAACATGTATATATATATGTATGTATGTATGTATGTATGTATGTATATATATATATATGTATGTATATATATATATATATATATGTATATATATATATATGTATGTATATATATATATATATGTATGTATATATATATATACATACATATATATATATATATACATACATATATATATATATATATATATATATATATATATATATATATATATATATATATATATATATATCTACAATATTATCAACATGCTCATCATTATACATTTATCACAAATCATTGGTCCTCTCACGAAACCTAAACCCAAACAGCTAGCATACCAGAACGTGGTATCCGATCCCAATGTTATGCCGGAACGTGGCAACCGATCCCATATTTATGCCAGAATGTGGTAACCGATCCAAATTAGTTATGCTGGAACATGACAACTGATCCCATTCACACACCACAATCACAATCATAAGTACATCATAAGATTATACATTTACATCATGATTTCATGGCAACCATCATTAATCTATCTCATTTACATTAAGTGTGATCAACATTGCAACATTCATACATACACAAGTATCATAATGAAGCAAGAACAAACAAACATCACACAATCATAGAATCACAACCATCACCTACCTTGAAACAAGCTTGAAACCCTAAGAAACTTGATTCTTCCCTTTTCGAATTCGTTCCGCTTGTTTTTAGTCTACAAACAATCAATATAATACGGAAATCAATAAACAATTATTAATTACCCGAATTACTAACAATTCTAACAAACCTTAGATCACCCCATGATCCCAATTATCCAATTTAGGGTTGTTTCCACCATAGATTCAAGATCAAAACCCTCCCCTCATCAACATTGACTCATTCTATTACGTTTTACGGATCAAAAAATGGATTCAGGGAGTTAAAAGCTTACCTTTAGCCTCAAGGATTGTGAAAAACGAGTAGAAATCGCCTGGGGTTCGTTCCTTAGCTCTAAAAGTCAAAAAGTGCCAAATAAAGTCGTTTAGGGGTTTATTAACAACCTTAAGTCACGTCTGGCCCGCCACAGCGGCCCTCATTCCACTGTAGCGGCGGCGCCAGAGCGATACCTTGCCCCACCACAGCGGTATTTTCGAACCAGTGAGCAATTACAATTTTAAGTCCCGTCTCACCCGCCACAACAGCCACACCAAAGCGGTAGAGACACCCGCCAAAGCGGCAAAATTGAAACGGAATGCTATTCTAAAGAATTTCAAATCCCCATTCCACAACACACCTCTAATCAACGACGCTCAGAAAATACCTTTCATGCAAAGATCAATTCCCAGAGATCTACTCATCCAAATTCAATTTCGTAAGGTCGAACGGATTCCTTAATGAGTTACCCAACCACTCATGCAATCAAAACCATAATTAATTCACTCGATTGTTACCAAATTTTCCTACACCTCAACTACTCCGATTTCATCCAAATCTGGACAAGGTTGGAAAAATTCTAATACTACGAAAAAGTTTTTCCAGCCCCAAATTTTCCCCCGTTGACATTTCTATAACGACGGAACCCGATCGTTACAATTTGTAATTCATTTAATGCATTAAGATGAATGTATGTTACTTCATGACAATATTAATGTCTTTCTAATTCACCATCCTTTACTATGATGTGAAAGTTATGAAAATGAAAAGGAGTGAATTATGGACTTAATCTTTAAATAAAGTAATTAGAAATTAAACAAAATTTGTAATCCATTTAATGCATTAAGATGAATGTATGTTACTTCATGAAAACATTAATGTCTTTCTAATTCACCATCCTTTAATATGATGTGGAAGTTATGGAAATAAAAATGTGAGAATTATGGACTTAATCTTTCCAATAAAGTAATTAGAAATAAGAAATAGTTTAAAGTAGATTATTAAAATGCCTAATATATATATATATATATATATATATATATATATATATATATAATGTTAATTAAATTGAAGGAGAAAAATATATATAAATACAATATTTTTTTGAAAAAATGTAACTAATTTATTTTTTAAAAGGATAAAAATGTCTAACAATTTTCTATGAATATTTTCTTCTTTGAATTTTTGACTAAACACCTTTCCACTTTTAGAATTTAGTATAATATAATAATAATATTATATAATTACCATTTAATATTTAATTGATCAGCTATTTTATAATATTTTTATTTAGTGTAGGGGTAAAATGGTATTTCAACTTTTAACATTTTTTGTTCCCACTTTTAGCAATATATGATGATATGAAGAATATGAATATGAATATGATGATAAATAAATAAATAAATGATGGGCAAATATTGCATATATCTCCAATTGTTCACAAAGATTTGGTGGATGGTTAGATTTTACTTGCGTTATTCAATTGTTCATAAGTTGTATGGACGAGCTAAACTTACTCTTTATTATACCTATCTTGTTATTTTATTTACATGATTTGCTGGAGTGCTGCCTCCCATTGGAATAGTCCCATTAACATTCAATTTCAGATACAGAGAGGTTGCATGATACCACTTACACTTTGTTTGGATGGTTGTTACGTATTGTTTCATAATGTATCCTTTATTTTATGGAAACCAACATGAGAAAAATGTTGATAGTGTCATTAAATATTCGAAAAAAGAAAAAATATATTCCTGAACTATCACAAATGATAAGTCACTATCAAATAGGTTTTGAAATTTTCACGTTTGTCCTTACAAGCTACAACCATTAAAGTTGATTGTGAAGTTTTACTTACTTCGGAAGAGGTCAAGGGGCCTAATTTGATGACCATATTGGATATGAAACTAAAAGATCCATCAAAATTTAGCTACATAATGAAGAATGAAACAATTCAAAAAATATAAATATTAAGGCCATATGTGTGTATATATATATATATATATATATATATATATATATATATATATATATATATATATATATATATATATTTCTGAAAAAGGATATCATATATCTAAATGTTTTATTTATTTCACATATATATGGATCATTGTTTACAAGTCACAAATATGAAAATACAGATACATGCAAAAAAAGAAAAACTTACTCTATTATACAATAGACGCTATTGCCTTATTATTCATCACCTTAAATATGCTATTAATTACCTTAAATAAAATTCAAAGTTCTTTATGTCTTTATTTAGAGAGACCAATTGGAGTAGCAATTAAATAAAGATCATTCTTTCTCCTGGCTGATAATCCTTCTGATTCAATCGTGTCCAAATCATTTGGATTAACTCCATGAGGGACCTTCCAATCAAAGTGATAAAGTAATTGGGATAAAGGATGTGCAACATTAACTAAACCAAATAACATTCCGGGACACATTCTTCTTCCTGCACCAAATGGAATAAATTCAAAGTGATTTCCTTTAAAGTCAATACTACTATTCTCAAATCTCTCAGGTATAAAGCTTTCTGAATTATGCCAGTATTTGGGATCTCTACCAATCGACCATGCATTAACCAGAACTTTGGTTTTCACAGGTATTGTGTATCCATCGATCTTTGTTTCCTCTCTACATTCCCTTGGGAGTAATAGAGGAGCCGGAGGGTGTAGCCTTAATGTTTCTTTGATAACGAATTGCAAGTAGTTCAACTCTTCCAAATCGGTATCGTTAAATATTTTTTTTCCCATCCAATCGCTCTCTCACTTCGAGTTGTGCTTTCTCCATGACACGTGGATTTTTCATTAGTTCTAAAAATGCCCAAATTATTTTATAACATGTCCTACGTATAAAATTAAAGGTATAAATAGCGAAGTTTAAAAGATTTATAACACGAAATAAAATTACTTTTAAAGATGTGCTATACTTACAAGTATGACTGCTTTAATGTTTTTATTTGTAATGGGAAGTCCAAATTCTTCGCTCTCCATTACTCTAAGTAAAGCATCAACTAAATCTTCACTTCCAGACTCACCATTATATTTCTTACCTTTTGCTCGATTATCTCGATGATCATTAATGATTTTCTCCAAGATTTCATCAACCTTTGAGTGTGCCTTTGACAATTTGGATTTCATTACACTGATATTATGAAGCCACTTTTGGGCAGGGAACAAATCAGTTAAGTCAAATCCTCCAAGTAATGAACAAATATCTTTTACCAACATTATAAACTTATTTCGATCATGTATGATTTTTCCAGATACTGACCTACAAGTTACAGTATTTGTAAATAAAAAAATCTTGTTGGATAAGTTGATCAATGAGTCTGGTGTATTGGAACGGAGAGATGAAATGAAATTTGATATCTCTTCTTGTCGAATTGAAGCAAATGATTTGACCATTTTTGTACTAAGAAGTTCTAGGACACAAACCTTTCGCATATTTCTCCAGTAATCTCCATATGAACTAAAGCCTATGTCCGTGCAATCATAAAGTATGATACTTGTGGACATAATTTGTGGCCTATCTACAAAATGGAGGTCTTGAGTTTTCATGATTTCTTTTGCCATTTCCGATGAAGATATAACAATTGTTGAAATATTTCCAAGACGTAAGTGCATGATTGGGCCATATTTTTTCGACAGATTTCTAAGTGAACGATGTGGTAGATCGCTCATTAATTGATGCAAGTTTCCTATAAGAGGTAGTCTCCATGGTCCAGGAGGCAATGTTTTATTTGGTGATTTTGATTTCTTCCTTTTTTGAGATACAAGGAAGAAAGAGGAGAGGAAGAGAACAAGTGAGATAAAGATGAAGAAGGGAAAATGTAGATACTCCATTTTGGAAGCTAAGAAAAAAGGAAACATGCACACTTATATTTTATAGAGATACAAGCATTATGTTTAGGTTTGTGTGTATATATAATATTCCAGAAATTTGGAAATTAAAATTAGTACTCTTTCTATTCTAATTTATATATTCTTATTAATAAATTTAAAGTACCAAAACCGCTCAGAGTGATACTTAAAGTGAACTTACTATCAAAGATAATGAATAATTTTTGTCATATTCTCTAATCGTGTTAAATACTTAACGCAAAATTTAGGGAAAAAAAAGGAAAATTTAAAATTCATGGTATAAAATAAGTAGAAGATATTTTTGTAATTTTATTATTTCATTAAGTAATGAGAAAACACACATACTAACCCATCGTATTTCTTTTTCTTAAAAAAAAAGAGATTAAGTTCACTATCGACCTTTCTTTTTTTTTTTTAGCCTGATAAATAGTTTGATAGAGAATGAAATATTTTTGCTAGTTCAAAGAAATTTTTAGCTTAGAGCTCCCATCCTTTTGTGGAAACCTTCATTCACAATGGATGAAATTTAACATGGGTAAAATGGTAGCTGAAAATGGGAAAGAAGAAAAAAATAATTAAAAATTAACAAAAGAATCATTTCACGTGTGGTCAATGAGCGTATCAATAATTAAAAACAACGATGTTTTGTTTGGAGATTTTGATTTCTTCCATTTTTGAAATACAAGGAAGAAAGGGGAGAGGAAGAGGACAAGTGAGATAAAGATGAAGTAGGATAAATGTTGATACTCCATTTTGGAAGGAAAAGAAAACATGTTAATGTTATATTCTATCTTTGTACATCTAATGTATATATAAAATCAAAATTAAATGATATCTTTCTTGTTTTCATACTCCCTCCCTCCGTTCCTATTTATATACCCGTAGACATTAAAATTTTGTGGGACTCTATAAGACGTGTTCAATTCAAATTGAAAATTTGTTTACAACAAATTTTAAAGTGATAGAAAAAAAATTGCAATCACAATAAAATAAGAAGAAACATTACTTTATTGATAAAAATTGCAGATACAATTCTGTTTACCCCTTGATTCTACTATCTTATGATTTATTCATGATTCGAGGACGTTAGTGGCGTATTTCTCAAATTAGGATAATTTAGGTTTGACCTATATATGAATATTTCATGACTTTCGTGGAATATATCGAGATGCCTTTTAAGGGAATTTAGTTACCCTTTATATAGGCATGAACTAGGATTTAGGGTTGAGTAGCCTCCAAGAATTCTAAGTGAAACTGAACACACCTTCTAGAGTCTCAATTCAAATTGAACACGTCTTGTAGAGTCCCACAAAATTTCAATGTCTACAAATGTACCCTACTTCAAGGCTTGTCGGAGTATAGACTCGATGAAACTCAAAGACGAGGCCTGAAGTACTCATTCTTCCACCTTTGCAGCTTCAGATTTTTAGATTTCATTTATGAGAGAAGAGATGAAGGGCAGATTTGGTCCCACTGGAGTGCCAATTTGTTCGCAATAAATTTTAAAGTGACGGAAAATAAATTACAATCACAAAAAAAAATATGAAGAAACATAATTTTATTCATCAAGATTGCGGGTACAATTCTGTTGATTCCTTGATTCTACTCTCCTAAGATTTATCCATGATTCAGGGCCGTTAGTGGCGTATTTCTCAAACTAGGATGATTTAGATTTGACCTCTATATGAATATTTAATGACTTTTTGTGGAATATTCGAGATCTTGATCTTTAAAAATACCCAAGAGTTTATGGGATATTTGAGATTTTGATCTCTTTATGAAATTTTCGAGATGCCTTTTAAGATAATTTAGTATGTAGCCTCTAAGAATTCTAATTGAAACTGAACACACCTTCTAGAATTCCAATTCGAATTGAACACGTCTTGTAGAGTCCCACAAAATTTCAATGTCTACAATGCCGTCCTTAAAAAAATAGAAATATTTGTTATTTAACAAAATCAATGTATAAATGACACTATTCTTTCTATTTTACCTTGTGAGTTATTAGCCTTGAAAATATATACAATTGACCAACATAGAAAAACTAAGTAAATATATAATTCATGTTCATTAATCAAATTAATTAATCAAAATAAATTAATTCATGTTCATTGATTGAAAACGGAATAATTTCCCTAGAACTCACATTTGAAAAATTTCCTCATAATATCACTTTTGTTTGTTTTAGGACTATAATATCACCCAAACTTTACATGGCAGATACAATTCTTACTAGTTTTCCGCACAACTGTTGTGAGTTGAAGACTATCATGCCTGTTAATGAAAAACTGGCTGGCTATCTTTCTCTAACTAATGTCCAAATGCCATGTCACATTATTCCTTTTTTTAAAAAACAAATCGAATCTTGAGGAGTTATTAAGGGAAATGATTGAAGATTGATTAATCATAAAATAACATAATGGCATTTGTTTTGTAGCGCCAATTATGCAAAATATAAAATGTTTTGGACATTAGTTGGTTAGAGAAACCATTTTGATGTAAGCCTGCAATACGACGGGGCCATTAGTTTAGGGTGTATTTAGTACGGAGGAACTTTTTCATATTTAATATTTTGAAAACGTTTTTCTCCGTCCTAATAAGTTCAATAAAAATAAAAAATAAATAGTATTGAAAATCGTCTTTATATTGGATAGTTTAGTATCTGATAATCTTTAAAATACCATTTTCAGCACATTTTTATTCTATAAAAAAGTCATGAAAGGATGACTATGACTATAAAGAATTGTATAATAGGTAATACAAATTATGTTATGCACTTGATCATATCTTATTTCCTCACCAATAACCTCTAAACATGTGGATTCATTCTCTTTATATCATTTCAATCTTATTATTTATTATAAATTTAAAATGCTTAATTGTTATCAATTTCATTCATATTTTGTGCACCCCATTTGTTATTCAATCTTCACTATATTTTTTACTTGCCTTATATTACAATTTGAAATTAAGTTAGTTTTTTCAATACAATTTTCAAAAATGTTTTTAAGTATATAAATCATCTTTTTGGTAATTTTAGAATTTAAATGTTCAATATTATTATTTTTAAATAGTAAAATACGATTTTATCATTCTTAAGTACTTGTCATAGTTTTCTCTTTGAAAGTTAAATGATGCAAAATTTGACAAATTACCAATTAATTCTCAATACTATTATTCTCTTGCTCAAATAAGAAGGGGGGAATAATTTATTTTTAAGCAGATTATCTCTTTTTCTAATATTAATAAATTTTATGAACATACTATATTGACAAATTTAAATTTCAAAATTTTTTTTTTTAATCTAACTATATTCATAAAAAAAAGGTTTATTACAAAACTTATCAATTGAATCTAGATAGAAAATTTACTAATATAACGTATGATTTGGAACTATATGTGATATCTTTTTTACTAGAGACATAGATGACAATTATACTTTTAAGTATGAATCATCTCACCATGATTAAAAAAACAAATATTTGCCATGCTAACAATGTAAAAATATTATTTCAAAAAAAAATTATTCTCATCTTTAAGATAGACAAAATAAATATATCTTCATATGAATTTTTGTTATTTTGTTATAAACAAAAAAAAAAAAAAAAAATTGCATGAAACTATGGTTGTGCGAATTAGATATAGTAATTTAATATTATTTAATAAAATGAATTTATAACTTGGCTTTATATATTAATAGCTTAATAAACTTGTCAGTAAATTTCATTTCAATACTCAAAGGATCCAAATGAACACCTTTTGTTATACATTAAGGATCATTTCAATCAAGTGTAATACATTAAAGACTAAAATGAACACATTTCTTATACATTAAGGACCATTTCAATCGAGTACAATACCTTAAGGATTAAAATAAACACATGTCTTATATATTAAGGACCATTTCAGTCTAGTGAAATACATAAAAGACCAAATACAACATTATCCATACATTAAGAATCATTCTGGTCATTTTCTCAAATTTAAAGTACCAAAACTGCTGATCAAAGTGACACTTAAACTCTTAAGTGACTATTTTAAACTTATCATCCAAGATAATGAACCATTTTTGTCATATTCTCTAATCGTGTTTTAATATTTGCAAAATTTAAGAAAATTTAAAATTCGTGGTGTAAAATAAGTTGAAGACATTTTTTTAGTTTTTTAAATTCCAGTCAAATTTTCAAAATATTTTCTCTACAATTTTTTTCTTAAAAATAAGGAAATAAATGTCTTCCTTAGAAATAGGTTTCTTTACTACGAGAAAACAAGGAATTGGCGATGGACAGAATTTCGTAGCTAAACAACAAATTAAATTTCAATCCTATGTAGCTACAAATTAGTGATGAATTGTTAGAAAATTCAACTAAAAATAGATCATCCTTAATATTTGTCATTTCACAAAATCAATGTATAATGACATTATTCTTTCTACTTTACCCTTGCGAGTTATTAGCATTGAAAATATACATTTGACCAACATAGAAAAACTAAGTAAATAGTTCATGTTTATTGGTCAAATTAATTAATCAAAATAAATTAATTCATGTTGAAAACTTGACTTAAAATAACATTAATTAAAGGTAAAATAATAAACTTACTTAGTTTCTTAATGCACGTGAAATCTAAAATGGTGACATATAAATTAAAACGGAGAAAGTAAAAAATTAAACAGAAACTTGAGGAGTTAGTAGGTAAATGATTGAAGATTGATTAATCATAAAACTATATATATTATGACATTAGCTCCAATAATGCAAATTATAAATGTTTTGAAAATTAGTTAGAGATAACGTTTTGATGTAATCATGCAACACGATGGGACCATTAGTTTAGGGTGTATTTATTAAAAAAAATAAAAATAGGGAGGATGCTCCACCCATTATTATCTCTATTATAAATGAGATTTCGAAAAGATATAGATAGAATGGACCTATCATGTATATTATAATAGTAAATATTCCACTAGCTTTGATAACATAATTAATGTCACAAATGGATTTTGACACAAGTAATCGAATAATTGAAGAAATGAGGCTTTAAGCAGCTTGTAGTTATCTTTTAACCCTAAATGAGTTATGTTAGATTCTAATTAATGAAATCTAATGTAAATAATAAGTGCATTGTGATAGATTGAATCAGTGGTGGACGCAGAAATTCTATCAAGGGGGTTCAAAAAAATAATTAAACACGTTAATAATATCTATAAATAAACGGGTCGGATCATATATGAACGGATTGAACAACAAACGGTTGACAAAGAGGGGTTTTTGTTATCGCGACTGCAGCAGCAAGCAGCAAAGGTGAAGTTGAACAAGAAGACTAGGAGGAAAAAAATATTATATTGCAATCCCTAGAAAAGAGGGGTTTTTTTTTTTTTTTTATCTCTTGACTTTTCAATTAGAGATTTAAAATATAAATTTTTTGATTAGTTATGACTTATGAAACGTCGTCGTTTGGTCTATCTATATTTAATAAAAAAAAACACTTCAAACTGAAGCCTGAAGCCTGCAAAATCGTTAAAAATTACCAAAAAAAAAAAAAAGAAGAAGATGTTGTTGCCTGGAATCGAACCCGCGACACAAAAGCTCATATAATTGAAATCTTGAACCCCATCAACAGTTGAGCTACTCTTTTGACATATGTTTAAAGGGTTCAATTTTAAATATATACACGTACATTAAAAAATTAATCTGGCATAGAGTTTACGGAGGGGGTTCGGATGAACCCTGAAAACACTGTGCATCCGCCTCTGAACATATATTAATTACTGTTGGCTTAGAGTTTACGTTGACAATAATTGAGCCACAAACAATATATTTTAAATGCAATTGTTTCTTCTTTATAAACTCTCATTATGTTTGCTAGTATCTTTATTTCACCCAAACAAATAGTAAATGAGTACGACAAAAAAGAAATTCATATTTTTTATTGACGTTCTAGAAAAGTAACATATTTTAAGAAAGTTTGTGACTTCTAAAAAAAACCTAATCTCTTACTCCTCTACATAATGATTTTTTTTTTTTTTTTTTGATAAATATAATTTACTCTGTTTGAAATGAGAGATTTCAAATTAATAAAGAAGACATCGATGATGATACTAATGCAACCCACTTTCAACATCAAATACTTTTCATAGATTCATAATTTATTTATTTATTACCAAAAATTGTTTACCTTTTTGAGGTGATGAGGATTTTGGCAAGAATCCTTAACATAGTTTTTCAGAGTAAAAGAAGCATACAATCTTTAAGGAGGACATAAAGCCTTACTTTTTAAATCTTCATAAGAAATAAAAATTTGTTCCAATTTTAGTTAATAATCCAAAAGATCTAAAAAAATATGCTTACACAATAAAGTCATAAGACTTTATATACCTGGAAAGCAAAGAGCATTTAAGGAGGAACAAAAATCAATTATTTTAATTCTTCTACTAATTAAAAACATGGAATTTTCATCATATTCATTCTCTTAAGTTAAAATGATAGGAGTATGGATAAAAATAGCAAAATTTGTCAAGGCATTCACAACTTTATTTCCTTCCCTATATTAGTGCTCAAAGAGATATTCTTATGTTGATTTTCCTTGAAATTCTTATGAAGAAATTAGTTTAATGTGTTGGGAAAAATACTACAATATTTATATTAGACTGAAATTATAAAGTAATTAATAACTTATCACAAACACTGTGTCGTGGCAAGCCACTGCCTTGAAGTGATTTCGATCCAACTCCAGTGCAAATCGTTGTAGCCGGTCGCTCCCCATGGTTCCACAGTTATTCCCAAACACATGCACTCGTGGTTGAATGTTTGGAGGTTACCCAAAACCAATTGCCCAAAAAATATTCTCAGAATAAGATAAGAAGATAAGAAGAAAAAACGAAAAAGTTTTTCTCTTCTTTTTGTTTGTGCTGGTGTGTTATCTTCTTGTTCACAAAAGGCCAAACTTATATAGGATTTGCAAAGAGGAGTTTCAAAGTGAAGAGTTAAATTTGTATAACGTATTGTGAATATTAATGGCATTAAAGGCCATTATACCACATTCTATAGAAACTCTCCTTTTTGTTTTGGCACGGAAATGTTATTCTCTTTGTAATGTATTTTACAAAGAATGGAAATATTATTCTTTGCATTACACAAAATGAATAAAGGTGTAATTAATTTCACAATCCCCCACTAATGCAAAGATAAAGAGTAAGAACAAAATTTGGATAAAAGGAAGGAACATGTACTTAAGTGTCAATATCTTTCAATATGAATTAACACATAGTAAAATGAGGCAACAAGGAACATGTACTTAAGTGTCAATATCTTTCAATTTGAACTAACACATAGTAAAATGAGGCAACAACTTAATATCCACAAGGTGAAGTACTCTTGAATGGAATGGATATGAATTGAGACCCCCATAACACATATTATATCCTTAAATTTTAAGCAACCTGCACGATACAAACAAAGTGCTTTTATGGTCATGCACACATACCTTGGGTCTTATGAGTGCTCTAGAAAGACGACCACACCTTTACACTCACGTAGGTGATTCCATCAAGTCTATCTCAAATAGACCACCTTAAGGCTATAGAATCATTAAGAGCAAAATAAGCACGCTCTACCTTATAAAACACTGCCTCATGCCATAGGGCTAGAAAATGTGGTGTATATTGAGGCCTAACAGGTCCACCACATTACCTCAATCAATGAGTTTTAGCCCCATCCCCCTCGACGTTTCAAGGATTATTTTCCTTGTCAAGCCCTTGGTCATAGGATCCGCCAAATTTCTTTCGTACCTTACATATTCCAAGGAAATAACACCCAGTTTCAACAATTGTTTAACTGGACTATGTTTGATGCGAATATGTATAATTTTTTCATTGTACATACTATTTTTGGCAATTCCAATTGTTGCCTGTGAGTCACAATGAAGAGAGACTGGTGAAGCTTGTCTTCCCCACAATGGCACATCCGCCAAAATATTTCTCAGCCACTCAGTTTCTTGACCTGCCAACTTGATAGCAATGAATTCTTATTCTATGGTAGAACGTGCTATACAAGTCTATTTGGAAGACTTCCACGAAATAACACCTGCACCCAAAGTAAACACATAGCCACTGGTGGAGCTAACTTAGTCACTGTCAGTTACCCAGTTTGCATCACAAAAACCTTCTAAAACAACATGAAATTTGTTAAAATGCAAACACTAATTCATAGTACCTCTCAACTACCTTAGCAAGCAATGAAGAGCATTCCAGTGTTCACTACTGGGATTATGAATATATCTACTCAATCTACTAACATCATAAGCTATATCAAGTCGAGTATAGTTCATGAGAAACATTACACTCTCAATTATTTTAGCATATTCAGCTTGAGAAACACTAGATTATTTATTCTTTCTCGAGTGAATGCTAGGATCATAAGGAGTTCTCACTGGAATTACATCAAAACAGTCAAACTTTTTCAACATTTTTTTCAATGTAATGAGATTGACACAGAGAAATCATTAGTGGTTCTTTTGATTATAACTCCCAAAATCACATCTGCTTCACCAAGGTCTTTTATTTCAATTTTAGAAGACAAAAAGTTCTTGGTCTCATTAATAACATTCACATTAGGACCAAAGATTAACATGTCATCTACATATAAACATATAATCACACAATCTAAACCTATCATTTTAGAATAAACACAGGTATCAGATGAATTTATAACAAAGTCATTATCCACTAATGTGATATTAAATTTTTCATATCATTGCTTAGGTGCTTGTTTTAGTCCATACAAGGACTTTCTCAATTTGCATACTTTATCCTCTTGTCCTGGAACCACCAAACGCTCAGGTTGAGTCATATAAATCTCTTCCTCTAAATCACCATTTAGAAATGTTGTTTTGACATCCATTTGATGTACCACTAAATCATGAATAGCGGCTAAAGCAATAAGAATCTTAATGGTCTCTATTTTAGTCGCAAGAGAACAAGTATCAAAGTAATCAACACCTTTCTTTTGGTTAAAATCCCTAATCACAAGTCTAGCCTTATATTTATCAATTGTACCATCAGGTCTCAATTTCATCGTAAATATCCACTTGCTACTTATGGGTTTACAACCTTTAAGCAAATCATACAAGTCCCAAGTGTGATTAGAAACTATAGAGACTAATTCACCTTTAATAGCCTCTTTCCAAAATATTACATCTATTGATCTCATTGCTTCATCATAAGTCTTAGGATCTTCTTCTATTAAATAGATAGACACTAATTCATTATTTAAAACATTTATATCAAAATTTTCAGTTAAGAAAGTAGTGATAAAATCAAGGCCAAAATTAGTCTCAACTCTACGTCTTTTACTCCTTCTGAGTTCATTTTCATGCTCATTGAAAATAACATTTGAAGAAGGCACAACATGAGAATTAACTGACATAGATATAGAAGCATTGTTTTGCACATCACTTGACACATTAATTTTTAAAGGACAAAATATGTTCAAAAAATTCTGCATCTCTAAATTCACAAATAGAATGATCACTTAGAGACATAAATATATATGCAGCACTATTTTGAGCATAACCAATAAAGACGGTATCAGAAGTCTTAGAACCAATATTTACGCATTTAAAATTAGGTATACCAACCTTAGCCAAGCACCCCCACACTTTCAGAAATTTCAAGTAAGGAGCAAACCTTTTCCACAACTCATATGAGGTCTTGTCTAACTTCTTATGATGGAATTTATTAAGAATATAACACACATACAAGAGTGCTTCTCCCCACATATTGTCAGATAGACCAGAGCTTAAAAGCATAGAATTCATCATTTCTTTAAGGATTCTATTTTCCATTTTGCTACACCATTTTGTTGGGGAGTATAGGGAGGAGCACTACCCTTATATATAATACCATTTTTCTCACAAAATCTTCTAGAGTTTTAGTACTATATTCATCGCCCCTATCAGATTTAAATCTCTTGATTATTCTATCTAATTAATTTTCCACTTTTGCTTTGAATTACAAAAACATGCTTTCAACTTCATCTTTAGACTTAAGAAGATATACCTTAGTGCATCTAGAAATGTCATCAACAAAAGCAATATAATACTTTTTCCCACTTTTGCTAACAATATTCTTGTAATCTGCTAAATCTGAATGTATTAGTTCAAGTAATTCGATCTTTCTACTAATAACAGATTTAAAAGGTTTCTTGGTATGCTTTACTTCTACACACATGACATTTAGAAAAATCATCAGTTTTTATCGTAGAAATTAATTCCATGTTCCTAAGTCTTTTAATAGAGGCAATGTTAACATGACCTAGTCTACCATGCCACGAATTGATAGACTCAACAATATAAGCAGAATTTGAAATACTTCCATTATTGACAATCTCTTGAACAATGTTCAATACAAATAATCCTCCACTAAGATATCCCTTCCGAACAAAGTCTCCTCCACGTGAAATAATTATTTTATCAGCTTCAAAAACAAGTTTAAGGCCTACTTTGTTGAGAAGTGCTTCGGAAACTAAGTTTCTACGAAGGGAGGGAACGTACAAAACATTGTTCAAGGATAAGGTTTTTCAGAAGTTAATTTAAGTAAAACTTTTCCTTTACCCATAACTCCAGCAATAGTGGAGTTACCCATGTAAACACACTCTCCATCAGTTGACTCCTCAAAGCCATGAAATAACTCTTTATTAGCATAGAAATGCCTTGAAGCGTCTGTGTCTAGCACCCTATTAGTTTCGTTAGCCACTAGATTTGCCTCAACACTTACAACAACAATCACTTCATAACCCTCAGCAAGATGAGCTTGGACATCACTTTGTCCTTCCTACTTTGAAACTTGCCCCTTTCTTTGATAGCAGTTGACAACCCTATGACCAAGTTTTCCATAAACAAAACAATGGTCCTAAGATTTTTTAATTTGGTTCTCTGGCTTATTAAATTGATTTTTTTTTCTTCACATATTCCTTTTCCAATACTTTCTTATGTTTTCCTTTGAACCTGTCTTTCACAACAGTACCAAAAGATTCAACAAGATTAGCTTTTGAAGAATTAAGAGAAAGTGTTTCCATCTTATCTTTGAGACGGTTCACCTTTTCAGTCCTCATATGACTGATAAGTTCTTGCAGAGTTAAAAAGAATTCTTATGTTTTAATTGATTTCTATAATCACTCCAAGATGGTGGGAATTTTTCAAGCAGAACATTAGCCTGAAATATCTCACACATCTTCATGTCCTTGTTGTGAACATCAACAGTCAAGTTCTCATATTCGTGAACTTGTTCCATTATTGACTTATTATCAACCATTTGGAATTTAATCCACTGGCTGACAACATATTATTTCTTTCCTACATCATCAACACCATATTTCTTTCCAAACTATCCCATATTTCTTTGGCAGATTTATAGGTTAAAAATAAATCAAATAAAGGATTAGTCATATGATTTAGCAAATGTCCTGGCACAATTTTGTTATCCTTTTCAAACTTCTTTTTAACAACATCGTCAACAGTCATAACATTGCTAGAATCAATAGTGGTGTTAGAACCATTCATAGAAGGTTCTTTAAATAAAACATAATCAACTTCTAATTGTTCAAAGAAAATTAAAAGGTTTTGCGACCATCGTTTAAAATTATTTCCATCCAAAGACTCAAGTTTTGACAAATTAGAAAAAAAATTGTTCAGAGAAATAGCTATTTATCAATATTGTATGTTAGTAAATCGCTTTCAAATTGTTGGGAAAAATTCTACAATATTGATATTAAATTGGAATTATAAAGTAATTAATAACATATCACAAACATTGTGTCGTGTCAAGCCACTGCCTTGAAAGCTATTTCGATCCGACTCCGATGCAAATCGTTGTAGCTGGTTGCTCCCCAAGGTTCCATGGTTACTCTCAAACACGTGCACTCATGGCTGAAAGTTTGGAGGTAACTTAAAACCAATAGCCCAAAAAATATTTTAAGAATAAGATAAGAAGAAAAGTGGAAAAAGTTTTTTCTCTTCTTTTTGTTTGTATTGGTGTGTTATCTTCTTGTTCACAAAAGGTCATGCTTATATAGGATTTGCAAAGAGGAGTTTCAAAGTGAAGAATTAAATTTGTATAACGTATTGTGGATTTTAATGACATTAAAGGCTATTATACCACATTCTACAGAAACTCTCCTTTTTGTTTTGGAACAGAAATGTTATTCTCTTTGTAACATATTTTACTAAGAACAGAAATATTGTTCTTTCCATTACATAAAATGAATAAAGGTGTGATTAATTTCACATAATGTTCCTTCAATAGCATCTCATAAACCTATGCTCAAATATATTTAATGAAAATATTTAGTAGAATTATTAGTATTTACTTATTTTTCGTTTCAGCTTTCCGTAGATTACCCATGTAACAATAAAGAATTGCAACAACACTTTCAATCATATGTCACCTTAAATAAAGCAATATAAATATGGCCAATCTAAAGGATATGCTTACGTTGAATGAATCAGAGCTTCATACTTGGCAATTAAAAGTCTATAACAATAATAATGTTAACTTTGTTGATAGTTTGTTCGTAGCAAGAGCGTTGTTTTTTTTTATAATTTTCAGAAGTCTTTGCTTTATCATAAAATTTAGCAGTTGTTTTATGAACAAACTAACACAAGCATATTGTTTGGTTAACAAGATTTGTGTTATATCTTATTTATGGCTACATAAGATCGAAAATATTGTTGCATTACTTTAGAGATGAAGAGGTAATCTTCCGAAAGTTGAATTACAAAAATTTAAATGATAGTTCTGTAAAACGCTTTGCAAGAAATGGGTTAGAGGATGATTCTTAGGTGCTATTTAAGGAGTAGGTGATATATTATCACACTATGTTAATCAATTGACTAAATATTTCAATGTAGGTGAATTGTATATGGAATAACTTATAAATGGAAGACATTATGTCACGACCCAAAAATGGACATGATGACACTCATCTTTTTCCACCAAGACAAGTCAACCTAAAACTCAATTTTATATGGTGAATGAAGAAGTAAAATGAGAATAAAAGTTTAATAATATAAAATAATGTGGAAATTTATAATCAACTTAAATACACCCCCAAAACCTGGTTGTCACGTACACAAGTCTCTAATGTATTACACTAGAATTGAAAGAAAACATAAGTCTCAAATGATGTTGTCTCTAAACTAGAACAAGATCATATATAGGAGTAAGAAAATCCGCTGAGATGACAAACAACTACCTCACTATCACGATCCGAGTCTACACCCTGGACGTGGCCGGCACTCGAGAACCATTGTTGGTCCGCAAGTGAACCCTCATCCTGACTGACTACAAGCGGAAGACTAACTCAAGCATACAAAGCTTAAAAACTGAATAAAAATTCATGAAACTCAATTAAAAAGCTTTAACTCCAACGAAAAACTCTAAATAAAAATAAATTATTCAATTCACCATAAATAGGAAACTTAAGTCTTTAAAACATTTAACAAAATAAATGAACAGACTTCTGAAACTCTACTGTCTATCTATGAAGCCTCTAAATGACAATGATGGAAGTCGGGACAAAACCCACGACATCCTAACAACTGATATAACTGAAAGTAAAAGTGGAACCCTCCGGAAGCAAGAAGGCTCACCACATCATGAAACGATACAGGCCAAATGGCCAAGTACGTGGAATGTACGAGCATGTAAGGGGAATTATAAAGCATAACATAAGCTTGAACTTGATAAAAAGGAAACATACTTGTCTCTTTACAACTCACTCAATTAAACTCAACTCAAGAATAAGGTACTCAACTCAAAGATAAGATATTAAACTCAGTGAAATAAGGCTCAACTCAATAATAGGATATTCAACTCATGGAAATAAAACTCAACTCAATAATAGGACACTCGACTCTAGATGCTCAAACTATGGATATGTCACGCCTCGAGCCTACACCCTGGGCGGGACTGGCACTCGAGAACCATTGATGACCCCAAGCAAACCCTTAGCCTAGTTTACGTACTCAGCAGAAAACTTAAACACAATAAATAGTCTCAAATAAGGAACTTATGAAATAAACTTAGAATGTCTTTAAAGAAACATTCAAACTAGCTAAGATGGCTACTGAAGTCTCAAAACATAAGCCAAATAATAAAGTAGTGACAAATGAACTAACCAACTGACTATCTATGAAGCCTCTAATAACTAAGATGGATGTCGGGACAAGACACACGACATCCTAATGGTCAACTAAATACTGAAAGCAATAAAAGGGATCCTCTAAAAGCAAAGAGGCTCACCAACAGCTCTGGAGCTCAACTAGAATCAACGATGCGCTGGATGCTGATCCTAGTTACCTGTATCTGCATGATAAAATGATGCTGGCCAATTGTCATCAGTACATTGAATGTACGAGCATGCGATGGGAATATTAAACAAGACATAAGCTTGAAAGGAACTGAAAGAACAAACCTAGTCTCAACTCAACTGAACTGAACTGAATTCATTTCAATATAAAGCAATAATATGAATGCAATATAAAGAAAAGCTTTAAAACATGGATAACAACTCTGTGTATTTAGAAATACAATAGTAACTATGTATGTATGCAAGGATTTAATATAACTCTGAAAGGTATGTAAAAATACAAAATAATACTATTGTGGGAGTTTTTCTAACCGACAACCATCGTTTAAGAGCTATTGTGATGATACAACGATTTGCATCACGCTGCCATGGCCGTCCTATACCTTGCCGAGGGCATAGAACCTGACTACTAAGTGGATCCACTAGTCTATGGTAAAAAGCACTGAGGAATCATCTAAAAAGTATGACCCTTTTCATCCCATGATGGCTACATGGTTTATGAGAGCTAGGAGTTGTCTGAATTATCCCCCATATCAGTGCTCAATACTACTCCCAAAATATAATACTATTTCTTATGTTTAAAAACATACTTCTTTCTGTGGTTTGAGATAATTGCTCAAAACTTAGCTCAAAGGCTATCTTGGAAATCAAAGTTTCCTCTCTTGCTTAATTGTGAAAGCATTTACTTTTTACTGAAAACTAGCTCAAAGGCTCTGTTGGAATCAATGTTTCCTTTCTTGTTTAAATGTGAAAACATTTTACTCTTTGGGAATACGTAGTCCCCATATACTCTTTTGAAGAAATGAACTTCAATATTTACTCTTTACTCAACACAAAACTCAAGTCTTAAAGCAAGGTTAAAACATTTGTAAAAGACTTTTGGAAAACTCTAAGAACTTCTCTTTACTTGATTCTTAACTTTCCTTGAATTGAATTATGGATTCAAGGCTCATGATCTCATGTTATGGATGATTTCATGTTGTTTAGACATACCTTAGAGTGTAGAAATCAACTAAAAAACACAGGTACGTTTCAAGGGAACTCGTACGGAAAGAAGTGGGAAGAAGTAGAACATCTGGAGTCTCTGGCACTCTAAGTGGCGCGGGGTGCCAGACCCAAAACTTCAGAACTGAAGTTGGGGCACGCTAGCTGGCGCGGCGCACCAGGGTCAAAACTTCAGAGAACTTTGTGGGGCGCTTTGAGTGGCTTGAGGCCCCACCCCTCTGCCCAGGCGTTTGATGATTTTTCTTGCTCGTTTTTCAACTCTAAACCCTCTAAACTCAATTGGGTCTTTCCCTAAACACTTAGATTCGACTACATAATCAAATTATACAAGAATCTACTCAAAACATCACCTAATTTCATGAATCAAAATCAAGAAGTCCTCAACAACTCTAACAATCAAAAACCTAATAGTTCTTCAAACAAATCCATCAAGAACTCAATTTCTAAACCTTCAAGAATCTAAATTCTCTTAAATAAATCATGATTGACGTGTGAGTGAACTAACCCAATGCTATGTGATCTCACATACCTCGTAGGGATCAACCCTTAACGAAATCCACAAGCAATTCTTCAAGACTTGACAATTTTCTTATTTCTCCTTCTCTTCTCTCCTCTTCTTTTCTCTTCTCTTAAAACCCTAAATTATTTTTCAATAGTGTAAATTGAATCCCATCAGTTGAGATCCCAACTTAATTATCAAAAACGAAATTAAATAATTGGTAGTGAAAAGACCATAATACCCTTCTAAAATTTGGTTTTGACTTTTCTTATCTACACAACCCAACTTCAAATGGGCATATCTCACTCATACGAACTTGAAACTGAGCAAACGCAGCGGCGTTGGAAATATAATCCAAAGATATTTCCTACGGTATCTTGTAGTACACGTAAATCATCCTGAGCTAGGAGTTATGGTCGTTTGAAGTTAACCCAAAACTCATACTTAATTTTGTCAAATTTCCAGATTTTCATTCTTTCCAAAAATGACTCTTTCTAATTCTTGATCTTTCTAGTTGCAGGGTGTTACAAGATACTCAACTCAATATAAAGCAACAATAAGAGATCTAATATATGGAAAGCTTTTAAAATAGTAGAAAGCAACTCAATGTATTTACGAATATTACAATATGCTCAGTTTGTATGCAAGGATACAATATAACCTCTATTTGTATATAAAAATACAAAATAAACTATGTATGTATAAGAATACAAAATATCTTGGTGGGAATTTCTCCAACCGACAACCATCACTATAAGCTATGTGATGATACAACGTCTTGCCCACACTGCCAGAATTGTCCTATACTTCGCCAAGGTATAAGACATCTCAACTAAGTGGATCCACTAGTCTATGCTAAAAAGCATTAAGGAATCATCTAAAAAGTATGACCCTTTCTACCCACATTAGCTACATGGTTTATGGAGGCTGTGAGTTATCTGAAATCTCCCCCATATCGGTGCTCAATACTACTCCCAAAATATACTAGCTCATATGTTTTAAAAACATAACTCTTTCTGTGGTTTTAGATAATTACTCAAAAATCTATCTTTTAAAAGAGATGTTACTCAAACTACTCAAAACTTTTTTGAAAATCTCAGTTTCCTCCTATTTTAAATGCGATAACACTTACTCTTGGGAATACTTAGTTCCCATATATCATTTTAAATAAAATGAACTCAACTTTGCTATTTCTCAAAAATATTTCAAAAATCATATTATAATATGATCATTGATGACTGGGGAAAACATACTGCATAAACATTGATGGTATATCTAGATACCATACTACTCATACATTGATGACATACTCGATTGTCATACTAATCATGTTTTAGAAAACTCTTTTCTCAAAACTCATCTTTACTTTCTCAAAACTCAGTTTAAGAAATCAAGTGTTGGCTTTAAAAAGTTGTTAAAATTTATAACTCAAATCATAGGGTTCATGCAGAATTATGAACATAAACAATTTAACTTAGGGATCTTCAATAGAAATAAAGAACCTCAGAACTCAAGACTCAATGATACTACTCATCTCTAGACTGCTTGACTCATATGGTTCATGCGGAAGTATGGGCATGAACAACTCAACTCAAGGTCTTCATGGGTAACATGTAGTAGTCCCATGATTAGGAATAACATCTCAAAAGGGATTAAGAACTCAATACTCAAGACTTAGAACTCAGAGATACTACTCCTCTCAAAGATACTCAACTTATGGAGTTCATGCAAAATTTATGGGCATGAACGACTCGACTTGAGGGTCTCCATAACAATATGGAACTCATGTATACGTCTCTTCTCATTCTCATACTTACTTCCTCAAAACTTAGCTCAAATTAAATGTTGATCTCAAAGGATTCACAATTGAACTCAAAGACTTTTTTGAACTCTACTATTAACTCACCCTTGAATGTGAATTATGAATTCAAGAGTTATGGTTCATGATATGAAGGATCTCAATAAAAATATAGCAATTCAATAATTAGGAATAGAACTTTTAAAAGAAACATGAACTCAATAACTCAAAATCAACTTATCTCAAGTATACTCAAATCTAGGGAAAGTATCCTAGATTACTCTTTTACTGATTTGAAAGTAGATATAGGGCGTGAGGACGAACAAGTCCAACACTATGATAGCCTTATATACCTGGAAGAACAAGGTTCTTGAAGAATTTTGAAGAAAAACTTGATTAGAATCCTTGAAACCCTATCTTGAAGGTAAACGATCAAGAAAACCTTTCTTGACATTCTTGAATTAGTTTCTTGAAATCTCTATGCCCAAAAATCATTATTTTCATTAGTGATTCATAATTGTATGGAGGAATTTGAGTTGAAAAAATGGAATTCTTGGAGAAAGTCTTACCTTGAAGAAGAATCTTGAAAAAGATTGAAAGAATCTTGAATGAAGTCTTCTACTTTAGTTTTTCCTTAGGGCACTTCAACAAATTCGATTATCAAGGACAAATAATTTCGTCATTTATAAATCATGTTTTGTTACTAAAAATCTTGTGAGACGAAAAATAATTCGTCAAGCAGTCGTCACTAAATGTGTGTCGCTAAAAGTATACAAAAACTATTTAGTGCTTCGTCGCTAAAAGTATTATATTAACTACAAAAAGAAAAATCGTCCCCAAATTCTTAAACATTTGTGACAAATTTATTTATCGTAAAAAGTATATTTTTTGTAGTTAATAGTATGCTTTGTTACTAAAAAGGTTATTACTACCCACAAAATTATATCGTCGCAAATTATTTTACTTCAATCAACGACAACATCAATTGTCTCTAAAGTTATATGTATTTCGTAGTTGAACAAAATCTAATTTCGTCACTAATGACTATATTTTATATACAAAAACTATTTTGTTCTTAAATGTATTAATTAGGGACAAATTTATTATTATTAAAAAGGTTAATTTTCCTATTATCTCCCATCTCAATTTTTTTAACCCCTCCTCAGGAGCTCCCACATTATGCTTTCTTGGGTACTCGAACGTAACTCACAACCTTAAGGTTGGATGTGAGGAGTGCTTACCATCTAATCAACTCTCTCTTCTCTCTCATTTTTATTTTATTTTTAACTTCATTCACTTCTTTCAAATTTAACTTTTGTAGAAATAATATATTATATGATTATTTATACACATACATAAATGCATGAAATTTACCACCCACAATTCATTCAAATGTAGATTATATTTTAATTAAACTATATACTTTTAAAATATCTTTAAATATATTCAGTACGATTCCATCATTTTATTTATTTATTTTTATAAATTTTAAAAATCATTTAGTAAAATTATAAATTTATATAAAATTAAACTTTTGATTTATTAAAAAAAAATTGAATAATCGGTTCAACTCAATCAGTAAATCAATTGTTTTGAAATTTTTTTTGATACCCATAACTATAGTACTTTATCGTAATATATTTGAAATCCTAGTTGGTTCATTTCTTTCATTTGTGCTTTCATTTTTTAGTTTATTTCAATTTTCACACTGATGGAAAAAGTTAATAGAAATTCATGAAATAGATCGCACCTTTATAAAGTCTAAGTTTGCAAGTCGATGTTATCTCTGTATAGTTTCTCTATGTACATATGTGGAATTACTATGTAATATGTACAGATTTTTTAACAGAAGCAAATAGATCGACTTAGTCTATACAATTTACTAATCATAAATCAATAGACGCGCACAAAAATTAGCACCAAGTCTTGAGAAATTATTTTTTTATCGTCTTTATCGATGAAAGTGTATCAAATAAAAAACAGAAGTGTTAAACCAACAAATATTAGCGATCTAGTGGTAGAACCGTACCCCACTCACGATACTTATAACCTGGATTGTATTTTTCAAATGATGCATTTTATAATTGCGTAATTTAAGAAAATTGATGAATTGAATTTTTTTCATTTTTACAAAATCGACCGAATTTGTTGGTTTTAATATATTTCCTCGCCAAATAACGAATGGACTCTGTCTATTTCTTATGAAGCACTTGTAATATTCTTTTTGTAAGTTGTCACTTGTTATTATGAACAATTGTAGCAAAAAAAAAAATTGTATGTAGCTACGAAATTTTTTGTAGTAAATAGTTGAATTATTCACTACAAGATTTATGTCGTCGCTATTTAACACCTTACATATTTGGTGACAATTTTTTTGTTGTCACTAAATCACAAATTGATTAGAGACAATAAAATCTTTGTCACCAATTAATTATATTATTAGTGACGAAAATAAATGTCATAATTAAATCTGAATTTTTATATCTAAAACTTATAATATTTAACTACAAACTCTAATTTGTCGATATTGTAACAATAAATTTTTTTAGATGAAATTCTTTTGTGTCCAAAAATTAATAAATTTTAAGACAAAAAATAATTTGTCATTAATTAGATACATTATTAGTGATGAAATAATGTGTACCGATAACTTTAAATTCGTGACTAACACTACTTAACAAATGGCGCCAATTAATTTTTTGGTAGGAAACATTAGTGGACAAAATCTTGCTACGGATTTTTAAGTTTCGTCACTAAAAGTATGTGTCTCATATATTTAAGCACGAAAAGTAAATTTTGTCACTAAAAACGAACAATTAGTGACGAATTTGATGTCGTAGCTATATATCATATTTGTTGTAGTGGGGTTTTGCCCTAGGGTTTGAGAGAGAAGAGAATGATGGATTAAAAGATGAAAATCTGATTGTTTCGAGCCTTGTTTTAGTCAAGAAATTTGTTTAGGGTTTTCTTGGAGTTTAAAAAAAAAAAAAAAAGGAACCTTTTTAATGTTTTCCCGTCGGCTAATTTCGTAACAACACTATATAGGTTACTAAAATAGTCATAACTTTTTACTCAGAAATTGGATTGACGTGAAATTTGTGGCGTTGGAAATTAGATTCAAATACCTTTAATTTAATAGGTGATGGCTCACGTAACTCTTTATATTCTAAGAGATGTGGTCATTTGAAGTTGACCCAAGTAGAATCTTACATCAAAACTTAATCAATAATGAAACTTTAAGAACACTTATCAAGAACTCATCAAGAAAATAAATTGCTCAATATTTATGGATAGATTCACAAAAGAAACTCATGATTGGCGTGTGGGTGAACAAACCCAACACTATGAAAGCTTACATACCTCAAAGAACTAGGTTATTGGCGAAATCTTGAATTTTTTGAACGAACGCTTGAAACTTTGAACTTTTTCACCTCTTGAATCTTCTCTCTAAAACCCTAAACACTTTTGGGGATGTATGAAACTAATTCTAATCAGAATAGACTCCTAAAACCTTACTAAAAATACTTAAATCCGATTAGGTACGGAAAAGACCAAAAGACCCCTTACTATTTTCGGGTAATTTTCCTTAACTGGATAGCTTGACTTCAAAAGGGCATATCTCATTCATCTAACCTCGAAACTTCGCAAATCAGTGGCTGAGTCTCCTGCTTCTTCTACTTCTTTCTTTACTTCTAAGATACAGAAATTCTTTAAAAGAAAAGTTATGGAGGAGTATTTTATTAAAGTTCAGAATCAAAAGACGAAGGAAAAGACTAGAAATCATAGCCAAGTATTGGAATTATTTTTGTAATTTTTTGTGGTTATTATGACACAAATTATGACACAATATTTGTTGTCTTCTTTTCTTTGTTGGCTAACAATGGTGTTCATAAACAGCCTAGTATGCAATAAGAAATGGTCTTATGTTATTTATGTTAATTTGCTTATCTGATATTAGAACTACTATACCAACATGATTATATCACATCTATTTCTCTTTAGTTTCATTCCCAATGTTGGTTACAAGTGTTTCAAATGGTATTGATATGAAAGAAACTTTGAGTGTCAAACATAATCCAAAGAAAAACGTAACTACTTATTTTGCAAAATGAGAAAAAACATACACGGCATAAAAATAGAAAATATATATAATTTTGTTTACTTACGGGTTAATGATTATATGGCATAAAAATAAATAGATTCTATAATTTTGTTTGTTTGTGGGTTTATAATTAAATAGATAAAAAAAATAATTTAGTTTATCTATAGAAATTTATTTGAATGATAAAGGTAGTTGACTTTGTTATTAGTGATTTTATTGATATAAAACATAATTTAGTGACTTTGTTAGATAATTTTTCATAGTTCAGTAACATTTTAAGATATTAACTCCTACTTTAGAGAAGAGGTAATCTTTTGAATGTCGAATTAAAAAAATCTAAATGACAGTTCTTCCAAATGCTTCGTAAGAAATGGATTAGAGCATGATTCCTAGAATGCTATTTAAGGAATATGAGAAGTATTATCACGCTATGTTAATCAATTGAATGAATATATACCTCCTATTATTTCTTAAGATATAGATTATTGAAAAAATAAATATTTTATCAAATATACATACCTTTAGTTGAGAAAATTATTTGAGCAAAAACCTCTTTGTAAATAAAAAAAGATTAGATCTTATCTCTATTATTTAATAATAAACTTAGTACTTAATTTAGATTAAAAAATCTTTCTTGGATCTAAAAAGAAAACTAAATTTGAAAAATCTAATTTCACTTTAGTAAAATCATTTTATTTGACAGAAATTAAATCAAACAGTATAAGTATATCTGAATCGGATGGTGCATGTCAAAAAAAAATTATTTGTAGAATTTAATAAACTATATCGAATCGTTTGCAAAGGAAATTCATTCAAACATGGATCTAAAACCCAAAAAATCAATGCATATAAGGATAAAATCAAAAACATAAATCAATAAACATCATTAGATTTTTTTAAAAAAAGAAAAGAATGGTGAATAGAGATAACTTGTTAAATCTTTGATTCAATTCTGAAAAGGAATTTATGAAGGAGATTCATGGTGAAAATAATCTCTTTCATCGTCAAAGATATCCTCTTCTTCATAATCATTGAGTACATTGTATTGAGACTAATAGAACTTAACTATATATATAATGGGAATGTGACCCTAGGGTTTCTTAAAGATTTTATAAACTTGGTTAAAAGGAAAATTTCAAAACTCAATTTACAAATCAGTCGTAAGACTTAATTTATTGGTGAAAAAGACCCCATTAAGGATGTGAACATTTAAAGTTAAAAAAAATTCAATCCTTGAACCTAATTCTTAGATAATACAAAATATTTCATACCATCAAAGTCTTAAAATACTTGCAATTCAACCGCAACACTTAAAAATTACCCAAATTAAAATTAAAAAATAAATTATTTCCTCCAAAAGCTCCCAAGTACTCCCCTTTCAGACCCTTTTTTCCATCCAAAAAATCAGATTATTCATAAAAAAATTACTCTCCAATGATGAAAAGTTCATCTAGTTCATCTATTATCATTTCGACCTCTCAATCATTGTTATTCAATTCAGTCGTTGCTATATCTAACTAAATTATCCTTTGTTATAATAGCTCAACCTTCACCAATGATTATCGACTACCTTCGTTGTTGATGGTGGAAGCAAAAGTATATTATAGATTGGTTGTGTCAATTGTCAACACGTGAATTTTCTCATCGTGAACTACAATATAAGAATAAGCTATATAGTGGATCACTATTTGAGCCTAGGCATCAGAAAATTTATTATTTTATATAACACCTAAGCACTCACAGAAAAGTACTATAAATCTAAGTCAAAAGGAGTCTTTCTTTTCTTTCTTTCCTTGCTACACCCGAAAAAAACAAAAAAAAATAGCGAAAAAATAATCGATGCACAACGAAACATCGAAAAAATTATCAACTGCTACAAATATTGAGCATAGAGTATCTCTTTATCCCACTTTTAAACATTATGAATTGTCCTAAATGCACACCATAGATAATAAAAGGGCAAAAAACCTCTTTGAAAGGAAAATGTCACAAAATTAGCATTTCATAGGGTATTCAGATTTCTCCAAGACGGGATGTTTTATACGGGAATGTAATAATTCTGAAAGTCCTTTTTGGAATTTTCGAAATTATTACCATTTTCCCCCTCTCAATAATTGTCATGAGTCATGGTTAATTAGTCTATGAGGTTAGATTTGAATCCAGATCGAAAAGTTTGAATTTTTGAAAGTTCTGAAGTTTTGGAAACCTTTAAGTTAATATAAGTGTATGTAGTCAACATAAGTGTATGTAGTCAACATCTGGAGCTACTAGTCTTGAAATGAAATTCTATCAGTTTCATTAGCTCCAAAATGCAAAATTTGGTAAAAGGTGTACACGTTTTCAAGTCCAAAGCTTTTATGTGGATTTGAACCCATGATTAAAAAATTTGGGCGAATTTAGACCAAGGTACGAGTTTGGTCAACATTCAAAGTTTAGACACTTAAAATCATTTTCCATCGATTCCGTTGAATAATGAGGTGATTCTAAACCTAGATAAAGTCTTTGTTCAGTTTTTGAGGGTTTCAATGCCATTTTGATCTTTTTGAGTGAAAGTAAGTAAGTAGTGGTCGTAACGGGTAGTGGATCAAGGAGACCTTGAATCTATGTTTGAATGATTTCAATGAGTCTTGAACACCAAGTTTAGTAGAATAACGTATTTGGTTTGTGTGTACGAAATTTTGAATGAATCCCATGGTCCATTAGGAAAATTTTGATTCTTAATGTTTTGTTGTCACTATTGTTATCCGATGTCTGATGATTTCCTCATCGCGATCCCGTGACCTTCTACCACGATCGCATATGTATAAATTTCAGCGTGTCATGATCGCGTAGGTCTGCAATCTTGTGCATGGCAATGTCGTACCGAATGTCATGATTGTGTAGGTCAGAAATTGGGGTTGACCTAATTCCTTCTTCACGGTCGCCTGGAGGTTGCCACGGTTCCGTACAACAAAGTACATGTGTAGAATATAATTTTCCAAAACGTGATTTTTTCCATTCCTCAATTTTTGAACTTAAAAGAGCTCAAATAGGCGATTTCAAAGAGTATTTTCGAGATTATGTTTCTGGGTAAACGATTTTAACTTCAATAATTTATAACTCATTTATTATTTTCTGCTTTTAACATCAAAAACATTGATTTTCAATTCTAAATTTGGGGATTTTGTCAGGAACTTGAGTTTTAGTAAATTGAACTTTGGAGCATGATTTCTGATTCATTTTTCAATTCAATTTCGCGTGGGAATACCTAATTCCTTGAGTAACATGTTTTTCTATTAAAAAATCAGAATTACCATTAGCCCTCTGGTTTGACTTTTTGGGTCCATTTATGGGTATCATTGTTCATATTTTCTTATAGAAATTCTATATTTAATTAGATTGTGCGAATTCTGAGGCTCGGTGTAAAGAAAAGGTTCAAGTGTCGATTTGACTCCTTCACTTTAGTGTAAATGGACCTTTTTGACTCTTTTACAAAGTGCGTTAAACCTTGTTTGATGTGTTTTCGTGATTGGCAGTAATACTGAATGGTGATTCAAGAATGAGTAAACACCCGAATTCTAGATTCAAGAATGTGGGTTAATTTCACTCGTTGATCTATTGATGTGTACTTGGATCATGAGTGACCTTGAATGACTATTATGATCCTTTATTGATGATATACCATGGTTGATGAGGGTGATTATTGATGCGATACTTGTCATCATCTCATTATGCATATGAATTTGTTATTTACATTGGGTACTAAGACTCTGATATAAGATGAACACAATGTGGAAATGATGAAAAAAAAAACGACGTGATGAAAAAAACCAACATAATTATGAAAACACGACGACGAGGATGTGAAATGATTTGAGATATGACGTGATATGATCGGAGGTACACAGACAGATATGTTCCATTGGTCCCGACTGGCCGATGAGACAGAATACATTATTCTCTATGACATTTGCATTGCACTTCATTATCATTAATTGGTATCTATGAGTGAATTCCTATAATTGTGTTTATTGAATCAGAAAGTTGCATTAATATTGCTGAGAGTCTAGTGGTTTAATTTGCTATATAGACGGTTTATATTGCATATGTCCTTTGTTACTATTGTAATTGCTAGGATAAGCCAGATTTTGATTTTTGTGCTAGTTGTAGTATTTCTACACCACTTTGCTTAGGGTTAGCTAGAGATATTTCTAAGTATCGTTATTGTGTTGGTACTCACTCTCTTATCATTCTCCTGCATCAATACTTATGATTACATGAGGTAGCTGCTCGTTGCTCCAACAGACGTCACATACCCTTATTATGTCTTATTTCTATTCTAAAACTAGAGATTCAGGCTTGTTCTTTCATCGAATCTATGTTATTATCTAGTGACTCGTACACGTGACACTAGGTTTTAGGGGAGGTTAGGTGTCACAACTCAAATTCACAAGTCGTGATGGCACTTATGTTCTCAACCGATAGGTAAGCCAACCTAATAATCTTACCAATTCAATTTAATATAATTAAGAGAAAGATAATGAAAAAACTAAAATATCCTAAGAATAAATCCTTAAAAATGAAAATTCGGAAGACTGAAATACCACCCAAGATTTGGTGTCGTAAACACAAGAGTTTCTAAAAGACGGTGCAAGTTTGAAAATAACATGACAAGTCTAAACGTAAGAAATATCCTTTCTGAATACTAAACAATAGAATAAATAATAAGATAGAAGAAGGTGTGGATTGTGGAACAACCAAGCAGCTTACCACAACTCTAAGATAATCCAAGCTCAGACTCAAAAAACTTCATGAGATGTGCTCTTATTCGGAATCGAATCTGCACCACAAGAGAGTGGAACAAGTGTAGTATGAGTACAAAACCACATATACTCAGTATATATATCTCATAGATCGACAACGAAAAAGTAGTAACAAAAGTAAATAAAAAATCATCCTTTAATTTTATAAGTCTGTATTATACTTATAAGTCAAGTTTCATCAAATAGGGATAATCAAATGTCACATAATGTCTAATCACCAATAAAGCATATAGTCAAACAAGAATGAAGAATCTAATGAGATGCAATGGAATGTAACATCATGAAATGATATGCCTTAAATGTCAGTAATGTCTCAACTATATATACACGATACTTCTTGAAAATACATTGAGAGTTAGTGACCCGTGGGAGACTCGCGAGGTCCATATATTGATACCGATGATCTCCATGTGTCTGTGCAGATGATCTCAACGCACTATCATAAAATCAAAGAATCTTCAGCACAGACAATCTCTATGTGCTCAACTTATAATCATAAATTAAACAATCCCCAACACGAATGATCTCTACGTGCTCAACTTATACTCAATCTCATGTCAATGCATGTTCACAATGCAATATCAAAAAAAGATAATAATGATGCATCTTAATCAATCAAATGTCGACATGATATGTAATTACCTCAACTATCACAAATACATGAGTTCAAATAAGAATACAACCACATAAAAGAAACTAAGTCAATAATACATCAGCTAATGCCCATATGTTTTGGCATTCTCGGATTACAATCCATTATTCGATAGTAATAAACCTTTCCTTTATAACACTGTACTCATACAATTGCCCGTCACACCAACGGTATGAGAACCCCATCTTTTGTCCTTACCCATTGTCTATTCCATTTTGAATCTTTAATTAGAAAAACATTCTTCAACGAGTCTGAAAGTCTTAACATACCTTGAAAGTCGAACACATGCCACAGATTCGATCCTCAATATTCTGCCTTTCCCTTTCGTAAATCTTATGAATATTTCCAATCTATCAAATATGCATAATCCATAAGAAAACGAGTTTGTAGACACCCGTATTACTATATGTCTAGCCTAGACCCAAAAATTCACTCATATCTACAATCAAGTTTATAATATTGATGCCAATTAATTTTTCAAGTCTCATATTTCTTAAATTTCAAGCCTAGAACTCTCCAAATAACATAAATCTAATGGTATTCATATAATGCAATACACCTAACATTTAATTACCTATCTCAATATAGAAAAACTTGACTTATAATATGATAATAATTTGAAAAATAAGCCAAATTTCGAATCATTCATGAAAAATCAAACCTTAAAATACCTATGCATTATCACTTATATCAATCATTGGAAATCATCGGAAATTTGCAGGCTTAAACATGTCTGGATTACAATTAAGGGAAGTTATTATGCTGTTGTGGGAGGCAGATGTCAAAGCAGATATGCGAACTTTTTATAGAGCTTTTCCGAGTTTTCTAATTTGGGAATTATGGAGAAGAAGAAATAGGAGGAAGCATGAAGGAAAAAATATATCTCAACCAAGAGTCATACACAATATCACGAGAAATATGTACATTTTGATAAAGTGTAGGAGACCAGGCATGAGATGTTCAGGAAAGTGGCCAGAAATGATAACGGAAGTAGAGGACTACAATCCAAGAGTGAAGGTAACAAGAGTACTATGGGAATTTCCCCCAAATGGATGGGTTAAGTACAATACTGATGGAGCATCAAGAGGCAATCCGGGGATGAGTTCCTAAGCATTCTGTCTGAGGAATGAGATGGGGGATATATTGCATGCAGAAGTTGCTACTATTGATATCACAACTAATACAGTTGCAGAAGCTAAAGCTATATTATAAGCTTGTAAACATTGTAAGCAGTCTCAACACAATCAGCTAATAATTCAAACGGATTCTATGCTTTTATATAAAGTACTAGAGGGAAAATGGGCAACTCCATGGGTAATTCCAGATATGGTGGAGGAAATAAAAGCATGCTTATGGAATAAACAATATAAATTTCAGCATATTCTAAGAGAAGGAAATCAGTTAGCGGACTATTTTGCAAACATTGCTTTAGACAAAGGAAGCTGCAGATACTCACAGTTTAAAATCGTAGAGACAAGAGGAAGGAAGATTTGAAACAGTGACAAGTTACAATGCCCATATTTAAGAATTGCACCAAACAGAGGATAAGAGGGGCAGGGAAGACACAACATTAGGTTTTTCGCAAGCACATCATATACAAAATCCACAAAGGGAAAAAAGTGTGAGATGCTATCTAGCATAAACAACTTTAGCAAACAAAAAGGAATCTGCAAAAGGGGAGGAATTGGAGTCAAATTGAATCAATTAAACCTGGAAGGAGAACGAGAGCACGAAGAGACGGAAGCAGTGGTTTCGCCAAGGCAGCATCAGTGGTTCAGGTGTTGGGTGGAAGGAAATAAAGTTGGGAGCAAATGTTTTAGGAAACCCAAATCTAATGGGAAGTGTTTTATAGGAAGAAAGTTTATTTAGTTATTTTTAATTTTTAGATTTGTCATTACAGACTTAGGCAATAGGCCCAAGTGAGTGTGTATTTCCTTTTTTCCTGAGTTATCAAATAAGAGGATCCCAAATTTAATTTAAAAAAAAAAAAAAAGGAAATCGTCGGAAATAATGGAAAAGCCAAACCTTGTCAACAATAATTATTAACTAAAAGAAAAAGCCACACTTGCGAGTTCAGAGTCAAAAAGACCAAAAGAATTGAGCAAAATTTTTAAAAGGGCAATACAAATTGAGTATAGAATCAAAATGACAACATTTGGATGGAGGGGCAAACAACATTAAATTGTATGTACAAGACTCATGTCAGAATGAGCCTTACATGGCTCATTAAAATAAAATATAAATTATCCCTTCTTCATTATTTATTCAATCGTTTTGTTGTTGTGTTTTCATGTTTATTTTTTTTCCTTCTATTTTCACTATTTATATGTAAATAAAAAAGTAAGTGATGCGGTCAAGTTTAATATTTTTTTTTTATATAATTTGATAATATTGAGGATAAAATATAGGGATATGAAAAAAAATATATAAAGGACAAAACTTCTAGACATTGCATATTATTTTAGAGATTATCCTTTGCCTCGACGCGGTTGTTGTTGTTTATGTGTACCCATTCCACACATGGTTGGTACGTGTGGTCTTCTTGTTCTTTGAGGGTTGCTAATGGACTTGTTTATTATTACTAAATTCAATAATAAATTTAATTTTACAGGACATTAACATTCCTTGAAAAACAGTACTAACCATATGTAGCACGAATACACATAAACAACAATCGAACTCTTGCTCAAATCGGTGATCAGTATTATATATGCTCATATAAAAGTATTCTCTAGTTGAGTTAATACTCAAAATACCCTCTTTAAGGGATAACTGACTTTACTTTATCTGTCTGAAATGATTCTGAAAACTCTTTCTTATTTTCTTGAAATAGTAATTTCTTTCTCAATGTAAAATAATATATTTGGTACCTTAAAAGTTCCCTTAAAACTCTTCTCAAAATAATGCTTATAGAAATATACTTAGACTCACTTTAAACTTCACAATCAATGCAAGGAGAATAATTTTACAAAGGCTTTCAACAAAATCTCATAAGCTAGGGTTCATGCGAAATATAAGTATGAACAACAACTCAAAGATATCAATATATAGAATATCATACTCTCATAATTAGGAAATTAAACTCGAAATAAGGACACAATTTGAGTTAAGGAAAAATCATGAAATTTTGAGTAGAACACTAAATTCAACTCTTACTGACTGAATTTACATATAGGGCTTAAGGACGAAATTAGTCCAACACTGTGAATAGTCTTACATACCTGATTATGAAGCTCTTGAATTGAAAATTTTGGTGAAGACTTCATTTTTATTGCTTGAGGAAGAACATTAACTTTCTTGGAGGAAATCTTTAATCTTGAAATCTTGGTGCTTGATCTTGAGAAAATAAACTCTTTTATAAGAACTTGGAAAAACCTTGGATGGGAAGTTTCTCTTTGTATCTTGAATTTTTGAAATGAAATTTTTAGGGTTCTTGATGAAGAAGTGGAACCCTAGGTGAGTTTTGAGAAAAAATTTGAAGACTTGAATGTTTATATTAATGATTATGAGAGGAAAATTAGTTAGTTGAATGATATGCTCCTTTAAAATACCTAAAAAGACTTAGAATATGGCTAAAAACTTGGGAAAGGACCAAAATAACCCTGGAACACATCACAAAATTTCTAGAAAAAACCGCAGCAAGCCTTCACGAAAGGCTTTACGGTCCGTGGAACATTTCACCGTCTGTAGTTTTAATTGTGAAACAATGACTGACTGACAGGGCTTCACTTAAACGGGCATAAATTTTTATTCCAAAATTCAAAATGAGGCAAACTTGATGGTGTTGGAAAGAATACTCATAGCCCTTTAATTTGATAGGTCATTGGCTATTTAATTCTTCATATGCTAAGATATATGGTCGTTTTAAGTTGACCTAAATAGAATTTTATATCAAAACTCAATCGGTAAGGAAACTTTTAACTTAACTTTGTGCTAGAGATTCTTGTGACCTTAATTATGTGTAAAAACGTCGAAATTTAGGCTTAGAAAAGGTGAGAAAAGACTAAAATAACCCCTCTTAAAAACTGACCATCTATGGAAGGACATCTACTGTCCGTACAAAAGTCTACGGGTCATAGACCCTCTTGTAGGAATAGACTTAGTTTTTTGGATTTCTGAAGTTGGGGTTTATGGACCCTTCTACGGCCTATAGAAACTTTGACGGGCCATCCGGCTCATCCGTAGAAAACTTACTAGAAGGGTGTTTCAGGACTTGATTCCACGAGGCCTTTTACGGACCATGGAAGCTTCTATGATTCGTAGTTCGGTCTGTGAAACTTAGACCTGAGAATCAACTTTCTAGAGCCTGGTTCCACGAATCCATATTCAGTCTGTAGATATTGATACATGTCGTAGATGCCTTTTGTGGCACCAAACTGCAAAAAAATTTCAAGGTCTAATTTGGGGTTAGAATTTTTTGGGGTGTTACAATGAACCATTTTTTCCTCCACCTCAAGCTTATGAATTGGATCCCCAATTTTGCTTCAAGTTTTCAACTATGCTCCAATGGTGGAGTACAAGCTCAATAAAGACAAAACATAAATATTATATTCTGCTCTTTTTGACTTTCATGTGATGAGTGTTGTTTTGCCTCGACAACTTTACAAAATTTAGAATATAAGCCTCATCTTCCTTGACCCTTTCATGTTTGTAAGAATTCATACTCATTTCACCATGATCTTGTGTGGTCATTTAAGAAACATTATAGGTTTGTCAACTCTCTTTTTGTGATACAAATTAGAGTTATCTAAAATTGGATCTTTTATGGACTTGGTTGACTCTGATACCACTTCTTTAATATAAAAATCATCAAATTCTAATTGGTTAGGTTATTTTTATTCCATTATGAACTCTTGCATTTGCACCTCAAGTTCTTCCTCCTATTCACTCTCTACTTGGTCACTATTCACAATATTATTGATGGGCTCTAAAAAGGCAGGAAGCACAATTATAAAAGTGATCATCATGACCATCACATTTATCACACATATTTCACGCATAAGATTGAGGAGACACCTATTAGGAATAACCATCATCTAGCCACACATAATTATTAGATGTCATTTATTTATTTTAATATTTTTGAAAACAAAACAAATATGTACAAAAATTAAAAATTGTTCAAACTAACTAACCTAGCAATAATTACAAACCACAACTAAATCGTCAATTCCTAGCAATAACGTCAAAGTTTGATCACACCCAAGACTCGTCCTAAAAAGCATAAGCAACCGCTACAAATATAATTCAGTTTTTAAGTTTGGAGTCGAATTCCACATAGAATTAACATTTACCTATAACTATTCAATATTACTAAGAAAGTGGATTTAAGCAATTATTTAGTTTTAAAGATTAAGATTCTTTCTTCTAACAAATTAACTAACAAATATTAAAGCAATAAAATTATCAACTAAAAGAATGGGTTGACTTTAAAATTTAGTAGGCACAAAGTTATGATTTTCTCAATTGTCCGATTCCATCTCGCTATGTTAGCTATAATTTCTCCGAATTAATCTCTATTTATCATGAATCTTCTCTTAGTACAACTATCTCTCGACCAAGATATTTGTCCTAACAGAAGATTTCTTGATATTAATAAAGATTCATTCCGACCTTATGAAAATGAAGAAGACTTGTTGGTGCTGAAATGTCATATCTAGATTGGTGCATTAATGTATCTTGTCAATAATTCTAGATCAGATATAGCTTTCTCGGTATGCTTGTTAGCAAAGTTTAGTTCTTCTCCAACACGAAGACATTGGAATGGAATTAAGCATATATTCATATACCTCTAAGGGACCATTGATATGAGATTGTTTTACTCAAATGAATCCAAATCACGCTTGATTGATTATGCAGATGCATGATATTTGTCTGATTCCCATAAAGGTCGATAGCAAACATGCTATTTATTTACATGCAATGGTATAAATATATCATGACGTTTAACAAAACAATCTATGGTTGTCACTTCTTTGAATCATGTAGAGATAATAGTCATTCATGAAGCAAGTCGAGAATGTATTTGGTTAAGATCAATAGCTCAACACATTCAAGAAAAGTGTGGCCTTGCTTTGAAAGAGATGTTCCAATAATATTGTATGAAGACAATGTTGCATATATAGATCAACTAAAGGGATGATACATTAAAAGAGATAGAACAAAGCACATTTCACCAAAAAAAAAATTCATGATCATCAAAAGAAGGGTGATATCGATGTTCAACGCTCAAGTGATAATTTAGCAGATATGTTTACTAAGTCATTGTCAACTTCAACCTTTGAGAAATTGAGATACAAAATTGTAATATTTCGTCTTCAAGATATTAAATAATATTTTCATCAGGGGAGTAAATACAAGCTGCACTCTTTTTCCCTTAACCAAGATTTTTGTCCCACATATTTTTTCTTGGTAAGGTTTTTAACAAGGCAGCAAATAATGCATATTAAGAATAACTATGTACACTCTCTCTTCTTCTTCTAGAATCCCTTTGTACATGGACATCAGGAGGGAGTGTTGAAAATAATGAAATGTGGATGTCCTTTTAGGATTTAGGCATGACTTTGAAGATTTCCTTCGTGACTTAGAAGGATTACAAATACACTCTTACCTTCTATGAATATTATCTTATAACAATTACCAAATTTTTCGCCTTACTTCACACAACTCCTCTCAAACTCTCTTTTCAAAAGATATTTATAGACTATTTATAAAAATATAAAAAAAAAAAAGTCTCAATTAAAATAATAGAATCCAAAATAACTTTTAAAATATCAGGCCAAATAGTGCGATCAACCAAATTTCTAGTGACAAATTGATGGCCACTGGCTTGCTGCTATGTTCCCCACTTGTCTCCCTCCTCTTTTTTCCTTTCTTTTCTTCCGTTTAATTTAATTTTACTTTGAATCTTTTTATCTTCATATTATTTTATTTTGGCATCGTGAAATATAAGTCAAAAATAAAGTAGAAGGGAAGAATTGGAAGTCGGATTCAAATTTGTTTGATCTTTTTAAGGCCTCATTTGTTTGCACTTAATGAAGGTCTGAATCTTAATCATTCAGATTCAGCCATTAAGGCCTCATTTGTTTCCATTAAGATTAAGACATTTGAATCTGAATAAAAATCTGAATATTAAGATGTGCATTAAGATTTAGATGTCTAGATCTGGATGCACATCTGAATATTAAGATATGGTCTCTAGATCTGAACATTAAATGAATAAAATTGTTTGTTTTCAATATCTGAATGTGCATATGAGATTAAACATCATAAAATATTGTAAAAATTTCATTTCAACAAAAAAGTATTACTTTTTAATAAAAATAATATTTTAAATATTTATATTTGATTAAAATAAATTATGTGATATGCAAAAAAAATAAAATTGTATGTCGATATAAACATTATTGTAGCGTGATTCCTTTTAAGAATTCAACCAAAAAAATCTTTAATAAGAAAATATATTGCATAGGCATAATATAATATCAAAAAGTTCAATAAGTATGATAGATACTGGTCGAAAAATAATAAAGAAGGTCTCACATCATCAAAGACTAACATATATATATTCTAGCTAGTCAGAAAAATTAAAGAATTTCTAATTAATTTTTTTTTGGACAATTTTAATTTATTTCTCTAACTTGTGAACCCGTAGCGTCATCATGCTTTTTTGTAGTTGTCGCTTTCACAAAATATACTAACAATTGTACTGTATAATGGTTCTTTGCATCCAATTTCATATAATTTTTTCTTTGCATTCTTCAAAGCTAGTTGTACTATTTTTTAATCAATAAATTCAAAGCAGTACTCATCTTCTCATCAATTTCTTCTTCAAAACTTTTCTTCAATTGGACTGAAGATTGTGATGAAGAATTATTAGGAGCTCCATCATTTTGTCACCAACTAGATTAAGTATAACTTGGACTCCAATCATGAACTCTTGTTGTAATACAACCTTCAAAAAAAATTGTACACAAATTCGAAAGGGTAGAGGTAAAGTCTTCAATGTCTTTGGCCTAAACAAATTACATTTTCATAAGAGATCCCTTATATGTATACATGGTAGTTTTTATTAATCATGACTACTATTTTTTACTCAAAAATCTTGAGTTCTTGATAAACATCAATACACCAAAAAATATTATTACAACAAGAGTTCTTGATAAAAATCAATACAACCCAAAAAATTTGTTAAAATAAGAAAATACTTGTATAGATTATGAGAACTTACTAGTTCAAGAGAAAAAAAAAATTAATGTTAGGTTGAGAAAAGAGAGGAAGAAAGTTTGTAGAGAGAGAGCGTAAGTCGCGCAATGAGAGGGAGAGGCGATGTCATTTTTTTTCATGCATATTAAATAAGTCTGAATGTTGTTAAAACTCTCTCAAATCTGATTTGTTCAACTTCTTCAGATTCATTCTAAGGCTATTTTTAAAAAGAAACAAATGAACTTGAATCTGGATTCTGAGAGCGCAAGCGGTGCAATGATGCTTTTGAGATCCATTCTATGCAATAAGTCCTTCTTACGTAGAAGAACAAAATTGTTGCATAAGCATAAATTGATACAATTAATACTCAAAAGATAATTAAAAATATTATAATAAAAAATAATAAATGATTAAATATATAAATTTTTGGCTTAATTTCAAATGGTAAGGATAAAAATATCAAAAAGTATAATAACAAAATAAATATGATTTTTTCTGAAAGTACATAGATAAAAATGACCATAAGATATTTATCCAAATCTTTAACCTAATTTGTGGTACAAAATTTATGGCCAGAAAATGACATACATAGTCCCTTAACTATAGGAGTAGGTCTAAAATAGTCCATTAACTATACACTTAACGGATTTAATCCTTTAACTATTTAAAAACTTATCAGCTTTGGTCTCTTAACTATACACTTACCGGTTTTAGTCTCTTAACTATAAACATACCGATTTTAGTCCTTTAAGTATTAAAAGCTTATCAGGTTTGGTCTTTCTCCATTTTTTTAACACAAATTGCTTAGGTTAATATTAACGGAAATCTTCGTGAAATTAAATCTTTAACCCATTTTTTAAGTTGTTTCTCTATCCTCGCCCTTTTTTCTTCAAACTACTCTTCTGAAAAGAACAATAACGTCAACAATTCAAAATAAAATTAATGAGAAAAGAAGATATAAGTCTAATTTTGTTCAATGGAGAATAAACGTAAGCATATAATTGTTGTTAATGACTTGAATCCACACTTGAATAGCTAATCAGTGCGAATTTTATTTAATTTACTAAAATTTCTTGAAGTAAAATAAAATGAATAGAATAATAAAATTGATCTATTTTTTAAGAAAAAAAATTGCAAATCTATCATTTTATAAATTTCAATTTCTGAAAAATTAAACAAATTTCGTTCAATGAAGTCACAGGAGAACAAACTTTGAATTTAACGGGTAATAATTTTTTTCTTTTTGTAATAAAGTTTAGCATATTCAAGTAGCAATAATATGCTTCATTTTATCCTCTGTTAAATAAAATTATGACTTATATTTTCTTTCCTCGTGAATTTTATTTTAAATCGTTGAGGTTAAGATTCTTCGCATAAGGTCAATTTGAAGAAAAAGTAGCGGAGAGAGAGAAACAACAGAAAAAGTTACTAAAAGATTTAATTTCTCTAGGCATGAATTTCATTAATATAAACCTAAGTTATTTGTATTTAAAAATGTACATAAGTTTATGAATACTTAAAGGACTAAAATCAATAAGTTTATAGTTAAGGGATTAAAACCGGTAAGTGTATTGTTAAGGGATCAAAGCTGATAAGTTTTTGAAAAGTTAAAAAACTAAATCTATTAAGTTATAATTAAGGAATTATTTTAAACCTACTCCTGTAGTTAAAAGCCTATTTAGGTCATTTTCTCAATTTATGGCACACCTAACTTGACCGTATTCATCCATATTCTAAAGGCTCCTAATTTCCTGTTAAAACAATAGGTAGCAGAAGAGTCGTGGCACACCAATCTTGACAAACAACATAAACCTATATGTTCAGTTATTTCTGTTTTATTTTTTATGTATAATATTTCCTCTCTTTAATAATAGTTATTCATTATATTAAAAATAGTTATCTAATAGTATTTGTTCGGTTTAAAAAATTAAGAGATAATTTACCTTTCGTGTCTATTTTACCATTGCTATTAAAATGGAGTACTATTTATCACATTTCTCAAAGCATTATATTTAATAAAGTCAAAGAATAAAATAGTAATATTATCCTTATTATTTATTATTTCTTAAAATGTGTGTCAAGTCAATAGTTGACAACTATTATTGGACAGAAGGAATATAAACATATGTCATTTAATTTGACTTCAGTTAACATCTTTGCTTTCTAATTTTAGGTGTGCATAAGTAGATATTTAAACTTGTACGAAATTGAACAAGTAGATATATGCATTCTATGTGGCATAATACATATATGACGTCACATTGGACACAAAATTGTCATGTAGAACATCACGTAGAACTAATATGTCTATTTGTTCAATATTATACAAATATAAGTGTCTACTTATGCACATCCAAAGTTTAAGAGCATAAATGTCATTTAAGACCAAGTGAAATGGCACATTTATGTATTATGCCTTCAGTTTTCAAGTTGAGCCATAATATCCGGAAGATAAAACTAACACTAGTAAAAATAAAGATTTTTCTCACTGCAAATCAATAAAAAATTTGAACTATAGAACATGATTTTCCTACTCATTTTTCATAATTAGCTCACTAAAAAAATGCATTGATAAACAGATTTTCATTGAAATATGAAAAATTTGATGTAATTCTTTTCATATGATCAATCCTATTTTTTTTTTTCTTTCTCACCAATTCAACCAAACGGGAATTGCCACCGAACATTTTTCAATAGGAAATTGTGACTTTAAAGTAGTAGTGTAAGTTTATGTTGTTCACAAACATACCATGTAAAAGAGAAATAAGTTATTACCTCCTCAGTCCTAATTTACATGGCACGAAATTTGAATTTCAAGAGATAAATTTCTTAATTTGGATCGTGAATTCAAACATAGAATCTATAAGGTTCTTCAAACAAAATATACACTAAAAAATAAACTGACAAAGCATCTGTTCATGGAGATTGTTGTAATTTCCGAAAGACTACGTAATTAAGAAATATAGATGAGACGCAATAACTAACAACGGATCAAAATATATAAAAGACAAATCGACTCGAGTTTCCGCTGTAGGATTGAGTGAGGTGACGAGAGCTGAAGCCAAGGTTCCTTGCTACGCTCCATAGATGTTCGTACGATTCTTGTGGATTTTGGGTGTGTTTGAATTCAGCCTCTCGTTAGGTCTTCACTGAAGGATTGTCCACCTTCTCAAGCCTCTCTACCATACCCTTAGAAAGTGACAACGGATGACTTCCATTACTAAATTAAATGGAAGAACTTTTCAAACTAGTTGATAGTTGTTCCCTGGTTGCACCCCACAATGGGTTCTAATTTACTAAATCACATGTTTCTGTTTTCGGAACATCACATGTAGACTTTTTTGGGGGAGAATCACTCGGCGCGGGGCCTCCCGTGTGAGGTCAGGTGATGGTCAACAACTCAGGCAGGAAATGCTGAAAAGCGGCTAACGATGCAAGAGCTCTTTTCCCCTTATACGCTCTAAAAAAAGGGTATGTCGGGTTTTTGGACCCTATGTTGAGTAAGGGTTCCAAACCTTCCAAAAGTGATAGGTATGTGTTCTTTCTTGGCACTCTCTTTCTATATTATGCCAACCTAAAAAGAGCGATGGAAAGTGGATTTCAGGTTCGATAGTCTCGAGAAGGTATTAGCCACCGGTGACCATACTTTCGTAAAAGCACCATTGGGCGGTGGTTCCTCTCCTTCCTCTTGAACCTCGAACAAAAAATCGATCTCGCCATCAGCTCGACTAAGAGTTCCGAATCGAAAAAGTAAACTGAACTTTACTTAAGACGAAGGAAGCGAGTGCCGAAAAAAAACCGCTTTCTTAAGGCTTCAAACTACTAGTCATTAAGACTACTATGAATGAAAGGTAAGGAAGTCCTTTTCTTGACTTAGCCTGCGTGCATTATACCTAACCTTTTCACTTGATTTCAATCTCAACAAAGAAATGAAAGCATAACTCTTTGCTCGCTTGCAGCGCCTCTTAGTCTTTTATTTTAGCCTGCCTTGTGAAGATCTCTCGGGTGTCTACGGCAGATCCGATCAGTCTCGTGATGAAGAGAATTTCCGATGTTGAAAGGTATCGTCACGACAACTCAATTTGTCCGGTAAACTACTCGGGGCTCCCCATGGTTTAGTAAAAGGGAGGGGATATTTTTTCTTCATCCGGGGGTTCATTCATTATGAACTAAAAAGTGGTTGGCTGATTAGTGAGGTCTTAAAAACGTCATAGAATTCATGATCGGCCATTCCATTTTTGCTTTCAGCAAGTAGGCGACGCGAATCTATGCTTTTTTCAATCGGATATTGAAATTCAAAAGACGCTACAGAAATTGAGACACACAGAAAAGTGTATAATAGCAATTATTAGATAAACATGTAGTAACTAACAGTTAAGAGAGATCAAAAGGAGTAGCAATCAAACAAAGATCATTCTTTCTACTGGCAGCTACTCCTTCTGCTTCAGTCATATCAAAATCATCAACACTAACTCCATCAGGAAGTTTCCAATCGAAGTGATACAACAACTTAGCCAAAGAATGCCCTACAGTAGCTAAACCGGATAACATTCCTGGACACATTCTTCTTCCTGCACCAAATGGAATAAATTCAAAGTTGTTTCCTCTAAAATCAATAGAACTATTCTCAAATCTCTCAGGTATAAAGCTTTCTGGATCGTCATGCCAATATTTAGGATCTCTTCCAATTGCCCACGCATTCACTATAACTTTAGTTTTGATAGGTATATTGTATCCATCAATTTGTGTTTCTTCTCTACATTCCCTTGGGATTAATAGAGGAGCCGCGGGATGTAACCTTAGTGTTTCTTTAATCACTAATTTCAAATACTTCAACTCCTCTGTATCGATATCTTCAAATGTCTTCTTTCCTTTTAAGGCTTCTCTAACTTCGAGCTGTGCTTTCGCCATAACACCTGGATTTTTTATCATTTCTGAAAACGCCCAAATAATTGTTGTCGATGATGTTTCAGCTCCTGCCATGAACATTTCCTACACGTAGAAAAATATCAAATATTTTTTGAATTTTTCCTAATTCAAAAGTTATAGGCACTAAAACTTACAAAAATAACTGCTTTGATATTTTGATTTGTGATTGGCATTCCAAATTCCTCACTCTCCATGACTCGTAGTAAAACATCAATCAAATCTTCAGCTCCAGACTCACCATTACCTTTGTTACCATTTGCTCTATTTTCGCGATGTTCATTAATGAGCTTCTCTAAAATCACATCAACCTTTTCATGAGCCTTCAACAACCTAGACTTCATCCCACTGATCCCGTGAAGCCATTTATGTGAAGGAAACAAGTCAGTTAAGTCGAATCCTGAAGACAACGAAACAGCCTCTTTCACCAACATTATCAACTTATCTTGATCATGAACAACTTTTCCAAAAGTCGATCTACAAGTTACAGAACCTGTAAACCAAAAAATTTTATTTGATAGGTTTACCAACGACTCATCAGGCGTAGAATTGATGATAGATGAGACGAGACTTGACATCTCTTCTTGTCGAATTGAGTTAAATGATTTGACCATCTTTGCACTAAGAAGTTCCAGGACACATATTTTGCGCATATTTCTCCAGTAATCACCATATGGACATAATGCTATGTCCGAATAATTGTAAAAAATAATACTTCCGGTCATACTTTGAGGCCTAGTTGCAAAACGAACATCTTGAGTTTTCATAATTTCTTTTGCCATTTCAGGTGAAGATACAACAATCGCGGAAATTTCTCCTAGTTGTAAGTGTGTTAATGGCCCATATTTTTGTGATAGGGCTCGGAGAGTGTGATGTGGCAGGCCTCCATGACTCGCTAATTGGTGCAAGTTCCCGATAATAGGTAGCTTCCATGGGCCAGGAGGTAATTTTTTGGTTAAGGTTTTTGATTTTTTCCATATTTGAAATAGATAGAATATGAAGTAAAGAAATAACAAGAGTGAAATAAAGATGATGAAGGGTAATTGTTGAGTCTCCATTTTTTAGAAAGTATGAAATGGAATATTATTTTATGGATACATGCTTATACAGAGTAAAACAAGTTTAGTTTATATGTTTATTATAGTATGGACTAAAAATATTTTATTACTTTTTCTTATTAAATTGATAAGAAAATGTCCACATTATTAATACAATAATGGTAGCATAAAGTGACCGCACATCAATCTTGACAATGTATAGGAATCTACTCTCTTTTTTAGTTGGGCACAAGTACTACAGACATGGCAGTATTTATGGTTGGTTTTTAAAATCTCTAAATGGAACTGAAGAGTTGCGATTTTTATCAAGAGTTGTTACTTTATGAAAAGTTGTGACTTTTATCAAAAGTTATAACCTTTATAAAAAGTTGTGACTTTTATGAAAAATTGTGATCTTTCCAAAAGATTGTGACTTTTCCGATAAGGCACAATAAGAACCTTTTCACACTACCCTTTGTTTTTTATAAATTGAGGGATTTCCTCTCATTTTAGTTGATTTTTCTCGACTTCTTCTACTACTACTAAATCTAGTATTCTAAGTGTACTTTATTGTCATTGAGTGGTTTGTTGACACCGTGTGGTTTTAGGTACCGATACACCGGTGAGTAAGATAGTTCTATCCTGGGAGGATATATTACATTAAACTCGGGTACTTGAGGGGAATAATTTCCTTAAGGGGACACTGTGCATTCAGTGGACTCGATTTTCTTTCTTTGAGAAAAATATTTTTATATTGTTTCTAATTTGTTTTTGATTCTATTTTCTCTACTAGTTTTAATGTTCTAGTTTGAAAATACTCTTTAAACTTTGTTGTTTCTTACCAAGTTTTTCAAAGTTTTGCTCCAAGTATCTTAGGAATACAAGATGAACAACAATCTTAAGGAAATAATTATATTGTTGGTATTTCTTGTATTCTACTGATTGAGAGAAACAGATCATGAAAGTAGAAGATTAATGCATTACTTCTCCAGAATTTGGTACTTTGTTTAGCAAGGTCGAAGTGAGAATGTACTAGAAGAATTGGTGGTATTTCGGTTAAAGATTACACTAGGTAACCTTCTTATTATTTATCTAAGGAGGAAAATAGTTTCTAAAAGTTAACAGTTTTAATATTTATCATGTATGTCTTTGGAAAAAGATATGCAAACCATTTGATTTTTGAATGAACTTTCCTTGGCAAAAAGTGTTGCCTTTAAAATTCTTTAGTTTGCAGAATGAGAGATAGTTGGAAAGTTACTTGAAAACAAAAGCATATCTATGCGATAATCTAAGAATCTTTTTAATTCTGTTTGGAGACTAAAAGAAAACTTTTGTAGTTTTGTACTCCATGTTAAATTTGATTGTACCTGATTTTTGTAGACTAAAAACTTTTGTAGTTGTAACACCCCAGAATTTTTTTCGAACTGAGACTCGAACCATCCTTCGTTGTGAGTAGAAATTTACCGAGGAAATTAAAATTTCTTGAGTGTTAAGTTCACTATATGAATCACCTTGAGTTCCAAGAAAAACTAAAGAGAGTTCATTCAAGTCATTCCTAAGTTCCTTTAAGTTTTGGGTCTACTTCAAACAACCATAACTTTCAGTACATGATGACTTAGGTGGGCTATAAGGTACCCAATGAAAGGACTTTGAATTATATTTCCAACTACACTGAGTTTGCTAAGTTTTGAGTTCGGATGAGTGAGATATTCCCTTTTGAAGTCAAGCTGCCCAGTTAAGGAAAGTTACCCGAAAATAGTAAGGCGTATTTTGGTCTTTTCCTTACCAAATCAGATTTAATTCATTTTTAGTAATGTTTTAGGGGCTAATCCTATTAGGTTTAGTTTTATAATCCTAATATACGCCTAGGGTTTTAGTTGATAGTTCAAGAAGAGAAGAGACGAGAAAATAAGAGAAAAGAAGAGAGGATCAAAGCGTTCGTCGAGAGTCTTGCGTGTTGTTGCAGATTTTTGCCATGGGTTTAATCCCTAAGAAGTATGTAAGATTCCATAGTGTTGGATTTGTTTACCCACATGCCAATCATGTTAGTTTCAGTGCAATTTCATTTTTAAAGTTGAAATATTAGAGTTCTGGATGAGTTTTTGATAGGTGTTCTTAAAGTTCATTCTAAATCTTGTTGTGTTGGGGTTTTGATGATTTATTGAGATGAAATTTAGTGATTTGATTGGTTTTTTGAGTAGATTAGAGTGTAATTATGTTAAGTAATTGAATCCAACTGATTGGAGAAGAAACCGTTCGATTCTAGGCAAGTTAGGGTGAGAAAACGAGCAAAGAAAGTCGTCGAAGTTTTTTGGATTGGGGCCTGGCGCCCCAAGCCAGCTAGAGCGCCCCAACCACTTCTCTGAAGTTTAGGGGCTGGTGCCCCACTCCACTAAGAGCGCTAGGGTCGCCTGCCCTCACCTGTTTTTCATCGTTTCATCCGTTTGAGTTCTTTCAAAGGGTACCTTTACTCCCCTTTCATTCTAAACACTCTTAACTACTTCTAAACACCTATAAATCATTCATAACCTTGAATTCATAATTCAAATTCAAGGTAGATTTAAAAGTTAAGTTTTAAGAACTCTTTCGAACATTCTAAAAAAGTCCCTTGAGTCCTTTTGCGGAGTCTTCTACAACTTCTAGTAACTTTTTTCAAGACTCAAATAAGTGAGCATGAGAGTGAGGAGAATGCATTCATGAGTTTACTTTTTCATCATGAGATATTTCATATCATGAACCATAACTCTTGAATTCATAATTAATTCACATTCAAAAGAGAGTTAAGAGTAGAGTTCAAGAAAGCACTTGAGTTCAATTGTGAATCCTTTGACATTAACTATTGATTTGAACTAAGTTTTGAGAAAGTAAGTAAGAGAATGAGAAGAGTCGTATACATGAGTTCCGTAGTTATGTATACCATTGAGTTGAGTCGTTCATGCCCACAAATTCCACATGGACTCCATAAATTGAGTATTATTAAGAGGAATTGTATCTTTAAGTTCTAAGTCTTGATTATTGAGTCCCTAATCTCCTTTGAGTTTATATTTCTAATCATGGGACTATTACATCTTACCCATGAAGTCCTTGAGTTGAGTTGTTCATGCCTATAACTCCGCATAAACCCTATAAGTCGAACAATCTTGAGATGAGAAGTATCTTTGAGTTGAGTAGGCCATGCTCATAATTCCGCATGAATCCTCCGAGTTGAGTATTCTTGAAATGAGTAGTATCATTGAAGTTCTTGAGTTTTACCTATGGTTATTGAAAACCTTGCATTGAGTTGTTCACGACCATAATTCGGCATGAACCATATTTTAAGAAGTCTTTTACAAACGTTTTAATTTTGTTTTAAGACTTAAGCTTTGAGTTGAGTAAAGAGTAAGAGTAAAGTTCATTTCTTCAAAGATTATACGGGAACTAAGTATTCCCAAGAGTTAAAATATTTACACATTTGAACAAGAAATGAGACATCAATTTCCAAGAGAGCTTTTAAGCTAAGTTCTAAGTAATTATCTCAAACCAAAGAAAGAGTTTTGTTTTAAAAATATATGAGCTAAGTATATTTTTGGGAGTAGTATTGAGCACCAATATGGGGATGCGAGTTCATAATAACTCAAGTCTCCATAAAACATATAGTCATCATGGGTAGAAAGGATATACTTTTTAGATGATTCATTAATGTTTTTTAGCATAGACTAGTGGTCCACTTAGTTAAGGCGTTCTATATGATGACAAAGTATAGGACAGCTTTGGCTGCGTGGGCAAGACGATGTATCATCACTTAGGTTCATAGTGGTAGTTGTCGGTTAAAGAAACTTCCATAGAGTTATATTGTACTTTTATATACACATTGAGTATTATTGTATTTTTCAATACATTAAGTTGCTATCTACAGTTTTACACATTTCTATATATATTGCATCTTTTACTATTGCTTTATCCTTGAGTATCATGAGTTGAGTCTTTCGAGTTGAGTCTCTTGAGTTGAGTACCTTCGAGTTGAGTATCCTATCCGTGAGTACTTCTGAGTTGAGTAAATTTGAGTAGTTTGGAGTACCCTTGAGTATTCCTTTAGTTGAGTAAGTTTGAGAAGTGGTAAGTATGTTTCCCTTTTTATCAAGTTTCAAGCTTATTTTATGCTTTAGAATTCCCCTTACATGCTCGTACATTCCATGTACTTAGCCATTTTGCCTGCATCCTTTCATGATGCAGATTCAGGTATTTGGGATCATCAACAGGAGTTTTGTTTATACCACCTGGAGTTCGAGTTAGCTATGGTGAGCCTCCTTGCTTCTGGAGGATTTCATTTACTTTTCAGTTTTGTCAGGATGTCATGGCTTTTGTCTCAATTTTCATCTTTGTCATTTAGAGGCTTCATAGATAGGCAGTGGAGTTTCAGAATATCTGTTTATTGATTTTGTTAAATGTTTTAAAGACTTAAGTTCCCCATTTTGGAGCGAGTTGAATATATTATTTAGAGTTTTCTTTTGAGTTAAAGTTTAGTATTTAAGTTTCATGAATTTTTATTCAGTTTTTAAGCTTTGTATCCTTGAATTAGTCTTCCACTTGTAGTCAGCCATGATGAGGGTTTGCTTTGGGACCAGCAATGGTTCTTCAGTGCCGGCCAAGTCCATGGTGTAGGCTCGGATCGTGACAGCTACATTACTTATAAGTTCAGGTTTACCACAAGACTTGTGTGAAGAAACTATCCTTACAAAAGGGAACAACAAAAAGTTTTGTCTTTTCAGAGAGAAAGCAATTTTGTTTGTTCAGGACACAAATTATTCCATATGAGAAATGGAAAGGAAGGAAATCCAACTTGAAATACTTCAAAGTATGGGGTGTCTAGCCAAAGTCCAAGTTCCTAATCCTAAAAGGATTAAAATAGGTCCTACGATTGTGGACCGTAAAATTAGACTTGAGTAGTCTAGTGAAGGGTCTAAAAGACCTTGGAAAGAAAAAAAAAATAGAATGTACTTAATAAAGAGATTCAGAGGCGAAATGTCAAAGGACATCTACTTCCTTCGAATATGATTTTGTAGCATTTCTTGTGTCTTCTGCAGACTCATCCTTCTGGAAAGATGGTGTTAATAGTGAGATTGATGCAATCTTTAGCAACCATGTTGGAAGTTAATTGATCTTCTTCCAGAAAATAAACCTTTGGGTTCAAAGTGAATCTTCAGAAGGAAAAAAAAAGTCGATGGAAATGTTGACAAATATAAAGCAAGACTTTTTTTCAAAGGCTTTAGACAAAACCAAAGTCTTGATCTTGTTGATATTTAATCGTCAGTAACTAGAATTACAACCATTCGAATGTTAATATTATTAGTTGCGGTATATGATCTCCAAATTTATCAAATGAATGTGAAAACAACTTTCTTAAATGGAGAATCGGAGGAAGAAATTTACATGGAACAACCCGAGGGTATTGTGGTTCCTGGTAAAGAAATGAAAGTGTGCGAACTTGTTAAGTCAATTTATGGACTAAAACAAGCACCCAAACAACGAGATAAGAAATTTTACCAAACTATGTTGGTAAATGGATTTAAGAATGATGGAAGTGATAAATGTGTTTACATTAAAATCACAAAGTCATTATTTGTTTGTATATTTGTGATATGTTGATCATCAGTAGAGACACTAATGACATCAATTCTACTAAATATATGCTAGAAAGCAAGTTTGATATGAAAGATCTTGGAGTTGCTGATGCGATCTTAGGTATAAGAATTCTTAGAAGTCCATAATGTTTAGCATTGTCACGGTCTGATTGAATTGAAAAGGTACTTGACTAGTTCAAATATTTGGATTTCAATATTGTCAAGACTCCAATAAATGTGAGCTTTGCATTTCAAATGAATGAAGGCAAAAGTGACTTATAATTGGATTGTGCTACAGTATTGGGAAGTATGATGTATATCAAGAAGTGTACGCGGTCAGATATAGTATGTGCTAGTAGTAAAATGAGTCGGTTCACGAGTAATCCCAATCAAACTCATTGGATGGCAATGAAAAGAGTTTTGGGGTATTTAAAACATACTCAAAACTATGTCTTACATTATAACAATATCCAGAATATTGAAAGGATATAGTGATGCAAATTGGATCACCAGGATCAAATGAAGTAAAATCCACGAGTGAATATGTATTTACTTTTGGTGAAGGAGCAGTCTTTTGGAAATCTTCCAAAAAAAAAAGACATGTATCGCTAGCTCTACAATGAACTCTGAGCTAGGTGCTCTAGATAAGACCGGTGAATAAGTTGAAAGACTCCGGAATTTCTTGATAGATATTCTTTTTTGGCTCAAACCTTTGGCATCAGTATGCATACACTTTGATAGTCAATGTGTAACGGAAAGTCTCGTCATATAAGACATAGACATAATACCATTAGAAAACTACTCTCTAGTGGAATTATCACAATTGACTATCTAAAGTCAAAGGATAATGTGTCGGATCCACTTACACAAAGGCCTAACTAGAGAGAAAGTTGAAAGATCATCAAAGGGAATCAGTTTACGGCTTAGGACAAGTCATCATGGCGGTAACTCTACCTAGTAGACTGGAGATCCCAAGAGCTAGGTTCAAGGAGAAAAACAAAGTTGTGACTGACGGTTCGGCATTGTCAACCAACTCAATGCATTCTCATGATGAAGACAATGTTCAGGAATAAGGATACAACATTAAGGCTAGTTAATGAGTTAATAAAGCTTAAAGTTTTTAATGATTTGCTAAGTTTGGCAGATTTGACCAAATAGTGTATCTATGCGATAACACAATTAGAAATCACCTATGTGAGTGTAAAGTGTAAGCCGTTTCAAAGAGGATGATTGTCAAAAGTCCATCTCTCTATACACTCATGAAACCAGGAGGTGTTCATGGCTGAAACGAACACAACCGTAAGAATCATAAACGGTAAAGGGTTGATTGTGTGACATATGGTTGTCTAGGTATACATCAAAGCTTGACAATTCAAAGATATCAAATCTACCGATTTACCGAGTATATCCAACATATGTTCACTACGAAAAGTTCAAACGAAAACCTATTTATCCATATGCAATTAATCCTTGCTTGTAAAGTACACATACTTGTCCGTTTCTTAATTTGTCTTTGAGTCATTCCCCATTCATGCGGGGGATTGTTGGGTTTTAAAAGGTGTGAATGGAAAATGAAGAGTTGCGACTTTTATGAAGAGTTGTGACTTTTATGAAGAGTTGTGACTTTGATGAAAAGTTGCGACTTTTATGAAAAGTTGTAACTTTTATGAAAAGTTGTGACTTTTACGAAAAATTGTGACTTTTCCAAAGGTTTGTGACCTTTCCAGTAAGGCACAATAAGAACATTTTCACACTACCCTTTGTTTTCTATAAATTGAGGGATTTCCTCTCATTTTAATTGAACGGATTTTTCTGGACTTCTTCTACTACTAATAAATCTAGTATTCTAAGTGTACTTTACTGCCGTTGAGTGGTTCGCTGACACCGTGGTTTTGGGTACGGATACACCGGTGAGTAAAATTGTTCTATCCTAGGAGGAAATATTCCATTAACCTCAGGTACTTGAGGGGAATAATTTCCTTAAGGGGACACTGTGCATTCAGTGGGCTCGATTTTCTTTCTTTGAGAAAAATATTTTTATATTGTTTCTAATCTGTTTCTGATTCTATTTTCTCTAATAGTTTTAATTTTCTAGTTTGAAAATACTCTTTAAACTTTGTTGTTTCTTACCAAGTTCTTCAAAGTTTTGTTCTAAGTATCTTAGGAATACAAGATGCACAACATTTATTATCGTAAAAATATTTAACAATAACTGAGTTAATGACAATGAATTCATAGTCGCTAAACTTTTTATGTTCTAGTGAGATAAATATAGTGAAATTATGTCAAAACTACAACTACTCTTGGTAATCCAATTATTGGTCCATCAATGAATATTTTTTCAATTTGATCCTTCCAGAATTGGAGGGGTTGGATATAAAATGAGCTAAATTTGACACTTCATATTAGGAAAATGTAGTATTTTGTTGACTAACAAAAATTTGCAAGTCAAGCCATGCAGGCTATCCAATAATAAAATAATCTGGTGTTACAATCCACTTGCAACTTGAGTTTTCATTTATTCACAAAGTTTGATTATTAGATGTATTTTGTAGAGGCGGTAAAATTAGCTTATAAAATTATAACTCGTTTCAGTTTGGATTAATTGTAGACCCGTTCATTTATTAGTTTTGCCCATAAGTTTTGGTTGATATTTTGTCCAAATCGACTTATGAAAAACTTAGTCAAAATAATTTCAAGAATATTAGATTTTATCTTATTTTATATATTATATATAGTCATAGTAAATAATAAAGAAAATAATTTTACAAGGTATAGAAAATTTATAAAAGAACAAATAAAGAAATTAAAACATAGTGAAAGTTGGGCGAGTTGAGTTATGACCCGCAGTTTTAGCCAATAACATACAGCTCAATCCATTTCAACCACCCGTTTTAGCCTAAGTGACATTTGGATGGATTATTAACCCACTCATTTTGATCTGTGCAAATTCAGTTCAACCCGCTCATTTGCCACCTATAACGTTTTGCATCACTTCATCAATTTATTGTGAAAGAAGCATCTCCTTTTTTAGGGCATCAAGATGCAACTTTGTTCCTAATCCCTTAAGCAATAATACAGTACTAAAAGAGAATGACATTGGAGGTGATGGTCTTAAACTTTTGACCCCGCTTGCCTCATGAACAAAACTTCAAAACTATCCATTTCCAATGTCATTTGGTGGTGATTTCTTCAGTTGAATTCCCCTCTTAACAATAATAAGTGACTCTTCATAGCAGGTTGAAATCGAAACCTGGAAAATGGAGTTCTAACTAGCTATAGCTGATTAAATTGCATTGTTATTGAACTTTTTTAATACTATCAGTGTATATATAAAACGTAAATATCTAACAGAGAAAATAGTTAGTAATCCCATCTAGCTATAGTTTTGCTTTTCCTTTTGCATTCCTTCCTCATTTTCGTCGTAAGATACACAAATAAGTAGAAGTGACACTTATAAAAGGCCGCCCAGAAAATTCAGGATTTGCCAGAAGGCAATAAGGATGTGAGTTCAATATTGTTCTGTGCTCTATTAATCTGATGATATCAAGATATTATTCAAAAATAAAACGATTAAAGGAGAACTAGTATTCTTCTCCTTCATAACCGAGAAAAATATGGTTTTGTATTGTGCTCAAATGTCGCTTTGTTGCTTTAGCATCGGTCTCACTCATAAACGGAATTTGTTAAGTGAGACAGATACTAAAGCAACAAAGTGAACAAATCATCCTGAATATGAAGATATTCACAGACCTTGTATGGTATGGAGCAGTAGCATATGAAACAATTGCTGATTGATATGTGGAAGGGAATATAGTATTTGTTTTTTTACAAGAATTGTCAGTCAAGAGCACATTCGAAAGAATGCAATACATACAAGTAAATGAATCTAATGACCTTGCAAACAATTCTCGTCCTTACAAGTCATCGAAATGTAGGATCCCATGACTCTAATATGTGTTTCAAGAGAGATCCTTCCAAGTGCAAAAAGTAGAATTATTAGGCAGCACAAGACGAAACGTCCTAAATCTATAAACTCTTTGCAGTCTCTCACCTTAGTGTATTAGCTCAGAGAAGGAAGGTGAAAAGAGCTTGGAAGATTGATTTTGCGCTTCCCTGGAATTTTGGAGGTTGAAAATCTTCCTTGCTTGTCGATAACAAACCATTGATATAATCCCCTTGTCTTCCCTGGAAAACATGAATTAAGTTGTGTAAAAATCTGAAGAATAACTTTGAATACAGTTCTTGATTCAATAGCACTCCCTTGCTCCAATGTTCAGTATGATGATCAAAACAACATTTTTTTAGTCGACTTCAAGCACCAAGTCTATTATCTTTCTTTAATAAATCACACATACTAAAACTTGGAAACAATAAAAACATGTGTAGGAAAACCATGATCAAACAAAGACTCACAAACTAGTAAGTTTGGCACATAAAATGGAATAAAAGAGTGGCATTTTATCTAATAAATTCACACACGAGAGATTTCATTTTCATTTTTTATCCATGTGCTGAAGCCTGAATGTTTCTTTAGGACAAACAAAGGTTTCAGGGAGTAAACGATGATACTGTTGTAATTATGTGCTACCTTAGCAGCATCTTTTAGAGGACCCCAACATTCTACGCGGTTGTACTTCTTCGAGCTAGAATGAAAATAGACTCTAACAGTAGCATTCATTAATTCTTCATGCTCCTTGAAGAAATCTGAATCCCCATAGAGCACAGCCTCAAGTACCTAGTAGTTCAAAAAGGCAAATTAATCACAATCCGAATAGTATAATACACTAATTTAGAGGAGCAAACCAAATTACAGTTCAACAACAGAATGAAAACAAAGTTTCTTAGCTCATTGGACTGGTTGTTTTACAAGTTATGCACTAGAACAGTTGCAAAGTCAAAAGGAACTCCAACCAGGTTCAGAATAAATAGGAACCTTGCATGCATTACTGTTATAGTATTATTGGCTGCATTAACTTGCCAGAGAAGGTTAGGATAACCAAATCTTGTGCTAAGGCTAGTAAGGAAATACCAACAAAAAAAGAATTATTCTTGAATTTAAGGTAATCGTCCATCCCTGTTTTAAGGGGCTATATCCACTGACCTTTCAATATTCTGGAGTTAATATGAGCTAATGATTCAAGAAGTATCACTAGAACAGGAGATGATCTTTCTAAGCAGATTTTATACAACTTGTTAAATCCTCCCCGTCCTCTTTAAGAAAGAGTTTATATAACTCCAAAATCAGAACAATGCTTGACAAATGAAATAAGTTTTATCAGATGTGACTTGCAGACTTACAAGGTGCAACTTAATGCAACTATGCAAGTCAAATTTCAAATATGGTGAAAAACATTTTCCAAATCGAAGCTTTTCTTTCTTTTTCTCTAAGTCAAAGCATAGTTTAAAATTTACGGAGAACAGTAAGAGGGGTACAAATATTTTAAGAATATACCAATGGCAATTCCTTGGAGAATATATGGTATCTGAACTCGGCAGCTAGCTCTTGTAGGGGATTCGGTCCACTCACATAACAGTGGACATCAAGAAACAAATTACCTTTCACTTCTGTCCATTCAGCAACCACATCATCTTTATTATACCACCCTTTCAACTGCCATAGAAAAAAAAAATGGTGCAAGGATTGAACTCAAATTACAAATTTTCAAAAATAAGTTTCAGTCAATGAGAAAATCATTTTCATAACAAAGTTCAAAGCTAGAAAAAGAGAACGTAATCCACAGAAGCAGCTTAAGGATAAACACTTGCCCATTCAGAAATGAAAAATGACGTTACCTGATCGTATTGGATATTATTTGAGATGGTTAATGTCAGATTAGCAGTAAAATCACAATGGGATAATGTGTACGTCCTTGGCACAATACTAGAGTATGTATCAACTTCTTCTCCTTTTAACAAGACTTCCAGCTTTGAAGCTTCAAATCTTGCGGGAGGACCCAAGAGCCTGACAGCCTGGATATGAAGACAAAAACTATTTTTATAATTTTTTAAGAAAATAAAATAAAAAGAGCTACATAGATTTGAAAAATTAGAGACAAGAGATAATTTGATGAGTTTTGCTACATAGTTGTCATGATTTGATCATCTTCATTTGACATTTGCATCAGGGAAGAGATCTATGATCACCTTTTCAGTCTTTTAAGTCACGGACTATCAAGTCGTGTCAGAAATATTGCCTCAGTTGGCACACTCAAAAGTGAAATTTTATAAGAAGAAGAAAGAAGATTAATGAATAATTTGAAACAAAAGATCTCCAATGATTTTTTGCCAGTAAGTAATAGTTGCCCAGCCTTTACTTTGCATTAATGTCTATATACTGCAGGATAGCTAGCTAGTTGGAAATTTATATTGCATAAAGAAACTGTGTTTATTAAAAAAAATGCTATCTTTTTATGATGTTTAACAGAATCCTGATTCATTTGAACTCTAAAGCAGGTTATGCCTTGCTTTCAGTAAGTTACACTAACTTCTCGACCTCAGGGTTCCACACATATATATCAAAACTACTGGGCAATGCCAAACCTTTTATACTGCCAACTGATAATTGGTTACAATGTAACAAACCAGCACTAAATATTTGCTAGAGTCAGCATATTGATCAATAGGCAATAAGTTACTTGCATTTCTTAAACAATCTACTTACTAAAACAACATCATTTGAAAATCTAACTTTTAAATACTAGCATAGTGCTCCATTTCGCTCATATTTAAATCCATATTTCCTGAAAATACATAATCCGCTTCATCCTACCAAATTTCAGCCCCGGAAAAGGGAGGTAAAAGTAATATACGTACAGCTACTTGAGGGGAAAAAAGGAACAATTCCTCCATTTCATGAAGAAATCAAAATTTTCCAATCATAGATTACTAAAATGGGATGTTCTACGGTGCACACTTATCCAAGAAATTGACAAAGCAAGTGTGCTCAAATAGCAATAGGTAACAAAATATTACAAAGCAAATTGTACAAGTTCCTGAATTTACTGTTCAGTTTCCTCTGCCAAGAATCAATAACTGTTGGGTTTTAAAAGGTGTGAATGGAAAATAAAGAGTTGCGACATGATGAATAACAATTACTCCTAAACATCTAACAAACCATTACAAAATGGTATCAACCAATTATCAGGGCTGTCCCGACCACTGAATCGCTATTGTATTTGACCTTTCCACTAGTAGATCTCCAGTTGAAAAACTGATAGGCTCCACATATCCAAGTTTAACCCCTCAACTTTCCACTATGGTTCAATATTAACCCAAGTTTGTAGCTAGCGAATCAATGTGTGAAAAATGCAGTCTTTTCCTAACATGTATTAAAGTTGCTCATTTTTTTTTGATGACGTGGTGTCTGGCCAACTTTCGCACCCCTCGAATAACTCCACATTATAGCTGTCACCTCCCACTAGGTAAGCTGCTCAATTTCAAATACGCACACAGGCAAATTTAACCCTTTTCCCTGGTATAAATGGCAAAAATGTGAATCTACATACAAATCAAATTGTACAATGGCCCTCGACAAAACTTCCAATAAGAAATGCAGTACACAATCTACAAAATATATCACAAAAATGGGATGAACCCAAATCCAGGAAACTCATATTTACCAAGGAAAAATGTATGTATTTAAAAAAAAAAAAAACAAACCTGGAAAACAAGTGTGTTGTAAGGGGGTTTTCTTCCACTAAAAGAAGAAAGAAGAACAGCAGGTGTTGTTGAATGCTTAACTTGACAATTATGAATGTAAGAAGAGGTCAAAGAAGAAGAAGGAGAATGGGTAGTAAAGCGAGTGGCCATGGACGGCATGACAAATTCATCCTCTCTTCTCTCTACAACTACTATTTTCTATCCACTTAAACATTTCACAACCATTTATTTTTCTCTTTCTACAATGTTTAAATTGTGTCTTTGTGAATGTGCTTGTGACACAGAAATTATTGAGAGAGAAATGAACAAGATTTGTGGATATGAAAATAAGTAACAAAGAATGGAATTTTTTTACAAAAATATTTTGTGAGCAAGAAGGCCCTACAATATCCTATGACAATTAAATGGACCAATAGTTTATTTACATTTGTCTATAACTCTCATCTTTGAAAACATCATTACCCTTACATCACTTTTTAAAGGGAAAAATGTATAGATTCCTTTCTGAACTTGTTTTGAAAAATCAATTACATGCTTCAATTATTATGACGATCTATTACACATATTTACTACTTAAAAGTTAATTTATTTACCTCCTAAAATTGATGTGGCAAAATACTTTTAAAAAAAATAAAAATAGGCGCGTCAGATTTATTAAAGTAGAAAAAAGTCAAAATTCAATCAAACCCCGCCCACCCTCCACATCTATTCTTCTTCACAACCCACCCTCCTCTTCTTCTTCACCCTCACCCTCTTGAGGAAGCACATTTTTCTCCTCTTTCTTTTAAGCAAAAATATCTCTATCTTCCTTCTTCGACTTAATTCTTCTCAACTTGCTTAGCGAATTACTTATCATTAATCTAGTTTTGTGAGTTTTGATTTGTGTTTGTTAACAAATGGTTTCTTAATGTCATCGGCGGGATAGAATATTGGGGGTTTCTTAGCCGTCGCAGCTATAACAGGCTTTTTTGAGTGAATGAGAGAATTTTCCACTCCATGAATCAGCTCCAAATTTCGATTAGTGTTCTTGGCAATCATTGTTGAAATTTTCTTCTTTGTAATTTTGCTATGAAGAAAATATAATTATTAGAGAATTTTAATAATTAATGAGAGATTAATTAGTGTAAAATATAGTTAACAAAAGAAAAGTTAATTAAAAATAAAATAGAATATAATTTTTTTAAATTTCTGACATGGCATTGATGTGGCAGCGTAATACACCACATATTGTGAGATTGGTGTTACACGTCCCAAGGGTAAATAAATTCACTTTTAAATAGTAAAGGTATGTAATAGATCGTTATAAAGTTTACGCGTGTAACTAACTTTTCGGGACAAGTTCAAGGGGAATCTATGTCTTCTCCCCTTTTTAAATCTATTTTCATCTATTTTTTTTTCTTTTTAAATAGTATTGGGGGATATAATTACATTATTTTGTTATGAATATTCAAATTCATGATCATTTTTTTACACACCCTATTTGTTGATGTATATGTATTTTTTATTAAAATAAAATATTAAATGCATATGTTAGTGGTTATAAAATTGTGGTAGAAGGTGACTATTGATTCTTGTAACTTATATGACTATTAGTTCTTATAACTCTTATGGTCATTAGTTTCTTGCAACTCATATGGCCATTAGTTTCTTGTAACTTAAGTAGCATCTGTCACATTCATTTACCCACATTACTACCCTTCATTTTAACCATTGATTATATGGAAGACTTCTTTGCCTATAAATAGTGGTATTTCTTCCTTTGTGAAACATCTTAAGAAAGATGAGAAGTGTGAAATAATATTGTAGTGTGTAGTAGTGAAAGAGAGAGTTGAGAGAAAGAAAATATTCTAAGTCTTCAACTATATTCACTATACAAAAGAGAGTAGTTATATGTTAAAAGGAAAATGTTCTTTTTGTGGAGCTTGGACTCTTCAACTAATCTGGAGTTGTTTGAGTTGTATGATGTTGTTGGGTTGTTGTATCCTGAAGGAGACAAGTCAAGAGTGATACTAATGGTTCGGTGTAGATAATGCCGCAATGGACTTACATCTCCTTAAAGAGAGCGAGATATCTACGTCTTGCCTAAAGATTTGTTTATTCATTTTTGTCATTTTATTTTTATCTGTAATTCATTGTAATTTATGGTATATTACACCAACATTATTGTAACACCCCATAACTAGAAAGAACTAGAAAGAAGTTAAAAATTGGAAATAGTCATTTTTGGAAAGAATATAAAAATCTAGAAAATTTGTTAAGTATGTTAAGTTGAATTTTTTGTCAACTTCAAACGATCATAACTCCTAGCTCAGGATGAGTTAGGTGTATTTCCAGATATCGTAGGAAATATCTTGGAATAATCTTTCCAACGCCATCGAGTTTGCGTGATTCTGAGTTTGTATGAGTGAGATATGCCTGTATGAAGTTGGGTTGTTCAAATAAGGAAAGTCTAATCCGGATTTTAGAAGGGTATTATGGTCTTTTCCATACCCCATGACTACTTTCATTTTTTGGTAATTAATTGGGGTCTAAACTGATAGGATTCAGTTTACGCTTTACCATATTGAGTTAGGATTTTAGAGAAGAGAAAAAGAAGAGGAGAAGGAGTAAGAATAGTCAAGATCTTCAAGAATCGCTTGTGGATTTCATCAAGGGTTGATCCCTACGAGGTATGTGAGTTCACACAGCGTTAAGTTCATTCACCCACGCGCCAAACATATTTAATTCAGTATGAATTCATCCTAAAAGTTGAAAGTTTGAATGTTCTTAGATGTGTGTTCTTGAATTTACTTTCGTTCATGAATTTGGGATGAGATTGAAGAGTTCTTGAGAGTTTAAGGTCGATTTTAGAGTTTTTTTTTTATTAGATTCTTGTGTACATATGTTGGGTATCTGAATCTAAAGAAAATTGGAGAAAAAGAATAGAATTTAGGTGATTTGGGATTAGAAAACGAAGAAGGAACAAGTCGGCAAAATCTGGGTACCAGGTCCACGTCGGCAACCTGTTCCTCAGAATTGACAATTTTTCTGAGCGGAGCGGTCAAGGACCGTTCTGCCTCAAAATTTATTTCGCGATCAAATAATTAAATGCATTTTCGCATCGCGGACTTGCTTTTAGACAGTGATTTTTTTATCTTTTCTCATGTTTAACTATCTAAAAACATTCCTAAACATCATGAGATCTTTCCTATCACAAATCTCAATCCTTGAATCCATAATTCAATTCAAGTATCAGTTAAAAGTCAAGTCAAGAGAAGTTAAGAGCCAAGTCAAGAGAAGTTCATAGAGTCTTCCAAAAGTCTTTTGCAAATGATTTAACTTTGTTTTAAGACTTGAGTTTTGAGTTGAGTAAAGAGTAAAGTTGAAGTTCATTTATTCAAAGTATATGGGGACTATGTATTCCGAAAGAGTTAAAATGTTTTCACATTTAAACAAGAAAAGGAAACCTTGATTTCCAAAGAGCCTTTGAGCTAGTTTTCAAAAAAGAGTAAATGCTTTCACAATTAAGCAAGAGAGGAAATTTTGATTTTCAAGATAGCCTTTGAGCTAGTATCATATTTTGAGAGTAGTATTGAGCACCGGCATGGGGGAGAGTTCAAACAACTCCCAGCCCCTATAAACCATGTAGCCATCATGGGTAGAAAAGGGTCATACTTTTTAGATTATTCCTTTGTGTTTTTTAGCATAGACTAGTGGATCCACTTAGTAGTTCAAGTTCTATATCGTCGGCAAGGTATAGGACGGCCCTGGCAATGTAAGGCAAAACGTTGTATCATCACAATAGCTCTTAAGTGATTATTATCGATTAGAGAAACTCCCATAGAAGAAATTGTATTCTTATATACACAGTTTAATTGTATCTTTACATACATTTCAGAGTTATATTTGTATCTTTGCATAAATACAGAGTATTATTGTATTTTCCAAAATACACAGAGTTGACATCCATATTTTAACAGCTTTTCTTTATATTGCACCTATTTTAAACTGCTCTATATTGAAATGAGTTCATTTAAGTTGAGTTGAGTTGAGCCAGGTAAGTTCTTCAGTTCTTTTCAAGCTTATGTCTTGTTTTAAAATTCCCCTCGCATACTCGTACGTTCAATGTGCTAATGTCATTTGACCTGCATCTTCTTATGATGCAAACACAGGTAACTAGGATCAGCATCCAGCTCTTCGTTTATCTAGTTGAGCACTCAAAGTCTTATGGTGAACCTCTTTGCTTTCCAGAGGATCCCTTTTTATTGCTTTCAGTATTAGATAGTTCATTAGGATGCCGTGGGTCTTGTCCCGACATCCATCTCAGTTGTTTAGAGGCTTCATAAATAGACAGTCAGTTAGTTCATTTGTCTTTACCTTGTTATTGGCTTATGTTCAGATTTGAGTTGCCACTTTGGCTAAGTTAAATGTTTATTTATAAAATATTATGAGTTTAGTTTAAGACAATTAAGTTATCTTGCATTTGAGTTCTTTTCTTAATTTTTAAAATCTTCCGCTGAGTAAGTAAGTCAGGCCAAGTGTTCGCTTGGGGCCAGCGATGGTTCTCGAGTGTCAGTCCCATCCAGGGTGTAGGTTCGGGGCGTGACAACTATTTAACTTATCTGACCTTATAAGATACCCTTACGATTTATGTAGAAATTCAAAAAAAATAAAAAAATTGTTTGCCAAAAACTTTCCTAGGTATTTTAATTTTGAAGATTAAATTTAGAATTATATAATATAAATTTACTCATCTAAAGAGATTTGTCTTCTAAGCCGAGCTCGTCGCACTAGACTTGTCTAGTGTGGGTTACCTCTCCTCTCTGGTTTGTGAGCTACTCCCTTTGTCCCTTTTTACTTGTCATTTTTGACAAATTAAGAAAAGATAATATTTTTTACCTATTATACCATCAATTAATTTAGAGAGTTAATGTTTTTGAAAAAGATAGAACCTAGTAAATTGATTTTGAAATTCTATCAATTAATATGGGTAAAATAGTAAACTCACTACATTAATTATTTTTTTATTAATATGTGTGTCAAGTAAAAAATGAACAAGTAAATAGGGACAGAGGGAGTATTGTATAGGAGCGAAGGTTTTACCATGTGCGCACCCAAAGGATAGCAGCGGTAGGTTTCCTTGTTATCAAAAAATAATTAAGTATTACCTCTATTTCATTTAAAATGTCTTAATTTGATTGAAAATCAAATTTAAAAAATCAAAAGACTTTTGAATCATGTTATCTTAAACTAAAGAGACTCTTGACTACCTTAACATTTGACAATTTGTCTAACAACGAACGTTTCGCAAAGCAAGAAGATGTCTTAACATTTGAATCTGAGGTAAAAAGATTGCATACCATTTAATCTTGCTAGCAAGTTCAGCAATTAGCATATATTCTATCATCTTGTTGGATAACTATATGCACAACGGAATCATATCAGAATTATATTGCTTATATGAATAATAGACAACACATAGTTTATGCTGGAACACATATAATCATGCTAGAGCACATAAACTTTCTGAAATTTAGTTGAAGAATTACCTCTTGAAGCGTGAGCAGATATCTTCAAGTGAATCCACAAGCTAGTCAACAAGCTAGAACCTTCAAGCGAATACACAAGCCAGTCCACAAACTGGACGGCAATTATGCGGTCTTTTACAATGATCCTAAGTTCACTTCTAAACTCTTTCAATACTTAGGTGGGCAGGTATCGTATAGAAAGCTTCTTAAGGGTTAGAAGAAATCCCTATTTATAGAGATTTCTTCCTAATATAAGAAGGAGAGAAAACACCATTTCTTTCCTTAAAATAGAAAAAGATATGTACTTCTCCCTTTCTTTAGAATAGAAAAAGACATATTTTTTCATTTTCTTAGAATAGAAAAAGACATGTACTTCTTTCTTTCCTAAGAATAGAGCTACACATACATCTCCCTTTCCTTAGAATAGAGAAAGACACATAATTCTCCCTTTTCTCCTTATAATAGATCCTGAGTTCTAGTTAAATCTGAACACGGTAGGGACCACTGAATTAATTATTGAGGCTTCCTATTATGGAAATAATTTCAAATAATTAATTTGAATTATTCTTATCATAATAAATTACAAATAATTCCACTAGAAATTCGTAATTACATTCCTCTATTTATATTTCAAAATTCTTCATTAAGCATATATGTAATTCCCCATGTTAAGATTATAACTACTAATCAATAACTTGAATTACTGAAAAATTTAATTCAATGATCAGTTTCCTTTAGAGCACTGCTTAACTTATTTCATGTGTTAGATTCATAAATCCACTTGCAAGGTTTGACACGATGAAAACTTATAAGCTTCTCGAAAGGCATATTATCAATCTCTATACTGAGACATGAATTCTGTCAACTAACTTGTTATTTCATCAATATCTATTATCATCATCCAATCTACCAGGCATATTGACCCATCTTAGAATCTCACATTTTAATAAATCAAAATGATAATTAACATATATAGATCATAATAGTTATAACAAAATTAAGAATATAAGTACATTTAATAGTTTAGAAAATGTGTTTTTGACTATCATTATAAAGCAACTATCTCTACTCGCTCCCGTTCAATATATACAAAATGCACTAGCATAAGAAGTTGGAAATATACCATTCTCATAATCAAGATAAACTACATATAATCTTGTGCTACAATCGTACCAATGGCATGTCCAATTCCCATCTTAGATTGTAAACAAAAAACTTTATACTTATAAGAACTGATGATTTAATCCTTTGTGTATAAGCTAAAATTCTATACACTAAATCATCTACTATATAAGTAAACAGACACCATAAACAAATATTTGATCTATTAAAAATGAATAAATAATTATTCTATAATAAATACTATATCTAAACACGTGGTTAATAGTATATATCCCAACAATCTCTCACTTAAATGTTTAACCATCACGATTGTTGTAATGTACTATATCTAAATGCATGGTTAATAGCATATACCCTAACAATCTCCCACTAAGATCTTTAATCTTGAAAATTGTTAGATTATTATTTCTAAGCACATGATTAATAGTATATACCCTAACAATACTCACATGCCAGAGTTCAATAAGATGTTGCGGGTAAGATTAGTAAAGCGTTTGTTTTAGATCCCAACTAAATGTTAATAGTAATTTTATGATGTTAATTTCACTTGAAACAATATTGAACATTATAAAAATAAAATCAAAATTTAAATAAAAAAGAAAAGAAGAACTATCTACTTTTTATCAAGAATATTTTAGAACTTTAAAAAAACAATTCAAATCTTCATATTAATAAATAATTTTTTAAAATTTTTATATAACAACATCCAAGGTAATGTATCGCAAAAAAAAATGGCTAACCTCTTATTAATTATAATTAAATTTTTTTTATAAATAATAATATTACTATAAGAAATTGAAAGATTAATGAGTTTTAAATACATACACAAGAAAAACAAGTACTTCCTTATTTCATTAAAAATAAAAGGAAAATTTTAAAGTTAAATGATTTATAATTATAATAAGATGACATTCTTTTTAGGACATACTAAAAAGAAAAAGAAATCACGTAAAATAAGCCAGAAAAAGTAATATATAAAAATTAAAAAAAAAACCACCCTAAAGTGAAAAGTTATATGAACGTGTGATTCCTATAAATATTAAACAAGATTAATCACATCAAGCTCATAAACAGAGAAAAGTTACATTAGAACGTGTGATGTACTATAAATGTTATAAATGCAAAACAAGAAGATCAATCACTTGAGAAAAAAAATTAAATCACTCGAAAAAAGTTACAGTAGAAAGGGGAAAGAGAGAAAGAAACTTACACTTGAAAAAGGAGGAAAGAGGAAAGCAAGATTACCAATTTTTTTGGATCCAATCTAATGAAAGTATATATGGTTGAAATTAATATTTCAAATTTTGAAATTAATTAAAATTATAATTATTAAATATTTACTTATTTGTATATAAATACTCATTATGTTTTCTTTTTTAAAAATAGATCGGTAAGAATTTTTATACTTCAAAATTGACTAAAATTTTGCTTCTTAAATTTTTCTTATGTGAATTGAAGTCCTAATATTTATGACAAACATATGTGAACACTTTCAAAAAGAATTAATTGCAAGGGTAATATAGAAAAAATTAATTAATATTTTTTTAATTTAATAAGGTAGACAACTAATAGAAACAACTATTTTTAGTAAGATAAATAATAACTAATATGAACGGAGGAAGTATAATATGCACATATGAATTCAAAGATGGTTGAGAGCCTCCAATTTAATAAGAAATGAAGGTTAATAACGGATCTAGACCACTGATGGATAATTAAATATTACTCCCTTCGTTCAATTTTATTTGTCACTTATTCCTAAATTAGATTTTCATTTTTATTTGTCAGTTTTTACATATCAAGAAAAGATAATCATTTTTTTTTCATGTTTTACCCTAGCATTAAATACTTATTTTCCAAATCATTCTCTAAGAGATCATTTAATAGGGGATAACTTGTTAAATACCTATATCATTAATTATTTCTTAATGGTGTGTCAATTTAAACTGTAACAAGTAAAAGTGAATCGATAAAGTATATCAAAATTTTAATAATGGCTAGAAATAATGAGTCATTGATATGGTTATTATGACATATTAATAATTGAATGCAAACATTTATTTCACATAATATGGAGATAATGAATCTGAAAATATTCGTAGTCAACAATAACACTAGATACACTTACTTTTTCCAATACACGCAACCACTTTCTTCTTATAGAGGTCCTTGCCATTGGAAATTTGTTCATTTATATTAGGAGTATCAAAATGGGCCTAAATATAGATAATCAACCTAATAGGCTTAAAATTTTGTAAAAATTATGCAAATCACATAGTGTAAAATACAAATTACCTCATATCCCTACTCTTTCACAAATTACAAAAATCTCATCTTTTTAGTACCTTTCGGATACATCATTATGTCGTTTGATACATTATATTTGATGCATGGATTATCAGTTTGTTGCGTAAAGTAAGGGATTAGAAACTGAAAATTTAATTGAATCCCCCCAAATACGCTAACGTTAGTAAGTCCCCCAAATTACGCCTTAATTTATATGTTTCAAACATTCAGTTTTGGTAGGTATCAAACACTAAAAGAATTAGAAAATTTAAATTTTGAATTGTTTCTCTCTGTTCGTCCAAAAAAAAATTCAGAAATGTGGTTCATAATTTTGTTTCAAGGTGATTTTGTGAAGATTCGTAATGAATATTTCGATCTTCTTAAGACATTCAGAAATATGGGAGAGTGAGGTTAGATACGAGCGATACAAAAGTAATGGGATAGTGGTTGGGGAAAATATTTCATATGTGAATCTTATTTCAGCCATTGCGGCTGAATTGAATATTGATGAATTGAAAAAAATGTTGAGATCTGATATATTGTAGAAGGTAATTCATCTCCGATGATAATTAAGAATGATATGGGAGTGAAGTTGTACGTAGAAATAAAGAAGTAGGAGGTTGGATTCAGTATGTATCCAATATGTGCTGATACGTCTGATAAAAGTGAAGAAGAGATACAAGGTTTTGATGCAAGCTGTAACATCTCAACATTTCACAATTTGAAGTAACTAGGAAAAAGCTAATAATTGGAAATATTCATTTTTTGAAAGAATGGAAATCTGGCAATTTGCTTAAGTTAGGAAAAGTTGAGTTTTGGCCAACTTCAAATGGCCATAACTTCTAGCTCAAGATGAGTTAGAGGTACTTCTAGATATGGTAGGAAATATCTTGGAATGATCTTTCCAACGCCACCGAGTTTGCGCGATTCCGAGTTCGTATGAGTAAGTTATACCCTTCGAAAGTTGGGTTGTTGGATTAAGGAAAGTCTAATCCGGATTTTGGAAGGGTAACTTAGTCTTTTCCTTACCTAATTATTTTAATTCGTTTTTAGGAGTTTAATTGGGGTAAATTCAGATTTTAGTCAGTTTTAGAAAAGTGAATTTCACGTTAGGGCTTGGAGAAAGGAGAAGAACGTTCAAGATTCGTCGAGATTAGCTTGTGGATTTCGTCTGGGGTGATCCCTACAAGGTATGTGAGATCACATAACGTTGGATTAGTTCACCCACGCGCCAAGCATGTTTAAATAAGCGTATTTTCATCCTAAAACGATTGAGAATTTGATGTTCTTGATAGTTGTTCTTGAATTGATTTCGTTCTTGAATATGAGTTGAGATTAAGGAGTTTCTTGATATTAAAGTGTTGATTCCTTCAATTGTATGAGTTAGATTTTGTGTATATGCCTTGGGTATCTGATTCTAAAGTGAATTTGAGAAAAAGAATCGATTAAAATCGATTTAAGATCAGAAAACGAACCAAAAGTTCGTCAGATTTTTGCCTAAGGAACAGGTGGCCCGACGCACCCCCATAGAGCCAGGAAGGCTAGGGTGGCACGCCAGGAGTGCGCCATTTTGTAGCCCCAGTAATTTGGGGCTGGCACGCGCGACGCGTCCAGGATGCACCCAGATCGTCGTTTTTCACCAGTTTTCATCGATTAGCCTATTTAAGTCCTAAACTGTACTAATACTTTCCATTGATTCTAACTACTCTAAATGAGTTCTAAATATCTAGAAATCATCCAGAAACATGAATCATAACCTTGAAACCATAAATTTAAATTCAAGAAAAGTCAAGAGTCAAGTCTAGAAGTTCTTAGAGTCTTTTCAAGAAGTCTTTTGCAAATGCTTTTAACTTTGTTTTAAGACTTAAAGTCAAGTTGAGTAAAGAGTAAAGAGTAAAGATTGAAGTTCATTTCTTCAAAAGTATTAGGGGACTATGTATTCCCAAAGGGTTTAAAATGTTTTCACATTTAAACAAGAAAGGAAACCTCAATTTTCAAAGAGCCTTCGGGCTAGTTTTCAGAAAAGACTAATCGCTTTCTAAATGAAGCAAGAGAGGAAACTTTGATTTCTAAGATAGCCTTTGAGCTAAGTTTTTGAGCAATTATCTCAAATCACAGAAATAAATATGTTTTTAAACATAAAGAGCTAGTATCATATTTTGGGAGTAGTATTGAGCACCGATACAGGGGAGCGTTCAAAGAACCCACAGCCCCCATAAACTATGTAGCCATCATGGGTAGAAAAGAGTCATACTTTTTAGATGAATCATTTAAAGCTTTTTAGCATAGATTAGTGGATTCACTTAGTGAGTTAGGTTCTATACCCCCGACAAGGTATAGGATGGTCCTTGGCAGCGTGAGGTAAAGTGTTGTATCATCACTATAACTCTTAAGTAATGGTTGTCAGTTAGAGAAACTCCCACATCCGTATTTTGTATTTTTATATACATCAGTTTATTTGTATTTTTACATACATCTTAGAGTTATATGTATCTTTGTATACACACAGAGTTGACATCATATTTTAAAAAATTATTCTTTATATTGCACTTGTTTTTAAACTGATTTATATTGAAATGAGTTTAGTTATGTTGAGTTGAGTTGAGCCAGGTAAGTTCTTCAGTTCCTTTCAGATTCTTTTCAAGCTTAAGTTGTGTTTAGCATTCCAACTCGCATACTCGTACATTCAATGTACTGATGCCAGTTGGCCTGCATAGTCTTATGATGCAGACGCAAGTAACCAGGATCAGCATCCAACGCATCATTGATCCAGTTGAGCTTTGGAGTTTTTGGTGAGCCTCCTTGCTTCCCAAGGATTCCCCTTTTTCATTACTTTATCCTTTTAGTTCATTAGGATGTCGTGGGCCTGTTCCGACATCTATCTCAGTTGTTTTAGAGGCTTCATAGCTAGTCAATCAGATGTTAGTTCATTCGTCATCATTTTGTTATTGGCTTATGTTCATATTTGAGTTGTCATTTTGGCTAAGTTAAATGTTATTTTTAAAAACATTATGAGTTCAGTTTGAGATAGTTGAGTTATTTAGCATATGAATCCTTTTCTTAATGCTTAAAGTCTTCCGCTGAGTAAGTCAGGCCAAGGGTTCACTTAGGGCCAACAATGGTTCTTGAGTGTCAGTCTCTCCTAGGGTGTAGGCTCGGGGCGTGACACAAGTAGTGGTGTAATCGTGTGTATTGAAGGTGGAAAAAGGGATGCAAATGCTCTAAGCATTGTTGAATCGAAAATTGGTGATTCATATTACATATTAGAGATGGAGATAGCAAATTATATATCAAATACAAATATCACAGAGGTGGAGATGAAATAATTGTACAAGGATAAAGAAACTCTTGTGACTATAATGGCAAAATACAAAACAAAGCATAGCTTCAATTTTAGAGTTAAACGGTTTGATACGAAAAGGTATGTGAACAAATAATCTCATGACTCACATATCTGTTATATTTATTTCATTTTTATAATTTGTTTGTACAAAAATGTTGTTAATAATACAATGTTGTTTACACACTTTATAGAATATCATGTTGCATCATGTTCGATAAGTGCTGAATTGTACGTGCTGGGTTTATGTATTTGTGCGGAATAATTACAATGTGTCATGTATCAGTGAAGAGGGATTGGTAATTGTGACATAACTGTTTGTGTGTGAAAGCTGTAAAACTTTGTGGACATTGATATGAATGATAAACTAAGACTGTTTGACATTAATGTATATAAGGTGTTTATGTAAATGATACATACCTTTACAAATATTGATTTTAAGTTATAATAATGTATCAAGCGTTATCTTTTTTATTGGAATTATACATCAGAAGCTAACAACTAATTAATGTGTATGGTATACTTGCAGCTATGTTTTAGTGTGTTATTCTGAAGATTGTTGTTGGAAATTGAAGGTGTCTGTTAGGAAAAATACGGATATATTCAAAGTAAGATACTTCAATAGTGAACATACATGTCCATTGAGGGATATGGTATTAAGTAAGGTACAAGCTACTGTTGGGTTTATTAGTGGTGTGACAGCTCCAAAACTGGTGAATCACAAAAAAAAACACATTCCAAATGGTATAATTGATGATGTTAGGGAAATGTATGGTGTTGAGATTTCTTACCAACAAGCATGGCATGCTAAAGAACGTGCACTAGAGTTGATAAGGGATAAACCTGCAGATGGATATAGACATATGCCAAGATACTTTTATATGTTGGAAACTGTGTATCCAAATTCATATATATTGATGCACAAGTCAGAAAAAAATGAATTTATGTATCTATTCATAGCATTAAGGCCATTGATGAGAGGGTTTGAGTTCTGTAGACCTGTTGTTGTTGTTGATGGTTCACATCTTAGCGGAGCTTACTAAGGGATGTTTGTATCCGCAAGTACTCTGGATGGGGCAGGTATGTCATGTTGTTGATTAATTTAATTTTTTTAATTAGTAATTATAACATTCTGCCACAATTATGTATCAAGTATCATAATACCGTGTGTTGATTGTGTTAAGGTTGCATTTTACCATTAGCTTATGGAATTGTAGACACGAAAAATGATTGTTCATGGACATGGTTCTTCCAACAGTTCAAAAATACATTTGGTGAGAGAGGAAAAATGTATGTTGTATATGATAAAAATGAAAGCATAATGAAGAGTGTAAGTATAGTTTATATTTTGCATGCATATGGCACATATGGAAAAATGTTTGTACATAGTTCAAGAGAAGTAGAAACACACTAAGTGATCTGTTTTATTCGATGACTAAGGCTAATCAAAAAGAGGATTTTGAAAAGTTGATGGCTAAATTGAAAAAAGTAGATGACAGAGCTAAGAAGTATCTTGAAGAGGCTGTGTATGAAAGGTGGTCTAGATCTCATGCAACAGTGAACATGGGCAGATTGATGACTTCTAACATTGCGGAATGTATGGTTGCCTTGTTGAGGCACGACAACTACCTGTTTTGGACTTTTTGGAAGAAGCTAGAATTCTATTTGGTTTTTGGAACTGCAAAAATAGAGAAATAGCATCTTATACAAAGAAAACATTAGGAAGGAGATTTGAAGAAATATTGATTATAAATGCGTCAAAATGTGTGAAAATGAAGGTACTTATACATATATCAAGTATTATGTATCTAGTTTAAATTTTCTTTAGATTGTTGTGTATACGAAACGATAAATCATGTAATGTATCTCTAACTTGTAAATTATTACAGGTTGTTCCATCTTCTGGATTTATTTTTTCAATGTATAAAGGTGGGATAAGTTACATTGTTTGCCTTGAGAGAAAGAATTGTTCTTGTGGTAAATTTCAACATGATGAAATACCTTGTGCGCACGCAATGGCTGTTTTCAAGAAGAAGAATATTACAGATGTACACCCCTACTGCTCTGATTACTATAAACCTGATGCATTAGCAAACACATATGCAGTTCCAATGGAACCAATGCCAAACAAAAGTGATTGGACAGTTCCGAAAAGTGTTTTGGAAGAAGTTGTCTTGCCACCAAGATACAAAAGAATGGCTGGTAGACCAAGGGAAAAAAACGAAGAAAAATCCAGATGAAAAGCTAGCTGTAAACACAAATTGTTATGGACAAGAAGGTCGCAATAGAAGAACATGTCCTTTCTTCCCAAAAGATTCTTGATGATTATTTTTTCGGAGTACTTTGATATTTCATGTTTAATAATTCTCAAAGTGTAGCATTTGTTTCCACTGCTACACACATATACATTACAAGGTACTTTTATCTTATTAGATTCTGATGCAATAAATTGATTTGACACATTTATCAATGGGTTCTATATTTTTTGTTTGTTCAACTCTGTCAAAGTATATATATATATATATTATTATGTATCTGATACTTAAATTTGTGAAACTTTTGCATGGGATATTCAATTAGTATCAATTGCTGAGATTTGTACCCAAAGGTATAAGAGACAACATGTAAAATTTACTAAATATAGTGAAATTATATGGAATTGTATCAAGTTTAGCAATATAGTATCATGTGTTGTGATACACCTTTGTGAACTTTTTACCCGATAAGTGGGATCCAACATAAGTAAAATATTGATAGTGTCATTAAATATTCGAAAAAGAATAAATATACCCCCCAACTATCACAAATGATATGCCAATATCCAATAGGTTACAACCATTAAAGCTGATTGTGAATTTTAATTTACTTCGGAAAAGGTCAAGGCGCCTAATTTGATAACCATATTGGATATGGAGCTAAAAGATCATCAAAATCTAGCTAACATAATGGAGAATGAAACAATTAGAAAAATATAAATATTAAGGGCATATAAATATTTCTGAAAAAGGATATTGCTAAATGTTTATTTATTTTATATGGATCATTGTTGACCATTCACAAATATGAAAAATACAGATACATGCAAAAAAAACAAGACAAAACAAACTTACTCTATTATACAATAGACACTATTGCATTATTTATTATTCATCACCTTAAATAAAATTCAAAGAACTTTAATTATGTCTGCGTTTTATTTAGAGAGATCAAATGGAGTAGCAATTAAATAAAGATCATTCTTTCTCCTGGCTGTTAATCCTTCTGTTTCAATCGTGTCCAAATCATTTGGATTAACTCCATTAGGAACCTTCCAATCAAAGTGATAAAGTAATTGGGATAATGGATGTGCAACATTAACTAAACCAAATAACATTCCGGGACACATTCTTCTTCCTGCACCAAACGGAATAAATTCAAAGTGATTTCCTCTAAAGTCAATAGTACTATTCTCAAATCTCTCAGGAATAAAGCTTTCTGAATTATGCCAATATTTGGGATCTCTACCAATCGACCATGCATTGACCAGAACTTTGGTTTTCACAGGTATTGTGTATCCATCAATCTTTGTTTCCTCTCTACATTCCCTTGGGACTAATAGAGGAGCCGGAGGGTGTAGCCTTAATGTTTCTTTGATAACCAATTGCAAGTAGTTCAACTCTTCCAAATCAGTATCGTTAAATGTTTTTTTCCCATCCAATCGCTCTCTCACTTCGAGTTGTGCTTTCTCCATGACACGTGGATTTTTCATTAGTTGTAAAAATGCCCAAATTATTGTTGTAGAAGCTGTTTCTGTTCCTGCTAGAAACATGTCCTACATACAAAGTTAAAGTATAAATATCGAAGTTTATATTCATAACACAAAATAAAATTACTTTAAAGATGCACCAGACTTACAAGTATGACTGCTTTAATGTTTTGATTTGTGATAGGAGGTCCAAATTCTTCGCTCTCCATTATTCTAAGTAAAGCATCAACAAAATCTTCACTTCCAGACTCACCATTATATTTCTTACCTTTTGCTCGATTATCTCGATGATCATTAATGATTTTCTCCAAGATTTCATCAACCTTTGAGTGTGCCTTTGACAATTTGAATTTCATTCCACTGATATTATGGAGCCACTTTTGGGAAGGGAACAAATCAGTTAAGTCGAATCCTCCAATTAATGAATAAATATCTTTTACCAACATTATAAACTTATTTCGATCATGTATAATTTTTCCAGATACTGACCTACAAGTTACAGTATTCGTAAACCAAAAAATCTTTTTGGATAAGTTGATCAATGAGTCAGGTGTACTGGAACGGAGAGATGAAATGAGATTTGATATCTCTTCTTGTCGAATTGAAGCAAATGATTTGACCATTTTTGTACTAAGAAGTTCTAGCACACAAACCTTTCGTATATTTCTCCAGTAATCTCCATATGAACTAAAGCCTATGTCTGTGCAATCATAAAATATGATACTCGCGGACAAAATTTGTGGCCTATCTACAAAATGGAGGTCTTGAGTTTTCATGATTTCTTTTGCCATTTCTGATGAAGATACAACAATTGTTGACATATTTCCAAGACGTAAGTGCATGATTGGGCCATATTTTTTCGATAGATTTCTAAGCGAACGATGTGGTAGATCGCTCATTAGTTGATGCAAGTTTCCTATAAAAGGTAGTCTCCATGGTCCAGGAGGCAATTTTTTGTTTGGAGATTTTGATTTCTTCCACTTTTGAGATAGAAGAAAGAATGAGTAGAGGAAGAGCACAAGTGAGATAAAGATAATGAAGGGCAAGTGCTGACTCTCCATTTTGGAAGGAAAAGAAAACATGTTAATGTTATATTCTCTCTTTGTACATCTAATATATATATAAAAAAATCAAATGAAATGATATCTTTCTTGTTTTCATACTCCCTCCCTCCGTTCCTATTTTTATGCCGGTAGACATTGAAATTTTGTGGGATTCTACAAGACGTGTTCAATTCGAATTGGAAATTTGTTTGTAACAAATTTTAAAGTAACAAAAAATAAATTTCAATCACAATAAAATAAGAAGAAACATTACTTTATTGATTAAAATTGTGGGTACAATTTTGTTTATCCCTTGATCTACTCTCCTATGAGTTATTCATGATTCGAGGACCGTTAGTGACATATTTCTCAAACTAGGATGATTTAGGTTTGACCTCTATATGAATATTCCATGACTTTTGTGGAATATATCAAGATGCCTTTAGGAATTTAGATACCCTATATATAGGCATGAACTAGGATTTAGGGTTGAGTAACCTGTAGAGTCCTACAAAATTTCAATGTCTACAAATGTCCCCTGCTTCAAGGCTTGTCAGAATGTAGACTCAATGAAACCCAAACACGAGGCTTGAAGTACTCATTCTTCCAAGATTTTCAGATTTCATTTATGTGAGAAGAGATGAAGGGCAAATTTGGTCCCACTGGGCATGCCAATTTGTTTGCAATAAATTTTAAAGTGACAGAAAATAAATTACAATCACAAAAAAAATATATGGAGAAACATAATTTTATTCATCAAGATTGTGGGTACAATTTTGTTGATCCCTTGATTCTACTCTCCTAAGATTTATCCATGATTCCGGGTCGTTAGTGGCGTATTTCTCGAACTAGGATAATTTAGATTTGACCTCTATATGAATATTCCATGACTTTTTGTGGAATATTCAAGACATGATCTTTAAAAATATTCAAGAGTTTATGGGATATTTGAGATTTTGATCTCTTTATGGAATTTTTGAGATGCCTTTTAAGAGAATTTAGTATGTAGCCTCTAAGAATTCTAATTGAAACTGAACACACCTTCTAGAGTTCTAATTCGAATTGAACACATCTTGTAGAGTCCCACAAAATTTCAATGTCTACAATGCCGTCCTTGAAAAAATAGATGATCCTTAATATTTGTTATTTAACAAAATCAATGTATAAATGACACTATTCTTTCTATTTTACCTTGTGAGTTATTAACATTGAAAATATATACAATTGACCAACATAGAAAAACTAAGTAAATGTATAATTCATGTTCATTAATCAAATTAATTAATCAAAATAAATTAATTCATGTTCATTGATTGAAAACGGAGTAATTTCCCTAGATACTCACGTTTGAGAAATTACCTAATAATATCACTTTTGTTTGTTTTAGAACAATAATATCACCCAACTTTACATACTATCCTTAAAATATACTTGACAGAAAAAAACATGACAAGCACAATTCTTACTAGTTCTCCGCACAATTTTTGAGCAATTCAAGACTATCATGCCTGTTTAATGAAAAACTGACTGGCTATCTTTCTCTAACTAACTAATGTCCAAATGCCATGTGACGTTATTCCTTTTTTTTAAGAAAAAAAATTGAATCTCGAGGAGTTATTAAGGGAAATGATTGAAGATTGATTAATCATAAAATAACATAATGGCATTTGTTTTGTAGTGCAAGTTGCGCAAAATATAAAATGGTTTGGACATTAGTTGGTTAGAGAAACCATTTTGATGTAAGCCAGCAATACGATGTGGCCATTAATTTAGGGTGTATTTAGTAGGGAGGAACTTTTTCATATTTAATATTTTGAAAACATTTTCTCCGTCCTAATAAGTTAAATAAAAATAAAAAATAAATAGTACTAAAAATCGTCTTTATATTGGATAGTTTGGTATCTGATGATCTTTAAAATACCTTTTTCAGCACATTTCTATTATATAAAGAAGTCATGAAAGGACGACTATGACTATAAAGAATTGTATAATAGGTAATACAAATTATACTATGCACTTGATCATATCTTATTTCCTCACCAATAACTTCTAAACATGTGGGTCATCCTCTTTATATCATTTCAATCTTATTATCTATTATAAATTTAAAATGCTTAAATGTTATTAATTTCATTCATATTTTGTGCACCCCATTTGTTATTCAATCTTTACTATATTTTTTACTTGCCTTATATACAACCCTCACAATTTGAAATTAAGTTAGCTTTTTCAATACAATTTTCAAAATGTTTTTAACTATATAAATTATCTTTTTGGTAATTTTAGAATTTAAATATTCAATATTATTATTTTTAAATAGTAAAATATGATTTTATCATTCTTAAGTACTTGTTATAGTTTTCTCTCTGAAAGTTAAATGATGCAAAATTTGACAAATTACCAATTAATCCTCAATACTATTATTCTCCTGTCTCAAATAAGAAGGGGGGAATAATTTATTTGTAAGCAGATTATCTCTTTTTCCTAATATTAATAAATTTTATGAACATACTATATTGACAAATTTAAATTTCAAAATTATTTTTTTATCTAACTGTATTCATAAAAAAAAGTTTATCACAAAACTTATCAATTGAATTTAGATAGAAAACTTACCAATATAACTTATGATTTGGAACTATATGTAATATCTTTTTCACTAGAGACATAAATGAAAATTATACTTTTAAGTATGAATCATCTCACCATGATTAAAAAAATATATATATTTATCATGCTAACAAAGTACAAATATTATTTCCAAAAAAAAAATTATCCTCATCTTTAAGATAGAAAAAATAAATATATCTCTACATGAATTTTTGATATTTTGTTATAAACAAAAAAAATTGAATGGAATTGTGGTTGTGCGAATTAGATATAGTAATATAATATTATTTAATAAAATGAATTTATAGCTTAGCTTTGTATATTAATAGCTCATTAAACTTGTCAGTAAATTTCATTTCAATACTCAAAGGACCAAAATGAACACCTTTTGTTATACATTAAGGATTATTCCAATCAAGTGTAATACATTAAAGACTAAAATGAACACATTTCTTATACATTAAGGACCATTTCAATCGAGTGAAATACATTAAGGATTAAAATGAACACACTTCTTATATATTAAAGACCATTTCAATTAAGTGAAATACATAAAGAACCAAAATACAACATTGCCCATACATTAAGAACCATTCTGGTCATTTTCTCAAATTTAAAGTACCAAAAATGTTGATCAAATTGACACTTAACTCTTAAGTGACTATTTTAAAATTATCATCAAAGATAATGAACCATTTTTGTCATATTCTCTAATCGTGTTTTACTAACCGCAAAATTTAAGAAAATTTAAAATTCGTGGTATAAAATAAGTTGAAGATAATTTTTTAGTTTTTTAATTCCCAATCAAAATTTTCAAAATATTTTCTCTACAATTACCTTTTTCTTAAAAATAAGGAAAAAAATGTCTTCCTTAGAAATAGGTTTCTTTACTACGAGAAAACAAGAAATTGGCGACAGATATAATTTCGTAGCTAAATAACAAATTAAATTCCAATCCTATTTAGCTACGAATTAGCGATGAATTGTTAGAAAATTCAACTAAAAATAGATGATTCATAATATTTGTCATTTCACAAAATTAATGTATAATTTGCTAGAGAGACAAAAGATATTCTGAAAAATAGTTTTCTCTATTGATCAATGATACAATAGAAAGCAAATATTTATAGCTATACAATTGGAGGGTTAGAGTTTTATTCTAGGAAGGAGTATATATGGTTATAAATGTATATTCTGTAAATCAGTCATATTCTAAGAAAGAATATATTTTCTGATTACTATACAATTATAACTTTTCCTAACATCCCCCTTCAAATTGATACCGGTGATCACAAAATAGCAATTTGGAGATAAGATATTGATGTCGTGCTCGTGTCATCGCCTTTGTAAACAAATCAGCAAGTTGATCATGAGAAGGAATGTATTGTAGAGTGATCAGATGATCGATAACCAATTCTTGATTGTAATGGCAGTCCACCTCTATATGCTTTGTGTTTTCGTGTTGCACCGGGTTTGTGGCGATTTTAATTGCACTAGTGTTATCAACATGTAGCACTGTAGGTAAGCATAACATGTCTTCTTCTCAGGATAATTGGCTGCTATGTGACCAAAGTTGCTGCATTCATAGCACTGTACACTTCTCTTAGTATTTCCTGATGAAGTACTGATAGTTGATTTTTGTTCAAGTAATGCAACAGCGGGTAATGGCATCGACTCCATGGCCGCCTGAGTTCTAGGCCTAGTCTCTTCACTCAAGATGGCTACCAACACAACATCAAGAGCAGGTGTGACTTCTTTGTTAAACAAACTGCCACAAATCGACTCGAATTCAGGTCGGAGTTTCATCAAGAATGTACCATCCTTGTCCTTTGTCATTCTCCCAACATTTCCTTGAGCCCTGCGGTAGATATATTTTGCCTAGAAGTTTGATCATATTCTAACCAAAGCAGCTGCAAGCCAACATAAAAGGAACGAACATTCTTGTCCCCTTATGTATATTCAGGAATTTTGCGTTCCACTTCAAACTCTCGTGCTAGATTGCTTTGTTGGTAGACATTACACAGGTGGAGCCACATCACTGAAGCTAAACTAAATGGTCTAAGTCCCATAGCGATGTCAACATATATCGAATTCAGCATCCAAGTGATTACCTTTGCATTATTCAAATTCCAGCAATCCAACTCTTTTTCATCTGTTGGCAGACCAGCAGAACCATCTAACCACTCAAAAAGGCCTTTTCCTTGAACAAAATTCCAAAGTGGAATTCCCATAGAGAAAAATTGGAACTATCCAATTTTGTGGAGAGCAAATCGTGCGAGGATGATTGTGAATTCATCGAGGAGACAAAATACAAGGGAGAAAGAGAAAAAAAAAAGGGACAGATGCCTGTGTATAGAAAACAAAGAGACAAGAGGAACGCAGGAAGGTAACAAGGTACTTGTGTAGAGAAAGAAAAGAGCACGAAATTTTTTTTAAACGATGGCTCTTGATACCATACTAGAGAGACAAAAGATATTCTGAAAAATAGTTTTCTCTATTGATCAATCATACAGAAGAAAGAAAATATTTATAGTTATACAATTGGAGGGTTAGAGTTCTATTCTAAGGAGTATATATACAAATACAAATACATATATTTTCGTCCTATACACTTATAATTATACAAATACAGATCTTATTATACAAATTACAATGTATAAATGAATTTATACAAAACTGAACAATTTGTATAAAATTGGATGTGTCTAGCGAATTATATAAATCAAAAGCCCCACAACAAACATAAAATTTGTTATGGAGTTCAATTATGCAAACTATAGTTATAATATACAAATATGATTTTTATATTTGATGTAAAAGTTGCTCCAAATATTTTAAGAAAGTTTGTGACTTCTAAGAAAAACCTAATCTCTTACTCCTCTATATAATGATGTTTTTTTTTCGTTGATAAATATAATTTACTCTGTTTGAAATGAGAGATTTCACATTAATAAAGAAGACATCGATGATGATACTAATGCAACCCACTTTCAACATTAAATACTCTTCATAGATTCATAATTTATTTATTTATTACCAAAAATTATTTACCTTTTTGAGGTGATGAGGATTTTGGCAAGAATCCCTAACATGTAGGTGTTGAATTTTCCTTGAAATTCTTATGAAGAAGTTAGTTTAATGTTCCTTCAATAGCATCTCATAAACCTGTGCTCACATATATTTTATGAAAATATTTAGTAGAATTATTAGTATTTGCTTATTTTTCGTTTCAGCTTTATTACGTAGATTACCCATGTAACAATAAAGAAATGCAACAACACTTTCAATCATGTGTCACCAACATAAATCTGGCCAATCAAAAGGATATGCTTATGTTGAACGAATCAGAGCTTCATAGTGGCAATTAAAAGTCTATAACAACAATTTCAAATTTGTTGATAGTTTGTTCGTAGCAAAAGCTTTGTTTTTTTAATATAATTTTCAAAAGGTTTTGCTTTATCATAAAATTTAGTTGCCGCTTTATGAACAAACTAACACAAGCATATTGTTTGGTTAACCAGATTTGTGTTATATATTATTTATGGCTACATAAGATTGAAAATATTTTTGCATTACTTTAGAGATGAAGAGGTAATCATTCGAAAGTTGAATTAAAAAAATTTAAATGATAGTTCTGTAAAACGTTTTGCAAGAAATGGGTTAGAGAATGATTCTTAGGGTGCTATTTAAGGAATACGTCATATATTATCACACTTAAGTTAATCAATTGACTAAATAATTCAATGTAGGTTAATTGTATATGGAATAACTTCTATACAATTGAATATTCTTTGGCCATCGCTTTCTTGTTGCATAATGTCTCAAGCAAATTCCACATCAAACGAATGTTGTGGACCCAAAGGTTCCCCAGTTTTCTTGTCTTTATATGCGTCCAATGCTGCCCAATCAGTTCTTTATGTCTACGGATTTGAACTTTTCTCCTTGATCCCGAATCTGAGTTGCACACCCGTATTGGCCTTTTCCTTAGAACCACCACAGCCAACACCCAATGAATTCTTCGTCACAGTTTACTGGAATGTAAACCTCATCTACTAAATGCCATGGTAAAGCAGCAGGGATCGAAAATCCATTGATGACGTTAATGATAGACCTTTTATGAACAGATACAGCAGCACCACGGGCAATGTGTTCGTGTGTACTAATAATATCATCTGCAGGACTATTATAATGCCTTGTATGTGCATTGTTGATATGAGACTTAAACAAGCAATTGACTGTAGTGTATCTGTACTGACCCATGCTTCTTTGTTTAGACTTCTTGCGTAGATAGTAAAAGATCACATCTATGTGCTGCAAAATATAGAAAACAACATAATACATAAATCAACACAACATGATAAAAAGTATATGATACATGGAAAAAATTAGCAAACACAATAACTAATTTGAGATTGTAACTGATACATAACCAATGAGTATCATATACATAATTATAAGAAGTCTAATTTAATTTATCAAAATAATAAATATTATACCTCATCAGTCCAGCATTTTTTCGGCTGTGACATATTATAAAATCAGTTCTTGTCCAGAGGAAATGCGACAACAAAATCCATATGATCAAAACCAAACAGAGCAGATTTTGCTCTATATTTGTCCTCAAATGGTTTCATGTAAGAATGTTTATAGTCAAAAGAAGAAGAATTTTATACAACATAAAAGTACAAAGATATATTATAAAAAACTTACTTATTCGCTTGTGATTTTAGGAGTCCCTTTTCAAACCACTGGGAGAACTCATACATCAAACCTGACGACATTTGATAGAGGATGCCACATCTTTCAAATGGATGGAGTGGGCGAATATCGTCATCTATTTTTGCCTTGCCTTTATCGCTGGATTCAAAAGAAGTCAAATACGGAGACTACATAATCTTTGAAGGCACCCTGTTGCGTGGAGCTGGAGTCTTTGTATCAGGATTATGTGGAGATTTCTTTACAAATGTATCAACAAGAACTGTATTTGAAGCTTGCTTTTTCTAAGTTTTGCTGAAGTGTATCAACACCATGTTCATCCCCACTCAACCCCTTTGTGTCTGATTGGGGGGCTACATCTATTGCGTCATCCTAATAAATATGATATTAGATTATATTATGATACATACAAAATAATAAATGTATAATGGTCCAGTAAATCTATACGTACAGCTTTCTTATTAAGAACAGTTTCTTCAATCGAAACATGACTATGGTGTGTTGTGGGTATAACTTCTATGGCATCCTTCATAACTTGTTCCTTAAATTATGCATCATCACTCTAAACATGTTTGATTTTAATCAAAAATAAAATTAAAGTATCTTCAAATGTTAGAATGATAATAAACATGATTCAATGACATTTTTTTAGTAAAAAGTCATTATTAATCTACCATGTACAGTCATTGATACACAATAACATCAAATTTTTTATTTAGAACTTTAATGATTATATAAAGTTGCATGTAAATAATACACTAGTAAGAAACTTAAATGAAATTACCAGTGTGTCAAATTCTAAATTGTGTATATATGGTATTTATGTATCAAATACATTACTTTGCAACAGTGTTTTGGATGGCGAGAGGCGACAAAAGGAGGGTCTGCCTCGCCACGCGGCGGCGCTCGCCTTTTTGAATCGAGGCGCCAATTAATACCAAAAATTAAAATATTTAATTGCATATATAAAATATAAATATCCAAAATATCAATAGCAAATAAGTCAATAACATATATTAGCAAATATTTCAATTCAAAAACTAAAAGTAGATACTAAAAGTCTAGAACTTTAAAGACCCAATAATTCAAAAGACAATACTAGAACTCTAAAGGTCTATTCTTCTTCAAAACTATCCGACTCTTGAAGATCAACATCCTCTACATCATTATATTGCTCCTCATCTTCTTCCCCCTCGTAGTTTTCATCAATTAGTGTCCGAGTCCTACTTGAAGTTGAACTTGTAGATGTAGTTTCAACTCCTTTGCCCTTTTCAAGTGCACTTGATCTTGAAGAAAGTCCCCTAAGAGGATAGATACTCTCATCAGCTCCAATTGTCGTAGCAACACTACCCCAAGTAAGATCATCATCCTCATATACTAGTTCATCTTCTTGATCTTCAGGGCATCCAACTAACCATTCATTTGAATCATCAATGTTATCCAAGCGAATTGGATCAATGAGATCACGAGCATCATAACGACGTTTCAATGTTCTATTGTACTTAATGTACACTAGATCATTGAGACGCGATAGTGCAAGCCTATTCCTCTTTTTGGAATGAATCTGCGTGTAAGTTATAGCTATTAACTAATAGATATTGATAATAATATAATATGGAAATTAGGATATAATTTTTTTACTTACGTGTTCAAACACACTCCAATTTCCCTCACATCCAGATGAGCTACAAGTTAGGCTTAATACTTTCATGGCAAATTTTTGCAAGTTTGGTGTTTCACTACCAAATAGTGACCACCATTCAACTATAATTAAATAAATTTAAAGGTTAATGAGTATATATAAGTCAAATAATTTAAGTAAGAGCTAAATCAACTCACTTACCCGGTGACCTTGTGTCTCTAGCTCTTTTAGCCGAACCACAATCAAATAGTCCATCCGTCATTTTGTACTTAGGAAGCTCAGCAACTAGTAAATCTTGTATTGATGTATCAGGGATCATTTTCTCAACACATGCTAGGGGTGGGCGTTCGGTTCGGTTTAATCAAATTTCGGTTCGGTTCCTCGGTATTCGGTTTTAGAAAAGTGTGCACCATAGTTCATATCAAACTAGATCGGTTTGGTTTAGTTCTGTGTTTTTAAATTGATTTTTCTGTGTGAATAAAAATAAAGAGGGAACATCAAGGCTCCAGTCAAAAGGTAACAACTATTTTTTTTACAAGCAGTAGCAATAGCAAACAACACTACCAGACTTTCCAAATGTTTCTAAAACGTAAGTCACAAAACTTAAAACACCACAAAACAGTAAACACAGTCACAAGTCACAACACCCTTCTTTGTTGTCTTGCACCACCACATGACCACACAATATTTTCAAAATCAAAACAAATGAGCAAGCTTTAGGAGATATGGTTGAACTTGAACCTAATAAAAAAATTAAACCAAAAGGCAGAAACTTAGTTAGAAGTCAGAATATTTCAAGATACAAAAAGATATCTTATATCAAACAAATAAAGTATTAAAATTCACCATTAATAGCAAAAGAGTAAATTGTTATCATACGTCAATAATGCAAGAATCCCTTCCACTGTTTGCCATTTCTAAAGATAATTTAAACAAATGTCAAGCAACATAAATAAGTAGATTAGTTTTACAACACAAACAATATGAAAACTCACCAAGTTCAAATTTCTCAAGATACTCCAAACTTTCTTCCACACAAATAGAATTAGGCTCTTTTCTAAGCCAATCTTGAGCACAAAAAAGAGATTGCACACATTTAGGAGTCAAAGAACTTCTAAATCGATCAAGAATATGCCCACAGGTACTAAATGCACATTCTGATGCAACACTTGAAATTGGAATAGCCAATACATCACGAGCTAACTCTGAAAGAATAGGAAATCTTAGAGCATTAACTTTCCACCAACTTAAGACATCAAAATCATCATGTTCAGGCTCTTGATCTTCTTTAAGGTAACTCGCCAACTCTGACTTAGCAACCCCACTTCCACTATTTTCCTTTTATTTCTTCATGTGAAGCTTAGTTCTCAAAGCTTTTGTTCTCGAATTTTGAGAACAAGAGCTAGATGAATCAAATAAAGTAGATCTAGATGGAGATGATTGATATTGAGATTCTTTTGAATATTTTCTTAAATAATCTTCAAACAAAGTTTCCATATAAGCATTCACTTGTTTATCTACTTTCTTTCCGTTTTCCTCCCCAAATAGTTCTTCAAGTCCAAAGCTAACATACAAAAATTTATTGCGAGGATCTAACACAGAAGCAATATAAATCATTGAGTTCATCTTATCAGGAGTGCCCTAATATTTCTTGAACTTCTTCATCATCCCATCAGCCATATTTTTCAAATTAAGATCTTCACTTGTAAGACACAGTTTCAAGTATACATCAAGCCCACATATATCCTCAAAATGAACACTAGATGTAACATAATGTGAACTTGAATCCTTTATTGTAAGCTCATAAAATTTTTCAAGAAATTTTACTACACCTCTCACATTTGCCCAATCATCACATGCAAGTGTACCAACAATACTTCCATCTTCACAAATATGAGTAGATAGATAAGTTTTAAAATGTTCATCAAAAAGATCAAATCTATCAAAGGCCTTTTCAAAGTTTTGTGCCGGTTCCAACATCAAGTAGGTAGAATTCCACCTAGTAGGCACATCTAGCAACAATGTTTTACTACAATCTATCTTTTGGACTTCACAACATTTCATAAAGTTTCTTGTTCTTGCCGAAGATGATCTAATATACCTCACCATTTGCCTAACCCATTTGACAGAAATATCAATTTCCTTCAAATCTTCTTGCACAATGAGGTTAAGTATGTGAGCCATACATCTCACATGAAGATGCTTGCCCACCATTATGTTCGTTCCCCACATATCTAACTGCTTAGATAATTCTGTAATCATAACACTATTTGAAGAAGCATTGTCAACAGTAATAGAAATCATATTATCCAAGTTCCAATCAAGCAAGCAATTACCAATAGCCTCTGCCATTTGTTCACCCTTATGACTATAGATGGGGCAAAAATTTAGTATTCTTTTATGCAACACCAAATTTCTGTCAATGAAATGAGCAGTCAAACACATGTAATTTATTCTTTGCATCGAGGTCCATGTGTCAGTGGTGAGGCAAATCTTTGGTTGTATTTCTCTTTGGTATGAAATTGGTGACAATACATGCACCTCGCTCCACTCATACCATTCTCAACAACCTTATCAAAATGATTCCAAGCTTTGGATCTTGGTGCTATTTCTTTTCTTTTCTTTTTAGGTTGGGTGCCAGCACTGTCACTGTCAAGTAAGTCATTGTTATTGCTATCATCTTTATTATTAGGTAAGTCATCACTTGAACCACCAACACCAACTCTATTGTCATTCTCCATCTGCAAAAAAAAAAAAAACTAAAGTAGTGAGCAAAAGAAAGATTCAGTCACTATTGGCTACTGCACTTTATCCAAAACCCAATTCCCCTTTTATCGAAGATTTTGTTTCTCACAACACAGAAGAAGTTTTAGTATAGAAAATAGCTCCAATTTTGCAATCTTGCACAAATTCTACAGAAAATCTTGGATTCTTGGTTCTGTTCTTCGTAAAGGGCAGCAGGTTCATGCCCAAGTAACTATAAATGAAATCGACAACGATGGTCCGAGAAATACGTACCATTTTTCGGTGTCGGCCGTTTGCGATGGTCTGAGGCGAGGAGTGAAGACTGCAGACTGATCACTGAAGTCACGGGACACGACTGGTCGGCGCTTCTTAGGCGAGAAGATTGAAGACTTTAGAATTTGGGGCTTTAGGGTTCACTTTAATGTTTTACTGTGTTTCACTGTTTTGTGACTTTGTCACTTAAATATTGAAAATTGAAATGGGCCATCTTATTAAATAATTAATTAATATAATTTAAATATTTTTAAATTTATAATTTATTTAATAAAACTTCGATTCTTCGGTGCACCGTAGTTTCAGGACCCTTGCATCGAACTCCGAACCAAAAAACTAAAGTTTCAAAAATAAAGAACAGACACCAAACCGAAACACCGAAGAATCGAAATAATTTGGGTCGGTTCGGTTTTTCAATTTTTCGGTATATATGCCACCCTTAACACATGCATAATATTCAATCCACAAACTTTGTAGTAAAGTTCCCTCTTCTTGAGCTTTATAATATAATCCTGGGTTCAAAACATGGCCTGCAGCATGCAAAGGCTGATGGAGTTGGTCTGACCTCCTTGATTCAATAGTTTCAAACACTTTCTTATATTGCTTCTTAACTCCACGAAAACCTCGTGCAATAGTTTCTTTGGGTCTGTCCATTGCTTCATAAATATAGCCTATTGGTGGTATTTTCTCCCCATCCACCAAAGAAGCACTTTTGTCAAAGGACCACAAACTATAAGTGCTCGAACAACATCATTCCAAAAGTAGGCAGAAATAATAAGATTGGCAACTTCTTTCCCCAAAGTTTCCTTTGCAAATTTACTTGAAGTCCATTCGGTTGAGAGGACTAAAGTTCTCAAGTTTTTTCTTTGTATGTACATAGCTCTCAAAGTCAAGAAAGCTATTGCAAATCTTGTCTTGGCCGGTTTAACCAAATTTCTTTTCTTGGTGAATTTTCTCATCAAGTTTAACAACAATGGCCTTTGACTAATGTAAGAATGGATTCTGATGGCCTTCTTAAATATTGTTAAAGTAAGATTATATTAATTAGTAGCTAATGAGTATTAAAATTGACTAGAAAGAAAGTTAGAGGATAGGAGAGTGATATTATCGGAAGCATATGGCTTAACCTTGAATATGTCACCAAACATCAAGTAGATGTAATGAGCGGCATATGGAGTCCAATAAATGTGTGGGTACGCACCCATCATCATGCTTCCCGCTTTAACATTCTCACTAGCATTATCGGTGACAATTTGTACAATATTTTCATGTTCAATTCTTTCAACAGTGCTTTCAAACAACTTGTACATTTTGGTGGAAATGGTAGATTCATTGTTAGCATCAACAGAACCAAGAAATACACTACAAATTGGAGAATTCACCAAAATATTGATGATAATTTTACCATTTCGTGCCGTCCATTTGTCCATCATAATGGAACATCCAAACTTTGTCCATTGCACTTAATGCTCATCAACAATTTTTCCACTTTCTCCACCTTTTTTTTTAGGTGAGTAACTCTAACTTCATGAAATGTAGGAGGCTTCATTCCGGGGCCATGTTGTCCTACTGTCTCAATAAATTTATCAAATGATTTGTGATTGACACAATTAAAAGGAAGCCTCGCATCATACATCCATATTGCAAAAGCACTTACCGCATGCTCTCTTAGAATTTTCTTTGTTTCATCAATTCCTTCTCCTTTTTGTGTTGATTTCTGCGAAAAATAAAGATTCATAAGGCCTTTCGTCACACTCCGCGTTGAGACATCATTTCCGCATATTCATCCATATTATCAAGATCATCAATATCAATATACTCTTCCGGCTGCCTCACTTGAAATTTGGGATTATTAACGCTTTTATTTTGCATATAAGCCCTTACTTCTTCTCTAATCGCCGACGGACAAGCTATACATTGTTTAACATTTTTGAAACCACCTACTAAATGTTGCTTATGTCGAGTTATTCCATCATTAAAAGTACTCTCACAAAAGTTACAATTAACCGAATCTTTTGTTACTCCTTGAGTACCATAATTCCATCCAATATCTCTCTTTTTACTAGCATACACCATTGAATTCAGTCAATTCACTGTTTATGGATAAATAAATAAATAATTATGGAAGAATTAATTTCTTTTTTAAAATTATAGGCAATAAGCAGTGAGTCAGTGACAGAGGAAAAAAACAAAGCAGTGAAGGCAGCTAGCAGCAAGCTATTGTATCTCAAAAAGAGCAGTGAAGGCAGCAATTATAATTTTTTTAAAGTATCACTGCTCTGCTTATAATTTTTTTTAAAATTATAAGCAGTGGCAGTAAGTAGTGACAGAGGGAAAAAAAAGAGTAGTGAAAGCAGCCTACTGTATCTCAAAAAGAAAGAAGAAAGAGAAACGAAGAAGAGGACTGAAGTCACTGAACTCTGAAGAGAAGAGAAGAAGAAATCTGAAGAAGAAGAAGAAGAGAACTCAAGAAGAAGAAGAAGAAGAACTAAAAAGAAGAAGAAAAAAAAGAGGTATACGTGGCGACTGGTGACTAGCGACTGGCGGCTGATCGTGCGATGAAGGAAGAGAAGAGATGCGAGGGGAAGAGCAACAGCAAGCGACTGAAGGTGGAGGAGATCGTACGATTTGAAAATAGAAAAAAAAAACCCTAATTTTGACTAATATATTAAGTCAAATTTTTTAAAAAATTAAAAAACCAAAATGGCGCCACTATTTACGTTGCCTTCTGGTCGCCTTTTTGATATCGCCTCGCCTCGCCATATCGCTAAAGGCGAATGGTGCTCGCCATTCATAACACTACTTTGCAAATAGTTGATTTAAATAACATATATAAAGTATATAAAATATATTACTTTATAAAGTATATGCAAAAACACTAAAATATATAAAGTATTAACCATGGCAATGATACACTAATAAGATACTTGATTGAAATTACTAGTGTGTCAGATTCACTATTCTAAATGGCAGATTGATAATAATGTGTTTATGTATCAGATACATACCTTTGCAACATTGATTTCAGTAACTTGTTCTTGTTCTTCAACATGAACAACAGATCACCAATATCTTGATTATGAATTGAAAAATCCATATGTATAGGTGAAATAGGTTATTGAAAGAACTGAGCAGAAATGGATTGTGAATCAACGTTATCTTTCTCTACGGAATCATCCATCATATATGACATAGAAATGCCATCAATATCCTTCCGAAATCAAAAAATCAGTATATCACAAAATGAAAAGGCAAACAAAAAAAGGAAAAACAATACCTTTTCACTTTTGTTGTCTTTCGCGCCAACAACTTTCATCAACTCGAAATGATTTTTTTTTTATTAACTCCTCAAGATAACTAACTTTTTTGTCAACCTATATTCAAATTAGACATATTTCAAGGAATTACGAATAAATAATTAGATGTTTAAAACATATGATTGTATTTACTTACATAACCCGTCACGTATAACTTCAGTTCCTCTAATTATGAATTGTCAAAAATTACTTTTCGAATATCTGAATTATCAGGCACACCAGATACATCGCCAGCTTCTGATATTGATAAATTCGGAGTTTAAAATATTTGATTTAGTTACTCATCTAGTTGTGTAGCTTTGGGAACATTAGTTTTATGTGGACGTACAACCTTTCTTCTCTTCGGGGGTGGGTTAGATCCTGTGCTAGAGACTCATGTTGATCCCTTTAACAATTGATCTGGAGGTTTGGATGAAAAGTCTTCAAATCCAGGAACCTCTTGTGGCTGCCCATCCTCAGGAGTAACATTTGATGGGGCTGGTTCAATTGGAGATACATGACTGATATAAGGTAAATCAAGTGATGTGATTTCCTCGGTAGTTGGTTGAATATTATAACAAATATCCTGTAAAAACAAAATGTTGAATCATGATTATAAGCAAAAAAAAATGTATCGAAAACTATATAAAAAAAAAGTAAAAAGTTGTTGTATACTAATTACCTCTGTAAAAATGCTTTCCATAAACATCTCAAAGTTGGGCTTTTCAGCCACAACTTTCCAATTGCATATCCTTGGTATAACATTTCATTCTTTAACAACTATCTCATTATCTAGCACAAATGCACATTCATATACCAATATGTTAAGTGAGTATGGCATACCATTTAAGCGATACATTTGTTTCACAAGTTTGAACTCTTGTCTAAGTGAATTCATTAACATTGTGAAGGTCTGTTGTCCCTACAGAAACTGCTGATAATTGCTGTTTTCAACCATTAAAAAATCTTCAATTGGAATTGCTGCATCACCAAGTTGAGAGAATACAAAAGTATGAATGAAGTACATGATAGTCATCTGAAAGGCATCATTGATGTTATCCCAACCACCCATTATGAATCAATCTACCAGATGTCGTTTGTTTACATTATAATCAGGCCCAGGAAAATACCTCTGAACTAACGTACTTTTTTTTTTATTCTGGATATGTAAAATCTTTACTATTTCCTTTACATTTCAAACCCGTAATAATCGTAAATTCTTTTACACTAAAATTCAAGATATTTCCTTTAGCATGGTGAATATGAAGTTCTCCAACTAGATTGTCCTGCTCCATCTCTAAAAGAAGTAAACACTTGGTAATCTAACCTTGGTAGTTGCATTTGGGAATATTCAGATATGGACCAAATATAGTATCCTTAAATAATTGGTGTAATGACCCCCTCGGTCATTTCTGTATCTTGCCTTCTATGTGTCGTTTAGAGCGTTTCTGTAGCGACCCCAAGTCATTTATGACTTGCTGGGCTGACAGTTTGGCCACCTGGTCATTCGTTTGGTTTTGGTGCGAGTTTTAGTGTTTTAGAGCTTATGAATCTTTAACGATCATTTTTGATCAAAAGTTCAAGAAGACGACCTCAGAATAGAATTTTGATGGTTTCATAAGCTCTGAAAGGGTCATTTCAAGCTAGTATCATGGTCGGCATGACTCCCGAGGTTTTCAGTGTGAGTTGGTGCGATTAGGTGTTTTAGCCTTTGAAATTTGACCTAAGATTGACTTTGGTCAACATTCTTGGAAAATGCGCTCGGATGAAAATTCCGTCAGTGCGGTTAGCTCCAGAATGTTGAGTTTGGTCTAGAACAACCTTTCATTCGACTCTTGAGGCCTTTGAAGTGGGACCCATGTCGAACCCCTCAGTGGATTATAGTTAAAATGGCTCTTCGAAGTGGGACCCATTTTTTATCGAGGTGACCTCTGATGAAAATTTTGATATGCCACTGAGTCTAAAATATCGAATTTGGTATGGTTGCATATCTCAATTGCGTGCACTGGGTTCAGAACGGATTCGGAGTGCCCCGTCGGAGTTTTTTTTTAGTGCTGAAAATCTGGTGCATATACAGAAAATTCAACAACTATTCCAAATCTTTTAAAGGGCATAACCCTCTCATTTCTAGTCCAAATTCAGTGATCCAAAGGTTCATTTTGTGGGAGTTTTCGTAAGGATCGTGTTTGTGAGCTCGGAAACTGATTTGGGGTCCCCATTTGAGGTAAATCTCGTAAAATACCTACTGAGCGACTTTATTTTTGTTAGCTTGATTTTGAAATTTTTGAGACTTGTTTTCTCAGTCATTTTAGGTCCGATTTCAGTGATTCTTGAGGCTAACTTGGGTGATTTTTCGAGGAGAATGCGTTGGCGTGGTTAGATTTCATATTTAAAGCATTGTTGTAGGTAAAAAGTTGTGTTTTAGTTGCTGTCAAGCTCATTTTCGAGCTCAATTTTTAGGAAATTTTGGAAGATGATTTCTTAGTCATTTTAAGTCCAAATTTGGTGATTCAAGAGCTTAGATTGTGGGGTTTTTCATGAGGATCATCGTGGTGTGATTAGTTTTAGCATTTAAACCCTCATTTTTGGTATTTTCTAGTAAATTGCTGCTGCTATTGCTGTTCCATTTTAGTGTGATTTGAGTTTTTCGTTACATGTCATGTTGGACTGTTCCAGGCCCCGAATTGTGTTCCAATTTGTAACACAAGTTCGGGGAGGTGTTTAGGACCTATTTTTGGGGTTAATTTTGGAATTTTCAGTGCAGGTCCCACTTTTCTCGTTTTGACCCCGAAATTGATTCGTCTTCATTTCTTGCGATTTTAGTGTCTAAATGACTGTAATAACGTTATGACTCTATTTTTGATAATGTGTCAGTATTTCAAGTCTGTTCGTAAAGGAAAGACTCCGGAGAAGTGATTTTTGGAGCACGCGTGGTGGGCCTACAGGTAGGCTATGGTTTTCTCTCTTAGATTGAGCTTGAGAGTGTGAATGCATGTTGATTAGTTGAGATTTGAGTTGGTAGTTCTTGAATAGTGCATAGGTATTTAGAAATCATGTTTCGGCCTCTTTCAAGAATTATCTGGTAATTGTGAGCATGCTTGGTTCTACAAATTGACCCTTATTGCTATGTGAAGTACTTGTATGCTTAATTATTGTTAAATTGAAGCATGTTGGACCTTGGTTTAGGTTTGACTAGGGCTTGCCTTAGAAATTCATGATTCAGAATCGATAGATCTTAGTTTTGCCCCGATGTCGCTCGGCCAGCTTAGATCCCTGTAGACTAGTATAGCAGGCTGGAGTCTGATAGTTTGGACATTAGCTAGGCAATACGCTTACTCCGACGATAGTTATCCTTATTTTCTCCGATATTATGGCTTCACGACTTACGTCGGTGACACTGGTTCTGATTCGCGATTTGAAGTTGGTTTTCATTCGATTCCAAGGACTTGCATTGATTAGTTAAGTGTGGACGGTGTTCCACGGATACTTTGAGCATGAATCGATTTGGACTCCTTCAGCAACGACAGTGACACCTTTGTCGGGCATCCCGATTCGAGCTTCGGTCTCGACCTTATTGATATTTTCGTGGAGCATCCGGTTCGAGTTTTGGCTTCTATCGTCCAGATACTTATATAGAGCATTCGGTTTGAGGTCCCGCCTCTATCGCCTAAATACTTATATAAAGCATCCGATTTGAGGTCCTGTCTCTATCGCCTAAATACTTATACAGAGCATCGGTTAGAGGTCCGGCCTCAGTTACTTGATACTTGTGATTGGTTACTTGGGTACTTCTAGTGAGCATCCGGTTCGAGGTCCGGCCTCCGTACTGTCAGATTCTACTATTGGGGTTAAGGTTCTGGTTTGATGTTCTTCGTTCTTGGGTTCTCATATGCACTTATTTTTAACTATAGTTTTTCTGTGTACTCGTCGGGCTTATGGGGGTCCGTTCGGGTTTTTAATTTAATTTGTGCACGAGTATACCTTTTGGGCTTATAGGGGTCCAGTTAGGTGTAGTTAGCTTATAGATTACTTTAGTCGGTTCTTTTTACACTTGTGTGCATTCCATTTTTACTTAGTTTTATGTTCTTGACCTCCGTTTGTGTTATTCCTTCTTTTCATATTGCCTTTACTTTTCAAGTTCAGTCAGCCTATGATGCCTATTGGGTACCTGCTATTTTGGTACTCATGCTACGCTCTGCATCTGTTTCGTGATGCAGGTCCGAGCGCCAGTGGCCATCATAGATCCAGCTTAGAGTAGTCTGATTCAGAGATGGGGTGAGTACACGATGTTCTGTACTATTTTCAGTCTCCATCTGTATATATAGACTTGTATTTTGCCTTTCGAGACAGTCGAGTCTCTGTGGTCCACTTTTGGGACTTGTACTCATTTTGTTAGTAGCTCTGTACTAGCGACTTCCAGGTTTTGGGAGGGATCTTTATTTGTATATATGTTTTGGTTTACGTTCGTCTGTTTTGTTGTTATATTAAAATTTGCCTACTCTTGTTTAGTTTCTGCCCTCAGACCCATTACTTGTTGTTCCGGGTTACTGGTTGGCTTATCTACCGGTGGGTTTATAGTAGGTGCCATCATGACTTGAAAAATCGGGTCGTGACAATTGGATACCTTCATCCCCTATTGACAACGCTAAGCCTCTTATGAAATTTGTATTGTAAGTAGAGCCAAACTTAAGGGAGTGTTTTGGAATCTGTTTAACTACATAATTCATATTTTGCAATTCAAAAAAATGATGTTGATCACTAAAAAAGGATCTATATGATACAAAACAGAAAGAGAATGAATTTGAACTAAAATATGAATAAAAATGTAAACTTGTACTTGATACATAATTCTAACTACACATTATCTTTCACTCAAATTGATACTTAATAGTAACAATAACCTTTAAGATGATGCATTATGTTGTTCTGCAACATACATGTAATCCTCTAATTTGAACTTTAAACTTTCATACACTTTTGACAACAAAAAAATGACCAACAATGCTTTATTTGTAAAAATGAATAACTGATACTCAAAACCAACATACATTAATCATAAATATCAACCATTCTATCTCATTATTTGAATTTTAACTTTTTGATACAGTAGTCATAATAAATAAACAATATGTACCAAAAATTAGGGTTTTGTGTAACAAATGTAGATTTCAATCAAGATACATAATAAATTTTAATCAACAATAATGTATCTACTATTACACAAATAATAACATGTGAATACACAAAATTACAAATAAAGAAAAAAAATAGTAAAATACATACAGTTGGTAGTGCAGATCTGGATATGGCAGGGACAACCTTTCTACCCCTTTTCTTCGGTGTTTTTGCATGTGCCTCCTTATTAGCTTTTGACTTCTTCAAACTTTGCTTAGCCATTGTTAGAGAATCATGCAACCTCTTAGACCTGTTTTCTGCCCAGTTGAAATCTTCATAATCAAAGATTCGATTAGTGTTGGATGTGACTATTTGGGTAATCCCACTACTAAAAGACGGATGATCCATAAAGTATCAAACAATATAAAAAAACGAAAAAGAAATTTGAAGAGGAAGAGACTATCTATTTCAAACTCTGAAATTGGTTGAATGGTTAGAGAATTAGTTTGAAATTCAAAATTGGAATAATGAATCCGTGGAGAATATGGGGAAGAAAATTTAGGAAGTGGGAACTGTGGGTTATGGTTTCTTGAACAGTAATGAATCTGGGGAGAAACTGGAGGAGTAAATTTAGGGGTGGAAAACTAAGGTTTGGACTTCTTGAAGAATAATGTATCCGGTGGTTTAGTTTTGTGGGAAAAATAGGGATTTTTGAATATTTTTTAAAATAGTAGGAAAATATTGAGAATATGTTAACTAAGTGTGTGTATTCTTTTTTTTTATATGGCCTATTCAGCCTTCTATTTAATAAACTGAACGGGTTTGTATAAGGCCCAAGACCCAAACATAACAAAACCTAAACAAAGCAAAAAATTGGATGGGTCTAAAAGACCCGATCCAACACCTATCTAATCCCTTACATAGAGGGCAAATATCTCTGTTTGGAAAGTCTCCAGAAGACCAATTTCCTACTTTGATGCTTCCCTTCAAAATCTTCCTTCAATGTTCTCCAAGTTGAAGCTTGCTGGTTATGTTATCTTCCATTTTGCTTCTTTTCCTCATCTATAAATAGACCGATCCAACTAAAATAATGAGACAAGATTCCCCCCCCCCCTCTTCAATATTTGGTACGCCTCTTCACTATCTCCTCCGTCTTCTTCTATCTTTGTGCTGCTGATTCATTTTTCTTTTCAGGTGGCTATTGGAAATCCAAGGGACCGCAGATGTTTTTCATTTCTATCTGGATGTGATTCCGCTTGCTTGATGATTTTTCTGGTATTACCTCCAACCAGCTTCTCTGATGACTCAAACACATCTAATTATACTTTGACTTTGTACCTGTGTGAATTATTCTGCTATAAAATTATTGTACCTTGTGATTCCTCGCGTAAATGTTGAATTGTTGTTATGGCTATTGTTGATGTGATTGCTTAATTGTTCCTTCTCTACTATATCACTGTGTGCTGATTTTGCGAGTTTTTATCCTTATGTTTGGTATCTGTGATTTATCCATGTTTAGATGTTTCCTTGCTATGCTTGGTAGATCCTAAAATAGATAATAGCACTTAGTTTCTTAAGACTCCACTACTTCATTGACCAATGAATCTGCCATGCAGTTCCCTTCTCTGAAAATATGAGTGATTGATGCATTTATACTTTGTATCACCCTTCTAATCTCCTCTATTCTTTCTACCAATTCCCATGGTATCTTCCACTGATTATCCACCATTTTTTTTAAAACTAAAGATTCAGTTTCGATTATAGGCTCTTTTAGATCCTTCTCTTGACAGTACCATACTGCTTCTAGCAGAGCAATGGCCTCAACTTCCATATTTGTTGCTATTCCTATTCCTTTTGCCCTTGCATATATAAGGTCTCCTTCCTCGTCCTTCACTACAAAACTTATAGAACTAGCACCTGGATTTCCTCTTGCTGCCCCATCTATGTTGCATTTAACTTTGTTTCTTCCAGGTTTCTTCTATTGAACATAATAGTGATGTATGTTAGGTTTATACTCTTTCAGCTTTGTGATGATTTGAGGCCATGTTTCCTTTCTGATATGTGTCCACGGATATTTCAAATTTATGAGTTTCCTCACCTCTTCTTGCACTTGCATCACCATTTCATTGTATGTGGTTATTCCTCCATGCTTCAAGTTATTCCTCCTTTCCATAGTGTCCACATTATAATTATTGGCATTGCTCTCATCACCACTTTGAGTTTGGCATTATCACTATGTTTCCGCTAATTTATTATTAGTTGTTGTAAATGCATGCTCTCCATTTGTATACCTGCAAAATTAGAAAATTGCCTCCACAGCCTATTGGCTGTGGGGGCTGTTAGAAAAACATGTGTCATTGTCTCTTCTTCTGTTTCAGAACAACACCAACATCTAGACACTATCTGAATATTCATCCTCTTTAGATTGTCATCAGTTGAAATTCTTCTTTTCCAGAGTCTCCATAAGAAAAAATTCATCTTAAAAGGCATCTCTTTAGCCCATATCAGTTGATAATCTGCCCTTCTATCTTGTTTATGTCTCATTAGTTCCCAAGCTGATTTAACTGTGAAAATGCCTTGAGTACTCCCCATCCACCATGCTACATCATTGATATATTCCTCCAATAGAGGTTTAATGGTATCCATGATGTAATAAGTCATCTCTTCTGATATCTTATTAAGAAGTGTCTCCCTATCCCAAGCCCCTTGATTAGTGAAACATTTGACCTCTATTTCCTCTTCCACTGCATTGTTCTCCTCCACATACCATAGTGCCCTTTGTTTAGTCCAATTATCAAACCAAAAGCTTGAGTTGCCTGCTTTTATTTACCTCTTCTCTAATTAGGATCATTTTTCTCCAAACATGAGAAGCACCTTGCCCTCTAGTCACTGTAGGATGCATTTTCTTACAATACTTGTTCCACATAAATGATGCCCATAAAGATGATGTAGCAATTCTCAAGTTCCACCAAAGCTTTGCAAAAAAAGCTTTTGAGACATCATGTAATGACCTAAAGCTTAGTCCTCCCTCCACTTTTGGATAACACATCTTATTCCATGCCACCCAGTGCTTATTCCTAGCTCCTGTTGAATTACTCCAAAAGAACTTTGCAAATAACTTATGCAACTGGTTTATTATGCTTTTAGGAGGGTTCATAGCAGCTAGCAAATAGACTGGTATTGACTGTAAAACATGAGCAATTAGAATATACCTTCCTCCAAAAGACATGAGCTTATTTTGCCAAGTGTTCATTCTATTTGTAACTTTCTTCAACAAGTTCTCAAAATGACCTTTATTCATTCTTTCATAAAAAATTGGACATCCCAAATATGTGAATGGAAAAGATCCTTGCCTAATGCCTGTTATCCTCTTTACCAGATTACACACTCTATTAGGCACTTGTTCATGTAAATATATCATGCTCTTGTCCAAGTTAATCATTTGCCTTGACACTTTTTCATACCCTCTAAGAATGTTGATCATTTTCCTCATAGATGCAGTTTGTCTTGAGCAAAATAGGATGGTATCATCTGCATATGATAGATGATTTATTGCTGGGCTCCATTTAGGCATCCCATTCCTATATAATCAGGATCTTCAAACAGACTGTTTAAACCCCTTGACAAAACCTCTGCTGCAATAATGAAAAGTGTAGGTGATAAGGGGTCTCCCTGTTTTAATCCTCTAGTAGATTGAAAGAAACCAAAAGATTGTCCATTCATCAATATTGAGTACCAGTTATTGCTAATGAGCCTCACTATCATGTCTATGATTCTTTCTGCAAAACCAAAGCTTCTCAGTACTCTCACTAGACATTTTCATGAAACCCTGTCATAGGCCTTAGCCATATCCAACTTCACCACAACATTATGATATTTGTTTCTTCTGTTGATGTCTCTAATTATCTCCTGTGCCAACAGTACATTCTCAGTAATGTTTCTCCCTTTGACAAAACCTTTCTGATTTTTGGATACCAAACTAGGTAATACTGTGACTATTCTTTCATGTACTACTCTTGAAATGATCTTATTTGCAAAGGAGTTGAGACTTATAGGCCTGAGATTTGTAAAATTGCTTACCAACTCCCTTTTAGAAATGAGAACCAGGTTGGTGTGTGTGATATACCTGGGCAGTTCTTGCCCACAAAAAAATGCCTTTACCATATTGGTCACATCCTCCCCTACAATATCCCAGCAACACTGAAAAAACATACCTGAGAAACCATCTGGACCACTAGAACTATCTCCATTCAGAGCAAATACCACTTTTTTGACCTCTTCATTAGTGGGTATTCTCACCATAATTTCATTTTGTTCCTCTGTAATAATAGAAGGAATATATTTTAGCATACTGTAATCACTAACCTCTTGATCATCCATGAACTATTTTTTGTAAACATTGACAGCTTCTTCCCCAATATTTTGAGTTGTTTTAATCATGTCTCCTTCCCTTGTCTGAATTGTATTTATTTGCAGCTTTCTTCTTCTTCCCTTGACATAAGCATGAAAGAACTTTGTATTTCTATCCCCATCCTTGAACCATTGCATTCCTGCTTTTTATTTCCAATATTCTTCTTCTATATGCTTATATCTTTTAATGTCTACCTCTGCCTTGTGAAGTTCTGCCCTGTTGCTCTCTGTAGGAGCCATCTCCAATTGAATCTCCTTCATTTTGATCACATCTTCTAAAGTAGCTATTTGCTGAAAAACATTCCCAAATGTTTTCTTACTCCATTTAGTTAACTCCATTTTTACTTTTTTCATCTTACTATGCACCACTGTAAAAGGATTGCCAGTAATTTCTCCCTCTTGCCATACTTCAGCAATTATCTTTTTAAAATGTTTACGCTTTGTCCAAAAGTTTAGAAACCTAAAAGGTTTCGTAACATATTCCTGTGAAGTGTTGCATACTACATGTAGTGGTGTATGATCTGATCCTTGTCTAATCAAATGTTGAACTTCACTGTTAGCTAATAAACTCATGAACTCCTCATTCCCAAATGCCCTATCTAGTCTCTCAAAAATGCATTCTGCCTCTACTCTTCCATTCCACCACGTATATGAACCTCCCTTGAAACTAAGTTCATTTAGAGCACATGAGCTGATACATTGGTTGAAGTCTACGGTTTCCATCTGAGTTACTGATAATCTGCCCAATTTTTCTGAGTCATTTCTAATTGTGTTGAAATCTCCCCCAACCAACCAAGGTTTCTGCATGCTGCCTGCTAAATCCTCTAGCGATTCCCACAATTCCAATCTTTCTAATGCATTGCACGTTGCATATACTGTTGTAACACTAAAAATACCGTTAGTTCCCCTTTTTTTAAAATTAACTTTGAGTTGTTGACCATTATCATTATAATCTTGTTCTTCCCAATCATTCTCCCAAAAGATCCATATTTTCACTGAGCTGCTCACCTTTGCTTTGGACATTCCCAATTTGATTCTGTACCTCTCGAGATGTGCTGGATTTTGAAAAGGCTCTAACAAAGCAATGTAAGAGTAGTGATTCCTCTTATGTAGGTCAATAAGTCGTTCAAAAGATTTTTGAGTTCTTACCAATCTGATATTCCAGAAAAGTATTTTATTAATCATTGGTTAATGGTGGATGTGGACCCCTTCTTGCTCCTTGTATTAATTTGTGATTGTGTTTATAGTTTCTCCCCTTTCTTGTTCTTCCCCTGTAACTGATTAATTTGCCTTGGTGACAAGTCCTCTTCTCGACCTATACTTTCGATGTTCCTTTCCATGCATTCATCCTCTTCTGTGTCCTTTTTCTTTGTCTTTTCTTGTTCTGTCAACTTATCTATAACTGGTGCTTTTAATATCTCTTGTATTAGGTTGTGTGTATCTGACTCCCCTGTCTGACTGTGTCCCTCCTCTTGTCCCATGTGTGGACCTTCATCGTCATTTTTCTTCCCCTCGTCAGACCTTTAATTTATTGCCCCTTCATTTTTTAAAATCTGCCCCAAAGATGACGTTGAGCACAGTGCTCTAATATCTCTATTATCTGAATCTTTCACTCCACTATAAGCATCTATATGATTGTCTTTTGATTTAGAAATCATAGGAGATTTTTTTCATTGTTTGCTACTGGTGTCTCTTCTTGACCAATATTCTCACATGTTACGTCTTCCTTGGTAGGCAATTCTTCCCTATTCTTATTCTCTTCTTCCTTTGGTATAGATTTTGTGTCCCCTAAAGCTTCAAACTTATTGGTGATAATGACTTGATCATTTTGTTGTTGTTTTGGATTCCAAACCTGCTCCACTTTACCATGCAGAAAAAATCCACCCTTTCTGTAACCATTTTTCCTCCTTTGTTCTTGAAAGACATTGAATTCTCCTATTTTTCCTTTTCCTTTTCTTGACCTTTCTGTGTCCTCTTCCTCTTGCTGCATCTCCCCTTCCTTATTCTTATTTTCTCTTTTGTTTGCTTCTTCATCTTCCTCCTTGGGATATAATTCTGGATGTATAATGAAACATTCTTTTTCATTGTGTCCTTGCAACTTGCAAGTTTTACAATACTTCGGAACATAATCATATTTAATTGTGATCCATTTTTCATTAATTTCCCCTGTCTTCTTCCTCATTCCTATATTAATTCTTTTCGGAAATTCCCCCATCAGATCCACCTCCACCTTGACCCTAGCACAACTAGGTCTCGTCTTGTTTTGAGTTGCCATATCCACCTGTAGAGGTTTCCCCACTGCAGCAGCTAATGAGAACATTGCTTCGTTTCCAAAAAAGTTTGGTGGGAGAGATGGAAAAGATATCCATGCTATAGCAATTGATGTTTCCTCCTCCGGATTAAATAATGGATCCCACTTGAGAGTTCGCATAGGGTAGGACTAATTTTTATGTGTAATATAGAATTGCGGCTTCGATAAAAGGCTAACATAATCTTCCAACAAAGTAGCCCTGATCAAAATATATCTATTACTCAGTAATCCTATATTCACTTCCCCCTTCAAGTCACATTGTTTGGGAATTAGCTTCCTTAGATCTTGTATGTCCGGCCAGCCATATGAAAATTTACCAATCACTGCATATTGTAATTCCTCATTAATGATCATCTGTTCTACTTCTTCCTCCTCCCATATTATACGCGGTCCCCCATGTAGATAGGCAATGTGCTTCAACGATAGTGATTTAAATTGTGATTGTGGTGGCTTTATGACATTAGCATAGGATCGTTTGTTTGGTTCAGGGATGATTGTCGCTGGCCCTACCTCCATTATAGGAGGTTGGCCAGCAGCCGGCGTGACCATATTTTCCTATTGACTAGGCAAAGATTAGGTTTTATGGGTTCTTTTTTCTTGTGGAATTAGTTGCTACTTTTAAGTGTGTGTATTCAAGAAATTTTTCCTAAAATTTTATGAATTTGGTTCAATTTCAACACATTTAAGTTTTAACTCATTTAAAGAAAAATTTCATAAATAGCTAAGATGTGACATATAATAGGTCTTCTTAACTAGAGTTTACCTACTTACGTAATGTAATTTTAGTATTAATAGCTAATAGATTCCCATTTGTATAATTCGACTAATTTTAATTAATTATACAAATTAGTTAAATGAGTGGCAGTTTCAGTTGTAAAAATAGAAACATCACTTAATTCATGATTATTAAATTTAAAGTAGAATTCCTTACCAAATATAACTTCTTCTTCTTGCATATGTCGGGTCTCCTTTGAACCTTCTTGACCATAAATTGAATTTCCTAAATAAACGACATTAATTTAATTAGTTGTATAAGTTGTACCGAATATTAGATGTTATTGTGAAAATTGTATATGTGTATAGTTATATCAGATATATACCAAAAATTAGATATGCTTATACAAAATTTTGAAATTGTATAACTATAATTGTTGTAATATTGTGTAATTGTTGTTTTTATACATGTGTCTTAAAATTATGTAATGTATACAAACAAGGCATAAGGAAAACAATTAAATACGCATATATAAAACTAATGAATTTAACTGTATATTTATACAAATATTGAGATCACCCTTGATGCTTACGAGATTAATCTTCACCAAGGGTAATCTCAAGAAAGTGAGGGAGATTGTTCATTCATGGTTTGAATATATTTATTGGTTTACTAAGATATTCAAGATTGTGACTGAAAATATATGAAACGTGGAAATTTTTTTAGGAGGAATGAATAAAATTTTTAGAATTTGAATTTGAATGAGTTATTTAAGGGGAAATGATAGATTTTTAGAGATAGATTAGTGCATGTGATGAGAGACAGTATGTTTTGATTTGTAGAAAAGATGAAAGAGAAGGCTTGTACGTTTTGATACAAAATGTGGGACCCACCGTATAGCCACTTTCTTTAATTATAACCATTTTTTTTAATAATTAAGTTAAACTATAGTTATGGAGCATAATTAACTACTATATGTTAGCTTAGTTATGTAATTTTCCTTTAAAAGAATATTCAATTGAGCCTAATTTAATCTTCAATTTCAACATGTTTTAAAACTCATTATTTGCATTGATGTAATGTGTGTTGCTACATTGGAGGTATGAATTACTATCTATTTTATATTTTCTAGAATTTATCTATACATTTGTAAAAAAAAAATTAATTTTCTTGAGTTGAAATTGAAATTGTGGTTATAAAACTTAAATAATTATATATTAGAATTATTGAGATTAAGAGGATCAAATTGGACGTGTCAAGACTCAACCTGTTTGATCCCAGCTCATTTGAGCCCAAGTAAACTTAGGCGGACAAGACCCAACCCTAATTCATATTAGAAAAAATTACATGGTTAAACAAACATATACTTGTTAATTAGTCATCATAGCTATAGTTTTAGTTAATTACCACTCGCGATCAACATTCAGTGATAATTATGTGGGATGGGGTTTCGAATTTGTATAATATGATTTGTATAATGTAATTTTGTATAATATAATTTGTATAACTGGTTAAAGTTTAGACATTTGTGTTTGTATAAATTCGTTATTTCAAGTTTATACAAAAATATCTCAGTGGTACAAATGCACCCGCAAATTATACAAACGAGACAACTTAAACTATAGGTACGACCTATAAATATGAAACTATAGTTATGAAACATAATTAAATTTATTATAATAACTATTTGCGAAAACTCCCCTTCATATTATCACCGTCTTCCATGATAATTCAACTAAAGAGAAAAAGTGCGACTACAAAAATAACATTAAAACATGAGAAAATAACTGATGAACTTGGCCATTGCCCCCAATTCTTTCTAGAAACAGTCTTTGGGTTTTCACTGTACGCTGCTCTTGCTAGTTTCTTGGGCTTTGGCCCAATTATGCTTCCTTATCTCCATTTTGGGCTTCGATGTTGACAATATTTGTTTAATTTTGAGCAACTTTCACATATATAGTAAACATAATAATTATATTTGTGTGTTATAACTATAGTTTGTATAATTGCGCTCTATAGCAAAGATAAATATGTATATTTTCGCTATACATATACAAAAAAAAAATTGTATAATTTGTTTCGGTATACATATACAAAAGATCAATTGTATAATTTGTGTTTGTATAAAGCGAGAAAGAGAGAAAGACAAAAGAAAACTGGGCAAAGAAATATCATACTTGTATAATCATAAGTGTATAGGACAAAAATATATGCATTTGTATTTGTATATACAATTTTCTCTCGTTTTATACAAACACAAACGCAATGTATACATTTGTGTTTGTATAAAGTGAGAGTGGCGAGCGAGATCTGAGAGAGTGGCAAGTGAGATCTGGGAGAGGGGAGAGAAAATATATTTATATATACAATTTTCTCTCGCTTTATACAAATACAAACGCATTTTATACATATTTACACATTCGTATTTGTATAAAAGCAAAAGAGGCGAGGAGACTGCCCAGCAAGAACGAGAGTGGCGAGCGAGATTCACCAGGAGAGAGGCGAAATAGCAACAGTTTGCTATGGGGTACAATCAGTGGCAAATTTAGAGCCAAAAAATAGGGCACCGGCACTCGTGGTCTCTTCGTTAAATTAGATATTTTATATATATTTTTTTAAAGATTTTGTATAATATTATATTCTGACACCCGTACTACAAGAAGTCTAAATTGTCCACATGTTTAAATGTTGAGCTTTTGACCTTGAGGATTAAGGATTAATTCTCACTTCAATACATTTTACTTGGTGCACCAATGTTTGAAAAATCCTAGATTCGCCTCTGGGTACAATTAAATCAAATTATGGTTCTATCATTTAATTTGAATTAATAGTTTACTATTATATACAATTTTCCCTTTAATTTTTAGACTTCTTTATATTTGGACAAAAGAGTGAAGAATTTTTTTGGGATTCTAAAATAACTGTACGGGTGATAAAAAAAAAGCAAAGAAAATATATTAATATTGTACTTGCATCTATATATATATATATATATATATAATGTATCGATGTTATATAAATACTTTTGTGATGTATCAATATTATATAAATAGTATATCACCATGTATATATAATTTATAACTATTTATCATATATGAATATACATTGCAACATTTCATTTTTCTTAACAAGTTGACTTTTTTCAATCCCAATCAACTCAAACTATCCCTTTTAGGAAAAAGATGTTCAACTAAGCGTGGCAATGGAACCGGGAGGTGCCGGTTCCCGTTCTGGTCCGTCCCGATCCGTTACCGGTTCCGGCTTGTGCCGGTTAGTGCCGGTAAGTAGCGGATCCGGGAGGGGTAATGGGACGAAAACCGAGATTTACCGGTTAGTCTCGGTTCCAATCCCGGTCTGGTCCAGTTCGGCAGTTTTAATTTTTTTTTAAAAAAATGTTATTAGCCGTTGAGAGACGTTGGGCAACGGGTTTTGGGCCCCACCAACGGCTCTTTCACCCCTATAACTCCCCTTTACACCTCCCTACCCCCCAAACTTTTTTTAATACCCTAACCTTCTAAAAACTACATTTTCATCCTTTTTTTTAACTATAAATACTCCTAATCTTTCATTCTTTTCACTCACAAAAATATTATCTTCTATTCTCTCTACTCTCTAATCTCTTATTCTCGTTAAAATTACTGTTTAATTAATATTAATAAAAGTATAGGTTATTCGCCTTAATTTTTTTTTATTATTGTCTTGAATAAGTTGAATTTAAATTTTCAAACTTTTAAAGTGTGAAATTTAAACTTTTATAGTTTTATAATTTTAAAGTTTGAATTTAAATTTTCAAACTTTTAAAGGGTGAAATTTAAACTTTTATAGTTTTAAAGTTTCAAACTTCAAACTTTTAAAGGGTGAAATTTAAACTTTTATAGTTTTAAAGTTTGAATTTAAATTTTCAAACTTTTAAAGAGTGAAATTTAAACTTTTATAGTTTTAAAGTTTGAATTTAAATTTTCAAACTTTTAAAGAGTGAAATTTAAACTTTTATAGTTTTAAAGTTTGAAATTTGAATTTAAATTTTCAAACTTTTAAAGTGTGAAATTTTAACTTTTATACTTTTAAAGTTTGAAAGTTTGTATTTAAAACTTTAAAGTATAAAAGTATAAATTTTTAACTTTAAAATTATAAAAATTTTAATATTATTTGAGTAATATTCCTATTTTTTAATTTTAATAATTTTTTTTTTAATATAGACGTTGGGACCCGGTTTCCGATCCGATCCAGTACCGGTCCGTTATCGATATGGGACGGGAATACATATAAATTTCCGAAATTACCGGTTCTGATCCGTCCTGGTTCCGGCCCATGGTGCCCGGTTCCGTTCCGATTCTGGTCCGTCCCGATCCGGTAGTTCCGGTTTCGATCCCGTTGCCATGCATGTTCAGCCTACAAAAAGAACTAAGATATTGATCCCTAAAGAAAGACAATAGGTACAAGTAGGTTGTGAACAACCAACAATTGTATTGTAAAAATTGGATAAATTTTTTTAGATATAAGGCCTTCTCAATATTTTGGAATTTTTGATATATATAATTCGCTAAAAATGATTCAGCAAATGGTTGAATTTTTAAAATTTGTGTAAATGTACATTTTATTATTTTTAAAATGTATATTTTCTGACTCCTTAGAATAATTCACATGGTTCCCACAAAAATAAAGGCCGCAACCCGGTATGGTTGAAATGGCCTTATACTCCGTCCTCTGGATTATTTTACTCTCTCTTCCTTATTAAAAATAAATATATTCAAAATAATTATTATTTTAGAAAATTAAATATAATTAAATATCTAATTTTCATAGTAATTAATTATTCTTGAAAATGATATAAATTGCTAAAAAACTTAAGTGAATAATATATATTTCAATATTATGATTACTTATATTAACTCCTTTTTTCTTTATTGAAGAGATTACTATTATAAATAATTCAAGATAATAAATAAAAATATGATAAGTAAAATACTTAATTTTTAAAAAGCGTGTGAATTGAAAATGTAACAAGTAAAGTAATTTTCGGAAGGATTAACTATAATTAAACCGATAATGTTTGATTATTTAATAATTTTTTTGTGTGAAATGTTTTTATTAGTTGAATGTTAAATTTTATACTCAACTCTAGTTGGCCAAATAATAATATAAATTTAAATAATTTAATATAAAAACTAATTACTTTAATGCTTTAACATTTCACTTAATTCTCGGGGATGGAAAATTGCTTCTTAAGCTAAACAAGTTTCGTGCAAAATCAAGAATCTAAGATATTTATTTTTCGGCAAAATGATCTGATGAATCCTTATATTTGTATACGTTAGTATTATGAACGCTTCTACTTAACTTTTTTATCAACTAGACCCTTAAATTCAATAATATTCAATATACTAAATCCCTTTAATCATTGACCATGTTTATATGGCATTAAGATGATTGAGTTGGCTAGAGAGTGTGAATACACTCGTGTTCTTAAAATTATAAAAAAATAAAATAATTAATTTAAAAATTAAAAAACCCTTCTTCTTCACCCCACGTACCTACGTTTTAGGCATCCCATCCCTGCTCAACCTTTTTTTTTTCTTTCATTTTCTTTAGACGATCTAATACGCCGGAGGTGGCAAGGAGTCTCATCCCATGCTGGTTCGACGGAGGCGGCAAGGAGTCTCCTGCTGGTTCGAGGGAGGCGGCGATGATAGGCGGTCCTTGGTGTTTTGCTGGGGATCACGGTGGTGCAGAGAAAGAAAGATAGTCAAGGGGAGAACGAGGCGGGTGAGCGGCGAGGAGCTGGTCACGACGGGTGAAGAGGTTTGACCGCCGGAGTTGTGGTGCGGCGGCTTAGATTTGTGGAAGTTGGAGAAGAATGAAAGGAAAATGTAGAAGGTGATCGACGGAGATAGAGACGTGTGAGGGAGAAAGTATTTGTGGTCTCGCCGGCAAGAGGAGTGGTGGTTGTGGCAGCTTCCTCCGGCGGATTTTGGCCATTTCACGGCTGGATTGGGTAGAAGACGAGTGGAGACCCAAAATTTACTTTAAAGAATAAATTAATAATTTTTAAAAATAGTTAATACAAATAATTATGATGTGGTATTAATTTAAGTAATATGAATTTGATATGTCATCTATTTAACGAAGAATGAGCAATACACATGCTAAGAGAAATTTAACAATTATTTTTTAATTGAGTTTAGGGATTTAGTTGGTAAAGAATTAAATAGAAGAAGCATTCATAATGCAAACTTTTACAAGGCTCCATCAAACTTTTTTGCCTTATTTTTTTTTATGCATTTATTATAAATGGCTTAATATTAAAAATTTTTAAAATTATCATTAATTTTATTTAGATGTTTAACTATCATTTATTTCAAAGTGATGAGTGTTTATATTAGGCATATTTATTTCAAAGTGATGAGTGTTTATATTAGGCATATTTTGTTCAAATTTTAAGGATAAAAATTATGTGTGATTTCAAGTATAACATTTTATAACTTATTGAGTTTAATTTATATAACTAACAAATATAACATTTTTTAAGTGATTAGTTTATATAATTAACAAATGTAACACATCATAAATGCTTCAACTGAAATAATCCATAATTGAAGTATCTTAATGAAATTTATTAGTAATAAATTTGAGACGTTATTGACAGATTAAGTCAATATATATAAATAAATTAATAGAATTGAAAGCTGTCGGTGATTCATGTCTTTAATTTGTTTAGTTTCCTGTTTGGCACATGCAAAGGGTCCCAATTTCTCTTTCATTAATAATTTTCATATTCATATTTATTGTCGGTAGATAAATACTATAATCTATAAAGTAGTAAGTATTATTTAACCATCACATTAATATATTCCAATAATTGACAACCTTTATCAACAGTAAACTTTCTCACTTTGAAGTAATATATCATACTAGTTAATTAATTACTCTCAAGTCTCATCATTTATGAAAGTAAATTGTTCTTAATCTTTTGATCCAATACATCACAACCTCTTAAAATTTCAGATATATATAAATTTATATTTATAATAATTAAAATATGATATATTTTATGTAACTACCCAATGGACTACTACGAATAAATTTGAGATGGAAGTATCAACGAACACATTTTATCATATGCCTATTCAATAGAATACATATGATTTCAACTCATGTTCAAACTAGAATGAGATGCAATTGTACAAAATTTTGAGATTTCAACTCATGTTCAAACTCATACTAGACCTCAATGTGAAAGATTGGAATCATTCTATATTATCTGGTTGGAATTTTTTGTCAAAAATTGAGACGTTCAATTAAAATATGAGTTTTTTTTCTTTTTCATTCAGTATCTAATATTTATATTAAAATTCGATTAAATTTAAATTTGTATCGAGAAGTCTTACATTAGGGGTAAAACGCTTTCTAACAAAGACGACTCTCTACAAAATTGAATTTGTACCAAAAAATCGCACATTAGTGGTAAATTATTTTCTAACAAAGACGATTTCGTATCCAAGACATAAAAAAAGTAATTTCATAAAACTCTTAGTTAAGAAAGAAAGAATATAACACTCCATCACAATCCGTTAAATGGAATATAGACAGTTATATAGTGAACTTTTTTAATGTAAGTTTTACCATCAATTTGTTTAATACTCTTACCTTTCCGATGTAGCAGTATCTGTTTTGTGTTCCCCTTTGGTGCTGTTGTTATCATCTCTTGGTAATTCTAAGCTGTCGGCCATGAGTGAGTAACAGCAACACTCCTTCTCTTCCTTAAATTACTCTCCTTCATCTCTCTTTCATAACACCTTATAAATATCAAACCAAATCAAGATTTTCAACCCAAGATCTTTCTGCTGCCCCTTTTACCAAATTAGAAATGACCTTGAACCACTAATTTTCTGAAGCAACTTTCTTTTCTTATATACCCATCTTATAAAGGTACCATTTTTCCTTCTTTACATGTAAAAATCTCTCCTCTTTGGTAAAAATGTCATCTTATTCTTGCTTTTGTTACTACAATGCTCAAACTTTTGTTTTCTTCTCTACTGTTTGATTTGAGATGTTGATGTGAGATTGATCTACCAATTTGAATGTTTTTGATACTTTATGATGTGTTTTTCTTGTAATGTTGGTGATTGTTGAGGGTTAAGACACACTAATTCAAGATTTTAAGCCATAGAAAAGGAAATATGTTTGTAATATTGTGTTGAGGTTCGTATATGTGGAGGTGAATTCAAGATCTAGAGTTAGTGGGTTCGGAATGAGTTTGATCTTATTATGTGTGTACATTTCTTTTGTTATTTTGCTTATATATACGTAGTTTGAGCCGAAAGGGATAGATTTTCAATTGAACCCGTGGAATTTGCCTAGATCCGGTTCTGTGTATATGTAAAATGCTTAGAGATTGGAAACTAAGATATGGAAAGCACTTGCTGGAAAATGTTGTTACTTGTTAGAGTTTTCTTTTGGATTTGAGCAAGGAGAGTGTTAAAAGCATCTGGAATTTAGCTAGGACAAAAGAGACAAAACACTAGGTGATTTCTTCACATATGTTCCAGCCTTGGGGGACAGAGTTACCAACTCTGATGATACGTATTGTTGGTGGGAGGTGGAAAACAAAAACAACAATTGCAATCTTCACTTTGTTTTATTAAATGAAAAATAAATATAGAAATATCTACTGGATGCGTCTGTGGTGGATATCTTGTGCTAGAGCCTCATGGTAGCACCTTAGAATTGTGTTTTTTCTGAATTTTCGCATGCATTAGGTCATGTATCTGCTTTCGTTGCTTTGATAAACAACTTAGTTTTTTTCTCCTGACATTGTTTTGATCCTAGATTCTGATGTAGTTTTACCATACTCAGTTTTTTAACCTAGTTTGCTGGACTTTTTTACATTACTATGTTTGATATTTCAATTTGTGTTTTCTCACAATGTTTAGGGACAGGAAAGATCCAATATTATGGCTGGGGAAAGTTACTCCCATTCTGGTGGGAGGAAATCATCTGATTTCTGTTCAAAACTCACTGTTGTGACTTTTCTCGGAATTTCTTGCGTTGGGATATGGATGTTGATATCATCATCATTCAATATAACTCTTCAAAATTCAGAGATATCTTCGACGAATCTTTTGGGGCAGTATTCAGGCAGTACTGGTGATTTTCTAGTCAATGCAAAGAGAGGAGAAGATGAAACATTCCAGGGAGAAAAACGGTTCAGAAGGGGAAGGTCTTTAGAGGAGATTGGAGATGAAAAGGGGCTGGATAGTTACCAAAATGAGGAAAGGGAAGGAGAAAGCTCTAATTTAAGAAATGAAGAAGAAAATCAAGAAAATTCTGAATCCAGTTCATCCGGTGATGAATCTCAGTCTGGCAATGAGAGTTCAAATCGGGAGACTGAGGAAGTAGATTCAAGAGAGAAAGACTCAACTACAAGCGATGGTGAGTCAGATACTGGAGGTGAAGACTCAAATCCAGATGCTTCTGAGACAACAGAGAAAGCAAAGAAAGGAGAAACAGAGAATGAGGTTTTTCCAGCTGCTGATCAATCAGAGATTTTGAAAGAAGCTACAACACAAAATGGGCCATGGTCAACTCAGGCTGCTGAGTCTGAAAAGGAGAATGAGTCACAGGGTTCTTCATCATCTACGGATGACAAGAAGGGCGATAAGTGGAAGCTATGCAAAACTGATGCTGGACCAGATTACATTCCCTGTCTGGATAATGTGCAAGCTATAAGGAAGCTCCGACACACTAGCCACTATGAACATCGTGAAAGGCACTGCCCTGTTGAAGCTTCAACTTGCCTTGTTCCTCTGCCTTCAGGATACAAGAAGTCAATTGGTTGGCCTAGGAGCAGGGATCAGGTATGTGTCGTTTCTGCTTATCCATAGGGTTTGCTTCTAATTAGTAATTTGATAAGCCAAGCAACTTGCCTTTTTTTGGTTGAACAGATATGGTACGCTAATGTTCCTCATGGAAAGCTAGCCCAGGTCAAGGGGCACCAAAACTGGGTCAAAGTAACTGGAGAGTACCTTACTTTCCCCGGTGGAGGTACTCAGTTTAAGCAAGGCGCTCTTCATTACATTGATTTCCTCCAGAAGGCAAGTTTCTGCTTAAATTTCCATGCTACTTCATGCTATCTAGAATTATTGTTTCGTAATTATGGCGTTTAAATTTTGCTCCATGCATCACAAATCGTTAAGTTTGTGGCTTTCTGTTGATTCATATTGCATAATGTACATCACCTTCTTTTAATACCAATTTAAAGATTAAAGATGAAACAATTTGATTATGGTGATACTTCCACAGATTGCTAAACCCAATTATGTATTCTCTGATTTTACGTGCGTACTAAGTGCCGTTAATTGGCGGTCTATCAACTTAACTTGAATAGTGCTTTCAAGATTTTGATTTGTTCTGTGTATAAGGCCTTTGAAAATAAGCTTCTGGAGACTTCAGAGCAATTTAGAGCAGCCTCCTTTCGCAATGTCTAACAAGTTCTGTATATCAGTGATCAGTCAAGTGGCTTGAAATTTGTCACCACATATTTAATTCTGAAGATTTATGTACATTGTACCTCTTCTCATTTTATGGTTTGCTGATATGGTTTGCCATGCAGACCCTGCCTCAAATTTCATGGGGCAAACAAACACGTGTTATTTTGGATGTTGGCTGTGGAGTGGCCAGCTTTGGAGGATACCTCTTTGAAAGAGATGTACTAGCAATGTCACTTGCCCCCAAGGATGAGCACGAAGCCCAAGTGCAATTTGCACTTGAAAGGGGTATCCCTGCTATATCAGCTGTTATGGGAACTAAAAGACTACCATTCCCTGGTAAAGTGTTTGATGCTGTCCATTGTGCACGGTGTAGAGTTCCATGGCATATTGAAGGTGAATTAAGATCTCTCTCTTTACAATTTTTACTTTGTTTAGGAATGTCAGCCGATGGTAAACTTCCTAGTGTATTGCAGGTGGCAAACTTCTCCTAGAATTGAATCGTGTCTTGCGGCCCGGTGGTCACTTCATTTGGTCTGCGACACCAGTCTATCGGAAGGATGAGGAAAATGTTGGAATTTGGGAAGGTAATTGTGGCTCACTCTACCTAGTTTACGGTTCTCTTTTGCAAATGAAGTCATAAATTGATGGCCTCTCTTGATTGTCTTGCAGCCATGTCTGAACTAACTAAGTCAATGTGCTGGGAGCTATTGGAAATTAATGAAGATAAACTAAATGAAGTAGGTGTAGCTATATTCAGAAAGCCAACTACAAATGACTGCTACCAGAGTAGAACACAAAATGACCCACCTATGTGTGAAGAAGCTGATGATCCAGATGCTGCCTGGTACGTATCTTTAATTTACTCGAGAATGGGCTTCTCTTAGTTAGTACAGTTTCTCAGCACAGTGCTGTATAACATTCGTAAATCCAAATAGTCTACTTGGGGACACAAGTGCATAAAGCTATAGAAATATGCAATTAGGAAAAAAAAATGCAAGTTTACATGTCTACGTTTTATAATACATTAACCAAAAGTAATATCTCGAGCATGTTTACCTGGTTTTGATTTCAGAAATCACTTCTAAGGCCTGTGCTGTCTAAATGAATTTGGATTAGAATGTCATACCAGATTAAATGTATCCATTTTAAGCTGAAATAATACTATGATAAAAAAAATTAGATATCTGTCAAAATTCAATGTTCTTGTGGAAGTTTGTGTGATATTTCTAGAGGAGATGCCTGAGTCCTTTGATTATCAAAACCATTTCTGCCCCCTGAGTTGAGAAGGCATGCAAGAAATTGTTATGCCCACTTAGCCAGTAAATGACAGTATGGTATTTGACTCTGTAAAGATATCCAGAAGACTTACAATTATTGTGATCCTATTGCTTATTGTTTACTGAGTCTAAGCTTACACCTATCAGTATGTGTGTCAACACTCTGCTTGCTCTGAAAAAGATAAAGGGGATAACAAAACAACAGCAACAATAACAATAACATACTGGGTGTGATCCCACAAGTGGGGCCTGGGGAGGGTAGGATGTACGCTGACCTTACCCCTAACTTTGTGTGGGTATGGAGGCTGTTTCCGATAAACCAACAACATCCCCAGTGTAATCCCACAGGTGGGGTCTAAGGAGGGTAGAATGTACGCAAACTTTATCTCTACATTTGTGGGGTAGAGAGGTTGTTTCTGATAGACCCTCGGCCAAAAGAAAAAGGGATAATGGCTATGTTCATTTCGTCACATCATATCTTCCATTATTTATCTCCTGAAAATTAGACTTGACAACAATTCTAACTCGTTATGTTTCTCAATTCAGGAATATAACACTTCAGGCATGTTTACACAAAGCTCCAGCAGATGCATCTGCACGTGGAGCAAAGTGGCCAGCAAAATGGCCTTTGAGGTCAGAGAAGCTTCCTTATTGGTTGAAAAGTTCTCAAGTTGGAGTTTATGGAAAAGCAGCCCCAGAAGACTTTGCTGCAGACTATGATCATTGGAAACATGTTGTGTCAAAATCATATTTAAATGATCTTGGCATTAACTGGTCTTCAGTAAGGAATGTCATGGATATGAAAGCTATTTATGGAGGGTAAGTTTTTATCACTAGTTATTTTCCTCATTATCTCTTAGCTACTCATTCTCATTCTCTCTATGATCATTGCCTTCTTTGAAGAGTAAACCAATAAATTCATAAAAAATCTTTAGCAATATTTAGAGTGATGTGATGCAATTAATTGATGATTGCTAGGTGAAGGTTCATCGACATGATTTTTGAAATAACACATCTAACTCAATTACATGATTTTTTTTGTGTGTTCCAAAGAAAATTGTCTCAAAAGACTTGCAATCTTTTAGAATCACTATGAGCTTAACTATGAACAGAATACAAAATGATCCATATAGCCTATAGGCAATATATACCAACTAGTTGGAACTACACTTGCATTAAATCCTTTATTTGTTAGGGGTCCTTTTATTCTCCTTAGACCGGTACATCCATGTAGGGATAGTGTGTGATTTAGATAAACTTTCTAGACAGAACCCCTAATTTGTCTTAGGATTAAAGTGTAATTGATTGGTTGATTGGTATCAGTTCATATAAGGTGCATGTATTACAGACATTTGTACTGACTCCACCTGTTTTGGTCATTTCGTAGTACTTATTGTCATCTTTCTATCACAAGTAACATGTTCATGCTCTTGATAAATATCTTTTCTTTTGGTGATACAGATTTGCTGCAGCACTGAAAGACTTGAAAGTCTGGGTTATGAATGTAGTTCCAATTGACTCACCCGACACACTTCCAATTATATATGACCGTGGCTTGTTTGGCATTTACCACGACTGGTGTGAATCCTTCAGCACATACCCCAGATCTTATGATCTTCTTCATGCAGATCATCTATTCTCCGATATAAAGAAAAGGTTAATCCTACAGCTCCCTTTCTGTAAGCTTACTGGCAACAAAATTTCGCTTAGTTATGTAACTCGTGATCCTTCTTTTGCCAACAGGTGCACGATAGAATCAGTATTTGCAGAAGTTGACAGGATTCTGAGGCCAGAAGGAAAGTTGATTGTGCAGGACAATGCTGAAACTATTCTTGAAATTGAGAATATGGCTCGGTCAGTAAAATGGAAAGTGAAGATGTCTTACTCAAAGGACGGTGAAGGATTACTATTTGTTCAAAAATCATTTTGGCGTCCAAATCAGGAACAGATAGTCAAGTCAGCCATTGCATAAGCAGAGAAGAAAATTTTCCACAATTAGATACAAATCTGATGTTCTTTTTATAGTTTAGTTCACTTCCACTAAATTAATAGAGAATACCATAATGATATAGCGATCATACGGTATGTATGATTTATTGTTTTATGTACTGAGTTTTCATAATGTTGGCCATTCTCTGTATAATTATCTCAACTTTGTGTTTCATCAAATGGAAAAAGTATACAGTACTGCATTTTGTGAACTCCAACAGCCCAGTACATGTTATGTTTCTTGTGTCATGTCAATGCAGCAATTAGAAAGAAGTTGAAACTATAGCATGAGAAGCGTTAACACTATGTCAAAGGTGCTACATTTGCAATGTCATCATACAATTGTTCTGTATAACATAGTTATAATCCTATTTATTTTCATCATTTACCTTGCCTTAACTTCTGTAATGTAAATAAGTTTGCTTTTCAGTAAGAAAAAGAAAAGACAAGAAGAGTCATGTTATAAGTTGCAGAGTTTGGGTTTGAGGAAAAGATAATGATCACTAGCTTCATATTGTTGTGTTATTGTTTTGGTTGCCTGTTTCTCAGGATCATGACATATATATTGGGTCTGTTATCCTAGGAAATTGGTGATTGATGAGTGTGTGATAAGAAGCAGAGTATGTGTGGTGGTTAGACCAACTATTATGTATGAAGCGGAGTGTTGGCTAGTCAAAATTCTCATGTTCAGAAAGTAAATGTTGTCAAAATGAGGATGTTGCGATGGATGTATGGCATACTAAGAGAGATAGAATTAGAAATGTCGAATACTCGGGACAAGGTGAAAGTGACTTTGGTGGAGGAAAAGATGTGAGAGGTAAAATTGAGATGATTCGGATGTGAAGAGGAGATGCACGGTTTCCCAAGTGCAGTCTACAAAGGTATGAGAGGTTGACTATGTGTACTTTCAGGAGAGGTAGGCCGAAGAAGTATTGAGAGATGTGATTAAACAAGACTTGACGTAGAGTTAACTCACCGAGGACATAACCTCACAAAGGAAATTGTGAAGTTCAATATAGTATGGGACTGAGGAATGATAATATTGGTGCCTTTTGCCAAATCAGACTCAAACCAATGCGTACTATACAAAGAAAGGAAAAAATAATTTACAGTTAATAGTTAATACCAAACTCTTTTTAACATTTTTTTTATGTGAACTTTATAACATAAAAAGAGTCGGAGAATTAAAAAGTAGCAAAGAGCAAACATGCGCAGCCATTATTATTATCTTAATATCTCATTTGAATCTTTTGATGATCCAAATTTGTTAATGAACATAGACCACAATTGTGGCTTTAAATTTTGGCCCACCACTTGGGGATAGGTGCAAACTTCCACCTCCTTCCAACTCACTTGTCTAGAAAAACGCCTCTCAATTATTTAATTTTTTTTTTTTTGCTTTTCGTGCAGGCGAATTCAAAATTTAAATTTTTGGCGTTTAACCAATATAGAGAAATGAAGATGATAAAGAACAAGAACTATGATGCATTAGGAGTGATTAAAAAATGATTGGATTTCACAATTTGCAAAATGATGAGAATTTGTATTCCTAGACATGACACTGCTAAAATGAAAGAGGGACTGAAAAAAGAAGCACATTCTATTGCTCTATGGAAATAGATAACTATGCTTCAATACAAAGGAGCTATTGCCAGGAACCCTGATAACAATTATTTACTTCTTTTGTCCTGATTTATACGACACATTTTTAATTTTTCGTCAATTAAAACAAAATGATACTTTTTATGGAGTAGTTAAAAATAATTTAAGGATATATTTGGTACAAAGGAGGAATAAGTGGTTTTCGGATTTGATACGTATTAATGAAGAAAAAACATTGTCCTAAAAGCATTTGTATATAATTTAGACAAACACTGAGAGTTCGAGATGGGGTAGAGGCCGGGGTAGGGGCGTGGGGTGGTGGCCGGTGGGAATAAGGGCCATGGGGGAGGAGTGTGTTGATGAGATGTCAGATGCTACTTGTGGAACTTGTATTTCCTATTTCTATTAGAAAAATCATTTTTCTCATTTTAACAATTTTATTTCCTAGTGAAAATGTTTCCTGATAATTTTGACCAATCATATATAAATATACATATATTTTTTAATCAGAAACCCATCCTAAATTTTCATCTTATCCATATCTATAACTTGTTTTAAACCATAAATTTCAAATACTTTTTCTTTTTTTCAAATTTCATATGTTAAAATACATTCACATAAATTGAAACAAATATATATTATTATGTATTGCTTCAAGAAAAAGAAGCTTGGCCTATGATGAAAGCAAAGAGTTACATAATTTTTTTTATAATTTAGACAAATATATAGAAGCTGGCCTATGCACAAACAAAGGGTTGCTCTAATTATTAACTTCAAGTATATGATTGAACCGCACGTACACTACCGACTGTCATTATCTCTAAATGCTTGTTTAACAATTCCCTTTTGTTGTCTACAAAAGTGTTTGCTTAATACTTCTTTTTGGGATTTAATTTCTTCAATAATTGTTACCCTTTTTTCTTATATGGAATTATGTCCGTCTTCATAGCTATACTTTTTTTTATATATAATTTTAAATAAATGCACACGTCTCATGTTTGCATGATTAATATTGATGAACCTACACTAATGTTTAGTTGATCATGAGCTTATATAATTTGCACCTAGGAATTCATTAGCTATTAGATATACATTGAGAAAAAATAACCTTATATATAGAGTTGATGTGATTTTCTGGCGATAGAAATTCAGATGAACCCTTCAGCTCCTCTATCTTGCCCTCCGAACCTCACACCTATTGTATTTGTTTCGTATGAGACTCAAAAGGTGCAATGGTGTTTTGTCAACATAAATTAATGAATTCCGTCATGAAATCATCACAATTTTGTAACGTATTTATCCGTTACAAATTTATATTTTTCTTGCAGTATGAGATATTCGTATTATATCCTACCACTACAACGAAACATTTTAAGCGGCAATAAATATGCACATTAATAAAGAGTGTTAAAATATTTACCGACATTAGTTAATTTTCATTAGATCCAATATCGCTATAAACTTTAATGATATTTACAAAGAGTACTGCTCATTTCCACTAAAAATATATAGTTAGCTAATATATTAAGCTATTACTGCTAATTAATTGTCGGTAAAGATCATGGCTAATTTTGATTTACTCATTAGTGTATTTTAAAAATTCACAAGAAACAATGGCAACCATATATGCATGTCATACTCATTTAACAGAGTTGGACCAAAGCAAATTAAAATGGTGAGTGTTCATTTGATTTAGTATTTTATTATTATCTTATAAGTGGCTATACTGATTGTTTTATTTTACTTTAGATAGGCTGACAACAAAGATTTGTTCCCTCGTTGTCCCCTAATATTATAAAACATTATTTTAGTACCACAATAACAAAACAACATTCCATAACTTCCTCTTTAAACTATACTCTATATCTTTATGTGCTCTTTTTTTCTACTTTATATTAAAAATATTATTATATAGTAACAACAACATTAGCTGCACAAACACTGTAGAATTCTTAATTTAAATGTTGTCTGCCATTGACTTAACTTTACTCTAACAAACAAGTTGGCAAACTTGTCACATTCCTCAACATGTCTCCTATCACAAACCATCAAAAACCCAATGTAAACCTCCTCAACTCTTTACAAATCTTGAATCAACAGTCTTTGTCTCTCTACATACAAAAACCAAAAAAGACAATCTTGAATTTTCATTATGTTAGGTTCTTGGAAGCATTGTCTGATTTGTATTCTGCTTTTTAGCATTGTTGTTTCAGAAGGATCAAGATTGCCTAAGGCTTCTACTACTTGGGAACAAATGTTGCCTAAGAAATTGCCTTCCCCTTCTTCAGCACCATCTAAAGGCACAAACTCTGTCACTACTTCTTCTACAACGACGAAAATAAATCGAAAACTGTCTTCTGATGATGGTAGAGTGTAACAATTGGAGTAGCATTAGATCAAATTGAACATGTATACATATGAAAATTGATTAAAAGTTGCTCGTTTTGACGGAGAAGTTCATGTCAATTTAGAGAGATATAATTGTTTCTGCTTGAAGATCATTGAAAGCTAAAGAGTTTATGAATGCCTTTGTAAAGAATTTGAGGCTAACTCAGATATGGAGAGTTTAGCTTGTGATGCTGTTGAAGCATATTGTCTATAGATTATATGATGAACATATCAAATTACAGAGTAAATTAGTTTTGCAGATATCATGTAATAAAACATTTTTGTCTTGTTCAATGAAATTCAAAGATAAATTGTTCACTTTACTCGCTTCTAAGTCTTGTAGACTTAAATTATCATTGATTTGGCAGAACATAACTTTAATATCCTTCTCTGATTGTTCTTTTAACTTTAATTTGATGAATTTATATGTACACCATGAATTCAATATTGATGTTACTATTAATATATGTTAGGGTTTTGCCCTGATTTTCTTTCCATAATTTAAGAATTAATTTTTCTTAAAGAAAAGACGAAACATTACCATAAATGTTTTTACTTTTTCTCAAAGAAAAATATAATATTCTTTCATATTTGATTTATTCTTTCCTTCTAGGAAAAGAGTTTTAGATTAGCTAGAGTCCTTTTCTAATAAGAAAAGGTTTTAGGACTCTATAAATATAGGTTTGTTTCTTCTAACAAAAGAACAATAGAATCCACAATGTAGTCGTTTAAGAGTCTTGTTTATGGGGAGATTTTCTCTCTACAGTTTTTATGTTTTTTATTAGTTTTTAATTATGTAGACCAATTGGTCATATCATATAATAATATTATTTCTTTTAGTATAGTTTTATGCGTCGTCTAATTTATCAACTATATGATTTGCAAATTGTAAGCTTCCGCATGACGCCATATTCACCCTTCACAACCCAACAAGTGGTATCAGAGCACATGGTTCAATGATCCAATGGTTCAACAAGATTGAAGAAAGGTTCAAGTGGTTTCAAATCAATTTACAATCAATTTGATGATAATGAAGATTTTTTGTCAAGCTACATGTGGAGAAGAAGTTTCAACCATATTTTCAACATTCCTGTTGCTGCAATTTTTAAGAATAAAAATAAAATATTTTTAACCCATATATTTTAAACTTTATTTTTAACCATGGCAAGCAACAGTGATGAAGATTTTGTGAAGAACAAGATTATTATGCAATGAAGAAGACAGATCAAGCTTTGTCAAGAAAATCCAGCCAAAAGGGGAGATTTGTTAGGGTTTTGCCCTGATTTTCTTTCCATAATTTAAGAATTAATTTTTCTTAAAGAAAAGACGAAACATTGCCATAAATGTTTTTACTTTTTCTCAAAGGAAAATATAATATTCTTTCATATTTGGTTTATTCTTTCCTTCTAGGAAAAGAGTTTTAGATTAGCTAGAGTCCTTTTCTAATAAGAAAAGGTTTTAGGACTCTATAAATATAGGTTTGTTTCTTCTAACAAAAGAACAATAGAATCCACAATGTAGTCGTTTAAGAGTCTTGTTTATGGGGAGATTTTCTCTCTACAGTTTTTATGTTTTTTATTAGTTTTTAATTATGTAGACCAATTGGTCATATCATATAATAATATTATTTCTTTTAGTATAGTTTTATGTGTCGTCTAATTTATCAACTATATGATTTGCAAATTGTAAGCTTCCGCATGACGCCATATTCACCCTTCACAACCCAACAATATATTGAAATGTGTATATATTAAAAGAAATAAGTCAATTAAGCTATGTTGTATTGGCTAAAATTATTTGCACCACTTCGATTCAAGTTTCCGTCATAGGATTGAGTGAGGTGACTAGTCCTCTGTTAAATATTTGTGAGGATCCGTTTATTTTAGGGCAACCTTCAAAGCACACTACTATAGGTGCTAATTACTCAACACATCCATAGTTTTAATAATTATATATTTTGTCCGAATCACTTTTAGATGTACTGTATTTGCGTCTAGATACTCTAGCGAATGTATCTCGCTAGCCTTTCTCCTTACCTGTTCCTCTACTTCTCTGTATTTGTGTTTCACAATTTCATGTATTTGTGTATAGAGTATTAAATGCGGGCTAATTTCAAATATATACAGTAAAGTAATTGGTTTACAACAAATATATAAATATATTTTTATTACATAAAACATAGCGAAAAGTCATAGGAAGTATACTCTTACTATACAATATAGTTTGTCAAAAATCATAAAAAGTATATATTGACTATACAATATAACTTACTTATACATGAGTTATACACATACTAAACAATACGATACACTCAAAAAGTTGAATATAGCTTAACTATACATGAAATATACGTTGATTATACATGAAATATACATGGACAAAATCAATCTCGATCAACTCTAAATCACCTCTAAATAGTCCCAAAATTTATACATCAAATCCTCTTAATATTTTGTATCTTTTAATATATAATTTGCTCAAAACGATTCACATCGATACATTGATTTTTTCTTTATTTTTTTTTTTTAAAATAGCCGAAGAAGAAAAAGAATGACGAAGCAGATCAACAACAAGAAAAAGAATGAAGACGAAGAAGCAGCAACAACCATTAATAGCTAAGTTGACAGGACAGAGACATTCAGTCACCGAGCCACCTTATAGTCGGGGGTTCATTCGAATCCTTTTTGGCGAAAAATTATATTATTTATAGATGGTTAACATAATTTTTTAGGTATATATATATATCGTAGATGTCGAACTCCCTTCGGCTACTTCATGTATCTATTTTTTTAGATTTTGAACTTCGTTATTGAAAATTCTAAAAAATAATGTTTAAACCAAAATAACGCTAATGTGATGTTTAAACCAAAATAGCGGGGAAAGATGTTCCTTTTAGCAAGGGATTTGGTCTCTCTAGCTAAATTCATTGAAGAATAACGTCTCATCCTTGCTAAAAATTAGCAAAACTTTTGCACCTCGTTAATTTTGAACTAGTCAGTAATATAAGTCACATTTAGAGAGGATTAGTTCATCACATATTCATAATTTTCTAGCTAGTTTCATCAGCCTTTTTTTCTTTACGAATCGGAGCAATAAAGTGTTGAATCTCAGTGAATCATGACACCAATCATTTAAAAGAATATACAATAATAATTCTATTTCAGGTTTATGTCGAGTAAGTTTTCTTTGTTGTATAGGATGCATCAAATGTAATTCAATTGCCGCTAAAAGAAAAAGTATGTCTACAAATGTCTCTTTGTTGTAGTGTATCATGTTCCTTTGTTTGTTACTCCTTCCTCGTTTGACACTTATTTATCAATCTGTTAAATTAAATGATTATTCTGTATCTCATAATGAATTTCTTTTATAATTACACAAAATTTATATTTAAGATCATAAATTTCAAAAGCCTTATAGATATACACTGTAATGACATATTTAAAGACAATATTTTTTATTGTTTTTTAATTTCTTAAATTAAACTTTGTTATCTAGTCAAACTATGCCAAACAAAATAGAAACGAAATTGCAGTAGCACCCTATGCGCACTAGACAACAACCCCATGGTGTAATAACCTACTAACCACACAGAGGAGTCCTATGCAACATGCTAGACTCAAAAGGTATTGAGGGGGCATCGATCCCATATCATCCATGTGAAATTGTGAATGTCTACCCTCCAAACCAACTGAGCCATCCCAAAGGACATATGTATTGTTAATATCGAAATTCCAGATTTTTTGTAACTAATTATTTAAAAAAAGGGAAGGGAAACAGGAAATGGCCAAATATGTGCTTTTCATAAAAATCAAAACCCGTTGTTTCTAGCAATGTCAAAATGATTAGTTGACGAATTGATATTTGGTAAGAAATTTTAAAATCTTGCTGTCAATTCCAAGACTAAGCAACCCAAGCTGTCAATAGAACGTGCAATATTTTAAGAAATTCAACAATAAAAATAATATTCAAAAGCAAATAATGTACTCCCCGTCCTATTTTATACGTCATTCATTTCTATAAATAACTGAACCACAATATTTGTCATTTTATAAAATTTATGCATAAAGTATCATTTTTTACCTATTATACCCTTGATAGAATAGTTAATTAATCTTGTCATTTATTAATACAGTTAACTTAAGAAAATATTAAATAAGGATAGAAGGGTAAAGTTACATCATTTTTTAATACAAGTACAAAGTAAAAATGTGACATATAAAATGGGACGGAGGGGATACTACATAAGTCACATTCATTTCTCTTTTTATAGATTTTTTTTTTATATAACTAAGTCAAAACAAAGTATACCAATTTCGATAAATCAAATAATTCAAACAAACACAATAAATCTTTCCTTTTGTATCCTGTCGAAATGATAGTTTCCAAAGGAATATACAATACTTGTAATTAAACTCGAAAAAAAGATCGTTCAAAAAAATGAAGGATAAATATGAAAAAAAAAAATCACACGTTATGAACATGCTTAGCTTGTCGTTCCAAACAAGACAAGTCTTAACAATATGGTAGAAAGTTCCATACTTTCACCATTAAATTATGGGTTCAACTCCTCTTGAGACCCATAGAAGTAAAGCAAAAAAAAAAAAAATGTATTCAAAAAAGAGATTTTTTTTTCTCTTTTGAAAAAACATGTACGTCTCTAGAGAAAAATAAAACAATCCAAGGCAATAAGAGGATTATTAATATCCTCTATGAGTAATAAGTCCAAATCTTGATCATTTGACTTCACTTCTTCTCCAATTTCCATTTCATCAATCTTTGGAGAAATTGGAAAAACATTATTTCTCATTTTTCCTTCATTTTTTGGTGTGAAATGATTCTCTCTTCTTAGAGATGATGATCTTGATATAGCACTTCCATTGTTCCCTTTTGATGCTATTGATTTTCTAAATGAGCTCTCCTTCATGTCACCATTTGAATTTGAAGGAAATCTTCGACTTGGAGATGGCGATTTTAGGGTTGTTCTAGTACTAGGAAAATGATGATAGGTAGAGGTAATACTTGAAGTATAATTATTACCAATGTTACCTCCTCTGATCATGAGTTGTTGATCATGTTCTTTTCTAAAACTCTTTTGTCTAACCATGATTGGTGAATTGGCACGTGGCCTTTTCTTAGGGGTCATTGTTGAATTGCACTCTCTTCGAGGACTTGGTGGTTTGGACAAAGTGGTTGATGATGATGATGGTGATCGCGAGTATTTTTTGCCACTTGTAGACATGGTTGATGTATTTTGATGACTAACTTTGTTTTTCTTGATGTTAAGTATATGGTCATGTTCTTGTGCACAAGACAACAAGAAATCATTTGAGAAAGAACGATCCTTGAAATAAGAGGATGAAGAGGAGGAAGATGACGATGACAAAGATGAAGATAATGTAACATTGGTTGCAGTAGAGGAAAACGATGAAAGAGATACTGAACAAGAAGAAGAAGGAGAAGAAGATACAAGTTTTCGAGGTGGTTGGATAGTTGAAGAAGGAACATGGATTTTTGGAGATACGGGAGCTTGTGATATCACAAGTTTATCTTTAACACATTCATGATGTTGATCATCATCTTCTTGAGGATTTTTTTGGGGATTGCATTTGCTAATGCAAGAACCCATAGTGAGGGAGGGGGTGGGTGGGTTGAGAAAATTAAGAAGAGTTAGATAGGAAAATGTTTGAATGGTAAACGTTGAGTAGTCTTTTATAAGAATTAATAACTATATATTATATGAATGTTGAAAGAATAGTTCAATATTGGGAAGGAGGGAAAAAAGTGTAAAGTGGAATAAGCTTTTTGCTTTATTCACCAAGTATTTGAATTATGTAGCCCGGTATAACATATGGATCCGTTATATAACGGTTATATGAAGCAACACAATGATGGTTTATTTCACTTTCTTTTTCTACCTTTTGTAACGTGCAAGTAAAACCTTAGCCAAGTGTTCCTTTTACCTTTTTTTTTCTCTTTGCATATCAGTAGTATTAGTATTAGTCTCGTAGTTTTTTTCTTCTTCGATTTTTGTTATTATATATTATTTCTTTATCGGTTATTGTATTATTTTATTGGTGTTTATGTTGTTTTTTTTTTAATGCTATGTAATTTTTTCTCTACTATATATTTTCTATGTTTGTGTTTACTTCTATGTTTTATTTTTTAAATTTGGTTTTGATATGCATTACTTGAGATTAGGAATCATTCAAAAACAACTTTTCTACCCCACAAGATAAGGATAAAATCTACATACACTCTACCTTTCTAAATTTCACCTGTGAAATTACACTGAATATATTATTGTTATTGTTTCGAACCTAGTGTTTAATTTGGGATTTGTTTTGGACTTTGATTTATTCAAATTTAAAAAAATTTCTATTGAAACTAATTTTATTCTTGAAATTTGAATTGGAGACTTTCAATTAAGAATGGATACCTCCAACCATCCTACACAATCTTTGGTCCTCCTTTCACTTGTTTGGCTTCTATTTTTTAAATTACTTTGTATATAGGACTTAGGAATCAGCTGGTATAGGAGGATGTTAAAAAAATTCAAAATTTTGAACTTCTATTTTTAATTTTTCATTCACAAATCTTATATTCGTTGCCTAGGAGTATTTTATAGGTGTCTTATATTATTTTCGAAAATTTATAGGTCAATTCCTTGAGAGCCCAACATCTATTTACAAATAACCTTACTTGAATTGCATGAACTACTAACGTGCTCTAAGGTCTTAATAGATTGACTTAGAGAATAATAAATAAAGTGGAAGAAATATTACGAATGATTTAGAGCCAGTTTGGATTGACTTAAAAAAAAATAGTTTTAAAGTAAAAAATAAAAAATCAAACTTAAATGACTTTTAAGTCAAATAATAAAAAGTAGGGGGAGACCTAATTTTGGATTTTAACTTATTTTAAGTTATTTTTACCTTGTCAAACACTTTCAAACTTATTTTAAGTCATTTTGACTTATTTTAAGTTATTTTTAGTATTTGTCAAATACTTTCAGAAGTTAAAAACTGACTTAAAAAGTAGATTTGACTAACTTTTAAATCAATCCAAACACCCTCTTAAGAACCTTACTTGAATTTTAATGAGGTTACCACAATATATTTTTAGGGGGATAATTTGGAAATAATCAAGAGGGTAATACTGAAAAGTGATATTTTATTTATGTTCTTAAATATTTTTCTTACGGTGTGACATACCTCCAATAATTCATTTAATATGGATTAGAGTCATCTCAATTTATGACAAAATAAATTATTTTTCTCATTTTATTTTTAATACTCCCTCCGTCCCTATTTAGTTGTCCACTTTAGAAATGGTACACAGATTAAGGCAACAATGATTAGCATAGTGAAGTTACAATTTTAACCTTATAGTACAATTTACAATTTCAAAATAAATTCACTCAAGATAAGTAATTAATGCTGGGAAGTTCATAAGTTTATTTACTTTATTTATGATAAATTTTCACTTCAAAGTTACAGCCACTTCTTTGAATTCAAGTGAAATAAATTGGAGGGCAACAACATGCATTTTTACAATTTTTTGTAACATTTAAAAATTTCCCACCAAAATATTTTGTTATAAAAAAATGCTTCAATGAAATGAGAAATTAAACAACCAATGGATACAAGACAAAATAAATCAAGTTCAATGAATGGAATAGATTTAAATATTTCGGTTGAAGTGGATGATTCTTACGGTGTTGCACAATATATACCCGATCTTCATCTTTTCTTTTTAAATTTTTGACTTCAATAATTTTTGGATCTTCAATCAATATAAGTGAACCTTCTACTTTGATAGGAGTATTAGTTGAAACTTCAACTTTATTTCTGTCCATTTTTTTAGTAAAAAAAATTTTCAAAATTTTTACTCATAAACTAACAAAATGCTTTATGGGTAACTTAAAGGATTGTGTAACTCTCCAAGCATAATAAATGTATTGTCTGGTTCCAAAAAGGATGAATTACAACTTACTAAAAATTTTCAAGAAGTTTAAATAAGGGTATAATAGGAAAAAATTTGTTGTCCTTTCTTGATTTATCAAAATGGACAACTAAATAGGGACAAATAAAAAAGGAAATATGGACAACTAAATAGGGACGGAGGGAGTAGTAATTGTTATTGAAAACTATAAATACCCTAACTAAGGTAAATGCACTTTCTTTAATTCTTATTAAGTAAATTGTTGGGATTTGACACACCCCTTAAAGAGAAATATTTAAAGACATAAACCAAATTCTATTTTCCATCATTACTCTATTGATTATTCTCAAACTATTCAACTAAAAAACTGTAAAAAGTAATTAATAACCATATCAAAAGATTTATGACAGAATTAATTATTCAAAATAAATGATGTAAAGTAATCCTTTATTTATGATTTATGCTAAAAAAAAATTAAAAAATTAAAAAATTAAAATACTTTTTCACTTAATATGGAATCAATTTATGACAAAATTAATTATTTTTTCTCATTTTATCTTTAATAGTAATTATTTTTGAACTAGAACCATCTCATATTTTTATTTTACAAAATTATTTTGAGTCCAATCCTTAAAATTCCGAACAAATTAGGTTGACAGATTACTTATATTTGAGCTCAATTTTGACACCCATAAAACCAACCATAAATTCTTAGCAAGGAAAAATATAGCATCAACCATGTCCCATCTGCATAGATTGATGTACTACAAATATTGTATTGAATTGAAATTCAAAAGAAACCTTGAAAGAGAGAAACAAATTAATGTCTCTTCAATTTATAATGTAAGTTATGGAGGAAATCAAATTGAATTTCAGTAATATAAGCATGGGGTTCAAGTTATAGATGATTGTATCAATAGACAAACTTTAGAAGTTTAGCACTTTATCAAAAACAACGTTCTAAAACCCCCTAGACACCAAAAAAGTTTAAGTTGAAAGGATTTCGAAATATTCTATGTTTTCCTCTAAACACAAAAGTGGGTTCTTTCTAACAAACATTATTAAAAATATTCATAAAGAAATGGTTCTCCGTAATTTGATAGGACTGAGTTAAGATTTTTGGAGCTCATTCAAGAAAGGAAAAATTACAAGAATATACTATTTAAGTCCTTAATTTACCTAATATTATTTTAGTCTTTTTATTTATAACATTAACATTTTAATTACAAATATGACATTTTATTATAAATTAAAAATCTACACGATTTTATGTCCTATTTTATTGGTTAGTGGACTAAATTTTTGGAAGTCATATTTTATCTTTTATTTTAATTAATTTTTAGAATCTCAACCACAATTATATTAGGATACGTTTTCTTTAACTTTCTCTTTCTTGTTAACCTTACACGGAAGAAATACCATTGATGCACTCTTTTTTTCCTTGGTAAACGCATTGCTCCACATTTTTTTCCCATCTTTTTCAAGAAAAAGTTTTGAAACTCCTTCTTGAAAATATTTCTCTTTGTTTCTTTTCAAAATCATCTCTTACAACACAATTTCTTTTTACTTCTTGAATAAATCGATTATGAGTAAGAAAGTTGCTTTTGATAATGCTCCCGGAAAGAGTCCTTGTTTGATGAAGACTTATATCGATGTCAAGAGCCTGATTGTTTGTTCAAAACCAAAATTTACAACTGTTAATTTGAAGAAGATCTGCATTATCATAGTGAATATGATTTGTATCATGTGGTCCATAAATTATTGGAAAAAACTTTAAACACATTTTTTTTTATGTATACTTTGGTGGTCGATTTGGTAATATTATTGATGATATGTTATTTTAAATAGTGTTATGTATTAAGGAATATACTTTGGTATCTGATTCAGTATAATAATTGGTGATTTGTTGGTTATTAACTGTAATATACTTTTGTGTATATACTTTGATGGAAGGTATAGTTAAAATATTGATAATTTGTTGATTTCAATTTGATGGATGGTGGGTCAATTTGGTACAATTATTGATGATATGTTATTTTAAATAGTATTATGTATTAAGGAATATACTTTGGTAGCTGATCCGATACAATAATTGGTGATTTGTTGGTTATTAACCGTAATATGTTTTAGTGTATATATTTTGATGGATGGTATAGTTAAAATATTGGTAATTTGTTGATTTCAATTTGATGGATGGTGTGACTAATTTTTTGGCGATATATCGAATTAGAACAATAAAAGAAATTGATTTATAATTGATGGTAAGGTTGATTTTAGTTATATGTTTCAACCCTGCAATGCATAACACCATAATCTAATCAAGTATATACCAACTTTTTAGAATCATCAAATTAATTTATATGGTGTACAATGTGGTGTAACCTTTGTGTTCAAATTTTAATAACTATAACAACTAAAAATAATTAGTGGATTTGTTGGTTAAAAAATAATGGTAATTTGTTGATTTAAAGTTGCAATATGTTATAGTATATATATACTTTGATGTATGGTATGACTAATTTTTTGGTGATATGTTGGTTTAGAACTATAAAAGATATTGATTTATAATTGATGGTAAAGTTGATTTTAGTTATGTTACAACCCTATAATACGTAGTATCATAATCTAATCATGTATATATCAATTCTTTAGTATCATTAAATTAATTTACATGGTGTACAATATGATTTAACTTTGGTGTCAAGTTCAAATAAATCTAATTCAATTTTACCATAATGAATAAATTATACCAAATTATAACCAAATAAATTAAAATAAACAAATCCATACATTGATGATAAATTTATTATTGGTTATATGTTCCAACTACATTGGTGTAAAAAAGGATTTAAACACAAAAATTGAAGAGAGAGAACTAAAGAAAAACAAAGAAATTTTTCAAAAAATAAAATGAGATAAAAAATTTATTAATTAATATTATAATGTTAGACAATTAAATATTAGCAATGGGGTCTGACTAAGACTTCTTCAGAAAAATATTTATCCACCTATATCTATAGTATTATTTATATCTATATACTATAGATATAGAAGATATAGAAAAGATATAGAAGATATAGAAAATACTTTAGATTATGGTGTTTATACATCAGCCCCCCCCCCCCCCCCCCCCCTCCCAAAAAAAAAAAAAAAAAAAAAAAAAGAGAAAGAGAAGAGTGAAGAGAGAGTTTAGAAAAAAAAGGGGGGAGAGAAAAAGAGAATCAGTTTGTTTAGTATTTTAAGAAGAAGATTAGAAAAGGGGAGAAAAATAAGGAAATAAAAATATTAAGGGATTAATTATTGAGAGATTTGTCGAAGGTAAATAACAAAATAAGAGAAAAATAAGGAATGAAATCTTATTTAATAGTATAGGAATGTGTATTGTTGTATTATTTATACCGATTTATTTCTTATTCTTATTTATTTGTTTTGTTTTTGTAAAAAAAACTATTGCTATGTAGGTGAAAAGTTAAATTATTGTTATATAAGGGTTATATTTAGGTGCTTAAATTGTACATTTAAATTTTTAACCCTTTAAGAAAAATGTTTTTTTAGCACGGGTTGAATAAGCCTGCTTATTTGTGGGTCTTGAGAAATGTGAGTAGGGTCGGTATGTGGGCCAAAAAACAGTTAACTAAAAAATAAAAATAAAATAGAATACTAAAATAACAAGAGTCCAAACTCAAAATCTATTTTAAGTTTTAAATATTAAAATTTAAATACAAACTATATTTATAAAATATGTACTACATAAAATAAAAATTTCCTAAAATTTCTAGGGAATCACTACGTAGATAGTAGCCTATGGAATATTTCATTTTTTTGTGTTTTATATGATCATTAATAAACAATTAGGTTAACATTTTTATTTAGCTATTTATAATTTTACTACAAATAGTAACACTAACATTGTAATCTTGTCTTGCTGATATTTATGATAATATTTTTAAGTCATAATTTCATTTATAAAATTATAAAAAGATATATTTTTTTAATGTAAGTTATAGAAGAAATCAATTGAATTTTAGTAATATACGCATGGGGTTCAAGTTATTAACATTTAATTATGGTTTCAAAATTAATCAATATTTAATTTGATATTAAATTAACAAAAATATCTCAACTAAAACACAAGAATTTCATAAGTTTTTCATGGAGTATTGTATTGCCTCAATTTAAATTTCAAAAAAAAATAAAATAAAATCTGGAATTCAAACGTGCTATCAAACTTAAAAAAAGGTTCAAATTCTATGAATTTCTTTGAGAGTTTTACATATGTAATTTAAACTCAGGTAATATTTTTGAAAATATTCATATTTTTTAGTCAAAAAATATATATTTATTAAAACATATTAGTTAGTCATTATATATGGATTGTTTACACTGTTGCCACAAGATGATTTATATGAGTGTGCTTTATACTTGTCGTGCACTTATAAAATTCAGCAATTTCATTATGAATAAATATCTGATTCTAAGAATCATCGAAATTAAATTTAGTGTTGATTTCAATCTGTTGCACTACTTTATGAGGAGTCGATAGAATATTTGAATTCTAAGGGGAGTATTCTTGTTCATTTTCCATATTAAAAACTATGGTACATAATTTTCAAATATTTTTCCAATTTACTTTGCATACTGGTCCAAAAAGTAGCCAAACCGCCAATGACTTTGAAAATAATGGCACGATGTGATATTTTACAAATCAAACTGATATAAAATACTCCCTCTATTTTATATTAATTAAATTTTTGAGATATTTTTTATTTTTTAAATTAACTTAATTGTTCAGTTTTCAAGACTACTTTTAGAGTGTTCTTCCAATTTTACTTTTCATTTGGATTTTCAATACTTCAATAAATTTGACAATAATTAATAAGGATAAAAATGGAAAATTATGTTCAATTTATGTCTTAATCTATTTTTCTTAAATGGTGTAAAATACCTCAAAAATTTAATTAATATAAAATGGAGAAAGTAATGATTTTTAACTATTTGGCAAATAATGGATTTTTCATACTTAATTGTGTCAGTCAAATAACTGGTATTTGATGAACGAATAAGTTAAAGTAAAAATCTGATTTTTTTAGGCTATCGTTTTCAATTTATTTCCTTTTTTTTGTGCACATCTTTGTCATTTTTCTCTCTTTTAGAATTTTATTCTCTCTTTATTTTTTCCCTAAAATCTCTACTTTAGAAATTCATTCCAAATTACAACCATGAATCTTCCTCTTTAAATAACTTGAATCCCACATTTTTTTACTCCTTCTCTACAATAGTACTTATCCACTATTGACTTTGCAAACTTCTTAAAAAACTATAAATAGAACGTTAGTTTTACTATATCACTCTTTGAATATAATAAATACAATGTATTGAAAAATGTAACAGAAAAATGACTATAATTAATGATACGAGTAATTTAGGAGCTAAGTGTAAAATTATTCATTGATTTCATATAATGGACAAGTATTGTTGAATATTTCAAAATAATATAGTGGACAATTGTGATTGAACAGATGAAATATTTTATTAGGGGTAGGGAAGGGAAAATGAGGAGGGAATTACAATGTGGGAAATCGAACCCTCACGAACAAGGTGAGAGTTTAGGTAGCCAACCAACCGAACTACTAAGATTCCCCAATCCCACATTTATTGTATATTGATGCTGCGTGTTTTTTCTCAAAAATATCTAGGATTTTAAGGATCTTTATTTTATAGTTGGGAGTAAGAGTTTTTATAAGTTTTTTGTAGTAAATTCAATTGGTTAGACTTGAGAACAATTCTTCAAAGAAATTTGTCAAGAATCAGAATAGTAAACTCTATTTTTCACAACACTAAACTCACTTCTTTATGCACTCTATAATATTTTTCACTCCACCACAAGGTAAATCACATAAATTGAAAATGAGTAACAATGTAACAATATGAAAATTATGTAAAAAAGTACTATAAATTATAGTATTAGAAACTTAATATATTTAAAATGTATATAAAAGTATTAGTTGATTCCAAATTTTATTTGTATTATATATATATATATATTGTGTGTGTCAAATAAACGATAGTAAATATATAATTTTCAATAAAATTATACTTGTTATACCATCATTATAATATAGTATTAAATCAATTCTTATTTGCTGAAAATTTAAATATTAAAAACAGATCAACTGAGCAAAATCAAATAAAGAAGATTCATTATTGTATGCATAATTTACTTTCAATATATAAATATTTTATTATAATATCATTATGTATTACTACAAATAACTATAATAATAAATAAAAAATATCGCTAAAATCGATAATTAAGTAAAAGATATTCTACCAAATAATTTTTCCTTCTTCACATGCTTACCTTTTCATTATTGGACAAAGCAATTTCCACATGTATGGCTTTTTACTCTGTATCAACCGAAATAATTGAACTTCCCTTTCATATATATGTGGGCCATCATCTTTACCAATTTCGGACTTTTTGGTTCACTTTGTATTTGTTTGATTTTTCTTGTGGAAAAGATTTGAGAGAGTTGTTGATACAAATGATTCATATAAATCTTTTATTTTATTAACAAATTAAAAGAGATTTATTACTTTATTTATACTATCTTTAATAATAAATAGTTATACAAAATTATATTTTTAATTAAAGTGTCCGATCAAAATGGGCCAAATAGAAGGAAAAATTATATAAAATTAACCACAATTTCATTTAATTCAAATTCGTAGCAAACACTTTGTCATTTGCCTCTTTCCCTTGAATCTCGTTCGCCACTCTTCTTGAATCTCGCTCGCCACTCTCCCTCGCCTCTCTCATATAATACAAACACAAATGTATAAATTGTATTTGTGTTTGCATAAAGCGAAAGAGATCTGTATATACAAATACAAATACATATCCCTTCGTTCTATACACTTATTATTATACAAATACAAATCTTTTTCTGACCAGTTCTTTTTTGTCTTTCTCTCTTTCTCGCTTTATACAAACAAAAATTATACAAAGTACAATGTTTAAAGCGAGAGAGAGATTTGATATACAAATACAATTGTTTTAACTCGATTCAATTATATATGAATTCAAATTTTATGTACAAACACAATTTTTATTGATACAGACACCCGATTTATACAAATTGTTGCAATTTATACAAATCAGGTGCCTGCGATTTTATACAAATCAGATGCTCCGTAACAAACATAGTTTGCTATGAAGTGCAAATAACAAAACTATAACTATAGAGCGCTAATATGATTTTTATCTAAACTTAAAATTTACTCGAAAAATTACTCACTATGAGACCAAACGAAGACAAAGATATTCTTTTAAAAAAAAAAAAAAAAAAACTAAAACAAAGATATTTATAAAAAAATAAAAATAAAAAAAGGAGTGAAACATGTGGAAGAGCATATAACACGAGAGATTCTCAAGTGCAAGGGAGAGAAATAGGAAGAAAGATTTAGCAAGACACAAAGGCTTCCTTCTCTACACTCAAATCTTCTGTTCAAGGTTTAAATTCAACATTTTCTACTCTTTTTGTTGTTTTAATTTTGAGTAAAAATTGCCTCACTCTTTTCTACTTCAACACTATGTTTCTGTTAACTTACGAGTAGTATCGTAATTTGATACCAAAACTTAGGTGGATAGCATCTAGCAAATGGTAAATAATGTCAGGCGAGGCGAGGCGAGGCGGATCCAATATTTAAGTTATGAGTGAACTCATTATATTTTTAAAGTTTTGAATCATGATGTATTGTACACATAATTGTAGTATTGGATTCCAGTGCCTTTGCAAATGTGGTGGGCACCAGATTTGTATACTCTCTTTCTTTAACTGATTGAGAGAATTCAGTTGCTGCAGCAGAGTTCAGTTCAACAAATTTTATGTTTCCTAAATTATTTTGCAGAGCTAGAAGAATTGAAGGTTGAAAAACATGGCGACTTTAATTGGAGCTCATAACTTTGCTGCTTTGAAGGCGGTTTATGAAAGACCATCGTTGCGTTGGATTCTGCAACCCAAAATGCAGCTGGCATTTTCAGGTCGGAAGATGACTCTGCAATCTAAGAGTTCTGATGAGGTCTATTTCTTCACTTTTTTCTTCCTTTGATATCTGAATCTGGCATTGAACATGCCCAATTTAATTACTATAATTACAATCTTTATATGCCTTGACGGATAAAGTTATCTGATTAAATATGACCATTTTGAGTGAAAATCTCACCTAATCTGTTGGGTTTGGGCATTTTGACTGAATTCTGCAAACTTAATCTAGTAATAGAATTATCATTTAAAGGCATTTCAATTTGTGGCTTAAACTTTGTATCTCTTTATAGTTTTCACTTATTCTTGTTTTGTATCTCTAGTTGATAGGTTTATTAATATTTGTGAGGATGTAATCTTAGATGAGTGCAGGGCGATTTTTCTTTTATTTTCTTCTCATTCGTTTGTTGTTGATACTGTTCTTTTCTTTAGTATTTTCAATATGATTTCTTCACTATCATATTTTATTTTTATTATTGATTTGGATATGCATTACTTGAGCCGAAGTCTATCAGAAATAGTCTATCTTCACAAATCACAAAGTACGGATAAGGTTACGTATGCTCTACCCTCTCCAGATCCACTTGTGGATTTCATTGGATATGTTGTTGTTTGTTCTTTTCCTTGATTTTTCGTTGTTTGATTATGTTTACAGGTTGAAGGTTCACCATTTGACCATAAAGGGTTATTACAGAGTCGAGAATTATATCAGGTCCTCTTTTTTTCATCTTTCAAATTCTTCTTCCCAATCTTTTGTACACTGTACTAATCATCCATTCTTTTGAAACGTCGCCAGTATGTTTTGGAGACTAGTGTTTATCCACGAGAACCCGCGCCTCTTAAAGAGATCAGGGCTATAACAGAAAATCATCCTTATTTTTTTATGGGTACATCACCTGATTCAGGTCAATTGATAGCCATGCTGTTGGATATGTTAAATGCCAAAAACACAATTGAACTCGGAGTCTTCACCGGTTATTCACTGCTTCTCACTGCTCTTACAATTCCTGATGATGGCAAGATCCTAGCAATTGACCCGAATCTCGAGTCTTATGAAATGGGTCTGCCAATCATCCAAAAAGCCTGTGTTGAGCATAAGATCGATTTCAAACACTCTCCGGCTTTACCTGTTCTTGACAAACTCCTGGAAGATGATGATAACAAAAGTAGTTTTGATTTTGCATTTGTGGACGCAGATAAATCTAATTACGGAAACTATCACGAGAGACTAATGCAGCTGGTGAAAGTTGGAGGATTGATAGTGTATGATAACACACTCTGGTATGGATCAGTTGGTATGCCAGAGGAAAGTGTTGACAAGTTGATAAGACCAGAAAGAAGTTACTTACTTGAGTTAAACAAATCCCTTGCTGCAGATACCCGAATTCAGATTTCTCAAGTTCCGTTAGGTGATGGAATGACCATCTGCAGGCGACTCTTTTGACGAAAAAATAGGTAAGTCTTAGTTGAAGGTGTTTGAAATGAAAATTTTCGAGCAACTTTAAATGTCTATCATTGTATTTGCCTTATTCTAAAGCAACAATTTGTTGGTAAATAAAGGCACAAGTATGATGAAACTTTGATAATTTCGAGAAATGCGGATATGAAGTTTCTTCTGTGACATATTTAAGCAATATTGCTTTATAAAAATTGTAAATCTTCTGGAGTTCATTCCATATTTTTTGATCAACTTTTACTACTCAATTGCTGCAAGTAATTGTTAAAAAGGAATAGTAATAAAAGTTGAAAATAAAAGATTTGATGATTGGCAAATTGGTAAGATTTGCAATCCTTTAGACTTTGTTATATTTGCCTATGTCATTAGTGACATAAGCATGGTTTTCTCTTTCTATAAATAGAGCATTCTTGCTAATTTGTAGAACACACCAAGTTGGAGAGAAAAAATCATTTTGAGAGCAAAGTGAGGTTTAGAGAGAAAAAATCATTTTGAGAGCAAAGTGAGGTATTTCATAGACTATATAAGAAAAATAGTTTGTGAAGAAAAATAAAATATGAGCGATATTTTAGTAAGGTGGAAATCAAAAGAGTGTTATTCCTTTTGAGCGTCTAGTAGTCACTTTGAGTATTTTATTCGTGACTACATAGTGTAAAATTCCTTACTATAGTGATATCAGTTGCTCCTCTTGGCCCGTGATTTTTTCCTTATTTAAAAGGGTTTCCACGTAAAATTTTTGGTGTTATTATTTTCCCATTTTATTTTCATTATTTTGACCATATATATTTTTGTGTTTGTCCGCGTTTTCACAACAAATCTTTCAAGTCTTTTCCATTGTAAAAAAGTGAGTTATTACTAGATACTAATTGGACATTAAATCAACTCTTGTTCTTTTTAAAATTTTGTTTATAATTTCCAAAAATGTATGGTGTAAACATAAAACATTAAAAACATGTCAATTGAACAAAGCTGAAGAAGACAAAATTATGTATCCATTTGCTTCTTTTTTCATGTTCAAATTTAATAGTAGTACAATTGAGCATGCTGTCTATTGGGACCAGTCTGTCTGTAACTTCCTTCAAAACCATGTGCTTGACTAGTAATCATTTCTTGCCAACTCTATGCAGTCTTACAAGTCCTATTAAATGTAGATAATGTACTACTCAATCTCATTGAAATCCGACTAAATCTGATATTTGATATTCATAAAAAGCTTGATTAAATCTAAATTTGTGTCGGGAAGCCCTATATTTAGAAGTATAGCGCTCCCTAGCCACAAAAACGGAAGGAATACAATATAAAAGAGGATGTATACAAGTAGTTCTGAACTAAAATATATAAAAGTTGAGAATGAGTGAAGCAAGTGGAAGACAGCAATAGAGGAAGGACAACATTCAACTCTTCATCTTCTTCTGTTCAAGGTTTAATTCAACATCATTATAACTTTTCCATTCTCTAGATCTCTCTGCTTGTTTTAATTAATCTTCTACTCACAAGAGCAAACTTTTACCAATGCTCGGAAATGCAAAGTTAAATTGCTATTTTATTCCTATACTGAATCAAAATATTATAACACATGTAATTAATTGAATATTAAATAGTGAATCTCTAAAATAAATTGTTCCTTTGATAATCACAAATAACAAATACAAAAATATTTCATAGTAAATTGAGTCTCTTCCCCTACTCGAATTTATTAATACATCACATACAATGCATTATAATTTTGCATCTCATATATATATATATATATATATTATTTCTTAACTGAAGGTTGCATTAATTGTGAAACTTTAGCTTTATTTGTTTGGTTCTTTGACCTTCCTCATATAGCAATTATGTATACTTCTTTCAAATTTTTTACTGCACTATGTAAAGTGAAGCTACAAGATGAAAATAATAGTCTTATTTTCTCATTTTACACTCAACAAAATCAGCAAGGAAATATGATGGCTTATTGAGGTAACAACTTATTTATTGTTCCTTCTATAATTATTTTTACTTCTTTTTTTCAATAATTTTGCTCTTCCCCAATGTTGTTATACCAAATTCAAAAGTCTTTCTTTCAAATAAATAAGCAATTCTATTACTTCCAGAACTTAAATAGTTCAATAGATGAGGAGTTGGACAGGGATGACAATAGGGCAGTTTGGGCGGGGCGGGACGGGTTGAGCTTAACCCATAAAATTTTTAATCCGCTCCGCATAACAATTTTTTTCATTTTCAACCCACCCCACTCCGCCTGCATATACCTACCCTGCATGAACACCACATAGTTTTTTAATATTTTCTTTTTCTAGTTAAGTTTGATATTAAAAATAAAATTCATAAAAATAAATTTATTTTTCATTAAGTTATACTTCCTACGTCCACTTTTATTTGTCATGGTTTCCTTTTTATGAGTCAAACTATAAGATCTTTGACTAACATTTTAGGACGTATTTTTTAATCATATTGATATGCAAAAAATTGTAAATTATAGTACTTTTCGTATAGTTTTTAAATATCTAAATTTCTTGATTAAAATATCAAATTAATGTACTCTAATATAACTTTGAAAATTGGTCAAATCGACTTTCGAAAACGCAACATAACAATTATAAGTGGACAGAGGAAGTATTAATTTAATAAGATAGTGACTTAATTTTTTTTATAGGTCAATTGGGAAACATGTAAGAAATTGTATTATTTTTTATTGAACCATTTTCATTTACTATCTTGAATATTTTAGTAGATTTAAAGAAAGTATCTTAATAAATAATGATCTATCACTCTTATAACATGTATAAAGTTAAAACTAAGTTTGAACCCACATGAAATTACATATACCCGCAATCCGCTCCGTCCTACCCCACATTATTTTTAAAAAAATCCACTTTAACCCACTTTGTAGCCCACCCGTTCCGTACAACCTTAAATCCGCTCCACTCCACATAGTCTTAAACCCACCCCACCCCACCCCGCTCCATTGCCATCCCTAAAGTCGGATAACATTTGTAGTCAATATCAAATGAATAAATAAGTTAGGAGCGAAGAGGATTAGGAAATGAATGGGCATTCTCTCCATAATTGGTTCTTATATATTCTTTTTAAACATGAAGGTAATAATCGTTGCCCCTTACACTAGGAAAATAAATAGTGTTTATATTGAGTTGGTTGTTGATTTAATTGTTACTAATGTTGTTTTGATTTTGCTGTATATTTTTAGTTGTTTTCTCATATATATAAGCCTGAAAGTAGATTTAACTTTGATTGGGCAAAATTAATAGTTACACCTAAACAAGCAAGGTACCTATAACTATAACATAATACGATTTCTGACTTTATTCATAAGAGGTATTAAGGATATGTAATTATGCTCATATATATATATATATATATATATATATATATATATATATATATATATATATATATATATATATATATATATATATATATATATATTAAGACTCATTTGAGAAAAGCTCTCCCTATCAAGATTTCTTTTATACCTAGGACTCGAAATCTAGATCCTAATTTATAAGAAAGGAGCAACCTCATACAACATAAACCACATACTTTCACTACTAGAAAAATGTGAATTACGTAAAAATTTTCTTGGAGATTATACATGAAAATCCACACATAAATTAGTTTCCTACGAATTTCCTTTCAAAAGAAATCTAATGAAAAAAAACCTTTATGGTTAATTATGAGGGAAAATTGTGCATTATAGCAAACTATTAATTCAAAGGGTAATTCTAAATGACCATAAAATTTGGTCAGAAAATTGAAAAATCTATAACATCTTTTTTATTTTAAAATAAACTAATCTTTTTTTTTCATTTTTTAGTTAAAAGGTAAGTATTAAAGTTAAAAGGGTAAAAATGTTCAAAAAAGTAAAATAACATAGGAAAAATACTATTTTGGCCAAAAGGATTTTTCCTAATTCAAAATAAATGTTATAGCTACAGTTTCATTTAATTCTAATTTGTAGCAAACACTTTGCCATTCTCACCTGAATCTCGCCTCTCTTGCTTGAATCTCTCTCGACACTCTCAATTCTCTCCCTCGCCTCTCTCACTTTTATACAAATACAAATGTATAAATTGTGTTTGTATTTGTATAAAGCGAGAGTGACTATATATACAAATACAAATACATATCTCTTCGTCCTATACACTTATCATTATACTAATACAAATGTTCCCTGCCCAATTCTCTTTTGCCTCTCTCTCTCTTTCTCTCTCTCCCCCCCTCTCTCCCTCACTCACTTTATACAAACACAAATTATACGAATACAATGTACAATTTGTATTTATATAAAGCGAGAGAGATTTGATATACAAATACAAATGTTTTAACTTGATTCAATTGTATATTAACTCGATTCAATTGTATACTTCAAATTTTATACATATATACAAACACAATCATTGATACATATACACAGTAGTTACATTAATTTATACAATTATATAACCAATATACATATACAATTCACTTCTCTCCACTCTTTCCCCTCTCACTTGCCTCTCTCCCCTCTCCCTCCTAATCTTTCTCGCCACTCTAGTCTCTAGCCTAACACAAAGAACAAATGCATATACAAACACAATTTTCATAGAACAGACGCCCAATTTATACAAATTACCGCAATTTATACAAATCAGAGGAGTACAAATAGCAAAACTGTAGCTATAGAGTGTTAATATGATTTTTATGCAAGAACTTCATAAAAAAAAATGACTAAAATAAAAAATCTAACCGAAGTTTAAACATTTTGTAAGAAAGTAGATTTCGTTCGAACTAACTTCAAACATGGTAGGTCTTAAAGTTATTTAAACTAGTAAACATATGTGCAAAAAAATGGGACACGCACAAGTTAAATAACAACAAAAAAACAGGTATTCGTGCACTTTATCGGACTTTAAGCATGGAGCACAAGAACAACCAAGAGAAGCATAAATATAAAGCCATAATACATATTATTTAGTAGAAATGATGAAAGGTTAGACTAAATATGAAGTCAAGTGGAATCATCGGGATGAGGATTGATCTTATTCTTATTCTTATTCTTATCATCACTCTTAACAACAGAAGACGCAACTTCGACTCATTTTTTAGCCATCATCTTTTGCACTGACCTCCTCTTTGCTGGAATAACACTACTACTCTCACCTTTTGTTTTACCACTATTATTATTGTTCCCCATTCCTCCGCGGCGATTTGCTTCAGATATTCTTCTTCTTCTTTTTTTTTTTTTTAAATTATTGATCTTTGTTTCTTGATTTTCCTTGTATGTTTGATGTGTTACGTTTGCCAAAATTGTGATGATATATATAGAGGCATTTTTAATAGTAGTAGTAAATTTTGTATGCTATTTCCCTTCCATAATAGTAGTGTGAAAGTTATTCATATTTTCTTCTGTATCCCTTAAGATATAATTTTAATTTATTTATGTGTCATAGAGACATTTGAGGAGTCCGCGTTTTAACTGTGACGTGGAGAAACTTTTTGGTTATTGGGGAAGCAAGTCTGCGACGCGGACTTGCGTGCCAGATCACGCTCGACTTTTTCGTTCTCCGTTTTACATCCCCTATTTGCCTAAACTCGAATATTTTTCTCAAATTCATTTTAGATTTCAATACCCAGCATATGTACTCAAGAACCTAACTCACAACAACTCTATTATTCAACTCAAAGATCTCAGAAACTCCTCAATTCATCCCAATTCAAGAACAACATTCAAATTCAATAATACATGTCAAAAACATCAACTTTCAAACTCTTTTAGGACAAATTTCGCTGAACTAAGCATGCTTGGCGTGTGGGTGAACGAATCCAGTGCTATAAAAGATTCACATACCTTGTAAGGATCACCTTTGATGAAATCCATAAGCCAAACTCAATGATCTTAACGATTTCTTTGCTTCTCCTTCTCTTTTCTTCTCTTCTCTAAAACCCTAACTCTTTTCCAAAAGAGTAAAACTGACCAAGTTCAGTTTAGACCCTTAATTAATCATTAAAACGAATTTAATTAATTGGATAAGGAAAAGACTAAAATACCTTTCAAAAATCCAGATTAGACATTTCCTTATTTGAACAGCCCAACTTCCAATAGGTGTATCTCACTCATACGAACTCGGAATCGCGCAAACTTAGAGGCGTTGGAAAGATCATTCCAAGAGATTTCCTACCATATATGGAAGTTCTCCTAACTCATCCTGAGCTAGAATTTATGACCATTTGAAGTTGACGAAAAACTCACTTTTTCCTAACTTAAATAAATTTCCAGATTTTCATTCTTTCCAAAAATGACTATTTTCAATTATAGGCTTCTTTCTATTTATTTTAAATTGCGAGATGTTACAATATCTCCCCCTTGGGAACATTTGTCCTCGAATGAGATTACTCTTACTAGGCAAAGGGGTAACATGCAACATTCAGTTCCAACACCCACAAGCAAATGCAAAACAACATGACAACTTATAAATAAATACTTATGAAAGGATTAGTATCTTAATCTAGAATTTCTCCCGGATTCGAAGAGATGTGGATTCTTCCTCAGCTTCTCGAGTAGTTTCCCTAACAAACTGGTTCTCCAAAGAACTTTGATTGATGCTACCTCTTTTGTTCTCAACTTGTGAACTTGGCAATCTAGAATCTGAACATGAATATCCTTATAAGACAAGCTATCCTTGATACTAATATCTTCGGTTGGTATGATAAGTGAAGGATATCCTATGCACTCCTCCAACATGGAGACATGGAATACCGGATGAACCGCTGTTAACTCTTGTGGTAACTCCAATTCATAAGCTACCTTGCCAATTCTTTTGGATATTCTGTAAGGACCAACATACTGGGGGCTAAGTTTCCCCGTCTTACCCAAACCTTATAACACCCTTTATGGGTGAAACTTTCAAGTACACCCAATCACATAATCCACCTTGATACCTCAAAACATTATTCCCCCTTGTTCAAAAGCCATCACTTTTTGCTTATGAACACTTGCCTTTAATTCAAGCAATAAAGGATCTTGGTCGTGCTATTCTTTTACTTCTGACACTAATGATGATTCAGTCCTATTCATCACCACCACTCTTCCTTTTGTGGAATTCATTAGTAAAACTCATAATTGTTTAAGTTTATGCACATCTTTTGCTAACTCTTTCTTATCTTCCTCAACATGGGCAATACTACCCATAGATAACCTGCTTAAGGCATCAATAATAATATTAGCCATGGACAACAATATTAGCCTTACCTGGGTGGTAAAGAATACTCATGTCATAACCCTTGAGTAGTTCTAGCCACCTTCTTTGTCTGAGATTAAGCTCTTCTGACTAAACACATACTGAAGGCTCTTATGATCGGTGAACACATCCACATGCACACTATAAAGATAATGACGCCATATTTTAAAAGCAAATACTACGACAACCAACTCTAAGTCATGTGTTGGATAGTTCTTCTCATGAACTTTCAACTGTTTGGAGGCATAAGATATAACTTTGCCATTTTGCGTTGATACATAAACCAAGCCAACTCTAGATGTATCACAATATATCACAAAACCTTGAGTACCTTTCGGTAAGGTCAAAACTAAGGCAGTAGTCAACCTCTCTTTCAATTCCCGAAAGCTTTTCTCACAAGCTTCAGACCATTGAAACTTCACTGTCTTCTGAGTTAATTTGGTCAAAGGAGACGAAATAGATGAGAACCGTTTGATGAACTTTCTATAATAGTCAGCCAACCTCAAGAAACTCCTAATATCTATTGGAGATGTGGGTTTATGCCAGTTCTGCACTAGCTCTATCTTCTGAGTGTCAACTCTAATTCTATCATTGGAAACTATGTGGCCCAAGAATGCCACATACTCAAGCCAAAACTCACACTTAGAGAACTTAACATACAACTTCCTATCTTTCAAATTCTGAAGAACTATTCTAAGATGGCTAACATGATCTTCTTTATTCTTTGAATAAATTAGTATGTTATCAATGAAGACGATAACAAACATATCTAAATAAGGTTTGAATACTCTATTCATAAGGTCCATGAACGCTGCAGGTACATTGGTTAAACTGAACGACATAACCATAAACTCATAATGACTATAACGGGTCCTGAATGCTGCCTTTGGGATATCACATTCCTTTACTTTCAACTGCTCTTATAACTCTTTTGACTCTGCTGGTGCCATTCGATATGAAGGAATAGATATAGGACGATTATCTGGAAGAAGGTCTATACCGAAGTCTATTTCTCTTAGGAGGGACTCCAGGTAGATCATCTAGAAAGACTTCTAGAAACTCTCTTACTACTAAAACTGACTGAATATGAGGTATCTCAACACTAGAGCCATTAACTCGGACTAAGTTATATACACACCCCTTGGAAACTAACTTTCTCGTCTTAATGTATGAAATAAAACAACCCTTAGGCACTGATGAACTGCTTTTCTACTCTAAGATTGACTCATTTGGAAACTGAAACTTTATAACTCGAGTTCTACAATCAACTGAGGCATAACAGGCATGAAGTCAGTCCATACCTAGAGTGACAATAAAATTTACCATGGTACTCTTGTGATTGACATAAACAGAATAATCATGATAAACTGTTTCTACTAGAGTAGAATCACCAACAAGTGTAGAAACACTGAATGGTCCACTATGTTGTTCAGGAATAACATTAAAATTCACAGCAAAATAAGGAGTTACAAAAGGTAAACTCGCTCTTGGGTCTAGTAAACATAAATAGTAAAGTCAAAGACTTGAATCATACTAGTGACAACATCTGGCGAATCCTTTTGCTCTTGGGGACTATTGATAGCATACAAGCGGTAAGTTCCTCCGCCAGTACTTGAAGTAGCTCCTCTAGGTGCAACTCTGTTTGGTGAAGCAACTGAAGAAAACTGGGCTTTATTACCCTCTTTACCATTACTCTGCCTATTCTCAGGACACTTCCTCATAAAATGACCATTCTGACCACACTTGAAACAACTAGTGGAACCATCATGACACATTCGGGAGTGGTTCCTGCCATACTTAGTACATGCAGGAGGCTACTACCCCTTTGTACAATATTGCCTTGAGAATAAGCAGGTTCAGCTCTAAATCTCTGGGAAATCTGACTATTGTACTCACCTTTGTTCTTAGGTGGAGGTGCACTAGAAGATGATAGGGTAGGTCTTTTCTATTTCTGTTGAAAAGAAGACTAGTTCGCACTACTTTTTTGCTACCTAAACTCGTTCCCTAATGTCTTAGCCCTCTTATTCTTAAACTCTTCTCTATCCTTCAACTTATACTCCTCAACTTGTTGTACATGGACCATAAGCTTTGCTAGGTCGATATCTCCTATCAATAGAGCTGCCTTGCCTTCCTTGCTTGACTGATGAGATAACCCAGCAACATATAAACTCATCTTGCTCCTCATGCCAGCAACTATCTCTGGAGCATAGTGATAAAGTTGTGTGAACTTTAGACTGTACTCATGAGCATTCATAGACTCCGGATTAAGAGTGAGAAACTCTCTTATCTTTGCCTCTCGCAACTCACGGGGAAAGAAACGCCCTATGAGAGCACTCTAAAAAACAACCCAACTCACTATTAGCGCATCCTTAACCCTATTATTTTTCCATTGGTGGAACCAGATTCTATTGACACCCTTCATTTGGTATGCAGCTAGTTCCACCCTCTCCGCATCAGCAACATGCATCACATCAAATACCCTTTTAAGCTCCTTAATGAATTTCTCCAGATCCTCAGTGACACTTGAACCTGTGAAGCTTGGTGGGTTCATCCTTAAAAGCTCATGGATCCTTGAAGTATAAGCCACTTCCTGTCGATTATCTCTCTGTCCAACTTGATAGGTCGCAACTTGACTTAACATCTGGATAGCTTCACGGAATTCAGCTTTGGTGACCTCTCCTTGGGGTATCACTTTTAGTGCATTAGGTACCCCTTGTTTCTCACATTTATCCTAGCAGGATAACCTCTGACTGCTCTTCGTGGAGGCATGATTATCTGGAAACACGCGCAAACACAAATTATAGTGAAACTTTATAGAGATCAAACTCTAATACATAAAATGAGTGTGAAAAAGTAAGAAATTTTCCTAAATGTTACAGCCTCCTAATTATAGATGTGGCGTGCTTCACACCCTGGGCGGGATTAGTACTCGAGAACCATTGCTGGCCCCTACCGAACCCTTGACCAGGTTTACTTACTCAGCGGAAGACTATATGCAATAAGAAAGGAATTCAAATGCCAAACAACTTAACTGTCTCAAACTGAACTCATAATGTTTTGAAAATAAAACATTTAACTTAGCCAAAATGGCAACTCAAATCTGAACATAAGTCAATAACAAAATGATGACGAATGAACTAACATCTGATTGAATATCTATAAAGCCTCTAAAACAACTGAGATATATGTCGGGAAAGACCCACGACATCCTAATGAACTATCTAATACTGACAGTAAACAAAAGGGATCCTTCGCAATGCAAAGAGGCTCACCTACAGACTCTGAACTGCTCAGCGAATCAACGATGCACTGGTACCAATCCTAGTTACGCGCGTCTGCATCATAATATGATGAATGCCAACTGGCATCAGTACATTGAATGTACGAGTATGCGAGTTGGAATGCTAAACACAACATAGGCTTGAAAAGAATATGAAAGAAACTGAAGAACTTACCTGGCTCAACTCAACTCAACATAACTGAACTCATTTCAATATAAATAAGTTTAAAACAAGTGCAATATAAAGAAAATCTATTTAAAACATGATGTCAACTCTGTGTGTATGCAAAGATACAAATAGCTCTGAGATGCATGCAAAAATACAAATAAACAGATGTATATAAAATTACAAAGTACTATAGTGGGAGTTTCTCTAACCAACAACTGTCAAATAAGAGCTATTGTGATGAAATAGTGATCTCCCTTACGTTGCCAGTGCATCCTATACCTTGCCTCATGTATAAGACCTGAACTACTAAGTGGATCTGCTAATCTATGCGAAAAGGATTCATCTAAAAAGTATGACCGTTTTCTACCCATGATGGTTAAATGGTTTATGGAGAGGTGAGTTATATAAACTCAAGCTCATCCCCATATCAGTGCTCAATACTACTCCCAAAATATAATACTAGCTCTTTATGTTTTAAACATCTTTCTATGATTTGAGATAATTGCTCAAAACTTAGCTCAAAGGCTATCTTGAAAATCAAAATTTCCCCTCTTGCTTAATTATGAAAACATTTACTCTTTTATGAAAATTAGCTCAGAGGCTCTTTGGAAATCTCAGTTTCCGTTCTTATTTAAATGTGAAAACATTTTAAATCTCTTTGGGAATACTTAGTCCCCATATACTTTTGAAGAAATGAAATTCAAGCTTTACTCTTTACCCTTTACTCAACATGAACTTTAAGTCTTAAAACATTTGGAAAAGACTTTTGGAAAACTCTAAGAACTTCTCTTGACTTTGATATTAACTGCTCTTGACTTGACTCTTAAATAATCCTTGAATTGAATTATGGATTCAAGGACTTTTATTTGTGATTGGAAGGATTTCATGATATTTAGGAATGAGTTTAAATAGCTAGACATGAGAAAAGTCACGAAATCACCGTCTTGAAACAAGTCCGCGACACGGAGGTGTTTTAAATAATTACTTGCGAAATTAAATTTTGAAATAGAGGAGTCCGTGTCTTAACCGCGACGCAGAGAAACTTTTTGGTCACTTGGGAAGCAAGTCCGCGATGCGAATTTGCATGCCAGATCACGCCCGACTTTTTCGTTCTCCCGCCTAAACTCGAATATTTTTCTCAAATTCATTTTAGATTCCAATACCCATCATATGTACTCAAGAACCTAACTCAAAACAACTCTATGATTCGACTCAAAGATCTCAGAAACTCCTCAATTCATCCCAATTCAAGAACAACATTCAAATTCAAGAATACATGTCAAGAACATCAACTTTCAAACTCTTTTAGGACTAATTTCGCTGAACTAAACATGCTTTGCGCGTGGGTGAATGAGCCCAATGTATGAAAAACTCACATACCTTGTAGGGATCACCCAATGAAATCCACAAGTCAAACTCGGCGATCTTGACGATTTCCTTGCTTCTCCTTCTCTTTTCTCCTCTTCTTTCCTTTTCTCTAAAACCCTTACTCTTTTCCAAAATAGTAAAACTGACCAAGTTCAGTTTAGACCCTTAATTAATTCACTAAAACGAATTTAATTAATTGGAATGTTTCCTTATTTGAACAACCCAACTTTCAATGGGCGTATCTCATTCGTACGAACTCGGAATCGCGCAAACTTGGAGGCGTTGGAAATATCATTCCAAGAGCTTTCCTACCACATATGGAAGTGCTCCTATCTCATCCTGAGCTAGAAGTTATGATCTTTGAAGTTGACCAAAAATTGTTTTTTTCCTAACTTAAACAAATTTCTAGATTTTCATTCTTTCCAAAAATGACTATTTCCAATTATTGGCTTCTTCCTATTTATTTCAAATTGCGAGATGTTACAAAGTGGCCCGAATAACTTTAGTTCAAATTTTATATTTTTATTAAAATTTTTATTTAATATGTATAAGTCATATGTTGACACCCAATTTTGGACCTCCACAATATAAATTGATCATCGAGCTTCTTCAATTTCAAATGATTTAAAATAATTAGCTTTATAAAATTCAAATATTTTTCAAAAAGTTGTTTAGGTAATTTTAGTCGATTTTTATAGTTTTCTAAACAATTATTATAGTTTATGAATATTTGAAAACCATCTCAAAAAGATTTTGTTTTAATTAAATATTTGGTTAATTAGTTTAATTATATAATAGTTTATACTTTTGAATTAATTAGTTTACAATTAAGTCAATTATTTTATTTTGTTAAAATTAAGAAACTCGTTAATTAATTTATATTAATTTTGTCTTATTTAATCACTAGCTGAATTTACTAAATGAATTCCATTTGACTACATTCTTAATTAATTGGCTAGATTCATAATGCAATTGACCACTCAATTCAATTAAAATTGTAACATATTAGCCAAATCCCTTAAACTCATTTGACTTAAATTTTGGGCCTTTCCTCTTAATTTCAGTCGGCCCAGTTTTAATTTAATGCTCAGCCCAATCCTAAACAAAACAATTCATATCAATACAACACGTTTCAATACCAAAGAACCTAGCATACCCGACCCGACAGCGTACAACATCACCCAACCCCTATTTATCTTCTTCGATCAACTCAGAATCACGTTTCAGCAGCTCAGAATCGTGCGAAATCCAGCGGCCCGCTAGAACTCAAGCCCAGTCCAGCAAATTGCGAACTGGTAGCCCTGCTCACTCACGCATAGTTCGTATCGTCTTCCTCAGACTAGGGCAGGTTTACTCGTACAACCAACAACCTGTTTTCACCCTTGTCGCAGCCAGATGGAGTGATCTCCTCGTCCCTTCGTCCTTGCTCAAGGAATCGGATGGCTCTCATCATTGATCTATTGAAGAATTGTACAATTTCGTACAAAATTCCAGTTTCAGCATTATGTTTTCCAATAATTCGAATTTCGAATTGAATTTGTCCTCCATTTTTCTGTCCGATTTCCCCCCATTTTTTCCGAACCCTAATTCCCTCTATATATACCCTCCTTCCTCTTCATTATAAGGGTGGGAAATTTTTAATCAAGTGTTAGAAAATCACTCAAGCAAATAGCTATAAAATGCATTCAAAAAGGGAGAAAAAAGTTAATTTTAATAAGAGTCTCATTCTTCTACCTTGTGCATCATTTTACTTTAAGTTGGTTTGAGTTCTAGTTGTTGCCTAGGTTTCTCATTTGCTGTTCGATTTGTGTTTTGGTGGTGAAAGCTCGTTGCCCTCCACTCGTCGTCTTCGTTCCAGTCGCTTTCCGGAGAAAGGTAATGTCGCCTTTTTCATAATATTCTTTTCGCCATCTTCTATTTCAAAGTGATGTTCTGATTGTTTGAAAGTTGTTCTACTGAGTTTGTTTTTTCTTTATTTACCATTGAGTTTATGTTGTTTTAATATGAGGTATATGTCCTTAGTTATTTTCGTGGGTCTACTGTGATGTTGATTTAAAGCTTCAAGAATTTATATTCATTGTTGTTATTCCCCTGTTATCTCATTCAAAGTTTTGTTTGTCATTTCCCTCCCTTATCTTGCTTCGGGGAATCTGTTAATCTGTATTGTTGCTTAGCATCCGACGTCTTACCCATCATTCTTTCACCTCAAGTTGAGTGAATGAACTAAGATGTCTACATTCCGAGCTCGTGTGCTGTATTTGTCACTATTTTGAGTTCTTGTATTGCATCTGTTACAAGCTCGATTTTTAGATTGTATTTTGTCTTAAGTTCGTGGTTGTTTTAAGTCTCGTATTTAGCTTAACTCTTATTCATCTACTCGACTTTTCTGTTTCGATTGATGTCACCCTGTTTCGAATATTTTTCGGTATTCTTTTAGTCTAGCTTTGTTTCAAAAATTGTCATCTAAACCAGGTTTTACCCTCCCTGCTTTTCATTTGAAGTTCTGTATTCTTACCTCTTACATTGAGCCTACATAAATATAATATTTACTGTTAACATATGCTTAGCATGCTCCCATCATTCTGCTTCAGTTTTGTTGTTAATTTAGATTTAAATTATATGTCTTACTAATTTTCCTTAGATAATTTAACTTGTTTAATAATATCTCTAGTCGTCATGTAAAAATCTCTGTTAATTATTTTCTTTAACCCAATATGTTGGTTTGTCTATTAAGATGTAGCTCTTTATTCACTTGCCTTAGAGCTATGTAGTGCCAATCAGCCCCTTTCCAGATGCCTCCTCCCCCTCTATTTTGTTGTCATTATTTAATGTCATTATGGTTGATGGTATTGAGGTATAACTAATAAATTGGTTGGTATACAATTTGATGATTTCTCATACTAGAGCTTTTTCCTTCTTAGTTTAGCATCTTGAACAAGCTTTTATTGAATTAATCATGTGCTTTTTTGTATAAAATAGAAGAACTAGGGGTATTTCCTTTATTTGTGCATGCTGTTTGTTGACAATTAACTCCCTTTTGATTTGAATTATAACACTGTTATGGTAAATCCTTATGACAAATATGTTTATATTTATTAAATGAAAGAATTTATGCCTAATCCCTTTTTCATCTACCTTTATCTTCGTAATGTTGCACTTATATTATTTTAAAAAGAGTTCTTTTGAATATATGATTTAATTGGGTCATATTTCACCTAAGATCACCGTATTTCATTAGTTTAAATGCATATTTTGGACTGTAACTTTTGAGTGTTAAATGTGTGAATTTTAGATGCTATTTAACCGGTGATAAAATGTGTTAGTTTATTTTATTTAAGTCACTTAAGAATTGTGATTTAGAGTAGCTTTTCCATGGTTACTTACTGATTTTCTTTTCTTTCCTGTTTTACTGTATGTGAAATCTGTCCAAATTCTCACGGACTTTATCTCCACATTTCCAAGGGGGGCCATGAAGGCCCCAAATTCTTTATTCGAGTCAGCCAGCAGGAAATTGAAGTACAGGTTCCTGGAGATTAAAAAAGGGCTGGAACTTGAATTTTCAATCTCCGAAAAAGTAAAAAAAACAGGCTGATATACCTTTTGTATACACCGGTATACAGTCGAAAAATATGATATACAGGTCAAAACGTGAAAATACAGGTGGAAAGTGTAGAAACACAGAGTTAAAATAAAATTACAGGTTCGGGAGTTCGAGAATTAGCGATATACATGGTGTGTACATAAATATGCATTTGGTGTATATCATGACAAATAAAAATGAAAAGGGCTAATGGCCCAAGGAGATTACAGCAGGTCTAAGTAGCAAAAAAATGGGCCAAAGCCCAATGAGACAATCATCAGCTATTTTGGATTAAAATGGGCCAAAACCCATAATTTTGGTTTTCTTTAAACTATAGGGCAGGTGGGCCAGAAGGCCATTTTAATTGGATTTGGGCCGAAAGCCCTAAGTCTAATTATTTCTTTCCCTTCTATTAGTATTTATGTTGTTGTTGATCAGCTAACTTTATTTGTTTCTTATGATTTAATTTAGTTAAGTTTCTCAAGATAACCTTTCTTACTTTTGAAACACATTTTATTTTATTTATATACTTGGTTACATAGTAATTATTTTGTCTCAATATGAATTATGCCGAATTTCTTCCTTGAAAGTAACAACTTAAATTTTTCTTTCTTTCTTATACCTATTAAATTTTTAAAAGTTAATTGAAAAGTCATTTTAGTTAAATTGCCGGTCAATCTCAAGTTAGCGGACATTTGGAGGGCCTAATACCTTCTCGAAATGTATACTGAACTCGAACCCTTTTTATTTTCAATTGATTTTATCTGTTTAAATTTTTTGAAAACCTTAAGTTTTTTTTTTCTTGATTTTTTTTTACTAAAAAATTAAGTGGCGACTCTATTCTTTTCGTAGATCGATTTCGTTTCAAATCATAAGTTTAATCGATTTTTCGAAAATAAATCCATTCATTTTTATTTTTTGAGTAAAACATCATCTATTCAAAAACCTAAAATGCAAAAAAAAAAATTGTGACTCAAAACCTATGAACTAAAATTTTTGACTCTACCCCGGTATTGACTTCAAAGGTCCACAACTTTGGAACCAAAATCCATGGCTAGCCTAGACAAATAGTATCATCCAGAAAAGTGAGGTGGTGATGGACCGACCATAGCCTTTTGATATGGTAAAGCAATTTTCAGGCTATGATATCAAATCATTTGTTTATCATATGAATGTGACGATCCATCGTTCACAATTTAGTGAACAATGCATCATTGCTCTTCGATACACCAACAGGGAATCAAACCCAAGTCTGTACTGTGGCAGGGTATTATTTTACCACTAGACCACCAGTGTTTCTTGTTTATGTTTCCTTGGTATTTTATTTACACTGCTTTTTTCTATTTCCAAAAATCAATTTGATAATTACAACAGTAACAACAATGAAATTTCATATTGAACATTTCTAAAATTCAAAAATATATATACTTTTAGTTAGCGTTGCCAAAAGAATATGAAAAATCAACCGAAAAGACTGAACCTAATCTAATCAATTCGATTTATATTAACTTTAATAAAATTGTGGACTTTTATTTGAGCTTATAACTGTTTCGAATAGTTGGGATGATCTTTTTAATTTTTGAAAAAAAGTGAAATTTTTTGGAACCGAATTGAATAACCTTGCGTGTTTGTAAATATATTTTATATATTGATAATATGTTAAATTTAATATATAAATACATTTTATTAAAATTTTCAAATATAAATATAACCTAGTGAATGGACGACTTTGGGTCTTTGCTCTTTAATTAATTAGGTTTAAAGTTAAAAGATACTATGATAGATAATCTATCAAACAATATAACAAAACCTATGCAAGCACTTCTATTAATGTTTAAGATCAAACAATACGACAACAAGGTTTAACATTCTTTATTTCTTGGTGAAAAATTAACGTGCTTCTTCAAGAACATATTATACTACCCCCTCTACCCACATATTAAACAGTGGTTCCACCGCGATGCCATGAAACTATATTTCTTTGTAGTATCATATCTACCACATTTTCCGCGTCTGATAAGACTTGCACCTTTGACCATCCCTTTTCCATAGCATTTTCCAATGCTATATGAATTGCTATAGCTTCAGGGTGATGGTCTTCCCAACAAATTGAATTGGGTGTGAAAATATAAATTGATATGGAACAAGTTCATTCATCAAATGTGATTGAAGTTATGCCTGCTTAGCCAATGTTTAATTTGATTGACTTGATGTTATAAATAAATAATACATGGCAATCTTCGTGTGTGTCACTCTTGCATATTACTAATTATATATACTAGTTTCAAGACCAGCTCCTACTTTCAAAAAATCCAAACTAATTGCTTGATTTTTCCTTGTGTAGAGAAGATAAATATAAACATTTATGGGAGTATTGTCAATACACAGTCTAAAAATACCACTTTTTGAAATAATTGTTGGGATACTCATAAAGCAAGGTGAAACCTACATCAAGTCTCATTACAGAATTGGGGAGTTTAAAACAAGGGCTAAACTTAGCTAAATTAATGGGTTACCAAGAAAAACAAACCAATGTATTGATATTTTGGTAAACTAAGGACATAAGTATGATGAAAATTTGATAATCTGAAGAATTGCATGCGCTCAAGGATATGAAGTTTCTTCTCTAGAAAAACTTACTTTTATAAGATTGTAAATATTTTGTCTTTTCCATCGTAATACAAGACAGTTAGTACTGGATATATAATTAGACATGAAATTATCAACTCTTTGTCTTTAAAAAAATTGTTTATAATAAAATGGCACATTAAAAACATGTCAGCTTAAGCAAAGCTGAACGAAGACAAACTTATATATCCACAGTCCACTTACTCTCTTTTTTTCATGCTCAAATTTCATAGTACGTAGTACATTTGCCCATGCTCTTTATTGGGGCCACACTGTCTGTCCTATTCCCTTCAAAACCATGTGATTGATCTTTCCAACTCTATGCAGTCTTACAAGTTCTACAGACATACAAACAAACAAACCAACAAAGAAAGATAATGTAGTGCTGCTTACTAAATTCAATATCCAATATCAAAATTAAAGCCTCACTAAATTTAAATTTTACGTCAGAAAGTTCCACATTAAGGATATAACGCTTCCTAACAATAAAAATGAAACGAGTACTATATAAAAGAGGATGTATGCAAGTAGTCATGACTTGTGAGAAGCTTATAACTAAAATATATAAAAATTAAAAAGAATGAGTGAAGAAAGAGGAAGAAGAGAAGAAAATATAAGAGATTCTCAAGAAAAATGTGTAGGTGAAGATGGAAGACGTAATAGAGGAAAGACAACATTGCCACCAATGAGGGGAGAAATTGGAAGAATGATTTGGAAAGACATAAAGGCTTCTCTCCAAACACTCAACTTTTCTTCTGCTCCTCAAGGTTTATATTCAACATCATTATTATGACCTTCTCATTTTACTCTATATCTCTCTGCTTGTTTTAATTAATCTTCTACTCATAAGATCATAAAATTACAAACGCTTAGTAGTATTGTAAATTATGATTATATGTCAATATAATGTCTTAAATCCCAATAACTAGTTTTTTCTTTAGATTTCTCATATTTGGTGTTCGATATTCAGAATCGGACTAATTTAAATTTGCATTGCTTAGGGCCACTTGTGAAAAGCACTCCTAGCAAGAATTCTTTTTCATACCTAGGACTGAAAAATCTACTTTTGTGTTAGTAGAGTGAACATATTGCGATTCCTTTTTAATGAAATAATATAGTTAAATATATGATTTTTGTGGGAATATCATAATTATATGAATATTTACCACATCTTTATTTTTTTTCATTTATATGTTGATCTAAAAGTTGTCGTTCATCCTTGTTTAGCTAGCCGTGGTCTAAAAGTATATCCGTGTTATGCAAATCTTGCGCTTAGTTAATCATATCCATTTGGTTCTTTCTCAAAATAATTTCATTTCTTACATGTCAGCATTTGTTGAGATTTTCATGGGTTCTTATTGTAATTCAGTTCTTCTTCATGATTAGTTTTTAATGGCATGTTTTACTCATAATTTCATACTATAAATGATATTTTCATAAAACCCCAAGTATAGAAGTATTTTTATGACTCAGAATTATGTTATTTCATATGCATGTCTCAGATTATCAGTTTTTCATGATATATAATATTTGCAAATAAAGTATCTTTCAATATATTTTCAAGTATCACGATTTATGAGCCACTCGGTATTTATCAACTATCATGTAATTCAGTATTATCACTGTCTTAAGTTAATTTCATGTTTTTCATGAGAGTTATAACACCGAACAGATCTAGAAATGAAGGATTCCGATCTGCATCCATGAACTTTGAGTAGAAATCTCTAAGTTCCAAAGCTACGTGGCACCGTAGGTTTTCATGTAGCCCAAGATGACACATCAAGTCCCTTACATTGGAAAGTATTGGACACCCTCTTTTCGGTGTAGGGGTAGTGCACTGAACTCCATATAGTAGCCCACATGATTTATGTTGGTTTTAGTATCTCTTACAGTTAGACTTTCAGTTATTGTATGATCTTGTCCCTATGCATTTCAGTTCAGTATATCCTGATTTCATGTTATTTGAGTTGGTCATTGCATCATCATGTTTTATGGGTTCAACATATTCAGTTATAACATTTATCATGAATTATCTTACATACTCAGTACATTAAAAGTATTGACAACATATTTTCTGCCTATATTGTTTGATAATATAGGTTCAGACACTCCCACGATTAGTGCGATTCTCAGTCTTCTTACTAGCATGTTTGGTGAATCCTCATCCTCTGAGGACATTCTATCATTTGATTTTAGTATTTACTTCAGTTTTGAGACATTAAAATTTGCTAGGGGCTTGTCCTAGCAACTCATATTAGTAGATACTTTTCAGACAGTCAGTTTAGATTCAGCTATGTGTATTGGAATATTCGTCTATTGATATTTTCAAACTATTTCAGCTCAATTTCGCATTTTAAAGTTATTTTCTATTGCTATTTCATGTTGATTCATAATGTAATGCCAGACCATGAGTTTGGCTTGGGTCACTTGTGTGGTTCTAAGTACTGTGTCACAACTAGGGGTAGTCTTGGGTAGTGACAGTTATTTGCTTGTTTCTTTGCCTTCAGGTCTTTGCTTCTTCCTCGGTTGGTGAAAGTGGTACTGGTAACTTCTTCCAAGTGGATGATGCTCTCTTGTCTTCTTTGTTATTGTTTCTTAAAGTGGTTATCCTGTTATGTTTATTCTTCCTTTAGAAGACTGTTTTCTTTCCCGTTTTCTGTCTGTTGGTCATTTTTTTGTTGGAATGTGAGTGGGGATCCAGATGTTGTCTACTCTTATTGTTCTTTTGAGATAGAATATAAAACTATGTTATTCATCATAGGATTCCAACAGGGCTTTTTTGTTCTTCATTTTGGTAGCATGTAAGACATATCATCTCTATGTATACATTTACTGTTTACCTGAGTTATAAGGTTTTATTCATATTTCTTTGTGTTTGTGTTGATGGGACACAAGTTAATATAATTTTTCATAAAATCGTCTGATGATTACATTTGTCAAATGTTATGTGTGAAAAAGGAGATCACATAGTAGGAAAAATAAATACAAGATATATTAAACTTTGATAATTTAAAAGAAATTTACACAATCTAAGACTCTTGTAAGGTAATGTCACTTTTAAGAATGTCATAACTTATTTTTTTTCAGATATTAACCTAAATGTTCGATACCAAAAATTGTGACATTAAATTAAATATTGGTAAATAAATTTGTGATATTTAAGAGGCATAGTACGACATTTCTATAATGTTCATTGTATTTTTAGTTTCTTGTAGTGATAGGTATTTATAATGAACAATAATTGATATATTTTTTTGGTAGTAATAATTGATATATTTGATAAAACAAAAACTCTATAACACGTTAAATTATGAGAAAATATTCATATTGTGGTGTACGTACGTACATTTTAGATCTTTTAAATTTCATACAAAAATGATTATATGGTGAGAGTCGATAGGTGTTTTGTCGCAACTTCTCTGCGATGGTAGTGAGATAAGTAAATCTTGGTCCAATATAATTTTAGTTAAAAAATACATAAAATCTCATAGTGTTAAAAGCTACTTATATCTCATTCCTATGGATTCCCCAAATTACAAAAATCTCTTAAATTTATACAATCTCGGATACATTGGGTGAGAGAATTTTTGTAGTTTGTTCAAATGGTAGGAGATTGAGAATGATACATTATTACTTAGTGGGAGGGGAAGTACGAAAATTATTTGGGGTGAAGGGGATTGTTTGGGAAGTCAAGCGGAGAAGGTATGCTATGAAAAAGCAGATTTTTCAGGGATTTCTGAGTCTTGAAGTTAGTGCAATCCGCTATAGTAGGAGGCATCCTTTATAGCAACCATGTGCATGTAATGACCCGAACTATCATTAATTAGGAAATAATTTTTTTTAGAGAAATTAGGTCACATAGCTGCCAGAGCGGGCCTGATGCCGCTAGGGCAGCGATGCTCTAGCGGGATAAGTTGCCGCCATAGTGGGATGAGCGAGACAGAATGTAAATAACGCGAAGTCTGATTTTCTCCTTTTTCCAAAAACACCAAAAAGAGGTGAAGATCACCCCACAAACCCTCAAAAAGGCTGCTCTTAACTTGGGAAGGAAGGAGAAAGAGATTTCTAGCGTAAGGAGGTCGATAGCTTGCGGGTTTCCGATCAAAATCCACCGTCTCGTCATCCAAAAACCAGAATTAGAGCTATAATCCTGTGCATCTTCTTGGCGCCCAGGTAGGCTACATTTATTAATTGAGTAGTTACAAATATGTTATTCACTGCGTAATATGTTGGAATTTAACGGTATAATTCATGCGTAGGCTTTTGTGCACCAAAAATGGGTTGATTATGCGTATATTCCTAAGTGTTACATCAGACATATACTGTAGGAGAGAACCTTATCTCGTGAACTAGGGTTTGGTGATGGTTGTGATTTCTTATTTTGTGTGATGTATGTTGACTGATGGCTATATGATATGCATGCGTATACGCAAAGTATAACAGTAGTAACGAACCTAATGAGTTGATTATGAATAATGCATGCCAGGAACTTGAGTACTTGACTATATGATGTGAGTATTGCACGTTATGGATGTGATTGCGATTGTGTTGTGATGGTTGGATCGGGTGTCACGTACCAACACACTACTTTGCATTGGATCGGGTGTCACGTACCGACACACTAGCTTGCATTGGATAGGGTGTCACATTTTGGCACACTAATTGGGATCGTATGTCACGTACCGACAACCATATTGGATCGGGTACCACGATCTGGCACACTAACAATTCGGGCTTGGGTTTTATGAGAGGACCACTGACTTGTCATATATGTGTATTATTGAGAATGTGGAATTGGACATGTTTCCTGAAATGATTATTGTATTGTACATTATGTTCTTATATGTGGGGGTTGCGATATTGTAATTTCATTGGGGATATATGTTTGTGCAATGAACTGTGAATGGTAGTGCCCTTAATTCGGGTTGCGATATGGTAGGTGGGGACCAAAAGTCTCAGTGTTTTTGTGTTTTAGATAGATGGTCCTATTTATTATTATTAAGGATAGGGGTGATGTCATGTTGTAGTGTTAATATTTGGGTTTTTTTTTCCCGGAAGGAGGTGGTATTGAAATAGGTAATAAGTCTTGATAGGCGTACTATGGGGTTTATAAGTTGAGTTATAATGTGGGCTTGTAACTTGAGTAAGGGTGTGTCGTGAGTGTTGACCGGGTTGGTAGTAATATATTCGAAATCTTCTTCGAGAGACAGAATGGTTAAGTTATGATCAAGAATCGGATGAGTAAGGGGTTAGAGTCAAGTGTACTAGTAGGATTTAAGTATCAAGATAGGGAATTATAAAGGTAGAGGAATGAATAGTCTTATTGCACGTTTCGCTAGTTGATTTCTTATATTATATGGTGGGTATTCGGGTTGACCGATGATACCTACCAGTACGTGTGGTTGTACTGATACTACTCTTGCTATGCCTTTCACATAATTTGGTTGCAGGATCAATGATGTTTCATGGGTGAAGACGAAGGCAATCTCCAGCAGCTTCTATATTTCCTTTAGCATGGTGGAAACTGTGTCTTTTCGTTATTATATATGGTTTTACTTTGTACTCTTAGTTGCTCTTGTACCTATTTACACTAGATCCCTGGGGTCTTAATTACTTTACAAGTCTTAACTCGAATAGTCTAAAACTTTAAAATTATGAAAATCTCATTGAATTATTTTTATCTTAGTTTCCTTAATCTTACGCATGTTTAAAAAAAACATTTTGAGAATTGAGGGTCCTCCTACTTAGGTGGTAGAGTAGGTGTTCGCACGGCCAGGTGGGTTGGATCGTGACAGTGCAGCTGTTATAGTGGGGTTATCGGTTCGGATCATTATAGTGTGGTAAGTTGAGATTTTATGCAAAAAAAGGTCCCAAAGTCTTTTATTTTTTATATTACTGTTCTAGGATTGAAAAGGACCAATTAGGGCAGTTCATACTTGATTTTCTGCGAAATTCGTTGGTAAAGGTAAGTTCATTACTCCCCAATCTTGGAAATTGATTCTTAAGCCTTAGAATCTAGGATACTACTCTGGGGGTGAGGGGTTTTACTTGATTTAATGGAGGAAAAGACCTAGTTTGATAGAATGATCATTAATTGGCCCAGGTTATGATTTGGGTATAATCTGGTATTAATATGTCATTGTTGATTGATTGTTGTATGTATTATTTGTTTTAGGACAAGAACAAGGTAAGGTATTTAACAAGGGGAAAATTTGAGTTCTTTAGACTATTCAAGAGGCTTGATTTGAGGTAAGTAATTATTATATGTTTTCCAATTTATGATTGTACGCATGTCTACTGCTTTATAGTATCACTAGCGCAATGATTGTATAACACCCCAAAAATTTCTAATCTAACGCTTGAAACATTCTTTATTTACATATAAGGTCGTATCGGGTGATTCTTAAATTTCTCATATGTGTAAAGGTCAATTATTTAGTGTGGGAATGAATTTGAATATGAATTAAGGTGACTAGAATCTCCTAGCACAAAGTTGAGTTGAAAGCTTCCATACCGATAAAATTTTGATGTATGATTCTACTTGGGTCAACTTCAAATGACCATATCACTTAGAATATAAATATTTATATGGCCCATAACATATCAAATTAAATGTGTTTGAATCTTCTTTTCCATGTCACTAATTTTGCATCAATTCAAGTATCGAGTAAAAAGTTATGACCATTTTAGTATCCTAATACAATTTAGTGATGAATTAGCCGATGGGAAAACATTAAAAAGGATTGTTTTTATTTTTTTTTTATCTCTAAGAAGACTCTAAATGAAATTTTTTGACTAATTAAAGGCCTAACTATTCAGATTTTTATCTCTTAATCAGCTATTCTCTTCTCTCTCAAACCTTAAGGCAAAACCCTAAGGAAAAATCAAAGCAGAAAACTTCCATTCAAAATTCTTTCAATTTTTTTTCAATATCCAATCTTTTTCAAGATTCTTCTTCAACGTAAGTTCTTCTCTAAGAATTTCATTCTTTCCAACTGATATTCTTTCATACAATTATGAACCATTAATGAAAATTATAATTCTTGGTCACAGAAATTTCAAGAAACTAATTCAAGAATCTCAAGAAAGGTTTTCTTGATTGTTCTCCTTCAAGCTATGGTTTCAAGACTTCTAATCAAGTTCTTCTTCAATATTATTCAAGAACCTTGTTCTTCCATGTATGTAAGGTTATTCATAGTGATGGACTGAGTTGTCCTCATGCCCTACATCTCAGTTCAGTTAGTAAAAGTTTAATCTAGGGTTATACCTTAGTTTCAAGAATTCTTGATATGAGTTATGTTATTGATTCTGAGTTCTAAATCCTTGATCATGAGTTGTATGTAACACCCTGCAACTACAGAGAGCTAGAATTAGAAAGAGTCATTTTTGGAAAGAATGAAAAATCTGAAAATTTGACAAAGTTAAGTTAAGTTTGAGTTTTGTCAACTTCAAACGACCATAAATCCTATCTCAGGATGATTTAGGTAGGAAAGATCTTTCAATTATCTTTTCAACGCCGCCGAGTTTGCGCGATTTCAAGTTCCTATGAGAGAGATATACCCATTTGAAGTTGGGTTGTCTGGATAAGGAAAGTCAAAACTAGATTTTAGAAGGGTATTATGGTCTTTTCACTACCCAATTAAATTATTTCACTTTTTGGTAATTAGTTGGGGTCTAAACTGAATTGGTTCAGTTTACGTTTTACAATATTGAGTTAGAGTTTTAGAGAAGAGAAAAGAAGAGGAGAAACTAGGAGAAGAAGCAAGGATTCGTCACGTTTTTGAAGCTAAGCTTGAGGATTTCGTTAAGGGGTGATCCCTACGAGGTATGTGAGATCACATAGCGTTGGGTTAGTTCACCCATACGCCAATCATGATTTATTTCAGCGTATTGTCGTTCTTCTGATTAGAAAAATTGAGTTCTTGATGAATATTGTTGAAAGTTTCGTCTGAATCTTGATTGTTGAGTTGTTGAGGAGTTATTGACATACTCGTACATTCAATGTACTCATGTCATTCGACCTGCATATTTTTATGATGCAGATACACGTGTTCAGATCCTCAATAGGCGCTAAGTTGAGATCACTCTGCATGTCATCTAGCTTTTGGTGAGCCTCTTTCCATTCTAGAGGACTTCACACTTACTTTCTAGTTAGTAGTTTTGAGATGTCGTGGGTCTTGTTCTGACATTCTTCTTTAATAGTAGAGGCTTCATAGATGAACAATGTCGAGGTGTCTCTCAGTATTTACTTTCTTTTGAAGTTGTTTTACAAACTATAAATATTTAGTATTTTTCAGACTTTATGATACGAATATTTGAGTTTAACGGATTTAATTATGTTTTCTGTTATTAGTTGAGTAAGTCTTCTACTAAGTAGTTAGTCAGGACAAGAATTCGCTTGGGGACCAACAATGGTTCTCGAGTGTCAGTTACATCTACGGTGTAGGCTTAGGGCGTGACAGCATATTGGAAAAAACATATGGAAGGATATGACATGACATCATGTTGACTATGTAATTAATGAACTTGTTCATGTTACTTGTGGTTTCAAGTGTTATTGTTCATTGAAATTGTGCATGACTGTTTGTGATTGTTGGTTGACTCAGGTACCACTCCGGTACAAGAATACTAATGATTGACTTGGATACCATGTCTGGTATGAATACTAATTCTGGTTGACTCACGTACCATAGCGGTACACTAACATATGAGAGAACTGGGTATGTGCATTGATAGTAGTATTCGTGATTGTGATCATATGGGACATGTTCTAAGTATTATTGATTTAGGTTATTGTGACTAGGAGTCTACGTGTTTGTTATTGTTGATTATATGTATAGGCATGCATCTAATATATTGTAGTTTTCTATTTACATTTATAGTTTGGAACTAGTCATGTGATCCTTCAAGTGTAACATCTCGCAACTAGAAAGAACTAGAAGGAAGTTTAAAATCTGGAAATAGTTATTTTTGGGAAAAATTTAAAAATCTAGAAATTTGGTAAAACTGTTAAAGTGAGTTTTTGGTCAACTTCAAACGGCTATAATTCTTAGCTCAGGATGAGTTAGGTGTGATTCCAGATATGGTTGGAAAGCCCTTGGAATTATCTTTCCAACGCTGCCAAGTTTGCATTATTCTGAGCTCGTATGAGTAAGTTTTTCCTTTCGGAAGTTGGGGTTATTCGAATAGGGAAAGTCCAATCTAAATTTTAGAAAGGTAGTTTGGTCTTTTCCTTACCCAACTTAATTAATTTGTTTTTAGGAGTTTAATTGGGTAAAGTCAAATTTCATTCAATTTTAGAAAGGTGAATTTCACGCTAGGGCTTGGAGAAAAGAGAAAGGAGAAGGGGAAGCATAAACGTTCAAGATTTGTCGAGATTAGCCTGTGGATTTCGTCGGGGGTAATCCCTACAAGGTATGTGAGATCACATAGCATTGGGTTAATTCGCCCACATGCAAATCATGATTTATTTCAGCGAATTTAAGTTATTGAAATCTTAGAAATTGAGTTCTTGATGGGTTTGTTGAAGTTTCATTAGATTCTTTTTTCGTTGAATTCGTTGAGGAGTTGTTTGATCCTAATATGTAAATTTGGGTTCGATTTTGAGTAGAATCTGATGTATTTTGAACATTTAATCGATTCTAAGTGTTCGGTAAAACAACCTATGGAGTTTAGAAGGTTTAGAGCTGAAAAACGAAGAAGAAATTTTATCGAATGAAATCTAGCAGTGGTGGCGCGTCGCGGAGCTAGTTCCTAGAATTGGGAATTTTGTTTCGTGTCGCGGAGCCATCACGGAGTCTTCTGCCTCAAAAGTTATTTTTGAAACTAAATTTTAAAAGCTTCTCCGCGTTATGGACCCACCTTCACATATTTATTTTCGGTCTTTTCTCATGTTTATCTATCTAAAATCATTCCTAAACATGATGAGATCTTTCCAAATCACAAATCACAATCCTTGAATCCATACTTCAATTCAAGGACCAGTTAAGAGTCAAGTCAAGAGTAAAGTTAAGAGAAGTTCATAAGGTTTTTCAAAAGTCTTTTGCAAACGTTTTAACCTTGTTTTAAGACTTAAGTTTTGAGTTCAGTATAGAGTAAAGTTGAAGTTCATTTCTTCAAAAGTATATGGGGACTAAGTATTCCCAAAGAGATTTCAAATGTTTCACATTTAAATAAGAATGAAAACTGAGATTTCCAAAGAGCCTTCGGGCTAGTTTTCAGAAAAGTGTAATCGCTTTCTAAATGAAGCAAGAGGGGAAACTTTGATTTTCAAGATAGACTTTGAGCTAAGTTTTGAGCACTAATCTCAATCACAGAAGAAGTATGTTTTTAAACATAAGAGCTAATAGTATTATATTTTTGGGAGTAGTGTTGAGCACCGATATGGGGGAGAGTTCAGAAAACTCACGGCCCCCATAAACCATGTAGCCTTCATGGCTAGAGAAGGGTCATACTTTTTAGATGATTCCTTTAGTGTTTTTTAGCATAGACTAGTGGATCCACTTAGTAGTTCAGGTCATATTCCCTTGGCAACGTATATGATGCTCTGGCAGCGTGAGGGAAATTGTTGTATCATCACAATCGCTCTTACGTGATGGTTGTTGGTTAGAGAAACTCCCACAATAGTTATTGTATTCTTATATACACAACTATTTGTATTTTTACATACATTTCAGAGTTATGTTGTATCCTTGCATACACACAGAGTTGACAACATGTTTTTTTTAAACAGTTTGTTTCTTTATATTGCACTTGTTTTAAATTGCTTTATATTGAAATGAGTCCAGTCATGTTGAGTTGAGTTGAGCCAGGTAAGTTCTTCAGTCAAGTTCTTCAGTTTCTTTTAGATTCTTCTTAAGCCTATGTTGTTTTACCATTCCAACTCGCATACTCGTACATTCAATGTACTGATATTAGTTGGCCTGCATTATCTTATGATGCAGATACAGGTAACTAGGATCGGCATCTGGTGCACCGTTGATCCAGTTGAGCACTTCAGAGTCAGTGGTCAGCCTCATTGCATTCTGGAGGACTCCTTTATTGCTTTTAGTTCTTTTCGGTATTTCATCTGTTAGGATGATCGGGGGTCCTGTCCCAACATCTATCTCAATTGTTTTAAAAGCTTCATAGACAGTCAGATATTAGTTCTTTAGTCTTGTCATTGTCATTATTCCATGTTGAGACTTGAGTTTGCCTTAATGGCCAGATGAATGTTCTTTTATAACATTCTAGTTTATTATATAAACTTATTTTGTTGAATTTAAGTCTTCCGTTGAGTAAGTAAGCCAGGCCAGGGGTTCACTTGGGCCAATAATGGTTCTCGAGTGCCAGTCCCGCCCATGATGTAGGCTCGAGGCGTGACATTAAGTACAATGCGGTTGTGTACGTATATTGTGCTTGTTCTTTTCTTGTCGAGTATAGTATGAATTCAGGCAGCTGATACGATATCTCAATCGAATGACACGTGACCATTCAAATTCAAGAGTGAGCTACTTTTCCAGGATGCCATGAGGTCTTCCCTCTTTCTTGTCCATCTCTTCTAGCAAATACATTAGATTATTAGTTCATGTTTTTCTAAGTTTTAGGGGTTGCATCCCCATTTTTGATTACTTAGAATTTTGGTACCATGACTTTCAATTTTAGGGTTTTATTTCCACAAAGATTTTTGACTATTTATTGAGTTTATGGGGACCGATCAATCCTTTAGTTGTTTTAAAACTATTTCCTACTATTTTATGTCATGACTTGAAAGGGTGTGTTGGGTTAAAGTTTGGGTTGATATTTGGTTCTCCCACCGGAGGGTTAATGTGGGTGTCACTCACAACAGTTTGGATCATGACAAAATTGAAGAATTTTTTAATCATTGGAGAGTAATTTTTTTGATAAATAACCTACATTTTTGGCTGAAAAAGGGGGTCCGGAAGGGGAGAAATCGAGAGCTTTAGAAGGGATGAAATTTATTTTTTATTTTAAATTGGGTAATTAAAATTTTGCATATGAAGAAACTAATTTGCAATTTTTAATATTTTGTGGTTGAGATGTTAGTCTTTTAAGGCTTTGATGGTAGAAAATATTTTGTACTATTTAAGACTTAGGTTTAAGAATTGACAATTTTTTAACTTCAAATGTGACATCTTAAATGAGGACTTTTTCACCAATAAATTAAGACTTGGAACTAGTTTGCAAATTGAGTTTTGAAAATGTCCTTTTAGCCAAGTTTGTAAAATCTTTAAGAAACCCTAAAGTCTCATTTTCATTATATATATATATATAGTTGTGTTCTACTAGTCTCATCACAACATACTATATGCCTTCCATCTGTGGTTGAGTTGAAGAGAACTCGCATTAGTGAAGAAGACGATGTCTGTGATGATGACGATATTCATATTCACCATAAATCTTCTCCATAGATTTTTTCAAAATTAAACTATTGAGTCAGTAAGTTGTAAGTGATTCCTATTCACTATCTTTTTTCTTTATCTAATGATGTTTATTGGTTCATGTTTTGGATTTTATCCTTATATGGCTTGATTTTTTTTTAGATTGCGGAGTAATGTTTGAATGAACTATCTTCTGCAAATGATTTAATATAGTTCCTTAATAAAATTTACACATGAAAAAGAAATTGATAAACATCCTCCAATCCCATCCGGATATATTTATACTATTTGATTTTAGTTTTTTCTAAATAAATTGATTTGTCTTAAAATGAAATTTCTCCTCAGATCTAAGAAAGTCCTTTTAACCTAAAATAGTGCTAAATTTATTATTGAGTAGCAGGGATAAGATCTAGTCTTCCTAATCTACAAAGAGGTATCTATTCATTTTTTATAAAATATTTATTTTAAATCATCTATATCTTAAGAAATAATAAGAGGTAGTATCACACTATGTACAATCAATAGACTAAATACGGTTTTCAATGTAAAACTATATTAAATGCGTATGAAAACAAGTCCTAAGCTTATAAAGTAGAGACATTAGTTTAATGTTCTTTGAATAGCGTTATTTTCTTGATCTCCTTGTGAATCTTTCAAGATGTTATGCAATTTTCAAGATGCCTCCAAAGAGAATATATAACCCTTTTATTTTATATAGGCATGATTAGGGCTTTAGGATAACCACCAAGTAACCCTAATGGACCCTTGGGCTTGCAATATGTGGGTGGTCATTTTGTAGAAGTCCAACCTAGCCTAATGTAGTTGGATTTCATTTAAGTTATAGGAACCCCCCTCTTACCCAACCCCTGTGATTGTCAGTTTTTTTTTTTTTTTTTTTACAGAATTATCATTTACATTTCGTTTTCATTTTAACATTCGATAGATTATACCCTTTCACCTCTAAAGAAGTGCAGCAATGTTTTCCATCTTATGTAACCATAAATAGGGTAACACAAATCTGGATAATCCAAATGATATGTTTATGTGAAATTTATTCGTATGAAGCATTGATTCATTCTATGAAAGTATTTCTTTAAGCCTCCTAATGAACAAACTCCACATGAGCATATCCTTTGGGTTTGCCAGATTTGTTTTGCCCTTTAATGATGACACACGGTTGGAAATGTTGTTGATAATCTACGTAAAGTTGAAATAAAAAGAATTAAATGATGTTATTATTTGCAACAAGTTTTAAATATATAGAAAATAAATTAACCACAAGCAAAATCTGAAGAAATAAGAATATTTTATTGATAAATAAATATGGGTACAATTTTGTTCCTCTCTTGATTCTACTCTCATAAAATTTATCCATGATTTAAGTTTCATATATCTATATATTAATTATTTGCTATGTGCTCTCCTCTTTCACATATAAGATTTTGACAAATGTAATCATCACACAGTTTATAAAAAATACTAACTTCAGCAACAAAAAAGAAGAAGAAGAAAAGAATAACCGCGTAACATAAAAATGTGGCCTCAAACAATTAGGAAATGTAGAAGAAAATATGAAAAACTTTTATACCCAATGAAAGGAAAATAGCACCATAATTTACTACTATTATATTAAAAATGCCTCTTTATATACCTTCAGATTTTTGGCCAACGTAACACATCAAGCGTAGAAGCAAAATTAAAAGAAACAAAAATCGATAATTAAATTATGGGAAAAAAGACGAAGCAAACCACCACGAAAGAATGGGAAACAATATTTGAAGTTAGTTTTGACATACTTTGTTAGATATGACTGAAGTTTAATTGCATTATCAGTATTTGGATATTAATCCTAGGCTGATAAGGTCATTAATTTGTTTATGGGTACTATTGATAATGTATAGTATTCTATCATCATTAATGATAATATTATTTATCATCTAGTCTCCACACATTATCTCTATCATGAAAATCAATTATGATTTTGTTTGACTTCAACTTACTATTGATAATGAATATATGATTGAATTTCAAATAAAAATAGTTGAAGTCAAAAAAGTTATAATTGAATTTCATGATAGAGAATGCGTGGAGAGAGCCTAACCAGCTTAGGATTAGTATTTAAATATTGTATATAGCTTAGGATGATTATATTATTAAGATTGGATTGTACGTAAGTCTAATTTCAATCTAAATAAAGAATGCATGAATATATTAATGAAATTACTACGTCACATAGATAAGCAAAAAGAGAATTCATATATAAAGAGTTGTATTTTTATACTAAATATTATTCTATAATCTTTTTTATGGTATCATCAATGCTTTGATTTAAACGTAACTTATTACACAATTTACATATTTGGAATCACGTTTCACGTTTTCTAATGATGAGTTCATCTTTCTCCACCCTCTCTCCTTTTCACCTATTAACTATTTAATGCTAAATTTTCGTATTTATTATAAGTAAAACAATTGGATTTAGGAAAAAAAAAAGTGTGATTTGATGGAAAGATATTGGTGAAAGGGAGAGGGTGGAGGAAGATAAACTGATTATTAAAGAATGTGAAATATGATACAAAGATACATAATAACTTAGGTTGTAAAATATGAAATATGATTCAAAGATACATAATAACTTAGGTTGTAACTAAAGTTTTGATACTATTTTTCTTCTTTCTTCTCTAGGTGGAGGCGGTGACTTCATTAAATTGTTACGCCTTCTTTATTTAGATTGAGAATAGACTCTATAATCCAATCTTAGTAATGTAACCATTCCTAATTAAGTTATAGATAAGGTTCAGGAGGTTATCGGAGCCGGAGTTCCAATTAGCAATAAGAGAAAAAAAAAAAGAAAGTGAAATAAGCTTTAAAAGGCTAACCCCGGATAGAGTTGGGCCAAGACTAGCTATGTATGTCAATGTTTAAACACTAATCCTAAGCTAATTAGGCTCTACACCCTATACTTATCACATATATAACTTACAATAATTAACAACAAGAATACAGATATAAAATGATCTTTAGGACTATAGCATGGCGCACAAGAACTAACAAGAGAACCATATAAATAGAAAGTCATAATTAAGGGTGTATAAGTCAAACTGTAAAGTCAAATCAAACCGACAAACCAAATCAAATAAAAAAAAAAACCGATTAATTTGTGGTTTGATTTGGTTGGTTTTGCGGTTGAAAAAAAGACCAACCACTCTTGGTTTGGTTTGGTATTAAAAGAAAAAAAGTCAAACCGAACCCAAACCAAACCAACATAATATATATATATATACATATATAATTTTATTTTATTTACAGATAAAAAATATTATTTATAATCTACATTGTTGATCAGAATTAGTGACAACATCCGCCATCTGGTTTAGAGGAATAACAGATTCCAAAGTCCAAGAAGTTGAAAAATTAATTTCTTCCCATTTTATATGTCGTCTAGTAGTGACCTTAGATCTAGCAAAATTAGTTTCTACCAAAATAGTTTCAGAAGATGTATCATATAACTTACATCTTGGATTTAATGTAGAAAGCAATTTGAAATAGATTCTATAAGACAAACAAATTAATTCAGAACCAGGCTAATAATTATAACCATGCGTTTTAACATTCAAAGTTAAAGCATCAAGAATATTAGCATCAGTTAAAGATAACTGTAAATTCGGCTGAGTATTAAAATAGACTGGACCATATGCCACAGTAGATTCAATCAAACCCATCAAAGATTGTCTAAAATTTAAATTTCTAGCATCACGCAAAGCAGCTAAAAATGTCTCAGGTAACCCTTTAAGGGTCAAAGACTTAAAAACAATTTGTATCATGCCAATATGCAAGAAGTTATATTGAAGTTTATACAATTCAATATCTCGTTTATTTAACAAATAAATAGTTTGTTCCGACGAATTTAACGCCAAAGATTGTTCAGTAGTTTTAATCAACAGTTTATTAGAGATCTTATCAAACCAACCATAATCATAAATTATTTTAATATTAATCTTTGGAATAGTCCATTTGTTTAATAAATCAAGGTTTTGAGGTATATCTACCTCTTCCAATCTAGTACTTTTAGTACTTGTTTCTCCAAGATCCATGAAGACAAAGATCATATCTATGTCGTATACTTCACATCAATCTTACATGTACCATGAAAGTTCCTAGGCTCTGATACCAATGAAACAAGATCTCAGAAGACGGACGGTAGTCCGCGCGGTCATCTTCAATCTAGCTTGTTAAGTTTCGAATTTAATTAAATATGAATTGAAATATAGATAAATTTTTATATAGTTTTATGACTGTATGGAAGAATATAATCCTTTTACCCAAGTAAGGGATCTATCAAGATTCAAATACGTATTTTTATTGAGCCCATGTGTCTAGCAGTTATAACTAGGTATAGAGCATCCTTTTCAACTTATTATCGGGCTTTGAACCACGACTGGCAAGACGGAGTCAGTAAGACAAAGCCAATAACGTATTGCATCAAATCTGACTGTACCACCATCTGGGAATCAAGTCAAGAAACCATATATAAATTTATTTATATTTAGATAAAGTCTAGATCTTTCATGGTAGATATAAAAGTGAAGTTAGATATCCGACATAGATATGATTCTTTTAGCCAGACATAGTCATGACTCTAGATTGGAGAAAGTAAAATAAGAGAAAGGAAGAATAAGGTAAGTACCTTGTTGCTCTGGTCAACACTAGGGCCTATGATCGAACTATGTACAATTTATTAACTTCCAACCGATCTCCGGTAAACAAGAAACTTTACAAGACTAAGACTTAGAGAGATTTACAATAAAAAAAAAAGTGAAAAGGGTTTTCTGAAAACCTCCTCTTCCTCTAAGAAGTAAACTAATTTATAAACTGAAAAAAAAAATCTATGTACAGTATAAATGGGCCCTTATCAATAGGTCCCATATGTACAGTAACAGTGTATCTACTATTGCTCAACAATGTTTCTACTGTTGATAGTGACTTTCACTGTTGAAGATAATCTTCACATTTTTTCCTTCTTTTTTAATTCACGGAGGAAATCTTCCGCCTTCTTCAAAGCATCTTTTGAAGCTGGTTCTTCTAACTCAATTGGTTGAGCCTCTTGAGTATCGTCACAAACATCATCACTCATTTCACTCCTCATAGAAGTGTCGGATTTTGCGTTGTGAGTGATAGTGAAGAGTAGATTCCTCCTGACTTCATCTAAATAATTATTAATCATTTCTTCTTTGTTTCCATCTTGATTGGAAATTCTTCTAGCCATGTGCTTAACGGAGCTATTAGCAACTATCCCCTTATGAGGAGAAGTACCATATTCATGGATTGTTTGGGTAATAAGGTCCAGAAGTTATTGCCCGTATAAGGACTTTGTTTTGAGATCTCTTTTCATCAATTTGTCCCAAAAGTTATTATAATAAGTTCGATATAAACAAGAAATTTGTTCTTCGGTAAAACCTACTTTCGGGGTCCATTTATGAATCCAAGGAATAAAGAATACTATGAAGAAATAGATTTGTTCAATTTGTTCCATATAACAGATATGATCTGATTGGTATAACTTATTAAGGTTTGATGAAACCTTAACCCATTCTCTGTATAATTTTAAAAAGGGGTCAGGCAAAATCTTTGTCATTGGACCGTGGTAGGACCACCAGTTTAAGAACCAATTGGGAATAGGCTCGGCAAATATCTTTGCACAAATCTTAATAAACCAAATATGCTTATGTCTCTTATTATTATAGCAGAGGACTTTATTAAAAACATTAATATGGTCCCAATAGGTGAAATTTGTAGGGACCTTGTTCAGGTTGATCTGCCTTTCTTTCATTGAGGAAATGACCCAATCTTTCATAGATATAATCTGTTTTATAATAATTTTGGAGAAGTTATAAACGTTCTCGCTAGTGTTATAACCTGAAAAATGCTGATTTAAATTCTTAAATCTTGAATCTTGACAGACCCCTTGCTTGGATAAAAAGATTAGATCCTTCCATACAGTCATAAAACTATATAAAAATTTGTTCGTTATAAGAAGTATTAGTTTGATTCCAGTCTCGTTCCTCTATAAGAACATCTTGAGGAGTTGGCCTGGAATAAATATAAGTTTGCATGCTGGGTTTATGCGCAAATTTAGTAGGATAACCCTGAAGTTTATTAAATTCTAAAGAAACATAATCTTTAAAATCAAAAGAGTTTTCCATTTCATCAGCAGAATTTTCAGACAAATTCATGGGACTCGCCCTAAATTCATAAAACTTTTTATCAAGAAGTTATTCTAAATCATAAATTGATTTAAATTTAAATTCTGAAATCTCAGGAGGTTTCTGCACATGCGTAGACATAGTAAGAGCTTCCGGTCTTTAAATCATTTTTAATTTGTATTATCAAAGCAGGTAGTTCATCTAACTTTTATCAAGAAAACCTATGTGTTCACCCAAAACTTTAACATAAAGTCCCAAATAATTATTTTGGAAAATTAGATTATTAATTTAGTTAATGTTGACTGCCGCAACATCTTCTTCAACAAATTTTTGAAAAGCAGTAAATGTAATACCAATATTATTAGGTAAAACAAATGATGATTGGGGTGGATACACAACCTTAATAATATTACCAGTTCCATCTTTATAAGATCTTTCAAGAACATTGATGAACAAAGGTAAATAAGTGGTTAATAAACTATGGTACAAAATACATAATTTGATTATGTAAAGCACAAGTTTCATAAAACTCTCGAGAAATATTATTTAAATCATTGACACTATAAGTGTCAAAAAACCAAGTTTCAAACTGGTTCCATTTATGACTTAAAAATTCATTCTGAATGTACTTTCTTGCTAGGGAACCTGGACTAAAATCTATTTCGACTGAGAAGGAATATCCTTATCAGAAATATCAGAAGCAATACCATTTGCATGCACAATATTTAACCGAGAAATAATCTTTATTTTATTAACAAGTCTATCATTTTGATTCGCAAATATAACCGATGGTAAAGTATGTAAAGAACCAACATGATTACGAGCTGGGCTATATACTGGATCAATGGGGAAATATGATGCTAGAAGACAATCTTCTAATAGAAGAAAATGAATGTTTACTAAAAGGAATATTATTAAATTGCATACAAATCCTACCGTCAGGATTTTGAGTGATATGAGAATACTCAGAATTAGTGACTGCATCTTTCTAGAAACATACCTCGTCTAGGATCATGATTAAAAGGTTTGCAAGAGTATTTTCTTTAGCAATAATTTTCCCTTTGTTATTAACAGTTTCTATCTGAGTAAGACGATGATGACAAATCATTTGATTCTGTTTGATAGATTTAATCTCATTTTTTAAATTTTCAATTTCATTCTTCAAATTATCGAAAGAAGAATCTCTGGTAGAAATAGTTTGTTTATTAAGTCTGTTATGAACTTCAGACAAAGAATAAGGAGCATAATATTCATATTCAAAATCTTTCTTTTGTTTTTCAAAATTCTTTGAAGAACTAGCAATATTATTAACAACTTATTGTATAATTTTTTCAAGAAGATTATTATCAGTAACTTCTTTCAAAAGTTCTATGACATTATCAGAAGTAATGGTATTGATATTTAAATCTTCAAATTGAGATTGTAATTTATAAAATTCATCATTTTCACGAGAACAAATATTACCTTGACCAGTTTTACAAGTATCACAAGCATTTATATTAACATGCTAATTATTATCAGATGATTCAGGCAAAACAATATCTTCATCAGAACCTGACTCAGAATAATAATTGGACTCCGAATCATAGGTGTATAAGAAACTATAAACCTTATCATGATGTTATTCATCTAGTTCTAAGGTTTTCAGCTTTTCAAGCTTACAATTTGGTGCAGTATGATCGAAATTGCCACACCTATAAAACTTAATCTTGGCGAGTTCTCGCTTCGACCTATTCTTAGTAAATCTATTAGATTTTTGTTAGGCTTTTCTATCTTCACGTTCTTCCTTAGACCTACGTCTATGCCTTCTTTTTCTATAAGGTTCATCGGGATTGGTACCTCTAGAATCTCTATGTTTGGCCTTCTTCTTGCTATTAGCCGAAGTATCAGGTAAACCAAACTGGGTACAAAAGTCTCTTAGCTGAGATCATTCTCTAAGCTTATCCATCTTAAGCTATCTAGACAATTTTAATTCATTGCACAAGTTCATACCTTCTTGAGTGCAAACTCCTATCACTCTACCATAGATATAATCTCCATAAGGAATTTCACCATGCTTATTTATAAGGATTTTCTTAAACCTTAATGCAAATAATGGGGGAAGGCCATCTATGAACTTAGTTTTCCAATGCTCATACTTGTTTTCGGGTAGTTTCATCACCCTACTCATATAAGTATCTTTATAGCACCTAAATTCTCCCAATGTTCTACATCTTAGACCATTTAATAGAGTACGAACTGTTTCAAACTGATTGGTAAATCTACCATTGAAATGTTCTAAAATAGTAAGGACTAAGGTATAAACGGCGTCTTCTCTATTTGCAACAAGAGCCATACCTAAGTTTTCAACACCTTTACTATTAGAAGTAGCATTAATCACAACTGCCTTTTGTTCAAAGTTCATATAATTGTCCCACCAACCACGAAGTTGGCCAGTAAAACCTGCAATAATCATTTTTGCAAATATTTCTATTTGTGTTTTTAACATTTTTACAGATAGTTGCATACATAGGCATTCTATGAACAAGAATAGTAAGTTGTCTACCAGTAAGACCATCAAGGTTCCATTCATAAATTTCAGAACCACTATAAGATGTATTAGTTCCAGTCTCGTTCCTCTATAAGCACATCTTGAGGAGTTGGCCTGGAATAATAATAAGTTTGCATGATGGGTTTATGCGCAAATTTAGTATTACCACTATTTTTCTTGGGATAACCCTAAAGTTTATTAAATTCTAAAGAAACATGATCTTTAAAATCAAAAGTGTTTTCCATTTCATCAACAAAATTTTCAGACAAATCCATGGGACTCGTCCTAGATTCAGAAAATTTTTATCAAAAAGTTCTTCTAAATCATAAATTGATTGAAATTTAAATTTTGAAATCTCAAGAGATCTCTGCACAGGCGTAGACATAGTAAGAGCTTCCGTATTAGGTTTAGAAATATAAGCTTTAGCAGAAGTCTTTAAATCATTTTTAATTTGTATTATCAAAGCAATTAGTTCATCTAACTTTTTATCAAGAGAACCTATGTGTTCACCCAAAACTTTAACATAAAGTCCCAAATAATTATTTTGGGAAATTAGATTATTAATTTCGTTAATGCTGACTGCCGCAACATCTTCTTCAACAAATTTTTGAAAAACCATAAATGTAATACTAGTATTATTAAGTAAAACAAATGATGACTGGGGTGGATACATAACCTTAATAATATTACCAGTTCCATCTTTATAAGATCTTTCAAGAGCGTTGATGAACAAAGGTAATAAGTGGTTATAAACCATGGCACAAAATACATAATTTGATTATGTAAAGCACAAGTTTCATAAAACTCTTGAGAAATATTATTTAAATCATCGACACTATAAGTGTCAAAAAACCAAATTTTAAATTGGTTCCATTTATCACTTAAAAATTCATTTTGAATGTACTTTCTTGCTAGGGAACCTGAGCTAAAATCTATTTGATGTACATCCATCATCAAGTATTATTAAGATCAAAATCCATTTCGGACTGAGAAGGAATTTCCTTATCAGAAATATCAGAAGCAATATCATTTGCATGAGCAAATTTACCCGAGGATTAATCTTTATTTTATTAACAAGGCTATCATTTTGATCCACATATATAACCGATGCACGATTACGAGCTGGGCCATATACTGGATCAATAGGGGAAATATGATGCATAGCAGGCAATCTTCTAGCAGAAGAAAATGAATGTCTTCTAAAAGAAATATCATTAAATTGCATACAAATCCTTCCATCAGGATTTTGAGTGATATGAGAATACTTAGAATTAGTAACTGCATCCGCCATTTGGTTTAGAGGAATAATATATTCCAAAGTCCAAGTAGTTGGAAAATTAATTTCTTCCCATTTTATAGGTCGTCTAGTAGTGACCTTAGATCTAGCAAAATTAGTTTCTACCAAAATAGTTTCAGAAGATGTATCATATAACTTACATCTTGGATTTAATGTAGAAAACAATTTGAAATAGATTCTTTAAGACAAGCAAATTAATTCAGAACCAGACGCATAATTATAACAATGCATTTTAACATTCAAAGTTTAAGCATCAAGAATATAATCTACTTTGTTGATATATTTTTAGTTAGTTTATAATTTTCAATGTTTATATATTTTATTTCAAATTTGGGCTTGTAAAGTTTTGTAATAGATATATATATATATATATATATATAATTTTATTTTATTTATAATCTACTTTTTTAATATATTTTTAATTAGTTTATAGTTTTCAATATTTATATATTTTATATCAAATTTGGGCTTGTAAAATTTGTAAATATTTTATTTTGTATTATGATCCAAAGTTACAAATATATTGTTATAGTTTTTCAAATTTGAAGTTAACAATTTACTTTGTAAATATTTTGTTTTGTATTCATTTTGCCTCTAGCCTTTAATCTTATTAATTTAACATAATGAACATTGATATTTCAAAAAAGAATATTTTGTACTCATGTGAATTTTACCGACTTTAATAGTAGTAAAGTATGTTGCTATTTGGTGTGAAAGTTTTTCATATTTTTCTTCTACATTTCCTTGTTCAAGGCTAGATTTTTATGTTACTTGGTTATCTTTTTCTTTGTTAATTTCAATTGTGTTAGTGTGTGTAATTTGTTAATAATTTAGCAACACAATCTTGCCGTTGGTAAATGTTTGGTTAGTAATTCATTGGTAATATGCTAATAAATTATATAAATAATTATTTTGTCATATTTACCAACCGATATATACTTCGTTGGTAATATTACCAACAAAAGGTGTGCGTTAGTAATATTTCAGTTGGTAATCCATTGATAGAATGTTGCTAAATTTAGCGCCATTTTTTCCCGCCGTATTTACCAACTAAAATGCTTAGTTAGTAAGATTTTGATTGGTAATCTGTTAGAATTTCGTTGTTAAGTTTAAAATATAATTCAGTTAAAAATATGTTGGTAATTTGTTAGTAGAATACTAACCAACTTAAGTTGTTAGTAAAATTTTTTGGTAATTTGAGATTTTTTTTAGTGAATACATATGAATTACATAAATACTTTATTCAATAATATTTCCACAATCCAAAAAAAAAAAAAAAAAAAAGGTTCATTGGGACTAAGAAGAGGAGGTGCCATCAGAGGGGTTAATCTTTTTCTTATCATTCTTGAAAGTGGACACCATAGTTTTGCCTATCTTTTCAATAGCCATTGCCTTTACTGATTTCTTATCTTTCTTTGGAAACACACTTCCATTGTTTGATCTGCCTTCTTTGCCCTTTTCATTATTCTCCATATCTTTGTTGATAATATCTATATAACTAAGTAAATAAAACTGTGTCGTTTTGTGTAACAAGTTAAATTTTTAGATGAAATGATCACACAATACTTCAACAATCTCTTCTATTAGTACTTATGAATATGAGGGAGTGTGTTAATGCTTTGTTGCTTTTAGCTTGTGATGTTTTGAGGAGTACCTATGTTAAGGTATTTATAGGAGTTTTTTGGCTTTTGTTTATGGCCATGAAAGTTTTCATGTAACTCTAGAAGAATTTCTGAGTAATTAGCTTATGCAAGATTAAAAGAAGATTGTTAATTATTTCTTGCATGGAATATGTGTTTGTGAGTTTTTGGGGCTTGAGTCAAAAAAATTATTGAATGATTTTCTTGTGCTACAATAAAAGAAAAGGATAATAGTATGTTATTTTCATAACTTGAGATGACTATCCAAAAAAAAAAAATTAAGTCTTGTTTGTGTGGTTGAGGCAAGGAAACTACGTATTTATTGTTCAAGCTAAATTACCAAAAACTAATTACTATTTTATTTTTCTAATTCTTGCATGGAATATGTGTTTATGTGGGTTTGTGATTTCGGATTGTTCATTTTAATGTGAAGTCATGTGTGTTACTAAGAAATTGCATGTGTGTGTCGATGAGCTAGGAAACTAGGAAAATTAATTTCATGCTAATTTGAATTACTAAGAACTAATTTTCTGTATAGTTTATTTATTTATTATTTCATGGCTCTGTGTGTGTGTGTTGTTGAGGTAATAGGTTTGTGTGGGTTTGAAGATTAATTAGGATGACTTCTATTGAATTTGTTATACGTTTATAGGAAATGTCCAAGTAGTACTCCGTAATACTTATGAAAATAGTTTATTCTAAAAAAGTAGTCAACCAATCAAAGAGAAAAAAGATTTTACATTTATTTCCATGTAATTTCACTTATTCATTATATATCTTCATTACCAGCTTTGCCTAGTAATAAAATTTATAAATTGTAGTTTTTTTGTAAAGGAAGAAGCATGTCCCTTATCATAGTCTTACATGAAGAAGTATTAGCTAGATATGTTTTAAAAAGATATATTGGTGGTACAAAGAAATTAATATGTATAATGAAATTACAAAAAACTAATATGTATTACAAAAAATATTGGAATTCTTGGTGGTACAAAGAAATTAATATGTATAATGATTCACAAAATCGGGGATAAGCACTCAAATTATTGATTTCAACTTCATTTTTTCATGTCCATACGTTTTGCTTGAAAACTTTATGCTTAATACATACCTAGAATACTTTATAAATTAACAATTTTTTCATATATTTTCTGGTGAATTTCTAAGTTAGTTAATGTAAGTATGTATGAGACTTGAGAGAACGTGTGTTTGGTACGAAGTTAAATATTTTTTTCATTTTCTCATATTTGATTAGCTTAAATATTTTGAAAAATATTTTTCAAATGGACTATTTTCCTCCAATTTAAGGAAAATAACTTTCCTGCATAAGTCAAAACTCTATTTCAACCAAACCACTTGACCCTGACTCCCAATCCTATCATGAGGCCCAACTCCTGCCGCTGATACCAAACACCAGAAAATAAGTTAGAAATAACTAAGATGGATGTTGATCTGGGAATTCACTTGGAAGAAGAAATAAGTATGAAAATCCTCGACAGGCTCTCTTTCGATTCAAATGTGTTTTGAAGTCTTGGATGACATTGGTCAACAAACGTTACTTTGTAATGAAACGTCTCAATCATGACAAAAATAACCAAAATTTCCAAAAAAATGCCTTCTTAACGACAACATTTTCTTCCAGTATGTTCTTTCTTTGAAATACAAAATACTAATGAGTGTAACTTACACATATAATTCATCCCACATATGAACAAATGTTGTTTATCATATATCTAACTTATACTAATTAACAACAAGAATAAAGATACAAAGTGATCTTTGGGACTTTGGCATGGCGTACAAGAACTAACAAGAGAACCATATAAATAGAAAGTCATAATATATAGTATTTATTTGGTAGCTAGAAATGAAAGATTATTGTGCATGCATGGGAGAGGAGCTAATTAAGTGAAAAACTCAAGTGGAATCATCATGAGGATTAATCTTCTTCTTGTTGTCATCATTCTTAAAAGCAGAAGTAGCAATTTGGACTATTAATTTTTCAGTCATCATCTTTTGCACCGACTTCTTCTTTGCTGGAATAACACTACTACTCTCACCTTTTGTTTTACCATCATTATTATTGTTCCCCATTCCTCCGCGGTGATTTGCTTCAGACATTCTTCTTTCTCTTTATTAATTATCGATCTTTGTTTCTTGATTTTCCTTCTAGGCTTGATATGTTATGACTTATGATGGTATATATATATGTAGATGTATTTTTAATAGTAGTAAAGTATGTTGCTATTTGGTGTGAAAGTTTTTCAGATTTTCTTCTAATTTCCTTGTTCAAGGCTAGAATTTTTATGTTGCTTGGTTATCTTTTTCTTTGTTAATTGTGTGAGTGTGTGTAATTTGTCCTCGTCATCTATGTGTGTGCATGGCCAGCGACAAATTAAATTAACTACCATTGAGATTAGCTAAGTAGTATTAGTATGCAATACCATTTCTATGTATATACATGCACAGTTTTCCCAATGTTTTTCATCTTAGTAATAACAAGAAATATTAGGATTTACCAATTGTGATTTGTGTGTGTTAATTTGTCAGGTTCTTCTTGTGTTTGTGTTGATTGTTGAATCCAATATTTTCCATAAAACCGAGTTAGTGATTATATTTGTCAAATCTTATATGTGAATTAAAGAGGGAGATCACATAGAAACTATCATAATTTGAACGACAAGTACATGTACAATCTAAATCTCGTTAGAAAATTGTCACTTTTTAAGAATGTCATAAATTTATTACCAATATTAACCTAAATATCGATACAATGTCCGTAAAAAAATTGTGATATTTAAGAGTCATGAAACTAAATTTTTATAATGAAATGTTGTATCTTTAGTTTCTTACGGTAATAGATATATATTTATAATTAATAAACATTAATTGATATATATTCTGATAAAACAAAAAAAAAACTATCACACATTAATCGAAGTTTCAATATAGATATATAGCACCATCGGTATCCAATAAAGAGATCAAACAGGAAAATTAACGAACGAAAACGAAGAATCGTATTACAATATCCTTGAAGGATAATTAACTAACAAATCAAATCACTCTCATTAAAACATACACAAAATATTTTAATCATAGTTTATTAATGAGCTTAACTTATGTACGTCAACACAAGGTAAAGAATCATGAAAATAGTGTAATAATATTCTTTACAATATTGTCGATGTATATAAGTTCAACTCGCCTAGAATATATTTGAATCAAATAAATACGTTTATTGATTTATATTAGCACAAGGTAAGGCAACTGAAAACAAATTTCATTAATTAACCAGAGGGGTTAATCTTTTTCTTATCATTCTTGAAGGAGGAGGTGGTAGCTTTCACTATTTTTTCAACAGCCATTGCCTTCACTGATTTCTTATCTTTTTTTGGAAAGACACTTCCATTCTTTGATGTGCCTTCTTTGCCCTTTCCATTATTTTCCATATCTTTGTTGAATACATATATAACTAAGTAAATAAAATTGTGTTGTTATCTGTAACAGCTTAAATTTTTAGATGAAATAATCACACAGTACTTCAACAATCTCCTCTTAGTACTTATGAAAATGAGGAAGTGTATTAATGCTTTGTTGCTTTTAGCTTGTGATGTTTTGAGGAGTTCATATGTTAAGGTATTTATCGGAGTTTTGTGGCATTTGTTTATGGTCATGAAAGTTTTCATGTAACTTTGGTTGAATTTCTGAGTAATTAGCTTATGTAAGATTAAAAGAAGATTGTTGATTATTTCTTGCATGGAATGTGTTTGTGTGAGTTTTTGGGGTTTGGATTATTTATTTTTAAATGGATGCCTGTTTGTTATTCAAAATTGAAAATATATTACTCTATTTACTCTCTCCTTCCGCTTTTACTTATCCACAGATGTCCAATAATACTTGTCTAGTTTATAAAATCAATTAATAGTTTACCATGTTCATATCTATTTTATCTTGACTATTAAATACTATTTATTTTTTAATATTTAGGTGACTTATATTTAATAAGGTGATTTGGTAAATTATCCTATTATTTACTGCCTCTTAGTTTTTTGTGTTAAGTCAATAATGGATAATTATGGTTGAAACAAAGTAATTTATTATTGTATGGGGTGTGCGTATATATGTGTTGTATTGAATGGGAATGGGTTAGTGTGTGGATGAGTGATTTAATTTTGGTTTTTTCTATTTATTAATTTCAATTAACGACCTATGAAATTGTTATATACATTTCTTGGAAATGAAGTACTCCGTATTACTCATGATATTAGCTTGTTTTAAAAAAATATTTAACCACTATTAAGGTTTTGGAAGTGGAATTTCATTATATTTAAGCTTTATTAACTTTGGAACTTATTAAGTTTAGAGAATTAATCAAAGTGTAAGTTAATTTTACTTTTCCGTGTCATTTCACTATATATCTTCATTTTCATATATAGTTTTTTTATATTTTTTGAAAGGGGAAATATGTGTTCCTATCATAATTTTACATGATAAATATCTTAGAGCTCAAATCAGCTAGATATATTTTAAAGATCTATTAATGGCACAAAAGAAATTCACATGTAAATAATATAAGATTTAATTATTCATAAATTTGGGGATAAGCACTAAAATTGTTGATTCAACTTCAACTTTTCATGTCTATACATTAATTAAATTGCTTGAATATGTATATGACATCATTAATTGAAAATGTATCCATTCAACACACGTTGTTTCCCTGGCTCACATCTCTTTTTGAGAGAATGAAATAAAAAAATATTTATTTTTCTATATTTATATTTTGTATTCCACGTCCGATAAATTTTCCTCTCCGCTTCACCTCGTATGACAATTTTTTTATTTTTCAATCCGCCCCACCTTGCCCTGCATAAATCTTCATGCATAATTTATTTCAATACTTTTCCTTTTTGATTAAGTTTGACACGAAAAATATTTTCTCATTAAGTTGAATTAACTTAAGAAATAATAACTTAATTTTATTTTTTAGAGGTCGATTAGAAAGCATGTAAGAAATCATATTAGTTTTGATTGAACTATTTTCATTTACTATCTTTAATATTTTACTTACTTTAAAGAAACTTTCAATTGATATTATAGTTTGAATAAAAAATAATGAATTTTTCATGAGATTTGTGTATCTTACTTGTGAAAGGTGCTCTATCACTCTTATAAAATGTAAAAAGTTTAAATTAAGTTTGAACCCACATAAAACCGCATAGACCCGCAATTTGCCCCAAATTAGTTTTTAAAAAAATTATTTCAACATGTCCCGCACAACCTTAAAATCACCCCACCCCACATCCTCCTTGTTGTCATCCCTAGTGAAATTTCAAATAGCAAATCAACTTAGCTACTAAAAGTCTCCAAAATTTGAGTACTCCACTTTAGTTGTTTTTTTTTTTTTTTTTTTTTTTAAAACAAAAGTTAACAACGCAATAATACGATTTAAAGAGTGAAAATAATAAACGAAAACGGAGACTAATATTACAACATACAACGTCCTTGAAGGATAATTAACAAAGGAAATATCACCCTCACAAAAATAACAAAATACATACACAATAGTTTATTAATAAGTTTAACTTATAGATCAACAGTATCATAAAGAATCAGTCAAACCGTGTAAATATTCTTTACAATAGTATTATCAGTGTATATAAGCTAAACCTTAGAAATACAACAAAATCAAAACAACAACTTTATTCAATAATATAAACACAATCCAAATAGTAAGGGGATTAAGAGGAGGTGCCATTAGATGGGTTAATTTTTTTCTTATCATTCTTGAAAGGGGACAACATAGTTTGGCCTATCTTTTCAACAGCCATTGTAGTCACTGACTTCTTATCTTTCTTTAGAAACACACTACCATTTTTTTATGTGCCTACTTTGCGCTTTTCATTATTATTCTCCATATCTCTTCTCTTAAATTTAATTATGAATATGAGGAAGTGTAGTGTATATTGCTTTGTTGCTTTAACAATTGTGATGATTTGAAGAGTTTATATGTTAATTAAGGTATTTATAGGAGTTTTGAGGCCTTTGTTTATAATGTCATAAAAGTTCTCATGTAACTCTGGTTGAATTTCTTTGTAATTAGCTTATGTATTGTGTGAGTGTGGGTTTTTGGATATTTTTGAGTCTAAAAAACTATAGTTTACTGATTTTTGTTGTCCAAATAAAAATGTAAAAAAGATTTAATGGTATGTAATTTTCATAACTTGAATGGTCATCCAAGAAATTAACTGAGCTAAGGAAATTATATATTTATTGTTCAAGCTAAATTATCAAAAACTATTTTTTTTTCTTGAAATGAAATATGTGTTTGTGTGGATGTGTGCTAATTTAAATTACTGAAACCTAATAGGTGTCTGTGTGTAGGAGGGATAATAGATTCGTGTGGGTTTGTAAATTAAATAGGATGACTTTTATTTTAAAAATAATTCATGTGTATTTATCAATTTTTAGTTGACGACAAAATTGTTTTATATTTCTAGGAAATGTTCAAGTATACTCCGTAATACTTGTGACAATAGTTTATTTTAAAACAATACTTAACCAATCAAAGAGAAAATTGAGTTTACTTTTCCATGTAATTTCACTATCTTTATTCTTTATGGAGTACTATTTTTACCTCGTAAAATATATAAATTCTAGTTTTTAAACATGTACTTATCATAATCTTACATGAAAAAAAAATGTTATTTATACACCTACAATCAAATAGATAAATTGAAATGAAAATAATGAAAGAAAAACAAAATTTAAAATCTATAGAATATTGTGTTTTTTTTAAAAAATAATCCTCTTACACTTGTCGAGGGTTTGAATTAATTTATCCCAAGATAAAATAGAACGATACTGTTTTGCAATATCAACAATCTATATTACAAAACTTTAGCAACAAATGGAGTAATCACACAACACTTACTGTTTTTACTTGAAAAGCTTATGCAAAGAAAAGAAGAAGAAATATAAGAATTCTTTCCGCTTTTAGTAAGAAGAAATTTTCGTAAATTTATAGCCATCAACAGGTGATGATGACTATTGAGAAGGGGGTAGCTTTAATTTCTATCGAAGGCCGATGACTTATTGTTCGAAAGAAACAAGTTCTTTCTCTATAAATTTTAAATAATTCAGCAAATTAATAAATTAATATTCATATCTGGACAAAGGAAATTAATTAGTGAAAACAAAAAATAAATTTGGTCCAAAAATCCATCAATCAGTCACATTTTTAGCCAAAGTCAAGTTGAACGATGAAAACAGTATAAGAAATCATCTCCTTTTTTAAATAACTATCTCTTTTTAAAAGCACAAAAAATCTCCTCTTCAGCACCACCGATAAGGAAGAAATGAACTTTATTTTCCTCTAAGTGATTTTCTTCAATTTCTCAATTCACATTACAACTCATCTTTAGACGCTTAATTAGCTAGATGTGTTTTTAGAAAATGTGCGTCAGTTTGATGTCCCATGAATTTTTTTATTATTCATAATTTTCATTGCTATTATGCTGCTTTATTAATATTGCGTTGTTGCGTATGAAATACAAGTATTAATAAGATAACCAATTCTTTTTAGTGTTTTTAAGTGTTCCCTTCGGCATTATAGAATGTGATTTCAATATTTACCTTAAATTTTCACCTTATTTGAAAATAAAAATGTGAGTGACTTTAGTTTAACACAAAAAAAAAAAAAAAAAAAAAATTAATGAAAGTGTAACATTATTGGGGAGGAAAATTAAATAAACGAAAATGGAGACTCTATAACAACATACAACGTCCTTAGCTTGTAGGCTAATTAACATCACAAAAATAACATAATACTAAACAATAATATAATTTATTGATGAATTTAACTTATAAGCATCACCAGTACCGTAAGGAATCAGGTAAATTGTGTAAATATTCTTTATAATATTGTCAATGTATATAATTTAAATCGGAAAAGGGTCAAAAATACCCTTAAACTATCCAAAATAGCTCATATATACCCTTAAACTATATTTCGGCTCAAAACTACCCTTCCCGTCAAACGATTGGATCAAAAGTACCCTTCTTATTAACGGAAGTTGTTAAATGCCATGTGGACGCCACATGGATGCCACATTGCACGCCAATAGGGCTCCACTGCCACATAGACTAAAAGGAAAAGGGTCAAAAATACCCTTAAACTATCCGAAATAGCTCATTTTACCCTTAAACTATATTTCGGCTCAAAACTACCCTTTCCATCAAACTATTGGGTCAAAAGTGCCCTTCTTATTAACGAAAGTTGTTAAATGCCATGTAGATGCCACATTGCACACCAATAGGGTTCCATTGCCATATAGACTAAATCCCTAAACCTTAATTACTCTTTTTTCCCCCTCATTTCATTATTTTCCGAAAACGATTTCACCCCTCATTATAATAAAAGAAGAAAAAAGATTTACCAACCTACAACCACGAATATCCACTTTCAAACCCAGCCACGAAGAAAACTTTGAAACCCTAGCCGCGAAATGAGGGAGAAGGGTGAAATGAGGGGGGACGAAGAGTAATTAGGATTTAGGGATTTAGTCTATGTGGCAGTGGAACCCTATTGGCATGTAATGTGGCATCCACGTGGCATTTAACAACTTTCCTTAATAAGAAGGGTACTTTTGACCCAATAGATTGACGAGAAGGGTAGTTTTGAGCCGAAATATAGTTTAAGAGTATATTTGAGCTATTTCGGATAGTTTAAGGGTATTTTTGACCCTTTTCTGTTTAGTCTATGTGGCAATGAAACCCTATTGGCGTGCAATGTGGCATCCACATGGCATTTAACAACTTCCGTTAATAAGAAAGTATGTTGCTATTTGGTGTGAAAGTTTTTCATATTTTTCTTCTACGTTTCCTTGTTCAAGGCTAGATTTTTATGTTACTTGGTCATCTATGTGTGTGCATGGCCAGCCAAATTAAATTAACCACCATTGAGATTAGCTAAGTAATCATAAAGGGGATCTAATCTACGCTCAAGGGGAAGAAATCAATAAATGCACCAACATTGAGGCAGAGGCAATTGCAATCAAAGAAGCAATTTATCACTGTGTTGCCATATGTCTCGATAAGGTATGCATCGAAACTGATTCTTTAATTTTGGTGAAGATACTAGCCAGAATTTGGGAAGTGCCTTGGCATATTGCTATTCTAGTAAGTGATATCAAGGCTCTAGCACTTCAATGTCAAGTTAGGATTCAACATGTTTATAGGGAAGGGAATACATTGGCGGATTACATGGCTAATCTAGCTTTGGATAGGGAAGGGAGATTGAGTTTTTCCACTTTCACCGAACTACCCGTCCTAGCCAGGAAAATCCTAAACCTTGAAAAACAACTAGTACCAAACTTAAGGATCAAAACTAAAAGGATTTCACAGCAACACAACATCAAGGAAGGGGAATTTTCTTTTATATATATATATATATATATATATATATACATATATACATTTCTTGAAAATGAAGTACTCCAGAGGTCTCTGCCATAAAAGAGAGAGCTCCTAAGCCTTATTTTACAGATCAAAGAGTGACGTAATTTCCTATTCATCCAAAATAGTATTTTAGTAAAGAAGAGAGGCATTCTGGGCCGACTACTACGACTACATGCATCTATATTACTCATGATATTAGCTTATTTTTAAAAAATAATTAACCACTACTATGGTTTTGGAAGTGGAATTTCATTATATTTAAGATTTATTAACTTTCAAACTTGTTAATTAATTTTATAGAATTAATCAAATGGTAAATTAGTTTTACTTTTTCGTGTCATTTCACTATCTTCATTTTCATAATATTTTTTTTTTCAAGGGCCAACGTGTTCCTATCATAATTTTACATGAAAAATATGTTAGAGCTCAAATCAACTAGATATATTTTAAAAGATTTATTAATGGCATAAAAGAAATTCATATGTAAATAATTTAAGATTTAATTATTCACAAATTTGAGGATAAGCACTAAAATGTATCCATTCAACACACGTTGTTTCCATGGCTGACGAATTTCTTTTACCTATTATACCATCAATTAAACACTTTGGAAAAGATAATTTTTTTTGAAAATCTTATTTTTTTAATTTATCCACTTCATAATTAATAGAGGTAAAATGGTAAACTCACTATATCAATCATTATTTTTCTTAAAATTCAAAAGTGGACAAGTAATTAGGGACGGAATAAGTATTTTTCTAAATTTAAATTTTGTATTCCACGTCCGATATATTTTCCTCTTTACTATCCAATGAGATTATATGACTTTGCTTTAACCCGCCCCATCTGGGCATAAACCTGCCCGCATAGATTTTTTTCAATAAATTTTCTTTTTAATTAAGTTTGAGCTGAAAAATAAAATTATTTTCTCATTAAGTTGTATTAATTTAATAGATAATAATTTAAAATTTTATTTTTTACAGGTCAATTGGAAAGCATGTGAGAAATTGTATTAGTTTTGATTGAACTATTTTCATTTACTATCTTTAATATTTTAGTTACTTCAAAGAAACATTTAATTGATATTGTAGTTTGAATAAAAATAATGAATTTGTCATGAGATTTGTGTATTCTTACTTGTGAAAGGTGCTCTATCACTCTTATATCATATAAAAATTTTAAATTAAGTTTGAACCTGCATAAAACCGTCATAGACATGCAACTTGCCCTGCATTAGTTTAAAAAAAATTATTTCAACATGTCCCGCACAACCTTAAATCACCTCACCCCACATCCGCCCCGTTGTCATCCCCACAAAAAAGGTGAAAATTCAAATAGCAAATCAACTTAACTACTAAAATTCTCCAAAATTTGAGTACTCCACTTTAGTTGTTTTTTTTTTTAAAAAAAAAAAAAGTTAACAACCCAATAATACGATTTAAAGAGTAAAAATAATAAACGAAAATGGAGACTAATATTACAACATACAACGTCCTTGAAGGATAATTAACAAAGGAAATATCACCCTCACAAAAATAACATAATAGTACTACACAATAGTTTATTAATGAGCTTAACTTATATACATCAAGAGTACCATAAAGAATCAGTTAAATTATGTAAACATAATTTTTTTATACAATAATATCGATGTATATAAGTTAAACCCTAGAAATACATCAGAATCAAACAACTACTTTATTCAATAATATTAGCACAATCCAAATAGTAAGGAGACTAAGAGGAGGTGCCATTAGATGGATTAATTTTTTTCTTATCATTCTTGAAAGGGGACAATATAGTTTGGCCTATCTTTTCAACAGCCATTTTCTTCACGGACTTTTTATCTTTCTTTGGAAATACACTGCCATTTTTTGATGTGCCTACTTTGCCCTTTTCATTATTATTCTGCATATCTCTTCTCTTAAAGTTAATTATGAATATGAGGAAGTGTAGTGTCTATTGCTTTGTTGCTTTAACATTTGCGATGATTTGAAGAGTTTATATGTTAATTAAGGTATTTATAGGAGTTTTGAGGCCTTTGTTTATAATGTCATAAAAGTTTTCATGTAGCTCTGGTTGAATTTCTATGTAATTAGATTATGTATATGTGTGAGTAGTGCGGGTTTTTGGATAATTTTGAGTTAAAAAAACTATAGTTTAATGATTTTGTTGTCCAAATAAAAATGAAAAAAAATTTAATTTGTAATTTTCATAACTTGAATGACCATCCAAGAAATTAACTCTGGTACTTGAGCTAAGGAAATTATGTATTTATTGTTCAAGCTAAATTATCAAAACCTAATTTTCTTTTTCTTGAAATGGAATGTGTTTGTGTGAGTGTGTTAATTTAAATTACTGAAAACTAATAGGTGTTTGTGTGTTGGAGGGGTAATAGATTTGTGTGGGTTTGTAAATTAATTAGGATGACTTTTATTTTAAAAATAATTCATTTGTATTTATCAATTTTCAGTTGACGACGAAATTGTTTTACATTTCTAGGAAATGTTCAAGTATACTCCGTAATACTTGTGATAATAGTTTATTTTTAAAAAAATACTTAACCAACCAAAGAGAAAATTGATTTTACTTTTTCATGTAATTTCACTATCTTTATTACTAGTTTTGCCATGTAAAATATATAAATTAAAGTTTTTTTTAAAAAAGGGAAGCATGTACTTATCATAATCTTAGATGAAAAAAATATGTTATTTCTACAACCAAAATATATAAATAGAAATGAAAACAATCAAAGAAAAATAAAGTAAGTGTATAGATTCATTGTATTAAAAAAAAAAAAACAACACTCTTACACTTATTGAGGGTTTGGATTAATTTCTCCTAGGATAAAATAGAACACTATTTTTCAATATCAACAATTGATATTATAAAACTTTAGCAACAAACAGAGTAAATAACACGACACTTGTTGTTTTTATTTGAAAACTTATGCCAAGAAAAAAAAGTAGAAATATACGAATTCTTTTTGCTTTAAGTAAGAAGAAAATTCTGTTTAATATTGTGCCAGATGAGGCGAAGCCTCTGAGAAAAATTTATAGTCATCAACAGGTACGATGGTGGCTATTGGAAAGGGGGTAACTTTAATTTCTATTGAAGGAAAATATCTTTTTGTTCGAAGAAACAGGTTCTTTACCTGTAAATTTTAAATAATTTCGCAAATTAATAAATTAATATTAATATCAGGACAAAGGAAATAAATTAGTGAAAATGTAAAATAAGTCTGGTCCAAAAATCCATCAATTAACCACATCTTTAGCCAAAGTCAAGTTGACAACAGTACAAGAGACCGTCTCTCTTTTTAAATAACTAAAAGAAGTATTTCTTTTTAAAAGCACAAAGATCTTCTCTTCAGTATTGAAGTTATTTATAAATATTGAAGAAGGAGAAGGAGGAGGAGGAGGAGGAGGAGAATAGAGAGAAGAATGCGGAGAAAAATATTTTTGTTATTCAAATCTTGTGTAGTTACATTGTAGATCTCCTCTTTATAGTAGTTGTGATATCTAATCACACTTAGCTATCCTAACCAACTTACACCTAATTGTAGCTGCCTTAACTAATTAATGGAAAGTTAGTTACACAGTAAAAGTGGTTAGGGAAACCTATGAAGGACCAGGTTCACATATTTGATTCTGTCTTGTTCTTCTCATTCTCAACACTCCCACTCAAGCTAAGAAGTGAGAAGATGTTCAGAACTCCTAGCTTAGAGCTAAGATGTTGCAGTTACACTTTTGTGAGTCCTTTAGTGAGCAGATTAGCTGGTTGATCTTGTGTAGGAATGTACTTGGTAGACACTTACCCTTGTGTATTTTTTCTCTTATAAAATGACAATCAATCTCAATGTGTTTAGTCCTCTCATTATAGACTGGATTGGCTGCAAGTTGCATATCAGCTTTGCTATCACTATGTATGTTGATAGGTAGTGAAACTTCAATGATGAGTTCCTCCATTAAACCTTTCAACCATATAATTTCTATTACAGTGGTTGCAATGCTCCCGTATTCAGCTTCCGCTGAACTTCTAGAAACAGTTGGTTGTTTCTTTAACTTCTATGAAACTAGAAACCCTCCATATTGCACAAAGTAACCAGTTATTGACCTTCTTGTTAAAGGGCAAGAGGCCCAATCTGCATCACAATAAGCAGTGATAGTACTCTTTGAGTAACTGGACAGTAGTAGACCTTGTCCTGGTTGGTTTTTCACATATCTCACAATCCTTAATGCTGCAGTCATATGTGACTTCTTAGGTTGTTGTAGAAATTGACTTAATGTTTGAACCCCACAGGAGATGTCAGGCTTTGTTATAGTTAAATAGAGTAGTTTGCCCACTATCCTTTGATAAGATCCTTGATCAATTTAGGGATCATCGTCTGTCATCTGTGTCTCTTCATCATACTGTTTGGTAGTCAATTTGGAGTTGGTATCAATTGGAGTTCTAGCTGGTTTAGCTGCACTTAGACCAATTTCAGAAATTAATTCTAGTGCATACTTTTTTTTATGCATTAGAATGCCTTGCTTTGATCTAGCAAACTCAATACCTAAGAAGTACCTTAACTTTCCCAAGTCTTTCATTTTGAAAGCTTGCTTCAACTGATCATTTGTTTCTGCAATTAGAAGTAGATTACTTCCAGTGATCAACATATCATCCACATAGATGAGAACAAGTACCATACATGTTGTTGTCTTCTTGATGAATAAAGAGTGATCATATTTACTTTGTTTGAACTCAAATTTCAGTATTGCTTGAGAGAATTTTGCATTCCATTGTCTTGGTGCTTGTTTTAGCCCATAGAGGGATTTAGTGAGTCTACACACTTTTTTATCCCCCTGACTCTTAAATCCCTGAGGAAGGTCCATGTAAATCTCATCAGGTAGGTCCCCTTGTAGAAAAACATTGAACACATCCATATGATGAATGTGCCATTGCCTTTGAGCTGCAATAGTTAGTGCTATTCTCACAGTCTTCAGCATCACTACTGGACTGAATGTCTCATTATAATCAATTCCTTCCTTTTGGCTATAACCTTTTGCTACTAGCCTTGCCTTATGCCTCTCTATTTCTCCTATGCTCTTATATTTGATCTTATAGATCCATTTGCTACCTATATGCACCTTTCCCTTTGGAAGAGTTACTGCTTCCCATGTATGATTATTTTGTAGTGCATCATTCCCAGATTGCATTGCCTCAACCCACTTAGGATCAGAAACAACTTCTTTGTAGCTTGTAGGTTCTGCATTGACAGGGATCTTAGACAAATATGTTTGATAGGAATGGTTTAGTATGTCATATGACAAGTATTTGTCCAATGAATATGAAGTATGTTTAGCATGGAGAGATATAAAATCTTTCATCCATAGTGGTGGTTTCTTTCCCCTTGTAGATCTTCTATTTTCTTCTTGTATCACCAATAGACTTGTTTCAGGAACCTAATTTATATCTAGTGTAGGATTATCGGTTTCTGTAGATACCTCCTCAAATGAACATGTTCCTTGATCCTGATCAGCAATGATCAATTGATGTGGTGATTTAGTGATAGAAGCTGGTTGTCCATCATTTAAACCAGTTAACCTAAATCGAGGTGTATGTTGTTGATCTTATGTTTTGAAAGGAAATATGTCTTCCTTGAAAACATGAGAAGTTAGATCATATAACAAGTAATTTTTTTGAGTGGTTGCATAGCCTAAATAAACAACCATTCTGGATTCTTTAGTTTATCAGGTTCTTGTATAATTTTAGCAAAACACAAACTGCCTAACACTCTGATATGTGACAATGTAGGTTGGTTTCTAAATAACTTTGTAAAAGGAGTTTTGTTATTAATAACATGACTAGGAATTCGGTTTATAATATATACTTCAACTTGAACACATAAACCCCAAAACTTAATAGGAATGTTTCCTTGAAATCTAATAGCTCTTGTAAGCTCCCTTTCCATATCTCAAATAGTGCACTAGCCATAAGAGAAAGAGGTGTCGAATACGGCCACTCATCCGCTGAACTTAGTGCCTTAGGAAGATTGATTTGCCCTTGAGTAGTTGAACTAGGGGATCTCAAAACTAGCTGCTAGGAAAAAAAGACCACTATTTGAACATTAAGTTTGTAGATTATGTCTATGTTTCCTTTCAGCAACACCATTTTTCTGAGGAGTATAAGTACATGAAGTTTGATGTACAATGACTAAAGCAGTCAACATGGTTGAGCACCCATTATTCAAGAATTTTGTACCATCATCAGTCCTTATGCACTTAATAGTTTTATCAAATTGTGTTTTAACATGGACTAGGAATTATTGAACAATGGCATACACATCAGATTTTAGTTATAACAGAAAAACCCATGTATATCTAGACATGTCATCTACCACAGTAAGAAAGTATTTGTTTCTATCATGAGTGGAGGTTTTATAAGGACCCTAAAGATCCTTGTGAACTAAATCAAAACATGCAAAACTTTTAGAGGTGATAACTGTGAAAGGTATCCTTGTTTGCTTAGCACAAGGACAAATAGTGCATTTATTAAGTGTCTCAGTTATACTACTTAAACCTTACGACAACATTTTCTTTAACACAAAACTAGATACATGCCCACATCTTCTATGCCACAAGTCTATATTTAGTTTAGAATCTACTTTTAGTAATGGAACAGAACAACTAGCTACAATATTGACATCTCTTGAACTTGTATTGCTTGATAGTATATATAGTCCACCATCTTCTTTACCAATCATTTTCACCTTCCCATGTGAGAGATCCTTAAATATACAGAAGTTAGGGAAAAAAGTAGCAGAACAGTGCAATTCCTTAGTGAGTTTAGATACTTATAAAAGATTAAATTGAAATTGTGGTACTTGGAGAACTCCAGTGACCACATCATTGTTAGGTAGGACTGTTAGCATGATGGACAACTAAATGATTGTATATATTAATGTAATTATATAGTGATATAAATTAGCATGCTCATATACATTTATTGTAGAATCAAATAAATAAATATCGTGATAGAATAGCTGATTTGGAGGGATAGCAAGGCAGATTTAGAGGGATTGAATAGCAGATTCATAGAGATAGAATAACTAATCTTTAGGGATATGAATGGCATATCTTTAGGGATGTGTAATCTTTATTTTCTCTATATAATGGAAAGACTCTCACTTTGAGGGGCATTCAGCAGAAAATTGACATGGTATTAGAGCCTTCTCTTAGCTGTCTTGTTTCATAGAGTCATCTGTGGTTCCTTCTAATTTTTTTTTTGAATATCTTGGTTTTTGGTTTTTGGTTGACTGTTCATTGACAATCAGTCTTACCACCCGAGAATTTTGTTCTTGGTCATTCTAGTTGCTTTCTTGAGTCTTTGTAGTTTTCATAGCTATTCAAAAGCATGAATTCACATCACTTTGAATCCTTCAGTGTTCGTTTTACTAGAAAAAATTATTCTTCTTGGGAGTTTCAGTTTCAGTTGTTTATCACCGGCAAAGAACTATGGGGCCACACAGATGGAATTGATCCTACTCCTACTGATGTAACAAAGCTAGGTGAATGGAAGATTAAAGATGCTGGGGTGATTACATGGATTCTAGGGTCAATTGACCCTCTTATTGTTCTTAATCCCATGCCATAGACAGATAAGGCCATGTGGGATTACTTACAAAAGGTTTACAACCAAGATAATAACTCAAGACGCTTTCAGTTAGAGTATGAAATTCCTAACTACTCTCAAGGAGGTCTTTCTGTTCAGAACTGTGCCAAAATACCTACTGAATCTCTATCAGTGATTTAGGCAGTTCATGAACGAAGAAAGCGAAACCAATTTTTGATGAAATTACACTCCGACTTTGAGAGTGTTCGCTCTAACTTGATGAATCGTGACCATTCTCCCTCTTTGGATGTTTGATTTAGGGAATTACTTCGTGAAGAGTAACGTCTAGTCACACAAAATGCTTTCAAGAAAGAAAATGATGTCACTGTTGCATTTGCTGCTTAAGGTAAAGAAAAGGGCAGGGATATGAGTAGAACTCAATGCTATAGTTGCAAGGTATATGGTCATATTGCTAGCAATTGTAGCAAGAAGTTCTGTAATTATTGTAAACAACAAGGACACTTTATCAAAGAGTGTCCCACACACCCTCAAAATTGTAGGATTAATGATTTTCAAGTTGGGATAAATGGTTCCACTAATGGTAACTCATCTTCAGGACAAGTTCTTACTTTTGAAATGGTATAACAAATGATCGTGTCAGCCTTTTCAGCATTGGAATTACAAGGTAATGATGTTACATCTAATTTTTGGATTGTTGATTCAGGTGCTTCCAATCACATGACCAACTCAACGAGTATCCTAAAAAATATTCGTAAGTATCAAGGTCCATCACAAATACAAATTACCAATGGTAGTAATTTACCCATTACCCAAGTTGGGGACATTACTCCAACTTTCAAGAATGTTTTTGTTTCACCAAAGCTCTCAACTAGTCTTATTTCAGTTGGACAATTGGTAGATAACAATTGTGATGTGAATTTTTATCATAATGGTTGTCTTGTGCAGGATCGGGTATCGGGGACGATAATCGCGAAGGGGCCTAAAGTTGGACAATTGTTTCCTATACACTTTTCCATTCCTCCTGTTCTATCTTTTGCTTGTACTTCTAGTGCTAGTAAGAATAAGGTTTGGCATAAGCGTCTAGGATATCCTAATTCTATTGTGTTGTCTCATTTATCAAATTCTAGTTTATTGGGAAATAAAAATCAATTTTCAGCTGCTTCCATTGATTGTTCTACTGGTAAATTAGGTAAAAGTAAAACTCTTCCTTTTCCTAATTTTGGTAGTCGTGCTACAAACTGTTTTGATGTCATTCATAGTGATGTTTAGGGAATTTCACCAATTATTTCTCATGCTTATTCAAAATACTTTGTGACATTCATAGATGATTATAGTCGGTTTACATGGGTGTATTTTCTTCGATCCAAATCTGAGGTATTTTCCATGTTCAAGACATTTTTGGCTTACATTGAGACTCAATTTTCTACATGCATCAAATTATTAAGATCTGATTCTGGTGGAGAATATATGTCTTATGAATTCAAAAACTTCTTGCTTGACAAAGGAATTGTCTCAGAACACTCTTGCCCATATACTCTACAATAAAATGGAGTTGCTGAACGAAAAAATCGTCATCTTTTAGATGTCACTCGTACTTTATTGATTGAGTCCTCTGTACCAACTAAATATTGGGTGGAAGCTTTATCTACTGTTGTCTATTTAATTAATAGATTGCCATATATAGTGCTAAATTTTGAGCCTCCATATTTTCGTCTTTATCACCAAAATCCTAACTATAGTGATTTTCATATATTTGGTTGTGTTTGTTTTGTGCATTTGCCTCCTTCGCAGCGCAATAAACTTTCTGTACAGTCTACTAAATGTGCTTTTATGGGTTATAATACTTGACAAAAAGGTTTTATTTGCTATGATCCATGTTCTCACAAATTTCGTATTTCAAGAAATATTGTTTTCTTTGAGAATCAATATTTCTTTCCTACGATTGTAGATCCATCTTATGTTTCTCCTCTTCTTCCTACTTTTGAGGATTTATCATCTTTTTTTTAATAGGTTCAAACCTGGATTTGTGTAGTCGGCCAACTTATCATATCCCGACACTAATTCGCCACCTAAAACTATACCACAACTAGAATCTAAGAATTCTTCAAGTTTTGGTCCTCTTGAGCCTACTCAGCGATCTACCAGAGTATCTCGTACTCCCAATTGGTATGTCTTTTCCTCTACTTTATCCAACATATTTATTCCATCTTGTTACTCACAAGCTTCCAAGCATGAATGTTGGTAGAAAGCAATAGAAGAGGAACTTTTAGCTCTTAAAGAAAATGACACATGGGACATTGTTTCATGTCTTTCAAATGTCCGCCTTATTGGATGTAAATAGGTTTATTCAATCAAACTTCATTCTGATGGATCTCTTGATCGGTACAAAGCTCTATTGGTTGTTCTTGGTAATAGACAAGAGTATGGCGTGGACTATGAGGAGACTTTTGCACCCGTAGCCAAAATAACTACGGTACGAACTATTATTGCCATTGTTGCTTTACAAAACTGGTCTTAATATCAAATGGATGTCAAAATGCTTTTCTCCATGGTGATCTTAAAAAAGATATTTATATGAAAGCTCCACCTGGTTTATTCTCATCGCCTACATCAGATGTATACAAGTTGAAGCGGTGTTTGTATGGATTAAAACAAGCTCCAAGAGCTTGGTTTGATAAGTTTCGGTCTACTTTGCTACAATTTTGTTTTGAGCAAAGCAAATATGACTCATCTTTGTTTCTTCGAAAAGCATCTACAGGTTGTGTTCTTATTTTGGTGTATGTAGATGACATTATTATCACAGGAACCGATTCTTCACTAATCACTAGCCTCCAACGGCAGCTTAAAGATTCTTTTCATATGAGAGATCTTGGCACTCTGACTTATTTTTTGTGTTTGGAAGTTCATAATGTTGCTTCAGGTATGTTTCTAAACCAACACAAATATACTCAGGATTCTGATTGGGCGGGATGTCCTGATGCTCTTCGTTCAGTCTCTAGTTGGTGTATGTTTCTTGGAGAGTCATTGATATCTTAGAAGAGTAAAAAGCAAGATCGTGTGTCAAAATCTTCAGCAGAGGCTAAATATCGATCCGTTACTTGCTGAGATTGGATTTCCTTAATCTCATCCTATTCATCTCCATGTTGACAATACAAGTGCTATTCAGATTGCTACTAATCAAGTTTTTCATGAGAGGACCAAACACATCGAAGTGGATTGCCATTATATAAGAGATGCTGTAGATAAAAGAGTCCTTACTCTTCCACATGTGTCCGGTGATCTTCAAATAGCTGATGCGTTTACAAAATCCATGGCACGGCAACACCATTATTTTATAATAGGCAAATTGATGCTTTTTGATCCACTAACATCAATTTGAAGGGGGATGTTAGCATGATGGACAACTAAATGATTGTATAAATTAATGTAATTATATAGTGATATAAATTAGCATGATCATATACATTTGTTGTAAAATCAAGGGAATAAATATTGTGATAGAATAACTGATTTGGAGGGATAACAAGGCAGATTTAGAGGGATTGAATAATAGATTTATAAAAATAAAATAATTGATCTTTAGGGATAGGAATGACGGATCTTTAGGGATGTGCAATCTTTATTTTCTCTATATAATGAAAAAACTCTCACTTTGAGGGGCATTCAGCAGAAAATTGACAAGGACACTTGAGCCAATAAACTCAACTAAAGAAGCATCCCCATTGGGTAAATGTGATTACTAATGGACTTGTTTAAAATGTTCAGATATGACACTATGTGATTAGTAGAACCTGTATCAATAATCCAATAAGGAGTAGAACCAATATTGGTAGTAGAGTTGAAACAAGTGTTTGTACCTGATCCATTACCTACTACATTAGCTGAATGAACTTGTTCTGGAGCTTTGTTTAGAAACTGGAGAAATTGTTGATATTGATCTATTAATAAATGACAAGGTTTTAATTGATTGTTCCCTTTATTTGAAGTCTGCCCATAGTCACTTGCATTGAGTTGAGTAGACTTACCTGTAGTCAGATATTTGTAAGGAACAGGAACCTATTCCTGAGACCCTGTCCCTTCCATCATTGCATTATATGCAGTGTTAGGTACTTTTTTTAAACCTAAAATCTTGAGGATACCCTATTAACTTGTAACACTTATCTGTAGTGTGATTCTTAAGCTTATAATAATCACAATACATATTCCCAACCTTTTTGAACTTCTGAGTAACACTATTTCTTGAGTACATAGCTAACTCATACGCTAGTTGTCAAGTACTAGGATTAGAACCTAATATTCCTGCTATAGCCACTACTGATTTTTGACTCTCATAAGACATAACCATTGAATATGCTTGATTTACTGATGGTAGTGGACTCATCAACAAGATCTGAGACCTTGCTTATAAGTAAGAGTCATTTAACCCCATAAGGAACTGAAATAATTTGAGTTTTTGCAGATGTACCACATACTCTTTGGATTTGTCACATTCACATGGGGGGTAGGCACCACAACCTCAAATTCCCCCCACAGTCCTTTCAATCTTGAGAAGTACACAAACATACTTTTTGTTCCTTGAGTTATTATGGCAATCTCTTGATGTAGATTGAATGTTCTTGACCCATCTATCTTGTTAAATCTTTCATACATATCCTCCCAGACATTTTTAGCACACGTTGCATACATGATGCTTCCAAGAAGCCCTTTCTCTACAGAAGTCATGAGCCAGGATAATAAAACAACATTCACCCTTTCCCAGATACCTTATAATCCTGGAAATTTATCCTTTGGGCATGATCTATCCACTAACCCCATTTTATTTCTTCCTAACAGGGCTACCTTCATCGACCTATACCACATAGAATAATTCTCAACACCAGTTAATTGAAAAGATATGATCTGATTTTCCATTACATTAGACGAGTGGAGAAACAGGGGATGCTTGTAATCAAATGCTGAAGTTGAATTTTCAGTTCCAACTCCTGAACTTGATTCTGCTTTTGAGCCAAAAATTATTGTAGCATTTATACAGTTCGTCATTGCATTTCTTTGCATACTTGTGATCGATCAATCTTAGTGGAATTGTTGATTGATTTATTCAACTAGGAATACCAGTTGATAAGTTTGGATACCATGAAGTTAATTATTTGTGAATATTGAAGAAGAAAATGAATAGAGAGAAGAATGAGGAGGAGAATATTTTTGTTATTCAAATCTTGTGTAGTTACATTGTAGATCTCCTCTTTATAGTAGTTGTGATATCTAATCACCTTAGCTATCCTAACCGACTTACACCTAATTGTAACTGCCTTAACTGATTAATGAAAAGTTAATTAGTTACACAGTAATAGTGGTTAGGGAACACATATGGAGGACCAGGTTCACACATTTGATTATGTCTTGTTCTTCTCATTCTCAACAAGTACCACCTATAAGGAAGAAATGAACTTTATTTTCCTATAAGTTATTTTCTTTAATTTCTCAATTCACATTACAACTCGTCTTTTATCGTTTAACTAGCTAGATGTGTTTTAAAAAATGTGCACTAGCTTGATGTCCCTGAATTTTGTTACTACTTACTATATTCATAATTTTCATTGCTATTATATATGTTGCTTTATTAATATTGCATTGTTGGCTAAGAAATACAAGTATTGATAAGATAATCAATTTTTTTGTAGCGTTTGTAAGTGTTCCCTTCGGCATTATAGAATGTGATTTTAATATTTAATGCCTTAAATTTTCACCTTATTTGAAAATAAAAAAGTGACTAGTCCACTTTAGTATAAAACAAAAAAAATTAACAAAGAAGTAAATTTATTGGGGAGGAAAATTAAATAAACGAACATGGAGACTATAACAAACATACAACGTCCTTAGCTTGTAGGATGATTATTATCACAAAAATAACATAATACTAAACAATAGTTTATTGATGAATTTAACTTACGTGCATTAACAGTATCGTAAGTAAGGAATCATGTAAACATTCTCTATACTATTGCCAATGTATATAATTTAAACTATCGGAATACATATGAATTACGTAAATACTTTATTCAATAATATTTCCACAATCCAAAAAAAAAAAAAAAAAAAAAAAAAAAACAAGTTCATTGGGACTAAGAAGAGCTGGTGCCATCAGAGGGGTTAATTTTTTTCTTATCATTCTTAAAAGTGGACACCACGGTTTTGCCTATCTTTTCAATAGCCATTGCCTTCACTGATTTCTTATCTTTCTTTGGAAACACACTTCCATTGTTTGATGTGCCTTCTTTGCCCTTTCCGTTATTCTCCATATCTTTGTTGATAATATATATATAACTAAGTAAATAAAACTTTGTCGTTCTCTGTAACAACTTAAATTTTTAGATGAAATGATCACACAGTACTTCAACAATTTCTTCTATTAGTACTTATGGATATGAGGGAGTGTATTAATGCTTTGTTGCTTTTAGCTTGTGATGTTTTGAGGAGTACCTATGTTAAGGTATTTATAGGAGTTTTGTGGCTTTTGTTTATGGCCATGAAAGTTTTCATGTAACTCTAGTTGAATTTCTGAGTAATTAGCTTATGCAAGATTAAAAGAAGATTGTTAATTATTTCTTGCATGGAATGTGTGAGTGTGGGTTTTTGGGGTTTGAGTGAAAAAAAAATTGTTGTATGATTTTGTTGTGCAAATAATAACAAAAAAAAGTAATTTTCGGATTGTTAATTTTAATGTGAAGTCATATGTGTTATTAAGAAATTGTGTGTGTGGATGAGCTAGGAAAATAATTTTCATGCTAATTTAAATTACTGAAATCTAATTTTTAATATAGTTTATTTATTTATTATTGCATAGTTGTGTGTGTTGTTGGGGTAATAGGTTTGTGTGGGTTTGTAGATTAATCAAGATGACTTCTAATTAATTTGTTAAACATTTCTAGAAAATGTTCAATTTATTTTAAAAGATTAGTTAACCAATTGAAGAGAAAATTGATTTTATTTTTCCATGTAATTTCACTATCTTCATTACTAGCGCTTTGCCTTGTAAAATATATAAATAGTAATTTTTTGTGTAGGAAGCATGTCCCTTTCATAATCTTACCTAGAAAAGTATCTTAAATCTCAAATAATCAGCTAGCTAGATGTGTTTTAAAATATAAGAAATTAATATGTAAGTAATATAAGATTTAATGATTTCGCAAATTCAGGGATAAGGACACTCAAATTATTAATTTCAACTTCACTTTTTCATGTCTATACCTTTTGCTTGAAAACTTTATGCTTAATACATAGAATACCTTCTAAAATTAACAATTTATGTAATTTTTGGTTGAATTTCTAAGTTAGTTCAGGTAAGATTGAGAGAACGAGTGTGTTTGATATGAAGTTACATATTTTTCAATTTTCTCATGATTGATTCAATCTAGGATCAAGATCGAGGTATGTCTCAAGTCACGTCGTTGGGTGTCGGGTCGTGGCTGGGGTCGGTGTTCAAATCCTGGGCTAGGGTCAAATTGAAAATCAAGTTCTATTGTGGGATGGAGTTAGTATAGAGGATTGGGGCTAGGATCGTGTCTCGGGTTGGTATTGGGGTCAAGTCGGGGTGGAGACACGTGTTCGAGTCTGCGTTAAGACTGGGAGTTTGATGTCATATCGTTTAGAAATTTTGAGTTTGTTGCCTCAACATTTCCTCGCGGTGACAGGGAGACCCTTCATGGCTCTGTGTGTGTTGTTGTTGGGGTAATAGGTTTGTGTGGGTTTGAAGATTAATTAGGATGACTTCTATTTAATTTGTTATACGTTTATAGGAAATGTCCAAGTAGTACTCCGTAATACTTATGAAAATAGTTTATTCTAAAAAAATAGTCAACCAATCAAAGAGAAAAAAGATTTTACATTTATTTCCATGTAATTTCACTTATTAACTATATATCTTCATTACCAGCTTTGCCTAGTAATAAAATTTATAAATTGTAGTTTTTTTTGTAAAGGAAGAAGCATGTCCCTTATCATAGTCTTACATGAAGAAGTATTAGCTAGATATGTTTTAAAAAGATATATTGGTGGTACAAAGAAATTAATATGTTTAATGAAATTACAAAAAACTAATATGTATTACAAAAAATCTTGGAATTCTTGGTGGTACAAAGAAATTAATATGTATAATGATTCACAAAATCGGGGATAAGCACTCAAATTATTGATTTCAACTTCATTTTTTCATGTCCATACATTTTGCTTGAAAACTTTATGCTTAATACATACCTAGAATACTTTATAAATTAACAATTTTTTCATATATTTTCTGGTTGAATTTCTAAGTTAGTTAATGTAAGTATGTATGAGACTTGAGAGAACGTGTGTTTGGTACGAAGTTAACTATTTTTTTCATTTTCTTATATTTGATTAGCTTAAATATTTTGAAAAATGTTTTTCAAATGGACTATTTTCCTCCAATTTAAGGAAAATAACTTTTCTGCATAAGTCAAAACTTTATTTCAACCACACCACTTGACCCCGACTCCCAATCCTATCATGAGGCCCAACTCTTGACGCTGATACCAAAGACCAGAAAATAAGTTAGAAATAACTAAGATGGATGTTGATCTGGGAATTCACTTGGAAGAAGAAATAAGTACGGAAATCCTCGACAGGCTCTCTTTCGATTCAAATGTGTTTTGAAGTCTTGGATGGCATTGGTCAACAAACCTTACTTTGTAATGAAACGTCTCAATCATGACAAAAATAACCAAAATTTCCAAAAAAAAAAAATGCCTTCTTAACGACAACATTTTCTTCCAATATGTTCTTTCTTTGAAATACAAAATACTAATGAGCGTAACTTACACATATAATTCATCCCACATATGAACAAATGTTGTTTATCACATATCTAACTTATACTAATTAACAACAAGAATAAAGATACAAAGTGATCTTTGGCATAGCGTACAAGAACTAACAAGAGAACCATATAAATAGAAAGTCATAATATATAGTATTTATTTGGTAGCTAGAAATGAAAGATTATTGTGCATGCATGGGAGGAGCTATGTGAAGTGGAAACATCATCATGAGGATTAATCTTCTTGTTGTTATAATTCATAAAAGCAGAACAAGCAATTTGGACTAATTTTTCAGCCATCATCTTTTGCACCGACTTCTTCTTTGCTGGAATAACACTACTACTCTCACCTTTTGTTTTACCATCATTATTATTGTTCCCCATTCCTCCGCGGTGATTTGCTTCAGACATTCTTCTTTCTCTTTACTAATTATCGATCTTTGTTTCTTGATTTTCCTTCTAGGCTTGATATGTTATGACTTATAATGGTATATATATAGATGTATTTTTAATAGTAGTAAAGTATGTTGCTATTTGGTGTGAAAGTTTTTCATATTTTTCTTCTACGTTTCCTTGTTCAAGGCTAGATTTTTATGTTACTTGGTTATCTTCTTCTTTGTTAATTTCAATCTCTATTGTGTGTGTAATTTGTCCTCGTCATCTATGTGTGTGCATGGCCAGCCAAATTAAATTAACCACCATTGAGATTAGCTAAGTAATACTAGTATGCAATACTTAGGAAATATCAAGCAAAAAACATGGTTATTTTATTTTATTTTTCATTTTGGTGACATCTAAGAAAAACCATTTCTATGTATAAATTCACAGTTTTCCCAATGTTTTTTTCATCTTAGTAATAACAAGAAATATTAGGATTTACCAATTGTGTTTGTGTGTTAATGGGTCAGGTTCTTCTTGTGTTTGTGTTGAATCCAATATTTTCCATAAAACCGAGGTGATGATTATATTTGTCAAATCTTATGTGTGAATTAAAGAGGGAGATCGCATAGAAACTATCATAATTTGAATGACATTTACATGTACCGTCTAAGTCTTGTACGATAATAGTCACTTTTTAAGAATGTCATACATTTATTACCAATATTAACCTAAATATCGATACTAAGAATAATGACATTAAATTAAATGTTCGTAAAAAAATTGTGACATTTCAGAGTCATGATACTATATTTTTATAATGAAATGTTGCATGTTTAGTATCTTCCGGTGATAGATATATATTTATGAAAGAGATTAATCCCTTGATTTATTTCATTAGTATCCCTAGTATATATACACCTATTACAAGAGTATAATCAGCTATAAGTAAGGAAACTATCTATCTATATATATAAACTAAATATATATATATATAATCTGTTACAATCTGTCAGAATATATTGTCATATATTCTAACACACCCCCGCAGTCGAAGCGGGAGGTCGCTGAATGCTAAGATTGTCTTGAAAATCTTCGAATAATACCAACGGAAGGCCTTTGGTGAAGATATCTGCAATTTGATAACGAGAGGGGACATGGAGTACTTGAACCTGGCCACGAGCCACATTTTCCCTTACAAAATGTACATCCATCTCAATGTGCTTAGTGCGTTGATACTGACTAGGATTACCAGCCAGATAGATGGCACTAACATTATCACAGTAAACCAAAGTAGCTCGTGGAATAGGACAATGAAGTTCCAAAAGCAAGTTATGCAACCAACAGGACTCAGACACCACATTGGCCACCCTTCGGTATTCTGCCTCTGCACTCAAACGGGAAAAAGTTGCCTGACGTTTGGCAGACCATGAGATCAAGTTATCACCCATAAAGACACAATAACCAGATGTCAAACGTCGTGTATCGAGGCACCCACCCCAATCAGCATCAGTATAAGAGACAAGGGTGGTTGTGGAAGAGGGATACAGGTGAAGACCACAATCCAAAGTACCTTGTAGGTAGCGCACGATGCGCTTGAGGGCGTGCATGTGCACACCTGTTGCACCACATAAGTAATATCGGGTCTTGTGAACGTGAGGTATTGGAGTGCCCCGGCAAGACGCCTATAAAGTGATGGGTCCGCAAATGGCGTGCTCGTAGTAGCTCCAAGCTTCGGCTTTGTATCAATCGGAGTAGGAGATGGCTTACATGATGACATGCCGGCGCGTTCAATAATCTCAGCTGCATACTTTTTTTGAGATAAAAATAAACCAGTTGTATGATGAGTGACAACAATGCCCAAGAAATAGTTCAACAAGCCCCAATCCTTCATAGCCAATTCGGAGATAAGAAATGATATGATAGACTGGCGAAGCTTATCGGAGGAAGCGGTTAAAATAATATCGTCAACATATAATAAAAGATAAGCCATAGAAGAACCTTAACGATAAACAAGCAAGGAATGATCGGTCCATAATCAGCAAATCTCTTATACCAAGCCCGCGGAGCCTGTTTCAGTCCATAAAGAGATTTCTACAGCAAACATACATGATTAGGCCGATCAGGATCCTGATAACCCAAAGGTTGATACACGCAAACAGTCTCCTTGAGCTCGCTATGTAAGAACGCATTCTTGACGTCAAGTTGGTGAATCGACCATGCCTTAGAGAGAGCCAGACTGAGAACCGTACGAATAGTCGTCGGTTTGACAATCGGACTAAACGTTTCACCACAATCCACACCAACCTATTGGGTTTTATAATCACCTACAAGATGAGCTTTATGCTACTCAAACGAACCATCAGACTTTTCTTTATAAGCAAAAATCCACATACACCGAATAACATTAACATTTGGAGGACGGGGCACCAACTCCCACATCTTATTTTTAATAAGAGCATTATATTCATCATCCATAACCAATTTCCAATTCGGGTCACGAAGAGCCGACACAGGGTTACGGGGTAGAGGTGATTTCGAGACAGATGTATGAAGGTTGAAAGACCTCTTAGGCTTATAGATCCCATGCTTACTTTTAGTAACCGGACCGGAGGGTAGACTAGAGTGCGAGACTGGAGTTGGTCGATGAGGAGAGACGGGAGGAAGAGCGGAAGCGGAGGCGGACTGCTGTTTCCCAGCAGGCAGTGATGAAGCGAGCTGCCTAGGTGAAAAGGCAGACCCACTAGCTGGGCAGATATGCGGCAGAAAAAGTGAAGCCAGTGGGTTCGTGGGTTTAGTGAGATGATGAACCACATATGGAAATGGTCCATCGTCTAGAAAGTGGTATGTGTGATTTTGAAGAGTATGTACCTTGGCAAAAGGAAATTGCATCTCATCAAATATTACGTGACGGCTAATGATGATTTTGCGAGAGGACAAATCAAAGCATTTATACCCACGATAATGTGATGGATATCCCAAAAAAACACACGGGGTTGACCGGGGTTGGAGTTTTGTTATTTGTGTGGAGGGAATGAGAGGATAACATAAACACCCGAAGACACGAAAATGGGAATAAGATGGATCCTTTCGATAAAGAATGCTAAGAGGAGATTGATAGTTTAACAGTTTATGAGGAAGGATATTGAGAAGGTAAGTTGCCATTTGTAACGCATGATGCCAAAAGTAAGGAGGAAGGAAAGCATGGGCCAATAAGGTACGAACAATGTTATTAATCGTACGGATTTGTCGTTCATCTTTTCCGTTTTGAGGGGATGTGTCAGGACAGGATAAACAAAACGACAGACTATTGGTTTTACAGAAGTCCCAAAAAGGGCCATTATCAAATTCCTTGCCATTATCACATTGGATATTCTTTATATCCCGCTCAAAGTGAGTTCGAATAAATGTCTTGAAAGCTAAAAATGTGGAAAAGGTTTGTGATTTTTGCGATAAAGGATATGTCCACAAGAATTTAGAATAATCATCCATAAACAAGACATAATATCTATGATCGGAGGAACTCAACACAGGTGATGTCCAAAAATCATTATTTATAATATCAAATGGCATAAGAGTGCGAGAATTCGAAGCATAAAATGGCAACTTAACATGTTTTCCAAGAGGACACGACTAACAGATACAAACATCTCTACTTTGATTACAATCAATTAATTTATTCTTCCTAAGGGAATTCAACACAGGTGCGCTCGGTTGACCCAAACGATCATGCCAAAGAGACGGTGCCAAAGCAGCAAAAGTAGATGGTGAAGTGATAGGATTGGTGATTGGATAAAGCTCTCTCCGACTGTTACACCTCATTACCAGCCTCCCCATCTGAAAATCCTTCATAAAAAACCCAAAGGGATAAAAATTAACAGAGACAAAGTTATCGTGGTAAATTTGCGGATGGACACCAAATTTTTAACTAGATGAAGGGCATGGAGGACATTGTTTAAGTGCAAGGGAGGACACGGGGAAGACAACGTTGTGTGACCAGAGCCGTGAATTGGAATTGAGTGACCATTATCAACCATTATACCACGATTAATGTTCTTATTAAAATAGGACGTGAGGTTACCTTGTGTGGATGTCATGTGAGAAATGGCACCCGTGTCCATGTACCAATTTGCATTCGGAGGCGTGATTCCAAGAGTATGCATCGCGGCCTCAATGTCCATAGGGGTAGGGGCTGCCGTGTATGCCTGCTGGGGAAGGGGGCTAAGAACACCCTCTCGTGGTGATTGTTGCTGTCCATAATTGGGTCGGGACCAAGCGGTTGATGGATATGGACATGGAGGTATAGCCCAAGGACCCCAAGAGGCCATCCATGGCCACTGCTGCCCGCTAGTCCAAGGAGAGTATGACAGAGGGTGCTGCGTTGCTGATTGCTGCCCAGTGTTGCCGCGACTGTTGCTGCCTCCCAACTAGCCACCACAGCCTGCAAGTCCGCCACTACTGGCAGCGCCTCTGCCGCCTCCACGCTGCCCAGTGTTTCCACGTTGCCCAGTGCTACCATGATACCTGCCTCCATTGTTGTTGCGGTTGTGGTTCCTCTTCCCACCATTAGGAGGGCAGTTGGAAGAGGAATTTTCAGGAACATCAGGAGAACCCTCGGACGAGCGAGCAATTAATGCAGCGAAGGAACTTTGGGCTGCTTTCTTCACACGGCCAGCCTCTTCAAGAGTGAGCATCGAACAGGCTTGATAAAATTGCGGCAAAGGGTCACGTTGGCGAATAAGAGTGGCCACATCTTGGTAGGGCTCGGTAAGGCCAAAGACCAATTGAAGAACTAGACGATCGTTAGCCACCGGGGAGCCAACATTCTTGAGTTGATCCGCCAGATATTTGAGATGTTGACAATGTGCAGAGACATTCGAAAAATCCGCCATGTTGACATGAGTGAAGTCGTACTCAAGGGTGACAGCACGAGAGTGTTTGTTATCCTGGAATATGTCACGCAAGCGATTCCATGCCTCCATTGCTGTGGTGTCAGGCTCAAGAATGGTGTGCAAAAGATCATGAGAAATAGTGGCATATAGCCATTGGAGAACGGTGGCGTCAAGAGTGGACCACAGTTCTTTGTCCTTCTCTTGTTAAGGTCATTTCTCCGTTCCCGCTGCCGGAGGAATAATATGATCAATTACCCGATGGGATCTTGCATGAATCTTAAAAAGTTCCACCCAGGTGGAGTATTGGACGTTCTCCATCTCAAAAGTGATGGGATCATAGTTCTTGATGTTGGAGACAGCAAGAGCAGAATGAAAGGAAGATTTGGAGTTAGACATAGTGATGAAGAATAGAGGAAGAGAAAGAGGTGGGGGGCGGCGGCAGCAGGGAGTCACGACGAAGGAAGAAGGTCGAATTATGCCCTAGACAACTGATACCATGAAAGAGATTAATCCCTTGATTTATTTCATTAACATCTCTATTATATATACACCTATTACAAGAGTATAATCAGCTATAAGTAAGGAAACTACCTATATATATATATATATATAAACTAAATATATACCTATGTATATATATAAACTAAATATATATACAATCTATCAGAATATATTGTCATATATTCTAACAATTTATAATTAATAAACATTAATTGATATATATTCTGATAAAACAAAAAAAACTATCACACATTAAACTTTTTAGAAAAAAAATTACAAAAAATCTTTATATTATCAGTGTTACCAGAATAATAATATTTCAAACGTCGATCTGTAGATGATATAAATATTATTTATATTATCAAATCGTTTTTACCTTTTGTAGAAGGTAAGTTGTTTATCTTTGAAATTACAAAGAAATACAATATTTTTTTTATTAAGAAATATTCATAAATACCTTTGTGGTAACCTGATGAGATAGAGTAACAATTAAAGTCACACTATGCTTTTCTCAACTTAAAATAAATAGTAGGTATAATCAAATAAGAGGTTTAATTCAAGTGAAATCATCAACATTTCCTAGCAAATGAATTTTAATTTGGACCAAAAACCATTGGTCTGTTCATGAGTAAATTCATTGATATTAATTGGTTGGAGAAATTATTTGAAAGTTCATAATTGGATCTTTTAGCCTATTATCATATATAAACATATATTCAATAAGCACTTTTGATATTAATCAGACCCTAATGAAAAATATCAAACACCATTGAAATAATTAAGGTTGATATTTACGTCCGATTATATGAAAAGTGGAAGTATGAGATATCAACTTTACTATAAAAAACTATAGTATGCAATTCAGATTTAATCGGAGTTTCAATGTGGATATGCACCACCAGTAGACAATAAAGAGATCAAAGAGGAAAATTAACAAACATAATGAATAATCGTATTACAATATCCTTGAAGGATAATTAACTAACAAACCAAATCACCTCATTGAAATATATACAAAACAGTTTAAGTTTTGTGCACTGTCGGTGTAACAAATTTCTACACCATCAGGTAACTTACTTTAATAAAATATTATATTTATAAAAAAGAAAAGAAAATAATATCAGCCATTTACTAAAAGAGAAGAAGAAGAATATGAACAGTTGAGTCCTATTTGGATTCTAACCAAATTGAGTTCCGTAATTAAATTATTTTCTTTCCAAAATTAATTACAATAGTTAGGTTTATAGTAGGTTTTCCCTTAAGATCATCGCTCATGTAATTCTTCAAAGCATCAAACAAGAAATAATTTTTAGAACTTCAAACATTCTGAAACTTGACAAGCTTCTTCTACTCAACGGTAAGTAGTGAGAACAAATTTCATATATTTTCTTGTTTATAAGCATAAAAACACTCCTTTTGGACAAATCTTCATTAGAAAAATAATTCAATGTACCAAAAATAGGTGAATATAACGTCGGGAGAGGTGAATATTGCATTTAAAGTATTGTCATATCGTCTCCAATTCTTTTGTTCTACTCTTTAAGTTTTTGGGAAGATTTTTTATTAGTTGAACTTTCACTACTGAATATATTTTACAAAGGAAGTATTGAATAAATAAATAGACATATTAATAATTGTAAGCTATCTAACATTCATAAATGTATTTTGCAGCATTAATGGAAAACTCAAATTTAGATGAGCAACATACAGAAGTTGAAGTTCCATTAGAAGAAAGTGATATGGAAGAAACAAGAGAGATTGTTTCCGAAATAGGAGTTGGAAATTCGAGAGAACCCTATATAGGTAAGAAGTTCCAGTCACTTATGATTCATTTAAATTTTATCTTGATTATGCTCATCGTAGCGGTTTTAGTTTGCGTCGAGGTCGTATGACTAAGTCAAGAAAAGATAAATCAATAATTGGTCAAGAGTTTGTCTGTTCAAAGCAAGGATTTCGTTCAAAGAAAAATTTAGAAAGTAATAAACCAAGAGATGAAACCAGAAAAGGATGCAAAGTGTGTTACATATGTCGAAGAAAGAAAAAGGTAATTGGATTGTTTGTAGGCTTGTTGTTGAGCACAAACATGAACTTGCATCTCCAAATAGTCAAAAATTCTTGCGGTCAAAAAGAAAAAAAATGGATGCCCAATTGAATCTTATCTATTTACTTGATAACTCTGGAGTTTGTCCAAGTAAAATATCGTTAGTGTTAATAAATCAAGCTGGAGGTGTAGATCGACTGAATTTAAGAAGTCAAGATTTCCAGAATTATTTGCAAACTATAAGACAAAAAGATCTTGAAAAAGGAGATGCACAACTAATGCTACATTAGTATTTCCAAAGGCGTCAATATGAAAATCCAGGTTTCTTTTATGCAATTCAAATGGATGTAGATGGTCATTTAGCTATTTGTTTTTAGGTTGATGCTAGATCTAGGATTGCTTATAAGAATTTTGGGAGAGTAGTTGATTTTTATCCTACTTATTTGATAAATAAATATAAAATGCCTTTTGTTCCATTTACTGGAGTTAACAATCATTATTAGTCTATTTTATTTGGTTGTGCTCTATTTTTGTCACGCCCCGAGCCTACACCCTGGACGTGGTCGGCACTCGAGAATCATTGTTGGCCCCAAGCGAACCCTTGGCCTGACTTACTTACTCAGCGGAAGACTTTACTCAAGATAAATACTTTTAAAACAAATAAACTAAACTGCTCAAAATATAACTTAGAATGTATTATAATAACATTCACTGCCAAAGTGGCAACTCAAGTCTCAACTTAACTGAAAAGAGAAAAGTAAAGATTGATGAACTAACATCAACTAACTCTGTCTATGAAGCATCTAAACTCTCATCCTAACAACTGAATTAAGCAAGCAATAAAACAAAACATAACCAAAGGGATTCTTCGGAAAGCAAGGAGGCTCACCAACTAACTCTGAGTGCTCAACTGGATCAACAATGCGCTGGATGCTGATTTTGGTTACTTGTGTCTGCATCATAATAAGATACAGGCCAAATGGCATCAGTACATTGAATATACGAGTATGCGAGGGGAATTCTAAAACAAGACATAAACTTGAAAGGAACTGAAGAACTTACCTGGCTCAACTCAACTGATTTCATTATAAAGCAATGTATATAAATGCGGTATAAAGAAAAGCTTTAAAACATGGTTTCAACTCTGTGAATTTAGAAATACAATAATAACTCTATATCTATGCAGAGATATAATATGAACTCTGTTTGTATATGAAAATACAAATATTTCTGATGTATATAAAAATACAAAGTACTGCTGTGGGAGTTTTTCTAACCGACAACAATTACTTAAGAGCTATCGTGATGATATAACGTTTTGCCTCACATTGCCAGGGCCGTCATATACCTTACCGAGGGTATAAAATCTGAACTACTAAGTGGATCCACTAGTCTATGCTAAAAAGCACTAAGGAATCATCTAAAAAGTATGCCCTTTATCTACCCATGGTGGCTACATGGTTTATGGCGGCTCAGAGCTTTCTGAACTGTCCCCCATATCGATACTCAATACTAATCCCAAAATATACTAGCTCTTTATGTTTAAAAACATAACTTCTTTCTTTGGTTTGAGATAATTGCTCAAAACTTAGCTCAAAGGCTATTTTGGAAATCTCAGTTTCCTCTCTTACTTAATTGTGAAAGCATTTACTCTTTAACTGAAAACTAGCTCAAAGGCTATTTACTGAAAATCTAGCTCAAAGGCTCTTTACTAAAAAACTAGCTCAAAGGCTCTTTTGGAAATCTCAGTTTCCTCTCTTACTTAACTGTGAAAGCATTTACTCTTTAACTGAAAACTAGCTCAAAGGCTATTTACTGAAAATCTAGCTCAAAGGCTCTTTACTAAAAAACTAGCTCAAAGGCTCTTTTGGAAATCTCAGTTTCCTTTCTTGTTTAAATGTGAAAACATTTACTCTTTGAGAATACATAGTCTGGATATACTCTTTTGAAGAAATGCACTTCAAACTTTACTCTTTACTCAACTCAAATCTTAACACAAAGTTAAAACATTTGTAAAAAACTTTTCGAAAACTTTATGAACTTCTATTAACTTGAGTCTTGACTTCTCTTGACTTGACTCTTAACTTTCTTTGAATTGAATTATGGATTCAAGGATCATGATTTGTGATAGGAAAGATTTCATGATGTTTAGGAGTGTTTTTAGATATCTAAACATGAGAAAAGATCAAAAAATCAATGTCTGAGGATGGGTCCGTGACGCGTTGAGGTATTTAAATTTTGGTTGCGAAATTACTTTTTGAGGCTGAACGGTCCGTGACCGCTCCGATCCACAAAGAGACTTTTTGCGAAATTTTAGGACAGGTCCGTGACGCGGACAAAGGCTCCAGATTTGCTCGACTTTTTCCTTCTTTCGTTTTCCTGTCCCAATTCACCTAAACTCAACTATTTTTCTCAATTTTTCTTTAGATTCAGATACTCAACATGTATACACAAGAATCTAACTCAAACAACTCAAGGAAACAACATTTTAATCTCAAGAAACTCCTCAATCTCAACCCAACTCAAAAATAAAGGCCAATTTCAAGAACACCATTCAAGATTCATCAACTTTCAACTTTCTAGAACAAACTTCGCTGAAATAAACATGATTGGCCCATGGGTGAATGAACCCAACTCTATGAAAGACTCACATACCTCGTACAGATCACCCTTTGAGGAAATCCACAAGCGATTCATGAAGATCTTGATGATTCTTGCTTTTTTTCCTCCTTTCTTCTCTTCTTTTCTCTTTTCTCAAAACCCTAACTCTTTTTCCAAAAGCATAAATTGAGTAAGATCATTTTAGACCCCAACTAATTATCCAAAAACAAAATAAAATAATTCGGTAAGAAAAAGACCATAGTGTCCCTCTAAAATTTAGATTGGACATTTCCTTATTTGAACAACCCAACTTCCAATGGGCATATCTCCCTCATATAAACTCGGAATCACGCAAACTCGGAGGCGTTGGAAAAATTGTTCCAAGATCTTTCCTAAAATATCGAAAAGACACCTAACTCATCCTGAGCTAGGAGTTATGGTCGTTTGAAGTTGACCAAAAAAATCAAACTTGACCAATTTTCTAGATTTTTATTATTTCCAAAAATCACTCTTTCTAATTCTATCTCTTTCTAGTTCTTTTAATTTGCAAGATGTTACAATATCTCTCCCTTGGAAACATTTATCCTCGAATGAGATTAATTTTAGTAGGCTAAGGGTGTAACAATTAACATTCAGCTCAAACACCCAACAAGCAAAGCAATTACAACCTGCTAATCTTATAAATAAAAGGCAAGAAAATGATTAGTACCTTAATAGAGAACTTCTCTAGATTCGAAGGGATGTGGATATCTCTTCTTCATATCTTCCTCAGCTTCCAAGTAGCTTTCTCAACAAAATGGTTCCTCCAAAGAACTTTGACTGATGCTACTGATCTTAGGCATATTTATATGCCTAGAATGCTAAATATGCCCGCATTTATGCCTAGTTTGAATTCAAAGTGTATTCGTTTGTAGTCTTATCGAGTCGTTTGCTTATTTATGAGCTAACCAACATGATTAGTTGTGTAGGTAAGCTTAATAGGAGAAACGACCACAAAAATGGACAAAGCAAGAAATATGAAGATTCAAGTCAAAAGAGAGCAAGGAAGAAGCTGAAGAAAATGCACCAAGGCATTTACGTGTACTCCCCGCGTCACACGAGGAATGCAAACTGTGGGTTGCGAAATCAACTTCTAGGCAGAACATTGACGCGGAGAGGAAGTGAAATTCTGAGCGCAATAACTTGATTTGAGGCAGAACACCTCATGATGCTCGCGCGTCGCGTGCCTGAGTACTAGATTTGGCCGTTTCAACTTTTAGTATAAATAGTATTTTATTTTATTTTATATGGGAGGCATCTTTTAGAGGTTGGAAGAGCGATGACTTTTAAGTATGTTTTCTGGAGTTTTTAGGGTTATTTCTAAAACTCTTTTCCTTTCAATCGTTTGATGATTCATAACCATTGTATGATTGATTATTGGACTATGAGTAGCTAAATACCCTAGTTCTAGGGCTGTGGCTACAGGATGATTGTAATTTATTGAGTTGTTTTTGGGTTTATTATTAACTATCACCTGAATCTTTCTTATGTTCTTATTTTTCGTATTTCATGATTGATCACCTTAGAAATAAATTCATTGTCCGAGTTGAACTCGGGAGAGGAATAAGAAGATAAAATGTGGGGCATAAGGAGCTTGTTGAACTCTAAATAGCTAAGGTTGATTCATTTCTAGGATAGGTATATACCTAGAGACCTCGCTTGGGTCACCATATAGGAAGATAACTTAATGCTCATTAGGTAATCAGTCTATCCCATCTCAACGATGCAGTTAGGGTGCTATCTATAGTAGACCATTAGAGGTCGGGAGACCATGATCATACATCTAACCATGTGATTCATTGATTCGATAGTTAATAATTACCCATATAAATGATATTGATTATATGAATCCTGAGAGAAGTTGCAGCCCTGGACCTTTCCCAAATCATTGTTTGAAACCCATGAAACTGAATCGTGTTAGTTACATTTTGTTTTAAAATTTAGAAATAGAAATAAACAACTTTTTAAGGATGGAAATACATTTGTTGTTAATTGAAAACTAGAGAAATTGATAGTTTCTAAGTGTAAGTCCATGTGGGTACGATACTCGGCTCGCAAAAAGAGCCACTTCATTACTTGTACGATCACGTGCACTTGCATATGCGATTGGACCGCAACAAGTTTTTGGCGCTACTGCCGGGGACTTTAGAATTAGAAAGTATTTGAATTTTTTTTATTTTTGAAGTTGAAAGACAAGTGTTGACAACTTGATCTTAGCATTCCATTGTTGCAGGTTGTTTTGAAACTCCAAACTAGACGACGATCAATGATTGCTATCATCTCTCTCAGAACCTGAATGATTCGTACACTTACATAGAAGGCAGAAACGATTAGCATATCTAGTTCCCCTAGTTATAAGTTAGCTAGAATCTCCTGTACCAAAAACAGAGGAAAAAGAACTTGAGATAATGGATGCTGAGTTAAAAGTACGAGACGTGGCAATCTCACGCCCCACCAATGTGACTTCGTGCATACAGAAACCTGAACCTGGTGGGAGATTTGAACTGAAGTAGACTATGGTGCAAATTTTGCACACGAACGGGCAGTTTACTAGTCTTTAACATGAGGATCCCACAGTTCACATTCAGAACTTCCTCAAGATCAGTGATACTTACACTCCAATTGGGGTGAATAAAGATTATGTGAGACTCACCTTATTCCCTTTCTCTCTGCTTTGGGAAGCAAAAAGATGGTTGAACTCAGAGATTGTGAATTTAATTACCACCTAGGACGATTTGGCACAGAAATTCCTCATCAAATTTTTTTCATCTGGGAAAACAGCTAAGCTGAGGAGTGATATTTTGAGTTTTAGGCATAAGGGTGGTGAGAACTTTTACCAAGCTTGGGACAGGTTTAAATCGATGTTGATAAGCTGCCATCATTATCATCAAACTAATGAGGTGTTAGTCCATACCTTTATTGAAGGGTTGGAGCCTAACACCAAGATTTTACTTGATTCAGTTACAAGTGGACAGGCCTTAGAGAAGACTTATACTGAACTGTTCACCTTGTTGAACCAAATATCTTAGGGTAATCCAGAGTGGAACGGAGGGGGAATGAAACCTGTAGTATAGAAAATTACAGGTGTGCTGGAAGTAGATGCGATGACTGCTCTAAATGCACAGATTTCTGTTATGCAGAATATGATGAGTACATATTTTAGCAACATGGCATTAGGACAACAACTTGCACAAGTAAATGCAGTTCAACAACCACCGTCTTGGTGTGAGATCAGTGGAGGTAATGATCACGATGCAGAGGTATGTGGTGCAAACCCAAATTCTATTAATTTTGTAGGGAATGCCTAGATAGGAGGAGGCTAACAAAACTATAAAAACTCGTATAGCCCAACCTGGTGTAGCCACCCAAATTTTTCTTGGAGTGGAAATCAGAACCAGGGCCAAGGACAAAACCATTATAGGCCACAAGACAATGCCAATAGGTATCAACCACAGGCACAAAGAGAGCAACCCAAGTAGCAATTCGAAAACATGAGTGTGGAGGAGATGTTGAAAAAAAATTATGGTTGATCAATCCCAGTTAGCTGTTGATATGAGAAATAATCAATTAGCTACACAGAATCTGGAGAAGCAATTTGGGCAATTTGTTAGTGCCAAAAATTCACGACCGCAAAGAGGTTTGCTTGGAAACACTGACCCAAATCCTAAACAGGTGAATGCAGTAAGTACACACAGTGGTTTGCAATTGGAGGAGTTAGCTTCTAAGAAAAGAAACAAAGAGTTGTAAACAAAGAGAATGAACTTAAAAAGGGTGAGCTTAAGGAGATTGAAGTAGTTGCACTGGAAGAAAGAGTGCAACCAATAGTGAGACCACCTCCTCCATTTCCTTAGAAGTTCAAGAAACAAAAAGAGGACGAATGTTTTGGTAAGTTTCTCTCTCTCTTGAAACAAGTTCATATTAACTTGCCATTGGTAGATGTTTTCCAGGGTATACCCAGGTATACGAAGTATGTGAAACAGATCGTAGCAAACAAAAGGAGGCTGACAGAGTATGAGACTGTAGCAGTTATTGAAGAGTGCAACTCCATAATTCAGAACAAGCTGCCCATTAAACTAAAAGATTCGGGTAGTTTTACTATGCAGATTACTATAGGGCAAAGTATCCATGCTCGAGGGTTGAGTGATCTAGGAGCGAGTACAAACTTGATGCCAACTTCTTTGTACAAAAAACTGGGGTTGGGTAGTCCTAAACCAACTACCATAATTTTTCTATTGGCAGATAGATCTGTATCTAGATCTGAGGGTGTTGGGGAAGATATGCTAGTACAAGTGGGATCTCTGATTTTTCCAGTAGACTTCGTAGTATTGAATTTTGAGCCTTCTCTTAAGATCCCTTTCATCTTAGGATGACCTTTCTTAGCGACTGGTAGGGCAATGATAGATGTAGCAGCTGGATAGCTTACTATGAGAGCTCATGATAAAGTCGATGTTTTTGATGTACACAAAGCCTTAAAATTGCCAGCAGTGTATGAGGAGTTGTCTTCCATAACTGTGATAGATCTTGAGGCAGAATCTAAATAAATGCAGCTAAGGATCCTCTAAAGCGAGTGTTGGTGGGTGATGACATATATGGGGATGCTGAGGCACATAAATTGGTGCAATTCCTTGATGTGTCACTTATGGTTACCTCTGGAAAGCCTTGGGAGCCTCTAAATAGGGTGCTAGGTCCTCCAACTAAACCCTCCATTGAAGAAGCATCCAAGCTAGAGTTGAAAACACTGCCAGCCCACCTCAGATATGCATTTTTGGGTGAAGATGAAACTTTATCGGTTATTTTGTCTGCAGCATTATCTGACGAATAGGTGAAAGCTGCACTACTCATTCTGAAGAGGAGGAAAGCAACTCTGGGGTGGCAAATGTCTGACATCCATGGTATTAGTCCCGCACTGTGTATGCACAAAATATAAATGAAAGAAGGGTACAAGGCAAATGCACAGCATCAGCGGAGACTAAATCCATTGATGAGGGATGTTGTCAAAAAAGAAGTCATAAAGTGGCTGGATGCAGGGATTGTGTACCTAATATCTGATAGTAAATGGGTAAGTCCAGTGCAGTGTGAGCCCAAGAAGGGCGGAATGACAGTTGTGACCAATCAAAAATATAATTTGATCCCCACAAGAACAGTGACTGGGTGGAAGATATGCATGGACTACAGAAAACTCAATCAGGGCACCAGGAAGGATCACTATTCGGTACTATTCATTGATCAAATATTAGACAGGTTGTCTAGCCAAGAGTATTACTGTTTCGTTGATGGTTATTCAAGGTATAATCAGATCGTCATTTCACCTAAGGATCAAGAGAATACTACATTCAGTTGCCCATATGGCACGTATGCATTCAAACGCATGCCATTCGGCTTGTGTAGTGCCCCTACCACATTCCAGAGATGTATGATAGAAATCTTCCATGATATGATGGAAGATTTTGTTGAAGTATTCATGGATGATTTCTCGGTGTTTGGTGAGTTGTTTGAACTTTGTTTATCTAATCTTGACAGAGTTTTTGCTAGGTGTAAGGAGACCAATCTGGTGCCGAATTGGGAGAAGTGTCACTTTTTGGTCAGAGAAGGAATTGTGTTAGGGCACAAATCTCCAAGAGTGGGCTAGAAGTAGATAAAGCGAAGGTGGAAGTGATTGAGAAGTTGTCATCACCAATATCAATGAAGGGAGTGCGAACCATCCTTAGACATGCTGGCTTTTATAGAAGGTTCATCAAGGACTTGTCTAAAACTACAAGACCTATGTACAGCTTATTAGAGAAAGAGATGAAATTTTTGTTTGATGAAAAATGTTTACAGGCTTTTGAGATGCTGAAACAGAAGTTAATTGAGGCTCATATTCTTATTGCTCCAAATTGGGAGCTTTCATTCAAGCTGATGTGTGATGCTAGTGATATAGCAGTTAAGGCAGAGAAAGAACAAGGTGTTTCACTCATATACTATGCGAGGAAAACACTTGACGCAGCTTAATCGCATTACATAGTTACTGAGAAGGAGATGTTAGCATTGGTGTTCGCATTTGACAAGTTTAGGTCATACTTGGTGGGAACCAAAGTGATAGTCTACACTGATCATGCGGCCATTCGGTACTTGTTCAATAAGAAGGATGTCAAACCTAGGCTGATTAGGTGGATCTTGCTACTACAAGAGTTTGAACTCGAAATAAGAGATAGGAAGGGAACTGACAACCAAATAGCTGATCATCTGTCCCGACTAAAGAATTTATCCCATGTGAAAAATGAAGGGCACATTCGTGAAGAGTTTCCTGATGAGTAGTTGTTTGCTTTGGACATTTCTCAGGTGCTTTGGTATGCGAACATTGTGAATTTTCTGGTGAGTGGTTTATTTTCACCTAAGGCATCAACACATCAGAAGCAGAGGTTAAAGTATGATTCACGCTTCTATATATGGGATGAGCCCTATTTGTTCAAGCAGGGTCTAGATGTGATGATGAGAAGGTGTATAGTGGACATCATGAAGGTGAAAAAACTGCGCATAAGGTATTACAATCTGGTTTCTTTTGGCCTACCTTATTTAAAGATGTTGTTTTGTTTGTGAAAGGTTGTGATAAGTATCAGAGGATAGGCACCATTTAGAAGAGGCGTGAGATGTCATTGAACAATATAATAGAGGTGGAGATCTTTGATGTGTGGGGGATAGACTTCATGGGACCATTCCCATCGTCCCGGAGTAATCAATACATTTTAGTTGCTGTGGACTATGTGTCTAAGTGGGTGGAGGCTGTTGCATTGCCAACAAATGATGCCAAAGTGGTTGTCAAGCTCATTCAGAAGCATATTTTCACTAAGTTTGGAACGCCAAGGGCGATAATCAGTGATAGAGGTAAGCACTTTATTAATAACTCAGTTCATAGTCTATTAGCGAAGAACGGGGTAAGGTACAAAGTGGCTACAACATATCATCCCCAAACTAGCAGACAGATAGAAGTATCAAACAGAGAGGTCAAGCAGATCCTCTAAAAGACTGTGAATGCCCAAAGAAGAAATTGGGCTGACAAGTTAGATGATGCCTTATGGGCATATCGAACTGCTTACAAGACACCGATAGAGACTTCTCATTATTGAATGATGTTTGGGAAATCTTCTCACTTACCAGCTAAGTTAGGGAATAAGGCATATTGGGCAATTAAGAAGCTGAATCTAGATGCTGAGTTAGCAGGCAAAAAAAGGATCACACAACTGCACGAGCTAGAAGAGTTTAGGCTTCATGCATATGAAAATGCAAAGTTGTATAAAGAGAAGACCAAAAGGTGGCATGACAAGCATATTGTGTCACGAACCTTTGAGCTTGGTCAGTTAGTATTACTTTTCAATTCTAGATTGAAGTTTTTCCCATAGAAGTTTCGGTCTAAGTGGAGTGGTCCATTTGAGGTGGTGAGGATGACCCAACATGGTGTTATGGAGTTAAAAAATAAGGATAAGAGTTGTACTTTCCTTTTGAATGGTCAAAGGGTAAAGCATTATTTCGAAAGTGATGTGGATCATGATCTTGAAGCGCTCACATTGAATGACGAATGAGTCATGAGATAGGTCATGCCGCGACGTTAAATCAGGCGCTACACAGGAGGAAACCATGAACTATTGTAATAGTTAAGATTTATGTGTTTTTCTTTGGTTATTCTAGTTCTTAGGAATTAGTAAAACTATGATATATCAAGAAAACATACAAAAATATGTGTCGTGCCATGACCAAAACTAAGGCGCTGGATGGGAGGCAACCCATCATATTTTTGACTAACGGATGTTGAGCTGATAATATGCCGGATAAAAAAATTTCGTCCGAGATAGAGGACTCCGTGAAGGGAGCGCATCGCGGAGGCAGGGTAAAATGTTGCCTCTCCTGATACAATTTGAGGAAAAGGACTCCATGTAGGGAGTGCGTCATGAAGGGGGCCTAGAATTTTGATTTCGACGATAAGTTAATTTTACGTCAAAAAGAAGGCAATACCGTGCTAGCCCCAGAATGTGGAGCAAAGGCCAAATATTGGCCTCGCCTGGAATTAAATTTCCAGTGGACTCTATGCCCACTCTGCATCGCGCCTCAGGTTAGTAATTTTTATTTTTTTCATTAAATAACCAATTTTTACCCGATTTCTTTGGAAATTACCCTACCCCAACCCTTTTTAACCCTGATTTCTCCCTCTAATTTGCCTCATCCTTTCCCTTTTTCACTATATTCACCACAATTTTCTCCCTTCCCTTCACACCTACATTTCTTTAAGTCGTTCCGTATCGCGCAACTCCTCCTTGCTCTTCTCATTTTTCGGCAACTCCATGTCGCCAGGTATTCGCTTCTGCTTTTACTCTTGCCATTTTAGGCGTGTGTAAGTGTGTGTTGCTATGGGTTGAGGTTTGCTCTTATTGTGGGGGTTTAGAAGTGGATTTTCCATTTGTCATACTGTGTATATTGTTGTTGTTTGTGGTGTTTTCGAATTCTTAAGTAGATACACTTTGAATCACTTGTATGTGGATAGTAATTGGTTAACATTGTGGGTATGGGTTAAAGTTGGTGAAATTATTGGGTGTTGTATGTGGGTTATGCTTAAGTTTTACGCTATTATGATGGTTGTCTGATTGGATCTGTGAGAAATAAATTGGATAATGTGGCTAATGGTTATCATGTGAATTCTTAAGTAGCACTACAAATTGTATGTCTATAGTGTCGAATTATTGAGTAAACATTATTGTGACAATGAATGTGTAAATGGTAACTATTGATAAATAATATAGATGGGTTCTGGTGTGTATTCAGGGGTATATATTAGTTGTGTGAAGTCTTGAGTAACACTACCTAATTGTTGGGTGGTTGTAACTAATATTGCGATACTTATCCGATTTGCGGAACGTGATGATTAGTTGAGTATGTTGTTGGTCATTTTTGGGAAGTCTTAGTACCTCAGATGAGACTGCATTTAATTAAGTGTGGGGTAGTGTGCGCACACCACCCATATTTTTATCATTGTTTTGCTGTCATGTGGGCTAAACTTTGGTATATTTTACAGGTCACCATGTCTAGCTCACAAAAATCTGGCAAGAAAGTAGGCACATCAAGCAATAGGAAATGTGTCTGGAGTGGGAATGTCCCACCCGCACCTGCACTTCCTAGAGTTCAAACTAAGCGATTTGGGTTGAAGGCTGTCACCAAAGAAGGAAATATTTGGTATAAGAAGCATACTGAGGCCACTTATTTTTCTGATGTCTGTGTTGACGAGGAAAGTTTGGCACGTTAGTTCCCCCAGATCTGGAAGCGAATTAGGGAGCTTGGCATGGAGTTCATCTTTGCTGACCCGAACGATTGCAACTTGCACATGGTTCGGGAGTTTAATGCTAACTAGGCACCCGAGGCGCGGCCCCACTATGTGACGGTGCGTGGTAGGAAATGTGTCCATCACTCCCATAGGTATTAATTATATATTGGGTACACCGCAGAACATTGACCTAATAGTGCAGACAGGGCTGAACATACGCCCTCCATACCAGGCCATCCGCCACATGCTATGCAGGCCACAGTCTATGGCTCAATGAACTATGCACAGTGGGAAGAGATATCATAAATCTCTTCCCTACGCTCACATGCTGCAGGAGACACGTGTTTGGCTAAAGGTGGTGATGAACTGTCTGATCCCGGGTCTACATTACACTGATATCACGCATGATTGGGTGTGCCTGGTTTATGCTTTGATGATTGGCATGGAGCTAAACACCGAAGCCATCATAAAATCTAGGATGCGGAAGGCCCGGGTTCACAAAAGGCACAGGCATGCATTTGGTGGTCTAATTACCAAAATGTGTCGTGTTACAGGTATCCTTAAGGAGAATGTAGATTACATGACACCACTTTATCCAGCACTGATGGACATCATTCGCACTAAGGGGCCTGACACTGACTTCGGCCCAACACTCACCACCGCAGAGCGCCATAGGAGAAATAAGTTAATCATGGCTAGGATGTATGGCCTGGAGATGCTACGACAGAAGACTAGTGACCGGCCATCTACTGATCTGGAAATAGGGGAGGTCAACAAGCGTTATCTTCTGAATGACCATGCTAAAGCATTGCTTGGAATTAGTCCTGAGTTTTGGGAGCCGACTGAGAATGATATCCCGACAGATGAAGATAACCTGCACACAGGCTCAGATGTGGATTCTGATTCAGAAGAGGAGATGGGCCCAGCACAGACTGGTAATGCAGCTGATGGAGGTGATGCCATGGAGGACTGATCAGGGAGTTTTTTTTCACCTTACCTTTTGAACTTTGTTGAGATTTTGAAATGCACTGGGGACAGTGCTATTGTATAAATATAGGGTGAGGGTGAAAAACATATTTGATCTGTACTTATATTGTGTTGAACATTGTTTTTTTTTTTTGTTTGATTTTGGGTTCCTTGATAGTTGTTTTCAGTTCTTTAGCCAAGGACAATCCATTTGAATTGTATAAAAAGACAGAATTTTTTATAGTATTGAGTTTGTAGTCATAGATTGAGTCAAACTGCCCAATGATAGATGGATGACGATCGTCTTAAGGGAAATTTCATCATTTAGTATTAGGTTTGGTTATGCTGAAGCTGAAAATCTCTGAAGGGAGTATGTATGAAAAGCACGGTTGAAATTTATGTATGAATACAGTTGAATTCTTTTATATAATTTGAATGTACAACTTAAGCTTAATCTGAACCTTATGAGAGATGTGATTGTGTGCTGTGATTGATCCATTCTGAATACAACTTGTGCCAGAAGCGGTGAGTTTTATATGATATCCATGATTGCATTCGAGTCTAGAACTTTCCCAGTTTGTTATTGAAGCAAAATACAAGTGGTATTATGTTTGAAAGGTGATAATAGACTTTCTTTGAATTGTTTGAAATTTGAGCCTGTTCAGAAAGAAGATCCCTAGTCTAGCCCAATTGAGTCTTTTTGCCTTGATTTTGTTCTAACCCACATAATAAGCCAAATCCCTTTTATTGATACCGTCGTTTTGATCCCAACCCCTAATTCACTATGTTAGGAAGAAAGGTAAAAACAACGGAAAGAGTAGATAGGGTGGAAATGCGTAGTTGTTGGGGAAGAATGAAAGAAAAAGGTAACTGATACCCCATGATTGTGACTCTAAGATTGGCCCCATTGTGTACTTCAACTAAGAGAAACCCAAGTTGAAAGTGGCTAACTTAGTGAATACCTTAATGATAGCCCTGGCCCTAAAAAGGGCAATGTTCACCTTAACTCAAGAGAAATCTCTAAGTCAATGGGGGCTATTGTTGAGTGTCAAAAAAGAATTTTTTTTTTTTTTTTTGGAAATAAAGGGGCAAGTAAGCAATAAGGCAAGGTTACTAACACTAGTGAAATCTTTTGAAGAAGAAGAGGGCTAATGAAAAAGTTGTGAATGTAAGAAGAAAGCTGAAAATAGTGCAATAGGGAGGACGAGTCACTAATCCCATGTAAATAAATCCTCCCCTACCTTAAATCCTACAACACAAACCAAACTAAGTCCTGTTTGATTTTGAGCATTTTACACTTTATTAGTAGAGATGTACATAATGGGCAAGCTTATGGTTCTCAATGCATGCATGTGATGTTGATTACTGAGTGAGAGTGCATATTGTCTGCAAAGTCCTTCAATTATATTCAATTGGCTTACTCGAGTGTATGGACTATTTCTTGGAGTGAGGGCACTTGTTGTATGAAGGATAGGTGATAGGTAATGGTACATATGTCGTAAATGCGTTGGTTGCAAAAAGTTGTCCAGTGATCTACATGAGATATGCATATTATAAATGAAAACATGCTTGTGTGAATTGTGAACAGATCCTTGAAATTTAGTAGTGGATGCACAAACTAATATAGTGAGTCTAACACTAGGAGTTGTTAGTAGTTGTTCGAGGACAAACAAAGCTTTAAGTGTGGGGTAGTGATCTTAGACATATTTATATGCCTAGAATGCTAATTATGCCCATATTTATGCCTAGTTTGAATTCAAAGTGTATTTGTTTGTAGTCTTATCCAGTCATTTGCTTATTTATGAGCTAACCAACATGATTAGTTGTGTAGGTAAGCTTAATGGGGGAAACAAGCACAAAAAGGGACAAAGGAAGATATCTGAAGATTCAAGTCAAAAGAGAGCAAGGAAGAAGCTGAAGAAAATGCACCAAGGCATTTACGTGTTCTCCCCACATCGCGTGAGGAATACAAAATGTGGGCGAAATCAACTTCTAGGCAGAACATTGCATGTTATCTCCGCATCGCAGAGAGTAAGTGAAATTCTGAGCGCAATAAATCGATTTGAGATAGAACACCTCGTGATGCTCGTGCATCGCGTAGAAGGCAAATGGTTCTTGGAATCGGAATTTGGAAGGCACTGCATGTCGAGTGCCTGAGTACCAGATTTGGCCAATTCGACTTTTAGTATAAATAGTGTTTTGTTTTATTTTATTTGGGTGGCATCTTTTGGGGGTTGGAAGAGCGACGACTTTTAAGTACGTTTTCTGGAGATTTTACGGTTATTTCTAAAACTCTTTTCCTTTCAATCGTTTGCTGATTCATAATCATTATATGATTGATTATTGGACTATGAGTAGCTAAATACCCTAGTTCTAGGGTTGTGTCTACAGGATGATTGTAATTGATTATGTTGTTTTTTGGTTTATTATTGACTATTACATGAATCTTTCTTATGTTCTTATTTTCCATATTTCATGATTGATCACCATAGAAATAAATTCATTGTCCGAATTGAACTCAGGAGAGGAATAAGAGGATAGAACGTGGGGCTTAAGGAGCTTGTTAAACTCTAAATAACTAAGGTTGATTCGTTTCTAAGATAGGGATATACCTAGAGACATCAATTGGGTCACCATACAGGAAGATAACTTAATGCTCGCTAGGTAATCAGTCTATCCCCACTCAACGATGTTGCTAGGGTGTTATCTATCATAGGCGATTAGAGGTCGGGAGACCATGATCATACATCTAACCCTGTGATTCATTCATTCGATAGTTAATAATTACCTATATAAATGATATTGATTGCATAAATCCTGATAGAAGTTGTAGCCCTGGACCTTTCCCAAATCATTGTTTGAAACCCCTAAAACTGAATCGTGTTAGTTACATTTTGTTTTAAAATTTAGAAATAGAAATAAACAACTCTTTAAATATGGAAATACATATGTGGTTAATTGAAAACTAGAGAAATTGATAGTTTCTAAGTGTAAGTCCCTGTGGGTACAATACCCGGCTCTCATAAAGAGCCACTTCATTACTTGTACGATCACATGCACTTGCGTGTGCGATTGGACCGCAACAACTACCTTTTTTGTTCTCAACTTGTGAACTTGGTGATCTAGAATCTGAAGTGAAATCACTTCATAAGATAGGCTACTTTCGATTTCAATATCTTTGTTTAGTATGATCAATGAAGGATCGCCCATACATTTTTCCAACACAGAAATGTGGAACACCGGATGGATTGCTGCTAATTCTTATGGTAGCTCTAACTCATAAGCTACATTACCAAGCCTTTTGAATATTCTGTAAGGGCTAATATACCGGGGACTAAGATTCGTCTTTTTACCAAATCTCATAACACCCTTCATGGGTGAAACTTTTAAATATACCCAATCATCTACTTCAAACTCTAACTCTCTTCTCCTAACATCAGTGTAGGATTTCTGATGACTCTACACTGTTTTCAACCTCTTTAGAATCACTTTCATTTTCTCAATAGCTTGATGAACTAAATCTAGTCTTATCAACCCAGCTTCACCAACTTCAAACCATCCAATAAGAGATCTGCATTTTCTCCTATAAAGGGCTTCACAATGAGCCATTTAGATGCTAGCATGCTAACTATTATTGTAGGCAAACTCAATAAGATATAGGTGATCATCCCGATTACCCTGGAAATCAATCACACAATCTATCTTGATACCTTAAAATACCATCTCCCCCTTCTTCAAAAGCCATCACTTTCTGCTTATGAACACTTGCCTTTAATTCAAGCAATAAAGGATCTTAGTCTTGCTTATCATTTACTTCTGACGCTAATGATGATTCAGGCCCATTCATCACCACTACTCCTCTTTCTATAAAATCCCTTAGCAAATTCCTAGCCTTGCAAGTCTATACACCTTTTTTGCTAACTCTTTCTTACCTTCCTCAAAATGGGCAGTACTACCTATAGACAACCTGCTCAAGGAGTCAGCAACAATGTTAGCCTTACCTAGGTGATAAAGAATATGCATGCCATAATCCTTGAGTAATTCTAACCACCTCCTTTGTCTGAGATTGAGCTCTTTCTGAGTAAACACATACTGAAGGTTCTTGTGATCGGTGAACACATCCACATGAACACCATAAAGATAATGGCACTATATTTTTATAGCAAACACTATGACAGCCAACTCTAAGTCATCGGTTGGGTAGTTCTTCTCATGAACTTTCAACTGTCTAGAGGCATAAGTTATAACTTTTCCATTATGCATTAACACGCAACCCAAACCAATTCTAGATGCATCGCAATACACCACGAAACCTTGAGTACCTTTTGGTAAGGTCAATACTGGGGTAGTAGTCAATCTCCTTTTCAATTCCTGAAAGCATTTTTTTTTTCGCAACCTTCAGACCATTGAAACTTCATTGTTTTCTGAGTCAACTTGGTCAAAGAAGATGAAATAGATGAAAATCCCTCGACAAACCTTATATAATATCCAGCCAACCTCAAGAAACTCCTAACAACAATTGGAGATGTAGGTCTAGGCTAATTCTGCACTGCATTTATATTTTGAGTGTCAACTTAAATTCCATCACCGGAAACTATAAGAATGCCATAGACTCAAGCCAAAACTCACATTTAGAGAACTTAGCATATAACTCTCTATCTCTTAAAGTCTGAAGAACTATTCTGAGGTAGCTAACATGATCTTCCTCATTCCTCGAATAGATTAGAATGTCATCAATGAAGATGATAACAAACACATCTAAATAAGGTTTGAAAACTCTATTCATAGGTCTATGAATGCTGCAGGCGTATTGGTCAAACCAAAAGACATGACCAAAAACCCATAATGACCATAACGGGTCCTGAAAGATGTCTTTGGAATATCACATTCCCTTACTCTTAATTGATAGTAGCTTAATCTGAGGTTTATCTTAGAGAAACAAGTAGCACCCTGAAGCTGATCGAAAAGTTCATCAATTCTCAGGAGAGAAATATTTATTCTTAATGGTAACCTTGTTCAACTGGCGGTAATCTATACACATCCTAAGGGAACCATCTTTCTTTCTCATAAACAAGATTGGAGCACCCCAAGGTGAGACACTTGATCGAATAAAGCCCTTATCAAGGAGATCTTTCAACTACTCCTTCAACTCTTTCAACTCTGCTGGTGCCATTCTATATGGCAGAATAGATATAGGACAAGTATCTGGAAGAATTTCTATACGAAGTATATTTCTCTCTCAGAAGGGACTAAGGGAAGATCATCTGGAAAGACTTCTGGAAACTCTTTTACTATTGAAACTGACTGAATAGGAGGTATCTCAATACTAGATTCATTAACTCGGACTAAGTGATAGACATATCTCTTGGAAACCAACTTTCTCGCCTTAAGGTGGTCCTTAGACATTACTGAACTGCTCTTCAACTCTATAACTGGTTCATTGGAAACTGGAACTTGACTACTCGAGTTCTACAATCTATTGATGCATAACAGGCATGAAGCCAGTCCATACCTAGAATGACATCAAAATCTACCATGTCTAACTCGACTAAATCAGCCATGGTACTATTGTGATTGACGGAAATGAAACAATCACAATAGACTATTTCTACTAGAATAGGCTCACCATCAAGTGTAGAAACACTAAAGGGCTCAAGAAGTTGCTCAAGAAGAACATCAAAATTGAAGACTTGGATCATATTAGTGACAATATCTGGCAAATCCTCTTGCTTTCGACGACTAGCGATAGCATAAAGACGATTTCCTTCTCCACCTACCCTTGAAGTAGCTCATCTAGATGCAGCTTTATCTGGTGGAGCAACTGAAGAAGACTGGGCTCTATTGCCCCTATTACCATTACTCTGTCTGCTCTTACGACATACTCTCATAAAATAATCATTCTGGCCACACTTAAAGCAACTAGTGGAGCCATCACGACACACCCCTGAGTGGCTCCTTCCTTACTTAGCACATGTAGGAGTCTTAGTACCCCCTTGTGCCTTACCACCTTATGAATGCGTAGGTCTAGCTCTGAAGTTTTAAGAATTCTGACTATTGTACTCACATTTGTTCCTTGGTGCAAGTGCACTAGCAGATGATGGAGCAGGTCATTTATGCTTATGTTGGAAAGAAGACCGGTTTGCATTACTCTTTTGTTGCCTAGATTCATTCCTTGATGTCTTAGCCCTCTATTCCTTAAACACTTCTCTATCCTTCAGCTGATTCTTCTCAACTTATTGCACATGGATCATCAGTCTTGCTATGCCCATGTCACATATTAGCATGGCTACTTTACTTTCCTTATCTGAAAAATAAGGTAACCTAACGACAAATAAACTCATCCTGCTCTTCATGTTCGCAACTATCTCTTTGCTTCTCTTAGGTCACGGGGAAAGAAACGCCTATAAAAGCACTCTCAAAACAGTCCAACTCACAAACGGTTATGCGCAAGTACGAGTTAGAAAGGAAATTTTTAGAGATAAAACTCTAACGCATGAAATAAGTATGAAAGAAGTGAAAGAATTTTCTAAATGTTGCAGCCTCCTAACTATAGATGTGGAGTGCTTCACACCGATAACTAGGACTCTACAGACACGGCTTCATAGATTTCCTAGGATTCTTGAACTCTGAGCTCTGATACTAAGTTTGTCACGCTTCGAGCCTACACCCTGGACGTGGCCGGCACTCGAGAACCATTGCTTGCCCCAAGCGAACCCTTAGCCTGGCTTACTTACTCAGTGAAAAACTTAACTCAAGATAAATACTTTTAAAACAAGTAAGCTGAACTGCTCAAAATATAACTTAGAATGTATTATAATAACATTCACTGCCAAAGTGGCAACTTAGGTCTCAACTTAACTGAAAAGGTAAAAGTAAAGACTCATGAACTAATATCAACTAAATCTATCTATGAAGCCTCTAAACTCTAAGGGATGGCGGGACAATACCACTGATCATCCTAACAACTGAAATAAGCAAGCAATAAAACAAAACATAACCAAAGGGATTCTCCGAAAAGCAAGGAGGCTCACCAACTGACTCTGAGTGCTCAACTAAATTAACGATGCACTGGATGATGATCCTGGTTACCTGTGTCTACATCAGAATGAGATGCAGGCCAAATGACATCAGTACATTGAATGTACGAGTATGTGAGGGAAATTCTAAAATAAGACATAAGCTTGAAAGGAACTGAAGAACTTACCTGGCTCAACTTAACTAAACTGATTTCAATATAAAGCAATGTATATAAATGCAGTATAAAGAAAAGCTTTAAAACATGGTTTCAACTCTGTGTATTTAGAAATACAATAATAATTTTGTATCTATGCAAAGATGCAATATGAACTCTGTTTGTATATGAAAATACAAATATTTTTGATGTATATAAAAATACAAAGTACTGCTGTGGGAGTTTCTCTAACCAACAACCATTGCTTAAGAGCTATCGTGATGATACAACATTTTGCCTCACGCTGCCAAGGCCGTCCTATACCTTGCCGGGGGTATAGAACCTGAACTACTAAGTGGATCCACTAGTCTATGCTAAAAAAACACTAAGGAATTATCTAAAAAGTATGACCCTTTTTTACCCATGGTGGTTACATGGTTTATGGTGGCTCGGAGTTTTCTAAACTCTCCCCCATATCGGTGTTCAATACTTCTCCCAAAATATACTAGCTCTTTATGTTTAAAAACATAACTTCTTTTTCTGGTTTGAGATAATTTCTCAAAACTTAGCTCAAAGACTATTTGGGAAATCTCAGATTCCTTTCTTGCTTAATTGTGAAAGCATTTACTCTTTCACTGAAAACTAACTCAAAGGCTTTTTATTGAAAAACTAGATCAAAGGCTCTTTTGAAAATCTCAGTTTCCTTTCTTGTTTAAATGTGAAAACATTTACTCTTTGGGAATACATAGTCCCGATATACTCTTTCGAAGAAATGCACTTCAAACTTTACTCTTAACTCGACTCAAAACTCAAGTCTTAAAACATTTGTAAAAGACTTTTGGAAAAGCTTTATGAACTTCTCTTAACTTGACTCTTGACTTCTCTTGACTTGACTCTTAACTTCTCTTGACTTGACTCTTGACTTCTCTTGACCTGACTCTTGACTTCTCTTGACTTGCTTCTTAACTTCTAAGCTTGACTCTTAACTTTCCTTGAATTGAATTATGGATTCAAAGGATCGTGATTTGTGATAGGAAAGATCTCATGATGTTTAGTAGTGTTTTTAGATAGCTAAACATGAGAAAAGATAAAAAAAACACTATCTAAATATGGGTCTGCGACGGGGAGAGGTATTTAAATTTTGATCCCGAAAATACTTTTTGAGGCTGAACGGTTCATGACCACTCCGCGACGCGAAAAGTCTTTTTACAAAATTTTGGGACAGGTCCACGACGCGGACAAGGGCTCCAGATTTGCTCGATTTTTTCCTTCTTTCATTTTCCAGTCCCAACTTACCTAAACTCAACTATTCTTCTCAATTTTTCTTTAGATTCAAATACCTAGCATGTATACACAAGAATCTAATTCAAACAACTCAAGGAAACAACATTTTAACCTCAAGGAACTCCTCAATCTCAATCTAACTCAAGAATAAAGGCCAATTTCAAGAACACCATTCAAGATTCATCAACTTTAAAGTTTCTAGAACAAACTTCGCTGAAATAAACATGATTGGCACGTGGGTGAACGATCCCAACGCTATGAAAGATTCATATACCTCGTAGGGATCACCCCTTGATGAAATCCACAAGCGATTCGTGAAGATCTTGATGATTCTTGCTTTTTTTCCTCCTTTCTCCTCTTCTTTTCTCTTTTCTCAAAACCCTAACTCTTTTTTCAAAAGTGTAAACTGACTAAGATTAGTTTAGACCCCAATTAATTACCCAAAAACGAAATAAAATAATTGGGTAAGGAAACGACCATAATACCCTAAAATTCAAATTGGACATTTTCTTATTTGAACAGCCCAACTTCCGATAGGCATATCTCCCTCATACGTACTCGAAATCGCACAAACTCGGCGGCGTTGGAAAGATTGTTCCAAGATCTTCCCTACGACATCTGAAAACACACCTAACTCATCCTAAGCTAGGAGTTCTGGTTGTTTGAAGTTGACTAAAAAACTCAAACTTAACCAATTTTCCAAATTTTATTATTTCCAAAAATCACTCTTTCTAATTCTAGCTCTTTCTAGTTCTTTTGATTTGCGAGATGTTTCAACTTTGGGATGAAACTCAAGACACTTTTGAGTGGTTATTTCGTACTTGGCAAGAGGCAATGTTCGGAGTTGCACCTCATACAATTATAACAGATCAAGTTTCTGCCATAACAAATGCAGTTGCAGCAGTATTTCCTAACAGTAAACACCATTTTTGTATGTGGCACATAACAAAGAAGATTCCAAAATATTTAAGTCATTTTTTTATCAGTATGCTGATTTTAGAAGCAAGTTTAGTTGGTGTATTCATGGTACAACCACTCCTGAGGAATTTGAAACAATGTGGATAGAAATAATGGAGATGTATAATTTAGGAGAAAATAGTAGGTTGCAGAGAATATATGCAATTCGTGAAATAATATCATGTGACCAAAGTCAAGATACTACTCTGCTTGACCCTTCAGTAGCGGCAATTAAAGGGCGTCCCAGATCTTTGAGAATGAAAGGTGCTCTAGAAGTTACTCAAAAGACCAAAAAAGTTACTTCTCAGAAGCAAAAAAAGACAAACGAAAAGTATGAAATTTAAGAAAAAGGAAACAAGGTAATTTCACTTTACACAATGAATATTATTTATATTGCGAGTTATTGTTGTTATAACTTCTAAAATTTTATGTGCAATTCAAATTATAATGTCGAAGTCGAGCAGAATGGTACAACAATATCTAATGAGGCTCAATGGTAATTTTTTTTATAATAGCTTATGTAAGTTGGCTTACTTTTCATATACCTTCTTCTTCAACTAACAAAATTCTTTCAAATTTTATCATTTAATGTGTCAGCAGTTTCAACGATATCCAGGATGTTATAAAGGATTTATTGAGAACACTGATTGTGCTTATGCCACATCATTTACGGTGAAGAACTATTCATTTTTTATTCTATCGTTTATATATTATGTACATGCTAAAGTGTGTGTTGATGAATTATAACTATTCCTTTCAGGAGTTGATGAAGACAGCTTCAACTCCATTCCAACAACACCATCCTAGTTAGTGAGTGAGAAGGTGAAGGATTTGGAACTTTGAGAATACAAGAAACAAGAAGAAGCAGTTATTTAGATTTCAGTTAATTAGTTTTCTTTGAAAATTTTTAACTTTTGAATAGTACTTTCATTGTTTATTTTGACATGTATATGGGGTAAAGATAGTTTTAGTATTTGAACAGAATAAAATTATATGCTTGTATTGCAGTTTGGCATCTATTTTTGGGTCAAATAAATTATTATTCATATTATGCGTGAAAATAGTTGCACTTTGTATCATTCGAAAGTGAACATGAAATGTAAGATTCCTCTGCAAATCAACAAATTTTACTCTAAAAACAGTTGATGTTATAACAAGTGTTATTGAAAACCTTAATAAAATATAGTTGTGCCAAAATACAATGATATACAAATAGTTTTCTGGTGGTGCAGAAAACTTGTTCCTTCACAATATGCAGATGCATAAGATGCACCAGATGTGGTTGAGCTTTTTACCTCATCCTCCTCCCTAACCAGCTGCTAATAGCATCATGAGTCTATGAGTTTTTCTTAGTTTCAAAGATGTAAAACATGAGATATATGTTAGAGATCATAAATATAATTAAAATCACCTATCTGATAAATTTTTATTGATAAATAGTACCATAATGGTATACATGAATCTGGACTTATATTACAATACACACTTAGATTCTAACGAGTCCAGCAAGTTTGTCGTACATAGAATGAAAATTAATTTCATACAATAGTACAAATTGTGAATACATTTACATTTGAAAGTATAAAACGTCTCTCTTTTCTCTTCGAAGCATCTTCAATTCCTTTTACCCCATATAGTATATGTGTTGCTTGGGTCGACAAGAGGAGCTATATATGCATCGTTATCAATCATTGCGAAGATAGATATATGTCTTACTAGGAGCTTGAGAGAGCATATTCAGATGACTTGGTTCAGAAACCATGGGAAAGAAGAGGTTATCTTGGTGTGCATACAGAAGCAGAACTACCATAGCTTTATTGATCATCATATTCGTGCTAGTCATGTCCAAGCAGACGACATGAATGATCTAGCTCGTTTGGTTGATTAGTATGGTTCATGAGAGCTCGACTCACTGTGGAACAGAACACAATTATTCCCAACATTGAGAACTGAAGGGGTTCACAAATGCAAGTATTTCTGAAAGGCTTTTCAAGGAGCTTGTTGGTGTTCTGAAGCCACTCGAAAAACTATGCTCCATGAGCTTCGATAAATCATGTTCCATGAGCTGCCAACCAACTAAAAAGCAAAACTCAATAGACTACTTATGTGACAATTTACAAAGAAAGAGAATCAGTAACTCGTTCATAACAATAAAATTAATTCAGAATATGATCAATCTGTCTAAAAAAAATTTAGGCAAATTATCTCTCTTAAAGTTGGAAGTACTACAGAAAAATAGGATAAGTAACTTAGTTCTGTTTTCTCTTCCTATCTATTGTGAGATCAGGTATTGAAAAATTATGCCCACATATATGGTATGAAGAACACCATCATTTATAGGAAGATTGAATGAATTACTCATAAATAATGAAATTCTATTAGAGCAAACTGACTGTGCAAACAAAATAAGACACATTAATCACATAAAAATAATCCTAAAATTAAATTAGTAATGAAGAGAGAATAGTTTCACTATCATAGATCTACAGTAATCACATAGCAAAATAGATATTGAATTTGACACTTTGATTCAGCAAATTCACCTGCAAATGCTTTTTTTATACTAATCAATAAAATAAAAATTAAATTATAACCCTCCATGTGTACGAATAAACAAACAAAATTGGAATAGCAAGATATGCAGATCAGAAGAAAACATAAAGAGGAAGTAGGTCAAATGTGATATGCAAATTGAAAAAAGACATAAAGAGGAAGTAGGTCAAATGCGTATAAGAAGGAGTAACTGCCGCAGAATATCAGCTATTTTAGAGGGATGAAGATAGAGGATTTTAATTTTGAGGAGAGAGAGAAAAGGAAGCTAATCTTAATTTTATATTTTTAAAAAAAGATTAGGGAGAAATAAAATTACCTGATGGTGTAGAAATTTGTTACACCGACAGTGCACAAAACTCAAACTCTATACAAAATACTTTAATAATAGTTTATTAATGAGTTTAACTTATGTACATTAACACAATGTAAAGAATCATGAAAATAGTGTAATAATATTCTTTATAATATTATCGATATATATAAGTTGAACTCGCCTAAAATATATTTGAATCAAATAAATATGTTTATTCAATATTAGCACAAAGTAAGGCAACTGAAAGCAAATTACATCAATTAACTAGAGGGGTTAATCTTTTTCTTATCATTCTTGGAGGAGGTGGTAGCTTTCACTATTTTTTCATAAGCCATTGCCTTCACTGATTTTTTTATCTTTCTTTGTTAACACACTTCTATTCTTTGATGTGCCTTCTTTACCTTTTTCATTATTTTCCATATCTTTGTTGATAATATGTATAAATAACTAAGTAAATAAAACTGTGTCATTCTCTGTAATAGCTTTAACATTTAGATGAACTGATCAATACTTCAACAATCTCTTCTCTTAGAACTTATGAATATGAGGGAGTGTATGAATGCTTATTGCTTTGTTGCTTTTAGCTTGTGATGTTTTGAGTACATATGTTAAGGTATTTATAGAAGTTTTGTGGCTTTTGTTTATGGTCATGAAAGTTTTCATGCAACTTTGGTTGAATTTCTGAGTAATTTAGCTCATGTATAAGAATAAAAGAAGATTGTTGATTATTTCTTGCATGGAATGTGTTTGTGTGAGTTTTTGGGGTTTGGATTATTCATTTTTAAATGGAAGCCTGTGTGTAATTCAAAATTGAAAATATATTACTCCTATTTATTCTCTCCTTCCGTTTTTACTTGTCCACTGATCATGTCTAACAACACTTGTTTATTTTATAAAATTAATTAATAATTTATCATGTTGTATCTATTTTATCCTGACTATTAAATATTATTTATTTTTCAATATTTATGTGACTTATATTTAATAAAGGTGATTTGATAAAATTACCCTATTATTTAGTGCCTCTTAATTATTGTACTAAGTCAATAGTGGAAATTATTATTGAAGAGTAGTTTATTATTACATGGGGGGTGCGTATATATTTGTTTGTTGGATTGGATGGGAATGGGTTTGCGTGTAAATGAGTGAATTAGTTTTGGATTTTTCTATTTATTAATTTCAATTAACGACCTATGAATTTGTTATATACATTTCTTGGAAATGAAGTACTCCGTATTACTCATGATATTAGCCTATTTTAAAAAATATATATATATTTAACCACTACTAAGGTTTTGGAAGTGGAATTTCATTATATTTAAGCTTTATTAGCTTTCAAACTTATTCGTTTTATAGAACTAATCAAATGATCAATTAGTTTTACTTTTCCGTCTCATTTCATTATCTTCATTTTTATATATTGTTTTCTTTTATATTTTTTGAAGGGGAAATGTGTCCCTATCAGGATTTTACATGAAAAATATCTTAGAGCTCAAATCAGCTAGATTTATTTTAAAAGATTTATTAATGGCATAAAAGAATATGTAAATAATATAAGATTTAATTGTTCACAAATTTGGGGATAAGCACTAAAATTGTTGATTTAACTTCAAACTTTTCATGTCTATACATTAAAATTGAATTGAATACGTATATGACATCATTAAAATGTATCTATTCAACACACATTGTTCCATCGCTCACATCTCTTTTTGAGAGAGTGAAATAAAAAATTTATTTATTTTTTAAAATTTATATTTTTGTATTCCACATCCGATAAATTTTCCTCTTTACTATCCAATAAGATCATACGAGTTTGCTTTAACCCACCCCGTTTCACCTTACATAACAATTTTTTTTTTATTTTTTAACCCACCCCACATTGCCCTGCATAAACCTATCCGCATAAATCTTTTCAATACTTTTCCTTTTTAATTAAGTTCGATAAGAAAAATAAAACTCATAGAAATAAATTTATTTTCTCATTAAGATGTATTAATTTAATACATAATGACTTAAAATTTTATTTTCTAGAGGTCAATTAGAAAGCTTGTAAGAAACTGTATTAGTTTTTATTAAACTATTTTTATTTGCTATCTTCAATATTTGAGCAACTTTAAAGAAACTTTCAATTGATATTATAGTTTGAATTAAAAAATAATAAAGCTGTCATGAGATTTGTGTATCTTACTCGTGAAAGGTGCTCTATCACTCTTATAACAAGTAAACGTTTAAATTAAATTTGATTCTGCCTGTTGTCATCCTTACAGAAAAGGTGAAAGTTCAAATAGTAAATCAACTTAGCCGCTAAAATTCTCCAAAATTTGAGTACTCCACTTTAGTTGTTTTTTTAGAAAAAAGGTTAACAACGCAATAACACGATTTAAAGAGTAACAATAATAAACGAAAACGGAGACTAATATTACAACATACAACAGCCTTGAAGGATAATTAACAAAGGAAATATCACCATCACAAAAATAACATAATACTACACAATAATTTATATTAATAAGTTTAACTTATATACATCAACAGTACCATAAAGAATTAGTCAAATTGTGTAAACATTCTTTATAATAGTATTATCAATGTATATAAGCTAAACTGTAGAAATACAACAAAATCAAAACAACAACTTTATTCAATAATATAAACACAATCCAAATAGTAAGAGGACTAAGAGGAGGTGCCATTAGATGGGTTAATTTTTCTCTTATCATTCTTGAAAGGGGACAATATAGTTTGGCCTATCTTTTCAACAGCCATTTCCTTCACTGACTTCTTATCTTTCTTTGGAAACACACTGCCATTTTTTGATGTACCTACTTTGCCCTTTTCACTATTATTCTCCATATCTCTTAAAATTAATTATGAAAATGAGGAAGTGTAGTGTATATTGCTTTGTTGCTTTAACAATTGTGATGATTTGAAGAGTTTATATGTTAATTAAGGTATTTATAGGAGTTTTGAGGCCTTTGTTTATAATGTCATAAAAGTTTTCATGCAACTCTGGTTGAATTTCTATGTAATTAGCTTATGTATATGTGTGAGTGTGGGTTTTGGAATATTTTTGAGTCAAAAAAACTATATATAGTTTAATGATTTTTGTTGTCAAAATAAAAATGAATAAAAGATTTAATAAGTAATTTTCATTACTTGAATAGCCATCCAAGAAATTAACTTGGGCAGTTGAGCTAAGGAAATTATGTATTTATCAAAAACTAATTATTTTTTTCTTGAAATGGAATATGTGTTTGTGTGGATGTGTGCTAATTTAAATTACTGAAAACTAATAGGTGTTTGTCTGTTGGAGGGGTAATAGATTTGTGTGGGTTTGTAAATTAATTAAGATGATTTTTATTTTAAAAATAATTCATGTGTATTTATCAATTTTTAGTTGACGACGAAATTGTTATACATTTCTAGGAAATGTTCAAGTATACTCCGTAATACTTGTGATAATAGTTTTTTTAAAAAAAATACTTAACCAACCAAAGAGAAAATTGATTTTACTTTTTCATGTAATTTCACTATCTTTATTCTTTATGGAGTACTATTTTTGCCTCGTAAAATATATAAATTTTAGTTTTTAAACATGTACTTATCATAATCTTACATGAAATAAAATGTTATTTCTACAATCAAATAAATAAATCGAAATTAAAATAATCAAAGAAAAATAAAGTTTTAAATCTACAGAATATTGTGTTTTTTTTTAAAAAAAAAATAATCCTCTTACACTTATCGAGGGTTTGGATTAATTTATCCCATGATAAATAGAACAATACTGTTTTGCAATATCAACAATCGATATTACAAAACTTTAGCAACAAACGGAGTAAATCACACAACACTTATTGTTTTTATTTGAAAAACTTATGCAAAGAAAAGAAGAAGAAATATAAGAATTCTTTCCGCTTTCAATAAGTAGAAATTTTCGTAAATTTATAGCCATCAACAGGTGCGATGGTGACTATTGAGAAGGGGGTAACTTTAATTTCTATTGAAGGCCGATGACTTATTGTTCAAAAGGAACAGGTTCTTTCCATGTAAATTTTAAATAATTCTGTAAATTAATATTAATATCAGGAAAGGAAATTAATTAGTGAAAACGAAAAATAAATTTGGTCCAAAAATCCATCAATCAATCACATTATTAGCCAAAATCAAGTTGAGCGATGACAACAGTACAACTGATCGTCTCTTTTTAAGAAGTATTTCTTTTTAAATGCACAAAAAATCTCCTCTTCACTACCACCGATAAGAAAGAAATGATGTTTATTTTTCTCTAAGTTATTTTCTTCAATTTCCCAATTCACATTACAACTCATTTTTTGACGTTTAATTAGGTTTTAAAAATTGTGCGTTAGTTTGATGTCCCCTGAATTTTGTTACTACTTACTATATTCATAATTTTCATTGCTATTATATATGTTGCTTTATTAATATTGCATTATTGCGTATGAAATACAAGTATTGATAAGATGACCCATTTTTTTTAGCGTTTATAAGTGTTCCCATTGACATTATAGAATGTGATTTTAATATTTAATACCTTCAATTTTCACCTTATTTGAAAATAAAAAAGTGACTAGTCCACTTTAGTATAAAAAATAATTAAGAAAGAAGTAACATTATTGAAAGAGGAAAATTAATAAACGGAAATGGTGACTCGTATAACAACATACAACGGCCTTAGCTTGTAGGATAATTAACAAAAACAACATAATATTAAATAATAATTTATTGATGAATTTAACTTACATACATCAACATTACCAGAAGGAATCAGGTAAATCGTGTAAATATTCTTTACTATATTGTCAAAGTATATAATTTAAACTACTGAAATACATATGAATTACATAAATACTTTATTCAATAATATTAGCACAATCCAAACAAATAAGTTCATTACTCTCTCCGTTCATTTTTACTTATCCACTATATTATTTTGGGATGCCCAACAATACTTGTTCAGTTTATAAAATCAATGTCATGTTGTGTCTATTTTACCATTGCTATTAAATACTATTTATTTTTCAATGTTTAGATAACTTATATTTAATAAGGGTGATTTGATAAAATTACTCTATCATTTACTACTTCTTAATCCGTGTGCTAAGTCAATATAGTGGAATAGTGGATTGTTGAACATAATAATTTATTATTACATGGGGTGTGTGTATATGTGTGTGTTTTTGATTGGATGGGAATGGGTTTGTGTGGGTTTGTGTATGGATGAGTGAATTAATTTTGGCATTTTCTATTTATTAATTTCAATTAACGACCTATGAAATTGTTATATATATATATATATATATATATATATATATATATATATATATATATTCTTGGAAATGAAGTACTCCATATTACTCATGATATTAGCTTATTTTTTAAAAAAATATTTAACCACTAGTAAGGATTTGGAAGGGGAATTTCATTATATTTAAGCTTTAGTAACTTTCAAACGTATTAGTTTTATAGAATAAATCAAATGGTAAATTAGTTTACTTTTCCGTGTCATTTCACTATCTTCATTTTCATATATAGTTTTTATATATATATATATATATATATTTTGAAGGAGACATGTGTCCTTATCATAATTTTACATGAACAACATCTTAAAGCTCAAATTAGCTAGATATATTTTAAAAAATTATTAATGGCACAAAAGAAATTCATGTCAATAATATTAGATTTAATTATTCAGAAATTTGAGGATAAGCACTAAAATTGTAGATTCAACTTCAACTTTTCATGTCTATACATTAAATTGCTTGAATACGTATATGACATAATTAATTGAAAATGTATCCATTCAACACACGTTGTTTCCATGGCTCACATCTCTTTTTTGAGAGAGTGAAATAAAAAAATTATTTATTTTTCTAAATTTATATTTTGTATTCCACGTCCAATAAATTTTCATCTTCGCTTTACCTCGCATGACATTTTTTTTATTTTTCAATCCGACCCATCTTACCCCGCATAAACCTACACACATAATTTTTTCAATACTTTTCCTTTTTGATTAAGTTTGACACAAAAAATAAAATTCATAAAAATAAATTTATTACTCTTATTAAGTTGTATTAACTTAATAAATAGTGACTTGAATTTTTTTAGAGGTCAATTAAAAAGCATGTAAAAAACTATATTAGTTTTGATTGAACTATTTTCATTTACTATCTTCAATATTTTACTTAATTTAAAGAAACTTTCAATTGATATTATAGTTTCTCTGTCCCAATTTATGTGACTTACTTTTCTTTTTAGTCAGTCCCAAAAAGAATGACACATTTTCTATATTAAGTAACAATTTAACTATAAAATATCTATTTTACCCTGATTTACAACCACACAAATTTTTATCATTCATTTTGGACCACAAGTTTAAAAAGTCTTCCTTTATTTCTTAAACTCCGTGCCTAGTCAAACTACCTTACATAAAATGGGACGGAAGGAGTAATGAATTTGTCATTTTGTATATTTTTACTTGTGAAAGGTGTTGTATCACTCTTATAACATGTAAAAAGTTTAAATTAAGTTTGAACCCGTATAAAACCGCATAGACCCGCAACTTGCCACGCATTAGTTTTAAAAAAATTATTTCAACATGTCCCGCACAACCTTAAAATCACCTCACCCCACATCTGCCCCATTGTCATCCCCGCAGAAAAGGTGAAAGTTCAAATAGCAAATCAACTTAGCTACTAAAATTCTCCAAAATTTGAGTGCTCCACTTTAGTTTTTTTTTTTTTTTTTTTTTTAAAAAAAAAGAAGAAGTTAATAACGCAATAACACAATTTAAAGAGAAAAAATAATAAACAAAAACGGAGACTAATATTACAACATACAACGTCCTTGAAGGATAATTAACAAAGGAAATATCACCCTCACAAAAATAACATAATAGTACTACACAATAGTTTATTAATGAGCTTAACATATATACATCAAGAGTACCATAAAGAATCAGTTAAATTATGTAAACATAATTTTTTTATACAATAATGTCGATGTATATAAGTTAAACCCTAGAAATACATCAGAATCAAACAACTACTTTATTCAATAATATTAGCACAATCCAAATAGTAAGACGACTAAGAGGAGGTGACATTAGATGGGTTAATCTTTTTCTTATCATTCTTGAAAGGGGACACCATAGTATTGCCTATCTTTTCAACAGCCATTGTTGTCACTGACTTCTTATCTTTCTTTGGAAACACAGTTCCATTATTCTTTGATGTGCCTATTTTGCCCTTTCCATTATTATACATATCTCTTCTGTTAGAAATAATTATGAATATGATGAAATGTAGTGTATTATTGCTTTATTGCTTTAACTTGTGTGATGATTTGAGGAGTTCATATGTTGAGGTATTTATAAGAGTTTTGAGGCCTTTGTTTATTTTTTCATGAAAGTTTTCATGTAATTAACTCTGGTTGAATTTCTATGTAATTAGCTTATGTATAATGTGTGAGTGTGGGTTTTTGGATATTTTTATCTAAGGCTAACAAAGAGAGAATGAAGATTTTTAAGTCAAAAAAAAAAAAAAAACTATAGTTGAATCATTTTGTTGTCCAAATAAAAAGGCCATCCAAGAAATTAACTCTTGTTTGTGTAGTTGAGCCAAGGAAACTACCTATTAATTTTTCAAGTTAAATTACCAAAAACTAATTTTATTTTATTTTTTTATTGAAATGGAATGTGTGTTTTTGTGTGGTTTTGGTTTGTTCATTTTAATATTTGTGAAGTCATATGTGTAGATGAGCCAGTAAACTAGGAATTTAGTTTTTTTCATGCTAACTTAAATTGTTGAAAATGTCTGTGTGTTGGAGGGGTAATGGATTTTTGTGGGTTTGTAAATTAATTATGATGACTACTATTTTTAAAAAAATAAAAAATTTCATGTGATTGTTATACATTTCTAGGAAATTTTCAAGTACTCCATAATACTTATGATAATAGTTTGTTTTTAAAAAAAACTTAACCAATTAAAAAAAAATTGATTTTACTTTTCCATGCAATTTTACTATCTTCAATACCAGTTTTACCTCGTAAAATATATAAATTCTATTAAAAAAACAAATCTTGTAAAGGAAGTATGTCTATCATAATCTTACATGAAAAAAAGTAGTTATTTCTACTAACAAAATATATAAACAGAAATGAAAATAATCAAAGAAAAATAAAGTTTCAAGCCTACAGAATATTGTATTTTCTTAAAGAATTTAATTTCTTTATACTTGTCCAAGATTTTGAATAATTTCTTCCAAAATAAAATAACGAAGTAAATCATATAACACTGGTGTGGTTTGGTACTCACCCCTTGCTTCTACATATTTTTGTAGGTTACGAGTCTGGATCTTTGTGATACTTCCTCTTCTCTTCTTGTCTGAGGCTTCTTGTGGAGGTTTGTGAGGTAATTGTTTGTCATCTCAACGGACCTTCTTTCTCCTTATTTATGATCTTGTTCTATATTCTAGAAACAATGTCACTTGAGACTTGTATTTTCTTTCAATCTTGTTATAACACATTAGAGGTTTGTACAGGTGACAACCAGATTTTGGGGGCATATTTAAATCGATTATGAATTTTCACATTATATTAAAGTAGTAGACTTTTTATTCTCGCTTTAATTACTTCCGCATTTATTGTATTATTTGAATTTTAGACTGACTTATCTTTGTGAAATAAGACAAGTGACATCACATCCCTTTTTGGATTGTCACAGTGAGGCGGTGACTTCATTATATTGTTATGCCTTCTTTATTTAGATTGAGAGTACTGACTCTATAATCCAATCTTAGTAATATAACCATTCCTAAGTTATGTCAATGTTTAAATACTAATCCTAAGCTAATTAGGCTCTACACCCTATAGGATCCTCAATCATGATCAAGTTCGATTATTTTTGTTTGATTTCAACTATTATTGATTGAAATTTGATCATATGTACGTAATGGACTTGGGACAAAATAGTTGATGTCAGAAATATATAGACTGAATTTCAATCATATCAAACTTCAGACATTGTGCCACTCAATAGTTAGATTTTGTCAAAATCAATTTCATATATCGTATGTCTGAAGTTATTTAAACCAGTACATGTATATAAAAAAATAATTATAAAATGGGCACAAATTAAAAGAGAGCTTTAAAAAGGAAATCCATGCACTTTATCCAACATATGAACAAACGTTATTTATCACATATATAACTTACAATAATTAACAACAAGAATACAGATATAAAATGATCTTTGGGACTATAGCATGGCGCACAAGAACTATCAAGAGAACCTTATAAATAGAAAGTCATAATATAAAGTATTTATTTGGTAGCTAGAGATGAAAGATTATTGTGCATGCATGTGAGGAGCTAAGTGAAAAACTCAAGTGGAAACATCATCATGAGGATTAATCTTCTTGTTGTTGTTATCATTCATAAAAGCAGAAGAAGCAATTTGGACTAATTTTTCAGCCATCATCTTTTGCACACAATTTAGATCTTTTAAATTTTATACCAGAATAATAATATTTCAAAAGTCGATCGGTAGATGATATAAATATTGTTTATATTATCAAATCGTTTTTACCTTTTGTAGAAGGTAACTTGTTTATCTTCGAAAGTACAAAGAAATGTGGTACTTTTTTTACTAAGAAATATTCATAAATACCTTAGTGGTAATCTGATGAGATCGTGTAAAAATTAAAGTCACGCTATGCTATTCTCAACTTAAAATAAATAGCAGGTATAGTCAAATAAGAGGTTTAATAAAAATAAAATCATCAACATTTCCTAGCAAATGAATTTTAATTTGGACCAAAGACGATTGGCCTGTTGATGAGTAAATACATTGATATTAATTGGTTGGAGAAATTATTTGGAAGTTAATTCCTAATTGGAACAGTAGCCTATTATTATATATATATATATATAAACATAAATTCAATAAGCAATTTTGATATTAATCAGACGCTAATGAAAAATATCAAACACCACTGAAATATCTACGTCCAATTATATGAAAAGTGGAAGTATGAGTTATCAACTTTACTATAAAAATTATAGTATGCGACTCAAATTTAATCGGAGTTTCAATGCAGATATATAACACCATCGGTATCCAATAAAGAGATCAAACAGGAAAATTAACAAACGAAAACGAAGAATCGTATTACAATATCCTTGAAGGATAATTAACTAACAAATCAAATCACTCTCATTAAAACATACACAAAATACTTTAATCATAGTTTATTAATGAGCTTAACTTATGTACGTCAACACAAGGTAAAGAATCATGAAAATAGTGTAATAATATTCTTTACAATATTATCGATGTATATAAGTTCAACTCGCCTAGAATATATTAGAATCAAATAAATACATTTATTGATCAATATTAGCACAAGGTAAGGCAACTGAAAACAAATTTCATTAATTAACCAGAGGGGTTAATTTTTTTCTTATCATTCTTGAAGGAGGAGGTGGTAGCTTTCACTATTTTTTCAACAGCCATTGCCTTCACTGATTTCTTATCTTTTTTTGGAAAGACACTTCCATTCTTTGATGTGCCTTCTTTGCCCTTTCCATTATTTTCCATATCTTTGTTGATAATATATATAACTAAGTAAATAAAACTGTGTCGTTCTATATAACAGCTTAAATTTTTAGATGAAATAATCACACGGTACTTCAACAATCTCTTCTCTTAGTACTTATGAATATGAGGAAGTGTATTAATGCTTTGTTGCTTTTAGCTTGTGATGTTTTGAGGAGTTCATATGTTAAGGTATTTATAGGAGTTTTGTGGCATTTGTTTATAGTCATGAAAGTTCTCATGTAACTTTGGTTGAATTTCTGAGTAATTAGCTTATGTAAGATTAAAAGACGATTGTTGATTATTTCTTGCATGGAATGTGTTTGTGTGAGTTTTTGGGGTTTGGACTATTCATTTTTAAATGGAAGCCTGTTTGTTATTCCAAATTGAAAATATATTACTCCTATTTACTCTCTCCTTCTGCTTTTACTTATCCACGGATGTCCAATAATATTTGTCTAGTTTATAAAATCAATTAATAGTTTACCATGTTCGTATCTATTTTATCTTGACTATTAAATACTATTTATTTTTCAATATTTAAGTGACTTATATTTAATAAGGTAATTTGGTAAATTATCCTGTTATTTACTGTCTCTTAGTTTCTGTGTTAAGTCAACAGTGGACAATTATGATTGAAACAGAGTAATTTATTATTATATGGGGTGTGCGTATATATGTGTGTTGTATTGGATGGGAATGGGTTAGTGTGTGGATGAGTGATTTAATTTTGGTTTTTTCTATTTATTAATTTCAATTAACGACCTATGAAATTGTTATATACATTTCTTGGAAATGAAGTACTCCGTATTACTCATGATATTAGCTTGTTTTAAAAAAATATTTAACCACTATTAAGGTTTTGGAAGTGGAATTTCATTATATTTAAGCTTTATTAACTTTGGAACTTATTAAGTTTAGAGAATTAACCAAAGTGTAAATTAGTTTTACTTTTCCGTGTCATTTCACTATATATCTTCATTTTCATATATAGTTTATTTATATTTTTTGAAAGGGGAAATGTGTTCCTATCATAATTTTACATGAAAAATATCTTAAAGCTCAAATCATCTAGATATATTTTAAAGATCTATTAATGGCACAAAAGAAATTCACATGTAAATAATATAAGATTTAATTATTCACAAATTTGGGGATAAGCACTAAAATTGTTGATTCAACTTCAACTTTTCTTGTCTATACATTAATTAAATTGCTTCAATACGTACATGACATCATTAATTGAAAATGTATCCACTCAACACACGTTGTTTCCATGGCTCACATCTCTTTTTGAGAGAATGAAATAAAAAAAATATTTATTTTTCTATATTTATATTTTGTATTCCACGTCCGATAAATTTTCCTCTCCGCTTCACCTCGTATGACAATTTTTTTATTTTTCAATCCGCCCCACCTTGCCCTGCATAAATCTGCACGCATAATTTATTTCAATACTTTTCCTTTTTGATTAAGTTTGACACGAAAAATAAAATTCATAAAAATAAATTTATTTTCTCATTAAGTTGAATTAACTTAAGAAAAAGAACTTAATTTTATTTTTTAGAAGTCGATTAGAAAGCATGTAAGAAACTGTATTAGTTTTGATTGAACTATTTTCATTTACTATCTTCAATATTTTACTTACTTTAAAGAAACTTTCAATTGATATTATAGTTTGAATAAAAAATAATGAATTTTTCATGAGATTTGTGTATTCTTACTTGTGAAAGGTGCTCTATCACTCTTATAATATGTAAAATGTTTTAATTAAATTTGAACCCGCCTAAAACCGCATAGACCCGCAATTTGCCCCACATTAATTTAAAAAAAAATTATTTCAACATGTCCCGCACAACCTTAAAATCACCCCACCCCACATCCTCCCTGTTGTCATCCCTAGTGAAATTTCAAATAGCAAATCAACTTACCTACTAAAAGTCTCCAAAATTTGAGTACTCCACTTTAGTTGTTTTTTTTTTAAAAAAAAAAAAAAGTTAACACGCAATAATACGATTTAAAGAGTGAAAATAATAAACGAAAACGGAGACTAATATTACAACATACAACGTCCTTGAAGGATAATTAACAAAGGAAATATCACCCTCACAAAAATAACAAAATACATACACAATAGTTTATTAATAAGTTTAACTTATATACATCAATAGTACCATAAAGAATCAGTTAAACCGTGTAAATATTCTTTACAATAGTATTATCAATGTATATAAGCTAAACCTTAGAAATACAACAAAATCAAAACAGCAACTTTATTCAATAATATAAACACAATCCAAATAGTAAGGGGATTAAGAGGAGGTGCCATTAGATGGGTTAATTTTTTTCTTATCATTCTTGAAAGGGGACAACATAGTTTGGCCTATCTTTTCAACAGCTATTGTTGTCACTGACTTCTTATCTTTCTTTGGAAACACACTGCCATTTTTTTATGTGCCTACTTTGCCCTTTTCATTATTATTCTCCATATCTCTTCTCTTAAAATTAATTATTAATATGAAGAAGTGTAGTGTATATTGCTTTGTTGCTTTAACAATTGTGATGATTTGAAGAGTTTATATGTTAATTAAGGTATTGATAGGAGTTTTGAGGCCTTTGTTTATAATGTCATAAAAGTTCTCATGTAACTCTGGTTGAATTTCTATGTAATTAGCTTATGTATATGTGTGAGTGTGGGTTTTTGGATATTTTTGAGTCTAAAAAACTATAGTTTACTGATTTTTGTTGTCCAAATAAAAATGTAAAAAAGATTTAATAGTATGTAATTTTCATAACTTGAATGACCATCCAAGAAATTAACTCTGGTAGTTGAGCTAAGGAAATTATGTATTTATTGTTCAAGCTAAATTATCAAAAACTATTTTGTTTCTTGAAATGAAATATGTGTTGTGTGGATGTGTGCTAATTTAAATTACTGAAAACTAATAGGTGTCTGTGTGTTGGAGGGGTAATAGATTTGTGTGGCTTTGTAAATTAAATAGGATGACTTTTATTTTAAAAATAATTCATGTGTATTTATCAATTTTTAGTTGACGACAAAATTGTTTTATATTTCTAGGAAATGTTCAAGTATACTCCGTAATACTTGTGATAATAGTTTATTTTAAAACAATACTTAACCAATCAAAGAGAAAATTGAGTTTACTTTTCCATGTAATTTCACTATCTTTATTCTTTATGGAGTACTATTTTTACCTCGTAAAATATATTAATTCTAGTTTTTAAACATGTACTTATCATAATCTTACATGAAAAAAAAAATGTTATTTCTACATCTACAATCAAATAGATAAATTGAAATGAAAATAATCAAAGAAAAATAAAATTTAAAATCTATAGAATATTGTGTTTTTTTTAAAAAAAAAATAATCCTCATACACTTGTCGAGGGTTTGGAATAATTTATCCCATGATAAAATAGAACGATACTGTTTTGCAATATCAGCAATCTATATTACAAAACTTTAGCAACAAATGGAGTAATCACACAACACTTATTGTTTTTATTTGAAAAACTTATGCAAAGAAAAGAAGAAGAAATATAAGAATTCTTTCCGCTTTTAGTAAGAAGAAATTTTCGTAAATTTATAGCCATCAACAGGTGTGATGGTGACTATTGGGAAGGGTAACTTTAATTTCTATCGAAGGCCAATGACCTATTGTTCGAAAGAAACAAGTTCTTTCCATGTAAATTTTAAATAATTCCGCAAATTAATAAAATAAGATTAATATCTGAACAAAGGAAATTAATTAGTGAAAACAAAAAATAAATTTGGTCTAAAACTCCATCAATCAGTCACATCTTTAGCCAAAGTCAAGTTGAACGATGAAAACAGTATAAGAGATCGTCTCCTTTTTTAAATAACTAAAAAAATTATCTCTTTTGAAAAGCACAAAAAATCTCCTCTTCAGCACCACCGATAAGGAAAAAATGAAGTTTATTTTCCTCTAAGTGATTTTCTTAAATTTCCCAATTCACATTAGACTCATCTTTAGAAGTTTAATTAGCTAGATGTGTTTTTAAAAAATGTGCGTCAGTTTGATGTCCCCTGAATTTTGTTATTAATCATAATTTTCATTGCTATTATGCTGCTTTATTAATATTGCGTTGTTGCGTATGAAATACCAGTACTGATAAGATAAGCAAATTTTTTTAGTGTTTTTAAGTGTTCCCTTCGGCATTATAGAATGTGATTTCAATATTTACCTTAAATTTTCACCTTATTTGAAAATAAAACTGTGAGTGACTTTAGTTTAACACAAAAAAAAAAAAAAACTAATGAAAGTGTAACATTATTGGGGAGGAAAATTAATAAAGGAAAATGGAGACTCTATAACAACATACAACGTCCTTAGCTTGTAGGCTAATTAACATCACAAAAATAACATAATACTAAACAATAATATAATTTATTGATGAATTTAACTTGCAAGCTTTACCAGTATAGTAAGGAATCAGGTAAATCGTATAAATATTCTTTACAATATTGTCAATGTATATAATGTAAACTATCAAAATCTATATGAATTAGATAAATACTTTATTCAATAATATCACCACAAACCAAAAAAAACAAAAAAAATCAAATTCATTGGGACTAAGAAGAGGCGGCATCAGAAGGGTTAATCTTTTTCTTATCATTCTTGAAAGTGGACATCACAATTTTGCCAATCTTTTCAATAGCCATTGCCTTCACTTCTTATCTTTCTTTGGAAACACACTTCCATTCTTTGATGTGCCTTCTTTGCCCTTTCCATTATTCTCCATATCTTTGTTGATAATATATGTAACTAGCCCTTTCCATTATTCTCCATCTTTGTTGAAAATATATGTAACTAAGGGGTCGTTTGGTTTGAATACAAGTTATGCTGGGATAAGTTATACTGTGATTAGTTATCCTGTCATTATTTCTTATTTATTGTTTAATTTGTTGTACTAAAAATAATAACCATTACATACTTCCAAAAAATAAGTGGTTTGATTACAAAAATACCATCTTATTTAACTTTTTGTATATTTTTTTGATAGAGTTTTAGTTAAAACCAAATTTAACTACTCAATCCATCCAACATAGAAAATCCACCAGTTACCCATTTTAAAACTAAATCCAACCTATTTTTCTCATAAAAGTAGAAAGACATCCCAAAAAATGAACAAAAATTACACTGGGACTATCAAAGGAATTCACATCAGAATTTGTTGGGAAGCAGAAAAGATCTTAGAGCCATCTCAAAAACTTTCCTCTTCTTCATCATGCCAGCACTAGGAGCATCACTGTCAAATGCACGTACAGAAATATGTTAAGACAACCAATTGTGGCACATATTATAAATGACACAAAATCAAAAAAATGGAATCTTGATAAGTTTCTACACAGATAAATGTGTTAAAATAATATTTTCTGCACACATTATGGAAGGCAATGGTTCATATTAAGTGACAATTTCATTAGTTTGACTTCCGAACAGTAGAAGTAATTATAATAGGAATTTGTGTTAACTCATAATCAAATGAGATTATATGAAAGTTTAAATGCCATACTCAATTTCAACTTTGAAAAACAAAAGAGACACAAAAACAGAGTTTCCATATCCAAATTCTTAAACCAAGAAGCATTAGAAGAAAGCAAACACTAGAACTATGTTTTTTTCATTTTTCTTGGCAACTGCAACAGTATTTTTGGGAACCAACTTTTGTTTCTTATTGGTCTTGGCTACACAAATCCAACATATGCTGCAACCGTGCAACCTGCAATCCAATCTTCACATTCATATTCGCAGTATTGATGGGGTAAGTAAGATATCAACCCCCTTTGTCTTCGATTCTGTATTTGTATCTGTTTCTCTTTCAAGATATATTCATGTACATTTCTGTACTCAAATGGGGGATTACTTTGTATATGAACATGGAGAAGGGGGGGCCTAGAATCTTGTGATTCCTTACTTTGCATAGGGTGAAAAGATAGCAATTCAGTCATACCATTGTATTCTTCGAGAAAACTTGAAATTGCTTGTGCCTAATTGATTTAGTAGTACCTACAATGAGAATCAGGATTTCCATCAATATGATACTCCATATCCTCCAAATGTGCAGCAGTGAAGTTAAAACTTCTATTGTTTGTAATTATTTTTGGTCATCCAAAATCATATAAGCAAAATCTGTCTTATAATGATCCAAAATAGAATAACATAAATAAATGATAACTCTTAACGGGTTAACAATTAAATCAATAAAGAAAATAAGTAAATTTTCTAACCCAAGGAGATTTGCACAACAAGGAAATGACTACCTTAGCTTAAGTTATGAGCAACATCATTAAGATATCCACAACAACAATCATGACAACACTTATTTAGCTAAAGTGCATCAATAATGTCAATTCTGTATATAAGCGTAAAGTTGTGACATTTTCCATTATTAAACGGAGGCACCAGCAGGATATACTTCTATTTGGAGAAACCTCTATTGTGCAAGTTCTCTAAACAATTATGTTTAATCAGTAGAAATACTCTAAAAAACATTCAACTCGTGAAGTAAGAGAACTACTACTGGTAGCCCGACTAAATTGGATTTTTGCTTGAAAAGTTTTACTTTTGAAAATAAAGTGCTTCCTATCAAAAATGATTCCATAACAAAGCCTGTATAAATTCAGTTATGAGGGAAGACATGATAAGTTCAAAAAGCTAGGCTAAGGGATATAAGTTACATATCTACCCCGAATGGGTATGTGCATCACAATCTCTTCACAGACTCATACAACATTGAAATTTCCTCTTCAGAACCTCAAGGAGTACTTTTTTCACCAATTACAATAAGCTCTGCATCAAAGCAATGGAAAACTAACTCATTTAGTAGAACTAAAACAAAAGCCCTGTATCAAAGCAACAGAAAAACTAACTCCTTGCAAAGGAACAATAGGCCTAGACTAACAGAAACTTGTATCTTCATAGTAACTGAGAAACTTGACCAAAACTGCAGCAATCCCTACAACAAACCAACCAAAACTACAACTAAAACAATAGCTAAAGCGAGAGTAAACTTTCAGAAATTATTCATCAAAACATTTGTTAAAACTGAAACAAAATTCCTGCATCAAAGCAACATAAGAAACTAACAATAGGCCTAGACTAATAAAAACTTGTATCTTTAAATTAACCGAGAAACTTGACCAAAATTACAGCAATCCCTACATCAAACCAATCAAAACTACAACTAAAACATCTACAGCGAAAGTAAAATTTCAAAACATATTCACTAAAATATTTGTCAAAACTGAAACAAAAGCCCTACATCAAAGCAACAGAAAAAACTATCTCATCTGGCAAATGACCAATAGGCCTAGACTAACAGAATCTCGTATTCATACTAACCCAGAAACTTAACAAAAATTGCAGCATACAGCAAACCAACCAAGACTACAACTAAAACAACAGATAAAACAGGAGTAAAATTTCAGTAAATATTTACCAAAACACCTGTCAAAATTGAAACAAAAGCCCTACATCAAAGCAACAATAAAAACTAGCTCATCTGGCAAATGACCAATAAGCCTAGACTAACAGAAACTCGTATTCATACTAACCGAGAAACTTAACCAAAATTGCAGCATACAACAAACCAATCAAGACTTCAACTAAAACAACAGCTAAAACTAGAGTAAAATTTCAATAAATATTCACCAAAACATCTATCAAAACTGAAACAAAAGCTTTGCATCAAAGCAACAAGAAAAACAAGACCAAAAACCGGTCTACCATAGTTGAAAAAATAAGACCAAAACTGTAGGCAAGCAACATAAGCAACTGCACAAAAATTGATAACTAGTAATAAACTTACAATAAACTTAACTTTTACATGAGAGTTAATCTATTTAATAGATTTTACATATACAAAAGATTCTAGTATCCTCATGAATTACATTAGCCATACACAAAAGAATGTGAACATAACTAGATGATCAAATAATGACACTCCAATCAAAGATTGAAACTGTTAGTTGAACAAAAACTATCACACTAGTGCCACCCACTTATATACACAAGCTTATCATACTTCAAAGTTTATCATTGACGACCATGAACATCATTGTCTGGTGCTCAAGCTCACCCATACATAAAAAGATTTCCATATTTTTGACATCTCCACAGATAACCTTTTTGGCTTTGATACGTTATTCCACTACAAGAAAAGTGTGAATTACATGGGGAGTTTCCTGGGGATTAGTATGAAAATCCGCAGGAAACTTATTTTCCTGCAATTTTTCATACTAATCCCCGGGAAAATCCCCATGTAATTCACACTTTTCTTGTAGTGTTCTATGGTGTACAAATCAAATGTAAGAGATTCAATGATGGAATAAATTTGACCACGCATATCAGAGTGGCCATGATTTTCAATCTTGTCGATCAAGGAACCAATTCTTTTATCTTGGCTTTCAGTAAAGTTTTTCATAACTTTCGCCATACTCTTGAGAAATGTTTCATTAACATCTTCCACAACCCTCATTCTTTTCTTGCCTTTTTCTTTTTCATTGACACTAGAAGAAGATTTTTTAGCATATTCACTTGCTTTTCGGATGGTCCAGTATGTTCATGAGGAGATCCTCGAGTATATTCATTTTTAGTTGTTTGAGTAAAATTATGTCATGTATCAATATTTTCAGCTTCTTCAGTAGGTCCATTAGGTCCATGACTAGCTTCATCTTCATATTCATCGTCATCAACATTGATAAGAAATCCTAAACTAATATCAGTAGAAAGTCCTGATGTTTGACTCTTTAAGATATCCTCACCAACATCCAGTGGCCCTTCTACATGTTCTCCAGTTGCCCTATCTTTTCCAAAAATTTCCTCCCAATCCGCAAACAGTGGCCATTTTTTATTATTCATGGTGCTTGCACCAGGACCATCCTAGACAAACAATAAAAGAAAGACTACAATGTTATATGTATTAATTATAAATTATGAAGACTTAAGAAATATCTATATGAAGTAATAATATTCTAATAGCAAAATATTAATTACCTTTAAAAATTTATCCCATTCTTTTAGATCATCAATAATTATAGTTCCATCACTATAGTGAAATCCCAAACCACTCCTACCTTTTAGTAAACTTAAGCTTGCATAACTTCTCTCCCAAGCTTTTAATTTAGAATTGACATGTGGTTCACCTTTCAAGCCACTATCAGGATGACGTTCATGTAAATAGTGCTCCAACTCCATCAGATATCCTGGCCTAAAAGTTCCATTATCAGCTCTCCAACCATTAACACATAACTCTTTCAAACCATTTATAAGAGTACTTTCTTCTGTAGGAGTCCATGTCCTTCGAGTTGACGGTGTTGATCGTCTTCATCTTGATCTTTTTGGTGGTTGCATTGAAGATTTATGGATTTTCATTTGTCTGAATAATCTTGTGAAACAATCATTGTTAGTATTATTACTTAGCATCATAAAAAAAAAATTCATACACTTCAATGTACAAAAAAAATAAATTAAAAACATACCAACACATCACAAAAAAGAAATAAATTAAACACATTACAAATTAATGTAAGTTGTTATTTCTTATATCATAAAAAGTTAAAAGTTGATGCATCTTACAAGAATATAAAAAACTAAAGGGAATAATAATTCAAATGTAGCATAAAACATATAACAAGCATAAAATAATGGAAAGATCAATTGTTTAAGATAGAATTCGACATTGATTAAGCCAATTCATCCCTCCATGTGGTCCTCTTCTCAGATGATTCAACAACATCAATGTTATCTTGTTGATATTCTACTTGTTCTTCCACATCGATCTCTAAGGGATCCACTTCCATCTCTCTACGAATAAAATTGTGTATCAAACAACAAGTATTAATAATCCAGTTATGTATCTTAACCGAGTACCAAGAAGGGCTTCTAAGAATTCCCCAACGTCCTTAATTTCAAGAGATTAAATGTCCTATCAATAACATTACGAGCTAGCATGCTTCATATTGCTAGCTCTTCTCGAAATTGGGGTGGTGGATTTTCACCTTGCCAATCCCTTTACCATATCTATATCCTCGGTAAGGTGAAAGAAAACCATTTTTATTTGTATATCCTCCGTCGCACAAATAATAATTACCTATAATATAAATAAGAAATTAGTTTCTTTTATATAGCATTATTTTTGTGATATAATTTTAATGTGAGCATATGTATAGCATTACCCTTGGAAATTTTCAAACCATTTGTTCGAGCTATAGCATTTCGTAATACACGACAATCAGTCGCTGATCTTTCCTAACTAGGTAATATATAAGTAAAATTAAGATTTTTATCACAAACTCCTAGTACATTAGTTGCTATTTCTCCCTTTCTTGTCCTGTATCTTGGTTTGTCCTTAGATGGAACTCTAATTTGAATGTAAGTACCATCCAACGCACCTAGACATCCCTATAAAAAAAATTATAACATTATCTCAAACAACAAAAAAAAAAAATTCATAAAATTATATTTATTTTACTTTTACATAATTTAATAGATACCCAATTGAAAGTGCATATACCTTAAGCCACCTCCATCGATCGTCAAGCTCATCTTTATGCACCGGTATGGGGTTAACAAATAACAATGGAGCTAGTTTAGAAAAGCTTTCAAGCATTCATTGAAAGCTTGACTTACGCTCCAGCCTGATCTAATATAATCAACCTTAATGGATTTATTCTTCTCATGATGAGCCAAAATATTTAAAAACATTGCTAACTTTTCACTACTTGACATATATTTGCAATCACTCAGACCTCCAACTTCCTTAGTTAAGAGAACTAAAGTGTGAAAAGAATTTCTATCCATCCTTAACTTATCAATACATGTTGTGTCACTATCTTGTACAATACAATTTAAATGAGATATAATTTTAGGAACTCGACTACTCATAAGGTACCTAATCACATGCCTATTTCTTTTTATAGAAATACCATTAATAACCATGAAAAGAAAAATAAACATAACAAGAAATTGTTGGCACAATATCTCCTTAAGGATGATAAAATATTCAATATCGGACTGTAGTTGATGATCCATACCCTATTTTTTTCATTAAAAGATGAAAAGAGTTGATACAAAAAAAAAAAAGCAATTAAAAAGAATCAACGAGGGCAACTTTATAATGAGGACAACTTGAAATTGTTTACAAATATCTCAAGCACATAAAAAGAACAAACTTTTCAAAATTTACAAAAACCCTAAAACATAACATTCCAGAAAAGATTGATATCTTCCATTAAGTAGAAAAGATGAGTGTATCCAAATTATTATGCAATAGATCAGAGAATTATAAATGATGACAAAGAAGGAAAAGAGAAACAAATTCTAAAAAAAAATTAACCTTGTTAGAAATTTGAAAGTTGAAGGTTATTGGTAAAGAAGTTCTTCAATCACCCATCTATAGCTTCAATCGAAAATGAAAATTTGAATGTACTCAAATGAAAGAGTGATTTAAACTGTGATGGAAGACCAGAAGTGACGCTTGTTAAAGCTTATCAGTTAAAGGGTTTGAAGGGTAGTTTTGTTATTTAATAAATTTATCCCATCACAAATTATGATGAGATTATTATACCACCCTTTTGGAGGGATAGCTTATTCTGGTACTATTTATTAACCCCAAGATAAGTTATCCCAAATTTCCCAACCAAACACTAAATTAAGTGTCACTAAATATTTATCACAGGACTATTTGTATTTATCTTTCATACCAAACGACCCCTAAGTAAATTAAACTGTTTCTTTCTGTATAGCAACTTAAATTTTTAGATGAAAAATCACATAGTACTTCAAAAATCTCTTCTCTAGTACTTGTGAATATGAGGGAGTGTATTAATGCTTTGTTGTTTTTAGCTGGTGATGTTTTGAGGAGTACATAAGTTGAGGTATTTGTAGGAGTTTTGAGGGCTTTGTTTATAATGTCATGAAAGTTTCATGTAACTTTAGTTGAATTTCTTAGTAATTTTCTTATGTAAGATTAAAAGAAGATTGTTGATTATTTCTTGCATGAAATATGTGTTTGTGTGAGTTTTGGGGGGTTTTAAATGGAAGCATGTGTGTTTTTCAAAATTGAAAATATATTACTCCTATTTTACTCTGTCCATTTTTATTTGTCCACTATATTATCTTGGAATGTCCAACAATACTTGTTCAGTTTATAAAATCAATGTCATGTTGTGTTTATTTTACCATTGCTATTAAATACTGCATATATTTTTCAATGCTTAGATAACTTATATTTAATAAATTACCCTATCATTTACTGTTTTTTAATCCGTGTGCTAAGTCAATATTGTGGATAATTATTGTTGAACATAATAATTTATTATTGCATAGGGTGTGCGTATATATGTGTGTTTTTGATTGGATGGGAATGGGTTTGTGTGTGGATGAGTAAATTAATTTTGGTTTTCTCTATTTATTAATTTCAATTAACGACCTATGAAATTGTTATATATATACATTTCTTGGAAATGAAGTACTCCATATTACTCATGATATTAGCTTATTTTTAAAAAAATATTTAACCACTACTAAGGATTTGGAAGGAGAATTTCATTATATTAAGCTTTATTAACTTTCAAACTTATTAGTTTTATAGAACTGATCAAATGGTAAATTAGTTTTACTTTTCCGCGTCATTTTACTATCTTCATTTTCATATATAGTTTTTTTTATATTTTTTGAAGGGGAAATGTGTTCCTATCATAATTTTACATGAAAAATATCTTAGAAATCAGTTAGATATATTTTAAAAGATTTATTAATGGCACAAACGAAATTCATGTCAATAATATTAGATTTAATTATTCAGAAATTTGAGGACAAGCACTAAAATTGTTGATTCAACTTCAACTTTTCATGTCTATACTAAGTGTTATATGCTTTACTTCGTTTTTTGAATTTCACTGAAGTTCTACAATATCAATTACTAGTATTGCTAAATAGTGTTTTATTTTATTTTGGAAGAAATTATTCCAAATCTTGGACAAGTATAAATAAATTAAAATTCTTTAAGAAAATACAATATTCTGTAGGCTTGAAACTTTATTTTTCTTTGATTATTTTCATTTATGTTTATATATTTTGATAGTAGAAATAACAACTTTTTTTCATGTAAGATTATGATAGACATACTTCCTTTACAAGAAAAAATATATATAGAATTTCTGGTAATGAAGATAGTAAAAAAGTAAAATCATTTTTTTTTTTTTGATTGGTGAAGTATTTTTTTGAAATAAACTATTATCATAAGTATTACGAAGTACTTGAACATTTCCTAGAAATGTATGACAATCACATGATTTTTTTTTAAAAAAAAATAGTAGTCATCATAATTAATTTACAAACCCACACAAATCCATTACCCCTCCAACACATAGACATTTTCAACAATTTAAGTTGGCATGAAAAAACTAAATTCCTACTTTACTGGCTCATCTACACATATGACTTCACAAATATTAAAATGAACAAACCAAAACCATACAAAACACACATTCCATTTCAAGAAAAAAATAAAATAAAAATTAGTTTTTGGTAATTATTTAACTTGAAAAATTAATAGGTAGTTTCCTTGGCTCAACTACACAAATAAGAGTTAATTTCTTGGATGGTCTTTTTATTTGGACAACAAAATCATTCAACTATAGTTTTTTTTTTTTTTTTTTTGACTTAAAGTTTTCATTCTCTCTTTGTTAGCCTTAGATAAAAATATCCAAAAACCCACACTCACACATTATACATAAGCTAACTACATAGAAATTCAACCAGAGTTAATTACATGAAAACTTTCATGACAAAATAAACAAAGGCCTCAAAACTCTTATAAATAGCTCAACATAACTCCTCAAATCATCACAAGTTAAAGCAATAAATCAATAATACACTACATTTCATCATATTCATAATTATTTCTAAGAGAAGAGGTATGGCTAATAATGGAAAGGGTAAAATAGGCACATCAAAGAATAATGGAAGTGTGTTTCCAAAGAAAGATAAGAAGTCAGTGACAACAATGGCTGTTGAAAAGATAGGCAAAACTATGGTGTCCCCGTTCAAGAATGATAAGAAAAAAATTAACCCGTCTAATGTCATCTCCTCTTAGTCGTCTTACTATTTGGATTGTGCTAATATTATTGAATAAAGTAGTTGTTTGATTCTGATGTATTTCTAGGGTTTAACTTATATACATCGATATTATTGTATAAAGAATTATGTTTACATGATTTAACTGATTCTTTATGGTACTGTTGATATATATAAGTTAAACTCAGTAATAAACTATTGTAGTACTTATGTTATTTTTGTGAGGGTGATATTTCCTTTGTTAATTATCCTTCAAGGACGTTGTATGTTGTAATATTAGTCCCCCTTTTTGGTTATTATGTTTACTCTTTAAATCATGATATTGTGTTAACTTCTTTATTAAAAAAAAAAAATGGAAAAGGGCCAAAAATACCCCTGTACTATTCGAAAAGGTTTAAAAATACCCCTCATCCACCTATTGGGTTAAAAATACCCCTCAGTCAACCTTTTTGGTCCACTATTACCCTTTATACTAACACCCTTATATTTTTTAATTATTATTATTATTAATTATTACGTGGCGTCTTTCTATTGGTTAAAATAAATTTCAATCCACCAAACTTTTTCCTATCCACCCGACCCGACCCATATTGACATCCCTAACCCAAACCCAATTAAAAAGATCCATCATAAATTGAATCATCTTCTCTCCCCTAAACCTAATAACCTATTTTTCTTCATTTCCTCTTATTAACCAATTTCAAGATCAATTTCACCTAATAACGAGTTCTCTAGGGACCCACCCTCGTATCTTCTCATTAGGAGGAGGTCCTGAGCATATTGTGAAGGAAAGAAGTTGTAAAATTTCATGTTTTCGTTATACGGATGTAGAATCTTCTTGGAAAGAATTGTTTCCTTCAAAAATTCTGAAGTTTAATAGCTGCTGCCACCTAAATACTAGAAAAGGCTAGCCAGTTTTTTCCGCTGCAACCGGTGATGCAAATGATCCGGATGACTCAGAAGATAGTAAGAATCCTCCAAAAAATGAAAATGAATCTGTAAGTGAAAATGCCTTTGCTGGTGCAATTCCATGGTTGCTACACTATACGTGTCTATGCATGTCACTGATCGTCTGAATGTCAAACAAGCATCCTAATTTTTAGTTTTCAGGTAAATAGGAAATTTTAAGGGGTAATCTTGAAAGAATCGTCGGGTTATTAGGTGAAATTGATCTTGAAATTGGTTAATAAGAGGAAATGAAGAAAAATAGGTTATTAGGTTTAGGGGAGAGGAGATGATTCAATTTATGATGGATCTTTTTAATTGGGTTTGGGTTAGGGATGTCAATATGGGTCGGGTCGGGTGGATAGGAAAAAGTTTGGTGGATTGAAATTTATTTTAACCAATAGAAAGACGCCACGTAATAATTAATAATAATAATAATTAAAAAATATAAGGGTGTTAGTATAAAGGGTAATAGTGGACCAAAAAAGTTGACTGAGGGGTATTTTTAACCCAATAGGTGGATGAGGGGCATTTTTAAACCTTTTCGAATAGTACAGGGGTATTTTTGGCCCTTTTCCGAAAAAAAAAAACAAAACAACTAAAGTGGAGCACTCAAATTTTGGAAAATTTTAGTAGCTAAGTTGATTTGCTATTTGAACTTTCACCTTTTCTGCGGGGATGACAACGGGGCGGATGTAGGGTGAGGTGATTTTAAGGTTGTGCGGAACATGTTGAAATAATATTTTTAAAATTAATGCGGGGCAAGTTGCGGGTCTATGTGGTTTAATACAGGTTCAAACTTAATTTAAACTTTTTACATGTTATAAGAGTGATAGAGCACCTTTCACAAGTAAGAATACACAAAATGACAAATTCATTACTCCCTTCGTCCCGTTTTATGTGGGGTAATTTGACTCGGCACGGAGTTTAAGAAAAAAAGGAAGACTTTTAAAATTTGTGGTCCAAAATGAATGATAGAAATTTGTGTGACTGTAAATCATTTCATTAAGGGTAAAATAGACATTTTATAGTTAAACTGTTACTTAATATAGAAAATGTGTCATTTTTTTGGGACTGACTAAAAAGGAAAGTAAGTCACATAAATTGGGACAGAGGGAGTATTTTTTATTCAAGCTATAATATCAATTGAAAGTTTCTTTAAACTAAGTAAAATATTGAAGATAGTAAATGAAAATAGTTCAATTAAGACTAATACAGTTTCTTACATGCTTTTTAATTGACCACTAAAAAAAATCAAGTCACTATTTATTAAGTTAATACAACTTAATGAGAGTAATAAATTTATTTTTATGAATTTTATTTTTGTGTGTCAAACTTAAACAAAAAGGAAATGTATTGAAAAAATTATGCGTGCAGGTTTATGCGGGGTAAGGTGGGTTGGATTGAAAAATAAAAAAATTGTCATGCGAGGTAAAGCGGAGAGGAAAATTTATCCGACGTGGAATACAAAATATAAATTTAGAAAAATAAATAATTTGTTTATTTCACTCTCTCAAAAAGAGATGTGAGCCATGGAAACAACGTGTGTTGAATGGATACATTTTCAATTAATGATGTCATATACGTATTCAAGCAATTCTATTTGTATTAGTTATGCATAAATTATTTCTTATGCATTATTTGGTTTGGTGTATTAAAAATAGTATACATTGTATAAAATATTTATCACAATTATGGTGAAAAAGATGTAAAAGTACTTTTGAGGGGTAGTTGTGTCTTTAACCATATTAATGCATGTATTAAATCCTTTGCATTACTAATACCTAGAAATTCATGGTATTAGTAATACACTCCTCAATACACAATAGAATATGCACCAAACAAGGGATTACTAATACATATAATTGATGCATGCATTATTTTTACTAATACACTCTACCAACGACCCTTAAAGGGGTCATTTGGTAGAGTGTATAAGAATAATGCTAAATAGAGTGTATTAATAGTGTTTGTATTAGTAATGCATGTATGAATTATGCTTGCATTAATTACATAGATTATTTTAATGCATTATTTGGTTTGATGCATTAAAAATAGTATGTATTGCATTAAAAAAATTACTACAAAGATACCTCCACTTTTATGGTGGAAAAGATGTAAAAAAAAAAGGTTTGAGAGACAATTGGGTCTTTTATCATTTTAATGCATGCATTAAAACCATTGCATTCCCAATACCTAGACATCCATGGTATTAGCAATGCACACCTTAATACACAAGTTTATAACTAATGCAAGCATTAGTTAATTATACATAAGTTGAAAAAGAGTACCCAACAAGGTACTAATAATACACAAAGCTAATACATGCATTATTTTTCCTAATACACTCTACCAAACGACCACTGCTTTTACTTGAAAAACTTATGCAAATAAAAAAGAAAGAAATATAAGAATTTTTTCTGCTTTTAGTAATAAGAAAAAATTGTTTTTCAATGTGTCAAATAAGGCGAAGTCATAGCCATCGACAAATGCGAAGGTGACGTTGGAAAGGGAGATAATTTTGAATCGTCTCTCTTTTTAAATAGCTAAAAGAAGTATTTCTATTTAAAAGCACAAAAAATCTCTTCTTCAGTATCACCGATAAAGAAGAAATGAACTTTATTTTCCTCTACTTTCTTCAATTTCTCAATTCACATTACAACTCATCCTTCGACGGTTAACTAGCTAGATGTGTTTTAAAAAATGTGTGCCAGCTTGATGTCCCCTGAATTTTGTTACTACTTACTATATTCATAATTTTCATTGCTATTATATATATTGATTTCTTAATATTGTGTTGTTGCGTATGAAATACAAGTATCGATAAGATAGCCAAAAAAAATTAGCGTGTGTAAGTGTAACAAAACTTGAACAATCAAAGAGAATAGAAGAACAATAAACTAGAGAGAATATTTGTGGAAGCTTTTCTCATATTCATCAAAATCACGGTTTATGTACAATTGCTCTGTTTATATAGAAAGTTAAGTTTGGACTTCTAACTAACTAACAGTCGTGTAACTAACTAACAAACAATTAACACCTAGCTATTTAATTAACCAAATCGTCTCGTCAAATATCTTCAAGGCACTGATGTGCAATTAGTCAATTCCTCAACAAAGTGTTTCCTTTAGCATTATAGAATGTGATTTCATTATTTACCTTAAATTTTCACCCTATTTGAAAATATAAATGTGAGTAGTCCACTTTAGTTTAACATAAAAACAAATTAACAACAGTGTAACATTATTGGGGAGGAAAATTAAATAAACGAAAATGGAGACTCTATAACAAACATACAACGTCCTTAGATTGTAGGATAATTAACATCACAAAAATAACATAATACTAAACAATAATTTATTGATGAATTTAACTTACATGCATCAACAGTATCGTACGTAAGGAATCATGTAAACATTCTTTACAATATTATCAATCAATGTATATAATTTAAACTATCGGAATAACACATATGAATTACATAAATACTTTATTCAATAATATCACCACAATCCGGAAAAAAAAAAAACAAGTTCATTGGGACTAAGAAGAGGAGGTGCCATCAGAGGGGTTAATCTTTTTCTTATCATTCTTGAAAGTAGACACCACAGTTTTGCCTATCTTTTCAATAGCCATTGCCTTCACTGATTTCTTATCTTTCTTTGGAAACACACTTCCATTGTTTGATCTGCCTTCTTTGCCCTTTCCATTATTCTCCATATCTTTGTCGATAATATCTGTATAACTAAGTAAATAAAACTGTGTCGTTCTCTATAACAACTTAAATTTTTAGATGAAATGATCACACAATACTTCAACAATCTCTTCTATTAGTACTTATGAATATGAGGGAGTGTATTAATGCTTTGTTGCTTTTAGCTTGTGATGTTTTGAGGAGTACCTATGTAAAGGTATTTATAGGAGTTTTGTGGCTTTTGTTTATGGTCATGAAAGTTTTCATGTAACTCTAGTTGAATTTCTGAGTAATTAGCTTTTGCAAGATTAAAAGAAGATTGTTAATTATTTCTTGCATGGAATATGTGTTTGTGTGAGTTTTTGGGGTTTGAGTCAAAAAAAATTATTGAATGATTTTATTGTGCAACAATAAAAGAAAAGGATAATAGTATGTTATTTTCATAACTTGAGATGACTATCCAAAAAAATTAAGTCTTGTTTGTGTGGTTGAGGCAAGGAAACTACGTATTTATTGTTCAAGCTAAATTACCAAAAACTAATTACTATTTTATTTTTCTAATTCTTGCATGGAATATGTGTTTATGTGGGTGTGTGATTTCGGATTGTTCATTTTAATGTGAAGTCATGTGTGTTACTAAGAAATTGTGCGTGTCGATGAGCTAGGAAACTAGGAAAATTAATTTCATGCTAATTTAAATTACTAAGAACTAATTTTCTGTATAGTTTATTTATTTATTATTTCATGGCTCTGTGTGTGTGTTGTTGGGGTAATAGGTTTGTGTGGGTTTGAAGATTAATTAGGATGACTTCTATTTAATTTGTTATACGTTTATAGGAAATGTCCTAGTAGTACTCCGTAATACTTATGAAAATAGTTTATTCTAAAAAAATAGTCAACCAATCAAAGAGAAAAAAGATTTTACATTTATTTCCATGAAATTTCACTTATTCACTATATATCTTCATTACCAGCTTTGCCTTGTAATAAAATTTATAAATTGTAGTTTTTTTGTAAAGGAAGAAGCATGTCCCTCATCATAGTCTTACATGAAGAAGTATTAGCTAGATATGTTTTAAAAAGATATATTGGTGGTACAAAGAAATTAATATGTATAATGAAATTACAAAAAACTAATATGTATTACAAAAAATCTTGGAATTCTTGGTGGTACAAAGAAATTAATATGTATAATGATTCACAAAATAGGGGATAAGCACTCAAATTATTGATTTCAACTTCATTTTTTCATGTCCATACATTTGCTTGAAAACTTTATGCTTAATACATACCTAGAATACTTTATAAATTAACAATTTTTTCATGTATTTTCTGGTTGAATTTCTAAGTTAGTTCATGCAAGTATGTATGAGACTTGAGAGAACGTGTGTTTGGTATGAAGTTAAATATTTTTTTCATTTTCTCATGACCAAATAATTTGACCAAGAAGCGACGGACATAAAGATGTTGTCCGTCGGTTTCATAAAAAAATAATTAGTAAAATAAAAAAATTCAAAAGCGACGAACGGCGTCGCTATTGTTAAATTTTTATATAATTATTTTTAATTAAAAGAGACAAACAACGTCTATATTTATATTAAATAAATAATTATTAATTTTATATATATTTGGCTCAAAAATCCGCAGAAAAAAGCAACGGACTAAGAGATGATGTCCGTCGCTTTTTGTAAAATAATTTTAAAAATAATTATTTTTATTAAAAAACGACAGGCAGTGTGACAAATGACGTCGCTTTTTGGAGCGATGCCGTCCGTCACTTTTCTGTTCGTCGGTTTTTAGCAGTGTTTTAGTAGTGCTTGGAATGGCTTTGCCCCCTGTAAACCCGGCCCAAATCACTAATAAGTTGAACAACATATTTTCTTTGGTGCATCAAGATCCCTTCTTTACTTCTAGCAAACTCTATGCCATGAAAATATTTCAAATCTCTTAGGTCTTTGATCTTGAAGCATTGCTGCAAATGGTCTTTAGTCTCTTGGATCAATGTTGCATTACTTCCAGTGATCAAGAGATCATCAACATATACCAAAACTATAACAAGATCTTGATCAGTCTTCTTAGTGAACAAGGAATAGTCCAAATGACTTTGGGAAAAAATCTGAGTTTGTCAAGGCAGTGGTTAGTTTAATATTTCACTGCCTGGATGCCTGTTTAAGCCCATATAATGACTTGGATAATTTGCACACCTGATGTCCTTTATTTCCAGCAAAACCCAGTGGTAGGTCCATATATACTTCTTCATGTAAATCACCCTGCAAGAAGACATTATAAACATCCATTTGGTGGATATCCCATTTCTGTATGCTGCTATAGATATTATTGTCCTCACAGTCACCATTTTCACCACAGGTGAAAAGGTTTCTTGGTAGTCAAGCCCTTCCTTCTGATTGTATCCTTTTGCAACCAGTCTGGCTTTGAATCTTTCCACCTCTTTTGTAGCTTTGTATTTGATTTTATAGACCCATTTACATCCAATAGCCCTTTTTCTTGGTGGTAGGTCAACAACAGTCCAAGTGCAATTGTCCTCTAGTGCTTGTATCTCTGATTGCATAGCTTCTATCCATCTAGGATCCTTAACAGCTTCATTGAAATTGCTAGGCTCACAATCAACGGATATCTTAGCAATATAAGCTTGATATTTAGGACTCAAGTTAGAGTACCCAAGAACATCAGATATAGGATAAACACAAACATGTGCCCCTGGTGGTATGCCCACATAGTCTTGCAACCAAGTAGGAGGTTTATTCTGTCTATTGTATTTCCTTAATGGTGTTGGGATGACATTATCTGCAGCATCAATTCTAATTACTGAGGTTTCTCCTCCGCAATATCATGTGGTCTAACATTTACTTCAACATGAGGACTACCAACATCATCTTGTCCAATTGCACTATCAGTAGTTATTAGGAATAGGTTGAGATATATATATAAGGGAGGAAAGTGACATAAATAGATCCGCAGCAGCTAAAGATGACTGAGCAAATGGGAATATATCTTCATAGACCACAACATCTCTGCTTATGAAACATGATTTTGTTTCCAAATTGTACAACGGATATCTGATAAGTTCCATAACCTAACAAGACAAACTTGATGGCCCTGGGAGAAAACTTGTTGAGTTTAGGCATTGTGGAGGCATAACACAAACACCCAATCACCCTCATATGAGCCAAGGAGGGTGCATGACCATGCATCATCTCAAAAGGTGACTTGTGTTGCAGGACTGACAAGGGTATTCTGTTAATAATATAAATTGTTGCTTCAACACAATATCCCCAAAATATGAGTGGAAATGAGGACTGAAATCTGATGGCTCTAGCAGTCTCTAGGTTATGTTAATGCTTTCTTTCCACCACTCCATTTTGCTGAGGAGTGTGTGGGCAAGAACTTTGGTGTACAATTCCATGTTGTTTAAACAGGCCAGCACAAGTTTGATTAAAAAATTATTCTCTTTCCAAACTGATTTAACATCAAGGTTATGAAATCTGTAAGAACAGTAGACACATCAGACTTTAATCATCAACTATAGTAAGAAAATATTTCATATCCTTGTGAGTTTCCACATGATAGGGTCCCCATACATCCAAGTGAAGCAAGTGAAAAACATCTATAGATCTACTACTACTGACAGGAAATGGTAATCTTGTTTGTCTAGATATAGGACAAACATCACAGTGTTGCATCTGAAAAGAAGCAATATCTTTAAAAATAGGAATTCTCCTTAAAACACTCATGGGAACATGTCCTAGCCTTCTATGCCAAAGATCACGATGAGATGGTCTAGTTGCTGCCATGGACTTCCCCTTATTTATGATATCACCACTGTTGTGTTCATTCAGTATGTATAATCCATCCTTCTCTCTACCAGTCACCTTCACTTTCTCAGTGCAAAGATCCTGAAATACACAGTGTTCAAGGTACAATGTAACAGAACAATTTAGCTCCTTGGTCACCTTGGCAACAGACATAAGGTTGAATCTAAAAGATGGCACAGAGGCCATCTCTAAGAAGATCACCTCCTGACAATGGGTAATGCCTGGTATGACTGATCTGAGCAAGTTTCCAGTAGGCAATTGTACATTCCCTGCACTACCTACTATACCATCATGTAACAATAATTGTTTATTCCCAGTTATATGATTAGATGCTCCAGAATCCACTGTTCACTCAGTATGAGATTCTGTGAAGTACTCCTATCATATTTATGCTAGCATTAGTTCCTGATGGTGAGGATGTGTCCCTTGTTTGTTTCCATAGAAAAATTCTTTGTATTGATCTCCAGAAATTGCCATCTGACCTTTCTGTCCTTCCTGTTGTGAATTCACAAAATTGGCCTAAGCATTCTTCTCCTTAAGCTTGAAGTCTGCTGGATAGCCTATCAATTGAAAGCATTTTTCAATAAGGTGTCATGTCTTTCCACAGTGATCACACTTCATGAGCTTGTCATTCTTCACATGCCCTTTCATGTGACAAAATTCACATACAGAATTCCAGTTCTTCTTTTTAGATCCAGAACTCCTAGAAGTAAAAAAAAAACAGCTGATCATCCTTCATAATGAGTGTAATTACTGCTAGCTGCCAGTTTTTGACTCTCATCCTGCACAATTAAAGCATAAGCTTGATTAACACTTAGCATTTTCGATTTCATGAGAATTTGCAAATTGAGCTCTGTCCTGCTCTGACACCATAACAAAACTTGAACAATCAAAGAGAAGAACTAGAAGAACAGTAAACTAGAGAGAATATTTGTGGAAGCTTTTCTCATATTCACCAAAATCACGTTTTATGTACAATTGCTCTCTTTATATAGAAAGTTAAGTTTGGACTTCTAATTAACTAACAAACAATTAACACCTAACTATTTAATTAACCAACTCGTCTCGTCAAATATCTTCAAGGCACTGATGTGCAATTAGTCAATTCCTCAACAAAATGTTTCCTTTGGCATTATAGAATGTGATTTCATTATTTACCTTAAATTTTCACCCTATTTGAAAATATAAATGTGAGTAGTCCACTTTAGTTTAACATAAAAAAAAAAATAACAACAGTGTAACATTATTGGGGAGGAAAATTAAATAAACGAAAATGGAGACTCTATAACAAACATGCAACGTCCTTAACTTGTAGGATAATTAACATCACAAAAATAACATAATACTAAACAATAATTTATTGATGAATTTAACTTACATGCAGCAACAGTATTGTAAGCAATCATGTAAACATTCTTTACAATATTATCGATTAATGTATATAATTTAAACTATCGGAATAATACATATGAATTACATAAATACTTTATTCAATAATATTACCACAATCCCCAAAAAAAAAAAAAAAAAAGAAAAACAAGTTCATTGGGACTAAGAAGAGGAGGTGGCATCAGAGGGGTTAATCTTTTTCTTATCATTCTTGAAAGTGGACACCACAGTTTTGCCTATCTTTTCAATAGCCATTGCCTTCACTGACTTCTTATCTTTCTTTGGAAAGACACTTCCATTCTTTGATGTGCCTTCTTTGCCCTTTCCATTATTCTCCATGTCTTTGTTGATAATATAGTATAACTAACTAAATAAAATTGTGATGTTATCTGTAACAACTTGAATTTTTAGATGAAATGATCACACAGTACTTCAACGATCTCTTCTCTTAGAACTTACGAATATGAGGAAGTGTATTAATGCTTTGTTTGCTTTTAATTTGTGATGTTTTGAGGAGTGCATATGTTGAGGTATTTATAGGAGTTTTGAGGCTTTTGTTTATGGTCATGAAAGTTTTCATGCAACTCCAGTTGAATTTCTGAGTAATTAGCTTATGCAAGATTAAAAGAAGATTGTTAATTATTTCTTGCATGGAATATGTGTTTGTGTGAGTTTTTGGGGTTTGAGTCAAAAAAAATTATTGAATGATTTTATTGTGCAACAATAAAAGAAAAGGATAATAGTATGTTATTTTCATAACTTGAGATGACTATCCAAAAAAATTAAGTCTTGTTTGTGTGGTTGAGGCAAAGAAACTACGTATAAGTTAAATTACCAAAAACTAATTACTATTTTATTTTAATATGTGTTTATGTGGGTGTGTGATTTCAGATTGTTCATTTTAATGTGAAGTCATATGTGTTACTAAGAAATTGTGTGTGTCGATGAGCTAGGAAACTAGGAAAATTAATTTCATGCTAATTTAAATTACTAAGAACTAATTTTCTGTATAGTTTATTTATTTATTATTTCATGGCTCTGTGTGTGTGTTGTTGGGGTAATAGGTTTGTGTGGGTTTGAAGATTAATTAGGATGACTTCTATTTAATTTGTTATACGTTTATAGGAAATGTCCTAGTAGTACTCCGTAATACTTATGAAAATAGTTTATTCTAAAAAAAAAGTCAACCAATCAAAGAGAAAAAAGATTTTACATTTATTTCCATGTAGTTTCACTTATTCACTATATATCTTCATTACCAACTTTGCCTAATAATAAAATTTATAAATTGTAGTTTTTTTGTAAAGGAAGAAGCATGTCCCTTATCATAGTCTTACATGAAGAAGTATTAGCTAGATATGTTTTAAAAAGATATATTGGTGGTAAAAAGAAATTAATATGCATAATGAAATTACAAAAAATCTTGGAATTATTGGTGGTACAAAGAAATTAATATGTATAATGATTCACGAAATAGGGGTTAAGCACTCAAATTATTGATTTCAACTTCATTTTTTCATGTCCATACATTTGCTTGAAAACTTTATGCTTAATACATACCTAGAATACTTTATAAATTAACAATTTTTTCATGTATTTTCTGGTTGAATTTCTAAGTTAGTTCATGCAAGTATGTATGAGACTTGAGAGAACGTGCGTTTGGTATGAAGTTAAATATTTTTTTTATTTTCTCATATTTGATTAGCTTAAATATTTTGAAAAATGCAATGGACTATTTTTCTCCAATTTAAGAAAAATAACTTTTCTGCATAAGTCAAAACGTTATTTCAATCACACCACTTGACCCCGACTCCCAATCATATCATGAGGTCCAACTCCTGACTCTGATACCAAACACTAGAAAATAAGTAAGAAAATAGTTTTCAGGTTTGATCCCTGGAATGCCCAAGAAATCTTGATCGCGTTCTAGCTTGCATTGAGATTGTTCAAAGTTAATTTGTTGCCTCAAACCATCTTGCTAATTTATTCCGAAATAGCTAATCTCAAGATAATTAATTTTGGAATAACTTATTCCCCACCAAACGACCTCTAGTCATGTCTTGTGCCCTTCGTGTTGCGCAGATATTTACAAAGGTTATTGGTTTTATTACTACTTACTTTGTTCATGATTTTTATTGCTAAGATATTATAACTTACGTTGCTTTGTTAATATTGTGTTATTGCATACGCAATAGAAGCGTTGATAAAACAGTTGGTTCGCACCTGTTCGTTAAGAACCGATCAGTGATTTCAATATTTATCTAAAATTTTCACCTCTTATTAAAATGAAAATTCGACTACTCTTCTTTTTAAAAAAAATATTGGGATACTACACCATAGTTTATTAATGAGTTTAACTTAAATACATTAATAATATCATAAAGAATAAGGTAAATATTTAGTATAAACATTTCTTATAATACTACTGGCGATGTATATAAGTTACACGGGAGAGTTGGCAAAATAGCCACTCTCCAAACTTAATTGAACATTAAGACAAAAGCCTTGAATAATTTGTGGTATACCCACTTTTAATGACATCATCCACATGCCCTAATTGGCACATACAAAAGACCTCACTAAGTTTTCATATCTCCACTTTGGTCTCCCCTTCTTTTCCAACTAATTTGGAATAATATATATTTATTTGCATTTGTTAAAAATTATATTAGAAAAAAAGAAAAAAACCAAACAAACGGGAAAGAAGAGCAACTCATTTTGCTGCTGTCGAAACTGACGATTCCGGCGAGTTTTCCGGCCAAAATATCCATTTTCAAGGTAAAATAATCATCATCACCACCTACTCCATAGTCATGTTTACTCCATTTTCTTTCAAAAACCACACTTCAAAATGATTTTTCAGCCATTTTAGAAATTTGAGAAATCTTCCCTAATAAACACTTGATAACTCATTATAGATACATTTTAGTAGTTTAAAAGCATTAAAAATTTGTTTCGCCATCGTAGTAATTGCATTTTGAACCACAATCTCATTCAGTCACGTTTCTGTATGGATGTTAGACTTCATTGATCGTTAACGACTGATGCTGTAATCTAGTATATATCTTTGTAGTATATAATGGCAGTAACTGAATTTGTTGTTGCTGGTGGTGATTATATGGGAGAATGGGAGGAGACTCCCAAAAACTGGAATTGGAAATATTTTAATAAGACGACAGTGCCCATTGCGTTGCGTCGCAATGGCTTATATGACGATATGATTACAAGCATAATTGTGGCAGGTGAGTTAACTTGCGAGCCAAATGGCTTGGTGATTAGCTATCAAATGAATGGGAGGGGAATAATACATCCCACATTCATAAAAAAAAATGATAGGCACGTGAGCTTGTACATGTTAGATATTGGTATTGATGGCTTTTGGCCTACATTGAGGATAAACGTTAATATGAGGCTTCCAATCGAACCAACGAATTTATTTAATGGTGACAATGATTCGATTGGAAATGAAAGATTGGGTGATCATTCAAAGGAGAGCATGGATGATAATTCAAATGAGAGTTTGGGTGATCATTCAATGAATATACATGATGATCCAACTAATGTGGAAAGTCAGCCAGTATATGCGGAAGATTCCAAACCCGAATGTTGGGAAAAAATGCAAGTACAAAAGGAATTGGGATCACAATCCAACCATTCCTTCTCCGATGGAACTAATTTATGTATAAACCAAACTTTCAGTAACAAGAATGAGTTGAAATTGTTATTAGTCGAAGCGGCGGCAAAAAAGTCTTTTGATTTTGCTACTGTGAAGAGTTTTACTAAATACTTAAAGGTGAAATGTGTATCTCGCAATTGTGCATGGATGTTGCGGGCGAGGAAATATGAGTGTTCGAATAGATTTCGTCTCTATAAGTACATTGGCAAACATAGTTGTGGCGTTGAACATGCCAACAGTAGCAATAGAAAAATTTCAATCAAAGTCATTGCTTCACTTTATGTAAATATGTATCGGTTCAAATATTAAAGAGATTCAAAGAGCTATGCTTAATTCTTTTCATTGTAGTCCAAGCTATTGGAAATGTTGGAAGGGTGGTGTGGTTGCTAAAGAAATGGTTCGAGGGACTGCGGAGAATGGATATTCATGCTTATCGGCTTTTTCTTACATGTTCGGGACACTTAATGTTGGTTCTAGTTATTGTCTCATGGTAAACAAGGATAGTAATAGGTTCATGTATTATTTCTTAGCCTTTGGTGCTTGAATTAAAGGATTTGCCCACATGAGAAAGGTAATAGTGGCTGATGGCACTCATTTACATGGTAAATACGAGGGCGTGTTGTTGAGTGCTATTGCACAAGATACGGAGAATCATGTTTATCCGATTGCCTTTTGTGTCGTGGACAAAGAGAACGATGCATCTTGCACATTCTTCTTTGAGAAATTGAAGGAGATTGTGGTCGATGAACCGAATTTGTGTTTTATCTCCAATAGACATAAAAGTATTGCCAACAGTATTGTGAACGTTTACAATCATGCTCACCACGGATATTGTATAAGGCACCTCGGTGAAAATCTCCGCGTAAATCATCATTGTGGAGATTACCTTTATCTTTACTACAATGCGGCAAAGGCTTATTCTTTGGAGGAGTTTGACAATCATTTTGTAGAATTCAAGAACAAATACCCCACTGCAACCGTCGTCCTTGAGAATGATATTGGTTTTGAGAAGTGGAGCAGGGCACATTTTCGTGGCAATAGATATGATGTTATGACCACAAATATCGCTGAGTCACTTTATGCTATGTTGATAGACGAAAGAGAGTAACCCGTGGCATCTATACTTAATTTGATTGCTAAGAGGTTTGGAGAATTGTTTAGGGAGAGGCATGCATATATCCTCAAATCAATAAGTAATCAAATGGTGCTAGCTGTCGAAAATATCGCAAGAAAAAAAATGATCGAGGGTGATTCCTTGTATGTGGAGAATGTAATTGGGGACAACAATCAATTTACCGTGTTCGGTGCGAGTGTTATTTCCTATGTGGACCTACTGGAAAAGTCATGTTCATGTAGGAAATATGACTTGATCAAGATACCTTATGCTCACGCGATAACCGCTTTGCGATCGAAGCATGGCAATGAGTATGGTATGAGCATCTATGAGTACTCTTCGCCTTTGTATAAAGTTGAAGCATACCTTCTAGCATATATGGATTCTATTAATGTTGTCCCTCTCAAGTCGGAATGGTGTGTTCTAGAAGAATTGCTTAGTGTGAAGATTCTTCCGCCTCTTGTTGATACCAAGCTTGGAAGAAAAAGAAAAAAACATGTCAAAGGCATCAGTGAGAATTTCAAGAGCAAGAAAAGGAACAAATGTTCAATTTGTAAGAGAACCGGACACAAGAGAACTACATGTGTGAACAACAACAAATCATAAACAAGCTTGATTGAATTTGTTTTTGTAATCAAGCTACTGTTTTTTTTTTCTTTTTTTTGCTACTGTAATCAAGCTACTACTAGCATTTTGGTCAATTTATTGTCATCTATTATCGTAATTACTCATGATCTAATAGATCAATCAAAAGATGACATGCATTTTGTACACTGTCTATTCAGTTGTGTATTATTAATATATGAAAGTTATGGTATTTGTAATGAATTAGAATATGATTAAGTATTAGAACTAGAATATGAGTAAGAATTAGAATTAGAATGATATTTGTGATTATTTTTAATGCACCAAATCAAACAATGGTTAGGAAATAATCTAAGTATAACTAATTCAACTATAACTAATACAAGCATTATTTGCATATACACTTTACCAAACGAATCCTTAATGAATTATCAAAAATATAGAGTTACCATTAAAAAAAGTAGCGATTTGAACTTTTTTTACCGTTGTAAAATTTGTATATCTAAATATTTACTAGTTATCAAAATATATAGACTCTTTATACAATAGATACATCTACATGTGTAAGGTGTATGTTTGACATATGAGATTTACACTTTGATATTAATAAGGTATATTCGGATTTATATCTATGTCAACGTATTGTCGATACTTCACCAACTAAAATCTGACATTTATATATAGACCAAAACTAGTAGAATTTAAAAAAAGACAACAATTAATTAATAATAAATTATATATTTGAAATTTATCCAATTAAATAAGTTTAAACAAGTCATATGATCATGTAAGAGTCCATATAAATTGGGTGTGGTGATTAGTGATATACGAGGAAGAGATGTGGTTATACAATCAACATCCTTATAACAATGTTTAAGAAAACATAAGTATGTTGTGGGGATGTCACTTGTTCAACCACACATTGTTGATTGCCACCCCAATTTATATGGACTCATACATGATCACATGCTTATGTTGTGAAGATGTTGATTGTATAATCACACATAACTATTCCTCATTCATACTTATGCTTTCTTCACACATTAGTTTGAAGATGTTGATTGTATAACTACAACTCTTTCTCATACATCATTTATCTCCACCCCCAATGTATGTGGACCTTTACATTACTTGTTTAAACTTATTTAATTTAATAAATTTCAATAATATTGTTCATTATTAGTTAATCATTCTCCCTTTTAAATTATACTAGCTACAGTCTATATTTAAGCGTCATACTCTAGTAGGTGTAGTATAGATCATTTATGGCTCTTGATATCAACCCATATATACCTTATTAGTGTTGAAGTGTAAATGTCGTTGGTACAATCTAAACCAAGCACATAAAAAAATTATTGATTGTCTTAATTATCTATATATTTTTACCAACAGTGACAATACTCAATTATCAAAGTTTTACAACGATAATAAAGTACAAATTGCTACTTTTCAACGATAACATTTGTTTTTTTTAGTGTATAAAAAGAAGGATTCATGAACTCTTCCATCCTATTCTATTTTATAATACTTAAACATCTCTTTTTATTATGTCTCAAGCATCTCAAACATCCAATGCAAAAAAATCTTACGTTTGTCGTTGTGGTAATTTAGCTATGTTGAGGATGTCACAAACCGATACGAACCCAGGTTGATAATTCTTTAACTATGCAATTGGTGCATGCTCTTTTTTTAAGTGCCTTGAAAATGATTCATCAACGAGCAACCCATTAAAATTGAGTCCGAAACTCAAGACATCAAATTTTCAAGGCGTTACCAAATTTATTAGAAAAGCTTTGAAACTCTGAAGAAAATAAAAATTTGCTATTGAGTTTATTCAAAGAGGCTGAAGAGCAAAGAGATCACTTTAAAGTATTGCTAAAAGACACCAAAAAAGATAGGGATCAACTAAAACAAAAGGTGATATTGGCTAAAGAAAAAGAGAAAGGACTAAAAATTATATTATATGGTTTGTTGTTAGTGGTTGCTTTTTGAAAATGTGTAATACGGATGCAATCTTATATCGTTTACTCATGTAATAGTACAATCTATTAATAAAATGATGTCTTTTTGAAATTGGTAAGACAATGCATTATATATACAATTTAAAGTCCATAACTGGCAGCAATATCCATCAAAACAAAAATAACACTTACATGATCGAATTGTCTTAATCATCAACCACCAAAAACCAACCATTTAAAAAACCAAATGTCTTAATCATCTACCCACTTCAAAAATCAATTGTCTTAATATTCATCAACACAAAAAATCAACCATTTTAAAAATCAATCGTCTTAAACCAACTTCAAAAACCAATTGTCTTAATAAACCGATATCACAAATACCTTACTTATCACCATTTAGCTCACCATTGAGCTCCATAACAATACCCATCACGTCTACTGAATTTTAATCACTGCCTTCATCTACTTTCTCTTCCAGCTTCTCCTGTTCTTTTTCTTCTTTCTGCAATTTGATCTGCTCCTCTTTTTTTTCCTGTTCTCTGTTCTCTTCGATCTTCTCCTCTTCTTTTTGCTCTTCTTCCTTCTCTTCGATCTGCTCCTCTTCTTTTTCTTCTTCTTTGTTCTCTTCCAATTTCTCCTCTTCTCTTTCTTCATCTTTTTCTGTCATCTTCTCCTCCTCTTGTTCATAAACTTCTTCTGCAAAGTACTCATCAACTACAACAAGATCTTCATCGACTATTGCTAATGGAAGAATTTCATCTACATCAACTGCAGCACCATCTTTATCAATTGTTGGTGTTGTATAGTCTTCATTAACTACTGCAAAATTAGTGGCTTAGCATTCTTACAAATAAATTATTTCATACAAATAGTATATAAATTATTCTACCTTCATTTTTCTTGTTCTTTTGAGCTCTCAATTTCTCATCTTGTATGAAAGCAACAACTTCCATTATTGATAGTTCAAGGGATGCAACACACTCACACAAATTATCATCTTTATTTTTCTGTCCACTTGAAACAGAATTCTCACAAGGTTGATTGGAATTGTTCTCACCCAATATTTCATCCTCCTCATTCTCTACTGCAGAAGTGAGGACAATGACACCTTCCAAATTGGCCTTTAAGGCATCAATAATTGTGTCCTTCACTTCGTCCGTATATGGCTTTAATGTTGTCATATAATTTTGTTTTGTCTCACAGACAGTAGGTATGAGGTATGGATGTACAACCTACAAAAAAAATATAAATAATACAAGACCTTCACTAATTTACAAATATTGCTAGATAATAATAAATAAGTATATACCTTTGTACTTCTCCCTTTGTACTTAAATGGATCACATTCGACAATGTTATCGCTCTTTGCCGTGTGCCATCTAAGTAAACGGAAAATTGACAGAGGAAAATTCAAGGACTTCTTTTCATAATTATCAAGATGAGGAAAAACCTCATATATCCTAACCTGAAATTAATAAAATAACAAATAAATAAACAGAGACTATAAAATACTATATAAATATATAAGAGTTTAATAATAATCAAGTCCATAATTGATAAAAATTATCAGCAATGCCCAGAGAAAGCCATACAAATCATACAATGCATTCCCTCTTTCCTCGTACACTTCACTTTGTTTCTTCAAATTATTCTGTTCTTCAAATACTTCACTGTTAAATCAAAACACTCTTTGCCCCATGGATAACTCTTGAAAAAAATCTAAATCATCGACCATCTTAATGTTGTTTGAATCCATAATCTTAGATCAATCGTGGGCAACCAACATCGAGTGGACAAACCAAACTAAAGAGCACTTCAACTTATGCTCCTTATTTAATCTGGTACCCTTAATCAAACTCATCAACTTTGTACCACTGATATTCTTATTCTTGGTTACTTTATAGTAAAATTTCTCACCTTTCTGAAGCATTTTTTTCATTTTTGCATCGCGGGGGTATTTCAGTCCCGTAATCAATGCAAACTCTTTTAAGCCTAAACAAGCAGGTTTATCATTCACACAAAACCACATCTCATATACTTTTTTTTAATCTTTTTTGACACGACACAACAACATGTAATGGACCATCTGTCCATTGAACTTGTGATATTCTAGAATATGCATTAAATGTCCAAAACAAGTACCTTTAAAGTCATTATAAATTTTTTCTTGAATTAAAACATTTCTAAAATCATGATAAAGAGTCATTCTTGCTCTCACAGAAATTGTCGCTTGAAAAGATCCTAACTCATCCATATATATAGTTAGATTATAGGACTTACCAGAGATTTCTCTTGCACAAGTTGGCAAGGACAGGGAATCATCATCCTCAGTATCTCGGCTATCTTTATTAGTCTGCTCATCTCCAGTATCTCGGTTATCTCTACTAATCTCCTCATCTCCACTGTCAGTGTTTTCTTCACTGGACTCAACATCATCAGTAGCCTAGACACTACTGTCCTCACGGTTGTCGATTTCAGCAATCGTATCAAAATTCGAGTTAGACTTGGGTTCTTCAACTACAATTTTTTTCTTTTTTGAAGATCTTGAAACTTCTTCAGCCTTTCTTTTATTTTCTTGTTTTTAGAAGGCTTAGGAACAAATCTTTTAACAATCCACCTCTAGTTTTAGCCATAACCAGAGTAAACCTCCAATAAAACATGCAAAGTAAATAGCAGATCCAACAGAAATCAACAATGCGATTAACAGAAACGCCAAAAAAGTTGATTAAAGTTTAGGCGATCTAACAAAAGAGGGCAATGAAAAATACTTCACATCGTGTAACAACAGATGTAATGAGAAAAAACAAGACCAGCAAAAGCAAACAAATACAACGGAGAAAAACAACAATCCACAACAAAAGCCAAAATTTCAAAATCAATAGGCAAGATAAACATAATTCTTTTTTTAAAAAACAAGCAACCAAATAGGGTCAAATATTTATATCCAAACAAAAACTTCATTAGAGACCACAAATATTCATGGAATACGGCGAAAAAATTTCATCCTAAACAAGAGCATGAAGAAAAAAAATCCAGAAAAAGGGTTCATTAAATCATTACATTACTGTAACAAAATAAACAACCAAATATGGCTAAAAATTAACGAAAAATACCATTATAAAAGATTCAACTTACCAAAGATAAAAGCGTTGAACTTGGGGAAATGGTTGAATAAGCTTTACCAAAGATGAAGATTTGAGAGAAGTCGGTGAATAAGCTTTACCAAAGTTTAGGACGATGAAATGGTTGAATAAGTTAATGGAAGAGAAGTCAGTGAAATGGTTGATTATACTCATTTCATCTTTCAAGAATAGAAGATGTTCTTGACAGATGAAAAGTCTTGCACTTGGAGAAGAAGAAACACGGGAACAGAAATAAGGATAGAGATTCAGAAAATATATGCCTCGATTTTCATCAAATAATAATATTTTTTAAAATGTATTGGGATTATAATATATTTTTGTAAAGATACATATTTTCCCCAAGGTTTAAAAACAATAAACAAGCCCATGACCCTACATTCACAAATATACCCCAAGTTTTAAAAAGGCCAAAGAGACCCATGACCCCACACTTTTTCCTTTTTTAAAAGCTCAACCCTAGAAAATTGATCAAAAATAAATTAAGTGGGTATAGAGTAATATAAGTTATTAAGGTGTCCCCAATGCCAATTCTTCTCAAGTTACACCTTTGAAATACATGAGAATCAAATAAATACCTTATTAAATAATATTAGCACAATCTTGAACGCAAGTTCACTATAGTAAGGGGACTAAGATGTGCCATCAAAGGGATTGATCTTTTTCTTATCATTTTTGAAAGTGGACACCACAACTTTGCCTATCTTTTCAACAGCCATAGCCTTCACTGATTTTTTGTCCTTCTTTGGGAGCACACTGCCATTTTTTGATGTGCCTACTTTGCCCTTTCATCATTCTCCATATCTCTTCTGTTAGAAATAATGATGAATATGAGGAAGTGTAGTGTATGATTGTTTTGTTGCTTTAACTTTTGATGCTTTGAGGAGTTCATTTGTTGAGGTATTTATAGGAGTTTAGGCTTTGTTTATGGTATTATTCACAATGTTTTCATGTATCTTGTTGTTCAATTTCTAAGTTAGGTCATGTAAGATTTTGAGAACATTGTTGTCTATTTTCGTGCATGAAATGTGCGATTGTGTGTGTTTGGAATTTGTATTTATTTATATCTCAAGTCTTGTGTTATTAAAAAGTGTGAGTTCGTATTGATGCACCACCAAATTATTACAATTTTTAATTACAATCTATATTAGTTTCTAAAATGAGGGAAAATTTTATCTGAAATTCTTTCTGGTTCAATTTATGTGAAGATGTTCAAAATACATGAAAGGTCAACGCAACTTTAATTTATTATTAAGAATTTGAATATAGACTCTTCAAATATTTTAAAATAAAATTTAAAAACAACACCAAAAGTTCTACTAGTCAACATAACTAATTTGTAGTTTCAAAAAAAAATTAAAAAGTTTGAGAAAATCATACTGTTGCATGGGTTGTGTGTGTGTGTGTGTCTTGGAGGAGGAGTGGGTAATTTGTGGGTTAGCGTGGGTGTGTGGATTAATTAAGATGACTCCTATTTAATTTGACTCATAATAAGATATGTAGATAGTAATTTACGAAACGGAAAAATGTCCCTACCATATTATTTACATGAAAAAACATCTCGACCTCAAATCAAAGAAATATATTATAACACATACTCTAAATAATACTTAAAGGATTTTATTAATGTAATAAGCGTGTGGGCCAAATCTTCTCAAATCTTGTGGTGTTCATTTCCTTTACCGTGTTCTCAAATTTGTTTGTATTTTTGTGTTTGTAAGGTGTAAAGGGGATTTATGGTAAAGATTTTTTGGTCAGAATTTCGTCAGAGTGATAAAATAACATATTTTATACTATGTTATTTTACCTTTTTGAACATTTTTACCCTTTTAATTTTAATATCTTTTAATTAAAAAATAAAAAAAAATAGTTTATTTTAAAACAAAAAGGATATTATAGATTTTTTAAATGTCTGGCCAAATTCTCTGGTCATTTAGCATTACCCATAAAGTAAATTTTGTGGATTAATTATTTGTGTTTCTTGAAACATATACTCCCTCCATTTCATATTAAATAAACATCTTATTAAAAATATTTGTTTCAAATTACTTGATCACTTACTAAATTATGATAGAATTAATTATTTTTTTCTTATTTTACCCCTATAATTAGTATGGTCGTTGAAAGTTTAAACAAACTTTAAAGACTCAAGAATTTCTTTTGGCTTGGGATGATGTCATTGGTTCTTTTCTTCTCTTTCCCTCTCGGGAGCTTCATTTCGGAGTCAACGTTCAAGAGGGTAATTAATATGAACAAAGTAAAATTAATCAATATAATAATGATTTCTTAATTACCGCGTAAAATAGAAAGTGCTCATCTAATATGAGTAAGAGGGAGTATCTCTTATCATTATTCTACAATATATCTTATTATTCAATTTTATTATAATTAATTATTTCATTTGCTTCGGTTATCAAATTATTTTTTGTTGCTACTATTCTCTTCTCCTTTATTTTTTATATCTGCTGTATTTTCTTTCCATTCTTATTTTTTTATATATATGTTTTGCTTGAGGTGATGCTCTATCAAAAATTAAACAATCTCTTTACTTTCATAAAATAAAGGCAACTTAAAAGTTGTTTTAATATTGTGTTATTGTACTAATAGAAGCGTAAATAAGATAGTTGGTTTGCTTAGCGTGATCGTTACAGCCCTTTGGCGTTATACGATCATGATTTCAATATTTATCTAAATTTTCACCTCTTATTAAAACGAAAATTTGACTATATTTTTTAGAAACAAAAAATTGAGAAAGGGATTACAAGGCAGAAAATTGAACCAACTAATTGAACTATTAAGATTTCTCAAAATTCTAGCACTTCACTTTAGTTTATATTTAGAAATTAACAATGAAATTATAATATTGAAGAGGGAAATTAACAAACGGAAACAAAACTCGTGTTACAACTTACAACATGCTTAAAGGTTTTAATTAATAAAGGAAATATCACTCTCATAGAAAAACAAAATACTACACCATAGTTTTATTAAATGAGCTTAATTTATATACATCAAACAATATAATAAAGAAGATAAACAATGTAAACATTATTCTTTACAATACTGGAGATGTATATAACTTAAACCCTCGAAATACATTAGAATCAAATAAATACGTTATTCAATAATATTAGCACAATCTTAAAAGCAAGTTGATTATACTATAAGGGGACTAAGATGAGCCATCAGAGGGGTTAATCTTCTTCTTATCATTCTTGAAAGTGGACACCACAGTTTTACCTATCTTTTCAATAGCCATTTTCTTCACTGACTTCTTATCTTTCTTTGGAAACACACTTCCATTCTTTGATGTGCATACTTTGCCCTTTCCATTATTCTCCATATCTCTTCTCTTACAAATAAAAAAATTAATTAAATATGTGGGAGTATAGTGTATTATTGTTTTGTTGCTTTAACTTGTGATGCTTTGAGGAGTTCATGGGCTTAGGTATTTATAGGACTTTAGGCTTTGTTTATGGTATTCTTCTTAATGTTTTCATGTAACTTCTTCATCAATTTCTAAGTTGGCTCATGTAAGATTTTGAGAACATTGTTGTCTATTTCGTGCATGGAATGTGTGATTGTGTGTGTATGTGTGTGTTTTTGGAGTTAGTATATTTATATTTCTAAGTCTTGTGTTATTAAATTGTGTGAGTTCATATAGATGTGGTAATCGCCCCGATTTTAATTATAATCTAATTATTCAGTACGCTTTTGCTTCAATTTTATGTGAAGGGGTTCAGAGTTAGTATGAGGGATAACATATTTGATTTAATTATGACTTCGAGTAAAGACTCTTTAAGTACTTTAAAACATAATTTAATAATTTAATAATTACATGAAAATTACTACAAATCAACATAGCTGCTAGTTCGACTAAAAATAAGTTAGAGAAATTTATATTATTGCATGGGGTGGGGCGGGATGGGTTTTGTGGGTTTGTGTGGGTGGGTGGATTAATTAGGACGACTCCTATTTAATTTGTCTAATTATAATGGAGCAACTTTCACATATAGCAAACATAAAAATTATATTTATATGTTATAGCTATAGTTTGCATAATTGCGCTCCATAGAAAATTTTATGTTTGCTATGGAGCTTTTGATTTGTATAATTCGCTACAAACATCCAATTTTGTACAAATTGTTCGGTTTTGTATAAATTCATCTATACATTGTAATTTATATAATAAGATCTGAATTTGTATAATTATAAGTGTATAAGACGAAAATATATGTATTTTTATATGTATATACACTTTTCTCTCGCTTTATACAAACGCAAATGCATTTTATACATTTTATATCGAAATGTATAAAATAACTAATTGTATACCGAAAATGGCTAATTGTATGCCGAATTAGATGGCAAAAAAAGGGATGTTTGTTGCTAATTACAATTAAAATAAATTATGACTATAACATTTAATTTGAATTAATAGTTTGGTATTTCATACAATTTTTCAATTATAAGATATGTAGATCGTAGTTTTCATAAAGGAAAAATGTCCCTATCATAATTTTTACATGAAAAAATATCTCGAGCTCAAATATTAGGCTTAATGTGTTTTAAAATGTGTATTGATGGTATTAAAGAAATGATACGACAAAAAAATTATTAATGTAATAAGCGTGTGGGCCAAATCTTCTTAAATTTTGTTTTTCTTTCAATTCGTTTACCGTGTTCTGATATTTGTTTATTTAATTTGTGTGTAGGTAAGGCATATAGGGAAATTCATTGAGAATTTTGTGGATTATTTGTGTTTCTTAAAGATGAAAAGCATATATATATATCTTTTTCATTGTTATTGTTATTGTTCTGTTATCTTGTTTTTTTATTTTGTTAAGTTGAATGATTTGAGAAATTTTATATATTTGACATGTATTATTAATTAGACATTCTTTTTATGATTTTACTAATTGAACACTATAGTCTATATACCTAATGAAATTTAACTTTTAAATACTTTTAATTATTGGCTGAATGTGTGTAACATTAATGTTGCTAAATTGAAAAAATGTGTGATGTACACACATATGAAGAGTGTGAATTTGTAATTTTCATTAAAAAAATTACGACTTTATATTAGTTATATAATTGGTAAAAAAATTTACTTTAATATGAAAAAAATACCTTTCTAATTTTACCTAAAAATGATAAAAAATAAATAAATATCATACCTTTAATATGATAAATATTTAAAATTCCATTCCTTTAATTTGATCCCAAATAAATCTTATTCTTCTTTTTTGTCTGTGGCAAATTTGAATTTTCAATGAATAATACAATATATTTGAAAAAATTAGGATCATAAGGTTATTTAAATTTCGAAATTGAAAAGATATGAGGTAAATTAAAATGAAATAATGTTAAGTATCTCATAAACTAGGACGTAATATTTATGAGTTTTTTTGTTATTGTAGAGATAAAAGATTAAAAGTTGTGTGAGCATACTTTGAAATTAACCTTTTGAGGTTCACTTTGATTCAACTGGCAACCAAAACAGAGAAACAAGTCGAAGAAGATGAAGATGACATGGAAGAATCAGAGCAAGAAGAACCCTAACAAGAGACCTATTTCTCAATTCCAAGACCTACCTTTCGATCCTACGGAATATTCCACGTTTCCCAAGGACAAACTTCCTAAAAACGAAGAGATTTCTAATGTCCTCCTGATGTGAAAGTTCGAATTTTTTAAACAAATTCTGAAAAATAGATTGTGATTAGTTTTAGTAAATTGCTGTTAGATGGTATGGTTATCACTTGATATTGTTTATCTATATTTATTGGTAGGAAATAAAGTAAAAGATTACCTTATGTTAGTGATGAGGTTTTCTCTAGTGTTATTCTAAAGGAGTATTAGTAATTTCAATAGTTCTAAGTTGTTTATCATTCTTATTTAGTCTTCATTTACTTTTTGGACATACTTGAGTATCTGAGAATTAAGTTGGTATTCCGGTTAGCCTGAGATAATCGTTGTCTATTGTAAAATCAAGTACATGTTTTATATTATGCTGTGTATAATTCATTTTTAATTCAGTTAATCAAACATATACCAAAAGAAGTATATATATATATATACACACACTATAATCCCCACATTATAATCCTAGGTATAACTTATTTGTGAACCAAACAACCAAATTAATTGTGTATTTAAAGTTTGGAGTTGTTAGTTGGAGGTCAAAAGTTCAGTCTTTCAAATAGTTGCCTTGCTATGTGAAATAGGAAGGCTATTTGCCAAATGGTTGTACTGCAGTTTGCACCATCACTTATAACTGGCCGTCAACGTTCAGTAAGTTAACTATAAGAGGGTGAACTAAAGTGAAGAGTTGAGTCTTGAAACTAGCCTCTTTGTATTGTAGAAAGTAAGAATATACACAGCTGCTTGTCACACATTTGTTGAGGAGGAAGGGGATATAAGTGGTCTTTCACTAATACTTTTATCTTAAAGATGAACTTTAGTGCGATGGTAAGTTGAGTGTGAAATGACCACAATATGAAGTATATTTTGCAAAAGCACAATGGTAAATCTACTGCAGAAAGTAAGTCTTAATACAGTTGCTTGTATATTGGTAAGGTTGTACTACATTTTGCATTAATACTAATAGCTGAGGCTAAAGACAATGCTAACTTAATTTTATAGTGGTTCTGAAGTCGAAAGGAAGCCTTAAAAGTTAGCCTCCGCATAGAATTAAAAGTTAAGGCTATATACAGATTTTTAGTACCAAAAGTTCCACTAACAATTAAAGGTGAGATTCAACACATTAGTAAGTAAGTATATGTTGAGGTGAGAACCTTTTTTGGAGGTATCCAACATATCCTAAATGCTAAGGAATACAACATTACTAGTTTCAAAAAAAAAAAAAAAAGTATATGTTGAGGTGAGTTGGATGTCAGAAGTTCTCTTGTAGATAGCCTGGTTGCGGTTCAGAGAGTGAGGCTATGCACACATGACCTCTTTTGCAAACCTCAATATCTATCTTGCAAGGATCTTTTTTTACCTCTGGATAAGGGTGCGAGACTCTTACCACATTTGGTCATTCAAACCCTCATTGAGTCCTCGAAGAATATTTTTGGATGAGTGATTTCGAACACATCATTGATTGTTGCTATCATTTCCAAATTCCAACAGCATGATCCAGCAGCTGGGGTTAAGTCTCTTTTCTTTTCAATTTTTTGAAGGAAGGGAAATATCGTGAAGCACTTGGGAAGTGGGAATCTGCTCTACTTTTGATGCCAGATCGTGCCATTCTGCATGAACAGAAGGCTCAAATTTTGCTTGAACTTGAAGAAACATGGAAGGCGCTACAAGCTGCTACTCGTATGTTTTGACACTCACATTAATTCAAATGAAATTCTCCTCATTTCCAGAGTAAATTATGCTGAGATAATGTCAATTCGCAAACATATTTTACTTGGATTTATTTTCAATGCTATATCTCATTAAAGGTTATGCACCTACTTTTAGGCACTGAAGCTTCTTAGTGGCTACTTTTGACTCATCTTTAAGCTTATGGACAAATCTGGCAAATATATCAGTTCATATATGATCTTGAAAACAGCCAAATGTGGGAACCTAGAGCGTTTATTTTTTACTTATCTTTTCCTTAGCATTGGGAGATTTTTCTTTTCCACATTCTTCCTGTTGTAAATCTATATCTGGCATAAAGATATTCAAAGTTGGATTTTGGCCTACTTTCATGGTCACTAATGCCCTCTTTAAGTCATCGATCTGTTTTTGTGTATATAATAACTTCAGATGATATATTTCATGACTCATATGTGACCTGCTTCCTGTTTGAGCAGGTGCAACTGAGTTGGAACCAAGCTGGGGTGAGGTGTGTGAAACTGTTGATCATTCAGTTTTACTATTGTTTCACCTGTTGTTAATATACCTGCTTTAGGGATGTAAAATGCAACTCTTTGTGCACTGCAATAACTGGGAACCCTCATCATTCTTGCTTAATATCATGGGGGATCCTGATGAACAACGTAACATACTTTTTATCTGTGATCTATTCAGTTTCAATACTTACTAATTTGTCAAACTTCTACTAGCTATTAGTGTCATGGGCTAGTTTTCATGCGCAAATTCCTCTGAATTTCAGCCTTAATTGTTCACCCAATGTGCATGTTACTTCCTTTTTGTTCTACCCCTTCCTGCATCTATTCCCTAGACTATGCAAATTCAATGCTTCTAAGTCTTCACTTGGTAATAAATTACTGGCTTTAGAGGTTAAGATAGGTAATTAGTGGTGTACCGACAACCTACCTCATGAAAGAAGCAGCTTTGCACTTTGAACTTCCTGGTCATACTTGCGTGCATAGTTAAGCTTAGAGCTTGAAGGCACTCTCTTTTTCTATTCGATTTCCATAATTCAAACTATTTATAGCTTTGGAAAATGAAGCTTAGGCTAAAAGGAAGCAAGCTTCTGGTTCTTAGGGAACGGTCAATTTCTACTATCACTAGAATGTACACTACTTTATTCCAGTGCTTATTGCTAGTTCTTCTGTCTGTTGCAGGCGTGGGTCACCCTTGGTAGAGCACAGCTGAATTATGGTGAGCCTGACAGTGCTATAGAAAGCTTAGACAGAGCACTTGCCATCAAGGTATAGATTAAATTGATAACTAATACTCACGCTTGCTTCCTCTGAGGATCTTTTTTAACTGAGATGTTTCCTTCATGAGTAAATGGATATTCTCTGCTTTTAATGTATTACGCCAATACCTAAGGTCAATATTACTACCTTTGTATCTGGAGGACAAACTGTCTTTTGAGATTTAAGCAATTGTCTAACTCTATTCATCTTGCTTCTATCACATCCTAGTTCTGAAATGTTCAGTGGAATATTGTGCTAAGTGTGTCAGATTGATTGCCTTTGTAATTGATGCTCACGTGCTCAGTAAACCACTTACGCACCATAAATCGGACTTGTTTTGCAGCCAGACTCTGCTGAGGCTCATAATGATCGACAAGCTGCCTTGCATCATATTCAGCGGAGAAAACAGTTACAGACATCAGGTTTGAGCATGAACCAAAACCGTTTTGCTGTAGTGGACAAAACTGAGAGCACTTGAAGGTTTGAAAACGTAGGGTGAATCTCATTACAGATGATGCTTTGTTCCGATAAAATCCTGAGGCTAGGGAATATCTTCTGTCACATTTGACTTCGAGTCACGGTTTCAAAATGCTGGTTCAGCTATTGAAAGAGTTGTAGGTGTGCATGTCAGTGAGGGGAGAAAATAGCCAGAAGGGTTGACAATGATAAACATGATGCCTGGGCACTGAAATGTCTACTTGTAATATAGATGATCCTCTATGGCCTCTAACATAGAGTTACTTCATACTTATGTTTGTTTGATTATTCTGATTAGTAATATATATATATATATATATATACACGTTCTGGTGTGCAAATCAAGTGAATGACGTTTTTTTACGTTCAAAAAAGTGCATCTGAAATGTGTTGGCGAGTGAAAGAAGTTGTTTTACCACCAATGGTGCCCAGCCACCATCCCTTAACTCCCCACTCTCCACCCCCATCCCACCTTTCATAATTGTTTTCTAGATTACATATAAATGCTCTTGGGACAATATTTTTTTGCAACATACCAAATACTAAAAATTAAGTAAAAACCACTTCTAAAATTTTCACCAAGCGCACTGTGCTTTCCTTGCTAAGATGTTCGAAGTAATGGTGGCCCACTGAATACTGGAGTCTTGTAACATACTAATGGAGGCCCCCAAATTGAGGGTTCGGTCAATAGAAAGAAGAATGGCCTTGCACTCTAGCCGATTGATCCCGTTGACCCTATAACTAGGAAGGAACATGTCGAGGTGAACGATCAAAGGTGTAACATATACTTTTTAAATGGAGCATTCTGAAAACTTGTTGACGTAGAGTTTAGTGAAGCATCAACATAAAATAAGACTGATAGTTTCGCCGTCCGCGTGTAACTTGATAGACAACAAGCCAAGATAATGCTGATCTCTATTTAACTCCATACAGTCGATGCAACAAATGTAGTGATGGCAACGTTGAGCGGGTTTACAAATAGGCGGGACGGGGTGGGTTCAAATAATTTTTTTCAGAAAAATTGTGGGACTAACGGGTCTACGTTCTTAAGATATTGACGGAGTAATGGGACGGAAGGAGTAATGAATTTGTCATTTTGTGTATTCTTACTTGTAAAAGGTGCTCTATCACTCTTATAACATGTAAAAAATTTAAATTAAGTCTGAACCCATATAAAACCGCATAGACTCGCAACTTGCCCCGCATTAGTTTAAAAAAAAATATTTCAACATGTCCCGCAAAACCTTAAAATCACCTCACCCCACATCCACCCCGTTGTCATCCCCACATAAAAAGTGAAAGTTCAAATAACAAGTCAATTTAGCTACTAAAATTCTCCAAAATTTGAGTGCTCCACTTTAGTTTTCTTTTTAAAAAAAGAAGTTAATAATGCAATAACACGATTTAAAGAGTAAAAATAATAAACAAAAACGGAGACTAATATTACAACATACAATGTCCTTGAAGGATAATTAACAAAGGAAATATCACCCTCACAAAAATAACATAATAGTACTACACAATAGTTTATTAAGGAGTTTAACTTATATACATAAACAATACCATAAAGAATCAGTTAAATCATGTAAACATAATTTTTTATATAATAATATTGATCAACAATACCATAAAGAATCAGTTAAATCATGTTAACATAATTTTTTATATAATAATATCGATGTATATAAGTTAAACCATAGAAATACATCAGAATCAAACAACTACTTTATTCAATAATATTAGCACAATCCAAATAGTAAGACGACTAAGAGGAGGTGACATTAGATGGGTTAATCTTTTTCTTATCATTCTTGAAAGGGGACATCATAGTTTTGCCTATCTTTTCAACGGCCATTGTTGTCACTGACTTCTTATCTTTCTTTGAAAACTCACTTCCATTATTCTTTGATGTGCCTACTTTGCCCTTTACATTATTATATATATATCTTCTCTTAGAAATAATCATGAATATGATGAAATGTAGTGTATTATTGCTTTATTGCTTTAACTTGTGTGATGATTTGAGGAGTTCATATGTTGAGGTATTTATAAGAGTTTTGAGGCATTTGTTTGTTTTTTCAAGAAAGTTTTCATGTAATTAACTCTGGTTGAATTTCTATGTAATTAGCTTATGTATAATGTGTGAGTGTGGATTTTTGGATATTTTTATCTAAGGCTAACAAAGAGAGAATGAAGATTTTAAATCAAATAAAAAATAAAAAAAAACTATAGTTGAATGATTTTGTTGTCCAAATAAAAAGACCATCCAAGAAATTAACTCTTGTTTGTGTAGTTGAGCCAAGGAAACTACCTATTAATTTTTCAAGTTAAATTACCAAAAACTAATTTTTATTTTATTTTTTTCTTGAAATGGAATGTGTGTTTTAGTGTGGTTTCGGTTTGTTCATTTTAATATTTGTGAAGTCATATGTGTAGATGAGCCAGTAAACTAGGAATTTAGTTTTTTCATGCTAACTTAAATTGTTGAAAATGTCTGTGTGTTGGAGGGGTAATGGATTTTTGTGGGTTTGCAAATTAATTATGATGACTACTATTTTTAAAAAAATAAAAAAATTCATGTGATTGTTATACATTTCTAGGAAATGTTCAAGTACTCCGTAATACTTATGATAATAGTTTGTTTTTAAAAAATACTTAACCAATCAAAAAAAAAATTGATTTTACTTTTCCACGCAATTTTACTATCTTCATTACCAGTTTTACCTCGTAAAATATATAAATTCTATTAAAAAAAAAAATCTTGTAAAGGAAGTATGTCTATCATAATCTTACATGAAAAAAAGTTGTTATTTCTACTATCAAAATATATAAACAGAAATGAAAATAATCAAAGAAAAAGAAAGTTTCAAGCCTACAGAATATTGTATTTTCTTAAAGAATTTAATTTCTTTATACTTGTCCAAGATTTTGAATAATTTCTTCCAAAATAAAATAACGAAGTAAATCATATAACACCGGAATAGTTTGTACTCACCCCTTGCTTCTACATATTTTTGTAGGTTACGAATCTGGATCTTTGTGATACTTCCTCTTCTCTTCTTGTCTGAGGCTTCTTATGGAGGTTTGTGAGGTAATTGCTTGTCATCTCAACGGACCTTCTTTCTCCTTATTTATGATCTTGTTCTATATTCTAGAAATAATGTCACTTGAGACTTGTATTTTCTTTCATTCTTGTTATAACACATTAGAGGTTTGTACAAGTGACAATTAGATTTTGGGGGCATATTTAAGTCGATTATGAATTTCCGCATTATATTAAAGTAGTAGACTTTTTATTCTCGCTTTACTTCTGCATTTATTGTATTATTTGAATTTTAGGCTAACTTATCTTTGTGAAATAAGACAAGTGACATCACATCCTTTTTGGATCGTCACAGTGAGGCAGTGACTTCATTATATTGTTATGCCTTCTTTATTTAGATTGAGAGTACTGACTCCATAATCCAATCTTAGTAATATAACCATTCCTAAGTTATGTCAATGTTTAAATACTAATCCTAAGCTAATTAGGCTCTACACCCTATAGGAACCTCAATCATGATCAAGTTCGATTATTTTTGTTTGATTTCAACTATTATTGCTTGAAATTTGATCATATGTACGTAATGGACTTGGGACAAAATAGTTGATGTCAGAAATAGACTGAATTTCAGTCATATCAAACTTCAAACATTGTGTCACTCAATAGTTCAAAACTAACTTCATACATCATATGTCTGAAGTTATTTAAGCTAGTACATGTATATAAAAAAATAATTATAAAGCGGGCACAAATTAAAAGAGAGCTTTAAAAAGGAAATTCATGCAATTTATCCAAAATATGAACAAACGTTATTTATCACATATATAACTTACAATAATTAACAATAAGAATACAGATATAAAATGATCTTTGGGACTATAGCATGGCGCACAAGAACTAACAAGAGAACCATACAAATAGAAAGTCATAATATATAATATTTATTTGATAGCTAGAAATGAAAGATTATTGTGCATGCATGGGAGAGGAGCTAATTAAGTGAAAAACTCAAGTGGAAACATCATCATGAGGATTAATCTTCTTCTTGTTGTTATCATTCATAAAAGTCTCCAAAATTTGAGTACTCCACTTTAGTTGTTTTTTTTTTTTTAAAAAAAAAAAAGTTAACAACGCAATAATACGATTTAAAGAGTGAAAATAATAAACGAAAACGGAGACTAATATTACAACATACAACATCCTTGAAGGATAATTAACAAAGGAAATATCACCCTCACAAAAATAACAAAATACATACACAATAGTTTATTAATAAGTTTAACTTATATACATCAACAGTACCGCCATAAAGAATCAGTCAAACCGTGTAAATATTCTTTACAATAGTATTATCAATGTATATAAGCTAAACCTTAGAAATACAACAAAATCAAAACAACAACTTTATTCAATAATATAAACACAATCCAAATAGTAAGGGGATTAAGAGGAGGTGCCATTAGATGGGTTAATTTTTTTCTTATCATTCTTGAAAGGGGACAACATAGTTTGGCCTATCTTTTCAACAGCCATTGTAATCACTGACTTCTTATCTTTCTTTGGAAACACACTGCCATTTTTTTATGTGCCTACTTTGCCCTTTTCATTATTATTCTCCATATCTCTTCTGTTAAAATTAATTATGAATATGAGGAAGTGTAGTGTATATTGCTTTGTTGCTTTAACAATTGTGATGATTTGAAGAGTTTATATGTTAATTAAGGTATTTATAGGAGTTTTGAGGCCTTTGTTTATAATGTCATAAAAGTTCTCATGTAACTCTGGTTGAATTCTATGTAATTAGCTTATGTATTGTGTGAGTGTGGGTTTTTGGATATTTTCGAGTCTAAAAAACTATAGTTTACTGATTTTTGTTGTCCAAATAAAAATGTAAAAAGGATTTAATGGTATGTAACTTTCATAACTTGAATGACCATCCAACAAATTAACTGAGCTAAGGAAATTATGTATTTATTGTTCAAGCTAAATTATCAAAAACTATTTTTTTTTCTTGAAATGAAATATGTGTTTGTGTGGAAGTGTGCTAATTTAAATTACTGAAAACTAATTGGTGTCTGTGTGTTGGAGGGGTAATAGACTTGTGTGGGTTTGTAAATTAAATAGGATGACTTTTATTTTAAAAATAATTCATGTGTATTTATCAATTTTTAGTTGACGACAAAATTGTTTTATATTTCTAGGAAATGTTCAAGTATACTCCGTAATACTTGTGACAATAGTTTATTTTAAAACAATACTTAACCAATCAAAGAGAAAATTGAGTTTACTTTTCCATGTAATTTCACTATCTTTATTCTTTATGGAGTACTATTTTTACCTCGTAAAATATATAAATTCTAGTTTTTAAACATGTACTTATCATAATCTTACATGGAAAAAAAAAATGTTATTTCTATATCTACAATCAAATAGATAAATTGAAATGAAAATAATGAAAGAAAAATAAAATTTAAAATATATAGAATATTGTGTTTTTTAAAAAAAAATAATCCTCTTACACTTGTCGAGGGTTTGAATTAATTTATCCCATAATAAAATAGAATGATACTGTTTTGCAATATCAGCAATCTATATTACAAAACTTTAGCAACAAATGGAGTAATCACACTTATTGCTTTTATTTGAAAAACTTATGCAAAGAAAAGAAAGAAGAAATATAAGAATTATTTCCGCTTTTAGTAAGAAGAAATTTTCGTAAATTTATAGCCATCAACAGGTGCGATGGTGAATATTGGGAAGGGGGTAATTTTAATTTCTATCGAAGGCCGATGACTTATTGTTTGAAAGAAGCAAGTTCTTTCCTTGTAAATTTTAAATAATTCCGCAAATTAATAAATTAATATTAATATATGGACAAAGGAAATTAATTAGCCAAAACAAAAAATAAATTTGGTCCAAAAATCCATCAATCAGTCACATCTTTAGCTAAAGTCAACTTGAACGATGAAAACAGTATAAGAGATCGTCTACTTTTTTAAATAACTAAAAAAAATATCTCTCTTTTAAAAGCACAAAAAATCTCCTCTTCAGCACCACCGATAAGGAGGAAATGAACTTTTTTTTCCTCTAAGTGATTTTCTTCAATTTCTCAATTCACATTACAACTCATCTTTAGACGTTTAATTAGCTAGATGTGTTTTTTAAAAAATGTGCGTCAGCTTGATGTCTCCTGAATTTTGTTATTATTCATAATTTTCATTGCTATTATGTTGCTTTATTAATATTGCGTTGTTGCTTATGAAATACAAGTGTTGATAAGATAACCAATTTTTTTTAGTTTTTAAGTGTTCCCTTCGGCATTATAGAATGTGATTTCAATATTTACCTTAAATTTTCACCTTATTTGAAAATAAAAATGTGAGTGACTTTAGTTTAACACAAAAAAAAAAAATTAATGAAAGTGTAACATTATTGGGGAGGAAAATTAAATAAACGAAAATGGAGACTCTATAACAACGTCCTTAGCTTGTAGGCTAATTAACATCACAAAAACAACATAATACTAAACAATAATATAATTTATTGATGAATTTAACTTACAAGCATCATCAGTACCGTATGGAATCAGGTAAATTATGTAAATATTCTTTACAATATTGTCAATGTATATAATTTAAACTATCAAAATCTATATGAATTACATAAATATTTTATTCAATAATATTATCACAACCCAAAAAAAAAAAAAAAACAAATTCGTTGGGACTAAGAAGAGGAGGCGGCATGAGAGGGGTTAATCTTTTTCTTATCATTCTTGAAATTAGACATCATAATTTTGTCAATCTTTTCAATAGCCATTGCCTTCACTTCTTATCTTTCTTTGGAAACACACTTCCATTCTTTGATGTGCCTTCTTTGCCCTTTCCATTATTCTCCATATCTTTGCTGATAATATATGTAACTAAGGAGTCGTTTGGTTTGAATACAAGTTATGCTGGAATAAGTTATGTTGGGATTAGTTATACTGAGATTAGTTATCCTGACATTATTTCTTATTCATTTTTTGGTTTGTTGTACTAAAAATAATAACCATTACATACTTCCTAAAAATAAGTGGTTTGATTACAAAAATACCCTCTTATTTAACTTTTTGTATATTTTTTGGTAGAATTTTAGTTAAAACCAAATTTAACTACTCAATCCATCCAACATAGAAAATCCACCAGTTACCCATTTTAAAACTAAATCCAACCTATTTTTCGAAGTAGAAAGACATCCCAAAAAATGAACAAAAATTACACTGGGACTATCAAAGGAATTCACATCAGAATTTGTTAGGAGGCAGAAAGGATCTTAGAGCCATCTCAAAAACTTTCCTCTTCTTCATCATGCCAGCACTAGGAGCATCACTGTTAAATGCACGTACAGAAATATGTTAAGACAATCAATTGTGGCACATATTATAAATGACACAAATCAAAAAAATGAAATCTTGATAAGTTTCTACATACATAAATGTGTTAAAATAATATTTTCTGCACACATTATGGAAGGCAATGGTTCATATTAAGTGACAATTTCATTAGTTTGACTTCCAGACAGTAGAAATAATTATAATAGGAATTTGTGTTAACTCATAATCAAATGAGACTATATGAAAGCTTAAATGCCATACTCAATTTCAGCTTTGAAAAACAAAAGAGACACAAAAACAGAGTTTCCATATCCAAATTCTTAAATCAGGAAGCATTGGAAGAAAGCAAACACTAGAACTATGTTTTTTTGTTTTTCTTGGCAACTGCAACAGTATTTTTGGGAACCAACTTTTGTTTCTTATTTGTCTTGGCTACACATATCCAACATATGCTGCAACCGTGCAACCTGCAATACCAGTCTTCACATTCATATTCGCAGTGTTGATGGGGTAAGTAAGATATCAACCCCCTTTGTCTTCGATTCTGTATTTGTATCTGTTTCTCTTTCAAGATATATTCATGTACATGAACATAGAGAAAGGGGGGGGGGGGGGGCCTGGAATCTTGTGATTCCTTACGTTGCATAGGGTGAAAAGATAGCAATTCAGTCATATCATTGTATTCTTCGAGAAAACCTGAAATTGCTTGTGCCTAATTGATTTAGTAGTACCTACAATGAGAATCAGGATTTCCATTAATATGATACTCCATATCCTCCAAATGTGCAGCAGTGAAGTTAAAACTTTTATTGTTTGTAATTATTTTTGGTCATCCAAAATTAGATAAGCAAAATCTGTCTTATAATGATCCAAAAGCTCGTCGAATCAAACCTAAAATAGAATAACATAAATAAATGATAACTCTTAACGGGTTAACGATTAAATCAATAAAGAAAATAAGTAAATCTTCTAACCCAAGAAGATTTGCACAACAAGGAAATGACTACCTTAGCTAAGTTATGAGCAACATCATTAAGATATCCACAACAACAATCATGACAACACTTATTTAGCCAAAGTGCATCAATAATGTCAATTCTATATATAAGTACTGAGCCACTGGACTATAGCAGTGTTTGAAAACATGAAGTTGTGACATTTTCCAGTATTAAACAGAGGCACCAACAGGATATACTTCTATTTGGAGAAACCTCTATTGTGCAAGTTCTCTAAACAACTATGTTTAATCAGTAGAAATACTCTAAAAAACATTCAACTCGTGAAGTAAGAGAACTACTAGAGGTAGCCCGACTAAATTGGATTTATGCTCGAAAAGTTTTACTTCTAAAAATAAAGTGGTTCCTATCAAAAATGATTCCATAACAAAGCTTGTATAGGGAAGATAGGATAAGTTCAAAAGCTAGGCTAAGGGATATAAGTTACATATCTACCCCGAATGGGTATGTGCATAAGTTCAAAAGCTAGGCTAAGGGATATAAGTTACATATCTACCCCGAATGGGTATGTGCATCACAATCTCTTCACAGACTCATACAACATTGAAATTTCCTTTTCAAAACCTCAAGGAGTACTTTTTTCACCAATTAGAGTAAGCTCTGCATCAAAGCAACGGAAAACTAGCTCATTTATCAAAACTGAAACAAAAGCCCTGCATCAAAGCAACAGAAAAAACTAACTCATCTTACAAAGGAACAATAGGCCTAGACTAACAGAAACTTGTATCTTCATAGTAACTGAGAAACTTGATCAAAACTGCAGCAATCCCTACAACAAACCAACCAAAACTACAACTAAAACAATAGCTAAAGCGAGAGTAAAGTTTTAGAAATTATTCATCAAAACATTTGTTAAAACTGAAACAAAAGTCCTGCATCAAAGCAACATAAAAAACTAGCTCATCTGGCAAAGAAACAATAGGCCAGACTAATAGGAACATGTATCTTCATACTAACCGAGAAACTTGACCAAAATTATAGCAATCCCTACATCAAACCAATCAAAAATACAACTAAAACATCTAAAGCGAAAGTAAAATTTCAAAAAATATTCACCAAAATACTTGTCAAAACTGAGACAAAAGCCCTATATCAAAGCAACAGAAAAAACTAGCACATCTGGAAAATGACCAATAGGCCTAGACTAACAGAATCTCGTAGTCATACTAATCGAGAAACTTAACAAAAATTGCAGCATACAGCAAACCAACCAAGACTACAACTAAAACAACAGATAAAACAAGAGTAAAATTTTAGTAAATATTTACCAAAACACGTATCAAAACTAAAACAAAAGCCTTGCATCAAAGCAACAATAAAAACTAGCTCATCTGGCAAATGACCAATAAGCCTAGACTAACAGAAACTCGTATTCATACTAACCGAGAAACTTAACCAAAATTGCAGCATACATCAAACCAACAAAGACTTCAACTAAAACAACAGCTAAAACGGGAGTAAAATTTTAATAAATATTCACCAAAAATACACCTGTCAAAACTGAAACAAAAGCTCTGCATCAAAGCAACAAAAAAAACAAGACCAAAAACCGGTCTACCATAGTTGAAAAAATGAGACAAAATTGTAGGCAACCAACATAAGCAACTGCACAAAAATTGATAACTAGTAATAAACTTACAATAAACTTAACTTTTACATGAGAGTTAATCTATTTAATAGATTTTACATATACAAAAGATTCTAGCATCCTCATGACCTATATTAGTCAAACTCAAAAGAGTGTGAACATAACTAGAGGATCAAAAAATGGCAATCCAATCAAAGCTTAAAACTGTTAGTTGAACAAAAACTATCACATTAGTGCCACCACTTATATACACAAGCTTATCATACTTCAAAGTTTATCATTGACGACCATGAACATCATTGTCTGGCGCTCAAGCTCACCCATGCGTAAAAAGATTTCCATATTTTTGACATCTCCACAGATAAGCTTTTTGGCTTTGATACGTTATTCCACTACAAGAAAAGTGTGAATTACATGGGGAGTTTCCTAGGGATTAGTATGAAAATCCATAGGAAACTTATTTTCCTACAATTTTTCATACTAATTCTCGGGAAAATCATCATGTAATTCACACTTTTCTTGTAGTGTTCTATGATGTACAAATCAAATGTAGGAGATTCAATGATGGAGTAAATTTGACCACGCATATCAGAGTGGTCATGATTTTCAATCTTGTCGATCAAGCAACCAATTCTTTTATCTTGGCTTTCAGTAAAGTTTTTCATAACCTCCGCCATACTCTTGTGAAATGTTTCATTAACATCTTCCACAACCCTCTTTTTTTTCTTGCTTTTTTCTTTTTCATTGACACTAGAAGAAGATTTTTTAGCATATTCACTTGCTTTTCGGATGGTCTAGTATGTTCATAAGGAGATCCTCGAGGATATTCATTTTTAGTTGTTTGAGTAAAATTATGTCATGTATCAGTATTTTCAGCTTCTTCAGTAGGTCCATTAGGTCTATGACTAGTTTCATCTTCATATTCATCGTCATCAACATTGATAAGAAATCCTAAACTAATATTAGTAGAAAGTCCTAATGTTTGACTCTTTAAGATATCCTCAACAGCATCCAGCAGCCCTGCTGCATGTTCTCCAGTTGCCCTATCTTTGCCAAAAATTTCCTCCCAATCCGCAAACAGTGGCCATTTTTTAGTATTCATGGTGCTTGCACCAGGACCATCCTAGACAATCAATAAAAGAAAGACTACAATTTTATATGTATTAATTATAAATTATGAAGACTTAAGAAATATCTATATGAAGTAATAATATTCTAATAGCAAAATATTAATTACCTTTAAAAATTTATCCCATTCTTTTGGATCATCAATAATTATAGTTCCATCACTATATTGAAATCCCAAACCATTCCTACCTTTTAGTAAACTTAAGCTTGCATAACTTCTCTCCCAAGCTTTTAATTTAGAATTGACATGTGGTTCACCTTTCAAGCCACTGTCAGGATGACGTTCACGTAAATAGTGCTCCAACTCCATCAGATATCCTGGCCTAAAAGTTCCATTATCAGCTCTCCAACCATTAACACATAACTCTTTCAAACCATTTATAAGACTACTTTCTTCTGTAGGAGTTCATGGCCTTCGAGTTGACAGTGTTGATCATCTTCATCTTGATCTTTTTGGTGGTTGCATTGAAGATTTCTGGATTTTCATTTGTCTGAATAATCTTGTGAAATAATCATAGTTAGTATTATTACTTAGCATCATAAAAAAAAAACTCATACACTTCAATGTCCAAAAACAATAAATTAAAAACATACCAACACATCACAAAAAAGAAATAAATTAAACACATTACAAATTAATGTAAGTAGTTATTTCTTATATCATAAAAAGCTAAAAGTTGATGCATCTTACAAGAATATAAAAAACTAAAGGGAATAATAATTCAAATGTAGCATAAAACATATAACAAGCATAAAATAATGGAAAGATCAATTGTTTAAGATAGAATTCTACAATGATTGAGCCAATTCATCCCTCCATGTGGTCCTCTTCTCAGATGATTCAACAACATCAATGTTATTTTGTAGATATTCTACTTGTTCTTCCACATCGATCTCTAAGGGATCCACTTCCATCTCTCTACGAATAAAGTTGTGTATCAAACAACAAGTATTAATAATCCAGTTATGTATCTTAACCGAGTACCAAAAAGGGCTTCTAAGAATTCCCCAACGTCCTTTCAAGAGAATAAATGTCCTTTCAATAACAATACGAGCTCTAGCATGCTTCATATTGCTAACTCTTCTCGACATTGGGGTGGTGGATTTTCACCTTGCTATTCCCTTAACCAATATCTATATCCTCGGTAAGGTGAAAGAAAACCATTTTTATTTGTATATCCTCCTTTGCACAAATAATAATTACCTATAATATAAATAAGAAATTAGTTGCTTTTATATAGCATTATTTTTGTGATATAATTTTAATGTGAGCATATGTATAGCATTACCCTCGAAAATTTTCAAACCATTCGTTCGAGCTATAGCATTTTGTAATACACGACCATCAGCCGCTGATCCTTCCCAACCAGATATTACATAAGTAAAATTAAGATTTTTATCACAAACTCCTAGTACATTAGTTGCTATTTCTCCCTTTCTTGTCCTATATCTTGGTTTGTCCGTAGATGGAACTCTAATTTGAATGTAAGTACCATCCAATGCACCTAGACATCCCTATAAAAAAAAATTATAACATTATCTCAAACAACAAAAAAAAATTCGTAAAATTATATTTATTTTACTTTTACATAATTTAATAGATACCCAATTGAAAGTCCATATACATTAAGCCACCTCCATCGATCGTCAAGCTCATCTTTAGGCACCGATATGGGGTTAACAAATAACAATGGAGCTAGTTTAGAATAGCATTCAAGCATTCATTGAAATCTTGACTTACGCTCCAGTCTGATATAATATAATCAACCTTAATGGATTTATTCTTCTCATGATGAGCCAAAATATTTAAAAACATTGCTAACTTTTCACTACTTGACATATATTTCCAATCAATCAGACCTCCAACTTCCTTAGTTAAGAGAACTAAACTGTGAAAAGAATTTCTATCCATCCTTAACTTATTAATACATGTTGTCTCACTATCTTGTACAATACAATTTAAATGAGATATAATTTTAGGTACTCGACTACTCATAAGGTACCTAATCACATGCCTATTTCTTTTTATAGAAATACCATGAATAACCATGAAAAGAAAAATAAACATAACAAGAAATTTTTGGCACAATATCTCCTTAAGGATGATAAAATATTCAATATCGGACTGTAGTTGATGATTCATAAGAAACCCTATTTTTTTCATTAAAGAATGAAAAGAGTAGCTACACACAAAAAAAACAATTAAAAAGAATCAACAAGAGCTACTTTATAATGAGGACAACTTGAAATTGTTTACAAATATCTCAAGCACATAAAAAGAACAAACTTTTCAAAATTTACAAAAACCCTAAAACATAACATTCCAGAAAAGATTGATATCTTCCATTAAGTAGAAAAGACGAGTGTATCCAAATTATTATGCAATAGATCAGAGAATTATAAATGATGACAAAGAAAGAAAAGAGAAACAAATTCTGAAAAAAAATTAACCTTGTTAGAAATTTGAAAGTTGAAGGTTATTGGTAAAGAAGTTCTTCAATCACCCATCTATAGCTTCAATCGAAAATGAAAAGTGAGTGTACCCAAATGAAAGAGTGATTTAAACTGCGATGAAGAAGACAATACCTACATTTATTAATAGAAGGAGTCCAAATACTTATAAGTAAAAAATAAAAAAAAGACGAATACTATAAAAAAGCATTTAATTAATAAAAGACTATGAATAATCAAAACATAGCCCTAATTCTGCATCTACCCCCCAAAATGGTATCAGAGCTAATGAATAAAATTAATAGATCAGAGCTAATGAATAAAATTACTAGATCAGAGCTAATGAGTCCCTAATTATTTACATATTAGTCCCCGACATACTTTACATCTTTTCCTCCTTATGTCGTTTTCTTCTTTATATCTTTCCGTCTTACGTCTCTTTCATGTCATTTTCTTCTTTATATCTTTTCGTCTTATGTCTCTTTCATGTCGTTTTCTTCTTTATATCTTTCCGTCTTACGTCTCTTTCATATCACATGCCTTTGTCTTCTTTTGGAAAGTTGATTAAGTGCTTCTTTTATATCCGTCCACCTGGTTGTCTTTTAAGTCCACTTTGTCCTTTTCTTTCTTTTGTGAAAAGCAGATTCCTTCTTTATGTCTTTGTCAATAATTGTTCTTTCTTTAGTTCTTGGCCGTCCACTTATTTTTGTCTTTTAGTCTATCACTACTAAAAAAACAGTGAATACCGACCTAAAAATTACCGACCTCAAATGGAGGTCGGTAATTTCCGACCTCCGGAGGTCGGTATTCTTAAAAAAAATAAGAAATTAAAAAAACTTTAGGAAACCGACCTCCGGAGGTCGGAATACAAAAAATACAAAAAATAAAATTACCGACCTCCGGAGGTCGGAATTTAAAAGATACAAAAAAAAATTACCGACCTCCGGAGGTCGGAATTTCAAAAATACAAAAAATGAAAATACCGACCTCCGGAGGTCGGAATTTAAATAATACAAAATTAAAAATACCGACCTCCGGAGGTCGGAATTTAAAAAATACAAATACCTCCGGAAAACCGACCTCCGGAAGTCGGAATTTAACAAATACAAATACCTCCGGAAAACCGACCTCCGGAGGTCGGAATTAACAAATACAAGAAATAAAAATACCGACCTCCGGAGGTCGGAATTTAAAAAATACAAAAATAAAAATACCGACCTCCGGAGGTCGGTATTTAAAAGATACAAAAAATAAAATTACCGACTTCCGGAGGTCGGAATTTCAAAAATATAAAAATAAAAATACCGACCTCCGGATGTCGGAATTTAAATAATACAAATCCAGGAAATACAAAAATTACAAAAATACCGACCTCCGGAGGTCGGAATTTAAAAAATACAAAAATAAAATTACCGACCTCCCGAGGTCAGAATTTTAAAAATACAGAAATCAAAATATCGACCTCTTGATGTCGGTATTAAATAAAATAAATAAATAACTATATTTTATTTTTTTCTCAATTAAATATATTGATTTAATTTTATCGTCTTTCGGAGGACGGTTTTGCGTAAAATAAAAAATAAAAAAATATATTATAATACCGACTTTTGAAAGTTGGTAAAATTAAATAGTATGTAATTAAATTAATTTTTATTAAATAAATCGTCTTCCGGATGACAGTTTTATATAAGTTAAAAAATAAATTAATATAAAATACCGACCTCATGAGGTCGGTATTTTTATTTCATCTAATTACTTTTAATAAAAGTGACATCCGGAGGTCGGTTTGTTAAAACTGTTCCTATAAATCATAATTTTGCTAGCGTAATACTAAATTTTCATTCTACACATACAATTAATTGTTTAAAAGAGTGTAACAATTTTGTATACTTTTATAAATAAAAAGTTAAAAATTCATGGAATAAATAAAAAAATATCTATAATCCATATTTAGAGTATGAAACTACGTTGATATGAATTAAGAGATAATTATACTTATATTTGTAGAGTAATGTACAAATTCTATCAGTCTGTTGTTAAATGATGAACTGAATATATCATGTCATGATGTAGAGGTGAATAGTTAATTAACATATAATAAAATCTATTTGAGTATGAAATGTGAGATAATATTATTATATACGTTCGATTTTGAATGGATGTCAAGTGTTGTGATAATATCGTAGGCAATGATGACACGTAAAGGATAGTTCATCCGAGTATGAAATACATTGATTAATTATATATACTCACTTAGTAGTTTAACAAATCAAGTCTTATATATATATATATATATATATATATATATATATATATATTAGTGGCTCAAATATAAAATACATTATCAATTAAAGAAATACCGATGATCAATTCCAGGAGATTTATATATTAAATTTGATATTAATAAACTTTAATTTGTTGATCGATAAAATTAAATTTATATAATTAGGAGGTATATAATTTAAATTTATAAAATTAACTTGATCAATAAAATTAAATTTATTAAATTAAACTTCTGTTGAATTTATATAATTAGGAGGTGTGTGTGTGTGTGTGTGTATATATATATATAATTTTAATTTATAAATGTAATTTTAATTAATAAAATCAACCTCAAGAGATGAGTTAATATTAAAATAAATTAATAAATACCTACCTTAGAACTTATTAAATTAAAATTCTGTTGATGTGTAATTTAATTATATATATATATATGTGTGTGTGTGTGTGTGTGTGTGTATAATTTAATTACTAAAATCAACCTCGATAAATTAAATTTATTAAATTAAACTTATGTTGATGAGTAGTTGAATTATATATATATATATATATATATATATATATATATATATATATATATATATATATATATATATATATATATATGTATGTATAATATTTTAATTTATAAAATTTACTTGTTCGATAAATCAAATTTATTAAATTAAACTTCTCTTGATGTCTAGTTAAATTTTATATATATATATATATGTGTGTGTGTGTGTGTGTGTAATTTTAATTAATTAAATCAACCTCAATAAATGAAATTTATTAAACTAACTTTATTAAATATAAAACTCTAGCTCAAAGTCTCACAAATCTCACTCCTCTCTCACTATTCCTCTCATCCGCTTCCGCTACCAACCCCGACAACCGGCGCCCAACCACCATCTCCGCGGACCGGCGCCACGCCACCATCCCCGACGACGGGCGCCACGCCACCATCGCAGCAGCAGCGGCGGTCGCGTGCAGCAGCAGCGGCGGTCGCGTACAGCAGCAGAGGAAGCTCGCGTCAGCAGCAGGAGGTCACGCCGCCTCCATCTCAACCGGCACCGCCTCCATATTGACCGGCGCTGCCTCTATTCCGACTCACTACCCTTCTCCTTTAATTCAAGGTTAGGTTTCATAATAGTATTTTTAATTTCTTTCAATTTGAGTGTTGAATTAGTTAATTAGTGTATTGAATTAGTTTTTTTATTGATTGTTAGTTAATTTGTAAGTGAATGATTGAGGGTTTTTGATTGTTAGTTTGAATTAGGGATTATTTGATTGTTAGTTTGTGTTTGTTGATTGTGAATTGAAAATTTTAATGTTAGGGTTAGTTTGAATTAGGATATCTTAGGATTTGTTTGAAATTTGGCATTTCTTGAGTTGATTAGTTTGATTTTGGAATTGTAGAATTAGATTGAATTAGGGTATTTAAGGAGTTGTTTGAATTTGGGTATTCAATTTGAGTGTTGAATTTGTTCATTAGTGTATTGAATTAGTTTTTTTATTGATTGTTAGTTAATTAGTAAGTGAATGATTTAGGGTTTTTGATTGTTAGTTTGAATTAGGGATTATTTGATTGTTGGTTTGTGTTTGTTGATTGTGAATTGAAAATTTTAATGTTAGAGTTAGTTTGAATTATATTTGGGGAGTTGTTTGAATTTGGGTATTATTTGAGTTAGTTTGAATTATTATTGAGATTTTAGGACTAATAGTTTGAATTTGGGATTAGGAATAGCTAGCTAGTTTGAATTTAGGATTTTAGCACTAGTTAGATTTTGGGATTTTAGGACTAGTTTGAATTTTTGATTTTAAGACTAGTTTGAATTTTGAATTTAGGACTAGTTTGAATTATTATTGAGATTTTAGGACTACTAATAGTTTGAATTTGGGATTTTAGCATTATAGTTTGGTTTTTGAATTCTAGGAGTACTTTCAATTTGGGATTTTAGCATTATAGTTTGGTTTTTGAATTCTAGGAGTACTTTCAATTTGTGATTTTAAGACTAGTTTGAATTTGGAATTTAGAACTAATGGTTTGAATTATATTTGATATTTTAGGCTAATTAATAGTTTGAATTTCGGAAACTAGCTAACTAGTTTGAATTTGGAACTAATTAGCTTGAATATATAACTAATTAAGTTTAGAAATTAGATATGAACTTGAATTGAAACTTGAACTTACTAAAACTTGAATATATATATAAAACTAATATTCTTGGATTTGAAGTTTATATTTAACTAAACTTGAATATTATTGATGACAAAATTGATTTTCTTGCAAGATCTATTTGTGTTCATCTAGTGTTGAAAGAGTTGATTTTGCGGGCTAGGCAACTAAGGAAGCTCAACATCAAAAAAAGTTGATACAAGCTTCTTTCCTCAAAGTAGAAGATAAGGTTTGGTGTTTCTAAATTTCTAAAGTTCAAGTACAATTTCTTTTTATAATGTGTTTGTCTCCTTCTAGTATTGATACTTAGTTTAAATTTTGTGATAATTTGTTTGTGTCCATCGAATGTTTGTTTAGAATAATTAAGTACCAACACTAGTTGATCCTATTGATGACAAAATTGATTTTCTTGCAAGATCAATTTGTGTCCATCTAGTGTTGACACTTATCTTTAATTTAATGTGTTTGTTAAGCATAAGTACCAACACTAGTTGATCCTATTGATGACAAAATTGATTTTCTTGCAAGATCGATTTGTGTCCATCTAGTGTTGATGCTTAGCATTAGTTTAGGAATAATGTGTTTGTTAAGCATAATTAAGTACCAACACTAGTTGATCCTATTGATGACAAAATTGATTTTCTTGCAAGATCGATTTGTGTCCATCTAGTGTTGACACTTAACTTTAATTTAATGTGTTTGTTAAGCATAAGTACCAACACTAGTTGATCCTATTGATGACAAAATTGATTTTCTTGCAAGATCGATTTGTGTCCATCTAGTGTTGATGCTTAGCATTAGTTTAGGAATAATGTGTTTGTTAAGCATAATTAAGTACCAACACTAGTTGATCCTATTGATGACAAAATTGATTTTCTTGCAAGATCGATTTGTGTCCATCTAGTGTTGATGCTTAGCTTTAGTTAGTGAATTTAGTTGTTGGAATTAAGTTAAAACTAATGTAGTTAAAGTTAAAAAGTTTTAAAGTTATTTAAACAAGTTAAAATAAATAAGGTCGTTTAGTTGGTGAATTTAGTTGTTGGAATTAAGTTAAAACTAATGTAGTTAAAGATAAAAAGTTGTTAAGGTGTTTAAATAAGTTAAAATAAATAATGTGGTTTAGTTAGTGAATTTAGTTGTTGGAATTAAGTCAAAACTAATGTAGTTAAAGATAAAAAGTTGTTAAGTTATTTAAACAAGTTAAAATAAATAATGTCGTTTAGTTGGTGAATTTTGTTGTTGGAACTAAGTCAAAACTAATGTAGTTAAAGTTAAAAAGTTGTTAAGTTATTTAAAAAAGTTAAAATAAATAATGTGGTTTAGTTAGTGAATTTAGTTGTTGGAATTTAATCAAAACTAATGTAGTTAAAGATAAAAAGTTGTTAAGGTGTTTAAATAAGTTAAAATAAATAATGTGGTTTAGTTAGTGAATTTAGTTGTTGGAATTAAGTCAAAACTAATGTAGTTAAAGTTAAAAGGTTGTTAAGTTATTTAAACAAGTTAAAATATATAATGTGGTTTAGTTAGTGAATTTATTTGTTGGAATTAAATCAAAACTAATATAGTTAAAGTTAAAAAGTTGTTAAGGTGTTTAAATAAGTTAAAATAAATAATGTGGTTTAGTTAGAGAATTTAATTGTTGGAATTAAGTCAAAACTAATGTAGTTAAAGTTAAAAAGTTGTTAAGTTATTTACACAAGTTAAAATAAATAATGTGATTTAGTTAGTGAATTTAGTTGTTGGAATTAAATCAAAACTAATGTAGTTAAAGTTAAAAAGTTTTAAAGTTATTTAAACAAGTTAAAATAAATAATGTCGTTTAGTTGGTGAATTTAGTTGTTGGAATTAAGTCAAAACTAATGTAGTTAAAGTTAAAAAGTTGTTAAGTTATTTAAACAAGTTAAAATAAATAATGTGGTTTAGTTAGTGAATTTAGTTGTTGGAATTTAATCAAAACTAATGTAGTTAAAGATAAAAAGTTGTTAAGGTGTTTAAATAAGTTAAAATAAATAATGTGGTTTAGTTAGTGAATTTAGTTGTTGGAATTAAGTCAAAACTAATGTAGTTAAAGTTAAAAGGTTGTTAAGTTATTTAAACAAGTTAAAATATATAATGTGGTTTAGTTAGTGAATTTATTTGTTGGAATTAAATCAAAACTAATATAGTTAAAGTTAAAAAGTTGTTAAGGTGTTTAAATAAGTTAAAATAAATAATGTGGTTTAGTTAGAGAATTTAATTGTTGGAATTAAGTCAAAACTAATGTAGTTAAAGTTAAAAAGTTGTTAAGTTATTTACACAAGTTAAAATAAATAATGTGATTTAGTTAGTGAATTTAGTTGTTGGAATTAAATCAAAACTAATGTAGTTAAAGTTAAAAAGTTTTAAAGTTATTTAAACAAGTTAAAATAAATAATGTCGTTTAGTTGGTGAATTTAGTTGTTGGAATTAAGTCAAAACTAATGTAGTTAAAGTTAAAAAGTTGTTAAGTTATTTACACAAGTTAAAATAAATAATGTGATTTAGTTAGTGAATTTAGTTGTTGGAATTAAATCAAAACTAATGTAGTTAAAGTTAAAAAGTTTTAAAGTTATTTAAACAAGTTAAAATAAATAATGTCGTTTAGTTGGTGAATTTAGTTGTTGGAATTAAGTCAAAACTAATGTAGTTATAGTTAAAAAGTTGTTAAGTTATTTAAACAAGTTAAAATAAATAATGTGGTTTAGTTTGTGAATTTAGTTGTTGGAATTTAATCAAAACTAATGTAGTTAAAGATAAAAAGTTGTTAAGGTGTTTAAATAAGTTAAAATAAATAATGTGGTTTAGTTAGTGAATTTAGTTGTTGGAATTAAGTCAAAACTAATGTAGTTAAAGTTAAAAAGTTGTTAAGTTATTTACACAAGTTAAAATAAATAATGTGATTTAGTTAGTGAATTTAGTTGTTGGAATTAAATCAAAACTAATGTAGTTAAAGTTAAAAAGTTTTAAAGTTATTTAAACAAGTTAAAATAAATAATGTCGTTTAGTTGGTGAATTTAGTTGTTGGAATTAAGTCAAAACTAATGTAGTTAAAGTTAAAAAGTTGTTAAGTTATTTACACAAGTTAAAATAAATAATGTGATTTAGTTAGTGAATTTAGTTGTTGGAATTAAATCAAAACTAATGTAGTTAAAGTTAAAAAGTTTTAAAGTTATTTAAACAAGTTAAAATAAATAATGTCGTTTAGTTGGTGAATTTAGTTGTTGGAATTAAGTCAAAACTAATGTAGTTATAGTTAAAAAGTTGTTAAGTTATTTAAACAAGTTAAAATAAATAATGTGGTTTAGTTTGTGAATTTAGTTGTTGGAATTTAATCAAAACTAATGTAGTTAAAGATAAAAAGTTGTTAAGGTGTTTAAATAAGTTAAAATAAATAATGTGGTTTAGTTAGTGAATTTAGTTGTTGGAATTAAGTCAAAACTAATGTAGTTAAAGTTAAAAGGTTGTTAAGTTATTTAAACAAGTTAAAATATATAATGTGGTTTAGTTAGTGAATTTATTTGTTGGAATTAAATCAAAACTAATATAGTTAAAGTTAAAAAGTTGTTAAGGTGTTTAAATAAGTTAAAATAAATAATGTGGTTTAGTTAGAGAATTTAGTTGTTGGAATTAAGTCAAAACTAATGTAGTTGAAGTTAAAAAGTTGTTAACTTACTTTTTAACAAGGGGTATGTAGCGCTTCAAGCCCAACTTACTTTTCTTTTTGAATCAGGAAATATTCTTCCTCCATGTCCTGCCAGCAGTGATGGATCTGATCAAGAGGGTGATGAGAATGATAAGTCTGATAAGGAGAGTGATCAGGGTGATGAGGAGTAGTTGTATCTATTTGACATTTTAGACTTTTATATTTTGGAATTGTTTGATTGTATTTTGAAGTTGGATAAAGTTTATTTTGAAATAGTTTAATGTATATGTTGAAAATATTGTGTTGTTTTGGTTGGATGAAGTTTATATTCTTTGGGCTGTTTTGGTATAAATATGCAGGTGGGAAATTATAATTACAGCAATTTGTTGCCAGTTTTATAACGGAAAACCGACCTCCGGAGGTCGGAATTTCAAAAGTAAAAAAATTAAAATACCGACCTCCGGAGGTCGGAATTTTAAAAATACAAAAATAAAATTACCGACCTCCGGAGGTCGGAATTTGAAAAATAAAAAAATAAAAATACCGACCTCCGGAGGTCGGAATTTAAAAAATAGAAAAATAAAATTACCGACCTCCGGAGGTCGGAATTTTAAAAATACAAAACTAAAATTACCGACCTCCGGAGGTTGGAATTTGAAAAATAAAAGAATAAAAATACCGACCTCCGGAGGTCGGAATTTAAAAAATAAAAGAATAAAATTACCGACCTCCGGAGGTCGGAATTTGAAAAATACAAAAATAAAATTACCGACCTCCGGAGGTCGGAATTTAAAAAATAGAAAAATAAAAATACCGACCTCCGGAGGTCAGAATTTATATATTAAAAATAAAAAAAGTAACAAATACCGACATTCGGAAGTCGGAAAATAAATTAATGAATTTTCCGACTTAAAATAAAAACCGACCTCGAGAGGTCGGTAAATACCGACCTCCGGAGGTCGGTATTGAATAGCGACCAAGCTTTTTCCGACCTAAGTTGGGATGTCGGTTTTAGGTCGGAATTACAAGGAATACCGACCTCTGGAGGTCGGTATTTTTAGGTCGGAATTCACTGTTTTTTTAGTAGTGTATGTTGAGAGACAAAAACAAGTGGACGGCCAAGAACTAAAGAAAGAACAATTATTGACAAAGACATAAAGAAGGAATCTGTTTTTCACAAAAGAAAGAAAAGGACAAAGTGGACTTAAAAGACAACCAGGTGGACGGATATAAAAGAAGCACTTAATCAACTTTCCAAAAGAAGACAAAGGCATGTGATATGAAAGAGACGTAAGACGGAAAGATATAAAGAAGAAAACGACATGAAAGAGATGTAAGACGAAAAGATATAAAGAAGAAAACGACATAAGGAGGAAAAGATGTAAAGTATGTCGGGGACTAATATGTAAATAATTAGGGACTTACTTTGTGAATAATTTTTCTTATTTTACACTCCTAATCCTTAGACGTTTGTATAAATAGAAGAGTAATTTAGCAGAGGAGGATCATCGAAAAACAATCAGCAAAACAATCCTCTCTCTAATATTTTAATATCCAGCTTTGTAAAAATAATTCTCCAATAAAATTATCTTTTATCCCCAAATTATGGAGAAAGACTTAGCAAACACTGCAAAGGTATACTCATTTATGATTATGTTTAGCTAAATTATTAATTCCTATCAACCATATTATTATGTGATATACTTATGATTATTATTGTGAATTAGAATTATTCAATAATTTATTATCTAGTTTGCTAGCATAGAGAAAAGTAGGAGAAAACTTTCAGAACTATGCCATCCAAAAATGGGAAACCAGTTAAGGCAAGAAGGCCGTGTTAGGGGAGTACCTAAGTGTTGAGGCACTGTTTAGGAAGATAATAGCTGAAAAAAGTATCATGCTAGTAGTGACCAGATGATAAAATACGAATACTCTAAGTCATAATAACAATCATAAGATTACCATATGGTAGACATGGAAGGCAGGAATAATGAATAATTTGATAAAAGCAAAAATAAAATAATGAATCCACCAACTATGATAATTTATAATAATTATTTTACTGATAATCATAAGATACTTATTTTTAAGATATTAGAAAAAATAACAGAACCTAATTTAAGAAAATTAATATGGGAAAAAATAATAAAATACGAAGAAGAAGAAATAAATAACTTACTAAAACAAGAATGGATTAATGACATAAGACAGATAATACAAGAATTAAATGATAGTACAGATTATCTAGACGTAATATATTCCTCAGATTATAATAGTGATTGAATTATGATAAATGAAGAATATTTCCAACTTTGGAAAGAAATTAATACTGAAATAGATTCATGGGAACAAATTATAAAAACATACTTAGAAGTATATTTAAGAACACAAGAAATACAATACCTACATTTATTAATAGAAGGAGCCCAAATACTTATAAGTAAAAAAGAAAAAGGAGACGAATACTATAAAAAAACATTTAATTAATAAAAGACTATGAATAATTAAAACATAGCCCTAATTCCGCACCTACCCCCAAAATATAAACTAATCAAATGGTAAATTAGTTTTACTTTTCCGCGTCATTTCACTATCTTCATTTTCATATATAGTTTTTTTTAATTATTTTTTGAAGGGGAAATGTGTTCCTATCATAATTTTACATGAAAAATATCTTAGAAATCAGTTAGATATATTTTAAAAGATTTATTAATGGCACAAAAGAAATTCATGTCAATAATATTAGATTTAATTATTCAGAAATTTGAGGATAATCACTCAAATTGTTGATTCAACTTCAACTTTTCATGTCTATACTAAGTGTTATATTCTTTACTTCGTTTTTGGAATTTCACTGAAGTTCTACAATATCAATTACTAGTATTGCTAAATAGTGTTTTATTTTATTTTGGAAGAAATTATTCCAAATCTTGGACACGTATAAAGAAATTAAATTCTTTAAGAAAATACAATATTCTGTAGGCTTGAAACTTTATTTTTCTTTGATTATTTTCATTTATGTTTATATATTTTGATAGTAGAAATAACAACTTTTTTTCATGTAAAATTATGATAGACATACTTCCTTTACAAGAAAAAAAAAATATAGAATTTCTGGTAATGAAGATAGTAAAAAAGTAAAATAATTTTTTTTTTCATTGGTTAAGTATTTTTTTGAAATAAACTATTATCATAAGTATTACGGAGTACTTGAACATTTCCTAGAAATGTATGACAATCACATGATTTTTTTTTTTTTAAAAAATAGTAGTCATCATAATTAATTTACAAACCCACACAAATCCATTACCCCTCCAACACACAGACATTTTCAACAATTTAAGTTGGCATGAAAAAACTAAATTCCTAGTTTACTGGCTCATCTACACATATGACTTCACAAATATTAAAATGAACAAACCAAAACCACACAAAACACACATTCCATTTCAAGAAAAAAATAAAACAAAAATTAGTTTTTGGTAATTATTTAACTTGAAAAATTAATAGGTAGTTTCCTTGGCTCAACTACACAAAAAAGAGTTAATTTCTTGGATGGTCTTTTTATTTGGACAACAAAATCATTCAACTATAGTTTTTTTTTTTTTTTTTTTTGACTTAAAGTTTTCATTCTCTCTTTGTTAGCCTTAGATAAAAATATCCAAAAACCCACACTCACACATTATACATAAGCTAATTACATAGAAATTCAACCAGAGTTAATTACATGAAAACTTTCATGACAAAATAAACTAAGGCCTCAAAACTCTTATAAATAGCTCAACATAACTCCTCAAATCATCACAAGTTAAAGCAATAAATCAATAATACACTACATTTCATCATATTCATAATTATTTCTAAGAGAAGAGATATGGCTAATAATGGAAAGGGTAAAATAGGCACATCAAAGAATAATGGAAATGTGTTTCCAAAGAAAGATAAGAAGTCAGTGACAACAATGGCTGTTGAAAAGATAGGCAAAACTATGATGTCCCCTTTCAAGAATGATAAGAAAAAAACGAACCCATCTAATGATGTCACCTCCTCTTAGTCGTCTTACCATTTGGATTGTGCTAATATTATTGAATAAAGTAGTTGTTTGATTCTGATGTATTTCTATGGTTTAACTTATATACATCGATATTATTGTATAAAGAATTATGTTTACATGATTTAACTGATTTTTTATGGTACTGTTGATGTATATAAGTTAAACTCATTAATAAACTATTGTAGTACTTATGTTATTTTTGTGAGGGTGATATTTCCTTTGTTAATTATCCTTCAAGGACGTTGTATGTTGTAATATTAGTCTCCGTTTTTGGTTATTATTTTTACTCCTTAAATAGTGATATTGCGTTAACTTCTTTTTTTTTTAAAAAAAAAAAAACAACTAAAGTGGAGCACTCAAATTTTGGAGAATTTTAATAGCTAAGTTGATTTGATATTTGAACTTTCACCTTTTCTGCGGGGATGACAACAGGGCGGATGTGGGGTGAGGTGATTTTAAGGTTGTGCAGAACATGTTGAAATAATTTTTTTAAAATTAATGCAGGGCAAGTTGCGGGTCTATGTGGTTTTATACGGGTTCAAACTTAATTTAAACTTTCTACATGTTATAAGAGTGATAGAGCACCTTTCACAAGTAAGAATACACAAAATGACAAATTCATTACTCCCTTCGTCCCATTTTATGTGAGGTAGTTTGATTCGGCACGGAGTTTAAGAAAAAAAAGAAATCTTTTAAAACTTGTGGTCCAAAATGAATGATAGAAATTTGTGTGGCTGTAAATCATTTCATTAAGGGTAAAATAGACAATTTATAGTTAAACTGTTACTTAATATAGAAAATGTGTCATTCTTTTTGGGATTGACTAAAAAAGAAAGTAAGTCACATAAATTGGGACAGAGGGAGTATTTTTTATTCAAACTATAATATCAATTGAAAGTTTCTTTAAACTATGTAAAATATTGAAGATAGTAAATGAAAATAGTTCAATTAAGACTAATACAGTTTCTTACATGCTTTTTAATTGACCTCTAAAAAAAATCAAGTCACTATTTATTAAGTTAATACAACTTAATGAGAGTAATAAATTTATTTTTATGAATTTTATTTTTATGTGTCAAACTTAATCAAAAAGGAAAAGTATTGAAAAAATTATGCGTGCAGGTCTATGCGGGGTAAGGTGGGTCGGATTGAAATATAAAAAAATTGTCATGCGAGGTAAAGCGGAGAGGAAAATTTATCGGACGTGGAATACAAAATATAAATTTAGAAAAATAAATAATTTTTTTATTTCACTCTCTCAAAAAGAGATGTGAGCCATGGAAACAACGTGTGTTGAATGGATACATTTTCAATTAATGATGTCATATACGTATTCAAGCAATTCTATTTGTATTAGTTATGCATAAATTATTTCTTATGCATTATTTGGTTTGGTGTATTAAAAATAGTATACATTGTATAAAATATTCATCACAATTATAGTGAAAAAGATGTAAAAGTACTTTTGAGGGGTAGTCGTGTCTTTAACCATATTAATGCATGTATTAAATCCTTTGCATTACTAATACCTAGAAATCCATGGTATTAGTAATACACTCCTCAATACACAATAGAATATGCACCAAACAAGGGATTACTAATACATATAATTGATGCATGCATTATTTTTACTAATACACTCTACCAAACGACCCTTAAAGGGGTCATTTGGTAGAGTGTATAAGAATAATGCTAAATAGAGTATATTAATAGTGTTTGAATTAGTAATGCATGTATGAATTATGCTTGCATTAATTACATAGATTATTTTAATGCATTATTTGGTTTGATGCATTAAAAATAGTATGTATTGCATTAAAAAAATTACTACAAAGATACCTCCACTTTTATGGTGGAAAAGATGTAAAAAAAAAGGTTTGAGAGACAATTGGGTCTTTTATCATTTTAATGCATGCATTAAAACCATTGCATTACTAATACCTAGACATCCATGGTATTAGCAATGCACACCTTAATACACAAGTTTATAACTAATGCAAGCATTAGTTATACATAAGTTGAAAAAGAGTACCCAACAAGGTCCTAATAATACACAAAGCTAATACATGCATTATTTTTCCTAATACACTCTAACAAACGACCACTATTTTTACTTGAAAAACTTATGCAAATAAAAAAGAAAGAAATATAAGAATTTTTTCTGCTTTTAGTAATAAGAAAAAATTGTTTTTCAAGGCACTGATGTGCAATTAGTCAATTCCTCAACAAAGTGTTTCCTTTGGCATTATAGAATGTGATTTCATTATTTACCTTAAATTTTCACCCTATTTGAAAATAAAAATGTGAGTAGTCCACTTTAGTTTAACATAAAAACAAATTAACAACAGTAACATTATTGGGGAGGAAAATTAAATAAACGAAAATGGAGACTCTATAACAAACATACAACGTTTATTCTAAAAAAATAGTCAACCAATCAAAGAGAAAAAATATTTTACATTTATTTCCATGAAATTTCACTTATTCACTATATATCTTCATTACCAGCTTTGCCTAGTAATAAAATTTATAAATTGTAGTTTTTTTGTAAAGGAAGAAGCATGTCCCTCATCATAGTCTTACATGAAGAAGTATTAGCTAGATATGTTTTAAAAAGATATATTGGTGGTACAAAGAAATTAATATGTATAATGAAATTACAAAAAACTAATATGTATTACAAAAAATCTTGGAATTCTTGGTGGTACAAAGAAATTAATATGTCTAATGATTCACAAAATAGGGGATAAGCACTCAAATTATTGATTTCAACTTCATTTTTTCATGTCCATACATTTGCTTGAAAACTTTATGCTTAATACATACCTAGAATACTTTATAAATTAACAATTTTTTCATGTATGTTTGGTTGAATTTCTAAGTTAGTTCCTGCAAGTATGTATGAGACTTGAGAGAACGCGTGTCTGGTATGAAGTTAAATATTTTTTTCATTTTCTCATGACCAAAAATTTGACCAAGAAGCGACGGACATAAAGATGTTTTTCGTCGATTTCATAAAAAAAATAATTAGTAAAATAAAAAAAATCAAAAGCGACGAACGGCGTCGCTATTGTTAAATTTTTATATAATTATTTTTAATTAAAATAGACGAACAACTATTAAATAAATAATTGTTAATTTTATATATATTTGGCTCAAAAATTCACAGAAAAAAGCGACGGACTAAGAGATGATGTCCGTCGCTTTTTGTAAAATAATTTTAAAAATAATTATTTTTATTAAAAAACGACGGACAGTGTGACAAATGACGTCGCTTTTTGGAGCGATGCCGTCCATCACTTTTCTGTTCGTCGGTTTTTAGCAGTGTTTTAGTGGTGCTTGGAATGGCTTTGCCCCCTGTAAACCCGGCCCAAATCACTAATAAGTTCAACAACATATTTTCTTTGGTGCATCAAGATCCCTTCTTTACTTCTAGCAAACTCTATGCCATGAAAATATTTCAAATCTCCTAGGTCTTTGATCTTGAAGCATTGCTGCAAATGGTCTTTAGTCTCTTGGATCAATGTTGCATTACTTCCAGTGATCAAGAGATCATCAACATATACCAAAACTATAACAAGATCCTGATCAGTCTTCTTAGTGAACAAGGAATAGTCCAAATGACTTTGGGAAAAATCTGAGTTTGTCAAGGCAGTGGTTAGTTTAACATTTCACTGCCTGGATGCCTGTTTAAGCCCATATAATGACTTGGATAATTTGCACACCTGATGTCCTTTCTTTCCAGCAAAACCTAGTGGTAGGTCCATATATACTTCTTCATGTAAATCACCCAGCAAGAAGACATTATAAACATCCATTTGGTGGATATCCCCTTTTTGTATTGCTGCTATAAATATTATTGTCCTCATAGTCACCATTTTCACCACAGGTGAAAAGGTTTCTTGGTAGTCAAGCCCTTCCTTCTGGTTGTATCCTTTTGCAACCAGTCTGGCTTTGAATCTTTCCACCTCTTTTGTAGCTTTGTATTTGATTTTATAGAACTATTTATATCCAATAGCCCTTTTTCTTGGTGGTAGGTCAACAACAGTCCAAGTGCAATTGTCCTCTAGTGCTTGTATCTCTAATTGCATAACTTCTATCTATCTAGGATCCTTAACAGCTTCATTGAAATTGCTAGGCTCACAATCAACGGATATCTTAGCAATATAAGCTTGATATCTAGGACTCAAGTTAGAGTACCCAAGAACATCAGATATAGGATAAACACAAACATGTGCCCCTGATGGTCTGCCCACATAGTCTTGCAACCAAGTAGGAGGTTTATGTTGTCTATTGTATTTCCTTAGTGGTGTTGGGATGACATTATCAGCAGCATCACTTCTAATTACTGTGGTTTCTCCCTCCGCAATATCATGTGGTATAACATTTACTTCAACATGAGGACTATCAACATCATCTTGTCCAATTGCTCCATTAGTGGTTATTACGATAGGTTGAGAACTGTATATAAGGGAAGAAAGTGACATAAATAGACCCTCAGCAGCTGAAGATGACTGAGCAAATGGGAATATATCTTCATAGAACACAACATCTCTGCTTATGAAACATGATTTTGTTTCCAAATCGTACAACGGATATCTGATAAGTTCCATAACCTAACAAGACAAACTTGATGGCCCTGGGAGCAAACTTGTCGAGTTTGGGCATTGTGGAGGCATAACACAAACACCTAATCACCCTCATATGAGCCAAGGAAGGTGCATGACCATGCATAATCTCAAAAGGTGATTTGTGTTGCAGGACAGACAAGGGTATTATGTTAATAATATAAATTGTTGCTTCAACACAATATCCCCAAAATATGAGTGGAAATGAGGACTGAAATTTGATGGCTCTAGCAGTCTCTAGGAGATGTTAATGCTTTCTTTCCACCACTCCATTTTGCTGAGGAGTGTATGGGCAAGAACTTTGGTGTACAATTTCATGTTGTTTAAAAAGGCCAGCACAAGTTTGATTAAAAAATTATTCTCTTTCCAAACTGATTTAACATCAAGGTAATGAAATCTGTAAGAACAGTAGACACATCAGACTTCAATCATCAACTATAGTAAGAAAATATTTCATATCCTTGTGAGTTTCCACATGATAGGGTCCCCATACATCCAAGTGAAGCAAGTGAAAAACATCTATAGACTACTACTGACAGGAAATGGTAATCTTGTTTGTCTAGATATAGGACAAACATCACAGTGTTGCATCTGAAAAGAAGCAATATCTTTAAAAATAGGAATTCTCCTTAAAACACTCATGGGAACATGTCCTAGCCTTCTATGCCAAAGATCACGATGAGATGGTCTAGTTACTGCCATGGACTTCCCCTTATTTATGAAATCACCACTGTTGTGTGCATTCAGTATGTATAATCCATCCTTCTCTCTACCAGTCACCTTCACTTTCTCAGTGCAAAAATCCTGAAATACACAGTGTTCAAGGTAAAATGTAACAGAACAATTTAGGTCCTTGGTCACCTTGGAAACAGACATAAGGTTGAATCTAAAAGATGGCACAGAGACCATCTCTAAGAAGATCACCTCCTGACAATGGGTAATACCCAATATGACTGATCTGAGCAAGTTTCCAGTAGGCAATTTTGCATTCCCTACACTACCTACTAACCATCATGTAACAATAATTGTTTATTCCCAGTTATATGATTAGATGCTCCAGAATCCACTGTTCACTCAATATGAGATTCTGTGAAGTACTCCTATCATATTTATGCTAGCATTAGTTCCTGATGGTGTTCCTGATGGTGAGGTTGTGTCCCTTGTTTGTTTCTATAGAAAAATTCTTTGTATTGATCTCCAGAAATTGCCATCTGACCTTTCTGTCCTTCCTGTTGTGAATTCACAAAATTGGCCTAAGCATTCTTCTCCTTAAGCTTGAAGTCTGCTGGATAGCCTATCAATTGAAAGCATTTTTCAATAAGGTGTCATGTCTTTCCACAGTGATCACACTTCATGAGCTTGTCATTCTTCACATGCCCTTTCATGTGACAAAATTCACATACAGAATTCCAGTTCTTCTTTTTAGATCCAGAACTCCTAGAAGTAAAAAAAAATAGTTGATCATCCTTCATGATGAGTGTAATTACTGCTAGCTGCTAGTTTTTGACTCTCATCCGGCACAATTAAAGCATAAACCGGATCAACTCTTAGCATTTTCGATTTCATGAGAATTTGCAAATCGAGCTCTGTCCTGCTCTGACACCATAACAAAACTTGAACAATCAAAGAGAAGAACTAGAAGAACAGTAAACTAGAGAGAATATTTGTGGAAGCTTTTCTCATATTCATCAAAATCACGTTTTATGTACAATTGCTCTGTTTATATAGAAAGTTAAGTTTGGACTTCTAACTAACTAACAAACAATTAACACGTAACTATTTAATTAACCAACTCGTCTCGTCAAATATCTTCAAGGCACTGATGTGCAATTAGTCAATTCCTCAACAAAGTGTTTCCTTTGGCATTATAGAATGTGATTTCATTATTTACCTTAAATTTTCACCCTATTTGAAAATAAAAATGTGAGCAGTCCACTTTAGTTTAACATAAAAAAAAATTAACAACAATGTAACATTATTGGGGAGGAAAATTAAATAAACGAAAATGGAGACTCTATAACAAACATACAACGTCCTTAGCTTGTAGGATAATTAACATCACAAAAATAACATAATACTAAACAATGATTTATTGATGAATTTAACTTACATGCATCAACAGTATCGTACGTAAGGAATCATGTAAACATTCTTTACAATATTATCGATCAATGTATATAATTTAAACTATCAGAATAACACATATGAGTTACATAAATACTTTATTCAATAATATCACCACAATCCGAAAAAAAAAAAAAAACAAGTTCATTGAGACTAAGAAGAGGAGGTGGCATCAGAGGGGTTAATCTTTTTCTTATCATTCTTGAAAGTGGACACCACAGTTTTGCCTATCTTTTCAATAGCCATTGCCTTCACTGATTTCTTATCTTTCTTTGGAAACACACTTCCGTTGTTTGATCTGCCTTCTTTGCCCTTTCCATTATTCTCCATATCTTTGTTGATAATATTAGTATAACTAAGTAAATAAAACTATGTCGTTCTCTGTAACAGCTTAAATTTTTAGATGAAATGAATGATCACACAATACTTCAACAATCTCTTCTATTAGTACTTATGAATATGAGGGAGTGTATTAATGCTTTGTTGCTTTTAGCTTGTGATGTTTTGAGGAGTACCTATGTTAAGGTATTTATAGGAGTTTTGTGGCTTTTGTTTATGGTCATGAAAGTTTTCATGCAACTCCAGTTGAATTTCTGAGTAATTAGCTTATGCAAGATTAAAAGAAGATTGTTAATTATTTCTTGCATGGAATATGTGTTTGTGTGAGTTTTTGGGGTTTGAGTCAAAAAAAATTATTGAATGATTTTATTGTGCAGCAATAAAAGAAAAGGATAATAGTATGTTATCTTCACAACTTGAGATGACTATCCAAAAAAAATTAAGTCTTGTTTGTGTGGTTGAGGCAAGGAAACTACGTATAAGTTAAATTACCAAAAACTAATTACTATTTTATTTTTCTAATTCTTGCATGGAATATGTGTTTATGTGGGTGTGTGATTTCGGATTGTTTATTTTAATGTGAAGTCATGTGTGTTACTAAGAAATTGTGTGTGTCGATGAGCTAGGAAACTAGGAAAATTTATTTCATGCTAATTTAAATTACTAAGAACTAATTTTCTGTATAGTTTATTTATTTATTTATTATTGCATGGCTATGTGTGTGTTGGGGTAATAGGTTTGTGTGGGTTTGAAGATTAATTAGGATGACTTCTATTTAATTTGTTATACGTTTATAGGAAATGTCCAAGTAGTACTCCGTAATACTTATGAAAATAGTTTATTCTAAAAAAATAGTCAACCAATCAAAGAGAAAAAAGATTTTACATTTATTCCATGTAATTTCACTTATTCACTATATATCTTCATTACCAGCTTTGCCTAGTAATAAAATTTATAAATTGTAGTCTTTTTGTAAAGGAAGAAGCATGTCCCTTATCATAGTCTTACATGAAGAAGTATTAGCTAGATATGTTTTAAAAAGATATATTGGTGGTACAAAGAAATTAACATGTATAATGAAATTACAAAAAACTAATATGTATTACAAAAAATCTTGGAATTCTTGGTGGTACAAAGAAATTAATATGTATAATGATTCACGAAATAGGGGATAAGCACTCAAATTATTGATTTCAACTTCATTTTTTCATGTCCATACATTTGCTTGAAAACTTTATGCTTATTACATACCTAGAATACTTTATAAATTAACAATTTTTTCATGTATTTTCTGGTTGAATTTCTAAGTTAGTTCATGCAAGTATGTATGAGACTTGAGAGATCGTGTGTTTGGTATGAAGTTAAATATTTTTTTCATTTTCTCATACATGAATAGCTTAAATATTTTGAAAAATGTAATGGACTATTTTTCTCCAATTTAAGAAAAATAACTTTTCTGCATAAGTCAAAACGCTATTTCAATCACACCACTTGACCCCGACTCCCAATCATATCATGAGGCCTAACTCCTGACTTTGATACCAAACACTAGAAATTAAGTAGAAAATAGTTTCCAGGTTTGAGTGTTCATTCTTCAAGCTCCCTGGAATGGCCAAGAAATCTTGATCGCGTTCTAGCTTGCATTGAGATCGTTCAAACTTTGTTGCCTCAAACCATCTTGTTAATTTATTCCGGAATAGATAATCTCAGGATAATTAATTTTGGAATAACGTATTCCCCACCAAACGACCTCTAGTCATGTCTTGTGCCCTTCGTGTTGTGCAGATATTTACAAAGGTTATTGGTTTAATTACTACTTACTTTGTTCATGATTTTTATTGCTATGATATTATAACTTACGTTGCTTTGTTAATATTGTGTTATTGCGTACGCAATGGAAGCGTTGATAAAACAGTTGGTTCGCATAGCGTGAGTAGGTGTCCGTTAAGAATCGATCAGTGATTTCAATATTTATCTAAAATTTTCACCTCTTATTAAAATGAAAATTCGACTACTCTTCTTTTTAAAAAAATATTGGGATACTACACCATAGTTTATTAATGAGTTTAACTTAAATACATCAATAATATCATAAAGAATAAGGTAAAGATTTTGTATAAACATCTCTTATAATACTACTGGCGAAGTATATAAGTTACATGGGAGAGTTGGCAAAATAGCCAATCTCCAAACTTAATTGAACATTAAGACAAAAGCCTTTGAATAATTTGTGGTATACCCACTATTAATGACACTCTTAAAATAAAATTAATTATGAATATGAGCAAGTGTAGTGTATTATTGCTTTGTTGCTTTAACTTTTAATGCTTTGAGGAGTTCATATATATGTTGAGGTATTTATAGGAGTTTAGGCTTTGTTTATGGTATTCTTCACAATGTTTTCATGTAACTTCTTCATGAATTTCTAAGTTGGCTCATGTAAGATTTTAAGCACATTGTTGTCTATTTCGTGCAATATGGAATGTGTTTGTGTGTGTTCATAATTAATTTATTTATATCTCATATCTTATGTTATTAACAAGTGTGAGCTCATATTTAAAATTCCATCCGCCTCAATTTATATGAAAAGGTTTAGAATATGACGATCAACAACTTTAATTTTTTTTTCTAAGAAATTCAGATATAGACTGTTCAAATATTTTAAAATAAAATTTAAAAATTACACGAAAAGTTCTACGAGTCAACATAATTGCTAATATTTTCCAAAAAAAAAAAAAGTTTGAGAAACTCATATTGTTGCATGGGTTGTGTCATGTGTGTGTGTATTGGAGGAGGAGTGGGTAATTTGTGGGTTAGCGTGGGCAATGACTATGCCAGAATTATCAGTAAGGGATTCAAAAACGGAAGAAATAGACACACGAAGTAGCCGAAGAGGTTCAACATCTACTATATATACCTAAAAAATTATTTTAACCATGTAAAAATCATATAATTTTCCTCCGAAGAGAGTTCGGATAAAACCCCTAATGATAATGTGGCTCTGCCACTGAGCGTGGGCGTGTGGATTAATTAAAATGACTCCTATTTAATTTGACTCATAATAAGATATGTAGATAGTAATTTACATAACGGAAAAATGTCCCTACCATAATATTTACATGAAAAAACATCTCGACCTCAAATCAAAGAAATATATTATAACACATACTCTAAATCATACGTAAAGGATTTTATTAATGTAATAAGCGTGTGGGCCAAATCTTCTCAAATCTTCTGGTGTTCACTTCCTTTACCGTGTTCTCATATTTGTTTGTATTTTTGTGTTTGTAAGGTGTAAAGGGGATTTATGGTAAAGATTTTTTGGTCAGAATTTTGTCAGTGTGATAAAATAACATATTTTATACTATGTTATTTTACCTTTTTAAATATTTTTATCCCTTTAATTTTAATATTTTTTAATTAAATAATAAAAAAAATAGTTTATTTTAAAATGAAAGGATATTACAGACTTTTTAAATTTATGGTCAAATTCTCTGGTCATTTAGCATTACCCGTAAAGTAAATTTTGTGGATTAATTATTTGTGTTTCTTGAAAACATATACTCCCTCCATTTCATATTAAATAAATATTTTATTAAAAATATTTGTCTCAGATTACCCGATCACTTACTAAATTAGGATAGAATTAATTATTTTTTTCTTATTTTACCCCTATAATTAGTATGATCGTTGAAAGTTTAAACAAACTTTAAAGACTCAAGAATTTCTTTTGGCTTGGGATGATGTCATTGGTTCTTTTCTTCTCTTTCCCTCTCGGGAGCTTCATTACAGAGTCGACGTTCAAGAGGGTAATTAATATGAACAAAGTAAAATTAATCAATATAATAATGATTTCTTAATTACCGCGTAAAATAGAAAGTGCTCATCTAATATGAGTAAGAGGGAGTATCTCTTATCATTATTCTACAATATATCTTATTATTCAATTTTATTGTAATTAATTATTTCATTTGCTTCGGTTATCAAATTATTTTTTGTTGCTACTATTCTCTTCTCCTTTATTTTTTATATCCGCTGTATTTTCTTTCCATTCTTATTTTTTTATATATATGTTTTGCTTGAGGTGATGCTCTATCAAAAATTAAACAATCTCTTTACTTTCATAAAATAAAGGCAACTTAAAAGTTGTATTAATATTGTGTTATTGTATTAATAGAAGCGTAAATAAGATAGTTGGTTTGCTTAGCGTGATCGTTACAGCCCTTTGGCGTTATACGATCGTGATTTCAATATTTATCTAAATTTTCACCTCTTATTAAAACGAAAATTTGACTATATTTTTTAGAAACAAAAAATTGAGAAAGGGATTACAAGGCAGAAAATTGAACCAACTAATTGAACTATTAAGATTTCTCAAAATTCTAGCACTTCACTTTACTTTATATTTAGAAATTAACAATGAAATTATAATATTGAAGAGGGAAATTAACAAACGGAAACAAAACTCGTGTTACAACTTACAACATGCTTAAAGGTTTTAATTAATAAAGGAAATATCACTCTCATAGAAAAACAAAATACTACAACATAGTTTTATTAAATGAGTTTAATTTATATACATCAAACAATATAATAAAGAAGATAAACAATGTAAACATTATTCTTTACAATACTGGAGATGTATATAACTTAAACCCTCTAAATACATTAGAATCAAATAAATACGTTATTCAATAATATTAGCACAATCTTAAAAGCAAGTTGATTATACTATAAGGGGACTAAGATGAGCCATTAGAGGGGTTAATCTTCTTCTTATCATTCTTGAAAGTGGACACCACAGTTTTACCTATCTTTTCAATAGCCATTTTCTTCACTGACTTCTTATCTTTCTTTGGAAACACACTTCCATTCTTTGATGTGCATACTTTGCCCTTTCCATTATTCTCCATATCTCTTCTCTTACAAATAAAAAAATTAATTAAATATGTGGGAGTATAGTGTTTTATTGTTTTGTTGCTTTAACTTGTGATGCTTTGAGGAGTTCATGGGCTTAGGTATTTATAGGACTTTAGGCTTTGTTTATGGTATTCTTCTTAATGTTTTCATGTAACTTCTTCATCAATTTCTAAGTTGGCTCATGTAAGATTTTGAGAACATTGTTGTCTATTTCGTGCATGGAATGTGTGATTGTGTGTGTATGTGTGTGTTTTTGGAGTTAGTATATTTATATTTCTAAGTCTTGTGTTATTAAATTGTGTGAGTTCATATAGATGTGGTAATCGCCCCGATTTTAATTATAATTTAATTATTCAGTACGCTTCTGCTTCAATTTTATGTGAAGGGGTTCAGAGTTAGTATGAGGGTTAACATATTTGATTTAATTATGACTTCGAGTAAAGACTCTTTAAGTACTTTAAAACAAAATTTATAAATTTAATAATTACATGAAAATTACTACAAATCAACATAGCTACTAGTTCGACTAAAAAATAAGTTAGAGAAATTTATATTATTGCATGGGGTGGGGCGGGATGGGTTTTGTGGGTTTGTGTGGGTGGGTGGATTAATTAGGATGACTCCTATTTAATTTGTCTAATTATAATGGAGCAACTTTCACATATAGCAAACATAAAAATTATATTTATATGTTATAGCTATAGTTTGCATAATTGCGCTCCATAGCAAATTTTATGTTTGCTATGGAGCTTTTGATTTGTATAATTTGCTACAAACATCCAATTTTGTACAAATTGTTCGGTTTTGTATAAATTCATCTATACATTGTAATTTATATAATAAGATCTGTATTTGTATAATTATAAGTGTATAAGACGAAAATATATGTATTTTTATATGTATATACACTTTTCTCTCACTTTATACAAACGCAAATGCATTTTATACATTTTATATCGAAATGTATAAAATAACTAATTGTATACCGAAAATGGCTAATTGTATACCGAATTAGATGGCAAAAAAAGGGGATGTTTGCTAGCTGCGAATTACAATTAAAATAAATTATGACTATAACATTTAATTTGAATTAATAGTTTGGTATTTCATACAATTTTTCCATTATAAGATATGTAGATCGTAGTTTTCATAAAGGAAAAATGTCCCTATCATAATTTTTACATGAAAAAATATCTCGAGCTCAAATATTTGGCTTAATGTGTTTCAAAAAGTGTATCGACGGTATTAAAGAAATGATACGATAAAAAAAATTATTAATGTGATAAGCGTGTGGGCCAAATCTTCTTAAATTTTGTTTTTTTTTTCAATTCGTTTACCGTGTTCTGATATTTATTTATTTAATTTGTGTGTAGGTAAGGCATATAGGTAATTCATTGTAAATTTTGTGGATTATTTGTGTTTCTTAAAGATGAGAAGCATATATATATCTTTGTCATTGGTGTTGTTATTGTTCTGTTATCTTGTTTTTTTATTTTATTAAGTTGAACGATTTGAGAAATTTTTATATTTGACATGAATTATTAATTAGACATTCTTTTCATTATTTTTCTAATTGAACACTATAGTCTATATACCTAATAAGATTTAATTTTTAGATGCTTTTAATTATTGGCTGAATGTGTGTAACATTAATGTTGCTAAATTGAAAAAATATGGGAGTAGTCCACTTTAGTTTAACATAAAAAAAAAAAATTAACAACAGTGTAACATTATTGGGGAGGAAAATTAAATAAACGAAAATGGAGACTCTATAACAAACATACAACGTCCTTATATTGTAGGACAATTAACATCACAAAAATAACATAATACTAAACAATAATTTATTGATGAATTTAACTTACATGCATCAACAGTATCGTACGTAAGGAATCATGTAAACATTCTTTACAATATTATCGATCAATGTATATAATTTAAACTATCGGAATAATACATATGAATTACATAAATACTTTATTCAATAATATTACCATAATCCCCAAAAAACAAAAACAAGTTCATTGGGACTAAGAAGAGGAGGTGGCATCAGAGGGGTTAATCTTTTTCTTATCATTCTTGAAAGTGGACACCACAGTTTTGCCTATCTTTTCAATAGCCATTGCCTTCACTGACTTCTTATCTTTCTTTGGAAAGACACTTCCATTCTTTGATGTGCCTTCTTTGCCCTTTCCATTATTCTCCATGTCTTTGTTGATAATATAGTATAGCTAACTAAATAAAATTGTGTTGTTATCTGTAACAACTTGAATTTTTAGATGAAATGATCACACCGTACTTCAACGATCTCTTCTCTTAGAACTTACGAATATGAGGAAGTGTATTAATGCTTTGTTTGCTTTTAATTTGTGATGTTTTGAGGAGTGCATATGTTGAGGTATTTATAGGAGTTTTGAGGCTTTTGTTTATGGTCATGAAAGTTTTCATGCAACTCCAGTTGAATTTCTGAGTAATTAGCTTATGCAAGATTAAAAGAAGATTGTTAATTATTTCTTGCATGGAATATGTGCTTGTGTGAGTTTTTTAGGTTTGAGTCAAAAAAAATTATTGAATGATTTTATTGTGCAACAATAAAAGAAAAGGATAATAGTATGTTATTTTCATAACTTGAGATGACTATCCAAAAAAATTAAGTCTTGTTTGTGTGGTTGAGGCAAGGAAACTACGTATAAGTTAAATTACCAAAAACTAATTACTATTTTATTTTAATATGTGTTTATGTGGGTGTGTGATTTCAGATTGTTCATTTTAATGTGAAGTCATGTGTGTTACTAAGAAATTGTGTGTGTCGATGAGCTAGGAAACTAGGAAAATTAATTTCATGCTAATTTAAATTACTAAGAACTAATTTTCTGTATAGTTTATTTATTTATTATTTCATGGCTCTGTGTGTGTGTTGTTGGGGTAATAGGTTTGTGTGGGTTTGAAGATTAATTAGGATGACTTCTATTTAATTTGTTAAACGTTTATAGGAAATGTCCAAGTAGTACTCCGTAATACTTATGAAAATAGTTTATTCTAAAAAAAAAGTCAACCTATCAAAGAGAAAAAAGATTTTACATTTATTTCCATGTAGTTTCACTTATTCACTATATATCTTCATTACCAGCTTTGCCTAGTAATAAAATTTATAAATTGTAGTTTTTTTGTAAAGGAAGAAGCATGTCCCTTATCATAGTCTTACATGAAGAAGTATTAGCTAGATATGTTTTAAAAAGATATATTGGTAGAAATTAATATGCATAATGAAATTACAAAAAACTAATATGTATTACAAAAAATCTTGGAATTATTGGTGGTACAAAGAAATTAATATGTATAATGATTCACGAAATAGGGGTTAAGCACTCAAATTATTGATTTCAACTTCATTTTTTCATGTCCATACATTTGCTTGAAAACTTTATGCTTAATACATACCTAGAATACTTTATAAATTAACAATTTTTTCATGTATTTTCTGGTTGATTTTCTAAGTTAGTTCATGCAAGTATGTATGAGACTTGAGAGATGGTATGAAGTTAAATATTTTTTTTATTTTCTCATATTTGATTAGCTTAAATATTTTGAAAAATGCAATGGACTATTTTTCTCCAATTTAAGAAAAATAACTTTCCTGCATAAGTCAAAACGTTATTTCAATCACACCACTTGACCCCGACTCCCAATCATATCATGAGGCCCAACTCCTGACTCTGATACCAAACACTAGAAAATAAGTAAGAAAATAGTTTTCAGGTTTGAGTGTTCATTCTTCAAGCTCCTTGGAATGGCCAAGAAATCTTGATCGCGTTCTAGCTTGCATTGAGATTGTTCAAAGTTAATTTGTTGCCTCAAACCATCTTGCTAATTTATTCTGAAATAGCTAATCTCAAGATAATTAATTTTGGAATAACTTATTCCCCACCAAACGACCTCTAGTCATGTCTTGTGCCCTTCGTGTTGCGCAGATATTTACAAAGGTTATTGGTTTTATTACTACTTACTTTGTTCATGATTTTTATTGCTAAGATATTATAACTTACGTTGCTTTGTTAATATTGTGTTATTGCGTACGCAATAGAAGCGTTGATAAAACAGTTGGTTCACACCTGTTCATTAAGAACCGATCAGTGATTTCAATATTTATCTAAAATTTTCACCTCTTATTAAAATGAAAATTCGACTACTCTTCTTTTTTTTAAAAATATTGGGATACTACACCATAGTTTATTAATGAGTTTAACTTAAATACATTAATAATATCATAAAGAATAAGGTAAATATTTAGTATAAACATTTCTTATAATACTACTGGCGATGTATATAAGTTACACGGGAGAGTTGGCAAAATAGCCACTCTCCAAACTTAATTGAACATTAAGACAAAAGCCTTGAATAATTTGTGGTATACCCACTTTTAATGACATCATCCACATGCCCTAATTGGCACATACAAAAGACCTCACTAAGTTTTCATATCTCCACTTTGGTCTCCCCTTCTTTTCCAACTAATTTGGAATAATATATATTTATTTGCATTTGTTAAAAATTATATTAGAAAAAAACCAAACAAACGGGAAAGAAGAGCAACTCATTTTGCTACTGTCGAAACTGACGATTCCGGCGAGTTTTCCGGCCAAAATATCCATTTTCAAGGTAAAATCATCATCATCACCTACTCCATAGTCATGTTTACTCCATGTTCTTTCAAAAACCACACTTCAAAATGATTTTTCAGCCATTTTAGAAATTTCAGAAATCTTCCCTAATAAACACTTGATAACTCATTATAGATACATTTTAGTAGTTTAAAAGCATTAAAAAATTGTTTCGCCATCGTAGGAATTGCATTTTGAACCACAATCTCATTCAGTCGCGTTTCTGTATGGATGTTAGACTTCATCGATCGTTAACGACTGATGCTGTAATCTAGTATATATCTTTCTAGTATATAATGGTTGTAACTGAATTTGTTGTTGCTGGTGGTGATTATATGGGAGAATGGGAGGAGACTCCCAAAAACTGGAATTGGAAATATTTTAATAAGACGACAGTGCCCATTGCGTTGCGTCGCAATGGCTTATATGACGATATGATTACAAGCGTAATTGTGGCAGGTGGGTTAACTTGCGAGCCAAATGACTTGGTGATTAGCTATCAAATGAATGGGAGGGGAATAATACATCCCACATTCATAAAAAAAAATGATAGGCACGTGAGCTTGTACATGTTAGTTATTGGTATTGATGGCTTTTGGCCTACATTGAGGATAAACGTTAATATGAGGCTTCCAATCGAACCAACGAATTTATTTAATGGTGACAATGATTCGATTGGAAATGAAAGATTGGGTGATCATTCAAAGGAGAGCATGGGTGATAATTCAAATGAGAGTTTGGGTGATCATTCAATGAATATACATGATGATCCAACTAATGTGGAAAGTCAGCCAGTATATGCGGAAGATTCCAAACCCGAATGTTGGGAAGAAATGCAGGTACAAAAGGAATTGGGATCACAATCCAACCATTCCTTCTCCGATGGAACTAATTTATGTATAAACCAAACTTTCAGTAACAAGAATGAGTTGAAATTGTTATTAGTCGAAGCGGCGGCAAAAAAGTCTTTTGATTTTGCTACTGTGAAGAGTTGTACTAAATACTTAAAGGTGAAATGTGTATCTCGCAATTGTGCATGGATGTTGCGGGCGAGGAAATATGAGTGTTCGAATAGATTTCGTCTCTATAAGTACATTGGCAAACATAGTTGTGGTGTTGAACATGCCAACAGTAGCAATAGAAAAATTTCAATCAAAGTCATTGCTTCACTTTATGTAAATATGTATCGGTCCAAATATTAAAGAGATTCAAAGAGCTATGCTTAATTTTTTTCATTGTAGTCCAAGCTATTGGAAATGTTGGAAGGGTGGTGTGGTTGCTAAAGAAATGGTTCGAGGGACTGCGGAGAATGGATATTCATGCTTACCGGCTTTTTCTTACATGTTCGGGACACTTAATGTTGGTTCTAGTTATTGTCTCATGGTAAACAAGGATAGTAATAGGTTCATGTATTATTTCTTAGCCTTTGGTGCTTGAATTAAAGGATTTGCCCACATGAGAAAGGTAATAGCGACTGATGGCACTCATTTACATGGTAAATACGAGGGCGTGTTGTTGAGTGCTATTGCACAAGATACGGAGAATCATGTTTATCCGATTGCCTTTTGTGTCGTGGACAAAGAGAACGATGCATCTTGCACATTCTTCTTTGAGAAATTGAAGGAGATTGTGGTCGATGAACCGAATTTGTGTTTTATCTCCAATAGACATAAAAGTATCGCCAATGGTATTGTGAACGTTTACAATGATGCTCACCACGGATATTGTATAAGGCACCTCGGTGAAAATCTCTGCGTAAATCATCATTGTGGAGATTACCTTTATCTTTACTACAATGCGGCAAAGGCATATTCTTTGGAGGAGTTTGACAATCATTTTGTAGAATTCAAGAACAAATACCCCACTGCAACCGTCGTCCTTGAGAATGATATTGGTTTTGAGAAGTAGAGCAGGGCACATTTTCGTGGCAATAGATATGATGTTATGACCACAAATATCGCTGAGTCACTTTATGCTATGTTGATAGACGAAAGAGAGTAACCCGTGGCATCTATACTTAATTTGATTGCTAAGAGGTTTGGAGAATTGTTTAGGGAGAGGCATGCATATATCCTCAAATCAATAGGTAATCAAATGGTGCTAGCTGTCGAAAATATCGCAAGAAAAAAAATGATCAAGGGTGATTCCTTGTATGTGGAGAATGTAATTGGGGACAACAATAAATTTACCGTGTTCGATGCGAGTGTTATTTCCTATGTGGACCTACTGGAAAAGTCATGTTTATGTAGGAAATATGACTTGATCAAGATACCTTATGCTCACGCGATAACCGCTTTGCGATCGAAGCATGGCAATGAGTATGGTATGAGCATCTATGAGTACTCTTCACCTTTGTATAAAGTTGAAGCGTACCTTCTAGCATATATGGATTCCATTAATGTTATCCCTCTCAAGTCGGAATGGTGTGTTCCAGAAGAATTGCTTAGTGTGAAGATTCTTCCGCCTTTTGTTGATACCAAGCTTGGAAGAAAAAGAAAAAAACGTGTCAAAGGCATCAGTGAGAATTTCAAGAGCAAGAAAAGGAACAAATGTTCAATTTGTAAGAGAACTGGACACAAGAGAACTACATGTGTGAACAACAAAAAATCATAAACAAGCTTGATTGAATTTGTTTTTGTAATCAAGCTACTGTTTTTATTTTCTTTTTTTGCTATTGTAATCAAGCTACTACCAGCATTTTGGTCAATTTATTGTCATCTATTATCGTAATTACTCATGATCTAATAGATCAATCAAAAGATGACATGCATTTTGTACACTGTCTATTCAGTTGTGTATTATTAATATATGAAAGTTATGGTATTTGTAATGAATTAGAATATGATTAAGTATTAGAACTAGAATATGAGTAAGAATTAGAATTAGAATGAATTAGAATGATATTTGTGATTATTTTTAATGCACCAAATCAAACAATGGTTAGGAAATAATCTAAGTATAATTAATTCAACTATAACTAATACAAGCATTATTTGCATATACACTTTACCAAACGAATCCTTAATGAATTATCAAAAATATAGAGTTACCATTAAAAAAAGTAGCGATTTGAACTTTTTTTACCGTTGTAAAATTTGTATATCTAAATATTTACTAGTTATCAAAATATATAGACTCTTTATACAATAGATACATCTACATGTGTAAGGTGTATGTTTGACATATGAGATTTACACTTTGATATTAATAAGGTATATTCGGATTTATATCTATGTCAACGCATTGTCGATACTTCACCAACTAAAATCTGACATTTATATATAGACCAAAACTAGTAGAATTTAAAAAAAGACAACAATTAATTAATAATAAATTATATATTTGAAATTTATCCAATTAAATAAGTTTAAACAAGTCATATGATCATGTAAGAGTCCATATAAATTGGGTGTGGTGATTAGTGATATACGAGGAAGAGATGTGGTTATACAATCAACATCCTTATAACAATGTTTAAGAAAACATAAGTATGTTGTGGGGATGTCACTTGTTCAACCACACATTGTTGATTGCCACCCCAATTTATATGGACTCATACATGATCACATGCTTATGTTGTGAAGATGTTGATTGTATAATCACACATAACTATTCCTCATTCATACTTATGCTTTCTTCACATATTAGTTTGAAGATGTTGATTGTATAACTACAACTCTTTATCATACATCATTTATCTCCACCCCCAATGTATGTGGACCTTTACATTACTTCTTTAAACTTATTTAATTTAATAAATTTCAATAATATTGTTCATTATTAGTTAATCATTCTCCCTTTTAAATTATACTAGCTACAGTCTATATTTAAGCGTCATACTCTAGTAGGTGTAGTATAGATCATTTATGGCTCTTGATATCAACCCATATATACCTTATTAGTGTTGAAGTGTAGATGTCGTTGGTACAATCCAAACCAAGCACATAAAAAAATTATTGATTGTCTTAATTATCTATATATTTTTACCAACAGTGACAATACTCAATTATCAAAGTTTTACAACGATAATAAAGTACAAATTGCTACTTTTCAACGATAACATTTGTTTTTTTTAGTGTATAAAAAGAAGGATTCATGAACTCTTCCATCCTATTCTATTTTATAATACTTAAACATCTCTTTTTATTATGTCTCAAGCATCTCAAACATCCAATGCAAAAAAATCTTACGTTTATTGTTGTGGTAATTTAGCTATGTTGAGGATGTCACAAACCGATATGAACCCAGGTCGACAATTCTTTAACTGTGCAATTGGTGCATGCTCTTTTTTTAAGTGGCTTGAAAATGATTCATCAACGAGCAACCCATTAAAATTGAGTCCGAAACTCAAGACATCAAATTTTCAAGGCGTTACCAAATTTATTAGAAAAGCTTTGAAACTCTGAAGAAAATAAAAATTTGCTATTGAGTTTATTCAAAGAGGCCGAAGAGCAGAGAGATCACTTTAAAGTATTGCTAAAAGACACCAAAAAAGATAGGGATCAACTAAAACAAAAGTTGATATTGGCTGAAGAAAAAGAGAAAGGACTAAAAATTATATTATATGGTTTGTTGTTAGTGGTTGCTTTTTGAAAATGTGTAATACGGATGCAGTAGTACAATCTATTAATAAAATGATGTCTTTTTGAAATTTGTAAGACAATGCATTATATATACAATTTAAAGTCCATAACTGGCAGCAACATCCATCAAAACAAAAATAACACTTACATGATCGAATTGTCTTAATCATCAACCACCAAAAACCAACCATTTAAAAAACCAAATGTCTTAATATTCATCAATACAAAAAATCAACCATTTTAAAAATCAATCGTCTTAAACCAACTTCAAAAACCAATTGTCTTAATAAACCGATATCACAAATACCTTACTTATCACCATTTAGCTCACCATTGAGCTCCATAACAATATCCATCACGTCTACTGAATTTTCATCACTGCCTTCATCTACTTTCTCTTCCAGCTTCTCCTGTTCTTTTTCTTCTTTCTGCAATTTGATCTGCTCCTTTTTTTTTTCCTGTTCTCTATTCTCTTCGATCTTCTCCTCTTCTTTTTGCTCTTCTTCCTTCTCTTCGATCTGCTCCTCTTCTTTTTCTTCTTCTTTGTTCTCTTCCAATTTCTCCTCTTCTCTTTCTTCATCTTTTTCTGTCATCTTCTCCTCCTCTTGTTCATAAACTTCTTCTGCAAAGTACTCATCAACTACAACAAGATCTTCATCGACTATTGCTAATGGAAGTATTTCATCTACATCAACTGCAGCACCATCTTTATCAATTGTTGGTGTTGTATAGTCTTCATTAACTACTGCAAAATTAGTGGCTTAGCATTCTTACAAATAAATTATTTCATACAAATAGTATATAAATTATTCTACCTTCATTTTTCTTGTTCTTTTGAGCTCTCCTCAATTTCTCATCTTGTATGAAAGCAACAACTTCCATCATTGATAGTTCAAGGGATGCAACACACTCACACAAATTATCATCTTTATTTTTCTGTCCACTTGAAACATAATTCTCACAAGGTTGGTTGGAATTGTTCTCACCCAATATTTCATCCTCCTCATTCTCTACTGCAGAAGTGAGGACAATGACACCTTCCAAATTGGCCTTTAAGGCATCAATAATTGTGTCCTTCACTTCGTCCGTATATGGCTTTAATGTTGTCATATAATTTTGTTTTGTCTCACGGACAGTAGGTATGAGGTATGGATGTACAACCTACAAAAAAAATATAAATAATACAAGACCTTCACTAATTTACAAATATTGCTAGATAATAATAAATAAGTATATACCTTTGTACTTCTCCCTTTGTACTTAAATGGATCACATTCGACAATGTTATCGCTCTTTGCCGTGTGCCATCTAAGTAAACGGAAAATTGACAGAGGAAAATTCAAGGACTTCTTTTCATAATTATCAAGATGAGGAAAAACCTCATATATCCTAACCTGAAATTAATAAAATAACAAATAAATAAACAGAGACTATAAAATACTATATAAATATATAAGAGTTTAATAATAATCAAGTCCATAATTGATAAAAATTATCAGCAATGCCCAGAGAAATCCATACAAAGCATACAATGCATTCCCTCTTTCCTCGTACACTTCACTTTGTTTCTTCAAATTATTCTGTTCTTCAAATACTTCACTGTTAAATCAAAACACTCTTTCCCCCATGGATAACTCTTGAAAAAAAATCTAAATCATCGACCATCTTTATGTTGTTTGAATCCACAATCTTAGATCAATCGTGGGAAACCAACATCGAATGGACAAACCAAACTAAAGAACACTTCAACTTATGCTCCTTATTTAATCTGGTACCCTTAATCAAACTCATCAACTTTGTACCACTGATATTCTTATTCTTGGTTACTTTATAGTAAAATTTCTCACCTTTCTGAAGCATTTTTTTCATTTTTGCATCGCGGGGGTATTTCAGTCCCGTAATCAATGCAAACTCTTTTAAGCCAAAACAAGCAGGTTTATCATTCACACAAAACCACATCTCATATACTTTTTTTTAATCTTTTTTGACACGACGCAACAACATGTAATGGACCATCTGTCCATTGAACTTGTAATATTCTAGAATATGCATTAAATGTCCAAAACAAGTACCTTTAAAGTCATTATAATTTTTTTCTTGAATTAAAACATTTCTAAAATCATGATAAAGAGTCATTCTTGCTCTCACAGAAATTGTTGCTTGAAAAGATCCTAACTCATCCATATATATAGTTAGATTATAGGACTTACCAGAGATTTCTCTTGCACAAGTTGGCAAGGACAGGGAATCATCATCCTCAGTATCTCGGCTATCTTTATTAGTCTGCTCATCTCCAGTATCTCGGTTATCTCTACTAGTCTCCTCATCTCCACTGTCAGTGTTTTCTTCACTGGACTCAACATCATCAGTAGCCTAGACACTACTGTCCTCACGGTTGTTGATTTCAGCAATCGTATCAAAATCCAAGTTAGACTTGGGTTCTTCAACTACAATTTTTTTCTTTTTTGAAGATCTTGAAACTTCTTCAGCCTTTCTTTTATTTTCTTGTTTTTAGAAGGCTTAGGAACAAATCTTTTAACAATCCAGCTCTAGTTTTAGCCATAACCAGAGTAAACCTCCAATAAAACATGCAAAGTAAATAGTAGATCCAACAGAAATCAACAATGCGATTAACAGAAACGCCACAAAAGTTGATTAAAGTTTAGGCGATCTAACAAAAGAGGGCAATGAAAAATACTTCACATCGTGTAACAACAGATGTAATGAGAAAAAACAAGACCAGCAAAAGCAAACAAATACAACGGAGAAAAACAACAATCCACAACAAAAGCCAAATTTTCAAAATCAATAGGCAAGATAAACACAATTCTTTTTTTAAAAAACAAGCAACCAAATAGGGTCAAATATTTATATCCAAACAAAAACTTCATTAGAGACCACAAATATTCATGGAATACGGCGAAAAAATTTCATCCTAAACAAGAGCATGAAGAAAAAAAATCCAGAAAAAGGGTTCATTAAATCATTACATTACTGTAACAAAATAAACAACCAAATATGGCTAAAAATTAACGAAAAATACCATTATAAAAGATTCAACTTACCAAAGATAAAAGCGTTGAACTTGGGGAAATGGTTGAATAAGCTTTACCAAAGATGAAGATTTGAGAGAAGTCGGTGAATAAGCTTTACCAAAGTTTAGGACGATGAAATGGTTGAATAAGTTAATGGAAGAGCAGTCAGTGAAATGGTTGATTATACTCGTTTCATCTTTCAAGAATAGAAGATGTTCTTGACAGATGAAAAGTCTTGCACTTGGAGAAGAAGAAACACGGGAACAGAAATAAGGATAGAGATTCAGAAAATATATGCCTCGATTTTCATCAAATAATAATATTTTTTTAAAATGTATTGGGATTATAATATATTTTTGTAAAGATACATATTTTCCCCAAGGTTTAAAAACAATAAACAAGCCCATGACCCTGCATTCACAAATATACCCCAAGTTTTAAAAAGGCCAAAGAGACCCATGACCCCACACTTTTTCCTTTTTTAAAAGCTCAACCCTAGAAAATTGATCAAAAATAAATTAAGTGGGTATAGAGTAATATAAGTTATTAAGGTGTCCCCAATGCCAATTCTTCTCAAGTTACACCTTTGAAATACATGAGAATCAAATAAATACTTTATTAAATAATATTAGCACAATCTTGAACGCAAGTTCACTATAGTAAGGGGACTAAGATGTGCCATCAGAGGGATTGATCTTTTTCTTATCATTTTTGAAAGTGGACACCACAACTTTGCCTATCTTTTCAACAGCCATAGCCTTCACTGATTTTTTGTCCTTCTTTAGGAGCACACTGCCATTTTTTGATGTGCCTACTTTGCCCTTTCATCATTCTCCATATCTCTTCTCTTAGAAATAATGATGAATATGAGGAAGTGTAGTGTATGATTGTTTTGTTGCTTTAACTTTTGATGCTTTGAGGAGTTCATTTGTTGAGGTATTTATAGGAGTTTAGGCTTTGTTTATGGTATTATTCACAATGTTTTCATGTATCTTGTTCAATTTCTAAGTTAGGTCATGTAAGATTTTGAGAACATTGTTGTCTATTTTCGTGCATGAAATGTGCGATTGTGTGTGTTTGGAATTTGTATTTATTTATATCTCAAGTCTTGTGTTATTAAAAAGTGTGAGTTCGTATGGATGCACCACCAAATTATTACAATTTTTAATTACAATCTATATTAGTTTCTAAAATGAGGGAAAATTTTATCTGAAATTCTTTCTGGTTCAATTTATGTGAAGATGTTCAGAATACATGAAAGGTCAACGCAACTTTAATTTATTATTAAGAATTTGAATATAGACTCTTCAAATATTTTAAAATAAAATTTAAAAACAACACCAAAAGTTCTACTAGTCAACATAACTAATTTGTAGTTTCAAAAAAAAATTAAAAAGTTTGAGAAAATCATACTGTTGCATGGGTTGTGTGTGTGTGTGTCTTGGAGGAGGAGTGGGTAATTTGTGGGTTAGCGTGGGTGTGTGGATTAATTAAGATGACTCCTATTTAATTTGACTCATAATAAGATATGTAGATAGTAATTTACGAAACGGAAAAATGTCCCTACCATAATATTTACATGAAAAAACATCTCGACCTCAAATCAAAGAAATATATTATAACACATGCTCTAAATAATACTTAAAGGATTTTATTAATGTAATAAGCGTGTGGGCCAAATCTTCTCAAATCTTGTGGTGTTCATTTCCTTTACCGTGTTCTCAAATTTGTTTGTATTTTTGTGTTTGTAAGGTGTAAAGGGGATTTATGGTAAAGATTTTTTGGTCAGAATTTCGTCAGAGTGATAAAATAACATATTTTATACTATGTTATTTTACCTTTTTGAACATTTTTACCCTTTTAATTTTAATATCTTTTAATTAAAAAATAAAAAAAAAATAGTTTATTTTAAAACAAAAAGGATATTATAGATTTTTTAAATTTTTGGCCAAATTCTCTGGTCATTTAGCATTACCCGTAAAGTAAATTTTGTGGATTAATTATTTGTGTTTCTTGAAACATATACTCCCTCCATTTCATATTAAATAAACATCTTATTAAAAATATTTGTTTCAAATTACTCGATCACTTACTAAATTATGATAGAATTAATTATTTTTTTCTTATTTTACCCCTATAATTAGTATGGTCGTTGAAAGTTTAAACAAACTTTAAAGACTCAAGAATTTCTTTTGGCTTGGGATGATGTCATTGGTTCTTTTCTTCTCTTTCCCTCTCGGGAGCTTCATTTTGGAGTCGACGTTCAAGAGGGTAATTAATATGAACAAAGTAAAATTAGTCAATATAATAATGATTTCTTAATTACCGCGTAAAATAGAAAGTGCTCATCTAATATGAGTAAGAGGGAGTATCTCTTACCATTATACTACAATATATCTTATTATTCAATTTTATTATAATTAATTATTTCATTTGCTTCGGTTATCAAATTATTTTTTGTTGCTACTATTCTCTTCTCCTTTATTTTTTATATCCGCTGTATTTTCTTTCCATTCTTATTTTTTTATATATATGTTTTGCTTGAGGTGATGCTCTATCAAAAATTAAACAATCTCTTTACTTTCATAAAATAAAGGCAACTTAAAAGTTGTATTAATATTGTGTTATTGTATTAATAGAAGCGTAAATAAGATAGTTGGTTTGCTTAGCGTGATCGTTACAGCCCTTTGGCGTTATACAATCGTGATTTCAATATTTATCTAAATTTTCACCTCTTATTAAAACGAAAATTTGACTATATTTTTTAGAAACAAAAAATTGAGAAAGAGATTACAAGGCAGAAAATTGAACCAACTAATTGAACTATTAAGATTTCTCAAAATTCTAGCACTTCACTTTACTTTATATTTAGAAATTAACAATGAAATTATAATATTGAAGAGGGAAATTAACAAACGGAAACAAAACTCGTGTTACAACTTACAACATGTTTAAAGGTTTTAATTAATAAAGGAAATATCACTCTCATAGAAAAACAAAATACTACACCATAGTTTTATTAAATGAGTTTAATTTATATACATCAAACAATATAATAAAGAAGATAAACAATGTAAACATTATTCTTTACAATACTGGAGATGTATATAACTTAAACCCTCTAAATACATTAGAATCAAATAAATACGTTATTCAATAATATTAGCACAATCTTAAAAGCAAGTTGATTATACTATAACGGGACTAAGATGAGCCATCAGAGGGGTTAATCTTCTTCTTATCATTCTTGAAAGTGGACACCACAGTTTTACCTATCTTTTCAATAGCCATTTTCTTCACTGACTTCTTATCTTTCTTTGGAAACACACTTCCATTCTTTGATGTGCATACTTTGCCCTTTCCATTATTCTCCATATCTCTTCTCTTACAAATAAAAAAAATTAATTAAATATGTGGGAGTATAGTGTATTATTGTTTTGTTGCTTTAACTTGTGATGCTTTGAGGAGTTCATGGGCTTAGGTATTTATAGGACTTTAGGCTTTGTTTATGGTATTCTTCTTAATGTTTTCATGTAACTTCTTCATCAATTTCTAAGTTGGCTCATGTAAGATTTTGAGAACATTGTTGTCTATTTCGTGCATGGAATGTGTGATTGTGTGTGTATGTGTGTGTTTTTGGAGTTAGTATATTTATATTTCTAAGTCTTGTGTTATTAAATTGTGTGAGTTCATATAGATGTGGTAATCGCCCCGATTTTAATTATAATCTAATTATTCAGTACGCTTCTGCTTCAATTTTATGTGAAGGGGTTCAGAGTTAGTATGAGGGATAACATATTTGATTTAATTATGACTTCGAGTAAAGACTCTTTAAGTACTTTAAAACATAATTTAATAATTTAATAATTACATGAAAATTACTACAAATCAACATAGCTACTAGTTCGACTAAAAATAAGTTAGAGAAATTTATATTATTGCATGGGGTGGGGCGGGATGGGTTTTGTGGGTTTGTGTGGGTGGGTGGATTAATTAGGATGACTCCTATTTAATTAGTCTAATTATAATGGAGCAACTTTCACATATAGCAAACATAAAAATTATATTTATATGTTATAGCTATAGTTTGCATAATTGCGCTCCATAGCAAATTTTATGTTTGCTATGGAGCTTTTGATTTGTATAATTCGCTACAAACATCCAATTTTGTACAAATTGTTCGGTTTTGTATAAATTCATCTATACATTGTAATTTATATAATAAAATCTGTATTTGTATAATTATAAGTGTATAAGACGAAAATATATGTATTTTTATATGTATATACACTTTTCTCTCACTTTATACAAACGCAAATGCATTTTATACATTTTATATCGAAATGTATAAAATAACTAATTGTATACCGAAAATGGCTAATTGTATGCCGAATTAGATGGCAAAAAAAGGGATGTTTGCTGCTAATTACAATTAAAATAAATTATGACTATAACATTTAATTTGAATTAATAGTTTGGTATTTCATACAATTTTTCCATTATAAGATATGTAGATCGTAGTTTTCATAAAGGAAAAATGTCCCTATCATAATTTTTACATGAAAAAATATCTCGAGCTCAAATATTAGGCTTAATGTGTTTTAAAATGTGTATTGACGGTATTAAAGAAATGATACGACAAAAAAATTATTAATGTAATAAGCGTGTGGGCCAAATCTTCTTAAATTTTGTTTTTCTTTCAATTCGTTTACCGTGTTCTGATATTTGTTTATTTAATTTGTGTGTAGGTAAGGCATATAGGGAAATTCATTGAGAATTTTGTGGATTATTTGTGTTTCTTAAAGATGAAAAGCATATATATATATCTTTGTCATTGTTATTGTTATTGTTCTGTTATCTTTTTTTTTTATTTTGTTAAGTTGAATGATTTGATAAATTTTATATATTTGACATGTATTATTAATTAGACATTCTTTTCATGATTTTACTAATTGAACACTATAGTCTATATACCTAATAAAATTTAACTTTTAAATACTTTTAATTATTGGCTGAATGTGTGTAATATTAATGTTGCTAAATTGAAAAATGTGTGATGTACACACATATGAAGAGTGTGAATTTGTAATTTTCATTAAAAAAATTACGACTTTATATTAGTTATATAATTGGTAAAATTTTTACTTTAATATGAAAAAAATACCTTTCTAATTTTACCTAAAAATGATAAAAAAATAAATAAATATCATACCTTTAATATGATAAATATTTAAAATTCCATTCCTTTAATTTGATCCCAAATAAATCTTATTCTTCTTTTTTGTCTGTGGCAAATTTGAATTTTCAATGAATAATACAATATATTTGAAAAAATTAGGATCATAAGGTTATTTAAATTTCGAAATTGAAAAGATATGAGGTAAATTAAAATGAAATAATGTTAAGTATCTCATAAACTAGGACGTAATATTTATGAGTTTTTTTGTTATTGTAGAGATAAAAGATTAAAAGTTGTGTGAGCATACTTTGAAATTAACCTTTTGAGGTTCACTTTGATTCAACTGGCAACCAAAACAGAGAAACAGGTCGAAGAAGATGAAGATGACATGGAAGAATCAGAGCAAGAAGAACCCTAACAAGAGACCTATTTCTCAATTCCAAGACCTACCTTTCGATCCTACGGAAGATTCCACGTTTCCCAAGGACAAACTTCCTAAAAACGAAGAGATTTCTAATGTTAATGGACATGATGATGATAACGATACAATCAAGCTTGTTGACTCCTTTCAACAACAAGGAAATAAGCTTGCTGAGGTATTTCCTCACATGGGTTACTTTTCTTTTTTCTGTAATCTCTAAGAGGTTGTTTCACCGTGTATAATTTACAATTGTTGTTTGTTCTTTCTATTATGTGAGTAGATTTGTTCAATACGTTTATCTGTTCTCCTGATGTGAAAGTTCGAATTTTTTAAACAAATTCTGAAAAATAGATTGTGATTAGTTTTAGTAAATTGCTGTTAGATGGTATGGTTATCACTTGATATTGTTTATCTATATTTATTGGTAGGAAATAAAGTAAAAGATTATCTTATATTAGTGATGAGGTTTTCTCTAGTGTTATTCTAAAGGAGTATTAGTAATTTCAATAGTTCTAAGTTGTTTATCATTCTTATTTAGTCTTCATTTACTTTTTGGACATACTTGAGTATCTGAGAATTAAGTTGGTATTCCGGTTAGCCTGAGATAATCGTTGTCTATTGTAAAATCAAGTACATGTTTTATATTATGCTGTGTATAATTCATTTTTAATTCAGTTAATCAAACATATACCAAAAGAAGTATATATATATATATACACACTATAATCCCCACATTATAATCCTAGGTATAACTTATTTGTGAACCAAACAACCAAATTAATTGTGTATTTAAAGTTTGGAGTTGTTAGTTGGAGGTCAAAAGTTCAGTCTTTCAAATAGTTGCCTTGCTATGTGAAATAGGAAGGCTATTTGCCAAATGGTTGTACTGCAGTTTGCACCATCACTTATAACTGGACGTCAACGTTCAGTAAGTTAACTATAAGAGGGTGAACTAAAGTGAAGAGTTGAGTCTTGAAACTAGCCTCTTTGTATTGTAGAAAGTAAGAATATACACAGCTGCTTGTCACACATTTGTTGAGGAGGAAGGGGATATAAGTGGTCTTTCACTAATACTTTTATCTTAAAGATGAACTTTAGTGCGATGGTAAGTTGAGTGTGAAATGACCACAATATGAAGTATATTTTGCAAAAGCACAATGGTAAATCTACTGCAGAAAGTAAGTCTTAATACAGTTGCTTGTATATTGGTTAGGTTGTACTACATTTTGCATTAATACTAATAGCTGAGGCTAAAGACAATGCTAACTTAATTTTATAGTGGCTCTGAAGTCGAAAGGAAGCCTTAAAAGTTAGCCTCCGCATAGAATTAAAAGTTAAGGCTATATACAGATTTTTAGTACCAAAAGTTCCACTAACAATTAAAGGTTGGATTCAACACTTTAGTAAGTAAGTATATGTTGAGGTGAGAACCTTTTTTGGAGGTATCCAACATATCCTAAATGCTGAGGAATACAACATTACTAGTTTCAAAAAAAAAAAAAAAAAAGTATATGTTGAGGTGAGTTGGATGTCAGAAGTTCTCTTGTAGATAGCCTGGTTGCGGTTCAGAGAGTGAGGCTATGCACACATGACCTCTTTTGCAAACCTAAATATCTATCTTGCAAGGATCTTTTTTTACCTCTGGATAAGGGTGCGAGACTCTTACCACATTTGGTCATTCAAACCCTCATTGAGTCCTCGAAGAATATTTTTGGATGAGTGATTTCGAACACATCATTGATTGTTGCTATCATTTCCAAATTCCAACAGCATGATCCAGCAGCTGGGGTTAAGTCTCTGTTCTTTTCAATTTTTTGAAGGAAGGGAAATATCGTGAAGCACTTGGGAAGTGGGAATCTGCTCTACTTTTGATGCCAGATCGTGCCATTCTGCATGAACAGAAGGCTCAAATTTTGCTTGAACTTGAAGAAACATGGAAGGCGCTACAAGCTGCTACTCGTATGTTTTGACACTCACATTAATTCAAATGAAATTCTCCTCATTTCCAGAGTAAATTATGCTGAGATAATGTCAATTCGCAAACATATTTTACTTGGATTTATTTTCAATGCTATATCTCATTAAAGGTTATGCACCTACTTTTAGGCTCTGAAGCTTCTTAGTGCCTACTTTTGACTCATCTTTAAGCTTATGGACAAATCTGGCAAATATGTCAGTTCATATATGATCTTGAAAACAGCCAAATGTGGGAACCTAGAGCGTTTATTTTTTACTTATCTTTTCCTTAGCATTGGGAGATTTTTCTTTTCCACATTCTTCCTGTTGTAAATCTATATCTGGCATAGAGATATTCAAAGTTGGATTTTGGCCTACTTTCATGGTCACTAATGCCCTCTTTAAGTCATCGATCTGTTTTTGTGTATATAATAACTTCAGATGATATATTTCATGACTCATATGTGACCTGCTTCCTGTTTGAGCAGGTGCAACTGAGTTGGAACCAAGCTGGGGTGAGGTGTGTGAAACTGTTGATCATTCAGTTTTACTATTGTTTCACCTGTTGTTAATATACCTGCTTTAGGGATGTAAAATGCAACTCTTAGTGCACTGCAATAACTGGGAACCCTCATCATTCTTGCTTAATATCATGGGGGATCCTGATGAACAACGTAACATACTTTTTATCTGTGATCTATTCAGTTTCAATACTTACTAATTTGTCAAACTTCTACTAGCTATAAGTGTCATGGGCTAGTTTTCATGCGCAAATTCCTCTGAATTTCAGCCTTAATTGTTCACCCAATGTGCATGTTACTTCCTTTTTGTTCTACCCCTTCCTGCATCTATTCCCTAGACTATGCAAATTCAATGCTTCTAAGTCTTCACTTGGTAATAAATTACTGGCTTTAGAGGTTAAGATAGGTAATTAGTGGTGTACCGACAACCTACCTCATGAAAGAAGCAGCTTTGCACTTTGAACTTCCTGGTCATACTTGCGTGCATAGTTAAGCTTAGAGCTTGAAGGCACTCTCTTTTTCTATTCGATTTCCATAATTCAAACTATTTATAGCTTTGGAAAATGAAGCTTAGACTAAAAGGAAGCAAGCTTCTGGTTCTTAGGGAACGGTCAATTTCTACTATCACTAGAATGTACACTACTTTATTCCAGTGCTTATTGCTAGTTCTTCTGTCTGTTGCAGGCGTGGGTCACCCTTGGTAGAGCACAGCTGAATTATGGTGAGCCTGACAGTGCTATAGAAAGCTTAGACAGAGCACTTGCCATCAAGGTATAGATTAAATTGATAACTAATACTCACGCTTGCTTCCTCTGAGGATCTTTTTTAACTAAGATGTTTCCTTCATGAGTAAATGGATATTCTCTGCTTTTAATGTATTACACCAATACCTAAGGTCAATATTACTACCTTTGTATCTGGAGGACAAACTGTCTTTTGAGATTTAAGCAATTGTCTAACTCTATTCATCTTGCTTCTATCACATCCTAGTTCTGAAATGTTCAGTGGAATATTGTGCTAAGTGTGTCAGATTGATTGCCTTTATAATTGATGCTCACGTGCTCAGTAAACCACTTACGCACCATAAATCGGACTTGTTTTGCAGCCAGACTCTGCTGAGGCTCGTAATGATCGACAAGCTGCCTTGCATCATATTCAGCGGAGAAAACAGTTACAGACATCAGGTTTGAGCATGAACCAAAACCGTTTTTCTGTAGTGGACAAAACTGAGAGCACTTGAAGGTTTGAAAACGTAGGGTGAATCTCATTACAGATGATGCTTTGTTCCGATAAAATCCTGAGGCTAGGGAATATCTTCTGTCACATTTGACTTCGAGTCACGGTTTCAAAATGCTGGTTCAGCTATTGAAAGAGTTGTAGGTGTGCATGTCAGTGAGGGGAGAAAATAGCCAGAAGGGTTGACAATGATAAACATGATGCCTGGGCACTGAAATGTCTACTTGTAATATAGATGATCCTCTATGGCCTCTAACATAGAGTTACTTCATACTTATGTTTGTTTGATTATTCTGATTAGTAATATATATATATATATATATATACACGTCCTGGTGTGCAAATCAAGTGAATGACGTTTTTTTACGTTCAAAAAAGTGCATCTGAAATGTATTGGCCAGTGAAAGAAGTTGTTTTACCACCAATGGTGCCCAGCCACCACCCCTTAACTCCCCACTCTCCACCCCCATCCCACCTTTCATAATTGTTTTCTAGATTACATATAAATGCTCTTGGGACAATATTTTTTTTGCAACATATCAAATACTAAAAATTAAGTAAAAACCACTTCTAAAATTTTCACCAAGCGCACTGTGCTTTCCTTGCTAAGATGTTCGAAGTAATGGTGGCCCACTGAATACTGGAGTCTTGTAACATACTAATGGAGGCCCCCAAATTGAGGGTTCGGTCAATAGAAAGAAGAATGGCCTTGCACTCTAGCCTATTGATCCCGTTGACCCTATAACTAGGAAGGAACATGTCGAGGTGAACGATCAAAGGTGTAACATATACTTTTTAAATGGAGCATTCTGAACACTTGTTGACGTAGAGTTCAGTGAAGCATCAACATAAAATAAGACTGATAGTTTCGCCGTCCGCGTGTAACTTGATAGACAACAAGCCAAGATAATGCTGATCTCTATTTAACTCCATACAGTCGATGCAACAAATGTAGTGATGGCAACGTTGAGCGGGTTTACAAATAGGCGGGACGGGGTGGGTTCAAATAATTTTTTTCAGAAAAATTGTGGGACTAACGGGTCTACGTTCTTAAGATATTGACGGAGTAATGGGACGGAAGGAGTAATGAATTTGTCATTTTGTGTATTCTTACTTGTAAAAGGTGCTCTATCACTCTTATAACATGTAAAAAATTTAAATTAAGTCTGAACCCATATAAAACCGCATAGACTCGCAACTTGCCCCGCATTAGTTTAAAAAAAAATATTTCAACATGTCCCGCAAAACCTTAAAATCACCTCACCCCACATCCACCCCGTTGTCATCCCCACAGAAAAAGTGAAAGTTCAAATAACAAATCAATTTAGCTACTAAAATTCTCCAAAATTTGAGTGCTCCACTTTAGTTTTCTTTTTAAAAAAAGAAGTTAATAATGCAATAACACTATTTCAAGAGTAAAAATAATAAACAAAAACGGAGACTAATATTACAACATACAACGTCCTTGAAGGATAATTAACAAAGGAAATATCACCCTCACAAAAATAACATAATAGTACTACACAATAGTTTATTAAGGAGTTTAACTTATATACATAAACAATACCATAAAGAATCAGTTAAATCATGTAAACATAATTTTTTATATAATAATATCGATCAACAATACCATAAAGAATTAGTTAAATCATGTTAACATAATTTTTTATATAATAATATCGATGTATATAAGTTAAACCATAGAAATACATCAGAATCAAACAACTACTTTATTCAATAATATTAGCACAATCCAAATAGTAAGACGACTAAGAGGAGGTGACATTAGATGGGTTAATCTTTTTCTTATCATTCTTGAAAGGGGACATCATAGTTTTGCCTATCTTTTCAACAGTCATTGTTGTCACTAACTTCTTATCTTTCTTTGAAAACACACTTCCAATATTCTTTGATGTGCCTACTTTGCCCTTTACATTATTATATATATCTCTTCTTTTAGAAATAATCATGAATATGATGAAATGTAGTGTATTATTGCTTTATTGCTTTAACTTGTGTGATGATTTGAGGAGTTCATATGTTGAGGTATTTATAAGAGTTTTGAGGCATTTGTTTGTTTTTTCATGAAAGTTTTCATGCAATTAACTCTGGTTGAATTTCTATGTAATTAGCTTATGTATAATGTGTGAGTGTGGATTTTTGGATATTTTTATCTAAGGCAAACAAATAGAGAATGAAGATTTTAAATCAAATAAAAAATAAAAAATAACTATAGTTGAATGATTTTGTTGTCCAAATAAAAAGACCATCCAAGAAATTAACTCTTGTTTGTGTAGTTGAGCCAAGGAAACTACCTATTAATTTTTCAAGTTAAATTACCAAAAACTAATTTTTATTTTATTTTTTTCTTGAAATGGAATGTGTGTTTTAGTGTGGTTTCGGTTTGTTCATTTTAATATTTGTGAAGTCATATGTGTAGATGAGCCAGTAAACTAGGAATTTAGTTTTTTCATGCTAACTTAAATTGTTGAAAATGTCTGTGTGTTGGAGGGGTAATGGATTTTTGTGGGTTTGCAAATTAATTATGATGACTACTATTTTTAAAAAAATAAAAAAATTCATGTGATTGTTATACATTTCTAGGAAATGTTCAAGTACTCCGTAATACTTATGATAATAGTTTGTTTTTAAAAAATACTTAACCAATCAAAAAAAAATTGATTTTACTTTTCCACGCAATTTTACTATCTTCATTACCAGTTTTACCTCGTAAAATATATAAATTCTATTAAAAAAAAATCTTGTAAAGGAAGTATGTCTATCATAATCTTACATGAAAAAAAGTTGTTATTTCTACTATCAAAATATATAAACAGAAATGAAAATAATCAAAGAAAAAGAAAGTTTCAAGCCTACAGAATATTGTATTTTCTTAAAGAATTTAATTTCTTTATACTTGTCCAAGATTTTGAATAATTTCTTCCAAAATAAAATAACGAAGTAAATCATATAACACCGGAATAGTTTGTACTCACCTCTTGCTTCTACATATTTTTGTAGGTTACGAATCTGGATCTTTGTGATACTTCCTCTTCTCTTCTTGTCTGAGGCTTCTTATGGAGGTTTGTGAGGTAATTGTTTGTCATCTCAACGGACCTTCTTTCTCCTTATTTATGATCTTGTTCTATATTCTAGAAATAATGTCACTTGAGACTTGTATTTTCTTTCATTCTTGTTATAACACATTAGAGGTTTGTACAGGTGACAACCAGATTTTGGGGGCATATTTAAGTCGATTATGAATTTCCGCATTATATTAAAGTAGTAGACTTTTTATTCTCGCTTTACTTCTGCATTTATTGTATTATTTGAATTTTAGGCTGACTTATCTTTGTGAAATAAGACAAGTGACATCACATCCTTTTTGGATCGTCACAGTGAGGCAGTGACTTCATTATATTGTTATGCCTTCTTTATTTAGATTGAGAGTACTGACTCCATAATCCAATCTTAGTAATATAACCATTCCTAAGTTATGTCAATGTTTAAATACTAATCCTAAGCTAATTAGGCTCTACACCCTATAGGAACCTCAATCATGATCAAGTTCGATTATTTTTGTTTAATTTCAACTATTATTGCTTGAAATTTGATCATATGTACGTAATGGACTTGGGACAAAATAGTTGATGTCAGAAATAGACTGAATTTCAGTCATGTCAAACTTCAGACATTGTGTCACTCAATAGTTGAAAACTAACTTCATACATCATATGTCTGAAGTTATTTAAACTAGTACATGTATATAAAAAAATAATTATAAAGCGGGCACAAATTAAAAGAGAGCTTTAAAAAGGAAATTCATGCAATTTATCCAACATATGAACAAACGTTATTTATCACATATATAACTTACAATAATTAACAATAAGAATACAGATATAAAATGATCTTTGGGACTATAGCATGGCGCACAAGAACTAACAAGAGAACCATATAAATAGAAAGTCATAATATATAATATTTATTTGATAGCTAGAAATGAAAGATTATTGTGCATGCATGGGAGAGGAGCTAATTAAGTGAAAAACTCAAGTGGAAACATCATCATGAGGATTAATCTTCTTCTTGTTGTTATCATTCATAAAAGCAGAAGAACCAATTTGGACTAATTTTTCAGCCATCATCTTTTGCACCGACTTCTTCTTTGCTGGAATAACACTACTACTCTCACCTTTTGTTTTACCATCATTATTATTGTTCCCCATTCCTCCGCGGTGATTTGCTTCAGACATTCTTCTTTCTCTTTATTAATTATCGATCTTTGTTTCTTGATTTTCCTTCTACGCTTGATATGTTATGACTTATGATGGTATATACATAGATGTATTTTTAATAGCAGTAAAGTATGTTGCTATTTGGTGTGAGAATTTTTCATATTTTCTTCTAAATTTCCTTGTTCAAGGCTAGATTTTTATGTTGCTTGGTTATCTTTTTCTTTGTTAATTGTGTGAGTGTGTGTAATTTGTCCTCGTCATCTATGTGTGTGCATGGCCAGCGCCAAATTAAGTTAACTACCATTGAGATTATCTAAGTAGTATTAGTATGCAATACCATTTCTATGTATATACATGCACAGTTTTCCCAATGTTTTTCATCTTAGTAATAACAAGAAATATTAGAATTTACCAATTGTGATTTGTGTGTGTTAAATTGTCAGGTTCTTCTTGTGTTTGTGTTGAATCCAATATTTTCCATAAAACCGAGTTAGTGATTATATTTGTCAAATCTTATATGTGAATTAAAGAGGGAGATCACATAGAAACTATCATAAGACAAGTACATGTACAATCTAAATCTCGTATGATAATTGTCACTTTTTAAGAATGTCATAAATTTATTACCAATATTAACCTAAATATCGATACTAAGAAGTAAGAATAATGACATTAAATTAAATGTCCGTAAAAAAATTGTGATATTTAAGAGTCATGATACTATATTTTTATAATGAAATGTTGTATCTTTAGTTTCTTACGGTGATAGATATATATTTATAATTAATAAACATTAATTGATATATATTCTGAAAAAACAAAAAAAAAACTATCACACATTAAACTTTTTTTAAAAATTATAAAAAAAAATTATATCATCGATGTACACAATTTAGATCTTTTAAATTTTATACCAGAATAATAATATTTCAAAAGTCAATTGGTAGATGATATATATATTGTTTATATTATCTATGTTAACAGAACTACTTTAATTGAAGAACAAGAGGCAAGAGTTATATTACAATATAGTAGAATTCGTCTCAATACAAAAAGAATAGGAAGGCTATATATAAGCATCCATTAACTAAACCTAACCTAATAGGAATCCATTAATTAAACCTAACCTAATAGGAATCCATTAACTAAACCTAAACATAGTAACATATGGACTAACATCCCCCCTCAAACTCACAATGCAACGGCAATAAGCATTGAGAGTTTGTCACACAAAAATCGAAATCGAGACGCCGACTGCACCTTCTTAAAAAGATCAGCAATCTTCAAGGTCGACGGAACAAAAGGAAGCGATATGGTCCCGAGCTGTTTACTCTAGCAGTACCAGGACTTATCTTCAATGATTTTACATTCAATGGACTATCCTTACTCATTTGACAAGTGCCCGCATTAACATCACAGACAGGATAATCATGTGGACAACAGCTGTTGTTTTCATCACAGCAGGTAGCAGCAGTCAACAAGCTCTTGCTCAGAGAGGGAAATTAATTCACCAGTTACAATTTGATTTATTCCTTCAACAGCACCAACTGTCGAGAATTCCCAGCATATCCCGCATTGGCCTTGGTCTTTAACAAGGGCAACAACACCTTTCTATCTCCAATCAAAGGATTCCGGCAACTTTTCACCGTCCTTAAAAGCGTAACGTTCACTTTTAGGGTTCTTCAACAGCCTCGTCTTTTTTTCCCAATTCAGGAACTTAAATACACTGAACCGATCTAAAAAAATAGCAGAGCAATCAAGAACTCAGCAGAAGCAGCAAATAAAAAACGAACCCTAGTTCGAACAAATCAAAAACCGAACCCTAGTTCGAACAAATAAAAAAAACGAACCGAACAAATCAAAAACCGAACTGAACAAATCAAAAACCAAACCGAACCCTAGTTCGAACAAATCATAAACCGAACCGAACAAATCAAAAACCGAACCGAACAAATCAAAAATCGAACCAAACAAATCAAAAACCAAACCGAACAAATCAAAAACCGAACCGAACAAATCAAAAACCAAACCGAACAAATCAAAAAATCAAACAAACGCAACAGGTGACCATTACCAAATCTTCAACCAACAAATCAAGGAGCATGGATCGATTTACGGTGACCCAACTTTTGCAAACATAATCATTGGCTAGACGGGCAGCATATATGGGTGCCACCCACCGGCAGCGGAAGCTCTTTGATTGTTTACCAAGATCGTAGATTCTCTGATACCATGTTAACATAACTACTTTAATTAAAGAACAAGAGGCAAGAGTTATATTACAATATAGTAGAATTCGTCTCAATACAAAAAGAATAGGAAGGCTATATATAAGCATCCATTAACTAAACCTAACCTAATAGGAATCCATTAATTAAACCTAACCTAATAGGAATCCATTAACTAAACTTAAACATAGTAACATATGGACTAACAATCTAATCGTTGTTACCTTTTGTAGAAGGTAACTTGTTTATCTTTGAAATTACAAAGAAATGCGGTACTTTTTTTTACTAAGAAATATTCATAAATACCTTAGTGGTAATCTGATGAGATCGTGTAAAAATTAAAGTCACGCTATGCTATTCTCAACTTAAAATAAATAGTAGGTATAATCAAATAAGAGGTTTAATTAAAATAAAATCATCAACATTTCCTAGGAAATGAATTTTAATTTGGACCAAAGACGATTGGCCTGTTGATGAGTAAATACATTGATATTAATTGGTTGGAGAAATTATTTGGAAGTTAATTCCTAATTGGATCTTTTAGTAGCCTATTATCATATATATATAAACATAAACTCAATAAACAGTTTTGATATTAATCAGACGCTAATGAAAATTAAAATATCAAACACCATTGAAATATTTACGTCAGACTATATGAAAAGTGGAAGTATGAGTTATCAACTTTACTATAAAAATTATAGTATGTGATTCAGATTTAATCGGAGTTTCAATGTAGATATATAGCACCATCGGTATCCAATAAAGAGATCAAACAGGAAAATTAGCAAATGAAAACGAAGAATCGTATTACAATATCCTTGAAGGATAATTAACTAACAATCAAATCACTCTCATTAAAACATACACAAAAAACTTTAATCATGGTTTATTAATGAGCTTAACTTATGTACGTCAACACAAGGTAAAGAATCATGAAAATAGTGTAATAATATTCTTTACAACGTTATTGATGTATATAAGTTTAACTCGCCTAGAATATATTTGAATCAAATAAATACGTTTATTGATTTATATTAGCACAAGGTAAGGCAACTGAAAACAAATTTCATTAATTAACCAGAGGGGTTAATCTTTTTCTTATCATTCTTGAAGGAGGAGGTGGTAGCTTTCACTATTTTTTCAACAGCCATTGCCTTCACTTGATTTCTTATCTTTTTTTGGAAAGACACTTCCATTCTTTGATGTGCCTTCTTTGCCCTTTCCATTATTTTCCATATCTTTGTTGAATATATATATAACTAAGTAAATAAAACTGTGTCGTTCTATGTAACAGCTTAAATTTTTAGATGAAATAATCACACAGTACTTCAACAATCTCTTCTCTTAGTACTTGTGAAAATGAGGAAGTGTATTAATGCTTTGTTGCTTTTAGCTTGTGATGTTTTGAGGAGTTCATATGTTAAGGTATTTATAGGAGTTTTGTGGCATTTGTTATAGTCATGAAAGTTTTCATGTAACTTTGGTTGAATTTCTGAGTAATTAGCTTATGTAAGATTAAAAGAAGATTGTTGATTATTTCTTGCATGGAATGTGTTTGTGTGAGTTTTTGGGGCTTGGATTATTTATTTTTAAATGGATGCCTGTTTGTTATTCAAAATTGAAAATATATTACTCCTATTTACTCTCTCCTTCCGCTTTTACTTATTCACGGATGTCCAACAATACTTGTCTAGTTTATAGAGTCAATTAATAGTTTACCATGTTCGTATCTATTTTATCTTGACTATTAAATACTTTTTATTTTCAATATTTAGGTGACTTATATTTAATAAGGTGATTTGGTAAATTATCCTATTATTTACTGCCTCTTAGTTCTTGTGTTAAGTCAATAATGGACAATTATATATGGTTAAAACAGAGCAATTTATTATTATATGGGGTGCGCGTATATATGTGTGTCGTATTGGATGGGAATGGGTTAGTGTGTGGATGAGTGATTTAATTTTGTTTTTTTCTATTTATTAATTTCAATTAACGACCTATGAAATTGTTATATACATTTCTTGGAAATGAAGTACTCCGTATTACTCATGATATTAGCTTGTTTTAAAGAAATATTTAACCACTATTAAGGTTTTGGAAGTGGAACTTCATTATATTTAAGCTTTATTAACTTTGGAACTTACTAAGTTTAGAGAATTAATCAAAGTGTAAATTAGTTTTACTTTTTCGTGTCATTTCACTATATATCTTCATTTTCATATATAGTTTTTTTAATTTTTTTTAAAAGGGAAAATGTGTTCCTATCATAATTTTACATGAAAAATATCTTAGAGCTCAAATCAGCTAGATATATTTTAAAGATCTATTAATGGCACAAAAGAAATTCACATATAAATAATATAAGATTTAATTGTTCACAAATTTGGGGATAAGCACTAAAATTGCTGATTCAACTTCAACTTTTCATGTCTATACATTAATTAAATTGCTTGAATACGACGTCATTAATTGAAAATGTCTCCATTCAATACACGTTGTTTCCATGGCTCACATCTCTTTTTGAGAGAATGAAATAAAAAAATATTTATTTTTCTATATTTATATTTTGTATTCCACGTCCGATAAATTTTCCTCTCCGCTTCACCTCGTATGACAATTTTTTTATTTTTCAATCCGCCCCACCTTGCCTAGCATAAATCTGCACGCATAGTTTATTTCAATACTTTTCCTTTTTGATTAAGTTTGATATAAAAAATAAAATTCATAAAAATAAATTTATTTTCTCATTAAGTTGAATTAATTTAAGAAATAATAACTTAATTTTATTTTTATAGGTCGATTAGAAAGCATGTAAGAAATCGTATTAGTTTTGATTGAACTATTTTCATTTACTATCTTCAATATTTTACTTACTTTAAAGAAACTTTCAATTGATATTATACTTTGAATAAAAAATAATGAATTTTTCATGAGATTTGTGTATCTTATTTGTGAAAGGTGCTCTATCACTCTTATAACATGTAACAAGTTTAAATTAAGTTTGAACCCGCATAAAACGACCCACAATTTGCCCCAAATTAGTTTTTTAAAAAATTATTTCAACATGTCCCGCACAACCTTAAAATCACCCCACCCCACATCCTCCTTGTTGCATCCCTAGTGAAATTTCAATTAGCAAATCAACTTAGCTACTAAAAGTCTCCAAAATTTGAGTACTCCACTTTAGTTGTTTTTTTTTTTTTAAAAAAAAAAAAAGTTAACAACGCAATAATACGATTTAAAGAGTGAAAATAATAAACGAAAACGGAGACTAATATTACAACATACAACATCCTTGAAGGATAATTAACAAAGGAAATATCACCCTCACAAAAATAACAAAATACATACACAATAGTTTATTAATAAGTTTAACTTATATACATCAACAGTACCGCCATAAAGAATCAGTCAAACCGTGTAAATATTCTTTACAATAGTATTATCAATGTATATAAGCTAAACCTTAGAAATACAACAAAATCAAAACAACAACTTTATTCAATAATATAAACACAATCCAAATAGTAAGGGGATTAAGAGGAGGTGCCATTAGATGGGTTAATTTTTTTCTTATCATTCTTGAAAGGGGACAACATAGTTTGGCCTATCTTTTCAACAGCCATTGTAATCACTGACTTCTTATCTTTCTTTGGAAACACACTGCCATTTTTTTATGTGCCTACTTTGCCCTTTTCATTATTATTCTCCATATCTCTTCTGTTAAAATTAATTATGAATATGAGGAAGTGTAGTGTATATTGCTTTGTTGCTTTAACAATTGTGATGATTTGAAGAGTTTATATGTTAATTAAGGTATTTATAGGAGTTTTGAGGCCTTTGTTTATAATGTCATAAAAGTTCTCAGGTAACTCTGGTTGAATTCTATGTAATTAGCTTATGTATTGTGTGAGTGTGGGTTTTTGGATATTTTCGAGTCTAAAAAACTATAGTTTACTGATTTTTGTTGTCCAAATAAAAATGTAAAAAGGATTTAATGGTATGTAATTTTCATAACTTGAATGACCATCCAACAAATTAACTGAGCTAAGGAAATTATGTATTTATTGTTCAAGCTAAATTATCAAAAACTATTTTTTTTTCTTGAAATGAAATATGTGTTTGTGTGGAAGTGTGCTAATTTAAATTACTGAAAACTAATTGGTGTCTGTGTGTTGGAGGGGTAATAGACTTGTGTGGGTTTGTAAATTAAATAGGATGACTTTTATTTTAAAAATAATTCATGTGTATTTATCAATTTTTAGTTGACGACAAAATTGTTTTATATTTCTAGGAAATGTTCAAGTATACTCCGTAATACTTGTGACAATAGTTTATTTTAAAACAATACTTAACCAATCAAAGAGAAAATTGAGTTTACTTTTCCATGTAATTTCACTATCTTTATTCTTTATGGAGTACTATTTTTACCTCGTAAAATATATAAATTCTAGTTTTTAAACATGTACTTATCATAATCTTACATGAAAAAAAAAATGTTATTTCTATATCTACAATCAAATAGATAAATTGAAATGAAAATAATGAAAGAAAAATAAAATTTAAAATATATAGAATGTTGTGTTTTTTTTAAAAAAATAATCCTCTTACACTTGTCGAGGGTTTGAATTAATTTATCCCATAATAAAATAGAATGATACTGTTTTGCAATATCAGCAATCTATATTACAAAACTTTAGCAACAAATGGAGTAATCACACTTATTGCTTTTATTTGAAAAACTTATGCAAAGAAAAGAAAGAAGAAATATAAGAATTATTTCCGCTTTTAGTAAGAAGAAATTTTCGTAAATTTATAGCCATCAACAGGTGCGATGGTGAATATTGGGAAGGGGGTAATTTTAATTTCTATCGAAGGCCGATGACTTATTGTTTGAAAGAAGCAAGTTCTTTCCTTGTAAATTTTAAATAATTCCGCAAATTAATAAATTAATATTAATATATGGACAAAGGAAATTAATTAGCCAAAACAAAAAATAAATTTGGTCCAAAAATCCATCAATCAGTCACATCTTTAGCTAAAGTCAACTTGAACGATGAAAACAGTATAAGAGATCGTCTACTTTTTTAAATAACTAAAAAAAATATCTCTCTTTTGAAAGCACAAAAAATCTCCTCTTCAGCACCACCGATAAGGAGGAAATGAACTTTTTTTTCCTCTAAGTGATTTTCTTCAATTTCTCAATTCACATTACAACTCATCTTTAGACGTTTAATTAGCTAGATGTGTTTTTTAAAAAATGTGCGTCAGCTTGATGTCTCCTGAATTTTGTTATTATTCATAATTTTCATTGCTATTATGTTGCTTTATTAATATTGCGTTGTTGCTTATGAAATACAAGTGTTGATAAGATAACCAATTTTTTTAGTGTTTTTAAGTGTTCCCTTCGGCATTATAGAATGTGATTTCAATATTTACCTTAAATTTTCACCTTATTTGAAAATAAAAATGTGAGTGACTTTAGTTTAACACAAAAAAAAAAATTAATGAAAGTGTAACATTATTGGGGAGGAAAATTAAATAAACGAAAATGGAGACTCTATAACAACGTCCTTAGCTTGTAGGCTAATTAACATCACAAAAACAACATAATACTAAACAATAATATAATTTATTGATGAATTTAACTTACAAGCATCATCAGTACCGTATGGAATCAGGTAAATTATGTAAATATTCTTTACAATATTGTCAATGTATATAATTTAAACTATCAAAATCTATATGAATTACATAAATATTTTATTCAATAATATTATCACAACCCAAAAAAAAAAAAAAAAAAAAAAAAACAAATTCGTTGGGACTAAGAAGAGGAGGCGGCATGAGAGGGGTTAATCTTTTTCTTATCATTCTTGAAATTAGACATCATAATTTTGTCAATCTTTTCAATAGCCATTGCCTTCACTTCTTATCTTTCTTTGGAAACACACTTCCATTCTTTGATGTGCCTTCTTTGCCCTTTCCATTATTCTCCATATCTTTGTTGATAATATATGTAACTAAGGAGTCGTTTGGTTTGAATACAAGTTATGCTGGAATAAGTTATGTTGGGATTAGTTATACTGAGATTAGTTATCCTGACATTATTTCTTATTCATTTTTTGGTTTGTTGTACTAAAAATAATAACCATTACATACTTCCTAAAAATAAGTGGTTTGATTACAAAAATACCCTCTTATTTAACTTTTTGTATATTTTTTGGTAGAATTTTAGTTAAAACCAAATTTAACTACTCAATCCATCCAACATAGAAAATCTACCAGTTACCCATTTTAAAACTAAATCCAACCTATTTTTCGAAGTAGAAAGACATCCCAAAAAATGAACAAAAATTACACTGGGACTATCAAAGGAATTCACATCAGAATTTGTTAGGAGGCAGAAAGGATCTTAGAGCCATCTCAAAAACTTTCCTCTTCTTCATCATGCCAGCACTAGGAGCATCACTGTTAAATGCACGTACAGAAATATGTTAAGACAATCAATTGTGGCACATATTATAAATGACACAAATCAAAAAAATGAAATCTTGATAAGTTTCTACATACATAAATGTGTTAAAATAATATTTTCTGCACACATTATGGAAGGCAATGGTTCTTAGTTTGACTTCCAGACAGTAGAAATAATTATAATAGGAATTTGTGTTAACTCATAATCAAATGAGACTATATGAAAGCTTAAATGCCATACTCAATTTCAGCTTTGAAAAACAAAAGAGACACAAAAACAGAGTTTTCATATCCAAATTCTTAAATCAGGAAGCATTGGAAGAAAGCAAACACTAGAACTATGTTTTTTTGTTTTTCTTGGCAACTGCAACAGTATTTTTGGGAACCAACTTTTGTTTCTTATTTGTCTTGGCTACACAAATCCAACATATGCTGCAACCGTGCAACCTGCAATACCAGTCTTCACATTCATATTCGCAGTGTTGATTGGGTAAGTAAGATATCAACCCCCTTTGTCTTCGATTCTGTATTTGTATCTGTTTCTCTTTCAAGATATATTCATGTACATTTCTGTACTCAAATGGGGGATTACTTTGTACATGAACATAGAGAAGGGGGGGGGGGGGGGCCTGGAATCTTGTGATTCCTTACGTTGCATAGGGTGAAAAGATAGCAATTCAGTCATATCATTGTATTCTTCGAGAAAACCTGAAATTGCTTGTGCCTAATTGATTTAGTAGTACCTACAATGAGAATCAGGATTTCCATTAATATGATACTCCATATCCTCCAAATGTGCAGCAGTGAAGTTAAAACTTTTATTGTTTGTAATTATTTTTGGTCATCCAAAATTAGATAAGCAAAATCTGTCTTATAATGATCCAAAAGCTCGTCGAATCAGACCTAAAATAGAATAACATAAATAAATGATAACTCTTAACGGGTTAACGATTAAATCAATAAAGAAAATAAGTAAATCTTCTAACCCAAGAAGATTTGCACAACAAGGAAATGACTACCTTAGCTAAGTTATGAGCAACATCATTAAGATATCCACAACAACAATCATGACAACACTTATTTAGCCAAAGTGCATCAATAATGTCAATTCTGTATATAAGTACTGAGCCACTGGACTATAGCAGTGTTTGAAAACATGAAGTTGTGACATTTTCCAGTATTAAACAGAGGCACCAACAGGATATACTTCTATTTGGAGAAACCTCTATTGTGCAAGTTCTCTAAACAACTATGTTTAATCAGTAGAAATACTCTAAAAAACATTCAACTCGTGAAGTAAGAGAACTACTAGAGGTAGCCCGACTAAATTGGATTTATGCTCGAAAAGTTTTACTTCTAAAAATAAAGTGGTTACTATCAAAAATGATTCCATAACAAAGCTTGTATAGGGAAGACAGGATAAGTTCAAAAGCTAGGCTAAGGGATATAAGTTACATATCTACCCCGAATGGGTATGTGCATCACAATCTCTTCACAGACTCATACAACATTGAAATTTCCTTTTCAAAACCTCAAGGAGTACTTTTTTCACCAATTAGAGTAAGCTCTGCATCAAAGCAACGGAAAACTAGCTCATTTATCAAAACTGAAACAAAAGCCCTGCATCAAAGCAACAGAAAAAACTAACTCATCTTACAAAGGAACAATAGGCCTAGACTAACAGAAACTTGTATCTTCATAGTAACTGAGAAACTTGATCAAAACTGCAGCAATCCCTACAACAAACCAACCAAAACTACAACTAAAACAATAGCTAAAGCGAGAGTAAAGTTTCAGAAATTATTCATCAAAACATTTGTTAAAACTGAAACAAAAGTCCTGCATCAAAGCAACATAAAAAACTAGCTCATCTGGCAAAGAAACAATAGGCCAGACTAATAGGAACATGTATCTTCATACTAACCGAGAAACTTGACCAAAATTATAGCAATCCCTACATCAAACCAATCAAAAATACAACTAAAACATCTAAAGTGAAAGTAAAATTTCAAAAAATATTCACCAAAATACTTGTCAAAACTGAGACAAAAGCCCTACATCAAAGCAACAGAAAAAACTAGCTCATCTGGCAAATGACCAATAGGCCTAGACTAACAGAATCTCGTAGTCATACTAATCGAGAAACTTAACAAAAATTGCAGTATACAGCAAACCAACCAAGACTACAACTAAAACAACAGATAAAACAAGAGTAAAATTTTAGTAAATATTTACCAAAACACGTATCAAAACTAAAACAAAAGCCTTGCATCAAAGCAACAATAAAAACTAGCTCATCTGGCAAATGACCAATAAGCCTAGACTAACAGAAACTCGTATTCATACTAACCGAGAAACTTAACCAAAATTGCAGCATACATCAAACCAACAAAGACTTCAACTAAAACAACAGCTAAAACGGGAGTAAAATTTTAATAAATATTCACCAAAAATACACCTGTCAAAACTGAAACAAAAGCTCTGCATCAAAGCAACAAAAAAAACAAGACCAAAAACCGGTCTACCATAGTTGAAAAAATGAGACAAAATTGTAGGCAACCAACATAAGCAACTGCACAAAAATTGATAACTAGTAATAAACTTACAATAAACTTAACTTTTACATGAGAGTTAATCTATTTAATAGATTTTACATATACAAAAGATTCTAGCATCCTCATGACCTATATTAGTCAAACTCAAAAGAGTGTGAACATAACTAGAGGATCAAAAAATGGCAATCCAATCAAAGCTTAAAACTGTTAGTTGAACAAAAACTATCACATTAGTGCCACCACTTATATACACAAGCTTATCATACTTCAAAGTTTATCATTGACGACCATGAACATCATTGTCTGGCGCTCAAGCTCACCCATGCGTAAAAAGATTTTCATATTTTTGACATCTCCACAGATAAGCTTTTTGGCTTTGATACGTTATTCCACTACAAGAAAAGTGTGAATTACATGGGGAGTTTCCTAGGGATTAGTATGAAAATCCATAGGAAACTTATTTTCCTACAATTTTTCATACTAATTCTCGGGAAAATCATCATGTAATTCACACTTTTCTTGTAGTGTTCTATGATGTACAAATCAAATGTAGGAGATTCAATGATGGAGTAAATTTGACCACGCATATCAGAGTGGTCATGATTTTCAATCTTGCCGATCAAGCAACCAATTCTTTTATCTTGGCTTTCAGTAAAGTTTTTCATAACCTCCGCCATACTCTTGTGAAATGTTTCATTAACATCTTCCACAACCCTCTTTTTTTTCTTGCTTTTTTCTTTTTCATTGACACTAGAAGAAGATTTTTTAGCATATTCACTTGCTTTTCGGATGGTCTAGTATGTTCATAAGGAGATCCTCGAGGATATTCATTTTTAGTTGTTTGAGTAAAATTATGTCATGTATCAGTATTTTCAGCTTCTTCAGTAGGTCCATTAGGTCAATGACTAGTTTCATCTTCATATTCATCGTCATCAACATTGATAAGAAATCCTAAACTAATATTAGTAGAAAGTCCTAATGTTTGACTCTTTAAGATATCCTCAACAGCATCCAGCAGCCCTGCTGCATGTTCTCCAGTTGCCCTATCTTTGCCAAAAATTTCCTCCCAATCCGCAAACAGTGGCCATTTTTTAGTATTCATGGTGCTTGCACCAGGACCATCCTAGACAATCAATAAAAGAAAGACCACAATTTTATATGTATTAATTATAAATTATGAAGACTTAAGAAATATCTATATGAAGTAATAATATTCTAATAGCAAAATATTAATTACCTTTAAAAATTTATCCCATTCTTTTGGATCATCAATAATTATAGTTCCATCACTATATTGAAATCCCAAACCATTCCTACCTTTTAGTAAACTTAAGCCTGCATAACTTCTCTCCCAAGCTTTTAATTTAGAATTGACATGTGGTTCACCTTTCAAGCCACTGTCAGGATGACGTTCACGTAAATAGTGCTCCAACTCCATCAGATATCCTGGCCTAAAAGTTCCATTATCAGCTCTCCAACCATTAACACATAACTCTTTCAAACCATTTATAAGACTACTTTCTTCTGTAGGAGTTCATGGCCTTCGAGTTGACAGTGTTGATCATCTTCATCTTGATCTTTTTGGTGGTTGCATTGAAGATTTCTGGATTTTCATTTGTCTGAATAATCTTGTGAAATAATCATAGTTAGTATTATTACTTAGCATCATAAAAAAAAACTCATACACTTCAATGTCCAAAAACAATAAATTAAAAACATACCAACACATCACAAAAAAGAAATAAATTAAACACATTACAAATTAATGTAAGTAGTTATTTCTTATATCATAAAAAGCTAAAAGTTGATGCATCTTACAAGAATATAAAAAACTAAAGGGAATAATAATTCAAATGTAGCATAAAACATATAACAAGCATAAAATAATGGAAAGATCAATTGTTTAAGATAGAATTCTACAATGATTGAGCCAATTCATCCCTCCATGTGGTCCTCTTCTCAGATGATTCAACAACATCAATGTTATTTTGTAGATATTCTACTTGTTCTTCCACATCGATCTCTAAGGGATCCACTTCCATCTCTCCACGAATAAAGTTGTGTATCAAACAACAAGTATTAATAATCCAGTTATGTATCTTAACCGAGTACCAAAAAGGGCTTCTAAGAATTCCCCAACGTCCTTTCAAGAGAATAAATGTCCTTTCAATAACAATACGAGCTCTAGCATGCTTCATATTGCTAACTCTTCTCGACATTGGGGTGGTGGATTTTCACCTTGCTATTCCCTTAACCAATATCTATATCCTCGGTAAGGTGAAAGAAAACCATTTTTATTTGTATATCCTCCTTTGCACAAATAATAATTACCTATAATATAAATAAGAAATTAGTTGCTTTTATATAGCATTATTTTTGTGATATAATTTTAATGTGAGCATATGTATAGCATTACCCTCGAAAATTTTCAAACCATTCGTTCGAGCTATAGCATTTTGTAATACACGACCATCAGCCGCTGATCCTTCCCAACCAGATATTACATAAGTAAAATTAAGATTTTTATCACAAACTCCTAGTACATTAGTTGCTATTTCTCCTTTTCTTGTCCTATATCTTGGTTTGTCCTTAGATGGAACTCTAATTTGAATGTAAGTACCATCCAATGCACCTAGACATCCCTATAAAAAAAAATTATAACATTATCTCAAACAACAAAAAAAAAATTCGTAAAATTATATTTATTTTACTTTTACATAATTTAATAGATACCCAATTGAAAGTCCATATACATTAAGCCACCTCCATCGATCGTCAAGCTCATCTTTAGGCACCGATATGGGGTTAACAAATAACAATGGAGCTAGTTTAGAATAGCTTTCAAGCATTCATTGAAATCTTGACTTACGCTCCAGTCTGATATAATATAATCAACCTTAATGGATTTATTCTTCTCATGATGAGCCAAAATATTTAAAAACATTGCTAACTTTTCACTACTTGACATATATTTCCAATCAATCAGACCTCCAACTTCCTTAGTTAAGAGAACTAAACTGTGAAAAGAATTTCTATCCATCCTTAACTTATCAATACATGTTGTCTCACTATCTTGTACAATACAATTTAAATGAGATATAATTTTAGGTACTCGACTACTCATAAGGTACCTAATCACATGCCTATTTCTTTTTATAGAAATACCATGAATAACCATGAAAAGAAAAATAAACATAACAAGAAATTTTTGGCACAATATCTCCTTAAGGATGATAAAATATTCAATATCGGACTGTAGTTGATGATTCATAAGAAACCCTATTTTTTTCATTAAAGAATGAAAAGAGTAGCTACACACAAAAAAAAAAACAATTAAAAAGAATCAACAAGAGCTACTTTATAATGAGGACAACTTGAAATTGTTTACAAATATCTCAAGCACATAAAAAGAACAAACTTTTCAAAATTTACAAAAACCCTAAAACATAACATTCCAGAAAAGATTGATATCTTCTATTAAGTAGAAAAGACGAGTGTATCCAAATTATTATGCAATAGATCAGAGAATTATAAATGATGACAAAGAAAGAAAAGAGAAACAAATTCTGAAAAAAAATTAACCTTGTTAGAAATTTGAAAGTTGAAGGTTATTGGTAAAGAAGTTCTTCAATCACCCATCTATAGCTTCAATCGAAAATGAAAAGTGAGTGTACCCAAATGAAAGAGTGATTTAAACTGCGATGAAGAAGACAATACCTACATTTATTAATAGAAGGAGCCCAAATACTTATAAGTAAAAAAGAAAAAAAAGACGAATACTATAAAAAAGCATTTAATTAATAAAAGACTATGAATAATCAAAACATAGCCCTAATTCTGCATCTACCCCCCAAAATGGTATCAGAGCTAATGAATAAAATTAATAGATCAGAGCTAATGAATAAAATTACTAGATCAGAGCTAATGAGTCCCTAATTATTTACATATTAGTCCCCGACATACTTTACATCTTTTCCTCCTTATGTCGTTTTCTTCTTTATATCTTTCCGTCTTACGTCTCTTTCATGTCATTTTCTTCTTTATATCTTTCCGTCTTACGTCTCTTTCATGTCGTTTTCTTCTTTATATCTTTCCGTCTTACGTCTCTTTCATATCACATGCCTTTGTCTTCTTTTGGAAAGTTGATTAAGTGCTTCTTTTATATCCGTCCACCTGGTTGTCTTTTAAGTCCACTTTGTCCTTTTCTTTCTTTTGTGAAAAGCAGATTCCTTCTTTATGTCTTTGTCAATAATTGTTCTTTCTTTAGTTCTTGGCCGTCCACTTATTTTTGTCTTTTAGTCTATGTTGAGAGACAAAAACAAGTGGACGGCCAAGAACTAAAGAAAGAACAATTATTGACAAAGACATAAAGAAGGAATCTGTTTTTCACAAAAGAAAGAAAAGGACAAAGTGGACTTAAAAGACAACCAGGTGGACGGATATAAAAGAAGCACTTAATCAACTTTCCAAAAGAAGACAAAGGCATGTGATATGAAAGAGACGTAAGACGGAAAGATATAAAGAAGAAAACGACATGAAAGAGACGTAAGACAGAAAGATATAAAGAAGAAAACGACATAAGGAGGAAAAGATGTAAAGTATGTCGGGGACTAATATGTAAATAATTAGGGACTTACTTTGTGAATAATTTTTCTTATTTTACACTCCTAGTCCTTAGACGTTTGTATAAATAGAAAAGTAATTTAGCAGAGGAGGATCATCGAAAAACAATCAGCAAAACAATCCTCTCTCTAATATTTTAATATCCAGCTTTGTAAAAATAATTCTCCAATAAAATTATCTTTTATCCCCAAATTATGGAGAAAGACTTAGCAAACACTGCAAAGGTATACTCATTTATGATTATGTTTAGCTAAATTATTAATTCCTATCAACCATATTATTATGTGATATACTTATGATTATTATTGTGAATTAGAATTATTCAATAATTTATTATCTAGTTTGCTAGCATAGAGAAAAGTAGGAGAAAACTTTCAGAACTATGCCATCCAAAAATGGGAAACCAGTTAAGGCAAGAAGGCCGTGTTAGGGGAGTACCTAAGTGTTGAGGCACTGTTTAGGAAGATAATAGCTGAAAAAAGTATCATGCTAGTAGTGACCAGATGATAAAATACGAATACTCTAAGTCATAATAACAATCATAAGATTACCATATGGTAGACATGGAAGGCAGGAATAATGAATAATTTGATAAAAGCAAAAATAAAATAATGAATCCACCAACTATGATAATTGATAATAATTATTTTACTGATAATCATAAGATACTTATTTTTAAGATATTAGAAAAAATAACAGAACCTAATTTAAGAAAATTAATATGGGAAAAAATAATAAAATACGAAGAAGAAGAAATAAATAACTTACTAAAACAAGAATGGATTAATGACATAAGACAGATAATACAAGAATTAAATGATAGTACAGATTATCTAGACGTAATATATTCCTCAGATTATAATAGTGATTGAATTATGATAAATGAAGAATATTTCCAACTTTGGAAAGAAATTAATACTGAAATAGATTCATGGGAACAAATTATAAAAATATACTTAGAAGTATATTTAAGAACACAAGAAATACAATACCTACATTTATTAATAGAAGGAGCCCAAATACTTATAAGTAAAAAAGAAAAAGGAGACGAATACTATAAAAAAACATTTAATTAATAAAAGACTATGAATAATTAAAACATAGCCCTAATTCCGCACCTACCCCCAAAATATAAACTAATCAAATGGTAAATTAGTTTTACTTTTCCGCATCATTTCACTATCTTCATTTTCATATATAGTTTTTTTTAATTATTTTTTGAAGGGGAAATGTGTTCCTATCATAATTTTACATGAAAAATATCTTAGAAATCAGTTAGATATATTTTAAAAGATTTATTAATGGCACAAAAGAAATTCATGTCAATAATATTAGATTTAATTATTCAGAAATTTGAGGATAATCACTCAAATTGTTGATTCAACTTCAACTTTTCATGTCTATACTAAGTGTTATATTCTTTACTTCGTTTTTGGAATTTCACTGAAGTTCTACAATATCAATTACTAGTATTGCTAAATAGTGTTTTATTTTATTTTGGAAGAAATTATTCCAAATCTTGGACACGTATAAAGAAATTAAATTCTTTAAGAAAATACAATATTCTGTAGGCTTGAAACTTTATTTTTCTTTGATTATTTTCATTTATGTTTATATATTTTGATAGTAGAAATAACAACTTTTTTTCATGTAAAATTATGATAGACATACTTCCTTTACAAGAAAAAAAATATATAGAATTTCTGGTAATGAAGATAGTAAAAAAGTAAAATAATTTTTTTTTTCATTGGTTAAGTATTTTTTTGAAATAAACTATTATCATAAGTATTACGGAGTACTTGAACATTTCCTAGAAATGTATGACAATCACATGATTTTTTTTTAAAAAAAAAATAGTAGTCATCATAATTAATTTACAAACCCACACAAATCCATTACCCCTCCAACACACAGACATTTTCAACAATTTAAGTTGGCATGAAAAAACTAAATTCCTACTTTACTGGCTCATCTACACATATGACTTCACAAATATTAAAATGAACAAACCAAAACCACACAAAACACACATTCCATTTCAAGAAAAAAATAAAACAAAAATTAGTTTTTGGTAATTATTTAACTTGAAAAATTAATAGGTAGTTTCCTTGCCTCAACTACACAAAAAAGAGTTAATTTCTTGGATGGTCTTTTTATTTGGACAACAAAATCATTCAACTATAGTCTTTTTTTTTTTTTTTGACTTAAAGTTTTCATTCTCTCTTTGTTAGCCTTAGATAAAAATATCCAAAAACCCACACTCACACATTATACATAAGCTAATTACATAGAAATTCAACCAGAGTTAATTACATGAAAACTTTCATGACAAAATAAACTAAGGCCTCAAAACTCTTATAAATAGCTCAACATAACTCCTCAAATCATCACAAGTTAAAGCAATAAATCAATAATACACTACATTTCATCATATTCATAATTATTTCTAAGAGAAGAGATATGGCTAATAATGGAAAGGGTAAAATAGGCACATCAAAGAATAATGGAAATGTGTTTCCAAAGAAAGATAAGAAGTCAGTGACAACAATGGCTGTTGAAAAGATAGGCAAAACTATGATGTCCCCTTTCAAGAATGATAAGAAAAAAATGAACCCATCTAATGATGTCACCTCCTCTTAGTCGTCTTACCATTTGGATTGTGCTAATATTATTGAATAAAGTAGTTGTTTGATTCTGATGTATTTCTATGGTTTAACTTATATACATCGATATTATTGTATAAAGAATTATGTTTACATGATTTAACTGATTTTTTATGGTACTGTTGATGTATATAAGTTAAACTCATTAATAAACTATTGTAGTACTTATGTTATTTTTGTGAGGGTGATATTTCCTTTGTTAATTATCCTTCAAGGACGTTGTATGTTGTAATATTAGTCTCCGTTTTTGGTCATTATTTTTACTCCTTAAATAGTGATATTGCGTTAACTTCTTTTTTTAAAAAAAAAAAAAAACAACTAAAGTGGAGCACTCAAATTTTGGAGAATTTTAATAGCTAAGTTGATTTGATATTTGAACTTTCACCTTTTCTGCGGGGATGACAACAGGGCGGATGTGGGGTGAGGTGATTTTAAGGTTGTGCAGAACATGTTGAAATAATTTTTTTAAAATTAATGCAGGGCAAGTTGCGGGTCTATGTGGTTTTATACGGGTTCAAACTTAATTTAAACTTTCTACATGTTATAAGAGTGATAGAGCACCTTTCACAAGTAAGAATACACAAAATGACAAATTCATTACTCCCTTCGTCCCATTTTATGTGAGGTAGTTTGATTCGGCACGGAGTTTAAGAAAAAAAAAGAAATCTTTTAAAACTTGTAGTCCAAAATGAATGATAGAAATTTGTGTGGCTGTAAATCATTTCATTAAGGGTAAAATAGACAATTTATAGTTAAACTGTTACTTAATATAGAAAATGTGTCATTCTTTTTGGGATTGACTAAAAAAGAAAGTAAGTCACATAAATTGGGACAGAGGGAGTATTTTTTATTCAAACTATAATATCAATTGAAAGTTTCTTTAAACTATGTAAAATATTGAAGATAGTAAATGAAAATAGTTCAATTAAGACTAATACAGTTTCTTACATGCTTTTTAATTGACCTCTAAAAAAAATCAAGTCACTATTTATTAAGTTAATACAACTTAATGAGAGTAATAAATTTATTTTTATGAATTTTATTTTTATGTGTCAAACTTAATCAAAAAGGAAAAGTATTGAAAAAATTATGCGTGCAGGTCTATGCGGGGTAAGGTGGGTCGGATTGAAATATAAAAAAATTGTCATGCGAGGTAAAGCGGAGAGGAAAATTTATCGGACGTGGAATACAAAATATAAATTTAGAAAAATAAATAATTTTTTTATTTCACTCTCTCAAAAAGAGATGTGAGCCATGGAAACAACGTGTGTTGAATGGATACATTTTCAATTAATGATGTCATATACGTATTCAAGCAATTCTATTTGTATTAGTTATGCATAAATTATTTCTTATGCATTATTTGGTTTGGTGTATTAAAAATAGTATACATTGTATAAAATATTCATCACAATTATAGTGAAAAAGATGTAAAAGTACTTTTGAGGGGTAGTCGTGTCTTTAACCATATTAATGCATGTATTAAATCCTTTGCATTACTAATACCTAGAAATCCATGGTATTAGTAATACACTCCTCAATACACAATAGAATATGCACCAAACAAGGGATTACTAATACATATAATTGATGCATGCATTATTTTTACTAATACACTCTACCAAACGACCCTTAAAGGGGTCATTTGGTAGAGTGTATAAGAATAATGCTAAATAGAGTATATTAATAGTGTTTGAATTAGTAATGCATGTATGAATTATGCTTGCATTAATTACATAGATTATTTTAATGCATTATTTGGTTTGATGCATTAAAAATAGTATGTATTGCATTAAAAAAATTACTACAAAGATACCTCCACTTTTATGGTGGAAAAGATGTAAAAAAAAAGGTTTGAGAGACAATTGGGTCTTTTATCATTTTAATGCATGCATTAAAACCATTGCATTACTAATACCTAGACATCCATGGTATTAGCAATGCACACCTTAATACACAAGTTTATAACTAATGCAAGCATTAGTTATACATAAGTTGAAAAAGAGTACCCAACAAGGTACTAATAATACACAAAGCTAATACATGCATTATTTTTCCTAATACACTCTAACAAACGACCACTATTTTTACTTGAAAAACTTATGCAAATAAAAAAGAAAGAAATATAAGAATTTTTTCTGCTTTTAGTAATAAGAAAAAAAAAATTTCAAGGCACTGATGTGCAATTAGTCAATTCCTCAACAAAGTGTTTCCTTTGGCATTATAGAATGTGATTTCATTATTTACCTTAAATTTTCACCCTATTTGAAAATAAAAATGTGAGTAGTCCACTTTAGTTTAACATAAAAACAAATTAACAACAGTAACATTATTGGGGAGGAAAATTAAATAAACGAAAATGGAGACTCTATAACAAACATACAACGTTTATTCTAAAAAAATAGTCAACCAATCAAAGAGAAAAAAGATTTTACATTTATTTCCATGAAATTTCACTTATTCACTATATATCTTCATTACCAGCTTTGCCTAGTAATAAAATTTATAAATTGTAGTTTTTTTGTAAAGGAAGAAGCATGTCCCTTATCATAGTCTTACATGAAGAAGTATTAGCTAGATATGTTTTAAAAAGATATATTGGTGGTACAAAGAAATTAATATGTATAATGAAATTACAAAAAACTAATTTGTATTACAAAAAATCTTGGAATTCTTGGTGGTACAAAGAAATTAATATGTCTAATGATTCACAAAATAGGGGATAAGCACTCAAATTATTGATTTCAACTTCATTTTTTCATGTCCATACATTTGCTTGAAAACTTTATGCTTAATACATACCTAGAATACTTTATAAATTAACAATTTTTTCATGTATTTTTGGTTGAATTTCTAAGTTAGTTCCTGCAAGTATGTATGAGACTTGAGAGAACGCGTGTCTGGTATGAAGTTAAATATTTTTTTCATTTTCTCATATTTGATTAGCTTAAATATTTTGAAAAATGTAATAGACTATTTTTCTCCAATTTAAGAAAAATAACTTTCCTGCATAAGTCAAAATGCTATTTCAATCACACCACTTGACCCCGACTCCCAATCATATCATGAGGCCCAACTCCTGACTCTGATACCAAACACTAGAAAATAAGTAAGAAAATAGTTTCCAGGTTTTAGTGTTCATTCTTCAAGCTCCCCGGAATGGAAGTCTTGATTGCGTTCTAGCTTGCATTGAGATCGTTCAAAGTTTGTTGCCTCAAACCATCTTGCTAATTTATTCCGGAATAGCTAATCTCAAGATAATTAATTTTGGAATAACTTATTCCCCACCAAACGACCTCTAGTCATGTCTTGTGCCCTTCGTGTTGCGCAGATATTTACAAAGGTTATTGGTTTTATTACTACTTACTTTGTTCATGATTTTTATTGCTATGATATTATAACTTATGTTGCTTTGTTAATATTGTTATTGCGTACGCAATAGAAGCGTTGATAAAACAATTCGTTCGCATAGCGTGTGTAGGTGTCCGTTAAGAACCGATCAGTGATTTCAATATTTATCTAAAATTTTCACCTCTTATTAAAATGAAAATTCGACTACTCTTCTTTTTTTAAAAAATATTGGGATACTACACCATAGTTTATTAATGAGTTAACCTTAAATACATTAATAATATCATAAAGAATAAGGTAAATATTTAGTATAAACATTTCTTATGATACTGTTGGCGATGTATATAAGTTACACGGGAGAGTTGGCAAAATAGCCACTCTACAAATTTAATTGAACATTAAGACAAAAGCCTTGAATAATTTGTGGTATAACCACTATTAATGACACTCTTAAAATAAAATTAATTATGAATATGAGTAAGTGTAGTGTATTATTGCTTTGTTGCTTTAACTTTTAATGCTTTGAGGAGTTCATATATATGTTGAGGTATTTATAGGAGTTTAGGCTTTGTTTATGATATTCTTCACAATGTTTTCATGTAACTTCTTCATGAATTTCTAAGTTGGCTCATGTAAGATTTTAAGCACATTGTTGTCTATTACGTGCAATATGGAATGTGTTTGTGTGTGTGTTCATATTTAATTTATTTATATCTCATATCTTATGTTATTAACAAGTGTGAGCTCATATTTAAAATTCCTTCCGCCTCAATTTATATGAAAAGGTTTAGAATATGACGGTCAACAACTTTAATTTTTTTGCTAAGAAATTCAGATATAGACTATTCAAATATTTTAAAATAAAATTTAATAATTACACAAAAAGTTCTACGAGTCAACATAATTGCTAATATTTTCAAAAAAAAAAAAAAAAAAGTTTGAGAAACTCATATTGTTGCATGGGTTGTGTCATGTGTGTGTGTATTGGAAGAGGAGTGGGTAATTTGTAGGTTAGCGTGGGCAATGACTATGCCAGAATTATCAGTAAGGGATTCAAAAACGGAAGAAATAGACACACGAAGTAGCCGAAGAGGTTCAACATCTACTATATATACCTAAAAAATTATTTTAACCATGTAAAAATCATATAATTTTCCTCCGAAGAGAGTTCGGATAAAACCCCTAATGATAATGTGGCTCTGCCACTGAGCGTGGGCGTGTGGATTAATTAAAATGACTCCTATTTAATTTGACTCATAATAAGATATGTAGATAGTAATTTACATAACGGAAAAATGTCCCTACCATAATATTTACATGAAAAAACATCTCGACCTCAAATCAAAGAAATATATTATAACACATACTCTAAATAATACGTAAAGGATTTTATTAATGTAATAAGCGTGTGGGCCAAATCTTCTCAAATCTTCTGGTGTTCATTTCCTTTACCGTGTTCTCATATTTGTTTGTATTTTTGTGTTTGTAAGGTGTAAAGGGGATTTATGGTAAAGATTTTTTGGTCAGAATTTTGTCAGTGTGATAAAATAATATATTTTATACTATGTTATTTTACCTTTTTAAACATTTTTATCCCTTTAATTTTAATATTTTTTAATTAAATAATTAAAAAAATAATTTATTTTAAAATGAAAGGATATTACAGACTTTTTAAATTTATGGTCAAATTCTCTGGTCATTTAGCATTACCCATAAAGTAAATTTTGTGGATTAATTATTTGTGTTTCTTGAAAACATATACTCCCTCCATTTCATATTAAATAAATATTTTATTAAAAATATTTGTCTCAGATTACCCGATCACTTACTAAATTAGGATAGAATTAATTATTTTTTTCTTATTTTACCCCTATAATTAGTATGATCGTTGAAAGTTTAAACAAACTTTAAAGACTCAAGAATTTCTTTTGGCTTGGGATGATGTCATTGGTTCTTTTCTTCTCTTTCCCTCTCGGGAGCTTCATTACAGAGTCGACGTTCAAGAGGGTAATTAATATGAACAAAGTAAAATTAATCAATATAATAATGATTTCTTAATTACCGCGTAAAATAGAAAGTGCTCATCTAATATGAGTAAGAGGGAGTATCTCTTATCATTATTCTACAATATATCTTATTATTCAATTTTATTGTAATTAATTATTTTATTTGCTTCGGTTATCAAATTATTTTTTGTTGCTACTATTCTCTTCTCCTTTATTTTTTATATCCGCTGTATTTTCTTTCCATTCTTATTTTTTTATATATATGTTTTGCTTGAGGTGATGCTCTATCAAAAATTAAACAATCTCTTTACTTTCATAAAATAAAGGCAACTTAAAAGTTGTATTAATATTGTGTTATTGTATTAATAGAAGCGTAAATAAGATAGTTGGTTTGCTTAGCGTGATCATTACAGCCCTTTGGCGTTATACGATCGTGATTTCAATATTTATCTAAATTTTCACCTCTTATTAAAACGAAAATTTGACTATATTTTTTAGAAACAAAAAATTGAGAAAGGGATTACAAGGCAGAAAATTGAACCAACTAATTGAACTATTAAGATTTCTCAAAATTCTAGCACTTCACTTTAGTTTATATTTAGAAATTAACAATGAAATTATAATATTGAAGAGGGAAATTAACAAACGGAAACAAAACTCGTGTTACAACTTACAACATGCTTAAAGGTTTTAATTAATAAAGGAAATATCACTCTCATAGAAAAACAAAATACTACAACATAGTTTTATTAAATGAGTTTAATTTATATACATCAAACAATATAATAAAGAAGATAAACAATGTAAACATTATTCTTTACAATACTGGAGATGTATATAACTTAAACCCTCTAAATACATTAGAATCAAATAAATACGTTATTCAATAATATTAGCACAATCTTAAAAGCAAGTTGATTATACTATAAGGGGACTAAGATGAGCCATCAGAGGGGTTAATCTTCTTCTTATCATTCTTGAAAGTGGACACCAAAGTTTTACCTATCTTTTCAATAGCCATTTTCTTCACTGACTTCTTATCTTTCTTTGGAAACACACTTCCATTCTTTGATGTGCATACTTTGCCCTTTCCATTATTCTCCATATCTCTTCTCTTACAAATAAAAAAATTAATTAAATATGTGGGAGTATAGTGTATTATTGTTTTGTTGCTTTAACTTGTGATGCTCAGGGGCGAATTTAAGCCTTATTTTTGGGTCAATTGAACCCGTACTCATTCGACTAAATTTGATATATTACTTCTATAATTATTAAAGAATATATTAAATTAAAACTTGTTGAACCCGTTCTCAAGATGGCTGGATGGCTCACTGGTATGACTGCAAGATTTCAACACAAAGATCGCAGGTTCGATCCCAGGCAGCCCCAATTCGCTTCAATTTATTTTTATTAACTAAAAACATGTTTTTTATTTAAAAAAAAAATTAAATTCTAAAAGTTCTAAAAGTCAAAACTTCAAAAGTTTCCTTCCCACCCATGACCCACCCACTTTTCAAGTTCCAAATTCCAACAATATATTTCTTCTCTCCTCAAATTTGTTTTTTATTTTCCACACAAAGAAGAAGCTTCAAGCTTTCAAGTCTCCAACTTCAAGTCAAGAATCTAGAGAAATCATCATTGTCAAAGTTTAAGGTAATTTTAGTTTATGATTTCTCTTTTTAATAAACAAACTAACAAGATAATATATATATATATATATATATATATATATATATATATATATCACTTTAATTTTAGGGTTTTCATATAAAAAAATCTTGTCATTACTTATAATAGGAAATCATCAATAGCTAAAGAATTGATTATCTCAAACTTACATATTTTGCGGATGTAACTTGTAAGGAATGTGTTTCATATAATCATATTATATTATCAATTTTGAAGGGTGTGATTCCTTTTTTATTTTTAATGTGAAAGGGGTGTGATTCCCCTATTTTTTTAATGTGAAAGGGGTGTGATTCCCTTATTTTTTTAATGTGAAAGGAGTGTGATTCCCTTATTTTTCAAATGTGAAAGGGGTGTGATTCCTCTTCTTTCTATGAATATGTGATTTTGAATGCAAAAGAGGCATAAGTCCTCTTTTTATTATGAATGTGTAATTTTCTTATTGATAAATGTGAAAGGGGTGTGATTCCTCTATTTTAGTTAGATTTGCAAGGATTGTGATTCCTCTATTTTATTTGAACTTGCAAGGGTGTGATTCCCTTATTTTTTATTGTGAAAGATATGCGATTCTCTTATTTTTTTTTTAAATTTGCTAGTTAAATTTGTGACTAAGTTGAATAGTTATTTGAATATGTAGGAACATTTATCCTTAAATATCTGAATGGATAAATTTTTGATTAAGCAACCACGTTCTAGTAGCGGTCCATTTGTTAGTTCACATGTAGTTCCAGAAGCTCAAAGAGAGACAATTACACCTTCTTCTTCAAATGTTGATTGTATTCTTGGGGTTGGATCTCTCAAACGGGATCCCGGAGGAAGAAAACCCATCTTTGAATATGATTCTAATATTCGAGATGTTGTGAGGAGACATTATATTTTGATGGGGCCTTATCAACCAAAACTTCGTGTATATCCAAAAACAATATTTGGGACTAGTAATCGGCAATTTAATCCTGAGTGGTTTAATGCTCCAAATTCTGCTTGGTTGGAATATAGCATAGATGATGATGCTATATTTTGTTTGTGTTGTTATCTCTTCAAGAATGAATTTGAAAGTCATGGTAATGCGAGAAAATCATTTACACAAGATGGTTTTAAGACTTGGAACCATGGTCCGGAAAGAATTCGATTGCATGTTGGTGAGGTGAATAGTATTCATAACAAATGTTTGAATAGGATGCTTGATTTTGCAAATCAACGTCAATCAATTCAATCTTCTCTTCACAAGCAAAGTGAAAAAACAAAAAGTGATTATCGAATTCGTTTAAATGCCTCAATTGATGTGGTAAGGTTTCTCCTAAGAAATGGATTGCCATTTCGTGGTCATGATGAGAGTGAAGATTCTAATTACAAAGGTCTTTTTCTTGAACTTTTGAAATTTCATGGGGTTAATCGTCCGAATGTGGAAAAGGTGATATTACAACATGCTCCAAAAAATGATATGATGATTTGTTCAACAATTCAAAAGGAGATTGTGGATGCTTGTACTAAAGAAACAACTAAAGCTATCATCAAAGACTTGGATGGTGATTATTTTGGAATACTAGTTGATGAGTCAAAGGACATTTCACATAAAGAGCAAATGGCACTAGTTTTACGATATGTTAACAAAAACGGAGAGTTGATAGAAAGCTTTTTGGGTATTGTTCATGTGGGTGATACATCCGCAAGATCATTGCAAAAAGTAATTTACTCTTTACTTTTGGATCACTCGTTATGCCTATCAAGACTCCGTGGACAAGGTTATGATGGAGCTAGTAATATGCAAGGAGAAAAAAATGGCCTAAAGTCTTTGATTTTGCAAGATGCTCCGTCAGCATATTATATTCATTGTTTTGCTCACCAATTGCAATTGACACTTGTGGCTGTTTCTAAAAAACATCCGGATGTGAAAAATTTCTTTTATGTTGTCACTAATGTTTTGAATACTATTGGGACATCTTTTAAACGCAGGGACTTACTTCGACAACACCAAGTTGAGAAGTTGGAAGAATTGCTTAAATCTGGAGAAATTCTTACCGGACAAGGATTAAATCAAGAACGTGGCCTCCAACGACCGGGTGATACTCGTTGGGGATCCCATTTCAAGACCTTGGAAAATTTCATGATTATATTTTCTTCAATTGCTAATGTGCTTAAAGATATGAAAGAAAATTCTCCACATGATCTTGATAAACTTGCGGTAGGTAACCTTTTAGATAAAATTCAAGAATTTGAATTTATCTTTGTGTTGCATTTGATGTTCAAGATGTTGCTTCTTACAAATGAATTGAACAAAGCTTTACAAAAGAAAGATCAAGATATTGTCAATGCTATGGGATTGCTTAATCTTTCAAAGAGAAGATTACAAACAATGAGAGAGAGTGGTTTGGAGTCTTTGATGGATGAGGTTTCTTCATTTTGTGGTAAACATGATATTTTGGTTCCCGAAATGACTGAAGACTATCCAAGATCGAAGCGTAAGAAGTCCGAAATTTCATATTTACATCACTTTCGTGTGGAAGTGTTTTATGCAGTTATTGATTTGCAACTTCAGGAGCTCAATAATCGTTTTGATGTTGTGACTAGTGACTTACTCCTTGGCATGGCTAGTTTGAATCCGGTTGATTCATTTGCTAATTTTAGTAAGAGCAGAATAATGAAGTTGGCCGAATATTATAAAAGTGAGTTTGGTGATAATGAACTTCGAGATCTCAGTTATCAGCTTGATAGTTTCATTGTCTATGCTCGAGAGTGTGATAGCAAATTTCTCAACTTGAAGGGGCTTAAAGATCTTGCTACGATGATGGCACAAACAAAATTGGATCAAACTTGGTCTCTTGTTTATTTGCTTGTAAAGTTGGCTTTGATTTTGCCTGTTGCTACGGCAAGTGTGGAAAGAGCATTCTCCTCAATGAAGCTCATCAAAAATGATCTACGTAATAGCATTGGTGAAGAATTTTTGAATGGCTGTTTAGTTTGTAAGATAGAGCGGAAGATATTTGAAAATGTATGTAATGATGCTATTATAGATCGTTTTCAAAATATGAAGTCTCGTCGAGTACAATTGTAAATTGATGATATTTTTTGTGGCAATGTAATTTTTATGTATTGCTCGCCTAGTTATTGTTATTATAAATTTTTTGATCTTATCTTTAAAGCAATGGTGCACCCGTTTTCTTGAAATCCTGGATTCGCCTCTGGTGATGCTTTGAGGAGTTCATGGGCTTAGGTATTTATAGGACTTTAGGCTTTGTTTATGGTATTCTTCTTAATGTTTTCATGTAACTTCTTCATCAATTTCTAAGTTGGCTCATGTAAGATTTTGAGAACATTGTTGTCTATTTCGTGCATGGAATGTGTGATTGTGTGTGTATGTGTGTGTTTTTGGAGTTAGTATATTTATATTTCTAAGTCTTGTGTTATTAAATTGTGTGAGTTCATATAGATGTGGTAATCACCCCGATTTTAATTATAATTTAATTATTCAGTATGCTTCTGCTTCAATTTTATGTGAAGGGGTTCAAAGTTAGTATGAGGGTTAACATATTTGATTTAATTATGACTTCGAGTAAAGACTCTTTAAGTACTTTAAAACAAAATTTATAAATTTAATAATTACATGAAAATTACTACAAATCAACATAGCTACTAGTTCGACTAAAAAATAAGTTAGAGAAATTTATATTATTGCATGGGGTGGGGCGGGATGGGTTTTGTGGGTTTGTGTGGGTGGGTGGATTAATTAGGATGACTCCTATTTAATTAGTCTAATTATAATGGAGCAACTTTCACATATAGCAAACATAAAAATTATATTTATATGTTATAGCTATAGTTTGCATAATTGCGCTCCATAGCAAATTTTATGTTTGCTATGGAGCTTTTGATTTGTATAATTCGCTACAAACATCCAATTTTGTACAAATTGTTCGGTTTTGTATAAATTCATCTATACATTGTAATTTATATAATAAAATCTGTATTTGTATAATTATAAGTGTATAAGACGAAAATATATGTATTTTTATATGTATATACACTTTTCTCTCACTTTATACAAACGTAAATGCATTTTATACATTTTATATCGAAATGTATAAAATAACTAATTGTATACCGAAAATGGCTAATTGTATACTGAATTAGATGGCAAAAAAAGGGGATGTTTGCTAGCTGCGAATTACAATTAAAATAAATTATGACTATAACATTTAATTTGAATTAATAGTTTGGTATTTCATACAATTTTTCCATTATAAGATATGTAGATCGTAGTTTTCATAAAGGAAAAATGTCCCTATCATAATTTTTACATGAAAAAATATCTCGAGCTCAAATATTAGGCTTAATGTGTTTCAAAAAGTGTATCGACGGTATTAAAGAAATGATACGATAAAAAAAATTATTAATGTGATAAGCGTGTGGGCCAAATCTTCTTAAATTTTGTTTTTTTTTTCAATTCGTTTACCGTGTTCTGATATTTATTTATTTAATTTGTGTGTAGGTAAGGCATATAGGTAATTCATTGTAAATTTTGTGGATTATTTGTGTTTCTTAAAGATGAGAAGCATATATATATCTTTGTCATTGGTGTTGTTATTGTTCTGTTATCTTGTTTTTTTATTTTATTAAGTTGAACGATTTGAGAAATTTTTATATTTGACATGAATTATTAATTAGACATTCTTTTCATTATTTTTCTAATTGAACACTATAGTCTATATACCTAATAAGATTTAATTTTTAGATGCTTTTAATTATTGGCTGAATGTGTGTAACATTAATGTTGCTAAATTGAAAAAATATGGGAGTAGTCCACTTTAGTTTAACATAAAAAAAAAAGTTAACAACAGTGTAACATTATTGGGGAGGAAAATTAAATAAACGAAAATGGAGACTCTATAACAAACATACAACGTCCTTATATTGTAGGACAATTAACATCACAAAAATAACATAATACTAAACAATAATTTATTGATGAATTTAACTTACATGCATCAACAGTATCGTACGTAAGGAATCATGTAAACATTCTTTACAATATTATCGATCAATGTATATAATTTAAACTATCGGAATAATACATATGAATTACATAAATACTTTATTCAATAATATTACCATAATCCCCAAAAAACAAAAACAAGTTCATTGGGACTAAGAAAAGGAGGTGGCATCAGAGGGGTTAATCTTTTTCTTATCATTCTTGAAAGTGGACACCACAGTTTTGCCTATCTTTTCAATAGCCATTGCCTTCACTGACTTCTTATCTTTCTTTGGAAAGACACTTCCATTCTTTGATGTGCCTTCTTTGCCCTTTCCATTATTCTCCATGTCTTTGTTGATAATATAGTATAGCTAACTAAATAAAATTGTGTTGTTATCTGTAACAACTTGAATTTTTAGATGAAATGATCACACCGTACTTCAACGATCTCTTCTCTTAGAACTTACGAATATGAGGAAGTGTATTAATGCTTTGTTTGCTTTTAATTTGTGATGTTTTGAGGAGTGCATATGTTGAGGTATTTATAGGAGTTTTGAGGCTTTTGTTTATGGTCATAAAAGTTTTCATGCAATTCCAGTTGAATTTCTGAGTAATTAGCTTATGCAAGATTAAAAGAAGATTGTTAATTATTTCTTGCATGGAACATGTGCTTGTGTGAGTTTTTTAGGTTTGAGTCAAAAAATTATTGAATGATTTTATTGTGCAACAATAAAAGAAAAGGATAATAGTATGTTATTTTCATAACTTGAGATGACTATCCAAAAAAATTAAGTCTTGTTTGTGTGGTTGAGGCAAGGAAACTACGTATAAGTTAAATTACCAAAAACTAATTACTATTTTATTTTAATATGTGTTTATGTGGGTGTGTGATTTCAGATTGTTCATTTTAATGTGAAGTCATGTGTGTTACTAAGAAATTGTGTGTGTCGATGAGCTAGGAAACTAGGAAAATTAATTTCATGCTAATTTCAATTACTGAGAACTAATTTTCTGTATAGTTTATTTATTTATTATTTCATGGCTCTGTGTGTGTGTTGTTGGGGTAATAGGTTTGTGTGGGTTTGAAGATTAATTAGGATGACTTCTATTTAATTTGTTAAACGTTTATAGGAAATGTCCAAGTAGTACTCCGTAATACTTATGAAAATAGTTTATTCTAAAAAAAAAGTCAACCTATCAAAGAGAAAAAAGATTTTACATTTATTTCCATGTAGTTTCACTTATTCACTATATATCTTCATTATCAGCTTTGCCTAGTAATAAAATTTATAAATTGTAGTTTTTTTGTAAAGGAAGAAGCATGTCCCTTATCATAGTCTTACATGAAGAAGTATTAGCTAGATATGTTTTAAAAAGATATATTGGTAGAAATTAATATGCATAATGAAATTACAAAAAACTAATATGTATTACAAAAAATCTTGGAATTATTGGTGGTACAAAGAAATTAATATGTATAATGATTCACGAAATAGGGGTTAAGCACTCAAATTATTGATTTCAACTTCATTTTTTCATGTCCATACATTTGCTTGAAAATTTTATGCTTAATACATACCTAGAATACTTTATAAATTAACAATTTTTTCATGTATTTTCTGGTTGATTTTCTAAGTTAGTTCATGCAAGTATGTATGAGACTTGAGAGATGGTATGAAGTTAAATATTTTTTTTATTTTCTCATATTTGATTAGCTTAAATATTTTGAAAAATGCAATGGACTATTTTTCTCCAATTTAAGAAAAATAACTTTCCTGCATAAGTCAAAACGTTATTTCAATCACACCACTTGACCCCGACTCCCAATCATATCATGAGGCCCAACTCCTGACTCTGATACCAAACACTAGAAAATAAGTAAGAAAATAGTTTTCAGGTTTGAGTGTTCATTCTTCAAGCTCCTTGGAATGGCCAAGAAATCTTGATCGCGTTCTAGCTTGCATTGAGATTGTTCAAAGTTAATTTGTTGCCTCAAACCATCTTGCTAATTTATTCTGAAATAGCTAATCTCAAGATAATTAATTTTGGAATAACTTATTCCCCACCAAACGACCTCTAGTCATGTCTTGTGCCCTTCGTGTTGCGCAGATATTTACAAAGGTTATTGGTTTTATTACTACTTACTTTGTTCATGATTTTTATTGCTAAGATATTATAACTTACGTTGCTTTGTTAATATTGTGTTATTGCGTACGCAATAGAAGCGTTGATAAAACAGTTGGTTCGCACCTGTTCATTAAGAACCGATCAGTGATTTCAATATTTATCTAAAATTTTCACCTCTTATTAAAATGAAAATTCGACTACTCTTCTTTTTTAAAAAAATATTGGGATACTACACCATAGTTTATTAATGAGTTTAACTTAAATACATTAATAATATCATAAAGAATAAGGTAAATATTTAGTATAAACATTTCTTATAATACTACTGGCGATGTATATAAGTTACACGGGAGAGTTGGCAAAATAGCCACTCTCCAAACTTAATTGAACATTAAGACAAAAGCCTTGAATAATTTGTGGTATACCCACTTTTAATGACATCATCCACATGCCCTAATTGGCACATACAAAAGACCTCACTAAGTTTTCATATCTCCACTTTGGTCTCCCCTTCTTTTCCAACTAATTTGGAATAATATATATTTATTTGCATTTGTTAAAAATTATATTAGAAAAAAACCAAACAAACGGGAAAGAAGAGCAACTCATTTTGCTACTGTCGAAACTGACGATTCCGGCGAGTTTTCCAGCCAAAATATCCATTTTCAAGGTAAAATCATCATCATCACCTACTCCATAGTCATGTTTACTCCATGTTCTTTCAAAAACCACACTTCAAAATGATTTTTCAGCCATTTTAGAAATTTCAGAAATCTTCCCTAATAAACACTTGATAACTCATTATAGATACATTTTAGTAGTTTAAAAGCATTAAAAAATTGTTTCGCCATCGTAGGAATTGCATTTTGAACCACAATCTCATTCAGTCGCGTTTCTGTATGGATGTTAGACTTCATCGATCGTTAACGACTGATGCTGTAATCTAGTATATATCTTTCTAGTATATAATGGTTGTAACTGAATTTGTTGTTGCTGGTGGTGATTATATGGGAGAATGGGAGGAGACTCCCAAAAACTGGAATTGGAAATATTTTAATAAGACGACAGTGCCCATTGCGTTGCGTCGCAATGGCTTATATGACGATATGATTACAAGCGTAATTGTGGCAGGTGGGTTAACTTGCGAGCCAAATGACTTGGTGATTAGCTATCAAATGAATGGGAGGGGAATAATACATCCCACATTCATAAAAAAAATGATAGGCACGTGAGCTTGTACATGTTAGTTATTGGTATTGATGGCTTTTGGCCTACATTGAGGATAAACGTTAATATAAGGCTTCCAATCGAACCAACGAATATATTTAATGGTGACAATGATTCGATTGGAAATGAAAGATTGGGTGATCATTCAAAGGAGAGCATGGGTGATAATTCAAATGCGAGTTTGGGTGATCATTCAATGAATATACATGATGATCCAACTAATGTGGAAAGTCAGCCAGTATATGCGGAAGATTCCAAACCCGAATGTTGGGAAGAAATGCAGGTACAAAAGGAATTGGGATCACAATCCAACCATTCCTTCTCCGATGGAACTAATTTATGTATAAACCAAACTTTCAGTAACAAGAATGAGTTGAAATTGTTATTAATCGAAGCGGCGGCAATAAAGTCTTTTGATTTTGCTACTGTGAAGAGTTTTACTAAATACTTAAAGGTGAAATGTGTATCTCGCAATTGTGCATGGATGTTGCGGGCGAGGAAATATGAGTGTTCGAATAGATTTCGTCTCTATAAGTACATTGGCAAACATAGTTGTGGCGTTGAACATGCCAACAGTAGCAATAGAAAAATTTCAATCAAAGTCATTGCTTCACTTTATGTAAATATGTATCGGTCCAAATATTAAAGAGATTCAAAGAGCTATGCTTAATTTTTTTCATTGTAGTCCAAGCTATTGGAAATGTTGGAAGGGTGGTGTGGTTGCTAAAGAAATGGTTCGAGGGACTGCGGAGAATGGATATTCATGCTTACCGGCTTTTTCTTACATGTTCGGGACACTTAATGTTGGTTCTAGTTATTGTCTCATGGTAAACAAGGATAGTAATAGGTTCATGTATTATTTCTTAGCCTTTGGTGCTTGAATTAAAGGATTTGCCCACATGAGAAAGGTAATAGCGACTGATGGCACTCATTTACATGGTAAATACGAGGGCGTGTTGTTGAGTGCTATTGCACAAGATACGGAGAATCATGTTTATCCGATTGCCTTTTGTGTCGTGGACAAAGAGAACGATGCATCTTGCACATTCTTCTTTGAGAAATTGAAGGAGATTGTGGTCGATGAACCGAATTTGTGTTTTATCTCCAATAGACATAAAAGTATCGCCAATGGTATTGTGAACGTTTACAATGATGCTCACCACGGATATTGTATAAGGCACCTCGGTGAAAATCTCTGCGTAAATCATCATTGTGGAGATTACCTTTATCTTTACTACAATGCGGCAAAGGCATATTCTTTGGAGGAGTTTGACAATCATTTTGTAGAATTCAAGAACAAATACCCCACTGCAACCGTCGTCCTTGAGAATGATATTGGTTTTGAGAAGTGGAGCAGGGCACATTTTCGTGGCAATAGATATGATGTTATGACCACAAATATCGCTGAGTCACTTTATGCTATGTTGATAGACGAAAGAGAGTAACCCGTGGCATCTATACTTAATTTGATTGCTAAGAGGTTTGGAGAATTGTTTAGGGAGAGGCATGCATATATCCTCAAATCAATAGGTAATCAAATGGTGCTAGCTGTCGAAAATATCACAAGAAAAAAAATGATCGAGGGTGATTCCTTGTATGTGGAGAATGTAATTGGGGACAACAATAAATTTACCGTGTTCGATGCGAGTGTTATTTCCTATGTGGACCTACTGGAAAAGTCATGTTTATGTAGGAAATATGACTTGATCAAGATACCTTATGCTCACGCGATAACCGCTTTGCGATCGAAGCATGGCAATGAGTATGGTATGAGCATCTATGAGTACTCTTCGCCTTTGTATAAAGTTGAAGCGTACCTTCTAGCATATATGGATTCCATTAATGTTATCCCTCTCAAGTCGGAATGGTGTGTTCCAGAAGAATTGCTTAGTGTGAAGATTCTTCCGCCTTTTGTTGATACCAAGCTTGGAAGAAAAAGAAAAAAACGTGTCAAAGGCATCAGTGAGAATTTCAAGAGCAAGAAAAGGAACAAATGTTCAATTTGTAAGAGAACCGGACACAAGAGAACTACATGTGTGAACAACAAAAAATCATAAACAAGCTTGATTGAATTTGTTTTTGTAATCAAGCTACTGTTTTTATTTTCTTTTTTTGCTATTGTAATCAAGCTACTACCAGCATTTTGGTCAATTTATTGTCATCTATTATCGTAATTACTCATGATCTAATAGATCAATCAAAAGATGACATGCATTTTGTACACTGTCTATTCAGTTGTGTATTATTAATATATGAAAGTTATGGTATTTGTAATGAATTAGAATATGATTAAGTATTAGAACTAGAATATGAGTAAGAATTAGAATTAGAATGAATTAGAATGATATTTGTGATTATTTTTAATGCACCAAATCAAACAATGGTTAGGAAATAATCTAAGTATAATTAATTCAACTATAACTAATACAAGCATTATTTGCATATACACTTTACCAAACGAATCCTTAATGAATTATCAAAAATATAGAGTTACCATTAAAAAAAGTAGCGATTTGAACTTTTTTTACCGTTGTAAAATTTGTATATCTAAATATTTACTAGTTATCAAAATATATAGACTCTTTATACAATAGATACATCTACATGTGTAAGGTGTATGTTTGACATATGAGATTTACACTTTGATATTAATAAGGTATATTCGGATTTATATCTATGTCAACGCATTGTCGATACTTCACCAACTAAAATCTGACATTTATATATAGACCAAAACTAGTAGAATTTAAAAAAAGACAACAATTAATTAATAATAAATTATATATTTGAAATTTATCCAATTAAATAAGTTTAAACAAGTCATATGATCATGTAAGAGTCCATATAAATTGGGTGTGGTGATTAGTGATATAGGAGGAAGAGATGTGGTTATACAATCAACGTCCTTATAACAATGTTTAAGAAAACATAAGTATGTTGTGGGGATGTCACTTGTTCAACCACACATTGTTGATTGCCACCCCAATTTATATGGACTCATACATGATCACATGCTTATGTTGTGAAGATGTTGATTGTATAATCACACATAACTATTCCTCATTCATACTTATGCTTTCTTCACATATTAGTCTGAAGATGTTGATTGTATAACTACAACTCTTTCTCATACATCATTTATCTCCACCCCCAATGTATGTGGACCTTTACATTACTTCTTTAAACTTATTTAATTTAATAAATTTCAATAATATTGTTCATTATTAGTTAATCATTCTCCCTTTTAAATTATACTAGCTACAGTCTATATTTAAGTGTCATACTCTAGTAGGTGTAGTATAGATCATTTATGGCTCTTGATATCAACCCATATATACCTTATTAGTGTTGAAGTGTAGATGTCGTTGGTACAATCTAAACCAAGCACATAAAAAAATTATTGATTGTCTTAATTATCTATATATTTTTACCAACAGTGACAATACTCAATTATCAAAGTTTTACAACGATAATAAAGTACAAATTGCTACTTTTCAACGATAACATTTGTTTTTTTTAGTGTATAAAAAGAAGGATTCATGAACTCTTCCATCCTATTCTATTTTATAATACTTAAACATCTCTTTTTATTATGTCTCAAGCATCTCAAACATCCAATGCAAAAAAATCTTACGTTTGTCGTTGTGGTAATTTAGCTATGTTGAGGATGTCACAAACCGATACGAACCCAGGTCGACAATTCTTTAACTGTGCAATTGGTGCATGCTCTTTTTTTAAGTGGCTTGAAAATGATTCATCAACGAGCAACCCATTAAAATTGAGTCTGAAACTCAAGACATCAAATTTTCAAGGCGTTACCAAATTTATTAGAAAAGCTTTGAAACTCTGAAGAAAATAAAAATTTGCTATTGAGTTTATTCAAAGAGGCCGAAGAGCAGAGAGATCACTTTAAAGTATTGCTAAAAGACACCAAAAAAGATAGGGATCAACTAAAACAAAAGTTGATATTGGCTGAAGAAAAAGAGAAAGGACTAAAAATTATATTATATGGTTTGTTGTTAGTGGTTGCTTTTTGAAAATGTGTAATACGGATGCAGTAGTACAATCTTATATCGTTTACTCATGTAATAGTACAATCTATTAATAAAATGATGTCTTTTTGAAATTGGTAAGACAATGCATTATATATACAATTTAAAGTCCATAATTGGCAGCAACATCCATCAAAACAAAAATAACACTTACATGATCGAATTGTCTTAATCATCAACCACCAAAAACCAACCATTTAAAAAACCAAATGTCTTAATATTCATCAATACAAAAAATCAACCATTTTAAAAATCAATCGTCTTAAACCAACTTCAAAAACCAATTGTCTTAATAAACCGATATCACAAATACCTTACTTATCACCATTTAGCTCACCATTGAGCTCCATAACAATATCCATCACGTCTACTGAATTTTCATCACTGCCTTCATCTACTTTCTCTTCCAGCTTCTCCTGTTCTTTTTCTTCTTTCTGCAATTTGATCTGCTCCTTTTTTTTTTCCTGTTCTGTATTCTCTTCGATCTTCTCCTCTTCTTTTTGCTCTTCTTCCTTCTCTTCGATCTGCTCCTCTTCTTTTTCTTCTTCTTTGTTCTCTTCCAATTTCTCCTCTTCTCTTTCTTCATCTTTTACTGTCATCTTCTCCTCCTCTTGTTCATAAACTTCTTCTGCAAAGTACTCATCAACTACAACAAGATCTTCATCGACTATTGCTAATGGAAGTATTTCATCTACATCAACTGCAGCACCATCTTTATCAATTGTTGGTGTTGTATAGTCTTCATTAACTACTGCAAAATTAGTGGCTTAGCATTCTTACAAATAAATTATTTCATACAAATAGTATATAAATTATTCTACCTTCATTTTTCTTGTTCTTTTGAGCTCTCCTCAATTTCTCATCTTGTATGAAAGCAACAACTTCCATCATTGATAGTTCAAGGGATGCAACACACTCACTCAAATTATCATCTTTATTTTTCTGTCCACTTGAAACATAATTCTCACAAGGTTGGTTGGAATTGTTCTCACCCAATATTTCATCCTCCTCATTCTCTACTGCAGAAGTGAGGACAATGACACCTTCCAAATTGGCCTTTAAGGCATCAATAATTGTGTCCTTCACTTCGTCCGTATATGGCTTTAATGTTGTCATATAATTTTGTTTTGTCTCACGGACAGTAGGTATGAGGTATGGATGTACAACCTACAAAAAAAATATAAATAATACAAGACCTTCACTAATTTACAAATATTGCTAGATAATAATAAATAAGTATATACCTTTGTACTTCTCCCTTTGTACTTAAATGGATCACATTCGACAATGTTATCGCTCTTTGCCGTGTGCCATCTAAGTAAACGGAAAATTGACAGAGGAAAATTCAAGGACTTCTTTTCATAATTATCAAGATGAGGAAAAACCTCATATATCCTAACCTGAAATTAATAAAATAACAAATAAATAAACAGAGACTATAAAATACTATATAAATATATAAGAGTTTAATAATAATCAAGTCCATAATTGATAAAAATTATCAGCAATGCCCAGAGAAATCCATACAAAGCATACAATGCATTCCCTCTTTCCTCGTACACTTCACTTTGTTTCTTCAAATTATTCTGTTCTTCAAATACTTCACTGTTAAATCAAAACACTCTTTTCCCCATGGATAACTCTTGAAAAAAAATCTAAATCATCGACCATCTTAATGTTGTTTGAATCCACAATCTTAGATCAATCGTGGGCAACCAACATCGAGTGGACAAACCAAACTAAAGAACACTTCAACTTATGCTCCTTATTTAATCTGGTACCCTTAATCAAACTCATCAACTTTGTACCACTGATATTCTTATTCTTGGTTACTTTATAGTAAAATTTCTCACCTTTCTGAAGCATTTTTTTCATTTTTGCATCGCGGGGGTATTTCAGTCCCGTAATCAATGCAAACTCTTTTAAGCCAAAACAAGCAGGTTTATCATTCACACAAAACCACATCTCATATACTTTTTTTTAATCTTTTTTGACACGACGCAACAACATGTAATGGACCATCTGTCCATTGAACTTGTAATATTCTAGAATATGCATTAAATGTCCAAAACAAGTACCTTTAAAGTCATTATAATTTTTTTCTTGAATTAAAACATTTCTAAAATCATGATAAAGAGTCATTCTTGCTCTCACAGAAATTGTTGCTTGAAAAGATCCTAACTCATCCATATATATAGTTAGATTATAGGACTTACCAAAGATTTCTCTTGCACAAGTTGGCAAGGACAAGGAATCATCATCCTCAGTATCTTGGCTATCTTTATTAGTCTGCTCATCTCCAGTATCTCGGTTATCTCTACTAGTCTCCTCATCTCCACTGTCAGTGTTTTCTTCACTGGACTCAACATCATCAGTAGCCTAGACACTACTGTCCTCACGGTTGTTGATTTCAGCAATCGTATCAAAATCCAAGTTAGACTTGGGTTCTTCAACTACAATTTTTTTCTTTTTTGAAGATCTTGAAACTTCTTCAGCCTTTCTTTTATTTTCTTGTTTTTAGAAGGCTTAGGAACAAATCTTTTAACAATCCAGCTCTAGTTTTAGCCATAACCAGAGTAAACCTCCAATAAAACATGCAAAGTAAATAGTAGATCCAACAGAAATCAACAATGCGATTAACAGAAACGCCACAAAAGTTGATCAAAGTTTAGGCGATCTAACAAAAGAGGGCAATGAAAAATACTTCACATCGTGTAACAACAGATGTAATGAGAAAAAACAAGACCAGCAAAAGCAAACAAATACAACGGAGAAAAACAACAATCCACAACAAAAGCCAAATTTTCAAAATCAATAGGCAAGATAAACACAATTCTTTTTTTAAAAAACAAGCAACCAAATAGGGTCAAATATTTATATCCAAACAAAAACTTCATTAGAGACCACAAATATTCATGGAATACGGCGAAAAAATTTCATCCTAAACAAGAGCATGAAGAAAAAAAATCCAGAAAAAGGGTTCATTAAATCATTACATTACTGTAACAAAATAAACAACCAAATATGGCTAAAAATTAACGAAAAATACCATTATAAAAGATTCAACTTACCAAAGATAAAAGCGTTGAACTTGGGGAAATGGTTGAATAAGCTTTACCAAAGATGAAGATTTGAGAGAAGTCGGTGAATAAGCTTTACCAAAGTTTAGGACGATGAAATGGTTGAATAAGTTAATGGAAGAGAAGTCAGTGAAATGGTTGATTATACTCGTTTCATCTTTCAAGAATAGAAGATGTTCTTGACAGATGAAAAGTCTTGCACTTGGAGAAGAAGAAACACGGGAACAGAAATAAGGATAGAGATTCAGAAAATATATGCCTCGATTTTCATCAAATAATAATATTTTTTAAAAATGTATTGGGATTATAATATATTTTTGTAAAGATACATATTTTCCCCAAGGTTTAAAAACAATAAACAAGCCCATGACCCTACATTCACAAATATACCCCAAGTTTTAAAAAGGCCAAAGAGACCCATGACCCCACACTTTTTCCTTTTTTAAAAGCTCAACCCTAGAAAATTGATCAAAAATAAATTAAGTGGGTATAGAGTAATATAAGTTATTAAGGTGTCCCCAATGCCAATTCTTCTCAAGTTACACCTTTGAAATACATGAGAATCAAATAAATACTTTATTAAATAATATTAGCACAATCTTGAACGCAAGTTCACTATAGTAAGGGGACTAAGATGTGCCATCAGAGGGATTGATCTTTTTCTTATCATTTTTGAAAGTGGACACCACAACTTTGCCTATCTTTTCAACAGCCATAGCCTTCACTGATTTTTTGTCCTTCTTTAGGAGCACACTGCCATTTTTTGATGTGCCTACTTTGCCCTTTCATCATTCTCCATATCTCTTCTCTTAGAAATAATGATGAATATGAGGAAGTGTAGTGTATGATTGTTTTGTTGCTTTAACTTTTGATGCTTTGAGGAGTTCATTTGTTGAGGTATTTATAGGAGTTTAGGCTTTGTTTATGGTATTATTCACAATGTTTTCATGTATCTTGTTCAATTTCTAAGTTAGGTCATGTAAGATTTTGAGAACATTGTTGTCTATTTTCGTGCATGAAATGTGCGATTGTGTGTGTTTGGAATTTGTATTTATTTATATCTCAAGTCTTGTGTTATTAAAAAGTGTGAGTTCGTATTGATGCACCACCAAATTATTACAATTTTTAATTACAATCTATATTAGTTTCTAAAATGAGGGAAAATTTTATCTGAAATTCTTTCTGGTTCAATTTATGTGAAGATGTTCAGAATACATGAAAGGTCAACGCAACTTTAATTTATTATTAAGAATTTGAATATAGACTCTTCAAATATTTTAAAATAAAATTTAAAAACAACACCAAAAGTTCTACTAGTCAACATAACTAATTTGTAGTTTCAAAAAAAAATTAAAAAGTTTGAGAAAATCATACTGTTGCATGGGTTGTGTGTGTGTGTGTGTGTCTTGGAGGAGGAGTGGGTAATTTGTGGGTTAGCGTGGGTGTGTGGATTAATTAAGATGACTCCTATTTAATTTGACTCATAATAAGATATGTAGATAGTAATTTACGAAACGGAAAAATGTCCCTACCATAATATTTACATGAAAAAACATCTCGACCTCAAATCAAAGAAATATATTATAACACATGCTCTAAATAATACTTAAAGGATTTTATTAATGTAATAAGCGTGTGGGCCAAATCTTCTCAAATCTTGTGGTGTTCATTTCCTTTACCGTGTTCTCAAATTTGTTTGTATTTTTGTGTTTGTAAGGTGCAAAGGGGATTTATGGTAAAGATTTTTTGGTCAGAATTTCGTCAGAGTGATAAAATAACATATTTTATACTATGTTATTTTACCTTTTTGAATATTTTTACCCTTTTAATTTTAATATCTTTTAATTAAAAAATAAAAAAAAATAGTTTATTTTAAAACAAAAAGGATATTATAGATTTTTTAAATTTTTGGCCAAATTCTCTGGTCATTTAGCATTACCCGTAAAGTAAATTTTGTGGATTAATTATTTGTGTTTCTTGAAACATATACTCCCTCCATTTCATATTAAATAAACATCTTATTAAAAATATTTGTTTCAAATTACTCGATCACTTACTAAATTATGATAGAATTAATTATTTTTTTCTTATTTTACCCCTATAATTAGTATGGTCGTTGAAAGTTTAAACAAACTTTAAAGACTCAAGAATTTCTTTTGGCTTGGGATGATGTCATTGGTTCTTTTCTTCTCTTTCCCTCTCGGGAGCTTCATTTCGGAGTCGACGTTCAAGAGGGTAATTAATATGAACAAAGTAAAATTAGTCAATATAATAATGATTTCTTAATTACCGCGTAAAATAGAAAGTGCTCATCTAATATGAGTAAGAGGGAGTATCTCTTATCATTATACTACAATATATCTTATTATTCAATTTTATTATAATTAATTATTTCATTTGCTTCGGTTATCAAATTATTTTTTGTTGCTACTATTCTCTTCTCCTTTATTTTTTATATCCGCTGTATTTTCTTTCCATTCTTATTTTTTTATATATATGTTTTGCTTGAGGTGATGCTCTATCAAAAATTAAACAATCTCTTTACTTTCATAAAATAAAGGCAACTTAAAAGTTGTATTAATATTGTGTTATTGTATTAATAGAAGCGTAAATAAGATAGTTGGTTTGCTTAGCGTGATCGTTACAGCCCTTTGGCGTTATACGATCGTGATTTCAATATTTATCTAAATTTTCACCTATTATTAAAACGAAAATTTGACTATATTTTTTAGAAACAAAAAATTGAGAAAGGGATTACAAGGCAGAAAATTGAACCAACTAATTGAACTATTAAGATTTCTCAAAATTCTAGCACTTCACTTTAGTTTATATTTAGAAATTAACAATGAAATTATAATATTGAAGAGGGAAATTAACAAACGGAAACAAAACTCGTGTTACAACTTACAACATGTTTAAAGGTTTTAATTAATAAAGGAAATATCACTCTCATAGAAAAACAAAATACTACACCATAGTTTTATTAAATGAGTTTAATTTATATACATCAAACAATATAATAAAGAAGATAAACAATGTAAACATTATTCTTTACAATACTGGAGATGTATATAACTTAAACCCTCTAAATACATTAGAATCAAATAAATACGTTATTCAATAATATTAGCACAATCTTAAAAGCAAGTTGATTATACTATAACGGGACTAAGATGAGCCATCAGAGGGGTTAATCTTCTTCTTATCATTCTTGAAAGTGGACACCACAGTTTTACCTATCTTTTCAATAGCCATTTTCTTCACTGACTTCTTATCTTTCTTTGGAAACACACTTCCATTCTTTGATGTGCATACTTTGCCCTTTCCATTATTCTCCATATCTCTTCTCTTACAAATAAAAAAAATTAATTAAATATGTGGGAGTATAGTGTATTATTGTTTTGTTGCTTTAACTTGTGATGCTTTGAGGAGTTCATGGGCTTAGGTATTTATAGGACTTTAGGCTTTGTTTATGGTATTCTTCTTAATGTTTTCATGTAACTTCTTCATCAATTTCTAAGTTGGCTCATGTAAGATTTTGAGAACATTGTTGTCTATTTCGTGCATGGAATGTGTGATTGTGTGTGTATGTGTGTGTTTTTGGAGTTAGTATATTTATATTTCTAAGTCTTGTGTTATTAAATTGTGTGAGTTCATATAGATGTGGTAATCGCCCCGATTTTAATTATAATCTAATTATTCAGTACGCTTCTGCTTCAATTTTATGTGAAGGGGTTCAGAGTTAGTATGAGGGATAACATATTTGATTTAATTATGACTTCGAGTAAGACTCTTTAAGTACTTTAAAACAAAATTTAATAATTTAATAATTACATGAAAATTACTACAAATCAACATAGCTACTAGTTCGACTAAAAATAAGTTAGAGAAATTTATATTATTGCATGGGGTGGGGCGGGATGGGTTTTGTGGGTTTGTGTGGGTGGGTGGATTAATTAGGATGACTCCTATTTAATTAGTCTAATTATAATGGAGCAACTTTCACATATAGCAAACATAAAAATTATATTTATATGTTATAGCTATAGTTTGCATAATTGCGCTCCATAGCAAATTTTATGTTTGCTATGGAGCTTTTGATTTGTATAATTCGCTACAAACATCCAATTTTGTACAAATTGTTCGGTTTTGTATAAATTCATCTATACATTGTAATTTATATAATAAAATCTGTATTTGTATAATTATAAGTGTATAAGACGAAAATATATGTATTTTTATATGTATATACACTTTTCTCTCACTTTATACAAACGCAAATGCATTTTATACATTTTATATCGAAATGTATAAAATAACTAATTGTATACCGAAAATGGCTAATTGTATGCCGAATTAGATGGCAAAAAAAGGGATGTTTGCTGCTAATTACAATTAAAATAAATTATGACTATAACATTTAATTTGAATTAATAGTTTGGTATTTCATACAATTTTTCCATTATAAGATATGTAGATCGTAGTTTTCATAAAGGAAAAATGTCCCTATCATAATTTTTACATGAAAAAATATCTCGAGCTCAAATATTAGGCTTAATGTGTTTTAAAATGTGTATTGACGGTATTAAAGAAATGATACGACAAAAAAATAATTAATGTAATAAGCGTGTGGGCCAAATCTTCTTAAATTTGTTTTTCTTTCAATTCGTTTACCGTGTTCTGATATTTGTTTATTTAATTTGTGTGTAGGTAAGGCATATAGGGAAATTCATTGAGAATTTTGTGGATTATTTGTGTTTCTTAAAGATGAAAAGCATATATATATATATATATATATATATATATATATATCTTTGTCATTGTTATTGTTATTGTTCTGTTATCTTTTTTTTTTATTTTGTTAAGTTGAATGATTTGAGAAATTTTATATATTTGACATGTATTATTAATTAGACATTCTTTTCATGATTTTACTAATTGAACACTATAGTCTATATACCTAATAAAATTTAACTTTTAAATACTTTTAATTATTGGCTGAATGTGTGTAATATTAATGTTGCTAAATTGAAAAAATGTGTGATGTACACACATATGAAGAGTGTGAATTTGTAATTTTCATTAAAAAAATTACGACTTTATATTAGTTATATAATTGGTAAAATTTTTACTTTAATATGAAAAAAATACCTTTCTAATTTTACCTAAAAATGATAAAAAAATAAATAAATATCATACCTTTAATATGATAAATATTTAAAATTCCATTCCTTTAATTTGATCCCAAATAAATCTTATTCTTCTTTTTTGTCTGTGGCAAATTTGAATTTTCAATGAATAATACAATATATTTGAAAAAATTAGGATCATAAGGTTATTTAAATTTCGAAATTGAAAAGATATGAGGTAAATTAAAATGAAATAAGGCATAATACATAAATTGGACCCTAAACTTGACTTCAAATTTTAAGTATGACCTCTAACTTTCATAGTGCACAAGTAGACACTTTAACTATCCAATTCTTAAACAAAAAAACACGCGAATCCAACAGCCAAATTGTGTGATATACAAACGCGCCTACGTGGCTTATTGAGCCACTCAGTGGCTGCCACGTAATTAAAAAAATTACACGTATTTTATAATTAAAAAAAATTAAAATACAAAAGGGTAGGGTCGTATTTTCTTTTCCCAATTTGCTCGATTTTGACAAAAAAAAATTAGAAGCCATTACATAAAAACGACCAGAAATTGTGCACAAAAAGAGGAAAAAAGCTTGAGTACTAGAATTTGGAAGAAGAAGAAGAAAAATGGAATTTTGATTTGAAAAAAATAAAAATATATTTAAAAGGGATTCATTAAGGGTAAAATTGTCATTTCCGTTTTTTTTTTTACTGTTGTGGGCCTCGAAAAATACCCCTGACGCGCCTGAATTGCGTCTCAATCACGCGTTATGCCAGGTTGGATTCGCGTGTTTTTTTGTTTAAGAATTGGATAGTTAAAGTGTCTACTTGTGCACTATGAAAGTTAGAGGTCATACTTAAAATTTGAAGTCAAGTTTAGGGTCTAATTTATGTATTATGCCAATGAAATAATGTTAAGTATCTCATAAACTAGGACGTAATATTTATGAGTTTTTTTGTTATTGTAGAGATAAAAGATTAAAAGTTGTGTGAGCATACTTTGAAATTAACCTTTTGAGGTTCACTTTGATTCAACTGGCAACCAAAACAGAGAAACAGGTCGAAGAAGATGAAGATGACATGGAAGAATCAGAGCAAGAAGAACCCTAACAAGAGACCTATTTCTCAATTCCAAGACCTACCTTTCGATCCTACGGAAGATTCCACGTTTCCCAAGGACAAACTTCCTAAAAACGAAGAGATTTCTAATGTTAATGGACATGATGATGATAACGATACAATCAAGCTTGTTGACTCCTTTCAACAACAAGGAAATAAGCTTGCTGAGGTATTTCCTCACATGGGTTACTTTTCTTTTTTCTGTAATCTCTAAGAGGTTGTTTCACCGTGTATAATTTACAATTGTTGTTTGTTCTTTCTATTATGTGAGTAGATTTGTTCAATACGTTTATCTGTTCTCCTGATGTGAAAGTTCGAATTTTTTAAACAAATTCTGAAAAATAGATTGTGATTAGTTTTAGTAAATTGCTGTTAGATGGTATGGTTATCACTTGATATTGTTTATCTATATTTATTGGTAGGAAATAAAGTAAAAGATTATCTTATATTAGTGATGAGGTTTTCTCTAGTGTTATTCTAAAGGAGTATTAGTAATTTCAATAGTTCTAAGTTGTTTATCATTCTTATTTAGTCTTCATTTACTTTTTGGACATACTTGAGTATCTGAGAATTAAGTTGGTATTCCGGTTAGCCTGAGATAATCGTTGTCTATTGTAAAATCAAGTACATGTTTTATATTATGCTGTGTATAATTCATTTTTAATTCAGTTAATCAAACATATACCAAAAGAAGTATATATATATATATACACACTATAATCCCCACATTATAATCCTAGGTATAACTTATTTGTGAACCAAACAACCAAATTAATTGTGTATTTAAAGTTTGGAGTTGTTAGTTGGAGGTCAAAAGTTCAGTCTTCCAAATAGTTGCCTTGCTATGTGAAATAGGAAGGCTATTTGCCAAATGGTTGTACTGCAGTTTGCACCATCACTTATAACTGGACGTCAACGTTCAGTAAGTTAACTATAAGAGGGTGAACTAAAGTGAAGAGTTGAGTCTTGAAACTAGCCTCTTTGTATTGTAGAAAGTAAGAATATACACAGCTGCTTGTCACACATTTGTTGAGGAGGAAGGGGATATAAGTGGTCTTTCACTAATACTTTTATCTTAAAGATGAACTTTAGTGCGATGGCAAGTTGAGTGTGAAATGACCACAATATGAAGTATATTTTGCAAAAGCACAATGGTAAATCTACTGCAGAAAGTAAGTCTTAATACAGTTGCTTGTATATTGGTAAGGTTGTACTACATTTTGCATTAATACTAATAGCTGAGGCTAAAGACAATGCTAACTTAATTTTATAGTGGCTCTGAAGTCGAAAGGAAGCCTTAAAAGTTAGCCTCCGCATAGAATTAAAAGTTAAGGCTATATACAGATTTTTAGTACCAAAAGTTCCACTAACAATTAAAGGTTGGATTCAACACTTTAGTAAGTAAGTATATGTTGAGGTGAGAACCTTTTTTGGAGGTATCCAACATATCCTAAATGCTGAGGAATACAACATTACTAGTTTCAAAAAAAAAAAAAAAAAAAAAGTATATGTTGAGGTGAGTTGGATGTCAGAAGTTCTCTTGTAGATAGCCTGGTTGCAGTTCAGAGAGTGAGGCTATGCACACATGACCTCTTTTGCAAACCTCAATATCTATCTTGCAAGGATCTTTTTTTACCTCTGGATAAGGGTGCGAGACTCTTACCACATTTGGTCATTCAAACCCTCATTGAGTCCTCGAAGAATATTTTTGGATGAGTGATTTCGAACACATCATTGATTGTTGCTATCATTTCCAAATTCCAACAGCATGATCCAGTAGCTGGGGTTAAGTCTCTTTTCTTTTCAATTTTTTGAAGGAAGGGAAATATCGTGAAGCACTTGGGAAGTGGGAATCTGCTCTACTTTTGATGCCAGATCGTGCCATTCTGCATGAACAGAAGGCTCAAATTTTGCTTGAACTTGAAGAAACATGGAAGGCGCTACAAGCTGCTACTCGTATGTTTTGACACTCACATTAATTCAAATGAAATTCTCCTCATTTCCAGAGTAAATTATGCTGAGATAATGTCAATTCGCAAACATATTTTACTTGGATTTATTTTCAATGCTATATCTCATTAAAGGTTATGCACCTACTTTTAGGCTCTGAAGCTTCTTAGTGCCTACTTTTGACTCATCTTTAAGCTTATGGACAAATCTGGCAAATATGTCAGTTCATATATGATCTTGAAAACAGCCAAATGTGGGAACCTAGAGCGTTTATTTTTTACTTATCTTTTCCTTAGCATTGGGAGATTTTTCTTTTCCACATTCTTCCTGTTGTAAATCTATATCTGGCATAGAGATATTCAAAGTTGGATTTTGGCCTACTTTCATGGTCACTAATGCCCTCTTTAAGTCATCGATCTGTTTTTGTGTATATAATAACTTCAGATGATATATTTCATGACTCATATGTGACCTGCTTCCTGTTTGAGCAGGTGCAACTGAGTTGGAACCAAGCTGGGGTGAGGTGTGTGAAACTGTTGATCATTCAGTTTTACTATTGTTTCACCTGTTGTTAATATACCTGCTTTAGGGATGTAAAATGCAACTCTTAGTGCACTGCAATAACTGGGAACCCTCATCATTCTTGCTTAATATCATGGGGGATCCTGATGAACAACGTAACATACTTTTTATCTGTGATCTATTCAGTTTCAATACTTACTAATTTGTCAAACTTCTACTAGCTATAAGTGTCATGGGCTAGTTTTCATGCGCAAATTCCTCTGAATTTCAGCCTTAATTGTTCACCCAATGTGCATGTTACTTCCTTTTTGTTCTACCCCTTCCTGCATCTATTCCCTAGACTATGCAAATTCAATGCTTCTAAGTCTTCACTTGGTAATAAATTACTGGCTTTAGAGGTTAAGATAGGTAATTAGTGGTGTACCGACAACCTACCTCATGAAAGAAGCAGCTTTGCACTTTGAACTTCCTGGTCATACTTGCGTGCATAGTTAAGCTTAGAGCTTGAAGGCACTCTCTTTTTCTATTCGATTTCCATAATTCAAACTATTTATAGCTTTGGAAAATGAAGCTTAGACTAAAAGGAAGCAAGCTTCTGGTTCTTAGGGAACGGTCAATTTCTACTATCACTAGAATGTACACTACTTTATTCCAGTGCTTATTGCTAGTTCTTCTGTCTGTTGCAGGCGTGGGTCACCCTTGGTAGAGCACAGCTGAATTATGGTGAGCCTGACAGTGCTATAGAAAGCTTAGACAGAGCACTTGCCATCAAGGTATAGATTAAATTGATAACTAATACTCACGCTTGCTTCCTCTGAGGATCTTTTTTAACTAAGATGTTTCCTTCATGAGTAAATGGATATTCTCTGCTTTTAATGTATTACACCAATACCTAAGGTCAATATTACTACCTTTGTATCTGGAGGACAAACTGTCTTTTGAGATTTAAGCAATTGTCTAACTCTATTCATCTTGCTTCTATCACATCCTAGTTCTGAAATGTTCAGTGGAATATTGTGCTAAGTGTGTCAGATTGATTGCCTTTGTAATTGATGCTCACGTGCTCAGTAAACCACTTACGCACCATAAATCGGACTTGTTTTGCAGCCAGACTCTGCTGAGGCTCGTAATGATCGACAAGCTGCCTTGCATCATATTCAGCGGAGAAAACAGTTACAGACATCAGGTTTGAGCATGAACCAAAACCGTTTTGCTGTAGTGGACAAAACTGAGAGCACTTGAAGGTTTGAAAACGTAGGGTGAATCTCATTACAGATGATGCTTTGTTCCGATAAAATCCTGAGGCTAGGGAATATCTTCTGTCACATTTGACTTCGAGTCACGGTTTCAAAATGCTGGTTCAGCTATTGAAAGAGTTGTAGGTGTGCATGTCAGTGAGGGGAGAAAATAGCCAGAAGGGTTGACAATGATAAACATGATGCCTGGGCACTGAAATGTCTACTTGTAATATAGATGATCCTCTATGGCCTCTAACATAGAGTTACTTCATACTTATGTTTGTTTGATTATTCTGATTAGTAATATATATATATATATATATACACGTCCTGGTGTGCAAATCAAGTGAATGACGTTTTTTTACGTTCAAAAAAGTGCATCTGAAATGTGTTGGCCAGTGAAAGAAGTTGTTTTACCACCAATGGTGCCCAGCCACCACCCCTTAACTCCCCACTCTCCACCCCCATCCCACCTTTCATAATTGTTTTCTAGATTACATATAAATGCTCTTGGGACAATATTTTTTTTGCAACATATCAAATACTAAAAATTAAGTAAAAACCACTTCTAAAATTTTCACCAAGCGCACTGTACTTTCCTTGCTAAGATGTTCGAAGTAATGGTGGCCCACTGAATACTGGAGTCTTGTAACATACTAATGGAGGCCCCCAAATTGAGGGTTCGGTCAATAGAAAGAAGAATGGCCTTGCACTCTAGCCTATTGATCCCGTTGACCCTATAACTAGGAAGGAACATGTCGAGGTGAACGATCAAAGGTGTAACATATACTTTTTAAATGGAGCATTCTGAAAACTTGTTGACGTAGAGTTTAGTGAAGCATCAACATAAAATAAGACTGATAGTTTTGCCGTCCGCGTGTAACTTGATAGACAACAAGCCAAGATAATGCTGATCTCTATTTAACTCCATACAGTCGATGCAACAAATGTAGTGATGGCAACGTTGAGCGGGTTTACAAATAGGCGGGACGGGGTGGGTTCAAATAATTTTTTTCAGAAAAATTGTGGGACTAACGGGTCTACGTTCTTAAGATATTGACGGAGTAATGGGACGGAAGGAGTAATGAATTTGTCATTTTGTGTATTCTTACTTGTAAAAGGTGCTCTATCACTCTTATAACATGTAAAAAATTTAAATTAAGTCTGAACCCATATAAAACCGCATAGACTCGCAACTTGCCCCGCATTAGTTTAAAAAAAAATATTTCAACATGTCCCGCAAAACCTTAAAATCACCTCACCCCACATCCACCCCGTTGTCATCCCCACATAAAAAGTGAAAGTTCAAATAACAAATCAATTTAGCTACTAAAATTCTCCAAAATTTGAGTGCTCCACTTTAGTTTTCTTTTTAAAAAAAGAAGTTAATAATGCAATAACACTATTTAAAGAGTAAAAATAATAAACAAAAACGGAGACTAATATTACAACATACAACGTCCTTGAAGGATAATTAACAAAGGAAATATCACCCTCACAAAAATAACATAATAGTACTACACAATAGTTTATTAAGGAGTTTAACTTATATACATAAACAATACCATAAAGAATCAGTTAAATCATGTAAACATAATTTTTTATATAATAATATCGATCAACAATACCATAAAGAATCAGTTAAATCATGTTAACATAATTTTTTATATAATAATATCGATGTATATAAGTTAAACCATAGAAATACATCAGAATCAAACAACTACTTTATTCAATAATATTAGCACAATCCAAATAGTAAGACGACTAAGAGGAGGTGACATTAGATGGGTTAATCTTTTTCTTATCATTCTTGAAAGGGGACATCATAGTTTTGCCTATCTTTTCAACGGCCATTGTTGTCACTGACTTCTTATCTTTCTTTGAAAACACACTTCCAATATTCTTTGATGTGCCTACTTTGCCCTTTACATTATTATATATATATCTTCTCTTAGAAATAATCATGAATATGATGAAATGTAGTGTATTATTGCTTTATTGCTTTAACTTGTGTGATGATTTGAGGAGTTCATATGTTGAGGTATTTATAAGAGTTTTGAGGCATTTGTTTGTTTTTTCATGAAAGTTTTCATGCAATTAACTCTGGTTGAATTTCTATGTAATTAGCTTATGTATAATGTGTGAGTGTGGATTTTTGGATATTTTTATCTAAGGCTAACAAATAGAGAATGAAGATTTTAAATCAAATAAAAAATAAAAAATAACTATAGTTGAATGATTTTGTTGTCCAAATAAAAAGACCATCCAAGAAATTAACTCTTGTTTGTGTAGTTGAGCCAAGGAAACTACCTATTAATTTTTCAAGTTAAATTACCAAAAACTAATTTTTATTTTATTTTTTTCTTGAAATGGAATGTGTGTTTTAGTGTGGTTTCGGTTTGTTCATTTTAATATTTGTGAAGTCATATGTGTAGATGAGCCAGTAAACTAGGAATTTAGTTTTTTCATGCTAACTTAAATTGTTGAAAATGTCTGTGTGTTGGAGGGGTAATGGATTTTTGTGGGTTTGCAAATTAATTATGATGACTACTATTTTTAAAAAAATAAAAAAATTCATGTGATTGTTATACATTTCTAGGAAATGTTCAAGTACTCCGTAATACTTATGATAATAGTTTGTTTTTAAAAAATACTTAACCAATCAAAAAAAAATTGATTTTACTTTTCCACGCAATTTTACTATCTTCATTACCAGTTTTACCTCGTAAAATATATAAATTCTATTAAAAAAAAAATCTTGTAAAGGAAGTATGTCTATCATAATCTTACATGAAAAAAAGTTGTTATTTCTACTATCAAAATATATAAACAGAAATGAAAATAATCAAAGAAAAAGAAAGTTTCAAGCCTACAGAATATTGTATTTTCTTAAAGAATTTAATTTCTTTATACTTGTCCAAGATTTTGAATAATTTCTTCCAAAATAAAATAACGAAGTAAATCATATAACACCGGAATAGTTTGTACTCACCTCTTGCTTCTACATATTTTTGTAGGTTACGAATCTGGATCTTTGTGATACTTCCTCTTCTCTTCTTGTCTGAGGCTTCTTATGGAGGTTTGTGAGGTAATTGCTTGTCATCTCAACGGACCTTCTTTCTCCTTATTTATGATCTTGTTCTATATTCTAGAAATAATGTCACTTGAGACTTGTATTTTCTTTCATTCTTGTTATAACACATTAGAGGTTTGTATAGGTGACAACCAGATTTTGGGGGCATATTTAAGTCGATTATGAATTTCCGCATTATATTAAAGTAGTAGACTTTTTATTCTCGCTTTACTTCTGCATTTATTGTATTATTTGAATTTTAGGCTGACTTATCTTTGTGAAATAAGACAAGTGACATCACATCCTTTTTGGATCGTCACAGTGAGGCAGTGACTTCATTATATTGTTATGCCTTCTTTATTTAGATTGAGAGTACTGACTCCATAATCCAATCTTAGTAATATAACCATTCCTAAGTTATGTCAATGTTTAAATACTAATCCTAAGCTAATTAGGCTCTACACCCTATAGGAACCTCAATCATGATCAAGTTCGATTATTTTTGTTTAATTTCAACTATTATTGCTTGAAATTTGATCATATGTACGTAATGGACTTGGGACAAAATAGTTGATGTCAGAAATAGACTGAATTTCAGTCATGTCAAACTTCAGACATTGTGTCACTCAATAGTTGAAAATTAACTTCATACATCATATGTCTGAAGTTATTTAAACTAGTACATGTATATAAAAAAATAATTATAAAGCGGGCACAAATTAAAAGAGAGCTTTAAAAAGGAAATTCATGCAATTTATCCAACATATGAACAAACGTTATTTATCACATATATAACTTACAATAATTAACAATAAGAATACAGATATAAAATGATCTTTGGGACTATAGCATGGCGCACAAGAACTAACAAGAGAACCATATAAATAGAAAGTCATAATATATAATATTTATTTGATAGCTAGAAATGAAAGATTATTGTGCATGCATGGGAGAGGAGCTAATTAAGTGAAAAACTCAAGTGGAAACATCATCATGAGGATTAATCTTCTTCTTGTTGTTATCATTCATAAAAGCAGAAGAACCAATTTGGACTAATTTTTCAGCCATCATCTTTTGCACCGACTTCTTCTTTGCTGGAATAACACTACTACTCTCACCTTTTGTTTTACCATCATTATTATTGTTCCCCATTCCTCCGCGGTGATTTGCTTCAGACATTCTTCTTTCTCTTTATTAATTATCGATCTTTGTTTCTTGATTTTCCTTCTACGCTTGATATGTTATGACTTATGATGGTATATACATAGATGTATTTTTAATAGCAGTAAAGTATGTTGCTATTTGGTGTGAGAATTTTTCATATTTTCTTCTAAATTTCCTTGTTCAAGGCTAGATTTTTATGTTGCTTGGTTATCTTTTTCTTTGTTAATTGTGTGAGTGTGTGTAATTTGTCCTCGTCATCTATGTGTGTGCATGGCCAGCGCCAAATTAAGTTAACTACCATTGAGATTATCTAAGTAGTATTAGTATGTAATACCATTTCTATGTATATACATGCACAGTTTTCCCAATGTTTTTCATCTTAGTAATAACAAGAAATATTAGAATTTACCAATTGTGATTTGTGTGTGTTAAATTGTCAGGTTCTTCTTGTGTTTGTGTTGAATCCAATATTTTCCATAAAACCGAGTTAGTGATTATATTTGTCAAATCTTATATGTGAATTAAAGAGGGAGATCACATAGAAACTATCATAAGACAAGTACATGTACAATCTAAATCTCGTATGATAATTGTCACTTTTTAAGAATGTCATAAATTTATTACCAATATTAACCTAAATATCGATACTAAGAATAATGACATTAAATTAAATGTCCGTAAAAAAATTGTGATATTTAAGAGTCATGATACTATATTTTTATAATGAAATGTTGTATCTTTAGTTTCTTACGGTGATAGATATATATTTATAATTAATAAACATTAATTGATATATATTCTGAAAAAACAAAAAAAAAAACTATCACACATTAAACTTTTTTTAAAAATTATAAAAAAAAAAATTATATCATCGATGCACACAATTTAGATCTTTTAAATTTTATACCAGAATAATAATATTTCAAAAGTCGATTGGTAGATGATATATATATTGTTTATATTATCTATGTTAACAAAACTACTTTAATTGAAGAACAAGAGGCAAGAGTTATATTACAATATAGTAGAATTCGTCTCAATACAAAAAGAATAGGAAGGCTATATATAAGCATCTATTAACTAAACCTAACCTAATAGGAATCCATTAATTAAACCTAACCTAATAGGAATCCATTAACTAAATCTAAACATAGTAACATATGGACTAACATCCCCCCTCAAACTCACAATGCAACGGCAATAAGCATTGAGAGTTTGTCACACAAAAATCGAAATCAAGACGCCGATTGCACCTTCTTAAAAAGATCAGCAATCTTCAAGGTCGACGGAACAAAAGGAAGCGATATGGTCCCGAGCTGTTTACTCTAGCAGTAGCAGGACTTATCTTCAATGATTTTACATTCAATGGACTATCCTTATTCATTTGACAAGTGCCCGCATTAACATCACAGACAGGATAATCATGTGGACAACAACTGTTGTTGTCATCACAGCAGGTAGCAGCAGTCAACAAGCTCTTGCTCAGAGAGGGAAATTAATTCACCAGTTACAATTTGATTTATTCCTTCAACAGCACCAACCGTCGAGAATTCCCAGCATCTCCCGCATTGGCCTTGGTCTTTAACAAGGGCAACAACGCCTTTCTATCTCCAATCAAAGGATTCCGGCAACTTTTCACCGTCCTTAAAAGCGTAACGTTCACTTTTAGGGTTCTTCAACAGCCTCGTCTTTTTTTCCCAATTCAGGAACTTAAATACACTGAACCGATCTAAAAAAATAGCAGAGCAATCAAGAACTCAGCGGAAGCAACAAATAAAAAACGAACCCTAGTTCGAACAAATCAAAAACCGAACCGAACAAATCAAAAATCGAACCAAACAAATCAAAAACCAAACCGAACAAATCAAAAACCGAACCGAACAAATCAAAAAATCGAACAAACGCAACAGGTGACCGCTACCAAATCTTCAACCAACAAATCAAGGAGCATGGATCGATTTACGGTGACCCAACTTTTGCAAACATAATCATTGGCTAGACGGGCAGCATATATGGGTGCCACCCGCGGGCAGCGGAAGCTCTTTGATTGTTTACCAAGATCGTAGATTCTCTGATACCATGTTAACAAAACTACTTTAATTGAAGAACAAGAGGCAAGAGTTATATTACAATATAGTAGAATTCGTCTCAATACAAAAAGAATAGGAAGGCTATATATAAGCATCCATTAACTAAACCTAACCTAATAGGAATCCATTAATTAAACCTAACCTAATAGGAATCCATTAATTAAACCTAGCCTAATAGGAATCCATTAACTAAACTTAAACATAGTAACATATGGACTAACAATCTAATCGTTGTTACCTTTTGTAGAAGGTAACTTGTTTATCTTTGAAATTACAAAGAAATGCGGTACTTTTTTTTACTAAGAAATATTCATAAATACCTTAGTGGTAATCTGATGAGATCGTGTAAAAATTAAAGTCACGCTATGCTATTCTCAACTTAAAATAAATAGTAGGTATAATCAAATAAGAGGTTTAATTAAAATAAAATCATCAACATTTCCTAGCAAATGAATTTTAATTTGGACCAAAGACGATTGGCCTGTTGATGAGTAAATACATTGATATTAATTGGTTGGAGAAATTATTTGGAAGTTAATTCCTAATTGGATCTTTTAGTAGCCTATTATCATATATATATAAACATAAACTCAATAAACAGTTTTGATATTAATCAGACTCTAATGAAAAATATCAAACACCATTGAAATATTTACGTCAGACTATATGAAAAGTGGAAGTATGAGTTATCAACTTTACTATAAAAATTATAGTATGCGATTCAAATTTAATCGGAGCTTCAATGTAGATATATAGCACCATCGGTATCCAATAAAGAGATCAAACAGGAAAATTAGCAAATGAAAACGAAGAATCGTATTACAATATCCTTGAAGGATAATTAACTAACAATCAAATCACTCTCATTAAAACATACACAAAAAACTTTAATCATGGTTTATTAATGAGCTTAACTTATGTACGTCAACACAAGGTAAAGAATCATGAAAATAGTGTAATAATATTCTTTACAATGTTATCGATGTATATAAGTTCAACTCGCCTAGAATATATTTGAATCAAATAAATACGTTTATTGATTTATATTAGCACAAGGTAAGGCAACTGAAAACAAATTTCATTAATTAACCAGAGGGGTTAATCTTTTTCTTATCATTCTTGAAGGAGGAGGTGGTAGCTTTCACTATTTTTTCAACAGCCATTGCCTTCACTTGATTTCTTATCTTTTTTTGGAAAGACACTTCCATTCTTTGATGTGCCTTCTTTGCCCTTTCCATTATTTTCCATATCTTTGTTGAATATATATATAACTAAGTAAATAAAACTGTGTCGTTATCTGTAACAGCTTAAATTTTTAGATGAAATAATCACACAGTACTTCAACAATCTCTTCTCTTAGTACTTGTGAAAATGAGGAAGTGTATTAATGCTTTGTTGCTTTTAGCTTGTGTCGTTTTGAGGAGTTCATATGTTAAGGTATTTATAGGAGTTTTGTGGCATTTGTTTATGGTCATGAAAGTTTTCATGTAACTTTGGTTGAATTTCTGAGTAATTAGCTTATGTAAGATTAAAAGAAGATTGTTGATTATTTCTTGCACGGAATGTGTTTGTGTGAGTTTTTGGGGCTTGGATTATTTATTTTTAAATGGATGCCTGTTTGTTATTCAAAATTGAAAATATATTACTCCTATTTACTCTCTCCTTCCGCTTTTACTTATCCACGAATGTCCAACAATACTTGTCTAGTTTATAGAGTCAATTAATAGTTTACCATGTTCGTATTTATTTTATCTTGACTATTAAATACTTTTTATTTTTAATATTTAGGTGACTTATATTTAATAAGGTGATTTGGTAAATTATCCTATTATTTACTGCCTCTTAGTTCTTGTGTTAAGTCAATAATGGACAATTATATATGGTTAAAACAGAGTAATTTATTATTATATGGGGTGCGCGTATATATGTGTGTCGTATTGGATGGGAATGGGTTAGTGTGTGGATGAGTGATTTAATTTTGGTTTTTTCTATTTATTAATTTCAATTAACGACCTCTGAAATTGTTATATACATTTCTTGGAAATGAAGTACTCCGTATTACTCATGATATTAGCTTGTTTTAAAAAAAATATTTAACCACTATTAAGGTTTTGGAAGTGGAACTTCATTATATTTAAGCTTTATTAACTTTGGAACTTACTAAGTTTAGAGAATTAATCAAAGTGTAAATTAGTTTTACTTTTTCGTGTCATTTCACTATATATCTTCATTTTCATATATAGTTTTTTCTATATTTTTTAAAAGGAAAAATGTGTTCCTATCATAATTTTACATGAAAAATATCTTAGAGCTCAAATCAGGTAGATATATTTTAAAGATCTATTAATGGCACAAAAGAAATTCACATGTAAATAATATAAGATTTAATTATTCACAAATTTGGGGATAAGCACTAAAATTGCTGATTCAACTTCCACTTTTCATGTCTATACATTAATTAAATTGCTTGAATACGACGTCATTAATTGAAAATGTCTCCATTCAATACACGTTGTTTCCATGGCTCACATCTCTTTTTGAGAGAATGAAATAAAAAAATATTTATTTTTCTATATTTATATTTTGTATTCCACGTCCGATAAATTTTCCTCTCCGCTTCACCTCGTATGACAATTTTTTTATTTTTCAATCCGCCCCACCTTGCCTAGCATAAATCTTCACGCATAGTTTTTTTCAATACTTTTCCTTTTTGATTAAGTTTGATATAAAAAATAAAATTCATAAAAATAAATTTATTTTCTCATTAAGTTGAATTAATTTAAAAAATAATAACTTAATTTTATTTTTTAGAGGTCGATTAGAAAGCATGTAAGAAATCGTATTAGTTTTGATTGAACTATTTTCATTTACTATCTTCAATATTTTACTTACTTTAAAGAAACTTTCAATTGATATTATACTTTGAATAAAAAATAATGAATTTTTCATGAGATTTGTGTATCTTACTTGTGAAAGGTGCTCTATCACTCTTATAACATGTAACAAGTTTAAATTAAGTTTGAATCCGCACAAAACAACCCACAATTTGCCCCAAATTAGTTTTTTTTAAAATTATTTCAACATGTCCCTCACAACCTTAAAATCACCCCACCCCACATCCTCCTTGTTGCATCCCTAGTGAAATTTCAAATAGCAAATCAACTTAGCTACTAAAAGTCTCCAAAATTTGAGTACTCCACTTTAGTTGTTTTTTTTTTTTAAAAAAAAAAAAAGTTAACAACGCAATAATACGATTTAAAGAGTGAAAATAATAAACGAAAACGGAGACTAATATTACAACATACAACATCCTTGAAGGATAATTAACAAAGGAAATATCACCCTCACAAAAATAACAAAATACATACACAATAGTTTATTAATAAGTTTAACTTATATACATCAACAGTACCGCCATAAAGAATCAGTCAAACCGTGTAAATATTCTTTACAATAGTATTATCAATGTATATAAGCTAAACCTTAGAAATACAACAAAATCAAAACAACAACTTTATTCAATAATATAAACACAATCCAAATAGTAAGGGGATTAAGAGGAGGTGCCATTAGATGGGTTAATTTTTTTCTTATCATTCTTGAAAGGGGACAACATAGTTTGGCCTATCTTTTCAACAGCCATTGTAATCACTGACTTCTTATCTTTCTTTGGAAACACACTGCCATTTTTTTATGTGCCTACTTTGCCCTTTTCATTATTATTCTCCATATCTCTTCTGTTAAAATTAATTATGAATATGAGGAAGTGTAGTGTATATTGCTTTGTTGCTTTAACAATTGTGATGATTTGAAGAGTTTATATGTTAATTAAGGTATTTATAGGAGTTTTGAGGCCTTTGTTTATAATGTCATAAAAGTTCTCATGTAACTCTGGTTGAATTCTATGTAATTAGCTTATGTATTGTGTGAGTGTGGGTTTTTGGATATTTTCGAGTCTAAAAAACTATAGTTTACTGATTTTTGTTGTCCAAATAAAAATGTAAAAAGGATTTAATGGTATGTAATTTTCATAACTTGAATGACCATCCAACAAATTAACTGAGCTAAGGAAATTATGTATTTATTGTTCAAGCTAAATTATCAAAAACTATTTTTTTTTTCTTGAAATGAAATATGTGTTTGTGTGGAAGTGTGCTAATTTAAATTACTGAAAACTAATTGGTGTCTGTGTGTTGGAGGGGTAATAGATTTGTGTGGGTTTGTAAATTAAATAGGATGACTTTTATTTTAAAAATAATTCATGTGTATTTATCAATTTTTAGTTGACGACAAAATTGTTTTATATTTCTAGGAATTGTTCAAGTATACTCCGTAATACTTGTGACAGTAGTTTATTTTAAAACAATACTTAACCAATCAAAGAGAAAATTGAGTTTACTTTTCCATGTAATTTCACTATCTTTATTCTTTATGGAGTACTATTTTTACCTCGTAAAATATATAAATTCTAGTTTTTAAACATGTACTTATCATAATCTTACATGGAAAAAAAAATGTTATTTCTACATCTACAATCAAATAGATAAATTGAAATGAAAATAATGAAAGAAAAATAAAATTTAAAATATATAGAATATTGTGTTTTTTTAAAAAAAATAATCCTCTTACACTTGTCGAGGGTTTGGATTAATTTATCCCATAATAAAATAGAATGATACTGTTTTGCAATATCAGCAATCTATATTACAAAACTTTAGCAACAAATGGAGTAATCACACTTATTGTTTTTATTTGAAAAACTTATGCAAAGAAAAGAAAGAAGAAATATAAGAATTATTTCCGCTTTTAGTAAGAAGAAATTTTCGTAAATTTATAGCCATCAACAGGTGCGATGGTGAATATTGGGAAGGGGGTAATTTTAATTTCTATCGAAGGCCGATGACTTATTGTTTGAAAGAAGCAAGTTCTTTCCTTGTAAATTTTAAATAATTCCACAAATTAATAAATTAATATTAATATATGGACAAAGGAAATTAATTAGCCAAAACAAAAAATAAATTTGGTCCAAAAATCCATCAATCAGTCACATCTTTAGCTAAAGTCAACTTGAACGATGAAAACAGTATAAGAGATCGTCTACTTTTTTAAATAACTAAAAAAAATATCTCTCTTTTAAAAGCACAAAAAATCTCCTCTTCAGCACCACCGATAAGGAGGAAATGAACTTTATTTTCCTCTAAGTGATTTTCTTCAATTTCTCAATTCACATTACAACTCATCTTTAGACGTTTAATTAGCTAGATGTGTTTTTAAAAAAATGTGCGTCAGCTTGATGTCTCCTGAATTTTGTTATTATTCATAATTTTCATTGCTATTATGTTGCTTTATTAATATTGCGTTGTTGCTTATGAAATACAAGTATTGATAAGATAACCAATTTTTTTTAGTGTTTTTAAGTGTTCCCTTCGGCATTATAGAATGTGATTTCAATATTTACCTTAAATTTTCACCTTATTTGAAAATAAAAATGTGAGTGAGTTTAGTTTAACACAAAAAAAAAAATTAATGAAAGTGTAACATTATTGGGGAGGAAAATTAAATAAACGAAAATGGAGACTCTATAACAACGTCCCTAGCTTGTAGGCTAATTAACATCACAAAAACAACATAATACTAAACAATAATATAATTTATTGATGAATTTAACTTACAAGCATCATCAGTACCGTACGGAATCAGGTAAATTGTGTAAATATTCTTTACAATATTGTCAATGTATATAATTTAAACTATCAAAATCTATATGAATTACATAAATATTTTATTCAATAATATTACCACAACCCAAAAAAAAAAAAAAAAAGAACCAAATTCGTTGGGACTAAGAAGAGGAGGCGGCATGAGAGGGGTTAATCTTTTTCTTATCATTCTTGAAATTAGACATCACAATTTTGCCAATCTTTTCAATAGCCATTGCCTTCACTTCTTATCTTTCTTTGGAAACACACTTCCATTCTTTGATGTGCCTTCTTTGCCCTTTCCATTATTCTCCATATCTTTGTTGATAATATATGTAACTAAGGAGTCGTTTGGTTTGAATACAAGTTATGCTGGAATAAGTTATGTTGGGATTAGTTATACTGATATTAGTTATCCTGACATTATTTCTTATTGATTTTTTGGTTTGTTGTACTAAAAATAATAACCATTACATACTTCCTAAAAATAAGTGGTTTGATTACAAAAATACCCTCTTATTTAACTTTTTGTATATTTTTTGGTAGAATTTTAGTTAAAACCAAATTTAACTACTCAATCCATCCAACATAGAAAATCCACCAGTTACCCATTTTAAAACTAAATCCAACCTATTTTTCGAAGTAGAAAGACATCCCAAAAAATGAACAAAAATTACACTGGGACTATCAAAGGAATTCACATCAGAATTTGTTAGGAGGCAGAAAGGATCTTAGAGCCATCTCAAAAACTTTCCTCTTCTTCATCATGCCAGCACTAGGAGCGTCACTGTTAAATGCACGTACAGAAATATGTTAAGACAATCAATTGTGGCACATATTATAAATGACACAAATCAAAAAAATGAAATCTTGATAAGTTTCTACATACATAAATGTGTTAAAATAATATTTTCTGCACACATTATGGAAGGCAATGGTTCTTAGTTTGACTTCCAGACAGTAGAAATAATTATAATAGGAATTTGTGTTAACTCATAATCAAATGAGACTATATGAAAGCTTAAATGCCATACTCAATTTCAGCTTTGAAAAACAAAAGAGACACAAAAACAGAGTATCCATATCCAAATTCTTAAACCAGGAAGCATTGGAAGAAAGCAAACACTAGAACTATGTTTTTTTGTTTTTCTTGGCAACTGCAACAGTATTTTTGGGAACCAACTTTTGTTTCTTATTTGTCTTGGCTACACAAATCCAACATATGCTGCAACCGTGCAACCTGCAATACCAGTCTTCACATTCATATTCGCAGTGTTGATGGGGTAAGTAAGATATCAACCCCCTTTGTCTTCGATTCTGTATTTGTATCTGTTTCTCTTTCAAGATATATTCATGTACATTTTTGTACTCAAATGGGGGATTACTTTGTACATGAACATAGAGAATGGGGGGCCTGGAATCTTGTGATTCCTTACGTTGCATAGGGTGAAAAGATAGCAATTCAGTCATATCATTGTATTCTTCGAGAAAACCTGAAATTGCTTGTGCCTAATTGATTTAGCAGTACCTACAATGAGAATCAGGATTTCCATTAATATGATAATCCATATCCTCCAAATGTGCAGCAGTGAAGTTAAAACTTTTATTGTTTGTAATTATTTTTGGTCATCCAAAATTAGATAAGCAAAATCTGTCTTATAATGATCCAAAAGCTCGTCGAATCAGACCTAAAATAAAATAACATAAATAAATGATAACTCTTAACGGGTTAACGATTAAATCAATAAAGAAAATAAGTAAATCTTCTAACCCAAGAAGATTTGCACAACAAGGAAATGACTACCTTAGCTAAGTTATGAGCAACATCATTAAGATATCCACAACAACAATCATGACAACACTTATTTAGCCAAAGTGCATCAATAATGTCAATTTTGTATGTAAGTACTGAGCCACTGGACTATAGCAGTGTTTGAAAACATGAAGTTGTGACATTTTCCAGTATTAAACAGAGGCACCAACAGGATATACTTCTATTTGGAGAAACCTCTATTGTGCAAGTTCTCTAAACAACTATGTTTAATCAGTAGAAATACTCTAAAAAACATTCAACTCGTGAAGTAAGAGAACTACTAGAGGTAGCCCGACTAAATTGGATTTATGCTCGAAAAGTTTTACTTCTAAAAATAAAGTGGTTTCTATCAAAAATGATTCCATAACAAAGCTTGTATAGGGAAGACAAGATAAGTTCAAAAGCTAGGCTAAGGGATATAAGTTATATATCTACCCCGAATGGGTATATGCATCACAATCTCTTCACAGACTCATACAACATTGAAATTTCCTTTTCAAAACCTCAAGGAGTACTTTTTTCACCAATTAGAGTAAGCTCTGCATCAAAGCAACGGAAAACTAGCTCATTTATCAGAACTGAAACAAAAGCCCTGCATCAAAGCAACAGAAAAAACTAACTCATCTTACAAAGGAACAATAGGCCTAGACTAACAGAAACTTATATCTTCATAGTAACTGAGAAACTTGATCAAAACTGCAGCAATCCCTACAACAAACCAACCAAAACTACAACTAAAACAATAGATAAAGCGAGAGTAAAGTTTCAGAAATTATTCATCAAAACATTTGTTAAAACTGAAACAAAAGTCCTGCATCAAAGCAACATAAAAAACTAGCTCATCTGGCAAAGAAACAATAGGCCTAGACTAATAGGAACATGTATCTTCATACTAACCGAGAAACTTGACCAAAATTACAGCAATCCCTACATCAAACCAATCAAAAATACAACTAAAACATCTAAAGCGAAAGTAAAATTTCAAAAAATATTCACCAAAATACTTGTCAAAACTAAAACAAAAGCCCTACATCAAAGCAACAGAAAAAACTAGCTCATCTGGCAAATGACCAATAGGCCTAGACTAACAAAATCTCGTAGTCATACTAATCGAGAAACTTAACAAAAATTGCAGCATATAGCAGACCAACCAAGACTACAACTAAAACAACAGATAAAACAAGAGTAAAATTTTAGTAAATATTTACCAAAACACCTATCAAAACTAAAACAAAAGCCTTGCATCAAAGTAACAATAAAAACTAGCTCATCTGGCAAATGACCAATAAGCCTAGACTAACAGAAACTCGTATTCATACTAACCGAGAAACTTAACCAAAATTGCAGCATACATCAAACCAACAAAGACTTCAACTAAAACAACAGCTAAAACGGGAGTAAAATTTTAATAAATATTCACCAAAAATACACCTGTCAAAACTGAAACAAAAGCTCTGCATCAAAGCAACAAAAAAAAACAAGACCAAAAACCGGTCTACCATAGTTGAAAAAATGAGACAAAATTGTAGGCAACTGCACAAAAATTGATAACTAGTAATAAACTTACAATAAACTTAACTTTTACATGAGAGTTAATCTATTTAATAGATTTTACATATACAAAAGATTCTAGCATCCTCATGACCTACATTAGTCATACTCAAAAGAGTGTGAACATAACTAGAGAATCAAAAAATAGCACTCCAATCAAAGTTTAAAACTGTTAGTTGAAAAAAAAACTATCAAATTAGTGCCACCACTTATATACACAAGCTTATCATACTTCAAAGTTTATCATTGACGACCATGAACATCATTGTCTGGCGCTCAAGCTCACCCATGCGTAAAAAGATTTTCATATTTTTGACATCTCCACAGATAAGCTTTTTGGCTTTGATACGTTATTCTACTACAAGAAAAGTGTGAATTACATGGGGAGTTTCCTAGGGATTAGTATGAAAATCCATAGGAAACTTATTTTCCTACAATTTTTCATACTAATTCTCGGGAAAATCATCATGTAATTCACACTTTTCTTGTAGTGTTCTATGGTGTACAAATCAAATGTAGGAGATTCACTGATGGAGTAAATTTGACCACGCATATCAGAGTGGTCACAATTTTCAATCTTGTCGATCAAGAAACCAATTCTTTTATCTTGGCTTTCAGTAAAGTTTTTCATAACTTCCACCATACTCTTGTGAAATGTTTCATTAACATCTTCCACAACCCTCTTTCTTTTCTTGCTTTTTTCTTTTTCATTGACACTAGAAGAAGATTTTTTAGCATATTCACTTGCTTTTCGGATGGTCTAGTATGTTCATAAGGAGATCCTCGAGTATATTCATTTTTAGTTGTTTGAGTAAAATTATGTCATGTATCAGTATTTTCAGCTTCTTCAGTAGGTCCATTAGGTCTATGACTAGTTTCATCTTCATATTCATCGTCATCAACATTGATAAGAAATCCTAAACTAATATTAGTAGAAAGTCCTAATGTTTGACTCTTTAAGATATCCTCAACAGCATCCAGTAGCCCTGCTGCATGTTCTCCAGTTGCCCTATCTTTGCCAAAAATTTCCTCTCAATCCGCAAACAGTGGCCATTTTTTATTATTCATGGTGCTTGCACCAGGACCATCCTAGACAAACAATAAAAGAAAGACTACAATTTTATATGTATTAATTATAAATTATGAAGACTTAAGAAATATCTATATGAAGTAATAATATTCTAATAGCAAAATATTAATTACCTTTAAAAATTTATCCCATTCTTTTGGATCATCAATAATTATAGTTCCATCACTATATTGAAATCCCAAACCATTCCTACCTTTTAGTAAACTTAAGCTTGCATAACTTCTCTCCCAAGCTTTTAATTTAGAATTGACATGTGGTTCACCTTTCAAGCCACTGTCAGGATGACATTCACGTAAATAGTGCTCCAACTCCATCAGATATCCTGGCCTAAAAGTTCCATTATCAGCTCTCCAACCATTAACACATAACTCTTTCAAACCATTTATAAGACTACTTTCTTCTGTAGGAGTCCATGTCCTTCGAGTTGACAGTGTTGATCATCTTCATCTTGATCTTTTTGGTGGTTGCATTGAAGATTTCTAGATTTTCATTTGTCTGAATAATCTTGTGAAATAATCATAGTTAGTATTATTACTTAGCATCATAAAAAAAAAACTCATACACTTCAATGTCCAAAAACAATAAATTAAAAACATACCAACACATCACAAAAAAGAAATAAATTAAACACATTACAAATTAATGTAAGTAGTTATTTCTTATATCATAAAAAGCTAAAAGTTGATGCATCTTACAAGAATATAAAAAACTAAAGGGAATAATAATTCAAATGTAGCATAAAACATATAACAAGCATAAAATAATGGAAAGATCAATTGTTTAAGATAGAATTCTACAATGATTGAGCTAATTCATCCCTCCATGTGGTCCTCTTCTCATATGATTCAACAACATCAATGTTATTTTGTTGATATTCTACTTGTTCTTCCACATCAATCTCTAAGGGATCCACTTCCATCTCTCTACGAATAAAGTCGTGTATCAAACAACAAGTATTAATAATCCAGTTATGTATCTTAACCGAGTACCAAAAAGGGCTTCTAAGAATTCCCCAACGTCCTTTCAAGAGAATAAATGTCCTTTCAATAACAATATGAGCTCTAGCATGCTTCATATTGCTAACTCTTCTCGACATTGGGGTGGTGGATTTTCACCTTGCTATTCCCTTAACCAATATCTATATCCTCGGTAAGGTGAAAGAAAACCATTTTTATTTGTATATCCTCTGTTGCACAAATAATAATTACCTATAATATAAATAAGAAATTAGTTGCTTTTATATAGCATTATTTTTGTGATATAATTTTAATGTGAGCATATGTATAGCATTACCCTCGAAAATTTTCAAACCATTCGTTCGAGCTATAGCATTTCGTAATACACGACCATTAGCCGCTGATCCTTCCCAACCAGGTATTACATAAGTAAAATTAAGATTTTTATCACAAACTCCTAGTACATTAGTTGCTATTTCTCCCTTTCTTGTCCTATATCTTGGTTTGTCCTTAGATGAAACTCTAATTTGAATGTAAGTAAAATCCAATGCACCTAGACATCCCTATAAAAAAAAATTATAACATTATCTCAAACAAAAAAAAAAATTCGTAAAATTATATTTATTTTACTTTTACATAATTTAAAAGATACCCAATTGAAAGTGCATATACATTAAGCCACCTCCATCGATCGTCAAGCTCATCTTTAGGCACCGATATGGGGTTAACAAGTAACAATGGAGCTAGTTTAGAATAGCTTTCAAGCATTCATTGAAATCTTGACTTACGCTCCAGTCTGATCTAATATAATCAACCTTAATGGATTTATTCTTCTCATGATGAGCCAAAATATTTAAAAACATTGCAAACTTTTCACTACTTGACATATATTTCCAATCAGTCAGACCTCCAACTTCCTTAGTTAAGAGAACTAAACTGTGAAAAGAATTTCTATCCATCCTTAACTTATCAATATATGTTGTCTCACTATCTTGTACAATACAATTTAAATGAGATATAATTTTAGGTACTCGACTACTCATAAGGTACCTAATCACATGCCTATTTCTTTTTATAGAAATACCATGAATAACCATGAAAAGAAAAATAAACATAACAAGAAATTTTTGGCACAATATCTCCTTAAGGATGATAAAATATTCAATATCGGACTGTAGTTGATGATTCATAAGAAACCCTATTTTTTTCATTAAAGAATGAAAAGAGTAGCTACACAAAAAAAAATTAAAAAGAATCAACAAGAACTATTTTATAATGAGGACAACTTGAAATTGTTTACAAATATCTCAAGCACATAAAAAGAACAAACTTTTCAAAATTTACAAAAACCCTAAAACAAAACATTCCAGAAAAGATTGATATCTTCCATTAAGTAGAAAAGACGAGTGTATCCAAATTATTATGCAATAGATCAGAGAATTATAAATGATGACAAAGAAAGAAAAGAGAAATAAATTCTGAAAAAAAATTAACCTTGTTAGAAATTTGAAAGTTGAAGGTTATTGGTAAAGAAGTTCTTCAATCACCCATATATAGTTTCAATCGAAAATGAAAAGTGAGTGTACCCAAATGAAAGAGTGATTTAAACTGCAATGAAGAAGACAATACCTACATTTATTAATAGAAGGAGCCCAAATACTTATAAGTAAAAAAGAAAAAGGAGACGAATACTATAAAAAAACATTTAATTAATAAAAGACTATGAATAATCAAAACATAGCCCTAATTCTGCACCTACCCCCCAAAATGGTATCAGAGCTAATGAATAAAATTAATAAATCAGAGCTAATGAATAAAATTACTAGATCAGAGCTAATGAGTCCCTAATTATTTACATATTAGTCCCCGACATACTTTACATCTTTTCCTCCTTATGTCGTTTTCTTCTTTATATCTTTCCGTTTTACGTCTCTTTCATGTCGTTTTTTTCTTTATATCTTTCCGTCTTACGTCTCTTTCATATCACATGTCTTTGTCTTCTTTTGGAAAGTTGATTAAGTGCTTCTTTTATATCCGTCCACCTGGTTGTCTTTTAAGTCCACTTTGTCCTTTTCTTTCTTTTGTGAAAAGCAGATTCCTTCTTTATATCTTTGTCAATAATTGTTCTTTCTTTAGTTCTTGGCCGTCCACTTATTTTTGTCTTTTAGTCTATGTTGAGAGACAAAAACAAGTGGACGGCCAAGAACTAAAGAAAGAACAATTATTGACAAAGACATAAAGAAGCAATCTGTTTTTCACAAAACAAAGAAAAGGACAAAGTGGACTTAAAAGACAACCAGGTGGATGGATATAAAAGAAGCACTTAATCAACTTTCCAAAAGAAGACAAAGGCATGTGATATGAAAGAGACGTAAGACGGAAAAATATAAAGAAGAAAACGACATAAGGAGGAAAAGATGTAAAGTATGTCGGGGACTAATATGTAAATAATTAGGGACTCATTAGCTCTGATCTATTAATTTTATTCATTAGCTCTGATCTATTAATTTTATTCATTAGCTCTGATACCATTTTGGGGATAGGTGCGGAATTAGGGCTATGTTTTGATTATTCATAGTCTTTTATTAATTAAATGTTTTTTTATAGTATTCATTAGGATTTTTTGGTATTTTACGGTCTTTTCCTAATAAGTTATATTTACATATGTTAACTTCTGCTCCTGTATCTATCATTGGTGTATAATATCTATTATAGTATCCTTCTACTATTATTTTCATAAGTACATGTATTTTCATAATGTTATTTTTTTTATTGTTATTGTCTTATTATTATAGGTAATAGTTATGTGAGTAGATTCTATTTTATAAGGTTTTACTTCTTCTAACCATTTTAATTTATCTCAGAAGACAGCCTAGACCAATATTGCAAGCTCATTGGAAAAAAATATACGGAACATGTATGTAGCAGATGTAGCGGAACAAGCAACTACGTACCAGCTGTCAACATAGACTAAAAGACAAAAATAAGTGGACGGCCAAGAACTAAAGAAAGAACAATTATTGACAAAGACATAAATAAGGAATCTGCTTTTCACAAAAGAAAGAAAAGGACAAAGTGGACTTAAAAGACAACCAGGTGGACGGATACAAAAGAAGCACTTAATCAACTTTCCAAAAGAAGACAAAGGCTTGTGATATGAAAGAGATGTAAGACGGAAAGATATAAAGAAGAAAACGACATGAAAGAGACGTAAGACGGAAAGATATAAAGAAGAAAACGACATAAGGAGGAAAAGATGTAAAGTATGTCGGGGACTAATATGTAAATAATTAGGGACTTACTTTGTGAATAATTTTTCTTATTTTACACTCCTAGTCCTTAGACGTTTGTATAAATAGAAGAGTAATTTAGCAGAGGAGGATCATCGAAAACAATCAACAAAACAATCCTCTCTCTAATATTTTAATATCCAGCTTTGTAAAAATAATTATCCAATAAAATTATCTTTTATCCCCAAAATTATGGAGAAAGACTTAGCAAACACTGCAAAGGTATACTCATTTATGATTATGTTTAGCTAAATTATTAATTCCTGTCAACCATATTATTATGTGATATACTTATGATTATTATTGTGAATTAGAATTATTCAATAATTTATTATCTAGTTTGCTAGCATAGAGAAAAGTAGGAGAAAACTTTCAGAACTATGTCATCCAAAAATGGGAAACCAGTGAAGGCAAGAAGGCCGTGTTAGGAGAGTACCTAAGTGTTGAGGCACTGTTTAGGAAGATAATAGCTGAAAAAGATATCATGCTAGTAGTGACCAGATGATAAAATACGAATACTCTAAGTCATAATAACTATCATAAGATTACCATATGGTAGACATGGAAGGCAGGAATAATGAATAATTTGATAAAAGCAAAAATAAAATAATGAATCCACCAACTATGATAATTGATAATAATTATTTTACTGATAATCATAAGATACTTATTTTTAAGATATTAGAAAAAATAACAGAACCTAATTTAAGAAAATTAATATGGGAAAAAATAATAAAATACGAAGAAGAAGAAATAAATAACTTACTAAAACAAGAATGGATTAATGACATAAGATAGATAATACAAGAATTAAACAATAGTACAGATTATCTAGACGTAATATATTCCTCAGATTATAATAGTGATTGAATTATGATAAATGAAGAATATTTCCAACTTTGGAAAGAAATTAATACTGAAATAGATTCATGGGAACAAATTATAAAAATATACTTAGAAGTATATTTAAGAACACAAGAAATACAATACCTACATTTATTAATAGAAGGAGCCCAAATACTTATAAGTAAAAAAGAAAAAGGAGACGAATACTATAAAAAAACATTTAATTAATAAAAGACTATGAATAATCAAAACATAGCCCTAATTCCGCACCTACCCCAAAAATATAAACTAATCAAATGGTAAATTAGTTTTACTTTTCCGCGTCATTTCACTATCTTCATTTTCATATATAGTTTTTTTTAATTATTTTTTGAAGGGGAAATGTGTTCCTATCATAATTTTACATGAAAAATATCTTAGAAATCAGTTAGATATATTTTAAAAGATTTATTAATGGCACAAAAGAAATTCATGTCAATAATATTAGATTTAATTATTCAGAAATTTGAGGATAATCACTCAAATTGTTGATTCAACTTCAACTTTTCATGTCTATACTAATTGTTATATTCTTTACTTCGTTTTTTGAATTTCACTGAAGTTCTACAATATCAATTACTAGTATTGCTAAATAGTGTTTTATTTTATTTTGGAAGAAATTATTCCAAATCTTGGACAAGTATAAAGAAATTAAATTCTTTAAGAAAATACAATATTCTGTAGGCTTGAAACTTTATTTTTCTTTGATTATTTTCATTTATGTTTATATATTTTGATAGTAGAAATAACAACTTTTTTTCATGTAAAATTATGATAGACATACTTCCTTTACAAGAAAAAAAATATATAGAATTTCTGGTAATGAAGATAGTAAAAAAGTAAAATAATTTTTTTTTTTGATTGGTTAAGTATTTTTTTGAAATAAACTATTATCATAAGTATTACGGAGTACTTGAACATTTCCTAGAAATGTATGGCAATCACATGATTTTTTTTTTAAAAAAAATAGTAGTCATCATAATTAATTTACAAACCCACACAAATCCATTACCCCTCCAACACACAGACATTTTCAACAATTTAAGTTGGCATGAAAAAACTAAATTCCTACTTTACTGGCTCATCTACACATATGACTTCACAAATATTAAAATGAACAAACCAAAACCACACAAAACACACATTCCATTTCAAGAAAAAAATAAAATAAAAATTAGTTTTTGGTAATTATTTAACTTGAAAAATTAATAGGTAGTTTCCTTGGCTCAACTACACAAACAAGAGTTAATTTCTTGGATGGTCTTTTTATTTGGACAACAAAATCATTCAACTATAGTTTTCTTTTTTTTTTTTTTGACTTAAAGTTTTCATTCTCTCTTTGTTAGCCTTAGATAAAAATATCCAAAAACCCACACTCACACATTATACATAAGCTAATTACATAGAAATTCAACCAGAGTTAATTACATGAAAACTTTCATGACAAAATAAACTAAGGCCTCAAAACTCTTATAAATAGCTCAACATAACTCCTCAAATCATCACAAGTTAAAGCAATAAATCAATAATACACTACATTTCATCATATTCATAATTATTTCTAAGAGAAGAGATATGGCTAATAATGGAAAGGGTAAAATAGGCACATCAAAGAATAATGGAAATGTGTTTCCAAAGAAAGATAAGAAGTCAGTGACAACAATGGCTGTTGAAAAGATAGGCAAAACTATGATATCCCCTTTCAAGAATGATAAGAAAAAAATGAACCCATCTAATGTCACCTCCTCTTAGTCGTCTTACCATTTGGATTGTGCTAATATTATTGAATAAAGTAGTTGTTTGATTCTGATGTATTTCTATGGTTTAACTTATATACATCGATATTATTGTATAAAGAATTATGTTTACATGATTTAACTGATTTTTTATGGTACTGTTGATGTATATAAGTTAAACTCATTAATAAACTATTGTAGTACTTATGTTATTTTTGTGAGGGTGATATTTCCTTTGTTAATTATCCTTCAAGGACGTTGTATGTTGTAATATTAGTCTCCGTTTTTGGTTATTATTTTTACTCCTTAAATAGTGATATTGCGTTAACTTCTTTTTTTAAAAAAAAAAAAAAAAACAACTAAAGTGGAGCACTCAAATTTTGGAGAATTTTAGTAGCTAAGTTGATTTGATATTTGAACTTTCACCTTTTCTGTGGGGATGACAACGGGGCGGATGTGGGGTGAGGTGATTTTAAGGTTGTGCGGAACATGTGGAAATAATTTTTTTAAAATTAATGCAGGGCAAGTTGCGGGTCTATGTGGTTTTATACGGGTTCAAACTTAATTTAAACTTTCTACATGTTATAAGAGTGATAGAGCACCTTTCACAAGTAAGAATACACAAAATGACAAATTCATTACTCCCTTCATCCCATTTTATGTGAGGTAGTTTGATTCGGCACGGAGTTTAAGTAAAAAAGGAAATCTTTTAAAACTTGTGGTCCAAAATGAATGATAGAAATTTGTGTGGCTGTAAATCATTTCATTAAGGGTAAAATAGACAATTTATAGTTAAACTGTTACTTAATATAGAAAATGTGTCATTCTTTTTGGGACTGACTAAAAAAGAAAGTAAGTCACATAAATTGGGACAGAGGGAGTATATTTTATTCAAACTATAATATCAATTGAAAGTTTCTTTAAACTAAGTAAAATATTGAAGATAGTAAATGAAAATAGTTCAATTAAGACTAATACAGTTTCTTACATGCTTTTTAATTGACCTCTAAAAAAAATCAAGTCACTATTTATTAAGTTAATACAACTTAATGAGAGTAATAAATTTATTTTTATGAATTTTATTTTTATGTGTCAAACTTAATCAAAAAGGACAAGTATTGAAAAAATTATGCGTGCAGGTCTATGCGGGGTAAGGTGGGTCGGATTGAAATATAAAAAAATTGTCATGCGAGGTAAAGCAGAGAGGAAAATTTATCGGACGTGGAATACAAAATATAAATTTAGAAAAATAAATAATTTTTTTATTTCACTCTCTCAAAAAGAGATGTGAGCCATGGAAACAACGTGTGTTGAATGGATACATTTTCAATTAATGATGTCATATACGTATTCAAGCAATTCTATTTGTATTAGTTATGCATAAATTATTTCTTATGCATTATTTGGTTTGTTGTATTAAAAATAGTATACATTGTATAAAATATTCATCACAATTATAGTGAAAAAGATGTAAAAGTACTTTTGAGGGGTAGTCGTGTCTTTAACCATATTAATGCATGTATTAAATCCTTTGCATTACTAATACCTAGAAATCCATGGTATTAGTAATGCACTCCTCAATACACAATAGAATATGCACCAAACAAGGGATTACTAATACATATAATTGATGCATGCATTATTTTTACTAATACACTCTACCAAACGACCCTTAAAGGGGTCATTTGGTAGAGTGTATAAGAATAATGCTAAATAGAGTATATTAATAGTGTTTGAATTAGTAATGCATGTATGAATTATGCTTGCATTAATTACATAGATTATTTTAATGCATTATTTGGTTTGATGCATTAAAAATAGTATGTATTGCATTAAAAAAATTACTACAAAGATACCTCCACTTTTATGGTGGAAAAGATGTAAAAAAAAAGGTTTGAGAGACAATTGGGTCTTTTATCATTTTAATGCATGCATTAAAACCATTGCATTACTAATACCTAGACATCCATGGTATTAGCAATGCACACCTTAATACACAAGTTTATAACTAATGCAAGCATTAGTTATACATAAGTTGAAAAAGAGTACCCAACAAGGTACTAATAATACACAAAGCTAATACATGCATTATTTTTCCTAATACACTCTAACAAACGACCACTATTTTTACTTGAAAAACTTATGCAAATAAAAAAGAAAGAAATATAAGAATTTTTTCTGCTTTTAGTAATAAGAAAAAATTGTTTTTCAATGTGTCAAATAAGGCGAAGTCATAGCCATCGACAAATGCGAAGGTGACGTTGGAAAGGGAGATAATTTTGAATCGTCTCTCTTTTTAAATAGCTAAAAGAAGTATTTCTATTTAAAAGCACAAAAAATCTCTTCTTCAGTATCACCGATAAAGAAGAAATGAACTTTATTTTCCTCTTAACTTATTTTCTTCAATTTCTCAATTCACATTACAACTCATCTTTCAACGGTTAACTAGCTAGATGTGTTTTAAAAAATGTGTGTCAGCTTGATGTCCCCTGAATTTTGTTACTACTTACTATATTCATAATTTTCATTGCTATTATATATATTGATTTCTTAATATTGTGTTGTTGCGTATGAAATACAAGTATCGATAAGATAGCCAAAAAAAAATTAGCGTGTGTAAGTGTAACAAAACTTGAACAATCAAACAGAATAGAAGAACAATAAACTAGAGAGAATATTTGTGGAAGCTTTTCTCATATTCATCAAAATCACGGTTTATGTACAATTGCTCTGTTTATATAGAAAGTTAAGTTTGGACTTCTAACTAACTAACAAACAATTAACACGTAACTATTTAATTAACCAACTCGTCTCGTCAAATATCTTCAAGGCACTGATGTGCAATTAGTCAATTCCTCAACAAAGTGTTTCCTTTGGCATTATAGAATGTGATTTCATTATTTACCTTAAATTTTCACCCTATTTGAAAATAAAAATGTGAGTAGTCCACTTTAGTTTAACATAAAAACAAATTAACAACAGTAACATTATTGGGGAGGAAAATTAAATAAACGAAAATGGAGACTCTATAACAAACATACAACGTCCTTAGCTTGTAGGATAATTAACATCACAAAAATAACCTTAGCTTGTAGGATAATTAACATCACAAAAATAACATAATACTAAACAATGATTTATTGATGAATTTAACTTACATGCATCAACAGTATCGTACGTAAGGAATCATGTAAACATTCTTTACAATATTATCGATCAATGTATATAATTTAAACTATCGGAATAACACATATGAATTACATAAATACTTTATTCAGTAATATCACCACAATCCGGAAAATAAAAAAAAAAAACAAGTTCATTGGGACTAAGAAGAGGAGGTGCCATCAGAGGGGTTAATCTTTTTCTTATCATTCTTGAAAGTGGACACCACAGTTTTGCCTATCTTTTCAATAGCCATTGCCTTCACTGATTTCTTATCTTTCTTTGGAAACACACTTCCGTTGTTTGATGTGCCTTCTTTGCCCTTTCCATTATTCTCCATATCTTTGTTGATAATATCTGTATAACTAAGTAAATAAAACTGTGTCGTTCTCTGTAACAACTTAAATTTTTAGATGAAATGATCACACAATACTTCAACAATCTCTTCTATTAGTACTTCTGAATATGAGGGAGTGTATTAATGCTTTGTTGCTTTTAGCTTGTGATGTTTTGAGGAGTACCTATGTTAAGGTATTTATAGGAGTTTTGTGGCTTTTGTTTATGGTCATAAAAGTTTTCATGTAACTCCAGTTGAATTTCTGAGTAATTAGCTTATGCAAGATTAAAAGAAGATTGTTAATTATTTCTTTCATGGAATATGTGTTTGTGTGAGGTTTTGGGGTTTGAGTCATAAAAATTATTGAATGATTTTATTGTGCAACAATAAAAGAAAAGGATAATAGTATGTTATTTTCACAACTTGAGATGACTATCCAAAAAAATTAAGTCTTGTTTGTGTGGTTGAGGCAAGGAAACTACGTATTTATTGCTCAAGCTAAATTACCAAAAACTAACTACTTTTTTATTTTTCTAATTCTTGCATGGACTATGTGTTTATGTGGGTGTGTGATTTCGGGTTGTTCATTTTAATGTAAAGTCATGTGTGTTACTAAGAAATTGTGCGTGTCGATGAGCTAGGAAACTAGGAAAATTTATTTCATGCTAATTTAAATTACTAAGAACTAATTTTCTGTATAGTTTATTTATTTATTATTTCATGGCTCTGTGTGTGTTGTTGGGGTAATAGGTTTGTGTGGGTTTGAAGATTAATTAGGATGACTTCTATTTAATTTGTTATACGTTTATAGGAAATGTCCAAGTAGTACTCCATAATACTTATGAAAATAGTTTATTCTAAAAAAATAGTCAACCAATCAAAGAGAAAAAAGATTTTACATTTATTTCCATGAAATTTCACTTATTCACTATATATCTTCATTACCAGCTTTGCCTAGTAATAAAATTTATAAATTGTAGTTTTTTTGTAAAGGAAGAAGCATGTCCCTTATCATAGTCTTACATGAAGAAGTATTAGCTAGATATGTTTTAAAAAGATATATTGGTGGTACAAAGAAATTAATATGTATAATGAAATTACAAAAAACTAATATGTATTACAAAAAATCTTGGAATTCTTGGTGGTACAAAGAAATTAATATGTATAATGATTCACAAAATAGGGGATAAGCACTCAAATTATTGATTTCAACTTCATTTTTTCATGTCCATACATTTGCTTGAAAACTTTATGCTTAATACATACCTAGAATACTTTATAAATTAACAATTTTTTCATGTATTTTTGGTTGAATTTCTAAGTTAGTTCATGCAAGTATGTATGAGACTTGAGAGAACGTGTGTCTGGTATGAAGTTAAATATTTTTTTCATTTTCTCATGACCAAATAATTTGACCATGAAGCGACAGACATAAAGATGTTTTTCGTCGATTTCATAAAAAAAATAATTAGTAAAATAAAAAAAAAAATCAAAAGCGACGAACGGCGTCGCTATAGTTAAATTTTTATATAATTATTTTTAATTAAAAGAGACGAACAACGTCTATATTTATATTAAATAAATAATTGTTAATTTTATATATATTTGGCTCAAAAATTCACAGAAAAAAGCGACAGACTAAGAGATGATGTCCGTCGCTTTTTGTAAAATAATTTTAAAAATAATTATTTTTATTAAAAAACGACGGACAGTGTGACAAATGACGTCGCTTTTTGGAGCGATGCCGTCCGTCACTTTTCTGTTCGTCGGTTTTTAGCAGTGTTTTAGTGGTGCTTGGAATGGCTTTGCCCCCTGTAAACCCGGCCCAAATCACTAATAAGTTCAACGACATATTTTCTTTGGTGCATCAAGATCCCTTCTTTACTTCTAGCAAACTCTATGCCATGAAAATATTTCAAATCTCCTAGGTCTTTGATCTTGAAGCATTGCTGCAAATGGTCTTTAGTCTCTTGGATCAATGTTGCATTACTTCCAGTGATCAAGAGATCATCAACATATACCAAAACTATAACAAGATCCTGATCAGTCTTCTTAGTGAACAAGGAATAGTCCAAATGACTTTGGGAAAAATCTGAGTTTGTCAAGGCAGTGGTTAGTTTAATATTTCACTGCCTGGATGCCTGTTTAAGCCCATATAATGACTTGGATAATTTGCACACCTGATGTTCTTTCTTTCCAGCAAAACCTAGTGGTAGGTCCATATATACTTCTTCATGTAAATCACCCTGCAAGAAGACATTATAAACATCCATTTGGTGGATATCCCCTTTTTGTATTGCTGCTATAAATATTATTGTCCTCATAGTCACCATTTTCACCACAGGTGAAAAGGTTTCTTGGTAGTCAAGCCCTTCCTTCTGGTTGTATCCTTTTGCAACCAGTCTGGCTTTGAATCTTTCCACCTCTTTTGTAGCTTTGTATTTGATTTTATAGAACTATTTACATCCAATAGCCCTTTTTCTTGGTGGTAGGTCAACAACAGTCCAAGTGCAATTGTCCTCTAGTGCTTGTATCTCTAATTGCATAACTTCTATCTATCTAGGATCCTTAACAGCTTCATTGAAATTGCTAGGCTCACAATCAACGGATATCTTAGCAATATAAGCTTGATATCTAGGACTCAAGTTAGAGTACCCAAGAACATCAGATATAGGATAAACACAAACATGTGTCCCTGATGGTCTGCCCACATAGTCTTGCAACCAAGTAGGAGGTTTATGTTGTCTATTGTATTTCCTTAGTGGTGTTGGGATGACATTATCAGCAGCACCACTTCTAATTACTGTGGTTTCTCCCTCCGCAATATCATGTGGTATAACATTTACTTCAACATGAGGACTATCAACATCATCTTGTCCAATTGCTCCATTAGTGGTTATTACGATAGGTTGAGAACTGTATATAAGGGAAGAAAGTGACATAAATAGACCCTCAGCAGCTGAAGATGACTGAGCAAATGGGAATATATCTTCATAGAACACAACATCTCTGCTTATGAAACATGATTTTGTTTCCAAATCGTACAACGGATATCTGATAAGTTCCATAACCTAACAAGACAAACTTGATGGCCCTGGGAGCAAACTTGTCGAGTTTGGGCATTGTGGAGGCATAACACAAACACCTAATCATCCTCATATGAGCCAAGGAAGGTGCATGACCATGCATCATCTCAAAAGGTGATTTGTGTTGCAGGACAGACAAAGGTATTATGTTAATAATATAAATTGTTGCTTCAACACAATATCCCCAAAATATGAGTGGAAATGAGGACTGAAATCTGATGGCTCTAGCAGTCTCTAGGTTATGTTAATGCTTTCTTTCCACCACTCCATTTTGCTGAGGAGTGTGTGGGCAAGAACTTTGGTGTACAATTCCATGTTGTTTAAACAGGCCAGCACAAGTTTGATTAAAAAATTATTCTCTTTCCAAACTGATTTAACATCAAGGTTATGAAATCTGTAAGAACAGTAGGCACATCAGACTTTAATCATCAACTATAGTAAGAAAATATTTCATATCCTTGTGAGTTTCCACATGATAGGGTCCCCATACATCCAAGTGAAGCAAGTGAAAAACATCTATAGATCTACTACTACTGACAGGAAATGGTAATCTTGTTTATCTAGATATAGGACAAACATCACAGTGTTGCATCTGAAAAGAAGCAATATCTTTAAAAATAGGAATTCTCCTTAAAACACTCATGGGAACATGTCCTAGCCTTCTATGCCAAAGATCACGATGAGATGGTCTAGTTGCTGCCCTGGACTTCCCCTTATTTATGATATCACCACTGTTGTGTGCATTCAGTATGTATAATCCATCCTTCTCTCTACCAGTCACCTTCACTTTCTCAGTGCAAAGATCCTGAAATACATAGTGTTCAAGGTAAAATGTAACAGAACAATTTAGCTCCTTGGTCACCTTGGCAACAGACATAAGGTTGAATCTAAAAGATGGCACAAAGGCCATCTCTAAGAAGATCACCTCCTGACAATGGGTAATGCCTAGTATGACTGATCTGAGCAAAGTTTCCAGTAGGCAATTGTACATTCCCTGCACTACCTACTATACCATCATGTAACAATAATTGTTTATTCCCAGTTATATGATTAGATGCTCCAGAATCCACTGTTCACTCAGTATGAGATTCTGTGAAGTACTCCTATCATATTTATGCTAGCATTAGTTCCTGATGGTGTTCCTGATGGTGAGGTTGTGTCCCTTGTTTGTTTCTATAGAAAAATTCTTTGTATTGATCTCCAGAAATTGCCATCTGACCTTTCTGTCCTTCCTGTTGTGAATTCACAAAATTGGCCTAAGCATTCTTCTCCTTAAGCTTGAAGTCTGCTGGATAGCCTATCAATTGAAAGCATTTTTCAATAAGGTGTCATGTCTTTCCACAGTGATCACACTTCATGAGCTTGTCATTCTTCACATGCCCTTTCATGTGACAAAATTCACATACAGAATTCCAGTTCTTCTTTTTAGATCCAGAACTCCTAGAAGTAAAAAAAAATAGTTGATCATCCTTCATGATGAGTGTAATTACTGCTAGCTGCTAGTTTTTGACTCTCATCCGGCACAATTAAAGCATAAGCCGGATCAACTCTTAGCATTTTCGATTTCATGAGAATTTGCAAATCGAGCTCTGTCCTGCTCTGACACCATAACAAAACTTGAACAATCAAAGAGAAGAACTAGAAGAACAGTAAACTAGAGAGAATATTTGTGGAAGCTTTTCTCATATTCATCAAAATCACGTTTTATGTACAATTGCTCTGTTTATATAGAAAGTTAAGTTTGGACTTCTAACTAACTAACAAACAATTAACACGTAACTATTTAATTAACCAACTCGTCTCGTCAAATATCTTCAAGGCACTGATGTGCAATTAGTCAATTCCTCAACAAAGTGTTTCCTTTGGCATTATAGAATGTGATTTCATTATTTACCTTAAATTTTCACCCTATTTGAAAATAAAAATGTGAGCAGTCCACTTTAGTTTAACATAAAAAAAAATTAACAACAATGTAACATTATTGGGGAGGAAAATTAAATAAACGAAAATGGAGACTCTATAACAAACATACAACGTCCTTAGCTTGTAGGATAATTAACATCACAAAAATAACATAATACTAAACAATGATTTATTGATGAATTTAACTTACATGCATCAACAGTATCGTACGTAAGGAATCATGTAAACATTCTTTACAATATTATCGATCAATGTATATAATTTAAACTATCAGAATAACACATGAGTTACATAAATACTTTATTCAATAATATCACCACAATCCGAAAAAAAAAAAAAAAAACAAGTTCATTGAGACTAAGAAGAGGAGGTGGCATTAGAGGGGTTAATCTTTTTCTTATCATTCTTGAAAGTGGACACCACAGTTTTGCCTATCTTTTCAATAGCCATTGCCTTCACTGATTTCTTATCTTTCTTTGGAAACACACTTCCGTTGTTTGATCTGCCTTCTTTGCCCTTTCCATTATTCTCCATATCTTTGTTGATAATATTAGTATAACTAAGTAAATAAAACTATGTCGTTCTCTGTAACAGCTTAAATTTTTAGATGAAATGAATGATCACACAATACTTCAACAATCTCTTCTATTAGTACTTATGAATATGAGGGAGTGTATTAATGCTTTGTTGCTTTTAGCTTGTGATGTTTTGAGGAGTACCTATGTTAAGGTATTTATAGGAGTTTTGTGGCTTTTGTTTATGGTCATGAAAGTTTTCATGCAACTCCAGTTGAATTTCTGAGTAATTAGCTTATGCAAGATTAAAAGAAGATTGTTAATTATTTCTTGCATGGAATATGTGTTTGTGTGAGTTTTTGGGGTTTGAGTCAAAAAAAATTATTGAATGATTTTATTGTGCAGCAATAAAAGAAAAGGATAATAGTATGTTATCTTCACAACTTGAGATGACTATCCAAAAAAAATTAAGTCTTGTTTGTGTGGTTGAGGCAAGGAAACTACGTATAAGTTAAATTACCAAAAACTAATTACTATTTTATTTTTCTAATTCTTGCATGGAATATGTGTTTATGTGGGTGTGTGATTTCGGATTGTTTATTTTAATGTGAAGTCATGTGTGTTACTAAGAAATTGTGTGTGTCGATGAGCTAGGAAACTAGGAAAATTTATTTCATGCTAATTTAAATTACTAAGAACTAATTTTCTGTATAGTTTATTTATTTATTTATTATTGCATGGCTATGTGTGTGTTGGGGTAATAGGTTTGTGTGGGTTTGAAGATTAATTAGGATGACTTCTATTTAATTTGTTATACGTTTATAGGAAATGTCCAAGTAGTACTCCGTAATACTTATGAAAATAGTTTATTCTAAAAAAATAGTCAACCAATCAAAGAGAAAAAAGATTTTACATTTATTCCATGTAATTTCACTTATTCACTATATATCTTCATTACCAGCTTTGCCTAGTAATAAAATTTATAAATTGTAGTCTTTTTGTAAAGGAAGAAGCATGTCCCTTATCATAGTCTTACATGAAGAAGTATTAGCTAGATATGTTTTAAAAAGATATATTGGTGGTACAAAGAAATTAACATGTATAATGAAATTACAAAAAACTAATATGTATTACAAAAAATCTTGGAATTCTTGGTGGTACAAAGAAATTAATATGTATAATGATTCACGAAATAGGGGATAAGCACTCAAATTATTGATTTCAACTTCATTTTTTCATGTCCATACATTTTCTTGAAAACTTTATGCTTAATACATACCTAGAATACTTTATAAATTAACAATTTTTTCATGTATTTTCTGGTTGAATTGCTAAGTTAGTTCATGCAAGTATGTATGAGACTTGAGAGATCGTGTGTTTGGTATGAAGTTAAATATTTTTTTCATTTTCTCATACATGAATAGCTTAAATATTTTGAAAAATGTAATGGACTATTTTTCTCCAATTTAAGAAAAATAACTTTTCTGCATAAGTCAAAACGCTATTTCAATCACACCACTTGACCCCGACTCCCAATCATATCATGAGGCCTAACTCCTGACTTTGATACCAAACACTAGAAATTAAGTAGAAAATAGTTTCCAGGTTTGAGTGTTCATTCTTCAAGCTCCCTGGAATGGCCAAGAAATCTTGATCGCGTTCTAGCTTGCATTGAGATCGTTCAAACTTTGTTGCCTCAAACCATCTTGTTAATTTATTCCGGAATAGATAATCTCAGGATAATTAATTTTGGAATAACGTATTCCCCACCAAACGACCTCTAGTCATGTCTTGTGCCCTTCGTGTTGTGCAGATATTTACAAAGGTTATTGGTTTAATTACTACTTACTTTGTTCATGATTTTTATTGCTATGATATTATAACTTACGTTGCTTTGTTAATATTGTGTTATTGCGTACGCAATGGAAGCGTTGATAAAACAGTTGGTTCGCATAGCGTGAGTAGGTGTCCGTTAAGAATCGATCAGTGATTTCAATATTTATCTAAAATTTTCACCTCTTATTAAAATGAAAATTCGACTACTCTTCTTTTTAAAAAAATATTGGGATACTACACCATAGTTTATTAATGAGTTTAACTTAAATACATCAATAATATCATAAAGAATAAGGTAAAGATTTTGTATAAACATCTCTTATAATACTACTGGCGAAGTATATAAGTTACATGGGAGAGTTGGCAAAATAGCCAATCTCCAAACTTAATTGAACATTAAGACAAAAGCCTTTGAATAATTTGTGGTATACCCACTATTAATGACACTCTTAAAATAAAATTAATTATGAATATGAGCAAGTGTAGTGTATTATTGCTTTGTTGCTTTAACTTTTAATGCTTTGAGGAGTTCATATATATGTTGAGGTATTTATAGGAGTTTAGGCATTGTTTATGGTATTCTTCACAATGTTTTCATGTAACTTCTTCATGAATTTCTAAGTTGGCTCATGTAAGATTTTAAGCACATTGTTGTCTATTTCGTGCAATATGGAATGTGTTTGTGTGTGTTCATAATTAATTTATTTATATCTCATATCTTATGTTATTAACAAGTGTGAGCTCATATTTAAAATTCCATCCGCCTCAATTTATATGAAAAGGTTTAGAATATGACGATCAACAACTTTAATTTTTTTTTCTAAGAAATTCAGATATAGACTGTTCAAATATTTTAAAATAAAATTTAAAAATTACACGAAAAGTTCTACGAGTCAACATAATTGCTAATATTTTCCAAAAAAAAAAAAGTTTGAGAAACTCATATTGTTGCATGGGTTGTGTCATGTGTGTGTGTATTGGAGGAGGAGTGGGTAATTTGTGGGTTAGCATGGCACTGGCTGTGCCAGAATTACCAGTAAGGGGTTCAAAAAGGGAAGAAATAGACACACGAAGTAGTCAAAGGAGTTCAACATCTACTATATATACCTAAAAAATTATTTTAACCATGTAAAAATTATATAATTTTCTTCCGAAAAGGGTTCGGATAAAACCCCTAATGATAATGTGGCTCCGCCCCTGAGCGTGGGTGTGTGGATTAATTAAGATGACTCCTATTTAATTTCACTCATAATAAGATATGTAGATAGTAATTTACATAACGGAAAAATGTCCCTGCCATAATATTTACATGAAAAAACATCTCGACCTCAAATCAAAGAAATATATTATAACACATACTCTAAATAATACGTGAAGGATTTTATTAATGTAATAAGCGTGTGGGCCAAATCTTCTCAAATCTTGTGGTGTTCATTTCCTTTACCGTGTTCTCATATTTGTTTGTATTTTTGCGTTTGTAAGGTGTAAAGGGGATTTATGGTAAAGATTTTTTGGTCAGAATTTCGTCAGTGTGATAAAATAATATATTTTATACTATGTTATTTTACATTTTTGAACATTTTTACCCTTTTAATTAAAATATCTTTTAATTAAAAAATAAAAAAAATAGTTTATTTTAAAATGAAAACGATATTATAGACTTTTTAAATTTCTGGCCAAATTCTCTGGTCATTTAACATTACCCGTAAAGTAAATTTTGTGGATTAATTATTTGTGTTTCTTGAAAACATATACTCCCTCCATTTCATATTAAATAAATATCTTATTAAAAATATTTGTCTCAGATTACCCGATCACTTGCTAAATTAGGATAGAATTAATTATTTTTTTTCTTATTTTACCCCTATAATTAGTATGGTTGTTGAAAGTTTAAACAAACTTTAAAGACTCAAGAATTTCTTTTGGCTTGGGATGATGTCATTGGTTCTTTTCTTCTCTTTCCCTTTCGGGAGCTTCATTTCGGAGTCGACATTCAAGAGGGTAATTAATATGAACAAAGTAAAATTAATCAATATAATAATGATTTCTTAATTACCGCGTAAAATAGAAAGTGCTCATCTAATATGAGTAAGAGGGAGTATCTCTTATCATTATTCTACTATATATCTTATTCTTCAATTTTATTATAATTAATTATTTCATTTGCTTCGGTTATCAAATTATTTTTTGTTGCTACTATTCTCTTCTCCTTTATATTTTATATCCGCTATATTTTCTTTCCATTCTTATTTTTTTATATATATGTTATGCTTGAGGTGATGCTCTATCAAAAATTAAACAATCTCTTTACTTTCATAAAATAAAGGCAACTTAAAAGTTGTATTAATATTGTGTTATTGTATTAATAGAAGCGTAAATAAGATAGTTGGTTTGCTTAGCGTGATCGTTACAGCCCTTTGGCGTTATACGATCGTGATTTCAATATTTATCTAAATTTTCACCTCTTATTAAAATGAAAATTTGACTATATTTTTTAGAAACAAAAAATTGAGAAAGGGATTACAAGGCAGAAAATTGAACCAACTAATTGAACTATTAAGATTTCTCAAAATTCTAGCACTTCACTTTAGTTTATATTTAGAAATTAACAATGAAATTATAATATTGAAGAGGGAAATTAACAAACGGAAACAAAACTCGTGTTACAACTTACAACATGCTTAAAGGTTTTAATTAATAAAGGAAATATCACTCTCATAGAAAAACAAAATACTACACCATAGTTTTATTAAATGAGTTTAATTTATATACATCAAACAATATATAATAAAGAAGATCCTCGAAATACATTAGAATCAAATAAATATGTTATTCAATAATATTAGCACAATCTTAAAAGCAAGTTGATTATACTATAAGGGGACTAAGATGAGCCATCAGAGGGGTTAATCTTCTTCTTATCATTCTTGAAAGTGGACACCACAGTTTTACCTATCTTTTCAATAGCCATTTTCTTCTCTGACTTCTTATCTTTCTTTGGAAACACACTTCCATTCTTTGATGTGCCTACTTTGCCCTTTCCATTATTCTCCATATCTCTTCTCTTACAAATAAAATAATTAATTAAATATGAGGGAGTATAGTGTATAATTGTTTTGTTGCTTTAAGTTGTGATGCTTTGAGGAGTTCATGTGCTTAGGTATTTATAGGAGTTTAGGCTTTGTTTATGGTATTCTTCTTAATGTTTTCATGTAACTTCTTCATGAATTTCTAAGTTGGCTCATGTAAGATTTTGAGAACATTGTTGTCTATTTCGTGCATGGAATGTGTGATTGTGTGTGTGTGTTTTTGGAGTTCGTATATTTATATTTCTAAGTATTGTGTTATTAAATTGTGTGAGTTCATATAGATGTGGTAATCGCCCCAATTTTAATTATAATCTAATTATTCAGTACTCTTCTGCTTCAATTTTATGTGAAGGGGTTCAGAGTTAGTATGAGGGTTAACATATTTGATTTAATTATGACTTCGAGTAAAGACTCTTTAAGTACTTTAAAACAAAATTTATCAATTTAATAATTACATGAAAATTACTACAAATCAACATAGCTACTAGTTCGACTAAAAAATAAGTTAGAGAAATTTATATTATTGCATGGGGTGGGGCGGGATGGGTTTTGTGGGTTTGTGTGGGTGGGTGGATTAATTAGGATGACTCCTATTTAATTTGCCTAATTATAATGGAACAACTTTCACATATAGCAAACATAAAAATCATATTTGTATGTTATAGCTATAGTTTGCATAATTGCGCTTCATAGCAAATTTTATGTTTGCTATGGAGCTTTTGATTTGTATAATTCGCTACAAACATCCAATTTTATACTAATTGTTCAGTTTTGTATAAATTCATCTATACATTGTAATTTGTATAATAAAATTTGTATTTGTGTAGTTATAAATGTATAAGACGAAAATATATGTATTTTTATTTGTATATATACTTTTCTCTCGCTTTATACAAACGCAAATGCATTTTATACATTTTATATCGAAATGTATAAAATAACTAATTGTATACCGAAAATGGCTAATTGTATATCGAATTAGATGGCAAAAAAAAGGAATGTTTGCTGCGAATTACAATTAAAATAAATTATGACTATAGCATTTAATTTGAATTAATAGTTTGATATTTCATTTAGTTTTCCCATTATAAGATATGTTGATAGTAATTTACACAACGGAAAAATGTCCCTACCATAATATTTACATGAAAAAACATCTCGACCTCAAATATTAGGTTTAATGTGTTTTAAAATGTGTACCGACGGTATTAAAGAAATGATACGATAAAAAAAAAATTATTAATGTAATAAGCGTGTGGGCCAAATCTTCTTAAATTTTGTTTTTTTTTTCAATTCGTTTACCGTGTTCTGATATTTATTTATTTAATTTGTGTGTAGGTAAGGCATATAGGGAATTCATTGTAAATTTTGTCGATTATTTGTGTTTCTTAAAGATGAAAAGCATATATATATCTTTGTCATTGTTATTGTTCTGTTATCTTTTTATTTTATTTTATTAAGTTGAATGATTTGAGAAATTTTTATATTTGACATGAATTATTAATTAGACATTCTTTTCATGATTTTTCTAATTGAACACTATAGTCTATATACCTAATAAAATTTAATTTTTAAATACTTTTAATTATTGGCTGAATGTGTGTAACATTAATGTTGCTAAATTGAAAAAATGTGTGATGTACACACATATGAAGAGTGTGAATTTATAATTTTCATTAAAAAAAAATTACGACTTTATATTAGTTATATAATTGGTAAAATTTTTACTTTAATATTAAAAAAAAATACCTTTATAATTTTACCTAAAAATGATAAAAGTTAAATAAATATCATACATTTAATATGATAAATATTTAAAATTCCATTCCTTTAATTTGACCACAAATAAAACTTATTCTTCTTTTTTGTCTGTGGCAAATTTGAATTTTTAATGAATAATCCAATATATATTTGAAAAATTTAGGATCAAAATAAGGTTATTTAAATTTCGAAATTGAAAAGATATGAGGTAAATTAAAATGAAATAATATTAAGTATCTCATAAATTAGGACGTAATATTTATGACTTTTTTTGTTATTATAGAGAAAAATGATTAAAAGTTGTGTGAGCATACTTTGAAATTAACCTTTTGGGTTCACTTTGATTCAACTGGCAACCAAAACAGAGAAACAGGTCGAAGAAGATGAAGATGACATGGAAGAATCAGAGCAAGAAGAACCCTAACAAGAGACCTATTTCTCAATTTCAAGACCTACCTTTCGATCCTACGGAAGATTCCACGTTTCCCAAGGACAAACTTCCTAAAAACGAAGAGATTTCTAATGTTAATGGAGATGATGATGATAACGATACAATCAAGCTTGTTGACTCCTTTCAACAACAAGGAAATAAGCTTGCTGAGGTATTTCCTCACATGGGTCACTTTTCTTTTTTCTGTAATCTCTAAGAGTTATTTCACCGTGTATAATTTACAATTGTTGTTTGTTCTTTCTATTATGTGAGTAGATTTGTTCAATACGTTTATCTGTCCTACTGATGTGAAAGTTCGAATTTTTTAAACAAATTCTGAAAAATAGATTGTGATTAGTTTTAGTAAATGGCTGTTAGATGGTATGGTTATCACTTGATATTGTTTATCTATATTTATTGGTAGGAAATAAAGTAAAAGATTATCTTATGTTAGTGATGAGGTTTTCTCTAGTGTTATTCTAAAGGAGTATTAGTAATTTCAATAGTTCTAAGTTGTTTATCATTCTTATTTAGTCTTCATTTACTTTTTGGACATACTTGAGTATCTGAGAATTAAGTTGGTATTCCGGTTAGCCTGAGATAATCGTTGTCTATTGTAAAATCAAGTACATGTTTTATATTATGCTGTGTATAATTCATTTTTAATTCAGTTAATCAAACATATACCAAAAGAAGTATATATATATATATATATATATACACACACTATAATCCCCACATTATAATCCTAGGTATAACTTATTTGTGAACCAAACAACCAAATTAATTGTGTATTTAAAGTTTGGAGTTGTTAGTTGGAGGTCAAAAGTTCAGTCTTTCAAATAGTTGCCTTGCTATGTGAAATAGGAAGGCTATTTGCCAAATGGTTGTACTGCAGTTTGCACCATCACTTATAACTGGACGTCAACGTTCAGTAAGTTAACTATAAGAGGGTGAACTAAAGTGAAGAGTTGAGTCTTGAAACTAGCCTCTTTGTATTGTAGAAAGTAAGAATATACACAGCTGCTTGTCACACATTTGTTGAGGAGGAAGGGGATATAAGTGGTCTTTCACTAATACTTTTATCTTAAAGATGAACTTTAGTGCAATGGTAAATTGAGTGTGAAATGACCACAATATGAAGTATATTTTGCAAAAGCACAATGGTAAATCTACTGCAGAAAGTAAGTCTTAATACAGTTGCTTGTATATCGGTAAGGTTGTACTACATTTTGCATTAATACTAATAGCTGAGGCTAAAGACAATGCTAACTTAATTTTATAGTGGCTCTGAAGTCGAAAGGAAGCCTTAAAAGTTAGCCTCCGCATAGAATTAAAAGTTAAGGCTATATACAGATTTTTAGTACCAAAAGTTCCACTAACAATTAAAGGTGAGATTCAACACATTAGTAAGTAAGTATATGTTGAGGTGAGAACCTTTTTTGGAGGTATCCAACATATCCTAAATGCTGAGGAATACAACATTACTAGTTTCAAAAAAAAAAAAAAAAAGTATATGTTGAGGTGAGTTGGATGTCAGAAGTTCTCTTGTAGATAGCCTGGTTGCGGTTCAGAGAGTGAGGCTATGCACACATGACCTCTTTTGCAAACCTCAATATCTATCTTGCAAGGATCTTTTTTTACCTCTGGATAAGGGTGCGAGACTCTTACCACATTTGGTCATTCAAACCCTCATTGAGTCCTCGAAGAATATTTTTGGATGAATGATTTCGAACACATCATTGATTGTTGCTATCATTTCCAAATTCCAACAGCATGATCCAGCAGCTGGGGTTAAGTCTCTTTTCTTTTCAATTTTTTGAAGGAAGGGAAATATCGTGAAGCACTTGGGAAGTGGGAATCTGCTCTACTTTTGATGCCAGATCGTGCCATTCTGCATGAACAGAAGGCTCAAATTTTGCTTGAACTTGAAGAAACATGGAAGGCGCTACAAGCTGCTACTCGTATGTTTTGACACTCACATTAATTCAAATGAAATTCTCCTCATTTCCAGAGTAAATTATGCTGAGATAATGTCAATTCGCAAACATATTTTACTTGGATTTATTTTCAATGCTATATCTCATTAAAGGTTATGCACCTACTTTTAGGCTCTGAAGCTTCTTAGTGCCTACTTTTGACTCATCTTTAAGCTTATGGACAAATCTGGCAAATATGTCAGTTCATATATGATCTTGAAAACAGCCAAATGTGGGAACCTAGAGCGTTTATTTTTTACTTATCTTTTCCTTAGCATTGGGAGATTTTTCTTTTCCACATTCTTCCTGTTGTAAATCTATATCTGGCATAGAGATATTCAAAGTTGGATTTTGGCCTACTTTCATGGTCACTAATGCCCTCTTTAAGTCATCGATCTGTTTTTGTGTATATAATAACTTCAGATGATATATTTCATGACTCATATGTGACCTGCTTCCTGTTTGAGCAGGTGCAACTGAGTTGGAACCAAGCTGGGGTGAGGTGTGTGAAACTGTTGATCATTCAGTTTTACTATTGTTTCACCTGTTGTTAATATACCTGCTTTAGGGATGTAAAATGCAACTCTTAGTGCACTGCAATAACTGGGAACCCTCATCATTCTTGCTTAATATCATGGGGGATCCTGATGAACAACGTAACATACTTTTTATCTGTGATCTATTCAGTTTCAATACTTACTAATTTGTCAAACTTCTACTAGCTATAAGTGTCATGGGCTAGTTTTCATGCGCAAATTCCTCTGAATTTCAGCCTTAATTGTTCACCCAATGTGCATGTTACTTCCTTTTTGTTCTACCCCTTCCTGCATCTATTCCCTAGACTATGCAAATTCAATGCTTCTAAGTCTTCACTTGGTAATAAATTACTGGCTTTAGAGGTTAAGATAGGTAATTAGTGGTGTACCGACAACCTACCTCATGAAAGAAGCAGCTTTGCACTTTGAACTTCCTGGTCATACTTGCGTGCATAGTTAAGCTTAGAGCTTGAAGGCACTCTCTTTTTCTATTCGATTTCCATAATTCAAACTATTTATAGCTTTGGAAAATGAAGCTTAGACTAAAAGGAAGCAAGCTTCTGGTTCTTAGGGAACGGTCAATTTCTACTATCACTAGAATGTACACTACTTTATTCCAGTGCTTATTGCTAGTTCTTCTGTCTGTTGCAGGCGTGGGTCACCCTTGGTAGAGCACAGCTGAATTATGGTGAGCCTGACAGTGCTATAGAAAGCTTAGACAGAGCACTTGCCATCAAGGTATAGATTAAATTGATAACTAATACTCACGCTTGCTTCCTCTGAGGATCTTTTTTAACTGAGATGTTTCCTTCATGAGTAAATGGATATTCTCTGCTTTTAATGTATTACACCAATACCTAAGGTCAATATTACTACCTTTGTATCTGGAGGACAAACTGTCTTTTGAGATTTAAGCAATTGTCTAACTCTATTCATCTTGCTTCTATCACATCCTAGTTCTGAAATGTTCAGTGGAATATTGTGCTAAGTGTGTCAGATTGATTGCCTTTGTAATTGATGCTCACGTGCTCAGTAAACCACTTACGCACCATAAATCGGACTTGTTTTGCAGCCAGACTCTGCTGAGGCTCGTAATGATCGACAAGCTGCCTTGCATCATATTCAGCGGAGAAAACAGTTACAGACATCAGGTTTGAGCATGAACCAAAACCGTTTTGCTGTAGTGGACAAAACTGAGAGCACTTGAAGGTTTGAAAACGTAGGGTGAATCTCATTACAGATGATGCTTTGTTCCAATAAAATCCTGAGGCTAGGGAATATCTTCTGTCACATTTGACTTCGAGTCACGGTTTCAAAATGCTGGTTCAGCTATAGAAAGAGTTGTAGGTGTGCATGTCAGTGAGGGGAGAAAATAGCTAGAAGGGTTGACAATGATAAACATGATGCCTGGGCACTGAAATGTCTACTTGTAATATAGATGATCCTCTATGGCCTCTAACATAGAGTTACTTCATACTTATGTTTGTTTGATTATTCTGATTAGTAATATATATATATATACACACGTCCTGGTGTGCAAATCAAGTGAATGACGTTTTTTTACGTTCAAAAAAGTGCATCTGAAATGTGTTGGCCAGTGAAAGAAGTTGTTTTACCACCAATGGTGCCCAGCCACCACCCCTTAACTCCCCACTCTCCACCCCCATCCCACCTTTCATAATTGTTTTCTAGATTACATATAAATGCTCTTGGGACAATATTTTTTTGCAACATACCAAATACTAAAAATTAAGTAAAAACCACTTTTCTAAAATCTGCACCTAGTGCACTGCACTTTCCTTGCTAAGATGTTTGAAGTAATGGTGGCCCACTGAATACTAGAGTCTTGTAACATACTAATGGAGAGGGTTCGGTCAATAGAAAGAAGAATGGCCTTGCACTCTAGCCGATTGATCCCATTGACCCTATAACTAGGAAGGAACATGTCGAGGTGAACGATCAAAGGTGTAACATATACTTTTTAAATGGAGCATTCTGAACACTTGTTGACGTAGAGTTCAATGAAGCATCAACATAAAATAAGACTGATAACTTCGCCGTCCGCGCGTAACTTGATAGACAACAAGCCAAGATAATGCTGATCTATATTTAACTCCATACAGTCGATGCAACAAATGTAGTGATGGCAACGTTGAGCGGGTTTACAACTAGGCGGGGCGGGGTGGGTTCAAATAATTTTTTTTCAGAAAAAATGTGGGACAAGGCAAGTAACGGGTCTACGTTCTTAAGATATTGAAGGAAAAATATGGAAAAAAAATCAATAAATAAAGAAAAATAAGATTTAAACAAAAAAAATATTAAGAAACCAAGGAATCCATTTATAGGACGACTAAATTACAAATTTATTCCTTCTAAGTTGGATGGAATAAGTGGGGATACTCACAATTGAACTTGGGATAAAGTTAATACTTCATTTGGCAGAATGTATTAATTCATATCATATAAATATAAATTGTATCCCATGTTCAATTATAAGATATCCCATCTTATCTCATGCACCAAACAACCACTAAAAGAATTGATCAAGTGTATAGTTTAGAGAGCAGAAATTTACACAGAATTTGATCAAATAAAGTGTAAAAATATGTGCAAGTATACACAGATTGTTAAAAAAAAAAAAAAAGGTTTAAAATATTTACAACATCAACAGCTCAATCTTACCATTCTTCACTTCATTCTTGATGGACCTAAAAGTTATCTTTTTCTTTCTCAATCTCAAAAAATATATTCACACAACAAATTAGAACTATACACATAACAACACATGCATGAGTAAAGAAAAGAACGCCATGAATATTTACCTGTCACTGTATGATAAAGAGGACGCCAGTTGGAAAACCAACTGTAGTTTGAAGTTTATGTTATCATTTTAAATAAAAAAAAATAGCAAATTACGGGGGGCGGGAGGGGAACGGGTTGAAGTCGTCACAGGTTTAAATGGGTTTGCCCTGAAACCGCCCTGTTTGCTATCACTAAGCAAAGGGCATAAACAACAAATCAGGATAGAGAAATTCCCAGGTTTACATGGGTTTGCCCTGAAAGTGCCCTGTTTGCTATCCCTAAACATATGTCATAAACAACAAGCAGGATAGAGAAATTCCCTTTGACATTCAGAAAGTCGGTTAATCCATATGCCCTCTCTCATTTTACAACCACATGGAACAACAGTTGCTGATAACCCCAAGAAGCAATATGTACTAGAAAATATAATCTGAAACACTACAGGCATGGCTTGTAAGGACTATCAATTAGACAAGAAATTGTATGCTACCAAAATCTGAAAGTTCGCCACTAGTAACTTCCTTACAGGCCAAACCACCGGTAAACTGGTCATGTACCACTGTCAACTGGAACTGAACCACATCCTTCATATACAGAGCTACCATAATTCATGCAATGATTGAGTCCTAGCAGTCTTTTGATCCTAAAGCAGCTAAATCCTCCTGGTAGTTCAGAGTTTTGGCAGCATCTAGAAGCATTTCCATACCTCCAGATTCATTTAAAGCTTCCTCATCCTTACCTTTTGGTACACCTAATTCTCCACATTGTTCTTTTCTCTTCTTCGCTTCATTTTGCGAAGACTCAAATGCCTTTCTTGCTTTGCGTATGCGCTGTATCTGCACATCACATTTTTTGCAAAACCATTTCCCTACAGGAATTGAAGTGTGTGGTGGTTGCATGCAGAAAATATGATAAGCATGATCGCAGCCGTCACAAAGTACGATTTTGTCATCATCACAATCATTCAGGCAAGCTCTACACAGACACGAGGGGCAGTACCAGCAGGAGCCAGAAGCATCCAACTGCTTTCTGGTCAAGCACCTCTCATGGTAAAACTTGTGAGGGCAGAAGGAATGACCACATATTCTAACATTGTCATTACTCACCACAGTTCTACATACGTTGCAACAGGGCGAATCCTCAACTCCTTCACAGAGTTTAAGTTCACCATCCACTAAACCATTCGTGCTATCCTCCAATTCTAGAACCATATCTTCAGATGTAAGGTCTTCAACCTCATTTTCAATTATCACTGAGCTAGACGTGGTGAGTCTTTCGCATACTACACAGTTGTCATGGGGAGATTCCATTCCTTTGGCAGTGCATTTGGCACAATACCAACTTCTTATGGGAATTTCTTTAACACTAGGCTCAACACAAGAGAGATGATAAATCTCCTCACATGAATCACAAGCTAAACTATCCCCACCATCCGCTTTCTCTCCACAGCATTGACAAGCACATCTTTTATCTACACCATAGGCCTCTGCTTGTTCCATTTTAGCAACTAACTGTCAACATCAAAAAGAAAAGAAAACATAGTAAACTTGAATTCTAATAATTAAATATATCTACAGTTTCAAGTTGTAGAAAGAAATAAAATACGATGCCAAGGCAATCCCTCAGATTTTTTGTGATTTTTTACTTTGTGGGTTTCATAAAGTAGATATCAAATTGCAGCACTGAGTCCAACCAAAAGCAAGAATTTTTTACTTTATACTTTCATATTAAAACTAAGAGATAATTCCAATGATGTGGAACTCAAGGTTTCAAACCAAAAGCAAAATAAGTATACGACAAGCTTTTTCTTTAAAATAGTGGTGATCAAGCCAGTTGCACACACCTCGACTATTCCATTAGGTACTACCTTAAACTAGCACAGGTACACTCAGCACCAACGCTTAAACTCATGGAAAGAAATCACCTAATGTAATTTTGGTGCTGCTGGGATTCGAACCTTGGTATCTAAGGTATGCACCCACTTCACTGACAGTAGGTCATACACCCTCGGTTCCAGAAACACTATATATGGAAGGTACCTATATATCCCCATAAAGAGCTTTTTTAGATGGTATCTCCCCATAAAGGGCATCCAATACCACTTCTAGGAGCTAGGTTACATTATTTGCCTGAGTGGTTCCCCCAAGAAATCTGGAATAACTGCAAGTATTTGGTTGGTGAGATGCACTTGCCAGTTGCCACAACCAAATTTCCAGAATTGGGAAGTATTACCATTGAATGAGAAATTTTATGCTACAAGAACAGAGAAGGATTTGAAATTTCCGGGCTGACAATTTTCAAAAGTTGTTTCTCCTCCAAGAAGCTAACTAGAGAACAACCAAAATTACCAATAGTCAACCACTAAAACGGAAACAGAAAAGCATGACGGAAAAGAAGACTTGCCTCCTCTTTTGTATCTTCAGCATTTTCATGCATTGAACCGCTCACCTAAAGAGGTAACAGGTTAAAATCATAGTCAATTTTACCAGCATTGTGTGCAAAAGATGGAAGCAGCTCAATGAACCAAGTGTTAGCAAGAAACCACGTACCTGAGCTCGGAAACAACCCCTTGATATTTCTGAAAGGCTCCTTGAAAGAGAAATCATTTCACTGCCAACTTCATTAAGCTTTGTCCACATCTGCAAATAATTCAGGATGACGATACATGAGTTAGAACTATCTCCAGCACATAAAAATAGGACAATCCATGCAAATTCAAGTCCCAAATTAGTCATTCAAACCATCCATTGTGTAATTATATTACAACAATTAAAAAATGCTTCATCATCAATGTGTTGCTTCAGATAAAGGTAGAACCATACACAATGAAACAATCTTCCTACAGGTATCATTCAAAGAATGAGAGTTATTTACATGCGTACAAGCAAGTCTAAGGAAACAGAATCAGAAGCAAATTTATCGACGGAAACAAAATCAGAAAATCCTTAAATATCTTTTATCTATGATTGTGCTATGCATACAATATGATAATGTGTCTATGCACATTTAGTAACAAAGATAAAAAAAAGGAAGTAGCAAGGCGTTTTTTGTAGTGTCTTACCAAATTTGTAAAGACTTGCAAACGTCATAGCTCAAGATATATCAGTACAGATACATCATCAGAAACTATAAATTCATTAACCAACATTACCTAAAATTAAGCATAGTCCTAAATAAGTTACACCAAAAATTTCATTCACTGACATCTAAAATCTAACTTGACATATGTAGCTCCAATCATTGTACAATTTGTTGATTTATATTTAATGATCTATCCATATAAAATAGGAGAGGCAAAAGTGTCACGGGTAAGCACCACAAAAAAAAAAAACAAATTCTCAATTTAAAAAAAAAATCAAATCTGTATTTTTAAAAAGTGCCAGCTATGACGTGTCAGCACATAAATTTTCAATAGACAAATTATTTTAAAACAGAAAATTCAAAAGAAAAAACTGCCATTTCAAGTTTTAAAAACTGGAAACGTACATAACTATTGCCATATTTAAACCGTTTAATTATCTTATCCTTCTTCTACTAAATCAGTTTTTTTCTTTTTCAAAACAAAACAATCATTCATTTTCTATTGAGGAACTTCTTTGCAAACTACATCTGATAACATAGATTAGTTCATTTAGACTTGCAACTGAAACTCTTCTTATGGATTTAGAGCCTAATACTTTGAACAGTGTTAGATATGAGCATTACGGTCAGACTTTCAGGCCTAATAAGTAATAACATTATTTTTGGTCAGTCGAGTGTTGGCAACAAGTGGGCTAGAGGTCAAGGGTCATTATACCAAGGGTGTTGAGTTGATTGATTTTGTTCTTGATGGTGTTCGTGAAGAAGCTTAGAATGCGGGGTGGATGAAATGGAGGCTCACATCTAGAGTCTTGTGTGATAACTCACGCTAAGTTGCTCGGACTCTTCACTTTTGGCGCCGCACCTGTGTCGACACGACATGGGTGTGGGTATGGGATCCGTGTTCGATTTGGTCGACCGATTTTGGGTACTTTGACCAAAATCTATGGGGAAAGTCTAGACAATTTTAATGATTTCTGTAGTCAATACAAAAGAAAAGGTGAAATTGAAGAAAATGGAATACCTTTTATACAGAAATTCCTATGTCACTCTTTTTCCTTTAATCTCCTTCCCGGATTCTCCTCAAATTCTCCACATAATATCTCATAATTTAGGTTTTACAACTCTATTTTTAGATATTTTAATCATTTTAAAGCGAATCCGCGCACCCGTATTCATACTTGGATCCATATCCCCGAATCTTAAAAATTAGATCATGAAGGATTCGACCTCTAGATCCACACCCGTATCGGACACCCGCACCCGAATCTGAGCAACTTAAGTGATAAGTGCCACCAAAACTTAAGATAAATGCTACAAAGTGGTGGTTAGATCAACCGTGTTGTATGGACAGAGTGTTGACCTATCAAAAACTCTCACGTTCAGAAGATGGAAGTTGTGGAAATGAGGATGTTGAGATGGATGTGTGGACATACTAGGAGAGATAGGATTAGGAACAAAGATGTCCGAGACAAGGTGGAGTGGGCCCCGTGGTGGACAAGATGAGGGAAGCGAAGCTGAAATGATGCGGGCACATTAAGGGGAGCGGCGCATATGCCCTAGTGAAGAGGTGTGAGAGGTAGGTGTGGTTTCCTATTTGTTGTTGTAAGTTCTAATATTATATGTGTTTGAGAAGCTTAAAATTGTGTTTGCATACAAGGCATTTGTTTAAATGTTTATGCATGTATTGATTTGTTAACTCGTGCTAGTTATTTTTGTTATTGTAAGCTTTGTGATTTTATGTTTTTGAGATGCTTAGATTGTGATGATGACAAGGTATTTGCTTAAATGTTTATTCATGTCGTGATGTATTACCTCGGTGTCTTAATGTATTTTGTTCATTTGAGACACTTAGAATTGTGATTCCTTGCATTTATGTTTAAATGTTTGCGATTGCTTACATGTCAATCCATATTTAATGTGTAACCATTGTCGACATCTTCTCTAGACCATTCATAAGAGCATGTTTATTTCAGGGGCAAAGGAGTAACAGAACATCCTTCAATTAGTTAATTGAAGACTCTATTTTTCATTTTATGTTAGCTCTCCAATTAGTTGGTTCTGTAAAGGAGAAGATACAGAAGTCCTCCGGACTTGGTAATTTTTAGTTATTTTAAAGCAATTTTCTTTTTAATTGGTTGAAGCATTGAATAAAAGATGTGTTCAGAATCAGGTTCAAGTCGGTGAAGAAACTAATAGAGTTAACTTTTGAAGATGGAATTCTTAACAAATTTAAAGAAGGAAGCAAAACAAGAAAGAAAACTTGAATACATAAATCGGGGAAGCCGTCTTCATTTTTGCATTTCCATTTAAGGTGCTTAGTCATGTTGTTTTACTCTAGCTAGAGATAACAAGAGTAGACATCTCTTTTGTCAATGCAATATATAAACTCAAGGTTGATTAACCTCTTTCCCATTGTTGATCGACAATTGGTTAGGAATCAGAAACCAAAACTAAGATTGAACGATTTTTGTATAGATCCACATCAATCGATCAATGGTCAAGGGACAATTTTGTTACAGGAAATGACACGTGATTTCATTCTTAAATTCATTTCTATGTTTTTTTAGGCATGCATCATTTAGATTTCATTGTTGTCTATACATTTGTCAATATTTTATATTTGTGTTTGTATCTCCTATATGAAGTAATAACACTACTCATTTACTAGGTTCTGCAAGTAACTCTTGTTAGAAACATTGGAAAAGAATATTATTGAATTGTTGCATCTACATTATTCCAAAGAGGCCCTATTTATAGACACTACAATAGATGCATTTTCCAACTAGGACACTACAATACAATCCTTTTCTAAGTAGGACACTACATACTATTCCTATTACTATTACTATTCCTATTCTAAGTAGGATTGTATATACCTATTACTATTCTAACAACTCTTATTTACTTCCCTTCAATTTAAATGAAGAGATCGGACAACTTTGTGTTTCTGTTGCTTTTCTATCTAATCAAATTTAACCTGAACATACTCTTCTGAAGTAGGCTGCTATATCCTTGAAAAATCAAGTGCAAGAGTCAGGTTGTCTCATCAACTGCTATATGTAACCACTTATGAGGAAGCTTGCTTGAACGAATCCACTCTCTCTGCTGTGAGGGGAAGCTCTGTAAATGAAGCAAGCGAGGCATAAATGCTTTTTTGAGTTTATTAAAAAAAAAAGGGGACCATATGTTCTCAAGATGAATATTTTTTAAGCTCACACAAGGAAAAAGGTTTCTCTTGAACATATGTAGAACATCCTACATTGCTTCAAATGGAATCAAAGTTTATTCTGGAATACAGGCTTTAAGCTTAACGTTATCTTTATCTTTTTGTTGTTCCATAATTTTTAAAAAGGATGCTAAACATTAATGGAATGGTGATAACTTAATGGACTCTGTAAATTATATTGTTTTTCTTCACCTCAGATAGTTATTTCTAAATACTTTGTCATGATTTTGAACTTATAAATGTTAGCTTTATTAGAAATGGAAGTAGGTTGAAAGGAGGTCGAATACTTCATTAGGATAAACAACTATTCTGAATGGCTTTACTGCCATAAGAAAAAAGAGAAAAAAACAAGAAGACAAATTCATGTAGATTTTTTCTTCTACTTGGAAGATGAATGTAATATTGTGCAAGTAAAATGTCTTGAATTTTTCGCAAATGAATCATTACGTATAATTGTGCAGTGAGCTGCATTTCAATATACGACATTCGCCATAATTGTAAAGCTTAACTTCTGAAGCATTGCAAATTTAAATACTTAAGTGACTTTACGGATTCTCATATGTTGTAATAGCATTTGGGTTATCTTAACTAGGAATATTGAATAAATTTACTATATTATAGTAGGGAGCTACATTCCTTAATCTTAGTACCTCAAAATAGAGGAAATTCATTTAGAGAAAATTGCATTTTAGGTACCTTTCACCTCTGATGTTTGTTTGTTTGTATTTATTGGCTCTTATTTGTCTTTTGATTTCACATTTCATTTTTTGTGACAATTTTGTATATTCCCTTATATCACTTTAAACTTTTTCGTTTAGACACTTTTCATGGAAGTACAACTACTCTCTGTATGCTGACAAAGTGTTTGTGTTGACAAGAAATATTAGATGCAGTGTATAATTATTACTTTTCTCGAAATTCATGTCATATTCTGAGTACTGTCCTTACACATAGAAAAGAAAAATCTTGGTGATCTCTGAATTTATTTGAATTAAGCTGATTGATTTATTATAAAATTGAATTTTGCCAAGGTGCTGCTAGATTCTTGGTGCAAACATATTGGCAAAAGTGTTCTTTTTGTTGACAAATGACAAGCAAGGGATCAACGGCCAATGATATATATTTTTTCTTAATTGTAGTCAAATATTTAATTAAATAAATGAGTTGCAACTTGGTATTTTGTTCTTTAAACACTTCCGTATCTTCAAAAGATCTACTTACTTCTAAAGAAAATGGAAGATTATAATTTTTTAATGGAGCTCTGGTTCAATAAATGGTTCATTTGCCAGTGCAAACACACTCACTCAGGCATGACTAACATTCATTCTAAATTGTTATTGGGTATATACATTGTAATTAGAAATAAGATGGCAATTAAATTTAAGTTAATGTAATATGATTGAATAATCTGACGAATAAGACCACAATTTGGATTAATGTTTAAAACATTATTCGCACATCGCACAGGTACATATATAGTACAATAGTCTTAAATATAATATATATGGGATCTATATATTACTATAAAACTTCGGTGTGGTATATGGTATTTATTTTATAAATATCAAATACCGTACCAAATTCCAAAAAAAAATAAGTCATACCAAATACCATCATTTCCATACCACGGTATAGAAAATATCATTTTCGTATGGTATTCCACCTCTACATACCAACATCTAACTCCACCTAGAAAATCTCCTTTGAACTCTCCCCCACCGGTGCATAGATACTCCCATACCCCACTCTATTCTGTTATCCATGTTTTTGAACCACATTCCTAGCATGATATCTCCCTTACAAACTTCCCCACACTCCACATTTCTCTCATCCCAAAGAATGAGAATTGCTCCTGCTGGGCCGGGATGTAATCATATTTCACCCACCTACGCCCTACCCCCTACCCCCACATTTCTAATAACACTATCTGTCAAAATCTCCATTTTTGTTTCTAGAATACATATCACATCAGCTCCCCAATCCCTAATGCCAGCTTTAATGATGGTTCTTTTGATGGGATCATTCATCCCCCTCACATTCCAACTAAAGTTTCGCAATCCATCAATTCACAACTTTTTTCTCTCTCCCTTGACCCCTTTCCTACCCTCAACTTCCCCACGCACTTCCTTGTTCCTCCTTTTGTACACCGCAATCTTCCCTCCCCTATTTTCCTTCCCCAAACTCCTTCCCCGTACCTCCCTACTCTCCTCTATTGTCTCGTGTTCAATGTCCCTCAGTAGTTCTAACACCCTTGCCTCATTCCCCACAAACGGCACTCCCAAAAATTCCCCAAATCTAAGAAATTTCTCTCCCACCCACCTCGTAAAGAAACCTACCATCTTCAAAGCTAGCTAACAGCATCACATCAGCTCCCTGAACCTCTGTACTACTGCTGCCAGTTGTTAAAAACCTCCTGGACAGGTCTGAATGTGAAAAATCAGCATCTCATCCCATCAAAAAATTGGTTTTGGGACTGTTATAAGTCCCATGGGACTTAGAGCCTGTTAGGATTGTTATAAGTCCCATGACCAACTTTTAAGTCATTTTTAGCTTTTGGAAGTGTTTGGCAAAGGTAAAAGTAACTTAAAATAAGTTTAAAATAACTTAAAAAAAAAAAAATTAAAAGTTAAAAGTAGGCACTCCCCTACTTTTCATTTTTTAACTTAAAAGCTACTAAAGTTTGACTTTTCAAAAACTACTTTAAAAAGCTACTTTTTTTAAGTTAAGCCAAACGGGCTCTTACTTGTTCTGTTTCTGGAAAAAGCTTGAGCATAAGGCACGATCTTTATTTTCCCGGCTGGTTGGACCTCTCTTTGGCATAGATTCAAACAGATCTGTGTTTTCCTCGTGGTTCAACCCTAGAGACTTAGTGAACTGGTTCAATCTACTCCTCCAACCCGGTTCACTAATCCAGGGGACTGGGGTCTTCTCCAGAATTCAAATTCTTTGTCACTTTCTAGTCCTCTATCCCTTCCAGCAACTCTTCCAGCTGCTCTTTACATAACTTCCGATGACCTATTTCCCCTTTATCCCGGGCACTCCAGAATTCAAATTCTCTGTCACTTTCTAGTCTTATATCCCTTCCAGCAACTCTTCAGCAGCTCTTTCCATAACTTCCGATGACCTATTTCCCCTTTCTCCCGCCACTCTACTCCCCTTCCCACCTCCTTTTCCTCCCCTCCTGCTGGATAGATTCATGTTTTCCTCCATTTCTGCAGTAAAAAACTCAGGTTGAAATACAATGCACATCCATGTTCTATAGCTACTTTCTCCAACATCCACCTTCACAGAAACAAAGACCCTCCGCCCTTTCCTCACCCTAAATTTCTCCCTAGAAATGCTGTGCATACTGCAAATAATATCAATAAAGCCCCCACACAGCTGCCCTAGCTTTTTGAAAAGGTCAGCATTCCAGAGGTGAACAGCAAACCCACCAAATTTACAATCACAGTATCACCGGTAAGATGAGTATCAACACACCCATCTTGCTCCTTCCATCTATCCAGTTTCAAGAAATTACCACCAAACCACCTCTTTCCTCTATGAAAAGTTTCAACAGCCTGCTTCTCACTTGCAAATCAGAATAAAACTTGAACGTCGCTCAGCTGTGTAATCTTCAGGCCGTCTGTCACTCCCCATTCATCTACAGCCCAGTTTCTGATTGTATACAAGAATCTTACTTAAAAGATAACTACATAAACAATCAAAACAGGCAACCATGACAGGTGAGAACACACTGAATCCCTTCCCCTGATAGTTTGGCAGCAGTAAGACAGCTTAGTTTCCTAGATTAAAGAACTGTGTAATCTTCTCTAGTGAAGAATGTCTGCGTCATATTTCCTCGCAAACCATCTCCTCAATTATGAAGACCCAATTCCCGAAACAAGACATGATTGAACTGCTAAAAGCATAAAATCATACATAGCTTTCACCACTCACATGTATTATTTGGCAAGCCAAATTTATGCATAAGCTAAAGCTCTTCCCCTCATTACGTTGATCTTTAGACCATTTTACTAATCAAAGGATCCCACTTTAATCAAGTTACAACTCATTTAACTGGAGACACTAACAGTATTTTCATGGTCAAATACGTAAGTTTGCAATCATAAAGCACCTGCATTTAAATACCACAATAGGATGCATGCAATACTCTACCGAAGTAAAGATGATACATAGCAATAACTAAGCAAAACACCTATCAGATGGAACTGAAAAACTTAGATGAACCTTTTATACAATTAGCAGGGAATCCAAAATACTACCAAGTCTCCCAACCCAAAAAAAAAAATCAGGAATATGACTATAAGACTTCCCCATCCATCATTAACCTTCCCAGAGACCAGACAAAGAATTCACACCTTGTAAATTTATCCTCAGAGATGTTTAAGTCGCATTTAAAGAACTCCACACTAAAAACAGATCATTCCCAGCAATACACAAAGCAGTTTTTGCTCAAGAGTGCCATATTGATTTGAATGGATTGCAGATGCAAGCTTTAGACAACACTAAACAGGTTCCTAGGATTTGTAATGGAAATGATCTTCTTTGGTTTAATACGGATATCTAACAAGGTTCCCCAGTAATTAAGATTTATCATCAGGTACAGCTACTCAATTTCAATTCAGATGCTCCATGCAGCTTTTACAACTTATCTGTATGTTTCGATAGGAGGAGAAATTTTATTTGGTGTGAGACACAAAAATAATTAGTTGTATGAGATTCACATTTCATGACAAGTGTAAATTGTGGAACCCCTAATTTATCAATTTCTCTTTCACTCCCCTCCTCACCCTTGTGAATCTATCCCCTCTCCACATTTCTTACTCCTAGACACCCCCCACCTTTCTCCTACTCTATCTTTTCTCACTCTTCATCAGAACAGCCCCCCAAATCCCAATACAACCCCAGCCCCGAGTTCAAAGTCAGAAATGGGATGCCAATGTTCAATCCACAACTCTATCATCCATATTTTCTCCCTTCCTCTCTCTATTTTGATTTGGGTAATGAATTATCAAAAAATTAGAAAAATACAAGCATTTCAAGAAATTGACAATATGGATAGTGAAAATGGAAAAAGAATTGGGAGAGTAAAAAAAAGGATTTCTTGACAATATGGATAGTGAAAATGGAAAAAGAATTGGGAGAGTAAAAAAAAAAGGACAGTATTATTAAAAACTTCAGAAACTGAAAATGGGTATTCAGTGGAAGTGAAAGAAGGTTGTGAATGAGGAAGACATCTTGAAGAGGTTTTGGTTCAAAATTGGTAGAAAAGTTTTTTTCTTCTTTTCTGAAATTATAGTGTTTATTTAGTAACAATAAAGGAAGACTAGTAGGAACCGAATCTTACAATTGCAAATATTTTGCTTTCATTATCTCTGAGCAAGATATGTTCTACCACCAAAAATACATACACAAGGTAGGCAATACCATAAAAGGAAAAGTTTCTGCAATCCCCCCATTCAGGATGCTTCTTGTTGTAGCAAGCTGCATTACCAGCAACTTCGGATGCTTCTTTTACTGTAATGAGCTGCATTTCAAGTAGCAGGTAATTCACTGGCCAGAAATGAATGTGGAGTTGGGTGGGTGAAGAAAGAGGAAAGAAAAGATAATGGGTCCCATAAATGTAATCTGATTAAAAAAAAAAAAAAAAAAGAGATAATGGGTCCTATATTGTTTCCCATCAATAATTGGTCCCACATTACGCTCATATTTTTATTGAAAATCCTTCACACAACTAGTCATACTTGTGTCTCACCCATTATAAAATTTCTCCAACAGGAGTTCCCATATGTACATCAACAGTTCATTTTATTTATCACAGTTATATCAATACAACAAATTACATTGAATATTGTAATGTTTGTCTCTCATGAAGTCAACAAACAGAAGCAGATCTAGGGACTATTGATTTTGATTTGAATTGCTTGTGTGTGTTGCTGTTGTTGTTTGACCAATTGAATTACTTTAATTTATTTGTAATTGTAAGTCTTTATAAAAAAAAAGTTCATTTACTCTAAAGAAGGTCTCTATATAAAGTTTTATCCAAGTGTATTTCCTATGTGCAACAAAGTTCCTGGGTATGTTAGCTGTATGCTTCAATGCATGAAGTTAATGCAGCATAACAGCACAATATATGGAGTCCATAACAGATTGTATCAATACTATAAGAGTGCCTAGGAATTGAGACATGTGGATTCCTAACCATGGAAAAAACACGAAGAATTGCAGTGAGGTTTGGAATAGAAGGTACCAGATTTTAGTATTCTTACCCAACCACTACCATTCCGAGAAGTCAAAACAGTTATATTCACTCAGTTTTCAAAATGCAACGTGAAGGTTCATAAAACTTAACACATGCACAAGCTATAGCAGACAATGAATAATGCCAATAACAAGTATCTTAAAGCTACTCCCTGGCTGAGAGTTCACTATCAGACTCAAGAAATGAAAAACTAAGCAGAGAGGATGAAAGATGGATTAAGTACATTACACCATAATCATAATGTATGAACTTAAGAGATTCTAGCTAGATTGTTAGCTAAGTCCAAGTAATACACAACATGGCTGTTTTCCTGAAACCAAAGCGCAAACAGAAAATATAAAACAGTACCTGTTGAATATCTGAGTGAAAAAGGAGGGATGAGCCCTCATAAGATCCATCTTTCATCCTTGAGTGAATGCGACTGATATCAAAAAATTTGTCAGCCTTCATTCCTTCAAAATTTTCAAAGAGCACGTGACATAGCTGAGCAAACTTTTCTGATTTGACAATATCAAGAAACATGTGCTGACAGAACTCTGTCACTGTGCGACTTTTTGGCTCATCCACTGATCCATTAGGCACTGCTTTTGTTCCATTCTGGATTCCATGAGACACAGACTGTGATGGCAGAGAACCTCGGTTCCCATCTTCACAACATTTTCCAGATTCCTGAAAAAACAAGCAACAAGCTATCAAAGAACAATTAACAGCAAAGGATATAGTAGCTTACTATTGTATATTAAGTTATCCAGATACTTGCAATAGATATACCATAGCTTCAACAGCACAACTGGCTTCTGAATGTGATGTCAGTGCCTCTTGAATACATCCTTTCAGACCACCATCACTCTCTAATGATTGAAGCATCTGCTTCAGAGCAGCACCCTTCCAATTTCTAACAAGCAAATTACTGGAATCATTCAGAAGACCATGTGGTTCCGTATGAGCTACACTAGCTTGCGTGCAAGAGCTTTTGTTAAGAGCTGTATCTAGTGGTCCATTCATCGACTGCATAAAATCAAGCAAACCAGTTGTTCTTTTATCAGGTATATTAATGAAAAGGACAAAAATGGCCATACAAGTATACCAAAAAGTAAAAACCTACAACACGACATATGGACAAAGAGAATACCAAAAAGCAAACCAGTTGTATATCAAAGAACAAGAAAAGTATAGTGCAGATGGACAAAGAAAAACAGGAGGAAGGAAGGAAAAAGAAGAAGACCACCAACTAGTACTTAAAGGACGGAATTTCTTAATTGGAAGTGCATCACTTAAAGAGTAACTATGACATTGTCAATATTGTGGTTTAAGCCTTCAAGCAAGGCATATTGCAGGCAGCGATGATGCAAGGCACTCTAAGCAAAAATCATCCAACAAATAGCATTTTTGAAGAATCAGGATAAGTCCCAGCATGCATTTGGTGGTCAATCTGGAAAGAGAGAAACAACAGGAGCTTTGATAATGTGCAAAACAGTCTACAGAATGGCAAAATGAAGTGTTCAGCTCTATTTTACTTTTGGTGTAAACATAGTTTATTAACTCAAACTGAAGACGTCTTTGGTGTTCTAGATTGTTTATAGGCAACAAGTATTAGCCTTGAGCTTTTGATAGACTGTAATATTTTTGAAGGGGAACTACACTTTTTGGTTGTAGTATACCTGTGGATATAGAGTAATGTTACCAGTTTCAAAAAAAAGAATCAGGATAAGTCAGTAGGCTCATGAGCTCTCCTTATTAGGAAGGAGTACTAAGCAGTACATATATAACATAATCGCTAAAGAAAATAAACTAGGTGAATACTTCATGATAGGAAATAGAAACTTGAGAGTAAGAAAAAGTGAAATTGTATATTTGCTACTGAACCAAAAATTGATATGTTTTTCCACCTCGATTAACATGGTTTTTACTTCATAAATCCACTTAATCACAATATATTGATTTCTCTATCAAAATCATTGTTGTGTACATATTAAATTTTTTCTTGTGTCGGATATTCTTTCATCTTTCCTAAACTCTGCACATTATGTTCTTTATGAATATTATATGACAAAATTTCAAAATGTAGTATGAGTTATGTTGTCTGTCTAATAGAAATTTTTACGGTACAGACTTTTATTTGAATGAAATGTCTGTCTAATAGAAATTTCTATCAAAATTTACGACATTTCTTTCAAATAAAAATCTACACCATAAAAATTTCTATTAGACATACAGCATACTCACACTACATTTTGAAATTTTATCATATAAGATTCATAAAGAACATCTTTACGTGCCGAAATTGCGGAAAACATGAACAGAAAGTAATCTTTAATATAGAAGGACAAAAATGAAAACACAAAGGAAGCAAAACTAAAGAATCACAAGAAAAACAAGCCAAAGACGCACATGAGACATGCAAAAATGAATGATCAGAGCATATTTTGAGGGCCAGAAAATACATGTCTCTAGAATCAAGGAGAAATGCCTTCATAACTTGTATTTTAAAGTAACAGTTGTATGCCGGATATTCCTAGTTATAATATGGGCTTCCTTGACTTTCTAGGAAGCAGGATGTAACTGACTGCATGGCCAATTGACCATCCCTTGCAGATCATTTATATCTTTTTAGTAGAATCTTGGTACATATTTAATAAACATTACCTTACCAAAAAAACTCACAAATCTCAAGAGTCAAAGGTGGCATCATCTAAATGAAGTGAAAAGAAGACAACTTTTTTTAATCAGAGGTGAGTCTAAGAATTACACTTTATGGGTTCAACTTTTAAGGTTCTTAGTATGAACTCATTATATATGTAACTAATGGATTCAAATCTACAATCTGTTGCAATTTCAGCGAATTTTTACACATAAATGCAGGTTCCACTTTGAAAGTATTGGATTCAGATGAACCCGGTAACATAATGTTGCATCCACCCTTGGTAATTTTAAACTAAGCAACTAAGGGTCTTCCTGGGCAGCATCCAATTTATTTGATATGAATATGAGTTCAAGATTAACTTTATCGGAAAAAAAAAGAGTTGGGGGAGAAAAGAATGAGAGTTGGGAAGAAAAGAATGTACGAAGTGCAGGGGCACAGAATCACGAATCATTAGATCTATCTAAAACTGGCTTTTACGTGATTGAGTAGATTCCTTTCTCCCATTGGAGATCATAAGAAGTCGCAGAAGGTGGCTTGTATTAAGTAATTTGTGGAGAAAAATTGTAAGGAGGTGTTTCTTGTGTAAAGAGAACAGAGACAATTAGAATTTTCTTCCTCGCAGCACATTACAGGTAGCAGAACTAGAGCTTAATTTTTCACTTAGGAGTTAATCATATGATGGCAGTCATAATGGATTTCCATCTGGGAACTTGGTAGAATTTTGGTGCTAATTGATATTGGTTCTGGGACCAGAAGCAGACAAGAAAAAATCACTTGAACATCTGATGGCAGAAGAATCAACCTTGAAAGTTAAAACCACATTCTATTCTGTCTAGTTTCAAAACATAAATGATGAATGAAATTGTATTTTCTGAATTATGCGTATGAACAACATCTCTAATATCTTGGTACAAATGGTCTATACTTCTGTTATCTGGTAAATCCATTCATCATTGTTATATGTCATTGCTCTCAAAGAGATAGAGACAGAGAAAAAAAAATTGGAGTGGGGGTTGGGGTGTTTACCAACAGGAAAGGAAGAGAGGGGTACTTTATGTCAAGACACCAAGTCGCCAACCATAACCATGATACTGAATTATTAGCATAGAGCAACAAGGAGAAATATACATCAATGTAGTTTCAAATTATTATTATAACTATCTTTATTTTATTATGTTTGCAAAATAAGTCATCCGCCACTGGATAACAATAACTTATCTCTACCTTCTATATATTTTTAAAACTTTCTTTTGGTTAAGGGGGGTTACCCAAGAGCCACCAACTCCATTTCCCTTCTCAAGAAGCTTCACATGGGCACCCCTCATATAAAGTAGAAAGAATTCTTTATTGAGAAGAGAAAAAAGATAGGTTTTCTAAATTAGTATTTGCCTTCCACGTAACTCTGTAGACAACCTAAGTTTAGAGAAGAGCCAAGAAAAAAGAACTACTACCTCATATAGAGATGATTGCAAAGACAGAACAAGAGTAGGAATTTTTTATTGATAAAGAAACAAGATAAACATATTATACAGTACTAGCTGGGGCATTACATCATCAGATTCAAAACTGGTTATTCCATGAAGGATAGAGAAGAGACTAAGACATTATGCATAAGAAAAGGTAACAAACAGAAGATAAAAAAGTCATTTCAAGAGTTCGTGTAAGGATTATCAGACCTTGTTAGTACTCTGACCAGCAGAGTGCCCCACCACAAGGCCATTTTCTACCACTTTTGTACGCTTCCGCCTCTTGTAGGTCCGACAAACAACATCTGATGAACCATCAAGGTTCGTATCACCATCCTTGTCATCAACTAGGTGGCCCTTCAATTTCTTTACGGTTTGACCATTTTCAGACAACAAACCTGGTGCAACATTAGCACCAGCGCTCTTTCCTTTATCTTCACCAACCATTTCTGCCTCCTTGGCCAATCAACCAAAACCCTAATTCCAAAATCTTTATAGCAAAGAAAAGTAAGTTTCCACTACAAAAAACCCCATTTTGCGCCATAAGATGCTTAAATTAACCTCTATCCAAAATGGTAAAATTTCAAAACAGATTATCAACAAAACACTGTCAATAGCAAAGAAACTAAAAACCATGTCAAGAAAAGACATGCATTTTTACATCATCAACCATTTCTACCTCCTCAATAAACAAATCAGAAGGCCCTAATTCAGAAATCCCTACATCAAAAAGAAAATTAAAATCCCGCAAAAAAAATCTCAACATGGTCCATCAGAACACATTCCAATTCCTCAATCATGCAAAAATCATAAAACAACTGCAACATTTCACCAAAACACTGTCAATAGCAAAGAAAGTAAAAAAGCATGTCAAGAAAAGACATACATTTTTACATCATCAACCATTTCTACCTCCTCAATAAACCAATCAAAAAACCCTAATTCCTAAATCCCTACATCAAAGAGAACTAAAATCCCACAAAAAAAAATCCCAACATGGTCCATCAAAAAACATTCCAATTGCTTAATCAGGCAACAACATAACAAGCATTCCACCATATCCATACTAAATAAACCCCTTAATCCAAACAATTCAAAAACCACAAAAGAACTGTAACATTTAACACTGTCAATAGTCAAGAAAGTAAAAAAAAAAAAAAAAAAAAAAAGCATGTCACGAAAAGACATACATTTCTACATCATCAACCATTGCTACCTCCTCACTAAACCAATCAAAAAACCCTAATTCCTAAATCCCTACATCAAAGAGAACTAAAATCCCACAAAAAAAATCCCAACATGGTCCATCAAAAAACATTCCAATTCCTCAATCAGGCAACAACATAACAAGCATTCCACCATATCCATACTAAATAAACCTCTTAATCCAAACAACTCAAAAACCATAAAAGAACTGCAACATATAACACTGTCAATAGCCAAGAAAGTAAAAAAAAAAACATGTCAAGAAAAGACATACATTTCTACATCATCAACCATTTCTACCTCCTCAATTAACCAATCAAAAAACCCTAATTCCTAAACCTCTACATCCAAAAAAAAAAAAAAAGAACCAAAATCCCACAAAGAAAAAATCCCAACATGGTCCATCAAAACACATTCCAATTCCTCAATCATGCAACAAAATAACAAGCATTACACCATATTCATACTAAACAAACCCATTAATCCAAACAACTCAGAAATCATAAAAGAACTGCAACATTTCAACATAAAAAACATAACTTGACCAAATTAATCAACTTAAAAAGACTGCATTCAAATAAATTAAACAAAAAATAACTATAAAAATGCAAAATTTAACTTCACCTGAGTATATGTATAGAGATTTTTGAGTGATTCAGTCTGAAAAAATGGCAGAGAGAGAACTAGGTCTTATCCTAGAGAGTACTTTAAAAATTTTGAAAACAAAGAGGGCTTTTTCCGCTTTTTGTGTAGTTTAAGTAGGAAAAATAAAAAACTTTTTTGTCTCTGCAGTTTCAGTGTTGACCGGGAATTGACCGGCTAATGTCGGTACCCGATTCAAAATTGTGTCAAATTTTAGAATATCATATGCTATTTTCAGTCTCAGTTTACATATTAATTATTTTTAAAATATTTTGTAAAATTTTTTAAATGTGAAGATGCATCTATTTAACTAAGTATTTAACATTTTCTACTAGAATATAAGTAAAACAAAATAGATGGTGGAGATGCAATAATGATAGTTTCCATATAGTGTATTGCACTTGAAGCAGATGTTTTAGAGGTAAGCTTTTAAAAATTTCCCTCTTCATTTGTCTTTTTATGATTATAAGACATCTAAATATGAATGTCTTATAATCATAAAAAGACAAATGAAAGAGGAAATCTTCAAAAGTTTACCTCTAAAACATGAGCTTCAAGTGCAATACATGATATGGGGATGGCTATTATTGTATCTCCACTATCTACTTTATTTTGCTTATCCATATTCTAGTATAAAATGTTAAACACTCAGTTAAAGACAAGCATCTTTATATTTAACGAATTTTTTAAAAATAATTAATATCTTAACATGATATTTTAAAAATAATTAATATCTAAACTGATATTTTAAGAATAATTAATATCTTAACATGATATTTGAAGAATAAATTAATATCATGTTAATTTTCAGTCTTAGATTAGACCTAAGTTTTTTATATGTATATATTTATTTTGAGAAACTGACATAAATTAGGATATAATTAATTGTGCACCCATAAAAAGTATAAGAGTGTCATTGTGTTGCTGGTACAAGCTAGACTGTTAGAGGATCCACATGCGAGACTTGAGTTCGAATCTAGCCAGATTGGTTATTTCACTATTTTATTTTAAATTTGTCTTAGAGCTCATATTTGAGTTAAGGTAATTCACTATTTTTATTTTAAGTTTATCTTAGAGCTCATATTTGAGCTAAGGTAATATTGATACACCCAAAGTCTACAAATTCTAGATTCGTCTTGCTAGTAAGTTATTATTTTATTACTATGAAATGAGAAATGATTAAAACTATGTAATAAAATTAAATTAATTTGTTAAATCATATTATAAGGTTGAAAGAAACTTACATTAACGTTAGTTGAACAATCCAAGTATGATTGTAAGCACAAAACCAATATTAGGATCACCAAATTCTCAGTTAAAACGCTATATTTATAATTAACTCACTATCAAATACTTAAAGGAAAAATTTAAAACAAAAATTATGAAGATAATGTGATTCAAAAAAGAAAACACTTAATCTGGAATCAAATACGTATATACATACAAATATAATAATCTTAATTTTAATTTTTTTAGTAATTCATCTCAGGTTAATTATGATATATATATGAAGCACACTCAATCAGAACTCAAATATTTATATTGCAGTCTGATAAGTCTTTTGATAAAAACACCATTAGGTTGATCTTGAGTAGTGGTGCATTTGGTTGTGACAAGTCTTTAGTTAGATTCTTTCTCTCATGACAATTAATTTTATTATATTTAATTTCTTTCATGATATATCAAATTTTACAATATAGTGCCAATATAGTTATGTTTTTATGTAAATTCAATATTCAGGAACTATCTACATTATCAAATCTTTCAAGTAGATTTTTTCAAACAACATGTAGATTTGAGGTATATGTTATCCCCCTAAAAGATCTTAAGCTATATAATTCGTTGTCAAAAAGAAATAATCGCTCTAAACCCTTTTCTAAGTGATTTCACATAATTTTTTAAAGAAATATATTTTTACATGAATTATAGCCCAAAAATATTTTAATTGAACAAGATAAATATTATAGATCTAAATTTTATAAAGTAATTTTTGATACATGTCAATTGATAGGAGATAATATGAAGATCAATGATATTTGTAGGAGGAAGAAATAAAGCATAAATGTAATCCATTTTGTGGACTTGATTTGAATCAAGGATGTGCGATATCCGTGCTCTAGTGAATTTCATTCTTGACAAACATAAAAAAATTTCACAAAATTATTAAATTTAACTATGATGATGAAAGTGAAATGTGAATGTAATCTATAAATTCTTGTTTAATAATACATTGATATAGTTAAAAAGACCGAAGGGGTATAAACCCTAGATTAAGAGATGGAAAATGAAGGGGGAAAAAGTGAGGAAAAATTTATACGAAATAATTACAATTGGAAACAAGACAATTATGGATATATCACTAAAAGAAGAAAAAATAATTTGTGTGAAGAATATTTTTTAGTATTAATTTCATAAAGTTCATTAAAATTTTGTATAGTTGTAGTAAAATCATTAATTTAACTATAAAATCATTGAACTTTCACTTAATTTTATACAATGTCATTTTTGTTATTTCAACTTCACCGAAAATCATAGTTAGCTTACTTAAAATATATTATTTTAAAGTAATATAGCTTCATGGCCCCAAAATATTAATATACCCAAAATTTCGATCTATGAAATTTAAAAGAAAATTTTTCAATAATAGTTTTTTTTTTCAAAACATAATAAAGTTTTCTTTCAAAATATAACATATACGATATTGTATGAACGTGCATAGAGTATCAATGTATATATATATAAATTGATATATTGTATATATGTGTATATATGTATAGTAATGTCATATACACAATACATGCACGCGTATAAGAATTGTACCTTCAATCTAAAAATGTGAATATCAAGGTATATATGCTAAGATGTAAGATATAACTATATTTGTAATTATTTAAAAATATCACTACAAAATAACTTATAGAGTGTAATAAATTATTATTATTTTTAGTTTAAAAATTCAATCCAATTGGGTCATAGAGCATCATGCCGAATTCTTTTGATACGAAGAGTGATCCTTTGGTTTATCACAATTCATAGGAAATAGTTATATCTTGAACTAACAATTATCAAAAAAGAAAAATAATTTTCACTTATTGATAAGATTCCAATTCGTTAGCTTCTAAAAACGTTTTTAAAAAATGAAGTCAAACACGATGTTATTTGTGCATAATATTGTTTCTTCATATAATTTTGTCATAGGATACAAATTTATGATGTATTTCTTTTACATGTGAAGTTAACTTTCTTTTTGCATAAGTATATGAGAATCGAACCTTTCAATTGGGTTGGAGATATTAATATTATGGATTAAATTTCGTATATAGATAATTTACTTTGCCAAAAACACCTTGCAGAGCTAATAAAACTATCAAAATTGCATCCCAAACTCATCTTCCTCAGATGTAGCTTTGGTGTCAACCATTCCAACTTCAAATTGAAAATTCATCAAAATCCAATTTAACCACTAAAAAGATTGGGTCACTCACCTCCGCAGATTATAAATTCCGTAATGAAGTCACGAAGAAGGTAAACAATCAAAACATGCAAAATGTTAATATATTTACGAGGCTTGTTAAAGAGCAAAAACAAAATTCTATTTTAGCATATTTGGCTAAGGTAACTTCATATACCCATAACATATTATGTCCATTAGTAAACTACCTTATGTCAAGTTAATCCACGATTTAAGGAGATTTCATCTAATTATAGGATAATGAGTATGTCGAATTATACAAATCATTATCTCCCGCAATAAAAAATGTATTTGAAGCAGTAGTTCTCAAGTCAAAGAAGAACTTTTCATAAACTACGTACAATATTGAAAATGTATTCAAAAACTGCCAAGAAGTCAAAAAATGAATGATAGAGTAATTTAAATTGGTTAGAAACTCTTGCACAGAGTTACGTAGAAAAATTAAGGTTATTTGGATTGATTTGGAATCAAAATTTAGAGTTGAAAAAGGGTCATCCACACATGTATATTACATTGTATAGACAAAATTTATCAATAGTCACATAAAGATGGTTCGACTTTTCACTTAGTTTTTTTATGTTTTTATTTGAGGCTAAAATTACATAAAAAATTACCAAGTCAGCAAAACATGTCAAAATGATATAATTCAGCCTCATTCTAGGTGTTTAAATAATATAAATCTTAACTAAAATGTCTAAATAAAAAAACGTGTCAACTATAAGTATCTATCGATGAGTTCTTTACTATACATGTAAAATTGGAAAATGTGAGACCCAAAGATATTTATATTCACTCTTAGTTCAGTTCAGATGGTTCTTGATTTTCTGCCTGAACATTACAATTCCTTGAAATATATATAATATATGTTATTACCCTGGGGCAGTTTGTCCAGCTCTCAGGCCTAATGAACATGTACTCAAATGCTTACTTTGAAAATAAATTTTGTTTATTTACCAAAAAAAATAAATATATGTTGCTATCATTTTTCTACCGTGCCTCCCCTCAGTTGTACACACGTAGCAACAGGGCGAATCCTTTCACAGAGTTTAAGATCACCATCCACTAAACCATTCATGCTATCCTCTGATTCTTAGGACTGATTCTTAGGAGTGACAAACGAGCGAGTTGAATACGAATCGATCAAAAAATGAGTAAAATAAAAATAATAAGTTATTCAATTAGACTCACATTTTAAATGGATAAAAATGAGTTATCCAATGGATAATATGAATACCCATATTTATCTATATTATAATAGAAATATTATTAAAAGGTTTAAAACAAAAAAAATTTAAAGTTTTTTTTAATCACTTCTCTACCCCCCTCCGCTACCAGCCCCGCCAAACCCCTATCCCAAAAAAAATATTAAAAAATTAAAAAAAAATTACCACCCCACCCCTACCAGCCCCCCCACCCCATTCCAAAAAAAAAAATTAATAAAATTTAAAATTTTTTCACTAAAATTTTTTAAAAAAATTTCCCCCACCCACTCCACACCCCATCCAAAAAAAAAAAAAATGAACAAAAATTTTAAATTTTTTCATTAAAATTTTAATTTTTAAAAAAAAATTACCACCCCATATTAATTACCCATTCAGCCACCTCAATCGAGAACCATATCTTCAGATGTAAGGTCTTCAACCTCATCTTCAACTATCACTGAGCTAGACGTGGTGAGTCTTTCGCATACTACACAGTTGTCATGGGGCGATTCCATTCTTTGGCACAATACCAACTTCTTACAAGAATTTCTTTAACAGTAGGCTCAACACAAGAGAGATGATAAATCTCCTCGCATGAATCACAAGCTAAACTATCCCTACCATCCGCTTTCTCTTTCTCCCCACAACATTGGCAAGCACATCTTTTATATACACCATAGGTCTCTGCTTGTTCCATTTTAGAAACTAACTGTCAACATCAAAAAGAAAAGAAAACATAGTAAACTTGAATTCTAATACTTAAATATATCTGCAGTTTCAAGTTGTAGAAAGAAATAAAATACAATGCCAAGGCAATCCCTCAGATTTTTTACTTTGTGGGTTTCATAGAGTAGACATCAAGTTGCAGCACTGAGTCCAAACAAAAGCAAGAATTTTTTTACTTTATACTTTCATATTAAAACTAAGAGATAATTCCAATAATGTGGACCTCAAGGTTTGAAACCAAAAGCAAAATAAGTATACGACAAGCTTTTTCTTTAAAATGGTGGTGTTCAAGCCAGTTGCATACACCTCAACTATTCCATTAGGTACTACCTTAAACTAGCACAGATACACTCAGCACTAATGCTTAAACGAATGAAAAGAAATCACCCTAATGTAATTTTGGTGCTGCTGGGATTTGAACCTTCTAGGAGCTTGGTAACATTATTTGCCTGAGTGGTTCCCCAAGAAATCTGGAATAACTGCAAGTACTTGGTTGGTGACATGCACTTGCCAGTTGCCAGTGAAGGATTTGAAATTTCTAGGCCGACAATTTTCAAAAGTTGTTTCTCCTCCAAGAAGCTAACTAGAGAACAACCAAAATGACCAATAGTCTACCACTAAAACAGAAACACAAAAGCATGACGGAAAAGAAGACTTGCCTCCACTTTTGCATCTTCAGCGTTTACATGCACTAAACCACTCACCTAAAGAGGTAACAAGTTAAAATCATAGTCAATTTTACCAGCATTGTGTGCAAAAGACGGAAGCAGCTCAATGAATCAAGTGTTAGCAAGAAACCGCATACCTGAGCTCGGAAACAACCCCTTGATATTTCTGAAAGACTCCTTGAAAGAGAAATCATTTCACTGCCAACTTCATTAAGTTAGTCGTTCAAACCATCCATTGTGTAATTATATTACAACTATTTAAAAATGCTTCATCATCAATGTGTTGCTTCAGATAAAGGTAGAACCATAGACAATGGAACAATCTTCCTACACATATCATTCAAAGAATGAGAGTTATTTACATATGTACAAGCAAGTCCAAGGAAATAGAATCAGAAGGCAATTTATCTAAGGAAACAAAATCAAAAGCAAATCTATCTACGAAAACAAAATCAGAAAATCCCTAAATATATTCTATTTATGATTATGCCTAATTTTGTAAACAACGGGACATGGTCCCATGAACTAACTCAAAAGCTGACTCAACTCGTTTATTAACCCTTTAACCTAATGAGATGCGATGATGTTTTGCAAATTGACATGACTTACAATCCAATGAAGAAATATTTTGAAACAGTGGACAAAGTTTCTTCAACATAGGTAAAGAAGGATGACTCAATCGACAATGTGCTTCAAATAGAGACACAACACTAGAGCAGGCAACAGATCGAGATTCACATTCATCAAGGATATAGAGATCATTGGATACATGTCCTTTATCAATAACATGATTCGTCGTAAGATCACGAAACAGACGATGACTGGGAAAGAAAGAGATATAACACTTAAGGTTTCTTGTAAGGCCAATTTTGGTAGAACTAATACAGATAACAGGGTAATTTATGAGGTTGGTTTAACAGTCCCTTCTCCAAGACTATTACAAGTTGATCCATCAGCTATAGTAACCGGAGAGGGAGCTTTATGTGATTGAAAGCTAGAAAAATGTTAGGATGCCCGTCATGTGATTTGTCGTACTTGAATCAATTACCCATTTATTTGAAGAGATGATAAGACATGTTTTATTTGACTCAACAAAGAAGTTAATTGAAGCAGATTCCTTCTCTGATTTATGATATTGAAAGAGTTTAGCAAACTCATCGCCTGAAACCCGAATAATTTTCTCAAATGATGAACTAGAACCATACATTTTTTAACTAATGTTTAGTCCAAAATGATTGAAAAATAGATTATAGATGACTACAGGTAACAAGGGCTGGAACCAAATTAACAAGACCTATGAATAAGTTATCTGCCAACAAAGATGTCCCTCATAGGCCAATAAGATATTTGGACAATAGTGAGACCTAAACCCAGACTGAAAATAGACTTGAACAGGCATAAAAAAAATTTAAAACTTCACACAAATCCTAGAAACAAACAGTGTGAAAATAGAATTTTTGAATCTAGACCGTACCACCAAAAAGGTTCAAATAAAATTTAAATCTGAGATTCACAGATACCCAAACCCAACAAATACCAAAACCCAATGTTTAAAATTAATGGTGGTTGGAAAAGAGATCAAAGAAGATTTTTTAAAAAGCTAAAGTTAAAAACATGAAGTGAAGAACACACCTTTCAAGCAGAGTTTTAGTGCCAGAAGATTACGAATGCCAAGACAATGCCAGAGCAGTAAGCCAAAATCAGTTCTGCCATACCAATGGACTGGTGAGTGAAAGACAAACCAAATAGCCGAGAACTCATCCTCTCAGGCTATCAGGAATGTGTTGAATTTCTAATCAATAATTTTGAGCCTTGGTGGCTTTGATACCATGTAAAATATAAAGACAATGAAAAAATTTTCCTACACATCATTTCAAGAATGAGAGTTATTTATATGTGTACAAACAAGTCTATTTAAGGAAACAAAATCAAAAGTAAATCTAGGAAACAAAATCAAAAAATCCTTAAATATATTTTATCTATGATTGTGCTATGTATACAATAGGATAATATGTCTATGTACATTCAGTAACAAAGATAAAAAATGAAGTAGCACGGCGTTTTTTGTAGTGTCTTACCAAATTCGTAAAGACTTGCAAACGTCATAACTCAAGATATATCAGAACACAGAAACTATAAATCCATTAAACAACATTACCTAAATTTAAGCATAGTCCTATATAAGTCGCACCAAAAATTTCATCTACTAACATCTAAAATTTTAATTGACATATGTAGCTCCATTCATTGTACAATTTGTTGACTTATATTTATGTTTAATAATCTATCTATCTATCTATATATATATATATATATATATATAATAGGAGGGGCCACGTGTTAGCACCACCAAAAAAAAATCTCAATTGAAAAAAATAAATCAAAACTGTATTTTTAAAAAGTGCTAGCTGTCACATGTAAGCACGGAAATTTTCAATAGACAAATTATTTTAAAACAGAAAATTAACAAGAAAAAGCTACCATTTCAAGTTTTAAAAACTGAAAGCGTACATAACTATTGCCATATTTAAATCGTTTAATTATCTTTTTTGATGACAAGGGAAACCCGTAACCGTTATCCTTTTGGGTGCGCATAGGGTAAAACCCCCACTCCTATGCAATAGCTCGCAAACCACATCGAAGAGGTAACCCGCACTAGGCAAGCCCAGTGCAACAAACTTGAGACCTCCAACATAGAAGTCCCAAGCCCAAACCACTAGGTCACCTAAAAGGGATTTAAATCGTTTAAGTATCTTATCCTTCTTCTACTATATCCGTTTTCTTTTTCAAAACAAACCAATCAATCATTTTCTAGCAAGAAACTTCTTTGCAAACTACATCTGATAACATAGATTAGTTTATTTAGACTTGTAACTGAAACTCTTCTTGTGGATTTAGAGCTTGATACTTTGAACAGTGTTAGATATGAGCCTTACGTTCAAATTTTCAGGCCTATAAGTAATAACTTTATTTTTTGTCAGTCGGGTGTAGGCAACACAGGGTCATTATATCAAGAGTGTTGAGCTGATTGATTCTGTTCATGATGGTGTTTGTAAAGAAGCTTAGAATGCAGAGTGGATGAATTGGAGGCTCACTTCTAGAGTCCTTTGTGATAAGTGCCACTAAAACTAAAAGATAAGTTCCACAAAGTGGTAGTTAGATCAACTATGTTATATGAGACAGAGTGTTGGCCTATCAAAAACTCCCATGTTCAGGAGATGGAAGTTGTGGAAATGAGGATGCTGATAGGATTAGAAATGAAGATGTCCGAGACAAGGTGGAGTAGGCCCCGTGGTGGACAAGTTGAGGAAAGCGAAGCTCAAATGATGTGAGCACATGAAGAGGAGAGGAACATATGCCCTACCTAGTGAAGAGGTATGAGAGGTAGGTGTGATTTCCTACCAATAGAAGGTCCATGTTGATTGTTTTGTTATTGTAAGTTCTATTATTATATGTGTTTGAGAAGCTTAAAATTGGGTTTGCATACAGGCGTTTGTTTAAATGTGTATGCATGTTTTTGATTTGTTAACTCATGCTAGTTTTTTTTTGTTATTGTAAGCTTTGTGATTTTATGTAGAAAATGGTCAAAAGCCTCCAAACCTATGGTCGGATTTTCAACTACACTCATACTTCACGGGGATCCTATTACCCCCTGAACTATTTTATAAGGAAATAAACTTCACCCTAAAATGACATAGTTACTCATGTGTATTGTGGTGTAACACACGCATATGCCATGCCAGCGCCATGTCAATGCCACCTAATAAATATAATAAATGAAATATTTTTCCTACTTTTTTTTTATTATTATTATATGCCCCACTAGAAACCTTCCATTATCATTAAGAAAATCACCATTATCAAACCCACTTCCCATCCATTGACATTCCAACAAGAGAAAAAATGGTAAAAAAAATTTCCAACGAGTAAAAGTTTCTAGACCAATATCTTTATCTTATTCCCCACAATTTCTCTCAAAATTCAGTGCTACATATTTTGCTCATGTTGGGGCTTATGAAGGGATATACCAAAAATAGTATATGGCATGCCATAAATTTTCAATTCAATTTCTTTCTTTTCATAATGTTGGTGAAAGTAGCAAATCAAATTAAAACATTGAAATTAATCTAAGCGAAAAAAAATTATGACCCAATTGAATTTTTTATGCCCCATTTTGAAAATATCTCAATTTGTGGTTAAATTCAAGAATGTGAAATTAGAATTAATGTTTGAGAGAAGAGCTTGTGAAGGTGTTGGAAATTGAAAATTTTGTGTTTGTTTGAAATGAGTTTCGGTAAAAAAAATTGATTTTTTAATTTTTTTATTATATTACTTTGATTTGGGAGTAATAACCAAATTTATTTAAAGGTTCTTTGATTATGAGTAAGAGACCGTTAATATGAAGAATTTCCATAGAAATTTGTAGAGATTTGTGTGAAAAATAAAAATAAAGCAAAAGTGTGAAGAAGAAGAACTGTAGAGTGAGTGTGAAGAAGAAAAAGTGTGGGACGGTTGGGTTGGGGGAAATTATTTTAATTTAATTAGAAAGAGAGAGAAAGAAAAATAAATGTATGAAATAAACATGAAAGCAGCCCTACTTACTCTCTTTTCACTCTCTCAAAGAGAGTGAAATGCACTTTCTTAGCCAACTCAGCGTTAAGTGTTTATTCATTTTATTTTAAAACAGTTCAAGGGGTGATAGGACCCCTGTGAAGCTTAAGTGTGTAGTTGAAAATTCAATAATAGGTTTTTTTTTTTTTGGGGGGGGGGCATTTGACCATTTTCTCTAATTTTATGTGTTTGAGAATGTTAGATTATGATGACGACACGATATTTGAGCTTATATGTTTATTATTGTTGTTATGTATTACCTCAGTGTCTTAATATATTTTGTTCATTTGAGACACTTAGAATTGTGATTCCTTGCATCTATGTTTATATGTTTGTGATTGCTTACATGTCAATTTGTATTTAATATGTAACCATTGTCGACGTCTTTTCCAGACCATTCATAAAAGCATGTTTATTTCAAGGGCAGAGGAGTAACAAAACATCCTTCAATTAGTTAATTATAGACTTTGTTTTTCATTTTGTGTTAGCACTCCAATTAGTTAGTTCTGTTAACAAAAAGATACAGAAATCCTCCAGACTTGATAATTTTTAATTATTTTAAAGCAATTTTCTTTTTGGTAGGTTGAAGCATTGGTTAAAAGATGTGTACAGAATCAGGTTCAAGTAGGTGAAGAAACTAATAGAGTTAAATTTTGAAGATGGAATTCTTAACAAATTTAAAGAAGGAAGCAAAACAAGAAAGAAAACCTGAATTCATAAATCGTCTTCATTTTTGCATTTCCATTTAAGGTGCTTAGTCATGTTGTTTTACTCTAGCTAGAGACAACAAGTGTAGAGATCTGTTTTGTCAATGCAATATATAAACTCAAGATTGATTAATATCTTTTCCATTGCTGATCGGCAATTGGTTAGAAAATCAGAAGCCAAAACTAAGATTGGACGGTTTCTGTAAAGAAGCACAACAATCGATCAATGGTCAAGGGACAATTTGGTTTCGGGAAATGACACGTGATTTCATTCTTAAATTAATTTCTATGTTTTTTTAGGCATGCATCATTTAGATTTAAGTTAATGTTATATGGTTGAAGAATCTGACAAATAAGACTACAATTTGAAATGATTAATGTTTAAAACACCATCCGTACATCGCACATGTACGTATACTAGTCTTAAATATAATATATATGGGATCTATATATTACTATACAACTTTGGTGTGGTATATGGTATTTATTTTATAAATATCATATACTGTACCAAATTCAAAAAAAAATTAAAAAGTCATACCAAATATCATGATATCCATACCACGGTATACAAAATACCATTTTTCGTATGGTATTTGGTATTATACCATATGATACCCACCCCTACATACCAACATGTAACTCCACCCCGAAAAATCATTTTTGAACTCTCCCCATCGGTCCATAGACACCCCCATACCCCCACTCTATTCTGTTATCCATGTTTTTGAACCACATTCCTAACATGAAATCGCCCTTATAAACTTCCACACTCCACATTTCTCTCATCCCAAAGAATGAGAATTCCTCCCACTGGATAGGATGTAGTCATATTTCACCCACCTACTCCCTACCCCTTACCCCCACACTTCTAATAATATTATCTATCAAAATCTCCAATTTTGTTTCTTGAATACATATCACATCTATTCCTCATTCCCTAAAGCCAACTTTAATGATGGTCCTTTTGTTAGGGTCATTCATCCCCCTCACATTCCAACTAATAATTTTGCAATCCCTACTTTTTTCTCTCCTCCTTGACCCATGTCCTACCCTCAGTTTCCCCACGCACTTCCTTGTTCCTCCTTTTGTACACCACAATCTTCCCTCCCCCATTTTCCTTCCTCAAACTCCTTTCCCGTCCCTCCTTACTCTCCGTTATTGTCTCATGTTCAATGTGTCTCAGTAGTTCTAACACCTTGCCTCATTCCCCACAAACGACACTCCCAAAAACTCCCCAAATCTAAGAAATTTCTCTCCCACCCACCTCGTAAAGAAACCTACCACCTTTAAAGCTTGCTAACAACATCAAAAAATTGGTTTTTGGACTGTTATAAGTCCCATGGTACTTAGAGTCTGTTTGGACTGACTTAAAAGTTGATCAAACCAATTTTTAAGTCATTTTTAGCTTTTGAAAGTGTTTGACAAAGTTAAAAATAACTTTTTTAAGTTTTAAATGAATTTAAAAATTTAGAAGTTAAAAGTAGATACTCCCTGATTTCTCATTTTTAACTTAAAAGTAACTAAAGTTTGACTTTTCAAAAAACTACTTTTAACAAGCTACTTTTTTTAAGCTAAGCCAAACGGGCTCTTACTAATTCCATTTCAGGAAAAAGCTTAAGCATAATGCACAATCTTTAATTTGCCGGCTGGTTGGACATTTCTGGGGCATAGATCCAAACGGATTTGTGTTTTCCTCGCCGTTCAACTCTAGAGACTTAGTGAACTGGTTCAATCTACTCCTCCAACTCGCTTCACTAATCCAGGGAGTAGTGTTATCTTTTTCCTTTGCTTGGGTTTTTCCTTCCCCTCCAGAATTCAAATTCATTCACTTTCTAATCTTTTATCCCTTCCAGCAGCTCTTTCCATAACTTCCAATGACCTATTTTCCCTTTATCCCGCCACCATCCTCCCCTCCTGCTGGATAAATTCACCTTTATCCTACGTTTCTGCAGTAAAAAATCTCAGGTTGAAATACAATGCACATCCATGTTCTATAGCTAATTTCTCCAACATCCACCTTCACAGAAACAAAACCCTCCCCCTTTTCCTCACCCTAATTTTCACTCTAGAAATGCCGTGCAACTACAAATAACATCAACAAAGCCCCCACACAACTCCCCTACCATCTTGAAAAGGTCAACATTCCAGAGGTGAAGCGGCAAACCCACCAAATTTACAATCACAGTATCACCGGTAAGATGAGTATCAACACACCCATCTTGATCTTTCCATCTATCCAGTTTCAAGAAGTTACCACCAAACCACCTCTTTCATCTATGAAAAGTTTCAAGTTTCAACAGCCTGCTTCTCACTCTCAAATCGGAATAAAACTTGAGCGTCGCTTGGCTGCGTAATCTTCAGGCCGTCTATCACTCCCCATTCATCTATAGCCCAATTTCTAATTGCATACAAAAATCTTAAAAGATAACTACGTAAACAATCAAAACAGGCAACTACGACGGGGGAGAACACAGTGAATCCCTTCCCCTGATAGTTTGGCAACAGAAAGACAGCTTAGTTTCTTAGATTAAAGAACTGTTCGCAAACCATCTCCTTAGATTATGAAGACCCAATTTCCGAAACAAGACATGATTTAATTGCTAAAAGCATAAAACAATACATAGCTTTCACCACTCACATGTATTATTCGGCAAGCCAAATTTACACATAAGCTAAGGCTCTTCCCCTCATTATGTTGATCTTTAGGCCATTTTACTAATCAAAGGATCCCACTTTAATCAAGTTACAACTCATTTAACTGGAGACACTGACAGTATTTTCATGGTCAAATACGTAAGTTTGCAATCATAGAGCACCTACATTTAAATACCACAATAGGATGCATGCAATACTCTAACGAAGTAAAAATGATGCACAACAATAAATAACCAAAAAACATATCAGATGAAACTGAAAAACTTAGATGAACCTTGTCTACAATTAGCAGGGAATCCAAAATACTACCAAGTCTCCCAACCCAAAAAAACATCAATCAATAATATGACTAAAAGACTTCCCCATCCATCATCAACTTCCCAGAGACCCAGACAAAGAATTCACACCTTGTAAATTTATCCTCAGAGAGTTTACGTTGCATTAAAGAATTTCACACTAGAAACAGATCATTCCACAAAGCAGTACTTGCTCAAGAGTGCCATATTGATTTAAATGGATTGCTCAGTTGAATTACTTTAATATATTTGTAATTCCAACTCTTTATAAAAAAAAAGTTTATTTACTCAAAAGAAGTCTTTATAAAAAGTTTCATTAAGTGTATTTCCTATGTGCAATAAACTTCCTGGATATGTTAGCTGTATGCTTCAATGCATGAAGTTAATGCAGCATAACAGCACAGCATATGGAATCCATAACAAATTGTATCAATCCTTTAAAAGTGCCTAGGAATTGAAACATGTGGATTCCTAACCATGGAAAAAACATGAAGAATTGCAGTAAGGTTTGGAATAGAAGGTACCATATTTTAGTATTCTTACCCAACCACTACCATTCCGATAAGTCAAAACAGTTATATTCACTCAATTTTCAAAATGCAACGTGAAGGTTCATAAGACTTGACACATGCACAAGCTAAACCAGACAATGAATAAAGCCAATAAGAAGTATCTTTAAGCTACTCCCAGGCTGGGAGTTCATTTATCAAACTCAAGAAATGAGAAATTAAGCAGAGAAGATGAAAGATGGATTAAGTACATTACACCATAATCATAATTTATGAACTTAAGAGATTCTAGCTAGATTGTTAGCTAAGTCCAAGAAATGCACATCATGGCTGCTTTCCTGAAACCAAAGCGCAAACAAAATATAAAACAGTACTTGTTGAATATCTAAGTGAAAAAGGAGGGATGAGCCCTCATAAGATCCATCTTTCATCCTTGAATGAATGCGACTGATATCAAAAAAATTGTCAGCCTTCATTCCTTCAAAATTTTCAAATAGCACGTGACATAGCTGAGCAAACTTCTCTAATTTGACAATATCAAGAAACATGTGCAGACAGAACTTTTTGACTTTGACAATATCAAGAAATACATGACTGACTTTTAAGTTATTTTTAACTTTTAAAAGTGTTTGACAAAGTTAAAAATAACTTTTTTAAATTTTAAATGACTTTAAAAAGTTAAAAGTTAAAAGTAGGTACTCCCCTACTTCTCATTTTTTAACTTAAAAGTAACTAAAGTTTGATTTTTCAAAAACTACTTTTAAAAAAGCTACTTTTTTTAAGCTAAGCCAAACGGGCTCTTACTCATTCCATTTCAGGAAAAAGCTTAAGCATAAGGCACAATCTTTAATTTGCTGCCTGGTTGGACATTTCTGGGGCATAGATCCAAACGGATCTGTGTTTTCCTCGCCGTTCAACTCTAGAGTCTTAGTGAACTGGTTCAATCTAGTCCTTTGCTTGGGTTTGTCCTTTTAACAACCCGCTTCACTAATTCAAGGAGTAGTGTTATCTTTTTCCTTTGCTTGGGTTTTTCCTTCCCCTCCAGAATTCAAATTCATTCACTTTCTAGTCTTCTATCCCTTCCAGCAGTTCTTTCCATAACTTCCAATGACCTATTTTCCCTTTATCCCGCCACCCTCCTCCCCTCCTGCTGGATAAATTCACCTTTTCCTCCGTTTCTGCAGTAAAAAAAACTCAGGTTGAAATACAATGCACATCCATGGTTAGATATTAATTATTTTTAAAATATTTTTTAAAATTTCTTTAAATGTGAAGATGCTTCTTTTTAACTAAGTGTTTAACATTTTTTACTAGAATATGGATAAGCAAAACAAAATAGATGGTGGAGATGCAATAATGGCAGTTCCCATATAGTGTATTGCAATACACAATATGAAAACGACTATTATTGCATCTTCACTATCTACTTTATTTTGCTTATTCATACCCTAGTATAAAATTTTAAACACTCAGTTAAAGACAAACATCTTCACATTTAAAGAATTTTTTAAGAATAAATTAATATCTTGACATGATATTTTAAGAATAATTAATATCTAAACTGATATTTTAAGAATAATTAATATCTTAACATGATATTTGAAGAATAAATTAGTATCAAGTTAATTTTCAGTTTCAGATTAGATCTAAGCATTTTATATGCATATATTTATTTTGAGAAATTGACATATATTAGGATATAATTAATTGTGCACTCATAAAAAGTATAAGAATGTCATTGTGTTGTTGGTACAAGCTAGACTGTTAGAGGATTCACATGCAAGATTTGGGTTTGAATCGAGCTAAATTGTTTATTTCACTATTTTTATTTTAAATTTATTTTAGAGCACATACTTGAAATAAGATAATTCACTATTTTTATTTTAAGTTTATCCTAGAGAGTACTTTAAAAAATTTTGAAAACAAACAGGGCTTTTTCCGCTTTTTTTTTTGTAGTTCTACGAATTCTATGCAGTTTCAATGTTGATCGGGAATTGACTGGCTGATGTGGTACCCGATTGGAAATTGTGTCAAATTTTAGAATATATGGTATTTTCAGTCTCAGTTTAGATATTAATTATTTTTAAACTATTTTTAAAATTTCTTTAAATGTGGAAATATTTTTTTTTGACCAAGTATTTAACATTTTCTACTAGAATATGAATAAGCAAAACAAAATATATGGTGGAGATGCAATAATGGCAGTTTTCATATCGTGTATTGCAATACACGATATGAGAACGGCTATTATTGTATCCACTATCTACTTTATTTTGCTTATCTATATTCTAGTATAAAATGTTAACCACTAAATTAAAGACAAGCATCTTCACATTTAAAGAATTTTTTAAGAATAATTAATATCTTAACATGATATTTTATGAATAATTAATATCTAAACTAATATTTTAAGAATAATTAGTATCTTAACATGATATATGAAAAATAAATTAATATCATGTTAATTTTCAGTCTCAAATTAGATCTAAGCTTTTTATGTGTATATATTTATTTTGAGAAATTGAAATAAGTCATGATATAATTAATTGTGCACTCATGAAAAGTATAAGAGTGCCATTGTGTTGTTGGTACAAGCTAGACTATTAGAGGATCCACAAGCAAGACTTGGGTTCAAATCCATCTAGATTTTTTATTTCACTATTTTCATTTTAAGTTTATCTTAGAGCTCATATTTGAGTTAAAGTAATTCACTATTTTTATTTTAAGTTTATCTTAAAGCTTATTTGAGCTAAGGTACTACAAATCCTAGATTCGCCTTGCTAATAAGTTATTATTGTATTACTATGAAATGAAAAATGATTAAAACTATGTAAAAAAAATTAAATTAATTTGTTAAATCATATTATAAGATTCAAAGAAACTAATACATAAACATTAGTTTAACAATCTAAGTATGATTTTAAGCAAAATAACAATAATAGGATCACCAAGTTCTCAGTTAAAACACTATATTTATAACTAATTCCCTATCAAATACTTCAAGGAAAACTTTAAAATAAAAATTATGAAGATTATGTGATTCAATAAAGAAAATACTTAATTTGGGTTCAAATACATATATATATAGACAAATAAAATAATCTTAATATCTTTTTTATTATCAATAATTCTTCTCAGGTTAATTATGATATACATATGTGAAGGACACTTAATTTGAACTCAAATACTTATATTGTGAGTCTTTTGATAAAAACACCAATAGGTTGATCCTTAGTAGTGATGCATTTGATTGTGACAAGTCTTTGATAGATTCTTTCTCTCTTGACAATTAATTTTATTATATTTAATTTCTTTCATGATATATCAAATTTACAAAATAGTGCCAATATAGTTATATTTTTATGTAAATTAAATATTTAGAAACCATCTACATTATCAAATCTTTCAAGTAGATTTTTTCAAACAACATGTACATTTGAGGGTATATGTTATCCCCCTAAAAGATCTTAAGCTATATAATTCGTAGTCGAAAAAGAAATAATCGCACCAAACCTTTTTTCTAAGTGATTTCACATAATTTTTGAAATAAAATTTACTTTTATCTGAGTTATAACCCAAAATTATTTGAATTGAACAAGCCAACTATTATAGATCTAAAGTTTATAAAGTAATTTTTGATACCTGTCAATTGATACGAAATAATCTAAAGATCAATGACATTTGCAAGGATGTAGAAACAAAGCATAAATGCAATCCATTTTGGGGACTTGATTTGAATCAAAGACGTGCGAGATTTGTTCTCTTCTTTTTCGCCTGATTTCATTCGATTTGTTGTGGATGAAAAATCCAGAAAGCTACGGCTTCAAAGCCTACTAGCAGGTGCGGCTCACTTGCTGCACTTCCTCCCCAAGGTCCGGTGCAGGTGTCCGAAAGTCCTCTGAAAAAGAGGACGACGAGGAGAGGTCGTGCTTGACAAATGAGGATGGTGTGTTCTAGCCGATTTCATTCTTGATGAACATTAAAAAAGTTCACAAATTTATAAAATTTAACACTGGCATAAAAAAGTAAGATGTGAATGTAAGCTAGCAATTTTTGTTTAATAGCTCTAAGACATCGATATAATTAAGAAGATCAAAGGATATAAACCATAGATGAAGAGACAGGAGATTGAGGGGGGAGGGGGAAATGAGGAAAACATTACACGAAATAATTATAATTAGAAACAAGACAATTATAGATATATCACAGATCAAGACTAACTCCTATTTGAAATCGCGTATGGAAGTCATGACATCCACCGGAATATGCCTAACAAAGAAGAAATATAAGCAGCTAACAAAGAAATGTGGAAGGAACAAAGAATAGAGGAAAGACGTTTACCTTGGTAAGCTGAGGAACAAGAGGATACTAATGGGCAAAATGAAGGGGTTGATGACCCATAACAACAGAAAGTTAAGTTCACCAAAGCTCCTAGCGGAGACAGGAAGACGAAAAGGATGGAGATCAATTTGGAAACCCTAAAGGATAGGAGGGTAAGAGGTTCTAAGGAACTGGGGGCCTTTTTTTGGACTGGGCCATATGGTGGTCGGTATCTTTATTTAGTTTTGGGCTTTTTGGCATATTTTTGTATTAAGACTTTCATTCAATAAAAGAGCTCTGAGCTCAATATTTAATTAAAAAAATTATAGATATATCACTAAAGAAGAAAAAATAATTTGTGTAAAGAAATATTTTTGGGTTAATTTCATAAAGGCCATTAAAATTTAGTATAATTGTAGTAAAATTGTTACTCTAACTATAAAATTATTTAACTTTCACTTAATTTTATACAATATCATTTTTGTTATTTCAACCTCACCAAAAATTATAGTTAGTTTATTTAATATATATTATTTTAAAGTAATAGAGTTTCATAACCCCAAAATTCGACCTATGAAATTTTCAAAAGGAAAAATTTCAGTAATAACATGTTTATTTTCAAAACATAACAAAATTTTCTTTTAAAATATGACATATACTATATTGTATGTACGTGCATAGAGTATCAATATATATATAAATTGATGTATTGCATATGGGTGCGCATATAATGTTTATATATGTATATTGATGTCATATACACAATATACGCACCCGTATAAGAACTTGTATAAGAATTGTGCCTTCAATTTAGAAACATGAATATCAATGTATATATGCTGAGATGTAAGATAAAATTATTTAAAAATATCACTACAAAATATAATTATGAAGTATAGTAAATTATTATTTTTTAAAAACGAATATTATAAACATACAATTTGATGTGATTCAAAAAAGAAAACACTTAATCTAGATTTAAATACTTATATATAGACAAATAAAATAATCTTAATATTTTTTCATTATTTTTTGGTCAAAAGCTTAGCTTTTATTCAAGCAGTAAGAATTTGTACACCAATTAGCTATTTAGACTTTTAGTTAATTCCTCACTTCTTTACAAATCTCATCAAGCTAGCTATTTTATTAGTTTTCTACTTTATAATTCTACACTTCTAGCTAGGAAAATTGTCTAATCTTCGAAAAAGCTTCCCCCCATTTAAATTGGTGTTGTCCTTTTGTGTGAAGTAGGAGGATGATTTCTCTGGCTCTATGCTTGTATTCATGTTGTTGTAGTTGAAATCTTTTAGTAGTTCGCTCAATCCAGACATGGTAAATTCAAACATTGAACAATCAACCTAGCAGTTGTGATCCTAATTTTCTTTGTTTCACCATGTATGTCAATCATTGTATCTCAACTTCCTAATTTAGAATTTGTCGTTGTATTCCCAGTCAGTCTAGCAACATCCTTCACAGCTTCATTGCATACTTACATCCAAAAGAATAGATGTGTGAGAGACTCTACTTCTGATGTGTTAGACAACACACACTCTTGTGGTACTTGTATTTCACATCTTTCTAATCTGTCCACCGAAGCTAATCTTCCTTGAAGTATTAGCCAAAGAATAAACTGATATTTTGAATTATCAGGCTTTTTCAATTAACTTTTGAAAATTAGGGTAAAAAAACTCTAAACTTCTTAATGTTGTACTTTTTTTTTCTAGAGAGATTTTGCAGGTTTGTGAGCACTATGTTTTAGTTAAATCACGTTCTAGCGTTGAAGATCTTCCTCACCATTTAGCAGGCCTGCTTTGGAGTCTCCATTATGGTTAAATCTTGTCTCTTTATGTAGAAATTATGTGGACATTGAATTCAAAAAGTGTTTTTTTGAAATATACAACCCCATAGGAGCTTGTTAATAGTTGTCTTGTTCCAAACTTGAAAATCAATCATATTCATGCCTCCTGCACTTTTGGGTTTACATAGTGTATCCCAATCTATCAGAACTCTTCTCGATGTTTCGTTGTTGCCTGTCTAAATGAAGGTCCAACAGATAATAGTGGTCAGTTCTATGACCTTTTTAGGCAATAGAAATGTTTGTCCCCGGTATGTTTGCATTTCAAATAGGATACTCTTGATCAGTTGAACTCTGTCACTATATGATAAGAACTTAGTAGTCCAACATCTAATTCTCACAATCACTTAAATTATTAGTGGCATGTATTGATGTACTGTGATTTTTTTTAGGATAATGAGACTTCAATAAATTCAAAAGGCAGCTCTCCTACAATGAAGGGGATATTAATCTATTCTTTGAATTCATGTGTAGTATCAGAAATGTATAGTGAGTTTTTTTTTCAAATTTTCCTTTAACCCGAAACCTCTGAGAAATGATTAAATGCTTGCAATATTAAATAAATTGATAATTTGTGAGCCCTGAAACACATAATCAAGTCGGTTGCGAAGCATATATGAATCACTCTCAGCTTCCTACATCTAAGATGGTACTTGAATGAGGGGGTATGTCTCAACTGCTTGAATGTTCTATTTAGGTATTCCATTATCAATACAAAGAGGTATGGGTACACAAGATTCCCTTGCTTCAATCCTTTCTTAGCTTCAAAGAGTGGGTTAGGCCTCTATTAATAAATAAAGAATAACTTATTGTAGATACGCATGTCATGATTAGATTCACAAATCTAGACGGGAGTCCAAATTCCAGCAGTACCATCTTTATAAAGGCTCACTCCACCGAATCATAAGACTTTTTGATGTTTACTTTGATCATACACCTTGGTGATACTCCCTTTTTGTGTAGCCTTTGACTAGCTCATGTGCCACAATCACATTATCTAGTATGTTCTTACCAGCTATAAAGGCTAATTGAGATGGACCTGCCAAGTCATCGATAACCAACTTCAATCTTGAGGTGATTATTATGGCTATTAGTTTATAAATCGTGTTGCAACAAGCAATTGATCTATACTTTTTGACATAGCTGGGGTTGGACACTTTAGGAATCAGAGTAGCAATAATATAATTAACCTCTTTTAGTAGTTTTTCTATTTCAAAGAATCGAAGAACCGCTTGAATGAGCTCACCTCCTATCAGCTTCTGGTATTATGCTAAAAACTCTACACCGAACCTATCAATACTTAGAGCTTTTTTCATTTGGTATCTCATTGCTTGTAGGATCTCTTTCGTGTTTACCTCATTTACCAAAAGTTGTTGTTGGTGTTTATTCAAGAAAGGGCCATCCTTCATTATATCAAAATCCAAACATGGCAACTCCTCGGCATTAGTCCCCTATAAGGCTTGAAAGAAACTCACAAATTCCTATTGTATTTCGATTTGGATCAGTCAGTCTTTCACCATGTTCCATACAAATGGAGGAGATTTCATTTCTTGCATATCTAGCTTTTAGGTAGGCAAAGAAAAACTTTGTATTAGTATTCCCGTATGTAATCCAAGTGGCGTTGGACCTTTGTATTAGAACCTGTTCGTGTAGTGTCAACCACTTCTCTAGTCGAAACAAAGTATTTCTTTCCTCTTTGATCCAGTATGAATTAAACAAATTTTATCGCAAGAGTTCTTAAATTCCTTTGATTTTCAATACTTCCTCTCAAGTTAATTGTGATATACAAATGTGAAATTATACTAACCATTATCTCCAAAATATATTTGAAGCAGTAGTTCTCATAAACTACAATATTGAAAATGTATTTAAAAAAGTGCCAAGAAGTCCAAAAATGAATGATACAGTAATTTAGATTGGTTAGAAACTCTTGCACTAAGTTATGTAGAAAATTAAGAAAAAATAAGGTAATTTGGATTGACTTGGAATCAAAATTTAGATTTGAAAAAGGGTCCTAGGCAGAATTCATCAACAACTACGGAAAGATAGTTTGACTTTTCACTTAGTTTTTTCATGTGCTTATTTGAGGTGAAAATTACACAAATTACCAAATTAGCAAAACGTGCAAAATGATATAATTCAGCCTCATTTTAGATGCTTAAATAATATAAGTCTTAATTAAAATGTCTAAAAAACGTATCAACTATAAGTATCTGTCTATAAGTTCTTTGCTATACATCAAATATGCATATATATATATATCACATACCTATTTTCATAGATATACATTACACAACTATATGCCAACTACATTTTATAAATAAAAATACATATATTTGTATATTGTAATTTAATGTCTTAATTACTTTTGTTACGTTTAGTTTTTGCTAATATCCCGGCTTTGTATAGTTATAATTATACCAATTTCCCTTTTTCCCCGAAGCGTACGGGTGGTTCGTGGACCAAACCTGACCCACTTGCCAAATTAGGATAAAGGTGGGACCCAGAAAAAATAAATATATATATATATATATACACACTCCTAGTTCAGTTCAGATGATTCTTGATTTCCTTGAAATAAGTGAAATAATATATACTTTATATGTTACCATTTTTCTACCGTCACGTTTACGCCTCCCCCAAAAGTCTCATAAGTCCATTGTTTCAATGCCATGTAAAACCAGCAAAGAATTTCTTCAGAAATTACTCAACCCCACAAACCCTTTTGTGAATTCCAACTTCAGTTCTTGAATTTTCGTTTTTTTGGGTGGTGGAGGGAGGAACAATGAAGGGGATGAGTACTAGTTTCTCAGGTTCAGAAAATAATCTTGTTTCACTTACAAAGACTCCAGCTTTCGTCAAAATCATCGGTTTTTCTTTTCTATGCCTTTCCCTTCTCATCATTCTCAGAAGTTTTTCATCAGATATCACTACTGTCTCTAACCCCACAACCCCTTCTCTAAAATTTCCTATGTCTTTCACTTCCGCACCCACTGCCGGTGACAATCCATCTCCGCCGCCGTCGGCGGAGGCAGCTGTTCCGGAGCTCCGACAGCCGGGGATGGAGAGGACGGGGATTGTTGATGAGAATGGGGCAATGACGAATGAGTTTGTGGTGGGGGAGTTTGATGAGGAGGTCATAGACAGTGTGGTGGATGAGAAGAATGGGAGTGATGAGAATGGAGGAGGAGTTTTGAGGGGTAAAATTGGGAAATTTAAAGTTTGTGATGAGAGTATGAGGGATTATATTCCTTGTTTGGATAATATGGAGGGAAGTTTGGAAAGGCATTGCCCTCCAAAAGGAAAAGGATTGGATTGTTTGGTGCCATGGCCTAAAGGTTACAAACTAAGAATAACATGGCCAAAGAGCAGGGATGAGGTATTGGATTTATGTTTTATTCACTATTATTGTTAGTAAACTTCTAGTTAATGGTGAAGGTAAATTTGACTTAACTGAATTACTGACATCCTTTTAGTTAATGTTGAGCTTGTCGGGTCTGCTGCCTGTGACGTGAGTGATCCTTAACCCTACCCTTTCTTATTGTTATTTGTGACATCGAGAGGTTAAGTGAGATCAGCGGTCTGGCAGGTCCCTGGATGCTGGTCCTAGTCTATTCGAACCTCTACTAGGTCTAGAGAATGATAGACTTAGAAGGCTGCCCACGAGATGCGTAGTTTATGTTAGCTCCTTATCCGGTGCCTTCTTTACGAGTTTCGACCAAATTGAAGAAACTTTTGTTTAGTCAGGCCTGTTTCTTATTATTTGGTTTGTCTCCATCTTTAATTAATGGTGATGGTGAATTTTGCCAATTGAATTAAGTTTTCTGTTTGGTTTTTGCTCCATCTTTAGTTAACGGTGAAGGTGAATTGAATTACTAACATACTTTTTGTTATTTAGGTTTCTTATTTGTTTTTTCTCCACCTTAATTAATGGTGATGGTGAATTTGGCCAACTGAATTACAAGTATTATTTTCGTCGATTCTCATTTACAGGAATGGAATATGGTTGATCTTATAGTTTAGAATTAGGGGAATAGTTGCAAATGGCTTGTCTAGGAATTTTGGTTCTTGACTAGCTAGGTTATGGTTTCTTCACGCTACATACTTGCATGAGACAGGTCTGGGGGAGTTGTAATTTATGGGTAAAGTTGCTCCAAGTCCTACCAAACTCTCTGAGGTGGTGTAGGTTAGGTATTAGACTTTTCTTTACTGTGTTATCATGGTGATTGAATGCCCTCAATAACTACTTAATATTAAGAATGGGGCAGCTGCTAGTTGATAGGCACACACCCCATGTTTTCATCACCTAATTTTCTCCTGTCCTCTAACCATGTGCTATGTAATTTATCTTGCTAGTCTTAGATAATTATCATCATGGATTCTCTGATCAATAATATAACTCACCACATATGTTAGTCATCCAATTAATTAGAAACTGGCCTAGTTATTTCCTAAGATTGTGGTAGTTCTCTAGCCATTGTCAGTCACTATCTTCTGTTTTCTTTTCTTTCATTTCCTGTTAGAGGGAAAATGCCACAACTGTTCCTCTTTTGTTCAATATGTGATCATTTATTCTCTGGTGTGAGCTGTGATGACACTCATTAATCCGCAATCTTTTTCTTCACATTTCGGAACACAGTCTGTCTAGAAGTACGAGCATTTCTATGTTTTAGAAGTGACCGAGAGAACAATATTAAAATTTAGTCTTATCCACCATTCTTGTTATATTATAACAACATACCCAATGAATACCATAATGTGGGGTCGGGTGAGGTTAGAGTGTACACAGAACTTGCCCTACCTTGTGGAGGTGAGAGGTTGCTCTCGATAGACCCTCGGCACAAGCAAACCATTATTATTGATATTAGAAAACGAAAATGAGTGTGGTGCTGCTTTCTTTATTTGAAGATTCAAGGCATTACTTCTAAGGCTGTAGCTTTAAACAGATATGGTTGTCCAATGTGGCCCGTACACCCTTTGCCAAAGGAAAAGCAGGCAATAAGTCGGTAGTAAGGAAGGGTGACAAGTACATATTTCCAGGAGACAGGACACAATTTGCCCAGGGTGTAAATCAATACTTGGATCAGATTTCCAAGGTACTCTGCATCTCCACTTCTTACTTGGTTTATGTTTCATCAATATTACTTGACTATGCTACTATTTTCATGCAACCATAGATGGTTCCAGAAATTGCTTTTGGCCAACGAACAAGAGTTGTCATGGATATTAGTTGTGGAATAGCGAGTTTTGGGGCATATCTGATGGACCGCAATGTCAGCACATTGTCCATTGCAACAAAAGATGTGCATAACAATCAAATTCAATTTGCATTGGAACGTGGAGTGCCTGCTATGTTCACAGCATTTACTACACACCGTCTTTTGTACCCTAGCCAGGCATTTGACATGATACATTGTTCCAGATGTAGCATAAATTGGACCCGTGATGGTATATATCTCGTTTGTTTCATTATAGATTGCTATTCATCATCAAGTTTTTGACCAAGAAATCGTTCAGAATTCTGTTACTTCCAAGACAAAGTTGAAATGTTTTGTTATGGTACAAATATCTGATGCAAAGCTAGGTTTTGATATTGTGACATGTCTTAAACTGTTCTTTTTAACTAAAATCAATGTCATCTCCCCTGTAAAAAGAAAAATGTAAAAAGGAAAAACTGGTAGACATGTAGCCAACAACATTATATGGGAAATAGAAAGGAACATATCAACAATAGAAAAAAACATCTCGTGAGTTTTATAGGCATTCTTCTTTAATAAGTAAATTGTATTTGCATCTTTATGTAAGTATCTTTTGGGGCTTCTTCTCTTCCTTTGCTACATTATCTAGATTGTTTAAGGGGTGGATATTGCCAACCTAATCTTTCGCTTCTCATTATTGCTCTTTGATTTTCCGGTGAAGATGGCATTCTGCTTCTAGAGGTAAACAGAATGCTTAGGGCAGGAGGATATTTTATCTGGGCAGCAGAACCTGTTCACAAACATGAAGAGAACTTGTTTGCACTGCTTAAAGGTAACTGTTTTATCATTATCTAGCAGTAGGGCACCATCAAATAGAGGCTGATGTGAATATAAAATGTAGACACGAATCATCTGGACTTGGTTCTGTTTGCGAATTGTGCAAAGAGTCTATATTTAGATTTCTCTTTATGTTGCCCAAGGAGAGTCAGATATTTTAATGAGTTAGAAATCTTCTTGTAAATTAAATGCTATGTCCATTTTGGTTATTTTCTTTACAGTTTTATCATTACTGTGAGTTCTATAAGCTGCGTCAAGGCGAAATGTTGCTTATGCTTTATGTTCCTTACTGTTATGCAGAAATGGAGGATCTTACTCGACGCCTATGCTGGGAGTTATTAAAGAAGGAGGGTGACATTTATATTTGGAGGAAGCCATTGAATAATAGTTGCTATCTCAGTCGCGCTCCAGCAGTTCAGCCTTCTCTATGTTCAGCTGGTGATGATCCAGATAATGTCTGGTATTTCCTACTCTCTTTTGCCAATTTCATAATGTAGCATGCTCTAATTTCATCAATATCGATGCTTGCCTAACATTTTCCTTGGCTCCTGTTTAGTCATTTACTCATATCAACTAGTCCTATTTGTTATCTGATGATTTAATCTTAATAGAGTATGTCCGTGTGTGTATACATATTGTTTCCTTGCAAAAGTTTTAGTGGTCCAGGGGATGACTGATGATAGGGGTCTTAAGAAAACCGAATACATTGTGACAAGGTTGTAATTAAATTCGTAGTTATGTGTGGCTGATGCTTGTTTTATTGATTCTTTGTGGCAGGAATGTAAACCTGACGAAATGTATTACCCAATTACCTGAGAATGGCTATGGAGCTAACGTGACTGCTTGGCCTGCACGCCTTCACTCTCCACCGGACAGGCTGTTTAGTATAAAAATGGATGCTGAATTATCTAGGAGGGAAATTTATAAAGCAGAGTCAAATTTTTGGTATTCCATAATAAAAGGATATATTGGTGCTTTCCGTTGGGAAAAGTTAAGCCTACGAAATGTGCTGGACATGAGAGCTGTATATGGGGGGTATGTTTCATTTAAAAGAATTGGATCTATTCATTCCATTTTACATATGATCTGACATCTAAAGCTTTTGCTATTTGAAGAACGTTTTAAGCTGCACTGCTCCTAATTGTTGAGATGTTTTGGTAGGTTTGCAGCTGCGTTGCATGATTTCAACTTCGATTGCTGGGTTATGAATGTTGTTCCTGTTAGTGGTCCTAATACACTGCCTGTTCTATATGACCGGGGTTTCATTGGAGTCATGCATGACTGGTAAAAGACACTTCTCTTTCTGTGGATAGTATTTACATCAAATGTTTACAAGTTTTTTCTGGAGTCTAATCATCAGAGTTGGTGACGGATCATGGTATTCATGTACAGCCAAAATTAGTGCACTACACGATATGGCTTGTACTGTAGATCATAGAATTCTCTCTTTTATCCGTTAGTCGATTTGATAACCGGTCTCTGTGAATTTGAACATCTTAGATTGCACTCTAGATGATCATGTATCAAACGAATAACGGGGCTGGCTTACACCAAAATCAATTTCAGTAGTTTGAAAACCACTTCTTACTAGCAAATTAGAGCGTGGACACGAAAAGCTTGACCTGTTTAAATCCAATTGTTTTGATCTCCAGGTGTGAGCCATTTGATACTTATCCAAGAACGTATGATTTAGTCCACGCAGCTGCTCTTTTCTCAGTCGAAAAAAACAGGTATAATACTTCTTCACCTTGCCTTAACTTTTCGATTAATGTGATTCATCAAAGCTGTTCATTTTGTGTGAAGGTGATTGATTATATATCCTCACATCTCATTTATGCAGATGCAATGTGACAACTATCATGCTAGAAATAGACAGAATTCTTCGACCCGGGGGACGAGTTTATATTCGTGACACCAAACCTGTTATCGAAGAGCTCGTAGAAATTGCACAGGCCTTAGGATGGGTGTCATTTAAATATGATAGCAGTGAGGGGCCTCATTCCCATTGGAAGCTTTTGATTGGTGAAAAACGTCTATAATTAAAAAGAGCAGCCCAGTGCACAAAGCATCCCATCCCTTCCCGTCCTTAGTTATATGTTTTGATACAACACTTTTTCCCAAGGAAGAAACATGGTTGATACAAAATTGAAAAAAACCTCCATGCCTTTGGAGAGAAATCTCTTAATTTTTTTTAACTGTAAATAATTGAGCAATTTGGTTACTTTGAATTTAATTTGTATTTATTCCTCACTTTGCTAGTAATCTTTTGTTACTTCTAAAAGATTGCAAGTGCCTCAGATTTAATTTCAGTTGCTATTTACTCTCATCCTCTATCTAATCCTTTCATTTTTACATCTGTATAATCTGTATTTTGAATTTTAAGTGTAAGTTATATACATAACTGTAGATGAGATAAGTTATCTGCTGTAACAAGTAAAAGTGACTCGATTGTGTAAAAATCATTTACTCTTTCGTTGGCTGATTTAATAACTTGATTGTATAGTTATTAAATTATACAATACCACGTTTGGTAGTTGTAAGTTATTTATGTAGAAAATTAATATGGTATCAATATTATTTTATGTAAGGTGGAATAACGAATATATGATTACAACACAACTAATCTCCACATAAAATAATACGCGTTCATACTATTCTATTGTAATTATTTAATAGACCTCCTTAACTGTCAATAAAGGTTGCTGATATTGCAAGAAAAAGATCTGATTGAAATATTATTAAATTCTTGCAAATATAAACATTCAAATTCAAATGTTGAAAGTCATACGAAATTATGAATAAACAAGTAGAAGAGAAAAGCCAGCAGCTAAATATTTCTAGAGTATATTAAAAGTCTATTAGTAATAAAATAATAGTAATATAAAGTTCAACAGAACTATAAAATTAAATCCCCAGCAAACCATCTAACATCATTAATCCAAATGCATACACCTAAAACATTTTTTTTTCTTGGTAGATTGTAAGCGGGATTATATTATATTATATAGTATAATTATATTATATTATATTACCTCTAATTCTAATTAATTATCAAACATCATGTCCTTAAACTCCTCATAATCAAGTTTTCCATCTAAATTTTTGTCATAAACATTAATCATACTCTTACAATCTTTCCCACATTGTTCATCCCACAATCCTAATCTTGACAATGCTCTTTGCAGCTCCTCACAACATATGAATCCGTCCTCGTTTAAATCGAATATTCTAAACACTTTACGAAGGTCATTTTCCAAGAAAACATTTTCTTGATCCTTGTGCTTATAATTGCTACCCTTATTAATATTTGCTTTTGTGATAGCATCATAGAAGAAGAAAAAATCAATAGAGTCTAGGCTTGATTTACCAAGTAGCAACTCTAGCTCCTCTTGGCTTGCAATAATTCCAATGGTGTCAAGAAATCCCTTTAACTCATCAAGACACACAAGGCCATCACCATTCTTGTCAAGCTTTGAGAAGATTCTTGACAAATTAATTGAGTTGATTGGAGACATGATCGAACAATAAAGTTATATTGAGGGCTTCTTGAATTAATCAAGTCAGTAAATTTCTGACGCAAAATAATGATGCTTTAGAGAAAAACTTCAAAGAAGATGTGGTACGATATATAGTACTTCAATCAAGAATTGAGAGGAAATATCCCATGTTCTTTACTTGTACGGACTAATATACCTAAAAAAATTATAATATAACAATCACAAGACATTACTTGTGGTTGAAATTGTACAAATATTAAATAGGAAGTTTCTTGGAAGAAGTGTTTTATAAGAAAATAAGCAGACATTTATAAATTCAATCAGAAACAAATTTGTATTAGTAGTACTTTCTGTGTTTCTTCGTTGGCTTGAAGAGTTATGTTCATTATTGACTTCATATATATAAGTAAACTTTCTAGAAATTTCCTTTGTCTTTATCACAACTTCCAATAAGGAGAATAATAGAAATACGGAATGCAAATTTCACTCGTTCAAGATACGACGTCACAGAAAGTAATACATAGTCAAAGTTATATTTTCTTCGTTTTAATTTATAAGATTTTATTTGTGGTGTAAAATAAACTTAACATATTTATAATTGAATAATTTATAAAAAAGTGTTCTACTATAATATATTTGGCTTTTGATTGATAGAGAATATGAGATGAACGAAGAGCTATGAACAATCAACTTCATTCAAGAAGAAGTAGTACCCTTAGATTTTAGGACCACAAAGAATAAAAAGTCCTACTTTGTGCCTTTCAATCTTAACCTTGCCTTGCAAGTATTTTGTTTTTTCATCTTTTAGTTCTTTTGTCCCTTGGGCTCATTGAGGGACCTTGCCCCCAACAAATTCACCAAAGAACGAACGTGGTGGAATGAATGAGACTGTCCCTTTCTTAATCAAATGTCTCGAGAGTTTGAACCTTAGCTTGGGAATAAAAATATTTTTCCAATAGGGACTGCTTCTCTTCAAAATGAGGCCTTACACGATGTGAATTCAAATTAATTAGGTTCTAATCCGGATACAAACCTTGAAGAGCAATTGCTAAGAACAAACATAGAAAGGAAAATTAATAAGGATTGTGGTGGAGTTGTAAGTATTCCTTCATCGAGTTTGATATAGAAGAAGTGGATGAGAATCAAAATGAGACACATACACTTCATAATAATAATTAGCATAAACTTCTTCTATTCTAACCCTAGTTAAAGAGAATAATGGTCCCAATACACAAGTTGTTTTTTTTGAAATAACCAACACTGCCTATTCAAACATTCTCCATCCAAATATAAAGAAGTCAAGGGAAATTTATGATCTAAAAAATGTTATAGCGAGTGAAATACTGCTCTACTTGAAATGCGATGTTACATGGTCATGAATAATTAGAGGTGTCAAATAAGGAGGTTGAGTTGAATTTGAACGAGTCAAATTGAGTTAAGTTAATAAATGAGAAAATTATTAAACTAGTCAAAATTAACAATTTTTTTTATGAAAAATAGTTATAGTTTTAAATATTACAAAAAAGAACAGTATGTTGGCTTTATAGCAAACACTTCCCCTCTGTCCCTTGCCAGTTGCCTCTTCTCCCTCTCTCCTGCCCTCTCCTCTCTCTCCCTTGCCTCTCCTCCCTCTTTCTTGCCCTCTCCTCTCTCTTTGTCTTAAAAAGAAATACATTCAAATTTATCGTGTATCAATTATATTCAATCAAATATAGGTGAGAGTTTTATATGTTATTTCAATTGTATTCGAAAAATTGTATTTTATATATATATATTTTTGTATCAATCATATTTGTATTCCTACGAATACAATATGCATTCATCCTCTCCGTCAAATGTATTTGTATCTAATCAAAGAGGATAAATACAGTCATACTCATTGTATTTCGAATACAATTGATACAAAATAAATACAGAATACAATGCAAAATAAATTAAAAATAAAATCTTCTCTCCTCCCTTTCTCTATTTCGCTCGCCTCTCTCCTCCCTCTCTTGATCTCGCTCGCCTCTCTCCTTCCTCTTTCGATCTCGCTCGCCTCTTATCCTCTTAATATGTATTTATTTTGATACAAAACAATTTGTATTTGTATTCTTTTTCTCCAAAATCAACGAAAAAACACACTCTTTCCTCTCTCTTGCAGATCTCGTTTGCGTCTCTCCTCCCTCCTTCCCTAACATTTTGCTATTATCCATAATTAAGCAAATTATAGCTATAGAGTCCTATTTAACGCTAAATGTTTGTTGTTTTGATAAATTTCCCTATTTAAGTATTTTCACCAACGTAGATTCTAAAGCGAACTAACAAGAATCTAAGGAGAGGTCGGAGACATTTTTCCTAACACCTCTTGTAACATACATTGAATCTCAAAACTATCCTTTGACCATGAATCCTTCGCGACCTTAGTATTCAAAATATTTGGTTCAAAACCTCAAGATGAAAGCATCAATATAACAAACTCAATATTTAGATCAACGCAATTCAAATCCGATTAAGCTATAGATATATTTATTCCTCTCTAACTTATAAGTGGCTGGAATTACAATTAAGAAATTTTGAGTCTGCTCATAAGCTTGGAAGTGGAAATTTAGCAATTAATCCACAATGATTGTTTAGCAACGTACTTCCTTAATTTTGCCTCCAATGATTTATTCTGAAAACATAAAACTATACATAATAACACCAGAAATTCACTTACGTAAACATATGTTATCATAACTAGATACATAGAGTCTGCGCTCAATATATGTTATTTTTTTATTTCAATTTATATGACAAAAATAAAATTTTGAGAATCAATCAAATTTCTTTCTTGATAAAATTTAGACTATTTTAAGTTATTAATTATTGTGATTTCGTAATTTGCAAATATATAAATGATTGAAAATGTTTTTCCTTTCTTTGCTCCTTGTTCCATTTTATATGATACAAATGATATTTAGAGAGTCAATTAACTTTTTATTTGACTGTAAATTTTTATATGATTTTTCAAAATATTTTAAATTGTTAATTATTGTGATTTATAAAAATTTTACATAATTTCTAAATATATAATTTATTAAAAATTTCCTTTAATAATTTAATATCTAATGACAAAAATACCCTTTAATGCCATTTGAATTCTACAAAAACACGTCTGCTCGTCGACTCTTCTCAATTTTCTAATAAGTACTATCTCAGTGCTATATTAAATGAACATCTTACTGAAATATTTGTCTCATATTATTAGATCACTTATAAAATCAGGACAGAATTAATAATTTTTTTCCTATTTTACCCCTATAATTAATATGACTTTAAAAGTTTAAATAAATTTGAAAGATTCAAAATTTCTTTTTTCAAGAAGCTAATTAATATGAATAAATAATAAAATAATAATAGTTAATCAATTATTAATAATTTCTTAATAATCATGTAAAATAAAAAGCGCCCATCTAATGTATGACGGGGAGTAATTAACAAATTTGCCCACTTCAAATTGCACTTTTTCCCACACGGAAATCACATTTCATAAACCATTCCTTCAACATCTAATTTTCTCGAGAAAAATCGTTGTACATGTTTAACTCATCGTAAGATTATAACCTATTTGGCAAAATTTTGAAAAACAAGTGTTTTTTTTTTCTTTCCGAAAAATTTAATCAAACATATATTTTTTTCAAAAAAATATAAATATATTCCAAACTATCGTAAATGATATATAGAAACAAGTATTTTGATTAAATTTGTAGGAAAAAATAAGTGTTTTGAGAGTAACATAAAATGTTTCTTTATATTTCTTTGAAAATCACTCTTGAGAAAATACATTTAGAGACATAATTTCAAAGCTTGGTCGGTCAAATACTGTTACTTAAAAATATTTCTCTAATTGATGCTCCAAATAAAAATTATTTTTCACAAAATATATAAAATAATTTTAAAAGTTTGAACCAAACAAGTTATATTTCAGTAATTTTCCTATATATAATCAACATAAGAAGTTTCTGGATTATAACAAACTAATGTATGTTGCTTATGAACAGAGACGAAGTTAAGATTAGAAATTTGGAGTTCTAAATTAATTTTGTTTGGAAATTTACAATTTAATATAGATATATTTATTTAATTTTTTAATACAAATATAGAATCTACGAAAAAATTAATGGATTCATCCGAACCCATAAACTCCACCTAGCCCCGCCTCTAAAACCAGTGAATCTCTAAGAAATTTGGGCCGTCGGACCAATTGACCAAAGACTTATAAAATATATTTAAAAGTAAAGTCTAGACATTTTTTTCCCAAATTTTTCGTATGACGTTGCGGTTTGGCGTGCATTACGTGTGCTCATAAAATAATATTTACTTCCTTCGTTTCAATTTAGATATCTTAATTTGACAGAACATGAAATTTAAGAAATAAATAAAGATTTTTAAATTTTACATTTAGATGTGTGTAATTTTTTAAATTTTATGATCTTAAACTTGTCATGTAAAATATTGCTATAAAAAGAAAATTATTTTAAGACAAATCAAACAGTAGATTAGACTAATGACAAATGGACAAGTCTTTTTTCTTAATGGAAAATCCTTTTCTAGATATAGTACTCCCCAATTCTAGCTAAAGATAAGATTTCGTAAAGTTATCTAAAGGAATATTTGAGAATTCATATTTAAAAATGCTGTTTGACTAGGCGATTAAAATACAATAAAAAGGGATTTATTATGATCAATATAGTGAGATTTCTAAAGTTAATTATGCTTATCATTGTCGAACGTGTGCTTAAAAATTTATCTAAATAAACAACTTATTTTATTATATTTTCTAAAATTTCATACTATTTGAAAAAAATTATAAAATTTTCTATTCTCTTCTATTTTCGAATATATCACTTTACACAATATATTTGAAATCGAGATGAGATGTATCGAGACGTTGACTGATTTATTTGAAATCGAATCCGATGTATTGGGACATTGAGCGATATATCCGAAATTGAAACGGTATCGAAACGTTACAGGATGTATCCGAGTTTTATTAAATTTAAGAGATTTTTGTAATTTGGAAAAGAATAGGAATATAATCTAATTAAGTCTATACACTACAAAATTTGTGTAAAATTCTCAAAAAATTATGAATCTCAGACATGCAATTAATTAATACCATAAACAACAAAAACTTACTAGTATTAGATATTTATATCAAATTAAATAATTTAATTTTAAGAGTAAAAACTTAAAATACATATCACAACAATTATATGTACGAAAAGATACATTTTTTTATCCGAGGGCAGAAGTGAAGATTCTTGACAAGGTATACCATTTGTGTCCATAACTTTTAATATTGTTGGACCTTGCATTATATTCTTTAACTTTTTCCCTCAATTTGTATGTTTAGACTTTGCTCCTTATCTGGTAGAATATCAATAGGATACAAATTGAAATGGGCTGTTGGACCAATGTTAATATTATATTCGTGTGATCTATATATTTCGAATTTGAATTATGAAAATACTTGCTAGTGTTTGTATTAAGTAGCTAGATTGTCTACATGTATTGTCCTTTTTCTGATTTTTCATAAACATAAAATATTTTATGCATTAAATTATATTTTTTTAATCAATGGTACTTTTTGTTTTCCTTCTTTTATCAACAAATATGTACTTTAATGATTGCTCAATATTTATTCTTTTTATAACTGTAGTCTATAACTAGAGGTGGATTTAAGATTTAAATGTTATGAATATCATATCACCTTGCAAATAAACGTGTTCATTAAATCAATCAAATATTTAATCTATTTTTGACCTTGTAAATAACAACTTCGGACTTTGGTTTGTTTATTCAACTTTTCAGTTTATAAAGATAAATGAATCAAAAAAATAAATAAATTATGACAACTTGGCTCAAAGAAAAAAGTTTCCAATAATAGCCTCTATAATTGCACTTGGTAAATTTTCATATTCTAAATACACTACAAACTTAATATAAAGTAGTTGAAAATTTTTCACATGCATAATTTCAATAATCGAAACGAAGTCTTATGTAAAAATTTTGACTTAGAACAATAAGAAATTAAAAAGACTAACGAAATCATGTGAGATTATAGTGTCGTTCTTTAATGCAAACATCCATTTTATTTTGTAAATTTACATTCTCGATAAGATTTAAATTGTCATAGTCTAAACTATTTCATTTTTCATATGCATTGAAGTGATTATGATAATATAGAACAAAGAGTAAGAAAAACTCGGCGTCGAGTTTCCAAATTTTTGACAAAAAGAGAAGATAATTTTGAAGGAAAAGGTATAAAACGTAACAAATCTTAATTATTTGTATGAGTATGAATTATTTCATTAGGGACAAAAAGAGAGTTACAAACTAATGTTGTTTCTATTATAGAAAGTAACATTTTTTATGATATAATCTAAAAAAGAAAGTATATCACGTAAACACACAATTCTTCAAGATTCTTCTCATTTGTTTCACTAATAGTTAACATAATCACATTATTAATACAAATTACGTTTTTAACAAAATAAAAAAAAAACAGCTCAATTCACTAAGATCCTCGCGCTACGCGTGGGTCCGAAAAGAATCAGAACACAAGGATATTATATATATCCTTCATTGTTCACATAGGCATATCTAGGATTTCGAGATGATGGTGCACTATTTCAAAAAAAGTTGATCTAATATATAAATTTGATCAGTTTGACATTAGGTTCTTATTGCTAAAAACCGTTAAATTTGGATATTATAGGTCCAAAACTAATTCTTATATACATATGAATTAATTAAATATCAAAAGTGCTATCAATAACCACTTAGAGAGGTGTTATCTAATTTTAGAAAGAAAAATAAAACAAGATAAATATAAGATTCGAATTTCTAACCTCACATAGAGAGGTGCACCCAGTCATATCATCGCATTATATGATACTTCGAGTGAGGGTTCAGACATCTATATTTTAATTTTTTTCTTAAAAATATACTACTACTATATATGATCTCAGAAGGAGAGCATGGATTTACGTAAATCCAGTGAGCCCATTGGATACGCCCCTGATTGTTCATATATCTGACTAGTTCTCTATAAATTGTACGTTAGTGTTTGTGTCAAAGCGAATGGGTGGCACCCACCCACCATTTTGCTGAAATGTAGTTAGTTAATATTCTACTTATTTGAAGAAATTTCATATTTGTCCAACAAATATACTAGTCTTGAGTACCATGGAATATGTTAAACCACAATACAATATAAGAAGTTAATAAACCATAATATATAAAAGTCATCATAACAATGTTGATCACAAGAAAGTTTCAAAAACATTCAACAATTAGTTACGAATACCCTCAAGAATTAGACACCAACATCATGCTCTTAAACTCTTCAAAATCAAGAACTCCATCAAGGTTAGTATCATACATGTGAATCATGTTCTTACAATCACTTCCTTCTTTCTCATCCCATAATCCTAATCTTGACAACACTTTTTGAAGCTCCTCACATGAAATAAAACCATCTCCATTCAAATCAAACACCTTGAATGCTTCAACAAGATCATCTTCCAAACTATTATCAATAATATTGTTGTCTTCTTTTATCTTTTCTTCATTATTTTTCTTCACCATAGCCTCGTAAAAGAACAAGAAATCTATGAAGTTAAGACTCGTTTTACCTACCAAAGATTGAAGCTCATCAAGGCCCGTGCAAGCTCCAATCTTATCAAGAAGCTCTTTGACCTCATCTAAACTCACTAATCCATCACCATCTTCATCAAGCTTGTCGAAAATCCTTTGGATATGGTTTTCGTTCAACGTAGACATTCTAACACAAACAAATGAACGTTTATCAAACAAAGAACTACAACAATAACAATAAAATGAACGTTTTATCAAACAAAGAACTACAACAACAACTAACAAAAAAATGATCGTTTATCAAACGAAGAACTACAACAATAGAATATAGACGTTTTTAGGTGAAGTATTTATGGATAACAAATTAAAGTAGAACGGAATGAACTTACATTGACCTTTTCTTGGAAATTTGAAATGAAACTTCTAAGTTGAAAATAATGATAAGAAGACCACTATATGAACAAAATTAAATTCTATGGTTTGTTGTTTTTATCCACACACATGACAAGGGGAAAGGAGAATTTATTCTACAAGTGGAATTCTCCTTTCCTCCTCAAGTATTTTTCTTAGATTCTACTATGCCATCAAGAATTTTATTGTGTCATTATATAGAATAAAACCAAACCTTATAGCTATGGACCAAATCATCAATATCTTTTTAGTGTATTGGGTACACACTAACTATTATTATTATTTTTATTATAATTTGTGTGCTACTCGTGAAAAACATACTTTAATTAATTTAGGCAAAAAACAAGAAAAAAATATTAGTTGAGGGGGAAGACGTGCAAAGGGTGAATAAGTAAGTCAACGTTAGATCAACTTCAGGAGAAGAGTTTGCGGCTATCGAAGGGAATGATAAAAATTCCACTAATTAATGGAATTTAGGCAGATTAAAATAAATTAAGTTGATATTAAATAATTTATTTAAATGTTGTTCAAATTTTTATATAAATTATTCTTATTTCAGGATTATTTTTAATTTTTGTCCTCAAAATTCAAACATAGAGGTCTTTTATTTTTGTTCCTACTTATCATTAAGGGGTCATTTGATTATTTTGATAGGATGTTATTAGAAAATTTAATATTAGTCATGATATTATTTAATTTTTTTATTTGGTAGAATTTTGAGCTATATACAATTAATAAATGTATTAGTTATACATCTTATTCAGTGTTTAATTATAAGGTGTATAACTAATACATAACAAACAATGATATTAGTAATATACGAGGAAATCTTAGTAATTTAGTTGAATGACTATCTGAATTCTCACCTTGTTGGTGAGGGTTCAACTTCCTATATTGTAATCCCCTCACTCATTTCTCTTTTTCCCACCATAATTATAAAAAATAATTTAAAAGGAGAAAAAAAGAAAGTACACACCTGCTATTAATAAATGGATAAGTATAAGTAAAAACAAAACTATTCTTAATGCACTAAAACATTCCATGATAAAAATAGTCTCCGTATAACTAATCAGTAGTATTAATCCTAGAATTACTAATAATATCTCCTTACCTTATACACAAGGACAGACCTACATAGTATAAGAGGATTCATATGAATCATCTTTGTTCCAACATTATCTTTGATCTTGCTGAATTTTTATTTTGCTCAACATAAATTTTATAAGAACAAAATTATGCGGTACGACATAACTTACAAAATATTATATTATAAAGATTAAATATAAATTTATTGCCCGCGTTTTTTTTATGTTAGGATATTTTCGATAATTTTTTGTTTCCTAAAGTTTTGAAGCGAAAAAACTTAAAGACTACATATGTGAGAGACAAAATTAAAACCCACCTATTTAATAGACAAAATTAAATACCATTCCATGTGAGAATGACCCATAGCTATTTAAGCCGTAATGAGTTGAATTAGAGTGGATTAAACAATAGGTCGTAAGTTATACCTTAACACGTTTAACTATTACTAAATTTTGATTTTCCTCTTTGTTTATTATAATTTTTGTAAATATCTATTTCTTTTAATTATACAGACTACTTAAGAAAGTATTATTTTAGAAAAAATATATTGTACTAAATAAATTATATTTTAAATAAATTTAACTATTATTATTTTATTATTTCTATAATAATAAAAATAATATTAAAAAATAAAAATAAATTTCTCTTAATTTACTAAAATAAATAAATAAATAAAAAGAAAATATAATCTTAGTATAAAATTAAATAATGCAAAATAAAAAAATTTGATAGTGCATCAATTTTTAATAAGGACAGAATTGAATGGTCCAAATGGTGTAGTCGTGTTACAACAAAATGCATAAAAGTCGAAGTCTCTGACGGTGGTGGAGTTAAGTGCCCGTCCTCAACCGCCACACCAGTTTAAGGTAAATAATTGGAATATATCAAAATATTTTTAAATTTTACGATCTTAAATATATGATGCAAAAAATTGAAATTAATTATTTTTTTTTAAAAAAAATGAAGATGAAATCCCGATAATTTATCTTTTATTACACATAATTAAACATAGCGGGAATCGTGGGATAAAAAGAGAGGGAAAAGAGAACAAATCATACGTTAGTTTTATGAGTGATGAATTATTAGCATTTTGCGAGTTTCATATTAAATTTATTAGGCATTTTTGTTTACCGCCTTCGCATTATGTTGTATTTATTTAATATTAAGTGATCATTTTCCTTTTTACATTTGTATATTAAGAAAATCACAAATAAGAAGATAAGTTTACTAATTCACTCTTTAAAAAACTTTTTAGGAATTTGACAAACAAATGTGAACACTTATAAGGGTAATATTAATGAAATTATTTAATGCTTTCTTAATTTAGTAAGATGGACAATTAACATGAGACAATTATTTTAATAAAATGATCAACTAATATGGGATGAAAGTAGTACTTCCTTTAAATTAAAAGCCTTCTGATTGAATATGTGGCAAAACATTTAGAATAACTTGTTGAGAAACACATATGGATAAGAAGTCTTTAAAATGAGTTCAATCATGTAACACAACAAGTTCATGGTTGTTAAAACAGATTTTCTAAACGCTCAATAATTCAGATATAAAATTGAGAAAATAATTAAAAAAAATTATCTTTTATGTTTGAAAGTAGTTGAAAATAGTCTCCTTAAGTAAATTCTAAATAGTTTTGGTCCTTTAAATTTGTCAAAAGTTAACGCTTTTAATTTTCCATAAAATATTTAAAAATATTTATTCATTAAATTTGATGAAAGCGGTGGATTCTATTAAAATCAAGAAAGATAAATATTTTTGGTGCCATAAAATTGATGGGCAAGTCTTGGGCCAACAACCCTTGTTAACCTGAAATCTTTGTGCAACTTATGAATAGACATTGCCCACAAATTTCTAATAAACAGACTGAAATTTTATAAGAAGTTTGTAATCGCGATCTAAAATTTTATAAGTTAGTGTATATGTTAAATAATTTTCTAACGTTTTGTTTGTAAGAATGAATAATATATAAACGAACAACAGTCAACAGACATGAATTTAACGATATTCACACATACAAACACACATACACATATAGGAGGAGTTTTTAAAAAATATACACGAAATCACGCGCACCAAATTTTGTGTATGAACACTATATAAAAATGATATGAAATATATATATCTCACTCAAGCTTAAAATTACACTCGCAATTTTTGTGTTTATGAAAACTGTATAAAAATATTTATGAAATATGTTGTCACGATCCAAACCGTCGTGATTGGCACCCACACTAACCCTCCGGTGGGAGAACCATAACTACTAACTAACTAACAATTTAAAGCTATAGACGCAGGTTTAAATAACTAAATAAGAAAGTTCCCATAAACTTCAACAAAAGATCTAACAACTAAACTAAACAGATGCGGAAGAAATAACCTAGAACCTGAAAGTCAATGTATCAAAAACATCTAAAGTTCATCAAGTCTAAACAAGAAGGGATGCAACCCCAAACTAATGTACTAATAGAAATGTCTAAGTCCGAAAATGTGGACGTAGACGGAAAGAGAACTCATGGCAGCCCGGAAGAATTGGCTCACCCTTGAATTCGAACGATGATCACTGATCTTCTAAGCGAGGTCTATCAGTTGCCGCTTGAAGATGCCCTGTACTAAAAAAAAATAAGAGCAAGTGCAGTATCAGTACACAACCATAGTGTACTGGTAGGATCACGCGACTATCCCACTAAGTGTAACATAAGCAAGTCAATACAACATTATAAACATGTAAAATATCGAACATATACAATATCGATTATCACATGCTCAACAATATACACAATTATAACAAGTCATTGGTCCTCTCATGGAACCTAAATCCAAACAATTAGCATACCGGAACGTTGTACCCGATCCAATGTTTATGCCGGAACATGGCAACCGATCCCATAATTAGTTATGCCGAAACGTGACAACTGATACTAATTAGTTATGCCGGAACGTGGCAACTGATCCATTCAACACACCACAATTATAAGTATCTTCTCAAGTTCATACAATAAGTCATGATTCATGGCATTTATCATTCATCTATCTCATTTACAACAAGGGTGATCAATCATGCAACATTCGCATATATGCAAGTATCAAAATGAAGCAAGAACAAACATACATCAGACAATCATAGAATCACAACCATTACCTACCTCGAAACAAGCTTGAAACCCTAAGAAACTTGATCCTTCCCTTTCCGGATTCGTTCCGCTTGTTCTTGGTCTACAAATATTCAATATAATACGGAAATCAATAAACAATCACCAATTACCCGAATTACTAACAATTCTATGACCCCTAGATCAAACCCATGATCTCAATTATCCCTAAATAGGGTTGCTTCCACCATAGAATCTAGATCAAAATCCTCCCCCATCATTAATTACCCATTCTATTACGTTTTACGGATCAAAAAATGAATTCGGGGAGTGAAAAACTTACCTTTAGCCTCAAGAATGGTGAAAAATTGTTAAGAGTCACTTGGGGTTTGTTCCTTAGCTCTAAAAATCGGAAAGTGCAGAATGAGGTCGTTTAGGGGTTTATTTACAACTTTAAGTTGCGTCGAACCTGCCACAACGACCCTCACCCCGCTGCAGCGGCCCCGCCCTGTCAGCAAAAATCTCGCCCCAGTGGCTTGCACGGAACCAGTGAGCTATTTTAATAATTCCAAGACCCTCATTTCACAACACACCTCTAACCAACGACGCTCAGAAAATACCCTTCACGTTAAGATCGATTTCGGGAGTTCTACTCACCCGAATTCAATTCCGCAAAGTCGTGTGAGTTCTTTAACGAGTTATCTAACTACTAATGTAATCAAAATCATAAATAATTCACCCGATTGTTACCAGATTTTCCTACACCTTAATGACTCCGATTTCGTCCAAATCTGGACTAGGTTGGGAAAATTCAAATACTATAAAAAAGTTTTTCGGCCCCAAATTTTCCCCCGTTGGCATTTCTATAATGACGGGAGCAGGTCGTTACATATGTATATCTCGTTCCAGGCTTAGTCTTTCACTCATAATTTTTGTGTATGGAAACCGTATAAAATAGATATAAAATATGTACATAACTGTATCAATTTTCTATAAAGCTCATATAAGATTTCTGGAAGAAGAAACTACCAAACATGTAATTGCACTCGTGATTCATGTATAATCTGTATAAATTTTGCATGTTATATGTATATATCTGTATAAATATTATATAAATCATGTTGATTGCTGAATATTTAATACAACTATGACAATATTGTATACAACTTTCAATACAATTACAATGACATACCGACTTAAAATATAATTTATACAACTCAACATACAGTTATGATACAATTTCAATGTAAAATTTGGTACAATCTGATTATAACTTCAAAACCCATCGAACTACAACTGAAAATCAGTTCAAAACTAGCTCAAACTCTTATTCAAATAGCCATAAATGTTAGATTCGACTTCCTTTGACGTTTCAATTCATTCGAAATATCCAAATGAAATTTATTTGCGAAAAAAATGATTTTAGAACTTAGACTTCCAATTATTTTGTGGCTTACAAAAGTAACATGGAAAGGGGGGATTTTATTGATCTATGAATAAATAAATAGAATAGCCACAATATTCAGCTATTACATATAACTAATATTCTAACCCATCAGCACAAATGTACTAAGACAACAACACCTAAGTTCAAATATTCTCAAATCTACTAAGAGAACACCTCAAACACAAGCACAAGTTCTAATGGGTGCAAAATAAATCCAACGTGACGAGTAAAAACTTACGGGATTAGAGAATTTTCAGTTAGTTGACTATTTGAATTTTTTTCAACCCTTATCCTATTTACCTTTGATCACCTACCCTCAATATTTTTTAATTCTCTATTATCGTACATAGACTATATCTCAAAATTCATTACACATTAAAATTGCAATTAAAAGAAATATGAGATATTTCATAGACAACGACAAATTAAACAAACTTAAATGGTATATATATATATATGAATGATGTGATGATGCATTTTTGTTACAACCTCAAATCACACTCCAGAAATATACCAATTAGAGAAAGACACGTCACACAAAACCTAAGAACTGATCATCATAATCAGCTCAATGGCTTTAGTAGTCATATCATTATTATTACAGAAAATAAAAACTTTTAAACCATAGTTTTAATAAAGACACACAATACAATTTGTTAACAATTGCAAGTGTCACAAGTGCAGTTTGATCCACATTTGCATCCATTTCCTCCTTCTGCTTTCTCCTCTACTATTCCATAGCTACAAAATTACATTATATTACAAGTAAGTAATCTTTTTTAATTTATTAGTCTTTAATTAATTTCCAAATTTTAAACAATAAAAAAAAATAGGTGTACGTACTTGTTGATGGGTGCAACACCTCCAATGATGGTAAATGTGGTGGACTTCTCCATGTCTGGGTACATACCACATCTACAACAATTTCAACAAATTGATGAATGGTAAAGTCAATTTCTCAGATAATAACTAATAGTTGAGGGATCGTTGTATATATGTTAACAAGTTTTGATAGACATGGTATATTATTTGCAAACTCTTTATATATGTTTGCTTTTTAGTTATGTCCATTATTTCAACGTCAACTTGAAATAGAGAATTTGAAGTTCGATCAAAAGTTGATTATTCGAGTGATGAAATAATAATCTCTAAGGTAACACTTACCCTCCACAACCACTGCTGCACTTGCAGCCAGATCCACAACCACAACTTCCGCCACAGCAAGACATGTTTTTTTTTTTTAATTAATTTGTTGTTTGAGATATAAAGGAAATTTAGTGAGTAAAAGCAATTTTTTGTTGTAGTTATGATGAAAAGTGAAGCATAGAGTTGGGGGTTTTATAGGAGAAATGAGGATAAAATTGGTGATTGTGAGCCTAACAAGTTGACATATGTTTAATAGTTTTTTTAGGAATTAGAATTTATATTTAGAAAATTTAAATTATATAAAAAAAGTAACTATATTACTAAAATATCAAAGACTTTTTCCATATTTATTCAATTTCGTACACAGCCAAACTACATCACATAAATTGGGACGAAGAAAGTAGGTTTTAAGAGCGGTAATTCGTTTGAAAAGAGCAAATCTAAATGAACTTCAAGGATTATTAGTGCAATTTTAACTTATTATGTACTCCCTCTATTTCATATTAAGTGAATTTTTGGGGATTTTTTCATTGTTCAGAATAATTGAATTGTTCAAAGTTCATATGCATGTTAAATTATTTTTTTTCATATTGATCCTTTCCTTTCATGAAGTTTTGTATTTTATAGGAGATAATTGCACTACATATAAAACTATATGTATAATTCATAAATGACAATAGAGGAGAATATGGTCTAAATTATGTTCTCGAAAGTTTTTTTTCTTAAGAGAGAAGTATTGAAAATACCGCTATATTCCGGGAGAATTATTAGAAAGGTGTATCTAATTTTAATTAGTCAAGTAGAGAAGTGTTTTAAGACTGTCAATAATTTGAGGACGAAACTAATAATTTGTGAAAAATTATAATAATAAGCATTTGTTACAAAAAGGGCAAATTGAACATTGACGTGACGTTTGCGTTGGGCATCAATAAAGGATTTATAGACTTTTTTTTTGGCTTTAATATTAATAATAAAAAAACATTATCCAATTGGCATCGTAACGTTGGGAGACTTGTGGAAAGTGGTTTGCTTAATATAGAATATTATTTTCTTTTAAAATATTGTTAAAAAAACATTGACAAGATTATATGTATCGATACAACCAATCAAAGTTGGCATTTTTGGATTTTTATATAATCTAGGTAATTACACAAGAAAATGTCTTTGTTAAATTCTCCATATAACATCTAATTAATTTATAGTTGCAGGATCTTAGAAAATGTTTTTAATTAGAGCGTTATTAGTTTGACACAATTGTTTGGTGATGACTTTTAGGATGAAGTACTTGAAAAGTTGCAAAATGGTCTTGTTGCGACGATTTCACAAAAATATAATTTTTTTATCGCTTCAATTCATTAAAAATGTACTTATAAAAGTTTAGACACAAGCACTGAAAGGAAGCACCATAATGAAGGTAAATAATGTTTTAAGTATTATATTTCATTCATGATACCTAAAATAATTCTTCAAAATTCACTACAATATTACAATGCAAAATTTGTCTAACTTGCACTACTACCGACGGATCGTCAAGATTTTAGTACTTGTTCATAAGTCTTGATGAATGTACTAGGAGTTTGATGGATAACAGACTTGCATTTTTCACAAGTTATGACAAATTAAGTACAAATTGTGCAATAACTTCGATACATATTGTTCACAAATCGTCAAAACTTGCAATTATTATTCAATAAATATATAAAATCAAAATATTCATTTATTAGGATTATGACACAATAAGCTCTTCATCTCTACCACCATTAGTGGATGCTTATAAAAATTATTCATTCTTTTAAGATGATGATATGACATACCAATAAAAAGTTCCTTATTATACTTTAGTTTTCAGCCATTCAAAGTGATGTTTTTATCAATCATCAAAATCCCTTTTTGCTTTTGAAATTGCATACCAAAGCTTTCAAGTATCTTTTACCAAAAGAGGAAGCATATATTTTCTTCTTTTGCACTAATAAATAAAAAGAGAAGCACATCACAATTTCTTACACGATAAAAAGTTTAAAATTCTTCTTTTACTACTACAATTTGTTAATCTGATTGGCTCCTTGACAGACTACATAATATAAATCGTATTCAAAATTAAGTTATTTCAATATAATATATACATTATCAAGTATTGATGCCATAGTTTTAAACTCATTTGAGAGATTTGCAAATGAAACACACAACTGGTTATTCATAACGCAGAGATTTGATTTTGTAGCTCTTTACATACTTATTTTTTTATTTTGTCCTGCACATAAGAGATCTGATAAAGTCGTCATTTTTTCTATTAAATTTGTAAGTGGTCTAAGAGATCGTTCACTTCATAATGTGCTAAACAAAACTACGCAACTTTATTTCTGAGTCAAAATAATATTTCATTGCAAGGGAAAGGATACAAGACTAGATGCTCACAGAAGCAGCATTCTGGTGAAGAACTATACCATCTAATTTTAGCCTGTGTGTTTGTTCACCACTGATAAGCATCCTCAAACCATCTTTCAGTTCTGGTACTCCTTCCTCTAGGATTGCACTAACTGGGAAAACGGGCACACCAGATACACGGCGTTTTAGTTCTTTATATACCTCTTCAGCCCCATCTTCGTCAACTTTGTTAGCCACCACTAAGGATGGTCGATCAGATAAACCCTCAGAATAGTACTCGAGTTCCAAAATCAAGTCATTTAGCTGTTCCCATGGTGGTATTCCCTTGTTATCACCCAGTGCTGCAGCCAAGTCTACCACATAGGCTAGAACTTTTGTACGTTCTATGTGCCGAAGGAAAGCATGCCCAAGACCATGATTCTCATGGGCTCCTCTTATGAGTCCTGGGATGTCAGCTACAGTTAAAGAAAAATCGTAGTAATTTACGTTACCTAAGTTAGGCCTCAATGTTGTGAACGCATAATCACCGACAACAGGTTTAGCCTTTGACAACGCCCCGAGAAGGGTGCTTTTGCCGGCATTTGGCATCCCAATAAGACCCACATCAGCAATGCTCTTTAGTTCTAGCACAAGTACCACCTCTGAGCCAGGCAGGCCAACACTTGGTGATGCATGATCATAATCGTCAGATACTTCATCATCAGAATTGGCTCCCTTTTGCATCATCTTTGATGCTTTCCTCATAGACAGATTGCCTAAGCCACCCTCCCCTCCACAAGCAACAACTATTCGTTGGCCTTGTTCTGTTAACTCTGCCACATTGTATTCTATAAGTTCAGTTTCTTCCAACTCATCTTCACATTCTGTTCCCATAATATCATCACCATCTTGATTTTCCATTTGTCCACAGCTTTCTTCCTCCCAATCACTCAAATCATCATCATCACTTTCGAATTTGTCGCTAGCAATTGAGCACGCAGTGCGGGAATTGGTTGGCAAACCAAAAATTTGTGTCCTAGGTGTAGAGTATTCTTCACCACAAGAAGCTCGACGTCCACTTGATTTGACTTTCTTCTCAACTTTTGAACTGGTTTGGTCGGCCGAAATTGATTGTGTAGAAAACTCTGACGAATCAGTATCAACTGTACCTGGAATCTCCCAAGGGTCCAATTTAGAACTTGAACTCTTCTCTACTGCAGATGGAAGTTCACCCTCTACTAGATGAATGACGGTACCAACAGGAACTTGGATCACCTGCCACACAAGCGAGGCGTCCTTAGTTTAGGTTTGATTAAGACAAACGATTTACATATACCAAAGACTCAAGAGAGACTAAAATTTACCTTGTCTGCTCCTCTGCTTCCTATCATATTTTTGGAAGACCCATTTCCACCTCTCTTTGCATTCTGAAACATGTCACAAACAATTTACGCAATCAGATATCAATCAGTAACAGGGTAAATTCAATTAACAGTTAATTGTGTAACAGATGTCATGCAGTAGGTAAGAAAACATACAATGTGATGCTGCAGAGCACTCAAATCCCACATTGTAGGGGAACATTCTAGTATCACGTCACCACCCCGTCCACCATTCCCACCTGCATTCAGTCCAAAAAGGAGGTAAAGAAAAGAGGAAACCCCACAGCTGATCATCATAGCAAATCAAGCTTGACTGCATATCATAAAATGAGTTACATTGGTAAAACAAAATGTATGAAGAAAATAGAAGGAAAAGAAGAAGCAATAAAATTATAAAGGTAAAAAGAAAATGAAAGACTAGGAACATATAAAGATACTAAACCTTTTTTGGGAACGGGAAATTCTCTGTAAAACAAAGTGGAGCAACTTTAGCTAGGAGGCAAGAATGAAAAGACATTCCTTAGGTCAGTGTTGTTAACAGCCATCATTTCGTCACTACAAGGGATGAACCAATGCGAAGTGGGGGAAACCGTTTCAGGAGTGAAGCATGTGCTTCAAGGAAGTGTGCACCTAAAACAATGATGCACAAAGTGATCCCAACAAGAAGTGGTTGGTTTTTTGAATCTCAAACTTGAAGAGTCAGATTAGTATCAGTCGGATGCTGAAATAAGTACTTCAATTGCAATTTGATCATTATATTTACCAAGTTCATGTATGTTTGGAGTTTTAAAATGGGTTAATTGTGCACTATACTTCTCAATGGAAAACCCATGGACCTTGTTGTTTTTGCCATTGCATACCATATTACCCCTGAACCATATACCCTACTAAACGGACTTGCAATTTTCAGCTCTTTATAAACCTACCCTTCAGCTTTCTTAATCCCTGTCCTTATAAAAGTTGAGTTACAGTAACTTACTTGAAGCAGATCAAACTAAATTACATTTCTCCTTCTCTCTCAGGTTAACATTCGTCTCTCAAGGCAAGTGAACAAAGTAAAACTATCTTTTCCATTGTGGTGAATGACTTTCTTCTTTATTTTCTTTCAATCTTGTATTTCTCTTTCTGTAATTGAGGTTTTGGAGAATTCTAACTCTACAAATAATTGGTTTCGTGTTTCCTGAGTTTTCACTCCAAACAAGCATTTCATCCAACCAACAAATGAAGTAGTTAGTCTTGGAGCTAAAGTCTCTGGAATAGTTGGTTTATAGCTCAAACTTTACTAGTAAACAGTTGATATGTTAAATTCACGATACATATATGACATATTGCTTGTCTAACTTTTATAATTTTCCATGGGTTGGTTACTCGGTGTTTACCTTGATTGTTGACAGTATCTTGATTGTTTATTCAGTAATCGAGCAGGTCATCTTGTATATGTCCATCATGTCAAGTAAAAGAGAATAGTTGACCAAAAGATCTTTTGGGAATCAACAGATGAAATGTACGGTCAATCAATGTAATAAAAGAAAGAAAATTAAAGGAGAAAAAGAGTAATGTAAGAGAAGAATAAGAACTAAATTAAAGAACGGGTAAAACTTCAATAGGGAAAGAAAAGGAACAGAAGATGCAAGATGGACGTCAACTAGTTACATATTTTCCTTCCTGCCACCACTGAGGTATAAAGAGATTAGAGAACATACCATCAGGTCTGCCACGGCGATCATGTCGACTACGATGAATACTGTTACAACCGTTGCCACCATCACCTCCTTTGGCCCATATGCGAAAGCGGTCAATCATTCTACGTTCCTGTATGAAAACTTGTATAAACAGACAAACACGTACTGGAGTATAAAAGTGAGTATACTGAAAGCAGTACTCATAGAGGGAGCGAAGTGGAAGCATCACGAACCTGTAGAGGAGCAAACTTTGTTTTCTTGTGGACAATGTCTGAGAAAGAATAGGTTTGGATTAGCCATGGAGACCACAAGCATCTTTGCCAAGCCTTCAGGTAGAGGACTTTCTGGCTCAATGACATATCCCTGTTCTACTCTGTTATCTTCCAAGTCACCGAGGTTCCACACTATGAAAAAATCAGTTCTGATTCTTAGATTTAATCACCTGCTAGCATGAGTGACAGAAAAAGGCAGGAAATATTTAGAAATTTTGCAAGTGCTACATTTTGCATACCAGAGATAACAATAATAAATTAAGGCACTATTCAAAGAAGATCAAATAATACATCCAAAGATTATTTTATGCAACTAGCACGTACTTTAGTCAAAAAAATAATGTCTTCAATGGATCAACTATTGCTGTAATTTTTCAGGAAGCTAAACCAACACAGGATAATTAGCAAATGAGCGACACCCCGACACTTTGGCATGAGATCTGTAAAATATGCAGTTCAATGAATGTATGATAACAAATAATTGCATCAAATGTAGCATGTTCAAACCAGGACAGAGGAAAAGGAGCATCTAAACCACTCTAGAACTAAGTGCTACATCTAGCATTAATTTTTTTTAAAAAAAAGTATGCCATAGTTATATACTTAAAAATAGTTAATTCAATCACATAAATAGCTCAACTATAACAAAATTATTTGTGTTTTTAGTTTTAGATAGAAGAATATGTTTTGTTTCACTTCAAATATCAACCTCCTCCTTAAATTCTACAGAGAAGCAAATTATTAGTTTTGTCCCCGAACTACAAACAACCTTAAATGCACCCCTCTACTTAGATACACCCCGATGTACAATATGACATAACAAGTGGTCTCAAACTCTTGTAAGAGAGTGAAACTCTTAATAAAAAGCAGAAAGTGTTGAAAATACCCTTAACTTGGCGAGTATTTAGAGGTGATTTTCACCCATGTTGCAAGATCAAGAGTATATTTAAGTTCATTTAGTCAACTAAATGAGTGTTTTTAAGGTTGTCAATAATCCATGCCGAGTTTAAGGGCTGTTTTCAATACTTCTCTCTAAATTCTATGCCTAAATCCCTAATTCTTTCGCAAATTTTATCGAACAGCTACCACACCATTAGTCACAACAAAAGATTACCTTTACTTAAAAGCATGGATGGATTATCCGATCCGGCCAGTTCAGCAGGAGTTGGAATTACAGGTACAAGAAAATTTCCAAATGGAGAATCAAATATCCTAAAATTGCCAGTGCAGCCGTCTTGTTGTGCTTGAGCTACTGCAGAATTCCTATCATGTAGTTGCTTGGGATTGATGTTGCTTGTTTGTGCTGCAATGACCGACGTTGCTCTCCTTTTTGGCGGTCGAATGAAACAACTGCGTGGAGATTCACCATCAATTTTCCTTCCCTTCGGCTCAACAGACATGTTAAGCTACCATTTCTGTCTACTCAAGCCCTACAATACGTATTCAATTAGGTTTGAATTGCATCCCGTAGCCAATATTTACTGCTAAACCTAAGGTGCATTATCGACACTATCTTTGAAAAATAACACTCCAATAGCTTGGAAAACTCATAAACTTCAAAAAGAAAAATCATGTTATCACTTTTCCGGTCCCAAACATCCAAAAAATCATGTATATACCAAAAATACCTTCACAGATTAAAAGGCAAACAAATGAAGAAAGGAAGAAGAGAAAGAGATAGAATTTAGAAAGAAGACTGAAGTTTGAATATTCGAATCCGGCGAACGGAGGACAGTTGGCGGCGGGAAGTGTTTGACAGTGGCACAGTGATAATCAACAGCAAAAACTACAAGGATAGAATAGTCTCTTTTGTTTAGGTTTTTTAGAGAACAGTTAATTATTTTCTTTTATTTGTTAATTATATTTTTTGTTTTTAAAAGATAAAAATGTCAAGTATGTTGTTTGAATTTCAAAGAGAGAAGTATCTCCAAAAATTTCATTCTACAGGCTTAAAAAATATTTTTTTATTTGACTAACTCTATTTAAATTCATCTTTAATCTTACAATATGATTATAATATACCCCTAAATTCTCGTCAAGTTTAGAGGTGTTTTCAACACTTAATTTTTTATTAAGAGTATTATACTCTTAGAAGAGTTTGAAACCATTTGTTATGTCATGTTGCATATTGAGAGTGTATTTAAATTTAATTAATCAAGTTAAAAGGTATTTTAAGACTGTCAATAGTTCAAAAACGAAACTAATAATTTACATCAATAACATGGAGATAAGTGTAAAAAACACGCCTAAACTATCCCTTTTTTTTTTAGTTTCATACCTGAACTATTGAGATTGTGAATTTCATACCTAAACTATCACTTATTAGTTTGAGAAACACAACTCAGTGGTGTTGTGTAATACACTCTCTCTTTTATTTGAAAAAACCTTGACACATGACATTTCACATGGATAAAATATTTCACATTGACAAAAATTAAATAATAAACTATTAATATTAATTAAAAATAAAAAATTAAAGTATTACAATCCAAAAAAAAAAATTAAATTATTTTTCTTACCCCACTCCACCACCTCCCCTGACAATCCCCATCCTTTTATTATTTTTTTTTAAAAAAATATTTTATAACATATTTTTAAAACAAAATCAAACTCCCCCCCCCCCCCCCCCCCCCAACAAAAGAATTGATATTATTTTATTTTAAAAAAATAAAAATCCGACCACATCGTATTTAACCCTCCGCTCCTAATTTATTTATTTAATTTTTTACATTTTTCTCGTTTGTGTTAGATATGTACATATATTTTTAGGAATATTTCTTCTACTTGTGTACCAAATATGACATAAATAAAAAAATTATTTTAAAAAAAGTCTTGCGGCGGTAAGTAAAAAATATTTTCGATATGTATATATCTAACACAAAACAAAAAAAAAAATAGAAGCGGAGGGTTAGGTGTAGTGGGTAAACCTCAACTTTGAGTCCAAAATTTCACCAAGTCTAGATCACCTCCATGGGCACTTCCTATGGCCCGTATGTCATCCTACGCCTCATCCTGATCAATCGTAGATCAACAAACTGGGATTTGAATCTCAAAACTCAACACAATTCCTACGATTTTGGTCTTTTTCTACCCACCTAACCCCTAAATTATATCATTTTGACCCTATAACTACCCCTATAATTGAACTAACCCTTCAAAAATCCCTCATTCTCTCACATTCACTCAAATTTACAACTTCCCTCCAAGTTCATTCCCTTCAATTCTCTCTCAAGCTCAAGGTGAAAGCTAGGGTTTCAAGTTTCAAGGTCACAACCTCAATCTCTTTCCTTAGGCTTTGATTATCAAAGTATGTGGAAATCCATCAATGGATCCCTTTCATCCATTGGGTCACAAAAGAACTTCAATCTCCAATTCAATTTCACCAAATTTAATTAGGGTTTATGTCAATCTCCACGAGTCTTTTTTATTATGATTCAATTGATGTTATTCTATTTTGCAAGAAAATCAAGTTTGTCATCAATAAGATCAACTAGTGCTGGTACTTAGGCTTAACAAACACATTATTCCTACATTAAAGCTTAATATCAACACTAGATGGATACAAATTGATCTTGCAAGAAAATCAATTGTGTCATCAATAGGATCAACTAGTGTTGGTACTTATGCTTAACAAACACATTATTCCTATATTAAAGCTTAGTATCAACACTAGATGAATACAAATCGATCTTGCAAGAAAATCAATTTTTTCATCAATAGGATCAACTAGTGTTGGTACTTATGCTTAACAAACACATTTCCTAAATTAAAGTTTAATATCTACACTAGATGAACACAAATTGATCTTGCAAGAAAATCAATTTTGTCATCAATAGGATTAACTAGTGTTGGTACTTATGCTCAACAAACATATTATTCCTATATTAAAGCTTAGTAACAACACTAGATGGACACAAATCTATCTTGCAAGAAAATCAATTTTGTCATCAATAGGATTAACTAGTGTTGGTACTTATGCTCAACAAACATATTATTCCTATATTAAAGCTTAGTAACAACACTAGATGGACACAAATCTATCTTGCAAGAAAATCAATTTTGTCATCAATAAGATCAACCAGTGTTGGTACTTATGCCTAACAAATATATTATTTCTAAATTTAAAGCTTAGTAACAACACTAGATGGACACAAATCGATCTTGCATAGATTGGACATCTGCCAAAGGGTCTAAATCCACCCTCAATGAACATGTTATATCTGAGTGGTCCTTATCTGCCTCTTGCCATCAAAACTGGCATTGTATCCGGGATCTTAGCACTCACAGTAAGTCGTTTTTATCCATTACGAGTGATTGGTCATAGAAATTGTAAAGAAGTGGTTCGTGATCAACGTTTTCATGGACTTACAGGACGGGATTGCAGTAGGAAGGACATTTGCTGCTTTAAAGAATTACCAAGTTGATCGAAACAAAGAAATGATGGCTATTGGACTAATGAACATGGCTGGATCCTGTTCTTCTTGCTATGTTACAACAGGTACCAACCTCATTCAGTCACGGAGCCAGAAATTTAAATAAGGGTATTAGAAAAAAAAAACTTATGCCAAGGGATCTCTGCCCTTGGCATTATTGGCCTATGGTTTTAGCTATCTATAGATGTAAGTAAGATTTTCTGTTCTGTTTTACCTAGATAAGTTTTACTTTTACAGGATCATTTTCTCAATCAGCAGTAAATTACAACGCTGGGACTACAGCTGTGCTAATCACCCTGCTGTTTCTAATGCCACTGTTCTATTACACCCCCATTGTCATCTCGGCCTAGCCATTGCAGTAAGCATCCCCTCGAAAGTTTCAGAATTTAAGTCCTTCTGATCTTACCTAACTAATATTTTCTGTTTTTTTGCTGATGAAATTTTAGGTTGGAGTTTCAGTTTTTAAGATCTTGTTGCATGTTACAAGGCCAAATACTGGTGTCTTGGGCAATATTCCTGGAACTCATGTATATCAAAACATGAACAGATACAGAACAGCAGTTAGAATTCCATCTTTCCCGGTACTAGCTGTAGAAGCTCCTATCTACTTTTGCAAATTCTACCTACTTACAAGAAAGGTTAGTTACTAACATAGGCAGCACACTCTGTATGTATTTCACAGTTTCATTTACTTGGAATTCCATTTTGTTAACTACAGGATATTGAGATAGATAAGCGAAGAGGACGAGAGGATAGAAACCAACCAAGAAACTGCTGCTGCCGGAGTTTGCTGCTGCTGCGACCTGCCGCTGCTTCTGCTGATCGAGGCGCGAGGCGAGCCGGTCGGGGATGGTGGCGCGACCTCCTGCTGCTGCTGATCGAGGCAGCGCCGGTCGAAATGGGTCGGGGATGGGTGGGTGTGAGAGAGGACTGAGAGAGGTTTAGGAGTGAAAGAGATGAGTTAGGTTTTGATATTTCTTTTTTCAAAAGAAGTGTTAATTTACCGATCATGGAATGTCGGTATCTTTTAAAACACTTATCAATATTTAAAAATATTTAATAAATACCGACATCGTTAAGTTGATATTATTTAAATAAAATAATAATTTAAATATACCGACCTCTTAAGGTCGGTATTTATTAATTTATTTAAATAAAAACTCACCTCGAGGTCGATTTTATTAATTAAAATTATATATATAAGGCCTAGCTCAAGTGGCAAAAGGTGGAGAATTTGTGACTTAGGTCGCAGGTTCAAGCCCCATACCATACAAACCGAAGCCTGGTATTTAAGTGGAGAAGGGTGGTGGGGCGGGCCCATTATCCATCGAGTTTAGAAGGTTGTGATTGATCCAAAGGGCGGTTCACAGATGGATATATATATATATATATATATATATATATATATATATATAATATAAATTTAATTTAACTACGCATCATGAACAACTCTTTGCGGGATTGGGTTTTTTTATAGTGAAAATGCCATAAAGCGCGATCCAAGATCCATGATACGAAAACCAAAATCAGAAGCTTCCTTCTTAACTCCTAGAACTTCTTCGTAGTGGCTCCCTTACATCCCTCTGAACAAAAGTTTAATTTAATAAATTTCATTTTATAAATTTAAATTATATACCTCCTAATTATATAAATTTAATTTTATCGATCAACAAAAGTTTATCAATATCAAATTTAATATATAAATCTCCTTGAATTGATCATCAGTATTTCTTTAATTAATAATATATTTCATATCTAAACCAATAATATATAAGACTTGATTTGTTAAACTACTCGAGGAGTATATAATCAATGTATTTCATACTCCGATGAATTATCCTTTACATGTCATTGTCTACGATATGATCACTACACTTGACATCCATTCAAGATCGAACACAATAATCTTGATAGAACTTGCTTTGTACAGTAATTTACGATGTTCTATTGTCTATTTCATAAAATGAGATAAGACATTGAAGGTTATACGTACAAACAATTAAACAGTTAATTATAAATATAAAAATTAATTATTATCATGACATTTCTATGAGTATTATCTCGCATTTTATACTCGAATGGATTATATGTTAACTCTTCACCTCTACATCATTACATGAGATATTAAGTTCATGACTTGACAACAGACGAATAGAATTTGTACATTACTCTATAAATATAAGTATAATTATCTCCTAATTCATATCAACATAGTTTCATATTCTAAATATGGATTATTGATATTTTTTGGTTTATTCCACGAATTCTAACTTTTTATTTATAAAAGTATACAAAATTATTACACTTTTTGAAACAATTAATTGTAGGTGTAAAATGAAAATTTAGTATTATGCACAATGGCAAAATTATGATTAATAGAAATATTTTAAACAAACCAACCTCCGGATGTCGCTTTTATTAGAAGTAATTAGATTAAATAAAAAATACCGACCTCATGAGGTCGGTATCACATTAAATGTTAAGATAAATAAAAAGTAACCGTGTTAATTAAATAATACCGACATCGAAAAGTCAGTATTTTATATTATTTTTTAACTTATATAAAACCGTCATCCGGAGGACGATTTATTTAAAGTTAATTGAAAATATAAATTTATTAATTTTCTGGAAGTCACTATATAAATATTTTAATGAAAATTATTTTAATTACATACTATTTAATGTTACCGACTTCCGGAAGTCGGTATTATAATTTTTTTGTTTTTTATTTTAAACAAAACAGTCATCCGGAAGACGATTTAAATAAAATTAATTTCTCAATTTTTTTTTTATATTTAATTGAGAAAAAATAAAATATGGTTATTTATTTACTTATTTAATATCGACATCAAGAGGTCAGCTTTTATTGTAATTCATTTTTTCTGGGAAAAATTCTGACCTCCAGAGGTCGGTATTTGGTTTTCCCTCTTTATTTTGCTTAAAAACCGACTCCTTGTAGTTGATTTTCTAAAGTTTTTTTATTTTTTATTCTTTTTAACAATACCTTATGTCGGTATCACTGTGTTTTTAGTAGTGCTATAACCTAATTACATGATTTATAATTGATTTCAACTCATGCTTTATGCTTTGATATTTTTTATCCATGAACTATATATGAACTATATATGATGAATTGATAAGAGATTTTATGCATGTTTTATGAAAGGATAAAGTTATGATTTAAGGATGCTTTTAAGTTAAGTATATATCAATGGATTGTGAAAGGTTTTCTCACAACTTGCAAGGAAGTCATGATTTTAGATGCTTAGGAAGGTAAGTGTCTATTATGAAGAAGTTTATGAAATCATGATTTTGAAAGGAGATACTCTTATACGACTTTATGGTTTGAATTGATATTTTGACTATCGCATTTCCTAATGTTATGCTTTGATAATTGACTTTGCCTATTCCGTTGAGATTTTACTTAGCATCGAGAGGACTTTGAGGTGAAGGCTCAATTAGGGTAATCTCTAGTAGCAATCTCTTAGTCCCAAACTACGCGCCCTTGTAGAATTGTCTTAAGTGACGGATCCACATAACACTAATGATATGATACGGAGTTCTACCTTGATAAGTAGACTCTTTCTTTTTGATGTGGAAGTTACACCGAATTTCAAGTTATAAATCACATGGTCTAATATCGGTTAAAGCTAATATTCCCATAAAACAAATGATTTTTCCTTAAAGCTCACTATACCTTTTTATTAATGCTTGACCTTGTCTCATGGTTCTAATGACTTTGCTTTCTAAGCTTTTAAATGTTCTACTTAGTCATGCGTTAGATGTGTTAAGCCTACTATGATATCATGTCTACATATATGCATTTTCCCCCATAATTAGTACATTCCGTGTACTAATGCATACTTGTGGCTATATTGTCTCATAATTAATATAGGGTTTGATGCTCCTTCTTCTCCCGCTCATGGCTAGCTTGGATTTCTAATAACTATTGGATTGGTGGTGAGTCATTATACTGCGAGGGCAAAGCCATGAAGGCCATTTATTGCTTTTATTGTTTACTCTTAAAACTTTGTATGTGGTGTATCTGTAACATCTTGAAATTCGAAATAGCTAGGAAGAAGCTAAGAATTGAAAATAGTGATTTTTGGAAAGAACTGAAATCTGGAAATTTGTTTAAGTTAGGAAAAGTTGAGTTTTGGTCAACTTCAAATGGCCATAATTCCTAGTTCAGGATGAGTTAGGTGTACTTCCAGATATGGTTGGAATGATCTTTCCAAAGCCGCTGAGTTTGCGCAATTCTAAGTTCGTATGAGTAAGCTATGCCCTTTGGAAGTTGGGTTGTTGAATTAAGGAAAGTCGAATATGGATTTTAGAAGGATAATTTAGTCTTTTCCTGACCTAATTATTCTAATTCATTTTTAGGAGTTTAATTAGGGTAAAATCAAATTTTTAGTCAATTTTATAAAAAGTTGAATTCACACTAGGGCTTGGAGAAAAGAGAAAAGAGGAGAAAAGAGAAGGAAGTTCAAGATTCGTCAGGATCGCCGAGATTTGGCTTGTGGATTTTGTCGGGGGTGATCTCTACAAGGTATGTGAGATCACATAGCATTGGGTTAGTTCGCCCACGCGCCAACCATGATTCAATTCAGTGAATTTACGTTTTTGAAAGTTTAGAAATTGAGTTCTTGATGAACATTGTTGAAAGTTTTATTGAATTCTTGTGGATTTTATTGTTGAAATTTCGTGATGATTTGATTCATGTTTTCGAGTGTAATTTTGAGTTGAATCTATTGTATATTGAGGGTATTAATGATTCTAAGTGTTTTGGGAAAGAACCAAGTGAAATTAGAGGGTTTAGAGTTGAAAAACGAAGAAGAAAGTTCGGAGTTTTCTAGGGAGGGGGCTGGGGCGCCTCGCCTCCCAGAGCGCTACAAAAGTTCCTCTGAACTTTGGGATCTGGCGTGCCGCGCCAGCCAGAGCGCCATAGTAAGCTCTTTGAACTTTGATGACTGGCACCCCGCTCCTCTCAGAGCGTCAGGGACGCCAGTTCTCCCAATTTCTTTCCCGCCTTTTCGTACTTGTTCCTTAACAATGTACCTATGTTTTCTAGTTGATTCCAACACTCTAAGGTACATCTAAACATCATGAAATCATCCAGAAACATGAGATCATGAATCTTGAATACATAATCCAATTCAAGGAAATTTAAGATCCAAGTCAAGAGAAGTTAAGAGTCAAGTCTAGAAGTTAAGAAGCAAGTCAAAGCAAAGTTTAAAAAGTTTTCCAAAGTCTTTAACAAACGTTTTAACTTGATTTTAAGACTTAAGTTTCAAGTTAAGTAAAGAGTAAAGAGTTGAGTTCATTTCTCAAAAAGCTATAAGGAAACTAAGTATTCCTAAAGAGTTTATAAATGTTTTTCATATTTGAGCAAGAAAAAAGGAACATCGATTCCCAAAGAGTTTTTAAGCTAAGTTTTGAGTAATTATCTCAAACCAAAGAAAAAAGTTTTTTTAAAACATATGAGCTAAGTATATTTTTGAGAGTAATATTGAGCACCGATATGGAGATGCGAGTTCATATTAACTCAAGTCTCCATAAACCATGTAGTCATTATGGGTATTAATGGGTCATACTTTTTAGATGATCACATAAGTTAAGCTAGTGGATCCACTAAGTTAAGTAGTTCTATATGATGGCAAAGTATAGGACAGTCTGGCAGTGTGATGGTAAGAACGTTGTGTCACCATTTAGGCTCATAGTGGTGGTTGTCAGTTAGAGAAACTCCCACATAAATTATATTAACTTTTTATATAAGTAAAGTTGATTTTGTTATTGCATTTTCTTTAGCGAACTAAGATGTTTTCAACTGTTTTATAAGCCTTATATACTTCATGTGCTTTATTGTTTTATATTTGAGTTAAGTTATTCAAAATTTGAGAAGTGCCAAGGTAAGTGTTTCTTTCAAAATCTTTTCAAGCCTATGTATTGTTTAACATTCTAACTCGCATACTCGTACATTCAATGTACTGATACCAGTTGGCCTAAATCTTATTATGATGCTGACGTGGGTAACCAAGATCAACATCCAGCGCCTCGTTGATCTAGCTTAAGCATTCAGAGTCTATTGGTGAGCCTCCTTGCATTTCGGATGACTCTTTTATTTGCTTTCTAGTCTTTCAGATGTTAGGATGATCGGGGGTCCTGTCTCGACATCCCTTTTTGTTTTAGAGGCTTCATAGACAGTTAGTAATCAAATGTCTTTACATTATCGTTTCTTATGTTGAGACTTGAGTTGCCATTTTGGCCAAGTTGAATGTTGACTATTAAACATTTTGAGTTATTTCACTAAAATTATTTGAGTAAGTTCACTTTGATCATAGTAAGCATGTTTAGAGTCTTCCGCTGAGTCAGAAAGCTAGGACAAGGGTTCGCTTGAGGCCAGCAATGGTCTTCGGGTGCCTACCACGTCCAGGTTGTAGGCTTGGGGCATGACAGTATGGTTACGTCTCAACCACTCCTAAGTTATTTTAGAAGGGCTTGTCAAGACTTAGTTATGATTCTTCATTCATGTTCAAACTTCCTTTTATGATACGAGATGTCCTACTTAAACTCTCTAATTGTATATTCTATTGTGTTGTATGTATGTCAAGTGGCTTGTGTAGGGTCTTTCGGGGTCCTTTACGACATGTCATGTCTAGAGTATACTTTGGGCCGTGACAACTATTTCAATATTTTTATTTTAAGTTTAGCTTAGAGGTCATATTTGGTGCACCAAAAGTTTTCAAATTCTAAGTTCGCCTCTGAGTACAACTTTTAAAATTCAAATTACATGTTCAAATAAAAATTTTCACACGCCCTTTTTGATGCAGTTCACGATGCGGAGCTACCAACTAGCTAAACTAAATAATTTGTTGTTAGAATATCTATCCTACTAGGAAGATCCACTTCAATGTAACCTCTACCTAAACCAATGATTCAAATCATGATTTTAAGTTCATGTCTAACACCTACTTAGTTTCGGCAATGATACTGATTCAACTTAGTTTGTAAACATCCTTAAAACACTTATTTTTACTCTATATGAGCTTGGACTTACAAATTTATTCCTCTCATATAATCTTACTGGTCATGAATATTAATTTAAGGCTTTAAGGAGCGCTAAAATTGCTTGGGGCTTCACACATTAAAATATTCCATTTTTGCAAGTTTACGTCGACATGAAATATTAATATTCCTATCTAATATTGTTATCTACTTATTGTCTTTTTACCTATTTTAATGTAATAAAGTGAAGATATATCTAATCGAAACATATACAATTATCACAAACTAAACATTATTTTTTTAGTTTTGATAGTATTAAACTAAATATTGTTTCTCAAATTTGCAAGATCATATAAGATACGATCATTTTGGATTTAACATAAGGTTATTAATATAATAACTTCATAAGCTATTTTTCAAATAAGTCATCATTCCTTTTTAATGTTGAAGAGGAGAATACAAAATAGAGAAAAAGAATAAAGGTCAAATACAATACATTTTGCTTTAACACCTTGTTTGGATGGTTGTTACCCGTTGTATTGTATTGTATTGTTAGTTTAAATATAATATTTATTTTGATTGTTACTTAAATTTTATTGTATCGTATCGTTTAAATTCATCATTAGGTAACGACGAAAAGACTCATTATATGTAATGATCGATTGGTGTAATTGTGTTGTTACCTTAATATTTTCTTCTCATTTTGTCTTTATTTATTATTTATTAATTATATTTCATCTTTTGTCTTACATTTTCATAATAGCTCTACATATGTATCCTACTTTTCTGGTGGTTTATCATTCAATTTATGGATATGTATGTGACATTATGTAACAACGAAGAACTATACAATCTATTCAAACATCGTATTCATTAAAACAATATGATACAATACAATAAACCATAATATAATAAAATACGATACATTATGAAACAATACGTAACACTCTAAACTTCATTCTAGTTGCAATAGGAAAGGTTGGGATTGATCCTCGTCTACTTTTTTCTGCTTCTCCTTCTTACTTTGCTCATTTTCACCATAAAAGTATGATATGAATCCACAAATAGCTAGAAAAATAGCAATTCCCTTTTCAATTTGAAATTTTTCATGGAATAAAATCACAGCTAAGATTTCAGTAATGGGAAGTAAGAAAGCACTAATAATTCCAGTGAGCAAAGATGAAGAACAAAAAATTACTCCAACTAATCCCAATAGTGTGAATTGCCAAATAATGGCACAACATACTAGCACCAAATAATACTTAACTTCTCCAAGATCAAATTTGCTTGCCTCTTCTTGAATTGCCTGTTCAAATTTAAATAAGTTATTAATAATAATGATAATATCTTTTATTCCAACAAAAAAATTTCCTATTATAATGCTAAATTGTTATAAATCTTAACAGATCAATTAACTGGCCATCTGAACTTCCACTTTGTTGGTAAAAGTTTGATTCCCATATAGTATAACCACATTTGATATTAAATCTGATTCGTCTATTACTAACAAAATAAACCAATTTTCCAATCCTTTTATGTGTGAAATTTTTTTTTCTCAACTTCATTTTTTAATTTCTCACATCACTTGAACTTATAAATTTTGTTAAAGTTTAATTATATTTTCATTATAAATAAATTAAAAGTACGTACATATGAAGAGAAAAAATATAATATAAAAGAATAAATTAAAATATTTTTTATTAATTATAATGAAATACTGTTATAAAAAGTAAACATCATTGAGAGAATATACCTGAAAATCCTTGTTAATAATCACTCCAACGGTGGAAAAAGCAGTAGCAAAAATAGCAATAATCATTTGAATTTCCAACACAGTAGTGTAAGTAATAGCTTTTTTCGCGTTGATGTAAATTATTTCAATAAGGGGCAATAACAATCCATAAAGAATGGCTCCTATTAACAACATAATAAACCCCATCATATAATCCATCGCTGACTCGCCCACGGACAAGTCATCGTTAGTCGTCCGCAGCGCCAAAATGGCAGCTGCGGCGATCAACAAAGCAACAGAAATTGCCGAATACGCGGTCAATTTCTGCTTAACGAGTAGCACAGCGAATAGCGTAGTGAACGCTAGTTGAGTCGCGTTAATAAGCGTTGAAGTTGAAACGGGTAATTTCGCGGGCCCCCAAGAGTTAAAGTAGGCAATAAGTCCCGCGAGAATTCCTAGGCTATCTGCGCCTAAAAATTCTCTACGAGTAATAAAAATGATTTGAGGATCAATTTTACGACGTTGAAAATACGCAATCACAAGAGGGATGAGAATGATTGGACATCCAACGGTTTTTAACCAACTAGACATCCAAATTCTTTGGCCACCATGAAGAAAGTATAAACGAGAGATCAAAGGTCCACCACATCTACCAATTGACAATATAACAATGTTCAAAAATAGTAAGTAATTTTTCTTTTTTAATTGTTGTAGTAGTAATACTATTTTTGAGAATTTCCAGTATTAATTCATGAGTATTTATATTACATCTTACCATGTGTTAATTTAAGATTGATTGTATGTCTTTTAATTAATTGACATGAGTATTTATATTACATCTTACTAGTTTTATTTTGTTTATTGGTAAGCACGTTGCACAACTTGTTATTGTTTGATTATTCTTCAATAATAAAAAGGTTGTGTGTAGTGTATATAAAGTGTTTATTTGAACTAGTATGAATGAAATTTATTTCATGACTTCTCTTTTCTATTTTTTAAAAAAACAATCTTGTAGTGCGAGATGTGCTACTGTGTTGTTTAATATTTATTCACACTCTTGTATATTTTTCAATTCATGTTATGCATTTATTAATTTGATATGTATCTGTATGTTCGGAGAATGCGATGTGAGATTCTAGTTTTTAAAAAATGCATAAAATCTTTTAGCTCCAAAGTTGTGTGCATAATTTAAGCATTTTGCAAGATATAGTATCTTGAGACACGTTAGACATTTGATTAAACATTGCCAATATGTTTCATTGTGGAGCTGGATGGAATCATGCAACTAGGGATGACAATTGGGACGGGGCAAGGGATGGCATAAAATAATTTTTGAAATACTCTAATAGACTAATACTAAATAGGACAGGACATGACATGACAGAGCATGATGGATTTTGGTTTGGATTTGGCTTATGGGTTAAAATTTGGCCATTAACATTGTGAATATTAGGGAAAATTATATAAATTAAACTCATTAAGTAAAGTATTTATCCAAATTGGACCTAATTCAAACTATTTATTCTGATTGGACTCACGACTCAAACTATTTACGCGAGTGCTCCCTTGTTCTATTCACTGAACCATTGCTTCTTCATCCTTGATACTATCGGAGTATATATATATATATATATATACTCTGATGATATCAGACAGTAATTGAGTAGTCTTTTTACTGAAACGCTATCTCTTGCTCTTTGATGCCATCAGAGTGTATATATATACTCTAATGGTATCAAAGAGTAATTCAATAGTGTTTTATGCGAATTAATAGTTAAAAACATGAGGTATAAAAGTAAAGAAATAGTCACTTATAAATAGTTTCTCGTTTTGAGCTACAAGTATTCTTTTCCCTAAAAATTAAGTATATTCTTATGGGTTAGCATGGTAATTAAATTTCATACTTATTTCAAACGCTTAAATTCAAATAAATGCTTCCATTTTGCATAGGAAATAATGAGAACATTTAATTTTCTTTTGTTATACCCGCATCGCCAACTTTCTTTTGTAATACTCCCTCCGTTTCACAAAGTTTGACTTGACACAAAATTTTAGAAATAAAGAAAATTTTTGAATTTTGTGGTCCTAAATTAAAGTTATGTCAAATGTACTAAATTGCCTTTCAATTTTGTGGTTTTAAGCATGCCACGTGGAAAGCTGAAATTAAAATGTTACCAAAAAAAGAAAATGGTCATTCTTTTTTAAACGGAGAGAATAGTATTTATACATCCACTATATGATATTATATATTTATTATACACAGCATGTATCAACTTCGTAGTAAAGTGTATAATTGTGCTAAAGCGTGTTTATACACATGTTTACCTTGTTATACAAAATTATGCAATATTCCTTGTACAAACTCATACAACAATCGAGTTTCGTCTTACACGAATTTCAACCCACGACACTTCATTCGAAATGGATAAAAAAATATCAACAAATAACTCAAATCTTCATTGAATAACTTCAAATTTTAAGCATAACTTCAAAATGACATTATCAACGAACAAAAATAAACATTACAAACAAACCTCAATCATTAATTTGTCAAAAAAAAAAAAAAAATCACAAATCACAAAACTCATTTGTGAGTTTTCAAGCTTCTAATTATTTCAATAATGGAGTTTTAATTTTTCATTTTAGTACACACAATAATGTTTAGATTTGAGATGATAAACATGATTGCTACCTCAATCAATTTCTAAGCATAAAACTGAATATCATAATTACAAAGTAAGTGAATGTTGATCATGTTTTATTGTGAATTTATTTTAAAAAATAAGTTTTTGTTTTCAAAGTGAATAATAATATTTGAAAATTAATATGGAATTATATAATTGCATCATTGTCCTCATGCAGAACAGGAAGCTAATAAAAATTTCATAAAATATTTGAGCTCCATAGTCGTGATCGAGTATTTTTTTAAACATTTTGCAAGGTTCGCATATATCTTGAGACATGTTAATTAGACATTTGATCAAGTATTGCAAGATCTTCATAGCCAGATTGTTTTTATATTTTGGTGGATACTCAGAGTCACATTCTATTGCTTTCGAAATGTTGGGTAAGGCCTCCCATCCTAATGTAGGGCAAGGTCTGCATGCTTTATACCCTCTTCAAACTCAATTTGTAGAATTACACTTCACAAAAACTCAATTTGTGGAATTACACATTCAAACAATCTGTGGGATTACATGTTCAAACGTGGAATTACATGTCCAATTATACGTTTCCAATTGATATGTGAACTAGAGCAATATCGGTGTTCCATTATAAGTTGGAGTTGTTACGTTAAAGTTGCTGAGAAGAGAACAAAAAATGCCAATCATATCAAATACAAGTTTCAACTAGAGTTGTTGGGAATCTCAGTAAAGAGATACCCTCTAAAAATTGGCATATGCCACTATTTGCAATGCACTCACGGTATTCTTTAGTAAAAGGCGAAAGAATAGTTCGCTATGTGCTCATTGCGTGGCTGCGTGAGTTTCAATGGAAGCGAAGGAGCCCTTTTAAAGGGTTGCATATGCTCAATTCTTCTTCTGCTGCCGATGTGGGACTATGAATAAGTCAAATGACACTGCTATGGGCACTTTAGGTATGGGCTTTCTTGGGGTGAGTCCAAAACATTAAAATGGACTATTTCTAGGTGTTCAACTAACTAAAATACAAAGATTTCCTTCTAGCGAAGAAGATTAAGCTTGAAGCATAGTTGATTGATTAAAAATTTCTTTGAATGGAGAAGTGAGAAACTTCTGGCAATAAAAAAATTACTTACAACTTCCCACAAGGCTACAAACAACTCTTCCCACGATTGAGATGAGAATAATTAAGTAAAGAATCATCATTTTATAACCATTCATCAACAGATTTCTTTCACCCCACCTACCAAATCATTAAAAAAATAAAAAATTGTGATCATCTTTTAACTTTTTTATGGTATATTTATACCAATCCACATAACTTTGACTATTGAATGATCAACAAAGAAATGTAACATAAAGAAAGACAAAATCTGATTACTAAGGAAAATGTTCCATGTTACGTTATTTATGTTGTACTTCCTCCAACCCATTTTATATGTCATTCTTTTTTATAAATAGTTGGACCACAATATTTGTCATTTTATAAAATTTATGCATAAATTATTATATTTTGCCTATTATATCTTTAATAGATTAGTTAATTAATCCTGAAAATGTACTAATCATTTATTATAAAGTTGACTTAAAAAAATATTGAATAAGAATAACAGAATAAAATTATATCATTTCTTAATATAAGTGTAAAGTAAATAAATGACATATAAACATATTTAAGACAGACATAATTTTTTATTTAAATTTGTGATATACAAAATTCACTTATGTATATGAATGAACTCTTCACTGCCGTTTAGAATTCTTGGGAGTAGATCCAAAATTGTGGTTCCTCAAAATGTAACGGTTCATCTCCCACGTAATTTACTCTTTGCTGCATTCAATAAATACCAAAAATACAAATTTGTTAGACGACACTAGCGATGATCGAAATCCCACCAAAACCTCAACACGGAGGCAGACAAACGACAATACATGATTATTTGAAGACGAAGACCAAAGGAAACCGCAAGTGAGTCATCAATCATCAATATCATTGTTTTTATCGGTTTCTTTCACATCTAATAGAAGTGAAAGAGAAGCAGATGAGGATGATAACGACGAAGTGATTTCTCTAATAATAATAAAAGAAGTAGTGGGTTTTATCAGTATGAAGAAGACGAGAAGGACCTTCTTGGGTCTGATGATGAAGGTTATGTTAAAACTCTTTCCAAGAGCGGTTTTTCAGTTGCCCGTAATTTGATAATTTATTTTTATGAACATTTTGCTGCAATGTTGAAGTGGTTTGATAGATTAGTTTATTTTTTGAAGTAGTTTGAGGGTTAAAGTTTGGAACTTTTCCGGTTTTTGCTTCAGTTGGTCTTTTTTGAACACTTTGTTTCTAGGTTTTGAGCTTGGTTTAGGATATTTGGGATTGGTGTTTTGGTTGATTTGAGAGATGAGTGTAATTTTGAAATGTTTTTTAGGGTTTAGTATTGGGACTTTGCAAGTTTCGACTCTGTTTGATTGATTTGAACACTTTGCTTGTAGGATTCGAGCTGATTTTGGACATTTAAACTTGCTTTTTGTTTGTTCTGATTGATGGGATATACTTTAGATGTTTCTAATGGTTTGGTTTTTGGAACTTTTGATGATTTTGAATCTGTTAGTTCGATTTCTTCAACTCGGAGAAAATAAACATGGTTTGGAGAAAGTTTGTTCTGGTTTAGTTTTTGGATTCCATATGGGTTGGTTGTCGATGCTGAATAGCACTTGAATTCTTTCCCTAACCCTTTTCATGAAGAAACAGATAAGGGAGTAAGGAATTATTTTCTTGGAATCTTTAGGTCTCCATTTTTTAATTGAGGAGCAGAAAAAGTGAACAAGGGGTATCAACACATGCTTTTCAATCCATGAATAGCTACTTTTTGGATTCATTTGCATTTGGAATGATTTAGTTTTGTTGATGAAACTTATTGTTCTTATTGCGAAACAGAATAGACTCCAACAGAATGTATTCGATTGTTGTTGTTGAGCATCTTTTGTTGTTGTGCTTCTGATTGATATGTGGTGCTGAAGTAGCTTGTTAATACTCTTATTCTAGTGATAGGTGTCATCTAGTGAGTTTTTTTTGGATTTGGTGATGTACATTCATTGTATTTAAATTCTTCAATCTCACAGAGAACTCAATCTACTGTTTAAGAGAATTGGCATAGTGAAAAGCTATTAAAGAGTTGTAGATATTCATGATTCTAAGCAGAAAATGTCTTCTCTGTTTGAAATCCTAAATTATTCAAATTGCCAACATGAGTCATGTTTGCTGTTTTTATGAAAGATCTAAAGTAGAAATATACAGGAATTTAAATATCGTCTAGATAACCTTGACTTTTCTGCTTCCTGAAAAGTCTACTTAATGCCCTTATATAACTTAATACTCAGGGAGATGTAACTAGATTGACACTCTGTTGTATAAGCTCTTACACTTGAATAATTAGTGATTGGTTTGGAATTGTGTGTTATAAGCAACAGTCTTTTAGCTAAATGAGAAACTTCAAAGGAAAAGCCTATTTTTCGGTACTCATTTCAACTTTTGTCTATGGAAAAAAATTGCTCATACATTATTAACTTTAACATTAGTTTCAATTTCCACCATTTTAGATTGATATTCCATTAATCTGGTTGCTCGTTGTTTAAACTCTTCTTTCTCATTCTCTTTTGCAGTTTTACCCCCTACACTTAACACTAACCACCAAACAAGAGAAGGCTTTGGCCAGGGTCACTGGCAATATGATAGTGGAGCTGGCATTCCCCCAAGGCAGAACTATGGTTATGGTCCCAAGTTTTTCAATGGTCATCATGATAAATGCTTTGTATGTGAATTGAATTTTGCAAAGAGTGAAGAAACATTAGGAAGAAAATGTATAGCTTTTCAAGAGGTACATTCTTTCCTTGGTTTTCTCCTTTTGTTGCGAAACTTTCCCTACCTAAGCTCATGAACTTCTACCAAACTGTTTTTAAAGATACAACTTTAACTTTAAATTACACTTTTGTTGATGTCTTTAACCATTGTTTCAAGCGGGTTCATCCATTCTGTGTAAACTATTATTTACATCTGAGTCTCAAATTTGTTGGGGTTGGGTATGTGAGTCTTCCACACTATTCTCGGAGAGACAACATCTGGTTCCTAAATAGATGAATGTACGGTCCCTAACAATCATACTTGAATGGGGACAAAAGGTGCTATTAATTTACCTCTTAAAAAATCAGAAAATAAATAAATGAAACTCCTAAATATTAAAAAAATAAAAACTTGACCGCTCCAATACGTTGATCATCATTTTGGGGACTAGATCCAAAATCCTTGCTCCTCAAAGCTTACAGTTTATCTCCCACATAATTTACTCTTGTTAGTTGTTACTACTCAAAGCCTAACAATTTATGTTCCTGGCATTTCCAATTCCCTTCCTATTGGTGGGCTTTGTTGTCCCTACTTTTGTATACATGTAGATGTTTTCTTCATGTGTTGATGGATGCATGGGTATTTCTTTTGCTAATTTTTCTTCATTTTGTCAACAGCGGAACACTTTGACCTGTTTCTTCTGATTTAGTGTTTTTTATTTTGGGGGAACTCTTAGTATATTTGATATGTATATGATTTAGTTTTTTCATTCAAACATGATGATAGTAATTGTGCAATTTGCTTAAAAGAATCCCTTTTTACTACACTTTATTGAGATAAGATATATATATATATATATATATATATATATATATATATATTCTGTTAGTCTAGCTAATTTTCAGTTGTATTGATTCTTGTAACTTCGTTTTAAATTGAGATTGCGACTGCAGTTGCATTTTGCCCATGTTTATTGAGAAAAAATGTAGTTTGAAATACTTTGAGGTAGGGGTAGGCATAAAAATAAGAAAATTGAATCGTATTGCCTCTCGATTTTTGGTGTTAAAGTTCGATACTTTGGCTAACCGAAAAATCAAACTTTTTAGAAGTAACTAGTTTTCACTTTTCTAAACTAGTGCAGCAAATATTTTTCTCTCAAGAAGAAGCTTCAAAGAATTAATCTTGCATCAATGATTAATCATTAAGTGGTATCCTTATTTGTCATAGGTTGTGCCAAATGCCTATAAATCTCCCAAAAGCAGTTTCAAAGGATTAATGGTTAAGTTGTATCCTTATTCTTTTTAGTTGAAGATGCTTGCTCCCGTAAACATTGTATTTATATGTTATGCAAAAACAAATCTATTTTATGAAGGGAAAAAATAATGGTTCCAAGAAGAATTATGGTTTTGAATTCTTGTTTTTGCCTTTATGTGTAGTTCACGAGAAGGATTCTCTTACTAGTATGTTAGTGTCAAAAATTAGGGGACACAAATTGGACGTACTAGGGAAAGTATTTACCCAAATTGGACCCAGCCTAATATATTTATCCTTATTGGACCCACGGTCTAAAGTATTTACCCCAGAGCCCCTTAGTTTGCACGAACCAATGCTCTTTTTGTTCTTCTTTTCAGTCTTTTTCATTTAGGGAAAATAATACTTGTACTCCAAAAAGGAAAACTATTTACAAGTGGCTACCTCCTTACTTTCATACCCCTCCTATTTTTAACTACTAACCGGGGGGGGGGGGGGGTCCTATCCAACTCCTCGTGTCTTCTCTATCTTCCTCTTTTTTTCTTCTTCCATTTGTCATTCCTCATCTTTATGACAATTCATCACTCCCACGATTGGTTCTTTGTGAAGTGAATGTATTTTAGTTGAACTTTGGAATTATAATGATGCTCTTGTCATTTATGGCAACTTATTAAGTAAATAAAAGCATATACTATATATTCCCCTTTGATGTACAGTTATATGAACTCTTACTCCTTTAAATATTAATAGCTAATCGGTCCATTGACCCACAGATGAATCATCAACCCAATTGTTTTAAATGTAGCAAAGCTCTAAGCCATCAAATCTTGCATTGAAAATAAAACTTATCGATTTGTTAACTTATTTTATTTTTTTTGGGAAATTAAGAGGTAGTGTTTCAGTGAAAATACTACTAAATTACCGTTTGATGTCATTAGAGTATATACTCTACTAGTATCAAGGAGGAGGACGCAGTGCATCAGTGAAAATAATACTAAATTACTGTCTGATACCTTCAAAGTTTATTATACTTTGATGGTATCAAAGAGGAAGAAACAATGCTTCAGTGAAAACACTACTCAGTTACTCTTTGATACCATTAGAGTATATGTATACTTTGATGACATCAAAGAGGAACATGCAGTGCTTTAATGATAAGATTGCTTAATTATTGTTTGATACCATTAGAGTATATATGAAAACACTACTCATTTATGCCTTAATACCATCAGAGTATAATATACTCCTTGACTAGTCTATCAAGCAATACACTTCTAAGTTATTGCTTGATACCACAACTATATATATATATATATATATATATATATATATGCAGAAGTAATGGATACATCTGATTACTATCTTTCAGAATGAGTTTAAAAGATGCTATAGATTTACTACATGACTTACTAGAAAGTCATAAACAAATAGCCCTAAGGCTAAAATTATTAGAAATTGAAATAAAATCAATTAGAGAAAATCTCCCTGGAAAAATAACAAATATTATAGAAAAAAAAGGAAAAATTGACAAACAGTTGAGTCAAAAATATATAAATGAACTCTTAGCAGAAAAATTTGCGAGAAAAAAAACTTACAAAAATCATATGGTGAAAATCCTTTAGAAAAATGGGAAAGAAACCAAGAAAAGGCCATTCTAATACTTAAAGATCCTAGTGTCATCATTAGAGTAAAACCTATGCTTTATAATGAAGATGACAAAAATGAGTTTAAAATACAACTCAAAGAATTAATCAACCTAAAACTTATTAGGATGAGTAGAAGTCCTCACAGTAGTCCAACATTTATGGTAAGAAATTATGCTGAATTAAAAAGAGGAAAAACACGAATGGTTATAAACTATAAAGAGTTAAATAAAAATTGTATATTTGATGGATATTTTATCTCAAATAAAAAAAATTTAATAAACCTTGCAAAAGGAAAAACTTATTTTTCAAAATTCGACTGTAAAAGTGGATTTTGGCAGATAAAATTATTAAAAGAATCAATTCAATTAACGACATTTAGTACGCCTAATGGTCGGACATTATGAGTGGATGGTAATGTCTTTTGGGTTGAAAAATGCTCCACAAATTTTCCAAAGAAAAATGAATAAAATATTTTCTGAAAAAGAATTTTTAATCGTTTATATAGATGACATATTGATATGTTCTAAAACGTATCAAGAACATTTGAAACATTTAAAAGAATTTTCAGACATTTGTTTAGAAAATGAAATTATCCTTAGCCAAAAAAAGACAAAAATAAATCAAAATGAAATAGAATTCTTAGGAATGATTATTTCTAAAAATGGAATAGAATTACAATCGCATATTTCAAAAAAAATTGTAGAATTTCCAGATAAATTAACAACAAAAGAGGAAATACAAAAATTTCTCGAATGTTTAAACTATGCAGGAGAATTTATTCCTGATCGAGCAAAAAAAAAAAAGGAATAGTTTGCAAAAATTAATAAGAAAATCCAATAGACTGGGATGGACAGATGAACACACGCAATGTGTAAAACAATTAAAAGAAGAATGCTCTAAGCTTCCCAAATTCAGATTACCAGACGAAAATGATAATTTAGTATTACAAACAGATGCATCTGACTATCATTGGGGTGCATTATTACAAACCGATTTGAATGAAATATGCAGGTACACAAGTGGTACATTCAATGAAGCAGAAACCAGATATTCTACCAATGAAAAAGAATTATTAGCTATTGTCACAGGAATTAGGAAGTTTTCAGCTTTCCTTTTGTCCAAACAATTTATTATTAGAACAGATAATATCCAGGTATCAGGATTAATTTCAAACAAACTTCCGTTTGAACTGCAATACTGGAGATTGCATAGATGGCAGGTTTTATTATCGTTTGATACATTTAAAATAGAGCATATTAAAGGAATTGACAATTCTTTTGCAGATTTTCTCTCCAGGAATGTCCAATATGGACAATCGTACCCAAATCCTTGTTAATAGGATTTACGAAAGAATGGTAAATGTGGACAAGTCCATAGATGACAAAAGCCACAAATTATTCAGCATCAGGGATGAATTAGCAAATTTGTCCGAACAAGCTAGAAAGATGCAATATGAAATCAATCAGCTTAGCGAAGTTCAAGCTGAAAATATGAATGAATTTTTATTATTGTGTGAACACTTGGACAAATGTCTAAAAGGGAATTCAAACCCAACGAAAATATTACTCCCAACAAAGTGGCAAGAGATGTCCCACTAGCACCCAATGCAACAAACATCTCATCGGTAAGCTTGGATATGCCGAAACCTGAGTCCAAGGACAAAGGTAAAAGCCTAGCAATCAGAAAAGAGGCCAACCCTTCGAAAGAAGAAGGCACACCTTCAAAGAAAATTGAAAAAATCATTTCTGGAAAACCAGAAAGTAGTTCTAATAAAGTTTCATCTGGAACCAAAGTTTTTTGTTCTAGAATATCTTGCATTCACAAGATATATCTATGGTCTTCTTGAAGAAAGTGGAGAAACCTTCGGATTTCTAGGAACTAGCAGTTTATTTCCAAGAATTTCGATATTCCCTAATGGATCTCCGAGATTCACAACTCAATTATTCGAATTTGGATACCTTGACAGGGTGTATACAAAACCCGATCTCCAGGAACTATCCAAGTTATCAGAACAACTAAAAAATTTAGTTAAATATTATGCTCAGGGCGATGGAGTCTACTGTAGATTCTTCAGTATTGCCATGGAAAACAAGGACTTGCAATTATTTTTCCCTACGATTAATTATATCACTGTGGAAAAATTAAAGGACTTTAACATCAAGGCAATCGGAGTAGACAAAAAACTCCCTCACCTTAATAAAAAGTGGATCCAAACTAAAAGAGCTTTAGGAATAAAAGAAATATATTTTATTCTTAAGCGATTTTATCAAGAAAATTATAAAGTCATTGATCATGATTACAATTGGGTTCTAATGACCAAAGGAAAATCCAAATCTTCTATACTACATGAGAAGATTCTTGACATTGAACTTCATAGACTTGAAGCTACAGAAGAAACCTGAAAGCTTCCATGCAAGTTTCTAGAACATAAACATTCAACAGCAGCGGAGGAATCATCAAAATAACATCTCAGAAAAGAGGACAGCAGTAAAAAAGACAATAATGTAGTCGTCAAAGAAGAAGACGTAAGCACTTACGTCATGAAGAAAGGGACAAGGAAAAGAAAAAGAATCTTATTCTTCCAAGGCATATCTCTTTAGTCAAAAAGAGATTCCCACTCTTGTCGGCCATCAGCATCTTCACCAAACGATGATTGAAGGACGAAGAAAGAAATAAAATTATTTTGCATATTTATCCTGCAAAATAAAAATTGTAAAGTTAGTCCCTCCTTCCATTTATAAAAGGAAAGGAAAACTCATAAGAAAGGAGACTACATTTTCGCTATACCTTCCCAATAGAGAAAAATGATAGGTACCTTTTTAAGTGAGTAAACACTTCTCATGTCAGGGAAAAGTATTTTCTTTTAAGTTTTATATATGTAAAAATAAGTATGGTTAGCATGTTAAGATAATATTATGAAATAAAAAGTTTGGTTTGTATACCTCTCTTCTCTATATCTCTAGGATAAGTTCTAAGTGAAGGTTGCGATCTTCCACCTAAAGGAGGAACAATAGGAAAGTAGCGGAGTAGACTGCGGTCGTGGAGGCGAAAAATTGTTCATAGCCGGAAAGGAGAACTGCTGCGGTGATGATAGGAACTATTCCTTGAGAAAAAGAGAGAAAGGTATATATATTAAAGCTTTATATTTCATACTTATTATCTTTAAATAAGTATATTTCATACTTATTTCATACTTTATATTTCATACTTAAAGATAATAAGTATGAAATATAAAGTGATATTGGATATGTTTCATTTTTATCATATGGTTTAACGTTAAAAGAGATACTTAGTACCTACAAGGAATTAAAATAATTATGTTAAACAACTTATGTTCAAAAAATGAAACATATCCAATATCACTTGCATCAAGTAAGAAAAAGAGCTTGGAAACATAAAATAGCTCTATACAACTTAGATAAATCCATAGAGGATTTAGAAAAGGCTTATTTAACGGTAAGCAGCAGATCTATAAGATTAATAGTATATATCCATAAGATAAGAATGATCAAAATACAAGAATATTTTGAATATAAAATTGCTAAAAGGATATTAAAAAATCATGTCCTTTATACAACATAATAACTTATTCCGCACACCATGTATTTATTACAAGTGATATTGGATATGTTTCATTTTTTAAACATAAGTTGTTTTAACATAATTATTTTAATTCCCTATAGGTACTAAGTATCTCTTTTAACGTTAAAATATATGATAAAAATGAAACATATCCAATATCACTTTATATTTCATACTTAAAGTTTCATACTTATTATCTTTAAGTATGAAATATAAAGTATGAAATAAGTATGAAATATACTTATTTAAAGATAATAAGTATGAAATATAAAGCTTTAATATATATACCTTTCTCTCTTTTTCTCAAGGAATAGTTCCTATCATCACCGCAGCAGTTCTCCTTTCCGGCTATGAACAATTTTTCGCCTCCACGACCGCAGTCTACTCCGCTACTTTCCTATTGTTCCTTCTTTAGGTGGAAGATCGCAACCTTCACTTAGAACTTATCCTAGAGATATAGAGAAGAGAGGTATACAAACCAAACTTTTTATTTCATAACATTATCTTAACATGCAAACCATACTTATTTTTACATATATAAAACTTAAAAGAAAATACTTTTCCCTGACATGAGAAGTGTTTACTCACTTAAAAAGGTACCTATCATTTTTCTCTATTGGGAAGGTATAGCGAAAATGTAGTCTCCTTTCTTATGAGTTTTCCTTTCCTTTTATAAATGGAAGGAGGGACTAACTTTACAATTTTTATTTTGCAGGATAAATATGCAAAATAATTTTATTTCTTTCTTCGTCCTTCAATCATCGTTTGGTGAAGATGCTGATGGCCGACAAGAGTGGGAATCTCTTTTTGACTAAAGAGATATGCCTTGGAAGAATAAGATTCTTTTTCTTTTCCTTGTCCCTATCTTCATGACGTAAGTGCTTACATCTTCTTCTTTGACGACTACATTATTGTCTTTTTTACTGCTGTCCTCTTTTCTGAGATGTTATTCTGATGATTCCTCCGCTGCTGTTGAATGTTTATGTTCTAGAAACTTGCATGGAAGCTTTCAGGTTTCTTCTGTAGCTTCAAGTCTATGAAGTTCAATATCAAGAATCTTCTCATGTAGTATAGAAGATTTGGATTTTCCTTTGGTCATTAGAACCCAATTGTAATCATGATCAATGACTTTATAATTTTCTTGATAAAATCGCTTAAGAATAAAATATATTGCTTTTATTCCTAGAGCTCTTTTAGTTTGGATCTATTTTTTATTAAGGTGAGGGAATTTTTTGTCTACTCCGGTTGCCTTGATGTTAAAGTCCTTTAATTTTTCCACAGTGATATAATTATCACAGGGAAAAATAATTGCAAGTCCTTGTTTTCCATGGCAATACTGAAGAATCTACAGTAGACTCCATCGCCTTGAGCATAATATTTAACTAAATTTTTTAGTTGTTCTGATAACTTGGATAGTTCCTGGAGATCGGGTTTTGTATACACCCTGTCAAGGTATCCAAATTCGAATAATTGAGCTGTGAGGCCCGGAGATCCATTAGGGAATATCGAAATTCTTGGAAATAAACTGCTAGTTCCTACAACTCCGAAGTTTTCTCCACTCTCTTCAGGGAAACCATAGATATATCTTGTGAATGCAAGATATTCTTCTTCCTTGGGATTCTGCTTTCCAACCTGAAAGGAACGAAAAACTTTGGTTCCAGATGGAACTTTATTAGAACTACTTTCTAGTTTTTCAGAAATGATTTTTTCAATTTTCTTTGAAGGTGTGCCTTCTTCTTTCAAAGGGTTGGCCTCTTTTCTGATTGCTAGGCTTTACCTTTGTCCTTGGACTCAGGTTTTGGCATATCTAAGCTTATCGATGAGATGTTTGTTGCATTGGGTGCTAGTGGGACATCTCTTGCCACTTTGTTGGGAGTTATATTCTCGTTGGGTTTTGAATTCCCTTTTGGACATGTGTTCACACAATAATAAAAATTCATTCATATTTTCAGCTTGAATTTCGCTAAGATGATTGATTTCATATTGCATCTTTCTAGCTTGTTCGGACAAATTTGCTAATTCATCCCTGATGCTGAATAATTTGTGGCTTTTGTCATCTATGGACTTGTCCACATTTACCATTCTTTCGTAAATCCTATTAACAAGGATTTGGGTACGATTGTCCATATTGGACATTCCTGGAGAGAATCTGCAAAAGAATTGTCAATTCCTTTAATATGCTCTATTTTAAATGTATCAAACGATAATAAAATTTGTCATCTATGCAATCCCCTGTATTGCGGTTCGGACGGAAGTTTGTTTGAAATTAATTCTGATACCTGGTATTATCAATTCTAATAATAAATTGTTTGGGCAAAAGAAAAGCTGAAAACTTCCTAATTTCTCTGACAATAGCTAATAATTCTTTTTCATTGGTAGAATATTTGGTTTTTGCTTCATTGAATGTACCACTTGTGTACCTGCATATTTCATTCAAATCGGTTTATAATAATGCACCCCAATGATAGTCAGATGCATCCGTTTGTAATACTAAATTATCATTTTCGTCTGGTAATCTGAATTTGGGAAGCTTAGAGCATTCTTCTTTTAATTGTTTTACACATTGCGTGTGTTCATCTGTTCATCCCAGTCTATTGGATTTTCTTATTAATTTTTGCAAACTATTCCTTTTTTTTTTTTGCTAGATTAGGAATAAATTCTCCTGCATAGTTTAAACATCCGAGAAATCTTTGTATTTCCTCTTTTGTTGTTAGTTTATTTGGAAATTCTACAATCTTTTTTGAAATATGTGATTGTAATTCTATTCCATTTTTAGAAATAAACATTCCTAAGAATTCTATTTCATTTTGATTTATTTTTGACTTTTTCTGGCAAAGGATAATTCCATTTTCTAAACAAATGTCTGAAAATTCTTTCAAATGTTCTTGATACGTTTTAGAACATATCAATATGTCATCTATATAAACGATTAAAAATTCTTTTTCAGAAAATATTTTATTCATTTTTCTTTGAAAAATTTGTGGAGCATTTTTCAACCCAAAAGACATTACCATCCACTTATAATGTCCGTCCATTAGGCGTACTAAATGTCGTTAATGGAATTGATTATTTTAATAATTTTATCTGCCAAAATCCACTTTTACAGTCGAATTTTGAAAAATAAGTTTTTCCTTTTGCAAGATTTATTAAATTTATTTTATTTGGGATAAAATATCCATCAAATATACAATTTTTATTTAACTCTTTATAGTTTATAACCATTCGTGCTTTTCCTCTTTTTAATTCATCATGGTTTCTTACCATAAACGCTGGATTATTGTGAGGACTTCTACTTATCCTAATAAGTTTTAGGTTGATTAATTCTTTGAGTTGTATTTTAAACTCATTTTTGTCATCTTTATTATAAAGTATAGGTTTTACTCTAATGATGACACTAGGATCTTTAAGTATTATAATGGCCTTTTTGTTGGTTTCTTTTCCATTTTTCTAAAGGATTTTCACCATATGATTTTTGTAAGTTTTCTTTAATCTGTTCTAGATTAAGACATTTACAAGAGATTTTCTAAATATTTTTCCTTATAATTTCCATTTTCTTTTTCAAGATAATATGGATTTTGTTTTCTTGGGACTTTAATGAAGTGTCCACATGAAGTTTTAAGGCTTATCATATATATTATTTGATGATAATCCTGAAATTGTTGTAGAAAATCATTACCTAGTAATAAATTAGTTTCTAATTTTTCATTAGCAAATATTTTATTTATAGAAACAATTTTCGATCCTAAAATTATTTCTACTTTTTCTTTTGACTTATTTAGTCTTTCTTTTACTCTTGTAATATCTATCATGGAGATATTATTTTTGTTAATATCCCAATCTTTCATCAGGAATGATTTTGCTAGACTAGCTTCTGATCCATTGTCAATTTGACAACAGGTTGTTAATTTTGTATCATAAAAGGTTAATTCTATGAAAACTGATACTCTAAAGGTTATTTCTTTAGGCATCTTTTATTTTTTTGGAATAAAACAAGTTTCATTTTTATAGCTTATTTCTATTCCATTTTTTCCTATACTATTTCATATTCATTTGGAATAACTGCTTGTTGAATTTCAGCTTCAACTATTCTTGCAATTCCTGTGCATTCTTGATCAATTTCAATCATTTCTTTATTTTTATATATGCTTCCATAATTGGAATTTGTAACAGTATATAACGCTTGATAGTATATACTCATAATATGATTACCTAGTTTAAAGAGGTCATTTTTTTTGACTTGGAAATGTAAACTTAAAGTATCATTAAAATCTGTATCTTTTAAAGAAATACAGTATTTTGGATAATAAGTGAATAGAAGTTTGGTGTAGGCTAAGTTTCCTTCTACTATACCAAGATTTCCTTCTCTTGCATTGATAAATCTTTCATCCGAAAGATTAATAATAATCAGGCAATTGATCCCTTCCTTAAAGGTTGATTTGACTAAAATTTGGATTCCACAAAGATGTACATAATTCATTTTTTTACTTTTTCTTTCAGGAATTTTTCTTAAAATCTGATCGATCATTGGTTTTGTTAGAAGGTTTAACTTGTGTTTTCCTGTAGTTTGGGTAATTTCTATTACCTTTTCTACTTCTTGATACTCATGATAAGAGATTTTATTTCTTGCAAACATTCTTTGCGTCCTACTGAATATATTATCTTCAGTTTTTAACCTGAGTTGTAGTCCTTGGATTTTTCTCAATAATTCATTATCGAATGTTGCTTTTAAGGCATAGCCTCTTTGATCTTCTTTCGTTTCAACAAATTGTACTGAATTCTCTGTTTCTTCTATTTCTTTATTCATTTATTCTGATTCTTCTGAACTAGTTGAATATTCTTCATATAATTCTTCGTAGAATTCATTGCTTTTAATTGATGTTACTAATTCTAAATCCGAATCAATTTCTTGTCTATCAATTTTTGATATTTTTACATGTTTTTTATAACATTCGTAGCTTTTATGTCCTTCTTCGCCACAATTGTAACATTTACATTTTTCTTTTGTTTGTTTGAAATTGTTTTTCTTCCTATAATACCTTTTCTTAGGTATATAATTTTTTTTGACATATTTCTTCTTTTTATTAGGCTTTTCTTAAATTTTTTTCCTTTTCTTATAAGGTCTTTCATTGCATCTCCATTGGCTTGCTGCATTTGTATCTAGACAGTAAATCTGAGTATTTATTCTTTTGGCTTTTCTTTGAACATTATGTTTCATGCATAATTGTCCAAGTCTATTATTCAAAAATGATATTCTTTATCCAAGAGTATCTTTTTCCTTATTTTCTTTTTCGTATTGTTCTCTGAAATATTTATTCCAAAAGCCTAGTAATTTTTGGTAGTATTTTTTCATATATAGTAGCATTTCTTTACTGCTATCAAATATCTTATAATAATATTTTTCGAATTCACAAGTGTATTCTTGAATATAACTCATTTTACATATCTGTAATTTTTCTAATTGCGCTTTTGCAATTATTCTAATTTTTTCTCGGTTTAAAGAAGCACTTCCTTCTCCACCTAAGAATTCATTTCCTATATATTGTACCATGTTTCTTATTCCTTCTTGCAAAGAATTTTTAAATCCTTCTATAGTACTATTTTTAATGATTTCTCTAGCATCATTAAATAATCCTGTATGCCAATGACTTACTTTTCTAGTAAATGTATTTATCATAACAATATATTTTTCTTCGTCTATGTAATTTATTCCTTTTCCTAATAGGAAAAAGAAAAACATATTTTGTGCTCATAAATCTAGATCTGTTTCTGGTTCTCTTTTACAATCTAGATTTAGAAATTGAGTTGTTCCTACATCTCCTATTGAGAGTCTGTTAGGCATATACTTGGATTTATTATTGTGATATTGACTAACAAAATCTTTATTTCTTTTTTGCTTTTGAAGTAAAGTTTTGTTCATCTTGTTGTTCTTATTTTACGGTGTTTGAACCTTCTCCTTTAAAGAAATTTCCTTGAGGTCCACCTGTATCCCCTTTGTTCATAAGAACTTTTAATTTTATATCTGAAATATCTAGATCTTCCATTGCTAAAACTAGTTCGTCTAGTTCAGTCATTTTTCTTGCTCAATATCTTTATCTTTTTCATGATTTTCTTCTTCTTCTAGTTTATTACTAGATTCCATTTTCTCTTTGTTTAATTGTTCTATTTCTTGAACTTTTTGTTTTTTCAGGAATTCTTCTATTTGCTTTTCATCTAAGCTATCTTTTTGATATGAACTTTTTCTCGCAAATTTTTTTGCCAAGAGTTCATTTATATATTTTTGATTCAACTATTTGTCAATTTTTCCTGTTTTTTCTATAATATTTGTTATTTTTCTAGGGAGATTTCTGCATATCCGAATACTATATAATTCATTGGAAATTCATTTTTGAATTCTTCTTCAGATAGTATATGAACTATTTTTTGTATTATGGTTTCTCTTAAATCTCTGTTTAAGCTATCTATTGCTTTTAGTATGGTCAATACACTTCTAAGTAATTGCTTGATACCACAATTATATATATATATATATATATATATATATATATATATATGATGTATCAAGGACGATCTACCTGCACACACAATAAAAGTACACAAACAAATCAACAAAACCAAATATTAAGAAAAGAAATACTCATTTATTGCATGATATCAATCACAATATACTATTGCTTCAGGTGTGTGAAATAGTAAATGAGAAAATGATTAAAGTAAGAATAAAAATGATAAATGAGAAGTGGATAAAAGTAATCAGTGATAGGATAAAAGTAATAAATTGAAGCCCAAAGATTACAAATAATAGGATAATAAATTGAAGTACAAAGACAATAAATGATAGGATAAAAGTAATAAATTGAAGTACCAAGACAATATATAAAAGGGAAAACTACACAAATTGGACCCACTAGGGAAAATATTTACCCAAATTGGACCCAACCCAATATATTTACCTTGGACCCACGACCCAAAGTATTTACTCGAGAGCTCCTTAGTTTGGACAGACCAATGCTCTTTTTATTACTTTTGTCATATCTATCATTTATTATCTTTGTACTTCAATTTATTACTTTTGTCGTATTATTTGTTGTCTTTGTACTAGAATTTATTACTTTTGTCGTATTATTTGTTGTCTTTGTACTTCAATTTATTACTTTTATCTTATCACAAATTATCTTTGTCCCCTTTTCATTTGTTATTTTATTTTTACTTTTATCCTTTTCTCATTGTATCATGCAATAAGTGAGCATTTGTGTAGTTACGCGTGATACCACAATAGTATTAAAGTGTGATGGTATCAAGGAGTAAAATGAGTAGTGTTTTCAATGAACCACTACTTGTTCCTCCTTGATGCCATCAGAGTATCAAAGAGTAATTGAGTAGTGTTTTCATTGAAACAGTGTTTTTTCCAGAGTATATATATACTTTGATGGTATCAAGTAGTAATTTAGTTGTGTTTTCACTGAAGCACTATCTCTTCCTCCTTGATACTATTAAAATATATACTCTGATGACATCAAGCGGTAATTTAGTAGTGTTTTCACTGAAGCACTGCCTCTTAATTTCCAAAAAAAATTGAAATAAGTTAACAATCGATAAGTTTTATTTTAATGCTAGATTTGATGGCTTAGAGCTTTGCTACATTTAAAACATTTATGTTGATGAATTATTTGTGGGTCAATGAACCGATTAGCTCTTAATATAAGAGGTCATTAGTGGTAGATCAAAGGGGAATATTCATATAGTATATGCTTTTATTTTCTTAATAAGTTACCGTAAATGAACACAGCATCATTCTACTTTCAATGTATAATTGAAACTGCATTCACTTCACAAAGAACAAATACTGGGTGTGATGAATTGTCAATAAAGATGGGGAATGACAAACGGAAGAAGAAGAAGAGGAAGATAGAGAAATTAGTTGAGGATGATGGAAACAACAACATCATTGATCATGATGGAAAGCAGTTGGTTTTGTGCATTGAAAAATTGCAAGAGTTAGGAGTTGGAGAAGATTAACAAAGAGGTGAGTGGTGAGGTGTTGAAAGTTGCACAGAAGTACAGCTGGATCCCCTCGTTAGTAGTTAAAAATAGGGGGAGTATGAAAGTAAGGAGGTAGCCGCTTGTAACTAGTTTCACTTTTTGGGGTACAAGTGTTTTTTCCCCAAATTTAGGCATCCAAGTATAGGCCATTTAACTTTTTGCTAGATTTCATTGGAGTATAAGCTTAACCCATTGTAGTTTTGTATTGTATTAAGGATACACAACAAAATGGTAATGTTAAACAAGTTTGCACATGACTCTTGAATGCCGATGAAGAACATTTTGTTTTTATTGTTTCTTTTAATGTTGGTTTACCAGTCAATTTGCTCTCGTCAGATCAGTGCCATGATTATTGTGATGAAGATTGAAAGCACAATTCTAGAATAGTTGGTTCTCTTTTTCTTTAACTTACATGGATTTTAGTTCTCCATTTCTCTGGCTCCGATCAATAATTATTTGTGGATATTGCACATGTCATACGGTATTTTAATCAATAATGTCTGATTCTGCAGCTGATTTTTTGTAATGATTCTGGAAATTCTGTAATATACATAACATCACTCCAAGGAAATTGTTTTATGAAGGGTGGAGGGGGAAGGGGTAGCAATATTTCTATTCCACTGGTCTTACAGACTCAATTTTGTATGTGAGATGTTTATTTTGGGTTTTCCAACATGATGGGTTTAGGCTCTTGATAATGTTAGCAGATATTTTTAGGATAAGTTGATGACCTATTCAATAGAATGTCTATGATTTCTCCAATAAGATGCCCTCATATAAGACTTCTACGTTTATCTGATTGATACCAACTTTATACAAAATATTCTGCCTTCCTCAGATTCAAATAAGGATCTAAATGTCAAAGAAAAGAAGAGGTAGACTCCAGGAACAACTGACTGATTATCGTAATCTCTCTGGGACACCATATGAAACACTTGCAGCCCAAAACCTCTTTAGGGTGATCATGCATCCATTCTTTTATCCCTTTTATGTAAGTTAACCTACTTTAATAATCAAGTTAATTTGCTATTTCAGTTTTACCGTTGCGTGGTTTCTTTTGTTGAGTTGCATTTTACTCTGATATTTTGATATTAGTCATGTAAATTTGCTGTGTGAGTGTGTTAACATGGCTGGAAGTTTGATGCGACAACTCTTTTCCTTTTCATATTTGAATTTAATTTAGTTAGAGAAGAACAAAAATAGAAAGAGCTTTTCTACCGCATCCAATCCTAAATGTTCCTACGCATTTTAAGGAAAAAAGTCTTGTCGTCTAATTTGTCTCACTTTGCTAACAGTTGGTAGTATAACTTAGTTATAGTTTGATCAATGACTGGTAGGTTCATAAACAGATATGTTACCCCTGTTATCAGCTCTGTCTGACAACTTATTAAGTTTTTATTTTTTAACAGACTTAATTGCTCTCAAAGTGTATTTCTGATTGACAAGCGTCAATCTTTTATAATTGGTTAATATGTCATAGACATGATTGAGAAAGGGGTGTTCCGTGCACTAAAGCTGGGCTATGCGTGGGATCCAGGGAAGGGCTGGACCACATGGTCTAATCGATAAAATTCATGTTGAACATGGAGCTGCTTTAGTGATGCTAACCGTGGTGAATGCTTAAATTACTTTTAGGATGTAAACTTACAAATTATATTTTAACAATTTTCTACTAAAATAATATATCAGGTATCTTTTGCAGGTATTGAAGTGTTTCACTTGAGCAAGTCAAGATACAAGTTGCCAAGTTTCTTATAATTTTTCTACTGTTTGGTAAATAATTTGTATCTTTTGCTGAGGATGTTAGATTTCGTGAAGGGTTGTGTAAACAATACAATGACCTACTAAAGGTTTTTTTTTCCTACTAAAGGTTAATTTCCACTAATAATTGATGTTGAAACATAATTTAGCGACAATTATGTTACTGCAATTAAACAATTGTTTCAAAAATCTTTACTTGCAGTGAGTAGATGTTATAAAATTGTGCATTAGTTTGAGCTTGCAGCTTGGCTGAGGCTGATTGAACCAAAAGAAACAGAAAAAGATTACCAGCCTAAGGTTTGCAATAGTTCTGATCATGCCATTCTGAATTTTTCCCATATAAAATGTCAATCTATCTCTATATGTTTTGTTCTTTCATGAAACACTGGATTTGTAGCTTTTACCGTCACGTTTACTTGAACTGGTAGACTGACTTGATTTCCAATTTCATCAAGTATCCCAGAATTCATGTTAGCTTAACTACAGTAGACGATGCTAAGCTTCTGTATTCAGTTTCAACTGAACTTGTAGATGCTATACTTTGCTTTATTGATTCCCAAGAGATTAAGGAGTCACCTAGTTTAGGCTGCTGTTCATTTTGAAGGCTTGATGTAGTGCTGTCTTGGTTTCTTTAATTAGTTGCAAGTTACTACCAGTGATAAGCATGCCATCCACATATACTAGGATGACTATCAGATCATTTCCAACTTTCCTCGAGACTAAAAAGTGATCATCTTTGCTTTGTTTGAACCCAAATTGCTTCCAATAACTTTGTATTCCATTGTCTTGGGGCATGTTTTAGGCCAGACAAGAATTTTTAAGAAGCTTACATACTGGTCTTGTGTCCCTTAGCTCTTAAAACCTTATAGAAGATCCATGTAGACCTCATCACGAAGATCTCCTTAAAGGAAAACACTGTATACATTTTGGGTTGATCACTTGATTCCATTTTGATTACAAGAAAAAAATGTTTCCTGGTAATCAATGCCCTCTTGTTGACTGTATCCCTTTGCTACTAATCTAGCCGTGAGCCTTTCATTTCCACATGCGTCTTTGTATTTTATCCTAAAGTCCCATTTGCAGCCTGTAGACCTCTTTCCTTCAGGTAGAGGAGCTATTTTCCTTGTGTTGTTACTTTCTAGAGCAGCTATGTTTACCTTCTTTGCATCCACCTACCTAGGATCTGAGACTGCTTCACCTATAATTAAGATGATGGTTCTACCTTTGTTGAACTAGCCGCAACGTAAGCTCGATAAGTAGAAGAGAGATGATCATACTGAATGTAATTTGCAATACCATTTGGAGTAGTAGACTTTAGATTTTTGAGTGTGATTAATGGAAGATCTATTCTCACATTGACAAAACACTTAAGAGATGTTGGGTATATAAGTAACCAGACTGGTGCGGACCTAGGTCCAAAGCGAACAAATCACTAGCGAGTTGGGTCGTTACATCCATGCTCATACAACATTTCATATTGCGACTTAATTGTTAAGCACAGTGAAAAGGCATCATGTTAATTAAGTAAGTTGCAGCTAGAACATAGTTAACAAAAGCTTAAAACACTTTTGACCTTCCAAAAACTTGGTCAAACAAACTATAAGTCGTAAAGAGATCTCTAAAGGAAGGAATTAACAAACTTATATGATTGTATATATTTCTGTTACACCCCAAATTCAAATCACACTACAGAAATATATCAGTTCAAACAAGCACAGAAGAAAGGCACAAACCTAAGAAGTGATCATCATATGATCAGTTTCATGGCTCTACTTTATTATTACAGAAGTAAGCTTTTATAATAACACACTTAAATTACTGTGGAAATTAGTAATTTAGCAATTGCAAGTGTCCCAAGTGCAGTTTGATCCACATTTGCATCCATTTCCTCCTGCTTTCTCCTCAACCATTCCATAGCTACAACATTACATTACATTACAATACAAGTAAGTAATCTTTTAAATTTCATTTCCCAATTTAATAACTATATAGTATGTGTTTAAACAAAAGGGAAAAAATGTACGTACTTGTTGATGGGTGCAACACCTTGAACGATGGTAAAGGTAGCAGACTTCTCCATGTCTGGGTACATTCCACATCTACAATAATATATATCGAAAAATGTTTAGTGGTTATTTTCATGGATTTTTTGGTTGAATAGGTGAGAAAAGAAAAAATAGTAATGCTTTCATACAGAAAAATTAAGACATGAGAATCTATTTTTCACAATGCATTTTTCTAGATTGTTTGATAAAAATTGAGTAGAAAAATTATGTTATGTAGCTCCAATTTACTACTAATTTGTGGTGGGAAAAACTTTGTTTCTAGTAAGGCCTACTCTTTTCTGGTGCATATGGGTAGGAAAAAAAATATTGAAAATACCCCTAAATTTTACGCAAATTATTAGTTTCATCTTCGAATTATTGACAGTCTTAAAAATATCCCTTAACTTGACTAACTGAACTTAAATGCACCCCTTAACTTGACTAATTGAACTTAAACACACCCTCGATCTTGCAACATCAATGAAATACACCCCTAAATTCTCGTAAGTTTAGGGGTGTTTTCAATACTTCTCTCCGTTTTTATTAAAAACTCCATGCTCTTACAAGAGTTTGAGACTACGTCAATGTGATAAATCGGGAGTGTATCAAAGTTTAGTTAGTCAAGTAGATGTGTGTTTTAAGGCTGTAATAGTTCAAGACGAAACTAATAAGTTGCGCCAAATTTAAGAGTGTTTTCAATACTTCTCTCCCTAAGCCTATAAATTCATATAGAAGGGGATTAAGCAAGTGGTAAACATTTTTCATTAAGATTGTGGATACGAGTAACCAAACAGTAATTGATAATTAGGGAATCAAATGAAAGTTACCCTCCACAGCCATTGCCGCACTTGCAGCCTGATCCACAGCCACAGCTTCCACCACAGCAAGACATGTTCACTTAATTTGTTTTTGGAAATGAGAGATTAAATTTGTTGTAAAAGAAAGTGTAGTCACTAAAGCAAGTTCTTGTTGTTGTTGTGATGAAAAATGAAATATAGAGTGAAGGGTTTTTATAGGAGAAAAAAGAATAAAATTGGTGATTGTGTGCCTAACACGTTGACAATTAAATGAAAATTTGTATTTAATAGTAATTTATTATGTTAGAAATATCTATAATTTTTTATTTATAGGAGAAAGGCATGGAGCTTGCTGCCACAAAGAGTAGAATTGATCAGCCACCCCCACAATGTTTGACATTCGTGTGGTGGGTTCGAAAAATCTCATATATTTGGGGCTAATTATATTTTATTCCTGAAGTTTTCTCAATCACAAAAATTCTAAATCTTTCATCGCTCTCAGATACACTCCTTAGTAGTTGATACATTACCTAATGAGATGGATATATTCGAGAGAGGATGATGTATCTGAAAAGGGATAGAGATGTATTTGAGAGGGGATTTTTTTGTAAAAAAAAAAAAATAAATGATAGAAAATTTTAGAGATTATGATATTTTAAGTTGTATATTTATGTAATTTTTTTCCGAATTATATACTCTACTACTTAAAAAATAAAGTACGTTAATTACTTTGAGAAAATATGAAATTCGCTATGATATTTGTCGACAGATTCTAACTTATCTGTTGTTAAAACACTGTAAACTAATTAAATTATCTTATAATTCATAGCTAATTCAAAATTAATGAAATTAGCATGAGATTTTTCAATTCTAAACAATGACACTTGGATTGGGCATCAATATAGTACTTATAGACTTTTAAGTACATATTAAATAACATTATCCAATTAGTATCGAATTGTTGGTGACACGACTTTAATTTCTTACCTATATAATTTGATTGCACTTGCTTTTAATAAATGTAGGCCTTTCATTTTGTTCCATTAAATAATTTCTAAAAGCATCAACAAGACCATATTCATTTTCCTGTCTCAATCAATCTAACTAGCAAGGCATATATTTGGAGTTTTTAGATTCTTGAAAAACTTAGCAACATAACAACCAAAGAAAATTGTTCTTTGTTAACTTCTCCATATCAACTTATTTGATAGTATTAGGACCTTGTCAAAGAGTTCCAAGACTTTAACTATTACAAAAACTTGCAATAGCTAGTAGGTAGGGGCACAAGACCCATAAAATGAGCATGACATTTTATTATTTTGGTATAATGGAAAAGACAAAAGGTTTATAGGTTTATAATGCAACGTCTTCTCTTAGATCTGTTAGGAGAAGAAATTTCATGTTGTTAAGTACATTCTCACGTTACCAAGTGGAATTGTACTTGCATGGATTATGAACACTGTCTCGAAGGAGTTGCTAAGTGGAATTGTATATGCCTCTGATGTTGCGACTGTTTCGAAAGATTTGAAGGAGCGATTCGATAAAGTCGATGGATCAAGAATTTACCAGCTTCATAGAGAGATTTGCACTATCCACCAAGGTAATTTGACTGTTTCAGCTTACTTCGCTAAATTGCGATTACTATGGGATGAATTCGATGCTCTTGTACTTCCACCGTCATGTAGTTGTGATAGATCTAGATCTTATATGGATGACATTCAGTACCTACGTTTGTTTGGTTTCCTAATGGGATTGAGTGAGACATATGGACATGCTAGAAGCCAGATTTTGATAATGTATCCACTACCAAGTATGGGTAAGGCATACACAATGATAGTTGCAGATGAAAGTCAGAGAATCACTTCGGGTACACGTATAGGGGGAGATATAGTTGAAAACGTAGCTTTGTATGCAGGAAAAGAAGGTTATAATCCTGGACACAATCGTATTGATGGGGACAAAGTTGAATCACCAATCCTTCTCAAAAAGAAGTTGAGTCACCAATGTATCCTAATAGGGGCAACTATAATGGGAAGAAGAAAGTGAATTGGAACTTGTTTTGTGATCACTGTAAGATGTATGGTTACACTCAAAAAATATGTTACAAACTTGTTGGCTATCCTGAGGGGTGGAAATTCAAGAAGAAAACATCTGAACAAAATTTCACCAAACTGCCAGAGGAAAGGGCATTGCTAACAATGTGCAACTGGACAAAGACAATGAGGAGATGAGAAATGATGTTTTTGGGCCAGTAGACACAAACATTGCTAATGATTATAGCTCAATTTGTAATAATTTGCAGGCATTTGCTGCACAACCAAAACTCACTCCCAATCAGTATAAAAAAATAGTACACCTGCTAAAAGAAGAGGAGCAAATTGTAGGAACAGCCAACATGGCAGGTAATTCTAATAAAACTGCTTTTTTGTCCATTAAGGATAATGAATATGTTGCTAGAAAGGAAGATTGTGTTGTTGTTATGAATGGTAGAAGTGAACCTGATTGTATCAGAAAGGGAAACTGGATAGTAGATTCGGGAGCAACATGCCATATGACTTCTTCACTGAAAACATTGAACAAAGTATATGCATCAAATAGAAACGTTGGTAGGAAAGTATATTTACCTAATGGCCAATCAACTTTAGTGACTCATTCAGGCAGTTGTGTTGTACAAGTAGGAGGAGAATTGGAGAATGTTCTGGTAGTACCTGAATTCAAACATGATTTGATGGTAGTATCTCAATTAACTAGACAGTTGAACTGTTCTGTTCATTTTTTTCCTGAGTTCTGTGTATTTCAAGACCTCTTCAATGGAGAGGTGAAGGGGATTGGTAAAGAGATTGAAGGAATATACTACTTCCCTAAAAGTTCTCAAGTATACAAATACAAAGAGATGCTGGTGAAACCAAGGCTTTGATGACACAGTCAGATAATTCACAGTGTATGGTATGGCGTAATAAGCTGGGGCAGCCTTCTATCAAAGTTTTGAGGCAATTATCATTGATAAAAGAAGACTGTGATGTAAGGTTGTGTGATAGATGTTCAGTCTGTCCATTAGCAAAGCAAACCAGGCTCTCATTTCCCTCTAGTATGTCTGTAACAAATGGGATTTTTGATCTAATTCATCTTGATGTATGGGGACCATATAGATGTAATACTCATAATGGTTTTAGATTCTTCTTGACTATTGATGATCATTCAAGAATGACTTGGCTATTTTTGATGAGACTGAAAGTGATGTTCTTGGTACCCTAAGATCTTTTTTCTTGCTTGTTGAAAATCAGTTTAACAAAAGAGTTAAGAGGATAAGGTCTGATAATGGGACAAAATTCTTTAACAAGGAATGTAGTTTGTTGTTTGATGCCTTAGGGATCATTCATGAAAGCAATTATCCATACACTCCACAACAAAATGGAGTGGTGGAAAGGAAACATAGACATATACTTGAAGTAGCAAGAGCACTTAGATTTCAAGGAAGCATTCCCATCAGGTTTTGGGGAGAGTGTGTGACAACAGTTGTGAATCTAATAAATAGTTTTACAAGGTCAATCACCCTATCAGGTTTTCCATAAATCCAAGCCATCGATTGATCACTTGAGAACACTAGGTTGTCTGGCATATGCAACCAAAAGAGTAAAGGAGGACAAATTTTCTCCCTAAGGCATATGCTTATGTTATGATGGGGTATTCAGCCACTCAAAAAGGGTACATATTGTATGATTTGGACCTCAAAAGGTTTATAGTAAGTAGAGATGTCATCTTTAAGGAGCATATATTTCCTTTTAGAAAATTGCAGGACAAGTACATGCCAGTTTTTGTCAATAAACCACTCAAGGATTATGATGCTGATGCACCTATCAATGTTTATGATGATAAGACATGCCACAATCATGACCAGCAAGAAGGGTATGAAGTTAGTTTGGATTATAAAAAGAAGTCCAAGCAACTGATGTACATGATTCAGAAATAGTACCAGACCAAGAGGATGCTGCAGAATCCTCAACAAGTGTAGACGTTATGAATGAAGTAAGGCCTAGATCCTCTTCTAGGATATCTCACCCTCCCATATGGATGAAAGAGTATGTAACTAAAGTGATTGATTCTAACCATCCTTATTCACTTGCAAGCTATGTTTCCTACAATAAATTGTCTCCTACTTATCAAGTTTATTTGGGCAGACTGTCTAATGAAACTGAATCAAGAACATATGAAGATGTTATTAAGGATCCCAGATGGGTATAAGCTATGAAGTGAGAAATTGCAACATTGGAGGATAATGAAACCTGAAATGTTATGAAGCTGCCATCAGAGAAGAATACAATAGGGTATAAATGGGTTTTAAAGATTAAATACAAGGCAAATGGTGGTTGGCAGGTTCAAAGCTAGACTTGTAGCAAAGGATATAATCAGACAGAGGGAATTGATTATCAGGAGATTTTTTCCCCAATAGTTAAAATAGTAACTATGAGGCTAGTTATTGCCATTATAGCAGCAGAAAATTGGATGGTCTACCAGATGTATGTGTTCAATGCATTCTTGCAAAGTGATTTGGTTGAGGAAGTATACATGAAATTACCTAGGGACTTTGCTCAACACGACAAACAACAGGTTTGCAGATTAGTGAAGTCATTGTATGGATTAAAATAGGCCTTTAGACAATGGAATGCAAAGTTAACTGATGTCTTGTCTGAATCTGGTTACACACAAAGTCATTTAGATTACTCTCTATTCACCAAGAAGAAAGGATCAGCATTGGTTATTGTCCTTGTGTATGTAGATGACCTGTTAATTCCTAGGAATTACTCTTTGTTGATACAAGAAACCAAGCAGGTGCTACATCATCATTTCAAAATCAATGATTTAGGAGAACTAAAATAATTTCTGGGGATAGAATTTTATAGGTCTACACAAGGGATTGTGATGAACCAAAAGAAGTATGCCTTGGAGTTGGTGTCTGAAGCTGGACTGGCAGGTGCTAAACCTTCATCCACACTTTTGGAAAGCAATATTAAACTAACCATGTGCATAACTTAATTCTGAAGATGTCCTATTTGCTGATGTAAACATATATCAAAGACTAATTGGGAAACTATTTTATCTCACTAACACTAGGCCTGATATAGCTTTTTCAGTCCTATGCTTGAGTCAGTTTATGCAGAAGCCCACAGTATGTCATTGGAATACATCCTTGAAGGTGATTAGATATATCAAAGTTGCACCAGGGCTGGGGTTGCTTATGAGCTCTAAGAAACAGACCACAATCATTGGTTTTTGTTATGCAGACTGGGCAGCGTGCCCCAATACCAGGAGGCCAGTTACTGAGTACTTGTTGAAGTATAGAGATTCACTAATATTCTAGAAATCAAAGAAGCAAAACACTGTTTCCAAAAGTTCTGCTGAAGCAGAATATAGAAGTCTTGCCACAATAACAGCTGAAGTAGTTTGGGTAGCAAGCTTGTTTAAGGAGTTGGGATTGAAAGTAGACAACCCTGTCATCATCCATTGTGACAGAAAACTAGCCATACAGATAGCTACCAATCCTGTCTTTCAAGAAAGAACAAAGCATATCGAAATTGATTGTCATTTTATTCGGGAGAGAGTACAACAAGGACTGATCAAAACTTGTTATATCAACACTAAGAATCAACAGGTTAACTAATTAACCAAAGCTCCGGGAAGATCTAAGCATGATTTTCTGCTTGCCAAGCTTAGTGTCCTGAATGTTTTTAGTGCATCCAACTTGAGGGGGGATATTGAAAGTAGTTAGTTAGAACAGTTCAAGTAATTAGTTAGTCATTTCATAAAGTTAATTAGAAGAGTTAGTTAAATACTGTTTAATTAATTGTAGATTAGTTACAAGTTAATTAGTTACAGATTAACATTCTTGTTATAAATAGGAGTCTTCTAGACATTGTATTCATAAGTTTGAGTAATGAGAAATTGAAAATTTCCAATTGCTCTCTCAATTTCAATATTGTTGAATTTGGGTTTATCTTTGGTGGCTTATTGTGAAATCTTTAGGATTTGATTCTAATCAAAAAGCTATAAACTGCTAAATTTATTGTATGAAATAGGGAGTTGATTTTGTAATTTTCTAGTATCTCGTGTGAACTATTTGTGTGCGAATAAATTGGTAGAATGAAGTATTTGGGTGCGAATGAATTGTTAGAGTGTATTGGCGGCTAACTGTGATCCTCAATGATGTCCTTGCAGAATGGTGTCAGAATACATTGCATAAAACTTCTTATCTTCTTTGTACAATTCCTATTTGTTGTTTGCGTTGTTGGAGATATGGTGGCTGCATGTATAATTCATAAAATTTCTTATATTCTTTTTTCGTCTTATAATCTTCATTTGTTCTACTTTATATCTATAATCTGATTTTATTTTTCTTGTCTTACTATTTATTAGCACTGTTGAGTTTTGAAATTGATTAGTTCTTGTGTCAAGTCTATTATTTAGACTTCCATATATTTGGAGCAAGAGCAAGTCCATGTGTTAATTTGTGAAATTATTTGGTTGAAGAGCTCACTATTATTGTAAAATTTCTTTTCGACATAACCATTTTTTATGGTAGGTGAAGCATATAGATATATATGTGAAATTCACTGGAATTGTGAATTAAATTTCCAACCCATGATTCAAAAGTAATGGTTCTAATAATAAGAACCTTGTCAAATTTAAACTATGGATATGCTTCTGACTATGTTCTCTTTTGTTTTGTTATTTTAGTTTGTTGAGTTTGAAGCAGATTTTTCCTTGGGTTGTTGTTAGACCCGTAGTCTAACTAAGCAAATGACGTGCAGGCATGACAAGGATTTGGGCATTGGTCTTGGCATATGTGTGGGCAAAATAGTGCAGCAAAGGTTCAAGGTGCTTGGGTATTGGCAAGGAAGCTTGGACGTGGAAGGCTTACGTATGGGCAGAGTCGTCGGCAAGTGGAAGTAGGCTGAAATATTCTAAGTGTTGAAACGTTGTAATTTCGGTTAAGTGTTAGTTCTAATTGAGACTTAGTTTAAATTTTGTAATGACAATTGTTGGACACATGTCAAACGTAACTGTTTTTGTAACTGTCGTAACTGCCTTGTGCAGTAATTTTAAAAGGGTGGAAATTCGTCTAAGGCAAAGAAGAAATGTTTTGGCCTTAGATTAATTTGTGAAGCCTTTCCTTGTATTGATTTTGATATTAATAAAGGTTAGAAAGAGTTCATGTAAAGTGTTTATTCATTACTTAAGTTTGTTGCCTAAAAACTAATTTAAAGTATTTCTATACTTAGTCAAAAACGTGAAGGTGTTAGGCTGAAGTTTGTAGAAGTTTCCAGACTACCTAGTAGTGGCGTTAAATAAAAAAACGGCCCTCTTTCAATTGGTATCAGAGCGCGGTTGAACGATGGTGACGAACACTGAACTATGGGAATTAGTGCATAGAGTTGAAGCCTTCGTTGGGATCACTGATAAAAGAATGGATGACCCAACGTTGGTGGATCTTTTGACGCATATTATCAGCTTGATACTGGATGCTAACAAATTTTAAGGTGAAATCAATATGTATCGTAATGATATAGACGAACACATGGTTGAGAACTTGATTTTTCACAAGGCAACGACACTACTATTAGAGGGATTGGAGAAGGAAAATGAAAACCTTCTCGCAAATATCGTTGTATTGTGTCGGGCTATGGCAACGTTAGGCTCAACTCGTGGGGAATCGTCTAAGGTTAAAATTTCGGAGCACAAGAAGTGCTAAAGAACTGGAAAACTTCATATGGGATATGGAACAATATTTTACTGCTGCAAGGGTGTTTGAGACAGACAAGTTGAATATCACTATAATGTACTTGACTGGTGATGCTAAACTTTGATGGAGGACTCGAAATGCAGATGATGTGAGTGTTGGACGACCCAAAATTGATACGTGGACTAAGTTAATGAAAGAAATGCGTGATCTATTTCTTTTTAGCAATGCTTCATGTCTTGCAAGAAACAAGTTGAAGAGACTTAGACAAAATGGTTCGGTGCGAGATTACATTACAGAATTTACCTTTGTGATGTTAGACATCCAAAATATGTCTGATGAGAATAAATTACATAATTTCATTTCGGGTATGCAAGGCTGAGCTCAAAACGAACTTCGAAGGCAGAATGTTAAGGATTTGCCAGTGGCAATTGTTGCTGTTGATTCGTTAGTTGATTTCCGAACGACTCTACATGTTGCTGATGTTTCTTCTACTTCGAAATCTAAGAAAAAGGGTGAGAAGAAAGGGGACTGGAAAAAGGAGAATCGTAAGGACAATGCTAATGACAAAGCGAAGGCACCAATGAAAGAATACAAAGACAAACCAAATAGTAAATATGGTAATTCGAAGGGCTATTAGACTTGTGGTGGTCCTCATTTGGCTAAGTCTTGTCCAAATCAGGAAAGGGTGAATGTTTTGCTTGCTGGAAAGATGGATCAAGAGGAAGAGGAAGAAGAAGTCGTGGATGTCATGGTGAATCCATTGGGTTTATCTTTCAATCAAATTACATTGGTTAATAATGTCGAAGAGACGTCTAGAACTTCAAATCCACATGCTCCATTGATTCATATAGAAATGAAAATTAAGAAACAAAGTGTGATGGTTATGGTTGATACAGGGGCTACTCATATGTTTGTACATGCTAAAATTGCTATAAAATTGGGGCTTAAGTTGACTAAAAGTCCTTTCTACGTCAAGACAGTCAATTCAAGGCATAAGCCATTGTGGGCATGGCTTATGGGGTGTCTATGTTGACTGGAAGTTGGGTGGGAAAACATAATTTGATAGTGATGTCGTTAGGTGAGTTTGAGATCATACTTGGGATTGATTTTCTAAGAAAGTTTTAGTTTGTTCCGTTTCCTCACTTGGATGGGATGATGATCATGAACGAGAGCAACGCTGGATTTCTTAAGGGTGTCCATCCATTCGAAAAGGTTAGTAAAGTTGCAAAGAAGAAAGACAAGGGAATGTTGTTGTATGTTATTTTAATCGACAAAGGGTTGAAGAAGGGTGATGAAACTATACTTTCTCCCTTAGTCGAATTGAAACCTGATGTTACGGTAGAGGTGCCTAATTGTGTCGCTGAGTTGTTGAAATAATATGTTGATGTGATGCCGCCTGAATTACCAAAGAAGCTGCCACCAAGGAGAGATATTGATCATAAAATTGAGTTGCTACTAGGTACGGTTGCTCCTGCACAAGCTCCTTATCGTATGGCTCATAAGGAATTGGCTGAATTGCATAAACAATTGAATGATTTGTTGGATACTGGACTGATTCAACCATCTAAGGCACCCTATGGTGCACCTATTTTATTTCAAAAGAAACAGGATGGGATAATGAAAATGTGTGTGGATTATAGGGCGCTGAACAAGGCGACTGTGAAGAACAAGTATTTGGTTCCATTGGTGCAGGATTTAATGGACAGGTTGAGCAAGGCATGCTGGTTCACTAAGCTTGATCTTAGGGCAGGTTATTGGCAAGTTAGAATAGCAGAAGGTGATGAATCTACGACTACGTGTGTAACTAGATATGGTTAGTATGAATTCCTTGTAATGCCATTTGGGTTAACTAATGCTCCAGCTACCTTTTGCAACTTAATGAATGATGTAATGTTTGACTATCTTGATGATTTCGTGGTTGTCTATCTTGAAGATATTGTTTTCTATAGTCGAACGTTGGAGGAACATGTTAATCACTTTAGTATGGTTCTGTCTTAATTGAGGAAATATACGTTTATGTTAAGATGGAAAAGTCTGAATTTGCTCAACAAGAAATTAAGTTTTTGAGGCATCTTGTTAGTAAAATCTAAGTTTGAATGGATCCTAAGAAAGTACAGACCATTGTTGATTGACAGGCACTACGTAGTGTTAAGGATTTGAGGTCATTTCTTGGGTTGGCTAACTATTACAAGAAGTTTATTGCTGTTATTCGAAAAGGGCAGCGCTTTGACTGATTTGTTGAAGAAAGATACTGAGTGGGTGTAGTCTGTACGATGTTAAGAAGCTTTTCAAAATTTGAAGAAAGCTATTGCATCTAAACCTATACTTAAGCGGCCTGATTTTGAGTTGCCATTTGAGGTACACATTGATGCGTCTGATAAAGCTACTAGGGGCGTGTTAGTGCAGGAAGGTCATCATATGGCCTTTGAAAGTCGAAAGTTAAATGATGCAGAACAAAGATATTTGACACATGAGAAAGAAATGGTTGTTGTTGTGCATTGCTTGCAGGTTTGGAGAGTCTATTTGCTGGGAACTCGATTTGTGGTGCGGACTGACAATGCTGCTAATACATTTTTCAAAACGCAGAAAAAGCTGAGTCCTAAACAAGAAAGGTGGCAGGAATTTCTGGCAAAGTATGACTTTGTGTGGGAACATAAGTTGGGAAAACACAACCAAGTTGCTGATGCATGGAGTCGAAAAGAGGTATTTGATATTGTGTATTCCATTTCAAAACTTGAGACCGATTTCTTTGATAGAATCAGGTTGTATGTTGTGAACGACTCATTATATGTTAAATGGATGGGTCAAATGCAAGATGGAACTATGAAATGGTATTGGATCGAGGACGATCTGCTTCATTTTAAAAGGGGGGAGAATAGTTGTACCAAACAGTGGTGGACTGCGCACAGACTTGATGAAGGAAATGCATGTTACTACTTGGGTTGGTCATTCGACTGTTCAAAGGATGTTGGCCTTATTGTCCCGTGTTTATTTCTAACAAAAAATGGAAGATGATATAGAGGCGTACGTGAAGACTTGCCATGTTAGTCAAGTGGACAAAACTGAACGTAAGAAGAAAGCTGATTTATTGCAGCCTTTGACTATTCCTGAAAGGCCTTGGTTTTCGATAAGCATGGATTTCATTTCTGGTTTTCCTAAGGTAGAGGGCAAGGCATCTATCATGGTTGTGGTAAACAGGTTTTCAAAATATTATATTTTCATTGTTGCACCTAACATATATTCATCTGAGATTGTTGTTGAATTGCTCTATAAGTATATGGCTACATACTTTGGTGTTCCAGCTGATATTGTGAGTGATAGGGATACAAGGTTCACAGGCAGATTTTGGACATCATTGTTCAATATGATGGGGACTGAGTTGAAATACTCTACTGCAAATCACCCATAAACAGATGATCAAACCAAAATGATTAATCATTTGCTTGAGGAATACTTGAGGCATTATGTGACAACAAGTTAATGAAACTGGGTCGCTTTATTAGACACTGTGTAGTTTTGCTACAATCTGCACACGTCGTCTGCAACAGAGATGAGCACTTTCGAAATTGTTTTAGGCAAGCATCTTTTGACACCATTGGATGTTGCTAAGTCTAAGAATCAGGGGAAGTGTCTAGCAGCATACAGGGTTGCAAGGGACGGACTTAAAATGTTTTCTGAGGCACAAGACAGCTTGCGCAAAGCTCAGCGGTGCATGAAGAAGTATGTTGATCAACATCGTCGCTCAATAGAGTTCAGTGAGTGTTATTGAAACTTACTCCACAAATCTGGAAACAGATTGTAAGTAAGACTAGAAATCGGGATTTGATTCCTAAATACGATGGCCCATTTGAAGTGGTTAAATGAGTGGGCAAAGTTGCTTATAGATTGAACCTGCCAGAAAGGTTAAATATTCATCCCACTTTCCATGTGAGTTTCTTGAAACCCTACTTTGCAAATGTAGATGATCCGGACAGGAACAGATCGAAGAGGGCTCCTCCATCTATTCCTACACAGTTTGATGCTGAGATTGAAAAGATCCTTGATCACCGGGTTGTGGGCCTAAGTAAGAAGAACACGAAGACTAAGTTCTTAATACATTAGAAAGGCAAAAAGTGGCTGATGCAGTCTGGAGAAAGCTAAGGACTTATGGCAGTTTGATGATCAAATTGATGACTATCTCAAAACAGTCTCGATGAGGACATTGAGTTCAAGTGGTACGGGTGGTCTATTAGACCCGTAGTCTAACTAAGCAAATGACGTGCAGGCATGGCAAGGATTTGGGCATTGGTCTTGGCATGTATGTGGGCAAAACAGTGCAGCAAAGGTTCAAGGTGATTGGGTGTTGGCAAGGCAGATTGGACGTGCAAGGCTTATGTGTGAATAAAGTAGTCAGCAAGACAAGGCAGTGTGTTGGCTTGACAAGGCAAGGCTGTGGGGTTTGACAATGGCAAGACAAAGGCGTTTATAAGAGTTGCTGAAATAAAACTAAGTGTTGGAAGCAGGCTGAAATATTCCAAAGTGTTGGAAGCTAGCTGAAATATTCCAAGTGTTGGAAGTAGGCTGAAATATTCTAAGTGTTGAAATGTTGTAATTTCGGTTAAGTGTTAGAATATATTTAAATTCGAAATATATTTTATCTCTTAGAATTATAGCTATTGAGACTTAGTTTAAATTCTGTAATGACAAGTGTTGGACACATGTCAAACGTAACTGTTTTTTTAACTGTTGTAATTGTCTTGTGCAGCAGTTTTAAAAGAGTGGAAATTCATCTAAGGCAAAGGAGAAATATTCTGGCCTTAGATTAATTTGTGAAGTCTTTTCTTGTATTGATTTTGATATTAATAAAGGTTGGAAAGAGTTCCTGTAAAGTGTTTGTTCATTACTTAAGTTTGCTGCCTAGAAACTAAGTTAAAGTATTTCTATACTTAATTAGTCAAAAACGTGAAGGAGTTAGGCTGAAGTTTGTAGAAGTTTGCAGACTTCTTAGGAGTGGTGTTAAATAAAAAAATCGACCCTCTTTCAGTTGCCATGAACACGTCTTGTGGAGCAAATTTGGAACTATCGAGGTGCATTGTTGCATTCCCTGTTTGTCATTTTAAATCCTCGATCTTTGAGCCAAGATCATGTGTACCCAAGCTCAAAGGCTTCTCAAAGAAGCTATTGCTTTTTACTAAACCTTAAATTTTGTTGTTATTATTGAGCTGAATCTGTCTACTTGGAGAAGAATTTGTGTTTGCTTATGATATTTGGAGGAAACATTAACTTTAAACTTGAGAAATTTTAATTTCAAAACTCAAATTATTTTGAAAGGTAGAATTTCAATTCCAAATTTTTTATTTCAATTTTAAAAAAAAAATAACACCAAACCCATAATTAGTTTATATTTTGCAAAAGAAAAGGGCCATAAAATTTTATAAAAAAGACTCAGGACGTGGAGAGATAGTCCATATTATGTGGGAGGAATATATTAAAGAAAATTAGTAATATCAGAGTTGGTTTATCTGACTAGTAGATCTTCGTAAAAGTATTTATATCTGAAAATATATAACAACATGTAATCACAATCATTTATTTATAAAAGGAACATGGAGTTATGTGATTTATTAATGTGGCATCTTAGGATCGGATATCTTCATACCTTATTTATAAACTATGATTTGCTTTTTTAGTAACATTGTATAAGAGTTGGGATAACTTTGATAGTTTTTACAAGTCATGTGTGCTTTACATTTTATTTTAAGAATAAGTATGACTTCTAAAATTCAAATTACATGTCCAAAAAAAAAAATTTCGCATGCCTTTTCCAATGCAGTACATTCACTGTGCGGAGCTGGCAACTAGCTAAGTTAGATAGTTTGTTGTTAGAATATCTACCCAAACCAATTATTTCAAATCATGATTTTGTAAACAAATAACCAAAATGGTGGTAAATGTATGGGTAATGTTTTATTTAAACAAAATTAAATAATAAGATTAATTTAACTAATAGGACAACAGTGGTGAAATATGTTAGCCATGTATGGTCTATAGTTAAATTTAATACCTTTTTTTTTATATAAATCTATTAGGTTTAGGGTAAATAACGAAAATGAATTATATTTGTTATACATTAAGGGTCATTTCAATCAAGTGAAAACATTAAAGACTTAAATGAACATTTTTCTTATACATTAAAGACTATTTTAATCAAGTAAATACATTAAAAAAAATCAAAATAAAACATCACACATATATTAAAGACCATTTTGGTCATTTTCTCATTTATTATACGTCTATAACAACATTTGATAGTTAATCTTATTCGTCTATTATAAATACATAACCCAAATAATCAATTTTCCAATCTTTTTATGTGTGAAAAGAAAAATGATGCAACTAAAATTCTCTAACTTCATTTTTAATTTTCTCACGTGTTCCAAGTTCACAAAAATTTTGTCGTTTTAGTTTCATTATTCGAACGTAAAAAGTTTTATTAAAGTTATGTCTTCGATAAAATATAATTAATAATTATTATTTTCATTATAAATAACAAATCAAGTACATACATATTGTAAGGTTATCATGAAGAAATAAAATAACAATAAAAAAATTAATTAAAATATTTTTCATCGATTATAATGAAATACTATTATAAAAGTAAACACTACAGAAAATTGTGACTAAATATATCTGAAAATCCTTGTTAATAATCACTCCAACTGTGTAAAAAGCAAGCAGCAAAAATAGCAATAATTAACGATTTTTTTCGCCTTGAGATAAATCATTTCAATAAGAGGCAATATGCATTAAGTCCCGAGAGAACTCCAAAGTCAGTCATGCCTAGGAATTTCTCTACGAGTAATAAAAATATTGAGAAAGACAAGCACAAAATAAATGTGCACGATAGAGCTATAGTGGAAAAATACCCAAGTCAAAACTTTTCCTTCTATTCAAGAGAAGACAAAAAAATGCAAGAAAAACATTGTTGGAGCAGCAAACAAGTCAACCAAAGCAAAGAAAATAAATGAACACACGAGACACCAAGTTTAAAGTGGAAAACTTTTTCGTTGTGAAGAGTAACAACCACAAGGCCAAAGCTCCACTAAAATCAACAAGATTTACAAAAGTATTCTCCAAAATGACCACCAATAAAGTGCCAAACAATGAGCAACACAACTGCAAGACAGCACCAAAAATTAGAGAAATAAAAAAGGAGCAAAATCACCAAAATGCAGCTATTGTTCACAAGCTAAAATCGGGAACTACGTGACTCCAAATCACCTCTCTCAGTTCCCAATCAAAGATTAAGTTGAAAGAAACAAATTGTCCAAAAATCAGCTCAATCGAATAAGAAACGAAGCGGGAATCACGATTTTAAATTGGCTCCTAGGGCTTGTGCGAAAATATGCATTCTCTCACTTTTCTCTCTATATAGCTGCTTATCTAATTCTTGTGATACTCCAAAATAAGATCCAAAAATAAAGTCTTACATATGCATCATAATTATTGGGCTTATGAGAAAAGTGGGGTAGTCAATTAGGCTAAATTTATTCACGAATGAAAGGAAAGAGACTCAAAACCTTGGACTTTTATTTATCCACGTAGAAAGGGAAAAAGACCCAAAACCCAAAAAAAAAATGATTGCTCAATCTTGGAACTCTGGAAATACGCGATCGCGAGAGGAGTGAAAATGATCGGACAGCCAAGGGTTTTTTTTAAAACTAACTAGACATCCAAATTCTTTGGCCACCATGAAGAAATTATAAACTAGAGATCAAAGGGCTACCACATCGACCAATTGACAATATAACAATTTTAAAAAGTAGAAGGGCAAGTACATTTTTCATTTTTTTAATTGTTGTTGTAGTAGTACTATTTGATTTTCGAGTATTTATGTTAAACCTTACCATGTGTCTTAATTAATTGACATCAGTTCCACTAATATGAAATTGTTTATTTTCTAAATCAATAATTTATTTTTGAGTTAGCAAACAATGCACCAATAACTATTTAAAAAGTTTTAAAAATGTCCAGCAACGTAAACAAAAACAACATTAGTTTAAACTAGAATTGTTGGGAATCTCAGCTAAGAGAACCCCTCAAAAAATTGGCGTATACCACTTTTTGCAACGCACACACGGTATTCTTTAGTAAAAGGCGAAAGAATAGTTCGCTATGTGTTGGTTGCGTTGTTGCGTGGTTACAAATCAGCAAATGGAGCTATTTTTATCAGGGTTGCTCATGCTGCTGCTTCACTCGTAGCCGATGTGGGATTTACGTTCTACGTGGTACAATAATATAAGTTAATGTATGAAAAACTTTCAAAAAAAAATTCAAACATTAGGCCTTAAGTAGGATTTTTTAGCTACATTTTCAATAATTACAATTTATAGCTATACTTTGGTTTGCTACAAATTTGTATTCGTGGTACTTTTTCGCTGATTTCAGAGAAAAAATATAAACTGATTTGTATTAAAATGAATACATATTAGGAAGAGAGAGACATGTGAGATCAAGAAAGGGAGAGAGAAGACTGTATTTTGTATTTATTTTGCATTGTGTTTTGTATTTATTTAATGCATAACCGTTTTGTATTTGATATTAATTGTATTTGAAATACAACTGTATTTATGATCTCTCCTCCCTCACTCGATCTCGGTTGTCTCTCTCTTCCCTCTCTTCATCTCAAATACAATTGATATAAGTACATCTATTTAATATATCAGGTACCTTTTGTAGGTATTGAAGTGTTTTGAGCGAGTCAAGATACAAGTTGTCAAGTTTCTTATAATTTTTCTAGTTTTCGGAGAGTAAGTATTTATCTTTTGCAACAGATATAAGATTTCTTGAATGTTTGTGTAATCAATACAATGACTATAATATGCGTTTGGTCTTCAATTATAAACTTTAAATTATTGTGAAGTTTTGAGATTGGATAAGATTAGGACCACAATTGTAGTTTCATAAATTACATAGATTGTGGTATAGTGACTAGAAATATGATCCCTAAAAGTGTTGTATGGGCAGTTATCAAATCTCGTTGTTGTTGTTGACAGCGGAGACAATAAGGATGGGTTACGATCAGATGTTTTTGGTCTCATAATACTTTTTGACCTTTCAAAAACTTGGTCAAACAGACTATAAGTAGTAAAGAGATCTAAATGAAGGAATTAACAAACTTATATGATTGTGTATATATTGTTGTCAATCTGTGTTTAAAATAGAATTACTGATTTCAACAAACTTTGCAGAATTACGAAGTTACCGAAGTTTAATGAACCAGTAAGAACAGAAGAACATAAATTAGTTCACAAAAACTAAAATCTGTAAAACATATCAGAATTTGTAAAAGACAAAATGAAAAAAGATCAATCCCACTGAATGCACAGTGTCCCCTTAAGGAAATTATTCCCCTCTAGTATCCGAGGTTTGATTTGGAATATGTCCTCCCAGGATAGAATGATCTCAATCACCAGTGTCAGCGAGCCACTCAACGGCAGTAAAGTACACAAAAAATATTGGTGCAAAAGAAGAAAAAGAAGAAGAAGAAACCAGAAATTTTCATAGTTAAAAAATTCTTAGCCAAGAGGAACTGATTCCGAAAGGTTGCAATCTTTTAGAATCCACACGACCATTAATGAAAGTTTGCAACCTTTCAAACGGTCATGGTTGTTCCTGAAAGCTGCAACCTTTCAGAACAGTCATTCCAACAGAGGGAAATTTAAATAAAATGGGAAAGTTCAAATAAAATGGGTCCCGCGCGGATCCGAGTCAGGTCGGAACGTTTCGGTTAATTAACTAATTAATTGAAATGTTTTGGCTATTTAATTTAGTTAAATAAATAATTAACTAAATAATAAAACAAACTTTGTCTAAAAATAATATCTCGATCAATCATTTTCCAAAGCCAAAGTCGAGCCAAGCAAGCAACGACGACGGCGGCGTGAGGGGGGTCCCTCTTTCCAACCCTTTTAACAATTAATAGAAATGTTTCTCTATTTAAACTCTTCTATTTTTCTTTCCACCACCGATGAGGGAGAAATGCCTTTTTACTAAATCATAAGAGGACTTTTCAAGTTCCTCTCTTTTTATCTTCCCTCTATTTCCCATTAACTCTTGCTATATACCCAACAATCCTCCACATGAATGGGGAATGGTTATAACATAAGGAATGCACGGACGAGTGTGTACTTTACAAGCAAGGATTAATTGTATCTGGATAAGTAGGTTTCCCCTTGAACTTTCCGTAGTGAACATGTGTCAGATATACTCAGTCAATCGATAGATGTGATATCTTTGAACCGTCGAGCTTTGGTGTATACCTAGACAATCATATGTTACACAATTAACCCTTTACTGTTTATGGTTTTTACGGTTGTGTTCGTTTCAGCCATGAACACCTCCTGGTTTCATGAATTTATAGAGAATAGGCTTTTGACATAAAACTCTCTTTGAAGTGGCTTACACTTCACACTCACATAGGTGATTTCTAACCGTCTCATCTTGTAGATACACTATTTGGTCAAATCTGCCAAACTTAGCAAATCATTAAAAACTTTAAGCTTTATTAACTCATTAGCAAGCCTTAAAGTTTTAACCTTGTTCCTGAACATTGTCTTCATCATGAGAATGAATTGAGTTGATTGACAATGTCGAGCCGTCAGTCACAACTTTGTTTTTCTCCTTGAATCTAGCTCTTGGGATCTCCAATCTGCTAGATAGAGTTACCGCCATGCTGACTTATCCTAAGCCGTAAACTCATTCCCTTAGATGATCTTTCAACTGCCTCTCTCACTAGGCCTTTCATTAGTGGATCTGACACATTATCGCTTGAGTTCACATAGTCAATTGTGATAATTCCACTAGAGAGCAGTTGTCTTACAGTGTTATATCTTCGTCGTATATGACGAGACTTCCTGTTGTACATGACGCTCCTTGCCCTACCTATTGCTGCTTAACTATCACAATGTATGCAATTAGGTCCCACAGGTTTAGGCCAAAATGAAATATCTTCTAAGAAATTTCGGAGTCATTCAGCTTTTTCACTAGCCTTATCTAAAGCAATAAATTCATATTTCATTGTGGAGCGAGCGATAGATGTTTGTTTGGACGATTTTCAAAAGACTACTCCTCCACCAAGTGTAAACACATAACCACTTATGGATTTACTTCATTTGACCCGGTGATCCTATTTGCATCACTATATCATTTAATTACAGCAGGCTATTTATTATAATGCAAAGCATAGTGTTGTGTATGTTTCAGATACCCCAACACACGTTTCATGGCCATTCAATGAGTTTGATTCGGATTACTAGTGAACCGACTCAGTTTGCAATAGCACATGCTATATCTGGTCGCGTACAATTCATAATATACATCAAACTTCCTAACACTCTGGCATATTCCAATTGAGAGCCACTTTCACCTACATTATTTTGAAATGTAAAGCTTAAATCAATTGGAGTTTTGACAACATTGAAATTTAAGTACTTGAACTTATCCAATACTCTTTCAATATAATGAGATTGAGATAATGCTAGTCCCTGAGGAGTTTTAAGAATCTTGATCCCTAAAATCAAATCAGCAACTCTTAAGTCCTTCATATCGAACTTGCTGAACAGCATGCGCTTAGTAGCATTTACATCATCAATATATTTACTCATTATTAACATGTCATCAACATACAGACAAACAATGACTTCATGATTCGAAACGTTTTTAATGTAAACACAGTTATCACATTCATTAATCTTGAATCCATTTGTCAACATTATTTGGTCAAATTTAGCATGCCATTGTTTAGGTTCTTGCTTGAGCCTATAAAGCGACTTCACAAGTTTGCACACTTTCTCTTCTTTACCAGGAACCACAAACCCTTTAGGTTGTTTCATATAAATTTCTTCCTCCAACTCTCCATTTAAGAAGGTTGTCTTTACATCAATTTGATGGATTTTAAGATCATGCACGGTCGCTAGTGCTATTAATAATCTAATTGATGTTATCCTTGTTACTAAAGAGTATGTATCAAAATAGTCCAGGCATTTCTTTTGTCTGTATCCTTTGACTACAAGTTTAGCCTTATATTTGTCAATAGTCCCATCGGCTTTCATTTTCCTTTTAAAGATTTCCTGGAGGACGATCAACCAATTCTCAAGTATGATTATTTAAAATTGATTCGATCTCACTATTGATTGTTTCTTTTCAATAGATTGACTCAAATGAAGATGTAACTATTTTAAATGTTGGAGGCTCATTTTTAAGCAAGAATGCCACAAAATTTTATCTGAAAGAAGTGGATTTTCATTAGCCATTACTACGCCTAGAATCCTCATTAGGTAGTGTATTTTCCGTTGATTCTTCCCGTGGTCGTTTAGGTCTTTCACTTGTCGACTCACATTCAGTTTTATACGGATAAATGTGTTTAAATAACTTAGTGTTATCTAACTCCATTACCATATTCACATGAATTTTAGGATTATCATATTTGTGAACCAAAAATCGACAGGCCTACTGTTCACAACATATCCAATAAATGCACAATCCATTATTTTGGGTCCAATTTTCACCCTCTTGGATAAAGGAACCTCTACTTTGGCTAGACACCCCCACACTTTGAAATATTTCAAGTTGGGTTTTCTTTCTTTCCATAACTTATATAGAATCGATTGTAATTTTCTACGGGGTACCCTATTGAGTATCTTGTTAGCCGTAAGGATGGCTCCTCCCATAAAATTCTTAGTGAACTAGAATTGATTATCAAGGCATTCATCATTTCCTTTAATGTTCTGTTATTCCGTTCAGTCAAACCATTTGACTATGGTGTATAGGGTGCAGTAGTTTGATGGATAATACCATATTCCAAACATATCTCAGCAAGAGGAGATTCATATTCTCCACCTCTATCACTCTGAATCATTTTTATCTTTAGATTTAATTGATTTTCCACTTCATTTTTGTATTGCTTAAATGCATCAATTGCTTCATCCTTACTATTAAGCAAATAAACATAATAAAATCGAGTGCAATCGTCAATAAAAGTTATAAAATACTTTTTGCCACCACGAGATAATGTCGACTTCATATCGCATATATCTGTGTGAATTAATTCTAAAGGTTTTGAATTCTTGTCAACAGACTTGTAAGGATCTTTAACAAACTTACTTTCCACACAAAAATTGCATTTCGATTTATCGCGTTTGAAATTAGGTAATACTTGTAAAGTAATCAATTTTCGCAAGGCTTTGTAATTTACATGTCCCAAACGGGCATGCCATAAATCATTTGACTCCAATAAGTAAACAGAAGCAGAATTGTTATTAATAGTGTCAACAACCATTACATTCAATTTGAAAAGGCTCTCGGTGAGGTAGCCCTTTCCTAAGAATATCTCATCTTACTTATTATAACGTTGTCACTAATTAGGACACACTTAAACTCGTTCTTAACGAGTAGTGCAACAGAAACTAAATTCTTCCTAATAGTAGGAACGTGCAGAACGTTGTTTAGAGTCAACACCTTGCCGGATGTCATCTTCAACAAACTTTCCCAGTTTCTGCAATCCTTGTTGTTGTTGTGTTCCCCATGAACAAATTTTCATTGAACTCAGCTGGAGTGTACATTGCAAAGGTTTTTTCGCAAAGCAAATATGTTGAGTGGCATCTGAGTCGAGAAACCACTCCTTGGGATTTCCAACTAAGTTGCACTCCAAGATCATTGCATAGACTTTCATATCTTCCACAATGTTTGCTTGACTTTTGCCTTTGTCTTTGTCTTTGTCCTTTCTTGGAGCACGGCAGTCAGAAGACTTGTGACCAGCTATACCACAGTTATAACAGTTGCCCTTGAATTTCTTCTTGGCCTGTTCTGACTTCTGTCTGCTGGACTTCTTTCTCTTCTTGCCTTTAGTAGGAGCTTCTTCAACAATATTAACTCCAATTATTGTCGAACTCTTACGAGACTTCTTTTCGGCGATCTTGTTATCTTCCTCAATTTTGAGCCGAATCACAAGATCTTCAAGCTTCATCTCCTTACGTTTGTGCTTTAGATCATTGCAGCCACTTGAAAAGCTTTATTTACTACCATATCCTTAGCAATCAGATCATGGAAAATAAGTTAAAATTCATGCACTTGTGATCTAACAGTTTTACTATCTAACATTTTATAGTCTAAAAACTTTGTTACCACAAACTTTTTCAAGCATGCATCTTTAGTCTTATATTTCCTCTCAAGTGCATCCCATAATTCTTTCGAAGTTGTCATTGCACTATAGACATTATATAAGTCATCCTCTAAAGCGCTCAAAATGTAGCCATTACATAGGAAGTCTGTCTGTTTCCATGCTTCAATAATCATGAATTTTTCTCTGTCTGGCATTTCAGCAACAGACACCAGAGTTACTTCATTGGTAAATTTCTACATACTAAGAGTGGTGAGCCAGAAAATACCCTTTGTTGCCATCCTTTGAAATTCACACCAGAGAATTTTCTCGGTTTCTTTGCTGGTGGTACAGCAGTTTGGGTTGGTGCAACAATAGCCACCGTAACATTATCACTTGCCATTTCAGAATCAGAATCTGTAACAAATAGAAATTGATACAAATGACTCAGTAAGCAATAATTTAAATTGCAAACTTAACAGGAGTATAAAACCACGAAGGTTTTGTCTCCACCAGAAACACAGATTAAAATAACTAAAATAATTTTCTTAAGATTATTGCTAATTTGTGTTTAAAATAGAATTACTGATTTCAATAAACTTTGCAGAAACACGAAGTTACCAAAGTTTAATGAACCAGTAAGAACAGAAGAACAAAATTAATTCACAAAACTAAAATCTGTAAAACATACCAGAATCTATAAAAGATAGAACGAAAAAAGATCAAGCCCACTGAATGCACAGTGTCCCCTTAAGGAAATTATTTCACTCTAGTAGTCGAGGTTTGATTTGGAATATGTCCTCCCAGGATAGAATGATCTCAATCACCAGTGTATTGATACTCAAAACATTGGTGTCAATGAGCCACTCAACGGCAGTAAAGTACACGAAAAATATTGGTGTAGAAGAAGAAGAAACCAGAAATTTTCGTAAGTAAAAAATTCTGAAGAATAACTGGTATTTATATCCAAGAGGAACTGATTTCGAAAGGTTGCAACCTTTCAGAATCCACACGATCATTAATGAAAGTTTGCAACCTTTCAAATGGTCATGGTAGTTCCTAAAAGTTACAACCTTTCAGAACAGTCATTTCCAACGGCGAGAAATTTCAATAAAACGAGAAAGTTTAAATAAAATGGGCGCATGCGGATCCGAGTCAGGTCGGAATGTTTCGATTAATTAAATAAATAATTAAAACAAACTTTGTCAATCTCTCGATCGATCATTTTCCAAAGCCAAAGCCAAAGACGAAGTCGAGCGAGCGACGATGGTGCGAGGAGGGTCCCTCTTTCCAACCCTTTTAACAATTAATAGAAGTGTTTCTCTATTTTAACTCTTCTATTTTTTCCACCACCGACGAGGGAGAAACTTTCTCTTTTTACTAAAGCATAAGAGGACTTTCCAAGATCCCAACTTTTCAAGCTCCTCTCTTTTCATCTTCCCTCCATTTCCCATCAACTCTTGTTATATACCCAACATATATATGATGATATATTTCTGTTACACCCCAAATTCAAATCACACTACAAAAATATATTAGTTCAACAAACATAGAAGAAAGGTACAAACCTAAGAAGTGATCATCATAATTCATATGATCAGTTCCATGACTGTACTTTATTATTACAGAATTAAGCTTTTATAACAACACACTTATATTATTGTGGAAATTAGTAATTTAGCAATTGCTAGGGTCACTAGTGCAGTTTGATCCACATTTGCATCCATTTCCTCCTTCTGCTTTCTCCTCGACCATTTCATAGCTACAAAATTATATTATAAGTAATCTTTAATTAATTCCCCAATTTAATAACTATATAGTATATGTTTAAACAAAAATAATAAAATAATAGACCTACTTGTTGATGGGCGCAACAACTTGAATTATGGTAGAGGTGGTGGACTTCTCCATGTCCCGGTACATTCCACATCTACAATAATAAATTTCATCAACACACAATTGTTCTCTACGCCGCTGAAAAATCACTATTTTTCTAGTGAAAAATCTTTGGCGGTTATTTCATTAATTTTTTTTATTGAATCGGTGAGGAAAAAAAAAAACAGTAATGTTTTCATACGGAAAAAAAAATTAGACAATTTCTCAATATTTCAGTGAGAATTTATTTCCCGTTATGCATATTTCCAGTGAACTAGTTCAATGAAAAATATGTGGAATAACATGTACTAAGATACAAATTTTCCACTTATTGAGATGGAAAAACCCATTATTTCTATTAGTGTGTATTATTTTGTGGTGCATATGGGTAGAAAAGGAAAAAAGGAGTGATATTGACATATGCGGATTTAGGGTGGATTCTATCTAAATTTATTGCTTTTACTCGAAATATACACCTAATTAAGTTTAGACGTGTCTTTAAGATTTCGATTATAGTCTAGAGGATACTTGTGCCTTGTCCCCTATAAATATCTAAATTATTCACTGATAAAGAAATTGACATTTTAACAACACAAAACATTATATTAACGTTTTCTCAATTCTAAAGTTTTCTCTCATCATTTTCTCGTTTAAAACAGACTCATAAAGAATATTCATACCGGAATCTCTGATTCCAGAATGAACACTTAAAGTTGTTATCAAAATAATAATTGAAGCAATGACACTTCAATTTTACTGATTTGCTCACTTAGCTTATTTAATTATATTGATGTTCTTTATACGCTCATCAGACAACGTCCAATCAATCTTCATATTTTTAAGTGAAAATTGTATGAAATAACAAACTATTAATTCAAATTAAATGCTATAATTATAGTTTATTTTATTGTAATTCGCAGCAAACATTCATTTTTTTTTTCATTTGGTTCGGTATACAATTACTCATTTCAGTATACAATTACCCATTCGGTATACAATTACTATTTTTTAGTTTGTTTATACAAATTCAATTTGTTGTTTGTATATTTTCCATAGTTATACATAACAAGACATGTTTGTATAATCTCATTATGTATGTATGTAGTAATTTTGTTTATATACAATTACTATGTTTTAGTTTGTATACAAATCAATCTACAGATTATCAAAATATACAGATCAAGACATGACAGTTTTTTATGTATAAGTATACTGAAATATACAAATACAGTGTATATGTATACAAAAATATACAAATGCACTGTATATATATACTGAAATATACAAATACAGTGTATATGTATACAAAAATATACAAATGCACTGTATATATATACTGAAATATACAAATGCAGTGAATATGTATATCGGAATATACAGATTAATAGTCATATCAAATATAAAGTTTGCTATTAATCGCAATTATACAAACTATAGCTATAACATACAAATATGATTTTTGTATTTGCTAAACCTAAAATTTACTCTTTCTTTAACCTTACAACAAATTCAACTAAATACCATTTTTTGAGCAAGCAAAATTTATATATAAAAATTCATTAGAATTGTAACTTTGGTAAACATGGATCCATAATTATAAAAACACAATGGATTCAATGTGAAAAACTTTAAAAATTGAATAGATAAAATTTAAATTCTAAATCTGACTTTGAACATATGCATATGAAAATGAAACATAGAGATAATATATACCACTATGTCCTTCAGAGATAATATATACCCCTATGTCCTTCAAGTTCTCAACCTTCTTGTATCATAAAAGTTTAATTCATTCCGAATCTCTTTGGTCTCGTTGTCTCCATCATGCATAAAATGAATTGGACATAATTATTCAGTGCAATCTAAATTATATTTATTTTAATTATTTGACTATTTGGTATTCTATTAATTATTTGGCTAGACACATAATAGCGTTTCACCAAAAAGAAAAATTAAAAAAGAAAAATCCCCAAAACTAATAAGTGCATAGTTAAAACGAATAGACTTTAGAGATTAAAGATGATGTAAAAGGAAATATACAGATAAAAAAGGCTTTTTTTAGCTTAAAAAGTTGATTGACTAAAAACAAATATATCTCTAGCAAAAACAATACATAAATTTAGCAAAATTTATCTTGCTAGATGTGATAGTTGAAAGAATTCTGTTCAACCGTCCAAAGGCATAGGTCCAATGTTCCTATTTTTAAAATTCCATAAAGTCCTAATCAAATTTTATATAAATTTAGTTTAGGGGCCAAAAAAGAAAAAAGTACACAATCGATATATGTAGTTATTGCACTTAAAAATAAATAAATAATTGTTTTAAGGTAAATTATGTGTGAGATATTATGAAGAAGTAAAAAAAAGTAAATACACAATTAAAATGAAAAAAATATTGTATATGATTATGTGGCAAATAACGGTTGAAAAGTAACTCTATAAAAAAAAAAAATACCCCATGAAGTAAAGATCAATTCTTTTACCTAGACAATAACGGGTCGTTTGCTAGAGTGCATTAACAAAAATAATACTTAAATTAGTTTTGTGTATTAGTAATATTGTTTGATACTTTTTTTTTTTCATGATACACTTCACTGTGCATTGATGAATGTATTACTAATATCATGAATTTCTATATATTAGTAGATCTATCAATATGGGCTAACACACTTCATTCAGACCAATCCATACATGCTTTGAATTTGACAGGTCGGGCTTACTCCTTTTTTGTGGGCCAGAAAATGGTCAGCCCAGCCCACAAGTACATGGGCTATGGGCTTTGCCGGGGCACACACTTTTTTAAAAGTATAATTTTTTAAATTAAATTATTATCATAAATATCGACAAAACAATAATACATAGTGTTAGTGTAACTACTTGTTGATCAATCCACAAATAAAATTATCTTTATAATATTTATTAAGTTTGATTTCAAGTAAAAGCAAAAATAGCTAAATAGAAATATTAACCTAATAATTTTTCAATGATCATAATAAAACACAAAAACTATGACAATATTCCATATGCTACGAGCCTATGACCTACATAGTAATTCCTATAATTTTAGAGAATTTTTATTTTATGTAGTACATATTGTATAAACATAATTTGTATTTAAATTATAATATTTCAAACTTTAAATAGGTTTTGAATTTGGACTCTTATTATTTTTAATACTTTATTTATTATTTTATTTTTTAATTGATTTTATTTGTCCCATGGATCGTTCCTGTCCATATTTCTCAAGCCTTACAAATCAGCAGACTTATTTAGGCCGGGCTAGATGAGCTCAAAAAGTCTTAGTCCAATCCTATCAAATCACGGGTTAGGCCAGACCGACCCAACAGGCCTAACCCAGATTGACGGCTCTTAATATTAGTAATGCAGAGGAATTTAATACATGCATTAACATGGTTAAAGACCCAATTGCCCCTCAAAAGTACTTTTACATCTTTTCAACCATAATTATGAAGGATACTTTTGTAATAAATATTTTTATACAATGTATATTTTTTTAATACACCAAACCCAACAACATGTATAACTAATGCAAGCATAACTAATACAAATATTACTAATGCAAGTACTATTAATACACTCTATTTTTAATTAATTCTACACACACAACCAGCGAATGATTAAATTCAACAATAAATATCATTACAAATCTCAATTTTTTAAAAAAAATTATTGAGATAGTCTTATAAATGCGAAAATTAATATGGGATTAGATATGTATTTTCGTTGAACAATAAACGTACTTGAAATTTTGAGATCAATGCATATTCATTCTTTTAATCGAGTATTTTTATTTTATAAGTGAGATTAGTACGCCATTAAAACTAAATATTAACCATTTTTTTAATAGTTTACTTTTGAAGGACATAAAAATCAAAGAGAGATTTTATTAATATAGAATTAAATTCTGAAAACAAAAACAAAAAGAATATTATTTATTAAATAAAAGGTCCACCTTTAATAATTTTTGAAAAAAAAAAGTAAGTGAATATTATAATTAACCAAATTCAAAGAAATTTAGGGTAACCTGTACTTATTCCAATTCCTTTACTGCCATCATACTTCTACTATACTTCTCCGGTGTTCGCAGCTTCTTTGCTGCCATTGAAGTCTCGAGTTCTCCAAGCAGGTGCTTTCTTCTTCTTCTTCTTTTTTTCTGGTCCTCATCGGTTACCGGCCTTGCTGTGAAGGTGAACGGTTCCGACTAATCTGTTTTTTTTTTGGTGATTACATGGATAGGATTTTTGGCTCTGTTGTTTTCGGGGTCGTATAAACTTCGAATTTCTATGCTATTTCTTTATTTGTATAATTTTGGTATCTGTTACTCTGCTAGTTTTTGGTTTAAAGGCGGTGCTTTTTACTAAACCTTAAATTTTGTTGTTATTAGTGAGCTGAATCTGTTTAATTGGAGAAGAATTAGTATTTAGGATTGAAATAGACTACTATGTTAAATAGTAGTTGAGATTGTTGTTGTGTTAACTGGTGCTTGATCATGGTGTTCGCGTTGTTTGGTGGTGCACTTAATATATGATTAAGAAGAATGTTGAATTAGGGTTTATCTTTGGCTTATGTTGCAATCTTTAGGATTTGATTCTAACCAAAAAGATATAAATTGCTAAATTTATTGGCTTTAGGTTATGGAATAGGGAGTTGATTTTGTAATTTTCTAGTATCTCGTGTGAACTATTTGGGTGCGAATGAATTGGTAAAGTGAACTATTTGGGTGCTAATGAATTGGTAGAGCGTATTGGCTGCTAAATGTGGTCCTCAATGATGTCTTTGTGCAGTTCCTATTTGCTGTTTGCATTGTTGGAGATATGGTAGCTGCATGTATAGTTCATGAAGCTTCTTATCTTATTTTTTCGGTCTTTTAATTTCTTTTGTTCTGCTTTGTATCTATAATCTGATTTTATTTTTCTGGTCTTACTAGTTATCAACACTGTTGAGTTTTGAAATTGATTTATGTGTTATTAGCTATCACTTTTCGTAGCTAGTGTTGTTCTTGTGCCAAGTCTATTATTTAGACTTCCATATATTTGGAGCAAGCGCAAGTCCATGTGTTAATTTGTGAAATTATTTGTTTGAAGAGATTACTATTATTGTAAAATATCTTTTCAACATAACCATTTTTGATGGCAGGTGAAGCATATATATGTGTATGTGAAATTCACTATAATTGTGAATTAAATTTTCAACCCATGATTCAAAAGTAATGGGTCCAATAATAAGAACCGTGTCAAATTTAAATTATGGATATGCTTCTGACTATGTTCTCTTTTGTTTGGTTATTTTAGTTTTTTGAGCTTGAAGCAGCTTTTTCCTTGGGTTGCCATGAACACGTCTTGTAGAGCAAATTTGGAACTATCGAGATGCATTGCTGCATCCCCTGTTTGTCATTTTAAATCCTCGATCTTTGAGCCAAGATCATGTGTACCCAAGCTCCAAGACTTCTCAAAGAAGCTATTGCCTTTATGCAAAGATATAAATGCTAGAAGTAACAGGGAGAGAAGCATTCCATTCTCTGTTACTTGTAATGCCAGTCAGGTTGACACTGCTGTAGATGAGCCCAGCAGTCTTACATATAAGGATGCTGGTGTGGACATCGATGCAGGATCAGAGCTTGTGAAGAGAATAGCCAAAATGGCACCTGGAATTGGAGGATTTGGCGGACTCTTTCCATTAGGTATTATTTGCCTTTAGCCTACGTTTTGTTGGTTAATCCTTTTACATGGCATCTTCAATTGAAAATCTTGATTCATTTGTTTAATGAAAATGTAATCAAGATTTGCGTGTTATAAAATTATAAAACTCAAATGGACAGTTTGATCAATCAGCTGGTGCCATGACTAAAGTGAAATACTTAAGAAAAAATGTTCTTAAGCTTACTCTTATTTGGTTTTGAGCTCTTTAAATCAAGCTTGTATTCTTCTTTTAGGTGAGAAATGTTAGCTTTATTACTGAGGATGGATGCCAGGGTTGTACCTTTTTGTTCTTAAAATACTTGTGATGACACCAGTCTCTGGGTAATGCTGTGTATTCTTCTTTTAGGTGAGAAATGTTAGCGTTATTACTGAGGATGGATGCCAGGGTTGTACCTTTTTGTTCTTAAAATATTTGTGATGACACCAGTCTCTGGGTAATGCTGCATGCACCTTGACTAATCTAATGTGCAGCTTGCTACAGTACAAGCACAGTTGAGGAGTAATCCTTCTCATCTAGGTGGAGTAAATGGGCATACATGTGTCACTACCTGCGAAGCCTGGCAGTCTCTATTTTGTCCTAGCAGCAGCATATGGCATTTAAACAGAAACAAAAGTTTGAAATGAAAAACCCAAGTATTAAGAAACAATGATGTTAAAATTAATTTAATCAAAAAGAAGTTCTTATGCTCATTTACAATTATTATTTTTTATGACCGTGGCGTCCATGCCAACTTGTGCACACCTCTGCTACCTTCCACGGGATATCGGTAACTGTGTCCACCAAGGCTTAGACACATAGGTAGAAATCACCTAGTGTTTTTGCATTTGATCAGATTTGAACCTGAGGCCTCATTGTTCTCAACCCACTTAATTGATTTGTAGGCCACACCCTTGGGTGCGCAGCTATATAATGGCATAGCAACCTCTGTTCTCAGGGACCAAACTACGTCTTTTCATAGGTTCATTTTGCATTTACATTACCGATTTACTGGTGGGACTGGTAGCAATCTTTTTCTCCTATGGGTTCTTTACGCATTTGTGTCAGACATGTGGTGTAGTTTTTCCAAAACAACATAAGTTCAGGTCCGTAAGCTTATAACTTGGTGTACTGATGTCCACCATTACCACAAAAGCAGGTTTGTCTTGTGAAACGAGAAGTAGTTCTTGAAATTAGGCTAATTTCTACTTTGTAAGTTCATGCATCTTTTAAGCATTCAGTATTTCACTATGCAACATTACCACTTTCTCGGTGCCTGCAACTACTCAAAGTTATAGTGGTAAAACCCACCAAAGGAGCACCATATGATTTTTAATTTTTGCTTTTCTACCAGCTAAGACGAGTCCTTTTCCTTTCTCCCACATCTCTTATTTAAATTGAACCCTTAAGCAGAAGGTGGAGAAACTAGTTTCTTAGTTTAATATTCGTCTGTAAATCTGAAAATCTGAATTAGCCTGTCCAAAGTGCAAGTTATATCATTTCCAAAACCTGTTTTTACTGATGTTGAGTATCATTAACTGATGGAGTCACAATGCAACTGAGCACAGACAAGTTTGTCCAACTGATTAATGCAACATTATATTTGTTAAGACTTGTAGGTTATGGTCTTATGGAGTTCTAAAAACCTTAATTCGACTAATCCTTAGCTTGTTCCTGCTCAATATTCCCCTATATATATTTCTGCTCTATTTTCCTAATGATCTGCGTAACCCATGGTCAAAGTATATGTTTTTCTTTTGCTTTTGTTCGTTGTTCTTTTGGTCTCTTTTATGTGATCTTAATTTTGTAAATTCTTCTTTTTGGATTTTTTCTTGTACTGAGCAGGGGATTCATATCTTGTGGCTGGTACTGATGGTGTGGGGACAAAACTTAAGTTGGCATTTGAAACGGGAATTCATGATACCATTGGGATTGATCTGGTAAGTTTGATTCATCTTTTTATGTTTTTTGCAGATATGCAAAAGCCAATGGTGTCTTTCTTCCCAGGTTGCAATGAGTGTTAATGACATTGTCACTTCTGGAGCAAAACCTTTATTTTTCCTTGATTATTTTGCAACCAGCCGCCTTGATGTTGACCTTGCAGAGAAGGTATGTATGGCCACATATATCTATCTTACTTCCCGTCGTTTCCATAGCCTTATTCAAACTGGTGTGTTGTCTCCTTTTTCTGTTAAACAGAGTTGGCTTCTTACATGTATGCAGGTCATAAAAGGTATTGTGGATGGTTGCCAGCAATCTGACTGTGCTCTTCTAGGGGGAGAGGTACCTATAACTCCATTTTTTCTCTAAAAATTACTCCCTAGTAAAAAAAATTTGTGACACTCATTCTGTAGCAAAAGCATTATATATGAATTACAAATATTGAGCTGCTGTTTCTAACAAAACAATTTCAGCATAAAGTTGCTTAGTTTGTGCTGCTTTTTTTTTGGTTGCTGTGTGCATGAAGTCATTGAGACATTCTGTATCACTTATCAAAACTTGTATCATGTCATTTTCCTGTTTTGTCACACCTTTCCTTTTTCTTGTGCTATTATGGGTCAGTATTCTACTGCATAGCTTCTCTCACTCACGAAGGTCCCAAATGTTGGTTTTGTTTCATGACATGGAAATGTGTGTGGTAAGATAAGTCTTCTTTTTGTATAGAATTGCCTAATGTGATCTAGTATATTTGTTGAGTGTGAATAATGACATGCGTTTAATTATTATATGTTTGGTAAACCATGGTTTTGGAACTAGAAACAATTTTTTTTATTGCACTCGGTTGATTGGATGTGTGTTTCAGACTGCAGAGATGCCAGATTTCTATGCCGAAGGTGAGTATGACCTCAGTGGGTTTGCTGTGGGTATTGTGAAAAAGGATTCAGTTATTGACGGAAAAAATATCAAGGTTGGAGATGTTCTTATTGGTTTACCATCTAGTGGAGTTCACTCAAATGGGTTTTCTCTTGTTAGAAGGTTTGTCTACCTTAAGAGAAGTTATGTATTTAAGCCTTTAAAAATAATTTGATAATTTCATTTCCTTTTGACTTACATGCTTTTCTTTCCTTCTGTTGAATGATGACAATATGCTACCTGTGTAGGGTTCTGAAGCAAAGTGGTCTTTCTTTGAAAGACCAGCTTCCTGGTGAATCTATTACCCTTGGTGAAGCTTTGATTGCCCCAACTGTTATATATGTTAAACAGGTTACACCTTGGGTTTTCTTTTCTTCTACTTCTATTAATAAAAAAATTCAATTTTTAATATTGGGTATGCAGTAATGTGTTTCACGGATTTGGAAAATGCAGGTTCTTGATATTATTAGCAAAGGAGGGGTTAAAGGAATAGCCCACATTACCGGAGGTGGCTTCACTGACAATATCCCTCGAGTATTTCCTAAAGGCCTTGGAGCCCTTATTTACGAGGGCTCTTGGACAATTCCTCCTGTTTTTAAATGGATTCAAGAGGTGAGTATCTTTTGATACTTGCTTGAATGTTCTTCCCCTAATTACTTGCACATGAGATACTAATCGCATACATTTCTATTACATGTTTTTTTTTCCTTTAATGTTTGTGATATGGTCATTGAAATGTAGGCTGGAAGAATAGAAGATGCTGAGATGATGCGAACTTTCAATATGGGTGTCGGTATGGTCCTTGTAGTAAGTCCAGAAGCAGCTGATCGGATACTTATGGAAGTACAGAAGACAAGCATTGCATACCGGATTGGTGAGGTTGTAAAGGGTGACGGAGTAAGCTATAGCTGAAAGCTATGCAGGTGGTCATCGGAGGATAGACATGATGTGATGAGAGTTTTTTCTCCTACCTTCGATTAAGAGTTTGAAATTTAGGAGCCTCTCTTATTGATCGTGTTTATGGATCTCTGTGTTCGTCTAACAACCAATGCATAGACTCTTAAAGATGTGTTGTGTTATGTGTATTAGTGTGTCATTAGTTACATCTGTTAGCCATGAGGAGGATGTAGACAACTTCAATAGATTTTGAAATAGTTTTGCATGGAGTTTAGCAAATCATTTCCGCTACATTCCATTATAAGTGTCTTCTGATAAGTGCTTCTTACACCAACTCTATTCTGTTTTTTCCATTGCAGGACAGCCAAAATGATTGAGATTATACCACGACTAATAAGTTATAGATATTTGTGTTACTATAAATTATTTGATTAAGGCTAAATTTGACATTTAAAAGTTAAATTGTTACTCCCTCTAGTCCATATTAAGTGAATTATTGGGGTTTGAAATACCCTTTAAGATTGGACATAATTTAAAATTACTTTTCATTATTGCGCTTTTGATTGATTCAAACTATTCTACTAAAAAAATGTGAAGTAGTAAATAAGAAGTATAAATCTATACTACCTTAAAAGCATGAACTCTCTAACTTGAATGTTAAATTATTATAATACTTTCAACTTAAAACACTCAATTTATTATATGTTCTATATTTAATATTATATTTATATACACTATATTATATTAAAAGCATACACCTTTTCACATTGATGAGTAGTGACTTTTTCTAAGGGTTGTGACTTTTTCTTTTTTATAGAGTTGTAACTTTTTCGATGAGTTATGATATTTCCGAAAAGTTGTGATTTTTCTGAAGGATTGTGACTTATTTGAAAAGACACGATAAGCACATTTTCATATTATCCTTTGTTTTTTTATAAATAGTGGGAGTTTCTCATACTTTTAAACTACAAATTTTGTAAGTTTTCTATTCTTCTACTTAAAACAAGGAAGATTGTGAGAGTTGTTCGATTATTCAATTACAATATTTTTTTGTGGGTAAATTAGATAGATCAATAAAAATTGATGCAACAAGGGAAATGAAATAACTCAACATCAAATGAGAAAAGTATCTTGATAATTAATATGTACTCATTTTCATAGCCATAAAATATACTTTTGCAGCAACTCTTACTTGACAAGAAGTTCAATGATTTTCCATTGCATAAACTACAACTTGATGTTTAGAATCTGAAAAAGTCTCAAACTGTTGGAGAAAAAATGTTTGATCAAAAACTTGTTTGAAGAGTCCAAACTACATTTAATAAGTACTCTTCTGTTTTAAATTTATTTGTTGTACTTTTTTTTTTTATTAAGTTTAATATAGAATGTTCTTTTTTCTTGGAGGTGAGGACGCATCTTTAAGACCACAAAGTTAAAAGACATTTTTATATATTCTACATATGATCCTTAAATTAAAAGTCTTCTTTATTTTTTAAAATTTCATATCAAACTAAAATTAGACCAATCTATATCTATTAGATATATATATATACTACCTTAAAAGAATGAACTAATAATTTAAATGTTAAATTTTATAATACCCCCAACTTAAAACGCCAAATGTATTATATCTTCTATATTTTATATTGTACTATATTGTGTTATATATATATATATATATACTACCTTAAAGAATGAACTAATAATTTAAATGTTAAATTTTATAATACCCCCAACTTAAAACACCAAATGTATTATATCTTCTATATTTTATATTGTACTATATTGTATTATATTATATTATATTATATTATATTATAAGTTTCCTGATGTTATTACAGATAGGACCCAATTGCAAAGATTCTTAGAAGTCTAAATTACATTTCTCCCTTTTACAAGGATTTATCTCGCCACTTGGCCCCTTTATATGACATGCTAAAAAAGGATCATAAATCACCATGGACTGATAGTCACACCAATTTGGTAAAAAATATTAAACTTCATGTGCAATCTTTGCCTTGTCTAACTCATGCTAACCCTGCATGACAGAAAATTATTGAGATAGATGCATCTAACATTGGTTAGGGTGGAATATTGAAACAAATCAATCCCTATGACAAAAATGAATATTTGATCCGATTTCATTTTGAAAAATGAAGCGATGCTCAGAAGAAATATGCTACGGTGGCTCATGAAATGTTGACCATCGTCAAATGCGTATTAAAATTTCAAGATGATTTATATAATTAAAAGTTTTTGATAAAAACTAATGCAAAATTAGTGAAATATATGTTTGACAAAGATTTTAAACATGATGTATTAAAATTAATTTTTTCTAGGTGGCAGGCCCAGTTAGCTTCTTTTGATTTTGAAATCCATTACGAAAAGGAGAGTGATAACTTTCTTCCAGATTTCTTATCTAGAGAATACCTATGTTCACAATGAGTTTTCTATCTCCCTTCTTTACAAATAAAACTTTAGTTGCTATCTTAAAGGTAGTTCCTCTCAATCGAGACGTACATGAAGTAATTCTATGAAAGATTATAGATGATATGCTGATAGATGTCTACTCTATTCATATGATAGAAGAAATCGTTAATTTTGATGATGAACTATATTATTATGACAATTATTATGCTTTCGAATAAAACAAAATGTTTTGTTTGTAGGATGGACCCTCATTGGGTAACCAAGGCTAGAGGAAAAGGCAGTTATACTAGAGGAATGGGAAGATCATCCACGGGATCATCAGGATCATCATACAGATCCTCTTCATCTAGGTCCCCAATCATACAAAGAGGAGGGATGAGCTTGGTGAATCTAAAAAGCTCTCAAAAGGAGGCTTCTTCTATACATCTGGAAGATATTCTAGAAAATAATTCATTATACGCACAATTACAGGAGTATCTATCCCAAAAGCAGAGTGATACCTTTGCATCCATAGCAAAAGAAGATGTTGATGATATTAAATCATATGAAAAAATATCCAAGAAAGAAATGATATTTCTTTTAGAAAATTCTGATATTCAGCGAAAAGAAAAATCCTGAAAGATATTCCAGTGATATTTGATTAACGGATTATATTTCCTAGGTGAATCATACAAGACCCGATCTTATTATGAGACAATTTTAATAAGCATCGGTAGTGCTGAGTTTCAACATTTTTTAGGTTATAACACTAGTGAGAATGTTTATAACTTCTCCAAAATGATAATCAAATAGATTATATCTGTTGAAGCTTGGGGTATCTCCACAATGAAGGAAAGGTAGCTCAACCTGAATAAAGTCTCTATGAGTTTTACATATTGGGATTATATTCGTGCTTTTAATAAAGTCCTCATCTACAATAATGAGAGACATAAACACACATGATTTATTAAAATTTGTGTGAAGATATTCGCAGAGCCAATCCCTAATTGGTTTTTAAACTGGAGGTCATACCACGGTCCAACAATTAAAATTCTACCAAATTCATTTCCTAAGTTAAACAAAGAATAGGTTAAAGTTTCACCCGATCTTAACACATTATATCACACAGATCATATTTGTTACATCAAAAAAATTGAACAAATATACTTCTTCATTGAATATTCGATTCTTTGGATTCATAAATGGACTCCAGAAGTGGATTTTATCGAGGAGTAAATTCCTTGTTTATATAGGACTATTTATAATAATTTTTGGGACAAATTAATGACAAAAGATCCCAAAACCAAGTCTTTATATGGATAAGAACTGTTGGATCTGATTGAAAAAGGGGTGCAAGAGTATTGCATCACCCCTCAGAAGGGAGTAATTCAAGATAGCTCGGTGAAGCATATTGCTTATAAAATTTCCATCCAAGATGGAAATCAATAAAAGATGATTAATAATTATCTCGAAGAAGTAAGAAGGAATCTACTCCTTAACATAACTCAATATGAAAAATCAGACACGTCCATGAAGAGTGAGACCAGTGAGGACGTCGCCCCTGAAGATATTCAAGAGGCTCAACCATGTGAGTCGAACAAACTTATCTCAGAAGATACTCTGCAAAAGGTGGAAGATTTCCTCCGCGAATTAAAGAAAAAAGATAAGAGGTAGAACTTATCCCTATAGCAAAAGCCACCATCAATCATAGAAACATCAGTTATAGAAAAACTATTGTTAATTAGTATAGTGCATTTAACATACCACTTATGAGCTGTAACACCCTTAAATGCTAACAAGAGTTGTATGTTGATTGACCGTTGCTTATTACTACAATATGTTTTACTCTTATGTTGGGAACTAGAAATTTGATGATAATTGCTAACTTGTTTAGCATAAGTTATATTGTAATTTATGGGATTGTATTAGGGTATTTACGTAATAATATAATTATAATTATGCATACTTTTAAAATGATGTGAAAGATATATATATATATATATATAAGTGTATATGTATGCATTTTGGGCAGCACAAAACTATTTGGACAACACCTTTGAAGGCCAACTATCCAAGTGATAAACATCACTTGTGTAACTATATATTTTCACACCTCTTTGAATTAATTTCGGTTCCTTCAAAGTCTAAGTGCCTTAGAACCTAAATTAACTTTTTGTTCATCCAAATCACAAGAGAAAAAAATTGCTCTTTTGGCTGAAATTCGAGACACACACTGTTTTGTTGGTAAGTGCCGAAATCTGTTTTTGAGCTGGGTAGTGTTTGGTAATTTGTGTATATCTCGTTCTCTAAAGCTTAGTTTACTGTGAATAAATACGATTTGGAAAGCTAATTTATATATCTACAACTCTTATGTTTATGTGAAACTCTAATTTAGCTGTTATGGATTCGAAATATGGGACTCAACACAGAACAAGTCCTGTCCAAATTTCTAATTTAGAAATCCTGTCTGAACCACTGTTAGTGTATCGAGGATATCTTTTTGTATAAAATGTATTTTTTGGTGATTTTTGTTACGTTACAACCTTAAGAGATGTATCTATATATTTCATGAAGGTTATAAAGTCTATTTTGCCGTTTTCCTGTTCAAATCTAAGTTACAACGTGGGGTACTAGACTGACCAGAATCACTGTTTTGAGAACATAGTTGTATCTGTGCAAGTTGTGCTTACTTGTGATGATAATCCTATTTTATTTTGACATTATCGAGATATTAGGAATTAAAAAAGTTATTTAATTGTATTTGTAAGGTTGTATATACTTGTGAACAAGTTGAGGACCTTGATACGTTGGTTGATCTACGATTTGAACTCAGGGAGTTGTGTTGGACTATTGCTACGCTAAAGTATTGAGGTTTGTGTATAAACTTGTACTTGTACTCTTTTAAATGCTAGTATATCTAAAAGTTTATCTAGGTACTTTGGTTACCTTTTGTCACTTTACATTGTCGTGTTGGTATAACACTTGTGTAACTCGCCAACTTGTACGGATTGTTTGATCACTTGGCACTCTTGTTGGGAACTTGTTCTTCTTGTGGCTGTGACTTTGTCACCATTGGAATGCCTCTTGATTCGGATCATTTGCCATCTTGATTTTGGATTTGTAGTCCGTCTTAATAATGGAAATTGTCCATTCTAAGTATGAATTAGAAAACTATTTTTAACATGGTTCTTGGTTTTCTTGATTATTGGGCTTTGACCCTTCTTAATACAGGGCGCCGACCCTTCTTGATACTTGTTTGTGCCTGGTGTGACGATATGATGTATATATTTGGGCGAGCCTTGCTATTGAATCTCTTGAAAAATGGTGTTTTGAACATTCTTGACATTTGGATCTTTAATTATCGAACTTGATATTCTTTATGTATTGTTACTTGATTTATTTATTATGTTTCGAGTATGCTGTTCATTGACTTGATAAAGGTAGCTTGGTGAATTTTGAGGACTCCAAACCTATAATTTTTACACCACTAAGCTATATGCTTAGCGATAGTTGTTTCTATCGTAGGGGCTGATCGAGAGGAAGTATGAAGCTGGCAATTGAAGATGGAAATTTTGAGAACTTTAAAGAAGATCACATTTGCATATAGGCATATATATTTTGTATAAACTTTGGGACTTATACATGACCTATGTGTTGTATATTTGCATGAAATTTTGAGGACTAATCGGATCATGTCACAATGATTTGTAATATATGTATGGCTACTTGTTTGGTTCATTTGGGGTGTGTAAATACAAGTCATGTAATATATTAATTTTCCTACTTGTTTTGAATGATTGTATGAAGTTTGAACCACTTGGTTGGGTACTCAAAAATTGATGTTATTTGTTATATATAATGTTACTAGCGTGAGGACAATACATGCGTAAAAACCTCGTAAGTTATTGGTTTATGTATTTCGGAAGGATCGTTGCAAGTTTGGTATCAGAGCCTAGGTTTGTGGTTCTAGGACTTTTGATATGAATTACTTGTATACTTGTTCGCTTTCGAAAAAAGTTCTATTTGGATCATTTGTTCACTTACCTGATTTATAATAAATTTTTATCGCATGTAGAGTGCACATAGATCATATACATGTCCATAATGCAATGTGATCTTTCCTTTTGAAGGAATTAAGTTATGGTCTTTTTTGCTGACCGACCTATGGAAGCTGCTCGTGAAGGTTCGGGTGCCTCTATTTCCCAACCTCATGCACTAGAAAGGTTGGAGAACCTCTCTCGGATCATTATATTCTCCACATTAGTGGATTTGAAGTGGGAAACCATCAGGGTGCAAGAGCTGGTTCACATCCTTACATAAATCGTGGTACTCAAACCATGAATCCTTCTTTTCAACAAATGGCTGAATTTTTCCACCACATAGATGAAGAGATGCATGATCCTAACGTGATTAACTTTGAGAAAATGAGGAAAATGGGTGTAGTGGATTTTGAAAGCACCGTTGGTCCCACGGATGCTGAACTATGGCTGGAGCGCGTGGAGAGGGTATTTGAGCAGTTAGAGTGTTCAGATGTTGCCAAATTTAAGTATGCTATTTCACTATTACAAAAGGATGCTTATGATTGGTAGGTAAGTGTTCTGAATGCCAAGGTAAGACCTCTTGTTCTTACTTGGGATGATTTTCTTAGGAAATTTCGTATGAAGTATGTCCCACCTGCTTATTGTGATGCAAAGAGAAAAGAATTTTTGAATTTAAGGCAACGAGGCATGTCTATTCATGAGTACCAACAGAAGTTTCTAAGGCTCTCTCGTTATGTTGGAGGTATTATTAAAGAGGAAAAGACAAGAGGAGAAAATTTGAAGATGGTTTAAATGATTCCATTAGGAAGAATGTGGCGATCCTGCAAATTGAGAACTTTTGTAAGTTACTGTCTGCTGCTTTTACTTGGGAACGACTTGATAAAGAAGAAACTAGTCGAAATGAAAACAAATTCCGAAAGCCTAGACCAGATTTTGGAGGTCTCTCAAAAAGGGGAAGATTTGATGATTCTAAAACTGGTAGTGTTAACAGGCCACCTTAACAAAAGCAAAACAGATCAGAATTTTCTACAGCTAGCACTCCAAATTTTAGCCAAGGTAGGTCTCGTGTTCCCACTTGTCCACAATGTGGAAAAAATCATTATGGTACTTGCAGGAGAGCTTCTGGTGCATATTTCAATTGTGAGAGCTTTGTAAAATGAAGGATTGTCCTAATCCTAATAATGCTCCTTCCTTGAGAATTGAAGGATCAGTTCATAAGCCTTCTATTAATCCTCCTCGAACTAGTGAAAGTGCAAGACCTAAAAATACACAAGCAGCAGGTGCAAATGGAGCGAATAAAGCCAGTGGTCCAAGGGCTACTGCACGCGCTTATGCTATGAGGCAGAGGGAAGATCAAGATGGAAAATACATGGTTGTCGGTAAATTTCACTTATTTGACTTATGTGTATTTACATTGTTTGATCCTGGTTCTACACATTCCTATCTTTGTTCATCACTTGATCTTCATGAAAACGTGAAATCCATGAGACTTAATTTTGATGTGCTGGTTGAAAGTCCTTTGGGTTATCAAGTTGTGTGTAATCGAGTTTATCAAGATTGTCCCTTCATGATTCAAAATCTAGTCTTCCCTAGTGATTTGATTGAAACGCCCTTCAAGGATTTTCATGTTATTCTCGGGATGGATTGACTTTATAAATATCATGTGGTGGTAGATTGTAGGTCTAAGCATGTGACTTTTAAAGATCCTATATTTTCACACATCATTGTACAAGGTGAAAGATCATTGACATCTAGTATTATTTCTGCAGCCTTGGCAAGAAAGTTGATACGTCAAGGTTGTAGGGCATACCTTGCTCACATAGTTGATACACAGTTGGAGAGTCCTGGTATCAAGGGCATACCTGCTGTACGCGATTTCCCAGAAGTCTTCCCAGAAAACCTTTCGGGATTGCCCCCGAAAAGAGAGGTTGAATTTCCTATTGAGCTTATTTCTGGATCTACTCCTATTTCTATCACTCCTTATAGAGTGGCTCTTGCAAAATTAAGAGAATTGAATTCTCAATTGCAAGAACTTCTTGAGAAAAGTTTTATTCGACCTAGTGTTTCTCCTTAGGGAGCCCCTGTTTTATTCGTAAAGCAGAAAGATGGCACTCTCAGGCTTTGTATTGACTATAGAGAATTAAACATAATCACAATTAAGAATAGATATCTACTACCAAGGATCAATGATTTGTTTGACCAACTGAAGGGTGTTAAAGTATTCATGAAGATTGATTTAAGGTCTGGATATCATCAACTGCGTGTTAGAGAGAATGATATTCCTAAAACTGCTTTTAGAACTCAATATGGTTATTATGAATTTTTGGTGATGCCATTCGGGTTGACAAATGCTCCTGTGGTATTCATGGATTTAATGAATCGAGTATTCAAGCCTTATCTTGATCAGTTTGTGGTTGTTTTTATAGATGATATTTTAATATTTTCTAAAAGTAGAAAAGATCATGATAAACACCTCCGAATTATTTTGCAAATTTTGAAGGAGAGGGAACTTTATGCTAAACTTTCCAAGTGTGAATTTTTGCTTGATGAAGTGAAGTTTTTGGGACATGTTGTATCAGCCGAAGGCATGAAGGTGGATCCTAGTAAGATACAAGCAGTTGTTGAGTGGAGACCTCCCAAAAGTCAAACCGAGGTAAGAAGTTTCTTAGGCTTAGCAGGGTACTACAGAAGATTTGTGAAAGGCTTTTCCATTATCGCCTCTCCATTGACTAAACTCTTGCAAAAGGAAGTAAAGTTTAATTGGAATGACAAATGCCAAGAAAGCTTTGAAACTCTCAAATCTTTGTTGACTCAAGCACTTATACTTACTTTACCAATTGAAGGGAAGAAGTATGTAGTATATAGTGATGCTTCTCACAATGGTCTTGGATGCGCTTTGTGATGCATTTTGATACTAGAAGGGATTGTTATTTCTTATGCCTCTCGAAAATTAAAACCGCATGAATTGAATTATCCTACCCATGATCTTGAACTTGCTGCGGTAGAGTTTGCTTTAAAAATATGGCGGCATTATTTGTATGGACAGAAATGTCATATATTCACTAATCACAAGAACTTAAAGTACTAGGGGTATTCTGAAAGAGCTAAACCTTCGACAATGTAGATGGCTTGAACTCATCAAGGATTATGATTGCACTATTGATTATCATCCATGTAAAGCAAATTTGGTTGTAGATGCATTAAGTCAGAAATCATTTGCAAGCATTTCTTTGAATCCTTTGCCTTTGCTCCTTGAGTTAAGAGCTATGAATGTTCGTTTCGCACTTGATTCAAATGGTTCAGTTATTTCTAATTTGCAAGTAAAGCTAATATTACTTGAATAGGTGAAAGAAGCACAAAAGGTAGATGAGAAACTTGAAAAATTGACCAGAAAAGTTCAAAATGGGGAAAAACTTAATTTTACATTAACAGAGGATGGTGTCTTAATTTATCAAGATAGATTATGTGTCCTTAATGATGATAAATTGAGGAGAGAAATACTAAATGAAGCACATACCTCACCATATGTAATGCATCCTGGGGGTACAAAGATGTATTAGACCATCAAAAAAAATTATTGGTAGAATGGTATGAAGAGAGACATTACGGAGTTCATTACTAAATGTTTTGTTTGTCAACAAGTAAAGGCAGAACATCAGGTTCCAGTTGGTTTACTACAGCCCTTATCGATGCCGGAATGGAAATGGGAGAGAATAACTATGGACTTTGCTTCTGGACTTCCTCGCACCCAAATAAATCATGATGCAATATAGGTGATTGTGGATAGGCTAACCAAGAGTACTCATTTCTTAGCAATCAGGATGGATTACTCACTTAAGCGTTTTATCGAATTGTATATTAATAAGATCGTAAGACTACATGGGATCCCTATCTCTATTGTATATGATCGAGACCCAAGGTTTACATCTAGATTTTGGGGTAGCTTGCAGGAAGCTTTGGGTACTAAGTTGAAATTTAGCACTTCGTTCCATCCTCAGACAGACGGCCAGTCGGAAAGGGTGATACAAGTTTTGGAGAATATGCTTCGAGCTTGCATTATGGAGTTTGAGGGTAGTTGGGACAAACACTTGGCGTTGATAGAATTTTCTTACAATAACAATTACCAATCGAGTATTGGAATGCCTCCCTATGAAGCTTTGTACAGAAGGAAATGTCGAACCCCTCTTTGTTGGAGTGAAGTTGGTGATAGGAAACTCATTGGTCCTGAAAATGTGCAACAAACAGAGGACAAGATAAAAATTATCAAGGATCGTCTAAAGATTTCTTCGAATAGACAAAAGTCGTACGCTAATCTTAAAAGACGTGACATTGAATATCAAGTGGGAGATAAAGTATTTTTAAAGGTGTCTCCATGGAAAAAGATTATGAGATTTGGCAAAAAGGGAAAACTTAGTCCCCGATTTATTGGACCTTATGAGATACTTAAAAGGGTTGGACCGGTTGCATATAAATTGGCTTTGCCACCTGGGTTAGACAAGATCCACAATGTCTTCCATATTTCTATGCTCAGAAGATGCCGTTCTGATCCATATCATGTTCTTCTAGTTGAATCTATTAAGGTTAACCCAGATTTGACGTATAATGAAGAACCTATTTTAATTCAAGCTCGGGCAGTGAAGCAACTTAGAAACAAGGAAATCCACTTAGTAAAAGTACTTTGGAGGAACCATTCGGGAAAAGAAGCTGCCTGGGAGAGAGAAGAAGACATGAGGACCCAGTATCTGCACTTGTTTCGGGACTGATAAGGTAAATTTCGAGATGAAATTTCTTTAAGAGGGAGAGAGTTGTAACACCTCTAAATGCTAACAAGAGTCGCATGTCGATTGACCGTTGCTTATTACTACATTATGTTTCACTCTTATGTTGGGAACTTGAAATTTGATGATAATTGCTAACTTGTTTAGGATAAGTTACACGTAATTTATGAGATTGTATTGGGGTATTTACGTACTAGTATAATTAGAATTATACATATTTTTAAAAGGAGATGAAATATATATATATATATATATATATTACTGTATATGTATGCATTTTGGGCAGCGCAAAACTACTTGGGCAGCACCTTTAAAGGCCAGTTGTCCAAGTAATAAACATCACTTGTGTAACTATATATTTTCACACCTCTTTGAATTGATTTCGGTTCCTTCAAAGTCTAAGAGCCTTAGACCCTAAATTAAATTTTTGTTCATCAAAATCACAAGATAAAAAACTTGGTCTTTTGGCTGGAATTCGAGACACACACTGCTTTGTTGGTAAGTGCTAAAATCTGTTTCTAAGTTGGGTAGTGTTTGGTAATTTATGTATATCTTGTTCTCTAGAGCTTAGTTTATTGTGAATAATTATGATTTAGAAAGCTAATTCATATATCTACAACTTTTATGTTTATGTGAAACTCTAATTTAGCTGTTATGGATTCGAAATATGGGACGCAACACAGGACAAGTTCTATCCAAATGTCGAATTTAGAAATCCTATATGAACCACTGTTAATGTATTGAGGATATCGTTTTGTGCAAAATGTATTTTTAGGTGATTCTTGTTGCGTTGCAACCTTAAGAGATGTATATACATCTTTCATGAAGGTTATAAAGTCTAGTTGTGCCCTTTTTCTGTTCAAATCTAAGTTACAACATGGGGTACTAGACTGGCCAGAATCACTGTTTTGGGAACATAGTTGAATCTGTGCAGGCTGAGCTTACTTGTGATGATAATCCTGTTTTATTTCAACATTATTGAGATATTAGGAATTAAAGATTTTATTTAATTGTATTTTTAAGGTTGTATATACTTGTGAACAAGTTGAGGACCATGATACGTTGGTTGGTCTATGGTTTGAACTCGGGGAGTTGTGTTGGACTGTTCTTATGCTAAAGTATTGAGGTTTGTGTATAAACTTGTACTTGCACTCTTTTAACTGTTGGTATATCTGAAAGTTGATCTTGGAACCTTGATTACCTTTTGTCACTTTGCATTGTCGTGTTGGCATGACACTTGTGTAACTCGCCCACTTGTACGGATTGTTTGATCACTTGGCACTCTTGTTGGGACCTTGTCCTTCTTGTGGCTGTGACTTTGTCACCATTGGCATGCCTCTTGATTCGGATCATTTGCCATCTTTATTTTGGATTTGTAGTATATCTTAAGAATGGAAGTTGTCCATTCTAAGTACGAACTAGAAAGCCATTTTTAACATGGTTCTTGGTTCTCTTAATTATTGGGCTTTGACCCTTCTTGATACAGGGCGTCGACCCTTCTTGATACTTGCTTGTGCTTGGTATGACGACATGATGTATATATTGGGTGAGCCTTGCTATTGAATCTCTTGAAAAATGGTGTTTTGAACATTCTTGACATTTGGATATTTAAATATCAAACTTGATACTCTTTATATATTGTTACTTGATTTATTTATTATGTTTCGAGTATGCTATTCATTGACTTGATAAAGGTAGCTTGGTGAATTTTGAGGACTCCGAACCTACAGTTTTTACATCACTAAGCTATATGCTTAGCAATAGTTGTTTCTATCGTAAGGGCTGATTGAGAGGAGGCATGAAGCTGGCAATTGGAGATGGAAATTTTGAGAATTTTAAAGAAGATCACATTTGCATATAGGCATCTATATTTTGTATAAACTTTAGGACTTATACATGACCTATGTGTTGTATATTTGCATGAAATTTTGAGGACTAATCGGATCATGTCACAATGATTTGTAATATAAGTATGACTACTTGTTTGGTTCATTTGGGGTGGTAAACCCAAGTCATGTAATATATTAATTTTACTACTTGTTTTGAATGGTTGTATGAAGCTTGGAACTACTTGGTTGGGTACTCGAAAATTGATGATATTTGTTGTATATGATGTTACTAGTGTGAGGACAATACATGCGTAAAAACCTCGTAAGTTATTGATTTATGTATTTCAGAAGAGTCGTTGCATGAGCACTAACAATTTGCATCATTCCTAGGAACATACCTTGTCTAGGATCAGAATTAAAAGGTTTTGTAAGAGTATTTTCTTCAACAATATTTTTTTCTTTGTTATGAACAGTTTCAATCTGAGTAAGACGATGATCACAAATCATTTGATTTTGTTTAATAGATTTAATCTCACTTTTCAAATTTTCAATTTCATTCTTCAAATCATCAAAAGAAGAATCTCTTGTAGAAATAGTCTGCTTATGAAGTCTGTTATTAATTTTCGACAAAGAATAAGCAGCAGAATAATCATTTTCAAAATCATTCTTTTGTTTTTCAGAATTCTTTGAAGAACTAGCAGTATATTTAACAGCTAATTGAATAATTTTTTCACGAAGATTATTATCAGTAATCTCTTTCAAAAGTTCTATTACATAATCAGAAGTAATAGTATTGATATTCAAATCTTTAAATTGAGATTGCAATTTATAAAATTTATCAGTTTCATAGGAATAAATATCACCTTGACAATCATTGCAAGCATTTATATTAGAACGCTGATTATTGTCAGATAAATCAAGAAAATCAATCTCTTCTTCTGAACCTGAATCAAAAGCATAATCAGATTCGGGACCAGAAGTGTATAAGAAACTATAAACCTTATCATGAACCTCTTCATCTAGTTCTAAGGTTTTCAGCTTTTCAAGCTGCAATTGGGTGCTATATGTCCAAAATTTCCACATTTATAACACTTAATCTTGGCGAGTTCCCGCCTAGACCTATTCTTGGTAAATCTATTAGATTTACGATACGTTTTTCTCTCGTCCCGTTCTTCCTTAGATCTATGTCTATGTTTAGACCTTCTTTTCCTGTAAGATTTGTCTGGATTAGAGCTTCTAGAATCTCTATGTTTGGTCTTCTTACTATTAGCTGAAGTATCAGGTAAACCAAACTGTGTACAAAAGTCTCCTAGCTGAGATCTTTCTCTAAGCCTATCCATCTTAAGTTGTCTAGATAACTTTAATTCATTGCACAAATTTATGCCTTCTTGAGTGCAAACGCCTATCAACCGACCATAGGTATAATCATTATAGGGAATTATACCCTACTCATTTTTGAGGATTTTTCTAACTCAATCTGCAAATAAAGGAGGAAAAACCATCTATAAATTTAGCTTTTCAATGCTTATATTTGTTTTCGGGTAGCTCTATCACCCTATTAAGATAAGTATCTTTATACCATCTGAATTCTCCCAAGGTTTTACAACGTATTTAACATGGTACGAACAGTTTCAAACTGGTTGGTAAATCTACCATTAAAATGTTCTAAAATGATTAAGACTAAAGTATAAACGACGATTTCTCTATATGCAACAAGAGTCATACCTAAGTTATCAACACCTTCATTCCAGAAATGACATTTATCACAGCAACCTTTTGTTCAACGGTCATATAATTATCCCACCAACCTCGAAGTTGGCCAGTAAAATCTGTAATTATCATTTTGCAAATATTTCAATCTGTGTTTTTAACATTTTTACAGATAGTTGCATACATAAGCATTATATGAACAAGAATAGTAAGTTGTCTATCAGTCAGACCATCAAGGTTCCATTCATAAATTTCAGAACCACTATAAGAAGTATTAATTTGATTCTAGTCTCGTTCCTCTATGAGTACATCCTGAGGAGTTGGTTTGAAATAATAATACGTTTGCATGCTTGATTTATGCGCAAATTTAGTATTACCACTATTCTTATTGGGATAACCCTGAAGTTTATTAAATTCTAAAGAAACATGATTTTTAAAATCAAAAGTATTTTCCATTTCATCAGCAAAACTCTCAGACAAATCCATAGGACTTGCCCTGAATTCAGAAAACTTTTTATCAAGAAGTTCTTCGAAGTCATAAATTAATTTGAATTTAAATTCTGAAATCTCTGGAGGTCGCTGCACAGGAGTAGACATAGTAAGAGTTTCTGAATTAGTTTTAGAGGTTGAAGCTTTATCAAAAGTCTTTAAATCATTTTTTATTTGAATTATCAAAGCAATTAATTCATCTAACTTTTTATCAAGAGAACCGATATGTTCACCTAAAACTTTAACATAAAGTCCTAAATAATTGTTTTGAGAAATCAAATTATTAATTCGTTGATGCTGACTGCCGCAACATCTTCTTCAATAAATTTTTGAAAGGCAGTGAAGGTTATACTAGTATTATTAGGTAAAACAAATGATGACTGAGGTGGATAAACAACCTTGATAATATTACCAGTTCTATCTTTATAAGATCGTTTAAGAACGTTGATGAACAGAGGTAAATAAATGGTTATAAACTAAGGCACAAAATACATAATTTAATTATGTAAGGCATAAGTTTCATAAAACATTTGAGAAATATTATTCAAATCATCTGCACTATAAGTGTCAAAAAACCAAGTTTTAAACTGATTACATTTATCACTTAAAAATTCATTCTGAATGTACTTTCTTGCCAGGGAACCTGGGCTAAAATCTATTTGATGTACATCCATCATCAAGTATTATTGAGATCAAAATCCATTTCGGACTGAGAAGGAATATCCTCATCAGAAATATATCATTTGCATGAACAATATTTAATCAAGGATTAATCTTTATTTTATTAACAAGTCTATCACTTTGATCCGCAGATATAACCAATGGTAGAGTATGTAAAGAGGCAGCACGATTACGAGCCGGGCCATAAACAGGATCAATAGGATGCATAGCAGCCAATCTTCTAGCAGAAGAAAATGAATGTCTACTAAAAGAAATATCATTAAACTGCATACAAATCCGTCCATCAAGATTTTGAGTGATATGAGAATATTCAGAATTAGTGACTGCATCCGCCATCTGGTTTGAAGGAATAACTGATTCCAAAGTCCAAGTAGTTGGAAAATTAATTTCTTCCCATTTTATAGGTCGTCTAGTAGTGACCTTAAATCTAACAAAATTAGTTTCTACTAAAATAGTTTCAGCAAATGTATCATATAACTTACATCTCAGATTTAATGTAGAAAGTAATTTGAAATAGATTCTATAAGATAAGCAAATTAATTCCGAACTAGGCGCATAATTATAGCCATGCATTTTAACATTCAAAGTTAAAGCATCAAGAATATTAGCATCAGTTAAAGATAACTGCAAATTCGGCTGAGTATTAAAATAGACTGGACTATATGCCACAGAAGATTCAATCGAACCCATCAAATATTGTCTAAAATTTAAATTTCTAGCATCATGCAAAGCAACTAAAGACATCTCAGATAACACTTTAAGAGTCAAAGGCTTAAAAACAATTTGTATCATGCCAATATGCAAGAAGTTATACTGAAGTTTATATAAGTTGATATCTCATTTATTTAACAAACAAATAGTCTATTCCGATGAATTTAACGTCAAAGATTGTTCAGTAGTTTTAATCAACTGTTAATTAGAGATTTTATCAAACCAACCATAGTCATTAATGGTTCTAATATTAATTTTTGGAATAGTCCATTTGTTTAACAAATCAAGGTTTTGAGGATATCTACCTCTTCTAATCTAGTACTCTTAGTACTTGTTTCTCCAAGATTCATGAAGACAAAGATCATATCTATGTCGTATACTTCATATCAATCTTATATGTACCATGAAAGTTTTCAAGCTCTGATATCAACTAACCAGGATCTCTGAAGACAGGCGATAGTCCGCGCAGTCATCTTCAATCTAGCTTGTTAACATCCGAATTCAAGGAGTAAATTCGAATCGAAATATATACAAATTTTTATATAGTTTGATAACTGTATGGAAGGATCTAATCCTTTTACCTGAGCAAAGGGTCTGTCTAGATTCAATACGTATTATTATTGAGCCCATATGTCTAGCAGTTCTAACTAGGTATAGAGCGCCCTTTTCAACTCATTAACGGGCTTATAACCACGACTGGCTAGACGGAGTCACTAAGATAAAGCCAATAACTTGTTGTATTAAATCTGACTGTACCACCGTCTCGGAACCAAGTCAAGAAGCCATATATAAATTTATTTATATTTAGATAAAGCCTAGATCTTTCATGGTAGATATAAAAGCGAAGTTAGATATCCGACATAAATATGATTCTTTTAGTCAAACATAGTCACGGCTCTAGATAGGAAAAAGAGAAAATAAAAAGAAAGGAAGAATTAAAGTACCTTGTAACTATGGCCAACACCAGAGCCAATGAGGACAACTTCGCTAAGTATTTGGCAAACTCACAAATTACAATAAGCAAAAGAGAGAGCTTTACAAGAGAGAAGAAAGAGAGAGAGGGTTTTTTTTACCTGCCAACTAAAACTAAACTTATTTATAGAAAAAAAAAGAATCAACGAACAGTAAATGTGCGTCCCTTATCAATGGGTCCTTATGTACAGTAACAATTTATCTATTGATGATCAACAGTGTATTTACTGTTGATAGTGGTTATATTTATATTATATTATATTATATTATATTAAAGGAAGACAACTTTTCATATTGAAAGGTTGTGACATTTTCAAAGAGTTATAACTTTTATGATTAGTTGTGACCTTTTTGAAGAGTTGTGACTTTTCTATAGTGTTGCGACTTTTTCGAAGGATTGCGGCTTCAAAGAGTTGTGACTTTTTCGAAGGGTTGCGACTTTTCCGAAGAGTTATGACTTTTTCAATGAGTTTTGACATTTCTGAAGGGTTGTGACTTCTTTTTGATAAGGCACCACAAACAGTTTTTCATACAACAAACAGTTTTTCATACACTACCCTTTGTTGGTTATAAAAAGAGGAGCTTCCTCAAATTTGTAAACTATATATTAAAAGAATATTAATATTATTATTCTTAAAACACCCAATTTTGTATATCTTCTATATTTTTATGATAAGAAACAATATGCACATACTAATACTACACATTTTTAACTATAAATGGAGGGGTTTCCTCACATTTTTTAACTATGGTTTTTTTTTTTATGTTTTCTATTATTCTCTTCTTAAAACCTCAAGTTTGATTTACAAACGTTCAGTGAAATTAGAACACTCCATAACATGAATGTTAAATTAATCTAATACTCTAGCTAAAACATCCAATTTAGTATATCTTCTATATTTTATATCAATATTTATTTATATTATATTATATTAAAAGTAAGAACACCTACAAAACAATAATAATAAAGTAATGCACTATGGGGAAGAGAGTAGAAAGTTTATTTAAGAGGTGTAACTAAGAGATTTTAAGAGTGATTAATTTTTTATTTAGCAATATTCATATTATTTTAAAAAATAGTGTGGTCATGGTTTGATGTTCACGTGCAACGCACGTGCTTCAAAACTAGTATGAAAAAATGTCCCAATAATTTTTCTGGAAATTTGAAAAAAATTTCTTATGTTGAACTACTAACTCTTAATAATTAACTTAATATGGATTAGTGGGAATATAAATACAGAAATGTTTCATTTTCTTTGGGATTGATTAAAGAAAATGAATTGTATAAATTGAGGGTAGAGGGAATATATTGACCCTTTCTCGAGGTAATGATAAAATTTGTACATTTTACTTTTACCCTCTCCAAACCCACTTATTGTATTTTATTTGGCATATTATTATTATTGAAGTATATATTTGACTAAAGGCCTATGGAGAATAATTTTTCTTCACACAAAAATAAACATAATATCTATTTACATTTTTACCCTTCCCATTGGACACTCTTATTATAGTTGTAATGGCAACTGGCAAGTCACATCTAGTAAGATCTTCCAAGGAGCTTTGTAAAGGGACCCACACACATACTCAAAAAATAAAAATGTTGTAAATTAAATATGAAGTTCACCAAGAGGCTTAAGCTTAAAGTAGCTCTTGTCAGCACAAGTACTTAGCTTCCTCAGTGTTCATTACTCACATCAAAAGAGGAAAAAAGAAAAAGAAAATTTGTCTTCAAGAAATGCTTTGATTCCTCTTCTACTCTGCATTTAAAAGTGGACATTACAACACTTATCTTTCTTTCATAAGTAAACACAAAGACACAAGAAACTAGTTAGTTGTGCCATTTAAAAAAAATTCAACTCCATGGCACTTAAAGATTGGATCTTTTTGAGCTTCTTGGTCATTAAATGTTTTGTTGGTAATGTTTCTTCTTTCCTTCAACCCTTACTGTCTTGCATGTTCTAGTTTCTAAGACTACTACTTTCTTGATTTTTGTGCTATTTATGATGTTTTCTTCTTAGTTTTATAGTAATGAAATGTCTAGTTTAATTTCAAGTTTATCCCATAGACTTGTTTTCTTCTATTCCATTGTTGTAATGTCTAGGAGAAAGCTTTAAAGTTTTTTTTTTTTTTTTTTTTTTTTTTTTTTTTTTTTTTTTGTGAAGTGCATACTCATTGGTATGGGGATTTCTTGGCTTGCTTAAGGTACATTGTTTATTTGAGCCAAGGTCTATCGAAAACAGTCTCTCAAAGTTAAGGGTAATGTGTGCAAATATCCTACCCTTTTCAGACCCCACATGTGGGATTACATACAACATATCGAGTGTAATCCCACAAAGTGAGAGTCTAGGGAGGCTAGATGTACGTAGACCTTACTCCTATCTCTGAAAGTAGATACGTTGTTTGCAATATAGCCTCGGCACCATGAAAAACAAATCAAAGTAGTTTGAAAAAGGAAATAGCATAAATGATTGTTGTTTAGTGAATATTGTTAATGATCTTGGAATAGAACTATTAAGAGTGGAGGTAATTGTAGAGTTGAATGGAATAGTTCTTTATCAACGCTTAGCTCTACAAGGGAAGAAAGGAATAATGGTAAAGGTAAAAAACAGGAAGATTTGTTTATTGATAGTTTGATATAATAAAATAGTCTCTTTCTTTCTGACTTGAGATTCAATTGCTAAATTTTCCCAAATAGTAGTTAAATGAGATAAAGAGAAGACAATTCGTTTAACAAAAAGTTAATTCTAATCTGAAAAAGAGCTATTTGATGGTTATGTATATGAAATAAAGATTTAGTTTACTATTAATTATTACTACCCAAACAGAGTCCTCCGTCATAGCTCTCTAAGCAAAAGATGAATTCCTTTTACTGAACTAAAGAAAACAGTTCTTTTTTGTTTTGCTGTCTCAAGTAGTTCTTTATGCTTTTGCTCAAACGATTATGGTTGTCGTTAGTTTGATAATCTAGTAGCACCAAGAGAGTGGGGTTGCTAGGAGCTATGTTGCTTGGACTATTCAAAAATATTGTCAGGGTATGTGTCATGTCCTCTAAAAGTAGTACATTTAATAGAGGATCCAACAATAATTTTGGAGAGTCCGGCACCATAGGTTAGGTGTCCTAAAATGTAGAAAATGTGTAGAGAAGGTTGTTTTTTTTCTTTCTAAGTGATCCAAGAGTTCCATTGATAGTGTGTACAATATTTTACCCGCTCTGATTAAATTGTCCTAAAATATAAGGAAACTCTTTATAGCAAGTCTGATATATGTATTAACATGTGATATTGTCATCGTTTAGATTAGTTTTTCGCACAATATTGCGTTGTACACAACAATTATCTATACTTGGAATTGGCATAAGTTGTGTTTCTTATTCATTAAAGCTGTTCTATGTTCTTACATTGCTACTATAAAACATATATAGTGCTAAAAGTAGAGGGCATGGTGCAAGAGAAGGAGGATGCAACTATTCCAATTACAACTCTGTCACCTCCTGAAGGCAACACAACATTCCTTGGAGGCACAACATGGTGTGTGGCACGGGCCGGGGCTCGACAGTTTGATTTGCAGAATGCATTGGACTGGGCTTGTGGATTGGGGATGGCAGATTGCAGGCCCATCCAAGCCGGTGGCCCCTGTTTTGAGCCCAATACACTTCTATCCCATGCTTCATTTGCTTTCAATACCTACTATCAACAAAATGGAAATTCAGATATTGCTTGCAATTTTGGAGGAACTGCTATGTTGACTAAAATCAATCCAAGTAAGCATCTGTTTGTCCTTTCCTTCTTTTGGCATGACTTCAGTTTCTAAAGAACTTACGTCTCACTAGGCATAACATAAGTTCGATTGCTAAAGGATAAAAATTAAAGACCAACTCATTTGAAGGACAAAACGTGCAATTTTATGAAAAGGAAACATAATGCCTTTAACATTTCCATTGTTTTATGTTTTAGGTCATGAAAAATGTATCTATGTTACATCTAGTCCCAGGTAACGTCGACTATTATCCGTAACTTCTCTCTTCATGAAACATGATATTGCTCGAATACTTCAAAAATATCAACAGACATGTCGTTTCTTTCAAAATCAGTTCATTTTTTGAGGATCCGACATAGGTATAATAATATTTTTGAAGAATCCGAGCAACGTAACATACATATGAAAATACTTAAGCATCCCTATTAACTGGTCTACTCTTTTTATTTGGTTTTAAGGATTGAGAACTTGAAGTCTGAAGCACCTCCATTTCCCAAAGAAAGGTTAAGCATTATGTGGTGGAAAATAGCTATGATTCTTCTTCTCTTGTACAGAGGAAGTTGAGATGTAATTTTGCTATATGTAAGATTAAAAAAAGACCAACTTTTTGTCTAGGAGAAAGTAGAGGGGGGCATAATCAAGAAGAGATACTATGATTAATTATGATATGTATAGCTCTTTGGGACATTCTTAGAGTGGTTTAATTTCTTAAGTATATTCCTTACTCTCTTGTTGTATTAAGCATCTCAACCATTGAGAAGAAATCTTTGTCTTCTTTTTGTTATAAAGAAAATTCAATGCTGATTAGTTTATACAACTGTTGATTACTTTAGTGATTAGTAAGAACTTTGAGTATTTTTTTTGGTTTGTCAATGTAGTTGTGTTTCGCTAATTGTTGAGTGATAGTTTAGGTGGAAAACTCACGCTCGCAATAGTTTAGATATGAAATTCAATAAAGTGGGATAGTCTAGATGTGGTTTTGACTATTAACGCAATTTTAAACTTCTACTCTCTCTGTTTAAAATGAATGACCTCATTTTTTATTTGTCTGTTTAAAAAAGAACGACCTCTTTCCTTTTTTGGTAACATTTGAATTTCAGTTTTTCAGGCGACATGTTTAAGGCTATAAGATTAAAGAGCAATTTTGCACATTTGACATAGCTTTAATTTAACATCACAAGATTTAAAAGTTTTTTTTTACTTTTTTTAATTTCGTATCAAGTTAAATTAGGTTACTCTTTTTGAAACCGATGGAGTATTTTATATTTTGATTGTGTTTGGTACGAAGGAACGGAAGATAATTAATCTCCATAGAAAATTGGATAAAAATATTGAAAGCTCAAGAATCCAATTTTTTGGTTTTGGCGTCCAATTCTTAATCTGATTTTATCCCTTTCTTTCATATCTCATATGGTGAAGCTTTCTTGTTAATATTTATTTATTATAGTATAATATAGAAATATTATGAGAGGTGAGAGTGGATAGAGATAGAGGGGATGGCAGCTGGGGTTGTTCAAAATCGAACTAAAAAAAGTTATTAATTTATTATTAATAGGTTATTAGTTATCTATTTCGCTAACAATATTGAGTTATTAATTTTCCAGTGTCTCAAGTGATTGTTTTTTGAGCAAGATTCAATTTATCAATTCTAAGTGCATGATTTACTTAATTTGCTATCTTGTTTCTAAGTGATTTTTAATGATTCTTTTAATATGAAATTGTAATGATTAAATCAATAACTGAATCATAACGATTAATAATTAATAAATCAATATCTTAATGATTTTATTAAGTATTCCATACATTCATAACAAGTAAGTCAAATCGAACCAAATCAATTGTTACTAAGGTGGAAACGGCCATTAATTAACTTGAAATATCACTTGTTACTCTTATTCTTCCTAATTTTAACATGAAAAGTTATTTTTGTTATTCATGGACATTTTTAAAAAAAAAAAAAATTTCTTCTGATCAATTAAACATAAAAAAGTTAAAAAATATATCTTCAAATACACTTTTGCCTTGACATTTTTTTTTCTTAGGCAGAGGTCATGGAATTGACAGGACATAAGAGGCCAGCCATTTGCTTTTATGCACGCCTTCTTATTGTCATTTTCCTTTTGTTTCTTTTTCCTCTTTTTGTTCAAAAGTTTCTTTTTATTATACTTAATTTGTTAGTTAGATTTTCAAATATTTTTGATAAATTATTTTTAGGTGAAGTATTACATGAAGATTTATCATGTATTTGATTATAATTTTTGGGTAAAATATTTAATTTTTTTTAAAGATATATGATTTATTTTCATAAGTATTATAAATTATTAAAAATATTTATAAATTTACATTATCATTTATAATGAACATGTTTCGTGAAAAGTTATGATAGTGAATACAATTGATATGAATATGATAAAAAGGGAAGAAAATAAAAAGATAATGCTATTAATTTGTATACGAAAAACTACTGTTACTCTTGTGATGAGAAGTGAATTTGGAGAGCAAACTCAGATAAAAATTGTATAAAATATGTATATAACTATATAACTTATGTACAATAGATGAGGAGTGAAGTTCAAAACTAAAAATGATGAGTGTTTTTATGAAATATAAAAATTTGGGATAGTTTTTAACTTTTAAAAACTCCAAAATAATAGAATTTATTCCAAATACTATTTTTTTTAATAATTGGAAATTTGATTTTTTTTCAAAACTATTTATTAAATAATGACAAGTTATAAAACCAAATAATATTTGCCAAGTTTTTAGATTCAAATATTTCTAGCTATTTGATTATTATCAAGTACTATTAGTTCTGATAGTCAATAATCTGATATAACCAAATAGTATTTGCCTTAAGTTTTTTTTTTTTTTTTTTTTCAAATATGCTAAGAAAATACTTCAAATCTTTAAGAACTAATAATCTGATGATAAATAAAATCAAAATCATTATGAAAACTGCTAAATCAATAACCTATTATTGATAAACCAATAATTTTTTTGTTCGGATTATCGATCTCGGTTTGATTTTGAACCGTCCTACTTGGATATTCCCCTCACATCAACTGGAAGAAATGATGAAGCTAAAGCTGTTGTAATAGTAAATGGACATTATTCTTGTTACTTTAATAAATGGCCTTCCTACTGGCAAGCCAGTTACTGCAGCTAAAATATCAACAATTAAACACTACTACATGCAGGAAAAATGCTCTCATTCCAAATGCAAAGAGTGAACAATGAATTCTCCATTGAACAATTATTCAATGCAAATTTAGTGCACTATACCAAGACAAGAGGAAGCATAAATATCCTAGGCTTAGAGTGACATTTACTCAAGAGTACTCGTAATAAGAGTCAGCTAAATCTTTTATGCAAAAGAAAACTTCTCATAAGCCAACCGCCACGATTTTGAAAAGGACTAATTACTAAATAAATACCAACCAATGACCTTATTCTGTTTCTAAATGTTTCAACCATTAACTAAGTTACAAATGATTGGAGGGGAAAGAACAGACATCACCTATGTCACAATGTTACAAGAAGACTCTGAAACATAAACTAAGCAACAAAATCTGTTACAAATATCAACACTTTAGCCAAGCTTTCAGAGCTTGAGCTCAAAATCTTCCAACTGACTATGGCATGTGTCAACCTTATGGCTTCAAAGAATATTTACCCGGCTCGGTATATGTTTTATCCAACTGCTCAACCTTGTTGAATCTGAAACCCCTGATTCTTATTTCTTCTGGTATTGAAGTATCCTTATAGTCGACATTTTCAATTGTCCAACCCTTGTTCTGCACAGGACCTCCCACTTTGACCTGTTAAAACACAAATAATTATCAGCGAGTGTATCTAATATCAACCTAATATTTTCATCAGAAAATTTTTGTTCAGGGGTGGACCAATTACAATCATATAGGCATGATGTATCAATTAAGAGACATCATTGGAGTTGATACACCCCTATATTGTCATCTGGATAAATAAATTGATCAAGGACTTGAGATATACCTCGGCACCATCAACAGCCTCTACAATGAGAGCTCCATCCAGGGAAAGATCCTCAAGGGCAATATTACTCCCCTTGATCGCCATTGTAGACCTTTGTGAAATGGAGCAGTTTCCACTCACTTTACGTTTTACTTCTGAGAAAGTAAGTGCCCATTTCGGCTTCCATAAAACTCGAGACCATACCTCTACCTCCTGCCCGTTAAATACTTGGATAACCGGATCATCTATCTTAACACCAGCCTGTAATAGAAAGAGATGTTTTGTAATTGATGCACAATATTAGATAGACACAGGTTTGCCAACTGAACTCATATGAAACTGACACAGTGACAACTATGAAGGGAAAAGTTGGTAAAGCGTTTCAAGAGTTGATGGTTATCTTCCATACTATCACAATAGAAGTTGCAGTATCAAAACTCTTCCCATCTTTTTTGCCAAGCCCAAAGGTGGTCTGGAAGCAATAGATTGTAGGACAAAAACTTGCTTTATCATGGGGCAAAACAAAATGATCTTATGGACCTTGTGTTTGGGTTTGCTCACCACTCATGCACAAATGTGACTAAATAAATATTCTGATTTCTTTTCTCTAATCAGTGATGACCAGCAACTCTTCTTGTAGTTTCTGCTGTCTTTTTTTCTCTATTGTCTTTTCTGTTGGTTTACGTGTTACTTAAAAGGTACAAGGACATAGTAAAAGCCAAAAAGGCTTCTTTCAGATTCCAGCAATCTTTTCCTTATACTGCCTCCTATAGAGGTTTGCACTACAATTGGTGCATAAAGTATCAATACCCATAGTCAAGAAAGAAATACTCCAAAGAAGTTCAATTTTCCACTTGAAATCCCAGAAGGAAAGAAATACCTTTCTTAGAATGAGGCTGTGCGAGCGATATATGGCCATTTCTCCCGAAGTGGCACTGTGGTAGGGATTTCCTTTTGGCACCTTTCGTTGTAAGGGAGACAATTGAAAAACAGTTAGAAGTCGAACCACAAGAAATCAACGTCAATAGCAATAACCTACAGTTGTTTTTAGTAACAACTGTCCAGAAAAACTTTAAAAAATGTCAAGCCCATGAAATACAAGTCAAACAATAGAGCTAAGAATGTCAGTAAGCAGTTTCAACTTTTTCTTAGTTGGTGAAAGAGGGTTAGGACAGTGGCTATAAACAAAGGAGGAAAAAGTAAAGTAGAAGAAATATGCCACTGCATTTTTCACTTCTAGAGTAAGTTTTAGCGAAGGTTGCCCACTAATTATAAGCTTATGATTGCATATGCAAGAAGAAAATTCCACAATGTTATCTCAAAGACCAAAGAGAAATGTTGCTTCCACAAACATACTTCGGTTGTGATCCCAATACCTACACAACTAAATTACAATATCTGACAAAGTATGCACAAGATCTAAACTCAGCAGAAGAGCTTGAAGCCGAAATCATTCGAGAAAACACATAATAACAACCTAAATTGGATTTTTTTTGCTAACTACTTGATATAAAATTAACCATTGAGTTCTAAGAAAGAAAAAGCCAGAAGCAACAATTCTTCATTGCAATGGCCTGTATGGTGAAAATTTTCAGAATGGAGCCGAGTAAGGGTTCACATCAACCACTAGGGACAAATATATTTGTTATATATAGTCAGCACTAAATCATCAGATCTCCAGTGAGAAGCAAGAACTAGAAGTAGAGGATGATGGATTTTGTCAGGACAATCAAAATGTTATGCCAGCCCCAATTTAAAGGCATCTGCTATTTACTGAAACTATTTTACCTACATATGATAGCAGAATTATTTCAATGCAGAAAACAGCTGATCATACCTTGGCAGCATCTTCTGGGTTGTTTTTCACGGGTGCATAAGCAAGCCATGCATCCATCACCTGAGTCATTGTAAAAAGCATTGTGATCCCCCCACTTGGATAGCTTGACAGTAGATGACTCACAGCATATGTAACATAATCAAAAGCCAAAAGCAGCATTGATATCTTCTACTTACAGTGAATCCAACTCTAGCTGTAGGAGGTAGCGTTTTAGGATAATCTTGCATCATGCATTCAAGACGAGTTGAGGACTTAAAAGCAGTTTTGGTAGCATCTTTGTACCTACAAGTAGATGCAAAAATCTGTCAGAAAGAGGTTGTAAAGATGGGTCTTGGACCTAACTCAACCTCAAAAGCTAGCTTATGAAGGGAGGATTGTCCAAGTTCATATAAGGAGACCATATTCCCAACCCTTTTCCGATGTGGGAATTCTTAACACTCCCCCACACGCCTAGACCTCGTTAACTGGAGCGTGGGCACTATAATATGGGGGCCCAACATTGGTGAACAAAGAAATTGGGATGGGCCTGACTGACTCTGATACCATGTAAAGATGGATCTTGGGCCTAACTCAACCTCAAAAGCTAGCTTATGAAGGGAGGATTGTCCAAGTCCATATATGGAGACCAAATTCCCATCCCTTTTCCGATATGGGAATTCTTAACAGAGGTTAAGCAGATTCTGAAATCATAAAGATAGTATTTTAACAACGCATATGCCCTGAATTGTTGAGATTACAAGAAACATGTACAAAATGACATCAAATTAAAAAATAAATTATGATATTGGAGCTTCTAATCAATCACTTTAATCGCAATCTGAACAGCTTCACCTCCCCCTTTAATATTTCTTTGTTGACAGTAGTGTCCAACCAATATGTGGGTACCTCGACTGTTTCACCAGGTACCTGCTACTTCCCACCATCCCACCAACACTAGTATCAGGTACCTCTACCGCTAAGGCTTAAGAAAAAAGGAAAATTTCACCTAGTTTTAGTATGACTTTTGCATCTGATTTGGATGCCCAATCAATCCTCTAAGCGCAGGCTTTTCAAGAGGATCATCCACCAGCTTGTTGTCCAAAAAAAAAAAAACAAAGAATGGCAATATGCAAGAATTTCCAGAATACGAGTTGGAACCATTTCTCTTCTAAATCCTCACTGTCAAGTCAACCCACCAACCCTTGAGAACTAGCGATGTTATGTTCCAGTCTTATCAAAATGACAAATATCAACCTTCCCAGAGAATGGGATCCAGAAAAGTGCTGTGCAGAATATCCCCGTGAACAAACTGCAATACCAGTGCTCATCTAAGCAACATAAACCCACAGGTTAGGCCTGAAATACAAAGAAAGTTTCCACATGCTGCTCCTTCATTAGCTTATGAAATGCTAGCTGAGGATATTCAACACATTCTAGTCCCACTTCTCAGTTGCAGGCTTGCAGCAATTGTTTTAGCTTCAGTATCATGGTCAGTATTCATGATTTAGTATTCAATGTCTCCTCTGAAAGATAAGGAGGCTTGCTGGAAGTTCCTTTCTTCTTGGAACAGATGTACTTGTTGCTTGCTGAAATCAATAAATCTCCTCCAGATCTTCAGAGGACAAACAACCAGCCGGCCTCTGAAAATGAAGAATCATAACCTCTTCCAGAGAGCTTAGCTGGATTGACTTTACAAGAATCTGTTTGCTGTCTGACATCCACCTTGGTACCCTTGAACAACACACTGGAAGTCAACAGACAAAACAGTGAATAGGAAGACGAGAGCTGACTGGGAAACATCAAGGCATCACGATGTTTAAGCTAGGTACTACAGCTAGAAGCCAAAGATCGATAATTAAAAAGGTGCAAATGCCATGACCAGTGTCTCTTCTTTCAGCAAATTCAGTCTCCACCACCTCCCCTCACACTAGGAATTGTAACATCACAACACTCCAATTCTACTCTCTTAGACTTCGCCATTGCTGTCTTATCTTTCATATGATCTTAACAAACCCTTAAAAATTCGTTCTCAAAACAGAGGTATAAATCACACTGGGAACGCCATGAATGATATAATTCCTAGGTGATTAGATCAGGATAAACTCCAATTTTCTATATATTGTAATGTCTTACAAGTGACAGAACATATTGGATATAAAGCATCTGAAGTGGATCAGTATTTCTATTTATGACAATGAAGTTCAGCTCATTTGCAGTTTGTTTTTTCATTCCTACCATCATATCAAATTCAGTGGTTTATTTCTCTACATATTTATATCGTGGAAAAATTTCCTGGAGTTACAGCCAAGAGTCAATGCTCCATAAGAAGAAAACTGCACATGTTTTTAAAGGAACAGAAAGCGACATGACACCACAACTTTGAACATATCTTAAATGTAGAGACATAAGAGTAGGTGTTTACTTAGGGTTAACAAACTCCGAGATCACACCTCCTGTTTTTGTGAGCTCTTCAAGGTATGGGCCAATTTCAAAGATCAACTGCATTGCAAAGTAGATAGCAATACATTACTTTTCTACTGAAAGTAACAAAAATAGGAAAATTATCCAAAAGAGGAACTTGGCTGCTATAACATAATTTGCATGACACATCCTCCAAAGTAAATAGTAGATACATGCTCAAAAATTTATACCACTGTCACGAAGAAGGAGCACTTCACCTCTGTTATGAGATTCTCTGCCCAAATAACTATTTATAAAAGATTTTTCTAATTAACTAGTCCTCTTTCTTATTGCATTGCTATCTACAGTTTTTCATGTGTTCCCTTGCATATCATTCTAGTCTGGGAATAAAATGCACTTTCTTATCAAAATTTACATTCATAATATAATCTAGTAACATATTGGAATATTGTCCTTGGTTCTTTAACTGAAATCAGTCTGCATGTCAAAATCAAGCCTGCTAACGGTGCAAAGCAATAATAGACACATTAAGCTACTTGAAGGCAGAAGCTCGGTGTAGGTCAGAAAAGAAACTTTACCATCTTCTAGTATTAAAAGTGTTTGTTAGAAATCTAAAAACCAACTTCATTGATTCTGGTGAATTTATATTTTGAACTAGAATGTAGAAGAGTCTCATCATCAAACATTGTTTGGAAGATTAATGACACTGTCGAACGAGTTGGCAGATTTAGTCACAATCTGCCTCATCGATGAGCTGGCAGATTTGATTATAATCTGCTGCAGTAAATATGGATAGAATATATTATTATAGGAAAGTAGTTTAGAGGAAATCTCTTGATTCAAGGATTTCCCAAGAATTAGGAATTGATTAGTTTATTTTATCTTACTTGTTCTCCTATAAATACTGTACAAACTCTATGAATAAAAATATACTTTTGCAGTATCTAAACTTTCATGGTATCAGAGCGGGACTTTTTCCCATAATATCATATGGATCAAACACCCTTTCACGGAGAGCATCTTTCTAGAACATCAACAGAAGACAAAGATTCTTCTCTGGGAACTCCTACATAAAATCTGATGACACAAGGAGGCAATGCTTCTCACATGTTAACTTCTCATCGATTAAATGGGAAGAACTATCTGGAATGGGCACAATCCGTAAAGCTTGCAATCGATGGTTGTAGAAAGCTTGGACATCTAACCAGAGAGACGAAAAATCCGGGAGTCGGAGATCCAAAGATGAACTCTTGGAGATCAGAGAATTCACTAGTGATTGCTTGGTTAATAAATTCCATGGAATCAGTCATAGGTAAATCTTATCTCTTTTTGCCCACTGCTAAGGATGTGTGGAAAGCCGTTAGGGAGACATATTCTAATGTAGAAAATGCCTCTCAAATTTTTAAGTTAAAAAATAAATTATGGCAAGCTAAGAAGCATGAGAAGGAAGTCACTGCTTATTATAATGAAATGGTGTCTTTGTGGCAAGAATTAGACCAGTGTTACAATGATGAATGGGAATGTTCTGTGAATAGTGTAAAAGCACAAAAAAGAGAAGAAAATGAGAGAGTTTACCTTTTTTTAGCAGGATTAAATCGGGAGTTTGACGAGATCAGGTCACGAATCCTAGGAAGAAACCCTCTACCCTCACTTCGTGAAACCTTTTCTAAAGTTAGGAGAGAGGAAACTAGGAGGAAAGCTATGTTAAAACCTGATTTACATGTTGAACTAAAATCTGCTATAGACTCTTCAACTCTTGTAACAGTGAAGAATGAAGATGGCAAAAACAAAAGGCCATGGTGCGATCATTGCAAAAAAACATTGGCACACCCATGAAACATGTTGGAAGATTCATGGGAAACCACTAAATTGGAAGAAGAAGGGAATTGATAATCGTGGCTTTTAATATCAAAATGGTCAGGCCCACCAAACAACTTACTTTGATCAGGGGTAGCAACCTTCTCCAGAAACGTCTCCATTTACAAGGGAACAACTAGAAATTCTGCACAAACTCCTTCAATCTCCACAATTTCATCCAAATGCACCAAATTCTTCTAATCATTCTTGTTCTTTTGCTGGATCGTTTGCTTTTCTTAGTGCCAATTCCAACAAAATAGATTCTCGGATCATAGATTCAAGAGCTAGTGACCACATGACTGGAAGTTCCCATTTTTTCTCTACTTACACTCCTTGTGCAGGAAACAATAAAGTCAAGATAGTTGATGGTTCCTTCTCTGCAATTGCTGGAAAAGGAACTATTAAACAAACTATCACCATCTCTCCCACTTCATGATACTCTTCATGTTCCAAAGCTCTCTTGTAATCTGATTTCTGTTAGTAAATTAACCCGTTCTCTTAATTGTCGTGCTATATTTGATTTCAATTTGTGTGAATTTCAGGAAAAGGTCTTGGGGAAGATGATTGACAGTGCTAGAGAATCTGGAGGTCTTTATTTTCTTGACAACGGGAATAACTCACTACAACTGAATCCTATTTGCTTGAACTCTACTTCTGTTTTGAATAAAGTCATGCTTTGGCACTATAGGTTTGGACATCCAAGTTTTTATTATTTAAGACATTTGTTACCTCAGTTATTTAGAAATAAAATCCGTCCTTGTTCCAATGTGAATTTTGTGAAATGGCTAAGCATCATCGATCTTCTTTCCCCTCTAAAAAATATCAGGCTTCAAAACATTATATGATGATTCATAGTGATGTTTGGGGACCGTCTAGAATTTCAACAATGTTTGGAAAACGGTGTTTTGTAACTTTTATTGACGATCATAGAGAAAATGGTCTAAAACCCCCCCAATCTATACCCGAAATCCCAACTACACACTCTAACTTCATGGGTGTCCTATCACCCCCCTAAACTATTTAATACTAAATTATCACCCCCCTAAACTATTAAAAATTGAAATAATTACACACCTAAAAAGTCACAACCACATTTATGTTGATAAGTGAAATGCACGCGTTTGACAGGTGAAAATTTTATTAAAATTTTTTTTTTTTAGCTTTTCCCTTATTGATTCATTATTTAAAAACTTTGTTGAAGGTTAAAAGGCCAAAATTTATAGATCTGTGTCTTTTGATCTTCTTATTTGAATTTTGTTGATTATAATGTTGATTGTTAGTTGTTTGAAACTGAAAACACTGGTTAAATGATTTCATAGCTGCAAATTTTAGTTCTAAGAACGCCGGATTTCCATAGAAATGGGTAAGCTTCAATATGTTTTTTTTGAATCTATATTCTTGAATTGGAAGCAAGTGATTTCGTTGATGGTTTGAAGAATTTTGTGTGGCTGAAAATTGAAGTTCAAGGTTGAAACCGTGAAGCACAACTTAAACCACCATTAAAGCTAGTTCAAAAGCTTGAGTTCTTATTCCGACTTGCCACAAACGATCTCCATTTTAAGTGGGTAATATACCAAAAGAATCGAAACGGTGAGAAGAGTTTATATCTAGAATTTGGAGTGATTTGAAGAAGAGTTGAGGTGATTCGGCATCAAATTTTTATAGAAATTGTTCTAAAGAAGATGAAGAACTGGGTTGCATTTTTACATTTGCAGGGAAATTATCAATTGTTAAATAAGTTGAAGAATATTATTTGAAGCTAAATTAGTAATGGCAAGATGAATGACGATGAAATTTGGTGGCTGCCATTGATGATCTACTTCTAATAGGTATGAAGAAGAAAACAAATTAGAACTAGAAACAAATACAAGAAAAAGGGAGAAAAAAAAAATACAAAAATTTATGAAAAAAAAATTAAAAGTAAAGTTTTAATATATATTTTTTTTTTATGTTCACTCTCTCAAGGAGAGTGCAATACACTCACTTTGCCATGTAGGCATTTAGGGTGATGATAATTTAGCTTTAAGCAGTTTAGGGGGGTGATAGGACACCCGTAAAGTTAGAGTGTGTAGTTGGGATTTCGGGTATAGGTTTGGGGGGGGGGGGTTTAGACCATTTTCTCACAATCATACTAGATTGAGTTGGGTTTTTTTATTGAAGGACAAATCTGAGGTTAAAAATGTGTTTGAGACTTTCTATGTCATGGTGGAAACGCAATTCAATGAGAAAATCAAGATTTTTCGGACTGATAATGGTCGTAAATTTTTTATGAACAATTAGGAAGTTTTTTCAGAAACAATGGGGTAGTACATCAAAGCTCTTGTCCGGATACTTCTCAACAAAATGGTATAGCTGAAAGAAAGAATAGGCACCTTTTAGAGGTAACGAGAGCTTTATTGTTTACTAGTAAAGTTCCTCAATACCTTTGGGGAGAGGCTCTCTTGACTGCCACTTACCTTAATAATAGGATGCCATCTCGTCCTCTTGAATTTAAAACACCTTTTAAAGTTTTCAAAGAGAGTTTTCCTAGTTCTAGGCTAACTACAGATCTTCCTCTGAAAGTTTTTGGTTGTACAACATTTATTCATGTTCATAATCGTAGTAAACTTGAATCACGGGCTAAGAAGTGTGTGTTTGTAGGATATGCCCCAAGTCAAAAGGGATATAAGTGTTATGATCCACATGCTAGGAAGATAATTGTCACAATGGATCTAACTTTTTTTGAGTCCCAACTCTATTTTACTACTCATCTTCAGGGGGAGTATCGTGTAGGTGAAGATTTGTTTTTTTGTGATATTGAGGAAACTAAACATCAGGAAAATGAGGAACCTGATATTACAATAAATACTGATGTGAGGGATCTAGGAGAAGATATAAATAGTTCTGATCTAAGAGATGATAGGGACCAAAGTGACTTGAATGATAAAAACTCAGAAATTGAACCTGTAGAGCCTTCAAATGACAAAAATAAAAATGGGAATAGAGAACAAACAAAAGAAATACAGGTGTATTCGAGAAGGAACCGAACTCAAGGAAAAAGGATCGAAGATTCTCATCACTACCAAAAGTTAGTTCCGCAAGACCTTACTGGAATTCAAGGTAATCTTCCAACTGATTCTATTTCTAACTCCTCAGATCTGGACCTACCTATTGCGAAACGCAAAGGTGTCAGAAATGTTTCTAAATATCCTACTTCTATGTTTGTGTCCTATAAAAGTTGTCTCCTAGTTATTCAGCTCTTTAAAAAAAATGAGACATGGGAGTTGGTGGATTTACCATAGGGAAAGAAACCAGTGGGCTGTAAATGGGTGTTCACCACAAAATTCAAATCAGACGGATCCTTGGAAAGGTATAAGGCCCGCTTAGTTGCGAAGGAATTCACACAGACATATGGCATTGACTATCTCGAGACGTTTGCTTCAGTAGCTAAGCTAAACTCAATTAGAGTTTTGTTGACAATCACAGTAAATCTTGACTGGTCTCTTCAACAGTTAGATGTGAAGAATGCTTTCTTGAATGGGCACCTAGAGGAAGAAGTCTATATGGATTCCCCACCAGGTTTTGAAGGAAAGTATAAGTCAAAGAAATGCAGGCTTAGAAAAATCTCTTTACGGTCTAAAACAATCTCCAATGGCTTGGTTCGAAAGGTTCACTCAATTTGTGAAGAAGCAAGGGTATGTGCAAGGACAAGCAGATCACACGATGTTTACTCAACATTCACTAGAAGGAAAAACAACTGTTCTTATAGTGTATGTCGACGATATCATCCTCACAGGAGATGATGTGGTTGAAATAAAAAATCTAAAGAAGCGTCTTGCCTCGGAATTTGAGATAAAAGACTTAGGCCCGCTAAAGTACTTTCTTGGCATGGAGTTGCACGATCGAAGAAAGGAATTATAGTGTCACAAAGGAAGTATGTTCTTGATCTATTAAAAGAAACAGGAATGAGTGGTTGTAGACCAACTGAAACTCCAATTGATCCAAATCTGAAGTTCGTAAAGGAAGGAAAATTGATTGATAAGGACCAATATCAGAGATTGGTATGCAAGTTGATTTACTTGTCACATACTAGACCTGATATTTCATTTGCTGTGAGCCTAGTCAGTCAGTTCATGCATTCTCCACGAGAAGAACACCAAGAAGCTGTGTATCGAATCCTAAGGTATCTAAAGAGTTCTCTTGGAAAAGGGTTGTTCTTCAAAAAGAATGAGCAAAGAAGTGTTGAGGCTTATACAAATGCGGACAGGGCTGGTTCATCTATTGATAGAAGGTCTACATCTGGATATTGTACATTTGTTTGGGGAAATTTAGTGACATGGAGAAGTAAGAAGCAAAATGTGGTGGCTCGAAGTAGTACTGAGGCTGAGTATCGATCCATAGCACACAGAATTTGTGAAATGTTGTGGCTCAAGAGATTTTTGGAAGAACTAAGAAGACCTGCAAGTTTTCCAATGAAGTTGTATTGTGACAATAAGGCTGCCATAAGCATTGCTCATAATCCAGTTCAACATGATAGAACAAAGCATGTTGAAGTGGACAGACACTTCATTAAAGAGAAGATTGAAGATGGAAGTGTGTGCATTCCTTTTGTTCCGACAACTGAACAAGTTGCAGATATTTTCACAAAAGGTCTTTCAGAATTACTTTTGAGTCCTTGGTGAGCAAGTGAGGCATGTTCGACATCTACATGCCAACTTGAGGGGGAGTGTCGAATGAGTTGGCAGATTTAGTCACAATCTGCCTCATCAATGCTGGCAGATTTGATTATAATCTGCTGCAGTAAATATGGATAGAATATATTATTATAGGAAAGTAGAGGAAATCTCTTGATTCAAGGATTTCCCAAGAATTAGGGATTGATTAGTTTATTTTATCTTACTTGTTCTCCTATAAATACTGTACAAACTCTATGAATAAAAATATACTTTTGCAGTATCTAAACTCTCAGACACAATTCCACATTGACGGATCAAGCCACTGCCTAAGATCACAGTGAGATTTCAAACCAAGTATGGAGCTGATCTAAAAACAATAATTTATTTCTTTTTCCTAGAAGAAGTCTGCCTACTTATCTGGTTCATAATGGAACCTTTCCCATTTTATTTTTCTCTGTTTCTTACATAAAGGAATACGGATCCCAACTTTTTATAATCTTCTTGAGGTTTACATATTAATTGTAACCTACGGAGTACAAAAAGAATCAAATATAAAATGCCTTTATATTCTGAAGGTTCAAAGGGCAAGGAAGTAGATCAAGCTGCCAATTTGTCAAGTTAAACGTTTTAAAGGAGTTTTGTTACCCAAAACTCAAAGAATAGAGGTTTCCATAATAGTTGTAACCACAGGGATTATGCATTATGGAACAAAATTTCCAAGAACTTGGGGAATGTCTGCACTATTATAAGAAAGTGGTAAAATAATACAGCAAATAACTTGAAGGCATTGCAGCGAAAAGAATGGCAAGAAAGAGAACAAAAAGACAGTTCAGCATGAAGACTAACACGTACTTGATTTATATTTCCAGGAAAAGGTGAATAGCCTGTTTCAGAATTGACATCGCCATCAGGATATCCAGAAGCTCTAAGCAATGGATCAAGCTGGTTATATTCCACATTAATCACCATCGTTCGCCCTAGAAAGGATTTTTTTTTTTTGAGAAAGATAACAATATTATATACCTTAGAAAGGATTTTCAATTGATATTATTGTCAGATAGAAGCACAAACGCCACATGAACTTTCTCAAATGGTACTCCTACACTAACCTAAGCACAAAAGAACATTAGAACCTGAAACTAAGAGAATTATTCCTGGAGAATATCACAGATGAAACAGAAAAGACCCCAAAATAAATGTTAACATACTCATTAGAAGAGCTAGAATGTTACCCTTGTTAGAAAACATAATTTATGTGCTGAATGAGTTACTCTTGATAGGGCAGAAGCAGCCCAACTTATCGTGACTTGGCCATGCTATGGCATATATTTGGCATTGGTCAATTGAATTTAAGACATAGAAGCAACTAATTGAATTTTTTATACATTTTGACGATTCAGTAGATGGAAATCATTTTGAGACCCCGCACTTTGATATAGGATCATTTCAGGCCCATCCCAGTTTATTCAATTAAACATAGCAGGCAGATTACATGGAAGTCCAAATCTGTGGAGAGTACAATAGGTCTGAATTGGCAAATAACAGTTTAATGGCTAAACATGACTTCAAGCTCCCAACAGCTCAGTATTTGTTCTTGATACAGCTGATGATGGATTGTAAAGAAACATAAAAAGGGTCAAACCTTTTAATGTATCTGTTTACTCTATTTAATTTTCATTTCAAAACCCTTTTATAAAGTTTTACAACTCAACTTCAACCTGTCTAAATTGTTTCACTTCTTCGACAGTTCAACTCCTAATTGGTTCTTCATGTCTACAGACAGATAAGCCTCAGAAGAAAAAAGTTGAGTCAAAAGCTGAAGGGGTCAATTATTGTAATTTTTTATGACAAAAATTACAATTATTGACCCAATGACCTTTAGCTTTCTCTTAGAGATTACAGCTTTTAAAATAATTATTTTAATTGTTCAACTGTTATCTTTCCTTAGTTGGTTTAGGGACTTCCTACTCCTAGATAACACTTTATTTCTAGCATTTATTCATCACATAATCCACGTCTACAAATTTCAGAACACAAAATTGAAGTGAAGTAGCTCATCTAGATGCAGCCACTGCCAACTTTGAACCCCAATCAGATCAACAATATGTTTGCTTTCATATTATGGTCAACAAGGAACTATATCAGAATTTTAATTCAATGGAGGATAGGGATCACAAATCCACATGGAATTATCTTATATTATAATTGCTGAGTCAGTGTGACAAGAATTTTCAAAAGAAAAAACTCAAGGCTTGAAAGATCTATGAATCGACTCTAGTATTCAGAAAATATTTCCACTCAGAGGAGCTTTAGTTCAGCTAGGGAGAACACGACCCTTAGTGGCTTGACCTACCGTCAATCAATTGCTATATACCTGGCCAAGTCGCCCACTTGCACCTATATATGTATGTAAAAGGTGATATCAGCAACCAGGAATATTATTTTCAAAAGTTGTGTAGTCCACAAATTTCTTAGGGCTATATTATCTTAAATAACTAAAAGTTATCTCATGTTCACCTTTTTTTTTTTTTTTGAAAAGGTCAAGTTCTATTCATAAGTAACAAGAAATTGCAGAATAGTACAAATATTCCCACATCTATACCTCTCATCTTCACCTTGTTAAATATCTTCGAGAGATCCATAGTTTTTGAACAATCTCTAGAATCAATTTTTGCTCAATTGTAGCACATCTATGATATTTTTATGTTCTCCACTTCTCCCACTCATGCCCTGTACAAATGGAGCATGAGGTACCGAAGCAAACAGGAATAAACATACAGATCCTGATATTCCTCATCTACAACTATCTTCACAAGACCAGCTTCAATGTTTTTGGAAGTTTATAGATGACCAACTAAAAGGAGCATAACCAACTTGTTGGACATTTTCAAGTATCCTAACATTTTTGCGACCTGGTAAGAGTTTTGGCTATGGATTTAGCAACTAAGTTTGCAAAGTTCAGTTTACGAAAGCAGGAAACTGCCCATGACACCCATTAGATTTAATAATTTCTGCCACTAAAATATAGTTGTAATAAACAACTGAACAAAAAGGAAGCCCATACTATGACCCCTGCTTCCATTTCTTTTCAGCATTTATTACTTCTTTTCTGACCTTTTCCCTGGGCCACTACAAGATGAAAAGGTAGAAGTAAACAACTTATCTACACACCATCTTTATGAGTAAGCTTGGTAATGCCACCAATGGCTTCTTTTGCTTTCCGAGGAACAGCGAGAGAATTGACATGGTATTGTTTTGTCGTACTGACGCCTAGTGCTGCTGGAATTGCCTGGAAGACAATGAAATGTACAGATTGATAAAATTGGCCTAACATACATGAGCAGAATATGATACAATTGAAAAAAACAAAAAGAAACAAAAAAGGAAAAGGCACCCAACTAACCTTGAAAAGTAGACCGTTGGTGTCCTGGAAAAAAAGGACCCATCTTAAGCCTGCATCATGCCTAGATTGCACAAAATTTGGACCATCAAATCACAGAAATACATTAACGCTCTTTCTCTTTTTAAGTGAAAGCACCTCCTAAAAAATCAACACAAACTGGATGCACTAGTGATGTAGATACAGGCTACATAAAAGGTTTAACATCAGTTTTTATTTCTGCAAAACGATGGGAAAAAAGCCTTGGTAATATGAATTTCGTTTTTTTTACTTTGAAGATGGATACACTACAAGCTAGGGTCCATAAAGGTATCCATCTTTCTCTAACTGATTAACATTTATGTAGGCTAAAAGGGGCTAGTTCATTGGTTCATCCAAATAGCATCAGAGTGGATGAGAATGACAAAAAAGAAAGAAAAAGATGGAACAAAAAGGTTGAGAAGGAGTGAAAACATACCAAACTTTTAGAAGGCCACTTGAGTAAAGAAGTGAATGGACGTCACCATGACCATGAGGTTTTGTCTGATAAAGTAGAGGCAAGGGTGAAAATCAAATAAATAGAAGCACTTTCAGCTAAAAAGTTACTGACATCAATTGAATACAAGAATGCTCATATCTTTAAACCTAGGAAGAGTTTTAAGCATAGAATTATCCACCTGAATGCTATATTTATTACAGGGATCCAGAGCAAGGTGTGCTTCATTATCATCTAAACAAGCAACTTTTTCCTGCAAGAAAATCAAGAAATATGTAAGTCATGATACTGTGAATTAATTCTTCAGCGAGATCAGTTGCTAACCTGCTTAAGCAGTTTCACTTGTGTGGGCTTCATTCCAAAATAAGAGTTTTTCTCTAAGAGCTCCAGAGTACGTAAATGTGTGTCATCTGACGTCATAATAGCCAGAGGAATATCCGCTCGGCAGTCGCCTAATTACAAGGAAGCTTTTAGTTGCCAGGTACATCTTTATTGTATTAAGGATATGTATCACACTTTTAGGTGTCTCGAAACATGATATTTTAGCAGGTACCTCTATGCATAAAGATATTCTTTTCAGCCAATCCTTTTTTAGCTTGTACAATCTTTGCTAGGCCAAGGAAGACTATTCTTAACACTCTGTTTATCCATAACAAGCGTTTTTTTTTTCTTCTACTGCTGCTACTACTACAATACCTCAATCCCAAGCTAGTTTGGGTTGGCTCTATGAACCCTCACTATCCAACAACTTCGTGCTTCGGATATAAGGCTTAAATTGTTCTTTTCATTTTCTTAAAGGTTTCTAAAGAATCAAAATCTTAGCAACTCACAAATAGAAACACTGGCCAATTATTCTTGGAAACATCATCATAAATCTTAAGCTTGTGATTGGATCCCCTAGCTCAACAATCCCTCTCAACCTACTAATTGAGCCTCTAACATAACAATTGAGGGAGATATACCTCACGGGGCTTGGGATTGCCACCTATAATTTGTTGCTTTACTTGGCTAGTGGTTTAGTGAAAAATTGGGATAACAGAAGAAGCAGTTTAATAGTAATCTTCATCCCTGATGGATAATTACAAAATTATAACATGCACTTCACTAACCTCCGGCAAGGCTGCAACTGGCTTCTTGTAAAGCAAGAATAGATTCAATATAATGTTGTAAGAAGCATGTTCCTGTAGTTGTTTCTCTAGGAAGGGCCACCTGCAAATAATTAGAATGAGTTGTCAGAAGAACTCAATCTTATGCAGCCACAAATCCTTACATTAGTAGTTACATGGTGAAATGAAAGACCACAACTATCAATCAAGTCGCAAAAGATTCTGCACATTTTGCCTAATGAAGACAAAAATTAAAACAATTTCTAAACCAACCACATGAAAGCTTTATGTGCTCTACCTTTATTCCATTGTACCCAAGACGCTCTCCGAGGCCTCCAGCAACAAGAACAAATGCAGCCTTCCGCGCGTCTTTGATGCCAGCCTCCTCAAATTGAACAAAATTATCGTCACCATATTTCAGAACCTCTCCAGATGGAACCTGCAGAAGTTTACATCCATCTTAGAATGCATCACTAATCTAGAGCAGAGCATCAATGTGTTCTACATTTTAAGTGCATGTTATATAAGTATTAATAAGGTGATCCATTATTTTCCAAATTTTCAAGGTGATCAGAGGAGTGAGCAAGAAAAATGTAATTTAAAATCTGACCACATCGAGCATCAGCTATCATATTTCAGAAGAAACACAAGGAAATGTGTTGCTAGTTTATCTAGAACGCTAGAGATCAAAATGGTTTTTGATCAGAACCTAAGGCTGTCCAAAAAACCATCAGTAGTCAACGGTTTTTTATAACAAGCTACCAAAAAGTATGCTGAGAGGAAATTAAAGTCCAGAAGACTTGATAATATCAAATCACTAAGCTAAGATTGGCTACACACTATCCACCCTCACTTCTATCCATTTAAAATCTGTGAACATGGTTTTCTTTTGACTCTGAATGGAAACTTCTGCTTCACGAAACCGAGTCAGAGTTAACACTTCAACAACGAATAGTTGGATAACAGGCCTTGTGCAATTTTTATATAAAAAATGAAATGACATCATCTCAATTTAACAAGTCCACATAAAAGAATATTACAGCAAAAAATTAGTTTGAAATAAAAAGTTCCAATCTTGAATGAGGAGAGATATATCACAATATCCTGAAATGGAAAAAGAACTAATCAGTTTGGGATTAAAAAGCATGATCTCATTAGTTTGACCTTCAACAAAGGGTTAAAGCACCTAAAAATAGCCAAAATCTGCTAACTATGCATTTCAATTTGTTCATAGGACCAATAGGCATAGCAACCTAACCAAAGTGAATAAGGTAGTTTTGGAATCTTCTACTAATGTAACATTAACCACTACTATCTGCCGCAGTTGTACCTTAGAAACATTTATGTGGTTTCATATTTTTCTCACACTCCATCTAAAGAATAAATTACTGTAGCATTAATAGAACAGGAGAAAAGTAACTGCATGAACAGTATTCATGAGATTTGTGAAGGATGGCTTTGCTTTTTTAAGCAGCACCAGCACTAATTTCTAACAGACATAAAAACCCAACAGCAACTTTAAGACATTCACCCAATCCAATAACTTAGATAAAAACACAACTTGCGCTATGTGCTTCTCGATGAAAAAAGTTATCATTAAAGTTGCTTTTTACAGAATGATAATTAGTGAAATAAGTTTTGCTGAAGCAGTAACACAGGATTCAGTTACTTACCGAAGGTGTAAAACCATCATACGGGTTTTTTCCAGCCTTTGAATCAGCTAAAAGCTTCCTAGCAGTTTTAATGTATGCTGCCAACCCCCCAGGATAACTTGAATTAAGTTTAGCAATCTGAAACAGACAATAACACCTCAGTGTTCATAAATATTAAATTGAACTAGAAGTGAATACAAGCATAGAAGACATGGAAACAAGCCCAACAGGAAATGATAACATTTCCAGCAGTACAAGACTGACATGATAAACAGCTGTACAAGACAATAAATTCCTTTTAGGCTACTTTATCGCTTGAATAATTAATCAAGAATAAATACTTCACATAAATTGCCACATAATCTATTACCTACAAAAGACAAACAAGATCAAGTTTTTATTTGCTTAACTGCGAACAAAAACCTTATCATCCCGAAATGGCGAAATTCACCATGTAAGTTACCACAACTACCTAATGGGAGTTCAAAATTGCTTGCACTGTTCAAATTCAGTAGAAAATCCTAGTTGGTCAGTGAATTATTTAACAGGAAAAAAACACACAATTCAAAGCCTGTCTCCTGTCCTGACTTGACCTATTGCTCTCCGGGTGACATGCTATATTTCCATCTAAAAGGAACACTGAGATCTCAATATTCCAATCCTGGTCTAGTCATAGACATCATAGGAGATATCAGGGCCATTAATGGAAAAATCATCCATGTTGGTTCGGTTCCAGGAAGAGACGAATGATTATCCTAGGTGGAGAGTTGCCTAAGCACCATATTTGCAATACCAATTTGACATGTTGCCTGTAATCCGAAATCCACTACTGACCACCAACATAGACTCTGTTTTGGGTTTATGGGTTCTTCATTATTAATATTCTCACTCAAACTACTGAGGAGGAAATCACTCTTATCTTTTGGGGATACATTAAATATCCAACAACATGAAAGTAAAAGTCCTGAACGGAGAAGTATAATTACATGGCTCTGATTATTTGGTTAAAAAACAAAAGTCGATCATAGTCTAGCCAGTTTAGCCAATTCATTAAAAAAACATATCCGGAAAACAAAAAAAGAAAACCTGATCAAAGAAGGCTCGCTTCTCATCATCATCAACTCCAGGTTCCGCCCAATGCTGAAACAAGTGACTTTGCCCCATCTCTATCAACACTTTCGCCAATTCTACCTAAAATTACACACACATCACTCTCATTCTCTCAATTCAATTCCAAACAGAAAAAAAAAATATATCAATTCGTTTAAATTTCACACAGAATGACAATAAAACAAGACAGACATTGTACAAAGTTAAATCCTTTATAGAAAAAAACCTGTTGAGAGGAGAGAAGAGATAGGTTTTTGTGTAAATTGGGAGCAGTAGAAGCCCAATCGGCACTAATGTTAAGCTTAGAGAATTCATCGGCCGTCGATCTCATACTGCCCGTCGCCGAGAATTTTTCGTAAAAGCCGACAGGAATGCAGAGCTGGATTATAAAAAGCAATAGTAGAAGAATAATTGAGAATGATTTTGAATATACCGATAGAGAGAGAGAGAGAGAGAGATCTGGGAGAAAAGGTTGACCGGGTAACCGGAACAAACGGTGAGTGTTCGGTTAGTTACCACACCTGAGAGATATGGGGATTGAGTAAAGCAAAGCTACCTTATTTTTTTACTTTTTCTATTTATAGGATAGGGAAAAAAAAAAGTGAAAATTGCAAAAGAGGGGTTATGTTATAAAATTATTTGATTTGGTGTGTTAAGTTATTTTTATTTTCATTAATATAATTAATAATTTGTAACTTCTTCTTTTTTTGATTAATATTATGATTTGCTACCTGTTGTATATACTAATGAAAAATAATATAATTAATATTTAGAAAAATACGCGTATAAGCAAAATATACTAGTTAATTACTTAACATAACTATAATTTATCTTAATTACAATTCGCAACCTACTTTTAGTTATAATTACGCGGCTCAAAGTTTGTATAATTCAAAATTTGTATAATATAATTTGTATAACTTTTGTATAATTCAAAATTTGTATGATATAATTGTATAATTGTTTACACTTTTGATGTTTGTAATTGTATAAATTTGTTATTTTGAGTTTATACAAAAAATAACTGAATTATACAAATGTACCGAAAATTATACAATCCGTGAATTATACAAACAAGACAGCTTAAACTGCAGCTATAATTCGTAAATATGCAAACTATAGGTATGAAGCATAATTAAGTTTATTATAATAGCTAGGGAAAATGGCCAAAAGCCCCTCCAACATATAGCCGGATTTCCAACTACACACTCATACTTTACGGGAGTCCTATTACCCTCCTGAACATTTTTTTTTTTACTTATTATCTCACCCTTATTTGCTGACATGTCCACATAAACCAGATATAATAAAATGTTTGTTTACACGCGCTGCCATATAATGACTGGACCCTAGAACCCACGAATTTCCCTTAATCTTTTCATTTTCCTCTTTCTTTCTCTAAACCCTAAGCTTTTTTCGATCTGACCAAATTCACCCCCCATTCTCTTCATGATTTGAGATTTCCTTCCAATAGAAGTTTGCTGGGAAGGTTGGGGAAGGTTCGTTTAGCTTTTTTCGTTTGTTGGGTCGAAGTTTTCTCTAAGTAAAGGTTAGTTCTTTTAGTTCTTTACTAGCGATTTTGAACGATATTGATTATTGTGTTTCGAAATTGAAACTACAGTTGAATGTTTTGACAAGTAAATTCAAGTTTTAAGCTGATTTGGGAGAGAATGAAGGAATATACCGTTGGAGATTTTTCATCTATTAGAAGAATTGAGAAAAAGAGGAAGAAAAAGAGAGTTTAATTTTGGGAGAGATGAGATTATACCATTGGAGATTTTATATAGCTTATCTGGACTCACACGTGCAGTTTTCTTCAGCTTTTAACGTTTGATTTTCTCTTCTTACGCGCTTAAGGGAGTTCGTCTCACCTTCTTGGACATGTTAGCAAATAAGGGTGAGATAATAAGTAAAAAAAAAAAAGTTCATGGGGTAATAGGACCTCTGTAAAGTATGAGTGTGTAGATGAGAATCCGGCTATAGATTGGGGAGGCTTTTGGCCATTTTCCCTAATAGCTATTTGCGAAAGTTTCTCAATATATTATCACGTGATGCATTTTATGAGTCAATAATTTTGGCAAGAATTCGTTCATTACATATTTATAACAATTCTAGACGTCTTCATTGATCATGACGGGTATTCCAACAGAACATCAAACATATATTGAATTATGATCTTACCTTAGTATTATTAGATAATACTAGAGTGAGGGATATTTAAAATCTGTCTATTTTCTAAATAAAATGGATCCTTATATAAGAATATTCCTACAAAAAGTTAAATAGAAGAGGGAAAAAGCTCATTGAACTTTGAGAAAATACGCATTTATGTCATCTGTTAAAAAATTAGTTCATCTATGTCATTGTCATTTGAGAAAAAGCTCATATATTCCATTATTTTTTAGCTCCAATTTTGCAAAATTATTTTTTTACCTCAACAAGAGTCAAAACTAATTCGTCCTATCTAGGAGTACCTCTTTTTTTTATTTATTTACACTCGTTATATTTGAATCGAACTAATTTATTGATTTAAATAATCCATGAGAGAAGAGAGACTGACAAATCGAATGCTAGTTTTGGGATACGAAATATCTATCCTAGTTACTATGAAAATATTTGAAAATTGTCCTACAAACTGGGCTTTTTTTCTTTTCATGGAATTAATCCTCATTTAAACCCAACAATTACCATTCATTTAGTATCCTGAATCTTAATTTGATTCACTATACGAGAAATGTGTATCTGTTGATTGAGTGTATGTGATTGCATATTTTATGTATCGTTGGACATAAGTTTACATATACACAACATACAAAATATATATATATATATATATATATATATATATATATATATATATATATATAGATGATGTTGACATGTTGTTGGGGGTACAATTTGTAATTTCAAATACAAGCATAAATATAAAATTTTATTATAAGTACTACAATTTACATGGGAGTGACCATTGCGCTTCTATGAGGCCTATTAGTCTGCCTATACCAAACAACTAATGTCGTACAAAAAAATAAACCCAAAATTACAAAAGTCATTATTACATATAAATAATTCCTACTAGAACTTTTATCGTAGTTGGAGGAGAAGTTGGGAGGAGGAGGTGGTGAAGAGGGTATGTAATTCCCATGGTATTCTATAATGGCGATTGTAATTTTGTTCGTGTCATATGTCTCGCTAATATTCGTCACTACAATTATATAATAATAATTATCTAGATGTTGGTTTGCCTCGAATATGCAGTCAATCGATTGTTTTACACTCAATTTGACGTAGTATGCTGTAAATGGTTTTGTTATAGGACTTCCATCCATCACAATTACAGTTAAGTTGCGCTTTGCGATCCCAAAGTAAAGTTTTTTACAGATTGCAACGTTCACAATTCTGAGAAGATATTTCTTCCCAGTATCCACTACTATTGTAAAAGTTCCTGTTCAATTTAGTTAATAAAAGAACATTAAAATGAATTCAACAAATAACTCGAGAAAATAATAAGTAAAATCTTGTTGACCCATATGGACAGAATCGAAAAAAAAACAATATTAGAAATCAAACAGAAGAGTCCAATCCAAAAAACTAATCTGATAGATAGGAGAACTAATTATTAACATTTAGTCGATGAGGAATAATTAACACATCATTCATGTTTGTGACAAATTAAAAGAATTTTTACAGCCTAGTAACAGCTGATACGTCTTTCTTTTATCAAATTTCAAGCCCCCCACATTCTCACCCACCATTACTTGGAAAAAAAAAGCCATGTCTTTTCCTTGGCTATTATAAGAGTCTAATAAGCCCTTAAAATGCTCAAAAGAGATCGAATATGAAGAATTTGATTTTTAATAGATTAATTAAGTTTGATATAAATAAACTGAACTGAACGACTTATACATACCATTGTTTGAACAAGGGTAGAAGTCCCCAGGTTGTCCATTAATAGTGAAAGCGTTCGATTTTATGTCACCGCCTGAGTCAATATATTCAAGGACTCCTTGACATCCTTCTTCCACCATTCAACTGCCGAAATAGTGAAGAATTAATCAAAGAAAAAGAAAATACATGTTAGTAAAAGACTTGTGATTTTGAAAGAAATTACTTAAAACTAAATTATTCGAATATTATTTAACTTATATACCTAAAATGATGGGAATATCGGCATGAGGCTTTGAAAAAGGAAAAGCTTGAGTAATGTGATGGGACAACGAAAGCGCCATGAACAGTGGTAATATTGGCCTTCATGGCTTATTTTTGGAATGTCATTTTTCTTGTCTAAAGAGTTATAGGAGTTGAAATTTTTGAGAAAAATATGAAGAAGGGTACTATCCTTTGAAGAATGTAATTATTCTGGAGTCAATTTAGAATCTTTATAGTAGATTAAAAGAAGGGATTCCTTAAAAGAAAGTACAGTTGTCTCACACATTTCACTAAAAAATGAAGTGGAGAAATATATATAGAGGAGAAAGGGGAATAGAGCTCTAATCTATTCATATGCACAAAACTTTAATTCTTCTCAATTTGGATAGAAGTCAAATAAACGGGTTAACTAGATTGAATTTGAGCAAGTTATTAAAAACTAGATGCAAAGGCCATAAGCGTGAAATCATTTTGAGCTACAAATAATACTTATAAGTTATAAGCTTATAGCTTACATTTTTTTATATATGATTTTACAAGTTTTTTTTTTAAAAAAACTCTTGTTGTGTTCATATCTATCTTTGTTTTTTCATTTCATTGATCAATTTTTTTTCCTTATAGAAACAGAAAAATTCTCTTATTTAGATAAATTTACTAGTTTTGCATAGAAGATTGGTAATGTTTGAATAAATCTACATAACTAAATAAAATTAATTGAGAGCAACAACTACAAAAAATAAATGATAGTGGATGACTGATTTTAGATATTTATCACATTGTGTAAGACCATTAAGGTATCACTTTTTAGGAAAAAGAAGAGACATAAAATAAAAACTAAATTCAATAAAATTTCTCCTCGTGTGAAAACAAACAATTATACTTTATTGCTATCACTATCATATTGATTACACCCATAAGTAGGAAAAAGCAAATATAAAAAAAGAACCAAATAAGTTATACTTTAAAATTAAAAGTTAAACATTCAAAAAACTATACAAAAATAGTATAAATTATAAGTTGTCGTGTCTATATGAGATATTGCTAATATAAGTAGCCTATGCTACATATTTAATTCAAGAAGCAAAATTAATTAGTCATAAAAAAATTGATGTTTCTCTTCAAAAATTTCCCTCTAGTTTAAACAACTGAGATAGAAGACCTAATAACCAAATACCTCTAAGAAAATTCTCTTTCACTATGTCAATTTTGTGATGTGATCTTTACATTTTGGGCTAAAATCATACTTCAAGTATATAGCTCAAACTTACGGTACATCTTTATGATATAATTGTAAACAAAAAAATTCCTTTAATTATTCTAAACTTTGCAATAAATATCCTTATGTTAACTTTTGTTAAAAACTAACCGTTGAAATAAAAAAATGTGTTATGCATGTGATTTCCCCAGATCCCTAACTGATTTTCTCTCAATTTGGATAGAAGTCAAATAAAAGGGTTAATTAGATTGAATTTGAGCATGTTATTAAATATTAGACGCAAAGGTCATAAGCGTAAAATCATTTGAGCTTCCTATAATACTTATAAGTTATAAATTTACATCTAACATTTTTCTATATATGATTTTAGAAGTTTTTTTTTTTTTTTCAAATTCTTGTTGTGTTCATATCTATCTTTGTTTTTTCTATTTCATTGATCAAATATAATGTTTTTTTTAGAAACAGAAGAATTCTCTTATTTAGATAAATTTACTAGTTTTGCATAGAAGATTGGTACTGCTTGAATGATACGTCAGCTACATAACTAGATAAAATTAATTGAGAGCAATAACTACAAAAATAAATGATAGTGGATCATTGAAATATAACTAATTTTAGATATTTATCACATTATGTAAGACTATTAAGGTATCACTTATTAGGAAAAAGAAACTTACTAGGAAAAAGAAGAGACATAAAATTAAAATTAAATTCAATAAAATTTCTCCTCATATGAAAACAATCCATTATACTTTATTGCTATCACTATCATATTGATTACACCCATAAGTAGGAAAAAGCAAAAATAAAAAAAGAAGAACCAAATAAGTAATACTTTAAACACAAAAGTTAGACATTCAAAAATTATAAAGAAAAAAACAGTATAAATTATAAATTGTCATGAAATATGAGCTATTGCTAATATAAGTAGCCTATGTTACATATTTAATTCAAGAGCAAAACTAATTACTCATAAAAAAACTGATTTTTCTCTTCAAAAATTTCCCTATATTCTGTCGAATTGATTTTCTCTAGATTCCCATCCATCAAGAACTTTTGGCTTCAAAAACAAAATTTTCTGTCCTGATGAACTTTAGCAACCAAATAAGGTGCTGTTTTACTATATTGTTGTTATTGGTTTACCAGTTTTTTCCCTTGTTATTCAACTGCTTTTTTAAAAAAAAATGGTGAGTTTTTCTGCTAGTTAGCAATGAGAAAAAGACAGGCAAATAATATGTTGAATGACATAATAATAGGTTTCCAACTTGAAGACAAGGCAAACTGCGTATGTTGAAAGACAAAACACTAGGTTTCTCAACAATATTCCACAACAACTTTACCTCTTTCACCACCAGGAAAATTACCCATACAAATAAAATACAAGGATTAGAACGATGAGTTAATTCCACATATAGACAACCGAACATTAAAGTTCAGAAGTTGCTAAATTTACTTTACAAGGCAATGAGACTTGGAAATTTATATGCAATATGCCCGCAATCTCTTTCAGACCTCTTATCAAATAAGTAGGGGGCATTTTACATTGCCATAGCAGATCTTGAACATGGTTATTGCTATTTGCCCTTTACAAATACAATACTTCTTTCAAGACCATAAAGACAGACAAGAATAGTTGGGCTATACTTCAGGGATGATTTTAGCCCAAAACACAAAATAGTTGATTGGATTCACTGTTTACGCAGATGTTATACTTTAACACAAAATGGAATTATAAACACAAACTCACTAGAAATTTAACATGTATGTTTACTCTCTAGAAACTAACAAGACTAGAAGAAAAGAGACCTTTCTCTTGCCTTTTATAGTAGTAAAAAACACAAACTTCAGATGTCAATTGTCTCAACTGGCAATAAGCACCAGCAAGTTTTTTCAACAAAATCTGATAATTGTCTCAAACTTTTCAATAAATTTGATGGTAACGAGAAAAACAGAAAAAGGTCAGTTACAACGAGCCAACAAACAGCAAAACAAAAGTTTTCATCCTTATCAACATGACGAAACCAAGAACTTTTCCACCAACATTCTTTCTCCTAGCCTCTTCATGGTCCATGATACCAGCTGAGGTAGTTGAAGTCAATACGTAAACATCAAAACATAAAAATAGATAATATACAGAGTAAAACTGACTAACAACTAAGACTTATACTACATCTGTGTTCGCAGAAATTATCTGCAATTTCATTTGCTTAGTATCAAGTATCAACTACATATCAATCCACAAAGAAACATACTTCTCATGGACAGCAGAGACTCTGTTAGCCAATCCATAGGATACAAAATTTCTCCTTTGGATAGACAGGAATGCTTCCTTTACAGGAGAGCCTCAACTGCTAGCATCTACAAAGAGCGCTTGCTCCTTTGGATGGATGGGTCTTGTAAGCATTACAGATGAGTACTCAAGATTTTTACTGCTTAAGAAGAAGCAATAATTTTCAAATATCATTTTTTCCCTTCGAAACAAAACTACTTTTTTTCAAATTTCACAATGAAACATTGGTTAAACGCCCATATAGCAAGCCAATTCATGATTCAACAAAGAAGTAAGGAATCAAAAATTAATAATGTCTATTTCACAAGCTAATATGACCATGACTTGACATTCACCCCAACAATCATTTCGGCTCAATTTGGAGATAACCAGAAATGGAGTTCCATATATTGATCAAGGGAACAAAGTGAATATATTAATTACTATACCTGTCGGGAAGGGAGCAATCTAGCAGTCCATCCTTCAATCTCCTTGACTCCAACATCGAACCGAGGACTAATGACACCACAGTTGTTTAGCCTTCCATTCAGTTTGACAACAATCTTTCTGGACCTATGATCATTGACATACTCAAATTCTCCGATGTAACCTACACATAGATACCAACAGTAAGAAAATGATAGGGTGATGCTAGCAGTGCATATAGTTAAGACACTAATTGATGAAGAGAGATTGAAGGCTAAGATTCTGATTTCAAATACATTAAACAACTTTTACGTACCATTGTTTGAGCAAGGGTAGAAGTCACCAGGCAGTCCTTTCTCTCAGCATTAGATTTGATTTGGAGTCTCGTCACGCTTCCCTTGTTCGTCAAAAGAGAGCAACAGAAAGATTAAACCAGCAGGCCACACAAGATATAGCATGCTGAAAGTCCAGTGAAGGTGTAAGATTTTAAGTGGCTCCGTGAAGTTGAGGACACAATTACCTGGTGAATGGGCAATGAAGGCACAAAAAAATCTTTGTTTCGTACTTCCTGTATTTTCTCCTCACTAGCACACCCTGTCAAGTTAGACTGGAGTACTTCCTGTATTTTCTCCTCATTAGCACACCCTGTCAAGTTAGACAACAAGAAACTAGGAAGCTTGTACTCCTACCCAGTATCAACCCAATTGATATTGTGTAAACTAAAGTCAAGGTAAGGTGACACTCTAGTTTGTTCACCCTCACACATATCTTCAAGAGAACTATGCAAACAAGGAATAGTGTAATGCCATAAGACAGCAGATGAATATTCGATTGCAACAATTCGCAAACTCACCTTTGACATTACGGTACATTGGCTAGGTCCCATTTAGGACATTTGACAAACAAAATGACATTATCTCGTGGATTCTCCTCCCCTCAATATTAGATTCTTTCGTATCAACTAACACCGCAGTAGGCACATTGGTTTGCAAGTTGACGTCTTTGCTGAAGTTATCGTCCACCACATTGGCTACTGTATATGCAAAGTTTTCTCCCTCGTGGTCTAAAGTGTTCAGAACATTGATTTCAGAGCTCACTATTGTGTGGGAAATTTCGTCGAACACCTTAGCTTCAACAATGGAAAAAGGTGTTGATACCAAATTCGCTCCCTCTACTGAACTGAATTTGCATTCCCAAGATGAGGTGAGTCCGTGAATGCCAAGGCATCCACATTTTTATACTCTCTGGCAATTTATCAAACACCTGGTCCACCTTTGATTGCCACCAGTATCATAAGCAAAATCAAGGGCAGATGAGGCCGGAAAATGACTGGGAGGCAATACAACTGATTGTGAAGCTATAGGGACAGAATTAGCGCAGTCAAAATGAGCATGTAATGAATTAGCTAGACGCCTCACCACATCATTATTGGTTTGTTGTCGAAATCGCTGAACAAATTTACCCTTGAAATGCTTCCAATCCAAAAATAGCTTGTTGCAAAATAAGCTATTGAACCAGGCAAGAGCTTCGCCATCAAGGTAGAATGAAGGAAGTGGAAGCCAGTCATTCTCATCAAAGCCAAGGTATGTAAAGTACAACTCGTCCCAAAAAATCCAAACTCTTTGGGTTGCGTCGCCACTGAATCTAGGTAGAAACATCACTTTGGAGTACGATTGATGAAAGCATCAATGTAACAAACTCAAATTCCTCGCTATATTGATAAGAGAACTGAAACGCGATTTCAACTTTAGAATTGTAATTGCAATAGCCAAACTATTGAATTACAATGAAAGTATGAAAATAACAAGTTACTAAGATAGAGATAAGAATTGTGATGAGAAGTTTAGATTCTAGAAGAACGAGAATCAACCAACGGAAAAATCTGTAGCCCAGATGACTCACAGCCTCCCTTTCGCCCAAATAAATGAAATGGGATGAAGAAGAGAATATGTGTTAACTACAAGACCTATTTAACCAATTGATAATTGGATCTGCATCCCAAATAAAACTCTCCAACATTTTAATAAGCCCAATAATCTTAAATGAACCGGTTTCATACACCCCTTCCAGCCCATAGGCCCTTATGTAGTTAGTTCTGTTCACAACATATAATACTAGTACAATTGACTAGGAATTATTTAGCAGAATTTAAGCATGATGTACATGAGTAGATTTTTCCTTCAAAATGTATTCAATACTTATATATCAAAAAAATGTGTCTCTATGATATTTGTCCAACTGATAAGGGGTGTTCTCGTCTGGATAAAAACCAATTTAAATAAAAAATATCGAATCAAATGGATTAAATAAACCGACTTTAGTTGGTTTTAGATTTTTAAAAATCGAAAGTATTTGATTTGGTTTTGGTTTGTTCAAAAAAATTGAAGAAATAATCAGACCAAACTAGAGTGTCAAAAGAATATGAAAAACGGATCGAACCTAAGCTTCAATTATTGAGCTTGTTGGTTTGGAGCTAAGGAGACACATGATTTGTGTTTGTTCACCAGCTGGCCAGATGCTAAGAATATCCATCATCATTGTTAGGGCTGGAAAATAAAATTATTAGTATATCATGAGCAAAGGGTAGGCGGTTGATACTAGGTGCTCTCTTATTCATGCTAAAGCCAATGAAGTCATTTTGAGAGTTCAAAGTATTGAGTTTGTTTGGAAAGAAATGATAAAAAGATTAGGTGATATAGGTCTTCTTGTCTTAGTCATATATCTTTGAGACTTGAAGAAGACACATATGACTATTACCATTGGCAATGTGTCTGTAAATCAAGTCTCTATCATCAGAATGCAAAAATATGGTTATGTATCATACGATTTGGCCATATATATATATATATATATATATATCCAATTTGAGCACTACATTCCTGAATAATAGATCTGGGCTAATAGAATATGCCCTGCTACCTTTGATGAAATCACTCTGATTTGTGCTAATCAGAGTTGGAAGAATTGACAAGTTTTGAGAATGCTCTCAATCCCCTTAGGGATCATAGCAATACAAGTATCATGAGTCAACCATTTAGGCAGAAAAAGGAATGTATGGCCTTCACAACCTCAGGTGCAATACAAGATTGATACAACTAATTTGCTGTAAAATGGCTAACTTTTTCTCTTCTTCAGAAGGAATTGTTAGTATCCTCATGCATCAATCACAGTATCGATGCAGGATTGCTCATTGTAGTATCTTTGAAGTATGTAACAACAGCTTTTGAGACTTGTCTGTTACCCAAGATTGAATTGATTTTCATCCATGATCTTGTTAATCCTTAATGTGAAAGTAGCTAGGCAGTATTAGAGTCTCCCTCATGTAAAAGTAGGCAGCTTTCTGTTTTAACAACACCTTATCTTGGTATCTCTATTATTACACCAAGTATGTATATATTCCCAAAAAAAAACAGCATCTTCTATACAGTCGAAACTTTTGTCTATTCACCTTCCTTCTCTCTCTCTTATGCATCAACAATTACATTAAATTCAAGCAGTGGTGCACTTAGCATAGACACAAGTGATATGACTTCCTTTCTTTTAGGCAAGCATGAATCAGCAAGGGCCACGTTTCCTCATGAAGCCGGCCATTTGTACAGGAACTGTAAATAGCTGTCAACTCTATAGCAATAGTATTACGTTTTCACCATTTTCATTCACAAAATCGATTTGGATTTCGTCAACTTGTGCTCTACTGATTTGGTCATATCTGTGATAATTGGTATTCCAATGGGAGCCGCAATTCGACAAACAAGTGTCGTTTCAAGTTAGAAGTGGTTTCAGCTTCTGGCTTAAAAATAGCCTTCCAAGTTACAAGCTTCATTTGCATATTGCACAGATTGATAAAATTTCTACCATACATACACATTTCCATGGTCAAAGTCAATAAAAACATGATGTAAATCATATGCTCCGATCTTGACATAGCCTTTAGTGGAAATCTGAACGAATTTTATCAATGGATGGGCCAACTCTACAAAACTTACCTATACTTGTAGACGATGTTGTCATATTGTTGGGAGAGCAATTTGTAATTTCAAATATAAGCATCAATATAAACTTTATTATAATTTACAAGGGAGTGACCATTGCACTTCTATGAGGCCTACTAGGCCGCCTATACCAAACAACAATGAATGACGTATAGAAAAATAAACCCAAAATTACAAAAGTCATTATTATATATAAATAATTCCTACTAGAACTTTTATCGAAGTTGGGGGGGGGGGGTATGTACTTTCGTTGGTATTCTATAATGGCGGTTGTAATTTTATTTGTGTCATGAGTCTAACTAACATTTGTTCCTGTAACCATATAACAATAATCTGGCTGCTGGTTCGCCTCGAAGATACAATCCACCGATTGTTGTATACTCAATTAGACATAGTCTGTTGTAAATGGCTTTGTTATACGACTTCCATCCATTGCGACTATGGTTAAGTTGTGCCTTGCAATCCCAAAGTAAAGTGTTCTACTCGTTGCAGCGTTCACAACTCTGAGAAGATATGTCTTCCTAGTATCCGCTACTATCTTAAAAGTTCCTGTACATTTTAATTAATAAAGGAAAATTAAAATGAGCGCAACAAACAACTCCAAAAAAATAATAGGCGGAATCGTAAAATATTGTAAGGTTAGAAATCAAAAAGGAGAGTCTAACCCAAAAGACTAGTCTGATAAGTAGGGGAACCAATTTGATTAACTTATATATCAATTAGCATTTCTCTGTTTATCTGATGAGGAACAATTGGCACATAATACATAAGTTTACTTTCTAATTGTACAAGCCTACAACCAAGTTTGACATAAGCTGATCCGTTGAAAATTTAAAAGAATTTTTCTCTCTTTTACTAGAAATTTAACATGTATGCTTGCTAACAAGATTAGAAGAAAAGAGAGCTTTCTCTTGCCCTGTAAAAACACAAACATGCACATCTACAATAAATTTTAGATGTCAATTGTCTCAACAGGCAATAAGCACCAACAACTTTTTCAACAAAATCTGATGGTAACGAGAAAAACAGAAAAAAGGCGGTTACAACGTGCCAAAAAACAGCAAAACCAAAGTTTTCATCCTTGTCAACATGACGAATCCAAGAACTTTTCCACCAACATTCTTTCTCCTAGCCTCTTCATGGTCCATGATTCCAGTTGAGGTAGTCAGCACAATGTACCCGAACTGCAATTTGAAACCAATACGTAAAGATCAGAACATAAAAATAGATAATTTACAGAGAAAAACTGACTAACAACTAAGACTTGTACTACATCTGTGATCGGCGAAAATAGCTGCAATTTCATTTGCTTGGTATAAAGTATCAACTACATATGATGCTTCGATCCACAAAGAAACACACTTCTCATGGACAGCAGAGACTCCATAGGATACAAAATTTCTCCTTTGGATAGACAGGAATTCTTCCTTTACAGGAGCGCCTCAACTGCTAGCATCTACAAAGATGATTGCCCAGAGTACTCAAGATTTTTACTGCTTAAGAAGAAGCAATAATTTTCAAATATCATTTTTTCCCTTTGAAACAAAACTACTTTTTTCAAATTTCACAATAAAACATTGGTTAAACGCCCATATACCGAGCCAATTCGGCAAAGAAGTAAGGAATCAAAAATTAATAATGTCTATTTCACAAGCTAATATGACCATGACTTGACATTCACCCCAACAATATTCATTTCGGCTCAATTTGGAGATAACCAGAAATGGAGTTCCATATATTGATCAAGGGAACAAAGTGAATATATTAATTACTATACCTGTCGGGAAGGGAGCAATCTAGCAGTCCCTCCTTCAATCTCTTTGACTCCAACATCGAAGCAAGGACTAATGACACCACACTTGTTTTGCCTTCCATTCAGTTCAACAACAATCTTTCCGGACCTATGATCATCGAAACTTTTGTCTATTCACCTTCCTTCTCTCTCTCTTATGCATCAACAAGTACATCAAATTCAAGTGGTGGTGCACTTAGCATAGACACAAGTGATATGACTTCCTTTCTTTTAGGCAAGCATGAATCAGCAAGGGCCACGTTACCTCATGAAGCCGGCCATTTGTACAGGAACTGTAAATAGCTGTCAACTCCATAGCAATAGTATTACGTTTTCACCATTTTCATTCACAAAATCGATTTGGATTTCATCAACTTGTGCTATACTGATTTGGTCTTATCTGTGATAGTTGGTATTCCAATAGGAGCCGCAATTCGACAATCAAGTGTCGTTTCAAGTTAGAAGTGGTTTCAGCTTCTGGCTTAAAAATAGCCTTCCAAGTTAGAAGCTTCATTTGCATATTGCACAGATTGATAAAATTTCTACCATACATACGCATTTCCATGGTCAAAATCAATAAAAACATGATGTAAATCATATGCTCCGATCTTGACATAGCCTTTAGTTAGTTAGTGGAAATCTGAACGAATTTTATCAATGGATGGGCCAACTCTACAAAACTTACCTATAATGGTAAGCTTTGATTTAGTATCCTGAACCACTATACAAGAAATGTGTATATGTCGATTGAGTGTATGTGATTCTATATCTTAAGTATCATTGGACATAAGTTTCCATATACACAAAATACAAAATACATGTAGATGATGTTGTCATATTGTTGGGAGAGCAATTCGTAATTTCAAATACAAGCATCAATATAAACTTTATTATAATTTACAAGGGAGTGACCATTGCACTTCTATGAGGCCTACTAGGCCGCCTATACCAAACAACAACGAATGACGTACAGAAAAATAAACCCAAAATTACAAAAGTCATTATTATATATAAATAATTCCTACTAGAACTTTTATCGTAGTTGGGGGAGAAGATGGGAAGAAGAGGGTATGTAATTCCCTTGGTATTCTATAATGGCGGTTGTAATTTTATTTGTGTCATGCGTCTGACTAACATTTGTTCCTGTAACCATATAATAATAATCTGGCTGCTGGTTCACCTCGAAGATACAATCCACCGATTGTTGTATACTCAATTAGACATAGTCTGCTGTAAATGGCTTTGTTTCCTTGAATATCTCCATCTTTATGTATCTTTCCAAAATATATGCTTCTTTGATCACTCTTGTAGCTTGTGCTTCTATATTATGGAAGTCTTCACAAGCAGCTCCAACCTCCGAAGGTATATATTGTTGTGAAAACAATGGTTTCTGATTGAATAGGCAGAGCTCAAGAACATTACAGACTTTGGATAGCAGATGCAATTATTCCAGTTAATAGTGTGAACGAAACAATGTTTAGCTGGACTTTTAGAAGACGGAAAAAAGATGCAAAACATAAGATTGTCGCCCCTTTATCACTTATGTTGACAAAGTTTTTGATGAAGTAGAGAAAAATTTTGCACACTTGAAGAATAGTTCCTCATCCCTAGTTTATTTTTTTGTGCACTCACAAGTTTCTTGCTTCTTACTTGTATAGGAGATCGGATTTATTCATAAAAATGTATCTTTGTTAAGGTTGTCTACATTTGATTTACTTCTTGTATATGGGTGTGTTATTGCCTTTCTTTTACTGTTGAAATTATTACTATTTTCCAAAATAATAATAAAAGAGTAGACACAACCTATATTCTAAGTTAAGCTTTTCTTTTAAAAAAAAAATCCCAGTAGCACTGGAGGTGTTGTATATCATAACAAAAGTTTAAATACAACACATGGATAGAAACTATCCATCAAAAAAATGGGCTAACACCACAAAAATCAGCTTATCGCCCATCAATACTACAGCAAAAAGAGAAGCGTAACTAACAAAAAAAAATTCCTTATCAACTTTAGACCTTATACTCAGGACTTGTCTCTTATCCAGAAAGAGAAGTCATTTTGCTGCCTGGGGAAGTTGTTGAGCCGAAAGATAAATGTTTCTAGTTTGAGAGTTCATCGCCATCTTTGCTAGCCAGTCTGCAAGTTGACTGGCTTCTCTGTAGCAATACTCAAACTTGATACTAGCAAGATGTAGAATTGAAGAAGTAGCTTCTATGAGCAAGAGGGAATGGTCAGTAGGTTTGAAGGTAACCTTACTCTTTTTCCTTTGGCATCTTTTTTGTTCTCAACAACTTTAGATGTAAAGACTAGGACTTGTTTACCTTAGTCGTTGGTATTCTGTAAATCTCATCATTACTAAGCTCTGTGTTGTTCTGTTCCTGTAGATTAACAGCTTCCTCCATCGCTTCTTTGTTCTTCTTAGCCTCCTTTTCCTTGGCTATAATTTTTTTCCAGAATCCTACAGTTGAACTGATTGAGGCCTAGCAAAATTTAGGAATAGTTTCATATTCCAACTTTTGAATAAAATGGTGAATTGTCATCCTCTAAACCAACCCAGACACTTTCCGGGTGAGATTTAAGCAAGTTCAATTCCACTCTCACCTTAGCCTAGTTTTACTGTTAGTAGCAGATTCCATATATAGAACTGACTATTTGTCGGACAATTTACCATATGGTAACGCAGTCCCGGGAGAAGAACCCACACCGGTGAAATAGGAATATCTTCCTCCGGCTTGAAATCCGGAGTTCATTTTTGGAGCCACATCAAGTTCAATGACTCTTTTAAACCAAACCGCTTTGAAATCTAGAAAGTATATTAGGATCAAATTTGTAGTTGTTGTTCCAGGGTTTGGTTGCTCATGGTCAAATGAATTGATGGACGTATTTGGTAGTTTTTTCAGCATATTCATCACAGTTGTTATTCATTTACCCATTAGTGCCAGCTCTATATATTTATCTATGGGTTAATATCGATCATTAGGTAATGAGAAATGTGTATATGTCGATTAAGTGTATGTGATTGCATGTCTTATGTATAGCTGGACATAAGTTTACATATACACAACATACAAAATACATAAACGATGTTGACATGTTGTTGGGGTACAATTTGTAATTTTTCAAATATAAGCATCAATATAAAACTTTATTATAAGTACTACAATTTACATGGGAGTGACCATTGCGCTTCTATGAGCCCTATTAGTCTGCCTATACCAAACAACGCATGTCGTACAAAAAAATAAACCCAAAATTACAAAAGTCATTATTACATATAAATAATCCCTACTAGAACTTTTATCGTAGTTGGGGGAGAAGTTGGGAAGAAGAGGTAGAAGAGGTGGTAAAGAGGGTATGTAACTCCCTTTGTATTCTATGATGGCGGTTGTAATTTTATTCGTGTCATACGCCTCGCTAATATTCGTTACAGCAACCATATAATAATAATCTGGTTGCTGGTTCGCCTCGAAAATGCAATCAATCGAGTGTTGTATAGTCAATTCGATGTAGTCCGTTGTAAATGGCTCTATTATAGGACTACCATCCATCGCAATTACGGTTAAGTTGTGCCTTGCAATCCCAAAGTAAAGTGTTTTACTCATTGCAACGTTCACAACTCTGAGAAGATATTTCTTCCCAATATCCACTTCTATCCTAAAAGTTCCTGTCCATTTTAATTAATAAAGGAAAATTACAATGAGTGCAACAAACAACTCAAGAAAATATTAAGTAAAATCTTGTTGGCCTATATGGGCAGAATCACAAAAAAAAAAAATTATATTAATTAAGTTTTATATAAATAAACTGAATTAGACGACTTATACATACCATTATTTGAACAAGGATAGAAGTCTCCAGGCTGTCCATTAACAGTGAAAGCGTCCGAATTTATGTCACCGCCTGAGTCAACATGTTCAAGGAAGATCTCCTTGACATCCTTCTTCCACCATTCACCTGGCGAAATTGTGAAGAATTAATCAAATAAAAAGAAAATATATGTTAGTAAAAGACTTAAGATTTTGAAAAAAATTACTTAAACTAAATTATTCGAATATTGTTTAACTTATATACCTAAGATGATGAGAATATCGGCATGATCATCAGGCATCGAAAAGGGAAGAGCCTGATTAGTTCCAGGTTTTGGATGGACAATGAAAGCGCCATGAACAGTAGCGCGTTGCCAGATGTTCATGGCATGCCACCATAATGTGATATTTTTTCTTACTGTAGACCCTGCCTCAACTAGCCATTCCACTTGATCAAACTTCACGTGTCTACCCACGCCCCTACAACTTCATTTTAGGAAGACAAAAAACAGTCACCAAAAGTAACAACTTAAACAGACAAACAAAAACAATGAAAAGTAGAATTTCTTGATAATTTGAATGTACCAAAACATCGTAACAGCCCGCGCATATATGGTAGGCCCTGGGAATGCTCCGTTGATAGTAAGAATCTTCTTCGATTGGCAAAGCCTATCGAAAGAAGTTTCTTCAATCTGTTGATAGTACAAGATAAAATTGATTAGTACACAACACAAACGATAACTTTAATGTTGCAAAGAAAAACTAAATGAACAGACAATACTTACAACGAAATGAATATTAGTATTGTTTTGTGTTGAAGCAGTGTACTGAACTGCGAAAAATATTATCAATACCAAGCTACTGTTGATTTTTTGGAATGTCATTTTTCTTGTCTAAAGAGTTAGAGAAGTCGAAATTTTTGAGAAAAAGATGAAGAAGGGTTCTATCCTTGCAAAAATGTAATTATCCTGGAGTCAATTAGAATCTTTATAGAATATTAAAAGAAAGAAGCAGTTGTCTCACACATTTCACTAAGAAATGAAGTGGAGAAATATATATAGAGGAGAAAGGGGAATAGAGCTCTATCTATTCATATGCAGAAAAAATTAGTTCTTCTCAATTTGGATAGAAGTCAAATAAACGGGTTAACTAGATTAAATTTAAGCAGGTTATTTAAAATTAGACTCAAAGGTCATAAGCATAAAATCATTTTGAGTTGCATATAATACTTATAAGTTATAAACTTACAGCTTACATTTTTCTATATATGGTTTTAAAAGTTTTCTTTTCAAAAAAATTCTTGTTGTTTCCATATCTATCTTTGTTTTGTCTGTTTCATTGATCAAATATAATTTTTTTTATAGAAACCAAAAAATTCTCTTATTTAGATAAATTTACTAGTTTTGCATAGAAGATTGATAATGTTTGAATAATAAGTCAGCTACATAACTAGATAAAATTAATTGAGAGCAATAACTATAAAAAATAAATGATAGTGGATGACTGAAATATAACTAATTTTAAATATTTATCACATTATGTAAGAATATTAAGGTACCACTTTTTAGGAAAAAGAAGAGGCATAAAATAAAAATTAAATTCAATAAAATTTCCCCTCGTATGAAAACAAACAATTATACTTTAATTGCTATCACTATCATATTGATTACACCATAAGTAGGAAAAAGAAAAAATAAAAAAATAAGAACCAAATAAGTAATACTTTAAAATTAAAAGTTAAACATTCAAAAAAATTATAAAAAAATAGTATAAATTATAAGTTGTCGTGTCTATATGAGATATTGCTAATATAAGTAGCCTATGTTACATATGTAATTCAAGAAGCAAAATTAATTACTCATAAAAAAGAAACTGATTTTTCTATTAACAAATTTCCCTCTAGTTTAAACAAATGATATATAAGACCTAATAACCAAATGTCTCTAAGGAAATTCTCTTTCACTATGTCAATTTTATGATGTGATCTTTACATTTTGGGCTAAAAATCATACTTCAAGTATAGCTCAAACTTATGGTACATCCTTATGGTATAATTGTAAACAAAAACATCCTTTAATTATTCGAAACTTTGCAATAAACATTCTTATGTTTTTGTTAAAAACTAACCATTGAAATAAAAATATGTGTCAAGCATGTGATTTCCCCAAATCCCTAATTGATTTTCTCTCAATTTGGATAGAAGTCAAATAAACGGGTTAATTAGATTGAATTTGAGCAGGTTATTAAAAATTAGACGCAAAGGTCAGAAGCGTAAAATCATTTTGAGCTTCCTATATATTTATAAGTTATAAACTTACAGCTTACATTTTTTTATATATGACTTTAAAGGTTTTTTTTTTAATTCTTGTTGTGTTCATATCTATCTTTGTTTTTTCTGTTTCATTGATCAAATATAAAAAAATTATAGAAACAGAAAAATTCTCTTATTTAGATAAATTTACTAGTTTTGCATAGAAGATTGGTAATGTTTGAATAATATGTCAGCTACATAATTAGATAAAATTAATTGAGAGCAATAACTACACAAAATAAATTATGGTGGATAAATAAAATATGACTAATTTTAGATATTTATCATATTATGTAAGACCATTAAAGTATAGCTCTGTAGGGAAAAGAAAGAGACATAAAATAAAAATTAAATTCAATAAAATTTCCCCTAGTATGAAAACAAGCAATTATACTTTAATGCTATCACTATCATATTGATTACGCCCATAAGTAGGAAAAAGCAAAAATTAAAAAATAAGAACTAAATAAGTAATACTTTAAAAGTAAAAGTTAAAGACATTCAAAAATATACAAAAAGTAGTATAAATTATAAATTGTCGTGGCAATATGAGCTATTGCTAATATAAGTAGCCTACGTTACACAGTTACTTCAAGACAGCAAAATTAATTACCCATAAACAAACTGATTTTTCTTTTCAAAAAAATTCCCTTCTAGTTTAAACAACTGAGCTATAAGACCTAATAACCAAATACATCTAAGAAAATTCTCTTCACTATGTCAATTTTATGATGTGAACTTTATGCAAATAGTTGATCGGATTCACTGTTTATGCAAATGGTATACTTGAACACAATATGGGATTATAAACACAAACTCACTATCAAACCTTCTTGGTTTCTTTCACCAGAAATTTAACATGTATGCTTGCACTCTAGAAGCTAACAAGAGACTAGAAGAAAAGAGACTTTTCTCTTGCCTTTTATACTAGTAAAAAAAACACAAACATGCACATCTACAACTTTAGATGTCAATTGTCTCAACAGGCAATAAGCACCAGCAAGTTTTTCAACAAAATCTGATAATTGTCTCAAAATTTTCAACAAAATACCTACTAAATTTGATGGTAACGAGAAAAACAGAAAAAGGTCGGTTACAACGAGCCAACAAACAGCAAAACCAAAGTTTTCATCCTTGTCAACATGACTCGATAAAAGAAACCAAGAGCTTTTCCACCAACATTCTTTCTCCTAGCCTCTTCATGGTCCATAATACCAGCAGAGGTAGTCAGCACAATGTACCCGAACTGCAAGTTGAAAACCAATATGCAAAGATCAAAACAAAAAATAGGCTATACAAAATAAAACTGACGAACAAGTACGACTTTTACTCCATCTGTGATCGCAGAAAATGTCTGCAATTTCATTTGCTTAGTATCAAGTATGAACTACATATGATGCTTCAATCCACAATATGACTGTTCGGATACTTCTTCAAAGAAGCACACTTCTCATGGACTAATACAAAAATAACAGCAGATCGAGACTCAGTTAGCCAAGCCATAGGATACAAAATTTCTCCTTTGGATAGACAGGAATGCTTCCTTTACAGGAGAGCCTCAACTGGTAGCATCTACAAAGGGCGCTTGCTATGTGACAATTATAAATGGATGGTCTTGTAAGCATTACAGATGATTGCCCCAAGTACTCAAGATTTTTAATGCTAAAGAAGAAGCAATAATTTTCAAATATCATTTTTTCCATTTGAAACAAAATTACTTTTTTCAAATTTCACAATGAAACATTGGTTAAACGCCCATATAGCAAGCCAATTCATGATTCAGCAAAGAAGGAACCAAAAATTAATAATGTCTATTTCACAAGCTAATATATATGACCATGACTTGTTTCAACAAAGAAGTAAGGAATCAAAAATTAATAATGTCTATTTCACAAGCTAATATGACCATGACTTGTCATTTCAGAAGCTAGAAGCAAGGCTCAATTTGGAGATAACCAGAAATGGAGTTCTATATATTGATCAAGGGAACAAAGTGAATATATTAATTACTATACCTCTCAGGAAGGGAGCAATCTAGCCGTCCATCCTTCAATCTCCTTGACTCCAACATCAAAGCGAGGACTAATGACACCACACTTGTTTAGCCTTCCATTCAATTCAACAACAATCTTTCCGGACCTATGATCATCGGCGTACTCAAATTCTCTGATGTAACCTACACATAGATAACAGTAAGAAAATGATAGGGTGATGCTAGCAGTGCATACAGTCAAGAAATTAACATACCATACGGTGACGTCATTCATTTAAAAGAGCAATCAAAAACTTAATACATCCACTTTATTGTCTTCTAGTGGTAAATATGAATTACCTATAAGATTGTGTTCAAGTTATCAAAACAAATAAAAAGAATGTGTTCAACAATGAAGAAACAAGAAAATTGAGTCGGTGAAAGTATGACAGCTTGGATCACGATCATATGTAATATCGGGAGGATCTTATTCTTCCTTTTGTGATTAAGGACTTGTTGTCTTTTCAAGGTAGCAGGCAACAAAAATATGTAAACACTTGCTTGGTATATGGTTTGAGCTCAAGATTGCCCCAACAGCAGGTGTTGGCGGAGGGAGCCATGATGGCAAGGCAGAAATGAAGTCTACCAAATATTTCATATTCTTATATGAAATACCATCAATCTGCATACCAGAAACTATGCTTTGCTGCATGTCTGCTACTCTTTTCTTCACATCTTTGCCTTCTTCACTTAACATGAGTTTTCTTACTGTTTTCTCTATGACCATTTTTTCCATAACCTCCCATTCAAACCCAATCTTGTATATTTGGATCAGAGACCATACGTTCACTAATTGGTCTGCTAGAAATGGTCTGCATATCAAAGGGACTTCATCTAAAATACTTTCTAGTGTAGAATTCCAACCACAATGAGTGAAAAAGCCTGCTACTGCGGGATGTGCAAGGACCTGTTTTTGTGGACTACCTGACGACATGCTATGCACGACTACATGTTCAAGTAATTCATGCACGACTACATGTTCAAGTAATTCATGCACGACTACCTGTTCAAGTAATTTATGCATGACTATCTGTTCAAGTAATTTATGCATGACTACCTGTTCATTCATCAAGGTTGCTACGTGTGAGGCATCTTTTGCTTAGCTCTACTAATTCTATTTGCTTGACAATGCTTCTAGAATGAGAAAATTGCATGAACACAATTTGACAAATGATTAACTACCCCTTTAACTGCAGATAGGCAAGAAGATACTACACCAATCAATTCTTTTAGAGACACGTTACTCTGCACAATTCAGTCTCAACATTTGATTTCTCACTACCATCTGTACAAAGAGCTTCTCCTTCCTTCTCTTGGTGTTTGTCACAGTTAAGGTCACCAAACTATAAGCATAGGCACCAGATAAGTTAATTTTATATTCGATTATATATATGAATTAGAGTCAAAGAATTGAAGAAAAGAAGACTATACTAAGGTTGGTGTAAGGAAATTAAAAATATACCTTCTCCCTCAGTTTTACAGTTTCAGCAGCAAGGATTTTCTCCAGGATTCGTAAGAAAGTGAAGCATTAAGAAAACAAGTAGTAAAGCAGTTGAAAATTCTATGATAGAGACATTCACATTCAACAAAGTAAGGCCTATAGTCTATAGATAGATTGTTATTTTTTTTTACCTTTGTGTGAATTAAAGCTCAAAATCTATCAATCAATGTGGCCTAACCTTTTCTTTTAGTCACTCAACCTGCTCCTTAAAAACTTGAACCTTAAAAGAACAAGATAAGATAAATGTCAAGTTTCCGAGACTTATAAGAAGAATAGATCATTTCTACGACTTTGAGAAGAAACCTTTCGTGACCGAATGGTGCTGACAGTCTATTCCAACTGTTTTTCTATCTGTTGTACTTCTTGAAGGGTACATGACAGCAGACCTTCTCTCAACAATTTCCTGACGGAAATTTCATTTGTTTAAGAAGCATCTTTAAAACTTACTAAAAAGGGAGAGAAATGACAATGCAACAACTTTTGGAGTAGGGTTTAATTGAACCTTTTTGATGTTTCAAGGAGCTCTATCTTCTTCATTAAATTTGCTGCATATGCTGCATTGTTGTGTAAGCTACAGTAAAACTTTATTAACTTTCAAGAAACTACTAGTTGCTTTCTAATTCATCCTATACAGAGGAGACACGAAACTCGAATCTACGTGCAGATGTTGTGCCCCAACTTGGTTTTCAGGTTGAACTCTGTCTTAAGTATGCCTCTTATAGCGCTCTATTATCTCCTGCGTGCTGCATAATTCTCCCCGTTACTCTTTTTCCGTTACATTTGAATAGTAAAACCATAACTTAGCTCTACTATTTCTATTTGCTTGACTACACAGAAAATTGTTCATTTATCAATATCGGCAAGGATTTACACAACTAAAAAGTGTTAACACTGAAAAGAAACAAAACTGGAAAGTTCATCAAGCAAAGAACAACAAAAAGACGAGAGATATGAAAGTTTTCAATTCACATGGAATCAATATCTGGAAGTACAAATATTCACTTGATTCAACAAAAGACATGAAGAGGAGAAATCATGAATAGCATCGGGATTTTTATGTTCTTACCTCTCTTTGACTACTGATCATGAAATAGAGAACTTTAAATCCTCTTCTCGAGCTTAACAAAGAAGAAAGCAAAAAATGACTATTATATACAGTTTTACACTAATCAAATCAACTCAAGCTTTTTAAAAGTGAAATCCAAAGGTTGTCAAAGTAACGTTGACAGAAAATACCAACACTGCAACAAAAGAAATTAAAAATTGAAAGATATTCCAGACCAGAAGCAGTAGATCAAGTTTTTTCTAGATATTTTGTCAAACACTTTGTGGATCTAGTAACATTCCTTATCTTATGAACAAATTTTACACCAAATTATGAGAAAATTGAAGATAAAAGGCATATTTATTAGCTGATAGGCTGATAGCACATGCATGTATACATTACCAGCGAGAAAAAGAGATCAAATAAGAAAAACATTCAAATCTGGTTGCTGAAATTCAGAAGAAAATTAAAGAGAGAGATTACCAGTTGGAAGTAGAAGAGCGAGCAAACTGAAAGAATGAGAAATTGTTGGTGCTTCAGACTGAAACCGTCGTATGTAGCCATGGAAGGAGGCTTGCTGATGCTTGAGAGAAATTTGGTGAATCTCAGAGTGACGAGACATTTAGAATTTGGGGACTGAAATTGAATTTGGGTAGAGAATGTTTGGGAATTTTATTTAATTGAAAGGAATCTGGTTGTATTTTAAAACTTTTTAAGTAATTGTCATTAAAGCTGAGACTAATTGTCGTTAAAGAGTCAACTTTTACCAGTAAAAGGTCAATTGCCATTAATAATTGACATCAAAACATGATTTAGCAGCAATTATATTATTGTCGCTAAATCCTTAATTTGTTGTAGTGAATGCTTCTGCACAACAATGAGGATCTTGATGATGACTTCGGATGAAGGTCTAATCATGACCTGACGCTTTCCCCTCGTTTTAGCATTGTACATGCTCTTGATTCAACAACCAATCGATTGTTGTATACTCAATTCCACGTAATCTGTTGTAAATGATTTTGTTATAAGATTTTCATTCATCGCGATTACAGTTAAGGTGTGCCTTGCGATCCCAAAGTAAAGTGTTTTATGCATTGCAGCGTTCACATTACATGAGAAAATGCTTTTTTGTCAGGAATTTCTCTATTCCTAAGCTCAAACTGAAAAAATTCTCTTACTTAGGATGCAAAAATCACATTCGTCTCGCCACACTTGTTAGCTAATTAAGTGAAGAGTCTGAATTGACATAATATGTTTTTAATAACAGGCACATCAAATATTGAATCGCCCAAAATAAATTGCAATTGCAATTGCAAAAACTAATATAATAGCTTCTTAGTTTTATATATCAATTAAATACAAGCAGTTGGTGCATTTCAGTAAAAACCACCACCCCCAAACAAAAAATTATAATCCCAGTCATCACCATAAGCATTATGCTCACTTCCTTCATGGTAACATCTAGATTGATGAGTTTGAACCAACGATTCATCGGGTTGAACATCTTAATTATAGCCCACTCCATACATGACTTGACGCATATCACAAGTGGTGTGTGGATTGCCATCCTGAAAATTACCATTTCCCATGGGTGGACTATATGGTTCCCACTGGTGTAAATGCTTGTCCTCCGTATCGCACTACCTGCAATCCATTTCTTAATTCATTGAAAATGGTCTCCGGCCAAAATCCAATAACACAAACATAGACTGTATGAAAAGATAATAGTCTGCCAACAACATACTTGTTGATATTAATATTCCAAAGTATTACAACTATTGTAATTTTCATTACCTTGATCCTAGTAGATCTAAATTAGCAATTCATAATCATCATACATTGGCCTAGAGATTTTTGGGAAAGCATAATCTATTGGTGCTTCATTGTCAAGTAGACCAAATCATGGACAAATATTGTTGTAACATCCTGTTTTATGGTTGGCATCTGTCTATTTAATTCAAAAAAAATGAAATTTACTTACGTTACATGCTTTTGAATTATTTCTTTTAGAAAAATATCAATTACTTTCTAATATACTTACTATCCAATGAGAGTATAACCGAGTCCAACTATCACCGTATAGTTTTGGATGTACCTAAACCAAATAAGCATCATGACTTTAGGAAATCGAATCATCAAAAAATACTTATAGGATCAAATCATTGATTTGAAATAAAAACTTACCATCTATCCGGCTTGTATTTGCTTGAAATTTGTCGCATTATCTGCACTTTGATGAAATATTGTTGCAGAACTATATTGACCAAGTCCATTTAGTTGTGGATTATACAAAGTAACACTGGTTGAGACACTTGTAAATTTTTTTATTTCTGGAGATGCGTTTATGCTAATTCTTGCAAACTGAAGATAATATTACATTAAATTAATTAGAATAAGTATTTGAAATTGAATTTGTTGACTATTAATGATAAATTTCAATAATTAAAGAAGTAGTTACATCGATGATATGTTCAGCAAAGGATTCATTTGACATGCTTAAGGAGGCATCTTTGGCGTTATGGAGTTATTCTTGTGTCAATCGTCGAGTAGAAACCGTTTCAATCGGACAACCTTTTTTATTCAACCAAAACTCTTCTGCTTTAAAATAAATACTTTCATCCTTTTGTAATCGCTTGGCTTTGACTGATCTTTGTTTTTTCTAGCTCCTTAGCAATTGTCATCTGTTGTTTCGAAAATCCCCATACGTGCACAAAAAAAAGGGATGAATTTCAAAGAAAATACTGGTAAAATTATATTCAAGTAAACATAAAATATTACTGAAAATAAATGCATGTAAGGATTATATTTTAATGGCAAGGATAGAGTTGAACATTCTTTTACAAAAAGTTACACCACATAAACTATATATTAAACATTAATTATATACTTAATTATATATTAAATCCTCAACATTAAGTTTATACTTAATTATATATTAAATCTTCAACGTTAAGTTTATACTTAATTATATATTAAATTTTCAACATTCTTAACAAGATTTATGGCTTCGCTAATTGATTGGATCTTTAAATGAAATCGTCAAAGGCTAGTTTATTAAGAATCTGATTTTAATTATGAATTAATTATATCTTATAAAGAAATAGATTCGGTATAACTCAACCCTATAATAAGATAACTAGCATGGATCTATAAGTTGAACTCTTAACATAAATTAGTAACATTTTGGAAAGACATCTTATGTGAATTACTAGTGTTAGATTTTTCTTTTCAAGTTGTTAAAATATGTATAAATTATTTATTTAAAATTCAGTAAAACTATCAAAATTCAAAAATTCATAAGTTTCAAAACTTGATTCCACCTTTGATAAAAATCCAAAACGTTGCAAACAATAGAATTGTGTGTTATCAACTTTTGTTTGTCAAAAGAAAAGAAGAAAAAATCAGTTAATTAAGTTGTATAAGTATAAATCCTGCACCTTGATTCTTTCTTTGTGCGGCATTGGATGCAAAAGAGGTGGTTGTTTATAAACATCCACACAATCATAAATATCTCCGTGAATAGTTTGCAAACATAAATTCATTTCACTACAAATTATTTATTAAAAAAAGGACATATAAACTTTGCTATAAAAAGAAAGAAAACTATACCTCAAGGACGAGATCTGCATTTTGGCTAGACCCATAACCTTCAACCAAACAAAAGGCAATAGTGGTCCAAACTAATATAATGAAGCATATAGTTGTAACTATCTATGTCATCTTTGTTTTTCATTATGTTTCTGAAATAACTTATATATATAGTGCAGAAGAAATGGTTATTTAGTCAAACATGGTATGCAATCTGCTTATCTAAATCTAAGATTTAAATGATGAATAGTGTTCAAATATAACTAATAATATTAATTTCAAATTTAGCGACTGCATAAATATTCTCCAAATTAATTAGTATCCATTAATAGTGGACAACAAAATTATGCTATCGATTTATTTTTAGAAAATTATAGAGTTTTTTCATATATTATAAATATTTAAATAATAATAACAAAAATTATAATTAGGATTCCCGTTTTAAAAGATTTGATTTAAATGTCTATCAAAAGGTATATCTATAATAAAATTTATATAAATAATTAGTATATATCAATTATTTAAGCATAATATACATTAGTTTGTCCTTCAAAATGTATTCCTTCCTATAGGACTATCAAAAGGTAAAAACTTATCCACACCTGGTGTATACACTAAACGAATGCAATTTTTATAGCTGCATGATTTAATGAAGTAAAATAAATGTTAATTAATTAAGATTAAGTAAAATAAACTATAAATTCAAGCACATGATATGTATGTATTGGGTTTATGTATACATCAAATGCAGATAAGTTTTACCCTAATCAAAATGCGAGTCTCTATAATACTTGAACAACTGACTATGAATTACTTAGCAGAATTTAAGCATGATAGACATGAGTTGATTTGTCCTTCAAAATGCATTCCATACTTAAACCTTCATCAACGCCAACACACTGGCAGGGGGAGAAGCATGAAAGCGAGGCTCCACACCATTCTCCGTGGGCTTTAGGAATCGAAATCGGACCAAGCTCACACATAAGCCTGTTACCAGGAGTAAAAAAAAGGAATATGTTGAATTGGGACAGGAAACCGTCACAAACCAACCAACAAGCAAAACGAGTTCTCAGTCACGAATAAAATTGTGTATAAAAATAATATATTACCCATGTGATTACTCAATATTTATTTATGAAAGAAAAAACTTTCAAGACGATAACATTTATCTTATCAGTTTCACGTATATAAGTGTCTATGATAATTTTTTGTGCGACTAGGAATGTCATTGTCTCTTCCTTCCAACCTAAATGGTGAATTTTGAAGCTTTATTCACAATAAATTCAGTGATCGAAAGTTTTGCAATGTTAATCATTTTAACTATTTTTCTTTTTATATGAATTGTTGTCTTTTTCCCCTTTTTTTTTTATATACCACTAGACAGTCGAGTGTCTAGTGGTGTTTTATTAATATAAAAATATAAAAATCCTCAATAGAGGGATAAGTACAAGAAACGGGGTTTAGGTCTTACCTTACCAATCCTAATAAGGTTATGAACCTCTACTAATTAACAAGCATGAATAAAATAAGAACTAGAGAGAATTAAGTATTTTACAATCATCATTGAGTCAGTAACATACTCTATGGTGATATTACAAATGAGGATACTTAAATAATGCACAAATATAAAATCCAACAAGAAAGTTGTGTTATCAACCTCAACCTTCCTTTTACAAATGTATGAATTAAAAAAATAGGTTGCTCGTTTAAAGTAATCCGAAGTATTTTCCTCTTGTCTTCTTCTTCAAATCTGTCCAACAACACTTGATAGTTCATCACTTTTTCTTGGGTTGATTGGATCTTGTTAAATCTATTGACACTGTCATATGAGTTTGCTTTGCCAGTCGCATAGGTAATTGCCTTGGAACAAACTCCCCAGTCACTTTACCATCCCAATTGTGTTGCCTACCATGTGTCTTCCATTTGCTTTTGTTACTTCCACTTCTTTGACGCCTAGGTGAGATATCCCCATCCCTGGCATCTTTATCAAAACATTTGTCTAGTATATTATCTTTCCCATCCTCATCAAAAGAATAATCGCCCAAATCAATAGCATAAGCATTAGTGGGATTAACTCCTGATGCTAAAGCCTCTACTTCATTCTTCTTTGCAATCACACTTTTAGGCACAAATTCTAAAGCTTGTGGACTTAATTTTCCATTCAAAATAGGAGCTGAGACCTACACTTCTTCATCAACCAAATTAGCCCACCTAGGAGCACTCCTCTCCCCCTGATTTTCCTTTGAAATAATCAAATTATTTGTGAGATTAGCTTGAGAAAGTGATGATATACCTTTCAGCAAATCTTTGTCATTCCCTTTGGACAAAATGAGTTGTCCAGATTCACCTTGAAGTTCCCTAAACGACTCCAAAGATTGGTTAGGGACCTCATGAGCTAAGGTGTTCATAGTGACTATTGGTGGCTTGATTGCCAAATTGGATTCGAGTGCCATGGCAGTCTCACATTCTTGTTTAATCTTATTTACTTCAGGATTAGAAATGTATAATTTTGGAGCCATAACAGTACCATCTTTCCGATGTCCTTCAAGAAAACATCAAAACTATTCGAGCATAATAGGTCATTTGAGGAATTACTTCACGAACCTAGAGAAACATTAGATGATGCCTTCCTACGTATAACCAAGTTCCAGTTCTCCTTGTTGCAAGTTTCTCTCCCTTTGTTCAAATCCTTGTCTAGCATTATTGCTAATGAGCCATCAATGTCCTCACTCGTATTCATAGCAGTTGAAACTATAATTTCTTTGGTTTGATGTACCGAATTTTCAACATGTTGGGGAACCTCATTTAAAGATTCTTGATTAGAATTTCCAATGCCAAAAACGTCGACTTGTTACATCAAATTATTGAGGAATATGAAAAGAGCATTGCCAAGTCTTGAGAACTAGTTAATTAGTTTGCAGGTTAATTAGTTTACATAATTAGTTGTTAGAATGATTAGTTGAGTTGGTTATTCCTAATACAGCTGTCGAGATTCTATTGGTCGATTTTCACTGTTAGTTTTGTATAGCTGTACATGTATATAACAGAATGTAAACTTTGTGAAATGGTAACAAGTATTCATTGAATGAAATAGTTTTCTCTCTATAAACTGCTTTCTTCCATTCCATAGAAGCAGATCAGAATTTTATCACGGTATTAGAGCGGAGTATGATTTTTTAAAGATCTACAAGTTTTTTTTTTCACAATTGAATAAGTAGATCTGAGAAGGCAACAATGGCGGGAAAAATCGACCATAACCATCCCCTGTTTCTGTCACCTTCAGATGTACTAGGAGCTATGAAAATTGGAATCCAAATCACTGGAATGGAGAATTACATTTTATGGAGCAGAGCAATGGAGCTGACTCTGCTGACTAAGAACAAATTGGGCTTTGTTGATGGTAGCATCAAGCGAGATGGATACACTGTTGATGCTGAGAAAAAATAGTGGGATCGATGCAACGCGATGGTGCTTTCATGGCTGATGGGAAATGTAAGCAAGGAATTGGTGAGTGGAATCCTTTTCTGTTCAAATGCAGCATTGGTATGGAGTGATTTGAAGGCACGATTTGATAAGGTAAATATGTCTAGAATTTTTCACCTATACAAAGCAATTGTTTACTCTAAATTGAAGGATCTATGGGACGAATTTGATTCGATTGTTCCCCCTCCCTCTTGTAATTGTGTGAAGTCTAAGGAGTATATGAATATTATGTTTAGACAGAAACTTCTACAATTTTTGATGGGATTAAATGACAACTATAGTCATGCTAGAAGTCAGATCATAATGATGAGTGAACCACCTACCGTAAATCAGTGCTATGCAATGATAATTCAAGATGAAAGTCAACGAGAATTAAGTAGTGATCACTATAACATTGGGGGCCAAACCGATCCGACTGCATTATTCACTAACATGCCTGGGGGAAATAGTTTTGGAAATCAAAGATCTCAAGGTCCTGGATCTGGAGGATATGATAGTTTTCGAGGTCAAGGGAATAGGAAGATTCATAGACCATAGAGAGGAAGCTACTTGTACTGTGATCATTGTGACATGAAAGGTCACAGTCGAGCTGATTGAAACAAATTGAAGTACTGTACTCATTGTCACAAGCATGGCCATTTGAAAGAAGTTTGCTACTAGTTGATAGGATATCCTGCAAGCTATAAAGGAAAGAAAATAGCAAACCTTGTGACATCAGATTTTGGAACTCATCCTCACATTCCAGGAGGTATGACTGATGGTTACTTGAATCCTATGTCCCAGATGCAACAACTCAGTGGAGGAAGTACAAACCAGATGCCGTCAATTCCATACATTGCACCAAACCAATACAATCATGTCCTCCAAATGTTGAATAAACCATTGATCCATGATGCAACTGCTGCAAATTCAACAAGTAGCAGTACCAATATAGCAGGTATTTTTGCAGGCAAATCTATATCTATTCCCTCAACCTCTAGTTTCAATTGTCATGCATGTGATTTCCCCAGATTCCTAATTGATTTTCTCTCAATTTGGATAGAAGTCAAATAAACGGGTTAATTAGATTGAATTTGAGCAGGTTACGCAAAGGTCATAAGCGTAAAATCATTTTGAGCTTCCTATAATACTTATAAGTTATAAACTTACATCTAACATTTTTCTATATATGATTTTAGAAGTTTTTTTTTTTTAAATTCTTGTTGTGTTCATATCTGTCTTTGTTTTTTCTGTTTCATTGATCAAATATAATTTTTTTTTTTTTTATAGAAACAGAAGAATTCTCTTATTTAGATAAATTTACTAGTTTTGCATATAAGATTGGTAATGTTTGAATGATACGTCAGCTACATAACTAGATAAAATTAATTGAGCGCAATAACTATAAAAAATAAATGACAGTGGATCACTGAAATATAACTAATTTTAGATATTTATCGCATTATGTAAGACTATTAAGGTATCACTTATTAGGAAAAAGAAACTTACTAGGAAAAAGAAGAGACATAAAATAAAAATTAAATTCAATAAAATTTCTCCTCATATGAAAACAATCAATTATACTTTATTGCTATCACTATCGTATTGATTACACCCATAAGTAGGAAAAAGCAAAAATAAAAAAAGAAGAACCAAATAAGCAATACTTTTAACACAAAAGTTAGACATTCAAAAATTATAAAGAAAAAAAAGTATAAATTATAAATTGTCATGAAATATGAGCTATTGCTAATATAAGTAGCCTATGTTACATATTTAATTCAAGAGCAAAACTAATTACTCGTAAAAAAATTGATTTTTCTCTTCAAAAATTTCCTTATATTCTGTCGAATTGATTTTCTCTAGATTCCCATCCATTAAGAAGAACTTTTGGGTTCAAAAACAAAATTTTCTATCCTTCTGAACTTTAGCAACCTAATAAGGTGCTGTTTTACTATATTGTTGTTATTGGTTTACCAGTTTTTCCCCTTGTTATTCAGCTGCTTTTTTAAAAAAAAAATGGTGAGTTTTTCTGCTAGTTAGCAATGAGAAAAAGACAGGCAAATAATATGTTGAATGACATAATAATAGGTTTCCAACTTGAAGACAAGGCAAACTGCATATGTTGAATGACAAAACATTAGGTTTCTCAACAATATTCCACAACAACTTTACCTCTTTCACCACCAGGAAAATTACCCATATAAAAAAAATACAAGGATTAGAACGATGAGTTAATTCCACATATAGACAACCGAACATTAAAGTTCAGAAGTTGCTAAATTTACTTTACAAGGCAATGAGACTTGGAAATTTATATGCAATATGCCCGCAATCTCTTTCAGACCTCTTATCAAATAAGTAGGGGGCATTTTACATTGCCATAGCAGATCTTGAACATGGTTATTGCTATTTGCCCTTTACAAATACAATACTTCTTTCAAGACCATAAAGACAGACAAGAATAGTTGGGCTATACATCAGGGATGATTTTAGCCCAAAACACCAAATAGTTGATCGGATTCACTGTTTATGCAAATGTTATACTTTGACACAATATGGAATTATAAACACAAACTCACTAGAAATTTTACATGTATGCTTGCTCTCTAGAAACTAACAAGACTAGAAGAAAAGAGACCTTTCTCTTGCCTTTTATAGTAGTAAAAAAACACAAACTTCAGATGTCAATTGTCTCAACTGGCAATAAGCACCAGCAAGTTTTTTCAACAAAATCTGATAATTGTCTCAAACTTTTCAATAAATTTGATGGTAACGAGAAAAACAGAAAAAGGTCGGTTACAACGAGCCAACAAACAGCAAAACAAAAGTTTTCATCTTTGTCAACATGACGAAACCAAGAACTTTTCCACCAACATTCTTTCTCCTAGCCTCTTCATGGTCCATGATACCAGCTGAGGTAGTTGAAGTGCAAGTTGAAGTCAATACGTAAACATCAAAACATAAAAATAGATAACATACAGAGTAAAAATGACTAACAACTAAGACTTATACTACATCTGTGTTCGCAGAAAATATCTGCAATTTCATTTGCTTAGTATCAAGTATCAACTACATATCAATCCACAAAGAAACATACTTCTCATGGACAGCAGAGACTCTGTTAGCCAAGCCATAGGATACAAAATTTCTCCTTTGGATAGACAGGAATGCTTCCTTTACAGGAGAGCCTCAACTGCTAGCATCTACTAAGAGCGTTTGCTCCTTTGGATGGATGGGTCTTGTAAGCATTACAGATGAGTACTCAAGATTTTTACTGCTTAAGAAGAAGCAATAATTTTCAAATATCATTTTTCCCTTCGAAACAAAACTACTTTTTTGCAAATTTCACAATGAAACATTTGTTAAACGCCCATATAGTAAGCCAATTCATGATTCAACAAAGAAGTAAGGAATCAAAAATTAATAACGTCTATTTCACAAGCTAATATGACCATGACTTGACATTGACCCCAACAATCATTTCGGCTCAATTTGGAGATAACCAGAAATGGAGTTCCATATATTGATCAAGGGAACAAAGTGAATATATTAATTACTATACCTGTCGGGAAGGGAGCAATCTAGCAGTCCATCCTTCAATCTCCTTGACTCTAACATCGAACCGAGGACTAATGACACCACACTTGTTTAGCCTTCCATTCAGTTCAACAAAAATCTTTCTGGACCTATGATCATCGACATACTCAAATTCTCCGATGTAACCTACACATAGATACCAACGGTAAGAAAATGATAGGGTGATGCTAGCAGTGCATACAGTTAAGAAACTAATTGATGAAGAGAGATTGAAGGCTAAGATTTTGATTTCAAATACATTAAACAACTTTTACGTACCATTGTTTGAGCAGGGGTAGAAATCACCAGGCAGTTCTTTCTCTCAGCATTGGATTTGATTTGGAGTCTCATCACGCTTCCCTTGATCGTCAAAAGAGAGCAGTAGAAAGATTAAACCAGAAGGCCACACAAGATATAGCACGCTGAAAGTCCAGTGAAGGTGTAAGATTTTAAGTGGCTCCGTGAAGTTGAGGACACAATTACCTGGTGAATGGGCAATGAAGGCACAAAAAAATCTTTGTTTCGTACTTCCTGTATTTTCTCCTCACTAGCACACCCTGTCAAGTTAGACTGGAGTACTTCCTGTATTTTCTCCTCATTAGCACACCCTGTCAAGTTAGACAACAAGAAACTAGGAAGCTTGTACTCCTACCCAGTATCAACCCAATTGATATTGTGTAAACTAAAGTCAAGGTAAGGTGACACTCTAGTTTGTTCACCCTCACACATATCTTCAAGAGAACTATGTAAACAAGGAATAGTGTAATGCCATAAGACAGCAGATGAATATTCAATTGCAATAATTCGCAAACTCACCTTTGACATTACGGTACATTGGCAAGGTCCCATTTAGGACATTTGGCAAACAAAATGACATTATCTCGTGGATTCTCCTCCCCTCAATAGTAGATTCTTTCGTATCAACTAACACCGCAGTAGGCACATTGGTTTGCAAGTTGACGTCTTCGCTGAAGTTATCGTCGACCACCTTGGCTACTGTATATGCAAAGTTTTCTTCCTCGTGGTCTATAGTGTTCAGAACATTGATTTCAGAGCTCACTGTTGTGTGGGAAATTTCGTCGAACACTTTAGCTTCAACAATGGAAAAAGGTGTTGATACCAAATTCGCTCCCTCTACTGAACTGACTTTGCATTCCCAAGATGAGGTGAGTCCGTGAATGCCAAGGCATCCACATTTTTATACGTCTCTGGCAATTTATCAAACACCTGGTCCACCTTTGAGGTTCCACCAGTATCATAAGTAAAATCAAGGGAAGATGAGGCCGGAAAATGACTGGGAGGCAATACAACTGATTGTGAAGCTATAGGGACAGAATTAGCGCAGTCAAAATGAGCATGTAATGAATTAGCTAGACGCCTTACCACATCATTGTTGGTTTGTTGTCGAAATCGCTGAACAAATTTACCCTTGAAATGCTTCCAATCCAAAAATAGCTTGTTGCAAAATAAGCTATTGAACCAGGCAAGAGCTTCGCCATCAAGGTAGAATCAAGGAAGTGGAAGCCAGTCATTCTTATCAAAGCCAAGGTATGTAAAGTACAACTCGGCCCGAAAAATCCAACTCTCTGGGTTGCGTCGCCACTGAATCTAGGTAGAAACATCACTTTGGAGTACGATTGATGAAAGCACCAATGTAACAAACTCAAATTCCTCGCTATATTGATAAGAAAACTGAAACGCGATTACAACTTTAGAATTGTAATTGCAATAGCTAAACTATTGAATTACAATGAAGGTATGAAAATAACAACTAACTAAGATAGATATAAGAATTGGGATGAGAAGCTTAGATTCTGGAAGAAGAAGAGAGGAACGAACGTTTTTCTTCAATATGCATAACCCTTCTGTGTTAACTCCAAGACCTATTTAACCAATTGATAATTGGATCTGGATTCCAAATAAAACTCTCCAACATTTTAATAAGCCCAATAATCTTAAATGAACCGGTTTCATACACCCCTTCCAGCCCATAAGCCCTTATGTAATTAGTTATGTTCACAACATATAATACTTGTACAACTGACTAGGAATTATTTAGTAGAATTTAAGCATGATGTACATGAGTAGATTTGTCCTTCAAAATGTATTCCATACTTATATATCAAAAAAATGTGTCTCTATAATATTTGTCCAACTGATAAGGGGTGTTCTCATTTTGGATAAAAACCAATTTAAATAAAAAATATCGAATCAAATGGATTAAATAAACCGACTTTAGTTAGTTTTAGGTTATTAAAAATCGAAAGTATTTGATTTGGTTTTGGTTTGTTCAAAAAAATTGAAGAAATAATCAGATCAAACTAGGGTGTCAAAACAATATGAAAAACGGATCGAACCTAAGCTTCAATTATTGAGCTTGTTGGTTTGGAGCTAAGGAGACACATGATTTGTGTTTGTTCACCAGCTGGCCCGATGCTAAGAATATCCATCATCATTGTTAGGGCTGGAAAATAAAATTATTAGTATATCATGAGCAAAGGGTAGGCGGTTGATACTAGGTGCTCTCTTATTCATGCTAAAGCCAATTGAAGTCATTTTGAGAGTTCAAAGTATTGAGTTTGTTTGGAAAGAAATGATAAAAAGAGAAGGTGATAAAGGGTCTTCTTGTCTTAGTCATATATCTTTGAGACTTGAAGAAGACACATATGACTATTACCATTGGCAATGTGTCTGTAAATCAAGTCTTTGTCATCAGAATGCAAATATATGGTTATGATACTCTATCATACGATTTGGCCATACATATCCAATTTGAGCACTACATTCTTGAATAATAGATCTGGGCTAATAGAATATGCCCTGCTACCTTTGATGAAAGCACTCTGATTTGTGCTAATCAGAGTTGGTAGAATTGACAAGTTTTGAGAATGCTCTCAGTCCCCTTAGGGATCATAGCAATACAAGTATCATGAGTCAACCATTTAGGCAGAAAAAGAAACGTATGGCCTTCACAACCTCAGGTGCAATACAAGATTGATACAACTAATTTGCTGTAAAATGGCTATCTTTTTCTCTTTTTCAAAAGGAATTGTTAGTATCCTCATGCATCAATCACAGTATCGATGCAGGATTGCTCATTGTAGTATCTTTGAAGTATGCAACAACAGCTTTTGAGACTTGTCTGTTACCTAAGATTGATTTTCATCCATGATCTTGTTAATCCTTAATGTGAAAGTAGCTAGGCAGTATTAGAGTCTCCCTCAAGTGAAAGTAGGCAGCTTTCTATTTTAACAACACCTTATCTTGGTATCTCGATTATTACACCAAGTATGTATATATTCCCAAAAAAAAACAGCATCTTCTATACAGTCGAAACTTTCATCTATTCACATTCCTTCTCTCTCTCTCTTATACATCAACAATTACATTAAATTCAAGCAGTGGTGCACTTAGCATAGACACAAGTGATATGACTTCGTAATTTCTAATATAAGCATCAATATAAACTTTATTATAATTTACAAGGGAGTGACCATTGCACTTCTATGAGGCCTACTAGGCCGCCTATACCAAACAACAACGAATGATGTACAGAAAAGTAAACCCAAAATTACAGAAGTCATTATTATATATAAATAATTCCTACTAGAACTTTTATCGTAGTTGGGGGAGAAGATGGGAGGAAGAGGGTGTGTAATTTCCTTGGTATTCTATAATGGCGGTTGTAATTTTATTTGTGTCATGCGTCTGACTAACATTTGTTCCTGTAACCATACAATAATAATCTGGCTGCTGGTTCGCCTCGAAGATACAATCCACCGATTGTTGTAGACTCAATTAGACATAGTCTGTTGTAAATGGCTTTGTTATACGACTTCCATCCATTGCGACTATGGTTAAGTTGTGCCTTGCAATCCCAAAGTAAAGTGTTCTACTCATTGCAGCGTTCACAACTCTGAAAAGATATGTCTTCCCAGTATCCGCTACTATCTTAAAAGTTCCTGTACATTTTAATTAATAAAGGAAAATAAAAATGAGTGCAACAAACAACTCCAAAAAAATAATAGGTGGAATCGTAAAATATTATAAGGTTAGAAATCAAAAAGGAGAGTCTAACCCAAAATACTAGACTGATAAGTAGGGGAACCAATTTGATTAACTTATATATCAATTAGCATTTCTCTGTGTATCTGATGAGGAACAATTGGCACATAATACATAAGTTTACTTTCTAATTGTACAAGCCTACAACCAAGTTTGACATAAGCTGATCCGTTGAAAATTTAAAAGAATTTTTCTCTCTTTTACTAGAAATTTAACATGTGTGCTTGCTCTCTAGAAGCTAACTAGATTAGAAGAAAAGAGACCTTTCTCTTGCCTTGTAAAAACACAAACATGCACATCTACAACAAATTTTAGATGTCAATTGTCTCAACAGGCAATAAGCACCAGCAACTTTTTCAACAAAATCTGATAACTGTCTCAAAATTTTCAATAAATTTGATGGTAACGAGAAAAACAGAAAAAAGGCGGTTACAACAAGCCAAAAAACAGCAAAACCAAAGTTTTCGTCCTTGTCAACATGACGAAACCAAGAACTTTTCCACCAACATTCTTTCTCCTAGCCTCTTCATGGTCCATGATTCCAGTTGAGGTAGTCAGCACAATGTACCCGAACTGCAATATGAAACCAATACGTAAAGATCAGAACATAAAAATAGATAATTTACAGAGTAAAACTGACTAGCAACTAAGACTTGTACTACATCTGTGATCGCCGAAAATATCTGCAATTTCATTTGCTTGGTATCAAGTATCAACTACATATGATGCTTCAATCCACAAAGAAACACACTTCTCATGGACAGCATAGACTCCATAGGATACAAAATTTCTCCTTTGGATAGACAGGAATGCTTCCTTTACAGGAGCGCCTCAACTGCTAGCATCTACAAAGATTATTGCCCAGAGTACTCAAGATTTTTACTGCTTAAGAAGAAGCAATAATTTTCAAGTATCATTTTTTCCCTTTGAAACAAAACTACTTTTTTTCAAATTTCACAATAAAACATTGGTTAAACGCCCATATACCAAGCCAATTCATGATTCGGCAAAGAAGTAAGGAATCAAAAATTAATAATGTCTATTTCACAAGCTAATATGACCATGACTTGTCATTTCAGAAGCTAGAAGCAAGGCTCAATTTGGAGATAACTAGAAATGGAGTTCTATATATTGATCAAGGGAACAAAGTGAATATATTAATTACTATACCTGTCGGGAAGGGAGCGAGCAATCTAGCAGTCCATCCTTCAATCTCCTTGACTCCAACATCGAAGCAAAGACGACACCACACTTGTTTCGCCTTCCATTCAGTTCGACAACAATCTTTCCGGACCTATGATCATCGACATACTCAAATTCTCCGATGTAACCTACAGATAGATACCAATAGTAAGAAAATGATAGGGTGATGCTAGCAGTGCATACAGTTAAGAAACTAAATTGATGAAGAGAGATTGAAGGCGAAGATTCTGATTCCTAATACATTAAACAACTTTTACGTACCCTTGTTCGTCAAAAGAGAGCAACAGAAAGATTAAATCAGCAGGCCACACAAGATATAGCACGCTGAAAGTCCAGTGAAGGTGTAAGATTTTTAAGTGGCTCCGTGAAGTAGAGGACACAATTACCTGGTGAATGGGATTTGAAGGCACAAAAAAATCTTTGTTTCGTATTTCTTGAAATTTAACCGCTATTACAAGAGAAAGTGTTTTCTCTATTCCAAAGCACAAACTGAAAAAATTCTCTTATTTAGGATGCAGAAATCACATTCGTCTCGCCACACTTGTTAGCTAATTAAGTGAGAGTTTGAATTGAAATAATATGTTTTCAATAACAAGTACATCAAGTTTTGAATCACCCAAAATAAATTGCAATTGCAATTGCAAGAACTAATATAATAGCTTCATAGTTTTATATATCAATACAATACAAGCAGTTGGTGCATCTTAGCAAAAACCACCACCCCCAAACAAAAAATTATAATCCCAGTAATCATCATGAGCATTATGCTGACTTCCTTCATGGTAACATCTAGATTGATGAGTTTGAACCAACGATTCATCGGGTTGAACAAGTTGATTATAGCCCACTCCATACAGGACTTGACGCATATGACAAGTGGTGTGTGGATTGCCATCCTCAAAATTACCATTTCCCATGGGTGGACTATATTGTTCACCCGCTGGTGTAAACGCTTGTCCTCCGTATCGCACTACCTGTGATCCATTTCTTAATTCATTGAAAATGGTCTCCGGCCAAAATCCAATAACAAACAAACCCTGAAACAAAAGATAGTAGTCTGCAAAAATAAATAACACCAGAGTTACAATAACTACATATATACTTGCTGATATTAATATTCCAAAGTAATTTTAATTACCTTCATCCTTGTAGATCTGAATTAGCAATTCATAGTCATCATACATTGGCCTAGAGATTTTTGGGAAAGCATAATCTATTGGTACTGTAGGGTCAAGTTGAACAAATCCTGAACAAATATTGTTGTAACATCCTGTTTTCTGGCCGCCATCTGTCTATTTAATTCAAATAAAAATGAAATTTATTTACTCTACATTCTTTTGAATTATTTCTTTTAAATATCAATTAATTTTTAATATACTTACTGTCCAATGGGAGTATAACCGAGTTCGGTTATCACCGTATAGTTTTGGATGTACCTAAACCAAACAAACATCATGACTTTAGGAAATCAAATCGTCAAAAAATAATTAATAGGTTCAAATCGTTGATTTGAAATAAAAACTTACAATCCATCCGGCTTGTATTTGCTCGAAATTTGTTGCATTATCTGCACTTTGATGAAATATTGTTGCGGAACTATATTGGCCAAGTCCATTTACTTGTGGATTATACAAAGTAACACGGGCAGTGGCACTTGTAAAACTTTTTATTTCTGGCGATGCGTTTATACTAATTCCCGCAAACTGAAGTATTAGTGTTACATAAAATTAATTAGAATAACTATCTGAAATTGAATTTGTTGACTATTAATGATAAATTTTGATAATTAAAGAAGTAGTTACATCGATGATATCTTCAACAAGGGATGCATTTGCCATACTTAAGGAGGCATCTTTGGCATTTTGGAGTAGTTCTTGTGTCAATCGTCGAATAGGGACCGTTCCAATCGGACAACCTTTTTTATTCAACCAAAATTCTTCTACTTTAAAATATATATTTTCATCCTTTTGCAATCGTTTGACTTTGACTGGTCTTTGTTTTTCTAGTTCCTTAGCAATTGTCATCTGTTGTTTCGAAAATGCCCATACGTGCAGAAAAAAAGAATGAATTTCAAAGAAAATACAAGTAAAATTATATTCAAGTAAACATAAAATATTACTGAAAATAAATGCATGTGTGGGTATATTTTAATGACAAGGATAGAGTTAAACATTTGTTTTCAAAAAGTTACACTACATATACTATATATTAAACATTAATTTTATACCTAATTATATATTAAATCTTCAACATTAATTTTATACTTAATTATATATTAAATCTTCATCAATCTTCACAAGATTCTGGGCTTCACTAATTGATTGGATGTTTATATGAAATCGTCAATGGCTAGTTTATTAAGAATCTGATTTTAATTATGAATTGACTATATCTTATAAAGAAATAGATTGGGGCAAACTCAACCCTATAATAAGTTTACTAGCGTGGATCTATAACTTGAACTCTTACCATAAATTAATAACATTTTGGGGAGACATCTTATGTGAATTACTAGTATTAGATTTTCCTTTTCAAATTGCTAAAAAATGTATAAATTATTTGTATCAAATTAAAATTCATAAATTCAGAAGTTTCAAAATTTGATTCCACCTTGTATAAAAGTACAAAACATTGCAAACAATAGAATTGTATGTTATCAGCTTTTATTTGTCTAAAGAAAAGAAGAAAAAATCAATTAAGTTGTACGAATATAAATCTTACACCTTAATTCTTTCTTTGTGCGGCATCGGGTGCAAAAGAGTTGGTTGTTTATAAACATCCACACAATCATAAATATCTCCGTGAATAGTCTGCAAACATAAATTAATTTCACTACAAATTATTCATTAAACTTTGCTATAAAAGATATGAAAACTATACCTCAAGGACGAGATTTGCATTTCGACTAGACCCATAACCTTCAACCAAACAAAAGGCAATGGTGGTCCAAACTAAAATAATGAAGCATAGAGTTGTAAATATCAATGCCATCGTTTTTTTCATTATATTTCTGAAACAACTTATATATATAGTGCAGAAGAAATGGTTATTTAGTCAAACATGATACGCAATGTGATTATCTAAATCTAAGATTTAAATGATGAATAATCTTCAAATATAATTAATAATATTAATTCCAAATTTAGCCATTGCACAAATATTCTCCAAATTAATTAGTATCCATTGATAATGGATAATAAAATTATGCTATCAATTTATTTTTAGAAAAACTATAGAGTATTTTCATATATTATAAATAATTAAATAATAATAACAAAAAAATTATAATTAGGATTCCAATTTTAAAAGATTTGATTTAAATGCCTTTAATATTCAAATATAATGAATAATATTTTTACCAGATTTAAGCATTGCACAAATATTCTCCAAATTAACTTGTATCTTTGATAGTAGACAACAAAATTATGCTATCAATTTATTTTTAGAAATATTACAATGTATAATGTTCTAATTTGTAACGGTGAATCAGACATTTCCTTATTTTGTTGTCTACCTCATTATTTAGGGCTCAATCGACGCCATTTTTTATAGCTTACTGTATAAATCAATTATTAAACAAAATTTAAGTCTGATATACATAATTGATTTATCCTTCATTATATTTAGAATGTGTATAACTGTATAAGTTGTCCTTCATAAATGTCTACCAAAATGTTTCTCGATAGTAAAATTTATATAAATAATTAGAATACATCAATTATATAACAAAATTTAAGCATTATATATCCTACATGACTATTAAAATGTTAGTATCTGTAATGCTGGACAACTGACTATGAATTATTTAGCAGAATTTAAGCATGATATACATGGGTTGATTTGTCTATCACATGTATTACATACTTATATATCAAAAAATGTGCCTCTATAATATTTATACAATTGACTAGGAGTGATCACGCCTTCATAGTTTCGATAAAAATTGATTTAAATCAAAAATACCAAATCAAACAGATTGAATAAACCGACTTTATTGGGATTTGGTTTGATTTTAGATTTTAAAAAGTCAAAATTATTTGATTTGATTTGATTTGATTTTGGTTTGGGTTTTGATTTTGATTTGTTCAAAAAATCGAGGAAATAATCAGACCAAACCGAACCGATAAATTATATACATATATTTTATTATTATACATAGATAATATATTTTTTTGATAAACAATTTTAAATATCTTATATATGTATTCATCAATATTAATTTATGAAAGCAAAAACGTTATGAGACGAGAACGTTTATCTTATCAGTTTCACATATATAAGTATCTATGATAATGTTTTGGGGGACTAGGATGTCATTGTCTCTTCCTTCCAAGACAAAATGGTGAATTTTGAATATTTATTCACAGTAAATTCAGTGATCGAAAGTTCTGTAATATTAACTATTTTTTGTTTTATATGAATTGTTGTCTTTTTTTCCCTCTTTAGAATGAATCTTTTATTTTTAATTTTTGTGTATGGTTAACAACTGAAAAATTGAATCAAACCAAACCAAAATCGATAACAATCAAACCAATAAATATGTATATATTATATTTGGTTTGGTTCTAATAATTTAAAAATTGATTAAATTGATTTGGTTTTGATTTCAACCAATAACATGTAGTGTCCCATTTCTTGTGAAATTGTTTTTCATTGTAATTGGCCATTTTACCCTTCTCCTTATCATTTTCATGCTTAGTTTATTCCAGGGATGGTTGGTGTGGTCCCCAATGTGATTGGGTATGTTTTTGGTGATTTCACCCCTCTTGAGTTGTGAATTCGTGATACGGTTGACTTCGGTCAACATTTGAAGTTCCAAGCGCCGGATGGGATTTTCGTTAGTCCCATCATATCGAGAAGGTCAAGTTTTAGCTAGTTAGGTGGTTGGTAAGGCGTATGAGTCCTTAGGTTGAGTTTTGAGGCATTTGGGTGAAAAACTAAGTTTTAACCTTAAGAGTGGTTCGGGAGGGTAATTTTGTTATTTGACCCTTTTTTTTTTTGGAAATTTGACTATTTCATTGAGCCTGGAATATCGATTCTAGTGGAGTAGCGTGTCCAATTTATTTTGATAGGACCCTGAACGATTCCCAAGGGTCCATTCGGAGGCTTTTAATTTGAGAGAGTTGCTGGCAGTTTTCGGTGCAGGTCATTTTTTACCTTCGAGATTGCGGACAAGGTGTCTCGCGATCGCAATCTTTCTTTCGTGTCTTTCGCGATGAGTAAAATTCACTTAGAATGAACTCAAATTTGGGATTTCTCGCAAAAATCCCATTATCCACCATTTTCAAACCCTTGGAGCTTTGGGAGACGATTGTTAAGTGATGCTTGGTGAATTCTAGGTTTGGGTAAGCTTCTTTTACTTATCTTTATCAATTCCTAGTAATTTCATCTTCCAATAGCATCTTTAAATCAAGGTTTTAAGTAGAGACCTTAGAGGTTTTTCTCAAATGAGAAAAATAGTGATTTTTTTTATTTCAAGCTCATTTCTTAATCAAATTTAATGGGGTTTTCAACCACGGTTTCCTTTTGGCTTGTGGAATGTGTATTTCAATTAAAAATCTGATTTTTTCCCTTCAATGTTTGAAGTGATTTTTTGGACTATTTTACCTCCAATTTCAAACCCTTTCACTATGGGTATCACTGTGTCATGACTCGAGTCTACACCCTGGACGTGGCTGGCACTCGAGAACCATTGCTAGTCCCCAAGCGAACCCTCATCATGGATGACTACAAGTGGAAGACTAACTCAAGTATACATAAGCTTAAAACTGACTTAACTTCATTAAACTCAAATACTCAACTTTAAAGGTCTGAACAATACTCAATAGATAAACTCATAGTTTGCAAAAACAACTCCAAAGAAAGTAAAATATTGCAAAAAAATCCTCAATTTTGTCTATCTATTAAGCCTCTACTATTATAGAAGGATATCGGGACAAGACCCGCGACATCTCAAAACTACTAACGGTAAGGTAAAGGTGAAGTCCTCTGGAATATAAGAAGGCTCACCAAAGCTAACTAGGATGTCACATGACCTCAACGAAATATTTGTTGATGATCATGAACACTTGTATCTTCATCATAAAACGATACAGGTCGAATGACATTAGTACAATGAATGTACGAGTATGTGATAAGGTTAGAGTAAATAATTATCTGGCTTGAATGACTGAAAGCAATAACTAATTGAACTGACAAGGCTGGAACAAATACTCACACTCAACTCAATTCCATTCTTGATAGTTAAGGATCGTTCCGGTTAGCGTGTGGTTGAGGATTTGCTCTGGTAGAGTTGTTTGGGTGAAGTTTCAGCTTTGAGGTAGGTTTGGCTATCCCTCTTTTAAGACTGAATTGAGTAATTGACCTATTCTTAGGAAGTTAACTATGAAATGAGTAGTCGTATGTGCCTTAGTAGTTGGTGAGTGTTGATATTCCTGTTTTAATTTGATTGATGCCTTACTGTGACATTAGCATGTATGTAGGCTTATGTGATACTGTTAACTGTTGTGAAAAGTCTATGATTCTTGAGAAAATTTCCCGAGTTAGGGGCTTGAGTTGAATTATGAACATCTTAAAATGAAAGAAGTTATTTCTAGTGGTAAAGACTCATTTCAAATGGGTTTCTCCACTATCTATATCCTTTGAGAATACATGTCATGACTTTTTGAGTTTGGAAATTCGATACTATTTGCTATTCTTAATGAACTGATTATGTCTTGTGTTGTATGCGTTGTGATACATTCCTCCTCATGCAGAATATTATTTTTTTCTTGGAAATATGAGAAAGTGGAGAAGTACTGACTTTTTTATAAAAAAAAAATTGACACCTTACTTATATTATCGCTGAAGTGGCAAGTTGCTTTTCTAACAATGCAACTCGAGGAATGTTATGCATGAAGTGAGTAGAGCTTCATGGAGATTGTGCTGGCTATGATGATCCAACCATGGTGACTTACATCGGCGCATTGAAGGTAGAAGTTATTTCTTCATTGGTCATCAGAAAGGTAGAAAACACAAACGAAAAACAGCATGTAAAACTTTGCAATGCCAACCCCCGGGTATGCTTCAAGAATTCTCATTCATAGCAATATTACTGATTACTATCATTAAGCATTCCAAGTAATTTGTTCTGTGGTTAATAACAGGTTAAATTGAATTGATGTTTTCATTAATTCAAAGTGAAATTAGATTAGCAACAAGTTAGGCTGAAGTTGTTGCTCATAAGCCTCTGAACATGTTCACAGTTATCAGATTTTTGGAGAGTCTATGCAGTGTTCAGTTTTTTGAAAGGAATATTGTTTAATTTGATACCTCAAGGTTAGTTTTGTAAAAAGATGAATTGATAACTACTAAATCTTCGCCTTGCAGCTACAGAAAGGCTATGAGAATGATGAAATGTGCTGATCATTGTGTCTTGTTACATTTGTTGACACTCCAGGAGCTTTTGCTTATTTAAGATCTGAAGAGATGTGAGTCTTTACCTTGAATTTCAAATATTGTGTTATTAGATTGCGTTTGGTCATGTAGAATCTATAATCACCTCCAATAATTTCATGACAAGTTAAGGGCATGTTTAGGGTGAAAGTTCCAATCATAACAGTTGTAACTAATGAAGGTGGTTCAGGCAGAGCTCTTGTCATCAGATGTGGTTAATGTTCAACATTTTATGTTACTAGGTAAGTTTGGTTCATTTGTACTTCTTCCATATTTTTGCTACTTATCAGGCATGTGACAATTTGAAGAATAAGGAAAGTTCAAGTTTAAAAATAATTTATCAACCAAAAACATGTTTTAACTTAAAAACGTGGACACATTGTACATATGTTGCGGCATGGATTTTGTAGTTATTTCTTTTACACTTGTTATATTGTTTCCTTGAATATCTCCATCTTTCTGTATCTTTCCAAAATATATGCTTCTTTGATCAGTCTTGTGCTTCTATATTATGGAAGTCTTCACAAGCAGCTCCAACCTCCGAAGGTATATATTGTTGTGAAAACAATGGTTTCTGATTGAATAGGCAGTTAAGAGCTCAAGAACATTACAGACTTTGGATAGCAGATGCAATTATTCCAGTTAATAGTGTGAACGAAACAATGTTTAGCTGGACTTTTAGAAGACGGAAAAAAGATGCAAAACATAAGATTGTCGCCCCTTTATCACTTATGTTGACAAAGTTTTTGATGAAGTAGAGAAGAATTTCGCACACTTGAAGAATAGTTCCTCATCCCTTATTTATTTTTATGTGCACTCACAAGTTTCTTGCTTCTTACATGTATAGGAGATCGGATTTATTCGTAAAAATGTATCTTTTGTAAGGTTGTCTACATTTGATTTACTTCTTGTATCTGGGTGTGTTATTGCCTTTCTTATACTGTTGAAATTTATTACTTTTTTCCAAAATAAAAATAAAAGAGTAGACACAACCTGTATTCTAAATTAAGCTTTTCTTAAAAAAAAAAATCCCAATAGCACTGGAGGTGTTGTATATCATAACAAAAGTTTAAATACAACACATGGATAGAAACTATCCATCAAAAAAAGGGGCTAACACCACAAAAATCACCTTATCGCCCATCAATACTACAGAAAAAAGAGAAGCGCAACTAACAAAAAAAAATTCCTTATCAACTTTAGACCTTATACTCGGGACTTGTCTCTTATCCAGAAAGAGAAGTCATTTTGCTGCCTGGGGAAGTTGTTGAGCCGAAAGATAAATGTTTCTAGTTTGAGAGTTCATCGCCATCTTTGCTAGCCAGTCTGCAAGTTGATTGGCTTCTCTGTAGCAATGCTCAAACTTGATACTAGCAAGATGTAGAATTGAAGAAGTAGCTTCTATGAGCAAGAGGGAATGGTCAGTAGGTTTGAAGGTAACCTTACTCTTTTTTCTTTGGCATCTGTAAATCTCATCATTACTAAGCTCTGTGTTGTTCTGTTCCTGTAGATTAACAGCTTCCTCCATCGCTTCTTTGTTCTTCTTAGCCTCCTTCTCCTTGGCTATAATTTTTTTCCAGAATCCTACAGTTGAACTGATTGAGGCCTAGCAAAATTTAGGAATAGTTTCATATTCCAACTTTTGAATAAAATGGTGACTTGTCATCCTCTAAACCAACCCAGACACTTTCCGGGTGAGATTTAAGCAAGTCCAATTCCACTCACCTTTGCCTAGTTTTACTGTTAGTAGCAGATTCCATATATAGAACTGACTATTTTTCTGACAATTTACCATATGGTAACGCAGTCCCGGGAGAAGAACCCACACCAGTGAATAGGAATATCTTCCTCCGGCATGAAATCCGGAGTTCATTTTTGGAGCCACATCAAGTTCAATGACTCTTTTAAACCAAACCGCTTTGAAATCTAGAAAGTATATTAGGATCAAATTTGTAGTTGTTGTTCCAGGGTTTGGTTGCTCATGGTCAAATGAATTGATGGACGTATTTGGTAGTTTTTTCAGCATATTCGTCGCAGTTGTTATTCATTTACCCATTAGTGCCACCTCTATTTATTTATCTATGGGTTAATATCGGTCATTAGGTAATGAGAAATGTGTATATGTCGATTGAGTGTATGTGATTGCATGTCTTATGTATAGCTGGACATAAGTTTACATATACACAACATACAAAATACATAAACGATGTTGACATGTTGTTGGGGTACAATTTGTAATTTTTCAAATATAAGCATCAATATAAAACTTTATTATAAGTACTACAATTTACATGGGAGTGACCATTGCGCTTCTATGAGCCCTATTAGTCTGCCTATACCAAACAACGCATGTCGTACAAAAAAATAAACCCAAAATTACAAAAGTCATTATTACATATAAATAATCCCTACTAGAACTTTTATCATAGTTGGGAAGAAGAGGTAGAAGAGGTGGTAAAGAGGGTATGTAACTCCCTTTGTATTCTATGATGGCGGTTGTAATTTTATTCGTGTCATACGCCTCACTAATATTCGTTACAGCAACCATATAATAATAATCTGGTTGCTGGTTCGCCTCGAAGATGCAATCAATCGAGTGTTGTATAGTCAATTCGATGTAGTCCGTTGTAAATGGCTCTGTTATAGGACTACCATCCATCGCAATTACGGTTAAGTTGTGTCTTGCAATCCCAAAGTAAAGTGTTTTACTCATTGCAACGTTCACAACTCTGAGAAGATATTTCTTCCCAATATCCGCTTCTATCCTAAAAGTTCCTGTCCATTTTAATTAATAAAGGAAAATTACAATGAGTGCAACAAACAACTCAAGAAAATATTAAGTAAAATCTTGTTGGCCTATATGGGCAGAATCACAAATTTTTTTTTTATAATAATTAAGTTTTATATAAATAAACTGAATTAGACGACTTATACATACCATTATTTGAACAAGGATAGAAGTCTCCAGGCTGTCCATTAACAGTGAAAGCATCCGAATTTATGTCACCGCCTGAGTCAACATATTCAAGGAAGATCTCCTTGACATCCTTCTTCCACCATTCACCTAGCAAAATTGTGAAGAGTTAATCAAATAAAAAGAAAATATATGTTAGTAAAAGACTTAAGATTTTGAAAGAAATTACTTAAACTAAATATTCGATTATTGTTTAACTTATATACCTAAAATGATGATAATATCGGCATGATCATCAGGCATCGAAAAGGGAAGAGCCTGATTAGTTCCAGGTTTTGGATGGACAATGAAAGCGCCATGAACAGTAGCGCGTTGCCAGATGTTCAGGGCATGCCACCATAGCGTCCCTTCCTCGTCGTCAGATATTGTGATATTTTTTCTTACTGTAGACCCTGCCTCAACTAGCCATTCCACATGATCAGACTTCACGTGTCTACCCGTGCCCCTACAACTTAATTTTAGAAAGAAAATAACAGTCACCAAAAGTAACAACTTAAACAAACAACAATGAAAAGTAGACAATTTGAATGTACCAAAACATTGTAACGTTCTCCTTCCCTTTGTTTTCAATGTCTAGGGCCAACGTTTCGCCAGCCCGTGCATATATGGTAGGCCCTGGGAATCCTCCGTTGATAGTAAGAATCTTCTTCGATTGGCAAAGCCTATCGAAAGAAGTTTCTTCAATCTGTTGATAGTACAAGTTAAAATTGATTAGTACACAACACAAACGATAACTTTAATGTTGCAAAGAAAAACTAAATGAACAGACAATACTTACAACGAAATGAATATTAGTATTGTTTTGTGTTGAAGCAGTGTACTGAACTGCGAAAAATATGATCAATACCAAGCTAGTGTTGATTTTTTGGAATGTCATTTTTCTTGTCTAAAGAGTTAGAGTCGAAATTTTTGAGAAAAAGATGAAGAAGGGCTCTATCCTTGCAAAAATGTAATTATCCTGGAGTCAATTAGAATCTTTATAGAATATTAAAAGAAAGAATCAGTTGTCTCACACATTTCACTAAGAAATGAAGTGGAGAAATATATAGAGAGGAGAAAGGGGAATAGAGCTCTATCTATTCATATGCAGAAAAATTTAGTTCTTCTCAATTTGGATAGAAGTCAAATAAACGGGTTAACTAGATTAAATTTAAGCAGGTTATTAAAAATTAGACTCAAAGGTCATAAGCGTAAAACCATTTTGAGCTGCATATAATACTTATAAGTTATAAACTTACAGCTTATATTTTTCTATATATGGTTTTAAAAGTTTTCTTTTCAAAAAAATTCTTGTTGTTTTCATATCTATCTTTGTTTTGTCTATTTCATTGATCAAATATAATTTTTTTTTTATAGAAACCAAAAAATTCTCTTATTTAGATAAATTTACTAGCTTTGCATAGAAGATTGATAATGTTTGAATAATAAGTCAGCTACATAACTAGATAAAATTAATTGAGAGCAATAACTACAAAAAATAAATGATAGTGGATGACTGAAATATAACTAGTTTTAAATATTTATCACATTATGTAAAACTATTAAGGTATCACTTTTTAGGAAAAAGAAGAGGCATAAAATAAAAATTAAATTCAATAAAATTTCCCCTCGTATGAAAACAAACAATTATACTTTATTGCTATCACTATCATATTGATTACACCATAAGTAGGAAAAAGCAAAAATAAAAAAATAAGAACCAAATAAGTAATACTTTAAAATTAAAAGTTAAACATTCAAAAAAATTATAAAAAAATAGTATAAATTATAAGTTGTCGTGTCTATGTGAGATATTGCTAATATAAGTAGCCTATGTTACATATGTAATTCAAGAAGCAAAATTAATTACTCATAAAAAAGAAACTGATTTTTCTATTCAAAAATTTCCCTCTAGTTTAAACAAATGAGATATAAGACCTAATAACCAAATGCCTCTAAGGAAATTCTCTTTCACTATGTCAATTTTGTGATGTTATCTTTACATTTTGGGCTAAAAATCATACTTCAAGTATAGCTCAAACTTATGGTACATCCTTATGGTATAATTGTAAACAAAAACATCCTTTAATTATTCGAACTTTGCAATAAACATTCTTATGTTTTTGTTAAAAACTAACCGTTGAAATAAAAATATGTGTCAAGCATGTGATTTCCCCAAATCCCTAATTCATTTTCTCTCAATTTGGATAGAAGTCAAATAAACGGGTTAATTTGATTGAATTTGAGCAGGTTATTAAAAATTAGACGCAAGGTCATAAGCGTAAAATCATTTTGAGCTTCCTATATATTTATAAGTTATAAACTTACAGCTTACATTTTTCTATATATGATTTTAAAGGTTTCTTTTTTAATTCTTGTTGCGTTCATATCTATCTTTGTTTTTTCTATTTCATTGATCAAATATAAAAAAATTATAGAAACAGAAAAATTCTCTTATTTAGATAAATTTACTAGTTTTGCATAGAAGATTGGTAATGTTTGAATAATATGTCAGCTACATAATTAGATAAAATTAATTGAGAGCAATAACTACACAAAATAAATGATGGTGGATAAATAAAATATGACTAATTTTAGATATTTATCATATTATGTAAGACCATTAAAGTATAGCTCTGTAGGGAAAAGAAAGAGACATAAAATAAAAATTAAATTCAATAAAATTTCCCCTCGTATGAAAACAAACAATTATACTTTATTGTTATCACTATCATATTGATTACACCCATAAGTAGGAAAAAGCAAAAATTAAAAAATAAGAACTAAATAAGTAATACTTTAAAATTAAAAGATAAAGACATTCAAAAATATACAAAAAGTAGTATAAATTATAAATTGTCGTGGCAATATGAGCTATTGCTAATATAAGTAGCCTACGTTACATAGTTACTTCAAGATAGCAAAATTAATTACCCATAAACAAACTGATTTTTCTTTTCAAAAAAATTCCCTTAAACAACTGAGCTATAAGACCTAATAACCAAATACATCTAAGAAAATTCTCTTCACAATGTCAATTTTATGATGTGAACTTTACGCAAATGCTTAATCGGATTCACTGTTTACGCAAATGGTATACTTGAACACAATATGGGATTATAAACACAAACTCACTATCAAACCTTCTTGGTTTCTTTCACCAGAAATTTAACATGTATGCTTGCACTCTAGAAGCTAACAAGACTAGAACAAAAGAGACTTTTCTCTTGCCTTATATACTAGTAAAAAAACACAAACATGCACATCTACAACTTTAGATGTCGATTGTCTCAACAGGCAATAAGCACCAGCAAGTTTTTCAACAAAATCTGATAATTGTCTCAAAATTTTCAATAAAATACCTACTAAATTTGATGGTAACGAGAAAAACAGAAAAAGGTCGGTTACAACGAGCCAACAAACAGCAAAACCAAAGTTTTCATCCTTGTCAACATGACTCGATAAAAGAAACCAAGAACTTTTCTGTCACGCCCCGAGCCTACACCCCAGACGTGACCGGCACTTGAAGACCATCGCTGGCCCCCAAGCGAACCCTTGGCCTGGCTTTCTTAACTCAGCGGAAACTTAACTCAACAGGATAACTCAATGCAATGAAAAGTTATAAAACAACTCAACTGAAAGTAATTTGCCAACAAGGCATCTCGAGTCTCAAAATAGGATATTTAAATATATACATGCATGAGAGACTCCAAATTAACTGACTGACTGTCTGACTGTCTATGAAGCCTCTAAATACTGAGATGGATGTTGGGACAGACCCCGCAACATCCTAATAAAACAAAAACTAAGAACACAAAATAATTGAGTCCTCCGGAATGCAAGGAGGCTCACCACTGACTCTGGAGTGCTTAGCTGGATCAACGACGTGCAGGATGCTGATCCGGGGTACCTGTATCTGCATCATAAGACGATGCAGGCCCACTGGCATCAGTACATGGAAGGTACTAGTATGCGAGCTGGAAAACTAAGCAACAAAGGCTAGAAGGAAATTTGAAAGAAACTGAAAAGTTTACCTTGTTCAACTCAACTCAACCTGACTGACTTCTTTCAATATAAGACAATTTAAAACAAGTGTGATATAAAGAAAGACTGTTTAAAACATGCTATAAAGCTCTGTGTGTATACAAGGATACAATAAACCTGAGATGTATATAGAAATACAATTAAACTGATGTATATAAAATACAATAATTTCCGTGTATAAAAATACAATAACTGCTGTGGGAGTATCTCTAACCGACAACCATCACATAAGAGCTAAAGTGATGATACGGCGATCAACCTCACGCTGCCAGAGCATCCTATACCCGGCCAAAGGTATAAGACCTGAACTGCCTAATGGATCCACTAGTCTAATATGAAAAGGATTCATCTAAAGAGCATGATCCTTTTCTACCCATGGTGGCTAACATGGTTCTATGGGGGCTGTGGGTTCTTTGAACGCTCCCCCAATTCGGTGCTTGATACTACTCCCAAAAATGTACTGGCTCTTATGTTTTTAAAACACATTTCTTCCTGCTGACATGAGATAATTACTCAAAAAAAAACTATCCCGAAGGCTATTTGGAAATTTCAGTTTCCAACCTTGTTTAAATGTAAAGACATTTCTTTAAAACTTCTTTGGGAATACATAGTTCCCTAATAACTTTGAGAAAATGAACTCAACTTAAAACTTGAGATTCTTAGCTTGAAACTTGAGTCTAAAAATAAAGTTAAAACGTTTAATAAAGACTCTTGAACAACTTTACAACTAGCTTGACTTGCTTAACTTCTAAGCTTAACTCTTAATTTCTAACTTCACTTGACTTCTAACTAACTCTCCTTAAAATGGAATTTTGGATTCAAAGTGATTGCTCACATATTACGGATGAGTTCTTGACTTTTAGAAGTACCTTGGAGTGTTGGAAACAACTAGGAAACATAGGTATAATACCTAGGAACAAAATAAAATACAACTAAAATGGGACTGCTGGCCAGCTTCAACAGGGGCTGCTGGGCACTCTGCATTCTGCCCAGTTGCCAGCCCTTTCCCCAGAAAAAAACCAACTTTTCTCCCTCTTTTCTTCAACTCTAAACCACCCTTACTTCAATGGATTTAACCCCAAACACTAAGGATCATCAATCTCTCAACATACAATAAATCACAACTCAAATACACAATCCAATCATGTCCCACAACCAACAATAACTTCAACAACACAACTAACAACATCAACAACAACTAACAACTTCAACAACTTCAACAACAATCCAATCTTTTCTCAAATCATAAAAAAAAGAGCTTGGTGTGTGGGGGAAAGGATCAGACCACACATATAACTCACATACCTTGATAGGGATCACCCCCGACGAAAATCCACGACGGAAACTAGTTGATCTCCTTTCTCCTCTTCTTCTCCTCTTCTTCTCTTCTTCTCCTCTTCTTCTCTTCTCAAGAACCCTAACTCTTTCTCTTTTAAAATGGGATAAAAATGATCCAAAAACAGTCTAACACACAATATAACCTCAAAAGAAATGGCTAGGGAAAAGACCAAAATGCCCTTAAAATTTCCGGGACGGATTCCCTGCCAACTGCCCAACTTTCAATGGCCATAACTCACTCATACGAACTCGAAATCGAGCAATCTCAGTGGAGTTGGAAAGATCATTCCACAAGCTTCGCAACCATAACTGGAACTACTCCTAACTCATCGTGATCTAGGAGTTACGACTGCTCAAAGTTGGCCAAAAATCACTGATTTCCACACTTAGCCAAATTTTCCAGATTCTAATTTTCCAGATTCTGTATTTTTCCAAAAAATAGCTATTTTCAAATTTCAAGCTTCTTCATAGCTATTTAAAATTGTCGGATGTTACATTTTCCACCAACATTCTTTCTCCTAGCCTCTTCATGGTCCATAATACCAGCTGAGGTTGTCAACACAATGTACCTGAACAAGTACGACTTTCACTCCATCTGTGATCGCAGAAAATGTCTGCAATTTCATTTGCTTAGTATCAAGTATGAACTACATATGATGCTTCAATCCACAATATGACTGTTCAGATACTTCTTCAAAGAAACACACTTCGCATGGACTAATACAAAAATAACAGCAGATCGAGACTCTGTTAGCCAAGCCATAGGATACAAAATTTCTCCTTTGGATAGACAGGAATGCTCCCTTTACAGGAGAGCCTCAACTGCTAGCATCTACAAAGAGCGCTTGCTATGTGACAATTATAAATGGATGGTAAGCATTACAGATGATTGCCCCAAGTACTCAAGATTTTTAATGCTTAAGAAGAAGCAATAATTTTCAATATCATTTTTTCCCTTTGAAACAAAACTACTTTTTTCAAATTTCACAATGAAACATTGGTTAAATGCCCATATAGCAAGCCAATTCATAATTCAGCAAAGAAGGAATTTAAAATTAATAATGTCTATTTCACAAGCTAATATGACCATGACTTGTTTCAACAAAGAAGTAAGGAATCAAAAATTAATAATGTCTATTTCACAAGCTAATATGACCATGACTTGTCATTTCGGAAGCTAGAAGCAAGGCTCAATTTGGAGATAACCAGAAATGGAGTTCTATGTATTGATCAAGGGAACAAAGTGAATATATTAATTACTATACCTGTCGGGAAGGGAGCAATCTAGCCGTCCATCCTTCAATCTCCTTGACTCCAACATCAAAGCGAGGACTAATGACACCACTCTTGTTTAGCCTTCCATTCAATTCGACAACAATCTTTCCGGACCTATGATCATCGACGTACTCAAATTCTCTGATGTAACCTACACATAGATAACAGTAAGAAAATGATAGGGTGATGCTAGCAGTGCATACAGTCAAGAAATTAACATACCATAGGGTGACGTCATTCATTTAAAAGAGCAATCAAAAACTTAATACATCCACTTTATTGTCTTCTAGTGGTAAAAATATGAATTACCTATAAGATTGTGTTCAAGTTATCAAAACAAATAAAAAGAATGTGTTCAACAATGAAGAAACAAGAAAATTGAGTCAGTGAAAGTATGACAGCTTGGATCACGATCATATGTAATATCGGGAGGATCTTATTCTTCCTTTTGTGATTAAGGACTTGTTGTCTTTTCAAGGTAGCAGGCAACAAAAATATGTAAACACTTGCTTGGTATATGGTTTGAGCTCAAGATTGCCCCAACAGCAGGTGTTGGCGGAGGGAGCCATGATGGCAAGGCAGAAATGAAGTCTACCAAATCTTTCATATTCTTATATGAAATACCATCAATCTGCATACCAGAAACTATGCTGCATGTCTGCTACTCTTTTCTTCACATCTTTGCCTTCTTCACTTAACATGAGTTTTCTTACTGTTTTCTCTATAACCATTTTTTCCATAACCTCCCATTCAAACCCAATCTTGTATATTGGGATCAGAGACCTTACGTTCACTAATTGGTCTGCTAGAAATGGTCTGCATATCAAAGGGACTTCATCTAAAATACTTTCAAGCGTAGAATTCCAACCATAATGAGTGAAAAAGCCTGCTACTGCGGGATGTGCAAGCACCTGTTTTTGTGGACTACCTGACGACTTGCTACGCACGACTACTTGTTCAAGTAATTTATGCACGACTACCTGTTCAAGTAATGTATGCAAGACTATCTGTTCAAGTAATTTATGCATGACTACCTGTTCATTCATCAAGGTTGCTACGTGTGAGGCATCTTTTGCTTAGCTCTACTAATTCTATTTGCTTGACTATGCTTCTAGAATGAGAAAATTGCATGAACACAATTTGACAAATGATTAACTACCCCTTTAACTGCAGATAGGCGAGAAGATACTACACCAATCAATTCTTTTATAGACACCTTACTCTGCACAATTCAGTCTCAACATTTGATTTCTCACTACCATCTGTACAAAGAGCTTCTCCTTCCTTCTCTTGGTGTTTGTCACTGTTAAGGTCACCAAACTATAAACATAGGCACCAGATAAGTCAATTTTATATTCGATTATATATATGAATTAGAGTCAAAGAATTGAAGAAAAGAAGACTATACTAAGGTTGGTGTAAGGAAATGAAAGATATACCTTCTCCCTCAGTTTTACATTTTCAGCAGCAAGGATTTTCTCCAGGATTCGTAAGAAAGTGAAGCATTAAGCAAACAAGTAGTAAAGCAGTTGAAAATTCTAGGATAGAGACATTCACATTCAACAAAGTAAGGCCTATAGTCTATAGATAGATTGTTATTTTTTTTTTTTTTTTACCTTTGTGTGAATTAAAGCTCAAAATATATCAGTCTTAAAGCTCAAAATATATCAGTCAATGTGGCCTTTACCTTTTCTTTTAGTCACTCAACCTGCTCCTTAAAAACTTGAACCTTAAAAGAACAAGATAAGATAAATGTCAAGTTTCCGAGACTTATAAGAAGAATAGATCATTTCTAAGACTTCGAGAAGAAACCTTTCGTGACCGAATGGTGCTGACAGTCTATTCCAACTGTTTTTCTATCTGTTGTACTTCATGAAGGGTACATGACAGCAGACCTTCTCTGAACAATTTCCTGACGGAAATTTCATTTGTTTAAGAAGCATCTTTAAAACTTACTAAAAAGGGAGAGAAATGACAATGCAACAACTTTTGGAGTAAGGTTTAATTGAACCTTTTCGATGTTTCAAGGAGCTCTATCTTCTTCATTAAATTTGGTGCATATGCTGCACTGTTGTGTAAGCTACAGTAAAACTTTATTAACTTTCAAGAAACTACTAGTTGCTTTCTAATTCGTCCTATACAGAGGAGACACGAAACTCAAATCTACCTGCAGATGTTGTGCCCCAACTTGGTTTTCAGGTTGAACTCTGTCTTAAGTATGCCTCTTATAGCGCTCTATTATCTCCTGCGTGCTGCATAATTCTCCCTGTTACTCTTTTTCCGTTACATTTGAATAGTAAAACCATAACTTAGCTCTACTATTTCTATTTGCTTGACTACACAGAAAATTGTTCATTTATCAATATCGGCAAGGATTTACACAACTAAAAAGTGTTAACACTGAAAAGAAACAAAACTGGAGAGTTCATCAAGCAAAGAACAACAAAACGACGAGAGATATGAAAGTTTTCAATTCACATGGAATCGAAATCTGGAAGTACAAATATTTACTTGATTCAACAAAAGACATGAAGAGCAGAAATCATGAATAGCATCGGGATTTTTATGTTCTTACCTCACTTTGACTGCTGATCATGAAATAGAAAACTTTAAATCCTCTTCTCAAGCTAAACATAGAAGAAAGAAAAAAATGACTATTATATACAGTTTTACACTAATCAAATCAACTCAAGTTTTTTAAAAGTGAAATCCAAAGGTTGTCAAAGTAACGTTGACAGAAAATACCAACATTGCAACAAAAGAAATTAAAAATTGAAAGATATTCCTGACCAGAAGCAGTAGATCAAGTTTTTTCTAGATAGTTTGTCAACCACTTTATGGATCTAGTAACATTCCTTATCTTATGAACAAATTTTAAACCAAATTATGAGAAAATTGAAGATAAAAGGCATATTTATTAGCTGATAGGCTGATAGCACATGCACGTATACATTACCAGCGAGAAAAAGTAATTGTCATTAAAGCTGAGACTAATTGTCGTTAAAGAGTCAACTTTTACCAGTAAAAGGTCAATTGTCATTAATAATTGACATCAAAACATGATTTAGCAGCAATTATATTATTGTCGCTAAATCCTTAATTTGTTGTAGTGCATGCTTCTGCACAACAATGAGGATCTTGATGATGACTTTGGATGAAGGTCTAATCATGACCTGACGCTTTCCCCTCTTTTCAGCATTGTACATGCTCTTGATTCAACAACCAATCGATTGTTGTATACTCAATTCCACGTAGTCTGTTGTAAATGATTTTGTTATAAGATTTTCATTCATCGCGATTACAGTTAAGGTGTGCCTTGCGATCCCAAAGTGAAGTGTTTTATGCATTGCAGCGTTCAAATTACATGAGAAAATGCTTTTTGTCAGGAATTTCTCTATTCCTAAGCTCAAACTGAAAAAATTCTCTTACTTAGGATGCAAAAATCACATTTGTCTCACCACACTTGTTAGCTAATTAAGTGAAGAGTCTGAATTGACATAATATGTTTTCAATAACAGGCACATCAAATATTGAATCGCCCAAAATAAATTGCAATTGCAAATGCAAAAACTAATATAATAGCTTCTTAGTTTTATATATCAATTAAATACAAGCAGTTGGTGCATTTCAGTAAAAACCACCACCCCCAAACAAAAAATTATAATCCCAGTCATCACCATGAGCATTATGCTCACTTCCTTCATGGTAACATCTAGATTGATGAGTTTGAACCAACGATTCATCGGGTTGAACATCTTAATTATAACCCACTTCATACATGACTTGACGCATATCACAAGTGGTGTGTGGATTGCCATCCTGAAAATTACCATTTCCCATGGGTGGACTATATGGTTCCCACTGGTGTAAACGCTTGTCCTCCGTATCGCACTACCTACGATCCATTTCTTAATTCATTGAAAATGGTCTCCGGCCAAAATCCAATAACACAAACATAGACTGTATGAAAAGATAATAGTCTGCCAACAACATACTTGTTGATATTAATATTCCAAAGTATTACAACTATTGTAATTTTCATTACCTTGGTCCTAGTAGATCTGAATTGGCAATTCATAATCATCACACATTGGCCTAGAGATTTTTGGGAAAGCATAATCTTTTGGTACTTCATTGTCAAGTAGAACAAATCATGGACAAATATTGTTGTAACATCCTATTTTATGGTTGGCATCTGTCTATTTAATTAAAAAAAATGAAATTTACTTACGTTACATGCTCTTGAATTATTTCTTTTAGAAAAATATCAATTACTTTCTAATATACTTACTGTCCAATGGGAGTATAACCGAGTCCAACTATCACCGTATAGTTTTGGATGTACCTAAACCAAATAAGCATCATGACTTTAGGAAATCGAATCGTCAAAAAATACTTATAGGATCAAATCATTGATTTGAAATAAAAACTTACAATCTATCCGGCTTGTATTTGCTTGAAATTTGTCACATTATCTGCACTTTGATGAAATATTGTTGCAGACCTATATTGACCAAGTCCATTTACATGTGGATTATACAAAGTAACACTAGTTGAGACACTTGTAAATTTTTTTATTTCTGGAGATGCGTTTATGCTAATTCTTGCAAACTGAAGATAATATTACATTAAATTAATTAGAATAAGTATTTGAAATTGAATTAGTTGACTATTAATGATAAATTTCAATAATTAAAGAAGTAGTTACATTGATGATATCTTCAGCAAGGGATTCATTTGACATGCTTAAGGAGGCATCTTTGGCGTTTTGGAGTTGTTCTTGTGTCAATCGTCGAGTAGAAACTGTTCCAATCGGACAACCTTTTTTATTCGACCAAAACTCTTCTGCTTTAAAATAAATACTTTCATCCTTTTGCAATCGCTTGGCTTTGACTGATCTTTGTTTTTTCTAGCTCCTTAGCAATTGTCATCTGTTGTTTCGAAAATCCCCATACGTGCACAAAAAAAAGAGATGAATTTCAAAGAAAATACTTGTAAAATTATATTCAAGTAAACATAAAATATTACTGAAAATAAATGCATGTAAGGATTATATTTTAATGGCAAGGATAGAGTTGAACATTCTTTTACAAAAAGTTACACTACATATACTATATATTAAACATTAATTATATACTTAATTATATATTAAATCTTCAACATTAAGTTTATACTTAATTATATATTAAATCTTCAACATTCTTAACAAGATTCATGGCTTCACTAATTGATTGGATCTTTATATGAAATCGTCAAAGGCTAGTTTATTAAGAATCTGATTTTAATTATGAATTAACTATATCTTATAAAGAAATAGATTGGGTATAACTCAACCCTACAATAAGATAACTAGCGTGAATCTATAAGTTGAACTCTTAACATAAATTAGTAACATTTTGGAAAGACATCTTATGTGAATTACTAGTATTAGATTTTTCTTTTTCAAGTTGTTAAAATATGTATAAATTATTTATTTAAAATTCAGTAAAACTAACAAAATTCAAAAATTCATAAGTTTCAAAACTTGATTCCACCTTTGATAAAAATCCAAAACGTTGCAAACAATAGAATTGTGTGTTATCAACTTTTGTTTGTCAAAAGAAAAGAAGAAAAAATCAGTTAATTAAGTTGTATAAGTATAAATCCTGCACCTTGATTCTTTCTTTGTGCGGCATTGGATGCAAAAGAGGTGGTTGTTTATAAACATCCACACAATCATAAACATCTCCGTGAATAGTCTGCAAACATAAATTAATTTCACTACAAATTATTTATTAAAAAAAGGACATATAAACTTTGCTATAAAAAGAAAGAAAACTATACCTCAAGGACGAGATCTGCATTTTGGCTAGACCCATAACCTTCAACCCAACAAAAGGCAATAGTGGTCCAAACTAATATAATGAAGCATATAGTTGTAACTATCAATGTCATCTTTGTTTTTCATTATGTTTCTGAAATAACTTATATATATAGTGCAGAAGAAATGGTTATTTAGTCAAACATGGTATGCAATCTGATTATCTAAATCTAAGATTTAAATGATGAATAGTGTTCAAATATAATTAATAATATTAATTTCAAATTTAGTGATTGCACAAATATTCTCCAAATTAATTAGTATCCATTAATAGTGGACAACAAAATTATGCTATCGATTTATTTTTAGAAAAATTATAGAGTATTTTCATATATTATAAATATTTAAATAATAATAACAAAAATTATAATTAGGATTCCCATTTTAAAAGATTTGATTTAAATGTCTATCAAAATGTATATCTATAATAAAATTTATATAAATAATTAGTATATATCAATTATTTAAGCATAATATACATTAGTTACTTTGTCCTTCAAAATGTATTCCTTCCTATAGGACTATCAAAAGGTAAAAACTTATCCACACCTGGTGTATACACTAAACGAATGCAATTTTTATAGCTACATGATTTAATGAAGCAAAACAAATGTTAATTAATTAAGATTAAGTAAAATAAACTATAAATTCAAGCACATGATATGTATGTATTGGGTTTATGTATACATCAAATGCGGATAAGTTTTACCCTAATCAAAATGTGAGTCTCTATAATACTTGTACAACTGACTATGAATTACTTAGCAGAATTTAAGCATGATATACATGAGTTGATTTGTCCTTCAAAATGCATTCCATACTTAAACCTTCATCGACGCCAACACACTGGCAGGGGGAGAAGCATGGAAAGCGAGGCTCCACACCATTCTTCGTGGGCTTTAGGAATCAAAATCGGACCAAGCTCACACATAAGCCTGTTACCAGGAGTAAAAAAAGGAATATGTTGAATTGGGACAGGAAACCGTCACAAACCAACCAACAAGCAAAATGAGTTCTCAGTCACGAATAAAATTGTGTATAAAAATAATATATTACCCATGTGATAACTCAATATTTTTTTATGAAAGAAAAAACTTTCAAGACGATAACATTTATCTTATCAGTTTCACGTATATAAGTGTCTATGATAATTTTTTGTGCGACTAGGAATGTCATTGTCTCTTCCTTCCAAGCTAAATGGTGAATTTTGAAGCGATTCACAATAAATTCAGTGATCGAAAGTTTTGCAATGTTAATCATTTTAACTATTTTTCTTTTTATATGAATTGTTGTCTTTTTCCCCTTTTTTTTTTGATATACCACTAGACAGTCGAGTGTCTAGTGGTGTTTTATTAATATAAAAATATAAAAATCCTCAATAGAGGGAAAAGTACAAGAAAGGGGGGTTAGGTCTTACCTTACCAATCCTAATAAGGTTATGAACCTCTACTAATTAACAAGCATGAATAAAATAAGAACTAGAGAGAATTAAGTATTTTACGATCAACATTGAGTCAGTAACATACTCTATGGTGATATTACAAATGAGGATACTTAAATAATGCAAAAATATAAAAGCCAACAAGAAAGTTGTGTGATCAACCTCAACCTTCCTTTTACAAATGTATGAATTAAAAAAATAGGTTGCTCGTTTAAAGTTATCCGAAGTATTTTCCTCTTGTCTTCTTCTTCAAATCTGTCCAACAACACTTGATAATTTATCACTTTTTCTTGGGTTGATTGGATCTTGTTAAATCTATTGACACTGTCATATGATTTTGCTTTGCCAGTCGCATAGGTAATTGCCTTGGAACAAACTCCCCAGTCACTTTACCATCCCAATTGTGTTGCCTACCATGTGTCTTCCATTTGCTTTTGTCACTTCCACTTCTTTGATGCCTAGGTGAGATATCCCCATCCCTAGCATCTTTATCAAAACATTCTTCTAGTATATTATCTTTCCCATCCTCATCAAAAGAATAATCACCCAAATCAATAGCATAAGCATTAGTGGGATTAACTCCTGATGCTAAAGCCTCTACTTCATTCTTCTTTGCAATCACACTTTTAGGGCACAAATTCTAAAGCTTGTGGACTTAATTTTCCATTCAAAATAGGAGGTGAGACCTGCACTTCTTCATCAACCAAATTAGCCCACCTAGGAGCACTCCTCTCCCCCTGATTTTCCTTTGAAATAATCAAATTATTTGTGAGATTAGCTTGAGAAAGTGATGATATACCTTTCAGCAAATCTTTGTCATTCCCTTTGGACAAAATGAGCTGTCCAGATTCACCTTGAAGTTCCCTAAACGACTCCAAAGATTGGTTAGGGACCTCATGAGCTAAGGTGTTCAAAGTGACTATTGGTGGATTGATCGCGAAATTGGATTCGAGTGCCATGGCAGCCTCACATTCTTGATTAATCTTATTTACTTCAGGATTAGAAATGTGTAATGTTAGAGCCATAACAGTACCATCTTTCCGATATCCTTTAAGAAAACATCAAAACTATTCGAGCATAATAGGTCATTTGAGGAATTACTTCACGAACCTGGAGAAATAATAGATGATGCCTTCCTACGTATAACCATGTTCCAGTTCTCTTTGTTGCAAGTTTCTCTCCCTTTGTTCAAATCCTTGTCTAGCATTATTGCTAATGAGCCATCAACGTCCTCACTCGTATTCATAGCAGTTGAAACTATAATTTCTTTGGTTTGATGTACCAAATTTTCAACATGTTGGGGAACCTCATTTAAAGATTCTTGATTAGAATTTCTAATGCCAGAAATGTCGACTTGTTACATCAAATTATTGAGGAATATGAAAAGAGCATTGCCAAGTCTTGAGAACTAGTTAATTAGTTTGCTGGTTAATTAGTTTACATAATTAGTTGTTAGACTGATTAGTTGAGTTAGTTATTCCTAATACAACTGTCGAGATTCTATTGGTCAATTTTCACTGTTAGTTTTGTGTAGCTGTACATCTATATAACAGAATGTAAACTTTGTGAATTGGTAACAAGTATTCATTGAATGAAATAGTTTTCTCTCTATAAACTGCTTTCTTCCATTCCATAGAAGCAGATCAGAATTTTATCATGGTATCAGAGCGGAGTATGATTTTTTGAAGATCTACAAGTTTTTTTTCACAATTGAATAAGCAGATCTGAGAAGGAAACAATGGCGGGCAAAATCGACCATAACCATCCTCTGTTTCTGTCACCTTCAGATGTACCAGGAGCTGTGCAAATTGGAATCCAACTCACTGGAATGGAGAACTACACTTTATGGAGCAGAGCAATGGAGCTGACTCTGCTGACTAAGAACAAATTGGGCTTTGTTGATAGTAGCATCAAGCGAGACGGATACACTGTTAATGCTGAGAAAAAACAGTGGGATCGATATAACGCGATGGTGCTTTCCTGGCTGATGGGAAATGTTAGCAAGGAATTAGTGAGTGGAATCCTTTTCTGTTCAAATGCAGCATTGGTATGGAGTGATTTGAAGGAACGATTTGATAAGGTAAATATGTCTAGAATTTTTCACCTACACAAAGCAATTGTTTACTCTAAATTGAAGGATCTATGGGATGAATTCGATTCGATTGTTCCCCCTCCCTCTTGTAAATGTGTGAAATCTAAGGAGTATATGAATAGTCTGTTTAGGTAGAAACTTCTACAATTTTTGATAGGATTAAATGACAACTATAGTCATGCTAGAAGTCAGATCTTAATGATGAGTGAACCACCTACTGTAAATCAGTGTTATGCAATGATAATTCAAGATGAAAGTCAACGAGAATTAAGTAGTGATCACTATAACATTGGGGGCCAAACTGATCCGACTGCATTATTCACTAATATGCCTGGGGGAAATAGTTTTGGAAATCAAGGATCTCGAGGTCCTGGATCTAGAGGATATGATAGTTTTCGAGGTCAGGGGAATAGGAAGATTCATAGACCACAGAGAGGAAGCTACTTGTACTGTGATCATTGTGACATGAAAGGTCACAGTCGAGTTGATTGTAACAAATTGAAGTACTTGTCACGCCCCAAGCCTACACCCCAGACGTGACTGGCACTTGAAGACCATCGCTGGCCCCTAAGCGAACCCTTGGCCTGGCTTTCTTAACTCAGCGGAAACTTAACTCAACAGGATAACTCAATGCAATGAAAGGTTATAAAACAACTCAACTGAAAGTAATTTGCCAACAAGGCATCTCGAGTCTCAAAATAGGATATTTAAATATATACATGCATGAGAGACTCCAAATTAACTGACTGACTGTCTGACTGTCTATGAAGCCTCTAAATACTGAGATGGATGTTGGGACAGACCCCGTAACATCCTAATAAAACAAAAACTAAGAACACAAAATAATTGAGTCCTCCGGAATGCAAGGAGGCTCACCACTAACTCTGGAGTGCTCAGCTGGATCAACGACGTGCAGGATGCTGATCCGGGGTACCTGTATCTGCATCATAAGACGATGCAGGCCCACTGGCATCAGTACATGGAAGGTACTAGTATGCGAGCTGGAAAACTAAGCAACAAAGGCTAGAAGGAATAATTTGGAAGAAACTGAAAAGTTACCTTGTTCAACTCAACCTGACTGACTTCTTTCAATATAAGGCAATTTAAAACAAGTGTGATATAAAGAAAGACTGTTTAAAACATGCTATAAAACTCTATATGTATACAAGGATACAATAAGCCTAAGATGTATATAGAAATACAATTGAACTGATGTATATAAAATATAATAATTTCCGTGTATAAAAATACAATAACTGTTGTGGGAGTTTCTCTAACCGACAACCATCACATAAGAGCTAAAGTGATGATACAGCGATCAACCTCACGCTGCCAGAGCATCCTATACCCGGCCAAAGGTATAAGACCTGAACTGCCTAATGGATCTACTAGTCTAATATGAAAAAGATTCATCTAAAGAGCATGATCCTTTTCTACCCATGGTGGCTAACATGGTTCTATGGGGGCCGTGGGTTCTTTGAACGCTCCCCCAATTCGGTGCTCGATACTACTCCCAAAAATGTACTGGCTCTTATGTTTTTAAAACACATTTCTTCCTGCTGACATGAGATAATTACTCAAAAAAAATTATCCCGAAGGCTCTTTGGAAATTTCAGTTTCCAACCTTGTTTAAATGTAAAGACATTTCTTTAAAACTTCTTTGGGAATACATAGTTCCCTAATAACTTTGAGAAAATGAACTCAACTTGAAACTCTAAGCTCTTTGCTTGACTTGACACTTGAGTCTAAAAATAAAGTTAAAACGTTCAATAAAGACTCTTGAACAACTTTACAACTAGCTTGACTTGCTTAACTTCTAAGATTAACTCTTAATTTCTAACTTCACTTGACTTCTAACTAACTCTCCTTAAATTGAAATTTTGGATTCAAGGTGTTTGCTCACATGTTACGGATGAGTTCTTGACTTTAGAAGTACCTTGGAGTATTGGAAACAACTAGGAAACATAGGTATAATACCTAGGAACAAAATAAAATACAAATGGGGAATTAAGGTAACGGGAATGATTGGCGTTCTTGGCGCTCTAAGAAGCGCGGGGCGCCAGCCCTCAACTCCAAACGGGACTGCTGGCCACTCTGCCAGGCACCAGCCCTCAGCATCAAAGGGGACTGCTGGCCACTCTGCCTTCTGCCAGCCCTTTTCCCAGAAAAAAAAAAACGATTTTTCTCCCTCTTTTCTTCAACTCTAAACCACCCTTACTTCAATGGATTTAACCCCAAACACTAGGGATCATCAATCTCTCAACATACAATAAATTACAACTCAAATACACAACCCAATCATGTCCCACAACCAACAATAACTTCAACAACACAATTAACAACATCAACAACAACTAACAACTTCAACAACTTCAACAACAATCCAATCTCTTCTCAAATCATAAAAACAAATGAGCTTGGTGTGTGGGGGAAAGGATCAAACCACACAAAGAACTCACATACCTTGATAGGGATCACCCCCGACGAAAATCCACGACGGAACTTGTTGATCTCCTTTCTCCTCTTCTTCTCCTCTTCTTCTCTTCTTCACTCTCAAGAACCCTAACTCTTTCTCTTTTAAAATAGGATAAAATGATCTAAAATCAGTCTAACACACAATATAACCTCAAAAGAAATGGCTAGGGAAAAGACCAAAATGCCCTTAAAATTTCCGGGACGGATTCCCTGCCAACTACCCAACTTTCAATGGCCATAACTCGCTCATACGAACTCGAAATCGAGCAATCTTAGTGGCATTGGAAAGATCATTCCACAAGCTTCGCAACCATAACTGGAACTACTCCTAACTCATCCTGATCTAGGAGTTACGACTGCTCAAAGTTGGCCAAAAATCACTGATTTCCACACTTAGCCAAATTTTCCAGATTCTGTATTTTTCAAAAAAAATGGCTACTTCCAATTTCAAGCTTCTTCATAGCTATTTCAAATTGTCGGATGTTACAGTACTGTACTCATTGTCACAAGCATGGCCATTTGAAAGAAGTTTGCTACCAGTTGATAGGCTATCCTGCCAGCTATAAAGGAAAGAAAATAGCAAACCTTGTGACATCAGATTTTGGAACTCATCCTCACATTCCAGGAGGTATGACTGATAGTTACTTGAATCCTATGTCCCAGATGCAACAACTTAGTGGAGGAAGTACAAACCAGATACCATCAGTTCCATACATTGCACCAAACCAATATAATCAGGTCCTCCAAATGTTGAATAAACCGTTGATCCATGATGCAACTGCTGCAAATTCAACAAGTAGCAGTGCCAATATAGCAGGTATTTTTACAGGCAAATCTATATCTATTCCCTCAACCTCTAGTTTCAATTGGATTGTTGATAGTGGGGCAACTGATCATATTGTTAGGACTGAGACTTATTGAATCATGGATTAACAGTGAAAAGTTCAAGTCAGGTATAACTTTCAAATGGTTACTCAGCTAAGGTTACACAATCAGGATGTTCTCAACTACAAGGAGGTGATATAGTTAAGAATGTATTATGTGTACCAAAATTTAATTTCAACCTTCTCTCAATGGCAAAACTGACTCGACAGCTGAATTGTTGTGCCATTTTTTACCCTGATTTTTTTATTCTTCAGGATCTCTTCACTGGGAAAGTGAAGGAGATTGGTGAAGAAGATGGTGGTCTATACATCCTAAAGCATCGTCAACTATTAGATATTGGCCAACATAGAAGTTTTGCTGCAGCTTCAAAGGACTCTAATGAGAGTGATGTATGGCATAAGAGACTAGGACATATTCCTATGAGTGTGATTAGAAAGATAGACATGTTTGCAAATAAAAAGGATTTTATGCTACAATGTTGTGACATTTGTCCTTTAGCTAGACAAGTCAGATTGCCATTTCCTATTAGCAAAAATAGAAGTTCACATTGTTTTGACCTAATTCACATGGATGTATGGGGACCCTACAGAGTTGCAACTCATAATAAAATGAGGTTTTTTCTTACTTTGGTTGATGATCACTCTAGATGGACTTGGATTTATTTGATGCATCTTAAGTCTAATGTTTCTACTATATTGAAACAATTTCTTAACATGATTCAAACTCAATACAATATCCAAGTAAAATCTTTTAGGTCAGACAATGGTGGAGAGTTTTTTAATGCACAAGTGAGTGAATTATTTATTTCTCAAGGAGTCATTCATCAGAGTTCCTATCCACACACACCTCAACAAAATGGTGTGGTGGAAAGGAAACACCGACACATTATGGAGACAACAAGAGCCATCAGATTTCAAGGGCATATTCCTATCAAGTTCTGGGGAGACTGTGTCTTAGCTACAGTTCACATCATTAACAGGGTTCCTTCAACTATATTGAGCAACAAGTCACCTTTTGAAATATTGTTCAATAGACGACTAGACTTGTCGTATATGAGAATCATTGGATACTTGTGTCATGCAACCAATTTACCAAAGACAAATAAGTTTGGTCCAAGAGCTATCAGATCAGTCTTTATGGGTTACGGGACCACACAAAAGGGTTACAAGTTGTATGATCTTCAAAATAAAATTTTCTTTATTAGTAGGGATGTTATTTTCAATGAATTTGTTTTTCCTTTTCAGACTCATGCGAATGATGGCTTACAGGATATTATATCACCTGATGACTCTCAGGTTCCAGCTCAATTACCTTTGACAATCATCCCTTATGTACATCCTTTTAATGCTGAAGAATACCAAACTGATCATGTTCTAGAGGATCCAACACTTAAGGATAATCTTACTGCACAGATGCACACTCCTGCCATCATTGAGGAACCTGTCATGAGTTCCACAATAAGCAGGAGACATTCCAATAGGTCTTCTAGACCTCCATTGTGGCAAAAGGATTTTGTGACTGTCACTAAGTCAAAATCACAGTCCCATTGTTTGTATTCTCTTGCAGATAGTATTGACTACAACAACTTGTCTCATACATATCAAAGTTACATTGCCAACATCTCAGTTGACACTAAGCCTCAGTTTTACCATCAAGCTGTTAAAGACAAGAGATGGATAGTAGCCATGAAAGAAGAAATACAAGCTTTTGAGGACAATAAGACTTGGGAGATAGTGTCACTCCCTTCTGGGAAGAAGGCTATAGGATGTAAATGGGTGGAAAAGATTAAGTACAAGGCAGATGGTGCAGTTGAAAGATTTAAGGCCAGGCTAGTGGCCAAAGGTTACAATCAGCAAGAAGGGTTGGATTACCAGAAGACATTTTCTCCAGTTGTTAAAATAGTAACAGTAAGGACAGTCCTCACTCTAGCTGCAACCAAAGGGTGGGATGTTCAACAAATGGATGTATATAATGCCTTTTTGCAAGGTGACCTGGTAGAAGAGGTCTATATGCAGATGCCTCAAGGATTCATTCATAAGCACACCAGAGTTCAACCTGGAATTCAACCTATCTGTAAGCTCCTTAAGTCACTCTATGGTCTTAAGCAAGCTTCACGGCAATGGAATGTGAAATTGACTCAAGCATTGATGGCTGCTGGTTTTCAGCAAAGCCACTTGGACTATTCTTTGTTAATCAAGAAGTTAAGTGTAAGCATTGTGATTGTTTTGATCTATGTTGATGATTTGTTGGTCACTGGTAGTAGCACTGAACTGATTGATGACACTAAGCAAATTCTGAAAAGCAACTTTAAGATCAAAGACCTAGGACCATTAAAATACTTCCTAGGGATAGAATTTGCCAGGAACAATAAAGGGTTTCTTATGCATCAAAGGAAATATGCATTAGAGATCATTTCAGACTTAGGATTAGGAGGATCCAAGCCTGCATCTACACCTGTTGAAGTAAATGTAAAGTTGACTACTTCAGTTTTTGACAAGCATATGGGGTCTTCTTCTAATAAAGTATTGCTAGATCCTGGTAAATACCAAAGACTGGTTAGGAGGTTGCTCTATCTTACTGTTACAAGATCTGATTTGTCTTATGCAGTTCAGACCCTTAGCCAATTCATGAATGCTCCAAAAAGATCCCACATGGATGCTGCTATAAGAGTTGTGAAATATATTAAACAAGCCCCAGGTTCAGGCCTTCTTCTAGCTGCTCAACCAAATGGTTCTCTTCAAGTTTTTTGTGATGCTGATTGGGGATCCTGTCTTAACACAAGGCAATCCATTACTGGTTATCTAGTTAAATTTGGGGAGTCTCTCCTATCCTGGAAGTCCAAAAAACAGCTCACTATCTCCAGGAGTTCTGCAGAGGCAGAGTACAGGAGTATGGCATCGGCTGTAGCTAAAATAACATGGTTAACTGGTCTTTTTAGAGAATTGGATATGCCAATTGTTATGCCTGGTGTGATTCACTGTGATAGTATAGCTGCTATTCAAATTGCCTCTAATCCTGTTTTTCATGAGAGGACTAAACATATTGACATTGATTGTCATTTTATTAGGGAGAAGATTCAAGGAGGTCTTGTGACCATTCAGTACTTGCCTACTTCTAAACAGCCTGCTGATGTGTTGACCAAAGGTTTAGGACGAACACAACACGAGTATCTTGTATCCAAGCTCGAGATGAAGAACATCTTCATAACCCCTAGCTTGAAGGGGGGTATTGAGGAATATGAAAAGAGCATTGCCAAGTCTTGAGAACTAATTAATTAGTTTGTAGGTAAATTAGTTTACAGAATTAGTTGTTAGACTGATTAGTTGAGTTGGTTATTCCTAATACAGTTGTCGAGATTCTATTGGTCGATTTTCACTATTAGTTTTGTGTAGTTGTACATGTATATAACAGAATGTAAACTTTGTGAATTGGTAACAAGTATTTATTGAATGAAATAGTTTTCTCTCTATAAACTGCTTTCTTCCATTCCATAGAAGCAGATCAGAATTTTATCACAAATATGGATTCTTCGACCTCTAATTTTTTGTTGTTTTTATAAGTGTACCAAAAACTCTATCACCTGAACTTGTGCTCATGTCATCTTGATTTTCCCTCTTTTTAATGAATTTTTTTTTAAAAAAATTTATGTACGGTTAATAACCGAATAACTGAACCAAATCAAAATCAATAACAATCAAACCAATAAATGTATATTATATTTGGTTTGATTTGATTTTAATAATTGAAAAACTAATTAAATTGATTTAATTTTGATTTTAACCAATAACCGATCCAAATCAACTTGTGAACACCCCTGCAACTGATTATGAATTATTAGCAGAATTTAATGGTATACATGATTTGATTTTTGAATTGTAGAATTAGCGTCTTCACAATAAAGTGTGTTCGATCTTCTGAAGTTACATAGAAGTTTGATGCAGTTTTACATAGATATTTATACTCAAAGTACAAGATCCCAAACAACTTCTAACACTTTTCAATTAGGTTTTGGATCAAATGTACTATTTTTGCTTCTTCTTCCTCAAGAACACATGAAGAACATCAACTACTTTCAAATTTTCAACTTCTTCACGAAATCACTTCAAATTTCAAGAGAAGCTTCCCTCGGAACTAAACATCAAAAGTCAATATCTTTTGAGCTCAAATTCAACCCAATTCAACAAGACACACTTAAAATTTCTTCAAAGTTTCAAAACTTCAACATCCTTTAATGGTAGACTTTTCTCCACAATTTCAAATCACTTGAAATTTTGAACATAAACTCATCGAAAAAGAATTGATTTGACCATTTTTATTTTCTTTTAATTGACCTTGATATTCATGGGTCTTGAATAATAGTTGAGTTGACTGTGATACTGAGATTATCAAAAAAGAATTGTGATGTTGTTAGTGAACTAGTTGAAGGAGAGGATTTGACCCATTATTTTAAAGTATTGCTGAAATTCTCTACATCAGGTAAAAAAATTAATGTATGTTTCATAGCAATTGATTAATTGATCGTTAATTGATTATATCAACCATATTCACTGGTCTTGGTCTAATTTAAAAAGAAAATCTAAAATGGATAGTAATTTTATTTGAATTTGCTACAATAAATGAGCAAGTTATTATACTTTTTCTATAGCAATTACTGAAATTCTCTACATCAATTAAACAAATTGTTGTACTTTTTATAGCAAATGAATTCCCCCAAATCTCCATATTTTGTGGATTGACCGTCTTCGTCCTTCAGGAACGATAATGCACAATAGTTCGACTTTTTTTTTGATGCTTTTGGGCATAAAAATAATTTGTTCCAAGCAAAAGAGTTTTGTACCGTATGAAAGGTTAGGATGCTAGTTTTTATTCTTATATGTCTTTATGGTCTTGAAAGAACTATTGTATTTATAACGGACAAGTAGAAGTAACCATGATCAAGATTTGCTATAGCAATGTGAAATGCCCTTTATTTGATAAAAGGTTTAAAAGAGATTGCGGGCATATCGCATATAAATTTTTAAGTCTCATTTCCTTCTAAAGTAAATTTAGCAACTTCTAAAGTTTAATGTTTTGTTGTGTATATGTGGAATTAACTCATCATTCTAATCCTTGTATTTTATTTGTATGGGTAGTTTTCATGATGGTGAAAGGGGTACGTACAATGAAAGTTGTTGTGGAATATTGTTGAGAAACCTATTATTTTGTCATTCAACATCGCAGGTTGCCTTGTCTTCAAGTGGAAAATACACAAATGCCAAATTATTCGCCTATGCATGACAAAGGATGTTTATTGCACATTTTAGGATAGTTAAAGGATGTTTTTTGTTTATAATTGTACCATAAGGATGTATCATAAGTTTGGGCTATACCTGAAGTATGATTTTAACCAAAAACTCTACTTTTGTGAATAAGGTATTTTGAATTTGAATGCTTTCTTTTATTGAAAAAGAATTGATTTGACCATTTATACTTTCTCTTAAATGACCTAGATATTTATGGGCTTAAATAGTAGTTGAGTTGATTGTGATGTTGAGATAATTGAAAAAGAATTGTGATGTTGTTAGTGAACTAGTAGAAGGAGAGGATTTGACCCATTTTTGCCTTCTTTTATAGAATTGCTGAAATTCTCTACATCAAGTAAGAAGGTTGTTGTATTTTTCATAGCAATTGATTAATTGATCGTTAATTGGTTATATCAATCGCATTCAATGATAAATAGGGTGGTTTTGGACTAATTTAAAAAGGATAATAATTTTTAAATCCTTTGTAGACAATGCTTTAATTCATTCCACCTCTTCCAAAATCAAGAAATTCGTACTCGATTTTCATACTATGGCAACCTGAATTGTGGAAATCTGATTCGAAAATCAGTCAATGGATTAATTTTGCTGTGGTAAAAGAAGTGCAAGATGTTGCGATTTATGCACAACCATATTCTTCACATTTCTCTTATGAATTGCCTCTATCTATGTACACTTGTTCGTCATTGATTACATTGACTTTGACAAATTGGGTGTTTGATAAACGACTGAACATAGCTTGGAACTCTCTAACCAGCTTAACGCTGCACTCAACATCTTTAGATGATGAGGATATTGTGAAATTACTGTCAAGTTGTCCTGCTTTGGAAGCCATGGAGCTGTCGTTTTGCGAGAAGTTTCGTAGTCTAAAAATTACTTCAAATTTAAAGAGACAAACACTGTCAAACCATTTGTTGCCTGATGTTCGAGGAAATGAGGTCTTGGAAATTAATGCCCCACATCTTAGCATTTGGATATTTCAGGCGATCTTGGAAAACTCAAGTGTAGGCTAGTCTCCTCTTTGGTTATTGCCAGCCTCACTTTTAGCGATATTTGTATTACTGTTGGCAAGAGGGAAGCTGACATTGACGAAGACGATTGTCCTTATTATCATCAAGTTATCAGAAACCTTGTTCTGGACTATCTTGATAAGTTGAGTAATGTGACAGATCTGATAATTGGAAGTTGGTTTGCAAAGGTTTGTTTTTATTTCAAGTGGTTAGATTTGTTAAGTTGTGGATTACATTTATTTGTAGTTGCTTCTTTCTCGAACTTTTACCTATTTCTTTGAGATTATTTCACCAGGTTTGTGTTCATGTTGCAACTTGAAAGTGTGATTCTACCAAAATTGAGATGCAAATGTCTAACTCTAAAGCTGGGTGTATCGAAGTATAATATGTATGGTATAGCCAGTCTATTGCAAAACTTGCCTCGTTTGGAATCACTCAGCATACACATCAAACCTGATACAGTAAGTTCTCTCGATTTCTGCTCTTCTTTTTACGTTTATTCAAGATTTTTGAAGTTTTAAACCCCCTTCCCTCAAAAGGAGTTCCTTAAGGAGAACACAAATATAACATCAATTATCCCTAAGAATATTTTGTTACCATAGAACAAAAAAAACTAGGTAGTTGCTTTTTGTCCAGTTAACAGGCTCAAGAAAGGAAAATGATCATCGACAACTATACCTCTTTTTTTTCATGTACTGTATGAGTATTTATGATAGGTATTAGCTATTATAATCATTTGCTGAGAACTGTTCAAGATTTATGGGTTTTGGGACTTGTTCTACTGTGAGATATTTAGTTTGTCTCCTGAATATTTCCATTATGCTGTTGACCTACTTTGGGTCCTGATTATATTCTTTGTTCCAGTATAATGATTCCCCCTGCGAGCTTGTGCAATGCTATTTGGACGAAGTAAATGACATCAATTTCTGGTGTTGGATTCCAAACCCTCTGTTTCCTAATCTCAAGAATGTTAAGATTGTTGGCTGCGTAGGAAAATGTATGAGGATGTGGTCTACAATGGGCTTTTGTAAACTTTTCAAACTTTTGAAGTTTCTACTAAAGAATGCAGAGGCTTTGCAGAAGCTTGTTATTGTAGCAGAGAGTAGAGAATGCGATTTTTGTTTAGAGAGCTGTGTGTCCCGGCATTTATTGAAATTAGCTGAGAAATTGTTAGGCACCTCAAGATCATCAACAAATCTTGTGATTAGTTACCAAGAGATGCTTAGCATGACCAGATTGGAAGTTGTTTTGTTTCAGCATACTGGAAATGTTACCTTATATTTCAGCTTTTGATTTACTGCAGTCGTGATTTTGAATTATGGCATTCGATGGCTGATTGGTTTCTTAGAAGCCTTTGTTTGTTGCACTCTTGACATTGCATTGCAACTTTGTTTCTCGAAACTGTCAAGATTGGCGCAAAACGACAGGTTCCTACTGTTTTGTTTAAGAAAATAATCTGTAGTTGTTGTACATTTTGATGCTTATAGTGCTGTTGAATGCGTTTACTCGAGGTGTTATGTCATAATAAGGCTGTTCAGTTACATCTAATTGGTTGATTTCCCTAAATCTTCATTCCTCAGGCTGATTCCGAGTGTGCCCGGAGTCTACAAACTCTCTTTGTTGAGTAAAGTAACTGCTAGTATCTCTCTGTTGTAGTTTTCTTATGGCTGTGTGTGCCCGGAGTCGACAAACTCAGAAGCTTGTAGATGCTTTAGTTTCTTTGATGGATATTCCACAAAGATTGCAGCATATAGAAAGGATTATTTCTCAGGCCAAGCAGATAATACGATTCATGAACTTAGACTGACATATATTGATCATATAAATGTGTTAAACTTCATCAATGTTTCAATCTACTTCAATTGTTCAGTTTTGCATGTTACTGTCTCTGTTTTTTTTTTCTTTCTTACCTTTCTTAATACGTGATTTGATCGAAATAAGCCATTATTTAAACTACTTCACCAAAATTAATTTGGTAAAAAATCTTTAATGATCTTCCTAAAATGATGAGGAAAATGAGATGAGAAGTAGGAAAAGTAACTCGGTATATATTGTACATAATGTTGTATTTGTAAGAAATTAAGTTTTTATCTGTCTCAACTATATTTTTAGAATAAATTATTTCAATTTATTATTGATTTTTACGACTGCACGAATTTCAGCTAAGTTCATAGAGTTGTACCATAAGTTTGTATTTCAAACCACCATACAAATTACAATTAACTAAAATTGTATGTAAAGATCTATTTTAAATGTGAGGAATTAAGACAATTAAGTTAGGAAAATCTAACTTTAACTTTATGAATGAAGTTAATGAGAATATATTGATGAATGGGAGTTCCATTGTATCTGGTCTTATATTCTTTTCTCAAATGAACTTAGTGTATTTATTAGTATGGGTATATTGTCATTGGTGGTAGTGATATTTATTAGTATGGGTATATTGTTGTTGGTGGTAGTGATGGTGGTGACACGTGAAAATTCAATAGAAGTACTTTTTTTAAACCAAATTATGGTCTTCTCCTTTATTGTTAACTAGTAAAATTATTTGCGCTTCGCGCGGAAATTTAATGTCACGGAATTTATAAAATAATACTTAAAATCTATCAGACATTAATTACATACCAGATTACATAGTAACAAACATTAATAATGTAAACGAAAATGAAAATCATTATATCTTATCATTTATCCTTAATAACATAAGCATAAATTAATGATTGAAAAAATACATATCAGGATCTGTAATATAAGCAATAATGTCAGTGAGACACTCAACAAGAGCAAAGTACACAAATATTTAATTGTGAAGAAGAAGAGGTTCAGAGTTTTCTTTATTTTAAAATGACAGGAAATTCCTCTATTTATAGACAACAAAGGGTAGTGTGAACAAATAATTATTCTGCCTTATCAGAAAGGTTATAACTATTAGGAAAACTTGCAACCCTTCGGAAAGGTCACAACATTTCATAAAAGTCACAACTTTTCATAAAAGTTGCAACTCTTCATCAAAGTCGCAATTTTTCATAAAAGTCACAACTTCTCATAAAAGTCACAATTTTTCGTAAAAGTCGCAACTCTTCATTAAAGTCACAACTTTTCATAAAAATCACAACTTTGCATGAAAGGGAAATGCCAGTTTTGGAAATAAACAAGCATCATTTTTTATTTTTATAAATCCAATACATTTCTTTGTAAATATTATATCTATTTAATAGGAATTATACTAATTAGCTTGGTTAACGCAACGCGCATACCTAATCACTAGTTCAAATAAAGGGAAAACATGTTGCCACCCCTTAGGAAATTCTAGCACCCAATCATGGATTTATTGTTGGGTATTATTGCCCTAGTTTCCTTTTTTAAGGTTTTTCTTTTAGGAAAAGAAAAATATGTAATATTCATATTTGGCTAGCCATTTTCTTGTAGGAAAAAATTTATGACTCTATTAATAGAGACTTATTCAATCTAAATAGCATTCACAATATAGTCGTATGAGGCTTTGAGAGTTTAGTTTAAGGAGAGAATTTGTTGAACGTACAAGTTATCATTTATGTGAACCTCTTTGTATCCGAGTGAATTGGGTGAAGTTGTTTCTCTCTATATTTTATACTTTCATGTTTATATAGTAATGCTCATCTCCAATGTAGGTCGTTGAACGAACCACATTAAATCTTTGTGTCTTTTGGTATATTTCTCATTTGTCTTCTTACTCACGGTCTTTCGAAGTTTGTTTTGCTAGCTTCCGCATGATACTTTATTATTTTGGTCCTATCATATATGGACTCCATTTGTAAGATTAAATACTTTAATACACATCAGGATCTTGAACATGATAATCTTGCATAGAGATTGTTAGGGGCACATACCTGATGCGGAAGACATCATCACAGAGAAAAGCGAAATTGTTAGTCATAAATTGGTTTCTACCTCCTTGCCCTAGCCTTACGTTACCATAGTCGTCATGAAATTAGTGTAGAGAATATGTGGTAACCCTAATGAGTGGAGGGAGGACCAATTTATAGAGGTTATTTAATTTGGTACGTCCATCAAATAACCAATGTACGGATGAGATCTATTCTTCATCAAATATTATTTATGGTATTACTTGGGTCACAAATAAACTTGGGTCATAGGTAAGACTTATTTTTACACAATTCTCAAAAGAAATGAAGAATCAAAAGAAAATAGTTAAAGAAACGAAGAATCAAAATTAAGAAAAAAGTTGAAGATATACGAATCAAGAGTTGTCGACTCTCTTCTTATTCAGGTTCTCTCTCTTTTGCCAACCGAGGATGTCTTCGCAACATGTCCTTTTTCCAAAAGGTGGTACTATATGTGGCCTTCAATTTATCACTTCTTTATCAGTTGTAAAGATAAATTGAATCGGAGAAACTTTATATCCTTTATCGTTTATTGCAAATTGCAATTAGCTCATTCAACTTGTTCCAAAAAAAAACAATAAATTCCAATTGGATTTCACGCACTTGTCCAACTACGAGTCACAAATCAAATGTGTTAGAAAATAAATTATGTTGTCCGACTACAAGTCACAAATAAAATGTGTTGAAAATAAATTATTCTTCCCAACTTGTCGATTGCTTGGTACTGTTGACAAAAATGTTGTATTGCGATCAAATTCATACAAGAATGACATCAACAGTTTGCCATCCTCCTTGAGATAACATTGAATCTCACGTGTTGTCAATTTGATGAATAATTCATCATAGATTGAAAGTCTTAAGAGCATAAAGTTGAAATCTATTACTCTAGATGATGATGATATATAGTGTAAATTTACTCTCAGGTTGTCCTGCTTTGGAATCTCTTGAATATTCTGAATTCTACTTGGTTTAATTCTTCATATTTTAAACCCCTTTTAGTGAATTTTTTTTTTTTTTTGGGAACAAATTGATGGGTTTTAAGACATTAATAATAAAATCAACACTATAAGAGGGGGGAAAATATATAAATGAAACAATATTCGAACTAAGATTTTCACTAAAAGGGGTTTAAAATATGAAGAATTAAACACACACGAAGGTTCAATATTTACTATATTTACATAAAAAATTATTTTAATCATATATAAATAATGTAATTTTTCATCAAAAAGAATTTGAATGAATCCCCCCTTGACCTTACTTGACTCCCCAAAGAAACAAATATGGGTCTTCACATTATTGTGCAAGCTAACTCGTAAAATTCTCTATGACTTCATTGCATGATCGACGTTAGCTCTTAAATAGTTGTAGGAAATGACTATTCAAGTACATTTTTTACTACATCATATGAATTTGGTCGATAATTATACATTAAATCTCAATCTTCAAATCTTTTGAAATTAATTAAGAAAATCAATGCATTGGATTTTGAAAGAACACACTATATCCAATGGCGTACGCATGATTTTTTCTAAGCGGTGTCGCCATTAAAGGGACAAGAATGACTCATCAAGAAGAAAATCAATGAAAGCTTTGCTTTTTTGAGGCCCTATTAACAGTGAACTTTATGAACAAATATTTTTCTTAAAAATATGAAATTTTGATTAAATTAAAAATAAAATAAAAAATTGTCTACTCTTTTAAATAGATAATATTTTAAAATTTTAAATTAAATCATTCACGTCTTCATATTATAATAAAGTTTTATACAATATGATTTCAACATGGGATTGTATTGCAAATAACTGATTAACATCTTTTAAAATAAAATGAAAAAAAGGAAACATATAACCTCATTGGAATAATCATGATCATTTGGATGATATTTTCGAATAGATAATCTTTCCACATGATCAATCCAATAAACTTAAATCAATTCCTTCACTTCGTAGATATTTTTTTTGACTCATTAGCTTGTTCTTCCAAGTCAGATTAAGCTTGATTCGTTAAAATTGGCTTTGAACGTTTATAATTTTTTTAGAATAATACCTTTACATTAAATTTAGACTAATTTAGAATAATATGATGTAATTTAGAATAATCTACACAATTAGTAATTGAGGATCAAATAATAGAAGATTGCCCACAATTATAATCAATTTAATGAACTCTAAATTATTTCATTGTAACAAGAAAATTATTGTTATGAACAAATAAAAATAAAATTCAAGCACATAATAAAAAAAATAGAATAGCAAAAACTACTAACATGGTGTGGAGATTCGAGATGCCAAATAACAATGATTGATGAACAAGAACAGAAATAAAATTGAACAAACTCACAAGTCAGAAATATACAAATACAAAGATTTAAGGAGTCAACACTATTTTTAACTATAATTCTAATTGATAAAGGAGTCAAAGATTTTGAGTTTTATTTTAATTCCACAAAAAAAAAGTAGTTAGATTTTTAATGAAGGGGACCTATTGTTTTGAATTTAAAACAAAAATTGAATAAATTTTAAGAAAAGTAAAAAATAAAACAAGAAAAGAACAAAAAAAAATGAATAAAAATGGTGAAAAAAATAAAGAAAATGATCAAAAGCCCCCCCAATCTATAGGTGGATTCTCAACTACACACTCATACTTTACGAGGGCCCTATTACCCCCTTGGACTATTTTAAAGTGGAATTATTTGTTCTCTAAATGCTGATGTGGCAAAAAAGGTGTAGTTCACTCTCTTTGGGAGAGTGAGAGATAAAAAGATAATTAAAATATTAACTTTATAAATATTTAATTTATTTCATATTAATATTCTACTTTTTTTATAAGAAAAAAAAAGAAATTATGTTTTCTTTTATTTTTTTACCGTTCTTTTCTCTTTTTCCTTTAATCTTCATCAGATCCGGACGACGATGGCTCACCTCGACCACCAGGTCACCGCCCTCATCAACTTTTCATCACTAAGTCAATTCTCATCTTCAAATCACATACTTTTCATCATATCTCCACTTTTCATCACTTTGAAAATTTGTTGGTAGCTCAAAATCAAAATTGAAGATCGAACTTTAAGTCATTAATGGAGGAGTTCACAAAGTAATAGATTCAATTAATGGAGAAGAATTCACTAAAGAAATCATTGGGTAACAAACCCTTTGATGAAGAAGACCCATTTATTGAAATTGTTGTAAACATCAATTGAGTTTCTCATATCAACATTGTTAAATCTAAATCAATACTAGTCTCTCCGCAAGTCTGGTACCTTTACCGGCATGCAAGTATAATTTTGATGAAGCCAAAGAGCGGTAGTCGTCAAATCTACAAAAGCCTTCAAAGAAAAAGAAATGGAGGAATGAAAAAGAAAGAGAAAAGGAGAAGATGAAAATATAAAACAAAAAAAAGTAAAATATAAATGAATAATTATTTTTTTTACATAAAAAAAGGATAATATTATGTGGCGGCGCGTGTTGACTACTAACTAATACAAATTTGGGCGTGAGTTTGTAGGGGCTAAATATTTCACTTTTAAAAAGTTCAGGGGGTGATAAGACCCCCGTAAAGAATAAATTGTGTAGTTGAAAATTCGATAATAGCTTGAGGGTGCTTTTGGCCATTTTCTCAAAAAAGAAAGAACAAAAAAACATTAATAAAAACAAAGAAAAAGAAAACACCTCGTGAGGGGATCAAACTTGAGACATTGAACCTTACATGCAAGGCCTCTGCCATCTGAGCTAGGGGTATTTTGTTACAAGTGGTGTCCTTTCAATTCATTTACCCTTTATGTTTATTTTTTATTCTTTTTTATAGGTATTTTTCGTAAAAATTCGACGAAGCCATGTCACGTGACACACCTTAGACATAGGTAGATACGCCCCTGACTATACCATGAATCTAATCCATATTATTGACCCAATGAACGTAACATTTCAGATTCTTAATGCATTGATTTTTAAAAGAATATATTATACTTACTGTTTTGAACTTTGGAGCTTATAACATAACTAGTAAATTTAGCCGCGGTATGCGCGGTATATATAAAAGTTTTAAAGTTTTAGTTTTTAATTTTCAAATTCAAATAGATTAGATATCAAATTTTAACATTTAGATTTGATGTTTTAAATTGATCATGAATGATTTTATAAAAAAAGAAAATCCTTAAATCAGCACGGTCTAATACCTATATATTTTTTTTTTGGTTGAATAATACCTATTCTTTTATGTTAATTATAATATAATAATCAAGTTAGCTTGTCTTTAGCTCTTTACTGATTTATGCAAAATGACAAAAATGAATTCTCTTAATTAATTTTTCTTATATTTTTCATAATTCATATTTTATTGAAAATTTGAAAATAACTTCATAATAATTTTGATTATCTCTTGCCGCTAAGTCTACATCCACAAACACATTTTAGTGCTTTTCGAGAATTATTTTTTCTGCTAACTTTTATTAATGATCTTGCTCTTATAGTTTCATAAGAAAAAATCCAAATCAATTTTGCTCTTTTATTCATCTTATTTTGTATCCTCCTTATTAGAAATAAAAATAATTACACAAAGTAGTCTTTGTCGATAGTTTTTGCACTACAAAATTAAAGTAGAGGATAATTAAGCATAAAACAAATATATTTGGATAGAAATATTATTTTGATGTGATTTTAAGATGTCACAAGTTTGAACATTAAGTAATTGGGGATATGAAGGTATAAAGTTGAAAGTTATAAGTATTACTAATAAGTACTAATTAAGTATAGAGGTTATGAAAGATGAAGAGGTGTGAGTTAAGGATAAAAATTAAATATAAATAAATAGATAAAAATAAGAGAAAAAGTAAAAAAATACATATTTTTTTAATAAAAAAATGTATGTTTAAGTAAAATCCTCCACCATTTTTTATGGTTTAATTTTATTATATGACATATTTTATGTTTATCTTATTTTACAAACTTCAAATAATTAAAAGTCTCTAAATATGTTTCTACTAATAAACATTACTTTTAATAATTACTATTATTTTGAACAATATATTTTGCATTACCTAATATATATATATATATATATATATATATATATATATATATATATATATATATATATATATATATATATTCTCTTATTTTATATTATAGGAGAGAAATTTATTAAGGGAAAAATAAATTAAAAACAAATTAAAAAGGGGTAGAGAATCAAAAAGTTAATCAAAAGGAATAGAAAAAATTTAAATTGGCAAAAAAAGTAATGCTGTGGATGTTATAAAATAAAATTTAAAAAATAGTTGATTTTTTGTTAATTGAATTCTCAAATATGTGAAACAACTTTTTGACTTATAAATAATTACTATATATAAATAATATAATTAAAAATGTAGGGTTAAAATTATGCATTTTTACCATATCATTGTTATGTGATTTTGACATATGAAATTGTAAGAGGAATCTGTTTATTTGATTCTTAGCTATATAAAGAAAAATAATTAGTTTGATGATATATTTTTCAAAAATTAATATATAATATTGTGTTGGTTCTTAATGGCTCATATTGTTAATGAATTATCTTTTTAATTGAATTGTATGATTTTTTCATATTTCAATTGAGGATTCTTTTTATATAACATGTTTGTGTTTAATATTTAATACTTTATTATACTTTATATTGAGATTTGACATATTACTTTTTTTGTTACTTATTTGTATTATATATTTGTATAACAATTTTATATCTAGTGAGCAGGAAGATATTGTTAGACGAAATTGAATTTCAGTTTAGTAAAAATAACATATACTGGCAATTTTATAATTAACAAGCTGATAAGGAACCAATCATCTCTTGTTACACTGGAGATTTGGGTGGAGAACTATAAACAATCCTTACAATAACAACAACAACAACAAAAACATAATAATCCTTACAATAACAACAACAAAATATAAAAATATAGTTAACTAATCAAACAAAAAATTAAAGAATATTTAGTTATGATTTGAAGAGGAAAGAAGGATCATGTTCTTAACACAACATAATTCAATTCTCCAAAATCTACAAAGAGACGAAGAGAGTAAGAATAATCAGTCTTTAAAAACTATAAAAATAAGCAAAGAAAAAATCTCAAGAAACTACAAAGAGAAGCAAAAGAGAAAAAAAAAACAAATTATTTTTTCTATAAAAAAAAAATCATGATTTGTATCATCAAGAATCCAAAAAATAATATAAAATGTATAATTACAATAGAAAAAAAATGAAAAAATATAAGTATTAGACATGTTAAATCATTTTACCTTGTAAAATAAAATTATGCAAAAATATCTAACATTCTTCATTATACATCTGTCTCCTGCAAAATCAGATCAAAGAAGACAACAAAAATTAACAAGAATCCAAAAAATAATATAAAATGTATAATTACAATAGAAAAAGATGAAAAAATATAAGTATTAGACATGTTAAATCATTTTACCTCGTAAAATAAAACTATGCAAAAATATCTAACATTATTCATTATACATTTGTCTCCTGCAAAATCAGATCAAAGAAGACAAAAAATATTAACCAATCAAAGAGACAAAAAAAATGAAGAATAAAAAAAATGAAAATAAAATAATCATCATACATGTCTCAAAGTAGATTTTTATAAGTGTAATATTTAGGAGTTAAAATTTGTATATTAAATAATTTGAAGGTTATAAATATGAAAGGTTAGGAGTTATATATATTATTAAATTAATTAAGATGTGAATTTATATAATTGAAGAGGTATGAATTAAGGAGATGGTTTTATAAAATAAAATAAAATAATTGAAGAAAATTAGAGAAAATGTCAAAAAAATCACAAAAAAAAAAAAAAAAGATAAATAGGATCCTTATTCCTTTGCCATTGAGAGGTGCCACATCACTTCTTTTTTTATCTAGCTTTTATATATATATATATATGATTTGTCTTTAAAATCTTCCCACTTTAATTTTAATATTTAGAATAATATAATATTATTAGTTACTCCCTCCGTCAACAATAGTTGTTCACTATACTAAAAATAATTATCCAACAATACTTATTCAGTTTTGAAAATATATAGATAGTTTACCTTTTGTGTCTATTTTACACTTGCTATTAAATATTTTTTATCATCTAACACATTTCTCAGAGTATTAAATTTTAAAAAGTCAAAAGATAAAATAGTAATATTACTCATATTATTTATTATTTTTTAAGGAGTGTGTCAAATCAATAGTGGACAACTATTGTTGGACAGAGAGAGTATTTAATATTTAATTAATTAAATATTTTCATTTAATACCGAGGTTAAATAGTAATCCAAATTTACACTTTAGAGCTTCCCACTTTTACTATAATATGACATGATATGTATGATATGATGCATCACTCAAGTTTTGTGGTGATGGTATTTAAGATTATAGAAATTAAACTTGAATTGGAAAAGAAAAATTAAAAAGATAAACATGTAAATTATTCTTTAACAATATAAAAACATTTATGATTATCAGAAAAATCCGATTTGGTCGTTAGACATTCTTTAGAGATCACATAAATTCCGATCGATATATTCCAGATCGAGTAGCTAAAGATCTATCTCAAGGTATCAACAATGGATAAATTGTTGGTTTATTCACATTACCTTCATATCTAGTCTCATCTCAAGGTATTGACTACAACCATCCCCTGTTTTAGTCCTACTGATGTGAGTGGAGTTAGTCTTATCTCTTTTCAATTAATTGGTGTTGAGAATTACACCCTGTGGAATCGATCTATTACACTGCAACAAGGTACTAATTCAGTTTCTGAGTATTACACAAAGCTTAAAACTCACAGATGAGTCTGAACTTCTAGTTCCTACTCCTTGTTGCAACTATGATAAGTCGAAAGGATTTGTAGCTCACATGAATAAGCAGAAGTTGTATCAATTTTTGATGGATTTAAATGAGTCATATCAGCATGTCAGGAATCAAATTATGATGCTAAATCATTTACCTACTATCAATCATGCCTATGTTATAATAGTAGGAGATAAGAGCCAAAAGGCAGTGATATCTCACACCAACAGCATGGGAATGAACACAGTTGGTATTGATTCTATGGCTATGTACTCTAAATCTGGTTCTACCTTAGGTGTGAGTCTACTGTAAGTGTAAAGGTCATAGCAAGGAGTACTGCTACAAGGTTGTAGGGTATTCACCTGACTTCAAGTTAAAAAGGAAGGTACCAGGTACTTCATTAGATTTTAGCTTTGGTCAAGCTCACTTCTCCTATGGTATGAATACTAATGTGCAGGTACTTGGGTGGGGAAGGAAATTTGATAGCCCTTTGACCTCAACGAATCGAATCTCTTTTTTTCTTCTAGTAGCTTCTTTGAATTGTGTACCATTCACGTTCAGATGTAATTAGCTCTTAATCAACACTATGAAATTTGTGTAAAATATATATATAAAAAAAATATATTGATGAACTATTAAACTTATTTGATGAGGATTTCAAGTGGATTAAATGTCCAAATGCCAACTTCTAAAAGCTCTTTTATCTTGACTTTCAAAATATATTTTCTTTTAACTTCAACAAATTATTATTGAAACATTATTCCAAATATTTCTTGTCTCATATATAGTTTGCATGAGAATCCATGGTACGTACATCCTATAGTCATTTTAATCATCTATCTCTCTTGGCAGAAATTGCTTAAAAGACACCTTAGGGTGGCCAATGATTTTGTACTAAACAATCTATTTTGTACTCAACTAGATGGACTTTGAGTGAACAGGTCATAAAAGAACGTGCAAAATTATTTGATTGCACTTTAGTTACACATAATTACACTTTTAACCTATACCATTACATGCAAAAATAATTGAACATCAATCATACATAATCAAAATGTAAGCAAAAATTGAAACTTCAATCATGTGTGATTGAAGTCCAAGCACAAATAATTGCACTTCAACCATGTATATGAAGTGCATGCAAAAAAAAAACTTCAACTATATGTACTTGAAGCTTGGCCATGTATGTGACATACCAACTTCAGATACCATTTTTAACTTACCAACTTCAGTCACGTAGGCCAGAAGTTGTGTCAAAAGTGAGAAATTCGCAATAACAAATATTTATCAACAACTTAAAACCACGATTTCAAAATTGGATAAATTTTTTGTGTTTATCAAATCTCTCAAAAATTTAAAATTCAATTTAAAGTTGAATTTCAGAATTGCAATGCCAAACATATGTTCTGGAGTTCAATTCCAAAAAAAATTCATGGCCAAACACTTCTTATATCTCGAACGTGAATTTTAGTTTCCTGAATTTTAATTTTTCTATTGCGAACTTCAGGTCCATATAATAAAGTTTAGGTACGTATCATAAGCAATGTGAAAGTCGAAGACTTCAGAACATTGTGTCTAAATTTAAAAAAAAAATCAATTCAACTTTCAAAACTTTCAATTTTGGTGTCTGAAATTCAAGTGTGTTTCATTAAGTTCAATATGAGGTTTGAAAACCTTCAGAACTTCAATTTCAGTGTTCTAAAATTTAAGCTTATGTCACTAAGTTGAATGTCAATTAGAAACTTTCAGGACATCATGTCTTAAAGTAGAGTAAAAAAAATTCAAACTCAAACTCGATCCAAACTTCAATTTTAGTGTTATGAAGTTCAAGTTTATATCATGATGTCCAATATAAAGTTCGAAAATTTCAAAAGTATATGTCTTGAAAATTAAAAAAAAAAAAATTACAATTCAATGTTTACAACTTCAATTTTCGTGTCATGAAATTCATGCATGTGTCATGAAGTTTCAACTTCTTCTTTTTTTCATCTTAGTTTCTTTGATTTAATGCTTAAAGAATATTGTTTTCACCCATATTAATTAGTTCTTACCTTGTTATAAATATATAGTTGAGCTAAGTTATTTATCAATTTACCAAATCAATAAGAAATTTCTCTTTACAACAATACAATTAAAAAAAATTAAAAAACCATAACAAACTTATAACTTCACCGTAAACTATGACTTTTCTTGTAAGACTTGATTTGCTTTGAGGTTTATTAGTTTACTTATTTCTTCTAGGACTATACGGAGAAAGAAGTTGTTTAATTTTGCAATTGCTGCTAGATTTGTGTTAGATAAATATGTTTGGTTCTTTTGCAATATTTGAATTAGTGTTAAATTTTTAATTGATTCAAATAATGTAGGCAACTCTTTTGTTTTTTTTTTTTTGTGTATCTTTCTCAAAACTAAATTTTGCAAAAACAATGATGGTAATAGTTGAACTCTTTGGCTGACTTTTATAGTTTGGTGCAATAAATAACATGGTTGGATAAACGATAATTAACTAGGCCATTAAAGTTTTAAAAACTCTCAAAATTTTATCTTTTTTTATATAGCTAGTCATTTAATTTGTATGTATCTATAGTTATAACGCGGTATGAAAGAGATAATATTTTATTATATCACTTGAGAAAGATTCTTTCAAGTTAATACAATGTAAATTATTTATTGCAATACAATACTTTGATTTTTATTCTCAAAATATTATTAGTAAATAATAATATTTAAGTAGTTCAATTTAAAATTTTAAAATATTAGACAAAATTCTACTTTCATTTATAACTTGCTAACAGCTCATAGGCCTCCTCATCCCGAAAGGAAAAGGGTGCGGAGGGAAGGATATGATCACGTTAGGGACACAAAGGCATTAAGATAGCAATCGCCCGCCCCCCGCCCCCCCCCCCCCGCCCCCCCATATAAATTTGAAAAGATTACAAAGAACAATATTATTTGACAACTTGAAATAACAATTGTAATAACAAAAAAACACATAAATTAATATGATAAGTCTATATTTTTTACAAGTAGATACAAAATATTCCTCGTATAAAAATTACAATTCAAATATGTTATTTTATTGAAAAGGTAGGAAAGATGGACTCCCTAACTAGAAAATGTAAAACTCAAACATGAAATTTTATATAAACAAATAAAATAATAATAATAAATAAGTATTTATCTACTACAATTTGACCATTAATTAAGAATGAGCTTGATCAATCTCAATTTTGAGTCCAGACAGACTTTCCTCAAATGGTCGGGTTGTAGTGAACAATAATGTGTTTGACTCACATTCCTAATTATTAAAAATTTAGATTATGTATCATTTAAACAAAAGTAGAACTATGTAAGATATGCACTACTTTGATAGTCCATTTCAGTCCAAGTAACTTTTGATTTGTTTATTTATTAACTCAACTCATTTTGATTCCTCAATATTCAGTTCAACTCACTTATTTGTCACCTATAGTTATGATGCTTTAATTTATTGGTGGTATATAAATTTAAGTATTCAACTGATAAAGTAGTAACAATAATCAATAAAAAAAAATTCTCTCTCCTAATTTTATGTTCATATTATCATTTAGTCTTTCAAACGGTAAAATAAATTGTTTCTCCTAGTCATCCAAGAGAAAAAGAATTAAGCAAAGCCCTCATATGTAAACATTATTCAAATTTCTACTAACTCAAGCCCTAATAAAAGTCGTGTGGTTGATTCTGAGGTTAAAACTAGGTTATTGACACACAATAGAGATGTTAATGGTTGTTTTTAAGACTTCCAATTGTGCAATCATCAATTCTTAAACTAGCATATACTTTTTCTTTCTCTGAAACAAAATTATACAAGGTTGTATTGTTTATCAGAAAATATCACAGATGGAAACAAAGTCTTTTGAAGACTTCTCAATGTTTGTTTTTTGACTATAAAATTGAAGTTGACCTGCATTTGAAATAAAAAGATAGGCCGACTATATTGATTTTTCTTAAAATGTGCATGTAAATCTTAACTTTATGGTGTTTCTTGTTTTGGAAATTTTTTGTTTTGTTCTATGCTCTACTTCACCTTTAAACGTTTGGTTGGAAACAAATTATCCTCGAATAACTTATTCAGGATGTGTATGTGATAACTTATCTCATCGTTATGGTATAAATGATGAGATAAATTTTCCCAAACATGGCAACCAAAACCAAAATTTTATTCATGGACTAATTTTTTTTTAATCCAAAATTATTTATTTCCCTCACGGCTCACACCAAATGTGAAACGACCCCATTTTACTTCTCACAACAAACAACTTCTAATTTTCTTGCTCTTCATCTTCAAATCAGTGAAAATAAGATTTATTCCAATTTAAATATTTCAAACAAGTGCCACATATTAGATATTTCAAAAAAGAAAATTGAGAGAAATCAGCTTCAAATAATTAATAAAATTATATTTTTATTTAACATGGTTGTAGAGTTTGAAGTGGCTAGGAGGGGCCAATTCCCCCTCAACTCTATCGTACAAAAGATGCATAATATTTTCAATATTGTTACTTTATTTTCAGCTTTTCATTGTCTGGGCTTAGCTTTAAAAGTTAAGAATAGACTAATAGTATAGAATCTTTATCTTTACAATGTCAAATCTATGGACTTCTATTATTTCTGATTCCTAAAAAGACTTTAATAAGAGGGGCCAATGATGATTATTGATGAGCAGAGAAGGATCCACACCTGGTCAATGGTGGACAAAAAGAGGCATTTTCCACCCTAAAATATTGCTATTGTAATAAAGTTACTACATTAAATAGCCCTTCTCCTAAAACTAAGACAAGCAGATAATTGTCACTTTTCCGTTTTAACAGTTGCCATACAGAGAGAAAGATAATGCTACAACAAGACATTTTTTCAACTACAAAAGACAAACTAAATGCCGTTCACTACAAACTTCAACCCGAAATGCGGCCTCTATGATCAGGCTAGTGTGTTTTTCAGCAAGTACTTCCACATAGAGCTTGGCTAGCAGTCAATCATTAAGCAAGCTCGCAGTCAATCATTAAGCAAGGGTTGCTCTTTTGCCTTTTGCAGCTCTTGACTGTACATAGACACGGTTGTTGGTAGTTAGCAATATAAGAAAGCAATTGAGATGTAAATCATCAACCACACCAGCAGTAAGTAAGAACAAAGTACCTGTGCAGCCACTGATCGTTTTGAATCCAAAAACTGACTGTAGATATCATATAATCGCTGCTTCTCAGCATCAGAAACAGATGATTTTGCCTTGGATGCAATTGATTTCAAAAGAGTATCAGAGATGACCGGCTTCTTATCGGGCTTCCCCGCATTCTCACTATCCAGAAGATCATGGACAGCCTCAAGCTGTGCATCAGAGAGAAGAGCTTGGAGGTCAGCTCCACTAAATCCTTCTGTCAAACGAGCTACGACATCCAAATCGACGTCACTTGCCAATGGTAACTGCATATCAAGCAAGTAAAATCAGTTTACTGTCTTCATTCAAATAAATGTATGCTTTAGAAGTTAATTAACGGATCATCGTCAAAGCAAAAGCTTTTACTTGTTAGAAACTTATCCCAAAATGTCTTCATCCCTCCCAAAGTTACTCATAGGAATACTCTCATGTTTCCCTTCTACCATTTCTTTAACACTGGTAATGAAAATCATTTAAAAAACACTTCGCTGTTATATTTCATAAATTTACAAAGATAGGAAGTAAGAGAAAACAAAGTCTAGTAAAGCCTGAGTCGAAGTCAGAACTCAAAAGCCTTTACTTTTAGAACCCAACTTTTAACCTAATATTCTTCATCCTTTGCCCTGAGAATACAAGAAATGAGATATTTCATTTGCAAGCTCTTTAGTCAAGTCATTCATTTGTGCTTCAAGGTTATTCATAAATTGAATTCAGCCACAATTTCTCCGGCAAATATGAGCAAATCCGACCAAGTCAAGCCCCTTTGCCATGTAGCTGAATGTGGAAGAAGCATATAAACCTTGTCACAGTGTAAAGGAACTTAAGGCTACCAGCTTGGGACTTAATGTAGTCGAATTTGACACTCAACCAACTTCCTGAGTTAACTTGAAACTGTAGATAAGCTGATAATTAACAATCCTGTTGCTTGTGTCTGCTCTCTTATTCAACCTTAATTGACTGTGATTGATTTTCATGGAAATTAAAAGATAAAAGTGCATCATTGTATATTAGACTGAAAAAGTTTAGTTGATATGAAGCCACACAGCAGCTTAAAATAATACAAACGGCAATATTAGTTTCCCAACCTTGTTAGGGATGGAGACATGGTTGTTTCATATAGCAGTACTAGTTTATATTATCGTCTAATTTGTTTGGAGGAAAGGAGTTTAGCCATTATTTTGGAAAGAACTCATACTTCTTTCACCAAGTAAAACAGAGAGGACGCAAGTTAGGATGCGACAGGTGCATAGTCAACTTGTATGCAGTGTTTCTTTGCAAAAAAAATTAGAAATAGGCACATCAACATTATTCTAGTCCCTACTGCTTTTCTACTTATCATTTATGTAAAAACAATCAGTCAAAATGATTAATTATTAATTAATTTGAATGAAACTTGAATCTGGAAAGGCATACCATGGACCTACTGTTCATGATCCACATATTTAACATCTATTTGCGATTTGATTGTAATTAGTGCCCAGTCAGAATTCAGACTTACTTTTCTTGATAGAACTGAAAGAATCTCCGACCTTTCACGCTGTGAAGGAAAATCACAGAAGAGAAGCCGATCCAGCCTTCCAGGTCGCAGAAGTGCAGCATCAAGCAAATCAGGTCTACTGCTTAGAATGAAGACAAGAAAGGTCAAACTTGATCAGAAAAATTGCATCACTTCAATTCTTTCAAAGAAAAGAAGACTAAATGAATCCTTGTTCTTCATAAGGATCAATTCTTCAGTACAATACAGAGGTATAGCACAATCAGACAACCTCAAAAGCAAGGAGATATGGTATATGGTTGGGTGCTTTCATCCATTTGGCTGTTAAAGTTCCATTTAAAGAAGGTCACGTAACACTATAGTAATAAATTCAATTCCATCATTCAAACTCACAAGCAATTGATGTACCTTTTAAAATAAATGTCATCAGGTCAAAAAGGGATAATATCCATGAAACAAAATTACTTTCCAGTAGAGACATTCTCGCAGACATGTCATTAGATGAATGTTATTACATATTAAAGATAATTATAGATAATTAAAAAAGGATTAAGTCAAAGAGAAAGCAGATGTTGATCTATAGAATATTTTAGATGTCCGTTACACTTGTGCTCCAGCTCACACGTACACATCTATCCAAATATATACATGTGTGTGCACATCACGAATTATGAAGTAAATCACTCAATAAGAACCTTGTCATTTCAAAGCCAGCATGATAGTGCCTAGAACCAATAACGTTACATGATAAATAGGGATACCAACTTGAAAGACTCTAGCTTGGTGTTTAAAGCATTACACACTTTTGGACCACCTAAGCTTGATATGACCTCTGTTCTTGATAATCTCCTCAACTAAGATTCTAACCTAGACGGACAATAAATAAATAAACCAAGAACTTTCAATTGTTCCATTCTGGCCTTTTTTGTTCCCTTTTTATAGCACATGTTGCGCAGGAAGTAATTAACTTCTAGAGAGTACAAGGAACAAACTTTTTAACCTCATTTTTTTCTAAATTTATCTTCCTACTAATATATCAAAGATATAAAACAAGCTAAAAGTTCTTTCTACTACATTAGTAACATCGTAAAATGAATGATTAACTCAATTTTAATAGTAGGGCGTGTTTGGTTGCAATTTTTCCATGTTTAGTTGATCAAAATGTTTTGGAAAAGAAGCTCCTTAAAAATTAAGAAAATCACTTCCGTAGTGCAAATAGGGAAAACAAATTTCATAATAGGTATTCCAAGCTCATTTCTCCTCCCCATTTCCCAATGCCCCCCCCCCCCAAACCCTCAACCCTTGACTAACCACCCCTTACCCCACCCCCCAAGTGTTTTCCTAGATTACATATAAATGCTCTTGGGACATTATTTTTTCGATCACTTACCAAACACCAGAAAATATAAGAAAACCACTAATGTCCAAGAAAACATTTTCCTTCATACCAAACACAACCTCAATCTTTGTGCTTATTGTAAGAAAAAAAAGGTCCAAACATGCCCTAGTACTATTCAATTGCTCAATTTTGCCCTCAGTTACACTTTTTGGTCCATTCATACCTTTACCGGAAGCAACCGTCTCATATTTGTCCTTGCCATTAGCGAAGCTCCAGCATGAAATGGGAGGATTCCACGTGTCCAAATTCATCAAGAAAAAGGTCCAAATTTATCCTTCAACTTTCTACAATGCTTAAATTACCCACAGGTTAAAGCTCCAATGGAGGTCAAGAGAAAAATGAGTGTCTTTCCTAACAGGGGGAATATTAAACCAAAAGTTTAATGGAGGCAAAATTGCTCTGAGTTGTACACACGTAAATTGACCCTTTCCCTTTTTTAATGTGTAGTCTCTACTAGAGTGATGATGAAAAAGGTTCAACGAAAGGCTTTATTATATAATTCCTCAGTAATGCATGTCTTGATGTAAAATAATTTTATCCTAGCAATTAAGTTTCTTTCTGCGTGATCAAGAAAATTTACTGTATGGTTTGAGACTTCAATGGAAACAAACTTGGAAACTAACTGATGAACTGTCCCATCCTATGCATTTATGTGAGTTTGTTTCAATCTGGCATATCCTCAACCAACTAATAGGCCAATAACGGAGAGAACTTGCCAATGGATGAAATACAGGTACCACAATATCCAAAACCTTGAAAGCAATAATGAACAAAGACATCCTGTTAGTAGGCGCTAACCTTGTGGCAGCAAATACAAACACACCCGTTAACACTTCAACACCATCCAATTCCGTGAGAAACTGCATCAAATGAACAAGGATGAAACTTATGCAAGGTAAATAGAGAATAGAAACAGCAAATGATATGGACAAGAAATAACCTGATTAACAACTCTATCCGTGACACCAGTGTTGTCATGGCCTCTCTTTGGTGCGATAGAATCAAATTCATCAAAAAAAAGAAGGCATGGTGCTGCTGCAGCTGCTTTTGAGAATATATCTCGAACCTAAAACAAAATAATTAGTGTCAACTAGCCATAATCTCCAAGAGAGCTAGATACTACGACTTAGGGGGTTGACAATTAGACTTGAGAAGGCAGATTAGAACTTTTGACAGGGGAAAAGATGATACACATCCTACTTTAGATAGCTATTGGATCTTTGGAACACATTTAAGGCTTTGACCTATCTACTATGTGAAAACTTGAGGATGTGAGTACAAACCACAAGATTTAACTTTGTCCAGTTTTGCCTTATCTAGAACTTAACTAATCAACCTTCTGGGCAATGGGTTGGGATGGAGATAAGAGCAAGAAGTTGGATCCAAAAGAATTGATATTCCATACTTTATCTTGATGTTTAAGATCTTTATTGATTTTTACTACTTTACTTTTTTTATTGGGGGTAGGACGGTAGTGGTGGCTGGTGAGAGAATTTTGGCATCATCATCATCATCATAAAAATATGTAATCCGGGAAGGGGAGAAGTTGCAAATTCACTTACAGCTTGCTCAGAAGCACCGATGTATTTATTCAGCAGTTCAGGACCTTTGACTGAGATAAATCTTAGTGAGCATGCAGCAGCTGCAGCACCAACAATGTGTGTTTTGCCACAACCAGGGGGGCCATATAACAGAACATTAGACCGCATCCTTAGAGGAGCTTGTGCAAATATATTTGGAAATTTGGACGGCAACTCAATCATCTGACAGAGGCAAAAACAGGAACTTCATATGCTGAACAAAATGATCCAAACTAAAGTTGATATGAAATATAAAAACACACCTTTAAATAAGGATCATGCAAACCCTAGAACATGACTTCTGTTCAGCTCAATACTCGACACAACTTAATACATAATTCAAAGGGATTTACAAATGAAAAGAGCATGGTAGCAAGAAAATATGGTAGCAAGATATAAAGCAAATGAAGCAACAAAAAATAATACACATTGAAGAAAAATGAACTACGCAACCACTAAATAATACTACCTATAAGGAGAAGTGGAGATGAGGCTAGCCACTTGCCTCTCCCGCACAAAGTGCGAGAACACTCGACTAGCTACTAAGCTTCTAGCCTAATCCTCGATCTCCACACCTTCCTATCTAGGGTCAAGTCCTCAATAAGTAAAGTTGTGTCATGTCCTATCTAATGACCTCCCCCAGTTCTCCAGCTTACCTTTACCCCTCCTAACTCACGTTACAATCAACCTCTCACAACTCCTTACTTACTGGCACATCCACGCACTCCTCTTCACATTCATGAACCATCTTAGTCTCACTTCCCTCATCTTGTCCACCACTCGGACCAATCCCACTTTGCACTGTATAACTTCATTCCTAATCATATCTCTCCTAGTATGCTCACCCAACCATTCGAGCATCCTCATCTCCGCTACATTCATCTTTAGAGTGTGGGTGTTCTTGACTGGCAAGCACTCTGCCCATATTAATAATGTTGGTTTAACCACCATTACGTAGAATTTACCTTTAAGCCTTGGTGATACGTTCTTATCGAACGAAGTTAGACAATAAAACAAGACAAAAAGAAAAAAAAACCAACAAGCTCCCAAATCAAAAAAAAAAAGGAGTGCAAGCTAAACCTAGTCTAGAGTTTCTGGTATTCCATCTCTCTGGCAAGCCAATCAATAGTTGATGTTTCTATCCCACTGCTTGATTAATAATTATTTCATTTTCATTGAAGCTAACGCACCAGTTGATAATCATTTAGGCAAATCATAACCATTCTACCACAGGAACAACAGCTAGTAGTTGCTTACAAGTACAAAAACATTCTTAATCATGCAGGACAGTCAAATTTATATGTTGACATCATTAAGTTTCTGTTTTTTATTATTATTTTGAAAAGGTAAAGCTAGGGGTGGCAAAATCAGTTCAAACCCATTTGACCTGCCCAACCTGCCCAAGTTATAATGGGTTGAGCATGCACTACATTACAAATGGGTTATGTTTGGGCACAACCCAACTAAACCTATCTATTTTCAGTAGCCCAAACCAGTCCAGAACTTTAGCACAAACTGACCCGTTAGTGGCCAAAAAGAATTCTTATACTTTGTCACTTTCTCTTCTTTCTTTGTGAATAAATCTTGAAGATCACACTGGGCATGAGATATACTTAGGGGGCAGTGGCTAATGTTTATCTTCTTCCAACCTAAATTGGTGTCTGAGAAAAACCATTTTAATACCTTCCATAATTTCTCGTTTTATTTTTAATTAGTAGTGCGACTAGGAAATTGTATCAAATTTACTTTAGCATTTATCTTTTGCTTTAGTTTCAATAAAAAGGGCAGCTCAAGGCACAAAGCATACCACGTTAGGAGGGTGAGGGAAGGACCGCACCTCAAGAGGTGTGATGCAGACCGTCTACTCTATTGCAAGCATTAATGGCTGCTTCCATGGCTAGAACCAGTGACTTATAGATCACACGGAGATAACTCCAAGGTTCCCCTTCTTGCTTTTGTTTCAAATTGTATTAAGAATCCTTTGAATGTAGATCTTCTGGTGCAAGCTTTATGGTGAAAGATTCTTGTGAAAAAGAATTTAATCCTTGCAACTAGGGTAGCTTTACTTGTTTGTATAAATTTTTAACTTTATGTAATATGTACTAAAACTTGTTTGAAAATATTTGGTTGAGAATGTTTATTAAAATGTCTGGAAAAAAAAAAGTTGGGGCCAAGTTGGACTATAGCCCCTTATTTAGCCCATCTTGATCCAAACCATCTTTAGCCCAGCCGAGCAAATATTGGGCAGGGTTGGGCATTGACCCATTTATTGGTTCAACACATCTTAACCCGCTCAACCTTAGCCCAAACAGCCTATTTTCCACCCCTACGTAAACCATCAACAAGTTTTTACTCCCTCTGACCCAATTTTTGTGGAACCCTTTCCTTTTCAGTCTGTCCCAAAAAGAATACCATCTTTCCTTATATGGCAACTATTGAATGGCACCATTCATTTTTACCCTTATTGGATCCCACTTAGTACCTAATTGTGAAGAAAAGTCGACTAAAAGTGAGCACTAAAGTGACATTAATAAGGACAATTTGGTAAACATAACAAAGTCTTTCCTTATTTCTTAAACTTTGTGCCCGGTCAAATGGAGACGCCTAAATTGGGACGGAGGGAGTAATTGATATGGAAGACAGAGACGAAAAAGAATAGAAGAAAAGAGTGGAAATGTAAAAGAAAATGTGAACTTTTTGATGTAGTTTCAGTGATGGCATCAGAAAGATGCAGAGAGTATAAAGATAGTAAGGGCCCATTTGGGCATAAATATTTTGTAGCTTTTTTTCAAAAACTTGTGTCAATTTTTCACTTCAAACTTAAGAATCTTCAAGTTTCTCAGACCGCTTTCTCAAGTTTTAAAAAATCCAAATTCCCTCCCAAATCTTCAACATTTTTCAAGCGAAATATATGTCCGGACACTACTTCAACTTCCAAATACTCCTTTTCAACCTAACTTCAAATACTACTTCTCAAATATCACTCAATTCATGTCCAAACGCTTACCAAGTACCTAAGACAGTTTGTTAGCTCCATTACATGAAGTTCTATGCTAAACATAAGGAGATAACAAAAGTCCAAAGAGATTTAAGGGGTATTTACAGGGAATAGTTTTTTTGTTTTCTTTTTAAGAAAGATAACAATATTTACAGGGGATAGATCACTCCAAGCCTCCAACTAAATAAACTACTTGAGAAGTGAGAACAAAGTCCAAAAAGTTGTCAAATGGTATTTACAGGAAATAGTTCAAATATTGTAGAAGATCTATATTGATAGATGCTGAAAGGAAGTCCACATCAATCTACTTATTGAGGGAGTCGGAGACAATCGAAGAGGCAGCAAAATAGGAACTTTCAATCAGGGAGAGCTCAACAAGGTCGAGACATGATGATGGATGTTCCACGGAAGATTGAAGAAGATGAATGAAGGTTTATACCTAACCCTAACTGGCACTATGAATCCAATCCCATCTACATAGATGTTCCAAGCCACGAGATGAGGGGGGTCTCTCTTACTGTTGACCCCGTTTTCCTCTGGTTGTTGGAAAGTGAGTTAAAATGATCAAAAGAAATAAATATGGAGTCCAAACTATGGATGCAAGGGCACAAAGTTTTTACCTTTAGGTTTATCTCTCATCATATCAGAAACAAAATGACTTTGTAAAAACTTTTTAGTACACTTCCTTTCTTTCTCATCTCCAGCATATAATTTCAAATTTCAAATTTCCAAATCCAATACCTTCATTCAGAACAATTTTTACTCAATCAATTAAAAGGTTATACGAAAAAAAAAAAATTAGAACCCAAAGTTTTGAAAGAAAAAGAAGGATACAATTTAACCTCCCATGTGTCAAATTAATGCTGGTAACGCAAGTAAAGCAGAAGAAAACATAAAAGGGGAACAGAAATCGAAGTCGACGCATAGACATCAAATAAAGAACTGATTAATTACAATTACATCAATGTCTCGTAGAATGAACAATTATGACATTAATTAGTTTACCAATAAAAGATATACAACCACCAAAAAAAAAAAAAGATGAAAAGAAGAAAATAAGCATTTACCTCTATAATAGCATTACGGATGTCATTAAGACCTCCAACATCCTCCCAGCCAGAGCGGCCACCATCAGCAGCAGGTTTAGTGATGTCACGCATAGCCACTGGAACAAACTCATGCATGGCACGCAGGAAATCATCCTTAAACAAAACAGGTTTTTCCTGACTGCCAACAGCCAAATCACTAGACAAAAACCGGGCAGTTGCAGCATGAACAGACCTATCAACCAGTATTTCCTGGAATAAAATAAAGCCCAGCATAAATGCAAATGTACCCTCTGATAGCTAAATAATGGAAATCAGAAACTCCATCAAATTATGGCCAGAACACAAAGAACAAAGCTGCACATGAACAATATATTTTGGACTCACAACTTCAGTGAAATACAATTTTAAGACATTAATCAGCGAGATATATGATACAACCTGAAAATGGACAGTATTAAAACTTTCTGTTCAGAAGCTACAATACAGTATATGAAGTACAAATAGTTCATTGTGAAGGGATGTCGTGGAATGGTAAGGGTTCCACTACCCTTAACTAGAGGTCTCGGCTTCAATCCCTAGGGATGGAGTCTCCTTTGGTAGGGTCCTACGGAGCCCTAAAGAACCCCAAAGTGGGTTTTCTATGGTGTGAGTTCCAATTAGTCAGGCCAGTGGGCTCAGAGTACCAGATGGAACAAATCCTTCATTCTGATTGACATACTTGTCTATATGACTTTCTTCTGGATGACTATTGCTGTTTCAACAGTGGATAGAGAGACGCTGATTCTCAGTCCAAGCGTGAGTAGGAGTATTAGAAAACCGAATCGCGTACATGATTTAACGAAATATTGAAAATATGTAGTCCAACTGTTAGCTACCCACAAAAAGAAATAATTCACCAACCACATAATAATTCATTCTTGCACAGAAAAGGTAAGCTACTTCGTGATCTCCCAAAATTGAAATTCATGTTGTACATGGGGAAGGAATATTAGGGCTCGGTCATGTTAATCAGTAAATAGATGGTATATCCCAACTAAACAAACGACGAGCAGTAAAAGACATGGTTATAGTAGTTCATGAATTCATCCTTCTAATCGAGAAAAAAACCTCTCATTCCATTTTTTCCTGGATAGACAAGAAGTACTTGTCTACTACTGGCCATCTCTCAATTAGATAGCCTTGCATGGTTCTAAATTAAGAGGAAATTGCTGTCTGTAAGTACCATATGAAGTGCTCTCTTCAATAAAAAAGAATAGCTCCCAGTTCTTCTTTCAAGCCCCATTCATGAGGGGAATTCCTAAAATAAATTACTTCAACATCTTTTGATAAGGAAAAAAAAATGTTGAATTGTTTTATTTTACTTCAGCATTACTCCTTAGTTCTCTGTTTGCAGAAGGCAGGAAGTTTGGAGTTTGGACATCTAAGCTAAATTTGTGATTCTCCTGCACCTACTTCAATTGGAAGGAAAAGGAGGAAGGACAGATTTATGCATTCCAGATCAAATTAAAAGCTAATCATATGCAGCTGAGGTAGCAGCAAGCATTCAAAGAGAATTGTTGTAATCAGTTATTAACAAAACTTAGAGCTGAACTAAGTACCAGATCATATGCGTCATATCCATCACACTTGGAGGCTATATCCAGTAGGGTTTCATCAGAACATTGCAAAGAACGCTTCTGAATGATATGCTTTAGCAAGGCATCACGCTCTGAGGTAGCAGGTGCAGACAATTTAACATGAAAGTCAAGCCTCCCTGATCATAATAAAATTCAATACATTAGGATCAAGAATAAAGTGTTGTGATACTAAAGCTAGAGGAAGACAGTTTAAACTGTCATAAGCAACAAAACTGATTTCTCCATGAATGATGATGGACTAACCAGAAGAGGTCAAGTTCTGTGGTAAATTAGTCAGAGACTGTGCACAAGCAATAAATGCAACTGGGCCAATCCCACACGTGTTTCTCCGCTTTTCCTATTTAACATACAGAAACAGAGTTACCAGTTAAAAGCATCTGTGATGAAATTACTCAAGAGCCCAAGACCTAACTGACGTTGCAAATAATATTGCAAACCTTGAATGTTCTTGGCTAAAAGTTATCAACGCACAGAGAGGTTGATTTTTAATAATGGTGGTATTTGGGATAGCTTGTCTGTACCTCGACTATTCCATCAACTTCTAGAATATGAGAATTTTCTAGGTTTGTCTAAGTTCACAGAAAATATTATATGGGAAGGAAGCTAAGTAGCATCATGGCTGTGCTTCAGAATCCTATATGTTCTCATCAGGTGTGTTATTCCTACCTCATTCAGAAGCAACTATATCTGCCGCCAATTTTTGGGAAATCAGAACCGAGTTAGTGGAGATCCTAAGATGAAAACAAAAATCAAGCTGACAATGGAAGTTCTGAAATCCTAGCTTGTTTAGACCCAAACACCATCGAACACATCATGCCTCAGATAAATATTAAAGTAGCTCCCTACACAGGGTCAAGCAAGTCTCACCTCATATTCATCCATAATATCAGCAAAATATTCTGCAAGCACTGCTGATGAGGATGAAGGTTGAGAAGCCTCTGATTCAGAGGAAGCTGCAACAATGCTATCAAGATCATCAAACACCACAACAGAAGGTGCATGATCCAAAGCATCAGCAACATAGCTCAATAAAGTTTGACGAATGGCTGAAGGCTTTTCCAAAGCAAGCTTAGAACAAGATAAGAATATTCTGCAGAAAGAAACAAGAGTCAGGGTTCGTCCCTTGGTACAAAATCATTGATGTCCAAATTGAAGCTTCAAAATGGACTAAAGCTGATGTCCAACAGAAAACAAAGGTTTAGTGGGATTGAGGAAACAAATCCTTACATATGGGCCAAGATGTCCTCACTTTCTTCAGCAAATTTAGCAGCAACTGTAGCTAATAATGTTTTCCCCGAACCCTAAAATCAGAAGAATGTCCAATTTGGGTTCATTAAACAGTTTTTAATAATATTGTAAGATTCACATTAGTCAGGGTCAGAATCAAACTAAAACTAAAAACTAACCTAGATAAAAATAGAGATAGGAATTACACTTATCCACTTACATCTCATACATTACACAACTTGCACTTCTATGCATTTGCTTCATTCGGGATCCATAAGTTCAAGGACATATCCTAAATGATACCAGTACTATTAAGGGAAGTTCAGCACTTCGTGACCACACACTCCCGTACTACACATCCCTTTCATAATTGTTGTACTCAGCATGTATCAGCAACGGTAATATACAAAAGATTATACCTTAATGTGCAGTCGCAAACTATCTTTAAAGGACAAATGATACCTATAATAAGTTTTGCATTTTGATACTTGATTTCATCCTTTAAGATGGTAAAGGAGTGAGATGAAAAACTTAAAAAGCAATAGTTCTCAATTAACGATTAACTTAGTTTGGGACTTCCTAGTAGCATCACCAAGGACATAATACGATTTAGTCTATGCTTAAGTAGTCTGAGAAACTCAACGAATCGGCATTTAGGGGAGCTACTGACCAAATAAGAGTTTCCTAGCTAGAATCTTTTCTTTTTTCATTAAGGCCAAACAAGAAGTTACAAGCCTAATTAATTGCATTTGAATTAGAAAAATAGACCAAGCTCACGTGTAGATTTAAAAACTTTTTTATTATGGAGTAAGGACCAAGCTGGCATGTAGATTGAAAGCCTATGATAAATCAAATTTGAAAGTTAATAATACAAGAGACACCAACCGTTTCTTCCCTTCTTGTGATAAGACTAGTAAAGCCTTTTGTAAAACTTTTTTAAAAAAAATTGAACTTGTTTGTCTCTAAATGAGTAGACTAATTGTATTATTCTAAAACAAAAATTGATTTTCAATCAACATGGTCTCCTCAAATTCTGAATCTCAAAATCTTTTATTTCTGATAAGTAAAAGCAAAAAAGAATTTTATTCATCAATTTGGAATGCACTAAACAGGTGTTGACATGTAGAAAGCATTGTTACAAAAAATATACATGTAGGTTCTCCTACAGCTTCTCAAGAGTGTGAAGTAACTCAAATTTATTAAAACAGCTAATAAGTACACTTTCAATTTTGTCAGGCAAGTGTATCTATGTTGTATACAAGTGCTGCAGACTTGCAGCTACTTCATTCTCAAAACACCAGCCTGTTTTCCATTCTAAATCACCCATAAAATACAAGGTGGAATTCTGGTCCATATGCCTTTATGCTGTCTTTTCCCCTTCTTTTCCATCCAGCATATAATAGCTTCCTTTAAGCTGCTTCACATCACTATTTTACATTTAAAATACCAAGGAACATCTGCCATAGCTAAGATGCTATGGTCACACTCTTGCATCTATTATATCCAAGGGAGCCAGATTTCAGATGAGTGCTATCTCTTAAGCCAGCTTCCTCAAGAGAGTGGAATCCATTCAGGTTCCATCTTAAAATTCTAGCATTTTGTGGTTCTGAATATTTTTTTTTTTTTTTTGGCTTCTTCCTAAATCTCTATGTTCAGTAAGACATAAGCATAAACTGTCCCCTTTAATAAGTCACCTCTACTAAAGGTCCCTGCATTGGGCCACTGGATCTTGTGGGCTCCAGTGGTCCCTCCATTGTCTTCTTTTACTTGTATCGTCCCTGCATTGTGGGCCACCGGATCTTGCAAATCTAATGGTCCAAAATTGCAGGAACCAAGTTAAACCGGGGTCGTTGGAAGAATGCTCAAGACAATCAAAGCATGTAAGGAATATTCTATAGCATGTGTAAATATAGTAGGTAGCTTGATTTGCTCCTAACTTGATCCGTTCTAGAACTCCTAGCTTGATTAGATATTGATTTGTATTGATTTCCTTTGCTTTTTAGGACATGACATGTATACATAGCTATTTAAACTCCAATAGCCTGTGGGAATAATCAAGCAAAGTTCTGTCTCAAACTCTTGTCTTCTCACATGGTATCAGAGCTTTCTTTAGTGAGAAAACAAGATTAATAAGAGAACAAAATTGCTGAGAATTTTTTTCCAGCAAAACCTCCACTGTTCCACGACTCCAACACTCTCAGGGGTATTGTGCATACACCATTATCACCAGTCCACCATTACGATCAGAATCCTCGCGGCTTGTGGTGTTTTTCAGCCACTTTTCCGGCAGATTTTTTTTCCAGTAACTTTTTCCTGCGAGACAGAGCAAGCAATTCTCCAGTATTCCAGATCTGTTCTTCAGGTTTTTTCCCCAGAATTTACTTTATTTTTAGGCACTAATAGATCTGTTTTTCATGTCTCTCGGATCCAATATGTTTAGCACTAAATCTTTGAGTTCCGGCAACCCAAACCATGGCATCACCACAGAACCTTTGACGGGTAGTGCAAACTATTTATCTTTGTCCTCCTCTGTTCAATTATGGTGCAAGGGACAAAGCACTCAGGATCAATTGGTTACACTGGCCAAGGATATTACTAAAAAAGATAGGGGAGAATGGGAGAAGATTGATGCTCAATTGCGTAGTCTAATATGGAAATCTATTGATTCAAATTTGATGCAAATTGTTTCGACCATTCCAAACTTGCTTCTTACTTTGGGAAAAGGCTCGTAGGCTATACACAAATGACGTATCCGGCTTTTATAATGTGATTTCTCGATTGACTAACCTTAAAAAGCAGGACTCGGATATGTCAACTTATCTTGGACAGATCCAGGCGGTTATAGAAGAATTTAATGAGTTAATTCCCGCTACTCCAAGTATTGAAAAGCAATTGGAGTAGCGTCACAGAAGATGTTTCTAGTTGTTACACTTGTTGAACTTCCACCTGATCTTGACACTGCGAGATCAAATTTTGGCTAGCTCGATTGTTCCTATTGTGGATGACCTGTATGCTTGATTGTTATGACTAGCTGCACCACCAATGCCGTCCAGTCATCTGGTACCACCTGCAAATTCTTCTGTCCTAGCATCTCAGACTGCATTTCGGATGAAAATCTACATGGAGGCCGGTATGGGAAACAACGACCAAGATGTGCCTATTGTAACAAATTGGGTATGTGCTACTCTCTACATGGAAAACCAAAGAATGCTCATCTTGCTCAAACTGAATACATTGGTAATCCCACCAATCAATTGTTCTCTTTGTCTGAGGTAATACAATGACTTTCTTTGGTATCAGGCGAGTAAGCAGACATCTTCATCAATAGCTTCTGTTGTCCAAGTTAGTAATCATGTTAATCATGTTGCTTGTTTCCCACAATCCACCACACTTGGCCCTTGGGTTATGGACTCAAGTGCTTCTGACCACATTTTTGGTCAATCCCTCCCCACTGTTACATTAGCAGATGGTTCCCAGACCATGGCAGCTGGAGTCTGTCAAGCCAATTCCTTACCTTCCTTGACTCTAAATAATGTTTTCTTTGTCTCTGGTTGTCCCTTTAGTCTCTTCTCAATAAGTCATTTGGATAAGGCTTTAAATTGTTTCGTCTCATTTTTTAGTGACCTCTTTGTCATACAAGACCTCAGTATGGGAAGGATGATTGGTGAAGGGCATAAATCTGATGGACTTTATCATCTCAATTCTCACAAATCCACTACAGTTTGTTCAGTCTCAGAGTCTCCAAATTTACTCCATAGAAGATTGGGACACCCTAGGTTATCCAAGCTTCAAAAGATGGTACCTAGCTTGTCCAAATTGTCTAAGTTAGATTATCTGTGAGCCAAGTCAATTGGGGAAGTACACCCGAGCTACTTTTCCATTTAGTCCTAAAAATCGTGCAGCATCTCTTTTTCATTTAGTTCATTATGATATTTGGGGTCTACATTGGGTTTTAAGTATTTTGTTACTTTCATTGATGATTACTCAGGGTGCACTTGGATGTTCTTAATGAAAGACCGTTCTGAATTATTTTCCATATTTCAAACTTTTTGTGCTGAAATAAAAAAAAACCAGTTTGGTGTTTCTATTCACACTGTTTGTAGTGATAATGCACGTGAATATTTATCATCATAATAGTGGAAGGAAGTACAGCTTGTTCTTCTCCCTTTTACTAGATAGGTCTTATTATTATGATGACCTCTGGGCCCTTCCTTTCTCCTTCGACTTAGAAGGCATGAAAGGAGAGATAAATTAGTTAATATTTCCTAGACTATTCCATCTCCTGAGGAATCAAACATTATACCATCAGAGAGGGAAAACACAAAACAATATAAAAGTAGCTTATAAACCATCTAATGAGTACACTTTCAAGCTTCTTCAGAGATTGCAACATCCTAATATTCAGTGAATACACATCAAAAGGAACTAGAAAAAAGGAACTCACAGAAGGACCATGGATTAGGATATGTCCTGGCAGCGGAAAATCATAAGCACTAGACAACATCCAAGATGCAGAAGATAACAAAACTACCAACCCTGCAAAGTGATGATAGTATTCAGTCAAGGTGAAAAAATAGTACTTGTCTAATTAAAAAAGAAATTTCTCCAGTCACAAAATTAACTTGGCAGATAACGACAAATAAATGAATACACAACTCTCTGTGACATACTACAGACTTGCATAACAAAAATATCGTTCACAATATTTTCCATTAAAGCTGAAACCTTTCAAGATCTTCTCTGATGTCACTGGGTTTGCTAACTTAGACTCTCAGCTTCTAATTGCAAAAAGTACTATTCCATCCCTTTATCCTACCAACGACATATTGGCTTTATGCAGATTTATTTCTCCATCAACTAGCATGATAGGAATTTGAAAACCAAGATTGCTAAAAGCATCAGAAACAAACAAACACCAAAAATTGCACACTGCATGCTTTTATTCCAGCATCTAGCAATTCATGCTCTCCCATTTGGTAAATTTTGTAGCTTAAATACTTATTCCATTTCCCAATGATCCAAACCTAGTCCTTTTATCATACTTAGCATGTGACAGCCATCTGCGTAATCGAAGAATATAACTTGGAAATAATATGAAAGCTCTACCTCTCCAACTGACATGAAAGCAACCTTCAACTATCACCCAAGTCCCAATATTGAATAACCAAGATCTTTCACCACTTCAAAATTTCTTTTCCCAGGTCTGCCACTAGTGGTCGCTGCTTCCCTCTCTCCTATGCCTACCCCTTCCCTTTCCACATCGACTGTTCACAGTATCAATCTCTTCACTGCCCCCCAACTTATTCCTTCCCTTTTTTTTTGTTGTTGACAGGGTAATGTAATTTATAAAAAGTCGGTACCACAAAGGTACAGAGGTACAGAGAATAGTACAATAAACAGCGGATTTATATAATTCATCTATGAACCCATACTATCCAAAGAGTATAAAAATTGTGCCATACTATCTAACATACAACCCTTACACCACAAGTATAAATTTTGTTAACGCCTATGTTTTACAAAAGATATATTGTTTTTCTATCGAAACGTCTTTTGTTTCTCTCCAGCCAAAACAGTCCAGAAAATACAAAAAGGAACAGTCTTCTATATCATCTTAAGTCTTTCATCAATCCGCCGATCCTGCCAGCATTATAGTAGACTCTTAATATCTCCTGGCATATCCCTTCCTTTTTCCCTTTGTGTGCTAGCCCCTACTCTTACCGAACATACTCCGGCTTATCAAGCCTTACATAGAGCAGAACCCTTTTTCAATGTACTAAGTCTCTGATGCATGTTGCATTTCGGATATGTAAGCATACCTTTCTCATACAACTTTATCAAAACCTTAATGACAGAATGTATCATCATTTACACAGTCAAAGATAGAAAAGAGTGTCCTTGAAGAACAGAAGAAAGAAGAGTGGAAAATTTGCAGGTGGAAGGCTCATCATACATCCGAATGCATTTAGAGTTAGGTTCAGATCCTAAAATGTATTTAACGCAAATAAAATGAGGAAATACCTACTATTAATCACATCAGGTGCAGCTGTCCCCATCCAGTCTAATGAAGAAGTTGTAAGACTGGTGCATTTAGCAAATAATTTCTCTCTGACAGTCCTAATGGAAAGACTGTTGCCCAGTTGAAGCTTTCCAAGCCAAGGTTCGAACCTTTTTGGGCTGGTAGTCAACTTGCTTCCTTCATCGAATGCAACTTCATAAGCATCAATCGTTTCATCACGTAATGAGTCATCAGTAGTTGACAACACATACATGGCATCTAGTGATGTTTCTCCACCATTCATTGTTTGGACACCATGTTTTATGGATCTGCTGTCTTTCGCTTTGAAGTGAAGCAAAGTTGTGTTCCCTAAAATCAACGATTTCACTTCCACTCCGGCCTTGATCATGACAGCATGTAGTTGTGCAAGGCACCATCTATGCAAAATAGCTGCAAGATCCTTTTTGATATCAGACTTGATGCTCGTTTCTTTGTCTTCCTTGCTAGATTCATAAGAAAAGGCTGCGGCAATTTTCTCATGTATTGACCAATCACTAGTACCCATCTCAATGTCTGAATTGGTTCTCAAAAGTGTTGTTAATGTTTTATTATTATTATTCTTGCCCAAAGCCTCAGCATTATTTTCTTCAGAAACCCCAGTCTCCTGGAATATCTTGAACTCACAAGGTGAAAGCGAAACTAGAGGAATCTCTTTCTTCAGCTTGACATTGAATCTCTTCACATATACACCTGGAAAGAGTAATTCTTTTTAGGATTGCAGTAGGCAAATGGAGTTGAAATAATTGCAAAGCAAACCAACTTATATCTTCATGCAATACTGGACATCATCACAGGAGAAACATTTTAGTCCGAAACATGTCAATCGTAATTTACATACATCAAAAGGTAACCTTTCAGAAAGCTCCCTTTTTAATGACTTGGCTAAAGATTTCAAACGCAATAATGTCTGCAATTACTTTTCTGACCGGAGGAGTTTTTAAAGAGTGGCTGTTAGAAGGTCGGACAATAAGTAACATTCTTTAATCAATGAACTAACTGACAAAATGAATGTGATGTTCCCTATTTTTCTGTTTCTATGAAAATTAGATCACAAAGAATAAAATAGTGGTATATGACAAAACACAATAATAAGAAATGAAAATAGACGTGACTTGTTTCCTGAATACCAACAAGTGTAATTACTTGAACTCCCTAGATAACATCAGCTTTTCTGCAGTTGGTGCGTCAATTTAATTCTGAAAGAAAAACCTACATGAGTGTAACTCTGCTCTCAAATAAAGCCGAATAGACCGAGGAAGCATGATATGTCCTTTAGCCACTGATTCTGAAAATATTAGACGAACCATTGCTTGATGGATATCCTGCTTGTCAAGTAGAACTCCTACAGTCCCTTCCTTTGAAGTTACACTACTTTTCCCTCTACGGCTCTTTGTCTCATGGTTCTTCTTGGTTTCTCTGGGAATTATAACCACAGTCTGAAGAGGTTCAAAAGAGTATATGCTGGCCGTCTCAGGATGAATGAAGATAGCTGAAGTCAAAACCACACTCATCTCGACTCCCTCAGCCTCGTATTTGTGAATACATTGATCATCAGTATCTTGGACTCTCAATAGTGCCTTTGAGACCAAAAGCTCGTCGTCTTGCATCATGGATTCCTCACCCGAACTAATATTTCTTTTGCGCCTTTTTGGAGCAACAGCAACTTCAGTTCCAGGGACAAGTTGTACTGATAACAACCAGGCAAGTCAGATATTCACGATTTTGAAGTTGTTAAATACAGATTAAGCACATGAAAAGAACATTTTATATGTCCTACCACCGTTGACCTCATTTGCCACCAAAATGAAGTTAAAGGCAGAGGTAAAAAATCGAACAAGCATATTGCAAATATGCAGCATTTATCAAAATTTCACACACCATAATCTTCTTTCCCTCCTTAAATAACAATTTGGTAATTGATAATGAAGGCATCAAGAAGCCTTAATCCACGATCTTGGTAAATGACAGTCCAGGTAATAGATACCAGCAATTATCTTCTCTTCCTAGTAAGTAATACAAGGATTTAGGCAACAATGTCAGAGAATACATGAAAGAGTTAAACTCCACGACATGCATCTTCTCTTCAGAAACTTTATATTACAGTTGGGCAAGCTTTTAAGGAAATTGACCAAGTCTCTATCTAGAAATAGACTACAATTATAAGTATTAAATGACATCCATCAACCAATGAATTAACATCCTCTTACCTACCGGTGTCAGCGGAAAGGTTGAAACAACTTTAAATGTGATAATTGTTTGCCCATGCAGCCACAAAGGAAATCGCATTGCTCCATAGACAATAGCAACCTGTATAAAATATAAAATGGTTGAATATTGGTCAACTTCAAGAAAAAAATATCATTCCCTGGGTTTCAAGTTAAATATTTTGTTTGATTTTACACTGTTCTGTTTTTACTTTACACTGTTCTTAAAAGAAAAGTATAGACGGAATAGTATACTAACTTTGATTTGAACACGGATTACCTTCCAAGAAGTGGGTTTCAAGGTCGAGGTGATAAATTATTTTTTCTGATTTAATAAGTGGAGCGAACTGAAAGTGCGGAACGAGTAAAAACATGTCAATATATATAATGCGTGGTAATATGTTCTAATTACTTTTTTTGTTCTTTTAATATCTGTGAAACTCGGCCAACTTTCTCACCTGAACTCCTACATTTCATACCTACTACCTCCCATCAACACACACACTATGTGACTCTGTATCAACACACAGATAATTCTAGCTATTAGGTAGGATCTGAAACAATCTCAAGCATTCCCTCCCACAAATTGCAAAAACAATATAGATGCACATGCTTATTCTACTATAAATTTTAAGTACGTCCTGGCAGAATTTCTGAGCAGTAAACCAAAAACTCAGAGCAAAGAGAAAGGATGTCATTCAGAAACCAATGGTATGATTCTTTTTCTCCGGCAGCACAATGTTGACTCAAGTATCCAAAGAATCAAATCCTACTTCACTGTCACACAGCAGGTCGATCTTTCATATATTCAACTTTAAACAAGATTTATAAAAAAAAAAAAAAGAAGTTTGTCTGATAGCCTTGACTTCTCGGGGCGAATGGCATCTGTTGCCTTAAGCTAACAAAACCCCATAAAGTATCTGTTCATGCTTGTTTATCTTAGTAATGTCCATAGGTCACAAAATTAATATTTTATTTAAAAAAATTAATTTTGATAACCGTGGCGTCCAGTCCAGCTTTCTTGCACTCAAATACTTCTTAAAAACTGTATGAATTGAGATTTATTTATGTACCAGACAGAAACAAAGATAGAACCTGTCAGACTACTGCGAGAAATCAGCCAAGCAACATGGACAAAGTATACGCATAAACATATTGGCGTGCAGTACACCACTCTTGCACTTTTTTCACCCTCTTACTGCCCCATCCCTACCTTCCCCATCCATGCAGACTACAAATCTCATTAGGGTGGTTGTTCCAACTGTAACTGAAATTTCTTTTTTCTTTTTCTTTTTTTGTGTTTCTTTAGGGGAATAAGCAGTTCGCTAGAATATCCCCTGGCTCCAACACTAATGTTATTGTCTTATGCATTGCCATCCTTATGAAATTTTAAGTGATTAAGGATAAGGTTCACATGAAAGATCATACCCTGGTAGTTTCTTATCCATTCCATTTTGGTCCTAACCATTTATAACCAAAACCTTTAAAGACTAAAACGAATGGATATACGAGTTCGAGGAAAAACTATTCTTTGATAAGAAACATCAAGGAAAAACTTTAAACAAGAAAAACAACAAACTCTTTCTCAGTAACACAAACTAATAGTATTAAGCACCTGCTTTAAGATAGCCTGCTCTGCATGCTCAGCATTAAGCTCCAAAACTTCCCAATCATCTTCAGTATCTGGCTCTATGGTAACCATAGTAGCTTTAGGCAAATTGGACACTACTTTTACTTGAACCACAGTACGATCCGACAATCCAATACACTCCGCATATTGCTTCGCAATCTACATCCACACAAAACGAAAGTTTAAAAATGAACACTGTAGTACTGTACACTGTACAGTTACCAAAGTTTGCCTAATCATTCAACCGCCTTCTAATAGAGTCTATAAACGGAGAAATTGAAGTGCGAACCTGAATTGAATTAGGAAATGGATTGGATGAAGCGGAACCGGACCAAGCTAGGCGCCAGAGATTGTTGCCGGAGCGGAGTTCGAGGGCTAGAACGGGAGGAAGGTAACCGGAAGCAGTGGTGGATTCGAGAGTCTGGAGTAATGTCACCGGTAGCGATACGAAGCAGCTCTCAATTCCGGCGACAGCTCTCACCTCCAACTCCATTTTTCAGATGATTTTGGAGTGTGAAATGGATGAATTGTTTCTCTTTTAGATGAGGCAGAACAGAACGAGACTGATTGCTGACTAAAATGTTGCTTTTCCCGAGGGACTCCTAATCATTGAATTGGTATGTTGTTAGACCCGACCCGAATAAAATGTGATGGGTAAGTGGGTCACTATCCTTATCCCATGATTTGGGATATAATTAATTAGGTAGGTAATCCCGATATAGTATTATTTTTTATTACTTTAAAATGATCGAGATTATTACGATAATATTTGATTTCATAATATATTCTAAAGGATAAATAGCTATTTTAGTTTTTATGTTATTGTGTAATTGTAGTTTTCGCTTTTGTTTTATTTCACTAAATATTTTAAATTTTCAATTAAAATAAACATATGATTTTGATCCTTAAAATTAATAGATATTGAAATTTCAATAAAGCTTATATTTTTATATTTATAATAATAAAAAAAATAACAAAAGTTTCATTTCGTCGGCAAGATAATTATGGCTAATAACTTGATATGTTGTTTTGCAATATAAAATTTTTATCTAAGAGTTAAATTGAGAGTGTCATTATAGTATTTGGAGCCTCAACAAGAATAAACAAGGAGTTGTTGGCTAAAGATGTGTCATTTTTAGTACCCACGTGTTTGTGTTTGGTGATTAAAGGCATAGATAGCTATATGCAGTCACTTTTTAAAAAATTATATTATATATAGAAAAATTAAAAATATAGAACAAAAAATTATTTTTTTATATGTATTTTGAAATTTTAAATACTTATTGAAATTTCTACTTTTATCATTGTAATCATATGGTATGTTTAGCAACCTCAAGCTATCTATCAATATTTTTCTTTTCATTAGTAGTAACAACTCTTAACTGTGAACTATTTTATGAAGGATACTAATATATTATTTGTGATGATGATCTTATATTTTTCGTTTTAAGTTTACAATCTCGTTACATTTTTAATTTTCATTAATTTTATGGATGAAAACTATATGTTTAATTTAATTAAACATTTAAAATGATAAGTGAGATAATACATGGATCAAAATTATACTTACTCATTAACTTAAGAACTAAAATCGTTATTTGCCTTATTCTTAAATATTAACTATTGTGCATTAGTTATTTTTATTGTGCATTAGTTATTTTTATTGTTATTACAATATCTTATTATATTTAATTTTATAACATCCAAAAGTATAAGTTTATGAAAAGATAAGAGTACATTTAGAACTCTCCGAACATGAATTTCTACTTTTAAATTAAATTGTATTCAAAAAAAAATTAAATTTAAAATTGCCAAGTGGCTTATTAATAGCATGTCACTTCGCTTAATCTCATTTTAAACTATTCTCCTTGATAAAACAAATGTTTTGTAACCGTATATATAATAAAAATTCTCTAGTTATTACTTCTGCAACTACAAAATAAATGTAATGAAAAATTTAAGATAAATAGTTAGTAAGATAATGATAAAACTATATTAAGTTAGTAGAAATTTATCAACCAATCACATTTTGAGCATTTTATATTTGTGTTCTAAAATAATTTGTATATATGTTAATTAATTTTAAGAAGACATTGAATTATACACATACACGCGCTAAATAAACATGCTTCAAACGTATAAGCTAACCAATAAAATTCATAAAAAAGCCATTAACTCAATTCATCAATTATATTTAGTTCATGTCAACAAAAATAAATTTTCAAAGACGCGATTAAGAATTTGGGTTTAAAAAGAAAAATATTGATCATAAAAATATTGAAAACTTGATTGCATGTAGAAATATATATGTGTATAGATACATCAAAGTGAGAAATGTACGAATTAAATTTATCGAATTATTATAAAGCTATTTGTTCTCCACTTAATTAATTATTTTATCTAACTTTAATTTATCAAACTTTAATTCAATAATAAATTGAACATAAATTGTAGTGTACTAGTCTTCAATATAATTTCATCACATAGTACATACAATCTTCTCACATTGAACTTGCATTTTCTATCATATAACCGAGAAGACAAACCAACAGTGTTGTTTTGAGCCATTTGTAGGTCAATATCATTCACAATTATATTTTCATACTCATAGACCATAAATATTTCATCACCCCTTTAGTATTATTTCAAATAATTATGTAATACAGTACAAGTTATGACAATTTTCACTTGTGTGTCAATTGCACATTTTCAGTGCATTAATTTCGTGCTAAAATCAAACATATTGGAAGTATGATTATCAAACACACATCACCAATTTTGTCCCTTTTCATATTAAATTGCTTTAAACATTTTCATATGTAGTCGAAAGAGAAGTTTTTTTATTATCAAAGATCAAAAAAGTATTACTCCCTCCGTTTATATTTATATTCACCAAATCAATTCTTACTTTATCATTTATATTCACCAAATTAAAAGCAGTAATAAATTTTTTGTTGGTGAGAATAATAAATTTTAAAAAGTAATAATGTGATTATTAATTTTATTTATATATGAAATAAATGTTTAGTAGATATAATGTGGAGTTGTGTTTAACAAAATATAAATTTATGGGTCAATTTTTACATTTGAAAAATCTCAAATCATGATTTTTTTCATAATTTTTGGAGAATATGGTATTCCATCTCATGATATGAAATCATGAAATGAAATCAGCGTGAAATTACATGTTCAAAAGTTGATTTCATATCGTGATATGGTATCACATAACCAAACGCCTACTAAGTGTGAGTATCTTGATTGACCAAAGATAATTCTGAAATTTCTAATTTTGTTTTTTCTAACATTTTACTTCTTGAATAGTTTATCAACCATACACCACGTGATTCTGCCTATTTAAGTGACAGATGCCATTGTCATCATTTTAGGTTTTCTTCTTTTACAATAAAAAATCCATTATTAAGTTCGTTCATACAATTCAATGTTCAAAAAATTGAAATGACAACACATACATATACACTAAACATTCAAAAATTTTACGCAAAATTGATTATTCCCTCCGTCCCATTTTATATGGGAAAAATTATATATTATTGCAAATTATTAATTCAAATTAAATATCATAACCACAATTTGATTTAATTGTAACCTGTAGCAAAATGTTGTCATTTGCCTTTCTTCCTAGGTTTCTCGCTCGACACTCTCGCCAGTCTCTCTAGCTTCACAAATGTATAAAATGCGTTTGTGTTTGTATTAAATGAGAGAAAATTATATATATATATATATATATATATATATATACAGAGGCGGATCCAGGAATTCTATCAAGGGGGTTCAAAAAAAAAAGTTAAACACGCTAATATTATTCATAAATAAACGGGTCGGGTCATATATGAAGTTATGAACGGATTGATTAACAAACGGGTTGACAAAAAAAAATCCTTAGTTCAAATAATTTCTTACCATTACAATTTATCTTAAGAAACAAATTTGAAATATATATCTATAAAATGATAATAAAGTAGCACAACTCATTCAAAACGTTCTACAAGTTCTTCAATTCCTTTAGAATTCTCTTCGGCTCTTGAAAGTGCAAATGGAGAGCATTAGAGCAAGCACAAATTTAACATTAGAAAGACTAACAAAAAACAAAAATCAAAGCGAAAATGCTATTTCTTCACAAAAATCTTCTTGGCATAAAATGACTTCATTACATCACAAAACTACACAACCTTGAAGGGAGGTTAAGAAACCAAACATGTGGATAAACCTATCAAAATATAGTTTTACATTTGAAAATACAACTACATACCTTTTTACAATTGTATTCTACGAGGTTTCATATCTTGAAATGTCTTAATAATAACATCATTAGAAATCTTATCAAATACATCTTTTTCTAAATAAGGCACCAAACAACCACTAAAAAAATCATCACTCATTTGACTCCGCAAGTCATTCTTGATAAACTTCATTGCCGAAAAAGCTCTTTCAACGGAGGCAGTGGCAATTGGTAAAAGTAGAGCAAGTTTCACTAAGCGAAATACAAGAGGATAATTTGAATGTTTCTTTGTCTGAACTAATCTTTTGGAAAGATCACAAAGCCCATTTAGATCGGAAAACCTTTCATCAACATCACGAACATCAACAATGTAACTTGCAAGTTGATTCTCAAGAATATTCATATTGGATTCATCAAAGTCATCTGGATATAATTCAGCCATTCTCATTATTTTTCTTATGTCAAAACTTGAAAATGATTTAATTGGATTCAAGCAAGCAATTCCATGGAGCAAATCGGTAGTCACCTCATCAAAACGATCATTAAGTTCTTGAAGTTGCCAATCAATGATATTGCAAAACACTTCAACACGATAATGATGTAAGATTGTATAGTTAGCAAGTTTCCGCCGTGATCTTAAAGAGCTAACATATGGTTCCTCAAAGTTAGGTATCAAAATATTATGTTTGATACAAAATGTAGATACCTTGGCAATAAGAGAATCCCATTCATCATCTCTTAAGAATTGCAACCTTCTCTTTGCTACTTCAACAAGTAGCATGGCATTTGCAATATCTTGCTCTTTTTTTTGTAAGCATTTATTAAGCTCATTTGTGATTGCTAAGACATCTCTCATCAAATGCAACATAAACGCAATCTCAAATGTTTGACAAGCTTCAAGATGTCCCATTGCCTTGGCTCTTTCATCCATACTCCTTGCATCAAGAGCAAGTGATTCAAGAACCTCAAGAATAGAGCCAAACATAATAATAAAATTGTTAAAGGATTTATAATGAGATCCCCAACGAGTATCACAAGCTCTTGAAAGACCAAGTTGTTGATTCAAGCCACTACCGGTTGTAAGTTCACCCATATCTAATGCCACTTGAATTGTTGATTTTTGAGAATCTCGTAAATTATCCATACGCTTAAAAGAAGATCCCAATACATTAAAAATATTTGAGATCAATACTACAAGTTTTCCCACTTCAACACACTTTTTAGAGACCCCAACAAGAGTTAGTTGAAGTTGATGAGCAAAGCAATGGATTGAATGAGCCGATTTACTTTCTCGTCTAATCAACATTTTAAGGCCATTGATCTCACCTTGCATATTACTTGCCCCATCGTAACATTGTCCACGCACACTTGATGGACTCAAAGAATGTTGAGCAAGTAAATTAAAAATTGCCTCCTTTAAAGATGAAGCACTAGTATCTTTAACATGAACAATGTCAATAAGTCGCTCCATTACAAATCCCATTCTATCAATATAACGAAATACGATATCCATTTGCTCTTTGTGTGACACATCAAAGGATTCATCAACTAGTAAAGCAAAGTAGTCACCATTTAATTCCTCAAGAATAGCTTTAACGGTCTCTATCTTACATGCACTCACAATATCTTTTTGAATCATTGGAGAAGTCATTTGATCATTTACAGGAGCATGTTCCAAAATATAATCACGAATTTTATCACATCTTTTTGCATACCATGAGAGAATTTCAAGAAAGTTACCCCTACTAAGTGATGATTTAGATTCATCATGACCTCGAAATGCAAATCTCCGACTTATGAGAAGTCTTACTACATCAACCGACGCACTTAAGCGCATATAATATCTATGCTTGAGTTGATTAGATTGCCTCTCAAATGCAAATTGAATAGACCGCCGTTGTTGTAGTAAATCTTGACATTTCTTTTTTGACTGATTATGTATGCTATTCGGTAGACCAATATGTTTGTCAAGACCACTCTTTTTGTTCCAACTCTTAAATCCTATAGTTGAAAATGTCTCCCCTCCTCCTTGATTAGTGTTATGATCTTTAAAAAGATAGCAATACAAACAATAGACTGCATCTTTACTAACACTATACTCCAACCAATCATGATATATATCATCAAACCATTCATGATTAAAACGACGCATTAATCCAAAAATATTTGTTTGAGGATACTTTTGCACTGCCAAACGAGGTTGACAAGGACCATTCAAAAGGTATGCTCTTCTAATAACATCACGGTGGTTTGGATGATAATTCGATATTGATGTTCTTTCACCAGGATCAAACTTTAAAGAACTCAAATCAAATTCTTGAGAAGAATCTAATGACACTTCTGAATGATTAGTATTTTCTTTTTGATTAGATTGACTATGACTTTGAGAGGCTAAAGTTGATTTCGGTACTTGTGTAAAATACTTCTTTACTGAATATTGAGACTGAATTGTAAAATAAAAATTTAGTCAAAACTTACAAGAATTGAATATGCAATAAGGACCAAAACAAAATTATAGACAATGAACAAAAGTTTGAATCTCATAAATAAAAGTTAATATCTACTGAACAAATGTTGAATGTCCATAATTAACATATTAAATCAACAAATAAGCCCAAACAAATAAAATTATAACTTTCATAATCAGTGAATATAATTGAAATTTTCATATGAAAAATAAAAAATTGTTAAGTGAATATCCAAGTTCAATCAGCTACATAAAATAGCACATCAACAAATACAAGAATCAAAGCATAGAATTTTGAAAAAAAAAACCAAAATGAAAACTTACCGTTGCCATCACTAATGGACCACCAATCCTCCACCAAGCAGCAGCAACCAGGCGCCAGCAACAACAGGTGGCGCGGCACCACACCACCACGGCAGTCGGAAGTCGGCAGCAAGTCAGCAACTTGCAAGCAACAGCCGCCAAGCAGCAGCAGCACTCAGCAGCAGCAAAGCTAGCCCAACAGTGTTGAACAAGAGAGAAATCAAGATTAGAAAAAATAAATATTGCAATCCCTAAAAAAGAGGGATATGTTTATTTGTTGACATTTTCATTATGATTTAAAATATGATTTTTTTTTTAGTTATAAAATTAAAACGGGGTCGTTTTGGTCTATTTAAAGACTGCAAAATAGCTAAACATTACAAAAAAAAATTATGTTGTTGCCTAGAATCGATCCCGCGACCCGAGGCTCACTTTAGCGAAATTTTGCACCCCCTCAACCGTTGGACTACACCTTTGTTATGTATTTAGGTGGTTCAATTTTAAATATATACATGTACAAAAAAAATCAATCTTATATATATAGTGTAATTTTTTTTCCGAGGGGGGTCGGATGTAGCAGTGTACATCCCTGTATATATATATTTTCGTTCCCCTCTCTCTATTCTCCCAGATCTCGCTTGCCACTCTCAAGATCTTGCTCGCCACTCTCACTCGCCTCTCTCACTTTATATAAACACAAATGTATATATTGTGTTTGTGTTTGTATAAAACGAGAGAAAATTATATATACAAATATAAATACATATATTTTCGTCCTATACACTTATGATTATACAAATACAGATCTTTTCCTACCGAATTTTCTTTTGTCTTTCTCTCTTTCTCGCTTTATACAAATATAGATTATACAATTGATTCTTTTTTATATGTATATCGAAATAGATTATACAATTGCTTCTTTTGTATATGTATAGTGAAATATACATATTAATAGCCCTAACAAATATAAAGTTTGCTATGAAGCGCAATTATGCAAACTATAGTTTTAGGATACAAATATAATTTTTATGTTTGCTATATGTGAAAATTGTTTTGTTATATGTCACATTTTTACTTTACACTTATATTAAGAAACGATATAACTTTACATATTCTATCCTTATTTAATGTTTTTTTCAGTCAAGTTTATAATAAGTGATGAATTCAAAATTAATTAACTACTTTATTAAAGATATAATAGGCAAAATACAGTAATTTATATTTAAATTTTATAAAATAATAAATATTATGGTGCAGCTATTTATAGAAAGGATGATTGACTGAGTGAGTAGGCACTCCAAAACATAATTAAATTCAATTTAAATTAAATTCATTGTTATTCTCGAGGTCATCTCTTAATCCGCATGGAGATTTTGCACTCCTCTTAGATTTTGCTCCGGCCCGGTGAGTTTTTCTGCTTCTCAATTTACTTCTATTTCGGCGAATTCGTTGTTCTTAATTCAAAAGAGTGAGTAGTTTTCTCGTGTCCAAGCTAAACTGATGCTTAATTGGAAACATAGAGACTGTAGGGAGTAATGGTTTGGGTTAGTTGTTCAGTGGAAATTTGAGTTTTTGATTATATGGGGAAAGTTGTTATGGGGAAATTGTGTCCTTGTCAAGATAAGGACATATATCATGATCTTGGTAGTGCATTGGAAAGATGTGTTCATGTGGATGAAGATTATAAAAGCTTGTTGTTATTTATAGAGAAGGGTGGAGTTGCCTATGGTGGTGATAGGGATAACCCTAGACTTGCTTATTTTGATGTTGAAGCTGACCCGCTTTATATGAATTTCTTGGCTAACACTAAGCTAGATGGAACATCATATGTTTCTAAAGTTAATGATCAGAATGGATTGACAGTGTTCATCAAGTATGAGAGAGATAGGGAGTTGGAGATTCACGGGGTTGAAAAGGGTCAGGATAATGTTAGGGAAAAATGTGAATTGGGGAGGAGTTCAAAAGCTCTAAAGACTAATGCGAGAAAGAATAGGATAGAAAATGGGATTTTAAGTAAGAAGCGAAGAAATGAGGATAGGGATTTAGACAATAGGAAGCAAGGAATTGATGTGGAGATTGTACCTGGTAAGGAGCAGAAGATGAAGGGTGGGATTTTGAGTAAGAAGCGACGGAATGAGGATATGGATTTAGATAACAGGAAGCAGCAAATTGATGTCAACATTGGACCTGGTAAGGAGCAGCAGATAAAAGATGTCATTTTGAGTAAGAGGCAAGGAAACGAGGATAGGGATTTAGATAACAGGAATCATAGAATTGATGTGATGATTGTACATGGTAAGAAGCAGAAGATGAATGATGGGATTTTGAGTAAGACGCGACAAAACAAGGATAGGGATTTAGATAACTGGAAGCACATAATTGATGAAAACATTATACCTGGTAAGGTGGAGAAGATTCAGAATGATAGCAAATTCATGGATGTGGAAGTAAAAATTGAACCTCTAGAAGATTCTGATTGTAAGTTATTTGATTCTTGCAAAAAAATTGTGTATGAAGATATCATTGTCTCACATCTTCATTTGGTAATAGTTGTTGTTTTTTATGAAGCTCTTAAGGAGGCAATATCCCAAAGTGAGGTAGAAATCCTTGAGAATGTAGGTGCAGAGGTACACAGGGGCAGTAGCTCTAACCCCTTTGTACCTTCAGTGGAACATTGCCTGAATGTATGATTTCAATTCTTCTGCTTCTTTCACTAGTTCTTTTGGTCCCTCCTTTATTTTATGTTACCTCTTAGTTTTGGTTCACCATGATAATTCTTGTAACCATTGGCTGCTAATTTTGTGTATCAAGCTGGATGCGACAATCATAGATTCTAGGTACAGGAAGGAGGTTTTGAATTTATTGATGAGGCCCTACAATGAAGAGGAGTATAAGAAGCTCTGGAAAGACATTAAGATGCGATTACCATCTAGCTCTACAAATGGATGTGGGAAATCCCTTCTATCACTCCATAAAGGTAGGTTAATAGCCTATAGTTTGTTTTCCAGCATCGTGGCATCTCTTTGCATTTTGAATGCTTTTCTTGTGTTTTGAATTATTCTCAGGCCATACCATGATTTCAAATTTATGTTGTCACTTTTAAGATAGTATCCAATTCCATAGGATTCCTGCTCTTCATTTAGATAACTTAATAATAGTTCCTTGTCTTGTTCTTTCGCCAAAAAATGAACTAACTTGCTAGCAAATCTTTACTGAACTGATTGATAAAAAGTTGACTTTTTTTTAATCTCACTTTCACGTGGCTCGTAATAGAGCATGTTCTCCTTTTGTTTTCTCTACACTTTTATTGTTTTACTAGTAAAATTATCCACGCTTCGCGCGGGAATTTAATATCACGAAATTTATAAAATAATACTTAAAACCTATCGGGTATTAAAACTAAAACACTATATTATCTTACATAAAAGATTTTGTAGTAACAAACACTAATAATGTAAAGAAAAATGAAAATCATATCATTTATCCTTAATAACATAAGCATAAATTAATAATTGTAAATGATTGTAAAAATACATACCAGGATCTATAACATAAGAAATGCTGTTAGTAAGCCACTCAACAGGAGCAAAGTACACAAATATTTAATTGTGAAGAAGAAGAAGAAGAAGAAGAAGAAGTGGAGGAGGTTCAGAATTTTTGTTATTTTTAAATGAGAGGAAATCCCTCTATTTATAGACAACAAAGAATAATGTGAACAAATGTTTATTGTGCCTTATCAGAAAGGTTACAACTATTTGAAAAAGTTGCAACCCTTCGGAAAGGTCACAACCTTTCATAAAAGTCACAACTCTTCATAAAAGTCGCAACTCTTCATAAAAGTCGCAACTCTTCATTAAAGTCGCAACTCTTCATAAAAGTCGCAACTCTTCATTAAAGTCGCAACTCTTCATTAAAGTCATAACTTTTCATCAAAGTCGCAACTCTTCATTAAAGTCGCAACTTTTCATAAAAGTCGCAACTCTTAAGGAAAGGGGAAGGCTAGTTTTGGAAATAAATAAATTAACAGGGAATTCTGGTTTGTGGCGGCGCCATGTAGGCGGGCCTAAGGTTCTCTTTTATATATTAATAGACACAGGTTGTACTTGTTGCATCCTAAATAAAAAGATTTTGCCACATAATTTATTATCAACTCTAAAAAATTTTAAAGAACCTATACAAGCAATACAAATGGATGGAACTTATAATCTATACAACTAATATATAGAAAAAGCGCAAATACGTTTTATAAATACATGTAGTGAATTCTATAAGCCTACATATAATATGCATAAGATATTAATAAGAGATCTTAATATTAAAACTAACTTAGTCTTAGGTTTACATTTCCTTATACAAAATAACGTAAGTTGTTTAATTTCTAGAGATGGAATAATGATGTTTAGGAATACAACATATACCCCTGTACAAACTAGAAAAATTCCAACTAAGGAATTTAATAAAGACAATAAAATAAATACAAATAATACAACTCCATGTTGTGACAACTGTAACAATAATGACAGTTGTTGTTCAAACAACCTATATGAAGAAAAACAAGAAGAAAATTATATAGAAGATACATACATAGAAGACATATGAAAGGATTATACCTTAATAAATGTAGAAACAGAATTTTACAATTTTCAAAAAGGAATAAATACTATAGGAACAATAAAACATCCTAAAGATCTAGAAAATATAGTAGCAATATTAGACGAAATGGAAATAATAGGAGAAAAACCTTTAATACATTGGGAAAGTAATAAAATTATGTGTAAATTAGACATAATAAATCCCGAGTATACTATAAAAACAGCAACAATAGAAGCAAATAATGAAGATACTGAAGAATTTACTAAACAGATTAAAGAATTACTAAAACTAGAAGTAATAAGAAGATCTACATCTAGACATAGATCAGCAGCTTTTATGGTTAGAAACCATAGCGAACAAGTACAAGGAAAAGCTCGCATGGTAATAAATTATAAAAGACTAAATGGTAATACTAGAACAGATGCATATAAATTACCGGATAAAAGTGAATTAATTAATAGAATACAAGGTAAAAAAGATATTTAGTAAATTTGACTGTAAATCAAGATACTGGCAGGTAAAAATGCACCCGGAAAGCATAGAATGGACAACCTTCACTTGTCCAGAAGGACATTTTGAATGGCTTGCTATGCCTTTTGGTCTAACGACAGCTCCGCCTATCTTCCAAAGAAAGATGGATGAGATGTTTGGAGACTATAAGAATTTTGTGTTAGTATATGTAGATGATATTCTAGTATTTATTAAAAATATACAAGAATATTTAGGACACCTACAGACAGTATTTAGACTATTTGTAAAATACGGAATAATAATTAGTAAAAAGAAAATGGAACTGTGTAAGACACATATAAATTTCTTAAGAGTAACTTTAGGAGAAGGAAAAGTAAAATTACAACCACACATAGCTAAAAAAGTGTTAGAAATGCCAGATAGGTTAGATAATACAAAAGAATTACAAAAATTCGTAGGTTTAGTAAATTATGCTAGAAACTTTATCCAAAACTTAGGAAAAATAGCAGGACTATTGTATATAGAAGATATAAAATTAGTCCAACAAATAAAAGAAAAGGTTAAAAATATACCAGACTTACAAATACCTTTAGAATCGGATTGCTTAATAGTCCAAACAGACGGAAGTAAATTAGGATGGGGTGCTATTTTAAAATCTAGACCTAATAAATACAGTCCAAAAAATGAAGAAAAAATATGTGCCTACCAAAGTGGACAATATAAAGAAAAAGGTAATATGAGTAGTATAGACGCAAAAGTATTAGCAGTAATATATGGACTAAATAGTTTTAAATTATACATTTTAAATAAACAGGAGGTATTAGTTAGAACAGACTGCGAAGCAATAGTAAAATTTCACGAAAAAATAAACAATAAAGCTAGCAGTAAAAGAAGATGGTTAAACTTTATAGATATAATATCTATATATAATAATATTGTTTTTGAATATGTTAAAGGAAAAGACAATGATTTTGCAGATAAATTAAGTAGACTACAATTAAAAACTAATTAATTTTTATTTCAGTATGAGACCAAGCATGAGACCAACTGGCCAACAGCTAGCAGACAAATGCAAGGGCATAGCCCAACCAGATACTTATGCTCAGACATTATTAGGAAGACAAAATTTCAGACCACTAAGCACAACAGACAACTTAATGGAGAGAATTTATTTTGGTAAGTATAATTTAATTTCATATCCTAAGTGTAATTTATCTTTTGGAGTAAATCCAGACTGTAATTTAGACAAGTCTCAGCAATGTTTAATAGATAATCTATGGATAACATATAATAAACAAGACACCAAATGCTTTATTGTTGCATTTAATGCTTTGTGTCAATACTTTTCAGATAAAAATAGAGACAATAAATTTAAATATTATGTAGTTATACATGGAAAAACTAAAGGAGTTTTCCAAACATGGATAGAAGTAGTCGACTCTATAAATGGGGTTAAAAATCCACTTTTTAAAGGATTTAATAATTTTACTGAAGCTTTAGACTATGCAAGGGGAATACTTGGGCCTAATTATTATATTTCACCAGCCCTCAGACAAAGCCCAAACCAAATACCACAATATAATATCCAAAAAGACTCAGACAAAATAATTTTTTGTGACCATTGTTCAGCCATGACAGAGAGTTTCAAAATACTCAATACAAAAAATGAAATCCTTATCCAAGAAAATATGAGACTTATGAAACAGCTAGAGACTTTTCAGAATAAATATGTTCCAAGAACAGACAGTACTCAGACGCAAGAAATGAGTTCTCCATCTCCTTTAAAAATGGATGAGACGGGTGTGCATTCCCCTTTGAATGCTAAGAACTCTACTGTATCGGAGCATGATACAGCTAGTCCCGTTCAAACGGTGACCGGTAAAGACTTATCAAATTCGTTAAAGGCTGTCACTTTGCCAAAAAGTGAAGAAGAGGGGTCTACTTCCTCACGAAGAAGACTACCTAAATACTTTCAGAAAGACTCTTTAAGAAAAAATGAAATATTAAAAAAGAAAAAAAAATGAAAAATTAGAAAGAATAATTAAACAAACTTTAGAAAAAAAATTTCAAGACAAAAGCCAAGACAAACATATTATTAAAGACAATTCCAGTCCAAGTAATGGTTCGGAAGATGATATTCACAGTGCATCTTTATCAGACGAGGAACAGATAAATAATATTCAAGACTCACAAGAACATTATGAAGATGATGACTCAGGCATGAGTTTTGATACCATTGCAGTACACAACTTTACAAAGAAGATATACAATGAACAAGTTTCCTACAACTATATTAAAAGGACAAGGTGGAAAAGATACAAAATGACATGGGGAGAAGTCAAAAGTAGCATGGAAAAATAAGACAGAAGAACAAGACAAGTCACAATACAAAGAAATTAAAAGTTGGAAAAAGACGTGGAAAAAAGGAGTTGTAAAAGTCAAGGAAAGCATGGGTAAGGAAGATTAAAGTTGAAGGTTTAGTAGGTAGCCAGATGTTGCCGCGCTTTATGTGGGAGATATAAGGGGCTAGACTCCTCTACCCTTTTCTCACTATTGGTAGTATTATTTAGTAATTGTGTAGTTTCTTATTCTTTTGTTGTACTATTTTTTGCTTAATTTTCTTTGTATCTTGTTATTTGGTGGTTATAATTTCCTTGCAATCCTGCTTCAATAACATTTCTTTTACCGAGGGTCTATCAGAAACAACCTCTCTACCCCACAAAGGTAGGAGAAGATCTGCGTACATCCTTCCCTCCCTAAACTCCACTTGTGGATTACATTGGGTACGTTGTTGTTGTACTTTTTTGGAGTCAGCTATACGTGTCCTAACTATTCACGTTTCTTATGGACCTAATTTTGTTCCAATATTCAATAGTTTGAGATTCGTTAACTCTGGAGGTTCTCTTCATCTTTTGCTGATGTACAAATCTCTAAACAGATGAAAAAGACTCATTGTAAACACTGGATTTGATGCAAGTACCAACATAACTCAACTTTTAACTTTATTCTCCACAAGTTGGTTTACATCTGTTGTGTTTTATTTTAATGCTGAATTTGCATGGATTCTAATGGATTATAGTTTTTTAAAGATAATTTCCTTTCATATGATTTTTTTGAACCTTTTTTCTTTTTGATGAAGTAAGATGTTGTATTAGAAAGGCATCAAGGAGATGCAAATTACATACACAAAAATATGGTTTACTCCTGAGAACATATGATTTTTTGAACCTACTTCATCTAAACACCTTTAATCTTCATGATTCCATACCTACTGACGGTTTCATTTGGAGGATGTCGGGTGTATGATAAACCAGTTTAAGCGAAATGCTCTTCCCATACCAGATGTGTGATGTTTGTACCATTTTTTTAATGTAATCATTTCTCGTCTGGTCTAATCTTTTATCAACGTACACCCATCTTAATAGATGCACTTCTGCCAGACTCATCTCGTGGAAATCTTGGACTTTAGAGGTCCAATATGTACTCTTATATAGCATCATTTGTCTTACAACTATTTAATAAAATTTGCTTCACTTTGGTAGGTATCTTTCTATCACAAAATACTCCCATATCCCTCCATTTTGATCATCCTGTTTTCATTTCATTAATTAATGATGCTGGTGGTGCATGAACCTGATCGACCCAAAAGGCATGGCCAAGTCCAAGATGAGCCCAACCATCATAAAAATTAGGTATCCGGTGAACTTAGTAGTTTGCTTGGAATATTAAAGCAGTAAAAGTTCCACTCATGGATAGTGACATGGAAATGCGAAAGGCTTTTAGTCTTGCCTTTTCATCCTCGGGTAATTGAACTCCCTTGAGATAGGAGCAATAAAGAGTAAAAGATGGCTTCACCTTAAAATCATTCTGTAATAGGTTAGTGTAAGAAGAGAACTGGAATTTTCTGACTTTTCAATTTGGCTGTCTAGGCACCAGGAGAAGTGTTCCTTTCTGTTTGGACAGTTGCATAGGAACTATGCAGATAACTTGAAAAACAAAGAAAAATTCAAATTAGCTGGTCTTTATGCGAAATAGGGTGGTGATCATATCAATCATATAAATAGATTGTAATGCATCTGGTGAATATGTTTGGCGCATTATCAGCGGTTGTTAGACATTATTTGAGATTTGTTACTACAATGGATTTCTGGAGGAAGAGGAGGAAATTAAGACATGGGAAAGAGCTCATTGATGTTAATATGAACTATAAAAAAAAAGGCTCAAGGGAGTTGAGAACTCTTTTCCAACAGAGTGCAACACCTCCTTATTTTCTGTATACTTTTTGGAGAGCATGTGATATTTTAGGAAGTATTGATGCAGGATGCTGTTTTAAGGGAATAATGTTTTTATGTAAGACTGTTGTATGTGGCAGAGTATTGGCTAGTTAGGAACTCATGTTCAAAAGATGAGAGTGGTGGAGATGTTGAGGTGCATGTATGCAAGAATGAAGATCTCCAGGACAAGGTGGGAGTGAACTCTATGGTGGACAAGTTGAGGAAAGCAAGACTCAGATGGTTCGGGCATGTGAAGTGGAGGTACACAGAGGCCCCAATGAGTATGTGTGAGAGGTTGGCTGTAATGGGTTTTAGGAGAGGTAGGGGTAGGCCTTTTTGGGAGAGGTGATTAGACAAGATATGACTCAGCTCCAGCTTTCTGAGTACATGACCTTAGATAGGAGGTTTTGGAGGTCGCGGATTAGGATAGAAGGTTAGTAGGTAGTTGAACATTGTCTCATTTCTGGACGGGATAGGCTTGGTGGTAGTTTGATGTATTGTACTTGTTTCCTATTCATACCAGTAGTAGCATCTTTCTCGTAGTTGTCTGACATGATTTTATTACTCCTTATTTACCGTGCTTCAATTATCAAATTAGTTGGTTATTGTTATCGGTCCTATTTTTTGAATGCTATGTATGCCTTTTTGATTATTTTTTATGTCCTCCTTATGTTTTCCTTTTAACTACTCTGATGTGTGTTACTTGAGCCAAGAGTCTTTCGAGAACAACCTCTCCACCTCCATGAGGTAGGGGTAAGGTATGTATACATTGTACCCTCCCCAGACCCTGCTAATGGGACTACACTGAGCTTCTTGTTGTTGTCTTCTATGTGAAAATTTATTAATAAGTTATAATCCTCACTATAAAGGTGGAAAATCTACTTGAGAAGGTAAGAAACAGGGATAGAGACACTTGTTTGTAAATCCTATTGATCGAGAAAGACAATACAAATTTAATTAAGAGTTTATCTAGAATTAAGAGTTGTGGATGTAGCGGGATTGTACATAAGAGATGCATAATTAGGGTTTGCTTCTATGTAACTCAGGTTGGATTTCATAGAATCTTAGAATAGTTTTAAGCTTTTTTAAGCTGCTTTGTTTAGCATTTGTGTTATGTTACAGGCCTTTCTATTTAACTGGGGTATTCTTTCAAGTTTTGTGGTCTTTGAACAACAAGAATAGGGTTCCCAATTAGCTTTCAATAGTTTGTGTTGCAGACGAGAAAAAATTACCATTTGATTGCTTGTCTACTTGAATTTCTTGGGAATATCAAACCCTCTAGTTGTGACTATCATATTGGCTATTGATGTTCTTATTTCTGCTATTTTCTGTACCACTTTGAATCCCAATTAGTGATGTGATCGCTATATCAACAACGATTTATTAATATATTTTTATTGTAAAAAATGCAGCTGTCAATCGGGCAATCAAAAGGGCCAATCATGACAAAGATAAAAAGTTGAACATCATGCGTGGATTTTTCTTTTGGTTAGAGGTGAAGGCTATTTACTACCATATATTGACTTCAATGAATGTTCCGTTATTTTCTGTGTCTAACGTGCTCCTTGCAGTGACCATGCATGTGAATCTCCTCTCACTCATTCCATAATGAAAACCACAGTATGTAATACCCTTTCCCCACCAATCAGCTTGCTTATCTTCAGAGTCCTTGAACCAATGGTTGCTATTTTCCTATTACCAGTCATTTGCCTCTAAAGTATGAAAGTACTGCATTTTAACCTCAAAAAAACATGAAACATTACCTGGCTTGCTCAAATGTACTTTTCTGACTCCAAATTTTCAAGGATTAGCAAGGATGACAGATATAAATTCTACTTCCATGTATCTTATTGTCAAAATTCTGATGTATGTATGAGGTTTGAAGCAATGGATTTTCAGTAGTTACAAAGATTTGACCAATGGAATGAGAACAAGGACATCAAGGGATAGTTACTGCCTTTCATCTCAAATAAAAGCATTGAAATTTTTTCATTCACTATCATCTTTCTCATTATTGCTTGTTCTGCAGAAGCTAGTGGCTTATACTAAAAGTATATTTTGTTTCAATATCTCAGCATCTAACTCGGCAAGATGCATTCCAGCCTTGGGAGGATGCAGAATGTCTCCAGACGATGCCTGGATCTTCCTAGAAGCTGTTACTTTTTCCCATTCCCCAATGTCAATGTGTGCCATAAAAACAAGCAGTGGAAGAAAACCAACAACAATTATTATGCCTTAGGGTCGGTTATATGAATATTCATTGTCCATATTCCTTATTTAAGCTCAGCTCATGTTGTATCATTGTGCTGTTGGTAGAAGAAACCCAAAGATTAATATTTCAATTATTGGTCGATAACATTTTTGTTGTGCACGATCCTTTTGTGAAATGGAGTTATCAGACGAAGTGCGTACTCAGTCAATGGAGCTCCCTTGTCCAGATGAAATATTGGAGTTAGCATCTCTATTTCTAATCAATTTGGTACAGTAGTGATTACATTAAGTTTGGTAAATATTTAGAACGACAAGTACGATAATACACGGATAAAAACTATAATTACACATTATATCAAGAATTAAAATCACTATTTGCCCTATTCTTAAATATTAACTATGGTAGCAAATGATAAAGATCTTCTATGTTTTGAGTCACTTGCTTTGTTAGTTTCTTGGCATAATTTGAATGGTAATATGACAATCCCATCACATAACTTTATATATATATATATATATATCAAATAATCTTCTAGCATTTGCATAATCAACAATCTGTAACTGCACCAATTACACTAATACATGACATTTTAAATCATTTTCATGAGGTTGAAAAAGATTCTTTCTTTGTGTTAATTAAGCAATCTCAGAACCATTGGGTACTCAATGAAATTATTTTAAGACCTTTAAATCCTTCAAGAATTTTCATATAGTCTTCATCGCCTAATTAGACATGATAATCAGTCATTATACATATTCAAGTATTTCATCTATTGTCAGACTGAAATAAGTCTCATTGTATCCATCATTGGATGACATATCTCCATTTAATAATGTCATGACTTCTGCGAAAATCCTTTATGCTCCGAGGCACAAACAGTACTTTATATCTTACGGTTATACTTTCGCACAATGATTCATTTGTACACCACTAACATTTTTTGATCTATGAACTATAAGTTCAAAAACATCACTTTCCTAAGTGAAACAAAATATACTTGAATAGTGCATTTTATTTGGCCAATCATTTATCTGTCCACATTATATGACAGATTCGAATCTAAGATCCTCATAACCACTTATAGCATTGAGAGCTACTTCATATCAAAGATACCGTCAACGGTCATTTGACTCGATTTCAATACAACATAACTCATCGAGATCTCTTCATTTTTCATCATTTTCAGGTACCTAAACCTTTGCCAAGGTTTTATGAAGTGTTATGTCATAGTGCTCTTTCAAAGCACTTACCTCATTATCATGACCATTTTGATAATTGCTCCTCTCCTTTCTCAAGGAGTTTTACGTTTGGAATCAATTGGTCTGTCATGTTTCTGGTGTACTATAGACTCTGTTCTTCAAGGACTATTTATTAGAGCATTTGCAACTTAATTAAAATATTGGGTCAACAAATACATCTGGCAAATTTTGCAACATTTTGCAAATGAATTATCTCTTGAACTTCAAGTTCATATTTTTTTAACGAGGATCTAGATAATTCACCCCACACATAATTTCAGTTGCTAAACGCATCTCCCCCTAATGTTAGGAAATCGAACATTCATCTCCAACCTCATTGGGGATCCATCTTTGTGCGTGGTGGAGCAATAAAATCACATGTGCACACATCAATTTTTTAGATGGAAATTATTTGGTTCCTGTCCCTAAACCAATTGTGATGGGAGAACCTTGTTGGCTTGATGCATACATGTTAAATAACTTATTTCATACCAAATTTTATTTGAGAGATTTGTTCTCATAATCATTGGTCTAGCTATAATTGGAGGCATACAATTACTGCTAAACCAACCAACATTATCAACATAAATTTATAGTTTGGAACTGTACTCTTAATTTAACAATTCGAGCAAACAACCTTACAAAAATCAATTTGTAAGTTGACACAAATGCGCATGTGACCAAACCATGGATGCATCTATTAAATCATAATAGAGAACGGTCCACATGACATGTGAACGAGCCCATACCAAATAATTTCAGGGGATACAATCCCAATCTTAGTTGATACAGTTATTATTTTGTCATGAGAACAAGCAACAAAAGAGAATCTTGAAGAATCTTTTATTTCTTCAAACATATAGCCACGTGAAGTCTCAACTTCTTTTGCATCACTCTGAACCGGAATGGCCAACCGGTTATGCCAACTGATATTTATTTTAGTAAACTTTTAGTTTACTTTTGCATGTGATTCCTTCATCATGCTCATATTTTTATTCAACAAACAAGAGAAATGCGGGTAACCTTTTATGTAAATATTCATAACCCGCTTTGATTGTAGTAATCTGAAGATATTTAATCTTTCAATAATTTATAGTCTCAATATAATAATTTTCAATTTCTCCGAAACTTAAAAAGTTTCTTTTGAGACTTACTACAATCACAATATTATGAACAATTTCATTCTGGATAGTAACAAATCAGCTCTTTCGGAACTCTCAATTAATTTTGTGTACTACCATAAATTTCACAACACCATTTTTATGGTGACCATCTTCTTGAAGGAGAAAATTATTACATGCAAGACTTATTTCTTGACAACCAATGACAAATTTGTGTTGCCATACAACAACATTTATTTTGATCATGACCACAACCTTTATAGAAAAGATTTATTTCTTTCTTTTGTCCTCCAATAGTTCATAATAAAACATATCATAATATTTGTGTAGTACTCAAAGTATATGACCAAAATGACCATTTATGTCAAAATATTTCCTTTCAATCTCTCAAACCTCCCGTAGAGGTGAAATGTGACATTCATCCAACAATACATGAACATGTTCTTATCATACGAACACAAGTCACGTTTTCTTCAAGAAATGGACTATAACCATTTGTACATTCTTCATAAGTTTTTATTAGAAACTCATTGTCATGCTTTGACATTATCAAATTTATGTAACTCACCTCAACATCACTTTAAGAGCTCAAATGTACCAATTGTACTACCACTTTGTATTCCTTTATTTTGATGGAGGATTTACAAAACTTTTCAAATTGGGTTACACAAACAACAATGTGCCCAATAACTTCTCGTACCACTTTGATGGATAGAAATTACCTTTAACAATTACCTTCATATTTGAAGGACCATCTTAAGAAACAATGTGTCCAATAACCTTTTATACCACTTTAATGGACAAAATTATCTTTGCATTTGAAGGAACATCTTAAGAACCCATAATGTTCTTCCTTTTAATTACCACAATGATGGCCATTAATATTTTACCACACCCATATTCATACATTCAACCACTTGTCATTTTTCAGACATATTATGCACTGCTACCACATTCACATAAGAGAATGGAGCAAATCAATTGGGCGGATTTCATGACTTTTATCAAGAGCATATCAATTTGCTCAGTCATCATTCATTATCATTATATTATGCTGAGACTTGAACCTAACGTCTTACCCATAAAAAGACAGTTTAGGTCATTATCTGTTGGGACCCAACCCAATAGTTTATTATCATGATGCATTAGGACTCTCACCCCATTACCCTCTAAGTGCGATAGGACTTGAATCCTTTATCGATGACATAAATGCCAAATATAATAGGACTCACATTGAGCCTTTAAAAAAAGGAAAAAGGGTCAAATATGCCCCTAAACTATTCGAAAAGGTCTAGATATAACCCCCGTTTAAAGTTTGGCTCACTCATGCCCTGGCTGTCCAACTTTTCGCATAGATATGCCCTTATAGGCGTTAGTTGGTCTGCTGGAAATATTCAGCTCATTTTACATTTCTTTAAATGCCAAATGGAATTGTCATGTCAGTTTTACATTACCATATGACATTTATATTAAAAGGGAAAGGGGTCAATTATGCCCCTAAACTATTCGGAGCTCTTTTAAAACACCTATCTGACCCATATCAAAGGGGTCAATTATGCCCCTAATCCGATCCATAAATCAACCCCTCTTTTAAATAACCTATCCGACCGGTATCAAAACCCCTTCGTCATTACCATCAAAATCACACGATTTCATTTCAAAGCTTGGGTTCTTGAGAGCCTTCATTTCAAAGCTAAGGTTCTCCAAAGTTCCTATGTTATTGTATTCTTTTGACCTCATCTCTATACCTACTTAATTTTTCCTAGTGATTACGTAAAAAAATATCTGTAGCTTCTTTTCTTGGTTTCAATTAATTCACTTTGTCCTGTGTTAAAATAAAGTGTGAAAGCTGCTAAAAATAAGATCCACGAATAGTATAGATTCATGATTAACAACAGATGGTGCAAGCGACTTGCGAGATGATTTCAAGGACGAGAAATAAAAGAAGCTAGAAGAATACAAAAAGAACAATGGAAAGATACATAACAAAACAACACAATTATTGAATCAATTTCTGCAAATGAAAGTTGATGTGCTCTCTTAAGACGAGTTGATCTTCCTGATTTCCCACTGGAACCTGTCAAGGGAGAAATGTTTCCCATCTTTACCATAGACTTTGCGAAGTGGTCGAAGAAAAGTGCATTGTTCTCAAAATGAAATCGATGGGGGTACGAGGGCTTTCAAGAACACTAGCTTTGAAATGAAATTGTGCGATTTTGATGGTAATGAAGAAGGGGTTTTGATACGGGTTAGATAGGTTATTTAAAAGAGGGGTTGATTTATGGGTTGGATTAGGGGCATAATTGACCCCTTTGTTATGGATTGGATAGGTGTTTTAAAGAGCTCCGAATAGTTTAGGGGCATAATTGACCCCTTTCCCTTTTAATATAAATGTCATGTGGTAATGTAAAAATGACGTGGCAATTCCATGTGGCATTTAAAGAAATGTAAACTGAGCTGGATATTTTCAGCAGACCAACTAACGCCTATAAGGGCATATCTATGCGAAAAGTTGGACGGCGAGGGCACGAGTGAGTCAAACTTTAAACGGGGGTATATCTAGATCTTTTCAAATAGTTTAGGAGCATATTTGACCCTTTTCCCTTAAAAAAATATTACTACGTTGTGATTAACATGTACAAATAAATATATATAACAAAATTGTCACTGTGATTAACATGCATAATAAAATATAGAACAAAAAAAAAAAACACGATAAAATTATTTTCAACAAAGTATGTACTAATATTTTAAACTTGTCAAAACAAAGAGTTACATATAACATTATATTATATAATGTTTGGTGCATAATTATTAAGGTAGTAATTACCGTTATAAATCAAAGAATCAATTGCACACTAAAAAAAAGTAATTCTATTTACATTAAAATAAAACTGCTCACTATCACCACCCCTTTTTCAATTTCCATGTGAATGCAAAATATTTTACTCACAAAACAAAATAAATTAAAAGCTTATGTAATAACCAAAATGGTGAGCATAATCATAAATAAAATATAAAATAAGTTTCACCTACAAAAGAAAGTATATATAGTCAAAGGTGAAAAAAATGCACAGTAACAATAATATTAATCATTCACCTTGTTCACAAGTAAAATATAAAATAGATTCCACATTAATTTACCTTGTTCCCGAGAGAAAAATAAACACAATTATTTTACCTTCTTTTGTTTACTTTGCTTCTATCCTGCAATGGTAGAACATTCGTGCTGATAACGTGTTGTAAAACTTAAGAACAAAAGAATAATATAAAGATGAAGACAAGAAAAATATAAGACAAGAGGAACAATATGAGATAATTTTCTTTCTTTCAAGTGTTCACCAAATCTTCAAGTCTATACAATATGAACCCTTATGCCTCTATTTATAGTGTAACATAGAAACATACAAAAATGTTAGTCATAAAGCTGACATTAATATGAATATAATGGGGAGGTTATGAAAATGAAAAATTATAAGAATAATGGTATAAAGGTGGAGGTTATGGAGATTATGGTTATCTTCGTAATGGAGTAAAGTAATGGAGTAACTTCTTGATGTAGTGGATATCCACAATATATTATTTTATAGAGAAAATGGTCTAAAACCCCTCCAACCTATACCCGAAATTTCAACTACACACTCCAACTTTACAGATGTCCTATTACCCACCTGAACTTTATATTTTTCTATTTTATATACACCTAAAATGCCACAACCACATAGATGTTGCTGGGTGAAAGTCACGTGTTTGACATGTGGAATATTATTAAAAACTTTTTTTAAAAAAAAAAAAAGTTTCTTCTTTTTTGATGTATTTTGATCGGTCTCACCAGAGTAACGTTGTTGGTCAGTCTCATGGTGGTGGCCGCCGTTACTTTACTGGCAAATGCCTGCCTGCCTGCCGGCGGACCAAGCAGCACTGATGGATATCACTACTATTTTGACGTTATGAACGTAAAAATAAAAAATTATGCTAATTGTTGGTCTCATAACAAGTCTTTTCATATTCTCCTAACTCATCCAAAATCAAATCTAATCCACCCAATTCGATCCAACCTATTTAAATTTGGGTTGGTTATTAATCCATCCATTAGTTAGCTCAACTCAACCCACTTTAAAAATTAGATTTCTAAATTGATTTTTGAAAAATCTTGTTAAATTGATAGTAAAAAACTTTTTTTTTGATTTTATATATTATATATAGTTATAATAAATAAAAAAAAAAATTATTAGTTATTAAAAGTTTATAAAATAACAAATAAAACTATTAAAACTTAGTAAAAATTAGATAGATTAAGTTATGACCCGTTACTGACCCGTTTTGACCAAATCTATTTTGTCCCAAACAAATTTGGATTAGGTGAGGTCGGTTTGTTATCTTAACCAATTTTGATCCGTCTAAATTTAAGTCAAACCGCCCAATTTTCGCCCATAATTTTTACCTACAAAACATTGATTGAAGTGGTGACTTCGTTTGCTGCTAGCATAATTTTAAACAGTGAGATTGATTGCGTTGGGCATGGCAGCATCGGCAGCGATGGCGACGGGCGAAGGAGGCAATGCATCAACGAAGAGAACCGTAAGAATATATGTTGGTGGTTTAGACCATCTCGAACCCTTCGACTCATCTGAAAAGTGAGAAGAAAGGCTCCAAATTGGATGAAGCGCAGATTCGGATTTACTTCCCAAAGTTAGGAAAGATAAAACCAGTGTCTCTTAGAGGATCTGGCAAGCATAAATACAGTTTTCAGCGAGTGGAAGTTCCTTCTTTACCTATCCATTTTTGTGATTGTGAAGAGCACTCTGTTACTACTTATACAGACAAGCACAAATGACTTTGTAATTATGACTCAAAGGATGGTGGAATGGATGAGAAGAGCTGAATGAATTCAGTCTTGAACTGAATTTTTGAGAGGGAGAACTACTCTCAGAAAACCCCTAGATATTTTAAATTATCTAAGGAAGTTCAAAGCTTAAATGCCACAGTTGATCATGACAAGAATCTAGTCAACCAAGAAATGGGAGATGATGATAACCTCATTCTCCATGTGTTGGCTGGTGCAAATGATAGAACGACTATGGTAAAAGATTCAATCCAGGAAGCAATGACAGCTATTCAGGCTAGTGAAGATTTTGTTGACCAAGAAATGGATGACGATGATGAAAACATTGTTATCAATGTAGTGGACGGTGCAAAGGATAGAAACACTATGTTCAAAGATCCAACCCTGGAAGCAATCACAGCTATTCAGAATTCGCTATCCAAGGAATCACGACTTGCTACAGATATACAAAAGGAAGGAAGGACGATGCCCTCAAACAGAAGCGTAAAGCACCTTCAGAGGTTAAAGATGGTGAGGCACATACTTTGCTGTCTAAAGCTGAAGCAAAGCAACGTTTGAAATTCAAACGAGATAGCCAGCTATTAAATAGAAGTGCCAAAGAAGTCTCCATGGAAAGATCTCGTTAGTGCTAGTAGTGGTGGTACATTCAGTGTATTGGATATTTGGCTGAGTGCTATTCCTGGTAAAGAGATGCAGTATGGCTCTGATGGTGTTAGTGAGTTCTCCTCTGACGAAAAAGATGAAGTAACAAACGACAAGAAAGTATCAAATCCCCTTGAAGAGCTGGATAAAGTTGAATTTGAAGATGAAGTATCAAGCGATGAGGAAGGAAGTATCAGATCAATGTAGAGCTGGATAAAGTTGAATCTGAAGATGAAGTATCAAATGATGAGAAAGTATCAGATCAGCACAAAGATCTGGATAAAGTTGATTCTGAAGATGAAGTATCAAACGACGAGAAAGTATTAGATCAGCATGATGAGTTGGATATAGTTAAATCTGAAGACGAAGTATCAAATGATGAGAAAGTATCAGATCAGCATGAAGAGCTGGTTAAAGTTGAATATGAAGAGAAAGTACCAGATCAACATGAGGATCTGTATAAAATTGCCACTTACAATTTCGATGGACCTGTAGATTTATGTCAGAGTTGCTGCAAGGCGACTAAAATCTTCATGTGGAATAAGATAGTTAAATAATTTTATTCATATCTTGCTATGTCATATATAAAGCTTTATACACATGAGAAATTGTGGAACAAAATCACCTAGATCCCATAAAATCTGGGATTCTATAAAATCATATATTTTACTAAAAAGAAGAAAAAGATATTCTAGATTACAACAATTATCTTTAAGATCTTAAGGAATCAAATCTTGATATGGAGAATATCCTATATCAGCCAACACTCCCCCTCAAACGGGTGAATGGATATCTTCCATTCCTAGCTTTCTTATTAGATCTTGAAACACATTATTTGGCAGTCCTTTTGTTAAAACATCGGCCACCTGATCTTTTCAGATACAAATGGCTTACAAATGAATTCGCTATCTAATTTCTCCTTAATGAAATGTCTATCTACCTCAATATGCTTAGTGCGATCATGTTGTACAGTATTATGAGTTATACTTATTGCTGATTTATTGTCACAATATAGTCTCATAGGTCCTTCCCATCTTATCTTCAAATCATCAAGGATTATCTTAACCATAACAACTCACAAACTCCTATAGCCATAGATCTAAACTCGGATTCTGCACTTGATCTGGCTACTACATTTTGTTTTTTACTCCTTAAGTCACCAAATTTCCTCCTAAAAAAGTGCAATATCTAGAACTTGACCTTCGATCTACTAATGAACCAGCATAGTCTGTATCAGTATAAGCCTCTAAAACCATGTCTCCTCCTCTTTTGAGTAGTATTCCTTTTCCTGGACTTCCTTTAAGATATTGTAGAACAACTTGAAGATGCATTTCTCTAGGATCATGCATAAATTGGCTAACAACACTTACAACAAATGCAATGTCCGGCCTTGTATGAGACAAGTAAATCAATTTCCCTACAAGCCTTTGATACAAGCCTTTATCCACCACAGAATCTTCTGGAGCATTGCACATCTATAATTATATTCAATTTCTGTAGCCATTGGTTTACACCCTAATTTTCTTGTTTCCTTCAGCAAATCAAACACATATTTTTGTTGGGAAATAAAGATTTCTTGTTTTGTGTGTGCCACTTCAATTCCCAAAAAATTCTTTAATTTCTCAAGCTCTTTGATGTCAAATTCCTTGAGTAAACACCTCTTCAAATTTTGTAGCTCCTCTGAATCATCACATGTTACTATGATGTCATCAACATAAACCAATAATGTTGTCACCTTTCCTGTTTCTGAGTGTCGTATGAACAAGGTATGGTCTCCTTGACTTTGTCGATACCCTAGCTTGATCATAACCTTTGTAAATCTTCCAAACCATACACGAGGTGATTGTTTTAATCCATACAGTGCCTTCTTGAGTCTGCACACCCTTCCCCTCTTGCTTTCAAAACCAGATGGCACCTCCATATAGATCTCCTCATCTAAGTTTCCATGTAAAAAGGCATTTTTTACATCAAATTGTTGTAGGTTCCAATTAAAAGCTGCAGCCAATGATAATAAGATTCTTACTGTATTCATTTTTGCCACAAGGGCCAAAGTCTCCAAATAATCAATTCCATAGGTTTGTGTATAACCCTTTGCTACCAAACGTGCTTTAATTCTTTCTATGGACCCATCTGACTTATATTTCATAGTAAACACCCATCTGCACCCGACCAACTTCTTCCCTTCTGGTAATTCCACAATTTCCCAAGTTTTGTTTTTTTCCAACTCTTCCATTTCAACCTTCATAGCTTTCTCCCACTCTTTGTTTCCTAATGCTTCAGAAAAATTTTTGGGGATAGGAATTGTGTGAGGTTAAGGAGAAAAGTTTTATGTTTTGGGGATAGATTTTGATATGTCACGAAAAGGCTCAAAGGGTGTTGTGCGCAAGTTCTGGTTCCTTTTCTGAGGGCAATGGGAAGGTCAAGATCATTAGGTTGGTTAGGTTCTTCATTATCAGTTTGGTTTGGTGTTTTTGATGGTTCAACAGGTGTAGGATGGGTACTAGAAGCAATAACCTTTGGAGATGATTGCAGCTGAGTAGTTTGATTAGTTAGCCTCTTTCTTTTGGAATAAACCTGTAGTGATAGATTATTTTCTAGAATTCCATTATCTATATCCAGATTAGGAGACTCAATGAGTTCATTTGGATTTAGAGACTCAAGTGACCGAAGAAATGATGACTCAGGCAAGGATTTGGCACGACTAGAAATAGAAAAATCAAATAGTGACAAGTCTAAAGGTCCCTCTCCCTTCAACGACTCCCCTTGATTGTAAGAATGACCAAAAAAGGATTCACTCTCATCAAATATAACATCAGTTGAAACAAAGAATTTCTTTGATGATGGTTGATAACACTTGTAACCTTTTTGAGTAGGAGAATATCCTATGAAAATACACTTAAGAGCACGTGGGTCTAATTTGCCTCTATTTTGAGAATGAATATGAACTTAGACAACACTCCCGAAGATTCTAGGAACCAATTTATTGGAAATTTCAAAATTCGGAAAGAAATTCCTAAGAGTATCAAGCAAACTTTTAAAGTTCAGAATTCTTGATGGCATTTTGTTACTAAGATTTGCAGCAGTTAGGACAGCTTCCCCCCAATATTGTTTTGCCAACCTTTTATGAAACAATAGTGATCTAGTAATGTCAAGTAACAGACCATTTCTTCTCTCTGCTATCCCATTTTGTTGAGGAGTATTGACACATGAAGATTCATATATAATTCCCTCTTTTTGGAAGAAAACAGAGAGGGTTTGATTGAAGTAGTCTTTGGCATTATTAGATCGGAATCTTTTAATAGTCACATCATATTGGATTTTGATCAGATTAAAAAAGGTGGGAAGAATTCGACTAACATCTGATTTTTGCTTTAGCAAATAGATCCACGTTACTCTTGTACAATTATCAATGAATGACACAAACCGTCTAGCACCAGAAATATTAAGAATGGGAGAGGGTCCCCAAATACCACTATGAATAAGAGAAAATGGAGTTTGACTTCTTTTGCGACTAATTGGATAGAAAACTCGTTTGTGTTTTGCAATTTCACAATCATCAAAATGAAAAGACTCAACAATCAAATCTTTGAACAAAGATGGAAACATCATTTTGATTACATAAAAGGAAGGATAACCTAACTGACGATGATAAAACCATACTTTTTCTTTATTGGACATAACAGATTCAGACAAGAATGAACTAGATAAGGAATTCTTAATTGTATCTCCACCATTGTGGACATCCAGACAATAAAGACCACCTTTCTCACTAGCACGCCCAATCATCTCTTTCGTATTCTATTCCTGAAATAAGCAATATGAAGGGAAGAAAGTTACTTGGCATTTGGAATCTTTGGTGAGTTTCTGGATAGAAATGAGATTTGCATATAACTTTGGGACATGAAGGACATCTTTAAGTATTAAGGATTTCCGCAGTGGTATGTCTCCTTGTCCAGCTACAGTAATAACTGAACCATCAGCTATAGTTATTTTTTTATAGCTAGGAGAAGGAGAATATGATATGAAGAGATGAGAGGAACTGGTCATGTGATTAGTTGCCCCAGAATTAACCACCCATATTAGAGAAAGTTTGTCTGAGACATTAGTAACAAAAGAGCAAGAAATACCTGTGAAGGCAAATGAACAACTACCTGCTGAAGTAGAGTGTGGATTTGTTTCATCAGCCTGCGGGTTGCTTGCTAAATGTGCCTGCTTTCCATCATTATTGTTTCTGTTTGGAGGTCTACTATTGAGTCTCCGGCATCTCTCTCGGTGTGCCGATATTTTTTGCAATAGGTGCAATAAAGATTGTCCCTATTGAATGGCGGTTTGTATGAACTCGTGGGCTTGATGGTGCTCTCCGATTGTGAAACTTCAGATTCTTTTGAACTTGTCCCTTTTGCTACAAAAGTTGATCCTTCATTAATTTGAGTTTCAAGCATAACACTCCTCTGTCCTCCTTCTGTCCGTATTATGGCCATTGTCTCATTCAATGATGAAAGATCTTCTTTTCCTAAGGTTTGCACTCTCATGGAATCAAATTCTGCATTTAGTCCTGCAAGAAAATCATAAATCCTTTCTTTTTCAATAAATCTTTTCAGAATTACAGCATCATCTTTACAACTCATTTGAATGCATTGATAATGATCACTTTCTTGCCATAACCCCTTTAAAAAGTTAGAATATTTAGTGACAGGTCGAGCTCCCTGTTTTGCTACAGAAAGTTTTGTTTTTATTTCATAGATCCTAGCAGCATCATGTATTTTAGAGTACATCTCCTTCACTGCATCCCAAATTTCCTTAGCGGTGCTCAGAAACATAACGCTATCGCTGATTTCTGGTAGCATAGAGTTCCATAACCAAGACATCGCCATTGCATCATGTTCATCCCATGCATCAAACGTGGGGTCTTCTTTAGATGGTCCTGTACCAAGAAGGTGTCGTATTTTCCCTTTACCCTTAAAAAAGGTGCGAACCAGTTAAGCCCATTTAAGGTAATTTTTTCCATTCAACCAATAAGAGGCTTGAATGTTTTGCAGATCACCAGATGAAACTATAGAGTTATTCTCCACAGTCGCAGTTCCATAGGCTGGAATAGTTGCAACAGTCACATTTTCTGGCATGGTTCTTGAATGGTTACAATCTATGGGCAGATAAAGGTTAAAAAAAAAAAATATTTCAAGACAGATGAATAAAACTAGTAGGAATAAGCCTAAAGCTCTAATACCATGTGGAATAAGATAGTTGAATAATTTTATTCATATCTTTCTATGTCATATACAAGGCTTTATATACATAAGAGATTGTGGAACAAAATCACCTAGATCCCATGAAATCTGAAATTCTATAAAATCATACATTTTACTAAAAAGAAGAAAAAGATGTTCTAAATCACAACAATTATCTTTAAGATCTTAAGAGGTCAAATCTTGATATAGAGAATATCCTCTATCAACCAACACTTCATGGAAAGAAATGGTTCGTGATGCCACCAGAAGTTCTTTCAGCATTTCGTAAATTTTGCCTGGTCTAAGTCTTCCAAAACCAGAGTTGCCAATGATGGGAGAGACTGAAACATCACACATAAAAGTAATTCCCAAGATTTTTCTGTAAAGGAGCAGAATAATGTTCATTTCAGTAAAAAGCTTCTAGTGTTGGACGACTATCAGAAGAAAGAAACAATAAAGAATGATGGCAGTGCTCCAACACCCGAAAAGGAACACGTATCTGCATTAAAACAAGTACTTGTAGGAGATACTAACTACAACAAAACTTGTTCTTTCATGCGAAGTGCTGCTTCAATGAAGGATTGGACGAAAACAAAAGCAACGCTATGTGGGTCACTCAAGAAGAAGAGTAACGAGAAAAAGTAGTGGATACTTCAGAATAGCTTCTGTTAACAGAACTACTTTAATTGAAGAACTAGATTACAATATAATTGAGTTGGTCTTAATACAAAAGAATAGAAAGGCTATATATAAGCATCTACTAACTAAACCTAATCTAATAGGAATTCATTAACTTAACCTAATAGGATTTATAAAGCTAACATAGAAAATAGGCCCAATAACAAAGGCCCAAATATATGGGCTAACATCCCCCCTCAAACTCACAATGCAACAGCAATAAGCATTGAGAGTTTGTCACACAAAAATCGAAATCGAGACGCCGACTGCGCCTTCGTAAAAAGATCAGCAATCTGCAAGGACGATGGAACAAACGAAAGCGATATGGTCCCAAGTTGTAAATGATGACGGGTGAAGTGACAATCAATCTCAATGTGTTTCGTCCACTCATGAAAAACAGAATTCTTTGCAATTTGTACCGCACTTTTGTTATCACAATACAGAGAAGTTGGCAAAGAAATGTGAACCCCCATATCTGCAAGAAGCCAACGTAACCAAACAATCTCACACGTAGTCACAGCCATAGCACGATACTCAGCCTCTGTGGAAGATCTAGAGACAACATCTTCGTTTCTTGCTCTTCCATGAGATTAAAGAGTCTCCAAGAAACACACAAAAACCAGTGGTGGATTTACGATCATTGCGATCGTCATCCCAATCAGCATCACTATAGGCTCGCAACTCGAGAGATGACGTCGAGGGAAACAAGAGATTCTGAAACTGAGTGCCACGAAGATATATCAGAATACGAAGTACAGCTCCCCAGTGAACAGAAGTAGGAGCAGTAACAAACTGGCTAACAACATGAACTGCATGAGCTATATCCGGGCGAGTAACAGTAAGATAAACCAAACTACCTACAACAGTCCGATAAAGACTCGGATCTGATAACGGAACACCATCACTAGGAGAGTACCGTACATTGGTTTCAAGGGGAGTATCTACAGTGCTACTGTCAGAAAGGCGCGCCCATTTAAACAAGTCTGATATATATTTAGTCTGAGAAAGAAGATACCCTTTCTTAGACTGAGCCACCTTAATACCCAAAAAATACCGCAGCAAGCCCAAGTCCTTCATGGCAAATCGATGAGCCAAATCACACTTCAATGACTCAATACCACTATAATCATCACCAGTAATAACCATATCATCTACATATAAGGACAAAAGAATTTTTCCTGCACTCGTACATCTAACAAACAATGTCGAATCATGATAACTCGGGGTAAATCCAAGAGAAGTAATCATAGTGGAGAATTTCTCAAACCAAGCACGAGGGCTTGCTTGAGACCATATAAAGCTTTTCGAAGCCGACAAACTTCACTCGACTGGTGGTCAATACCTAGGGGAGGAGTCATATAAACTTCCTCATGGAGATCACCATTCAGAAATGCATTCTTGACGTCCATTTGAAATATCTTCCACTGTCGAACGGCTGCAACAACAATTATAGTGCGAACAGTCGTCATCTTTGCCACCGGGGCAAAAGTCTCCTCATAGTCCATACCATATTTTTGTGAGTACCCTTTTGCCACAAGTCTAGCCTTGTATCGCTCAACAGACCCATCAGACTTTGTTTTTATATTATACACCTATCGACATCCAATCGTATGTTTACCAGGTGGGAGGGTAACCAAGTCCCATGTATGTGTCTGATAAAGAGCAGTGAGTTCCTCAGCCATAGCATTCTGCCAAAGAGGATCAGTCACAGCCTCTCGATACGACTCGGGTTCAGACAAATTATGTATGCTGGCAATAAAGGAAGCAAATGAGGCTGAGTATGTAGAGTATGCAAAATCTGGTAGTTTGGTGGACTTCGAAGGACGAGTAGATCTCCTCGGAGGTGGTGGGTCTCCAGTCTCAACAGTCAAAGAAGCAGACTCAGGCACAGGTGGGGCTAAAGCACTATCATCAGGTGGCATGGATGAATCCAAAACTGGAACCTCCATGTCAACGCCAAAAGGATCAATATGCTGAAGATCTGATTTCGTTACATCATGGGATTTAGCTGGAATCGAATAAAAAGGAATATGTTCCAAAAAAGTGACATGTCATGAAACATATAATTTCTGACTTACCGGATCATAGCAACGATATCCTTTTTGTCCAACACCATACCCCAAAAACACACATATAGCTGATTTTGGCCCCAGCTTATTTCGTTCAACATGAGCACGAAGAACATAGCAAGTGCATCCAAAAGCTCGTAATGCAGAATAATCCGGTAGGTGACCATACAATTTCTCAAACGGAGACATCCTTGAAGTCAATGTAGTAGGAATACGATTAATCACATATACATCAGTTAGGACTGCTCCCAAAAAAATACTAGGAACCTCTGCAGATAAGAGTAAAGAGCGTGCTGTCTCAACAATATGGCGGTGTTTCCTTCTGCAACACCGTTCTGTTCAGGAGTGTCGGTACAAGATGACTGGTGTATAGTGCCATCAAATGCGAGTAACTGAGTGAAATCATTAGAGGTATATTCCTCCCCCTAAGTCACACCTAAAACACTTTATCACAGCTGAATGTTGTGTTTTAACAAGGGCTCTAAAGTTACTGTAAATGCCAAAGAAATCAGATCTGCATTTCATAAGATACACCCAGGTATAACGAGTAAAGTCATCTATAAACGAAACATAATAGGTCGAGCCACCCTTAATGGATATTGGCGATGGACCCCACACATCAGAATGAATAATATCAAAAGGAGCAACAGAATAAGACACGCTTTTATTAAACGGTAAAGCTGAGAATTTTGCCAGTTTACAACCACTACAATCAGAAATGTCAGAAGTATTTAAATGACCCAAAGCACCAGTAGAGGCTAAGAAACGTAAACGTGACACTGACACATGTCCCAAACGGGAATGCCAAAGATAAAACTGAGAAGACAAGGGACTCAAACGAAAAGACGACAAATCAATACTAGAGGCACCAACAGCAACAGAAGACACTTTGAGAATCTCCAAGACATAGATTTTCCCCAATCTACGGCCTATCCCAATCACCTTCTGAGTGTGTTGGTCCTGTACAACACAAACAGAATCAGAAAAGAACACCCAATTATCAGCTTTACACAATTGACTGACCGAAGCAAGATTCAAAGCAAGTTTAGGAACGTAATAAACATCAGAGAGAACAATGTTAGGGGTAGTAACAGAACCAACACCCTCGACTGTCATAGATGCAGCACTAGCGGACATAACAGAGATTGGTGAAATAGGGGACAAAGAACCAAACGACGACAAATAAGGTGACATATGATGAGACGCACCAGAGTCCAAAATCCACAAGGAGGATGGAATACCTGAGGGACTAGATGCTGACATGGCAGTAGGAATAGAAGCCATAAACTGTCTGAACTGTTCGAAAATATGGGGATCCAACGCAGAAGGTGGCATAGTGCTAGCAGACTCAGTATCTACAAATGGTGCAGCAGTAGCAGCAAATTATGGAGGACGAGCATCAAAGGAGCGTGACCCATACTTCTGCTGCCCATACTTCTACTGATGTCCAAATTGAGGTTGTTTTCCCTTGTTAAGCAAAAATGGACACTGAGCCTTCCAATGATTTTTCTGTTTGCAGAATGCACACTTATCAAATGCAACTTTAGGAGATTGACGAGAACGTGGCGGTTTAGACTGATCAGTTGAAGCAGCAAAAACAGCAGGAGTATTAGTTGTTTTAGACCCTTTATCCACTTGAGACTTGATACGGGTCTCTTCTGCAATCAGTTCATGAACAACGGAATCAACTATGGGGAGAGGAGATCGATGAAGGATTGTTCCACGTAGTCCTTCAAAATCAGAACGTAATGCCATCAAAAATTGAACCAAACGCTGTTCTTTCCTCCTAGCGATATATGGCTCAAAAACTTTTAACTCTGCAGATTCAGTAAGAGCCAATTGATCCCATAAATCTGACATTACAACATAGAAATCTTGAATGCTCATAACATTCTGTTGAAGAGCACGAATATCATACTCCAACTGGTACTGCTTAGCAAAATTAAACTGAGTATATAGTCTCTCCAAATGGTCCCAAACTTCCTTTGCAGTGTCATACTTAGCCAATTGCATACCAATTTACTGAGTTATAGAATTGTTGATCCAGGTGATAACCTTGGAGTTAGCAGTTTCCCATGAGTTTACTAACAATGCAAAATCCGCAGTCGTATCATCTTTAGGTTTAACTTTAACCCCAGTGACATAACCCCACATATTCTTCCCACGAAGAAAATTCTTCATGACATAACTCCAATATGCATAGTTTTTACCATCTAATTGAGCATTGATAGACTGGAGAGAATCATCTTTTCCAGTCATATTGTCAAAAGAGAAGCAAACACAGCATAACACAAACAATTCCAAAACAAAAAATTAAACTACCTTGGATCAAACGAAAACCCTAGCAAGTCAAAAAAACAGCGGAAGCAGCAACACCAATCAAAAACTGTCAAAAAAATCAGTGGAAACAGCAACACCAATCAAAAACTGTCAAAAAAATTAGCGGAAGCAGCAACACCAATCGAAAACTGTCAAAAAATCAGCGGAAGCAGCAGGACCAATCAAAAACTGTCAAAAAAATTAGCGGAAGCAGCAGCACCAATCGAAAACTGTCAAAAAAAATCAGCGAAAGCAGCAGGACCAATCGAAAACTGTCAAAAAAATCAGCGGAAGCAGTAGCACCAACAAATCAAAGAGCATGGATCGATTTAGCTCTTGATACCATGTTAACAGAACTACTTTAATTGAAGAATTAGATTACAATATAATTGAGTTGGTCTTAATACAAAAGAATAGAAAGGCTATATATAAGCATCTACTAACTAAACCTAATCTAATAGGAATTCATTAACTTAACCTAATAGGATTTATAAAGCTAACATAGAAAATATGCCCAATAACAAAAGCCCAAACATATGGGCTAACAGCTTCATGTAAGATATGACAGGTCACAATGCAATTCCCTTTTCATTTGAGTGCATAATTCTTATTTCAGAATCAGTTGTGCCATTCTTGAATATGTAGTTTTCTATTTGAAGTTTATACATGGACATCCTTCTGTTGAGAAAAAAAAAACACAATTAAATTCAATTAAACTATCTAGGCTGCATTTTACGCTCTTCTTCGATTTCCGCTGAGTTTGTCTGCTTCTCAGATTACTTCAATTTCGGCGATTTTTTTGTTTTTGATTTTAAAGAGTTTGGGTTAGTTTAGTGGAAATTTTCTCGTGTCCAAGCTAAAACTAATGCTTAATAGGAAACCTAGAGACTGTAGGGAGTAATAGTTTGTGTTAGTTGTTTAGTGGAAGTTTGAGTTTTTGATTACATGGGAAAGTTGGTATGGAGTTGTGTCCTTATCAAGATAAGGATCAATGCCGGCTCAATGCTTATACAAATTAGGCATATGCGTTAGGCCTCCAATTTTAGGGGGCCTCATATTAATTTTTTTTTATAGAAAAAATTAATTATTTAAGATAAATGTATTTTTCATATATATATATATATATATATATATATATATATATATATATATATATATATATTATTTTATTCTCATTAACCTCAAGCAAATAGAAGAAAAAATGTTGTTCCGTCTTCTTACACTCTCCTCACTAACTCTCGCATTGTAATTTTCTAGACTCCTTTATATTCTATGTAAGTTAGAGTTTTATTAAAAATATGAAACAATAGTAAAAATCATGTGTTGAAGAAAGCAAATAACAAGCCTGTTTAGATTGACTTATTTTATGTGCTTTTAAATAAAAAGAAGTTTATAAGCAGTTTTGTCAATTATTACTTATAGAATAATGTTAACAATTTATATAATAATTGCCTTAGCTAAAATATTTTAGGCCTTTAATTTAAATTTTGCTTTAGATTTCCAAGTACGTTGAGCCGCCCCTGATAAGGATAAGTATCATGAGTTGGTAGTGCATTGAAAGGATGTGTTCATGTGGATGAAGATTATAAAATCTTCTTGTTATTTATAGAGAAGGGTGGAGTTGCCTATGGTGGTGATAGGGATAACCCTAGACGTCAGGATACTATTAGGGAAAAATATGAATTGGGGAGGAATTCAAAAGCTCTAAAGACTAATGTAAGAAAGAGATAGGATGGAAGATGGGATTTTAAGTAAGAAGCAAGGAAATGAGGATAGGGATTTAGACAATAGGAAGCAAAGAATTGATGTGGAGATTGCACCTGTTAAGGAGCAGAAGATGAAAGATGGGATTTTGAGTAAGAAGCCACGAAATAAGGATACGGATTTAGATAACAGGAAGCACCAAATTGATGTGAAGATTGTACCTGGAAAGGAGAAGCAAATGAAAGATGGTATTTTATGTAAGAGGCGAGGAACTGAGGATGGGAACTTAGATAACAGGAATCATAGAAATTAGAATTGATGTGATGATTATACATGGTAAGAGGCAGAAGATGAATGATTGGATTTTGAGTAAGAAGCGAGGAAACGAGGGTAGGGATTTAGATAACTGGAAGCACATAATTGATGTGAACATATACCTGGTAAGGAGCAGAAGATTCAGAACGATAGCAAATTCATGGATGCGGAAGTAAAAATTGAACCTAAAGAAGATTCTGATTTTAAGTTATTTGATTCGTGCAAAAAATTTTGTGTATGAAGATATCATTGTTTCAAATCTGCATTTGGTAATAATTGTTGTTTTCTTTATGAAGCTCTTAAGGAGGAAATATTCCAAAGTGAAGTAGAAATCCTTGAGAATATAGGTGCAGAGGTAGGCAGGGCAGTAGCTCTAACCCCGTTGTACCTTTAGTGGAACATTGCCTGAATGTATGATTTCAATTCTTCTGCTACTTTCACCGGTTCTTTTGGTTCCTCTTTTATTTTATGTTACCTCTTAGTTTTGGTTCACCATGATAATTCTTGTAACCATTGGCTGCTAATTTTGTGTATCAAGCTGGATGCGACAATCATAGACTCTTGGTACAGGAAGGAGGTTTTGAATTTATTGATGACGCCCTACAATGAAGAGGGAGTATAACAAGCTCTGGAAAGACATAAGGAGGCGATTACCATCTAGCTCAACAAATGGACGTGGGAAATCCCTTCTATCACTCCATAAAGGTAGGTTAATAGCCTGCGGTTTGTTTTCCCTTTCGTGGCATCTTTTTGCATTTTGAATGTTTCTCTTCTGTTTTGAATTTTTCTCAGGCCATACCTTGATTTCAAATTTATGTTGTCACTTTTAAGATAGTACTCAGTTCCATAGGATTCCTCCTCTCCCATTTAGACAACTTAATAATAATTTCTTGCCTTGTTCTTTCGCCAGAAAATGAAGTGAACTTGCTAGCAAATCTTTACTTTCTGATTGATAATAAGTTTTGACTTTTTTTTTAAATCTCACTTTCATGTAGCTCATAGTAGAGTATGTTCTCCTTTTGTTTCTCTACACTTTTATTGTTTTATTTCCACTAGGCGTCGATTAAAAAGGGAAACATTCAGATCTTTCTTTTTAAAAGTTCCCATCTATCATTGTTGTACCTTTTCAATTGTCTCAACATTTTGTATAAACAAGGCATGACCAATGTAACTTTTGATACAATATAATGTTTACTCACATAGAAGTGTCAGTGGAAACAGTAGTCATGTAAGGCAAGTGACCTCATCAAAAAGAAGAAGTCATGTGAGGTAAGTGGACAAGTTGTGACTCCAAGAAAGGGAACAAAGAAACATTTCTAGGAAGGAATAACTGCTTTTGAAATATAAATTCTGAAAGCCACACAGAGAAACAAAAGACTTGCCAAATATGTTGAAGGTCATCGACTCATCGATAATCAAAACAGTGTCTCATTCAAATCAGTGTTGTCAAAGGCTCATTTAAGGCGCACTTAATAGGCCTATGGCACATAAAAGTTCATGGAGGGTGATTCTCCTCAGTTTGTTGCGCTTCAGTGTAGGCAATCCATTATTTGCGTCAACTACTTATTACCCGTTACATCCACATCTTGGGTACCAAGTTAGCGTTACTAAACTGACATCCTAGAACCAAGCTACATATTTGTTTAACAAGGGTGGTTTCACAGTATAGAGATTTGAGATAAATTATAATTTAGATTGGGTGTTTGGCTTGTAGGGGCATTTTGGGCATTTAAAATATACTTGTTTTCATTGGCCTTTTAAGTGACTCGATTAAGTTTTCTAGGTCCACTTTTGGAGTTATAAAGGAAACCCGTTAGCAGATTCTATTTGTCTCACTTGGCTTCTTGGTTTAAGCGATAGCAAAGAAAAAGGAAATAAGAGTTGTGCATACCTTATGAAGAACTGTAGACAAAAATGACATTCTTTAAAAAGAGCAATCAATGATCTATCTTAACAATCCATCATACCTGGAATCTCGGGGTCACCCCTTAGTTCTGTGTAGATCAACACTAGTTGCACTTAATTCTGACCTTTTTTCAGTTTGTTGCGTGGTGATTAAGACCTCATTCCGTCTAGGTTTTCCGATTCTGATAACTGTTTGCTTCCAAGATTCTGACGATTGCAGAATGTCCAGATTTGGGTAACATCTACTTTAGGTCGCTCAGTTCAGATTTTTTTTCTTCTTAATTCCTAAGAGTAATTTTCTCAAGGGGTGTGCCCAAACTAAAAAATGTATTAGGAAACCTAGGGAGTAATAGTTTAGGTTGGTTGTTTATTGGAAATTGAGTTTGATTATATGGAGAAAGTTGGTAATCAGGAATTGTGTCCTTGTCAAGATAGGGACAGGTATCATGAGCTTGGTAGCGCATTGGAAGGATGTGTTCATGTGGATGGAAATTATAAAACCTTGTTGTTATTCATAGAGAAGGGTAGATTTGCCTATGGTGGTTATAGGCATAACCCTAGTTGTACTTATACTGATGTTGAAGCTGACCCGCTTTATATGAAATTTTTGGCCAAGACCAAGCTAGATGGAGCATCATATGTTTCTAAAGTTAATGATCTGAATGGGTTGCCTGTGTTCATCAAGTATGAGAAAGATAGGGAGTTGGAGATCCATGGAGTTGAAAAGGATCAGGATAATGTTAGGGAAATATACAAATTGGGGGAGAGTTCAAAAGGTCTAAAGGCTAATGCGTGAGAGAATAGGAGTGTCTCCATTGTTGAGTACTCTATGTAAGAAGTGAGGGAATAAGGATAGGGAGTTGGAGATTCATGGAGGTGAAAATAGTCTGGACAATGTAAGGGCAAAATACGAATTGAGGAGTTCAAAAGCTCTAAAGACTAATGCCAGAAAGAGTAGGATGGAAGATGGGATTTTAAGTAAGAAGCGAGGAAACGAGGATAGGGATTTAGATGATAGGAAGCACAGAGTTGATGTGAAGATTGTACCTGGTAAGGAGCAGCAGTTGAAAGATGGCATTTTGAGTAAGAGGCGAGGAAACGAGGATAGGAACTTAGATAACATGAATCATAGAATTGATGTGATGATTGTACATGGTAAGAGACAGAAGATGAATGATGGGATTTTGAGTAAGAAGCGAGGAAACGAGGATAGAGATGTAGATAACTGGAAGCACATAATTGATGTGAACATTATACCTGGTAAGGAGCAGAAGATTCAGAATGATAGCAAATTCATGGATGTGGAAGTAAAAATTGAACCTAGAGATGATTCTGATTGTAAGTTATTCGAATCGTCCAAAAAATTGTGTGTATGAAGATATCATTGTCTCAAATCTTCATTTGGTAATAATTGTTGTTTTGTTTATGAAGCTCTTAAGGAGACAGAATCCCAAAGTGAAGTAGAAATCCTTGAGAATGTAGGCGCAAAGGTAGGCTGGGGCAGTAGCTCTAACCCCTTTGTACCTTCAGTGGAACATTGCCTGAATGTATGATTTCAATTCTTCTGCTACTTTCACTGGTTCTTTTGGTTCCTCTTTTATTTTATGTTACCTCTTAGTTTTGGTTCACCATGATAATTCTTGTAACCATTGGCTGCTAATTTTGTGTATCAAGCTGGATGCGACAATCATAGATTCTTGGTACAGGAAGGAGGTTTTGAATTTATTGATGACGCCCTACAATGAAGAGGGAGTATAACAAGCTCTGGAAAGACATAAGGAGGCGATTACCATCTAGCTCAACAAATGGACGTGGGAAATCCCTTCTATCACTCCATAAAGGTAGGTTAATAGCCTGTGGTTTGTTTTCCCTTTCGTGGCATCTTTTTGCATTTTGAATGTTTCTCTTCTGTTTTGAATTGTTCTCAGGCCATACCTTGAGTTCAAATTTATGTTGTCACTTTTAAGATAGTATCCAGTTCCATAGGATTCCTCCTCTCTCATTTAGACAACTTAATAATAGTTTCTTGCCTTGTTCTTTCGCCAAAAAAATGAACTGAGCTTGCTAGTAAAATCTTTACCATCTGATTGATAAAAAGTATTGACTTTTTTCAATCTCACTTTCATGTAGCTCGTAGTTGTTCTCCTTCTGCTTTCTCTACACTTTTATTGTTTTATTTCCACTAGGCATGGAAGAGTAGAGTGTTTTTAGTCTATTAAAAAGGGAAACATTCAGATCTTTCTTTTTAGAAGTTCCCATCGATCATTGTTGTACCTTTTCAACTGACTCAACATTTTTTATGAACAAGGCATGACCAACTATGTTCCTTGAACTCTTCAAAAATGTCATCAGGTGTATGTAGGATCCTCAAAAGTAGTGCATTTTTGGAGGATCTGACACGGGTGCGGCAAATTTTTTGGAGAGTCCAATCAACTTAGATGACCAATGTAACTTTTGATACAATATAATGTTCACTCAGAGAGAAGTGCCAGTGGAAACAATAGTCATGTAAGGCAAGTGACCTCATAAAAAAGAAGAAGTCATGTAAGGCAAGTGGACAAGTAGTGACTCCAAGAAAGGGAACAAAGGAAACATTTCTAGGAAGGAATAACTTCTTTTGAAGTCTGAAAGCCACACCGAGAAACAAAAGACTAACCGCCTACAGTTTGTTTTCCAGAATCGTGACATCTCCTTGCATGACTAACCGCCTACAGTTTGTTTTCCAGAATCATGACATATCCTTGCATTTTGAATGCTTCTCTTGTGTTTTGAGTTTTTCTCAGGCCATTCCTTGGTTCAAACTTATGTAGTCACTTCTAAGATAGTATCCAATTCCATATAATTCCTGCACTCTCATCTAGAAAATTTAAGAATAGTTTCCTGCCTTGTTTTTAACCAAAAGTTGAACTGAACTTGCTAGCAAATCTTTTTGTACACTTTTAAGATAGTATCTAATTCCAAGAGTTCCTGCACTCTCATTTTTATGTGGCTCGTAGTAGAGTATGTTCTCCTTTTGTTTTCTCTCTCACTTTAATGATATTACTTTCACTGTGTGTAAGAGTAGTGTGTTTTTTTTAGTTAGTCAGAAAAAGGAAACATTTAGATCTTTCTCTTAAAAGTTCACATAGATCAATGTATCCCTTTTTAATTGGATTAATTTTTTTATATGAACGATGCATGACCAATGTTCTCCTTTTGTTTCCTCACTCACTTTTATGATATTACTTTCACTGTGTGTAAGAGTAGTGTGTTTTTTTTTAGTTAGTGAGAAAAAGGAAACATTTAGATCTTTCTTTTAAAAGTTTACATAGATCAATGTATCCCTTTTTAAAACGAAAAAGAAATTTGCTAGATGGAAGGCACAATACCTATCCCTAGGGGGTAGATTGATCCTCATAAACTCTGTTCTGGACTCTTTGCCAACCTATGTGATGTCCTTGTTTCCAATCCCAGCTAAGGTGGTGAAAAAACTAGGCAAGCTTAGAAGGCACTTCCTATGGAAAAGCAATAAGGAGTGAAAGGGTTATAACTTAGTCAACTGGAAGAATGTCCTTCTTAGCAAAGAAAGAGGGGGTTTAGGGATCAGAAATTTGAGGCTGCAAAATGAAAGCCTTTTGATGAAATGGCTGTGGAGATACACTGAGGAAGATGCAGCTCTCTGGAAGGAGTTTATAGTAGCAAAATATGGAGAACTAAGCCCCTGGTGTACAAAAATCACCACTGAACCATATGGGTGGGGGGTATGGAGGACAATCAGGAACCTATGGTCACAAATGGAAGGAAATATGTATATTAAGGTGGGTAATGGAAACAAAAATAAATTTTGGAAAGATGGCTGGATAGACCATACCTCTCTTAGAGAACTTTTTCCGGATTTGTTTCTAATCTGTGAGAACCCTGATGCTAGAGTGAGTGATTGTTGGACAGAACAGGGATGGGGCATATCTTTAAGAAGACTACTTAATGACTGAGAGATGGAGAGGGTGGCAGCGCTACTGGAAAACTAGCTGGAATGATTATAACTATAACAGCAACAGACAAGATCCTGTGGAAACATAGTAAGGATGGAGTCTTCTCAGTCAACAATGCTTACAAAAAGGACTACAGGGGATGACAGGGGCCCCAAAGTATAATTGGAATTACTTTTGGAAGAGTGGCATTCCTACAAAAGTAAAGTGTTTCACCTTGTTAGTGATAAAGAGAACATGTTTAACTGAAGAAGTTCTACAAAAGAAAGACAGACAGCTGGTCCCTAGGTATTTTTTGTGCAACTTGACAGGGAAACAAATAACCATCTCTTCCTGCATTGTAAGTTTAAGTTTACTGCTCAAATTTGGAACTTGTTTCTAAACATCATAAGCATGAACTGGACAATGCCAGAACATACATCAGATCTGTCGAGCTGCTGGATTAGGAGGGGAGGCAATAAGCTCTTGGTGTTGGATTTAGAGATCAAGAGGAAAATGAAGAAGAGGTTTGTGGATGACCAGCCAAGGATCAAATGGGGTTGCTTGTCTATGGCCAGTTCCCTGGAAATGAGGGAGAAGTTGGTGGTGGACGGGTGGGGGGTTGGGGAGTAGTGGAGATGCAAATAGTATGTGAGATAGGCTTGCTAGTTGCATTAGGGATTTGGCTGCATATGTGGCTCTAATCCCTAAAAAAAATGTGTGTTATTCTTGAGGGATTTCGGACCTAGAAGTCTCATTAGTGGAATTTACAAAATCATTGCCAAAGTGCTAGCGGAAAGAATGAAACAAGTGATAAGTAAATTGGTGAACAAGCATTAGATGGTATTCCTAAAAGGTAGGCAGATTATGGATGCTTTAATTACAACTGAATGTGTGGATACCAGAATGAGAGGTGAGGAAGTAGGCATCATGTGCAAACTTGTCTTGGAAAAAGCTATGATCATGTAAACTAGGGATTCCTTTAGAGCATCTCAAGGCAGATGGGGTTTGGGGGAAAATGGCTTAAATGAATAAATTTTTGCATTAAAACTATGGAGTGTGGAGGTGGGGCGGGGGTGGGGGGTTCACTCTGAAAAGGGCTTGAGACATGGAGATCCCCACTCTCCTTTCCTATTCATTTTAGGCTTCATTTGTTCTCGTTAAGATTTAAACTTATAAATCTAATTGCACATTTGAATGATTAAGATGTTTCTGGATCTGAACACCGTATAATTAGGATTGTTTGTTTTTGAGCATCTGAACATACATTATTTATATGTACATAATAAATATACAATCCAAGTAAAAATTAATTAAACATTAAAAAAGAATTAATAAAATAAAATTATTATTTGATTTTAAGAAAATCAAACACTTACACTTACTAGAGATGGTAGAGATAGTTTGTAGTGGTGAAGGTGAACTTGTGATAGTAACAGTTGTTGTTAGTGGCTAGTAATGACGGTGATGATAGTTGTGGCTCTACAGGTGGTTGGTGTTATGGTGACTATCATAATGGTGACAATTGGTAGTGGTGTTGGTGGTTATAATGATGAAGTTGGTTGATGTTAGTAATTGACAGTGTTGATGGTGATTGCTAAAGAATGTGTGGTGGTTGGTGATGTGTTTGTGTTAGTTGAAGGCGGTGCTATTTATGATGGTGGAAGTGACTGGTAGTAGAGATTGACCACAGTAATGGTAGTGGGTGAGAGTAATGGAGGAGGAGGTGGCAGCGGTGGTGGTGGTGAGCAAAAAATAAATGGTGGTAGTTGGTGGCGAATCTAGTTCTGATGGCGAAGTTTGTTGGTAGTAGGTATTGACTATAGCGAGTGGTGGCTACTACAGAGACGAGAGTGGCGGCGGCAATGGATATGATTATAATGATGGAGAAGGTAAGTGTGGTAGCAGCTTACAATAGAGGTTAGCAACAATGGTGGCTGTGATGATAGAGATGGTTGGTAGTAGATGACAATAATGAAAGTGGTGATTGTGATGACAAAGGTGGTTAGTGGTGGTGGCTGGCAATTGTGGATAGAGTGATGGTAAATATTATCCACACAAGAATACCTCTTAATGATATTAAGACTCTGTTCTAGATCTTAATGATTAAGACTTATTCAGACCAATGAAGTCCTTAAATCTTAAGATTCAAAATGAATGCCTCTTGATGAAATGGCTATGGAGATATGTGAAGGAAGATCAAGCTTTGTGGAATGAAGTTATACAATGCAAGTATGGCCAAGGCATTGAATGGTGCTCCAATGAAGCCACAATACCTTATGGAGTCTCAATTTGGAGACCAATTAGATCTCTTTGGAACAAACTTGTGGGGAACATGAAGCTCAAAGTAGGCAATGGGACAATAATTTCATTATGGAAGGATGTCTGGATAGGACAAGAGACTCTTATGCAGACTTTTCCTGGTTTGTTCTCCTTTTGTAGCAACCTTGATATCACTATAGTAGAAAGTTGATCTAATGGGTGGGATATTTCCCTTAGGAGGAATTTGAATGATTGGGAATAAGTAGAGTGGCAAAACTACTACAAGTGCTCAATGACTTCAAAGGGTAGATACAATCAACTAGAGACACATTGAGGATGTAAGGTTCTCTATAAAGAAACTGTATAAGAAGGAAGTGGGACTGCATCAAGGACCTAGATTGACTAAATGAAGACAAGTTTGGACAAGTCAGGCACCAGCCAAGGTCAAATGTTTTATATGCTTGGTGGCTAAATTAGCATGTCTCACACAATTACTGAAGAAGAAGGGATGACAAATTGTTTCTAGATGTTTTCTCTGCAATGAGACAGATGAGACTGACAACCACCTGTTTCTACATTGCAGAGTCAACCTAACTTTGGTCCCTGTTTTTGAAACTCACAGATAGCAACTGGACTAAGCCAGAACACACTGCTGACTTACTTAGCTGTTGGATCAGGAGACGGGGAGTGAGGAAGCAAAAATAAAAAAAAATGGTGGAGAATGATCTCAGCTTGCATTTGGTGGACAATATGGAAATAGAGGAATGGAAGATGTTTTGAGAATAACATAAATTCCGTCCAGAAGGTCAAAGAGAAATGTATCGTCTCCTTTTATTTTTAGTGTAAAGAGGAATGTATAGAATAAGAAGTAGTAGATTTGCTAGTTTCACTGTAATAATCTTTGTATTTTACTCTCTGTTAGCAAACATTGGAGGTCTCCACATATCCTTAATGCTAAGGAATACATACATTACCAATTTCAAAAAGAAAAAAAACTAGGGGAGATGATTAGACAAGACTTGATATCGCTTTAGCATGTTGAGGACATGACCATTGATAAGAAGGTGTGGAGGTGAAGGATTAGAGTCGAAGATTAGTAGGTAGCCAAATGTTACCGTGTTTTATGTGGGAGATATAGGAGGCTAGTCTCCTCTGTCCTCTTCTCACTATTGGTAGTATTATTTAGTAATTGCGTAGTTTCTTATTCTTCTATGGTACTATTTATTTCTTCATTTGCTTTGGATTTTGTTATTTGGTGGTTACATTTTTCTTGCAATCCTGCTTCGATAACACTTCTTTTAAACCGAGGGTTTATCAAAAACAACCTCTCTACCCCACAAAGGTAGAAGTAAGATCTAGTACATCCTTCCCTCCTCAAACTCCACTTGTGAATTTATAATGGGTATGTTGTTGTTGTTGTCATTTGTGGTCCATGATCTAGGCAAACAACAATTTCAGCTCAATGCTGAGCTAGTTGGACTTGGCCATATGTATCCTAACTATTAACGCTTCATATGGACCTGATTTCGTTCCAATATTCAATAGTTTGAGATTCGTTATCACTGGAGGTTCTCTTCATCTTTTGCTGATGTACAAATCTCTAAAGAATTTAAAAAGACTCCTTATTCTCCACAAGTTGGTAGGATCTTTTACATTCATTATGTTCTGTTTTTATACTAAATGTGCATGGATTCTAATGGATTATAGGTTTTTGAGATAATTTCCTTTCATATGATTTTGACCTACTTCATCCAAACATCTTTAATCCTCATGATTCCATACCTACCGACGGTTGCATTTGGAGGATGTAGGACGTATGATAAGACCATTTTAAGCGAAATGCTCGTCCCTTACCAGATCTGTGATGTTTGTACCAATTTTTTTAGTGTATTCATTTCTCGTCTGATCAAATCTTTTATCACCATATGCCCGTCTTAATAGATGCACTTCTGCCAGGCTCATCTACTTGAAATCTTGGACTTTAGAGGTCCAATATGTACTCCTATATAGCATCATTGGTCTTACAACTATATAATAAAATTTGCTTCACTTTGGTGAGTATCTTTCTATCACATAACACTCCCATATTCCTCCATTTTAATCATCCTATTTTCATTTCATTCATCAATGGTGCTGGTGTTGCATGAACCTGATCGAACCAAAAGGCATGGCCAAGATGAGCACGACCATCATAAAAATTCGGTATCCAGTGAACTTAGTAGTTTGCTTGGATTATTAAAGCGGTAAAAGTTCCACTCATGGATAGAGACATGGAAGTTCGAAAGGCTTGTTGTCTTGCTTTTTCATCCTCGGGGAATTGAACTCCCTTAGGAAAACATAAAGAGTGAAAGATGGCTTCTTTCACCTTGAAATCATTTTGTAATAGGTTGGTGTAAGAAGAGAACTGGAATTTTCTCACTCAGTTGGCTGTCTAGGCACCAGGAGTAGTGTCTCTTTCTGTTTGGACAGTTGCATAGGAACTATGTTGAGAACTTAAAAAACAAAGAAAAACACAAACTAGCAGGACTGTATGTGAAACAGGGTGGTGATCATATCAATCATATACATAGATTGTAATGCATCTGGTGGAATATGTTTGGCCCATAATCAGTGATTGTTAGAAATTATTTGAGATTTTTTACTACAATGGATTTCTGGAGGAAGAGGAGGAAATTAAGACATGGGAAATAGCTCATTTGACGCTAATGTGAACTATAAAAAAACAAAAAGGCGCTTAAGGGACTTGAAAACTCTTTTCATCAGAGTGCAACCCCTCCGTATTTTCTGTATACTTTTGGAGAGCCCATGATATTTTAGGAATATTGATGCAAGATGCTATTTTAAGGGAATAATGTTTCTATGTAAGACTATGTTGTATGAGGCGGAGTGTTGGCTAGTTAAGACCTCATCCTCAAAATATGAGAGTGGTGAAAATAAAGAGATTAAGGTGCATGTGTGTACATACTAGGAGAGATAAAATTAAGAATGAAGATCTTCAGTACAAGGTGGGAGTGAACTCTATGGTGGACAAGATGAGGGAAGCAAGACTCAAATGATTCGGGCATGTGAAGTGGAGGTATGCAGAGGCCCCAATGAGTAAGTGTGGGACATTGGCCGTGATGGGTTTTAGGAGAGGTAGTGGTAGTGGTAGGCGTATTTGGGATTAGACAAGACATGGCTCAGCTCCAACTTTCCGAGTACATGACCTTAGATTGGTGGTTATAGAGGTCACAGATTTGGTTAGAAGGTTAGTAGGTAGTTAAGTGTTGTCTCATTTTTAGACGGGATAGGCTTGGTGGTAGTTTGATGTATTGTACCTGTTTCCCGTTCATACCAATAGTGTCATCTTTCTCGTAAGTTGCATGTCTTATGATTTTTGTTACTCGGTATTTACCGTGCATCAATTATCAAATTAGTTGGTTATTGTTATCGCTCCTATTTTTTGAATGCTATGTTATGCTTTCTCTATTAATTTTTATGTCCTGTTTCTGTTTTTATTTAACTACTCTAATGTGTTACTTGAGCCGAGAGTGTTTCGAGAACAACATCTCTACCTCCACGAGGTAGGGGTAAGGTATGTATACATTGTGCCCTCCTCAAACCATGCTAATGGGACTACACTGAGCTTGTTGTTGTGTTTGTTGTTGCTGTTGTCTTCTATGTGAAAAACTATCTAACAATGTTAATAAATTATGATCCTCACTATAAAGGTGGAAAATCTACTTGAGAAGGTAAGAAGTTGGGAATATAGACACTTGTTTGTAAATCCTATTGATCAAGGAAGGCAATAAAAATTTAATTAAGAGTTCATCCATAACTAAGAGCTGTGGATGTAGCGGGATTGCACATAAGAGATGCATAATTTAATTGGGGTGTTTTTTCAAGTTTTGCGGCCCTTAAACAACAAGAATAGGGTTCCCAATTAGCTTCCAGTAGTTTATGTTACAGAAGAGAAAAAGTTACCATTTGATTGCTTGTCTACTTGAATTTCTTTGGAATATCAAACCCTCTAGTTGCGACTACCATATTGGCTGTTGATGTTCTTATTTCTGCTATTTTCTGTACCACTTTGTATCCAATCATTGATGTGATCGCCATATCAACAACAAATTATTAATACATTTTCATTGTCAAAAATGCAGGTGTCAATCAGGAAATCAAAAGTGCCGGTCCTGACAAAGATAAAAAGTTGAACATCATGCGTGGATTTTTCTTTTGGTTAGAGGTGAAGGCTATTTCCCTACCATATATTGACTTCAATGAATGTTCCATTCTTTTCTGTGTTTAACATGCTCCTTGCAGTGACAATGCATGTGAATCTCCTCTCACTCATTCCAGAATGAAAACCACAGTATGAAATACCCTTTGCCCACCAATCCAGTTGCTTATCTTCAGATTCCTCGAACCAATGGTTGCTATTGTCCTATCAGTCATTTGCCTCTAAATTATGAAAGTAATGCATTTTGACCTCAAAAAAACATGGAACACTACTTTGGCTTGCTTAAATGTACTTTTCTGACTCCAAATTTTCAAGGATGACAGATCTAAATTCTACGTCCATGTATCTTATTGTCAAAATTCTGATGTATATATGAGGTTTGAGCCAATGGAATTTCAGTAGTTACAAAGATTGACCAATGGAATGAGAACAAACCGAGGGATAATCAATGCCTTACATCTCAAATAAAAGCATAAAATTTTTTCATTTACCGTATCTTTCTCATTATTGAATGTTCTGCAGAAGCTAGTGGCTTATACTAAAAGTATATTTTGTTTCAATATCTCCAGCATCTAACTCAGCAAGATGCATTCCAGCCTTGGGAGGATGCAGAATGTCTCCAGACGAAGCCTGGATCTTCCTAGAAGCTGTTACTTTTTCCCATTCCCCAATGTCAATATGTGCCATAAAAACAAGCAATGGAAGAAAACCAACAACAATTATTGTGCCTTAGTCCCAGATAAGTTGGGGTCGGCCATATGAATCATTATTGAGGATATTTCCTTATTTAACCTCAACTCATGTTGGTAGAAGAAACCCAAAGGTTAATATTTCAATTACTGGTCGATAACATTGCGTTGTGCATGATCCATTTGGGAAAAGTTTTCAAGACAGACAGAGAAGGTGAAAGTTTCTTATACATTGTATTGGATTTCTCCGGTATACAGAAGTTTTCTTATGTAGTGCTCTATGTCTGAAGTCTGAACCTATTTGACGAAGCGTGTACTCTGTCAATGGAGCTCCCTGGTCCTGGTGAGCATCTCTACATCTAATCTATTTGGTACAAGAGTGATTACATAAAAACATTTTAGTTTTAGAATTAACTTGCCTCAGTTACTACTAATGGTGTAAAATAGGTAACATAATTAAGTTTGTATTGAAATAGAAGTTTTCATTACCTCATAATGATCAACAAATACTGGCCTTGGCATCTCTAACAGTGGTAACAACTCTTAGGGTGTGTTTGGTATGAAGGATAACATTTTCCTTCATACCAAACACACCCTTAATTGCAAACATTATCATGGAAGGACACTACTATGAAATCGTGAGCGAAATTTAAAGCCTAGAGTGCAATTTGAAATTTGATTTTGTATATATTATGAAACAAAATGCCCACTATATTTGATAAACGAAAAAATAATTTTACCGCTTTGGAAATTTAAATCTAATTTTATACCAATTAATGTATAAAATATTCAAGCTAATTAAAGAAAATCTCAGTTTTAAGTCTCTAATTATCTCGATAGTAAATAAGTAAAAAAATAAAAGTTAAAGAAAAGTTGCCAACACCTGAAAAAAGTTGAGCGCAATCAAATAAAAATATTTTAAACGCATTTCCATCAATTGTGGTAAAAATTTTAATCAAAATGTCACAATAAATTTTAACTTCTACTCATATATCTTGAGTTGTATACAAAATCTGCAATAGGTATATTATATCATGTTGTATATACATGTTTAAGAAAGAATCAAGTGAAATGTATGAATATTATAACGAGATAACTATAATTCTATATTTTGGGAGACAAAATTATCATTAAGCATAAAGGCAAAGCACAAAAATAATATATAAGAAAAATTTATTATTCGAAAGCTTCCATTAACATGTTCTTCCTACATTTCTAACTCTGTTTTAGAAATTTTCAAGATAATTTCTTATTTTTCGCCCATGAAAAAATATAATAAACTTCTAATGCTTCTTCGTTCTCTTGAAATGTCTTTTTTCTCCGCTCCTATGCAATAGCTCGCAAACCACATAGGAGAGATAACCCGCACTAGATAAGCCCAGTGCGACGAGCTCGATTCAGAAGACAAACGCCTTAAAATGTCTTTTTTAATGTATATTTTATTATTTTTACATTAAATTTCGATATCATATATGAGTAAGTGGATAGAGTTTATACTTCTTTTACTCTTCATGTTAATTAATTTGTGATTATTGAGAATTAATTTATCTCATCATATCATCTATTATTTACATTCAAGAGAAACAACACTTGCTTTTTTCTTTTTTTAATCCTCACTTATTTTGACACTACTATGTGTATCACAGGAATAACGTTTATATAGAAAGTCAATGAATTGATAAATAATATTTTATTCAAAAAATAATTAAATATTACATGATTCAGTATTTGCATGCAACATGCGCTATCGAAGAACTACTATACATATTACATATAAGCCTGAGACTTTGTTCATTATATTTTTTTCATTTAAATTGTTTATACTGTAATTAAGAAGCTAGAAAATGGTCTCGTTTTCTTTCTAACTATTTGTTACGTGTGAGTGTCCTAAATGATCAAAAGGTCTCTTTTCATTTTTCTAACACTTTACTTTTAAAAATTCTATCGATTGTACACCACGTGAGTCTGCCATTTGAGCGACAAATGTCAATATCATCCTTTTAGGTTCTATTCTTCCGCAATCAAAAATCAGTTATTAATTCCGTTAGTAAAATTTAATGTTCAAAAATTTAAAACGACAACACTTTAACATACACTAAACATTCAATTTTTACCCACCAAATATAACTACTTCTTCTGTCCCTAATTCTTGAAAATATTATGTTTTTAATTCATCCACTTCATAATTAATAGGGGTAAAATGGTTAATTTACTGAGTCAATTATCCCATTTCTTAATAGGTATATCAATTCAAAAATGGACAAGTAATTAGGGACGAGACAGTAATTAATAATGTTAAAATCCTACTCATTTTCATAAGAATAGTGAAGGTTAGATGCTCCAAAATATAATTAAATTCAATATATTACTAATTTAACTGAACTCATTGTTATTTTCGAGGTAACCTCTTAATCCGCATGAAATATTAAACTATCTAAGGCTGCATTTTACATTCTTCTTCGATTTTAGCTGCTTCTCTGATTACTTCAATTTCGGCGACTTTTGTTCTTAATTCCAAAGGTGTGTAATTTTATCGTGTCTAAGCTTTATCGGAAACCTAGGGACTGTAGGGAGTAATAGTTTGGGTCATTTGTTTAGTGGAAATTTGAGTTTTTGATTGTATGGAGAAAGTTGGTAGGAAGGAATTGTGTCCTTGTCAAGATAAGGAAAGGTATCATGAGCTTGGTAGTGCATTGGAGGGATGTGTTCATTTCAATGAAGATTATAAAATGTTGTTGTTATATATAGAGCAGGGTAGACTTGCCTATGGTGGTTATAACCCTAGGCCTACTTGTACTGATGTAGAAGATGGGATTTTAAGTAAGAAGCGAGGAAATGTGGATAGGGATTTAGACAATAGGAAGCAAAGAATTGATATGGAGATTGTACCTGGTAAGGAGCAGAAGATAAAAGAGAGGATTTTGAGTAAGAAGCAACGAAACGAAGATAGGGATTTAGACAATAGGAAGCAAAGAATTGATATGGAGATTCTACCTGGCAAGGAGCAGAAGATAAAAGATGGAATTTTGAGTAAGAAGCAACGAAATGAGGATAGTGATTTAGACAATAGGAAGCAAAGAATTGATATGGAGATTGTACCTGGTAACGAGCAGACAATGAAAGATGGGATTTTGACTAAGAGGCGAGGAAACGAAGATAGGGGCTTAGATAACAGGAATCATAGAATTGATGTGAATATTATAACTGGTATGGAGCAGAGGATTCAGAATGATAGCAAATTCATGGATGCGGAAGTAAAAATTGAACCTCAAGAAGATTCTGATTGTAAGTTATTTGATTCGTGCAAAAAAAATTGTGTATCAAGATATCATTATCTTAAATCTTTATTTGGTAATAGTTGTTGTTTTGTTTATGAAGCTATTAAGGAGGCAGAATCCAAAAGTGAAGTAGAAATCCTTGAGAATGTAGGTACAGAGGTAGGTTGGGGCAGTAGCTCTAACCCCTTTGTACCTTCAGTGGAACGTTGCCTGAATGTATGATTTCAATTCTTCTGCTAATTTCACTGGTTCTTTTGGTCCCTTTTTTATTTTATGTTACCTCTTAGTTTTGGTTCACCGTGATAATTCTTGTAACCATTGACTGCTAATTTTGTGTATCAAGCTGGATGCGACAATCATAGATTCTAGGTACAGGAAGGAGGTTTTGAATTTATTGATGACGCCCTACAATGCAGAGGAGTATAAGAAGCTCTGGAAAGACATGAGGATGCGATTACCATCTAGCTCAAGAAATGGACGTGGGAAATCCCTTCTATCACTCCATAAAGGTAGGTTAATAGCCTGCGGTTTGTTTTCCAGCATCGTGGCGTCTTTTCGCATTTTGAATGTTTCTCTTGTGTTTTGAATTGTTCTCAGGCCATACCTTGATTTCAAATCTATGTTATCACTTTTAAGATAGTATCCAGTTCCATAGGATTCCTGCTCTCTCATTTAGACAACTTAATTATAGTTTCTTGTCTTGTTCTTTCGCCAAAAAATGAACTGAACTTGCTAGCAAATCTTTTACGATCTGATTGATAAAAAGTTTGACTTGTTTTTATCTCACCTTCATGTAGCTCATAGTATGTTCTGTTCTTTTTTTTTTTTTGGTTGAATTTTGACTCGAAGTCCTTGTTATTTATTTAAAACAGCCTGAAATGGTCCATCTAAAACACAGGAAACAACCTGGTTGGCCCAAAAGTGACCAGACCAGGTGAATAAAAACATGACCCTTCATAATAGGGTTTCCTAATTGCATTCTCAGCTTCTCCCTTATAGAGTATGTTCTCCTTGTTTTATCTACACTTTTATTGTTTTGTTTCCACTAGGTGTGGAAGAGTAGAGTGTTTTTAGTCAATTAAAAAGGGAAACATTCAGATATTTTTGTTTTTAAAAGTTCCCATCGATCATTGTTGTACCTTTTCAATTGATTCAACATTTTGTATGATCAAGGCTTGATCAATGTAAGTTTTGATACTATATAATGTTTACTCACAAAGAAGTGCCAGTGGAAACAATAGTCATGTAAGGCAAGTGACCTCATCAAAAAGAAGAAGTCATGTATGGCAAGTGAATAAGTTGTGACTCCAAGAAAGGGAACAAAGACATTCCTAGAAAGGAATAACTGCTTTAGAAGTCTGAAAGCCACACCGAGAAACAAAAGACTTAACTTGCCAAATATGTTGAAGGTCATCGACTCATCGATAATCAAAACAGTGTCTCATTCAAATCAATGTTGTCAAAGGCTCATTTAAGGCACACTTAAATGGCCTAAAGAACATAAAGCTCATGGAGGATGATTCTCCTCACTTAGCTGCACTTCAGTGTAGGCAACCCATTATTTGCATCGATTACTTATGACCTGTTACATCCACATATTCGGTACTGTGAGAAATATAGGAAAAGAATATTATTGAATTGTGTTGTTGTGTCTACATTATTACATTGAGGTCCTATTTATAGATACTAGAATACAATCCTTTATCAAGTAAGATACTATTTACTATTATCCTATTCCTATTTGTATTCCTATTCCTATTCTAAATAGAATTGTATAAATCTATTCCTATTCTAATACGATTGTGTAAACCTATTCCTATTCTAATAGGAATGTATAAACCTATTCATATTCTAACACTCCTCTTCAAGCTAGTGCATACAATTCATGTACCTAGCTTGTTACATATGTAATTAATACGAGGACCAATGGGGGGCTTGGTGAGATATCTGCAAGTTGATCAGTCGACTTCACAAAATTGACAGTCAATCCCAATGTGCTTGTCTTCTCGTTAAATACTGGATTTGATGCATAATGTCAGTCAATCTCAATGTGCTTAATCTTCTCATGAAATATTGAATTTGATGCATAATGCTGATAAAACACAGAGTAATAAAATAACAGTGTTGAACTTCCCAAACCAAACTTGCAAAGACCGTTTCAAATCATAGAGTGACTCACATAATCGACATACAAGGCTACTCAACTCCCCCTGGGCAACAAAGTGCTCAAAATCTAGTATAAAGTATATGGATCATGTTGGAATCAATAGATGAGTTGATATTAAACAAGTCACTGAAAAACTAGCCGAAACATGCTCATATGCTGGAGTATTAGATTTGATGGCTAAAAGTGGTCACAATCTAAGAAATAAAATTATATGGGTAGGGTTGGAATGATGTCACGATCCAACTAGAAAATAGAAATTATAAAGGATAGTTCGGATTGATGGAACAACCCCATTGAAAAAGAGAAATAATATGGGTAGGGTCGGTATGATGGGACAACCCTACTGAAAAAGAAAAATTATACGGGTAGGGTTGGAATGATGGCACAACCCTACGCAAATCAGATTTGAGAAGTCACCGGAAAGACGAATGGAACTATGCAAATCAAATCTGAGGAGTCACTGAAAAGACACATGATGCTATGCAACTCAGATATGTGAAAATAGTTCGAAAAAATCCATGGTACTGCACAAATTAAATATGAAAAGTAGTCCGGAGAGATGCACGGTGCTACGCGAATCAGATATGCAAAAAAAAAAATAGTAGTCACCGGAAGGATGGCACGGTGCTACACAAATTATATATGAAAAAGTAGTCACTAGAATGATGGCACAGTGCTACACAAACCAAATATGAAAAAGTAGTCACCGGAGAGATACGCACGGTGTGACAAAAATTAAATATGAAAAAGTAGTCACCAGAATGATGGCACGGTGCTACACAAATCAAATATAAAAAAGTAGTCACCGGAATGATGGCACAGTGGTACACAAATTAGATATAAGAAAGTAGTCACCGGAATGATGACACGATGCTACACAAATTAGATATGAGAAAATAATCACATGAAAGGTACACGGTGACCCAATTTTTGCTAACATAATCATTGGCCAGACGGGCAGCATATATGGGTAATAGCCACCCGCCGGCAGCGGAAGCTCTGTGATTTTCTACCAAGATCGTAGAGCCTCTGATACCATGTGAGAAATATAGGAAAAGACTATTATTGAATTGTGGTTTTGTGTCTGCATTATTACATTGAGATCCTATTTATAGACACTAGAATACAACCATTTATCAAGTAGGATACTATTTACTATTCCTATTCCTATTATTTTTTTTAGAAGGATTCCTATTTCTATTTGTATTCCTATTCCTATTCTAAAGAGGATTGTATAAACCTATTCCTATTCTAATAGGATTGTGTAAACCTATTCCTATTCTAATAGGATTATGTAAACCTATTCCTATTCTAATCGGAATGTATAAACCTATTCCTATTCTAACAGGTACCAATTTAGCATTACTAAATTGACATCCTAGATCCAAGCTACATGCTTTTTTATGCATGGTGATTTCACAGTATAGATATATGGGATAAATTATAATTTAGATAGGGTGTTTGGCTTGTAGGGGCATTTGGGCATTTAAAGTCTACTTGTTTTCAATGGTCTTTTAAGTGACTCGATTAAGTTTTCTAGTGCGCTTTTGGAGTTATAGTATGCTATGGAAGAGAAGGAACCCCGTTTGCAGATTCTATTTGTTTCACTTGGCTTCTTGGTTTAAGTGATAGCAAAGAAAAAGGAAATAAGTGTTGTGCATACCTTACGAAGAATTGTAGATAAAAATGGCATTCTTTAAAAAGAACAATCAATGATAACAGTCCATCATACCAGGAATCTCATAAGTGCTCTAGAAATGTAGAAAAAAGAAAAAGGTCTCCTGAAGTTGTGTACACGAACTAGTTGTCTTTTACATATGTGCTCTCATCATTCCTATATAAAAAAAAAAAAAAAAAGATATATGCTTTCACGATGTTTGATATGAAAGCATGTTTTGGAAACTCTAAAGCTACTTGCTACTCTATGACCAGAAAACGACAAAAAAGATGTTGTAATTAGGTATTGATTTCCTTCCTTTTAAAGACATTAAAACTTAGCTGTATAAACCCAAATAGCTTGAGGGAATAATGAAGTCGAGCTCTCTCTTATTTTCTCTTCCGTTTCACATGGTGTCGAATCTTGGTAAAGGCCACCGACATTGGAAGAGAAATTCTGGACACGTTTTTCCCCCAGCTATTTTTCTTGGCTGTCTGAACGGATCTCTAATTTTGGAGGTGTTGTGATCAAACCAACACCACGACGAGACTCAGACCACCACCGTGAGTAAACCCCAATCAACTCTGCCACCAGCGGCCAGCCCATGTGCTCCCACGTGCCGTTCAGAGCTGTCAGATTCTAGCTGCTGTTGTCTCACTCGCCAGCGCGTAAGCTATCTTTCAATCAGTTTGCCGGCGAGATTCTTTTTCCAGCAGGGTCACCCTTCAATTCTGAGTAGATCGGCATTGGTTGCACTTGATTCCAACTTTTTTTCGGTGCATTACATGGTGATTAAGACCTCATTCCGTCTAGGTTTTCCAGATTCTGGCAACTGTTTGCTTCCAGAATCTGACAATTGCAGAATTTCCAGATTCAGGTAAGATCTACATTAGGCACTCGGTTCAGATTTTTTTACTTCTTCATTCCTAATATAGTAATTTTCTCAAGGGGTGTGCCCAAACTAAAAAACGTCATAGGAAACCAAGGGAGTAATAGTTTAGGTTGGTTGTTTATTGGAAATTGAGTTTGATTATATGGAGAAAGTTGGTAAGCAAGAATTGTGTCCTTGTCAGCATAGGGACAAGTATCATGAGATTGGTAGCGCATTGGAAGGATGTGTTCATGTGGATGAAGATTATAAAATCTTGTTGTTATTTATAGAGAAGGTTATATATGCCTATGATGGTTATAGGCATAACCCTAGGTGTACTTATACTGATGTTGAAACTGACCGGCTTTATATGAAGATTATAAAATCTTGAGTTACATAAAATCCCATCTTCAACATCAGTACAAGTAGGCCTAGGGTTATGCATATAACCACCATAGGCAAGTCTACCCATCTCTATAAATAACAAGATTTTATTATCTTCGTGGACATGAAAACATCCTTCCAATGCACTACCAAGCTGATGATACCTGTCCTTATCTTGACAAGGGCACAATTCCTTCATACCAACTTTCTCCATATAATCAAAAACTCAAATTTCCACCAAACAACTAACCTAAACTATTACTCCCTACACCATAAATCTTAATGTGAACAAATGCATTTTATTGTCTAATGTCTGAACCATTCAGACCTCCACTAAGTGCAAACAAGTGAGGCTTAAGTACTTATATATTATTGAAAATAAATGCAATTCATGGTCTAACGTCTGAACCATTCAGATTGAAACCTCCAATAAGTGCAAACAAATGAGGCCTTAGTCATGGAAGTAATGAACAACATGTTGAGGGTAGCTACTCCAAATAGATGGACAATGGGCTTTGAGACCAGCAACAGAACAGGCCTGAGTATGGAGATTTGTTAGCCTTTGTATGCTGATGACTCTGTGATTTTTTGGTAAGCCGAAGAGGAACAGATAAGATATATCAGGGTAATACTTGTGATACTAGAGGCAGTATCTGGGCTAAGGGTCAACTGGAAGAAAGCAGTCTTTTCCCCATCAAGGAGGTAGCACAGATGCAAAATTTTGCAGTATTCTAGGCTGCAGCATAGAGAGACTGCCTACGACCTATTTGGGCATGCCATTGGGTAGTTAACATAAAGAATTGCTAATATGGGATGGGATAATCCAGACATCAGAAAAGAAGTTAGCCATCTGGAAGTCACAATGTCTTTCACTTTAGGGCAGACACATTGATAAATGCATTATTAGTTTCCCTCCGAACCTATGCCATGTCCTTCCCTCAACCTGCAAAGGTTCCGAAGAAACTGGATAGGCTGAGAAGAGAATTCCTATGGTTTGGCACCAAGGAAGGGAAGGGGTCTTATTTAGTGAATTGGCAAACAGTCCAACTTCCAAAATCACTAGGGGGACTACGATTGAGGAACCTGAAGATTCAAAATGAATGCCTCTTGATGAAATGGCTATGGAGATACATGAAGGAAGATCAAGCTTTGTGGAAAGAAGTTATACAATGCAAGTATGGCCAAGACACTGAATGGTGCTCCAATGAAGCCACAATACCTTATGGAGTCTCAATTTGGAGACCAATTAGATCTCTTTGGAACAAACTTATCGTGAACATGAAGCTCAAAGTAGGCAATGGACAGTAATATTTTTCAGGAAGGATGTCTAGATAGGACAAGAGACCCTTATGCAGACTTTTCCTGGTCTGCTCTCCTTTTGTAGCAACCTTGATAGCACTATAGTAGAAAGTTGGTCCAACGGGTGGGATATTTCCCTTAGGAGGAATTTGAATGATTGGGAATAACTAGAGTGGCAAAACTACTACAAGTGCTCAATGACTTCAAAGGGTAGATACAATCAACTAGAGACACACTGAGGATGTAAGGTTCTCTATAAACAAACTGTATAAGAAGGAAGTGGGACTGCATCAAGGACCTAGATTGACTAAATGGAGACTGGTTTGGACAGTCGGGCACCAGCCAAGGTCAAATGTTTTATATGGTTGGTGGCTAAAATAGCATGTCTCACACAAGAAGTACTGAAGAAGAAGGGACGACAAATTGTTTCTAAATGTTTTATCTGCAATAGACAGATGAGACCGACAACCACCTGTTTCTACATTGCAGAGTCACAACCCAACTTTGGTCCCTTTTTTTGAAACTCACAGCTAGCAACTGGACTATGCGAGAACACATTGCTGACTTACTTAGTTGTTGGATCAGGAGAGGGAGGGTGGGGAAGCAAAAGTCAGAAAAAATGGTGGAGAATGATCTCAGCTCGCATTTGGCGGACAATATGGAAAGAGAGGAATGGAAGATGTTTTGAGAATAACATAAATTCCGTCCAGAAGGTCAAAGAGAAATGTATTGTCTCCTTTTATTTTTGGTGTAAAGAGGAATGTATAGAAGAAGCAGAACAATTAGTAGATTTGCTAGTTTCACTGTAATAATCTTTGTATTTTACACTCTGTTAGCAAACATTGGAGGTCTCCAGATATCCTTAATGCTAAGGAATACATACATTACCAATTTCAAAAAGAAAAAAAAATGGGGGAGGTGATTAGACAAGACTTGATATCGCTTTATCTTGTTGAGGACATGACTATAGATAAGAAGGTGTGGAGGTGGAGGATTAGAGTCGAAGATTAGTAGGTAGCCAAATGATATCGCGCTTTATGTGGGAGATTAGGGGGCTAGCCCCCTCTGTCCTCTTCTCACTATTGGTAGTATTATTTAGTAATTGTGTAGTTTCTTATTCTTCTATGATACTATTTATTACTTCATTTCCGTTGTATCTAGTTATTTGGTGGTTATATTTTTCTTGCAATCTTGCTTCGATAACATTTCTTTTAAACTAAGGGTTTATCAGAAACAACCTCTTTACCCCACAAAGGTAGAAGTAAGATCTCGTACATCCTTCCCTCCCCAAACTCCACTTGTGGGATTACATTGGGTATATTGTTGTTGTTGTTGTTTGTGGTCCATGATCTAGGCAAGAAAATCTTGGACTTTAGGGGTCCAATATGTACTCTTATATAGCATCATTGGTCTTACAACTATTTAATAACATTTGCTTCACTTTGGTAAGTATCTTTCTATCACATAACACTCGCATATTCTTCCATTTTGATCATCCTATTTTCATTTCATTCATCAATGGTGCTGGTGTTGCACGAACCTGATCGACCCAAAAGGCATGGCCAAGATGAGCACGACCATCATAAAAATTAGGTATCCAGTGAACTTAGTAGTTTGCTTGGATTATTAAAGCAGTAAAAATTCCACTCATGGATAGAGACATGGAAATGCGAAAGGCTTGTAGTCTTGCTTTTTCATCCTCGGGTAATTGAACTCCCTTAGGATAAAATAAAGAGTGAAAAATGGCTTCACCTTAAAATCATTCTCTAATAGGTTGGGGTAAGAAGAGAACTAGAATTTTCTCACTCAATTGGCTGTCTAGGCACCTGGAGTAGTGTGCCTTTCTGTTTAGACAGTTGCATAGGAACTATGTTGAGAACTTGAAAAATAAAGAAAAATACAAATTAGCAGGTCTTTACACGAAACAGGGTGGTGATCATATCAATCATATACATAGATTGTAATGCATCTGGTGGAATATGTTTGGTCTATAATCAGTGATTGTTAGAAATTATTTGAGATTACAATGGATTTCTGGAGGAAGAGGAGGAAATTAAGACATGGGAAATAGTTCATTTGACGCTAATGCGAACTATAAAAAATAAAAAGGCGCTTAAGGGACTTGAAAATTTTTTCAACAGAGTGCAACCCCTCCTTATTTTCTGTATACTTTTGGAGAGCACGTGATATTTTAGGAAGTATTGATGCAGGATGTTATTTTAAGGGAATAATGTTTCTATATAAGACTATGTTGTATGAGGCAGAGTGTTGGCCAGTTAAGAACTCATCCTCAAAATATGAGAGTGGTGGAAATAAGAATATTAAGGTGCATGGGTGTACATACTAGGAGAGATAAAATTAAGAATGAAGATACCAGTACAAGGTGGGAGTGAACTCTATGGTGGACAAGATGAGGGAAGCAAGACTCATATGGTTCGGGCATGTGAAGTGGAGGTATGCAGAGGCCCCAATGAGTAAGTGTGAGAGGTTGGCTGTGATGGGTTTTAGGAGAGGTAGTGGTAGTGGTAGGCCTGTTTGGGGTTAGATAAGACATGGCTCAGCTCTAGCTTTCTGAGTACATGACCTTATATAGTTGGTTATGGAGGTCACAGATTAGGTTAGAAGGTTAGTAGGTAGTTAAGCGTTGTCTCATTTCCCGATAGGATAGACTTGGTGGTAGTTTGATGTATTGTACTTGTTTCCTGTTCATACCAATAGTGTCATCTTTCTAGTAAGTTGCATGTCTTGTGATTTTTGTTACTCGGTATTTACCGTGCTACAATTAACAAATTAGTTGGTTATTGTTATCGCTCCTATTTTTTGAATGCTATGCTATGCTTTCTCTATTATTTTTTATGTCCTCTTTATGTTTTCCTTTAACTATTCTGATGTGTGTTACTTGAGCCGAGAGTCTTTCTAGAACCACCTCTCTACCTCCACGGGGTAGGGGTAAGGTTTGTATACATTGTACCCTCCCCAAACGATGCTAATGGGACTACACTAAGCTTGTTGTTGTGTTTGTTGTTGTTGTTGTTGTTGTCGTCTTCTATGTGAAAAGTTATCTTACTCTATTAATAAGTTATAATCCTCACTATAAAGGTGGAAAATCTACTTGAGAAGGTAAGAAGTTGGGAATAGAGACACTGTTTTGTAAATCCTATTGATCAAGGAAGGCAATAAAAATTTAATCAAGAGTTCATCCATAATTAAGAGCTGTGGATGTAGCGGGATTGCACATAAGAGATGCATAATTAGGATTTGCTTTTATGTAATTCAGGTTGGTTTCCATAGAATCTTAGAATAGTTTTAAGCTTTTTTAAGCTGCTTTGTTTAGCATTTGTGTTGTGTTACAGGCCTTTCAATTTAATTGGGGTGTTTTTTCAAGTTTTGTGGTCTTTAAACTACAAGTATAGGGTTCCCAATTAGCTTCCTATAGTTTATGGTACAGAAGAGAAAAAAAATACCATTTGATTGCTTGTCTACTTGAATTTCTTGGGAATATCAGACTCTCTAGTTGCAACTACCATATTGGCTGTTGATGTTCTTATTTCTGCTATTTTCTGTACCACTTTGTATCCAATCATTGATGTGATCGCCATATCAACAACAAATTATTAATACATTTTCATTGTCAAAAATGCAGGTGTCAATCAGGAAATAAAAAGGGCCGGTCCTGACAAAGATAAAAAGTTGAACGTCATGCGTGGATTTTTCTTTTGGTTAGAGGTGAAGGCTATTTCCCTACCATATATTGACTTCAATGAATGTTCCTTTCTTGTCTGTGTTTAACGTGCTCCTTGCAGTGACCATGCATGTGAAGCTTCTCTCACTCATTCCAGAATGAAAGCCACAGTATGAAATACACTTTTCCCACCAATCCACTTGCTTATCTTCAGATTCCTCGAACCAATGGCTGCTATTGTCCTATCAGTCATTTGCCTCTAAATTATGAAAGTAATGCATTTTGACCTCAAAAGAAACATGGGAAACTACTTGGCTTGCTCAAATGTACTTTTCTGGCTCCAAATTTTCAAGGATCAACAAGGATGACAGATCTAAATTCTACGTCCATGTATCTTATTGTCAAAATTCTGATGTATAAATGAGGTTTGAACCAATGGAATTTCAGTAGTTACAGAGATTGACCAACAGAATGAGAACAAGGACCAACGGATAATTACTGCCTTTCATCTCAAATAAAAGCATGAATTTTTTCATTCACCGTTATCTTTCTCATATAGCTTGTTCTGCAGAAGCTAGTAGCTTATACTAAAAGTATATTTTGTTTCAATATCTCCAGCATCTAACTCAGCAAGATGCATTCCAGCCTTGGGAGGATGCAGAATGTCTCCAGACGCTGCCTGGATCTCCTTAGAAGCTGTTACTTTTTCCCATTCCCGAATGTCAATGTGTGCCATAAAAACAAGCGATGGAAGAAAACCAACAACAATTATTATGCTGCAGTCCCAAATAAGTTAGGGTCAGCTATATGAATCCTCATTGGCCATGTTTCCCTATTTAAGCTCAACTCATGTCATATCATTGTACCGTTGGTAGAAGAAACCCAAAGATTAATATTTCAATTACTGGTAGATAACATTTGTATTGTGTATGATCCATTTGGGAAAAGTTTTCAAGACAGAGAAGGTGAAAGTTTCTTATACATTGTTACAACTGCATTTTTTGCTACTCATTATTTCAATATATTCAACATTGTTACCTGAATTTACTGGTTTACATCTTCCATTTGTCCATTGTAATTGAACCCAACTCTTGGTTTCCCCATACTGAAGTTAAGAACTCTTGCATTCATGTTGTATTGGATTTCTCCAGAATAGAGAAGTTTTCTTATGTAGTGCTCTATGTCTGATCCTATCAGACGAAGCGTGTACTCCGTCAATGGAGCTCCCTGGTCCAGGTAAAAAATATTGGAGTTAGCATCTCTATTTCTAATCCATTTGGTACAAGAGTGATTACATAATTAAGCCTGTATTAAAGAGAAATTTTCATTACCTCATAATGATCAACAAGTTCTTGGAAGTAAGAATAGACTTTGGTACAAGTATCATCAGTCCACACAAATTCATCAGTAGGGTCAAGAAGAAGTGTGAGTTTATCCATTTGTGTTTGATCGAAAGCAAAGGTTTCAGGATCAATATAAGCTGCATATATTCTAACGTGTCTAGTAGCACTACTGAGCCATTGTCCTCCATGTTCTCTGGTCATGTTCTTGCTCTGCACATTTATTTGTGGTTCTACTGGCCTTGGCTTCTTCATTGCTTCTCCTTGTTTTTCTTCTTCTTTCTTTTCTTCTTCCTTTTCTACTTTTAGCTCTTCAACTTCTGCTTGCTGTGCTGAAACTGAGAAAAAGTTTCTCCTTTTGAGTTGTTTATTCTTTCCCTTTGTGCTCCAACTTAACATGCTGAAATGGGTTGAAGCCATGTATGTTGAAGTTGCTGCCATATTTCCCCTTCTTTTGGCTCCTTTTCTCCCTAGTGATTTGTTATGTGTGATTTTTATGGCCTTTTCTTGAATGTTGGTATTTTAATTTGAAGGTTGGTATTGGGATATTGATATATCCTCCTTTTTGTGTGGATAGGAAATGTTTGTTTGCATATGGCTTCATTTTATTTATCTTATATTTTTTGTTCTGTGGCTGTGTTTAATAAAGGTTAATTACAAATTACTCTCACGTTGAGGTACTTAAATTACTTCGTTTTTAACCCTGTTAAACCAGGTTTAAAGGTTTGGTTAGTGAGTAAGATAAAAGCTAATTAGTGAATCCGAACCATGAAACACAAGTATACAGGGCGTTTCACTTATATAGACAATACCAACAAATTGAAGTTCAGAAGTTTGTATGGTGGTGGAAAAATATAGATTATCCTTAATATTATTGAGGAACATACTTGTCTTGAAAGAAATTACTCTTGAGCATAAAAATGAGATGTATCCAGCGAAAAATTACTCTCAAGAACACATTTTGTTGGTATATTTTTCTTACAAACTGTTTAGAATTTTGAGCCAGGGTCTATTAGAAATAATCTTTTTATCTGCGTATTCATCACTGCAAAAAAAAGAAGGCTTACCTGGCAAAAGTAAAATAAAAATAATTCCAGCTGATCAAATCAACAGGTTCATTATCGCAAGACTCAATAAGAGAGTTCAGATCGACTTGAAAATTGTCAAGACTGAAAGGTTAAAGAACTGAAGTGAAACGACTTCCAATAAAGACTTGTATAGAGAGGATGAAATTTTCATTTCCTTTAATTCTCACTATAACAACAGTTTTCTTGTTCTATCTCACACAACAGATTTTGTGAAACAAAAAATATGCCTAATCCTAAGACCTATACCTAAGTAATTAACTAAAAGCCTACAGATAAAAAGAAAAAAAATTGCTCTGCACTAGCAGAACACTACATAAACCTATTGACACAACCTCATTTACAATGGCGAGGCTACTCTGATACATAGCTTGTGGTCATATCACTTGGGCTATCTATGTAGGGAGATGAACCTACAGACCTATTCCTATTTATCAGACACATGGGTTTAATAAGCTCATCGAGATCATCCAGTTGCATCTCTGCAGGACCACTCTCGCAAAGTGGCTTTTCCTCACTTCTCTGATCAATAGTCTGTTCCTCTTCGTCACTACCATCTAGGCTAATAAAATCGACAAACTTCCCTTCAAGGAATATGTCATTATTCCCCTTGACAGAAGGCTTCTCTGATACAGCTGTTATGCACTCAGTAATATCAATGTGTGGAGAGCCAAAGTAACGACCTCGACCATTCTTTAACTCGCTCAAAGCTTTCCTTTTCACTCCCTTCCTTCTGTTTTTCGGATGGTGAAGCTTGCATTTTGAACCTTTGGGACAGTTGCCTGTTGCTTCAAAAACGGGGCAGACATAGGTGTGTTTCTTCTGACACTGCATGTTTATAAATATGATCCATTTCACAAGTTTCAAGATTAGTGGTTGTGTTTGTGATGATCTACATCTATTGTACAGAACATATAAAAATAATACTGAAATAGTTGCATTCAGACAGAGGTGACATAATAAGAAAAAATACTTGGCAAAATCACCGATTGAAAATATAGCTATATCAAGTAAGTCATTTCAAAAACAGAAAATGACAAACAAGAAGAGGTAAGTGTCCCCACTACTTCATTCATGGGGGGAGGTGCGGAGACTAGCCTCATCAGTTCTAACAAGTTTGTGGTAGGGACAAGCTTGTCCAGGAACCAAGAATCAACCAAACATAAAACTGGGTGACAAACTAAACTTCAAAGACCTTCTTTGACGATCATCCACACAGTTTTTAACTAAAAACTATTTCTACTTGGCACCATCTGGCATAAATTAGCTGTGAGCTATTAAAGAGCATATCTAATTGGAATTTCAATCCACTGAGTATCATATAGTTGGTATTGATTAATCTGGAAGCAGAAACAAACAAAAAATACCTCATTGCCATCAGCACAATAGCCTCTGAGAAAACCTTCACAGATAGAACCATTTGGATTCACATTTACATGTCTATATGGACAATTCTCATTTGAGCATATTCCTGCCGAAAAGACTCAAGTTAGTGCTCTAACATCCTCTTGGTCGAATTGAATCAAAATATACTAACGGTAACACCTACAGATATAATAACACCCACCTTGCAGAAAATAGGAGCAGTCTTGCATTCTTTCAGGAATAACCTAATACATAAGGTGAAAACAAGTAAAAAGGCAAAAACTAATCATGCTGCAACTACATCATTTATAGGGTTTAAGAAGTAACATACCTCGTGAGTCAATTTACAGTTAGTATCAGAGCAAGAACCATTCAGAAATTTAGAGCAGACGGCGATTTTAGATGGGTCATGAATGTAAGGACATTTTCCACTATCCTTGTTACACTTGCCAAACCTTGTAAAAAACTGGCAATACTGTTTCTTTCTTGCCAACCGAATTCTAGCAGTGTGCAAACTCCAGCGTACTTTCTCACTTGCTAAGATGCGGACTCGTCTCTTTGGATTTCTAACCAGCTTATTACCATTGCCAACCCGTACATACCTACAAACAGTTACAAGCTTCTATATTATATTATTCTTTTTATAAGGCAAAGTTTTATTCATGGGACTTAATTATATTTATCTTATTTCATCTCTTGGAAGCAAGACAGTACTTTTTTAGTTCTTTCATATTGACCGCCATTTTGGAATACCTACTATTTTTCAAGACTATGAAATCCAATAGAAAAGATTGAGTTATAAGTAACAACTTAAGTACCAAGAATTCATCTCTTGGAAGTAAGACAGTACTATTTTTAGTTCTTTCATATTGGCCACTTTTTTGGAATACCTACTATTTTTCAAGACTATATGAAATCCAATAGAAAAGATTGAGATATAAGCAACAACTTAAGTACCAAGAACTATGAACTGCTCATGCTTCCTGAAAGTTGAGGGATTTTGAGAAAAAGTCATGTAAATGAATATCACAATTCACAGTTAAAGCCACAACCCAATACTAACATAATGCCTGAAGATAAACCGGCACTAGGTACATCATTGATAATGAAAACAAATGTATTATACGTACTCATCGTTCCCAATCAATAATCTTTTCGGGATGTAAGATTTTTTTGCCTCTGAAACTGACACCAATGGTTCCTCATCTGTCCATAAAACATGGAGAATTACAAAGTCAAGCAGCAAATAATGTCAAGTGACAGTTGCAAGAAATAAATCAAAAACTTCACCGAAACCACTCTTAGAAATAAACCCCCACCTCCACAAGATATAAAGAACAAGACAAAGCTAGTATGTTTGAGCTCAAGTCTGCCTGATTTCAAAGAATGATTGATCAAGATAAAGATGGAAAGTACTTACTCAGGCTCCAAAACCCAAAAAAAAAAAAACAAATTAAAGGGAAAATGTCAATTCAAAATAGAAAGCAAGGGCATTAAGAAACAGCTCCTACCATTCTCCCCTCAAGTGAAAAACGCTAAGAATCAATTTGCAACTTAGGTTCCAATAAACATGCAATACTCATACAATAAACTTCTCTTAATTATTAAATTTTACTTTGATAAAGGAACTTCTCGAAATATTGACTTCCATGACCATATTAGAAAAAAGACCTAAAAGACTTGGTTCTATCAAAGAGCCAGCAACCCTTTCAGCGTATCCACCGAAAGAGGAGTGCCTGCTCCATCCATGAAAGCATTCAATTGAGAGAATTTTTCTCGTTGAAAGAAGTTGAGCACTATGAAAAAATTATCGATGAATTAATAAGAATTAACACATTTCCTCTTTACAAAAACCTTACTGTTTTTACAATAAGAAAAAGGATCTTACTATTGATAGGTGTCCAAGCTGACATTATCAAAGCTACTAACTAATGTTTAAAAAGCACTCTAGTGCCTTTAAGAAAATTTGCACTATTAAACTGGACTTGGTTTCAGAACTATCAGAGTTTGCCATAAGAAACCAGTTTCTCTAGTAGACTAAAATCCAATTAGGAGCCGTGACTAAATAGATACATTTTAGCAACTTTTAAGTTCTTCAACAACTATCTCCGAAACATGAATATCTACTTTGTAGCATGTACTTCTCCTTTCAAACTTCATTGCAGGGGCATATTTGTAGTGGATTAAACAAAGGAACTTCACAGATCCAACCAATCAAAAATGGAACTTCACAGATTCTCTATAAGGGTGGTGATGGCACAAAGAAATTAGACTTTTATAGCAAAAGCAAGTGCAGTAGGGTTGGAGGTTATCCACTGATATTGAAGTTCCAGCATATTGATTCTTGAATCAAGTAGCCAAACATTATTTAGTTTCAATTTTGAAGGGCACAATGAAACTAAAGGGCTTGCAAGAGATGCATAACAGAGGCTGTAAAAAACTGAAACCTGCAATCTTATGTACTCTAGATACTGAGAAGCACATGACTATGCCAACTGGCCTTTGTAGCTATTTAGTTATCAGAATAGATGGTTTTAGGGAGAAATGAGTCATGTCGATCAATTTATGCATTTCCATTGTTAAACTATCAATATTTATAAATCGAACCCATAGTTATTTTCCAATCCAAAGAGGCTTAAAACAAAGACTCGCTTGTCTCCCTTCACATTTCTATTAGCAATGGAACTTTGGCATTTACCCTGGTGAAACTAACCATTCAATAGTCACATATTATGTGGTAATGAAGCACAAGCAAAGCAACTAAAGGTGTTGCAAATTGTTTTTGAGGCTGCTTCTTGGCTGCATGCAACTTATCTAAGAACAGTTTGTTTTTCTACTTCTTATTTTATTGGTTATCTAAGAGCAGTTAGTTCCCTGTAGGGAATATACATATATTGATCAACATATTCGGCTAAAAGGTGGAATACTTCTCCACTGCCTACCCTAGTTTGCCATGAGATGGTGACAGAACTGGACAGCGTCAATTTGGCAGGGGTGATTGAGAAGTGTAAGAGGAGTCTATCTACGTGAAAGTGCAATATCTTTCCATGGGAGGGATCACTTTGATTAATAATATACTATGACCCTACATTCCAAATGTGTCAGTGCAGTGAAGAAATTTGATAAGCCGTGAATGGATTTCAGGTGGCATGGGAATGGTGAAAGAAGAAAGAATCCATATGGTCAGATGGACAACTGTCAGCACCTAAAAATGCAGAGGTATGGAAGTGAAAAACGTCAAATAAAAAATAACATAAGAGGAAAATTATTCCCTTCAAATAAACATGAGGGGCAAAGGGATTGATCAAGAAAGCTGTTTCGCCTAGCAGTACGACGCTTGTACTGATCTGCCACCAACCAGACATTGTCTAACCAAATTCAATTCTCTCAATACTTCCTCAAAAAAAACCAAGGAGAGCCACGATTTAGTCCTGCAAGCATATCTAGAATGTCAGTTGCACTCATAAGAACACCCCCTGTTTTTTTTCCTTTCCTCGTAAGCCTCAGCTATTTCCATTAAATGAGCCAGCCAACATCTTCAATGGCAGCTGAATTCGGAGAATGATCGGGAAGACTTGTCAAAGGAGGTCATCAAAACTAGGTAAGAAATGGAGGGATTTTGGTCCACCAATGGAGTAACCAAGTATGGGATTGCACTTTGGAAATATAGAAGGAAGCCCTGAGGCAAAGAAAGCTAACTCAGTTTTCTTTCAGTGTGGCAAGACAAATAGAGTGAAGTGGAGTCCCTAACACTAAAGTTCAAGACCTATAAACAATGCAACTGGCTGTAGAGTGCAGACTGGACGATTAATGAAGAATTAATTTCAGAAGTACCCTCTCTTACTGGGAAATCAGCACGGTGCAATTCTTGTGCAGAAACAAGGAAATGAAAAAACTGGACAAAAGTCCTGATCTATAGTTGAAAATGAAGCAAAAATGGTGCGTTCTCAGTCAAGTCCTGTGAGATAGAGTGGAGATGGCCAACTACAGTGCAATGATCCACTAAGATCATGCGATCCAACCAACATTTGAAGAGAGAATCATTTAACAGAGCCACAAAACACAGGAACTCAGGAAGGTATAAAAGTTGCCACATAAATATGAACAGCGAGATTTCAGCTCCAAATGTCAAAATTAAGTCCTGCTCATTGCTTTAACTATCACAATCAAAATCAAAGCATTCTCTAAAATGATATTGCAGGTACCAAACACAAATATGATAACTTAAAGGAACTTACATTCTCATAGCAAACACTTTGTAAGGAAAAAGTGGCAAATAAGCATCATAATGAAAAAGAAAAAAAATGTAAGGTGGAAGGAGAAAAAAAGAATCAGCAAAAAAGGAGCAGACCACCTGAAATTCTTTGTAGTGTCTTCCCAGAAGAGTCCATCTTATACCGCTCACAACCAATGCGGAATATCCTTTCTCCTGTATAAAGTTAGAAGACCATCATAGTGCTCAATTATAAGAGAGTACAACATTTGGAAAATGTACATAAAAAGGACATAGCTTTTGTGGTAATTATTAAAAGGACAAGGCTGATACATTGACTTCCAATTACATTGTACAATATTTTTGAGAAACTTGGAAAAAATGAATATGCCACACCAGGGTAGAGAACTGGCCTACCTGGGAGCAGCTTTACACTATAAAACTTACGAGAAACATTATTTCCATTCATTGAGTCAGCATTAGAACCATATTGTCCCCTTTTCCTTTTGTCAACAGCAGCAACTGCTAGTGCAGCTTCCTGCAAAAAAGCATCCACTTAACAACTCAATTCCTACATCTACTCGCAAATTTTACAATCCCAAAATAAACCTGAGTGCAGCTGGACAAACCTCAGCAGACTTCTTTGACCTTTGCTCAATAGATTTTGACCACTTTAGACTAGAGCCAGAGATACTTAACACCTTAGATCTTCGTAAAGAGAGTCCATGAATTGACCTTGTGTAGATTGTCTCCCGCTTTTTTGAGAGCAGTAACTTCCGTCTAAAAGAAAATATCCTTGAGGAATAATGTTCAACACCAAAAGAAATGAACGAGCCTGAAATGATTCCTCACCTGATAATAGAGGAATTGTCACTTGGAGAGGAACTCAAGAAACTCCTCCGATAGCTAGCTCTTTTCCATGGAAATAAGTAAGGCCAAAGTTTCTCATACTCTACAGTGCCGCCAAATTTCCTTGATGATTGAGTGTCGCCTAATTTCCAGACCAATGAGAACTTTGACAATTTAGAGGTCTTGGCTAAACCTGCAAAAAGTACTTTAGTTAAACCTTGTCTGATTAGTGATAATATTGGCATTAACTTTAAAAAAAGATGGTGTTCTAGGGAAAAACAAGTATATAATATTTGAATAAAAAAGCATTAACCCTTCGTGAAGTAATTTTGGTTTAATTAAACACTCTCTGACAAAAATTGTGCCAGGGTCTATCAGAAACGGTAGGGATAAAGGTCTACGTATAACCTACCCTCTTCAGACCACACAAGTAGTGTGGAATTACACTGGGTATGTTGGTGTACTCTCTGACAAGAATAGGTAATACTAATTCCAATCATCAGTTCCGCCAATTCTATCCCCTAACAGGCTGTTAGGCCGTAGACAAAGTTCTGCCAAGATTATAATGCATGATTTTGTAATATTGGAACTAATAAATCCTTGAAGTGCATATACTTAATTTTTGACAAATGGTTGGTTCATTTCATTGAAAGAATGGAATATACACGTAAGGAAAACATATGTTTGGTTAAGTTGGATAAAGATTTGTTTGCAGTTTACTTCAACTTTTGAAGTGAATAAGATAAAAGAAAGATGTATTAGGTACTCTATCCAAGGATTGCTAATCCCGGTACTAACTTTCATGCCAAATCTGGTACAGAATAACCAATGGCATAAATAATTCTAATATTGCTTATACTGGAAATAGAAGTCCTACCAAACACGAGATAAAATGATTTCAAATATTTTCAAGTACCCATATACAAACCCTAAAATAAAGACCATGTAGAACCTATGATTGTCATCTCATTGCAATTGACGCTTTCTTCATTAACTTGTGAAGTCCAATGTTTTGCAAAAATACAAACTAAACCAAAAGATAATGTTCCATGAAGCTGTTGGGAATTTCACACTACACTCTCTTCCACCCATGTGAAACAGCTACATCCTGCCACAGGTCTCTCCACAGTATGCACAACAAACTTTTGAGCACAGGGAACTAATAAATTTTTCAGCTGTCATTAGGAAATGTCCTTGTAGAACCATAGATTAGTGGAGTATCTTTTATCAAGTAAAGCTGGTATTTGTTTCCATGTGTTGATAGAAATGCCACAAAAACACACTTTGAAGTGAAATAAAGGAGGACAATTCCTTGATAAAAATAAATATATATACAAAAAAGCATGATATCAAATATTTCGAACTGACAAAACAGATCAATCAATCAACTTGACTTTCAGCTATATGACTTCTTTATATAAATTTTCACTCTATTCAGGTCTATAGCAGTCCTACACAAAAACATCAACTAAACATTGATTGAATTCACGAACGTTGCTTGGACTTAATCATGGTTTGTTTAGTAACTTACTCTTACCTCGGAATCCTGTTTTTCAATTCAAATTCTTTGAAAATCTAAAAATACTAAATTAATATAATTGCCATACTGCATTGGCTTAATTATGATTTAATCAACAAAAAGTCTATAACATGAAAGTTGAGCAAAAGCAATCAGATGGAGCAGAAGTCAGATCACGCATATACCAACAGCGCCAAATATGATGAGTTGTAAAAATATATCCTTACCATTCAGCCTTTTCATACCTCTTTGGAAAGGAACTATATTCTTTGTCGTGGCAACTCTTTGCTTGATATGATTATTGCCAGATGCACGAATCAGTTGATTCTTTCTCCTCTTATAGTAGCCATCGGATGAAGTCTGGGTCTTATCTGAAGCTGCAACTAACTGATTCGATCTTTGCTTCACATAAACTATTTTCTTTCTGGAACTGCCTTCATCTAATGTATTCTGGCTTCCAGAATCACCTACCAGACCAATTTGACATTCAGGAACTGCAGAAGATGTTGAAGGATGCTCACAAGGCTTCAGCACCAAAATATTGTCAGTTACTTCCATAGGATCTGAGTTTGTAGCAATACTACCATTTCCAGGATGATCTACCACTGGTGAAGATGTAGACATCAATGTAATGCAACTAAATGATTCGCTCTGTGACGGGGTTTTGGGTCTCTCTGAAGGAGCATTTACTTCTGGAGTTCCCCTGCAGCTAGGTGAACCAGATATCTCACCCCTGTTCTCACATTTTCTCCTAAGGTCATTCACACCAGAAGAGTTCAACCAGTAAGTTGAAGAACTTGGAGCATGGTATCCTTTGGGAAGGGAACCAACAGGAGAAGGATCTCTGACAAGACTGTTACCCTTGCGAATGTAAGAGCTGACTTTCGCAGTGCCCTTAGATAAATGGCTTTGTGGAGGTAGGGAGTTCATTTGGGAACCTCGTCCAACAACAGAGGAAGAGTTATTACCAGTTCTATGCCATGTCAGTGGCTTCTTCGGAACGGGCACATTCCTTGGAGTGATAAAACTTGATGGGCGAACAGATAAAACCCTAGAGCCAGCAGGACTTTGCTGGTTTACACCTAGATTTGGTTTCCAACCCTGTGAACTCACATTCTTGGAGGACTTTACTGTGTTCTGTGATGATAATGCCACAGTATTGACATTAACCAGAGGATCGCCACCAACTTTATGATCTGAACTTCTACCAAACTCACAAGCATCTGATGATGTCTTCACTGAAGAAGAAAAATTATCATAAGCTGTTATGGAATTTTCATCAACTCTAAGGGCTTTTTCAATAACAATTTCACTGGACATTGATGACTTATCAATAGGTTCCTCAGAGACTGAGCTATTAGTTAAGTCAGGAAATGACACCAGCGGTGACACATCCAGCACAGATTCCATACTTTTGACACTTGCTTTGTTGGCAAATAAAGAGAGATTATCTGCCAATAAAGGCATGCCATCCCTGTCAAGCACATAATTACAGCATTCATGACCTTCTGGGGCCAACTTTTGGTCCATTCCAACAGAGGAACCTTTGTCATCACTTACTCTATCAGCCATTCTTAGCGTCTCAATGGATACAACTGAAGTTGTAGTTTCTTGTCCCACTGCTCCCAGTTGAGAATTGTGAGCAATGACTTGCTGAACATCTGAAAAGTGATCCATCAAGCCATCTTCAAATGGCTCAGCCTCACATACACCCTTGGCAGTACTGCTGCTCTCAAGCACATTGACTGATGGACGAGCTAGTGGACTATCATCTACATTAGTCAATGTATTTCGAGATTCTAACTCTGTCACGGAAACATCATTGATCATAGGCACTGTAATTGGCCTGCTAGAAGGTTCCTCGTAGGTGGTAACACAGGGTACAGATTTAACCTTAGCTGGCGAAGAAACTTCAGTTTTCTTGGGACTCTTGGTATAACATGAATCGGAATCATCTTTAAAACAATCCTGAAGTGACAGCTCCACTTCTGAAGGCCCCCCATGTGAGTGATCCCCCTTTAGTGAGTCGGTCCCATTACCAGAAACTGTACCATCCTCTTCTTCAGAGGCATGATCTTCTCTAAAACAACTGAAATTATTACCTTGGCCTAGCAAAAAACTAACCCCATTTTCCTCTGTCTTACTCATCTTCGTAGTGGGCAAAACATCCTCGTCATCCATAATCTTCCTCTTCCTGGTGACCTTAGGTAAACAGTCATCATCCACAATAACCCTAACATCATCTCCAACAGAAACCACTGCATTGACAGATCCTTTAGTATGTCTCATCTCAGGTGACAATGTGACTCCATCAACACATGATTCAAAACTACCGCCAGAAATACCAGTCCTTGGATCACTATTACTCAAACACTCTGCAGTTTGCAAGTCATTGATAACCACAATTCTCCCAGTCTCATCAGAATTAGCACTGCTGTCATTTCCATTCAAGAAACTCTCTCGGAGTCCTTTCTCAATATTAGTCAACAGAGGTACAATGTTGGGGTCACTGGATGGCTCCACACAACCTGCTCCAAAGGAACCTATAGCAGCAACAACTGCATTCTTCTTCCCATCAGAAATCCCCAACCCAGAAACAGCAGAGATATATGTATCTTCAGTTGACGAAGATACTTCATCTTTGTGAATTTCTCTCCCGTCTAGGCTTGACAAGACAGCATCGCCATTTCTTTCTTCACAAGCCATGGACTCAGAAGATTCTTTAATAGGACCATATTCGGACACTCGGAGCTCATCCTCAGAATGCCCTCCAACATGACCAGTATTATCCGCATCAGAACTAGTAGGTTTATTTTGTACTTCAATCATACATGTCTCAAAATTCATCGTGGAAGGGACACTCTGAACTGATCTGCTGGTATAATCAGCAACGCCATTAATTTCAGAGTCCACGCTTGAAGAAACCAAGACTTTAGCTGGACTAGCTTTCTTCCCATCAGAATTAGACTGCTCTACGGACTCATCTTTACTAACAGCAGACAGTTTAGAAGGTTTTTCTAGTTTGCTAACTACTTCATCTGAAAGCAATTTCACATTGATAGGGTTTTTGACTTTCTTCTTAGACACTTTCTTCTTTCTAACTATGAAGAAAGGTATTCTAAACTTCTCAACATGATTATCCTGATTCAAAACCTTGTTCTCTGCAGATTCCTTGCTTTCTTTGATTCCAGTTAAATCATTTGTCACAGTGGAATTCAGCAATGAAGTGCTGTTAGATGCACTACTAGTAACAGAAACTGTAGCTTCATCAGGCAAAAGTTGTGACTCCTTGTTGTTATTCAAGGTACCATTAGATGTGTGTCCATCAACAGAATCTGTAATTTTATCTGCCAAGTGACTTGAATCCTTGTAAGAATCCAAAGTGCAATTAGATGAACTTCCAACTGCAGAAACCGTAATTTTATCTGCCAAACAATTGAACTCCTGGTTAGAACTCGGTCGGCAACCAGAATCATTTGCTGAACCATTACCCTTTCCCAAATTGTCCCCTATTCCCTTCGTTGGAGAACCAGAGAAATTCACTTTTCTAATCTTCTTACATCTAGGTGCTTCACTTCTATCTGAGTCAATGGCAGAGCTTGACGGGGTCATAATGGCCTTTGCCACAAGTGCATTAGATTTAAATGAAACATCAAGCTCCATCTGACTTCCCTCTCTTTCCTCAACCCTTCTTTCCAACCTCTCAAACACATCTTTTTGCTTTCCCCTTACTGCACCAGAACTCAAGTCATGGTCCTGATTTCTACTCCTGTTGTTAGCTTTCCCACATTGAATCCTGAGTAATGCACTCTTCTTCTGCACTTGCTTCTTCTGTGGAGACCTATGAATTTCCTCCTTGTCCACTCTTAACCTATTGCTAAACCTAACATCAGCGTAATCATTACCATTATCCAAAGAAGACACTCGCCTAGAAGAAGAACCAACTGGAACCTCATCAACATTATCACCATATTCCCATCTCTTATCTTCATATCTATCAACATGCAACTCATAATTCCCCGGACTCTTTCTAAAATCCCTCGATGGATTTATATCAATATCCATTCTACGCCTCTCAAGACGGTACCTTTCATCATCATCATACTTGCTATTCACATCTCTCCTAACCCTAAGAGGCTCTTGACTGTCGGTTACAGAGCTAGGACGATTCTCTCTCAGCCCACTTGAGGTAAAATCATTCACAGTAAACCTCGGTGGAGGAGGAGGAGGAGGGTTATGGTAATGGTCGTTATAACGAAAACTTGAGGGATGCGGGTGAGGGGGCTGGTATGGAGGTTGATTTAGGGTTATACTAGAGGAAACCCTAGGGGGACAGCGATTTTGGTAATAATCGTATCGAGGGTTTTCTGAATGACGAGAAGGAAAGGAGAACTGGGATTTGTGGTGAAAGGGAGGGGATGGGGAAGGAGGAAGAGGGGGGTGAGAGATGTGGCGCTGAGGTGGTGGTGGAGGGAGATTGGAGAGTGGTGGTAGTGGTGGAGGAGGCCGTTGCTGTGGCGGCTGCGGCGGCGGAGGAAGGTGGTGGAAGAAATTAGGGTTATGGGAAAAGTTTGGAGGAGGTTGAACGTACCTGTGGTGATGGTGACGGTGGTGCTCGTGGTGATAAGGAGGAAGATCCATGGAAACCGTGGGGTCTTACCGGAGAAGAACGTACCGGCGGCAGCGGTGGCGGCGACGCCGACAGCAGCCTTTGTTTGAATTTTTGACAAACGTTTGGTCGCATGAGAAGTTGAGAACCACAAAAATTAATCAGTTTGACATTTTAGAGTAGAGTTACCTTGTCTAAACTGGATATTCTTTTCTTTCCCGCCCAAGTGGGAATTCTTTTTTTTGACCAACTGGGGGTAATTATGGGTATTTTTTTTTTTATATATGTTATATATAATGTATCGATACTATATAAATAGTATTAGGATTCGTTTGGTGTGAGGAATAAAAACAAATAGTGCTGCGATATAATTTAGATGTCTATAATTTAGGGCCTGTGTAGATTGGCTTTTGGCTTATGACTTATAAGTCAAAAGTCATAAGCTAGGATTTCTAACTTATGACTTTTGATTTATTTTTGTTATTTTGGTTTTAAAATAAGTGCTTATAAGCATTTTTTAACTTTACTCAAACACTTAAAAACTGCTTAAAAGTTATTTTTGGCTTAAAAGCACCTAAAATAAGTTAATCCAAACGAACACTTATCCCATCATTTATAGCATAGTGATTGGATAAGTTTATCCCAGAATAATTAATCTCATGATAATTAATTTTGGAATAACTAATTCCCAACCAAACGATCTTATATTAATTATATATATTATTTATATAGTAAAGCAGATTATTTTTACAACATACTGGATTTTTTTATAAGAAAAACACTTTGTTTTCCTTCCAAGTGTCTAAACATTATTGTTTCTCCATTTTTCTTTTATGTTTTCACCCAAATTATCAATCACCAAAAATTTCAAGATTCTAATTAATATTACTTGAAAAAATAAATATATGAAATCTTAAACAAAAAAAAAAAATGGAAGGTAAAAGTGGTGGCCAGATAATTAGAGAAAGGGAAGTCGAAATGCATTTCGTTGGTAATAAAGGTAATTGGAGGATCATTTTGACTAGTAAGTGGTAATTAGGTTGTTTTAAATTGAGAAGGGGATAAATATACTCTAAAACTATTAAAAAGGGTATATGACACTAGAGTTCTTAGGTTTTGCCGTCCAAAAAGTGGAGCAGTTATATCCTTCACGCTAATGGACGGATACGTGTCTTAATTCTATGCATCTACCCAATATTTTACTTGAAATTAAAACAACTTACCCCCTTCACTATTTTGAACCCACCCGACCCACAATCAAAATAAAATAGTCATTCATCTTATTTTATTACTCTTATATTAATATATATAATATAATATAATTGATTTCTTGCAGATAAAAATAAAAACAAATAAAGAAAACCTCCATCTTCAAGAAAAAATTCAGTTCATCTTCTCAAAAGTTTCATACAACAGTGCATCAACCCCTTTCAATAACACAAATTAATTTAAAGAATCCTTTTAACTTGGGAGAAATTAAAATCTATTTCAAGTATAATTTCAACCTAGATAAAGCTACTAAATCAAAATCAAAAGCTTTCCAACAACAAATAGAAGGTGCACTAGGACATGCTTCAAAAACCTTTTCAATTCATCAAAATATTTATTTGACATGCAAAAGGAGTTTTATATGTCAATGGTGGTAGAATTTTCAGCCCCTCTCAATAACAACAAATCAATTTGAATTTGAATTTTTCGATCGATTGTAGACCCACTTTAAAGCGTAAAGCTCTATTTATCAATGGTGAGAGTATTTTCAATATCTTTTACCAACAAATTAATTTGAGTTTGAATTTTTGCATTCAACTGCAGATCCATTTTTAAGTTTGAAGCTTTGTCCATTAATGGTGATAGTATTTTCAACTCCTTTCAACAACAAAAAAAATCATGAACGGATAATCAAAATGGGTATCTTATTTTTCATTGAAAGCGCATACTATTATGTTTTTGTTTTGGTAAAATTTGGTGAAGGACTGAAAGTGAAGATGAATTGAAGAACAATGCAAAATTTGAGGGTTTTGGGCGGATTTTTTTTAATAATTTGGGTGGGTCTTTGATTTTGGGTTAAATTTAAGTAAACTATCGGGTAGATGTATATGATTAGGACACGTGTCCATCCGTTAGTGTGAAGGATACAAATGCTCCATTTTTTGGATGGCAAAGACTTTATGTCTCAACAGTATATTGAAGGATATATATATATATATACCATTTTCAATAGTTCAGAGGTATATTTTCAATGAATAATTTAGCTAGTTTCTCCACTTATTTTCTTGTTTTAATATTGACACTATTATGCAACTTTAAATTGTTATTGACAACTATTTTTAACTACTCCCTCTATTCAACACTAATTATCCATCATTGACTTTACACAAAGATTGAAAAGTAGTAAATGATTAAATATAAGTCATTTAAACATTGAAAAAATAATAGTATTTAATAGCAAGAATAAATTAGATATAGTATGGTAAATTAAATATTATTAAACATTTTAAAATAATATAGTGGACAAGTAAAAATGGACGGATGGAGTAATAATTAAATTTGGCACTTGTCGTTTGAAAAAAAAATCATCAACAAGTGTTTCTTGTAGTTTAATTTCTCACCTTTTTTATATATATATTTATCAATTTCATCTCAAATTTATTTCCTGACAAATCATTCAATAATTTCAATTTCATCCCAAATTTGTTCTCTAAAAAATTTCTGTAGACTTCATTAAAAATTGAAATGACAATTGAATTTGATATCATTGCACACAACACTATTAATTAGTACACCATAATTAGTATCATAAGAGGAAGTAATACCTTAAAGGCAACTCCAACACATAAGAAAAATATAGAGAGGAGAAAATTAGTAAAAAAAAAAAGAGTTCTGATTAGTTGAAGGGAGGTGTTCTTTTTGTGGAGCTTTAGACTTAACTCTTGTCCAGAGTTGTTGAGTTATATTTTGTGATTAAGTTGCTGTATTCTGAAGGGAACAAGTCAAGAGGATTACTGCTAGACCGATGAAAATATTTGTTGTTGTGGGCTTGAATCTCCTTAAAGAGAGCGAGATATCCGCGCCTCAGCCTTGAAGAGATTTTATTTTTTTTATTTTTTTCAATTGTAATTTTGTTATCTCATAAGTTTTTCACTAACAAATAGTGCTTGAGAAAAATAAATATAAGAATTATTTTTTTAAAAAAAAAAAAAAAGGTGGAAGGTAAAAGTAGTGGCCAAAGAAGAAAGGAGGAGGAAAGTCGAAATGCATTTTTTGTTAGTAATAAAGGTGATTGGATGGCCGAGTAATAAATGATAATTAGGTTATTTTGAGTTTAAAAAATTATTCTAATGAATAGTTTGTCTAATGTCTCCACTTATTTTTTTATTGTTTTTATATCTACATTAATATGCATCTTTAAATAATTATTGGCAAACATTTTAAATTAATAATTGAATTTGATATTTACCGTTTAAAAAAATTACCAACCAGTAATTTTTATACTTAATCTCTCATCTTATTCGTATCTTTATCAATTTCATCCCAAATTTATTCTCTAACAATCACTTAATAACCAATAAAATTAGCTATTATCATTAAATGACACCTCGTTAGTTTTTTTTATACATTTTTAACAAAAACATCAATCTATATATATATATATATATATATATATATATATATATATATATATATATATATATATTTGTATTTCATTTCACTCAAACTTGTTAATAACTTTTGTGATCCTTACGATCTCTTTTCCTTCCATGAATGTATCTATATAAATTGATGTCTCAAATTGAAACATAATTAATTATCATATTGAATCGCTAAATAGTATAACCATCCGTCAAAGATAAAATATTATCATCAACATTAAATTCTATTCAACTAATTTTAGAAATATATAAGAATATAGCATGGTTAATTACTTATTATATAACTTATTCTGTCTTTGCCCAAATCTTTTTTCAATAACCCCCAAATAAATTGTAAAGTTTTGATAATTAAAAAAAATATTTTTTAATTGCGCTAAAGTTAATGAATTATAAAAAAACTGATAATATGTTTAAATTGTAAATCATATTTAAAAAAATGCATAACAAATATATTACATTGTATATTATTTATAAGTATACAACAAAAAGATCTAATAATATACACAAGGATATAAAATTTGACATTCACATATGTATACATGATGTTCTACACATATATACTCTCTCAAGCAACCATTTTTTTTAGATATCATTCATCATAATATCATTAATCATCCTAACAATACAAATTACCAATTCAATCCAATTTTTAAAGAATAAAAATAAAAACAAAAACTTTTCTTTGCAGAATATGAATTCAATAATCTGATCAACTAAAATTTTCGAAGACCTTATTAAAAAATAGATATATAATTTTTTTTTATGTATACTCCAGAAATATAAAATCATATATTATTATAAGTGGAAAGAGCTTAACCCCAAAGTTGATTTACCATTTTGCCCCTATAGTATTACTTAAATATTTCTTTATTAAAAATTAAACTTGCTGCTACTCTTAGCCCTAATTTAATTCTCCAGAAACATAAAGTTGATGCTCCATCTCCCTCGATCACCCTAACAACTCTTTTCCAACGCTCAAATTTCATTGCTTTAATTATCAACTGATCGAAAACATTTTCACATACTTTACTCATCTATATAGATGTCTCCAACAACATGTCATTGTCCATTAATCAATTTCTCTTTTCTGTGTCTCAATCAAATACATCATTGTCAGGTAATATTTTTTTTCCTCTTTATTTATCAAGAGCTGCTCTATTTTCCCTGTTTACAGTGTATGTCTTTTATCTACAAGTTATTACGTTTCACCTGCAAGTGTTGCACATAAATTAGGCTTTGAGTCTGCAAAAAAAAGGTTGAAAAAATTAAAGACCGCTTTGTCGCTTTGAGATGCCCACAGATTAGCCAAGACTACCTAAAGGATCAGCAATCTAATGCCAACACTATAACTAGGAGACGTATAATTAATTTTTGATTGTGTATGTGAAGTGTTTTTCGTGTTCATGTTGCATAACTTTTATTAAAATACAAACTTTTTTTTTTAATTTAGCTTTAATGCATGCAGTACGTCACTGGAACAAATAAATTGAATTAGTTATTAATTTTGTCACCAATCTATTGCTAATTTTTTCATATCAAACGAATTAGCCTTAAGAATCAACAATTTTCAAAGTAAAAATGCATATTACTTAACCATAGTTAAGTGTTAGAAAAAGTGTATATGCAAGATGGGTTTCCTTGTTCACTGTTTAACCAAATATGTTAAACTTCAAAATATTATTTAGCAGATTAGTTATTTGAGCATCAATTATTAGGCAAGTAAGCATATTTTCTAAGTAGTTGAACAACATTAGAAGGATCAACAAAATAAAGCTATCGCCATAGCAAGTCAACAGATTGTTAGCCAAAGACTTTTTCGTTTTAAAGTCGTTTCGTTTGTAATACTTCCATTACAGTAATTTATTTATTTTTTATTAATTTAGTTCAATTTGAAAATTACATTTACTTTCTCTTCATGCTGTAGTACTTTTAACAAAATTCTTACGTTTGGTAGCACCAAAAATATTGATAACACTTCTCCACCCTTGTATTTACTTGCTTCAATTAACGTGATATTTATACTATTGTTAGTTGAAGTTGCTCACTTTTAAAATTAAAAAAGAAGAATTAGTATATGTTTGGTGAATATTATATTCTTGAGCATCTTTATTGTTTGACTTAAAGAATACTAATTAGCTAGAAATAAGACACGTTTACAGCACAAATATATATTGTATTAGTACATCCTAGCTACTAGAGCCATACAATGACAAGTGTGGAAGAGCTCGAGAACCAATGCTTACCTATTAGCAAGTTGAAGAAATATGCAATAGAATGTGTAATTAAAGTCTTACTCATTCGGCGGAGCTTAACAAAAACACTCATGAGAAGACTATTTAACTCAATATACACTTCTACTACATCAATAATATTGCACGCACTCATGACAAGACTACTTTACAAATGTCTCTCAAGAGAAAATTAATGAGACAACTTAGCATGGCTCACACGTGCAACATACGTGCCCATGACTAGCCAATAAAAAAGAGCCTCCAAACATATTAGAAGCGGAAGAGAGCTAAACCAAAAATTTTGATGTAATTGACTGTGCTAATACTGTTGTCTAGTTGTATTTGTATTAAAAAATTGATGGAGATTTTTTCCGATTAAATGTCCTCTACTATAAGTTATTGATTATTCACTACACAATGGAACAAGACTTACATAGAAAAATATAAATTTGTTACAAATTTGCAAGTGTATAACTGTGTTTAGGCAGAAAATATGATTATTTATGACAAAGTGACAGTTTCATATACACGAAACTATTTTCACATACAATTTTTTTTATATATTTACTTATATGCGTAATTTTCCTTTCATTTAAAGCAATTTCTAATATAGCCAAGTTTCTACACCCAATTCAATCCCTCTTTTAATTTTTGATAATATGTGTGCAAAGAAGAAACAATTATTATCTCTTTAGTTAGTATTAACCTTTTTCAATCATATACCTGTGAAATTTAGAAAGAGAAAAATGAGTTTGTTTGCCAATTCAAACAAATTTTAAATTATTATTTTTTGCTATATACAAACTGAAACATGTTATGTTACTTTTTTTTAAAACTTCATTTCGTTCTCTTGTTTTTGGATACAAAGCTTTATTTCTTTCATTTTTTAAAAAAGTAATTCAATTATTAATATTTGCCATTAAAAATAAAAAAATATTATTTCATATGTCATATGATTTTAACAAATAATTGCATGCATTATATATGCCAACTCATTTAATACTATTATAACTGAATCTCAAAATTATAAAATTAATCTCATTTAACAATAAAGTCCATATCAATTTACTTTACAAATAACTATCATGAAAAGTTGGTAAAAGTTTGACTAGTTTTATGAGTTGAGTGTTGTTAGTTATGAATTATGGCAATGTGCTAATATTATTTAAATTCAATCTAATTTCCAATTCATTTGGCGCAAAGTAAATTTGAGCAAGTTATGACTCAATTTGTTTTAAATTCTTTCCATTTTAACCTTCTTAATTGCAGTCTCTCCCGTTCGATTAACAACAAGTAAAAAAAAAACCTTGTTAATTAAAGCCTAATTCGTTCAATTGACACCATCTTTAGTTAAACACAATAATTATTGCTAGGGATTAAAACTTGACTATTTTGTCCATTTGAAAAAGGGAAAGTTACATGGTTAAATAAATATATATTAGTTACTTAGTCATCATAGTTAAAGTTTTAGTTAATTACCAATCATGACCAACGTTTAGTGATAATTACATGGACCTGGGTTTCGATTTTGTATAATTCGTACGTCTGTATAATTTTGTATAACTGTTTAAAGTTCAGATATTTATGTTTGTATAAATTTGTTTTTGAATTTATACAAAAATTACTCAATTATACACGTACCTGCGAATTATGCAAACTTATCCACAAATTATACAAACGAGACAACTTAAACTATAACTATAACTTTTAAATATGCAAACTTATCCACAAACTATACAAACGAGACAACTTAAACTATAACTATAACTTTTAAATATGCAAATTATAACTATGAAACATAATTAAGTTTATTATAGTGGCTATTTGTGAAAATTCCCTTTGAAAAAGTTAATACATTTTGGGCCATTTTAGAAGATTATTTTTGGGCCCAAAAGTGCTTCTTCCCAACAATAAAACCTAAAGCCCTAGGTTTACATGGAAAAGCCGGTGCTTTAGATTTCCGCCTCTTTGCTCCTCCGCAGCAACAACTCTTGTGATCCCTTTCTCTCTACCTAATCAAAGCGTAAGTGTCTCTTTGCCTGCATTTCTTTACTTAGATACCATTGTCTGCGTTTGTTTACCTAGACACCGTTGTTTCTTGTAGTTTCTGTTTTGATTTGTCAAGTAAAAATGTGATCTTTTTGACATTCTTAGAGGTTTTACTGAGATGTGATCGATTTTAATCTCTTTTTTTACCAACCCATGATGGAGAAAGTAGTTTTTCATACTCTTTACTGTTTAGGGTTCTTGGTAGTTGTATCTATGGTAAATCTAGCAAGTGATGATTAGTTTTAAAGGGTGTGCGTACGGAAGTAGGAATTCTGGAGTGTAAAAAGGCAATAGAATGGGTTTTGACGCTTGAATCATATAGATTATTATTTTCTGGGAAGTGGGTTGATGTGTGTGAGCTTAAACTGTTACAGAGAACACACTATCTAATATTTAATTGTATTCTTAACATGCCCTCTCATGTGCGTCCTTATTATAAATTTTTGATAATGGGTGGTAGTGAGGATTCATATCTTTATTGCTTGATAAAGGAAGCATTATTGATGGAGGTCTTGTAATACGATGGAATAAGGTGGTGTTTGTGTAGCTCTATATTGGTAATTGTTGTCTTGTCTTCTGTTGAGTCTTCACTGTGGTTATATTGTTGTCATGATTTCTGAAGTTCGCTGGTGCTTGCTGGTCTGCTTCTAATTTATAGTCACTAATACCTGTGAATTTATGCTGTTAATAATCTAGTGTCTTTTTGAGGATGTTGACTATGTCTTGCTACCATTTGATTCTTTTTGTTTGGTTTTTTGGAGCTTTTCTTGTTGTCACTTTTTTTGATGGTGCATCTGATTTTTGTTTATACTGGATACAGTTTGATAAGAAAAGATGGTCAGAGTTAGTGTGTTGAATGATGCCCTCAAGAGCATGTACAATGCTGAGAAGAGGGGAAAGCGTCAGGTCATGATTAGACCTTCATCAAAAGTCATCATCAAGTTCCTCATTGTTATGCAGAAGCATGGTATGCTAGTTTCTGAACTGTATGCACTGCTGGCATCACCTTGTCATGTTCTTACTTTTGGTATCCATGTGTAGGTTACATCGGTGAATTTGAGTACGTCGATGATCATAGGTCAGGAAAGATTGTTGTTGAACTGAATGGAAGGCTAAACAAGTGTGGTGTTATTAGTCCTCGCTTTGATGTTGGAGTTAAGGAGATAGAAGGATGGACTGCTAGATTGCTCCCTTCTCGACAGGTATAGTTATTAATATAATTCGCTTTGTTCCCTTGATCAATATATGGATCTCCATTTCTGATCATCTTCAATTTGGGCCTGGCTTCTGTCTTCTGTAATGATTGTTGGGGTGAATGTTACGTCATGGTCATAGCCTTGTGAAATAGACATTTTTAATGTTTGATTCTTTACTTCTTTGATGAATCATGACTTGCTAAATTATGGTTCTCCTTAAGCAGTAGAAAATCTTGACTAATTTGGGCAAGCACCTGTAATGCTTAAAAGATCCGCTCATTTGTAAATGTCACACAGCAAGCACTCTTTGTAGATGCTTGCAGTTGAGGCTCTCCTGGTTATTCTGTATGTCATCTATTTTTATGTTTTGATGTTTACGTATTGGTTTCAACTTGCAGTTTGGGTACATTGTACTAACGACCTCAGCTGGTATCATGGACCATGAAGAGGCTAGGAGAAAGAATGTTGGTGGAAAAGTTCTTGGTTTCTTTTATTGAGTCATGTTGACAAGGATGAAAACTTTGGTTTTGCTGTTTGTTGGCTCGTTGTAACCGCCTTTTTTCTGTTTTTCTCGTTACCATCAAATTTAGTAGGGATTTTACTGAAAATTTTGAGACGGTAGTCAGATTTTGTTGAGAAAGTTGCTGGTGTTTATTGCCTGTTCATCTTTATTGGGCGTGTCTATTGACATCCAAAGTTTGTTGTAGATTTACATGTTTGTGTTTTTCCTGAGTATGAAAGCAAAGGGAAAGGTCTCTTTTATTCCGAGTCTCGTTAGAGCATGCATAAATGTCAAGTTTCTAGTAATGTGTTTTTGTGGTTATTATACCATATATTGGTTAGAATAAAGTAAACAGTAAATTTGATTGACTATTTGTGAGAAGATCACAACATAAAATTGACCATGTAGTTTGTGTATTCGTAAAGATGTTCAATTTAAGGTTTCCATTGATTTCTCTGTCATGTTACTTGGTCTTATATAATTAATTTTGCTTCTTGAATAAAGTATGTTACATAGGCTACTTATGTTAACTATAACTTTTTCATTAAGACCTTTTGCTTTATATTGACACGAGATTTATAAATTTATAGTATTTTTTGTATAATTTTTTTGTTGTCTTTTTATTTTGAAGTATTATTTGGTTCTTATTTATTTCTCTTCTTTTCTCTACCAAGCGAAAATGGTCTAACATAAGGTGATAAATATCTAAAACTAGTTGTGTTTCATGTATCCATTATTAGGAGTATTAATTTTGTGTAGTTTTTGCTTTCAATTAATTTTATCTAGTTAAGAGTATGTAGCTGACGTATTAATAAAAAATTACCAAACTTCTATGCAAAACAGTAGTAAAATTGTCTAAATAAGAGAATTTTCAGTCTCAATAATTTTTTAAATTTGATGATGAATGCAACACTACATATAAAGTTCCTTAATATTTGTCATTCACAAAATTAATGCATAAATGTCATATTTTTTCTATTTTACGCTTGCGAGTTATCTTGAAAATATACATGTCACATACGTAGAAAAATTGAGTGAGTAATTCATGTTTTTGGTCAAATTAATTAATCAAAATAAATTAATTTATTTTAATTGTTTGAAAATTTTAACTTCAAAAAATCATTAAATAAGAATAAAATTGTAAACTTATTTAGTTTCTTAACGCACATGAAACCTAATATGGACACATGTAAATAAGAATGGAGGGAGTATAAACATAACAAGAAATAAAAAAAAATTAAAATATTTTAAAACCATATTATAGAAAAATGTAACATAGTAGTATTATTTTATACATTATAGTTTCCATTCGGTTCAAAAAATGATTTTGGGCCCAAGTGCGTCTTCCTAACAATAAAACCTAAAACCCTACGTTTATAAGTAAAAACCAGTGCTTTAGATTTCCGCCTCTTTGCTCCTCCGCAGCAACAACTCTTGTGATCTCTTTCTCTACCGAATCAAAGCGTAAGTGTCTCTTTGCCTGCATTTCTTTACTTAAATACCATTGTTACTTGTAGTTTCTGTTTAGATTTGTCAAGTAAAAATGTGATCTTTTTCACATTCTTAGAAGCTTTGCTGTGAGGTGATGACTTTTAATCTCTTTTTTTTCAGACCCATGATGAAAAAAGTAGTTTTTCTTACTATCTTATTGTTGGTATTAGCTACGCTTCTTACCCTTTAGCGTTTTAGGCTTCTTGGTAGTTGTATTTATTGTAAAATTTATGCTAGTGATGAATGGAAGTAGGAATTTGGAGAGTAAAAATGTTATATCATTTTTGACAATCTATGAGGCTTTGCTGTGATGATATGGCTTTTAACCTCTTTTTTTTTCCGACCCATGATGGAGAAAGTAGTTTTTCATACTTTCTTGTTGTTGAAATTAGTGAGGGTTCTGACCCTTTTATGTTTTAGGATTCTTAGTAGTTGTATTTATGGTAAATCTATGTGAGTGTTGATTAGTTTTAATGGGGGGTGTAATTGGAAGTAGGAATTTGGAAAGTGAAAGAGGCAATAAAATTGGTTGTGGTGCTTTAAGCAAATAGTGTATGATGTTCTGTGTAAGTGGGTTGATGTGTGTGATCTTGTTCTATTAGAGAGAACACACTTCTGTTGTGAAATGTATTCTCAATACTCCCTCGCACATATGGACCTTATTATGCTTTTTGATAATGGGTGGTGGTGAGAATTTGTTTCTTGTTCTTTTATAAAGGCAGCTTATTGATGTAGGTCTGTATATTGGTAACTATTGTGTTGCCTTCTGTTGAGTCCACCGTGGCTATATTGTTGTCATGATTTCTGAAGTTTGTTGGTCTGTTTCTAATCTATAGTTACTAATACATGTGAATTTGTGCTGTCAACATAGTGTCTTTTAGAGGACATTGACTATATCTTGCTACCATTTGATTCTTTTTGTTTTTTTTTGGAGCTATTTTTGTGGTTACTTTTTTCGATGGTGCATCTGATTATTGCATATACTGGATACAGTTAGATAAGAAAAGATGGTCAGAGTTAGTGTGCTGAATGATGCTCTCAAGAGCATGTACAATGCTGAAAAGAGGGGAAAGCGTCAGGTCATGATTAGACCTTCATCAAAAGTCATCATCAAGTTCCTCATTGTTATGCAGAAGCACGGTATGTTAACTGTATGCACTGCTTGCATCACCCTATCATTTTCTTACTGTTATCTATGTGTAGGTTACATCGGAGAATTTGAGTACGTCGATGATCATAGGTCTGGAAAGATTGTTGTCGAACTGAATGGAAGGCTAAACAAGTGTGGTGTCATTAGTCCTCGCTTCGATGTTGGAGTCAAGGAGATTGAAGGATGGACTGCTAGATTGCTCCCTTCCCGACAGGTATAGTAATTAATATATTCACTTTGTTCCCTTGATCAATAAATAGAACTCCATTTATGGTTATCTCCAAACTGAGCCTTGCTTCTAGGTTCCAAAATGATTGTTGGGGTGAACAAGTCATGGTCATATTAGCTTGTGAAATAGACATTTTTAATTTTTGATTCCTTACTTCTTTGTTGAATCATGAATTGTCTTGCTATTTGGGCGTTTAACCAATGTTTTATTGTGAAATTTGAAAAAAGGTAATTTTGTTTCAAAGTGAAAAAATGATATTTGAAAATTATTGCTTCTTCTTAAGCATTAAAAATCTTGAGTACTCGGGGCAATCATCTGTAATGCTTACAAGACCCATCCATCTATAATTGTCACATAGCAAGCGCTCTTTGTAGATGCTAGCCAGTTAAGGCTCTCCTGTAAAGGAAGCATTCCTGTCTATCCAACGGAGAAATTTTGTATCCTATGGCTTGGCTAGCAGAGTCTCGATCTGCTGTTATTTTTGTATTAGTCCATGAGAAGTGTGTTTCTTTGAAGAAGTATCTGAACAGTCATTTTGTGGATTGAAGCATCATATGTAGTTCATATTTGATACTAAGCAAATGAAATTGCAGACATTTCTGCGATCACAGATGGAGTAAAAGTCGTACTTGTTTGTCAGTTTTATTTTGTATAGTCTATTTTATGTTTTGATCTTTGCATATTGGTTTTCAACTTGCAGTTCGGGTACATTGTGCTGACTACCTCAGCTGGTATTATGGACCATGAAGAGGCTAGGAGAAAGAATGTTGGTGGAAAAGTTCTTGGTTTCTTTTATTGAATCATGTTGACAAGGATGAAAACTTTGGTTTTGCTGTTTGTTGGCTCGTTGTAACCGGCCTTTTTCTGTTTTTCTCGTTACCATCAAATTTAATAGGGATTTTATTGAAAATTTTGAGACAATTATCAGATTTTGTTGAAAAACTTGCTGGTGCTTGTTGCCTGTTGAGATAATTGACATCTAAAGTTGTAGATGTGCATGTTTGTGTTTTTTTACTAGTATAAAAGGCAAAAGAAAGGTCTCTTTTCTTCTGGTCTTGTTAGCTTCTAGAGAGCAATCATACATGTTAAATTTCTAGTAAAATGAACCAAGAAGGTTTGATAGTGAGTTTGTGTTTATAATATAATATTGTGTTCAATATACCATTTGCGTAAACAGTGAATCCGATTAACTATTTGCGTAAAGTTCACATCATAAAATGGACAAGCGAAGAGAGTTTTCTTAGATGTATTTGGTTATTAGGTCTTGTAGCTTAGTTGTTTAAACTAGAAGGGAAATTTTTTGAAAAGAAAAATCAGTTTGTTTATGGGTAATTAATTTTGCTATCTTGAAATAACTATGTAACGTAGGCTACTTATATTAGCAATAGCTCATATTGACTATTTTTGATATCTTAACTTTTAATTTTGAAGTATTACTTATTTAGTTCTTATTTTTTTAATTTTTGCTTTTTCCTACTTATGGGTGTAATCAATATGATAGTAATAGCAATAAAGTATAATTGTTTGTTTTTGTACGAGGGAAATTTTATTGAATTTAATTTTTATTTTATGTCTCTTTCTTTTCCCTACAGAGCTATACTTTAATGGTCTTACATAATGTGATAAATATCTAAAATTAGTTATATTTCAGTTATTCACTATCATTTATTTTTTATAGTTATTGCTCTTAATTAATTTTATCTAGTTATGTAGCTGACTTATTATTCAAACATTACCAATCTTCTATGAAAAACTAGTAAATTTATCTAAATAAGAGAATTTTTCTGTTTCTATAATTTTTTTTATATTTGATCAATGAAACAAACAAAAAAAAAAAACAAAGATAGATATGAACGCAACAAGAATTTTTTTTAAAAAAAACTTTTAAAATCATATATAGAAAATTGTAAGCCGTAAGTTTAACTTATAAATATTATGGGAAGCTCAAAATGATTTTATGCCATGACTTTTGCGTCTAACTTTTAATAACCTGCTCAAATTCAATCTAATTAACCCGTTTATTTGACTTCTATCCAAATTGAGAGAAACTCAATCAGGGATTTGGGGAAATCACATGCTTGACACATATTTTTATTTCAACTGTTAGTTTTTAACAAAAGTTAACATAAGAATGTTTAAGTTTAGAATAATTACAGGATATTTTTGTTTACAATTATACCATAAGTTTGAGCTATACTTGAAGTATGATTTTTAGCCCAAAATATAAAGACCACATCACAAAATTGACATAGTGAAAGAGAATTTTCTTAGAGGTATTTAGGTTATTAGGTCTTATATCTCATTTGTTTAAACTAGAAGAAAAGTTTTGAAGAGAAAAATCAGTTTTGTTTTTTATGAGTAAGTAATTTTGCTTCTTGAATTACATATATAACATAGGCTACTTATATTAGCAATATCTCCTATAGACACGACAACTTATAATTTATACTATTTTTTTTTTTATAGTTTTTTGAATGTGTAACTTTTAATTTTAAAGTACTACTTATTTGGCTCTTTTTTTTTTTTTTTTGCTTTTTCCTACTTATGGTGTAACGTAGGCTACTTATATTAGCAATAGCTCATATTGCCACGACAATTTATAATTTATACTACTTTTTGTATATTTTTGAATGTCTTTAACTTTTAATTTCAAAGTATTACTTATTTAGTTCTTATTTTTTAATTTTTGCTTTTTCCTACTTATGGGTGTAATCAATATGATAGTGATAACAATAAAGTATAATTGTTTGTTTTCATACGAGGGGAAATTTTATTGAATTTAATTTTTATTTTATGTCTCTTTCTTTTCCCTACAGAGCTATACTTTAATGGTCTTACATAATGTGATAAATATCTAAAATTAGTCATATTTCATTTATTCACCATCATTTATTTTGTATAGTTATTGCTCTCAATTAATTTTATCTAATTATGTAGCTGACATATTATTCAAACATTACCAATCTTCTATGCAAAACTAGTAAATTTATCTAAATAAGAGAATTTTTCTGTTTCTATAATTTTTTTATATTTGATCAATGAAATAGAAAAAACAAATATAGATATGAACGCAACAAGAATTAAAAAAAAAACCTTTAAAACCATATATAGAAAAATGTAAGCTGTAAGTTCATAACTGATAAATATATAGGAAGCTCAAAATGATTTTACACTCATGACCTTTGCGTCTAATTTTTAATAACCTCCTCAAATTCAATCTAATAAACCCGTTTATTTGACTTCTATCCAAATTGAGAGAAAATCAATTAGGGATTTGGGGAAATCACATGCTTGACACATATTTTTATTTCAACGGTTAGTTTTTAACAAAAACATAAGAATGTTTATTGCAAAGTTTCAAATAATTAAAGGATGTTTTTGTTTACAATTATACCATAAGGATGTACCACAAGTTTGAGATATACTTGAAGTATGATTTTTAGCCCAAAATGTAAAGATCACATCACAAAATTGACATAGTGAAAGAGAATTTCCTTAGAGGCATTTGGTTATTAGGTCTTATATCTCATTTGTTTATACTAGAGGGAAATTTTTGAATAGAAAAATCAGTTTCTTTTTTATGAGTAATTAATTTTGCTTCTTGAATTACATATGTAACATAGGCTACTTATATTAGCAATAAAGTATAATTGTTTGTTTTCATACGAGGGGAAATTTTATTGAATTTAATTTTTATTTTATGCCTCTTCTTTTTCCTAAAAAGTGATACCTTAATAGTCTTACATAATGTGATAAATATTTAAAATTAGTTATATTTCAGTCATTCACTATCATTTATTTTTTGTAGTTCTTGCTCTCAATTAATTTTATCTAGTTATGTAGCTGATGTATTATTCTAACATTATCAATCTTCTATGCAAAACTAGTAAATTTATCTAAATAAGATAATTTTTCTGTTTCTATAATTTTTTCTTTTATATTTGATCAATGAAACTTTAAAAACAAAGATAGATATGAACACAACAAGATTTTTTTTTTTTTTTTAAAAAACTTTTAAAACCATATATAGAAAAATGTAAGCTATAAGTTTATAACTTATAAGTATTATATGCAAATTTTACGCTTATGACTTTTACGTCTAATTTTTAATAACCTGCTCAAATTCAATCTAGTTAACCCGTTTATTTGACATCTATCCAAATTGAGAGCTAAATTTTTCTGCATATGAATAGATAGAGCTCTATTCCCCTTTCTCCTCTCTATATATATTTCTCCACTTCATTTCTTAGTGAAATGTGTGAGACAACTGATTCTTTCTTTTAATATTCTATAAAGATTCTAAATTGACTTGAGGATACCTTCTTCATCTTTTTCTCAAAAATTTCGACTTCTCTAACTCTTTAGAGAGGAAAAATGACATTCCAAAAAATCAACAGTAGCTTGGTATTGATCATATTTTTCGCAGTTCAGTACACTGCTTCAACACAAAACAATACTAATATTCATTTCGTTGTAAGTATTGTCTGCTCATTTAGTTTTTTTTTTTTTGCATTATTAAAGTTATCGTTTGTGTTGTGTACTAATCAATTCTATCTTGTACTATCAACAGATTGAAGAAACTTCTTTCGATAGGCTTTGCCAATCGAAGAAGATTCTTACTATCAACGGACGATTTCCAGGGCCTACCATTTATGCGCGGGCTGGAGAAACGTTGGCCCTCGACGTTGAAAACAGAGGGAAGGACAACGTTACGATGTTTTGGTACATTCAAATTATCAAGAAATTCTACTTTTCATTGTTTGTTTAAGTAATTATTACTTTTGGTGACTGTTATTTTCTTTCTAAAATTAAGTTGTAAGGGCATGGGTAGACACGTGAAGTCTGATCAAGTGGAATGGCTAGTTGAGGCAGGGTCTACAGTAAGAAAAACTATCACAATATCTGACGACGAGGAAGGGACGCTATGGTGGCATGCCATGAACATCTGGCAACGCGCCACTGTTCATGGCGCTTTCATTGTCCATCCAAAACCCGGAAAGCCTGATGATCATGCCGATATTCCCATCATTTTAGGTATATAAGTTAAAATAATATTTGAATAATTTAGTTTTAAGTAATTTCTTTCAAAATCTCAAGTCTTTTACTAACATATATTTTTTTTGTTTGATTAATTCTTCACAATTTCGCCAGGTGAATGGTGGAAGAAGGATGTCAAGGAGGTCTTCCTTGAATATATTGACTCAGGCGGTGACATAAAACCAGATGCTTTCACTATCAATGGACAGCCTGGGAACTTCTACCCTTGTTCAAATAATGGTATGTATAAATCGTCCAGTTCAATTTATTTATATCAAACTTAATTAATCTATTAAAAATCAAAATCTTCGTATCCAATCTCTTTAATTAAACTTTTATAATAGTCAAGGAAAAGACATGGCTTTTTTCCAAGTAATGGTGGAAGGGGCTTTAAAATTTGATAAAAGAAAGACGCATTAGCTGTTATTATGTTGTAATTGTATTGAAATTTTTTTATAAAAAATCTTTTAATTTGTCAAAGAATTTCACTTGGATCAGTTTATGGCAAACTTGGTTGTAGCCTTGTAAAATTTGAAAACGAACTCATGTGTTGTGTGAATTATTCCTCATCGACTATAAATCTGTTCTCCTATCTATCAAACGATTTTTTTGGGTTGGACTCTTCTGTTTGATTTCTGATATTTTTTTTTTTTTTTGCGATTCTATCCATATGGGCATGTAAGATTTTACTTATTATTTTTTCGAGTTATTTGTTGCACTCATTTTAATGTTCTTTTATTAATTAAAATGGCCAGGAACTTTTAGGATAGTAGTGGATATTGGGAAGAAATATCTTCTTAGAATTGTGAATGCTGCAATCCATAAAAAACTTTACTTTGGGATCGCAAGTCACAACTTAACCGTAATTGCGATGGATGGAAGTCCTCTAACAAAACCATTTACAACAGACTACGTCGAATTGAGTGTAGAACACTCGATTGACTGCATATTCGAGGCGAACCAACATCCAAATTATTATTATATGATTGTTGTAACGAATATTAGCAAGAGGTATGACACGAATAAAATTACAACCGCCATTATAGAATACCAAGGGAATTACATACCCTCTTCACCACCTCTTCTTCCCAACTTCTCCCTCAACTACGATAAAAGTTCTAGTAGGGATTATTTATATATAATACTGACTTTTGTAATTTTGGGTTTATTTTTTTGTACGACATTCGTTGTTTGGTATAGGCAGACTAATAGGCCTCATAGAAGTGCAATGGTCACTCCCATGTAAATTGTAGTACTTATAATAAAGTTTTATATTGATGCTTATATTTGAAAAATTATAAATTGTAACCCCAACAACATGTCAACATCGTCTATGTATTTTGTACGTTGCGTATATGTAAACTTATGTCCAGCTATACATAAGACATGCAATCACATACACTCAATCGACATATACACATTTCTCGTACAATGAATCGATTTACCTAATGACCGATATTTAACCCATAGATAAATAAATAGAGGTGGCACTAATGGGTAAATGAATAACAACTGCGACGAATATGCTGAAAAAACTACCAAATACGTCCATCAATTCATTTGACCATGAGCAACCAAACCCTAGAACAACAACTACAAATTTATCTTTCGGCTCAACAACTTCCCCAGGCCGCAAAATGACTTCTCTTTCTGGATAAGAGACAAGTCCCGAGTATAAGGTCTAAAGTTGATAAGGAATTTTTTTTTGTTAGTTAGGCTTCTCTTTTTGTTGTAGTATTGATGGGCAATAAGCTGATTTTTGTGTTGTTAGCCCATTTATTTGATGGATAGTTTCTGTCCATGCGTTGTATTTAAACTTTTGTTATGGTAAACAACACCTCCAGTGCTACTGGGATTTTTTATTTTATTTTTAAAAAAAGCTTAACTTAGAATACAGGTTGTGTCTACTCCTTTATTTTTATTTTGGAAAAAAGTAATAAATTTCAACGGTACATTTCATCATTCTCAAAGCCTTTCTGTAGCTGCAAGGCGAAGATTTAGTAGTTATTAATTCATCTTTTTACAAAACTAACCTTGAGGTATCAAATTAAACAATATTCCTTTCAAAAAGCTGAATGCTGCATAGACTCTCCAAAAATCTGATAACTGTGAACGTGTTTAGAGGCTTATGAGCAACAACTTCAGCCTAACTTGTTGCTTAATTAATGAAAACATCAATTCAATTTAACCTGTCATTAACTACAGAACAGATTACTTGGAATGCTTAATCAATGTGTGAATTGAGGAAAATTGGAATTGGGTCTGGGAATTGTATATTATGATGTGGGCTACTGGAATTGAGGAAAATTAATAGAATGGACTGCTGGATTTGTGTTGGGCTGATGTGTCGGCTGAATTGGCCCAATTTTGGTCGGAAAATTGAATTAAGCCATACAGAATTCAAAACATAGTCCAATTGAGTTAATTTAGTGAATCCGGCTAGAATTTAAACACAATGAACTCTCAAACTAGCAACATTTATCTTTCGGCTCAACAACTTCCCAAAGCCACAAAAGGACTTCTCATTCTGGATAAGAGACAAGTCCCGAGTAGAAGGTCTAAAGTTGATAAGGAATTTCTTTTTGTTAGTCAGGCTTCTCTTTTTGCTGTAGTATTGATGGGCAATAAGTTGATTTTTGTGTTGTTTGCCCATTTTTTTGATGGATAGTTTCTATCCATATGTTGTATTTAAACTTTTGTTATGATACACAATACCTCCAGTGCTACTGGGCCTTTTTTTTTTTTGAAAAAAGCTTAACTTAGAATACAGGTTGTGTCTACTCTTTTATTTTTATTTTGAAAATAAGTAATAAATTTCAACAGTAAAAGAAAGGCAATAACACACCCATATACAAGAAGTAAATCAAATGTAGACAACCTTACAAAAGATACATTTTTAGGAATAAATCCAATCTTCTATACATTTAAGAAGCAAGAAACTTGTGAGTCACAAAAAATAAATAAGGGATGAGGAAAATTCTTCTCTACTTTGGCCCTCCATCCCAGTCAAATGAGGGGCAGTTGTTGACACCCAATTTTGACACTCCATGATAGGAATTAACTTTCGAGTTTCTTTAATTTTAAACGATTTGAAATAATTAATTTATAAAAAAAAATCAAATATTTTTTCAAACTCTTTAAAATTATTTTAGCCATTTTTATAGCATTTTAAGTAATAAATAGATTTTATATAATTGCGTATATAATTAAGAATATTTTATAAATATTTTTAAAAAAATCATATAAAAAAAAGAAGAAGATTTACTTTACTTTACTTTAGTTTAAATCATAATTACAATTTTGAGTTAATTAGTTTATATTTAAATTAGTCACTTTATAATCAATTTGACTATTTTATTTCGTTAAAATTAAGAAACAATTAATGTTATGCATTCGTCTCATTTAACTTTTGACCAAATTCACGAATTAAATCGGCTAAGTTTTTAACCTCAATTGGTGATAATATCAGTTGCAAACATAACCATATCCTAGCTTGAGTTCCAATTCTTTAAGACCCAAAATTGAGCCATTCATTTAGTCCAAAATATTTTCGGCAGCCCACCAAATTCATCACCCGATCCAATTTCCCTTTAAACCGGTCCAATTCCATTTTCTCAACAACATTTCAATTTTTCTAATTACAGCAACCCATTACTTCAATACAGTGACCCAGCAGCCCATCCCCCTTAAACTCAACCAGGCCTAATTCTTTGATCAACAAAGAAGACCCAATTCCAATTCAGCCTAAACAACAGCAAGTACACGGCAATTTCAACATACCCAAGCGGCGTCAATCACAACAACAACACAACAACGAGCAAACGACGTCGATTTCAGCAGCAGTGGTGTCAAATTACACGGAGAAGCTCACGATTCCAAATGGTGAAATACACAGACAGCAGCAGCGCCAGTACGCGTACAGTACCCTGCTTATCCTTGTCGGCTTCTCCAATTACCCTCGACAAACAGTACACGTAGTACTGTTCCAGCGCCGATTCCAGCGGGGAACTTCGTCCTTGCAGCCTGGAGATGGCGCCACGTAGCATTCGAAGGACGATGAGTCGATCCTAGCCCTCCATCTTGCCTTCAATCCAGTGAAATTGCGAGAATCATTGGGAATATGCTCTTGTTCTGGATAGAATTCCGTTTGAAATTCAAATTTTGGCCCCTTTTCTAGCCCCATTTTACCCTCGTCTATTTCCCCTCAAATCTACCCTAAATCCTATCTATATAAACCCACTCCGTTCAGTGTTCAAAGGGACGAAGTTTTGAAACCGGAGAGTACCCTAAAAAGTTTGGAAAATCTTGGTTCAATAGTTAAATTTTTGTGGTTGTTTGAGTTGAAAGAGGTGGTGGAGTCGTCTTCTCAACTCGTCATTTTAGTTTGCTTCTCAGCGAAAGGACTCCCCATCTCTTGCATACCTTTCTTTTCCGAGTCAACCTCCATCAAAATCGTGAAAGGAAAGTTAGTATTTTGGCCAATTTGGTCAAAGTAAATCAGATTTGCAGCTGCCCCAAAGGCTAGAAGAAGAGCATTTCTTAGACTTCAAAAAGTTTGAGAATAACACAAACTGGATCAGAATGCGTTTTGGGCCAAGGGCCTAAAGTCAAAGCTGCAAAAGGCAATAAATTTCTGCCCCGAAAGGGTTGAATGTTGACCGGAAACTTCAATTATCTAACTCACTATTTACTTTTATTTCCTTGTTATTATTATTTTTGTGAATGCTAATTCTTATTGACTTTTTTCTTTAATTTAGATGAATTCTTTTGGAGGTTCTTTTAATGGCTCTTCTATTTCGTTACTTGTTTACTTTAAGTTTTCAAATTTCAAACTCTTTTAAGTTAGGTAATTTAAGCTTATAGAATGATTTAAGAACCTTTCATGTTCTTTCATAATTATTGAAAAGCTTTAAATTGATGTTTATGAGTTTGAACTAACTATTTAGTTCATATTTTTGAAAAGGATAAAATTGTTAAGTTTCTTAAAATAAATTAGTTGTCTTTTAATTTAACTTAGGACTTTGTATAAATGACTTAAGGATCTTTAATATCCTTTCATAGTTGTTAAACTAGGTCCTTTAATTCATGTTTATGAGTTTGAATTAATTGTACGGTTCAAAACATGACTATGGATAAATGTTTAAAGTTGAGATTATTCTTGAGATTTTGCAAAATATCAAAAGATTTTTATCTAAGTTTCAAACGAGCTTTTTATAAGTAACCCATTTTATAAAATTAGCCAAACTTTTCAATCCTTCGGTCAACCGCGTGTTAGCAGATTTTCTAAGATGCCTAAACCTTTTCTTAGAGAATTATTTGAACTCTTACCCGACTCCGGTTTTATTTAAAATGCTTTCTTTCAAAAATTCCCTTTAAAATGGTTTTCTTAATTTAATTTTTCCCAAAAAATTAAGTGGCGACTTCCAAATTATAAATTTTTCCAAAAATTATCAAAATTGCCAAAGTTGCAAAAATGGTTTCGAAACCTTAGTTTTCAAAATCGAGTCGTAACAAGGCATCAATTGAATTAAAACAGGGTTATCAACACTCACCAACTTCTAAGGCACATATGTCTACTCATTTCATAGTTAACTTCCTAAGAACAAGTTAATTACTCAACTCAGTCTAAAAAGAGGGATAGTCAAACCTACCTCAAGGCCAAAACTTCACCCAAACAACTCTACCAGAGCAAATCCTCAACCACACGCTAACCGGAACATCCTCAACTATCAAGAATGGAAAGAGTTTATCAAAAGAAGTTCGATGATAGCCATAGTGAAGGGTTTTGAAATTGGGGGTAAAATAGTCCAAAAAATCACATTGAAAAGCGAAGGGCAAAATTTGATTTTTAATTGAAATACACTTTCCACAAGCCAAAAGGAAACCGTGGTTGAAAACCCCCATTAAATTTGATAAGAAATGAACTTAAAATCAAGAAATCACCATTATTCTCATTTGGGAAAAACCTCTAAAGTCTCTACTTAAAACCTTGATTTAAAGATGTTATTGGAAGATGGAATTACTAGGAATCGATAAAGATAAGTAAAAGAAGCTTACCCAAACCTAGAATTCACAAAGAATCACTTAACAATCGACCCCCAAAGCTCCAAGGGTTTGAAAATGGGATTTTTGCGAGAAATCCCGAATTTGAGTTCATTTCAAGTGAATTTTACTCATCGCAATCGCGAAAGACACGGGAGAAACATTGCGATCACGAGATACCCTGTGTGCGATATGAAGGCTTATTAGAGAAAAGGGAGCTCATCGCAAATATGGGCCACGAAGGCACATCGCGATCGCAACCGCGAAGGTAAAAAATGACCTGCATTGGAAACTGCCAGCAACTCAAACTCAAATAAAAAGCCTCATAATAGATCTACTAGAATCAATATTCCATACTCAATGAAATCATCAAATTTCCAAAAAAAGGTCAAATAACAGAATTACCTTTCCAAACCACTCATGAGGTTAAAACTCAACCTTTCACCCGAACACCTCAATGAAATCATCAAATTTCCAAAAAAGGTCAAATAACATAATTACCCTCCCGAACCACTTTTAAAGTTAAAACTCAACTTTTCACCCAAACGCCTCAAACTCAACCCAAGGCTTCAGACACCTTACCAACCACCTAACTAACTAAAACTTGACCTTCCTGACATGAAGGGACTGATGAAAATCCAATCCGGCGCTCGGAACTCCAAATGTTATCCGAAGTCAACTCTATCAAGAATTCACAACTCAAGAGGGGTCAAATCACCAAAAACATACCCAATTGCATCGGGGACCATACCAACCATTTTCGGAACACAAACTAAGCATGAAAACGCCAAGGAGAAGGGTAAAATGGTCAATTCACAATAAAAAGCAATTTCACAAGAAATGGGACACTACATGTTATTGGTTGAAATCAAAACCAAACCAATTTAATCAATTTTTGAATTATTAAAACCAAACCAAATACAATATACATTTTTATTGGTTTGATTGTTATAGATTTTGTTTTGGTTTGATTTTTCGGTTATTAACCCTATACAAAAATTAAAAATAAAAGATTCATTCTAACGAGGGAAGAAAGACAACAAAAATAGTTAGAATGATTAACTAAACATAATTTTTGATCACTGAATTTAATGTGAATAAAGTTTCAAAATTCACCATTTTTGCCAGGAAGGAAGAGATAATAACATTCCTTGTCCCACAAAAAATTATCATAGACACTTATATATGTGAAACCGATCGTCTCAGTCGTTTTTGCTTTCATAAATTAATATTGATGAATATATGTATAAGATGTTTAAAATTGTTTATAAAAATAAGGGGAAAGTAATATATTGTCTATGTATAATAATAAAATATATTGATATAATTTATTGGTTCAGTTTGGTCTGATTATTTCTTTGATTTTTTGAACAAATCAAAATCAAAACCAAAATCAGATCAAAAACTTTTTATTTTTAAGAATCTAAGACCAAACCAAATCCCATTAAAGTCGGTTTATTTAATCCGTTTGATTCGATATTTTTGATTTCAATCAATTTTTATCCAAACTGTGAAGGCATGAACACCCCTAGTCAATTGTACAAGTATTATAAAGGCACATTTTTTGATATATAAGTATGTAATACATTTGATAGACAAATAAACCCATATATATCATGCTTAAATTCTGCTAAATAATTGATAATCCTGTAGGATATATTGTGCTTAATTTTTGTTAAATAATTGATATATACTAATTATTTATATAAATTTTATTATAGATATACATTTTGATAGATATTTATGAAGGACAATTTATACAGTTATACACGTTCTAAATATAATAAAAGGGGAATCCATCGGTGGCCTCCTAAACCTGACACCAATTTTCACTTAAACACCTTAACTAAGCTTTGTTCATTTTAGACACCTCATGTCATACTGCATTGTGTCATTTTAGCATTTTTTTAACAATCAACCAAATATATAAGGTGTGTGTAACACACTCGCTGATGACGTGTCAAAGTGGAAAATTAAATAAAAACACATGGCATATATATTAAAAATAAGTTTTTAAATAATGATATTTTAGTAGAATGAAAAAGTAGCCAAAAACTAAATAACACGTGGAATTTTTTACACAAATTTTTTTTTAAAAAATAACCCAACCCCACCAAGTCTTCTTCTTCGCCCCACCCACCCCAACTCCTCCCCACCCACCTAGATCGTCTTCTCCACTATTCCCCCACCCACCCAGCGTCTTCTCCACCTCTGCCCACCCTAACCCCAACTCCTTCCCCAATCGTCTTCCCCACCCCTCTCCACCCCACCCATCGTCTTTTTCAAGATTTTTCGTTGCCTTTATTCTTTGCGACAACATGAATCGTAGCCCTTCTAATGTGTTGAAATTTATTATTTTGTGAAATCCCTTCGTGTTGAAATTCATTTTATTTGTCTGTAGCATCATCAAAACTATTTCTCCATGGAAGGAATTCAAGTTTTGAGAGATGATGGCTGAAAAATGAGGAAGAAAATGATGAAAAAAAATAATATTAAATGAGCCTTTCACGCGCTGGTATTGAGTGTATTACACTCACTATGCCATGTCAGTAAAAAGTGTTAAAATAACACAACGAAGCCCTACTTGAGGTGTCTAAAATGAACAAAGCTTTGTTAAGGCGTCTAAGTGAAAATTGGTGCCAAGTTTAGGGGCCACCGATAGGTTCCCCTATAATAAAATAAATCAATAATGTATATCATACTTAAATTTTGTTTAATAATTTATATATACAATAAGCTATAAAAATTGTGTCGATTGAGCCCTAAATAATGAGGTAGACAACAAAATAAGGAAATGTCTAATTCACCGTTACAAATTAGAACATTATACATTATGATATTTTTTTTAAAAAAATTGATAGTATAATTTTGTTGTCTACTATCAGAGATACTAGAATTTGGAGAATATTTGTACAACGACTAAATCTGGTAATAATATTATTCATTATATTTGAATATTAAAGGCATTTAAATCAAATCTTTTAAAACTAAAATCCTAATTATAATTCTTTTGTTATTATTATTATTTAAATATTTATAATATATGAAAATACTCTATAATTTTTCTAAAAATAAATCGATAGCATAATTTTATTGTCCACTATTAATGGATACTACTTAATTTGGAGAATATTTGTGCAATGGATAAATTTGGAATTAATATTATTAATTATATTTGAATATTATTCATCATTTAAATCTTAGATTTAGACAATCACATTGCATACCATGTTTGCCTAAATAACCATTTCTTCTCCACTATATATATATATATAAGTTATTCAGAAATATAATGAAAAACAAAGATGACATTGATATTTACAACTCTATGCTTCATTATTTTAGTTTGGACCACCATTGCCTTTTGTTTCGTTGAAGTTTATGGATCTAGTCGAAATGCAGATCTCGTCCTTGAGGTATAGTTTTCATATATTTTATAGCAAAGTTTATATGTTGTTTTTTTTAATGAATAATTTGTAGTGAAATTAATTTATGTTTGCAGACTATTCACGGAGATATTTATGATTGTGTGGATGTTTATAAACAACCAACTCTTTTACATCCGATGCCGCACAAAGAAAGAATCAAGGTGCAAGATTTTTACTCATACAACTTAACTGATTTTTTCTTCTTTTCTTTTGACAAACAAAAGTTGATAACACACAATTCTAGTGTTTGCAATGTTTTGTATTTTTATCTAAGGTGGAATCAAGTTTTGAAACTTATGAATTTCTGAATTTTGATATAAATAATTTATACATTTTTTAACAATTTGAAAAGAAAAATCTAATACTAGTAATTCACATAAGATATCTTCCCAAATTGTTACTAATTTTTGTTAAGAGTTCAAGCTATAGATCCACGCTAGTTATCTTATGATAGCGTTGAGTTAGCCCCAATCTATTTCTTTATATGGTATAGTTAATTCATAATTAAAATCAGATTCTTAATAAACTAGCCTTTGGTGATTTCATATAAAGATCCAATCAATTGTTGGGGTTTATTTGCCCTGATTTCTTACCATAAATAAGTTTTCCTTTTAGGAAAAGGTTTTAATATTTTGACTAGTTCTTTTCTTGTAAGAAAGGTTTTAGTACTCTATAAATATAGGCTTGTTACTTCTAACTTAATTAACATTCACAATGTAGTCCTAGGGTTTTGAAAGGTGCGGTTATGGAGGAGAATTTTGTATACCTCTTTGTATTCCGAGTGAATTGGTTGAGGTTGTTTCTCTTTATATTTTGTACTCTCATATTTATAGTGGATTGCTCATCTCCTTTGTGGACGTAGGTCGTTTGACCGAACCACGTTAAATCTGTCTCTTTTGGTGTGTTTCTCGTTTGTCTTCTTACTCATGGTCTTTCAAGGTTTGCTTTGCTAGCTTCCGCATTACACCTGCTTGTTTCGGTCCTAACATCAATTAGTGAAGCGATGAATCTTGTTAAGAATGTTGAAGATTTAATATATAATTAAGTATAAAATTAATGTTGAAGATTTAATATATAATTAAGTATAAAATTAATGTTTAATATATAGTATATGTAGTGTAACTTTTTGAAAAAAATGTTTAACTCTATCCTTGTCATTAAAATATAACCCTTACATGCATTTATTTTCAGTAATATTTTATGTTTAATTGAATATAATTTTACTCGTATTTTTCTTTGAAATTCATCATTTTTTTTCCTGCATGTATGGGGATTTTCGAAACAACAGATTACAATTGCTAAGGAGCTAGAAAAACAAAGATCAGTCAAAAACAAGCGATTGCAAAAAGATGAAAATATTTATTTTAAGGCAGAAGAGTTCTGGTTGAATAAAAAAGGTTGTCCGATTGGAACGGTCCCTATTCGACGATTGACACAAGAACAACTCCAAAATGCCAAAGATGCCTCCTTAAGCATGGCACATAAATCCCTTGCTGAAGATATCATCGATGTAACTACAAATTTATCATTAATAGTCAACAAATTCAATTTCAAATACTTATTCTAATTAATTTAATGTAATACTATACTTCAGTTTGCAGGAATTAGTATAAATGCATCTCCAGAAATAAAAGGTTTTACAAGTGTCACAGCCACTGTTACTTTGTATAATCTAACAGTAAATGGACTTGGCCAATATAGTTCCGCAACAATATTTCATCAAAGTGCAGATAATGCGACATATTTCGAGCAAATACAAGCCGGATGGATTGTAAGTTTTTATATCAAATCAATGATTTGAACCTATTAAGTATTTTTTTTGACGATTCAATTTCCTAAAGTCATGATGTTTGTTTGGTTTAGGTACATCCACAACTATACGGTGATAGCCGGACTCGGTTATACTCCCATTGGACAGTAAGTATATTAGAAATTAATTGGTATTTTTCTAAAAGAAATAATTCAAAATCATGTAGAATAAGTAATTTTTTTTTTTAATTAAATAGATAGATGGCGGCCAGAAAATAGGATGTTACAATAATATTTGTCCAGGATTTGTTCAACTTGACACTGATGTACCAATAGATTATGCATTCCCAAAAATCTCTAGGCCAATGTATGATGACTATGAATTGGAAATTCAGATATACAAGGATGAAGGTAATTAAAATTACGACAGTTGTAATACTTTGGAATATTAATATCAGTATCAACAAGTATGTTGTTGTTTTAACTCTGGTGTTATTTATTTTTGCAGACTATTATCTTTTGTTTCAGGGTATGTTTATTATTGGATTGTGGCCGGAGACCATGTTCATTGAATTAAGAAATGGATCGCAGGTAGTGCGATATGGAGGACAGACGTTTACACCAGCGGGTGAACAATATAGTCCACCCATGGGAAATGGTAATTTTGAGGATGGCAATCCACACACCACTTGTCATATGCGTCAAGTCATGTATGGAGTGGGCTATAATACAGAAGTTCAACCCGATGAATCGTTGGTTCAAACTCATCAATCTAGATGTTACCATGAAGGAAGTCAACATAATGCTCATGATGATTACTGGGATTATAATTTTTTGTTTGGGGGTGGTGGTTTTTGCTGAGATGCACTAACTGCTTGTATTGTATTGATATATAAAACTAAAAAGCTATTATATTAGTTCTTGCAATTGCAATTTCAATTTATTCTGGGTGATTCAATACTTGATGTACCTGTTATTGAAAACATATTACTTAGCAGAATTGACAATTATGTCAATTAAAATCTTCACTTAATTAACTAACAAGTGTGGCGAGAGGAATGTGATTTTTGCATCCTAAATAAGAGAATTTTTTCTGTTTGAGCTTAGGAATAGAGAAATTCCTGACAGAGAACACTTTCTCCTGTAATGTGAACGTTGCAATGCGCAAAACACTTTACTTTGGTAATCGCAAAGCACAACTTAACTGTAACCGTGATAGATGGAAGCCCTATAACAAAGCCATTTACAACAGACTACATAGAATTGAGTATACAACAATCGATTGATTGCATCTTCGAGGCGAACTAATAGCCAGATTATTATATGGTTGCTGGAACCGTATGTTGGTCAGACGTATGCCACTAATAAAATGAGTTATGGTGCTTTAAGCAAATAGATTATGATGTTTTTGTTAGGACCGAAAATAAGTAGGTGTAATGCGGAAGCTAGCAAAGCAAACCTCGAAAGACCATGAGTAAGAAGATAAACGAGAAACACACCAAAAGAGATAGATTTAACGTGGTTCGGTCAATCGACCTACGTCCACAAAGGAGATGAGCAATTCACTATAAATATGAGAGTACAAAATATAGAGAGAAACAACCTCAACCAATTCACTCAGAATACAAGGAGGTTCACAAGTTCTTCCCCACAATCAAAACTCTCAAAACCGTAGGACTACATTATGAATGCTGATTAAGTTAGAAGGAACAAACATATATTTATAGAGTCCTAAAACCTTTCCTACAAGAAAAGGACTACTCAAACTATTAAAACATTTTCCTAAAAGGAAACCCTATTTATGGTAAGAAATCATGACAAATAAACCCTAACAGTTTTTTGTAAGTGGGTTGATGTGTGTGAGCTTGTTCTATTAGAGAGAACACACTTTTATTGGTTAATTGTATTCTCAACATATATGGGCCTTTATTATGCAATTTTGATAATGTGTGGTGGTGAGAATTTGTTTCTTTTTCTTTTATAAAGGTAGTGTTATTGATGTAGGTCTGTATTGTGTTGTCTTCTGTTGAGTCCTCAATGTGGTTATATTGTTGTCATGGTTTCTGAAGTTTGCTGGTTTGCTTCTAATCTATAGTTACTAATACATGTGAATTTGTGCTGTCATCCTACTATCTTAATTTTCGAGGAATTTGATTATTTTTGTTTGTCTTTTGGAGTTATTTTTGTGGTTACTTTTTTCGATGGTGCATCTGATTATTGCATATACTGGATACAGTTAGATAAGAAAAGATGGTCAGAGTTAGTGTGCTGAATGATGCTCTCAAGAGGGGAAAGTATGGTATGTTAATTTCTTAACTGAATGCACTGCTAGCATCACCCTATCATTTTCTTATTGTTATCTATCTGTAGGTTACATCGGAAAATTTGACGTCGATGATCATAGGTCCGAAAAGATTGTTGTTGAACTGAATAGACTACTAAACAAGTGTGCTGTCATTAATTAGTCCTCGATTCGATGTTGGAGTCGAGGAGATTGAAGGATGGACTGCTACATTGCTTGCTCCCTTCCCGATAGGTATAGTAATTAATATATTCACTTTGTTCCCTTGATCAATAAATGGAACTCCATTTCTGGTTGTCTCCAAATTGAGCCAAAATGAATATTGTTGGGGTGAATGTCAAGTCATGGTCATATTAGCTTGTGAAATAGACATTATTAATTTTTGATTCCTTACTTCTTTGCCGAATCATGAATTGGCTTGCTATGTAGGCGTTTAACCAATGTTTCATTGTGAAATTTGAAAAAAAGTAGTTTTGTTTCATAGGGAAAAAATGATATTTGAAAATTATTGCTTCTTCTTAAGCAGTAAAAATCTTGACTACTCTGGGCAATCATCTTTGTAGATGCTAGCAGTTGAGGATCTCCAGTAAGCATTCCTGTCTATCCAAAGGAGAAATTTTGTATCCTATGGTGTCTCTGTTGTCCATGAGAAGTGTGTTTCTTTGTGGATTGAAGCATCATGTGTAGTTGATACTTGACACCAAGCAAATGAAATTGCAGATATTTTCTGCAATCACAGATATAGTATACGTCTTAGTTGTTAGTCAGTTTTACTCTGTATATTATCTATTTTTATGTTTTGATGTTTACATATTGACTTCAAATACCTCAGCTGGTATCATGGACCATGAAGAGGCTAGGAGAAAGAATGATGGCGGAAAAGTTCTTGGTTTCTTCATGTTGACAAGGATGAAAACTTTGATTTTGCTGTTTGTTGGCTCGTTGTAACCAACCTTTTTCTGTTTTTCTTATTACCATCAAATTTATTAGGGATTTTATTGAAAATTTTGAGACAACTATTAGATTTTGTTGAAAAAACTTGTTGGTGCTTATTGACTGTTGAGACAATTGACATCTAATGTTTGTAGTAGATGTGCATGTTTGTGTTTTTTTACTAGTACTAGACAGGGATACCGTGCGCGCACATGCCCAATATATGTTTGACAGTAATTTTTATAATAGGTTGGTAATATATACAAGTACATATTATTTATATATTACATTTGTTATTGCACTGCCTATGCGTGTTTGCGCTAGATTTTTATACATATTACATCTTTGTACAAAAAAGGTGGAAGTGGTAGTGCGGCAAGTCATGTTGTTGCTTTGCAGCTGACAAAATATCTGCAGTTAAAAAGAGGAGTGTTTTAGATTGTGGAGGTATAACTTAGTAAAAATGGAGTTAATATGGCTAATTGTAACGTACCTTGTTGAAACTATTGATGTGTTGCACACAATTTTTCATGGGAGGCCGTGCATATACAAAAGCATAGTCTTTGTTGCAAAAACAATCTACAAAATCATGTGCGAGAGAAGTTGTTTTAGTAATTAGAGAAGCACAAAATTAGCGCATGACCGGATAAAAGGAAGAATCCAATCCCCTTCTTCCTGATCTTATTGGCCTTACAACGAGACTAAGAGCAAGGAAGTCTCAACTCTCCAATCCCTTGTAAATTTCTTGTATTGAGAGATGCAACATTTTTTAGCCATTTGGTCGGAGACAAAAGGATCAGTAATTGTACTCTGTATATAGAAGGGTAGAGTTTTAGTTCAGTTATTTGTAAAATAGCTTAAAAAAAGTAAGTATTGATTGTACCTTGGGATGAGCATAGTAGATCGATCACAATGTATGCAATAGAATGGCCTTGAGGAAATGTTTCTTGTGAATGGAATGTTGCAGTCTGAGCATGCCGTGGTGCAGAAGTGTTGTCCTTCATTTGTTAATGTGAGTTGGCCATCTATGTAGAATATCTGGCCCTGTCAAGTTTGAGGGTGGTATTAATTTATTTGTTGACGTTATCAAAAATTGCTATATACTTGCTGGTGGTTGTATTTGTATATCAGATATTTATGTTGATTCTTCTTCAAATGGAACAAACAGAAGGGAGCCAGTTGTGGATATGCTTTTTGCTATGTATTCAATCAGCAGTGGCTGGATAGAGATTTATGTAAATCATCTTGTAATGATATCAAATGATCATAATATTCGTTGAAAATATCTACTCTACTTAATATTAGTTATTGAATTGTTTTGAACTTATGTTTTACTAATTGTAGAAGTAGGAGCTAAGCTGTCTTGTTCAACAGGTGGTTAGTAAAGTTTAAATTTGATTCACATCTCCTCTATATAAACACAAGAAAACTCAGGGTTGTGTGTATCTGCTGCCCTCCAGAAATTAGAAATGTCTTAAATAAAGGTTGAAGTACGCTGTGATAGAACCAGGTTCAGCATTTCTTTTATACAAGAAATACATAAAAAATATTTCTTCTGTTTCAGTTTAAGTATGTTATTTCAGAGATCACGTCTTTTTTTATATTTTGTTAAGTTTTCCAATTCCAACAGCCTGACAAGATAACAAGATTTAAAAGACTATATACATTTTTAATTTAAGATTCCAAAATTTAAAAATGTCGCATAATTGTTTAAATTTCATATGTCAAGTTAAACTCAATTTTGAAATGTGTAGTAATATCAGTATTTCATAATACATGAATGCTAACTGCCCATGAAATTTAAGAAACAAACTGTTAAGCTCTCATCATATAACTATATAAATACTACTCTTTATTTCTCCTTTTCACAATCATCAAATACATAATAGTTGAGATACTTAATCTCCCAGAGATCATAAGGCTTAGTGTTTTAATTATCTATTAGACAACAGATATATGGATTTTGAGAATTTTATCTTCAAATATATGTTTGGCCATGAAATTAGATTTTCATCAAATATTTTCAAGTTTCTAATAAACTTGCTCACAATGCAAGACTAACAAATTTAGATTCAAGAAAACAACATTCCTCAAAATACAGCTAAACAATCCTGTTTATATAGTAACCTTACTACTGGTCATCAGTTACTTTCATGAAAGACAATCAGTTAATAAGCTAGCTAGTCATGAAAATTCAAACTAACTCATTGAGAAAACATGTTGAGAAGATCTTTAGTTTAGCAACAAAAGTCTGGAGAATGTAATTACCGAATTCAGCATCCTTGATTTGCTGGTTGAAAGCATCAAAAGGTGTGATAGACAGTCGAGTAGGAGGGGGCTGTAGATTTTCTGGGGGCATGACTTTGTCAATCGGCTCAAGAATGGTATTTTTATCGATTGTCCAAGTGAATTTGTTGAATGAAGCAGCATATCCATAAGTTGAGTCTTTAATGTGTGCTACTAACACCAGGTACGTCTAAAAGGGCTTAAAATGTCTTGCAAACTGTGTTATATCAGCGTTCCATATGGTTGCTAGAATTTGATTTTCCTGTGCAAAAGTTTTTATTTAGTAAATTCTTCTTAATGAAAAAATTACAATCCAATAAGGTTCTCCTAAATATAAATTGTATAGAGAAAGGGAAATCTTACCAAATGACCAAAGTAACACTTCTGACTATAGTTTTAATAGCTACCTCTGTATCTAATATTACTTCACCTTCGGGTGTATTATATGCAATAAGTTTTACTTTCAAGATTAGTTTCTTTAAGGTTGGTATTGGTAAGGGAATAAATACAGATAGTAATTCAGAACATTACATGATAACTGCTAAACAAAGTTGTAAAAGTGAAGTGAGAGCTAAGGATTTGGGCAAAGGATAAGAACCTAGGCCATATTACAAGCTCACATTCTACCATCAAAGATGAATAAGAATTATATAATTTAGGTGACCAAGTATCGTTTCCGGAGATTAGAGCGTATTAAGTTTATTTTTTAAATATGATGTAATTTTGATCTTAGAAGATATAAATCACCTTTTTATCCTTTAAGACAAACAACATACAGTTAGGCACATATCCTTTAAGACAAACAACATACAGTTAAATATCTGCTAAAGAAAAAGGCACAAACAACTAAAACATGATAATATGTAAAAACGATGACGAAACAGAGAGGCGAAAAGAGTAGAAGAACCTCTTCATCCTGTGAGAAGCAGCTGATATCTCTTGGCTTTATCTTTGGTGTCTCTGGGTGGAAACTTATCAATAAATTGTATTTTGCATATCCAATCTTGCGTTTTTAGAGTGATAGAGTTGAGGGTAAGTCTATGTGCCATAAGAGGCTAATCTGCAATTATCAAAGAAATAGATAGAAACACGATAATATGTATTAGTAGTGATGAAAAAAAGACTCAACACGTAAATTTTGAAAAATAAAGAATATTATAATAGTGTGTAGTGCTTAACAATAGTAGTTTGTGAAAGAAGCAACGTATTCGCAAAATAAACAATGACTATTAATTTAACGCATCCACATAGCTTTTATGCCGTGCAGACAATTCAAAAATAGTGCGAAGTGTTTACTAAAAGTAAATAATGAACAATTACGAAGCAAGAATATCGGAAATCAAAGGGTAACAAAACTTACAGAAGTATAGGAACATGAAAACAAACAAACCTGAGAGTGGTAGTCACAACTATACGGGTGAAAACCTATAACGAAGAAGGTAAAATTAAAAGTCAAGAAAAGGGTCACATTTTAATGTATGTTATATTACCCTAACACAAATATTAGTTGCTACTTACATGATTCAAATTCGTAACATATAGATCGTACGAAGAAAATTAATTTTGCTATTGCCTTCGAGCCTCGCCTAGGAGTGTGGATTAATGTCGGTCAAGTAGGAGGTGGCTTAGGTCCACAATATTTTTAATACATACAATTGCTGCCTATAAATTACAAGTACCATTTGTCTTCATTAAGACAACTGTATAACAGCCTTATATTTTGAAGCATGAATGTATAAAACATTGCAGCTTTAGAATTATGTAACTCTCTAAAATTTTGCTAAAATTGAAAAGATTATTGATTAATTAAATTGATTCACTTTTGTACACAAATACTGCTTACAAATCAATAATTTAACCTTTTTATTTACTTTCTCTTCATAATCTTCTATATGAGCTGTGCTTTGCTCATTTCTCTATTCACAGTTTGCTCAATTCCTGATGGCAAAGACTGGAGAGAAACCCCTAAGTTACTTTCAGCAAAGGTGTTTTTCACAATTTGGACATAATGTGTCCAAGAAGAGATTATGTTATCTCAAGTTATGGTTAAACAAATATTACGGTGACACAACTCATGATCAGTCACCATGAATTATGGCTAAACAAATGAGGTTGTTTCTGATGTTATATTAATATTAGCACAAAACAAAAAATATAAGTATCTATTAACTGCCACAATATTTCAAATTTTCGATATAAAGTGGATAGCTCATCGCCCATAACTCAGAGACGCAACTAGCAAAAATCAAATAGAACTGAAATTGCCAAACTCTTTTTGGGTTTTTGATGGATTTGGATGGGTAATCGGGCGTTATGCTGTTGACATTGATAAATACTGCAAACTGCGGTGAATGTTTTAAAAACATGCGGACAGCTTTAAATTGAGAACGAACATATATATCAAATAAATTTTAAATCAACATATACAGCTTTTCCAACATCTTCCGAATAATTTAATGGATTAAAAACTTGTGAACAACTCTAAATTCAGACATTAGTTTTAAATTGAGCAATTGCAAGAGACTAAGCAGACACCCATGGGTATTTTCTCCTGAATTGTCACATAGGATAAGAAGAGCAGATATATCAAATAATTTTTTAACCAACATATACAACTTTTAATGGATTAAAAACTTATGAACAACCCTAAATTGAGTTATTACAAGAAACTAAACAGACACTCAGAAGTTCAGATCGAAACACGCAATACATACACTAAAAACACAGCAATTCGAAAATTAAGAAGAAGTATACAGCAAGCAATTCGAAAATTAAGAAGAAGTCGACACCAATTCGAAAATGAAGAAAAAGTCGTAGCTAAAAACGAAAATAACCTGAAAATTGAAGCAATACTACGGAAGACGAAAAACCAAAAGTATTTATCTGCAGCAAAGTTAAAAAATGCATGGAATATTGAAGCAAAATTGAAGCAGAATAAGAATAAAAGGCAAGAGAAAGGTCTCTTTTCTTCTAGTCTTGTTAGTTTCTAGAGAGCAAGCATACATGTTAAATTTCTAGTAAAAGGAACCAACAAGGTTTGATAGTGAGTTTGTGCTTATAATCCCATATTGTGTTCAAGTATAACATTTGCGTAAACAGTGAATTCGATCAATTACTTGGTGTTTTGGGCTAAAATCATCCCTATAGTTCAAACTTAGGGTACATTCTTATGGTATTATTGTGAACAAAAAACATCTTTTAACTATCCTAAACTTGGCGACAAACATCCTTTTGTTAAAAAACTAACAATTGAAACAAAAATCATGTGTAAAGCACATGAATTCCCCCAAATCTCCATATTCAGTGGACTGATCATCTTCATCCTTCATGAACGATAATGCACACAATAGTTCGACTTTTTTTTATCTTTCGGGCAGAAAAATAATTAGTTCTAAGCAAAAGAGTTTGTACTTTATGAAAGGTTAGGATACTAATTTTTATTTTTTTCTGTCTTTATGGTCTTGAAAGAAGTATTGTATTTGTAAAGGACAAATAGAAATAACCATGTTCAAGATCTGCTATGGCAATGTAAAGTGCCTCCTACTTATTTGATAAGAGGTCTGAAAGAGATTGCGGGCATATTGCATATAAATTTCCAAGTCTCATTGCCTTCTAATTGAGAGAAAATCATTTCGATAAAATATAGGGATTTGGGGAAATCACCAGGCTTGACACACATTTTTATTTCAACTGGTTACTTTTTTAACAAAAGTTAACATAAGGATGTTTATTGCAAAGTTTAGAACAATTAAAGGATATTTTTTGTTTACAATTATACCACAAAGATGTACCATAAGTTTGGGCTATACTTGAAGTATGATTTTAGCCCAAAACGTAAAGATCACATCACAAAATTGACATAGTGAAAGAGAATTTTCCTGAGGTATTTGGTTATTAGGTATATTGATACCTAATTTTGGCCCTCCACAATATAAATCAATCATCAAATTTCTTCAATTTCAAACGATTTAAAATATTTAGATTTAAAAAATTTCAATAAATAAATATAGTTTGTAAGTTATTTTAAATATTTTTGTCACTTTTTTATAAATTTTTAAATAAAATATATGTTTTTGCATAATTTCGTATATAATTAGTACATTTTTGTGAATATTCGGAAATATTCTCAAAAAAAGATTTTAGTTTTAATTAATTAAATATTTGGTTAATTAGTTTAGTTATATAATAGTTTATAATTAAATTAATTATTTTATTTCGTTGACATTAAAAAGCTCATTAATTAATTTATATTAATTAGTCTTATTTAATTTTTAGCCGAATCACCAATTAAACTCATTTGGCTAACTTGTTAATTTCCATTGGCCAAGTTTGCAATCTATATGGTTATTTTTCCAGTACTTTGCTCCTTGATTTGGCCCAAATTCCACTCCATTCTCAAGACCCGTCAGCAATACCAAAGAGCGACTCAACATCTTTCAATTTTCCAGCCCAATTATTTTCATACCCAAAAGCCCAATTTTTCAGCAATATTACATACAGCAATATCCAATACTAATTCAACCTTGCGAAGAAACCGGTACATGACCCATCTGCAAACCCATAACCCCAGCAACCTAATCGATCACATCGTTGTTCCCTTTTCTCCTTTTTCGGGGATTTTCAAATCTCTTCCACTATTTGGCTTTCAAAAGAAGAAAGAAATGGAAAAATTTTTGTTTATATTATGCCATTGTTTAACTCTACCATTGTAATGTGACGATTTAACTCAGTGCTATGGACATTGTTATATATTATGCCAATTTTTGACTCTTTAATATAACAAAATTGGTAGCTTTAAAGTCCCCATAGATAAATCTAGCGTCATTTATTATATGAGATGATGTTAGTCAAATGTGCAACATGTTTCTTTATATATTTTTGGGTTGTGTTAGTTATTGCTTACAGGTTTTATTGTCGCATATGTACACAAGCACATGCCACTTGAAATTTCCTTGTGTATGATTTCTCATTAGTTAATATTAGTTTTATAGCCTCCTATCTTATATTGAAATTTATGACATTTGGTTTAATAGTGACTTGGGTGACGGTTTTGGCTCAAAAATATATTAAGTTACTTTCATTCTAATTAAGTTATGTCCTAATTGCTTACTTATTTCACATTTTAATTTGACTCCTTTCTTTGTCGTATGAATCCCTTCCAAGTCCATGGTGGACTACTCTCTTGCATTCTCATGTTGAGCCACAGGCTCAAATCTTCTTTATCATTGAGTCTGCCAGGTCATCGGAATAGGCCTAGGGAGGGTTGTAAATTGACCACAAGTTTCGTTAAGTCCGAAAATGGACTGTATACACTAAGTAGACACGGATATACAGGTTGAGTACAATATATAGGTCTAAAAAATTAAAACAGGTGATTGGAAGCTGAATTTGGCTGCCTGCATACAGTCTGTGTACAGTCCGATATATGGAAAACGGGCTAACATGAGTATACACTCATTGTATATGCAGATTTTCAGGGGCGAAAACGGGCCAAAGCCCATCTTTTGCACAGCAGGTCCAGGCAAAAATGGGCCAAGAGGCCCACGAAATCTGTGAATTAATTTTGCTTCTTGAATTAAATATGTAACATAGGCTACTTATATTACAATACCTCGTATTTCATGACAATTTATAATTTATACTTTTTTTTTTTTATATAGTTTTTAAATGTCTAACTTTTAATTTTAAAGTATTACTTATTTGGTTCTTATTTTTTAATTTTTGCTTTTTCCTACTTATATGTGTAATCAATATGATAGTGATGGATAACAATAAAGTATAATTGTTTGTTTTCATATGAGGAGAAATTTTATTCAATTTAATTTTCATTTTATGTCTCTTTCTTTTTCCTATAGAGCTATACTTTAATAGTCTTACAGATAAATATCTAAAATTAGTTATATTTTATTTATCCACTATCATTTATTTTGTGTACTTATTGTTCTCAATTAATTTTATCTAGTTATGTAGCTGACGTATTATTCAAACATTACTAATCTTCTATGCAAAATTAATAAATTTATATATAAATAAGAGAATTTTTCTATTTCTATGAGTCTTATGTAACATCCAACAATTTGAAATAGCTATGAAGAAGCTTGAAATTGGAAGTAGCCATTTTTTTGGAAAAATACAGAATCTGGAAAAATTTGGCTAAGTGTGGAAATCAGTGATTTTTGGCCAACTTTGAGCAGTCATAACTCCTAGATCACGATGAGTTAGGAGTAGTTCCAGTTATGGTTGCGAAGCTTGTGGAATGATCTTTCCAACGCCACTGAGATTGCTCGATTTCGAGTTCGTATGAGCGAGTTATGGCCATTGAAAGTTGGGCAGTTGGCAGGGAATCCGTCCGGAAATTTTAAGGGCGTTTTGGTCTTTTCCCTAGCCATTTCTTTTGAGGTTATATTGTGTGTTAGGCTGATTTCTGGATCATTTTTATCCTATTTTAAAAGAGAAAGAGTTAGGGTTCTTGAGAGTGAAGAAGAGAAGAAGAGGAGAAGAAGAGGAGAAGAAGAGGAGAAAGGAGATCAACAAGTTCCGTCGTGGATTTTCGTCGGGGGTGATCCCTATCAAGGTATGTGAGTTCTTTGTGTGGTTGGATCCTTTCCCCCACACACCAAGCTCTTTTTTTATGATTTGAGAAAAGATTGGATTGGTGTTGAAGTTGTTGAAGTTGTTAGTTGTTGTTGATGTTGTTAGTTGTGTTGTTGAAGTTATTGTTGGTTGTGGGACATGATTGGGTTGTGTATTTGAGTTGTAATTTATTGTATGTTGGGAGATTGATGATCCCTAGTGTTTGGGGTTAAATCCATTGAAGTAAGGGTGGTTTAGAGTTGAAGAAAAGAGGGAGGAAAGTCGTTTTTTTTTTCTGGGAACAGGGGCTGGTGCCTGGCAGAGTGGCCAGCAGCCCCGTTTGAAGTTGAGGGCTGGCGCCCCGCGCCTCTTAGAGCGCCAAGGATGCAATCCTTCCCGTTACCTTAATTCCCCATTTGTATTTTATTTTGTTCCTAGGTATTATACCTATGTTTCCTAGTTGTTTCCAACACTCCAAGGTACTTCTAAAAGTCAAGAACTCATTCGTAACATGTGAGCAAACACCTTGAATCCAAAAATTCCAATTTAAGGAGAGTTAGTTAGAAGTCAAGTGAAGTTAGAAATTAAGAGTTAAGCTTAGAAGTTAAGCAAGTCAAGCTAGTTGTAAAGTTGTTCAAGAGTCTTTATTGAACGTTTTAACTTTATTTTTAGACTCAAGTGTCAAGTCAAGCAAAGAGTCTCAAGTTTCAAGTTGAGTTCATTTTCTCAAAGTTATTAGGGAACTATGTATTCCCAAAGAAGTTTTAAAGAAGTGTTTTTACATTTAAACAAGGTTGGAAACTGAAATTTCCAAAGAGCCTTCGGGATAGTTTTTTTTGAGTAATTATCTCATGTCAGCAGGAAGAAATGTGTTTTAAAAGCATAAGAGCCAGTACATTTTTGGGAGTAGTATCGAGCACCGAATTGGGGGAGCGTTCAAAGAACCCATAGCCCCCATAGAACCATGTTAGCCACCATGGGTAGAAAAGGATCATACTCTTTAGATGAATCCTTTTCATATTAGACTAGTGGATCCATTAAGCAGTTCAGGTCTTATACCTTTGGCCGGGTATAGGATGCTCTGGCAGAGTGAGGTTGATCGCTGTATCATCACTTTAGCTCTTATGTGATGGTTGTCGATTAGAGAAACTCCCACAGCAGTTATTGTATTTTTATACACGGAAATTATTGTATTTCTGTATACATCTCAGGCTTATTGTATCCTTGTATACACACAGAATTTATAGCATGTTTTAAACAGTCTTTCTTTATATCACACTTGTTTTAAATTGCCTTATATTGAAAGAAGTCAGTCAGGTTGAGTTGAGTTGATCAAGGTAAACTTTTCAGTTTCTTCCAAATTTCCTTCTAGCCTTTGTTGCTTAGTTTTCCAGCTCGCATACTTGCACCTTTCATGTACTGAGGCCAGTTGGCCTGCATCGTCTTATGATGCAGATACAGGTACCCCGGATCAGCATCCTGCACGTCGTTGATCCAGCTGAGCACTCCAGAGTCAGTGGTGAGCCTCCTTGCATTCCGGAGGACTCAATTATTTTGTGTTCTTAGTTTTTGTTTTATTAGGATGTTGCGGGGTCTGTCCCAACATCACTCTCAGTATTTAGAGGCTTCATAGACAGTCAGACAGTCAGTCAGTTAGTTTGGAGTCTCTCATGCATATATATATTTAAATATTCTATTTTGAGACTCGAGATGCCTTGTTGGCAAATTACTTTCAGTTGAATTGTTTTATAACCTTTCATTTCATTGAGTTATCCTGTTGTGTTAAGTTTCCGCTGAGTTAAGAAAGCCAGGCCAAGGGTTCGCTTAGGGGCCAGCGATGGTCTTCAAGTGCCGGTCACGTTTGGGGTGTAGGCTCGGGGCGTGACATCTTAGTTGTTAGTTTTACTCTGTATATTATCTATTTTTATGTTTTGATGTTTACATATAAGTCTGTCTCCCATAGTTATTAATAGTACTAACAGACCAGTAAAAGTAACATATTCAAAAAATTAGTATTCTCTTTGCCCTAATTTATGTTTACGTGACACTTTTCACTTCTTAAAATTCAGACTATATGAGCTATATACAAATATTTTAATATATATTTATCATCATATATTGACATAAGAAAAATTACAGTTGCTAATACTTATCATATAGTTTTTTTACATAAATTTTAATTTTAAAATATTGAATTGATTAAATTTAATTCAACTTTAAAAATTAGTTAAATTATCTTTCGAAAAACAACATTATTACATAAATTTGGATAAAAGGAGTATTAGAAATCATAATTTATACTAGTCCTTGATGTATTGGGGTTGCTTTATTTTTGTCCTTAATATATTTTAGGTGATTGAAATAGTCCTTTATGTATGACAAAATCTGTTTAATTTAGTCTTTTACCCAAAACTTAACAATTCACGCCCAAAAACTGTTAAATATAATGGTGGGTCCCACAAAATCCACCATTTTTACTAGCTCAAAGAAAGACTTTCATGAATTATAAAACATTATTTTCTCTAACATCTAACCACATAATTAATTATTGTAATAGTGTGAGCTACACGTGTTATGTTATGTATTACCTGCTTGGAGCAAGAGCGGTAATTTCCTTGCTCATATGATCAGCAATACCAGGAAAAATTGTTGGACAATTACAAAATAATTTTGTAATTGTGTGGTTAGATATTAGAGAAAATTGCGTTTTAAAATTCATCAAACTCTTTCTCTGAGCTAATAAAAATGGTGGATTTTGTAAGTTAAGTGGGCTCCACCATTATATCTAACAGTTTTTGGTGGTAAAATGTTAAGTTTAGGGTAAAAAACTAAATTGAACATATTTTGTCATACATGAAGAACTATTTCAATCACCTAAAATATATTGAGGACCAAAATAAAGCAATTCTACATCAAGGACCATTTTGATCATTTTCTCGTTTGTTTTCATACTAGGGGAAATTTTATTGAATTTAATTTTTATTTTGTATCTCTTTTTTTCCCTACAAAGCTATACCTTAATGGTCCTACATAATGTGATAAATATCTAAAATTAGTTATATTTCAACTATCCCCTATCATTTATTTTTTATAGTTATTGCTCTCAATTAGTTTTATCTAATTATGCAGGTGACGTATTATTCAAACATTACCAATCTCTTATACAAAACTAGTAAATTTATCTAAATAAGAATTTTTTTCTGTTTCTATGAGTCTTAGTTGTCAGTTTTACTCTGCATATTATCTATTTTTATGTTTTGATGTTTACGTATTGACTTCAACTTGCTATTTGGGTACACAGTGCTGACTACCTCAGCTGGTATCCTTCAATTAGTCTGTCTCCCTTAGTTAATGTAGTACTAATAGACCATTAAAAGTAGCATATTCAAAAATTAGTATTTTTTGTCCTAATTTATGTTTACGTGACACTTTTTGCTTCTTAAAATTCAAACAATATATAAATATTGTAATGTATATTTTCATCATATTGACATAAAAAAAAATTACAGTTGCTAATACTTATCATATAGTTTTTTTGTAGATAAATTTTAATTTTAAAATATTAATTCAACTTTAAAAATTAGTTAAATTATCTTCCGAAAAACAAAAATTGTTACATAAATTTGGATAAAAAGAGTATTAGAAATCATAATTTATACTAATTTTAAAAATAAAAAATTTCAAATAATAATAGTAATCTGTAAGAAAGATTAGGAATAGGAGAGTAAAAAGTAGTACAAAACAAATAAAAAGTTTGGGACCACTGCATATTTATCCATAATTAATCCAAACTTCATGTACATGAAAGGACATTTTTTTTAAGAGAAAATTCAGTTTCTTATGAGTAAATAATTTTGCTTCTTGAATTAAATATGTAACATAGGCTACTTATATTAGCAATAGCTCATATTGACACGACAATTTATAATTTATACTTTTTGTATATTTTTGAACGTTTTAACTTTTAATTTTAAAGTTACATTACTTATTTGGTTCTTATTTTAAAGTTACATTACTTATTTTTTGTATATTTTTTAAGAGAAACTTTACATCAGTTTCATTTTTTTTTTAATTAAATAGATAGATGCCGGACAGAAAACAGGATGTTACAACAATATTTGTCCAGGATTTGTTCAACTTGACACAGATGTACCAATAGATTATGCTTTCCCGAAAATCTCTAGGCCAATGCATGGTGACGTTGAATTGGAAATTAAAATCTACAAGGATGGAGGTAATTTGTAATACTTTGGAATATTAATATCAGCAAGTATATATGTAGTTGTTGTAACTCTGGTGTTATTTTTGCAGACTATTATCTTTTGTTTCAGGGTTTGTTTATTATTGGATTTTGGCCGGAGACTCTTTTCAATGAATTAAGAAATGGATCGCAGATAGTGCGATATGGAGGAAAGGCATATACACCAGCGGGTGAACCAGATAGTCCACCCATGGGAAGTGGTGATTTTCAGTTAAACGATCCACAGATCACTTGTCATATGCGTCAAGTCATGTATGGAGTGGACTATAATCAATACGTTCAACCCAATACATCGTTGGTTGAAACTCATGATTCTAGATGTTACCATGCAGGAAGTGAGTATAATGCTTATGATGGTTACTGGGATTATAATTTTTTGTTTGGGGGTGCTGGTTTTTGCTGACTCCTTGTATTTTATTGATATACAAAATTAAGAAGCTACTATATTACTTCTTACATTTTTATGGTATTCTTCATTCAAATTAAATTTAATTTGTTAGTCTAGAGAGAACGAGAAAAGTTAAAAGAGTTTAAAATCAACAAAATTCTTTTTTAATCGCAAGCCATAACCTATTTCCTTACCTAATGGGATTGCATAGCATGTTTGTTAAAATAAATTAAATGCATATAATCTTTGATTTACAATGCATAGCATGTTTGTTAAAATAATTTAATGTCGCTGGTAAAAAAAAATATATATATCTCTCTCCGTATAAAAATCACTTACAAATAGAGGTCCACACAACGAATTAGGACATGAATACAAATTGGAGACATATACATCATTTAAGTTAACAAATTAGGAATATGAATAAAGAGTAATTTACAAAAAAAAAATACTTATTTGAAACATTATTTATAGTTTTAAATGCATATAAATCCTTAATTTAAATAATGAGATTTTTAACATGTTTGTTAAAATAATTTAATGTCCCTAGTAAAGATATTATTTATCTCTCTGTATAAAAATCGGTTACAAATAAATACTCATGTTACAAATTAGGACATTAGAATTGATAACATATAAATCATTAAGTTAATAAAATATGAGTATGAATAAAGAGGAATATTGTACCAAAAAAAATATTTGTGCAATGTATAATTTGGAAATAAGAATAATGCTCGAGATCGTTACTGGTAATTCTGTGGGGGTTGCTGGTAATTGCACAGATTATCCAAAATTAAGAAAAATAGCATATTAATTTATTTGTTCTTGCAATTTCATGGTTTCCTTAATCAGAGTAATTAATTTACAATTGCAATTTATTTTGGGTGATTCAATACTTGTTATTGAAAACATATTATTTAGGAGAAAGGACAATTATGTAATTAAATTATTTTTTTTTAAAAAAGGAGAACGCTCAAACATGCATGTCATCGAACTTTGAGAAAAAAACTCATTTATGTCATCCGTTAATATTTTGGCTCAATATGTCATTTCAGTTAACAAAATAATGACATGAATAAGCCTTATTTCAAACAAAAATGACATAGGTAAGCCAAAGTTTTAACAGATGACATAAGTAAATCTTTTTTCAAAATTCGATAACATATTTGAGTCTTTTTTCAATTTTTTAAATTTTATTTTACCCATTGACACATTCCATCAATTTTGCAATGGATTATTTTGCCATAAAAAATTGTCAGTGGAAATTAATCTTTGTGGTGATTGGAAGCATAAATACGTCTCTAACTAATGCCATAACATTTATACAAGTCGAAATGTGTTCCTATCGTTTCATACTCATTTTATGGACAAAAATTTCGAGAAATATTATATGCAACAGTTTTTTTTTATAATTATATATGTGTTTAAGTATACCGGCTAGAATAAAGTAAAAGTGAACCGATCGACTATTTGTGTAATGATCAAACATTTGAAGTTATTGCTTTAAATCAATTTTATCTACTTATGTAGCTCACATAATATTTAAACATTGCCGAAAACTAGTAAATTTATCTACCACATAAAGTGTGGCGCAATGAATAAGATTTTTTTTAATCCTAAAAAGGAGAATTTTCTGCAGTTTGAACTTAGATAAAACATTAAATTGAAGTTAATTTTGCTTTTCTAAATTAGAAAGTTAACTAGGTAGATACGTTAGTAGTATGAACAAACGCAATGGGTTAATAGAGCTATATATTCCTCCTTGCAGGTTAATTAAAACTTTAATTTGTTGTAATTTTACTTTCAAATCCAACTTCTAATTATCAGTTCATTTTACTATCCCATTCTCCGCTATATATATTTTCTCCCAATTTCATTTTAACTCCTAAGACGAAAAAAATTATGAGGTACGAAAAACAAGTGAAATTAATAAACAACAGCTTGCGCCTATTCATATTTATCGCGGTTCAGTTTGTTATGTCTACACAAAATAATGTTTCTCATTTTGTTGAAAGTTTCCATCTTCATTTTCTTGAAAGTAATTATTAAAATTCTTGTCTTTGTTACGTACTAATCAATTTTATCTTGCATTGCATATACACATGACCAGGTTGAAAAAGTTACTTTCGAAAGACTTTGAATCCAAAAAAATTCTCACAGTCAACCAACAATTCCCCGGGCCAACTATATATGTTGGGGCCGGAGAAACTTTGGTCATGGACGTAGAAAGCAAGGGAAATGACAACATTACTATGTATTGGTACGCATTTATTTTTTATATCAATTTCATGAAAGAAAAATTGAATTTCAACAAATGAAATCTATTTTCATTTATTTACTGCAGAAGATATACCAAGCAACAAAGATCAGAATTGAAGTATAAATCCCCACATATATTACGATCAACCAAAATATTTGATAGTAAATATTTTAAGGATAATTCTGAATTTTGATTGCAAAATGATGTTCAAACGATATCCATGACACGATCCCTCAGTAATATTCACTCTCACATTAAAAATGTAGCCAACGTAACCAAACAATCTCACACGTAGTCACAACCATAGCACGATACTCAGCCTCCGTGGAAGATCTAGAGACAACACCTTGTTTCTTGCTCTTCCATGAGATTAAAGAGTCTCCAAGAAACACACAAAAACCAGTGGTGGATTTACGATCATTGCGATCGCCATCCCAATCAGTATCACTATAGGCTCGCAACTCGAGAGATGATGTCGAGGGCAACAAGAGATTCTGAAACTGAGTGCCACGAAGATATCTCAGAATACGAAGTACAGCTCCCCAGTGAACAGAAGTAGGAGCAGTAACAAACTGGCTAACAACATGAACTGCATGAGCTATATCCAGGCGAGTAACAGTAAGATAAACCAAACTACCTACAACAGTCCGATAAAGACTTGGATCTGATAACGGAACACCATCACTAGGAGAGTACCATGCATTGGTTTCAAGGGGAGTATCTACAGTCCTACTGTCAGAATGGCACGCCCGTTTAAACAAGTCTGATATATATTTAGTCTAAGAAAGAAGATACCCTTTCTTAGACTGAGCCACCTCAATACCCAAAAAATACCGCAGCAAGCCCAAGTCCTTCATGGCAAATCGATGAGCCAAATCACGCTTCAATGACTCAATACCACTATAATCATCACCAGTAATAACCATATCATCTACATATAAGGACAAAAGAATTTTTCCTGCACTCGTACATCTAACAAACAATGCCGAATCATGATTACTCGGGGTAAATTCAAGAGAAGTAATCACAGTGGAGAATTTCTCAAACCAAGCATGAGGGGCTTGCTTGAGACCATATAAAGCTTTTTGAAGCCGACAAACTTCACCCGGCTGGTGGTCAATACCTGGGGGAGGAGTCATATAAACTTCCTCATGGAGATCACCATTCAGAAATGCATTCTTGACGTCCATTTGAAATATCTTCCACTGTCGAACGACTGCAACATCAATTATAGTGCGAACAGTCGTCATCTTTGCCACCGGGGCAAAAGTCTCCTCATAGTCCATACCATATTTTTGTGAGTACCCTTTTGCCACAAATCTGGCCTTGTATTGCTTAACAGACCCATCAGACTTTGTTTTTATCTTATACACCCATCAACATCCAATCGTATGTTTACCAGGTGGGAGGGTAACTAAGTCCCATGTATGTGTCTGATAAAGAGCAGTGAGTTCCTAAGCCATAGCATTCTACCAAAGAGGATCAGTCACAACCTTTCGATACAACTCGGGTTCAGACAAATTATGTATGTTGGCAATAAAGGAAGCAAATAAGGCTGAGTATGTAGAGTATGCAAAATCTGATAGTTTGGTGGACTTCGAAGGACGAGTAGACCTCCTCGGAGGTGGTGGGTCTCCAGTCTCAACAGTCAAAGAAATAGACTCAGGCACAGGAGGGGCTAAAGCACTATCATCAGGTGGCATGGATGAATCCGAAACTGGAACCTCCATGTCAACGCCAAAAGGATCAATATGCTGAAGATCTGATTTTGTTACAACATGGGATTTAGCTAGAATCGAATAAAAAGGAATATGTTCCAAAAAAGTGACATGCCGTGAAACATATAATTTCTGACTTACCGAATCATAACAACGATATCCTTTTTGTCCAACACCATACCCCAAAAACACACATATAGCTGATTTTGGCCCCAGCTTATTTCGTTCAACATAAGGACGAATAACATAGCAAGTACATCCAAAAACTCGTAATGCAGAATAATCCGGTAGGTGACCATACAATTTCTCAAACGGAGACATCCCTGAAGTCAATGCAGTAGGAATACGATTAATCACATATACAACAGTTAGGACTGCTTCTCCCCAAAAAATACTAGGAACCTCTGCAGATAAGAGTAGAGAGCGTGCTGTCTCAACAATATGGCGGTGTTTCCTTTTTGCAACACCGTTCTGTTCAGGAGTGTCGGTACAAGATGACTAGTGTATGGTGCCATCAGATGCGAGTAACTGAGTGAAATCATTAGAGGTATATTCGCCCCCTAAGTCATACCTAAAACACTTTATCACAGCCGAATGTTGTGTTTTAACAAGGGCTCTAAAGTTACTGTAAATGCCAAAGAAATCAGATCTGCGTTTCATAAGATACATCTAGGTATAACGAGTAAAGTCATCTATAAACGAAACATAATAGGTCGAGCCACCCTTAGTGGATATTGGTGATGGACCCCACACATCAGAATGCATAATATCAAAATGAGCAACAGAATAAGACACACTTTTATTAAACGGTAAAGCTGAGAATTTTGCCAATTTACAACCACTACAATCAGAAATGTCAGAAGTATTTAAATGACCCAAAACACCAGTAGAGGCTAAGAAATGTAAACGTGACACTGACACATGTCCCAAACGGGAATGCCAAAGATAAAACTAAGAAGACAAGGGACTCAAACGAAAAGACGACAAATCAATACTAGAGGCAGCAACAGCAACAGAAGACACTTTGAGAATCTCCAAGACATAGAGTTTCCCCAATCTATGGCCTATCCCAATCACTTTCTGAGTGTGTTGGTCCTGTACAACACAAACAGAATAAAAAAAGAACACCCAATTACCAGCTTTACACAATTGACTGACCGAAGCAAGATTCAAAGCAAGTTTAGAAACGTAATAAACATCAGAGAGAACAATGTTAGGGGTAGTAATAGAACCAACACCCTCGACTGTCATAGATGCAACACTAGCGGACATAACAGAGATTGGTGAAATAGGGGACAAAGAACCAAACGATGACAAATAAGGTGACATATGATGAGACGCACCAAAATCCAAAATCTACAAGGAGGATGGAATACTTGAGGGACTAGATGCTGACATGGCAGTAGGATTTGAAGCCATAAACTGTTTGAACTGTTCGAAAATCTGGGGATCCAACGCAGAAGGTGGCATAGTGCTAGCAGACTTAGTATCTACAGATGGTGCAGCAGCAGCAGCAGCAAATTGTGGAGGACGAGCATTAAAGAAGCGTGACCCATACTTCTGTTGCCCATACTTCTACTGCTGTCCAGATTGAGGTTGTTTTCCCTTATTAAGTAAAAATAGACACTGAGCCTTCCAATGATTTTTCTGTTTGCAGAATGCACACTCATCAAATGCAACTTTAGGAGATTGACGAGAACGTGGCGGTTTAGACTGATCAGTTGAAACAGCAAAAACAGCAGGAGTATTAGTTATTTTAGACCCTTTATCCACTTGAGACTTGATACGGGTCTCTTCTGCAATTAGTTCATGAACAACGGAAATAACTGTGGGGAGAGGAGATCGATGAAGGATTGTTCCACGTAGTCCTTCAAAATCAGAACGTAATGCCATCAAAAATTGAACCAAACGCTATTCTTCCCTCCTAGCGATATATGGCTCAAAAACTTTGAACTCTGCAGATTCAGTAAGAGCCAATTGATCCCACAAATCTGACATTGCAGCATAGAAATCTTGAATGCTCATAATATTCTGTTGAAGAGCACGAATATCATACTCCAACTGGTACTGCTTAGCAAAATTAGACTGAGTATACAGTCTCTCCAAATGGTCCCAAACTTCCTTTGCAGTGTCATACTTAGCCAATTGCATTCCAATTGACTAAGTTACAGAATTGTTGATCCAGGTGATAACCTTGGAGTTAGCAGTTTCCCATGAGTCTACCAACAATGCAAAATCCGCAGCCGTATCATCTTTAGGTTTAACTTTAACCCCAGTGACATAACCCCACATATTCTTCCCACGAAGAAAATTCTTCATGACATAACTCCAATATGCATAGTTTTTACCATCTAATTGAGCATTGATGGACTGGAGAGAATCATCTTTTCCAGTCATATTGTCAAAAGAGAAGCAACATAGCAAAACACGAACAATTCCAACAAAAAATTAAACTATCTTGGGTCGAACGAAAACCCTAGCAAGTCAAAAAATCAGCGGAAGCAACAGCACCAATCAAAAACTGTCAAAAAAATCAGCGGAAGCAACAGCACCAATCGAAAACTGTCAAAAAAATCAGTGGAAGCAGCAGGACCAACAAATCAAGGAGCATGGATCGATTTAGCTCTTGATACCATGTTAACAGAACTACTTTAATTGAAGAACAAGATTACAATATAATTGAGTTGGTCTTAATACAAAAGAATAGAAAGGCTATATATAAGCATCTACTAACTAAACCTAATCTAATAGGAATTCATTAACTTAACCTAATAGGATTTATAAAGCTAACATAGAAAATAGGCCCAATAACAAAAGCCCAAACATATGGGCTAACAAAAAAATATGTTAATAAAGTTTTGCTTTAACTTGTCTATTTGTTCCAAAAGTTGTAGGCGTGGGGGAAGATACTTGGGATCAAAAACAAATTACAAATGGCTAATTCAACCAGGCTCAATTGTACGTCAAAACCTAACATTATTATCTCATGACGAGGAAGGGACATTGTGGTGGCATGCCATTAGTGTATGGCAAAGCGCCACAGTTCATGGCGCTATTGTGGTCTATTCCGAGCCTGAAAGTAGTTGTCCCGATCATCATGCTAATATTCCGGTTATTTTTGGTAACTACGTATATTATTAGTTATCAAACAAGCACATTATAATTTCATAAATTAATTATATTTTTGTTAATTTGATTCATAGGTGAATGGTGGAAGAAGAATCTAAAAGAGGCTGGACTTGAATATGTTGAATCTGGCAGCAAAATTATGAATTCTGACGCTTTCACTATAAAGGGTCAGCCCGGACAATTTTACCCTTGCTCAAATAATGGTAAGTATACACACCTAATTAAAAAAAAACTTTTTGTATTAATCGAATTAACTTTTTGTTTGATCGATGGACAGGAACTATCAAGACAGTAGTGGAGGTTGGGAAGACTTATCTTCTCAGAATAGTGAACGTGGCAATGGGAAAAACTCTTTATTTTGGGATCGCGAAGCACAAGCTAACAGTAGTAGCGATGGATGGACACCTTATTACAAATCCAGTATCTAGCATGGACTATGTCAAGTTAAGTGTACAACAGTCCATCGACTGCATATTGGAGGCGAATCAACAACCAGATTATTATTATATGGCTGCGAGAGAATACATCACTACTGGTCTCAGTGTACAATATGATATTACAACTACCACAGCTATTTTAGAATACCAAGGAGATTACGTCCCCTCTGCACACCATTTTCTTCCTAATTCCTATTATTACTATGATAAAAATCCTAATGGTAATAGCAAAATTAGCACTAATTCAGTTTTATACCTACTACTTATATTTGTAGTTTTGGGCTTAGCTTCCTGTTGTGCATATTATTTTGTTTGCTTTAGGTGGCGTACAAGTGGAACTGTCAACCCCCTGGCCTAGATATTGTCCAAAAATAATTGTAGAATTTTTCGTGTGCATTTTATTATATTTTTTGTTCTTTTGTCTTATAGTTAGTTTCTTCCTATCATGCCTTAATTCAAAATTGTTTAATATTTTATATCTATGAAAAATTATAAAAGTTGACCTAGATATGACCACGTGAAGATGGCAATTTTTCCATGATCATGGTTCGATTAAATACTAATATTGGATATTAATGAAAAATTACAAAAGTCAGCCTAGAAGAGCTACTTAGCTAAGATTTGATGTGATTAAGACATATTTAGATGATGGTATTCCATTTATGAAGAATGAGAATTTAAAAGTATTTTGACGAAAAATCAATTCAAGTTGATATTTATCACAAACAACTCTACTTTAGATAGGCTAAGTTGAGTGAGTAAAAAGGATTTAAGCTAATAAATGAGAGTATCATTAATTTATCCAAAATTAGACAATCATGTTTTATAGGCCTAATTAATTTTGCCACGTTAGTTAGAAATTTTTGCACGAATTGCCCCTATTTTAAGGTGACCTTTAATTTTGCCCCAAATATGACGATTTTTAATTTTTGTCTCTATTGTTCATTTAATGAAAATTTGTGAATTGAAGCACCCTTATCTATGACCTAATTTTGTCAGGTATAAGTCTAGAAAATCTTTGTCTTGCTTAACATAAAAGTATTAGGAATTGTGTTACACAACATATGTAGTGTAGTATCTCTATGATCTGATTTCTCTAGACTTGTTAGAAAACTTGTGTCTTGCTTCACATAATTTTATAGGAATTAAGCGACATAACTTGTGGATTAGAGGCGAATCTAGAATTTGAAAGTAGAATTAAGCGACATAACTTGTGGATTAGAAGTAGATCTAGGATTTGAAAGTTGTGGACACTGCATATTTTGTGTGGTTTCAATATATTTAGATATGAGATGATAAATAAGTTTTAGGCATAATATATAAACATGACCGTTAACTTAGCTTCAATTGGCAACTATTCCCTTCAACTTTGGGAGAGCACAAGTAAGCATTTAAACTTATAAAAATTGAACAAGTAGACATTGTGTCCTACGTGGCATAATACACGTAGGACGCCATGTATGACACAAAATTGTCAGGGTGCCATGTAGGACGAATGTGTCTATTTGTTCAATTTTATACAAATTTAAGTGTCAACTTGTGCACTCCTTAAGTTAAAGATCATAGTTAACAGCTGAAGCCAAGTTAAGGATCATACTTATACTTATGTTTATGCCTAAATTTTATATCGTTATCACCATAGGGAGATCTTTGTATTGATTGTTTGAGCAAGTATTTAGTTAGGAGAGAATTGGGGTTCAATTCTACTAAACCACATTTTTAAAAATAAAACAATAAAACCTCATTTAAATATTTACCATAAAAATGTTGTTGAGCAAATTAAAACGAACGACCTTAGAGGACAAAGCTTGACTCTCTTTACATTTGGGCTTTGGCACTATGAAGTTAAACACTCACATATACAGTAATATATATATATATATCGACAGCGACATTCGGGTGCCGTGCTACCCCAAGACATGTATATTTAGATTCCCATGATTGACATAAATTTTGTAGGAACTAAGTTATGCATTTTACAGTAGAACTTGTTGGTTCTGAACTGAGCTTTTATCTCTATTGACATAAATTCAATAAGAACTGCACTACAATTATGCCTTTTAAGATAACTTGTGAGATTTACAAACTATAAAATTATGTCAAAACAAAAATTATTTGTTATTTCAATGTCATGGGTATTTTTGATCACTTGTCTTTTTTTTTTTAACTTAAAGTACCGAAGGACAAAAATTAAAAATCATAAACTTTGAGGGTAGAAGTTAAAAACCGTCGCAAAATAAGAGCATTGAGATCATATGTTTCTTCACCTTTATAAAAAAAAGGCTAGTTTTAAATACATACAATAAAGTAATTAGTTTACAATAAATATAGTCATGTTTTAATTTACGTCACAGGAAATATACACAACTAATACAGTTTGTCAAACGTTAGCTATAGTTTTTCAATTACGATTTGTAGCTACATGTTAGAGGGAGGAGAGAGGCAAGCGAGATTGAGAGAGGGAGGAGAGAGGGCAGAGAGTGGAAAAGAGACGAACTGTATATGTATATCTGTCAAATATTTTTATATACGTAACTGATATACATATGTATTTATATATCTGGCGAGCGAAATTGGTAGTGGGAGGAGAGAGGCCAGGGAGAGAGGGCAGAGAATGGAGAGAGGCGAACTGTATATGTATATTTGTCATGTAATTGTATACATGTAATTGATATACATATGTATTTGTATATTTGGCGAGCGAGATAATTGTGTGAGGAAGGAGAGAGATGAGCGGGAGAGGGAAGAGAGTGGAGAGACGCTAATTGTATTTGTATATCTGTCATATAATTGTATATGTATATGTATAATTTGTATTTGTATATGTATAAAAGAGGAGAAAGGCAAGAGAGAGGAAGAGAGGAGAGAGTCGACGTAATTATAGCTAAAATTAAGTTGCGAGCCGTAATTAATTCAAACTATAACTATGTTAGCTAATTAACTAGTATATGTTTGTTTATCCACGTAATTTTTCCCTTTTAAAAATTGGGCATATTTTTGGCTAAAGCAAAATGGCCGACTGACCCTTTTGCATAATTTTCCCTAAAAAAACGCTTACAAATAAATCCTAGATCTTAATAATGAGATTGCATACCATGTGTCTTTAAGTATGTTAATTATTTTAATTCCTAAATTGAACCATTTCTTCTTCTATATATATATGTGTACTTTCAGAAAAAATGATAAAAATCAAAGGTGTATTATTTTTAATGGCGTTGAGACTCCTTACCTCAATTTTAATTTTGAACATCATTGCCCTTTGTTTGGTTGAAGGATATGGGTCTAGTAGAAGATCAAAAGTTGTTGCTGAGGTATAGATTCCATTTCTTTTATATGTTTAATATTTGAAATTTAAAAGTTTATATTGGATTTTTAGTTTTTTGATGAATAAATTATTATAAAGTTAGTTTATTTTTGATGACTATTCATGGAGATATTTATGATTGTGTGGATATCTATAAACAACCAAGTCTTCTGCACCCAATACTGGACAAAGAAAGAATAAAGGTATAAAATCTCTCCTTGCTTTAATTTGTGGTATTTTGATATTTAACTTCAATAAATTGTTTTCTACATTTTGATATATCCAAATTGTTCGAGCTATGTCCCTTCAGGACATCCTATAAAATTGGAACGATACAAAGAAGATTAGATTAGCATGGTTCGTGTGCAAGAGATGACACACACAAATTAAAAAAATTGTCTAAACTTTTAATCAAGTGAATTTGAGTCATCAATAGAGCAAAAATGGTCGGATCTCCTAGAAGATTATAAAAAAATAAAATAAAAATAAAAATTGTTCAAGATACGTCTGTCACTCTCTCACTATTTAACTTGATATATTGGGTTTTCTTGGATCTTTTTATTTGATTTTTGGGATGATTTCATAGTTCGACATGATATTAGAGACAATGTCATTTCCATTCTTGGTTTTCTTTTATGTTGCATATATGTATTGTATTATCATTCTCCCGCATTTTACTTATTGTTTTTTTTATTGATATTTCATCCTTTTTTTATACACGGACATTTTTGAAATAACAGATGACAATTGCGAAGGAGTTAGAAAAACAAAGGTAATTGAAAGTGCAATTGTAGAAGGATGATGATATTTATTTTAAAGCAGAAGAGTATTGGCTAAATAAAAAAGGTTGTCCAATTGGAACTGTCCCTATTCGACGAATGACACAAGAACAACTCCAAAGCGCCAAAGATGCCTCCCTAAACTTGGCAAATGAATACCTTGCTGACAATACTATCGATGTAACTACTTTTTTTTTAATTATTTCTAATTACACATATTTATTAGAACTATTATTAATTTACAAATTTGAGCCCATATAGTTATTAATCAATTTATACTTTGATTAATTTTATAAAGAACTATTTCAGTTTGCAGGAATTAGCATTAAAGCATCTCTAGAAATAAATAGATTTACAAGTATCATTACCTTGTATAACCCACAAGTAAATGGACTAGGCCAATACAGTTCCGCAACAATATTTCTTCAAAGTGGAGAAAATGCAACAATTATTGAGCAATTACGAGTTGGATGGATTGTAAGTGTTTTTTTTGTAACTACTGTCAATACACCTAAAGAGCATCTAATCCAATACATTTACAATCAGAAAAGTTATGTAAAAAAGTTTATTCAAACCGCTTGTTGCATAAACAACAACTATCATGATTTTTCATAGGGATGTGTAATTTCTTCAATCTCTCCTTAACGAGCAACCTACCCTGAACCAAACAATAAATCTAGTTTTCTACATTCCTCTAAAAATTTCCTTTTCACCTTATTACTACCCCAAAGGTAATCTCTGCGCTTGCTATCCACCTTTTTTAATACACCTCATTACTGCCCCAAAGGTAAATTTTCCTATTACCTTTTTTATACTTTTTAATTTTATTTCCCTAAACTGATTTTTTTTATTTTTTCAAAATTTTAGGTACATCCAAAACTATACTATGGTGACGGACGGACTGGATTGTATACTCGCTGGACAGTAAGTGTTTTAATTAGGAATACTTCATCATATCCTTACTCAATTTAGTTAATTGCTTATAATAGTCTTTGTTGTGTATTAGGCAGACGTCCACCAGAAAACTGGATGTTACAATACAATTTGTCCAGGATTTGTTCAAGTAAGTAGTGAAATACCAGTAGATTATGCTTTCCCAAAAGTCTCCTCTCCACAATCTGATGACCAAGAATTGCAAATTCAGATCTACAAGGATCAAGGTAATTTATTAATCTGTCATGTCATATATGTTTATTAATTCAAATTTACCTTAAGTATCTTCTATTAATAATAATTGCAAGACATACAGAGTATTATCTTCAGTAGGCCACAATGTTTGCTATTGGATTTTGGCCTGATACTCTTTTTAAGGAGTTGAGAAATGGGTCTGAGACGGTGCGATTTGGAGGGAAGGCATACACACCAGCGGCTGAAATGGTGAGTCTATCCATGGGAAATGGTCAATTTCAGGCTGACAATCTGCACCTCACTTGTCATATGCGTCAAGTCATGTATGGAGTGGACATTGATCAACAAGTTCAACCCGATGAATCGTTGGTTTGCGAAGTAAAGGAGAATAATGCTCGAGATGGTTACTGGGATTATAATTTCTTATTTGGGAGTGCTGGTAATTGCACAGATTCACCAATTACTTGTACCTAATTCATATCCAAAATCAAGAAGCTAGTTCATGGTATTGTTGCTCTTATTAAAATGTCATTTTCTGAATTCATTTTAAGAGTGGAATAATTGAACTCATCACATTATTCTTATTACTCTCCAACACACACAAAGAACAGAAATATATGATTCTAGTAGTTTTACAAGTTTGGAAATCACTTGCCTCAATTCAATTCAAGACTTGAGCCTTTTCTTTCTGAACAATGTTCAAAGTCATACAATCTAATTCAATCAAGTAATCACAATAAGATTCCGAAAATAACAACACCTAAATCATTCACTTTGAAAAATGGGTCAAATCAACTCAAAAACTCATTTCTATTTGAAAATATTTACTTGAAAACGTTATCTAAGGCATTTGGAACTCATTGGTGAAAGCCATTTCAAAAATGGAGTTAAAATCAGTTCACTGTCATCATTTTACTTAGAGATTCAAGTTCTTGAAAAATCTTGTCATGTGCCAATCAAAATTTCAAGTTTTGATGTTAAAATCCAAAAATGATAAAAATGAAATGAAGTTTTAAGGTCACAAAGTCATACCTAAATGATTTAGCACAATAAATTTCTTCGAAATCACCTCCAAAGTTTTTCCAAAACTCAAATTGGAAGAAAAATGGGTAAACCCCCGAAATTGCAGGTCTAAAACCTCTTTGATCTCGCAAAAGCAGACATAGATGCGCTTAAGCAAACGTTGCTAATGCGACTCCTGATTTGCTTAAGAGAACCCCACTTAAATTGCTTAACCGGGCTGGCCTTTGCAATAGTAAGGTCCACAGACACCAACAAACACAATCAACTACAAAATCATCAAATGGTCCCTCGAAATTCTTTCAGAATTTCATACACACAAATCATAAATGTAAATTGAATAAACTCGACGTTCCACACTCAATGGAACCATGAAAATATGAATTTGAGGTCTCCTTGATCTGAAATTTATGAAAGTCACAAGAAATGAACATATGCCTAAAGAGGCTAAAACAAGCTCGCAACCTCTGAAAATTCAACCAAGACCTTACCTAGGCCTTAAATAATCTCGCGAATTCAATGGAACTCCTGAAATTCTAATACGAGCATCCACACTCTGAATGTTAACCAAAGTCAATTCAAAGGCTAAAATTCCATAATTTCCCAACTTACGACCTCAAATCCTCAAAGAAACTTCGAATCTTAAACCGATAACTCTTTTAGGTCAATTTCCACATCCTAGAACTGATGAAATCGACAGAATTCCATTCTAACACTCGAAACTTCAAAAGACACCAAAAATCCCTTTTTATCAACTTTAGCCTTTCAAATTTTCAAAATTTCCATAATTCACAACTTTTAACACAAAACACGAAATAAATTTCAAAACTCATTCAAAAATAACTCGGAGTCAATATTGGAGGGGTAAAAAAATAATTTTATGAAACTTTCTAAAATTGACAGATCAAGTCATTACGAAATCAGATACTAATGCTAACGAAAAATTAAATCAACACTAAGAATGATAATAAAGTTGAATATTTTTTTTAGGTTTATTTTGATTTAGACATTTATAATACATAACCTAATTTTATTTTTTCTTTAATGGTTAATCATGTAATTTATACTTATTAGACTTATTTTAGTATGACTTAGTACTTTTTAAATTATAATCAATTTCATCATGTCTTATTAATTTGCATATTTATTTTATACGATTTCATTATTATTTTTCGTTGAATATTTTAGTGTCATTACTCATCTCATATTTTGTGTTATTTTCTTAAGAAACATCTTAGATAATTGTATTTTGGTAGGACTAAAGAAATATCTGAAGCATAAATTAATTATATGCTTGTAAGAATACTTTATCAGAAATACCGGAAAAACCCAAAAAATCCGAGGTTGAAAACTTTGACCTGCTCCTTTAGGCCCAAATTTTTTCTGCCTACACATATTTAGTTGAACTGCCGCAAGTTGGCCTAAATGACATTTTTTTTGGTAAATTTTAAAAAAAAACTCCACTAATTTTCGAGCTAATTATTTAGATACATGCTATTTTGCAATATTATAAACTTTAGTGTGTCCAGATACATCCAAATATGTCTATACATTATGTATTATATTTAAAACAAATTAAATGCATATAATCTTAGATTTAAATTGTGAGATTGCATTGCCTGTTTGTTAAAAATAATTTAATGCTGCTAGTAAAGATCCTATTTATCCTATCCGTAAACACTTAACAGATAAATTAAAGGTCCACATAGCAAATTAGGACATTATTACAAATTGGAGACATATACACATATATCATTAAGTTAACAAAATAGGAATATGAATAAAGAGGAATGTACCAGAAAGATAATATTTGTGCAATATCTAGATTTGAAATATTATTTATAGTATTTAAATGAATTAAATGCGCATAAATATTTAATTTACATAATGAGATGTCTAACATGTTTGTTAAAATAATTTAATGTCTCAAGAATTGATGACATATATATGATATGCATCATCAAGTTAATAAAAAGGAGTATGAATAAAGAGGAATGTACCAAACAAAAAAATACTTATGCAATGTATAAATTTGGAAATTATTTATAGTATTTAAATGAATTAAATGTCTATAAATCTTAATTTCTAAATGATAAGATTGAATAAGATATTTTTTAAAATTATTTAATCATCTTCCAAGATTGAACATTTGTTTTACACTATATATAAGCGATAGGAATATCAGAAACATAATGAAAAGCAAAGATGTGTTATTTCTAATTGAGTTGAGTGCAAACGTCGTTGCTAAGGTATAACGTTTATCTCTTTTATACGTTTAATGTTTGATATTAGAAAAGTTCATATGTTTATTTTTTATGAACAATTTGTTGTGAAATGAACTTATTTTAGGATATTATTCATGGAGATATTTATGATTATATGAACAACCAACTCTTCCGCCCCCAATACAGGGCAAAGAAAGAATCAAGGTACCAAATTTGTACTTTTACAATTGTGAAGGAGCTAGAAGAACAAGATCAATGAAAGCGGAATGACTCATCATAACTAGTCGAGATATTGGTGTAGAACCAATCATAAGGTTCGAGCCATGATTCGCAAGGGCACCAAATAAGCACCAACTTCAGGGCACCCTGCCACAAGTTTTTGTGTCCATCATCTTACCTTCCTTCTCTCTATCGTCATTTTGGTAATCACAAGTCTACCCTAACGATGCTATGTATTTCGGAGCACTTTACCATTCCTGTCTAAGGAAGCTGGTAGTGGTGAGGTGGACTCACAGACTTCCCATGTCAAAAATTAACTGCGGAAAACTAGGAAGTCTATGAGGCCCCTGCACCAGCAAATTTCTTTGACAGAAACGGTAAAAGTGTCCATGACTGTCAAACACCATGGGGGTTGATTTGCGTTTACCCATCAGATGGTAAAGGATAGGGGGAGGTAAGTATATGAATAGAAAAACTTGTGATGGGGAACCTATAATCAAGTTCTCGAAATTGGTGCTTGCGTTGGTGCCAACGAGTCCTTCACTTGAGGTGAACACCTCAAGACAGGTCCTAACACTAATTAATCCGACTAGTTATGATGCCTTGTTGAGCTATTCCGCCTGTTGATGGTTGGTGCATTTTTCGTAAAGAATATTTTTGGAGAATTGCAAAATGATTTGATGAGTAACTGAAGAAGTGTCCATTGAAATATAAAGTAACAAAACATCCATTAAAATGGTAACAGTGTTTGCATGCCGAAAACGAGCACACGTACTTTGGGCGTTTGATCATGAAAACCAAAAAAAATATTCATTTTATTTGAAATTTTCAAAGTTGAAGTTGGAATTGGATTTGGACTTTTGTTTGACTATACTTTTTATAAAGAATATTTAAAATATGAATATAATCTTTTAAATATGATTTATACCTTGCAATATCTAATAATTAATAAAGTCACCCTACTCAACTAATTCACCCCAAACCTACAATCAAATTAATTTGCTCTAAAAGAGTAAAATAAAAAAATATAAATATAGATAGTCACATAGAGTCATAGATTAGATTTCATACATAAACTCTTATATATTATTACAAATATTTTTTCACTTTGTTTGAGATTTTTGAAGTTAAAGTAAAAGATATAAATTATCTTTGGTGTTGTTTTGGTAAATAATAGTTGATTGTTTGCATGTAATGTTTATAAATAAAAACATGAAATATGATTTAAACATGTAAAATATCATTTAATACGGTCATTTTCATAAATATAAAAAATATAGGGTAAATTTTAAAAAGAAAAATATAATGAAAGTGAAGAAAAGTTAAATCAAGGTTTTGGTTATCCACCAAATTTCAAATTCAACTTTAAATAGTATTTGAAATTTTCATGGTCAAACAGTGTATATTTCAAATAAATTCTCATGATTAAATGTATTGATGATTATGTTTTAGGGGTAGTTATGGATATTTATTATGAGAAAATTTTTGTTTGGACCTGTTTTAGATTTTTTTTTCCCCCTCCCTCTTCTTTCACTTCCGTTTTCTCTTTTGCTTATTAGATTCAAAAATTCAAAAACATAAAAATATTAAAATATCTGACATGAGATTTCTTACTTTCTTACATTGAAGATTGTTTTTAAAGGAATTTGAGTTTTATTGAATTGGTATAATTTGAATATTACCTTCCACCTTGTTATAATAACCCCCTCTACTCCCTTGATTTCACATCACAAGAAAGGAAAAGAAAATCACTAAAAGTGCTTCGGAAAAAAAAAATTGGTATTGCTATAAAATATTGTTTATTTTTTAAATTAAAATTTTAAAATAGTTTTTCAAAAAAGTTCTTTTGAGAAAAAATAATTTAGGTTTGGCTAATTCATTTGAAAAATGTTTTTTATAAACAGATTGTGTTTGACTAATCATTTTAAAAAAATACTTTTAAGAGTCAAATTACAAAAAAGGACAAGTATCAATGTACTTTTATTCTTAAGATTATTTTATAGGGAGAAACTATTTTAAATTTTTTATTTAAAAAATACTTTTAAGAGTCAAATTACGAAAAAAGACAAGTATCAATGTACTTTTATTATTAAGATTATTTTATAGGGAGAAACTATTATAGATATTTATTATAAAAATTTTAATCAAAATTTTATTTTTACTAGATTAAAATGTACATATACTTGGGTTGGTTGTAACAAAAAAAAAATCAACCCGAGACTAAATCAATCCAACAATACGAAGGAGAAAATAAGACATGAATAACATAAGAGCGGAAAACTTAGTCATTCTAATATAACCCTAAAATCTGATTGTCACGTGTACAAACCACCAATGTAAATAAAGAATTGAAAGATAAGTACAAGTCTCAATGTCTTTGTCTCTAGATTATAACAAAGCACAAAATAGGGAACAAGAGGGCCAGTTGGGATGACAAGCAGCTAGCTCTCAAAGTCCTTTGAAAGCCTCGGAAATAGAAAAAGAGCGATCACACAGATTCGGGTTCGAAACCTACACAAGTGTAGAAGCAAGGAGTTAGTACCAACCAACACGATACTCAGCAAGAAACCTACTAAACAAAACAAAACTAGCCTAAATTACGAGTACTCCTTTCATCCCAATTGAACCTCCTCAAACTACAACCTGCCTAAAAATTAGCCCAACCTAACAGTTTTACAATACACAGATCACAAGGCTTAACACTCACACACCAATATTCAAAGTTCAAGAACCAATAAGTTTCAAGTATATCAATCACACGTATCAAGTAGATCATTCACATGTATCAAGTAGGTCATTAACACGTATCAAATAGATCAATTACAAGTGTCAAGTAGATCAATCGCAAATGTCAAAATGCATCAAATCACAATAGTCAAACTCCTGTCGGAACCATTACTCTTCGGCATGATATCACTAGCCGAAACCATATCCCTTTGGCTTTATATCATATCACTGGCCAGAACCATCTTCCTTCGACTTTATATCATATCAATTGCCGAAACCATTTTCCTTTGGCACAAAATCACCAGCCTATATCATTTCCCTTCAGCTTTATATCATGATATCACTAGCCGGAACCATTTCCCTTTGGCTTTATATCATATCACTTGCTGGAACCATTTCTCTTCGACATAATCATCACCTGTCTCATCATGGTGCAACGAAATCAATGCAAATAAGTGATTTCAGGAGATAAGGAACAGACAACAACTCAAACAATTAGTGTCCATAATAATGTCATCAAAGCATTTCATCAATCAACAAATTTAGGGTCCACAACAAGACAATTCACAAAGCATTATGATAACTACATTACAGTTTTTATTAATCCTTTTTTTATTCATCAAGATCAATCAAGTTGAATAATTAAACTCATCACCTCATTCTCATTACTCCCCAACACACACACAATGAAGAGAAATATATGATTTTAGTAGTTTTACAAGTTTAGAAATTACTTGCTTCAATTCAATCCAACATTTGAGCCTTTCCTTTCTGAACAATGAGTCATACAATCTAATTCAATCAAGTAATCACAACAAGATTACGGAAATAACAACACCTAAATCATTCACTTTGAAAATTGGGTCAAATCAACTCAAAAACTCAATTTCAAAAATAAGGTTTGAATTCGATAATATTTACTTGAAAACGTTATTTGAGGCATTTGAAACTCATTGGTGAAAACCATTTCCAAAAAAGAGTTAAAATCAGTTCACAATAATCATTTTACTTAAAGATTCAAGTTCTTGAAAAATCGTATCATTTTGCCAATCAAAATCTCAAGTTTTGATGTTAAAATCCATAAATGATAAAAAAAGGAAATGAAGTTTTACGGTCTCAAAAGCTTACCCAAATGTTTAGCACCAGAAATATCTTCAAAACGTCTCCAAAGATTTTCCTAAACTCAAAATGGAAGAAAAATAGGTAAAACCCTGAAATTACAGGTCTAAAACCTCTCTGATCTCGCAAAAGCAGTCTTAGATGCGCTTAAGCAAACGTCGCTAACGCAACCCTATGTTTGCTAAAGCGAACCCCACTTAAGTAAGGCTTCTTGCTAAAGCAAAACCTCTTCTCTTTAGCGAAGGTCGCTTAAGAAGGCTGACCAACGCAATAGCGAGGCCTACAGAGACACCAACAAACACAATGAACTACAAAATCATCAACCCTCGAGATTCTTTCAAAACTCCATACACACAAAATCATCAAGATCCACGACCAATTAGTTTCCAAGTGAATTTGTCATTTTCGACTTTGACTTGCTCCTTGAGGCCCAAATTTTCCTGCCTACAAATATGTACTTGGATTACCGCAAGTTGGCTGAAATGACTTTTTTGGGTAATTTACAAAATTTTCACTAATTTAAGTGTTAATTTTCTTAAATACATGCTAGTTTATAATATTGTGAATCTAATCAGATTTTGATGTGTTTAGATACAACCAAATACATCTAAATACATTATTTGTAATATTTAAAATAAATTAAATGCACATGATCTTAGATTTAAATAGCATGTTTAAGCACTTACAAATAAAGGTCCAAATGACGAATTAGGACATGATTACAAGTTGGAGACATATACATCATTAAGTTAACAAAATAGGAATATGAATAAAGAGTAATGTACCAAAAAAATAGTACTTATGCAATATCTAGATTTGAAACATTATTGATAGTAATTAAATGAATGATTAGAATAATGAGATTTTTAACGTGTTTGTAAAAATAATTTTAATGTCCTTAGTAAAGATTTTATTTATCTCTCTCTGTATAAAATTCGGTTACAAATAAAGAGCAATGTACCAAAAAATGACTTGTGCAATGTATAGATTTGGAACATTATTTATAATATTTAAATGAATTAAATGTATTAAAATCTTGTCTTTAAATGATGAGATTACATAATATATTTTTAAAAATAATTTAATCACTTTCCAAGGTTGAACATTTCTCTTACATTTAAATTTAAATGATGAGATTACATACCATATTTGTTAAAATAATTTAATCACTTTCCAAGATGGAACATTTCTCTTCGATTTAAATGATGAGATTACATAATATATTTGGTAAGATAATTTAATCACTTTCCAAGATTAAACATTTCTCTACACTATATATATAAGTGATGGGAATGTCAGAAATATAATGAAAAGCAAAGATGTGTCTAGTAGAAATGCAAACGTCCTGGCTGAGGTATAATGCCCATCTCTTTTATACGTTTAATTTTTGATATTAGAAAAGTTTATATCTCGATTATTGAATTTTTTATGAATACTTTGTTGTGAAATTAACTTCTTTTTGGAGACTATTCATGGAGATATTTATGATTGTATGAACAACTAACTTTTCCGCCTAAATACAGGACAAAGAAAGAATCAAGGTGCAAGGTTTATACTTATACAATTGTGAAGGAGCTAGAAGAATAAAGATCAATGAAAGCAGAATGACTCATCAAAGCATCAAAAACTAGTCGGGGTATTGGTGTTATCATTGTAGGACCTATCATGAGGTGTTCACCTCGAGCCTCGCCTCGCGGGACACCAAATAAGCACCAACATCAGGGCACCCCACCACAAATTTTTGTGTCCATCATCTAACTCTTTGAGCTCTATCGTTACTTGGGTAAGAACAAGTCTATCCTAACGATGTTACACATCCAGGAGCACTTTACCATTTCCATTTGAGGAAGCCGGTGGTGACATGGACTCACAGACTTCCCATGTCAAATATTAACGATGGAAAACTAGGAAGTCTGCGAGGCCCCTGCACCTCCAAATTTCTTTGACAGAAACGGTAAAAGATCCATGGCCACCAAACATGTTTGGTAGACTTGTGATTATCCAAATGACGGTAGAGGGCAGGGAGTTAAGCAGATGAATAGAAAAACTTGTGATGGGGAACTGATAATCAAGTTTCTTGAAATCGGTGCTTGTGTTGGTGTCTGGCGAGTCCTTGGCTTGAGGTGAACACTTCATGGCAGGTTCTGCAAAATATTTACTTTATTTGGATTTTTTAAAGTTGAAGTGGGAGTTTTGTTGACCATATAGCTTTTTATAAAGAATATTTAGAATATGAATGCAATTTTAAAAATATGTACGTGTATGTATCAATATTGTATAAATAGTGTATGTGTATGTATCAATATTGTATAAATAGTATATACCATGTATATTTGATGAAACTAGAATGACTAATAAAATCTTTGAATCCCGACTAACTCAAAATTATTTCTAAACAGTCTAAAAACAATGAGTTCCTCTACACATTTCGAGTCTTTTAATATATAACTCACTCGAAACAATTTACATTTGCAACACATCAAATTTTAAAGTCGAGTTCTGAAGAAGCTTTGAACATGAAAGAAGAAGGAGATTTACACATCACCTTGATTATGCTTCTTTTTTTTTAGAGAAGAAGTGCAAAATGGAGGGAGGCTTAATACCTAACCTCTAAGAATTTGTGGGAATTGAAATAGACAAACTCTTCTTATTGAAATAGATATTTTGAAGTTTCACCAAAAGAGGAAGGATATCCAGTTTACACAAATTAAAATAATATTTTTAACAAACCAACCTTTAATGATTTCATAAAATTATCCATCAAGGATTTTGCGAAGAATACTCAAGATCTAATAAATAAGTTTTTTTAAAAAAAATATATTAATAGTATTAAATTTATATACGTAATATAAATTTTATTTTTAAATCTTTTTTAAGAGATAACAACATAATTACACATTTATGTCGACAAACATTACATTTGTAATCACACTATACCTATGTTATGAGTTATAACAAACATATAAGTCTTCATAATTATTGGATTTTGCTATTATTAGGTTGTGTAACTAGGCTAAATTTCATCTAATTATTAACAAATTAAGACATATTTAACAGTGTGTCTATGAAAAGGATATGAGAGCCCTTGTATTGTTGGTATTAGCTAGACGAAGCACCAATGAGATCACGGTTCAAATCTAGCTTAGAGCCTTATTTTACTTCTTTTTTTTTTTTTTTTTTTTTTTTTTTAATTCTAAGTTTATCTTAGAGCTCATATTTGAGCTAAAATAATATTGATGCACTCAAAACTTTAAATTCTCAGTTCGCCTTTGCTTTGGACCAACTACAAACCTACTTTGATAGCTTGGACAAATATCAAATTATCACTAAGGTGGGGTGGGAATGGAGGAGGAGATCCCTCTAGCTACTTAAATTAACAAAACATTTCGTGCCCTAAGAATAGAAAACTCCCAAACGAGGAGCAATTCTCCTAACTGGTGTATACACTTGTCCTCCATATGTTGCACCATGTTTCATTTCCTTGTGACTTATAAGTCATCGAGTTTTTTTTTTTGGGAAACATTTGGGAAAATAAAATCTATTGGTATGTCGCTTGTCTGAACATATCCTGGACATATGCTATTGTAATAAACTTAATTATGCTCCATGACTATAATTTTTATATTTACAAACTGTAGCAACAGTTTAAGTTGTCTCGTTTGTATAATTCACATGTTTGTATAATTCGCCGGTGCATTTGTATAATTCGCAGGTACATCTGTATAATTGAGCTATTTTTGTATAAATTCGAAAACACAAACATCTGAACTTTAAACAGTTATACAAATTATACTATACAAAATTACATTATACAAAAATTATACAAATTATATGATACAATTTCTAAGTTATACAAACGTGCGAATTATACAAACTCGAAACTCCAGTCCACGTAATTATCACTGAATGTTGGTCATGAGTGGTAATTAACTAAACCTATATCTATGATGACTAATTAACTAGTATATGTTTGCTTAACCACGTAATTTTCCTTATCAATTTGGTTACTCAATAACACGTTAAGACGGTAGTAATTTACTACTTTTCCTTTATAAATATTAAATATTAATAATTTGATATAACTAGACACTATATCAGTAATCTACACTATATTCTACACACTTCACACATCATAGTACTTCTACTTCACATCAGAAATTTCATATTATATTTTGGCTGTAACATGTAATTGTAGCTTTCGTACGGTATCTACTGTTATTGATGCAATTTTTCATTATATTTTTTGTTGCACTATATAAAAGCATTTACAACTAATTTGTTTGTTTCATTGTATCGCGACAAATTGTTAAAAGAATTGAAAAGTCATGTATTTATGAGCATTTTTTTATTGGATACACCGAAACCGAATCGTTAATGACCAAAAACTGATAAAAAATATTTATTGGTTTGGTTTTTATTTAGTGTATTTAAAAACTAAAAACAATAAACTGAATTGATAATACATAAAATCGAACCGAACTGACCGATACACACCGCTGAAAACGTATTTCTCTCAAAAATATCAAAGCTTAAAGAAAGTAAAACAAAAGTAATTTTCTTTACACTGCTAGTACATTTTTAGTAGAATATTGAAAAGTTACATTGTGGTTCAGGAAATATCACATAGAATATTAAAAAATGTAAGATAAGGTATTAAAAAATTGTCACATTTCCAATTCCAAGCAATGTTTCCCTTTTTTAATCCAAACGCCAAACCTGCAATCATCATAAAACATTGAATCACTAGGAATAAACTTGTAATTAATGCGATCAACATAGCTAAAAACATAATATATATGTATTTAACCTGAATTTTTCCATCAATAGAACCAGCAAATATCATTTCTCCATCTTTATCCACAGCTAAAGATGTTATTTTACTCTGTCCACCACTTTTCATCTTAATACAAGTCATCTTTGTAACTCTTTCTTGCAGCCATACCTCTATGTTGCCCGATTTCGTCGCGGAAAATATCAAATCGTTGTTTACTGCTAATCGTTGGATGTCTGAACCGGTTGATAGTGTTCCAGTGACTGCCTTGCTAGGGAGAGTAAATACCTTCACGAGCACGTTTATTGAAATTGATAAATCATGTCATCGTGATCAAATGAAGTGTTTTTTTGTGACTAAACTCGTGATCAATGAGAAAATGTACGTGTATACCTTTCCAGATATTCCATCAACTACTGAACCACCAGCGAATACAACGTTCTTTTGAACTTGGAGGGAATAGATATTCTGTTTTCCCAACAACTTCTTGGCACCAGCATAAAATGTTGTTGATGTTTGAGTGCTTAAATCAACTTCCTGTCATGTGTTTAAATTGCTTATCAAAACTTAATAGCTAAAACTGAAAATATTTGGTTTTCAGTGTCATGTCATTTGTCTCAATCAAGAATATGACATCAATAGAGCAATGTAGGAAACTTCTGAAATGCCCAAAGTGTTACTCTCTCCGTTTCAATTTATTTGTCTGGTTTTGACTTCATACGGAGTTCAAGAAAGTACAGAAGACTTTTTAATCTTGTTGTCTTAGACTAAAGATATGTAAAATGCATCAGAGTGCCTTTTAATCTTGTGTAAAAGAAAGTAAGACGGACAAATTGAAACGAAAGGAGTACCTGGATACTATAACCTGTGCATCCACAATAAAGCTTATCACCCATAATGGCAAGGCACTTGACATATTTTTGGAAGTTTACATGCTTGGGAACCCCTGACCAATTATATACCTGTCAAATTTGAGGTTTGGTGAGCCATTTGCACTAGTAGCTCAAGGTTTAGTTTACTGAACAAACATTTATGGTTGTCTTAGATTAACAAGTCTGGCGTGACAAGAGAAACTCGTGTTAAAATAAATCAAGACTGCTGACCTTGACTCCTGTTGCTTGAGATGCGAAGCATGCAAAATGAGTGTTAGCTATCAACTCAAGCACCGGCTCTTTCACATCATGAACTTGGAGACAGTGGATTTCCTCTTGATTTATTGCCCAAACCTACAAGATTTTGTAACGATAACGAAGCCTTTTAGCATTCAGCATACCGTGAATAACATGTTCTTAGGGATCGATCAATGCAAAAGGTTTGCTCAGTGTTGTACTGTTAAAATAATTAGTTGAACTCTGGTGCTTCGTTGAAGAGATTACAAGGCTATGTTTTAAGAATTAAGCATTTCTTAGTCACTTCCTCTTCTACTTTGTATGATACAGATTAGACTTAAACAGCACTTGCTGCTAGAAGGAGAGCTTACCCGGATTGTTCTGTCCAATGAACCACTATACAGTTTATCACCTGAAGATGACACGTAAAGGCATGTAACTGCCTTTGAGTGCTCACGAGTTTCATGAATTAACCGAGGATTTCTTTTTCCAGTTTCCCATACCTGAACAAAGAAAGATATACATGTTGGAGAAATGTAGCAGCAGATGAAAGGAACTATATGGCTGCTTACTAGGAAGGGTCTTACTTTAATGGTTCCATCGGAATGACTACTAATTAGCCGACCTCTTATGTGGAGCAGACAAAGAACTTCTCCATTCATCGAAACATCCATCTCAGGACATTCAGAATAACACCATAGTTCTGCCTGAAGTTCTAACTATTAGAACATGTAAAAGATGCATAACTATTAATTAAGTACTTATTAGCATAGAATTCACTTACAGCATCAATGCATGGCAAGTTCATCAAGGTTTTCATTATATCACTGACTACTATTGAGTACTTTTTAAGTTTCCTCAAGTTTCTGCATAAACATTTTGCGTATATTCCCAGTTCGCTAAGTGCACCTTATAACATAAAGACCAACCATTAGTTATGAGTAAGATCATAAATCCTGTTTATGTACTTGCTAAGTAGTCGATCCAGCCTTACCTAAATCACTAATAAAGCCTCTCAAAGCAAGAGCTGCCAAGATCTTTTCCTCGAGGTTCTTCGTTGACTGCAGCATCTGTATAAATTGCTCAAGCAACGACTTACGAGCAATATCTCTAATTCCAGTATCAGGAAAACTATAGAGCATGTGAATAAGCCATGTTGCTACAATAAAGGAAGATTTTGCTATCTCCATGGAGGTGCTTGTAAGGCATTCTTCTAAAGCTTTGAATATTAATCCTTTCTCATGATTGCAAAGAACAAAAGCCATTCTTTTTTCCCAAGAACTCAGTGCTTTTTCTTCCTCTTCCTATATACCATATGTTCAGTTAAGATTACTACTTGCACAGATTGCATAATAATAAGCCAAATGGCTGAAGAACTTCATACCATTGTATTTGTGATGTCATTTTCACCTGCTCTATGTTTCTCTTCTTTTATCGTAGCATTATACCGCTGATTAAATCCTGCAGTCTTGAGTAGCCAGGCTTCAAGAAAGGACTTACCAGAGTTAGTCAGATGCCCAGAAAGAGATAACAAGGCATCGAGAGCCCTGAGCTGAGACGCAGGAAAGTCCTTTTCGTGAAGTGCTTCAATCAGTGCTTCTATTGACTCTTCACGGTATATGCTCATTTTCCGTGGCTCAACCAGAAGGTCAATCTGCAGAAGAAGAGGAGCAATGGTAGATTTCTGCTCCATTGAAGCCATCTGTAGACAGACAAGAAGAGTGTGCATTGTACTAAATGCTCCCTCATCCTTAATTATCTGCAGAATCTGGTTGCACAATGTTCTCCTGAAATACAGTAAAAAGAACAAGCATATTTCATGAGTCCAAATCTAGAGGGATCACTTTAGGATACAATATTTAAAGTTCACTTTCGAAAACCAGATAAGCATGTACTCCCTCTGTTTCAATTTAAGTGGCTTAGTTTGAGACTAGATCTGGAGTTAAAGAAAAGTAAGGAAGGCGTTAGTATCTTGTGGTCTTAAACTAAATATGTGTGAATTATATCAAAATGTTATTTGAATCTTGTTGCTTAAAAGGACAGTAAGGCACTTAATTGAAAAAGAAGGGAGTATTATAAGCAAGTCAAAGGTGATTTTTATGAACTAAAATTTGAAAGAATTTGAATACCTGCTTAACAAAACTAACTCATAAAGAAGTTCTATGCATGTTGCCTTCACGCTATCGCTTCCTGTGTGAATTAACTCAAGAACAGGAGATAACTCAATTCTACTAGCTATTGTATTTCTGCAACTCTTATCAGCCCGAATACAGAATAAAAGTATGCATACAATGGACTCTCTTCCATTTTCATGTTCTAGGCACTTTAACAAGGCAGGAATACCATTTCCTGATATAATCTGTATAGCATTGAATGATCGGTCACTCTCACCTCCTCCGGTTATAATTTGTTCGAGCAACACAACAGCAGCTTCCTTTGGTCCTATTGTGAACTGAAAATCACTAGAATCCTCATTTCTGTTTGATATGATCTGAGTAAGAGAGGGTACAAAATTATGAGCTGAAAGTTGAGAGAATGATGGCCTGAGTAGGTAGATAAGTACTGCTGCTTCAGGAAGACCGTCTTTCAGTAAAGTAGCAAGGCACTCAAAATCCGAGTCCACACTTGTGAGGATCTCGCCAATGCTATCCTCTGCATACAGTAGCTCAGACAAGATGTAAACTGTCGTCTTCAAAACTTCTCTCTTTATGGAAGCTGATAATACCTCTACAAATCCATTCACTATTGTTGGTGCTGATAAATAAGAGTGAACTCCTTGAGATTCAAGTTTCGAGTCATTCCATATCTTTGCTATAGTCAATATGGCTTCTTCACATTCTTGTAAGTCCTCTGAAGTGCACAGACATGAAACATGAGGTTTTAAGCCATTGATAATTGCTTCAGTTGCTGCTTGAGAAATTACACTAGTAGGTGACATTGATACAGCTGCTCGCATAAATCTACGTGATCTTTGTTCCACGATTTCCTCTATCCTCCGATGATGGGGATGATTAAATGTCGGAGATGGAGTAGACTCAGATGATCTCTCTCTTGAAGACGGAATGTTTAAATAACTTCGCGGTGTTTGAGAGTATGAAAACTCCTGAGCTAGATCAGGGTGCTGTTCCCTCCAAGAGGTTATCAGTCTCTTCAGGACATAATTGGTTTTAGGAAGAGTAGCTGCAGATAAAGACTGCCTTGTAATGGGGCATGTTGTATTACCTCTTTTTATCCATTCCTGGATGGCTTTCCCTTCGTATGTTTGACCGGTTTCAAGGGTGACGGGATCATTGAATATCTGTCCAGTTATTGGACAGACAAAATCTTTTGGTGGCCTTGATGGAGCAGTCGACTTCTCTGACAATGGGAGAGAAATGCAGCTGAGACTTCCTTCATCACTATTATTTGGAGAGCTGCCATTGTTCGAAGAGATTTATAAAAATTCGATCACCTTCTATATCAGAAACTAGAAATGACTTGTACAGACATACCCTTTTTCTAAGGATTGACTAAGGCTCCGCCTTCGATCATTTCTTTTCCCCACTGTTTCATGCTGCACCTGCATGTGTAAGAAACTATCATAGCAAGTCTCGGAACGATGGATAGGAAAAATTCATTTAAGGATATGAAACATACTGTCCTTTCTTCATCTGAGTCTGCAGAGTTAATTTTTAACTCTTGGGATAAATGCAAAGAATTAGACATGGAGGAGTCCTTAACACGTCCAGACAAGAGGCGTAACACAGGTACACCTTTTCTCGAGGCAGTGTCTGATTTTTTTGGAGAAGGCTCTTGTGAATAAGGAGTTTTAGGGGACTCCACTTTGGGGGAGTCCATTGAAGGGAAGGCCTTGGGAGATTGCTTTTGGTTTATATTAATTTGCTCGACTTTCGACCTGGCTTCTACATAGGATGAACTGTTTTCTTGATTCCTTTTATTTGATGCAATTTGTACATGAGGCTCAGTTTCATAATCTTCTTCATCCTCTTCCGGAATTCCTTTCTGAGTATGACAAGAAAGAGCAATACATTAACTTGAATGAACTCCGCAAATTATCACCAATTCATAATGTAACAAGATGTAGCAAAGATAAAGGCGAAAAAACTAACTACTGGATCCCAAGTTGTGGAGTCCTCCTGATTATCGGACGATGAAGAAGTCATATTCAATCTGCTAAAATCCAAAGGAGTAGAGAGACAAATGATGTATTTTCTTTATAGAGTTCTCATAAGCCATAACAAATATTCAGAAACGAACTCCTAGTTAATGGACCTACCTCGACTCTCCCTTTGCATTCTCCTTCACTCTCAGAATAGGTGTAAACCCGGCACTCTTAGGCAAGATTGGGCCAAATTTGACATAATCAGGAATTGACCGGCGTACTTCATGCAGTGGAGTCATCGGTGGCTCAGCGATAGGCAACAGAGGAATTGCCTTCTTTGAAGTTGCAGAATCATAGTTTATGCAGTCCTTATAGTATTTTGCATAAAGCCTTGTATTGTCATCCAATGATTGACCATAAAGCTGCTCGAGGTTCTGCATTTTCTCGGCTTGATCAGGCCTTACAGAGAATATCAAAGACTCATTAAATTCATGATCAAAATCCATAGTGAAAGACAAGTCACTGGAATCAGGAATGACATCCATCACTATCCGATGTCTCTCCTCCGAGTACCACCCTACAATTGAGCTCATGTGTGGAAGAAACAGACATTTCCAAAGCTCAGGTGCAAAATCTATCCGCGAGAAGAAAGGATCAATAATAAACATCTCCAGGATATGAAGTACCGTATTGTTTACGTTGTTTCTCAACTTCCATAAGTAAGAAAGGTTTAAATGTGCCCAAGCAGATAGATAGAAATTAGGCACCCCTGCAGTTTTCTGGCTAGAATCCAACATAGCACATACTTGCAACATTTTTTCCGCGTAATCTAGTCTAGCCATCTTAGTTTCAATGTTTGATGTGTTGATTGCCTCTTCAAGTGCATCAATTCCCCAGTCCAAATTAGCTAAAACTGCTTGGTCAGAGTATCGAACTTCTGTATCTTTATCTGAGCTTCCATCTTCAGCTGCTAACCTCTCAGCACATTGCTCTTTATGCGACGTTCTTTGTTCCTTGTCAATCAGCCTATCTTGAATGAAACTTCCTACAGAAGTGATCAAGGACCTAACTATATCTTCGTGATCCAGTTCAAATCTATAATTTCCAGCCATTTTTTCACGCGCGAATCAAATGTAATCACAACTGTACGATTCAAATTCAATAGAACGCGATCCAGATACTTCAAGCAAAATCAAATGTTACAATATCAGAAACATGAGAATTCAAAAAAGCTAAAAGCTAAACAAAAACATTGAAGACTTTATCAAGCGCATGAGAACAAGTACATTTGTATGGTAAAACTAGTACATATTAACACTGAAAAATGAAAATTGTAAGTATAAAATTAGTAAGCCTAGATACATGAAAGAAGAGGATCATATCAAATGAAATAATAGATTATAAATTCATCAAATTATCCTTAGTAGTATTTTGTTTTAGTATAATATTTAGCAAACATGTAAGTTTTTGCTTGTTTATTTGTCTAAAATTTGGAAAGAACTAATTACAATATTGTAGTTTCAGCATAATTTATTCCAGGATTAAATATGACAATTAATTAGGAAACTCCAAAACCCTTTATCCTCAAGTTCAAAAACTTAGCATACATATAACACAATGAGGTCACTCAAAGGATAATAGCTAGCTAGGATTGAACACACAACCTTAAGAAAGTTTTGCTACACGTTAACCTTTGTGATGAACCTTCGGCTTATGTCAAGAGTTGTTAACACTGGTATATATACATATGAAACTAAAAGTTGATCTATCCATACAATATAAATTTCTGACAAAAAGGTGTAACTCGACACCGGTAGGGCAAGGCAAGCTGCAACCCTGGATATATATACCTCCTTAAAAATGTGATATTAGAAAATAAGATATATTACCTGCTACAATATGGACGTATGATATATTGTATGTGTGAGAGAGATATACCTGAATTTCATCAGAAGATTTATACTCATCAAAAATATCAATCTTTTTTGTTTTTTAAGATCAGTAAGTCAATTCCTCAAAATCTACAACCAGAATTTTAGAGACAGAGTTAGAAAGCTAAGATTAGAGAAATTAATTAAATTAATAGCAGACGGCCGGCTAAATTAATAAGTATCAATCAATTCCAATATATTGACATAGTCAACATATTTTATACTATACTCATATTTATGTATTAGTTAAATAAAAAAAATACTACAGCAAACCTCGATAAAGTAATATTCGATAAAGTAATAATATCGCTAAATGAATATTTTTCTCCGGTCCCGACTTGGGTCAGTTATATTAAAGTAATATTCTCGCTAAATGCATTAGATAATAATTAAAAATAAAGTATTAAAGGCCCAGAAAAAATATAAAATAATAATTACGAGAATACATCAAGAATTTATATATATTTAATCAATCAATAATACTAGACCAATAACTATTTCTTTTTAAAATATGATTCTATAGTTGATTATTTTTTTCTTCCCACCAAAACCAAAATTAATCTCATCCTTAACTTTTTGAAGAGCGAACATAATTTTCGAAATATTTTGCTCGTGTTGTACCAAATAGCTTGACAATGTAGTCATTGTTTGAAATGCCTCCTTTGACGATACATGTGGGACAATGCTACTATCATTTTGTTCAGGATCATTCTCATCATTATACTTGGATTGTGATTTTTAAACATCTAGCTTTTTCCTTTTATAGTTAACATAAAATCTCTTCATATTCTATATACATTAATACAATTAGAAACATTAAACTTCACTAAATTCGTTTAGCTTTCCTATATTTAAATAATAAATATGCAAAGACTACACTTTTTAGTTTCCTAGATTTAAACTTTCAAAATTCTTAATTCAAATATTTCTTTTTTCTTATGGCACATACTGCAAAATACTTTCTAAAATAATAAATATTTATTTATCGATAAATAAATATTTTATGCATTTATTGATAAACTAATAATTTCGATAAATGAATATTTTTTCTGGTCCCAAGCATATGCATTTATAGAGGTTTTACTGTATAGTTTAAATAATAATTGTTCCTTTAGACTTATAGAGAAGACAAAAAGGTATCTAATGTTTTTGGTTTGTTAGTTTGGACCGTATCTTGTCTTTTAATTATAATTATTCCACTTTCCACAGTTGCCTCTTCAACTCTCTATCATATTAATTAATTAATCGAGTTCTATCGTAAATATTTTGACTAATGTTCACATGATATATATAAATACACTTCTTGTTTGTTCATTAAACGTGTCATAGTTTGGGTACTTCAATATTCTAGATTTGATCTAATAAATTGACCTTGTTAATCTAAATGTAAGTCCATTGATTGTGCATCTATCACATTTAAACATCCATCTAGTGTGCGTTAAGATCAATTTTATTTAGACCAATAATATATTGCACTATCTTGTATAATGATTATTTCTAAAATCTTTACTAAGAGATCACAAAAGGCAAAACAGGTGCGCAGACGAGTTTGTACGAGCTGTCAGAAATAACAGTTAGTACCGCCAAACCTATGTATATATTGATCTTAGTACGTTAGGACCCTCAGTTGGAGCTTTCTCATTGTCTAACACCTTATTATTATAAGTTATAACATATAAATAATTTATTCCTACTGCTTGTAAAGTATTCTAACCTCCAAGAAATACAATAGCTCTACTTTACTCGTTTGAGGTATCTTAATATGTGGCCTTGCAATGGCCTCGATCATATAGATTTAACTATATCATTTTTCTGATAAACATCGAGCCCAAAGTAATTTTTCGAAAAAAAAAAAAAGATAAAGCAACAATAATTCAAAAGAAATTGCATAATATTAAAGTTCATTGAAAACAATTTGAAATTTTAATTACATTTCATACTACGTACGGCCACTAAATAGTCCTAAATGACGATATGAATAAAAATAATAATTACGTAATTAAAGAAGTACAAAATTTGTCAATTTATCATAATCATTAAATTGAACTACTGATAACTTGATTAAGTTTAATCGATAATTTTAAATTGATCATTAGGTGACTAAAGCGAGTCAACCAAACTAAATCAAGGTAGTTCAACCAAACTTTAGTCAAATCGTGTTAATCCAAAATAAATTTTGATCAAAACATACCTAAACTAAATATAGGCAAGGTGAGCCTCGAGCCAGCTAGGATAGAATAGGAAAATAAAAATATAAAACTATGCTATATACGATATAAACTAATAGCCAAAAAAAAAATTACATGATATTTAAAAGTAAGGGGAAAAAAAGTAAATTTTAGGTTTAGCAAACATAAAAATCATATTTGTATGCTATAACTATAGATTGCATAATTGCGCTTCATAGCAAACTTTATATTTGCTATAGAGCATCAGATTTGTATAAATCGCTAGCAAATCTCTCACTTGTATAAAATGTTGCCAATCTGTGTTTAAAAAACAGTAATACTGATTACCAGAAACTTTGCAGAAATACGAAGTTACCAAAGTTTCCAATGAACCAGTGAAGAATAGAAGAACAGAAATTAATTCACAAAAATTAAAATCTGTAAAAATACCAGAATCTGGAAAAGACAGAACAGAAAAAGATCAAGTCCACTGACTGCACACAGTCCCCTTAAGGAAATTATCCCCCTCTAGTATCTGAGGTTTGATTTGGAATATGTCCTCCCAGGATAGAATGATCTCAATCATCAGTGTATTGATACCCAAAACGCTGGTGTCAGCGAGCCACTCAACGGCAGTAAAGTACACGAAAAATATTTGTGCAGAAGAAGAAGAAGAAACCAGAAATTTTCGTAAGTAAAAAGTCTGAAGAATAACTGGTATTTATAGCCAAGAGGAACTGGTTCCAAAAGGTTGCAACCTTTCAAAAAGCACACGACCATTTCAGAAAGTTTGCAACCTTTCAAACAGTCATGGTTGTTCTTGAAAGTTGCAACCTTTCAGAATAGTCATCTCCAACGGCGGGAAATTCAAATAAAACGGGAAAGTAATTTAAATAAAATGGGTCATGCGGATCCGAGTCGGGTCGGAACGTTTCGGTTAATTAACTAATTAATTGAAATGTTTTGGCCATTTAATTTTATTTAATTAAATAAATAAATAATTAAAACAAAACTTTGTCCAAAAAATAATCTCTCGATCAATCATTTTCCAAAGCCAAAGCTGACGACGCGAGGGGGGTCCCTCTTTCCAACACTTTTAACAATTAATAGAAGTGTTTCTCTATTTAAACTCTTCTATTTTTCTTTCCACTACCAATAAGGGAAAAATGCCTTTTTACTAAAGCATAACAGGACTTTTTTAAGTTTCTCTCTTTTCATCTTCCCTCCATTTCCCATTAACTCTTGCTATATACCCAACAATCCCCCACATGAATGAATGATTATAACATAAGAAATGCACGGACAAGTGTGTACTTTACAAGCAAGGATCAATTGCATCTGGATAAGTAGGTTTCCCCTTGGACTTTCCATAGTGAACATATGTCGGATATACTCGGTTAATCGATAGATGTGATATCTTTGAACTGTCGAGCTTTGGTTTAGACCTAGACAATCATATGTCACACAATTAACCCTTTATGGTTCTTACAGTTGTGTTTGTTTCAGCCTCTTGATTTCATGAGTGTATAGAGAATAGGCTTTTGACATAAAATTTTCTTTGAAGCAGCTTACACTTCACACTCACATAGGTGATTTCTAACCATGTCATTTCGTAGATACACTATTTCGTCAAATCTGCCAAACTTCGCAAATCATTAAAAACTTTAAGCTTTATTAACTCATTAACAAGCCTTAAAGTCTTAACCTTGTTCCTGAATATTGTCTTCATCATGAGAATGGATTGAGTTGATTGACAATGTTGAACCGTCAGTTACAACTTTTTTTTTCTCCTTGAATCTAGCTCTTGGGATCGCCAGTCTGCTAGATAGAGTTAACATCATGCTGACTTGTCTTAAGCCATAAACCTATTCCCTTAGATGATCTTTCAACTGCCTCTCTCACTAGGCCTTTTGTTAGTGGATTTGACACATTATCGCTTGACTTAACATAGTCAATTGTGATAATTCCACTAGAGAGCAGTTGTCTTACGGTGCTATGTTTTCGTCGTATATGATGAGACTTTCCTTTGTACATGACTCTCCCTGCCTTACCTATTGTTGCTTAACTATCACAATGTATGCAAATAGGTCCCACAGGTTTGGGCCAGAATGGAATATACTCTAAGAAATTTCAAAGTCATTCAGTTTTTTCACTAGCCTTATCTAAAGTAATAAATTCATATTCCATTGTGGAGCGAGCGATACATGTCTGTTGGATGATTTCTAAGAGACTGCTCCTCCACCAAGTGTAAACATATAACCACTTGTGGATTTTACTTCAATTGACCCGGTGATCCAATTTGCATCACTATATCCTTCAATTACGGCAGGATATTTATTATAATGCAAAGCATAGTGTTGTGTATGTTTCAGATACCCCAACACACGTTTCATTTTCATCCAATGAGTTTGATTCGGATTACTAGTGAACTGACTCAATTTGCTAATAGCACATGTTATATTTGGTCGCGTACAATTCATAATATCCCAACACTCTGGCATATTTCAATTGAGAGTCATTTTCACCTACATTCTTTTGAAATGTAAAGCTTAAATCAATTGGAGTTTTGACAACATTGAAATTCAAGTACTAGAACTTATCCAATACTCTTTCAATATAATGAGATTGAGATAATGCTAGTCCTTGAGGAGTTTTGAGAATCCTGATCCCTAAGATCAAATCAACAACTCCTAAGTCCTTCATATCAAACTTGCTGGACAGCATGTTCTTAGAAGCATTTATATCATCAAAATCTTTACTCATTATTAACATATCATCAACATACAGACAAACAATGACTTTATGATTCGGAACGTTTTTAATGTAAACACATTTATCACATTCGTTAATCTTGAATCCATTTGCCAACATTATTTGGTCATATTTAGCATGCCATTGTTTGGGTGCTTGCTTGAGCACATAAAGCGACTTCACAAGTATGCACACTTTCTCTTCTTTACCAGGAACCACAAACTCTTCAGATTGTTCCATATAAATTTCTTCCTCCAACACTCCATTTAAGAAGATTGACTTTACATCCATTTGGTGGATTTTAAGACCATGCACTGCCGCTAGTGCTATTAATATACTAATTGATGTTATCCTTATTTCCAGAGAGTATGTATTAAATTAGTTCAGACCTTCCTTTTGTCTGTATTCTTTGACTTCAAGTCTAGCCTTATATTTGTCAATAGTCCCATTGGTTTTCATTTTCCTTTTAAAAATCCACTTTGATCCTAAAGGTTTATTTCCTGGAGGAAGACCAGCCAATTCCCAAGTATGGTTACTTAAAATTGATTTGATCTCACTATTGACTGTTTCTTTTCAATAAATTGACTCAGACAAAGACATAACTGCTTTAAATATTTGAGGCTCATTTTCAAGCAAAAATGCCACAAAATTTAGTCTGAAAGAAGTGAATTTTCGTTGACGATTACTACGCCTAGGATCCTCATTAGGTTGTGTATTTTTCGTTGATTCTTCCCGTGGTTGTTTAGGTCTTTCACTTGTCGACTCACATTCAGTTTTATACGAATAAATCTGTTCAAAGAACTCAGCGTTATCTGACTCAATTATTGTATTCACATGAATTTCAGGATTATTAGATTTGTGAACCAAAAACTAACAGGCCTACTGTTCACAACATATCCAATAAATACGCAATCCACTGTTTTGGATCCAACTTTCACCCTCTTGGGTAAAGGAACCTCTACCTTGGCTAGACATCCCCACACTTTGAAATATTTCAAGTTGGGTTTCTTTTCTTTCCATAACTCATATGGAATCGATTGCATTTTGCTACAGGGTACCCTATTGAGTATCCTGTTAGCCGTAAGGATGGCTTCCCCCTATAGGTTTTGCGGTGAACAAGAACTGATTATCAAGACATTCATCATTTCCTTTAATGTTCTGTTCTTTTGTTCAGCCAAACTATTTGACTGTGATGTATATGGTGCAGTAGTTTGATGGATAATACCATATTCCAAACATATCTCTGCAAAAGGAAATTCATATTCTCCACCCCTATCACTTCGAATCATTTTTATCTTTAGATTCAATTGATTTTCCACTTCATTTTTGTATTGCTTAAATCCATCAATTGCTTCATCCTTACTAGTAAGCATATATACATAACATAATCGAGTGTAATCGTCAATAAAAGTTATAAAATACTTTTTCCAACCACGAGATGGTATCGACTTCATATCGCATATATCTGTGTGAATTAAGTCTAAATGTTTTGAATTCCTGCCAACAGACTTATAAGGATGTTTGACAAACTTACTTTCCACACAAATTTCACATCTCGATTTATCACATTTGAAATCAGGCAATACTTCTAAAGTAATCAATTTTCGCAAGGCTTTGTAATTTACATGTCCCAAACGGGCATGCCATAAATCATTTGACTCCAATAAGTAAATAAAAGCAGAATTCTTAGTAATACTGTCAACAACCATTGCAATCAGTTTGAAAAGGCCCTCAGTGAGGTAGTCTTTTCGTAAGAACATCTTATTCTTACTTATTACAACTTTGTCACTAACTAGGACACACTTAAACTTGTTCTTAACGAGTAGTGCAGCAGAAACTAAATTCTTCCTAATAGTAGAAAGTGCAGAACGTTGTTCAGAGTCAACACCTTGCCGAATATCATTTTCAGTATTAATTTCCCAGTTCCTGCAATCCTTGTTGTTGTTGTGTTCCCCATGAACAAAACTTCATCGAACTTAGTAGGAGTGTACGTTGCAAAGGCTTCTTTAACAGAGCAAATATGTCGAGTGGCACCTGGGTCGAGAAACCACTCCTTGGGATTTCCAACTAAGTTTCACTCCGAGATCATTACACAGAGGTCATCTGCATCTTCCATCTCTTTCACAATGTTTGCTTGACTTTTGCCTTAGTCTTTGTCTTTGTCCTTTCTTGGAGCACGACAGTCAGAAGAATTATGACCAGCCTTACCACAGTTATAACAGTTGTCCTTGAATTTCTTCTTGGCTTGTTCTGACTTCTGTCTGTTGAACTTCTTTCTCTTCTTGCCTTTGGTAGAAGCTTCTTCAACAATATTAACTCCAATTATTGTCGAACTCTTACGAGATTTTTTTTTTGGCGGTTTTGTTATCTTTCTCAATCTTGAGCCGAATCATAAGATCTCCAAGCTTCATTTCCTTACGTTTGTTCTTTAGATAATTCTTGAAGTCGTTCCACGAAGGAGGTAACTTCTCGATCATTGCAGCCACTTGAAAAGATTCATTTACTACCATATCCTCACAGTCAGATCATGAAAAATAAGTTGAAGTTCATGCACTTGTTATCCAACAGTTTTACTATCTGACATTTTATAGTCTAAAAACTTTGCAACCACAAACTTTTTCAAGCATGCATCTTCTGTCTTATATTTCTTCTCAAGTGTATCCCACAATTATTTCAAAGTTGTCATTACACTATAGACACTATATAATTCATCCTCTAAAGCACTCAAAATCTAGCCGTTACATAGGAAGTTTGCATGTTTTCATGCTTCAATAATCATGAATTTTTCTCTGTCTGACATTTCAGCAGCAGGCACCGGAGTTACTTCATTGGTAAATTTTTGCAGACCAAGAGTGGTAAGACAAAAAAATACCCGTCGCTGTCATCCTTTGAAATTCACACTAGAGAATTTTTCTGATTTCGCTGTTGGTGGTACATCAATTTGGGTTGGTGCATCAACAGCCACCGTAACATTATCATTTGCCATTTCAGAATCTGTAATAAACAGAATTTGATACAAATAACTCAATAAGGAATAACTTAAATTGCAAACTTAATAGGAGTATAAAACCACGAAGGTGTTTGTCTCCACCAGAAACACAAATTAAAATAAATATAAATAATTTCCTTAAGATTGTTGCCAATCTGTATTTAAAAAACAATAATACTGATTATCATAAACTTTGCAGAAATACGAAGTTACCAAAGTTTCCAATGAACCAGTGAAGAATAGAAGAACAGAAACTAATTCACAAAAATTAAAATCTGTAAAACATACCAAAATCTGGAAAAGACAAAACGGAAAAAGATCAAGCCCACTGCATACACAATGTACCCTTAAGGAAATTATCCCCCTCTAGTATCTGAGGTTTGATTTGGAATATGTCCTCCCAGGATAGAATGATCTCAATCACTAGAGTGTTGATACCCAAAACACTGGTTTCAGCGAGTCACTCAACGGCAGTAAAGTATACAAAAAATATTTGTGCTGAAGAAGATGAAGAAATCAGAAATTTTCGTAAGTAAAAGGTCTGAAGAATAACTGGTATTTATAGCCAAGAGGAACTGGTTTCAAAAGGTTGCAACCTTTTAGAAACCGCACGACCATTTTAGAAAGTTTGCAACCTTTCAAACGGTCATGGTTGTTCCTGAAAGTTGCAACCTTTCAGAACAGTCACCTCCAACGGCGGGTAATTCAAATAAAATGGGAAAGTAATTTAAATAAAACGGGTCACACGGATTCGAGTCGGGTCGGAACATTTCGATTAATTAACTAATTAATCAAAACGTTTTGGCTAATTAGTTAAATAAATAATTAAAACAAAACTTTGTCCAAAAAATAATCTCTCGATCGTTTTTCAAAGCCAAAGCGAAAATCAAAGCCGAAGCCGAGCGAGCGACGACGACGGCGCGAGGGAGTTCCCTCTTTCCAATGCTTTTAACAAATAATAGAAGTGTTTCTCTATTTAAACTCTTATATTTTTCTTTCCACCACCGATGAGGGAGAAATGCATTTTTACTAAAGCATAAGAGGACTTTTCAAGTTCCTCTCTTTTCATCTTTCCTCCATTTCCATTAACTCTTGCTATATACCCAACATAAAAGCGCAACTATTGTATATATATCGGTTAGATAATTATATATATGTAACTACTATGTATATGTATCAATGATTGTGTTTATATATCTAATAAAATTTATATTTATATACAATGAATGGAAATAAAACACTTGTATATCAAATCTCTCTTTCTCACTTTATACAACACAAATTATACATTGTAATTTGTATAATTTGTGTTTGTATAAAGCGAGAAAGAGAGAAAGGCAAAAGAGAACTGGTAAGGAAAGATCTGTATTTGTATAATTATAAGTGTATAGGACGAAAATATATGTATTTGTATTTGTATATACGGTTTTATCTCGCTTTATACAAACACAAACGCAATTTATACATTTGTATTTGTATAAAGTGAGAGAGGCGAGGGAGAGTGGTGGCAAGATCTGGGAGAGTGGCGAGCGAGGTTCTCTGGGGAGAGAGGTGAATGACAAGTGTTTGCTACGGATTATAATTAAATAAAACTATGATTATAACATTTAATTTGAATTAATAATTTGCTATTTTATACAATTTTCCGAGAAAAAATCAACTCATTGCCCATGCCTACTTTAGGACAAGTGAAATCAGCAACATTTGAACCAAATAAAAATTACCCTTGTTTTGGGTTCTTAGCCTAATTATAACTTAATGATTAATATGATTTATTTATATTTACAATGATACTTGACCTCAATTAATTAAATTATGGAGACTTACCTTAGCAAATAAATACTTTTTCTGCTTAAGAAAATAACCTACACTAAAAATTCACACCAACAAACATAACTTTTAGCGGGAATAATTATATATGCTCATAAAGAATGTTAAAGTTTTTATCGATATTAGTTAATTGTCATTAGATCCAATGTCGATATATAGGCTTTAGGGACACTTATAAAGATGGCTAATTACTGCTAAAAATACATATTTAGCTATAATTAAGCTAGTATCACTAATTAATTGCCGAAAGTCAGGTTCAATGATCCTCTTTTCAATTTTTTACTTACTCTCTTGTGCGATTAACTCTCAAGCCATAGCAAACAAGAAAAGAAGGAGTGACTAAATGAATCGCTAAAATTATTTAGGAACATATTATTACAGTCTTCTTGCTATATCTTATCTATGATCCTTGTTATCTTGCCCAAAAAATTTCAATAAGATTTCAACAATGTAATAAAAGAGTAAATTCCACTAAACCCCCCTTAACTTTTTGGGTTTAAAAAACAATATCCTCTTCACGTTTTGAAATGGAAAATAAACCCCTTTAATTTTAAATTTTATGTATTTTTAAAAGGTTAAAAATAAATATTTGTCAACTTTGCAGAAACTCAAAAAGTGAAAAGAATATTGGTGCAAAAAAGGTTGTGGACATATTTTTCCAATGCCAAAAATGCCGTCGGCATCTTAACTATTTTTCTTGTTCTTTGTGCAAATACTTTTCAATCTAAATAGAGAAAAGAAGAATCCAAATTTGTTTTGCCGCTCTTCCAATTCTTGCACATTTTTTTTTAGTCGATTCTAAAAAAGAAATATTTTTATACTTACTAATAATTTATTTTTAAAATATTTATTTTACTCTTAATAAAATGATTTATAGTCACAAAATATTTATAATGTATTATAAATCACAATTTTCAAAAGTATTTCTTTTTTAAACACTACGTCGAATAGTTGTTGTGCGTTTATGTTGGACACTTTTGGTGACGGAAGAACCCTTTTGCCAAAAATAATACAAGGAAAATTAAGACCAAAGTGTCGGTGACAATGTCTTGAGAGCATTAGTGGAAAGTGAAGTGGTCCCTTTGGTTTTTTCTTCTTCTTGTCTAGTTCGGAGTCCACATTGAAATCCCGACTAAATTTGAATGTTGTCTAGTGTTTGGAGTCCACATTGAAATCCCAACTAAATTTGAATGTGCACTGAAGGGCCCATTCGGGAGTAGTGCTTCCAACAAGATTTTCTCCATATCTAGGGCTTTAACCCGAGTAAAACATTTTTGCCACTGCACCACAACCCTGGTGGTCCCTTGGGTTTTTAATTGGTGTACACCTTCACTTTTCATCAGTATAGAACTCTGTGGTTTATGTTGAAGGTAGCATTACAATCTATTAATATATTATTTGATCTTCCAGTATATGACATCTTTCATCATCTGAGGCAGACATAAAAATGACAAAACATGTGAGGAAATTTAACATGATAATGACCTCCACCAAGAAAGGAAATTAGAAGTACTGAAAAATATCATAAGCTTTTTGTTGAGAAATTCAAGGGGATTACATTACTATAATTCTCAATTTGACAAAGTTTATTTAATACCAACATATACACTTAAGTAAAGGGTCATGAGTTCTTGATTTTCTGATTGAGAAAAGAACTGACCTCTTCTATGACAAAAACTTGCACATCAAAATGTTATCTAGTTAAATGACTAAAAGGGGAGGAGGAGGGCACCACCATAACAACCTCTCATCCAAAAACCCCACCAAATAACCCCGACCGACCTTCGAGTTGAAGGCGATGAGTAAAAATGTAAGAGACACTATACACAAGAATCATAAACGGGAACGAGTATGATGAAAATTGGATTGGTTAGTCAAAGCTTGATGATCGGCTCCACCTCCCTCGTAAATAGTCCTCTAACGAGACATTGTGCTCAATGCTGCTTATTGAGAGAGAATCCTCTTCAACACCAAGCAACGCAAGGTTAAGGTGTGACCGGAGATTAGAATGTGAAAAGGTGTCATCTTCCAACATATCGGCTCCTTCCATGCCATTTATTGGTAGCTTTGTGTCGGATCCTTCTGAACCATTGACTTGTAACCTTGCCCACTTGGTTGTTTCATCATCGCCTTTGAGCAGCTTTGAAACCTGCAAATGTCAGGCGTGTAAACACTAAGAGACTTCTATATCTAGATCTAAATTGACGAGACCATGGGAATTGAACAACATTGCATCATGACAAGTGCCTCAACTCTAATGCTTCACGCTTGATTATTGCTAATTTCAGTTATACGCTAAAAGGATTTGTCAAACATCATGTGCCTGATTTCTCCTAGTTTTTGCAAAGCCAGAAACACCAGAATCAGCAAGGGGATATGACTTACAATGCTCATTTGTGGTCGAGCTCGTGGAGCACGTCTGATACAAAGGGCAGCAGCCAGCACCATCCTTTCTACTAGTTCACAATCATAATCAGAACTCAACTGTGGATCTAGTAATTGGGCATACTTACCACTAGTTAGAATTGGCTTTGCCTGCAAATTTGGACACTTGATGTTGTAGTTAATGATACAAAACCGACTTAGTTACAAGCTAATTAATGAGATGAGTATGCAGGACATACCCAAATAACCAGGCTCTCTTGGCCCTTCGGACAATTGCTGCTTATGGGCTTTCTTCCTGAAATAAGCTCAAGAAGTACTACTCCAAATGCATAGACATCAATCTTGTCATTAACCTTTCCATACATGAAATATTCCGGAGCCAAGTAACTGCAGCAAAGCACATTTAAAGGGAATAACACATCAGATATTTTCTATTCAATTTCTCTTCGAACAAGTCCTTATTGTTTTATATGATAAGAACTTACAGACAAGGATTTAGTTTCATCAAAAATCCTACAAAACAAATCATATTCTCTTTCACCAAGTTTGAACAGGACTAGAGAGATAAAGAAGTTACATACCCAAAGGTTCCAGCTACATCAGTGCATGTAATATGAGATGAGGTTGTTGTTGCCCATTTAGCAAGTCCAAAATCAGAGAGCTGAAAAAGGAAAAGGCCAATTAAACTGCTAGCTACATCAAAGTAGCAATCTTTATCCCAAAGAAGATGGGAAATAAGCAGCAAAAGAGTAAAAGAGCATTACCTGAGGCTCAAAATCATCACACAGTAGTATATTTGACGATTTTACATCACAGTGGATCACTGGTTGATCATCTCTGCCATGAAGATATTCTAGTGCCTCGGCAACACCAACAGCGACTCTGTATCTCTCTTTCCACCCAAACGCGAGTGGATTCTTATTAGTACCTAAATGAAAAACCTCCTGAGTCAAAAAGATTGAAGAACGAAAAAATTTCTATATTTGTTCATAACTCTGATTCAACTTCTAGACAATATTTTGCCTCTAAAAACGCAAAGTATAGGACAATATAGCAGCAATTTTGACTGGGAAAGGGACAAAATTTAGGAAAATGTTATAAGAATACCATGTAGGTTCTCTTCAAGGCTTCCCCTAGATAGAAAATCATATACAAGGAGAAGGCGGTTGTCCTCAAAACAGAATCCAAATAGGGAGATTATGTTTTTGTGACTCAAAGCAGTAATAATCTCAATTTCCAAAACAAACTCTCGCACTGCATCTTCGGATTGTTTTAAGATCTTCACAGCAAGTTCTTTGCCATCAGGAAGACAGCCTTTGAAAACCTGACTACTTCCTCCTTTACCAATAATGCTCTCTGCAATCACGAAAATGAATGAGAGACAACTATAAAACATGCACTTTGAGACTTTTTGTGAGTCTACAACTGAGAAAAACACAAACCTGAGGAAAAGTTCAAGGTTGCCAAGAGAAGTTCCTGGAATTTAAACAACCTACACGTTGCAGAGTACTTCTCATAAAGTCCATCCAGTTCTCTTGGTAAGGCTCTTGGAGAATTTACTGGAGAAGATTTCGAGGACGTTGTCTCGTGATTGACAGGAATAATTGCACCACTTTTTTCATCTAGTGCAGGAACTTGACTTTCATCATCAGCATAGTGTAGATCTCTCCTGTCTGCATCCTCAATGCACAAAAGATGTCTAGTCGGCAGACACAGTGCCCACTGAACAACAGAGAGTTTTCTTATTGACAAAGTGTCTGCAGTTTGTCGATTAGATAAAATGGCTCGGTGAAGCAATGGCCAACCAGGCCTCACTTCAGGCAAATCCTTTATAAGCAATGTAATTGAACTAGATCCTGACTCCTGGCTTTGCACAGGTACTATTGCCATTGAATTATCGTCATGATTATTGACTGAAGGCTCTTCGTGTGTTTGGGTGCAAGAATTATCAGGCAACAGACAGTTGGGTGAACAAACTGAACAGTTCTGTCTAAAGGAATTCTCTGCTGATGCAGAAGCAGCTTTCAGTAATGCCTCACCCAGAGTCTGACAACCAACTTCCCTACAGGAATTTGTTGGCCTCAGCCCAGTGCTGTCATTTAGGACTTTAGAGTTCTTAGTCAGTGTCCGCTGAATTACACTAAGCAAACGATTCCCATGGTGATGCTCAAGTTCTACATACATGAAGCAGGAAACAAAAAAGATAACAAGTCAGTTACAAAGAATTACAGATCCTGCTCAATCAACCAAAAAAACAAATGCAATGCCAACCTTTTGAACTGGCATACGGTGCTAATGAAGCCTCCCTTTGGAAAACAACTTTTCCATTATTAACAGCCAATACCGAACAATCTTTTGGCAACTTTCTAGCACAGTACTTTGCAACTGAAGCTGATGATCGTATAGTATGATTAGCAGTACCGACTATAACATCTGTTGCTAAGTAAGCATTCGCCTCACGAACAATAATTTTTCGGATAGATGTACCTCTACAGATCTTTAACTTAAGATCCACCTGCAATGGTACCGGAAAAATATCAAACTTTCGATCCAGCAAGACATCAAACATATGAAGCAAACTAACAAAAACACTTCACAACGCCCGTAAGATCATCTTTCTTGTCCTTATTTATGACAATGATATCATCATAAAAGGACCAAAAAATTAATGCTTCAATATTTCCATCCACCAACAATGTCATAATCCAATTCAACCCCACCCCCACCGCCAAATAAAACTTATCATTCGGGGTTAAGATGCTGAAATTGAGAGGTTATTTTTACCTGCTTGAGATTACAGAAACCTTCGTAAACTGCAAGAAGTGAATCGAATGCTTTGACCAACGACAACAGTGAGGATTTCCCATCACGATCTACAATTTCTGTACCAGAAAACAATATTCATGAATCAAAATCCTCACAACCTTAATATAGCACAGAAATGAAAAAAATGAATATGGAAAACAAGTAGAGAAAAAAGTTCTATATTGGGCAACTCAGAAGACGACAAAAAATTCATTCACATCAAAAGACGACAAATTTCACTGGGATTGGGAAAGGGGGAATGTACCAAAACTCATAATTTTCTTTCAGAAACAGAGAAAAACAATCCCAAAAAACATACATACTAATTCCTTTCAAGAAGAAGCAAAAACATCTCAAAAACAAATTTCAGGTGTAATCCATAGTTTCGAGTTTCAATTTAGATAAAAAAAAAAAAAGGAAAACTAATCTCAATTTCATTGGAAACATTTCCCAGAACAAATTCAGAGAAAAAGATTCAAAAAATTTCCAAATTCACTTTTCAGAAAAAGGAAAAAAACTCACTCCAAAGGTTTCCCAATTTCAGCTCAAAAGTCAAAACAAACAAGATTGTAAGAAAAATTCCAGCAAAAAAAAAAAATCAAGAAATCATTTCATTTTCCAAAATAATTCAACAGTCTAAAAATTGAAAAAAGAAATTAGTTTCGAAACAAGAAAAAAGAATACTGACCATTATTGTTCAAAACATGAAGAGCAATAACTCGATCACCAGGTTGAGCAACTTTAACAAGAGCCCATGTTAAAAGCTCTCTACTTGCACCATCAAGCTTCATTCCAACAACAACAGTTTTGTTACCATCTTCTCCGGCAGAAAGAAAACACTCAAGCTGTGTCATTTTATTCTACTACTACTCTTTTTAGCGCCGGCGGGATGAGTTTATTCAGGTAAAAGGAAAAGGGTATTCATATATAAGCCTAAAATTTAGCGATTGGTTAAAAAAAATATTATTTTTATTTTATTTTTTTGGGTAGAAGAGAAGCAGCAGAGTTTCTGAAGTTAGATAGAGAGAAGGAATGGTGAGAGAAAGTGTGTTTATTTGAAGTAACAATGATGACTTGTCTTTCCTGTTTGGTCCACTTTTGGGTGTTCTTAGCTTTTGATACCAACAAGTTAAACCGCCCATCACCCCACATTAAATACGCAACTCAACTATCGCTAGTTCAACTATTTCTTTATCCGTTTTATTTTACGTGGCATAGTTTAATTTAATATAGTATTCAAAAAATGAAAAAAAATAAATATATCTCTAAACTATCATAAATGATATGTAGATATTCTCCATCATACTTTTAGGATATTGGTGCCCCTGTCATCCAAAAACTAGAACATATATGTCCTTCACTCTAACGGAAGACTAAATAGGGACATGTGGTGCAACCTTATCCGTCGATACGATATTTAATAAATGTTGGGTCGGTGGATAAGATTATGGCACTGTATGCTTGTTAGTATAAAGGGTACATATGCTCTAGTTTTTGAACGGCAGGGGCACCAAAGTCCCAAAAGTATGACAGGGGTATCTGCATACCATTTATGATAATTCGAGGATATATTTGTCATTTTTTCCTTTAAAATAAGTATTGAAAATAGTTTTGAATTTGATGCAAATTATTCGTTGCGTCCTTGAATGATTGACAGCTTAGACACACTCTCGATTTGCTATGACATAACAAGTGGTCTCAAATTCTTGTAGGAGTATGAGACTCTGAATAAAAAGTCTGGAGAAGTATTGGAAACACATCTAAACTTGATGAGAATTTAGGGGTGTTCACTCATGTTTTTTTTTTGGTAACTAGCTTTCCATTAATCACCAAAAGAACATTACAAATCTTAGCATGCTACATCACAACAATGTTATCCTTAATCAAACCATAAGCTGCCTAGAAAATAAAACTATGTATTAGACTACTTATTCTGGGGAGCTCTTACACAACTTACATATATAATCTCTTTAGCTATAGTTTCATATTGTTGCCGTCTTGTTTCAAAAATTCTCCGATTTCTTTCATTACATATCCCATATGTGATTTCTGCATACATCATCTTGAACACCTACACCTCCTTAGATTTCCTTTTTGCATTGCTGATAATCCATTGTATGTGTTGCTCCCATGTAGTAGCATTATGCATTGGCCTATTCATCCATCTTAGGATTCTATCCCACAATATTCTTACATAAGTACATTGCACAAAGAGGTGTTCCCTCGATTCCTCTTGTAGTTGGCATAGGCAGCATGTTTTCTCTATATCCAGACCTCATTTTCTCAGTCTATCAGTTGTCGGCATCTTTCCATGAAGTTGAATCCATGTAGTGAACTTTGATTTTGGTCTGGAAGCATTCATATACATTAGACATTTCCATGGCACCTTAAGTTTACCTATAACATATTGTTGTAGAGTTGTCCTATCACACTTTTCTCTGGATTAATAGTAGGAAATTGTGATATAATAGTCCTTGCCTCTAATATTTTCATAATCATCCAGCATGCCTACTTTGGTACTTGAATATTATCTCCTTGTTCTCCTTTTATGTAGTATGTATGTATCCATCGAATCCACAGCTTGTCAACTTTGTTCTCCACATCCCAATAGTTCTTAGCTATAGTAGCCTTGTTCCAGATTCTCAAATTAGTTAAGTTCAGACCTTCCACACACTTGGGTGAGCATAGTGTTTCACACGCCACTAGAGCCTTTTTGGTAATGGTATTGCTTCCTGACCAAAGATAGCTTCTATAGTAAGCTTCGATCATCTTCATCACCTTAATTGGTATCATAAACAGTTGTGCCCAATAAGTTTGTATTCTAAATATTACAGACTGAATAAGTTGTGCTCGATCAGCGTATGACAACTTTTAAGCAGTCCATGAAGATATCCTAGCAGTGATCCTTGTGATGAGAGGCTTCCATTGAATGAGAGTGATTTTCTGAGTGGATAATGAAATTCCAAGATATTTGAACGGAAACTCTCCACGACTAAATCCCAATGTAGTGAGGATTTGCACTTCCTCAGCTAGTGATACTCCCCCAAAGTACACGGAGCTTTTCCTTAAATTAGCAAGTAGTCCCGATGCCTTAGAGAATTCATTAAAACATTATTGTATCATAGTGACTGATGCTAGGTCACCTCTCGAGAAAAGGAGCAGGTCATCTGCAAAACACATGTGACTTATTCCTAGCTTCCCACACCTTGGATGAAATTTAAACTCTCTAGTATCCTTGAGGCTGTGTAATAATCGACTTAAATACTCCATAGTAATTGCAAAAAGGAAAGGTGATATTAGATCGCCTTGCCTTAATCCTCTGGCAGCTTCAAAGGGATGAGTTGTTTCTCCATTAATCAATACAGAGTAGCTCACTGTTTTCACATATTCCATCACCCAATTGGTGAACCTTCTTGCAAATCCAAGTTCAGTCATTACTTGGTCGAGATATATCCATTCCAAAGAGTCATAGGCCTTTTGCAAATCTACTTTGATCATACACCTTGGAGATAGGTGCTTCCTGTTATATCCCTTCATTAATTCATGTGCAAAAATGATGTTGTCTCCTATCTTCCTTCCTGGTATGAAACTTGCTTGTTCTTCACTAATCACAGTGTTCATTACCTTCTGTAGCCTTGTAGCTAGGATCTTCGAAATAATTTTATAAAGGACTGAGCAACAAGCTATGGGTCGATATTCTTTGATATTAGCAGGGCTAGAGTTTTGGGGCACCAAAGTTACAGTGGTACAGTTTATAGCCTTATAGAGTATACCTGTATTGAAAAATTCCCTCACAGCTTCAATGACCTCATGTTTGATAATTTTTCATGACTTTTTGAAGAATGCAACATTAGATCCATAAATTCCTGGGGCCTTATCATCACCTATAGATTCCAAATAGTGTGCAATTTCAGTCTACTACACAGATGAACTCTTAGCTCTTGAGACAACACTGCCCCTCTTTTCATCACTCTTGTATTTATTGTTGGTAGATTCCGTGTGGACGATCCCATTAAACCTTTGTAGAACTTGACTATTTCTTCTCTTATTGCGCCTTGGTTAGATAGTTGAATACCCTCCAGAAAAGTTAGTTGAGTGATCTGCTTCCGTTGACTTCTTTCCTTCATACCAGCACTAAAGTATTTTGTGTTTGAATCCCCTAATTTAATCCATTTAGCTCTGGACTTCTACTTCATAATGTTCTCCTCTATAATAGACCATTTTTCCAGTTCCTTTAGGGCATCAGCTTCCTTCATTTGCAAATTGTCATTGTATTGTATTTTGATCTGCTGTTGCACTTTTGACAAATTCCTTCTAGCTATCTCCATTTTTTGAGCAGGATTCCTGAATTCCTCATTATTCAGCTTCCTAAAAATTGGCTTAAGGTCCTTCAACTTACACCACACATTGTGCATACCTTAAGTAGCCTTTCGAACTTGCTACGTATCTCGACAATATATTCAAATCTACTATGCTCTGCCCAGACATTAAAGAACCAAAAAGGTACTTTGATATTACTTTGACACTGATTAACTTTAAGGATCATAGTAGCATGGTCAGAAATATTTGGCAATTCATATTCAAGTATCGCATGTCCACATTTCATCATCCATTTACTATTTTCCAAAGCCCTATCCAATCAGCTACATACCCTTTCATTACCTTGTTGTTTATTATTCTAAGTATAATAATCTTATTTCCATGGCAGCTCATTAAGAAGAGTAAAGTGCATACAGTTTGAGAAGTCCTTAATGTCAACATATTGCACTGGTTTGCTAGATAGTCTATCCTGAGGGTAAAGTAAGGCATTAAAGTACCCACAAATTACCCAAAGATTAACTATGCTTTGAGCCTTCTTTTCCAGATAGTCCCATAATGATTTCCTTTGTTCAGCAGTGTTGAAACCATATATAAGAGTTAAGTAGCATTCCACAATTGTCCCAATACCTTTCACCAAACAATGAATCCACTGTGCATCCTTTTCTATACGTGTGACTGAATATGATTTTTGTTCCCACATGATCCAAATTCTTCCATTGCTTGCCGATTGATAGTTGTGTATATAACCTCATCCCTGATTAAGATTATTCATGATCCTATCCATTTTAGAATGTTTTACTCTAGTTTCAATTAAGCCTGCCAGCTTAATATGATTATTATGGGAAAAAAATTTCACTTCGTTCTGCTTGTATCTTTTATTCAACCCCCCCCCCCCCCCCTTAACATTTCAAAATATCCAAGTCATATGGATTGGGTAATCCTCCCCTTATATACAGGTTTAGTACTTTCCACACCTGCACTGGCGGCAATAAATCTGTTCTTGATAGGCATTGAGTATAGCATTGGAAAATCCTCAGGTGTAAACTCTGGACTCTTGGCTCTTAGTTGAGTTTGGTTATGCTCTTCTTCATTTTAGTTTTGACCCTGCACTATGCTTTCCACTTTCATCTGATGTATCACAATTCCTTCATCATGTTGTTGTGTCGTGATGTCGTGGTGTCGTTTGAGCCGCTAGTATGATTGGTCCTTTACTTATCCATTTTTGCACCACCTTTTTCTACCCTGCGTGACCTCCTCTTCTTCTTGCTTGTCCATGTTCTCCAGGATGGTTAGGGTCACAATTATGTCCTATGACTTAACAAACTTCACAAAACATTGGTTTCCATTCATATATAATCTGTTGTGTAAACGCTCTACCCGGTGGGATCTTTCACTGCAATTTTATTAGAAAGTGGTTTGGTTATATTGACTTTAATTAACATTCTCGCAAATTACACTCTCAATTGTTTAGTTGTACATTCATCAGCATACATAGGTGTACCTATGGTGCTTGCAATTCGGCTTAGCGAGTTTAACCCCAGTAGTTCAGTGGTAAATGTGACAGTTTCACCCATAAGGGGATATCTGTTGGGAACTCTTTATTAAAATCAAAATCAACTAACCATTTCTTCAAAATCAATGTTCTGTAGTTTATAGAATAAGGTCCAGCCATTAGGATTTCCTGAGTATCCTCTGATGATTGAAACTTAACAATAAAATACCCTTGATCATGCATATATGTACTCGATTCAGCAACATTCCAATTTTGAGTCATAAATCTATGCATTGCATTAACCTAGGCACTTACCAATAGCATAAACAATTAGGGTGGAATTCCACTTCTCAATGTCTCTTTCAACCTCCTCCTTTTCGAGTTGAACTACTATCTCGCCTTCCACAAATTGAGGTGTGATATATTCTAAGGTCATACCATTCCTTGCATTTTTGTTCTTCTTAAACATATTTGCCCAGGGTTCATCTATTTTCTCATCCTTCCCAGTATCTTTCACTGCCTCTTTAGCTACTGTTCCATTGATTTGTTGCAAGTTTTCCACTACTTCCTCTGTTGCTTCACTATGTGGGGTATTCAATTGTAATTTCCTCCTCATTTCCGTCTCATTAGACAGAGATCCAGTCTCTTGGGTTATGACTTTAGCATTTTCAGCTGGGTCTTTATCTGGATCTGGATCTGTTTCTGGCGTCATCTCCGGAGCTATAATTAGAGCTCCTACTAAGCTTCCAATGGTAACTAGAGGTTGTTTTCTCGCACGTCCTTGCCCTTGTCCTCTTCCTCTTCCCCGACCTCTGGCCATGGCACCACACCGGCGTACAATAACTACCTTACGTTGAGAGCATGAAGCAGGAAAGAGAATTTTAACAACAATAGTGATATTGAACTGATGTTTGTTCACTCATGTTACGAGATTAGATGTGCATTTAAGCTCAACTAGTTGAGTAAAGGAGTGTTTTTAAGGCAATCAATAGTTTTGAGACGTTAAGCTTATGGACGTTCTCAATACTTCTCTCTAAAAATAAATAAATTTTAAATTTATAATATATATTTTTTTAGATATTTATGTGGTTATTAAATATTACTGTATTTCTTTTGTTGTTATTGCCTATGTTTGGAAGAAATAGTACACTCCCATCGGGCATTGTCCCGATTTAGTTTTGATCGCTGATTCTCTAACATGAAATTTTTAAATTTTGAAAAAAAATCACATATTTATAAATGTTAAAGATATTAATAAATTATATAATTGATAATTTAAAATATTTAAAAATATATATAAAAGAACAGTAAAATAAATTTTTTTGAATTTTGAAATTTAAAAAATGTCACGTAATTTGAAGCAGAGGGATTAACCATTTTCTTTGCTAGAATTTAGTAGTAGATATTGGTTTAGATTTTAATTTAAAAAAATGTTTTCTACTAGTTTTAGATTGTTGAAACTTTTCCTTATAAAACTATAAATTTTTAAGATTGTAATTCGTTTGCAAATGTGTTTAGATTACATTTTAAATTTATCAATAACTTTAAGCGTTACATAAGTAGTAGATATTCATAAGTTGTCCCACTCTAAATTTTATTATATAGTCTAATCAAATTAAAAGTAAGTCTTTGGCATGGACATATGGAATAATTAATTTTGTGATATAATATTAAGAAGAAGAATTATAAGAGGGGAGAACATCTCTATCAAAGTATTTATTTAATTTAAAATCAAATATTAATACCAAACTAGAAATCAAATCTGTTATATGAATTCCAAACAATTGTAAGAGGAAAAAAAATGGAGAGTTATGCAATTTTAATATTATTAAGAAGACCAAATCGTATATTCCTTTTTTTCCCTAATCCATCAAGTGGGATTTTGGTTTCATATTTGTTTATATAATTGGATTATAAAATTCACACCTAATTATAAGTTAAACTAATACTTATGTGATTCTTTTTTCTTGGAGATCAACAAGCACCAACTTTAAGTTAATTAAATCTTTATAAAAATAAGTGTTTCTGGCCTCCCAACAAAAATGTCAAACAAACTCTTAGTTCTAAACACAATATAATTCAATAGAATGATATTAATTATTCATTCAAATTTAATAGATTACTTCCATTTTCTAAATATCAATTTAACTTTTTCTTAAATGAGTCTTACAAATCCGTAAACGTTATTTTCTTATGATTCCTTTATTTTTAATTAGCAATTTCGGATAGTCTTGAGTATTAAAAAGAATCTAATTAGAAAACATTTTTTATTATTATTAAATAAGTCTTACAAGGTATATATATGACGCAAATTCAAATTAATCATAACTTTAATATGATACTAGTGGAGAAAAAAATAATCAAAAGTTAGAAATTGAAGATGAAATGAGGCCATCAAAACAGGTAACAAAGATCAAAGATATTGGCTGAAGTTGATTTACAATCATTATGTAACAATCTTCCACAGCTCTTTTTTACCAAAAAGTTAACGTCTATTGCAATGAAGGTGTTTGTCAAGGGCATTGAGTTGATTCTATGTCTGATTATTCTGGATAACGCTTTCATTTTTTATATTATGTAGTTTTTGACGTAGAGTTAAACAATGTTTATTTTCCAGATATTTTTATTGCTTCTTCTACTGAAAAAGGAGTCCACGCGACCCTTCGTCCGATGACCTTCTACCTCCTCGCAACATTGCTTCATAAGGCCTTCGCCTATTATAAAAAAATTTCCACTACTACCTCCCGTAGGAGTTTGGACTATGTCTAAGTTCTAATATTATTGATTATCCTTTTGAATCAGCTATTGATCATCACCTTGATAAGCTATTGTCTCACCAATTATCTAATTAGATGTTTGGAAGTGAGCTATACTCCGCGAGGAGCCAAACGGGCGAGCTATATATTAATATATTATTATATTAATTAAAAAGTTCATACATAATTAATGCCACACAAAGTAAACAATGCTTTTTATGACTTTCAATATCTATTAACAACAAATAGCAGCCATTAACAAATCTTGACTAATCTTTGATAGACTTAAAAGACTAGAATAATATAGGGTTTAAAATATATTCAAACTTTAATCGAAATTGTTGTTATGATATCAAATTTCGGAAAGGACCTTTTACCCCCCTGCACTATTTAATAGTGTATTTTAAAGGTATGTATGTGCCCACGTGGACATAAAAAATAATGCATAATTATAAATAATAATGTGTCCACGTGGACACATATATACCTTTAAAATGCACTATTAAATAGTTCAGGGGGTTAAAAAATACACTATTAAATAGTTCATGGGGTAAAAGATCCTCCATAAAGTTTGGTATCGTAACAACAATTTCGGTCAAAGCTGAAGTATTTGTCAGACCATTTTCCCTATGTATAAACTATAGAGTCTCTCTCTAGTTTTTCTTTTCATAATTTTTTGTTCCATTATTGGCAATGATACTCTCACCTTTTGGTGAGAGTTAGAAGACATGATATGATAATTTTAAGCCTACTTACAAAGTGGATTATCATTAATTAAATTTGCCAAAAGAAATGGTTTGTAAAATATGTAATTTTGATATACTCCCTCCAGTACATAATATATGATGTTTTTATTTTTTATATTTCGTTCAAAATAAATAATATTATTTTAGCTAATTAAGATCAGGTATTAATTATTCTTTTTCAAATTCACTATTTCTTATGTAGAAAAGTGGATTTTTATACAACTAAAAGATTATATTAAATTGGCATTGTTTAATTAAGGATAATTGAGCAAAACAGGGTTAAGTCGAAGGGTGTACTAATTAAGAAATAATCATTATGCTCTTAGCAACTCCACCTAAATGTAATAGTTTCTCTTTCTATCTTTACTCGTGTAAGTTTGACTTGCCACACTTTTTAATAAACAACAAATTAATTAGTAAGCTTTTTAAATCACTCCTAATTAGTATTCTTTCCGTTCTTATTTATATGTCGTCTTTACTAAATATAGATTTCCTTAATACCCCTTCGATCCTATAATAGTGTGCAAAATCAATAATAGACAAGTATTGTTGGACAAAGGAAATATTGATCATTTCACAAAAACCAATACATAAATAACAATGTTTTTGTTTTATCCTTGAGAGTTATTAGCCTTGAAAGTATGAATTTGATCGACATAAAAAAAACTAAATGATTAATTAATGTTAATGATCAATTATTAATCAAAATAAATTAATTTATGTTCATTTATTGAAAATTTGACTTCAAGAGAATAATAGGAGTACTAAATAAGAGTATACTATTAAACTTACATAGTTTCTTAAGGAACGTAAAATCTAAAACAGTGATATATAAATAGGAACGTGGGAGTAAATGTCATTTCTCAATGAGTGAGAATGTTAAATGACATATAGTAATTAAGAGTGATATAATAAAAATTACCACTTTATTTTAATACAATGAAAAAATAAAAATAAATAAGTAAAGATGAACGGAGGAAGAAAATTAATAATAATAATAGTGTATTAACATTGACTAAGTCATACTTTAAATTTCCGTTCAATGCCCTATTATTTGATTCGTCTTTGATAGATCTTTAATTAAACGAAAATTGGCAATTCATATTAGTTGCAAATGTCCTTATCCTATAAAATAGACTCCCTATTTGTACTTTTAAGAAAAACATGGGAGTGAGGGAGGGAAATAGGGAGTGAGATTAATAATTTATTTTTAACAAAAGATTGTTAGATATTTTATTTAGTGGTATAAATTTGGAAAAAAGAAGAAGAAGTAACCTAATAATATATTTCTTTTCTTTATATTTTACATGTATAATTAAATTAACTTATTATGTGGGAAATCAAAAAAAAAAATTATCAATGTGTGAGCTCACTCATACTGTCAGTCTTAAGCCTAGATAAAGGAGGAGAGTCGTCGAAGATCAATCAGAAAATAATCTCACTATACAAAGGTGGATTCTAAATTTGAAATGTATGAGTTTCTATAATAATCTCAAATTAATTTACAATAATGATTGAGTTCCCGATCAAATATTTATTAATTTTACATACATATATAAGGTATGAACAAAAATCACAAGACGGAAAAAATCGTAGAAAAAGGTAAAAGTAAAATATCTTATTTTTTTCAAACTCCCCTTATAAAACTATACTAATTTTATTATTATTATTATTATTATTATTATTATTATTATTATTATTATTATTATTATTATTATTGTGTTTGTGTTTATGCATATTAATTAAACTCAATATAACACTCGTTTGTTTTCTCCTGGATTAATAGTAGTACATATATGAAGTAACAACTTTTGTCCCTAATTTTGAAGATGGAATTAGGCTAAGAAGAGGCTTTGAGTAATGATAAAACTATATCATAATAAATTACTTATATCATGTGTTTTAAAAATACGATTCTCTTTCAAATCGAATTCAATATACATAATATTTCGCACTTCGAGCTATCCTTTTTAGGATGGAAGGAGGGCATCAATACAGGTTGTAACAAGTAAGGTCCACAATCAAGTATGTTGTTAATGATAGTTAGTTGAAATTAAATATCATTAAGTTATAAGCTTCTTTTTACCACCAAAAAGACGTGACGTCTATGTCATGTACGTTACATAAGTAATTAAAAAGTCACCACTTGATCCCACACAAAATAAATAATGTCTTTTACTTTCTTAATTATCTTGTCACTCGTCACTATATTATCTTAAGAAATACTCTCTCTGTCTTTAATTATTTGTTGAATTTTTTTTTATTATTATTTATTTTGACAAATAAAAAATGATAATTTTTTTTTTTACATATTATATCCTTAATTAATTAATTAATTGTAAAACCTCTTGAAAATCTTAAAATTTTAATTTATTCACTTTATAATTAAAAAAAATAAAATGATAAACTTGTTATATCAATTATTATTTTCTTAATAGATATAACAATTTAAATATAGATAAATAATTAGAAACGGATATACCCAACCTTGACTAATCTTTCAAAGGTTCAAAAGTTGCATAAAGTTTCGTTTTTTCCTTCGACTGGCCCAGGCAAATGGCAATGGTACTCTCACCTTTTGGTAAAAGTTAGGGGACACAATAAGTGTACTTAATTGTACAATTAATTAATTTGCTATCATTAATTGGGTGTTACAATTAGAATGATCACATTTCCCAAAAAAAAAACGCATATTACATGATCAACTATAGTTATCTGCTATAAATTTGACAGATATTTTAAATAATAAATAAGGAAAAATTATTTTAGTCGGAAAATTAAGTCAGAATAATATTTTATTTATTTTATTTTATCTTTTTGAATATTTTTATCCTTGTCATTTTTGACAAATCAAGGAAGGACATTTTATTTTTCCTATTATACCCTCAATTTATTAACATTGAGTCAATGTCTTTGAAAAATATAGTACTCAAGTAAATATATTTGAGACTCTATCAATTAATAGGAGTAAAATTATAAACTCACTATACAAATAATTATTTTTTTAATAAGTGTGTCAAGTCAAAATTTGACAAGTAAAACGAGACAAAGGTAATAGTACTTGTGCAAAATTTAATACGTACATAACTCGCATCCAATCCAATATCAAACGATCCCAAGATAGTTTGGTTTTCAGATAAAATTTTGCAAGAAGTCGCACAAGATTTTAAAGTAGTTGCAAAATGTATACTATACTTTCTTCGTTTCAATTTTTTTTTTTTGGTCTTACTTTTCTTTTTAGTTTATTCAACAAGAATGTTTCCTTTTTTTTAATCAATTCTTTAATTTCTATTTTCCACATCTCATATTAAAACTCAAGATTAAAGAAGATTTTTGTATATATATTTCATGTGCATATCTTTAATTTAAAACTACATAGATATCTTTTAAATTTATTTCAACAAGAATGTCTCTTCTTTTTTTTTATCAATTCTTTAATTTCTACTTTCCACATGTCATATTTTAAATCACAAGATTAAAGAATATTTTTGTAGATATAATCCACGTGCCTATCTTTAATTTAAAACTATAAAATTTTAAATTTTTCTTTATTATACTTTTAATTTTTAATCAAAATCAAACAAAAAAATTAAACAAGAGAATATTATACTATTATTTTTTTATCTAAGCACAACATAATCGTTTAGTACTTTGAATTTCTTTTTTTTCTTAGAGACTATAATAATAGATTCTCCAATTATAAGTGGGACGAAAAGATGAGTGCTGCAATAAAGATGGTACGGTTTCTACTAAAATCGGTGGTCGATTGGGCAAGAAGGAATCTCATAGGCAGTATGATTGAGTTTATAGGCTTTTTTCACATATTTGGCCCTTCGTGGCAGAGCTAGAGTATAATTTATTAATTTTATTGAATATAATAATTTTAGTTTTTTCTTTTATATTTATTTTAAGAAATTTATTAAATATGTGCAAATTATTAATTTAAGACTCAATTGCTTAAAAGAACTAGAGTTTCAAACCTATAGAATTCAAATCTTGGCTTTGCATCCGTTGCCCTAATAATTGAAGATGAAATTAAATATGGCACAATCATATAGCGTAGATTAAACTATTTTAAGTCTTCCACTTACTGAAATAAAGGAATTGATGGAACTCAAATGACGACTTCTTCAGAAAAACAAACTTATTCAAGTTTTTTTTTTAAAAGAAGTCCATCTCCGACCGCCCGACGAGTCATCTACTTAAAAGGACCCTCTCCGCAGTCCGCCCTTCCTTGAATTATTCGATCATGCAATACTTATTGAATACAAAGGTGGTGCGCTTTCGAATTCGATTTATTTTGATAGAAAGAAGAACCAGAATTGGTCTTGGATCGTATTGTTTTTCAATTGTCCGCTAGTAAATCTGATCTAGCACTACAATGTCTCCATTGTGATCACATCAGACACATCAAGTATAAGAATGTACAAAACATAAAATATTATTTAATCACATAGATCAAATTAACGAAACTTACTTAAAATAAAAAATGTTATATTATCAACTTGTGTATGAGTGAATTCTATTCCCGTATGGTTCGGTACATAAATTTCCATATCAAGTCATCTACATTTTCTCAACTAAATTATCTTTTTTAAAAGGGGAACCCTATTATGGTTTATACTATATTATTATATGCTTAGCAAACCTTAAAAGAGAATCCCAATGGCTTCTTAATTTCTTAAAAAGAAAAGATGATAAGTGTAAAACAAAACAACAAAATTAAATTATACTTCAAAGGGAGAATGGATTGTCCTTTAATGTTGTATGTTGACCTTTGCAATTTGCATGCATGAATCTTACATTTGCTTGAATGGACACTTTTTATTATAAGCAATAAAAATAGGTGCATACGCCAAAATAGCAATGCTTTCTTACCTCACTACTCATCATATATATTTCACAAGTCATCCTTCTACGCAATGTTTGTTTAGATTGACTTGTTGTAAGTATTATTTTTTAAAGTTAAAACAGTTTTTAAATATTTTTGAAGTATTTGAATAAGTTAAAATTTGTTTATAAATAATTAGTTTTAAGCTAAAATACTTAAAATAAGTTAAAAGTCATAAATTTTGATTCCTAACTTATGATTTTTAACTTATAAACTAAAAATAAAAAATCAATTCAAACAGATACTTAGGAGATATTTCTCCTTTCATAAATTTTTACAACACAAATTCAAATTAGTAGAAACCTCAAAATGAAAAATTTTGAACACGGTGGGAAATTATTTTTAAAAAAGGGGCCAACTTAAGAGAGGCCAACCACTTTCAAGAGTTGCGTTTGACCATAAGTTTCTTTTTTTTTTTTTTTCATTTTCATTTTGTTTTTCAAGTTGAACTCCGAAGAAAAATATCTTTCTCCATAATAATATTACAGAAAATCTTAGATTCAACTTTAATTAATTTGAATTCCGAAATTTTCAAAATTTTGGAAAACACTAAAATTCTAGTCACTCTATATTACTTGCAAAAAAAAAAAAAAATTAAAAATAACTTCAATATATATTCTCTTATTATACAAGAGACAAGTAGTGTTGAAGCATGCATGTCTCCATCGACGTATCTGCTTCAATGTCTTTCTGGAAAAAAAAATTAATTTTTTTTATTCGTCTTTAATTTAATTAGTGTATAATCTTTTCAAAATTATGGAATCATTTTTAGCTAAGACTTTTAAAATCGGCGTGCCTACTTCAGCATGTTTCGGAAAAAAAATTATTTCTTTTGTTCTACTTTAATTTAATTAGTGTATATTTTTTTTGAAATTATAGAATCCTTTTTATCTTTGACTTTTAGTTCTCCGTCGACGTGCCTGCTTCAACATGTTTTTGAGAAAAAAATTAAAAATTTATTTCTTTTGTTCTACTTTAATCTAATTAGTGTATAATTTTTATGAAATTATGGAATCATTTTTAGCTATGACTTTTAAAAATCGACGTGCCTCCTTCAACGTGTTTCAGAATTTTTTTTTAAAAAAAAATTATTTCTTTTGTTCTACTTTAATTTAATTAGTGTATAATTTTTTCGAAATTATGAAATTCTTTTTAGCTATGACTTTTACTTTTAAATTCAAGATTTCATGCTGAAACATGAACGTCTTAGTCGACGTGCCTACTTCAGATTGTTTCAGATTTTTTTTTAGAAAGTTACTTTTTTTTTCTACCATAATTTAATTAGTATATAATTTTTTCGAAATTATGGAATCCGTTTTGGCTATGACTTTTAGTTTTAAATTCATATTCTTTAGTTATTGCTTTATTATTTTGAATGTCGGTAATATTTGCTTGTATCTTGCAACTACTTTGAGTAAAGAATTAACGGTTGATGACAAAAAATACTTTAATTATAGACATCTTAATGGACCTCTTCACAATAAAGTTGCGCAAACAAAATGAATTTAACCACGTATATATCTAAAAATCATGTTAAATTTATTCAACTTTCTAAATTCTACACATATCACATAAGTTAAAATTAAAAAAATAGAGTACTAAGATATTGGGCACATGCTAGCACAAACACCTCTATCTAGTTCATAGCTAAACATATTTTTTTTTTTCAATATTCACTATTTTTTATGACCAAATGCCCCCAAATAAAATTATGTTAAAAGTCTTTGGTCGTGAGGATTTCCCTCATACATTCTCTTATGATCCAAACTTTTGAAACTTGAAAATTTTAGGTAAAGTGCATCATTTTCCAATTATATATTACCGCCTCATTGGAAGACCAACGTACGTCCTAACCATTATTACCATAATATGTAAAGCAATAAATGAAAATCCTACTCTTCTCTCATTTAAACAATGTTCAAATTTCTTTGTGTCCATTTTACTTATTCATATTGACTGACATACCTTATAAGAAATAATAAATAAACTAACAGTTTTACTATATCACCTCTATTAATTATAAATCATTTAAATATTGAAAAATGAATACTGATATTTAATAGCAAGGATAAAATAGATACAAAGTGATAAATTATCTCTTAATTTTTCAAATTGAACAATTAAAATGGATGGAGGGAATATTATCTTTCCCTAAAAGACAAGTACTCTTTCATCCTTAATTAAAGCTTTCAAAATTGAATTATGGGTATATAATCACTTTTGGTACGTAAGGAGCGTTTTACTACAAAAATAAAATTTCTCAACTAAAATCTAAATTAATCAAATACGAGTATTATTTTTTTACTCCTCCCTAAGGATCCCATTTTTTTTGCTGTCTTGGTGACTCGAACTCATAATCTTAAGGTCGAAAGTGAAAACTGCTTATCATCGGAGCAATTCTTTCTTTATTATCAAACACGAGTATCAAACCTCAGACGGAACAAAAACAAAAAAGAAGAAATGAAAACTAAATCAAATCTTTTCCTTTACACTATGCTACTATAGACTATAGTGTCTATAGTCAAGATGACCACTTATTTACCTTTTAAGTAAATAAACCAGAATAAAATACTATGATCATTTGCGAAATAAACGCAAAACTATACTATAATCGAAACCAAAATTTTCATAAATTCTTTTTTAATTAATATCTATCACATTCTAAAAAGTTAATTTTATATAGTACTCACTCTGTCTTAATTTATATGATACTTTTTATTTTTTCAGAGTCAAACAATTAAAGTTTAATCAGAAATTTGCAAATGGAATCATAAATTTTTTTGAAATGAAATTTATATATTTGTAAACTACATAAAAAGTACTACAAGTCACAATAATTGACAATTCAAAATAATTAAAAGATATATAAAAAATTTACAATCAAAGATAAACTTGTTTAAATTTCGAAATCCCAAAAAATCATATCGATTGAGACGAAGGGAGTATAATTTATTTTAGGAAAAATTACTGAAATACACGTCTTATGTTTCCCTTATTTCCAATATCCCCTTCTATTTCTAAAAACCTCTAAAATCCCTTATTTTTTTTAATGTATTCGAGCTACATATTAATGTATCCAAGCCAATATTTAATGTATTCGAGCTACATATTATGTATCCGATTTATTTAATAATGTATTCAAGCTACATATTATATATTCGAGCTAGTTTTAATTGTATTCGAGTTACATATTATGTAACCGATTTATGTTATAATGTATCCGAGATACTCTTTAATGTATCTGAGTCATATATTATGTATTTGATTTGTGTTTCTTTTTATGAGATTAATGTAATTACAAACTAAAGGGAAATAAATTGTAATTTCATATTAAAACTAGGTGAATTTCTAAAATTTACCCTTTATTTTAGTTGTGAGTTAGACGTTTTGTAAAGGGCCCGGCCCCTCTACTAAACAGACGCAACCTACAACGTCTACACCCATTATTTATCACGTGACTCCACACCTACTTTCACCACAAGTGGCCTCTTCTATATGTTTATTCCCCACGAGCAATCACAGTCTAACACGTATTGACAACTCTATAATTTCTTTATTTTTACTTTTAGTTTGGATCACACAAATTAAATGAAGAGGTATAAGCGAGATTTAGAAAAAAAGGAAATTTTGTATAGGTATATTTTTGTATTTCAGTTTCAATCGTTGCATGAGTTAAAAGTGTCAAAATGCATTAGAAAACACAAATTATGAGGACATGATCGATAAGGAGAATTGATTTTGTAGGTCATATAATTCTGTTTTAAGTTTTATAGATTTTTTTTTTATAAGAGATTTTCATTTTTATACATGCGAGATTTAAAAAAGTTCATTTTCTACTATTCAATTTATAAATAATCAAGAAATCTTATTTTCTCAGACATGATGGCCTTATATATTTCTTCAAGACACAAAAACTTACTGCACTACTTTAATCTAAAGGCCAAATAATTAATTGATCCAAAATTTATATATGTTGTTAATTACAAGAGACATTACGTTTTTTTATCAGAATTTTTCATTTTTACATAATTTTTTATTTATTCAATTTATAAGCGATCATACAAGATCATTTCCACCCTTTTAACGGTCCATGTGAACTCAGATTTTGTAAATAATATTAGGTGAGAAGTACCTATTTTCTTGGAATAGACCCAAATAGGAGTAAAATAATGTCTTCCAATAAATGGTGGAGGGACCAAATAATGTTAGTTGAAGTGCATGTGATTTGCCCTACCAATCGGAATTTTCGTAGTTCTAATGAAACATAAAATAAGATATAAATATGTATATGCAGTGGCGGATCTAGGATTTAGAGTCCGTGGATGCCAAATATACTTATTGATTAATGTGCCAAATTTTTTTCTTAAAAAATCGTGGTTGGAGCCTTTTTTTTTTCTTAAAAAATGTCTGCAGCAAATTTCTAAAAAAAAATAGGTACAAATAGAATTCAAACCTGCAACATTAGCCATCTAAAGTTGCCCTTCTATCGTGGCACTACAAGCCAATTTTATTTATTGGGTGTCACGCTTTATATTTATATAAATATTATATATATATATACCTATGTATATATAAAGTTTCCGTCGAAGTTCGGGGGTGGCATGACACCCCCACACCCATGCATAGATCCGCCCATGTGTATATGTGGGGTACGTGTGTATATATGTTACAATAAACAAAGGATATAACAAAAATTCCTTAAAATTACGTACATCGGTATTAATTTACAAATGCTCTTTGCCTCTTTATTTTGTAAAAAATAAAATCTTATTTGTACATTTAATCTGGCCCCTTATTCTATTGTCGCTTTACAAGTTTTTTGTTTTATTCGAAAATAAATAAATTATAGAGTATATTTGATATACACTGAAGTTAGTATCTCAACTAATTAGCTGTCTAAATTTTCATTTTATTAATAAGAGTTTGATTTTTTACCTTGTAATTCACTATTTCATTTTACCTTTCAGTATATATACTCAATTTTTTTTGTTGTTACAAATAGCAAAACAATTTTGTGGTAATGTCTCCATATATTGCTAGTAAATCTGTCATTTAATCATATATGAAATTGTTTTATTGCTTAGTTAAAATCAGGGTGGTTTTAGAACGACATAAAAAATATTATTTGTCTCTTGCTTCGTTAAATTCATGCTAATTAACTATTTTTTTACTAGAGAATTCACAGTCATGAAAATAGACACAGACATAAGACGATACAAATCACATAAAAAAATAAATTACACTAGACATGTCTCGTGAAAAAGTTTATATTATTATTTATTAACATAATAACCAGAAGAATTAAATTAAATTACATTGTATTTTTGTATCATGAAAAATGTGTTGTGGATTTGACCTTCCTCTTATTTGCGACCATTTCTTTAGTTCCCATTAAATTGTCGGTAGATTTTTATTTTTTCACAATTTCAACTGACTCTTCACGTGTGAGTAACTGAGAATATTAAAATTAAATATTATTAAAAAAAATATATATACTAAACAATGGTGCCACTATATATATCCATTATTGACAATTTCATTTCTTTTTCACTAGTTTATTAATTTGTCATTTTTATATGTATTTTTTATTTGGGGTTCTTATAATATTGCTTTTTGCACAAAAAAAAGTGGTTCCACAGTCGACCTACAATTAATTACAACAATTATAGGTTGGCTCTCACATGATTGCCAAAAAAGAATAAAATATTAAAAAGTAAATTTGAGTCACTTGGAAGTTGGAAAGTTTTAGAGTAATACTCATCAATGACTAGAATAAAGAGTTGGTAGGTTTTCATGTTCCTAAAACCCAAAAGTTTTTTCTCTCAGACCATATTCATTAGCAAGAAAAATAAAAAAAGGTCTTTAATTTGTAATTATCTAATCACTGTAAAATGTAAATTCGTACGAGGATATTTAGTAGACAGAAAAACAGCAAATTAATTCCCAACTTCTTATGTATAGCAAATCAAACCCGTTTGGCCATAGATTTTCCAAGTAAAATTTAGGAGAAAATTTGACAAATAGTATTTGTCCATATAATTTATCATTATTTGACAAATAACCCAAATTCTCAAATACTAGAAAAAACTAGTATTTGGGCCAAGTCTCATTATTTGGAAACTTTTAATAATTCTAATTCTACACCAAACTAACACCTTCAATAGTAGTTGTTTGCGTTGTTTTATATAATTTTTTTCGTAAACATCAAAGTAGTGATGGAATATTCAGTGAATATGAAAGTGATGATATGATTATTGATGAAAATGATGAACAATTGGCTTAAGGTAACAAAGTCACGTGCTATGTTATACAAACATATGGTTAGTTTTGATAGTTTTAAAAACTTACGAGTATAAATCATATTTCTTAAAAATGTGAAATATATTTACCAAATACTATGACGAAACACATGGTGAAATTTCACCCAAATAATATTTGCCAAAAATATTTGAAAATCTATGGCCAAACGCTAGCAAGTAGTGAAATTAATATTTGTTTGCAAGGGATTACATTTTCCATTTAAGAGTCACAATTATCATTAGCTTGATCCTGATAATTTAATTAATCCATAATGCAATTAATTTAGTGTTACAACTAAGAATATAATTTGATTCAGTTGAAAATATAATTAAATAATAAAAGTATGTTTTCTTTTAACAAGTTAAATTTTTAGATGAGATTGGTGACACACTTTAACAAGGTATCATCGTAATCCAAATTAAAAAGAATTTCCACGTGCTTGGCCTATGAAAAAGAATCAAACCCTCACATGAGGGGCGTATTGAAAATATAATTAAATAATAAAAGTGTGCTCTCTCTAAAATCTTATGCTTTTAGATCAGATGATCACACATTTTTGATCTCTAACATCTTAAACTTTTAAATGAGATAGTCACACACTTCAACAGATTCTGAAGTAAAAAAAAAAAAGATACTTTAGTATCAATTACTTCAAAATCAGTCTCCAACCTTAGTTCCATCGATTCAGCTCCCTAAAAAAACGCATAGTAAAAAGCAGATTATCATTGAAGTATTGATAAATACATCTTCACCTTAATTTTATTACTTATCTATGGTAAACTAAGCTAATATTATTTGATGCAAATATATAGCAAGTGTAAAGCTTTTTTTATTTATTTTTTATTTTTTTCATTTGGACCTTGGCTATGTCTAAATGGTCTTTAGATATTACACATGCATTATATGAAAACTGTACAAAATAAATTACAAGAAAATGCATAAATTCATTCATTAACTTGTCGCGAAAAGTCAGTTATACGTTTAAATTATCATAATGACCTATTACACATTTATTATTCATAAAAGTGTAACTAATACCATCTCAGAACTGACGTGAAAATAAAATTAAATAAAAAAGTAAATTAGGCGCGTTTGAGTAAAAAATAAAGTAAAAAAAATATTTTTTTTACCTCCACCCCCTTCTATTTCATGCTCATCTTCTCTCATTTTCCTTTAAACTTCTTCTTCATTTTTTTTCTTATCAAAACTCTACAATTTCTCACTCAATTTTATCATTACTTGAGAATTCTCCACTAAATTGACTCATACTTAATTCAGCAAAGTGATTCACCAAAAAAAAATAATTTTCTAATCTAAATTTTACACAACCCATTAGCATCAAAAGAACATTAAAGAGTCAAACTCTAAATTCCTAAACATTTATTACCAAGAAAAGTTAATTGCTCCCCACCCCCACTTATCAAGATTATCAAATTTACACAGCGCTGCAAATTTGATAGAACGAGGGTTTGAATTCAATGACCCATATTTGGTATGTTTTATAATCAGAAGAAAGGATTGAAAATGGAATCATTCAGGTAAGGAAGAAAGAGAAGATAGAGGTAAAATGGTTGGGAAAAAAGTGAAAAAATGAAGAGAGAAGATAAAGGTAAAATTGGTTAGGAAAAAAAGTAAAAAGTAATTAAAAAATTACACGTGTATTCTTGCATAGGATCTGGCAGGCGCGTGCACACAATCTAGTACGTGTCACTGGTTTTGTAAGTTAGAAGGTGATATTAGTTATGCTTTTAACAAGAATAAGTGTGTAATAGATCACCATGATACTTTAATCCTGTAACTAATTTTTCGAGATAAGTTGAGGGGTGAATTTATGTCTTTTTCCCTAAATTACACATGATGAGCCCATTGAGGGAACTTCTTAAAATATTTTAACCGTTAAAATTGCAAGTTTTAAAAGGTTATCTCTGGGCTATGGCATTTACTAATTTAGTTCATATGCTCTGTTAGTATTACTTTTCTTGCACGTCCTAGCTACATAGTGTTGCTTTATTTCTTCATAAATTTATAAAGAAGTTTAAAAAGTGTCATATGATCGAGTATTATTATTTATTAGTATTCTACTAGCACATTTATTAACTTTTTAACTTTTCATACTCTAAGGTATATAATTATATGAATGTTTAGGTACAAATTAAAGAACATGTAGATCTATCGTACATTTATTGATGATACATTGAATGCCATCTTCTTTATGCATGTATGTAAACATGATAGATTCCTAAAATTAGTGTACTATAATTAATAACAAGTTGTAGTGGTTCAAATAATTTCTTTCTCCTAGTTAAGGAGATTTGGCTAGTTGTTAACACTTTATGCTCATTTTGCTAATTTTATATGAAGAATGCGTATTCAAACTCTAATTTAATTTGTTTGAAATTTGTAACAATGGCAAACCTTAACTAATTTGGGCCTTTTCCGATGGAATTTTTTTTCTTAAAAATAATAATTCATAAGGTCAAGAATTTGGATGAATCTCATATCAAGTAAAGAAAGGAATCTTTGATCTAACTCAATCCAAAATTTAGCTCGTGAGGAAAGAATTGTTTAAGACTATGTAAAGAGGCCACTCATCCATTAAAACCATTGATATGAGACTTCTCACACTAATATAATAAAGTTGAGGTTGTCAGTTAACTATACACTTCAAATTAAGCACGAATCAACATCCTTCCATTGATTATGAGAAGGAAGATATGAAGAAATGTTATTTGCAGTTTTGATGATTTGACAAATTACGAGACCTCTGATCCTTATGTCAATGTACACACAAATGCCAGGTTGTAAAAAGTATAATTGGTTGGTGCACAATCTTCAACTGTGGCAGAAACCTCGGCCAATGGCATGGCCTCGAAGGTTCTGCCTGTACTTCATAAAGGTTATGTCCAATAGACACAACCTTAGTTTTTGCAACTTGAAAATTCTCAAGAACATTTGCAAAGACGCACTTTCAAGAAGTATCATCCTCAAGAGCAACAGGGACCTGATAAAGCTGCAAGCTGTCTAGTTGTCTTAGGATTATATTTTCCGTACTTACATTGTAAATCTGTTCCTAATCTATAAAGGATTTAGATCTCTTGTTCGGTTTGTAAAAGTCTAAATCGGTTAGAGTTAACTGATTTAATGGACAGTGTTGTATCTGCTTAGTCAAAATTCTAAGTCATCTAGGAGATAGTTGATTTAGTGGGCAGTGTAGTATCTGCTTAGTTGAATTCTAAGTTATCTAGGGTTGGTAGCTTAGTGGGCAATGTGATATTTGCTTAGGCTCAGTAAGTAATAGAGATATTACTTACCTTTGAGATTAATAGCTTATTCTCATTTAGTGTTGTATCAGTGTTTCACTTTTGCTTGAAGAGATTAGTGAAAACAGTTGAAAATCATGTATATAGGTCGTGGTTTTACTTTCTTGAGCAAGAAGGTTTCCACGTAAACTGCTTGTGTTGTCTTCTAGTTGTTGTTTGTGTTTTATTACTGTTCTTGCTGAGTCAAGGGACCCAGTTTGTTGATTGCTAGTGGACGCATGCATTCTATCAATTGGTATCAGAGCAGATTCTCTCTAATTGGTTAACACCAAGAGAGAGATTCTTGTAAAAAGATAGCCGCTCTACTAAAGCTAGATAAAGGGCAATCGTCAACAAGACCACCTCGTTTTAATGGCTAGTTCTATAGCTGGTGGAAAACAAGGATGTATGCCTATTTAATGGCTGAAGACATCGAATTATGGGATATTGTGCTGGATGGACCCTTCATCCTAACAATCTAAGTGAAAAATGGTGAAATTACAAAAGTCATTCCAAAGACTCGCCAACATTACAACGAGACGGATAGAAAAACAATCAAGAAAAATTATATAGCCAAGAAGTTGCTAGTGTGTGGTATAGGTGCTGAAGAATACAACCACATCTCTGCTTGTGAGTCGGCAAAGGAAATCTGGGACTATTTGAAAATAGCCTGTGAGGGCACAGAGCATGTGAAGGAATCAAAGGTGGATATGATGACCACCCAATATAAAAACTTCACAATGAAGGAAGGGGAAATTATTCATGACATGCATACAAGATTCTCCTCCATCACCAACGAGCTATAATGTTTGGGAGAACCTATCCATCCCAATAAACAGGTCAGAAAGATTCTTTGAGTCCTTCATAAGTAATGGGCAAACAAAGTGGATGCCATTACTGAAGCAAAGGAACTGAAGATTCTGACGATGGATGCTTTGATTGGTAACCTTCAAACTTATGAAATGAATAGAAACTAGGACGCTTCAAAGAAGGAAGTGAAGAAAGATAAGTCTCTAGCTCTCAAGATCTCACCAGGTGAAATCTCCAATGAAGAAGAAGACACGTCTTATCTCACCAAGAGATTTCAAAAAATTATGAGGAAGTATGGAGGTTTTCGAAAAAGAGGGAACCCTCTCTGTGTTGCAAATGCTAGTGACTTATGTCACAAGTGTGGAAAGGCTGGACACTTCATGAGAGACTGTTCAATAGTTAAGGCTGAAACCAAAGAGTATCCAAGATCGAGAGGTGAAAAATATAGAAGGAGAGACCCGATACCCGATAGAAATACAAGAAAAACTACAGCTGACTATGTCGTAAAAAAGGCTTTTGATGTCTAGGGGGATTCCTCAAGTGAGTCAGGAGAATCTGAATGTCTAGAAGATGCATCCATGTTAACTGTTAAAGATGATGAGAATGTTTTTGATGGTTTGTTCTCACTCATGGCCAAATCGGATGCGAGGAAGATGAAGAAAAGGTAACACTTCTTAACCTTAAATAAAATTTGAATACTTATTCTATTAGAAGGTTGAGAAATCTAGTTTATGTTCTGATTGATTCTGTAATAGAGTTATCAACTGAAAAGGACTCTATGAACAACAGTCTAGACAAGTTTAGTGAAGCAAAGACAACTTTGACTGTCAATATGTCAGTTATTGAGGAATAATTGACAGTTCTAGAAACTGAAAATCTAGAACTCATGGAACAATTGAGCATAATGAATGAGAAATCTGACAAAAGAAAAGGGGAGGCTAGTAGTTTGTACATAGAGCTAGAAGATACTCTGAACAGTGCTGAGACCAGACTTACTTTAGCCTTGGAGAGAAATGATCAGATTGAAAGGGACCTGGTCCGTCTGAGAGAAGAACTGAAAAATTCTCTAAAATAGACCACCTCCACCAAGCTTACTGTCAAAGTAACTACAACAAAAAGGGGTTAGGTAGTTTGAACATTAATCATCCTTACATTCCCCACAGTAAATATGTGTCTGTGTTGGATAATCTACTATGTCTTCACTGTGGTTGCAATGGTCACTTATAAAAGGACTATCCTGCCTGGAAAGCTTCACAAGAAAAATCTTCAGTCTACTCTAGACAAAAAATAGCACAAAACAAGGGATTTGCTCCTATTCCTAAGCCCTCCAATAGGAATGGGACTGACTTGCATCATTGGTCAAGAAACACTCTCATTATTCCCCTATCAGCTTACTGGAAACTTATATTAAAATGGGTTCCCAAATCTAACAAGTGATTATTGTTGCAGGTGAGTGAATGAATTAACAGTCAGTGTTGGTTTATGGACAATGGATGCTCGAAGGATATGACTGGGAAGACTGAAAACTTTTTTTCACTCAAGGCACTTCAAGGTGGAGGTGTCTCATTTGGTGATGGAAATAAAGGGTATATTCTTGGAGTTGGTAGAATTGGGAAGTCACTTGAATACTGTATTGAAAATGTCTACTATGTGAGTGGGCTAAGATATAGTTTTCTTAGTGTTTTCCAGATTTGTGACAAGGGAAACGAGGTCAAATTTCTATCAGAAAAATGCATTGTTACCAGCTTTTCAACTAAGGAGGTGATCCTGAGGGCCAGAAGAAGGAAAAACATGTACGTCGCAGACTTGAATACTGCTCAGGGAGATGATCTGATATGCCTCAACGCTCAAAGTGAAAATGCCAACTTATGGCATATGAGGCTAGGTCATGTGAGCTCTTTTCTACTGAACAAACTTGTCTCTAGGGACCTGGTTCGTGATTTACTAAAATTGAAATTCAGTGACAACAAAGTGTGCGATGCTTGTGTCAAAGAGAAACAGACCAGATCCTCATTTAAACCAAAGAAACAAGTAAGTTCGTCAAGAGCTCTTGAGTTAATTTACATGGATCTGTGTGGGCTTGTGAAAATTCAAAGTAGAGGGGGAAAGAAGTACATCCTAGTGATCGTACATGACTACTCATGATTCACTTGGACTATGTTCCTCAAGTCTAAATATGAGACCAGTGAGGTGCTGATGATATTCTTTAAAATGATTCAGACAAAGCTTAATTGTAAGATTGTAGGGATTAGGTCCGACCATGAAACTGAGTTTGAGAATACAATGCTTGACACTTTGTGTTGACAATGGTATTCATCACAACTTCTCAGCACCCAGAACATTTCAATAAAATGAGGTTGTTGAAAGAAAGAACAAAACTCTAGTTGATATTTCCAGAACCATGCTCATAGACTCTAATCTTTCTCAGAACTTTTGGGCTGAAGCAGTTAACACTACATGCTATGTGACTAACAGGTGTTTGATCAGGTCTCTACTGAATAAAACACCATATGAGCTACTCAACAACAAAAATCCTAAATTGAATTATTTAAGGGCTTTTGGTTTCAAGTGTTTTGTGCTAAACAATGGTAAGGATGATCTGGGAAAGTTTGATCCTAGAAGTGATGAAGGTCTGCTCGTAGGGTACTCATCTTCCAGCAAAGCTTACAGAGTCTTCAATAAAAGAACATTATGCATTGAAGAAAGTGTTCATGTGGTTTTTGATGAAAGTGGTGATTTGAAGAATCTTGAATTAAAGGACGATGATGATCTTGAGGAGCTATTTAAAATTCAGAGAGATGAAATTAATGGTCCACTAGCTGAAGGAAGTCAAAACATTGATGCTGCTGGCTTCGTTCAATCGGAGAAGGTTAATGAAGCCAATAAGTCCTCGAAAGGACCTGGTCCATCCATCAATGCAGATCAGGAGGAATCACCTCAATCTGAGAATGATGATTCCGAAGATGAAGAAGAACAGAAGGATCAACCTCAACCCCTGAGCTTTAAATCAGGATGGAAGCATAAATCATCTCATCTGCTTGATAATCTCATTTCACCATTAAATTCTGGAATGCAAACCAGATCCAAGACTAGAAATCTGGTTGCATTCTCAGCATTCATATCAACTATTGAGCCCAAAAATGTGAATGAGGCCTTGAAAGATGCTGACTAGGTCAATTCCATGCAAGAGGAACTCCATCAGTTTGAGCGAAGCAAAGTATGGCACCTGGTTCTAAGACCAGCAGACAGAACCATTTTAGGGACCAGATAGGTGTTCAGAAACAAGCTTGATGAAAATGGAGTTATCATAAAGAATAAGACAATATTGGTTGTTCAGGGCTATAATCAAGAGGAAGGCATTGACTATGACGAAACTTTTGCTCCAGTTGCTAGAATTGAGGCAATCAAAATATTTATTGCCTTTGCAACCTTCATAGGATTCAAGCTCTTTCAAATGGATGTCAAAAGTGCCTTCTTGAATGGAGACCTGAAGGAAGAAGTGTATGTGAAACAGCCACCTGGCTTTGAGGATGCTGACTGCCCAAACCATGAGTTTAAACTCAATAAGGCCCTGTATGGATTGAAACAAGCTCTTAGAGCTTGGTATGAGCAGTTGTTTAGATTTCTCCTGAAGAATGGATTCAAAATGGGTAAGATAGACTATACTTTATTTTTGAAGAAAAGAGAAAAAGAACTACTCATCATCCAAGTGTATGTGGACGATATCATTTTTGGATCCACCTCTGGATCTCTGTGTGAAGAATTTGCAACATTGATGGGGAATGAATTCGAAATGAGCATGATGGGAGAGTTGAATTTCTTCTTAGGACTACAGATTAAGCAAACCTCAAGGGGCACCTCTATCTGTCAAAAGAAGTACATAAATGTGTTGCTAAAGAAGTTTCATATGGTTGACTCTAAGCCTATTGACACCTTCATGGGTAAAAATTCAAAGATGGGAGCAGATGAGTCTGATGCTCTAGTGAATTAAACCATGTATAGAGGTATTATTGGATCATTTCTGAATCTAACAACAAGTAGACCTGACTTTGTTTTCAGTGTAGGCATATGTGCAGAGTTTCAAGCATATTCGAGAGAGTCACATCTGAAAGCAGCCAAGCGAATTTTGAGGTATCTAAAGAAGATAGAGGACCTGGTCCTTTTCTATCCATCATGAGACTCATTTGATTAGGTAGGGTATGAAAATATTTATTTTTCAGGGTATCAGGTGGACAGGAAGAGCACTTTCGGAATGACACACTTTCTGGGGTCCTCACTCATCTCTTGGGGAACCAAGAAACAAAATTCAGTGGCTCTGTCTACGGCTGAAGCTGAAAATGTAGGTGTTGCATCATGTTGTGCACAACTACTATGGATCAAGCAACAACTTGAGGATTTCGAAGTACTCATCCATACCATTCCTCTCATGTGCGATATTACCAATGCAGTCAACATGGGAAAAAAATCTAGTCCAACATAAGAGACCAAAGCATATTAATGTGAGGCATCACTTCTTGAGAGACAATGTTGAAAAAGGGAACATCAACATGCAGTACTGTAAAACTGAAGATCAAATTACATATATTTTCACAAAGTCCCTCAACAAGGATCAATTTGAGAGTAGCAGGTTGAAGTTGGGGGTGATGAACATGTACTTAGCTAACCACATCCAAAGGCATCCAATAGTCCTTTGGCTATGATCAGAAGGGCAGGTATCCTCATTACTTGTAATGTTTTGTTTAAGTGAGATCAACCTTGTCCCAGGTCCTATCTAAACATTAGAACTCTTTACATTTTGCTTAAACTGATTAATGAGAACCGTTGAGATCTCCACGTGTCATTCATTTACCTTCTGAACGTTGTCCCATTGCTTCAAGTCCAAGCGACGCATCTACTCAGGGACCTGACACATCGTTTCATTTTCTTTTTATATCTCTTCCTTCCATTTCATCTCTTTACTTTTCAAACTCTTCTCTCTTAAAGTCCTTTGCAAAACCCTAATCCTTCTCTCTCCAAAACCTTTTCTCCTCCTTTCTTTAACATGTCTCAGTCACCATCTTCTTCGAAGAAAATGCTGGACTCCCTAAATGAAATAGATCCAGTGGAATTCTACACATCATCTAATGTTCCCTCTCCATCGAAAATGTCGACTATCTCTCCTATCAACATTGCAAAAGTCAGTTCTTTTACTCCCTAGTCTCCCATAGATCTCAATAACCCAACACCCTCACATCAACTTGGTCCCTACTCAGCTATGCTATCTGACCATTTGTTTTAGGGTGATCTTCCCAAGAGTAAGTCCTTTGAGGCCAATATTTTTGTCGCCAGTGAAAGCTTGGTCATTGAAAGTCTGGCGCAGATGAGAGAAGGGGTGATAAATGAAGAAGGAGGAAGTTTTGTGGATGGTATACTTGGAGATTCCAAACCAGTATTCGATCAAACACATAAGGTTGTTCTCCATCCGTCTACTGATTCAAGTGACATTGACGAGGACAATGTTCCTCTTAGGTGGGCAATATAGAAGAGAATGGTCCCTTTCACCACAAAGGGAAAAGAAAAGGTCACAGAAGAAACTCCAAAAAAGAGGCCCTTTACTAGAGAAATTTTCCAAAAACTCATTGGTGATACTATGAAGTCAAGTGAAACAACTACAACAAAAAATCGAAGGAGACGAAGGTCTGGTGATGTTTTAATCGAGTTACCCACTGATGATGTGGTGGATGTCTCCAATGAACACTCTGAAAAAGAGTCTATGGATGAAGACATCCCACTGGTTGTTGCAAAAAAGGGAAATGGGAAACTAGTGAAGAAATCAGGCAAGATGAAATCCAGGACACCTACAGCCAAGAAAGGTGATACTACAAAAGGAAGAGAAAAGGAGTCACAAAAGAAAAAGGAACCATCTCAGATAAAGAGAGAAACATCCCCTGTTCACAAGCAAAACTCTGAACAGGGACCAGGTACCAAACAAAGAAAGGATGACAAGAAAGTTAGCAAGCAAACGATTGTTGATAATCTGAGCCTGCAGAAGGTCTTAGGAAGGAGGGTGTTTGATACTAAAATATTTATGAAGCCAGGTATGGACTCATTGGATGATCTCGTAGAGCTTCAATCATGTACTCACCTGTTCATGACCAAATTTTCCGTTCTACATGAAGAGCAAGTTCGAGAGTTCTACTATAATATGGAATTTGTAGAGGATGACAGTCTTTACACATAGGTAGGTAACAAAAGTCTATATCTGAATGAAGAACTGCTGGAAAAAATACTGGAGGTACCCAGAAAAGGGACCTGATTCTTGGTAGGAAAGTCATGCTCCAAGCAATTTGTGAAAGAGTTCTCCTAACTTCCTGACATACGCTGTGCGGGTGTGCAAAAGAAGATCATGAAGGGGGAGTACCAACTTCTGTTTGAGTTTGTTAATAAGGTACTTTTTCCTCTAACTGAGAAACGCACGGTGACATCTTCGACTGACTTGTTTGTAATGAATCACTCTGCAAATTTAAACCTCTCAATCTCCCTGCCCTAATATTAGAGCATATGTATAAAACAGTAATTGAACACAAGGGCAAACATGGAATGGTCTATGGATATTTCCTCACTAAAGTATTTAAACATCTGGACATTCTAGTGGAACTATGTACTGTTGGAACTGTTAAACACCTTCTCGTTGAGTACTTTGGTGGAATGTAAGTGCATTGAAGGGAAGTCAGGAACACTGAGTAAGATGCCTCAGTTGATAATGGAACAAGATCAGCTGAAGCACGAATTGGAGGAAATGACTTTGCTTATGAGCAACAAGGATGCAGAGATTGCCTTATTAAAGGCTCAACTGCTCAATTGAGGCGGTTAAAAAGTTAAGGCAACAAAATACTGCCCTTCTGGCTCAGAATGCTACTTTACAAGAGAAAGTGATCAAAGATATTGATGAAGCAAATGCTCGACTTACTCGTGTTATCAAGTCCTTCTCCTATCAGCCTCCATCTACATATATAGTCCTTCCCTTTTCCGTTCTATGTCTTTCTTTTGTGTGGACAGTGTTCGGGGTTCTCACTATCATTTTAAACTGTAATGTATTGATTGCTATTATTTGTGCAATTAAATTGGTTCCTGTTTTGTTGTGATTAATCCTTGTTTAATTTTGTTTTCTCACCATGTCTGTGTTCCCCCTGGCTATGATCTTACGTAGCAAACTTACTTGTTATGCTAGTTTACTGCATTTTTTTTAATGATGACAGGGGGAATGAAACATGGGGAATGAAGATAGGAGGAATGAAAATGAAAGCATTTGTGTGAAGTTTGTCATCATCAAAAAGGGAAAAATGTTATTTGTAATTTTGATGATTTGACAATCCATGGGACCTTGTAAAGGGACTTGATCCTTGTGTCAATGTACAGACAAATGCCAGGCTGTAAAACGTATAATTGGTTGGTGCACAGTCTCCAACTGTGGCAGAAACCTTGGCCAATGGCATGGCCTCGAAGGTTGTGTTTATTCTTCATAAAGGTTCAACCTTAGTTTTTGCAACTTGAAAATTCTCAAGAAATTTGCAAAGAGCACTTTCAAGAAGTGTCATCCTCAAGAGCAACAGGGACATGATAGAGCTGCAAGTTGTCTAGTTGTCTTAGGATTATATTTTCCGTACTTACATTGCAAATCTGTTCCTAATCTATAAAGGATTCCGATCACTTCTTCGGTTTGTAAAAGTCTAAATCGGTTAGAGTTAACTGATTTAGTGGGAATGTTGTATCTGCTTAGTCAAAATTCTAAGTCATCTAGAGCTAGTTGATTTAGTGGGCAGTGTAGTATCTGCTTAGTTGAATTCTAAGTTATCTAGGGTTGACAGCTTAGTAGGCAGTGTGGTATCTACTTAGGCTCAGTGAGTAATAGAGTTATTACTTAACTTTGAGATTAATAACTTATTCTCATTTGGTGTTGTATCTGTGTTTCACTTTGCTTTAAGAGATTAGTGAAAACAGTTGAAAATCCTGTGTGACAGGTCGTGGTTTTACTCCCTTGAGCAAGGAGGTTTCCACGTAAACTGTTTGTGTTGTCTTCTAGTTGTTGTTAGCGCTTTATTACTGTTCTTGCTGAGTCAAGGGAGTCGATCCGTTGAATGATAGTGGACTCACGTATTCTATCAAGAAAGTTCCTTATACTTTAATCGTTGATAGTTTGATGTATGCAACAATTTGTACAAGATCAAGTAGTTCTCATTTTGCTAGTATTGTTAGCCCTTTTCTTTCTAATCAAGAAGAAGAACATTGAAATATTGTAAAGTGGATTAAAATTCGAGATCATTGATTAAAAGATTTAAAATATATTGACCAATTGTCACCCTACCATAGCATTTGGTAGTTTCGATCTCAAGTTAAGAATGCAAAAGTTTTTACTAATTACCAATCCACAATAATGTCTAATTAATCTCAAATTAAGAATGAAAGATACTTATCAGATACACCACATTAATGTTTGGCAGTTTGCTGAAAAACTTTAGGATGACATTAACCAAAACAAAATCTAAACGTTAGGAATTCTTTCTTATTCTTCATGTTGCAAGGTACATAGTGTGTTTAAACTCAAATCAAATCCTTTTTCCAATATACATAAAATGATAATGATAATGATCCTAACACTAAATTTGTACGTATAATAAGCGTTCATTTATGAACCACACATTATAATATTTCACCTAACTAGAAGAATCGACACATTGACAACCACATGATTGAATAGTACAATTGGAAAACATAAAAAAGACTAAACATCAAGCATTAAAAGGCTTGCACTAGCAATTGATACTTGATAGTCGTAAGAATATTTGAATTTCATTTAAAATCATTAATAAACACAAATTGTGTACGTTGTCACTAAAACAAAATTACTATTTTCGAAAGTCAATTTGACTAATTTTCAAAGTAAAATTAGACTACGTTGATTCGATATTTTAAACAAAATATTTAGATATTCAAAAACTATACGAAAAGTATAATAAATTGCAGGTCTTTTGCATATCAATGAAAACATACATAGTAAAATGTTCATCAAAGCTTTTATAGTTTGACTCTAAAAAAGAAAATCGTGACAATTAAAAGTAGACGGAGGGAGTAATAGTTGTTTATATAGTTGTTACGATCGAAAAAATCTCTATTTTGTGTCACGTCATGTCCAAAAAATTAAATATATTACGAGGACAATATATCCTTCTATAATAACATAAATAACTTATGATTTATATATGAGCCTCATAATTAATCAAAAATTTTGAATTTGAATATTATTGGATATGAAAGTTGCTTTTGATAGGAAGTATTTTACTTTTAATGACACAAATTCGAATTAGTTGAGTCTTATATATTGTGTATACACACACATAGTGCCGTCATATTCGCTCGAATACCCCAAAATAGGGCGATTTATAACTTTTGCCCCTTAAATTTGTGGTCTTTATTTTTAGCTTTGAATAATTTAATTAATAAAAAACTGGTCGAAAATATCTCATAACATAAAAGATCGCAAGGAAAATTAATGTTGATAACATAAATTATGTTTAAGTTTTTCCAACAAAATTACTTATGTCGGACAAGACAAAGATTCTCTAAATTAATGTCTTATAAATTATATACTACACAATGTATATCGAATAAAGTAAAAATTCTCTAAACTTTTATTTTGCAAAATTAGATTTGATCCACAATTTTCATTAAATGAGAACGATGAACAAAAAAAATAAAGACCACTAATTTTAAAAGTAAATAATTATTAAAGATCACTCCAAAATAAGGACAATCCGTACCAAAAAAAAAAATCGACCGTCTATTTGGAGGAAAACTCTGAAAATGAGTCGCATTAATAGTTGAAATTTGAAAACGTGTCAACCTTATATTGACAAAAATATTGGTGATGGGAATTAAAACTATTTCACGTTTATTTTTTTGTGAATTAAAATATATATAGAAGTCTGTAGGAGGTGATTTTGGTTCTAATTAATTCATAGGTTAGATTATTTTCAATATTTATTGATCTGTCCCAAAAATTAGTTGGATTTCCTTATCCAAGCATGTGAGTTTTATAAGATATTCTTATAAGTGAGCCCTTCAACATTTAATTCTTTTGGAGTTAGCTTCTTTAGTTTTATAAGATATTCTTATAATGGTTGTTAGTTATTTCTTCCGTTCACTTTTATTTGTCAATTTTAAATTTTACACGCCTTTTAGAAAAATAATTACTATTAATATAAATATTCTATCATGATACATGTTTAATTGATATATAATTTTAGATCTTAGGAAATGATCGAAGTTATAAGTATGAATTTTGATCTTTCCATGTATAAGCTGATCATGCCTTACAACAAAAATAACTTTTAACGGCACTAAATATGCACATTTATAAAGAGTGCTAAATCTTTTATTGGCATTAATTAATTGTCACTAGATTAAATGTCGCTATAGGCTTTAGGGATATTTATAAAGAGTATTAATTACCTCTAAAAATCATATTTAGCGATAATTAAACTATTGTCATTAGTTAATTGTCTCTAAATATCATTTTTAATATAGTGATGTTTGTCCAATATTGCATAAATAACACATTTAGAATTTCATAATAACCAAATTCAACCCCTAAACACAATGGGCATTAATGTGATCACACCACAATCATTGTTTTTATTGACTTTTGCTACATTATTTTCCTCTTCAACTCTATGCTCCATACTGACTATAATAGTTAACTTTATTTGTCAGTAGAAATTCCTTCATCTCATTTTGCTAATATATTTTATTTAGTCCCCTTGAATTTCAAACAACATCATTATGCCATACTTTAATTTCTATCACAAGTTACCTAAATAATACTTTAATTTCTTGTTGTGAGATGGTTTTTTGTGTTTTTATGGTGACTGAGATGATGCTAATTGTACTGAGTATAATAATGCCTATTTGTAAAGAGGTGGAGAACAACTGAAGGTGTTAAAATCTTTATATTAAGTATGGTTAAACCAGTATCACAATATATTGATAATATATGTTAGTGTATATATAGTATACATGTTGTTTTGATATAATTTTGTTTGGGAGAGAGAGAAGTATCAAAAAGACCCCTAAACGGTTTAAAACACTCCTTTACTTGACTAATTGAAGCTAAATACATCCCTGATCTTGCAAAATTAGTGAAATACACCCCTAAATTCTCGTCAAGTTTAGGGGTGTTTTCAACATTTCTCTCGATTTTTATTAAGAACTTCATGTTCCTACAAGAGTTTGGCACCACTTGTTATATCATGTTGCATATCAGGAGTGTATCGGGGGTATATTTAAGTTTAGTTAGTCAAGTAAAGGTATGTTTTTAAGACTGTTAATAGTTCGAAAATAAAACTAATAATTTACGCTAGAAGTGTTTCGATACTTCTCTCCGGGAAATTATGTAAAGTGGTCATTCGGCCCTTTGCTTTACCAAAAAATTGGCCCAGTTTTCGAAATTATTAAAATTGGCCCAATCATTCTTCTTCTTCTTTCCATTTCACTATTCACGGATTCTTTCCTCTTCCTTCTTCTTCATCGTCATAAACATGAATCATTTCAAACGAAATATATATCTAAAGATTCAAAATATCAAGAGGATTTCATATCTAAATTTTGGGTCTGTTTAGAGGTGATTTTGAGTTGATTGAGATTATCTAGTTAATGTATACTTCATGTATAATTAAGTTATATTCTACTTTTTGAGTGCATCATAATGTCAATATTCTAGATATCTCATCCAATAAAGCAGTGAATCAATATTTTTGTTTGTTTGATATACTTTAAAATTAAAGTTTTAAAAAAGAAAAGAATGAAGATATACCATGTTCTAATTCCAACAACAATAAAATACATCACTAGTTTTTGAAATAACAAACCTTGTTGGAACAATCCTCCAAACAAGTCTCTCTTTGTTTATCATTTACATCAAATTTAGAACACTTAGCAGAAAAACAACCAATCTTACAATAGTGAATTTGAGTTTGCACATTCATTGAAACAACACAACGATCTACACACTGACTATAACATTCTTGATCAATACCACATTTTGCCTTGCAAGCATGAAGACATCTTTGTATATCAGTTGCCCCTTTTGTTGCAAAAATCATCATCAATAAAATCGCAATTCTCAATCCCAATTTCATGGTTGATGCTAATTCTCCCATTAATTTGTTTTGTTGTTCTTACTTTTTTTTTTCACTTTGGGAAATTGATTTGATAACAATGTTATAAAATATGTCAAGTTTAAATAGAATAATGTATTAAGGTAATGAAAATATGAATCTTCATAATATCTTCCTAATTAGGTATCACATTTATCATTTTATTGAAAATGAAATCACATTTTAATGGCCTCAATATTTTTTTCCTTTATAGTTTTGTTTCTTTGACTAAATACAATGATGTAGTTGGTCTTACTTTTTCTTTTTCCTTTTTGGTTTTGGATATGCACTACATTAAGATGCGGTGTCTATCAATTAGTATTTTACTATTTTTTTTTGTAATAAATACTCATCCATCTATTCACTTTTATTTATCATGTTGTGCTTTTTGAAAGTCAATTTAACTAATTTTTCAAAGTTAAATTAGATTACATTAATTCGATATTTTAAACAAAAAATTTAGATATCCAAAAATTAAACGAAAAGTACTATAAATTGTAATTTTTTGTATATCAATATGATGAAAAAATATATCGTAAAATGTTAAGTGAAAATTTTTACACTTTGACTCTAAAAAAGGAAATTATGATAATTAAAAGTGGATGGAGGTAGGTAAAAGGGCCTATATACCATCAATTTTGTCATTTTGAGTTGATATAGTCCTCGTTATGAAAGTGACTCATATATATCCGCATTGTTATACAAATGGCTCATATATATATATATGCCCTTTCCTCTAATTGAACTGAAAATTAATTTTAATTTAATTTTTAATTATTTTTTTTAAAAAAAATATAATTCCATATGGGTATATTTAATCCTCCTCACACATATTTTTTTCTTTGACTTTTTTAGTTTAAATGACTAATTTAAATTTATTAGTGTGATGGTCCAACTTACTTAAGTTTCACTAATTTTCTTGTAAAATTTATTATAGATGACCTAATTTTATTTTATTTTCAAATACAAAAACTAAAGTAACAATATAGTTGAAAAATAGTTTTAAATTTTATTATAGCCACCAAAAAATTATTTTTAAATTTTTTCCTTTAAATTAAGGAATGAAAGAGAAAAATAAAATAAGAATAATAAACTCAAATAATGATAATTAAAGAAGTCAAAAATCAATTTATGTATGAAAAAAAATTAAAATATACCCTAAACTTTGCTAGAAGGATCATATATACCCTTATATGAATTTTTTTAAAATTAAAAGTCAAAAATATAAATTTAAAATTAATTTTTCACTTCCGTTAAATGAAGGGTATATGTGGGCTCATTTTGTAACGATAGGGGTATATCATATATGTGATCAGTTTGTATAACAATGAAAATATATATGAGTCACTTTCCTAATGAGAGACATATCAGCTTCAAATGACAAATTTAAGAGGTATATTAGGTCCATTTCGCTTATTTTAAAGAACATACAAAGTAATGTAATCTTTTTGTATTATAGAAAGCTCATAAAATCAAATTAATTCTTATTAAGCTTGACTGATGAAGATACAATCAGATCCCTCTCGTTGTAACTATATTTAATTATAATGGTCTGAATTTTAGTAGAATCTATTTTCCATTTTATATTTTATTTTTCTATAACAAACATTCTATCTATAACAAAATATAATGTCAGTAGTACAATCTTTGTAAATATACCCTGCTGTATATTTATTTATAACGGCAAAATGAGATGTAAATGTCTAGTGAAGCTATACGTACATAACAACATCTCATTATAGTAGCGATGAAATTCGCGTCTGACTGTAGTAATCTTTGGATCATTCAACATATCTTCAAAAGTTCAGTAGAACTGATTGTACAGCTAATAGAAATGGAAACAAACAATTATGAATTTTAGCATTTTGTATAAGCAGAATAGTGTCACGGACTTAGAGTGTTGGCTAAAGCTCCGTGCGGCACTTGACAACTTACTCACTATTCTTTCAAGATCTTATAAGCTTAAGTAAGCCTTTGAAAGGAAGATTGCTAAGAGAATATGAAGAAAGACTTAGAAAGAACAAGAGAGCTTTTTAAGAATAAGACTTTGTATTGCTTATGGAAGTTTGTTTGCAACTTGCTTGGTTGGTTGGTGCATTGCAAATGAATGGCACCTCTATTTATACTAACATCTAGGGGCCTAAGTGTAAATAATATTTACTTACAAGTCCCTAAGATATTTACACTTTAGTCCCCTCTCTAGAAATCTCTACACTTTTTAGGAAATTCCAAATCTTTCCAAGAAAATATCTAAGGGCTTCTAGAGTTCTCTATAAACCCTTCCATAACTCTAGACTCTTCCGCCCCTATCCGGTTGTAAAATTTGACGGTGAACTAGTGGGACGTGACACTCTCCCCCACCTATTGATGCGACGACCGCGTCGCATCGTCGCTGCATCGCCAACTGGTTCTGGTCTTCTTGTGCGCGTGGCTAATAGTCCATTGACTCGATCAAGACCCTTGCGCAATGCCTTCAGTTGTTTCTTGATCTCTTTCAGCTCGGTCTCACGATCTACCTCCTTCCTAGGAGGCACGCGCCCCGGCAGCTTCTTTGGCATCACGATATTGTTCTCCTTCTTTGTGTATGGTGGCAAGGACCTTTTTGCACCATTGTCTTCCTTCGAACTTGTAATGGTGGCTTTAAACGTCAACTCCTTCTTCTTAGGGGTTTTCTCGAGCTACAGGGCTGTTAGACGAACTCGTCCTTCTGCCGTTGGTACCTTACTCAAGGGCACCATGCATGATCCTCCTTGCTCCATGACCACGAGTTGTTGGAGGTAAGGATTGATCACCGTGTAGCACTGCTGGAAGAACTCTTGCCCAAGAATTATGTCAAAGAGATCTAAAGGAGCGAAAGTAAAGTTGGTCTTACCTTTCCACTGGCCCAGTGTGACGCTTACTACATGCGCGACTCCACACACGGGAGTCGGTGGTGCATTGACCGTCCTGAGTTGGGCGTTACTTGGACTGTAACTCTGCCCCAACCTTGTCGCTACCGCCTTAGTCATAATATTGGCCTCGGCACCCGTGTCGACCATAGCACAAGCCGGTCTTCCATTGATCAAGAGGTTGACATATTGCGCGCCGTATCCTTTTGGCTTCCTCAGCTGCTTAGTGATGGCTCCGCATAATCCTATCAAGCCCAACTGCGTTGTCTCTGCGCCTTGTCCTTGCTCTTGTGCTTCTTTCTCCTTCCGCTCTCGCAGGATAGCACCAAGGCTCTTCAGTTCAGGGCACTTTGCATAGCCATGTGGTCCACCACATATATAGTAACCACCTCTTTTGGCAGTCTCTGCCTTTTTCTCTGTGTCGCCATGACGTGCAGACTTCTTGCCATCAGACTTAGAGGTATCATGTTTCTTGGTATGTGGCCGCTGCTTCTCGACTTTGCTACGATCTCCCCCACCATGGTCATGACTACCTCTCATCTCCTCTCCTCTGGTTCTGTTGAGCTTCTCATGCCTGAAGTCTGTCAAAGCTTTGGCCTGCGTGATGGCTTCATCTATAGTCCTGACCTGCCGACGTTCCAACTCCGTCCTGGCCTAATTTTGTAGCCCATCCATGAAGTGGAACAACATATCATCATCCGTGAGGTTAGGAATTTGAAGCGTGAGGGTGGTGAACTCCTGCACATATGCGCGTATGTTGCCCATTTGCTTCAACTCCCTAAACTTGCACTTCGCCTCATAGATGACGTTGTTAGGGAATAAGGCCTTCTTGAACTCTTCCCGAAATTGCTCCCAGGTGTTGATGGTGCATGTCTCCTTCCCTATCTCGGCCTCCTTGCGCCTCCACCATAGCATAGTCATCTCCGAAAGATATAACACAGTGGTGTTAATCTTACTTTTGTCGCTCTTCAACCTGTTGCACTTGAAGTAGTTCTCCAAATGCCATAAGAAGTTCTCCACCTCTTGTGCGTCACGGACACCTTTGAACATAGGTGGCTTGGGAGCCTCGACCCTGGCTTCCCTATCTCGGTCAAGCAACAATGATCCTCCAACTTCCACACCCTCCTTGAGTGTTTTCATTTCTACCTTCATGGTCTCAATTGTGCTTAACGCCTCCATGAGCCGACACTCCAAGGAAGTGATACCCTCCTTCATCTCGAACTCAGCCCGCTGACGTCCCTCTAACTCCTTGCGGATGTTATCGATCTCCTCAAGGGTGAAGTCCTCTAGAGTCTTGAACTTGTCATCGACCTTGTTCAAGCGTTTGCCTAAGATCTCCACGGCCTGCCTCGCCATTTCAACCCTTGCGATCCACTCCTCTCCAAGTGTGACGTCAATGGGCTCCTCGCCACGATCATCGTCACTTGCTTCAGTGGTCGAATATGAGTGAGATGTTAGCACCTCGCTCGGTGTAGGGTTGAGCAGCATTTCCTCGCTACTCTTAAGGTGCTTTTTTCCCTTGCGGTTTTTCTTTCCACCATCCAAATGGACGTTGGTGGTGCTAGCGGCGTTCACGTCTCCTTCGTTGGTCATTCTCTTAGTGTCAAACCTTTGCTTTGATACCATTTGTCATGGACTTAGAGTGTTGGCTAAAGCTCCGTGCGGCACTTGACAACTTACTCACTATTCTTTCAAGATCTTGTAAGCTCAAGTAAGCCTTTGAAAGGAAGATTGCTAAGAGAATATGAAGAAAGACTTAGAAAGAACAAGAGAGCTTTTTAAGAAGAAGGCTTTGTATTGCTTATGAAAGTTTGTTTTCAACTTGGTTGGTTGGTTGGTTGGTGCCTTGCAAATGAATGACACCTCTATTTATACTAACATATAGGGGCCTAAGTGTAAATAATATTTACTTACAAGTCCCTAAGATATTTACACTTTAGTCCCCTCTCTAGATATCTCTACACTTTTTAGGAAATTCCAAATCTTTCCAAGAAAATATCTAAGGGCTTCTAGAGTTCTCTATAAACCCCTCCATAACTCTAGACTCTTCCGCCCCTATTCGGTTATAAAATTTGACGGTGAACTGGCGGGACGTGACAATAGGCTATCAATGTCTACATCTTCATTCAGTTCATTAGAATGCCACCATATGTATCATGATTCAGTTTATTACCGCCTCCATCTTGATAAGCATTTTCCTCATTAACGCCTAAATTTTGATCAACATTTTGTTCATTAGCATCTTCGTATTGATCAGTAGAGTCTCCATCTTGATCAACATTTTCCTCATTAGCGCCTAAATTGAGATGGGGTTGCACCATGGAATATGGATCAGTCCTTAGCCCTTTCCTATTTGGTTTGGTGATTGATGGATTGATGTAGTATATTCAAGTTAATGTGTCATGGTGTTTGTTGTTTGGTGGATGATAAAGTACTGATTGATGAGACACGCAATGGAGTTAATACTAGGTTGAAGGTGTGGAGACAAATTGTGGATTTAAATGGGTTTTGGTTGAGTAGGATAAAAATATTTGGAGTGCAAATTCAATAGTGCAATGCACAAGGTAGGCGTGAAAGTGAGGCTTGACACATAAGTTATTCTCAAGAGAGATAGTTTCAAGTATGTTTGGTCTGTAATCCAGGAAAGTGAGGACATCAAAGATGATGTCATGGCTTGTTTCTTACGTCTTGTGTGATAAAAAGGTACCAATTAAACTTAAATATAAGTTACATAGAGGTGCTTAAATCAATTTTATTGTATGAGGCGCAGTACTGGTTAGTCAAGAACTTCCATGTACCGAAGATGCAAGTAGTAGAAATGAAAATGTTGGGATAGATGTGTAGACGTACTAGAAGCGATAAACTTAGGAATGAGGATATACAAGATAAGGTGGGTGACCTCTGTGGTGATAAGATGCAGAGGCGTATCCAGGAGGGGGTCACCGGGTTCACCTGAACTCATGCTCCTCTTTTGAAATCATATATAAAAGTGTTATATTTTTAAAAAATATTTAAATATAGATATGTGAACCCACACTTGAAGTATCATAGTGTGCGATTATGATTGGATGCACCTTTCTAAGTAAGGTTAGAAACTTGAATCTTTTATTTATCTTGTTTTATTTTCCTTTCGAAATTTGGGTAACGCCTCTTTAAGTGGTTTGGATAGGTGAAAATAACTTTGGACCTATAATTTTAAAATTTTAATTATTTTTAGTGATAAGAATCTAAATGTTAAACCGGTCAAATTTATATCTTAAATTCACCTTTTTGTAATAGTGCACCCATTATCTCAAAATCCTAGATACGGCTATATTAAGATGAGGGAAGTGAGGTTGATATGGTTTTGAGTATGTGAGGAGGAGATGCGCTAGTAAAAAGGTGAGAATGGTTGGATATATTGGGTACGAGGAGAGATAGTAATAGCCCAAAAACGTATTAGGGAGGGATGACTAAACAAAATATAATGCAACTTTAAATTACCGAGTATTAACAGAACTACTTTAATTGAAGAATAAGAGGCAAGAGTTATATTACAATATAATAGAATTCGTCTTAATACAAAAAGAATAGGAAGGCTATATATAAGTATCCATTAACTAAACCTAACCTAATATGAATCCTTTAACTAAACCTAACCTAATAGGAATCCATTAATTAAACCTAACCTAATAGGAATCCATTAACTAAACCTAAACATAGTAACATATGGGCTAACATCCCCCCTCAAACTCACAATGAAACGGCAATAAACATTGAGAGTTTGTCACACAAAAATCGAAATCGAGACGCCGATCTTCTTGTGATCCTTGTAGAACAGTCCCGCGTGTCCTTGCAACACCTTATCCACCATCTGGACCATACTGTTCCACAACAACTGAAACTGCAACTGCATCACCTCTTTTAACATAAGCATTGTATGCCAAAACACCAGGCACATAAACTTGGGCACCACGAAGAACTGCTTCTACACACTTTCGGCTCACAATTACCTCCTTAAGAGGTTTGCCTTCGTTGTCCCCTTAATGAATTGCAGCAAATAAAAAATCGAACCCTAGTTCGAACAAATCAAAAAACCAAACCTTAGTTCGAACAAATAAAAAAAACCAAACCCTAGTTCGAACAAATCAAAAAAACGAACCCTAGTTCGAACAAATTAAAAAAAACGAACCACAAATCAAAAATCGAACCCTAGTTTGAACAAATAAAAAACTGAACAAATCAAAAACCAAACCGAAGAAATAAAAAAAAACGAACTGAACAAATCAAAAACCAAACCCTAGCAAATCAAAAAATCCGCGCAACAGATGACCACTACCAAATCTTCAACTAATGAATCAAGGAGCATGGATCGATTTAGCTGACCCAACTTTTGCAAACATAATCATTGGCCAGACGGGCAACATCTATGGGTGCCACCCGCCAGCAGCGGAAGTTCTTTAATTGTTTATCAAGATCGTAGAGGCTCTCATACCATGTTAACATAACTACTGTAATTGAAGAATAAGAGGCAAGAGTTATAGTACAATATAATAAAATTCGTCTCAATACAAAAAGAATAGGAAGGCTATATATAAGCATCCATTAACTAAACCTAACCTAATAGGAATCCATTAACTAAACCTAAACATAGTAACATATGGGCTAACACCGAGGATGTGGTCTTAATCGTATCTCCGCTCATTTATTTTTAGTTGTGAGTCGGATGGTAGGAGCAAACTTGTAAAGGGCCTGGTCCCTCTATTAAACAGATGCAACCCACAGCGTCTACACCCATTATTTATCACGTGATTCCACACCTACTTTCACCCCAAGTAGCCTCTTTCTATATGTTTATTCCCCACAAGCAACAACAATCTAACACGTATTGACGGCTCTATAATTTTTTATTTCTACTCTTATTATGGATCACACTAATTAAATGGAGAGGTACAAGCGAGATTTAGAGAAAAAAAAAAGAAATTTATTTCAATTTCAATTGAGATATATATTATATATGTGACTAAGATCCAATCTGTTCATTTTATTATCTTTTTGTCTTTTCTTCTCTAAAACTGTTGTTATAAATTGTACTTAGGAAAACTAGATCTATTAATTATAATTATAATTCAAAGTTCAAACTATAGTTATTTACATAAATTTCTAAAAGATTTTTTAAAAAGTTGCGTTAAGTCAAAGTGCATCATGTAATATGAAACAGAGAGTACTATATAAACATATCCTTAATTAAAGCTTAAACAAAACGGAGCCACCAAAATCTATTTTTCTTAATTTCACAAGACAAATTTGTATTGCAATTTCTCTAATTAAACCATTCTAAAGTAATTGGTTTAAGTTGTTGACCTTGAAGATACAAGTTAACTTGATCATTAACTCACAATTTTAGTATCTTTTGCGATGAATTAAAGCTCATTATATATTAGGATTATCTTTTTGTTTCTCAACTTAATTTCTCCAAGCAACCAAATTTCTTCAAAGATCCATGGCAAATTATATTTGAAACTTTGAGTTCCAAATCTGAGCAATCTCACTCTAGAAAACACAAATTATGAGGACATGATCGATAAGGAGAATTGGTTTATGTAGGTCATATAATTCTGTTTTAAGTTATATAGATTTTTTTTTTATAAGAGATTTTCATTTTTATACATGCGAGATTTAAAGAAGTTCATTTTTTTCTATTCAATTCGCAAATAATCAAGAAATCTTATTTTCTCAAACATGATCGCCTCCTATATTTCGTCTAGACACACAAACTTACTGCACTACTTTAATGTAAAGGCCAAATAATTAGTTGATCCAAAATCTCTATATGTTGTTATATATAAGAGACATTACGCTCTTTTTATCAAATTTTTATTTTATTTTTACACATAATTTTTTTAATTCAATTTATAAGCAATCATACCAGATCATTTCCACCTTTTGACGGTCCATGTGAACTCGGATTTTGTAAATAATATTAGGTGAGAAGTACCTATTTTCTTGGAATAGACCCAAATAGGAGTAAAATAATGTCTTCCAATAAATGGTGGAGGGACCAAATAATGGTAGTTGAAGTGCATGTGATTTGCCCTACCAATCGGAGTTTTCATAGTTCTAATGAAACATAAAATAAGATACAAATATGTATATGTGGGGTACGTGTGTATATATGTTACAATAAACAAAGGATATAACAAAAATTCCTTAAAAATTACGTACATCAGTATTAATTTACAAATGCTCTTTGCCTCTTTATTTTGTAAAAAATAAAATCTTATTTGTACATTTAATCTGGCCCCTTATCCTATTGTCGATTTACAAGTTTTTTGTTTTATTCAAAAATAAATAAATTATAGAGTATATTTGATATACACTAAAGTTAGTAACTCAACTAATTAGCTGCCTAAATTTTCATTTTACTAGTAAGAGTTATATTTTTTACCTTGTAATTCACTATTTCATTTTACCTTTCAGTATATATACTCAATTTTTTTTGTGTTACAAATAGCAAAACAATTTTGTGGTAATGTCTCCACATATTGCTAGTAAATCTGTCATTTAATCATATATGAATTTGTTTTATTGCTTAGTTAAAATCAGGGTGGTTTTAGAACGACATAAAAAATATTATTTGTCTCTTTCTTCGTTAAAGTCATGCTAATTAATCATTTTTTTACTAGAGAATTCACAGTCATGAAAATAGACATAGACATAAGACGATACAAATCACATAAAAAAATAAATTACACTAGACATGTCTCGTGAAAAAGTTTATATTATTATTTATTAACATAGTAACCATAAGAATTAAATTAAATTACATTGTATTTTTGTATCATGAAAAATGTGTTATAGATTTGACCTTCCTCTTATTTGCGACCATTACTTTAGTTCCCATTAAATTGTCGGTAGATTTTTATTTTTTCACAATTTCAACTGACTCTTCACGTGTGAGTAACTGAGAATATTAAAATTAAATATTATTAAAAAACTATATATACTAAACAATGGTACCACTATATATATATCCATTATTGACAATTTCATTTCTTTTTCACTAGTTTATTAATTTGTCATTTTTATATGTATTTTTTATTTGGGGTTCTTATAATATTGCTTTTTGCACAAAAAAAAGTGGTTCCACAGTCGACCTACAATTAATTACAACAATTATAGGTTGGTTCTCACATGATTGCCAAAACAGAATAAAATATTAAAAAGTAAATTTGAGTCAAGTTGGAAAGTTTTAGAGTAATACTCATCAATGACTAGAATAAAGAGTTGGTAGATTTTCATGTTCCTAAAACCCAAAAGTTTTTTCTCTCAGACCATATTCATTAGCAAGAAAAATAAAAAAACGTCTTTAATTTGTAATTATCTAATCACTATAAAATGTAAATTCGTACGAGGATATTTAGTAGACAGAAAAACAACAAATTAATTCCCAACTTCTTATGTATAGCAAATCAAACCCGTTTGGTCATAGATTTTTCAAGTAAAATTTAGGAGAAAATTTGATACATAGTATTTGTCCATATAATTTATCATTATTTGACAAATAACCCAAATTCTCAAATACTAGAAAAAACTAGTATTTGAGCCAAATCTCATTATTTGGAAACTTTTAATAATTCTAATTCTACATCAAACTTTTATCTTTTACAAGAACACCTTCAATAGTAGTTGTTTGCGTTGTTTTATATAATTTTTTACCTAAACATCAAAGTTGTGATGGAATATTCAGTGAATATGAAAGTGATGATATGGTTATTGATGAAAATGATGAACAATCGGCTTAAGGTAACAAAGTCATGTGCTATGCAATACAAACCTATGGTTAGTTTTAATAGTTTTTAAAACTTATGAGTATAAATCATATTTCTTAAAAAGGTGACATATATTTACCAAATACTATGACAAAACACATGGTGAAATTCCACCCAAATAATATTTGCCAAAAATATTTGAAAATCTATGGCCAAACGCTAGCAAGTAGTGAAATTAATATTTGTTTGCAAGGGATTACATTTTCCATTTAAGAGTCACAATTATCATTAGCTTGATCCTGATAATTTAATTAATCCATAATGCAATTAATTTAGTGTTACAACTAAGAATATAATTTGATTCAGTTGAAAATATAATTAAATAATAAAAGTATGTTTTCTTTTAACAAGTTAAATTTTTAGATGAGATTGGTGACACACTTTAACAAGGTATCAGAATAGACAAAGGTCCTGAGATCGAATCTCATCATCATCCAAATTAAAAAGAATTTCCACGTGCTTGGCCCATGAAAAAGAATCAGACCCTCACATAAGGGGACGTATTGATAATATAATTAAATAATAAAAGTGTGCTCTTTCTAAAATCTTATGCTTTTAAATAAGATGATTACACATTTTCGATCTCTAACATTTTAAACTTTTAGATGAGATAGTCACACACTTCAACAGATTTTGAAGTAAACAAAAAAAGAGATTTTAGTATCAATTACTTCAAAATCAGTCTCCAACCTTAGTTCCATCGATTCAGCTCCTTGAAAAAACGCATAGTAAAAAGCAGATTCTCATTGAAGTATTGATAAATACATCTTCACCTTAATTTTATTACTTATCTATGGTAAACTAAGCTAATATTATTTGATGCAAATATATAGCAAGTGAAGAGCTTCTTTTTTTATTTTTTTATTTTTTTCATTTGGACCTTGGCTATGTCTAAATGGTCTTCAGATATTACACATGCATTATATGAAAACTGTACAGAATAAATTACAGGTAAGGAAGAAAGAGAAGATAGAGGTAAAATGGTTGCGAAAAAAGTGAAAAAATGAAGAGAGAAGATAAAGGTAAAATTGGTTAGGAAAAAAAGTGAAAAATAATTAAAAAATTACACGTGTATTCTAGCAGGCGCATGCACACAACCTAGTATGTGTGATTGGTTTTGTACGTTAGAAAAGGTGTTATTAGTTACGTTTTAAACAAAAATAAGTGTGTAATAGATCACCATGATATTTTAATCATGTAACTGATTTTTTGAGATAAATTGAAGGGTGAATTTACGTCTTTTTCCCTAAATTACACATGATGAACCCATTGAGGGAACTTCTTAAAATATTTTAACTGTTAAAATTGCAAGTTTTAAAAGGTTATTTCTGGCTATGGCATTTACTAGTTTAGTTCATATGCTCTCTTAGTATTACTTTTCTTGCACGTCCTAGCTAGGTAGTGTTGCTTTATTTCTTCATAAATTTATAAAAAAGTTTAAAAAGTGTCATATGATTGAGTATTATTATTTATTAGTATTCTACTAGAACATTTATTAACTTTTTAACTTTTCATACTCTAAGGTATATAATTATATGAATGTTTAGGTACAAATTAAAGAACATGTAGATTTAGCGTACATTTATTGATGATACATTGAATGCCATCTTCTTTATGCATGTATGTAAACATGTTAGATTCCTAAAATTAGTCTACTATAATTAATAATAAGTTGTAGTGGTTCAAATAATTTATTTCTCCTAGTTAAGGGGATTTGGCTAGTTGTTACACTTTATGCTCATTTTGCTAATTTTATATGAAGAATGCGTATTCAAACTCTAATTTAATTTGTTTGAAATTTGTAACAATGGCAAACCTTAACTAATTTGGGCCTTTTCCGATTGAAATATTTCTCAAAACCATTTAAATTTTGTTTCTTAAAAATAATAATTCATAAGGTCAATAATTTGGATGAATCTCATATCAAGTAAAGAAAGGAATCTTTGATCTAACTCAACCCAAAATTTAGTTCGTGAGGAAAGAATTGTTTAAGACTATCCATTAAACCATTGATATGAGACTTCTCACACTAATATAATAAAGTTGAGGTTGTCAGTTCACGTTTAACTCTACACTTCAAATTAAGCACGAATCAACGTCCTTCTATTGATTATGAGAAGGAAGATATGAAGAAATGTTATTTGCAGTTTTGATGATTTGACAAATTACGAGACCTCTGATCCTTATGTCAATGTACACACAAATGCTAGGTTGTAAAAAGTATAATTGGTTGGTGCACAATCTTCAACTGTGGCAGAAACCTCAACCATTGGCATGGCCTCGAAGGTTCTGTCTGTACTTCATAAAGGTTATGTCCAATAGACACAACCTTAGTTTTTGCAACATGAAAATTCTCAAGAACATTTGCAAAGATGCACTTTCAAGAAGTGTCATCCTCAAGATCAACAAGGACCTGATAGAGCTGCAAGCTCTCTAGTTGTCTTAGGATTATATCTTCCGTACTTACATTGTAAATCTATTCCTAATCTATAAAGGATTCAGATCTCTTGTTCGGTTTGTAAAAGTCTAAATCGGTTAGAGTTAATTGATTTAGTGGACAGTGTTGTATCTGCTTAGTCAAAATTCTAAGTCATCTAGAGCTAGTTGATTTAGTGGGCAGTGTAGTATCTGCTTAGTTGAATTCTAAATTATCTAGGGTTGGTAGCTTAGTGGGCAGTGTGATATCTGCTTAGGCTCAGTAAGTAATAGAGTTATTACTTACCTTTGAGATTAATAGCTTATTCTCTTTTAGTGTTGTATCAGTGTTTCACTTTTACTTGAAGAGATTAGTGAAAACAGTTGAAAATCATGTATGACAGATCGTGGTTTTACTTCCTTGAGCAAGGAGGTTTTCATGTAAACTGTTTGTATTGTCTTCTGGTTGTTGTTTGCGTTTTATTACTGTTTTTGTTGAGTCAAGGGACCCGGTCTGTTGACTGATAGTGGACGCAGGTATTCTATTAATTGGTATCAGAGCAGATGCTCTCTAACTGGTTAACACTAAGAGAGAGATTCTTGTAAAAAGATAGCCGCTCCACTGAAGCTAGAAGAAGGGCAATCGTCAACAATACCACCCTGTTTCAATGGCCAGTTCTATAGCTGGTGGTAAACAAGGATGCACGACTATTTAATGGCTGAAGACATCGAATTGTGGGATATTGTGCTGGATGGACCCTTCATCCCAACAACCGAAGTGAAAAATGGTGAAATTACAAAAGTCATTCCAAAGACTCGCCAACATTACAACGAGACGGATAGAAAAAAGATCAAGAAAAATTATAAAGCCAAGAAGTTGCTAGTGTGTGGTATAGGTGCTGAAGAATATAACCACATGTCTGCTTGTGAGTCGGCAAAGGAAATCTAGGTCTATCTGAAAACAGTCCATGAAGGCACAGATCATATGAAGGAATCAAAGGTGGATATGATGACCACCCAATATAAAAACTTCACAATGAAAGAGGGGGAAACTATTCATGACATGCATACAAGATTCACCTCCATAACCAACGAGTTATGATGTTTGGGAGAACCTATCCATCCTAGTAAACAGGTCAGAAAAATTCTTTGAGTCCTTCCCAAGTATTGGGCAAACAAAGTGGATGCCATTACTGAAGCAAAAGACCTGAAGGTTCTGACGATGGATGCTCTAATTGGTAACCTTCAAATTCATGAAATGGATAGAAACTAAGATGCTTCAAAGAAGGAGGTGAAGAAAGATAAGTCTCTAGCTCTCAAGATCTCACCAGGTGAAATCTCCAGTAAAGAAGAAAATACGTCTTATCTCACCAAGAGATTTCAAAAAATTGTGAGGAAGCATGAAGGTTTTCTAAAATGAGGGAACCCTCTCTCTGCTGCAAATGCTAGTGACTTATGTCACAAGTGTGGAAAGGCTGGACACTTCATGAGAGACTATTCGATAATCAAGGCAGAAACCAAAGAGTATCCAAGATCAAAAGGTGAAAATGATAGAAGAAAGGACCCGATACCCGAGATGAATGCAAGAAAAACTACAGCTGACTATGTCGTGAAGAAGGCTTTTGATGTCTAGGGGGATTCCTCAAGTGAGTCAGGAGAATCTGAATATCCAGAAGATGCATCCATGCTAACTGTTAAAGACAATGAGAATTTTTTTGATGGCTTGTTCTCACTCATGGCCAAATCGAATAACGAGGAAGATGAAGAAAAGGTAACATTTCTTAACCTTAAACAAAAGTTGAATACTTATTATGTTAAAAGGTTGAGAAATCTAGCTGGTGTTCTGATTGATTCTGTTATAGAGTTATCAACTGAAAAGGACTCTATGAACAATAGTTTAGACAAGTTTAGTGAAGAAAAGACAACTTTGACTACCAACATGTCAGTTATTGAGGAACAATTGACAGTTCTAGAAACTGAAAATCTGGAACTCAAGGAACAATTGAGCATAATGAATGAGAAATTTGGCAAATGATAAGGGGAGGCTAGTAGTTTGTAAATAGAGCTAGAAGTTACTCTGAACAGTGCTGAGACCAGACTTGCTTTAGCCTTGGAGAGAAATGATCAGATGGAAAAGGACCTGGTCCGTCTGAGAGAAGAACTGAAAATTTTTCTAAAATGGACCAGCTCCACCAAGTTACTTTCGAACATCACTAGTCAAAGTAACTACAACAGAAAGGGGTTAGGTAGTTTGAACATTAATCCTCCCTACAATCCCTATTGTAAATATGTGTCTATGTTAGATAATCTACTATGTCTTCACTGTGGTCGCAATGGTCACTTATAAAAGGACTGTCCTGCCTGGAAAGCTTCACAAGAAAAATCTTCAGTCTACTCTAGACAGAAAATAGCACAAAACAAGGGACCTGCTCCTATTCCTAAGCCCTCAAATAGGAATGAGACTGACTTGCATCATTGGGCAAGAAACACTCTCATTATGCCCTATCAGCTTACTGGAAATTTATATTAAAATGGGTTCCCAAGTCTAACAAGTGATTATTGTTGCAGGTGAGTGAATGAAGTAGCAGTCAATGCTGGTTTATGGACAATGGATGCTCGAAGCATATGACTAGGAAGACTGTAAACTTCTTTTCACTCAAGGCACTTCAAAGTGGAGGTGTCTCTTTTGGTGATAGAAATAAGAGGTATATTCTTGGAGTTGGTAGAATTGGGAAGTCACTTGAATACTGTATTGAAAATGTCTACTATGTGAGTGAATTAAAATATAGTTTTCTTAGTGTTTTCCAGATATGTGACAAGGGAAACGAGGTCAAATTTCTATCAGAACAGTGCATTGTTACTAGCTTTTCAACTAAGGAGGTGATCCTGACGGCCAGAAGGAGGACAAACATGTACGTGGCAGACCTAAATGCTGCTCAGGGAGATGATCTGACGTGCCTCAATGCTCAAACTGAAAATGCCAACTTATGGCATAAGAGGCCAGGTCATGTGAGCTATTTTCTACTGAACAAACTTGTCTCTAGGGACCTGGTTCGTGGTTTACCAAAGCTGAAATTCAGTGACAACAAAGTGTGTGATGCTTTTGTCAAAGAGAAACATACCAGATCCTCATTCAAGCCAAAAAAGCAAGAAAGTTCGTCAAAAGCTCTTGAGTTTATTCACATGGATCTGTGTGGGCCTGTGAAAATTCAAAGTAGAGGGGGAAAGACGTACATCCTAGTGATCGTGGATGACTACTCAAGATTCACTTGGAGTATGTTCCTCAAGTATAAGTGTGAGACCAGTGAGGTGCTGATGATATTCTTTAAATTGATTCAGACAAAGCTTAATTGTAAGATTGTAGGGATCAGGTCTGACCATGAAACTGAGTTTGAGAATGCAATGCTTGACACTGTCTGTGTTGACAATGGTATTCATCACAATTTCTCAACACCCAAAACACCTCAATAAAATGAGGTTGTTGAAAGGAAGAATAGAACTCTAGTTGATATTGCCGGAACCATGCCCATAGACTCTAATCTTCCTTAGAACTTTTGGGCTGAAGCAGTTAACACTACATGCTATGTGACTAATAAGTGTTTGATCAGGTATCTACTGAACAAAACACCATATGAGCTACTCAACAACAAAAATCCAAAATTGAATTATTTAAAGGCTTTTGGTTTCAAGTGTTTTATGCTAAACAATGGTAAGGATGATCTGGGAAAGTTTGATCCTAGAATTGATGAAGGTGTGTTCGTAGGGTACTCATCTTCCAGTAAAGCTTACAGAGACTTCTATAAAATAACATTATGCATTGAAGAAAGTGTTCATGTGGTTTTTGATGAAAGTGGTGATTTGAAGATTCTTGAATTAAAGGAAGATGATGATCTTGAGGAGATATTTAAAATTCAGAGAGATGAAATTAATGGTCCACTAGCTGAAGGAAGTCAAAACACTTATGCTGTTGGCTTCGTTCAATCGAAGAAGGTTAATGAAGCTAATAAGTCCTTGGAAGGATCTGGTCCATCCACCAATGCAGATCAGGAGGAATCATCTCAATCTGAGAATGATGATTCTGAAGATGGAGAAAAACAGAAGGATCAACCTCAACCGCTGAGCTCTAAATCAGGATGGAAGCATAAATCATCTCATCCGCTTGATAATCTCATTTCACCATTAAATTTTGGAATGCAAACCAGATCCAAGACTAGAAATCTGGTTGCATTCTCAGCATTCATATCAACTATTGAGCCCAAAAATGTGAAGGAGACCTTGAAATATGTTGTTTGGGTCAATTCCATGCAAGAGGAACTCCATCAGTTTGAGCGGAGTAATGTATAGCACCTGGTTCCAAGACCTACAGACAGAACCATTATAGGGACCAGGTGGGTGTTCAAAAATAAGCTTGATGAAAATGGAGCTATCACAAGGAATAAGTCAATACCGGTTGTTCAGGGCTATAATCAAGAGGAAGGCATTGACTATGACAAAACGTTTGCTCCTGTTTCTAGAATGGAGGCTATCAAAATACTTATTGCCTTTGCAGCCTTCATGAGATTCAAGCTCTTTCAAATGGATGTCAAAAGTGCCTTCTTGAATGGAGACTTGAAGGAAGAAGTGTATGTGAAACAGCCACTTGGCTTTGAGGATGCTGACTGTCCAAACCATGTGTTTAAACTCAATAAGGCCCTGTATGGATTGAAACAAATTCTTAGAGCTTGGTATGAGTGGTTGTCCAGATTTCTCCTGAAGAATAAATTCAAGAGGGGTAAGATAGACCACACTTTGTTTTTGAAGAAAAGAGAAAAAGAACTGCTCATCATCCAAGTGTATGTGGATGATATCATTTTTGGAGCCACCTCTGGATCTCTGTATGAAGAATTTGCTACATTGATGGGGAATGAATTCAAGATGAGCATGATGGAAGAGTTGTATTTCTTCTTAGGACTACAGATTAAGCAAACCTCAAGGGGCACCTCAATATGTCAAGAGAAGTATATAAATGTGTTGCTAAAGAAGTTTCATATGGTTGACTCTATGCCTATTGACACCCTCATGGGTAAAAACTCAAAGATGGGAGTAGATGAGTCTGATGCTCTAGTGAATTAAACCATGTACAGAGGTATTATTAGATCACTTCTGTATCTAACATCTAGTAGACTTGACTTTGTTTTCAGTGTAGGTATGTGTGCAAAGTTTCAAGCATGTTCGAGAGAGTCGCATTTGAAAGCAGCCAAGCGGATTCTGAGGTATCTAAAGAAGATAGAGGACCTGGTCCTTTTCTATCTAGCATGGTAATCATTTGATCTGGTAGGGTATGTAAATATTGATTTTGCAGGGAATCAGGTGGACAGGAAGAGCACTTCCGTAATGACACACTTTCTGGGGTCCTCACTCATCTCTTGGGGAACCAAGAAACAAAATTCAGTGGCTCTTTCTACAGCTGAAGCTGAATATGTAGGTGTTGGTTGCATCATGTTGTGCACAACTACTATGGATCAAGTAACAACTTGAGGATTTCGAAGTACTCATCCATACCATTCCTCTCATGTGCGATAATACCAATGCAGTCAACATGGGAAAAAATCCAGTCCAACATAAGAGAACAAAACACATTGATGTGAGGCATCACTTCTTCAGAGACAATGTTTAAAAAGGGAACATCAACATGCAATACTGCAAAACTGAAGATCAAATTGCAGACATTTTCACAAAGTCCCTCAACAAGGATCAATTTGAGAGTATAGGTTGAAGCTGGGGATGATGAACATGTACTGAGCTAACCACATCCAAAGGCATCCATAGTCCTTTGGCTATGATCAGAAGGGCAAGTATCCTCATTACTTGTAATGTTTTGTTTAAGTGAGATCAACCTGGTCCCTGTTGCAGGTATACACTCATGGAAAATCATAGGAGCAAAGAATGGTCAGAACCATTCAGGAATCAAAATTCTCCTACGAATAAGGACTTGGTCCTATCTGAAGGTTAGAGCTCTCTACATTTTGCTTAAACTGATTAATGAGAATCGTTGAGATCTCCACGTGTCAGTCATTGGCCTTCTGACCGTTGTCCCATCGCTTCAAGTCCAAGCGACGCATCTACTCAGGGACCTGACATATCGTTTTATTTTCTTTTTATATCTCTTTCCTCTATTTCATCTTTTCACTTTTCAAACTCTTCTCTCTCAAAGTCCTCTGCTAAACCCTAATCCTTCTCTCTCCACAACTTTTTCTCCTTCTTTCTCTAACATGTCTCAGTCACCATTTTCTTCGAAGAAAATGCTGGACTCCCTAAATGAAATAGATCCAGTGGCATTCTACACATCATCTGATGTTCCTTCTGCATAAAAAATGTCGACCATCTCTCCGGTCAACATTGTAAAAGTCAGTCCTCTTACTCCCTAGTCTCCCAAAGATCTCAATAACCCAACACCCTCACATCAAATTGGTCCCTACTCAGCTACGCTATCGGACCATTTGTTTGAGGGTGATGTTCCCAAGAGTAAGTCCTCTGAGTTTAATATTTTTGTCGCCGGTGAAAGCTTGGTCATCGAAAGTCTGGCGCAGATGAGAGAAGGGATGATAAATGAAGAAGGAGGAAGTTTTGTGGATGGTATACTTGGAGATTCCTAACCAGTATTCGATCAAACACCTGAGGTTGTTCTCCATCCGTCTACTGATTCAAGTGATACTGACGGGGACAATGTTCCTCTTAGGTGGGCAATATAGAAGAGAATGGTCCCTTTCACCACAAAGGGAAAAGAAAAGGTCACAGAAGAAACTCCAAAAAAGAGGCCCTTTACCAGAGCAATTTCCCAAAAACTCATGGGTGATACTATGAAGTCAAATGAAATAACTACAATGGAAAATTAAAGGAAACGAAGGTCTGGTGATGTTGTAATTGAGTTACCCACTGATGATGTGGTGGATGTCTCCAACGAACTCTCTGAAAAAGAGTTTATGGATGAAGACATCCCACTGGTTGTTGCAAAAAAGGGAAAAGGGAAACTAGTGAAGAAATCAGGCAAGGTGAAATCCAGGACACCTACAGCCAAGAAGGGTGATACTACAAAAGGAAGAGAAAAGGAGTCAAAAAAGAAAAGGGAACCATCAAAGAGAAAGAGAGAAACTTCCCCTGTTCACAAGGAAAACTCTGAACAAAGACTAGGTACCAACAAAGAAAGGATAACAAGGAAGTTAGCAAGCAAATGATTGTTGATAATTTGCGCCTGCAGAAGGTCCTAGGAGGAAGGGTGTTTGATACTAAAATACTTATGAAGCCAGGTATGGACTCATTGGATGATCTCATGGAGCTTCAATCGTGGACTCACCTGTTCATCACCAAATTTCCCGTTCTACATGAAGAGCAGGTTCGAGAGTTCTACTATAATGTGGAATTTGTAGAGGATGACAGTCTTCACACATGGGTAGGTAACAAAAGTCTATATTTGGATGAAGAAATGCTGAGAAAAATACTGGAGGTACCCAGAAAAGGGACCTGATCAGTGGTGGGAAAGTCATGCTCCAAGCAATTTGTGAAAAAGTGCTCTAAACTTCCTGACATACATTATGCGGGTGTGCAAAAAAAAATCATGAAGGGGGAGTTCTAACTTCTGTTTGAGTTTGTTAATAAGTTACTTCTTCCTCGAACTGAGAAACACACAGTGGCATCTTCGACTGACTTGTTTGTAATGGAATAACACTGCAAATTTAAACCTCTCAATCTCCCAGCCCTAATGTTAGAGCATATGTATAAAACAATAATTGAACACAAGGGCAAACATGGATAGGCTATGGGTATTTCCTCACGAAAGTATTTAAACATCTGGACATTCTAGTGGAACTAGGTACTGTTGGAACTATTAAACACTTTCTCGTTGAGTACTTTGGTGGAATGTGAGTGCATTGAAGGGAAGTCAGGAACACTAAGTAAGATGTCTCAGTTGATAATGAAACAAGATCAGCTGAAGCACGAATTAAAGGAAATGATTGTGCTTGTGAGCAACAAGGATGCAGAGATTGCCTTATTAAAGGCTCAACTGCTCAACTGAGGTGGTTAAAAAGTTAAGGCTACAGAATACTGCCCTTCTGGCTCAGAATGCTACTTTACAAGAGAAAGTGATCAAAGATAATGATGAAGCAAATGCTCGACTTACTCATGTTATCAAGTCCCTCTTCCATCAGCCTCCATCTACATATATAGGCCTTCCCTTTCCCGTCCTATGTCTTTCTTTTGTGTGGACAATGTCTGGGGTTCTCACTATCGTTTTAAATTGTAATGTATTAACTGCTATTATTTGTGCAACGAAATTGGTTCCTGTTTTGTTGTGATTAATCCTTGTTTAATTTTGTTTTCTCACCATGTCTGTTTTCCCCCTAGCTATGATCTTACTTAGCAAACTTACTTGTTATGCTAGTTTACTGCATTTTTTTTAATGATGACAGGGGGAATGAAACATGGGGAATGAAGACAAGAGGAATGAAAATGAGGACATTTGTGTGGAGTTTGTCATCATCAAAAAGGGGAAAAATGTTATTTGTAATTTTGATGATTTGACAATCCATGGGACCTTGTAAAGGATCTGATCCTTGTGTCAATGTACATACAAATGCCAAGCTGTAAAAAGTACAATTGGTTGGTGCACAGTCTCCAACTGTGGAAAAAACCTCGGCCAATGGCATGGCCTCTAAGGTTGTGTCTATTCTTCATAAAGGTTTAACCTTCGTTTTTGCAAATTGAAAATTCTCAAGAACATTTGGAAAGATGCACTTTCAAGAAGTATCATCCTCAAGAGCAACAGGGACATGATAGAGCTATAAGCTGTCTAGTTGTCTTAGGATTAAATCTTCCGTACTTACATTGCAAATTTGTTCCTAATCTATAAAGGATTCCGATCACTTCTTCGGTTTGTAAAAGTCTAAACGGTTAGAGTTAACTGATTTAGTGGGCAAAGTTGTATCTGCTTAGTCAAAATTCTAAGTCATTTGGAGCTAGTTGATTTAGTGGGCAGTGTAGTATCTTCTTAGTTGAATTCTAAGTTATCTAGGGTTGACAGCTTAGTAGGCAGTGTGGTATCTGCTTAGGCTCAGTAAGTAATAGTGTTATTACTTACCTTTGAGATTAATAACTTATTCTCATTTGGTGTTGTATCTGTGTTTCACTTTTGCTTTAAGAGATTAGTGAAAACAGTTGAAAATCCTGTGTGATAGGTCGTGGTTTTACTCCCTTGAGCAAGTAGGTTTCCACGTAAACTGTTTGTGTTGTCTTTTGGGTTGTTGTTTGCCCTTTATTACTATTCTTGCTGAGTCAAGGGACCCGATCTGTTGACTGATAGTGGACTTACATATTCTATCAAGAAAGTTCCTTATACTTTAATCGTTGATAGTTTGATGTATGCAACAATTTGTACAAGATCAAGTAGTTCTCATTTTGCTAGTATTGTTAGCCTTTTTCTTTCTAATCAAGAAAAAGAACATTGAAATATTGTAAAGTGGATTAAAATTCGCAATCGTTGATTAAAATATTTAAAATATATTGACCAATTGTCACCCTACCATAACATTTGGTAGTTTCGATCTCAAGTTAAGAATGCAAAAGTTTTTGCTAATTACCAATCCACAATAATGTCTAATTAATCTCAAATTAAGAATGAAAGATACTTATTAGATATATAGACCACATTAATGTTTGGTAGTTTGCTGAAAAACTTTAGGAAGACATTAACCAAAACAAAATCTAAACGTTAGGAATTCTTTCTTATTCTTCATGTTGCAAGGCACATAGTGTGTTTAAACTCAAATCAAATCCTTTTTCCAATATACATAAAATGATAATGATAATGATAATGATCCTAACACTAAAATTGTACGTGTAATAAGCGTTCATTAATGAACCACACATTATATTATTTCACCTAATTAGAAGAATCGACACATTGACCACACGATTGAATAGTACAATTGGAAAACATAAAAAAGACTAAACATCAAGCATTAAAAGGCTTGTACTAGCAATTGATACTTGATAGTCGTAAGAATATTTGAATTTCATTTAAAATCATTAATAAACACAAATTGTGTACGTTGTCACTAAAACAATATCACTATTTTCGAAAGTCAATTTGAGTAATTTTCAAAGTTAAATTAGACTACGTTGATTCGATATTTTAAACAAAATATTTAGATTTTCAAAAACTATACGAAAAGTATAATAAATTGCAATTCTTTTGCATATCAATGAAAACATACATAGTAAAATGTTAATCAAAACTTTTATAGTTTGACTCTAAACAAGAAAATCATGACAATTAAAAGTAGACGGAGGGAGCAGTAGTTATTTATACAGTTGTTACGATCGAAAAAATCTCTATTTTGGTCACTTCATGTCCAAAAAATTAAATATATTATGAGGACAATATATCCTTCTATAATAACATAAATAACTTACGATTTATATATGAGCCTCATAATTAATCAAAAATTTTGAATTTGAATATTATTGGATATGAAAGTTGATTTTGATAGAAAGTATTTTACTTTTAATGATACAAATTCGAATTAGTTGAGTCTTATATATTGTGTATACACACACATAGTGCCGTCATATTCGCTCGAATGCCCCAAAATAGGGCGATTTATAACTTTTGCCCCTTAAATTTGTGGTCTTTATTTTTAGCTTTGAATAGTTTAACTAATACAAAAGTGGTCGAAAATATCTCATAACATAAATGATCGCAAGGAAAATTAATGCTGATAACATAAATTATGTTTCAGTTTTTCCAACAAAATTACTTATGTCGGACAAGACAAAGATTCTCTAAACTAATGTCTTATAAATTAAATACTACACAATGTATATCGAATAAAGTAAAAATTCTCTAAACTTTTATCTTGCAAAATTAGATTTGATCCACAATTTTCATTAAATGAGAACGATGAACAAAAAAATAAAGACCACTGATTTAAAAAGTAAATAATTATTAAAGATCACTCCAAAATAAGGACAATCCGTGAAAAAAAAAAATATCGACCGTCTATTTGGAGGAAAACTCTGAAAATGAGTCGCATTAATAGTTGAAATTTGAAAACGTGTCAACCTTATATTGACAAAAATATTGGTGATGGGAATTAAAACTATTTCACGTTTATTTTTTTGTGAATTAAAATATATATAGAAGTCTCAAGGAGGTGATTTTGGTTCTAATTAATTCATAGGTTAGATTATTTTCAATATTTATTGATGTGTCCCAAAAATTAGTTGGATTTCCTTATCCAAGCATGTGAGTTTTATATATAAGATATTCTTATAAGTGAGCCCTTCCACATTTAATTCTTTGGAGTTAGCTTCTTTAGTTTTATAAGATATTCTTATAATGGTTGTTAGTTATTTCTTCCGTTCACTTTTATTTGTCCATTTTAAACTTTACACGCCTTTTAGAAAAATAATTACTATTAATATAACTATTCTATCATAATACATGTATAATTGATATATAATTTTCGATCTTAGGAAATGATCGAAGTTATAAGTATGAATTTTGATCTTTCCATGTATAAGCTGAGCATGCCCTACAACAAAAATAGCTTTTAACAGCACTAAATATGCACATTTACAAAGAGTGCTAAATCTTTTATTGGCATTAGTTAATTGCCATTAGATTAAATGTCGCTATAGGCTTTAGGGACATTTATAAAGAGTATTAATTACCTCTAAAAGAACATATTTAGCGATAATTAAGCTATTGTCATTAATTAATTGCCGCTAAATATCATTTTTAATATAGTGATGTTTGTCCAATATTGCATAAATAACACATTTAGAATTTCATAATAACCAAATTCAACCCCTAAACACAATGGGTATTAATGTTATCACACCACAATCATTATTTTTATTGACTTTTGCTACATTATTTTCCTCTTCAACTCTATGCTCCATAATGACTAATAGTTAACTTTATTTGTCAGTAGAAATTCCTTCATCTCATTTTGCTAATATATTTTATTTATTCCCCTTGAATTTCAAACAACATCATATTGCCATACTTTAATTTCTATCACAAGTTACCTAAATAATACTTTAATTTCTTGTTGTGAGATGGTTTTTTGTGTTTTTATGGTGACTGAGATGATGATAATTTTATTGAGTATAATAATGCCTATTTGTAAAGAGGTGGAGAACAACTGAAGGTCTTAAAATCTTTATATTAAGTATGGTTAAACCAGTATCACAATATATTGATAATATATGTTAGTGTATATATAGTATACATGTTGTTTTGATATATTTTGTTTGGGAGAGAGAAGTATCAAAAAGACCCCTAAACGGTTTAAAACACTCCTTTACTTGACTAATTGAAGCTAAATACACCCCTGATCTTGCAACATTAATGAAATACACCCCTAAATTCTCGTCAAGTTTATGGGTATTTTCAACATTTCTTTCAATCTTTATTAAGAACTTCATGTTCCTACAAGAGTTTGAGACCAGTTGCTATATCATGTTGCATATCGAGAATGTATCGGAGGTATATCTAAGTTTAGTTAGTCAAGTAAAAGCATATTTTTAAGATTGTCAATAGTTCGAAAATGAAACTAATAATTTACGCTAGAAGTGTTTCTGATACTTCTCTCCGGAAAATTATGTAAATTGGTCATTCGGCCCTTTGCTTTACCAAAAAATTGGCCCAGTTTTCGAAATTATTAAAATTGGCCCAATCATTCTTCTTCTTCTTTCCAATTTCACTATTCACGGATTCTTTCCTCTTCCTTCTTCTTCATCATCATAAACATGAATCATTTCAAATGAAATATATATCTAAAGATTTAAAATATCAAGAGGATTTCATATCTAAATTTTGGGTCTGTTTAGAGGTGATTTTGAGTTGATTGAGATTACCTAGTTAATGTATACTTTATGTATAATTAAGTTATATTCTACTTTTTGAGTGTATCATAATGTCAATATTCTAGATATCTCATCCAATAAAGCAGTGAATCAATATTTTTGTTTGTTTGATATACTTTAAGATTAAAGTTTTAAAAAAGAAAAGAATGATGATATACCATGTTCTAATTCCAACAACAATAAAAGACATCACTAGTTTTTGAAATAACAAACCTTGTTGGAACAATCCTCCAAACAAGTCTCCCTTTGTTTATCATTTACATCAAATTTAGAACACTTAACAGAAAAACAACCAATCTTACAATAGTGAATTTGAGTTTGCACATTCATAGAAACAACACAACGATCTACACACTGACTATAACATTCTTGATCAATACCACATTTTGCCTTGCAAGCATGAAGACATCTTTGTATATCAGTTGCCCCTTTTGTAGCAAAAATCATCATCAATAAAATCGCAATTCTCAATCCCAATTTCATGTTTGATGCTAATTCTCCCATTAATTTGTTTTGTTGTTCTTACTTTTTTTTTCACTTTGAGAAATTGATTTGATAACTATGTTATAAAATATGTCAAGTTTAAATAGAATAATGCAGTAAGGTAATGAAAATATGAATCTTCACAATATCTTCGTAACAGAATAATGTAGTAAGGTAATGAAAATATGAATCTTCACAATATCTTCGTAATTAAGTATCACATTTATCATTTTATTGAAAATGAAATCACATTTTAATGGCCTTAATATTTTTTTTCCTTTTTAGTTTTGTTTCTTTGACCAAATTCAATGATGTAGTTGGTCTTACTTTTTTTTCCCTTTTTTGGTTTGACTATGCACTAAATTAAGATACAAATGTATATCAATTACTCCTTATATCCATTTTTATTTGTCATGTTACGCTTTTCAAAGGTCAATTTGACTAATTTTCAAAGTTAAATTAGATTACATTAATTCGATATTTTAAACAAAAAAAAAAATTAGATATTCAAAAACTATACGAAAAGTACTATAAATTGTAATTTTTGCATATCAAAATGACAAAAAAATACAGTGTAAAATGTTAGTCAAAATTTTTATACTTTGACTCTAAAAAAGGAAATTATGACAATTAAAACTGGACGGAGTTAGGTTAAAGGGCCTACATATATACCATCAATTATTATTTTTCCTAATACAAAAACTTAAGTAACAATATAGTTGAAAAATAGTTTTAAATTATATTATAGCCACCAACAAATTATTTTTAATTTTTTTTCTTCACATTAAGGAATGAAAGAGAAAAATAAAATAAGAATAATAATCTCAAATAATATTAATCAAAGAAATCAAAAATCAATTTATGTATGAAAAATATTAAAATCAAATTAATTCCTATTAAGTTTGACGATATTTAATTATAATGGTATGATTTTTAGTAGAATCGATTTTTCATGTTATATTTTATTTTTCTATAACAACATTGTACCCATAACAACAATGACAACAGTACCTACTATATTTTTATTTATAACGGCTAAATGAGATGTAAATGTCTAGTGTAACTATACATACATAACAACACCTCATTATAGCAGTAATCTTCAGATCATTCAACATATCTTCGAAAGTTCACTAGCATTTACTGTATAGCTAACAGAAATGGAAACAGACAATTATGAATTTTAGCATTTTGTATAAGCAAAATGTCAGCATGAGTAGGCTATCAATGCCTACATCTTCATTCAGTTCATTGGAGTCCCGCCATTTGAATCATGATTCTGTTCATTATCGCCTCCATCTTGATCAGCATTTTGCTCATTAGCGCCTAAATCTTGTTCCGCACTTATATGAGGCAATGGTACACCATTCCAGAAAGTAACCACGCTCCTGCCACAAAAATACTCATTTGTGTCAACCCTTCAAGTTATGTGTACACTCTGCTGCAAATTTGTAATAGAAACTTACAAGAACAAAAGGAATCTAATTGTAGTAGCGTCTCCATCTTGATGAACATTTTGCTCATTAGCATCTAAATCTTGTTCCTCGTTTAAATGAGGCAATGGTACACCATTCCAGAAAGTAGCCACGCTCCTGCCACAAAAATACTCATTTGTATCAACCCTTACAATTTTGTGTATACTCTGTTGCAAATTTGTAGTTAGAAACTTACAATAACAAAACGAATCTAAGCTACTACGTCTCCATCTTGATCAACATTTTGTTCATTAGCGTTTTCATCTTGATCAGTAGAGTCTCCATCTTGATCAGCATTTTGCTCGTTAGCGCCTAAATGAAGCAATGAAACACCATTCCAGAAACTAAGCTCACTCCTGCAACAAAATACTCAATTTGTATCAACCCTTACAACTATATGTACACTCTGTTGCAAATTTGTAATTAGAAACTTACAATTTCGAAATGAATCTTTCTTCTCTAACATACTTGTACCATCGTGGGACTTCAATCTGGAGATCGAATTAAAAAAAAACAGTACTTACTATTTAAAAAAACAACAACAAAATCTTCTTGTTCATGAAAACCATCTTACAAATTTCCACTCAATCATCGTTCCACATTGGCTATAGTAAGTCTTGGCTATAGTACTTCCAAAATGATAATTCACATCGTCCGATACAAGAACATTATAGATGCATATATACACATATATATAACTTAGACTGCAGAAATTAATCTCAAGCTGAACGAAATCAATCACGAGACTTACACTCTACTAAAGATCCCTCCTGGATGAACCTGCAAAGTGTACAAGAAAATGAGCATAATAACAGAGTAGATAAAATCATGGACGCGTGCAACTGGATTTCTGCACGTACGACAGTAGATGTTATCATTAGAAGGGATAAAAGATTTGTTGGTGTGATCGCATATTGTCGTCATTGTATCAACTTTATTGAATCAAGAAGAAGCAACTCAGAGAGGACTTATAAGAAAGTAGAAGAATGAATTTAATGGAAATGATGAGAAGACAAAATGTTTATATAGAAAACTCACTTCTTGATTCTTGATTTTACCGTTAAACTGTCTGTTTACCCTCCAAAACTGTTTTCTTTTTTAATTTCTGATACTGGTCATATTCACATTTAATGTTGCCGCCGATTTAAAATTATATAGAGAAAAAAATATACCCTGTGTCATTTTCTTGAGTCGAGGGTCTCGGAAATAGTCTCTTTACTTCCACGAGGTAGTGATAAGGTCTGCATACATACTATCCTACTCAGACCCCACTTGATGTAATGGAATTTCAGAGTATGTTGTTTCATATTCTTTTTATTTACTTACAAGAAATACACTTTATATCTTAATCTATTCCCTAACTATTACGTACCATAAGCTTAATGCTCGGCACCAGCAGGTCATGCAAGCATACAGGGGTCTCACTCGCATCTATAAACCTGTTCTATGGAACATCGAGATTAGTCTCGTGAAGTTGAAACAAGATAGATAGCACGGTGAGAGTCCAGTGAAGGTGTAAGATTTTAAGCGGTTCCGTGAAGTTGAGGCAACAATTACATGGTGAATGGGCAATGGAGGCACAAAATATATATGAGTTCTGCTAACTTACTATATGAAGGTGCTAGCAAGCCTCACTATTACAACCATTCATTGTAACAATATTTCACTATAACAGCTGGATTTATGGAGAACGTACCAATTTTTCAGGTTATATTACTTCTTTACATTCTACCGACTACCTACAACAACAATAACATACATACATATCGGTACACTCTTTATTAAAAGCAAAGAAAAAAAAAAGGGAAAAAGAACCATTATAGCTATTCCTTTCTTTAAAGTTAGCTAGGGTGAAGAAGCAGAAACAAGTTTAAAGCGCAATCTATGAATCAAACCGTTTTCCACAAGAAAAAAACATCCGTGAACGTAATTCCTCTTCTTTTCATTTATATTTATAGAAAGGTGTGACTGCAGTAGTCTTCAGATCATTTAACATATCTTCCAAAATAAGCAGCATATAGAGAAGTAGTAATATGTACTGCAATTTTACAACAGAAATGGAAACAGACAATTATGAATTATAGCATTTTGTATAAGCAGAGAATATCAGCATGAGTAGGCTATCAATGTCTGCATTTTCATCATTCGTTGCTCTACATCTTCATTCAGTTTGTTGGAGTGCCGCCATCTTGATCATCATTCTGTTCATTACCACCTCCATCTTGATCAGCCTTTTCCTCATTAACGCCCACATCTTGATCAGTAGCATCTCCATCTTGATCAGCATTCTGTTCATTACCGCCGCCATCTTGATCAGCATTTTCCTCATTAACGCTCACATCTTGATCAGTAGCATCTCCATCTTGATCATCATTCTGTTCATTACCACCTCCATCTTGATCAGCATTTTCCTCATTAACGCCCACATCTTGATCAGTAGCATCTCCATTTTGATTAGTAGTGTCTCCATCTTGATCAGTAGCATCTCCATCTTGATCTGCATTTTGCTCACTAGCGCTTCCATCTTGATCATCATTTTGCTCATTAGCACCTAAATCTTGATCAGCATTTTGCTCATTAGCGCCTAAATCTTGTTCTTCGTTTAAATGAAGTAATGGTACACCATTCCAGAAACAAAGCTCTCTCCTGCCACAAAATACTCATTTGTATCATCCGTTTCAAGTTATACAGCTTATGTGTACACTCTTTTGCAAATTTGTAACTATAAACTTACAAGAACAAAACGGATCTTCCTTCTCTACCGAACACATACCATAGCGGGACTTTAATCTGGAGATCAAATAAAAAAATTCAGTACTATTTTAAAACAACAACAAAATCTTCTTGTTCATGAACCATCTTACAAATTTCCACCCGAGCAACGTTCCACATCGGCTACAGTAAGTCTTGGCTATGGTACTTCCAAGACGATAATTCTCATCGTCTGATACAAGAACATTATACCTGCATATATAAACATATATAACTTAGACTGCAGAAATAAATCTCAAGTTGCATGAAATCAATCACGAGACTTACACTCTACTAAAGATCCCTCCTGAATGAACCTGCAAAATGTACAAGAAAATGAGCATAATAACAAAGTAGTGTTTAGTTAATCACAATTCATGAAACAAATTATATTCGAATGCTTACGTACCATCCAAATATAATCTTGGACTCGTGCAACTGGATTTCTGCACGCACGACAGTAGATGCTATCATTAGAATTTCTTCTTGATTTCTTGAATATTATCATTGTATCAACTCAGAGAGGTGATTATATCAAATGAAAAGAAAAATGGATGGGAATCGTAAGAATGAATATAATGGAAACGATGAGAAGACAAAATGTTGATATAGAAAACTCACTTCTTGATTCTTGATTTTACCGTTAACTCTCTATTTACCCTCCAACTTCTTTTTAATTTCTAATACTAGTCATATTCACATTTAATGTTGCAACCCATATAAAATTATATAGAGAAAAAATATACCCTGTATCATTTTCTTGAGTTCTCGGAAATAGTCTTTGTACTTTCACGAGGTAGTGATAAGGTATGCATCCTACTCAAACCCCACTTGAGCTAATGGAATTTCACCGAGTATGTTGTTGTTTCATTTTCTTTTTATTTACTTACAAGAAATACACTTTATAAGTTAATCTATTCCCTAATTTTTATGTACCATAAATAACGTTTCCTGAACGCCTCCATTTTACCCTCCCGAAATGCCACCATTGAAACTTGTAGGCAAATTTTGGCTTAGGAAAAGCAGCTGCTTTCTCTCAGAATCTATAAACCTGTTCTATGGAACATCGAGATTAGTCTCGTGAAGTTGAAACAAGATAGCACGGTGAGAGTCCAGTGAAGGCGTAAGATTTTAAGTGGTTCCGTGAAGTTGAGACAACAGTTACATGGTGAACGTGCAAAGAAGGCAGAGGCACAAAATATATATGAGTTTTGCTACCAAGCCTCATTTTTACAACCATTCGTTATAACAATGTTTCACTATAACGGCTGGATTTTATGGAGAACGTACCAATTTTTCAGGTTATATTACTTCTTTTTATAACAACATTCTACCGACTACCTACAACAACAATAACATACATACATATCTTGAGTTTGAAACATAGGCGTTAAAATGTGACTTCACCACGTACAAGAGTGTAAGAAAACAAACAAAAAGTTCACTAGCATTGACTGTATAGCTGTTGCAGTTAAGGAAATTAAGAACAAACTAAGCAGCATATAGAGAACGGAGCTCAAACGTGTAAAAAGTTGATTGTCAATTGGTTTAATCGAACCCAATCTTAAAACAGAAATGGAAACAGAATATCACACAATTACGAATTATAGCACTTTGTATAAGCAGTATGTCAGCTTGAGTAGGCTATCAATGTCTGCATTCTCATCATTAGATGCTCTACATCGATCTTCATTCAGTTCATTGGATTCCCGCCATCTTGATCATCATTCTGTTCATTTCCCCCTCCATCTTGAACTGCATTAGCGCCTACATCTTGTTCAGCGGCGCCTCCATCTTGACCGACATTTTGTTCATTAGCATCTCCATTTTGCTCATTAACGCCTAAATCTTGATTTTCATTTTGCTCATTTGCGCCAAAATCTTGATTTGCATTTTGCTGATTAGCGCCTAAATCTTGATTTGCATTTTGCTCATTAGCGCCTAAACCTTGTTCTTCATTTAAATGAAGCAATGGTTCACCATCCCATAAACTAACCTCTCTCCTGCCATAAAACATGATCATATTTATCAACCGTTACAATTATATGTACACTCTGTTGCAAATTTGTAATTAGAAACTTACGATATCAACATGAATCTTCCTTCTCTAACATCCACGGACCCAAGTGGGACTGCAATCTGGAGATCATCAAATAAAACAAATTCAGTACTTACTATTTACAGAACAATAAAATCTTCTTGTTCATGTAAACCATCTTACAAATTTCCACCCGATCAACGTTCCACATTGGCCACAGTAAGTATCGGCTGTGGTAAATCCAAACTGATGATCCACATCGTCTGGTACGTGAACATTATACCTGCATATATACACATATATATAACTTAGACTGCAGAAATAAATCTCAAGTTGCACAAAATCAATCAATCATGAGACTTACACTCTTCTAATTATGATCACTCCTTGACGAACCTGCAAAGTTTACAAGATCATAAGTTACGTTGCATGAAATATAACTTAATTCATGAATCGTTATATTCGAATCCTTACCCTCCGAATAAAATCTTGGACGCGTGCAACTGGATTTCTGCACGTACGACAGTAGATTCTTTCATTAGGATTTCTTTTTGATTTCTTGAATATCATCATTGTATCAACTCAGAAAGAAGATTATATCAAATAAAAAGAAAAATGGATGGGAATTATGAGAGATCAGTAGAAGAATGAATTTAATGGAAATGATGACAGCATAAATTGAAATGTATGTTTATATAGAAAACTAACTTCTTGATTCTTGATTTTACCGTTAAAACTCTCTATTTACCTTCCAAAACTAACTTCTTTTTAATTTCTCATACTAGTCATATTCGGATTTTATGTTACAAAATGTTCCATTATGTTTCCGTTTGTTGAATCGAGGATCTTTTGAAAATAGTCTTTCTATGCTATCCTACTCAGACCTCACTTGAGATAATGGAATTTTATGTTGTTTCATTTTCTTACTAGAAATACATTTTATAGCTTAATAATGATATTGTTGAGTGAAGATAGATATCTAACATACTATTTAATCAATCATTAATTATTTAATGCATACACTTATTGCATTTCCCTAAACCTCACCATCCTAAACAAGTCCAAACCTGGGATCCAACTTTCGACCCCGACTCCTGACTTTGACTCGAGACTCAAATTTTGACCTCTTGACCTCAATTCAAGACCATTATTATCCAAAAATATATTGGATAAAAGGTTAGTTCGAGTTTAATATGAAATATCAGACCACAACCTCTGCCACCGTCTACATCCTTTTCGTGAGCACTTTGTGGTAATATGCTGATCGTGCAATTCTTTGTTTGGTTGATCTATTGAAAATTAATGTAAAAAAAAAACAGAATAAGAATAATCATTTGATTTTTCGGTTTTTACTTGTCATAGAAGATTATCAGATTGACTTATTATATGAAGAAACAGAACCAAATAAGCCGATTCAGCATCTATAAATGTTCTGCCTAACATATAATGATATTATTAGTAATTTTTAAACTATAAATGCTTTTTTTTTAAACACTATAAATGTAATTAAGCATTCTTTCAGTACATATATTTTAGCAACAAATACATGACTAATTTTTGAAATAACAAACCTTATTAAAACAATCCTCCAAACAAGTCTCTCTTTTCTTATCATTTACATCAAATTTAGAACACTTAATAGAAAAACAACCAATCTTACAATAGTGAATTTGACTTTGCACATTCACAGAAACAACACAATATTGTAACATTTTCTATCATTGCCACATTGAAGTTTGCAAGCATGAAGGCATCGTTGTACATCAGTCATCCCTTGTGCTACAAAAATCATCATCAACATAATTGCAATTCCCAATTCTAACTTCATTTTTGCTTCTTTTTTTCTCACTAAGAAAAATTGATTTGATGATAATGTTTACAATATGTTTAAGTTTAAATAGAATAATACAAATGGATTATCAAAAAATATTTTTTTCTAATTATAAATCACATTTATTATTTTACTTAAAATGGCTAAAATATAATCTATATCACACTAAATTAGGATAGTGTGTATCTTTCTTTCTTTTTAGAATCTTCAAGGGTATCAATTTGGACAATGATGAAAACAATTAATTTGGTAATTGGTACTCCATCTATCGTTATTTACTTGTCAAATATTTTTTAATTTGATTTCCCTTTTTACTTGTCATTTTTAACAAATTAAGGAAGGAAATTTATTTTCTTCCTATTATACTCTTAATTTATTAACATTTAGTTAATGTTAATAAATTTGATTTGATTGTATCATTTTAAGGGTAAACAGTTTGCGTCAATGCTTTGATGGTGGAATGAATGAATATCTAGGATATATCTAGTATGTGTTTGATGTATCATATTATACATACAATGACATAAACCTCACGTATGAGTACATACAAAGGAAAACATGTTTGTATATGCAAATCACTGTATATTATGTTATACGGCATGTGTATGTCAATGTATATCATTGTTTATCAAGTGTGTATGTTGGCATATACATGACATACAGTGATATACAAGCTACAGAGAGAGAGATTGTGAAACCCATGAAAAGAGAACTTCACCAAGGAGGAAAAGTTCAATAAGAAAAAAAAAACTATGGACAAAGTTGGCAGAAGAACATAACATAAATAGGAATTGGTTGTGTAAAAGATGAATTATTTCCTAGATATATGAAATTCACAAAATGTGGAAAAGAACAAGAATGGTTGATTATAATCAAGTTTTTAGTAGGTAAGAGGTAGTGAAGAAAGTGCCCAAGTTGCACAAACCATTATAACCGAGCCTCGTGTGTTTGTGCTTAATGAACATCATAATTTGAATGATTCAGATATAAGATCATTAAATGAATTTCTTGTCAACCATTATTGTCAATCGTTACCACACGTACCACCTCCATCATTATAATTTATATCTACTACTAGAAAATGAAAAATTAGCGACGAACAATATTTTATAGCTAAACAATAAAAATTAATGATAATCTCATTTACCTGTGAATTATAAGAAAATTCAATTAGCTATAGGAGAGTTTTAGCGATGGATTATCTAGGAATTGCCGACAAATTTTGTAGCTCATTTTATATTTTCTTGCAGTGATCCATTGTCATCACCATCATCGTCACCACCTCTCCCACCACTACACTAACACCTTCATGGCCAATTTTTACTTCCAACCAACTGTACCATCACAACTGTAACATCCGACAATTTGAAATAGCTATGAAGAAGCTTGAAATTTGAAAGTAGCTATTTTTGGAAAAAAATACAGAATCTGGAAAATTTGGCTAAATGTGGAAATCAGTGATTTTTGGCCAACTTTGAGCAGTCGTAACTCCTAGATAAGGATGAGTTAGGAGTAGTTCCAGTTATGGTTGCGAAGCTTGTGGAATGATCTTTCCAACGCCACTGAGATTGCTCGATTTCGAGTTCGTATGAGCGATTTATGGCCATTGAAAGTTAGGCAGTTGGCAGGGAATCCGTCCGGAAATTTTAAGGGCATTTTGGTCTTTTCCCTAGCCATATCTTTTGAGGTTATATTGTGTGTTAGGCTGATTCTGGATCATTTTATCCTATTTTAAAAGAGAAAGAGTTAGGGTTCTTGAGAGTGAAGAAGAGAAGAAGAAGAGAAGAAGAGGAGAAGAAGAGGAGAAAGGAGATCAACAAGTTTCCGTCGTGGATTTTCGTCGGGGGTGATCCCTATCAAGGTATGTGAGTTCCTTGTGTGGTTTGATCCTTTCCCCCACACACCAAGCTCATTTTTTTTTTTATGATTTGAGAAAAGATTGGATTGGTGTTGAAGTTGTTGAAGTTGTTAGTTGTTGTTGATGTTATTAGTTGTGTTGTTGAAGTTATTGTTGGTTGTTGGACATGATTGGGTTGTGTATTTGAGTTGTAATTTATTGTATGTTGAGAGATTGATGATCCCTAGTGTTTGGGGTTAAATCCATTGAAGTAAGGGTGGTTTAGAGTTGAAGAAAAGAGGGAGAAAAGTCGGTTTTTTTTTCTGGGAAAAGGGCTGGTGCCTGGCAGAGTGGCCAGCAGTCCCCTTTGAAGCTGAGGGCTGGTGCCTGGCAGAGTGGCCAGCAGTCCCGTTTGAAGTTGAGGGCTGGCGCCCCGCGCCTCTTAGAGCGCCAAGGACGCCAATCCTTCCCGTTACCTTAATTCCCCATTTTATTTTATTTTTGTTCTTAGGTATTATACCTATGTTTCCTAGTTGTTTCCAACACTCCAAGGTACTTCTAAAAGTCAAGAACTCATCCGTAACATGTGAGCAAACACCTTAAATCCAAAAATTTCAATTCAAGGAGAGTTAGTTAGAAGTCAATTGAAGTTAGAAATTAAGAGTTAAGCTTAGAAGTTAAGCAAGTTAAGCTAGTTGTAAAGTTGTTCAAGAGTCTTTATTGATCGTTTTAACTTTATTTTTAGACTCAAGTGTCAAGTCAAGCAAAGAGCTTAGAGTTTCAAGCTAAGTAAAGAGTCTCAAGTTTCAAGTTGAGTTCATTTTCTCAAAGTTATTAGGGAACTATGTATTCCCAAAGAAGTTTTAAAGAAATGTCTTTACATTTAAACAAGGTTGGAAACTGAAATTTCCAAAGAGCCTTCGGGATAGTTTTTTTTGAGTAATTATCTCATGTCAGCAGGAAGAAATGTGTTTTAAAAACATAAGAGCCAGTACAGTTTTGGGAGTAGTATCGAGCACCGAATTGGGGGAGCGTTCAAAGAACCCACAGCCCCCATAGAACCATGTTAGCCACCATGGGTAAAAAAAAAAAGGATCTTACTCTTTAGATAAATCCTTTTCATATTAGACTAGTGGATCCATTAGGCAGTTCAGGTCTTATACCTTTGGCCGGGTATAGGATGCTCTGGCAGCGTGAGGTTGATCGCTGTATCATCACTTTAGCTCTTATGTGATGGTTGTCGGTTAGAGAAACTCCCACCGCAGTTATTGTATTTTTTTATACACGGAAATTATTGTATTTTATATACATCAGTTCAATTGTATTTCTATATACATCTCAGGCTTATTGTATCCTTGTATACACACAGAGTTTATAGCATGTTTTAAACAGTCTTTCTTTACATCACACTTGTTTTAAATTGCCTTATATTGAAAGAAGTCAGTCAGGTTGAGTTGAGTTGAACAAGGTAAACTTTTCAGTTTCTTCCAAATTTCCTTTTAGCCTATGTTGCTTAGTTTTCCAGCTTGCATACTAGTACCTTCCATGTACTGATGCCAGTTGGCCTGCATCGTCTTATGATGCAGATACAGGTACCTCGGATCAGCATCCTGCACGTCGTTGATCCAGCTGAGCACTCCAGAGTCAGTGGTGAGCCTCCTTGCATTTCGGAGGACTCAATTATTTTGTGTTCTTAGTTTTTGTTTTATTAGGATGTTGCGGGGTCTGTCCCAACATCCATCTCAATATTTAGAGGCTTCATAGACAGTCAGACAGTCAGTCAGTTAGTTTGGAGTCTCTCATGCATGTTTATATTTAAATATCCTATTTTGAGACTCGAGATGCCTTGTTGGCAAATTACTTTCAGTTGAGTTGTTTTATAACCTTTCATTGCATTGAGTTATCCTGTTGAGTTAAGTTTCAGTTGAGTTAAGAAAGCAAGGCCAAGGGTTCGCTTGGGGGCCAGCGATGGTCTTCAAGTGCCGGTCACGTCTGGAGTGTACGCTCGGGGCGTGACAACAACTAGCACCACCATCAATAAACTACCACCAAGGCATTGCCAATCACCCCTACATTCTTCAGTCATCACCATCAACATCGCCCTACTAATAACTATCACCACCACACCAGCCGCCACCATCATGACAATTAATACAACACCAACCACCTCCATCGTCATGACTATCATCACCGCCATTTCTAGTCACTAATATCTACCATTACCACCACTACAAATCATCTCCACTATCACTAGCAAACATAAATATTTCATTTCTTTATTCAAAATAATGATTTTATTTTATTGAACTAATTTTTTAATTAATATTTGATTAATTTCTAATTTAAATTTGTATGCCAATTACAGTAAAACCTCGATAAAGTAATATTCGATAAAATGATAATCTCGCTAAATGAATATTTTTCTCCGGTCCCGACTTGGGCCAGTTATATTAAAGTAATACTCTCGCTAAATGCATTACATAATAATTAAAAATAAAGTATTAAAGGCCCAGAAAAAATATAAAGTAATAATTACTAGAATACATCAAGAACTTATATGTATTTAATCAATCAATAATACTAGACCAATAACTATTTATTTTTAAAATATAATTCTATAGTTGATTATTTTTTCTTCCCACCAAAACCAAAATTAATCTCATCCTTAACTTTTTGAAGAGCGAACACAATTTTCGAAATATTTTGTTCGTGTTGTACCAAATAGTTTGACAATGTAATCATTGCTTGAAATGCCTCCTTTGACGATACATGTGGGACAATGCTACTATCATCTTGTTCAGGATCATTCTCATCATCATTGTTCATTACAGATTGAATAATCTCTTCCTCTGTAGGTGATTCCATAACTGTATCATTCTTGTTACAAAAGATGTTCAACATCCATCACATTTCTGTAGGCTAAATTAGAGATGACATCAATTAATTCTTGGATACCTTCATCTAATAAACCAACTTCTTGAATACCTTCATCTATTTTACCAACTTGTGGTTCGGGAACATTGTTTTCTTTCGACCGGATCTTGCAATGCCGAAAATAATTTGCAATTGTTATTTCTTTCACATCAAAATTCCAAGCCAAGTTAGCAAAATTAATAGCATTCAAAATATTAATTTTTTCAGTATTTGGTGCTTCTACCTCAAAAGCCTTGTAGGAAGCTGAAATAAAGACGACGACGATAATGAGCTTTAAATGCTCGAATAATTCCAGCATCACATGGTTGAATCTTAGACGTTGTGTTAGGAGGTAAAAAAAACAACTCTACATTTCTTAGGCGTTCAACTATATTTGGATTAGCTGGGCAATTGTCTACTATTAACAAAACCTTCCTGTCATTCATTCTCTTATCAAACCAGCCAACATATTCTTGGAAAAGCAAGCCAGTCATCCAAGCTTTCTTGTTGGATCTATACATGCAATTAAGATTGTTCATGTTCACATTTTTAAAGCATCTAGGATTTGCAAACTTACCAATAATCCACAATGGTACTTTGTCAGATCCATCACCATTGCAACAGAGAGCAAGAGTAATTCTCTCTTTGTCTTTTTTGCGACCTTCAAGCTGCTTGGTAGCAAGTGAATAATCAGCTTCCAATCAGTAAAGTAGTCCAGTTTCATCCATATTATAAATATCCTTCAATTCAAACTGATCTAGTTTTGACCGTATGCTAGGCAATTCATTTTCAATATTCTCCATGATAACCACTTTCACCAAGACGTCTGTAAGACTTGATTCTGTATCTTGACTTGAAACGTTCTAACCAACCAGAAGAGAAGCTGAATTCTGGATTAGTTTCACCATACATTTTCAGGAAAAGATCTTTTGCTTTTCCTTGGATAATTTCCCCTGACATGTTCACTTTCTCTTGCATTTGAAGAAACCACTCGTACAAAACCTTCTCTAAATCAGGGTATTTTGCCGGTTTATGCCTTTTGGCATCGCTATTTTTCATCTCATTTGACAAATACTCTGCCGACCTTTTGAGAGTATGCAATATTGTTGATTGACTAATAGTCAAATCAAACTTTTGTTTCACCCATGCTTGCAAATCTTTTTGGCTAATAATTGGATTCTCTTTCTTATGCTCACATATTGTGTTTCTTATTTTATTGGTTAAAGATGATTTTTTGTATGCCTTTCAAATGATGAGAAGACATTATACTCGGATTATGATTTTTAAACATCTAGCTTTTTCCTTTTACAGTTAACATAAAATCTCTTCATATTCTATATACATGAATACAATTAGAAACATTAAATTTCACTACATTCGTTTATCCTAGATTTAAATAATAAATATGGAAAGACTACACTTTTTAGTTTCCTAGATTTAAACTTTTGAAATTCTTAATTCAAATATTTTTCTTTCTTTCTTATGGCACATACTGCAAAATAATCTCTAAAATAATAAATATTTATTTATTGATAAATAAATATTTTATGCATTTATCGATAAACTAATAATCTCGATAAATGAATATTTTTTTCCGGTCCCAAGCATATGTATTTATAGAGGTTTTACTGTATGTTTACAAATAAATGAATTATGTAGTTTGAATGTAGACAAAGAAATAATTTTAATTATTCATTGTTCAGATATAGAGATAATATCTCAATCAAACATCTTAATCTTAATGAAAAAATGAGGCCTAAATATCTCAGAAATCGTAAGAATTTTCAATATTAATATTATTTTACTAATTTTTTTTTAAATTCATCGTTGACTAACTTGTAGTTAATAAGAAATTTCCAATTAAATTCATTGTTAAATATATTTTTAGTTTTTAACAATAGTAATTGCCCGTAGAATTTGGGTGAATGAACTTGTTACGAGTGGAATTTGAATAGAATAGGTGAATCTAAGGGAGGAATTTGGCAAATCCAACAAGTAGTTGTTTCCTTAGCTTTCTTACCTGATACCAGTTTACCATTTTATGGATATGGTGTAGCGGATGAAGCTATAGTTTTTTTAATTAGAAAGTTTAAATTCAAAATTCTGAATATGAGATTTTTTTAAGTAAAAGGCGTATCTCTAAATAGAACCTTACATGGCACAAATCCGATAACAAATATCAAACATAAGGAAAAAAAAACTCCACCACACCATTCAATTCCGTGTAGTTGACGGAGAAAGCAACTTCTAATTTATTTATTGTTTATTGAGTTACTTTTTAGTTCAACTTATTTTTATACTAAGAAAAAGGGGAGGGGGCGGCGGAGGTTGGCACAAGACTTGGAGTTGACTACATTATTGACGGTAGTTAGTTAACTTTTTTTTTTTTTTTTTCCCTAAACGGTTTATATTGTAGCTTAATTAAATTTGAATTTGCGCTGAAAAGTCTCATATTAGAATAAAATGCTTTCTAATAAAGACAACTTTGTACCTAAGGGGCTCAAACCCAAGATTTCTTAATTAAGAAAGAACAAGTACTTACCACTCCACTATGATGGTGTTAGTTACCTTTTTATTTTATTCATTTCTCCCCCTTTCTATTATTGATGATTAAGGCATCTGCCGTATACTTTTCTTTTATCCTTTGATTTGTCGTTATTAAAAGTTTATAGTTATAAGCTTTCGTTTGATGTTCTATATATTATTTCGATCCAAGTGTCTTATTGTTAGTTATTAATATTATGAGAAGATTAACGGAGAAATATTTTTTTTAGATATGTAGTATTTATTAACTTTGAAAAGGATTATGATACAATTTTGAGAAAAATTCTTAGAGACGCGTGGATGTTAGAAGTGTTTCTATCGAACTTATATTAGAGCGATAGAGAACATAGATGATGGAGTTAAGACTCGATTAGAATGGTAGGACGATCAAAGCACTTCTTAATTGAGATGGGGTTGCACCATGGAATATGGATCAGTTTAGCCCTTTCCTATTTGCTTTGGTGATTGATGGATTGATGTAGTATATTCAAGATAAGGTGTCATGGTGTTTGTTGTTTGTGGATAAAGTACTGATTGATGAAACACGCAATGGAGTTAATACTAGGTTGAAGTTGTGGAGACAAATTGTGGAGTTTAAAGGGTTATGGTTGAGTAGGACAAAAATATTTGGAGTGTAAATTCAGTAATGCAATGCACAAAGTAGGCGTGAAAGAGAGGCTTGAAACATAAGTTATTCTCAAGAGAGATAGTTTCAAGTATGTTTGGTCTGTAATCCAGGAAAGTGAGGACATCAAAGATGATGTCAAGGCTTGCCTCCTGCATCTTGTGTGATAAAAAGGTACCAATTAAACTTAAACATAACTTCCACAAAGTGGTGGTTAAATCAACTTTATTGTATGAGGCGCAATACCGGTTAGTCAAGAACTTTCATGTTCCGAAGATGCAAGTAGTAGAAATGAAGATGTTGAAATAGATGTGCAGACATACTAGAAGCGATAAAATTAGGAATGAGGATATACAGGACAAGGTGGGTGACATCCGTGGTGATAAGATGTAGAGGCGTATCCAGGAGGGGGTTATCGGGTTCACGTGAACCCATGCTTCCCTCTCGAAATCATATATAGAAGTGTTATATTTTTTTAAAAATATTTAAATATAAATATGTGAACCCACACTTGAAGTATCATAGTGTGCGATTATGATTGGGTGCACCTCTCTAAGTGAGGTTAGAAACTTGAATCTTTTATTTATCTCATTTTATTTTCCTTTCTAAATTTGGGTAACGCCTCTCTAAGTGGTTTGGATAGGTAAAAATAACTTTGGACCTATAGTTTTATAATTTTAATTATTTTTAGTGATAAGAATCTAAACGTTAAACTGATCAAATTTATATCTTAGATTCACCTTTTTGTAATAGTGCACCCATCATCTCAAAATCTTGGATACGCATCTGAAGTAAGATGGGGGAAGTGAGGTTGATATGGTTTTGGACATGTGAGGAGGAGATGCGCTAGTAAAAAGGTGTGAGTGGTTGGATATATTGGGTACAAGGAGATGTAGTGGTAGGCCAAAACCGTAATAGGGAGCGGTGACTAGACAAAATATGACACAACTTTAGATTACCGAGGACATGATCTTGAACAAGAGGATGTGGACATTGTGTATTAAGGTAGAAGGTTAGTAGGTTAGGAGTGTTGTCTTACTTTTCGAAGGATTTAGCTTGATTCTTATAATGTCTTGCTTTTGTAATTTCTATCATCATTTGTTGTTGTTGTGTTGGGGTTACCACACTATCCTATAGTTGTTACTATTTTCTTATTAATTCCTTTGTTTTCTTCAATGTCTTTTTTCCTTTTTTTCATATCCACTTTGATATGCAGTATTCAAGTCAAGGGTAGTCCTTCGGAAGCAACATCTTTACCTCTACTAAGTAAGGATAAAATTTGCGTACACGCTTTCTTAAATTTCACTAAATATATATTTGATGAAACGTTTTTCCACAAAAATTATAAAAACACACTAAAAGCATATCAGTATGTTTGAACAGTCCTTACATATCATCTCATAATCTATCGTATTATATTATATTATATTGTATTAATGAATATATTGTTTTCTCTCATTTCATAATTCATAATTCATACAATACACCATGTTATGATGGACAAATGTCAAAAATAAATAATTTTGACTAAATGAATTTGTTTGAATGAATTAAGTAATAAGGAATTATTAGTCGCTTTCCTATTTCCATGAAAGCCAAGTAAAAGGCAATTAGAAAACTGCTTTTCTCGGTTGTCAAATTCTTTCTCTCTCTTTCTCCACAAAAAGGCATAAACCCCTTTAAGCACTCTCTCTCTGTCTCTGTGTGTGTGAGACCCAATTCTCTAATTCTCTTCCGGATTCCATTAGGTATGTTCTGTTTTTGCTACTTTTTGTTTTAATCCTTGAAAAAAATCTTCTTTTTAATGATTAGTTTTACCAATTCTGGTTTTTTTTTTGTTGTGATTCTTGGTGTTTCCGGATTGTTCTGTTAGTTTCTGGAAGTTGTGGGTTCTGATCATAATTGAGTAATTTTTTTATTTATTTATTTTTTTAATTTTCTGGACAAGCTTATAGTCTAGTTGGTACAGGTGTGAATATTCGAGACAGCAGTTGTGGGTTCATACACTTGTTTGGTTATAGATTTAAAAGTTGAAAAAATTGAGTTTTTGAGGTTTTGGGATTTGAAGTTGTGTTTAGACATTAGGAAAAAAATAGAAATTTTATGAGTGGAAGTCCCTAAAACCGAAGGCAAATTCAGGATTTCAAGAAAACGGGTGCACCATTGCTTTAAAGATAAGATCAAAAAATTTATAATAGCAATAACTAAGCGATATATTTAAAGTTTTTTTTATTTTGTTAGTTTGTTTATTAAAAAGAGGAATCATAAATTAAAAAAAAAATTACCTTAAACTTTAACAATGATGATTTTTCTAGATTCTTGACTTGAAGTTCTTTGTGTGGAAAATAAAAGGCAAATTTAAAGAGAGAAATAAAAATATTGTTGGAACTTGAAAAGTGGGTGAGAAGGAAACTTTTGAAGTCTTTTGACTTTAGAATTTCGCAAACGTATATTTTTAGTTAATAAACAAAATGAAACAAATTGTGGCTGGTTGGGATCGAACTTGAGACCTTGGTGTTAAAATCTGGCTGTCAAACCAGTGGTTAAGTTTAGTCGAATGACCACGGGTTCCGGTGACCCAATTTTAATACAGAAATTCGCCCCTGCCTAAAACCCGTGATCAGCTTTTGGAAACTTATATTTGAAGATCAAATTTTGTGGTGGAACAAATACTATTTGAAGAATTGTTTTGAAAAACTATGGTCAGACGCTAGCTTAGTGTATCCAACTTTGTGGGCTCAGTTTGGCTTATAGGGGTCGTTTGGTTGGGAACAAGTTATCTCGGAATTAATTATCCCAAATAACTTATCCCATCACTATGGTATAAATGGTGAGATAAATAATCCATGGACTATCTAATAACAATTTCTACGAACGATAAAGGTCAGGCTCAAAAGAAGGATTGCAAAAAGTACGATATTTCTACCCACGGTCATTATAGTGGTTCCTTCTTTTCTTTTTTTAGATGATTTAAAGGCGACAGCTCCCAGCCCATAAGGGTCATGCGGACTTGACGTCATCCCCACCTTCCTCCAGTATATCACTGGCAGTCCTTCATGAATGCGACACACACCTTTTTGTTTGTTTCGGAGCCGTTTGTTTGGGCGGGGCGTACTAAACCCACTATGTACCACACCACTGGGTGGCTCGCCTGAATGCCTAGTCTTTCTCTCGAGACTATTATACCTTATACCTCACACCAAATGACTCTTTAAAGTTGAAGATTGAGAATGTGAAAACAACAAAGGAGAAAAAAGAAAGAAAGGAATGTGATAATAACTTATAATGTTTATACATATGCATTAGTGGCCCTGTGTTTCTATGAATTGATCGCAGAATACCAAATTGTCATTAATCTTCAGAGCAAAATTTGAGAATTAGGCAACATGAGTTTTGTGGCTTATTGTTGTTTACTGATATACTTATATGATTTCTGCTGTCTTTCATTTTGTTGCTAACAGTCTTCATAGTATTTATCGAAAGTAGTTTTCTCCTGTCATCACCAAGTCCCGTAGGAATAAATGTTTTCAAGATTTTAGATTGCTGCTTCCGTGTCACTGTCGTTGCATCTGCCTATTGTATATGAACAACAATCTTCACTGTTGGTGCATCAGCCTATCATAAGAAGAAAATGTTGTTGCTTACTTTATCTTGCTAAAAAAAAAAGAGAGAAGAAAATGTTGTTGCATCTGCCTATTTGGAGGTTGTTTAACTGATGATTTTGTTGTAATCTGGTGCAGGTATAACATTCTTGGCATTCTATGTTAATAATACCATGCAGTTATATCATCATCCTTTTTCCTTGAACAGCCAGAAGGTGAGACTTACTTTGGAAGAGAAAGGTATTGATTACACGTCACATCATGTGAACCCTTTAACGGGCAAGAACATGGATGCATTTTTCTTCAGTATGAATCCAAGTGCGAAAGTTCCTGTATTCCAGAATGGTTCTCACATCATATATGATACCATTGAGATAATTCAGTAAGTCTTCTCTACACCTTGCTATACTTTTCTTCTATCAGTACAAAAGTGTAAGCATGAAAGGTTAAAAAGGAGTATTGCAAGCCGTTGTCATTAAACATAATTTGGTTCATTTAATAGAGGAATAGTCATGAATTATATTTTGATCACCAGGTTGTTACCCTCCAGGGATCCTTTCACCTGACAAGAATAGAGTTGTACCTTGCTCTCTGGACGATAACGTTTAGATTCCTTATGATCTGTAGAGCATATATATAGACAGATAGATAGATCATGTACATCTTGATTAGTATAAGTATATTGGCTGAATGATAGTTTGTATTTTCTTATTTTCCGAGTTTTTTAGGGGGGTTATTTGTAGAGGAAGAATATTTAATTGTTCCAACATGCACAGGTATATTGAAAGAATTGCAGAAAAAGTTTCGTCTGGCGGAAACAATCTGAACCTTAGCAGCAGAGAAGTTATCGGATGGATGCATAAAATACAGGAATGGGATGCAATGTACTTTTCCCTTTTCCATGTCCCTGAGAAGTATCGGCTATGTGTTTCTAAGTTCCTGAGACGTGTAATAATTGCCCGAATGGCTGAATCTCCTGACTTAGCAAGTGCTTACCACTGTAAGTTACGACAGGCATATGATACGGACGACAAGTTGAAGAATGCTGACGTTTTGAGACGAAGTGAGAACCATCTAGTAAGACTTCTTGATGAAGTGGAACTCAAACTTGGTGAAACATCATATCTAGCTGGGGAAGAATTCAGTCTAGCTGATGTAATGCTCATTCCTGTTCTAGCTAGAATAGAACTCTTGAGCTTGGAAGACGAGTACATAAACAGTCGTCCAAACATAGCAGACTATTGGGTGTTGGTTAAGCAAAGACCTAGCTATAAGAAGGTGATTGGTAAGTATTTTGATGGATGGAGAAGACGAAAGACGCTGCTGAAAACATGGTGTTTCATCCGTGTCAGAAGCATGCTCCGAAAATATTGAGAGTTCAATGTTGGAGAGGACAAGCACTTATCTAATGTAATTCAACTCTTTTCCTTTTCTTGCTATCCAGTTTATTGTCTTTCTTTCTTTCTTCTTTGTTTTTTTAGATAGGAAGGAGGGGAGAACTTACAGTTGCATAGTTTTACAACAATAATTGTTAAGATGATATAATATTATGCTTTGTTTTTTTTTTTTTTTTTTTTTTTTTTTTTTTTTTTTTTTTTTTTTTGTGTAACCTGGAATGGAAGTCATTTGCAATTGTTAACATATATGAAAAGTCGAACTTTGGTCATTGTTGAGACTTGTGATTACAATTTTCTTCTTTACCAAGTGGCTTGAGTTCCTTGAATATCGTCAAGAATGCCTGAAAATCGGTGTAGAGACTAGCAGTTTTTATTCAAGTTAAACGTAACTGTGTTGGTAGCAGTACAGACTAAAAACAACTTGATATGCTGTTTCATGTGGAAGCACAACAAAGGGGACTTCACCTTAACCCCAAATATACGTCAATGATTGTCAAACAATCCTCGCAAGGGGAATGCTTAAGTATGCCACTGCTTTATATTCTCGCATATGCTGATGAACAATTAACTTTATCTGATGTTCGTCGAAGTCCTAATCAACCTTTTGCTCTTCCTTTTCAATGGACTTGAGCAAATCTTGTTACAGATTCTGTATCTCATTCCTGCATTTTCACCTCAATAATGCAATCTAGACCTGAAAGTATCATGAGGATGTTCCAACGATACATTAAAGAACAACCTATAATCAAGTTAAGCCAGCTGCAAGTACAGATCAAAGAGACAACTGCACAAGAGACCTTTTCTGCCCCTTTTCCACTAGTGTAACTCAATAATTTGTTTTACAGGAAGCATTTGAATGTGTTCTGTAACAAAAAGAAAGAACAAAGCTCATACTCTTCTAAAATGCCTCTAGGATCCGAATTCAAGGTGAAAAAAAAAAATACATTTCCACAACAGCAAGACGCCAGTAACCAGAAGGGGAATACAGTTTGGCACAGTAACAACTAGAATGTAGAAACACAAATGTCATTTTTTTCTGACTACTTCCCATTTCAACAGTAAAATGAACAGATAAAAGGAAGGTTACCTCGTGTGAGGCATAAACAATGATAATTGCCAATGTAGCACGCGCCAAATAAGAATATCTATTTTCTTTCTTTCTAAACCTTAACAATAGGAGAAGAACAAGGAAAAAAGAATTATGGACTCAGACCCCCAAAAGCAGAATAAGTGCTTTACAATTCTGTTGGTGGCAAAGAATTATCAGTACAAAGGAGCACTGGATGAAAACTTGGAAGCTCCTGAGGGCTTTAACCTATGGAAGTTAAAACTAAAAACTGTCTGTTGTGAATGACTCTTTTGAGAAGTATGCCCCAAATTCTCCATTCTACGGATATGGAAACTCATAGATTCATTCTCTCTGCTTGCTACACCTACACTGCACATACTATCGTTTGAGTTGTTTCCTGTGCACCCTCCAGCCACTTCTTCCCCTATGCCAGGGAGGCCTTTTTGAATTAATACACTTCTGCTGCCAAACATAATTCCTTCACAAGTTATGACAGCCCCTAGCTCGTTCAACATCAAATTGGGTATTTACAGAATCTTGTGGAGGCTTGCCCAGATAGGCATGGGGGATCATGAGCAGACTGACCATGTTGTCCAGGATTTTGAGGTGGCTCGCTAAAAATTCCAGCATTATCTGCATGAGATGTAGGATCTCTTCTATCATGGGGATATGTAGGCAAAGGAGGAAAAGGATGAAAAGGTACTCCTGGAGCAACACCCCAAGCATCACATCTTTCTTTTTGAGGTGACCCAAACTGCTGCACTTTGGAAAGTGGAATTCCATAGGAGACTGGCAATCGTGAAATAAACCTCTGCTGCAGATGCCCTGTGACCATTGGATGCGGATGCTTCTTGCAACTAGGTTCTTGGAGACTACAATCTGCACTTGAAGAAGCACTACATGAGATCCTAGAGGCCTTCCTGGGGATTGAAAACCCAGGAGGGGCATCATCTATGTCCTGCGTTCGATCATCAGCCAAATTGGTTTCAATTCTTTGATCTACATTTAATTCTGCCTCTTGATCCCATCGACTCTTACGCTTACGTTTCCTTGCCCCATTGGGTGCCCCATCAACACATGAAGTAGATGAGCCATCAAGGACACCAGCATCTATCATAGTAGATTCCACCATTAAATGTGAGGTACATTCTTCTGTTTCTGAGGGTTTCACACCACAATGGTCTTGTAATGGTGAACACCTATTGTACCGTGGAGAAGGACGCAAGTCAATCTGGCCGTCATCTCTGTCAATGCAGCTACTTTTTCTGAGAGGTCTACGTATCCACCTATCTCTGAAGTTCCTTGCAATTTGATGAACCTGAGACACCATAAACACAGTAAATCAATTAAACTAATGTCAAAAAAATGCACAAATGGTATTATACATAATACATGAAACCAAGACCTTTGGATCAAGATAGGCGATTTCAAAGACTAGAGCCCCCACCCCACGCACCATAAAAGCAGAAACATCGCATTCCCGTGAACAATCATTTTCATGGTAATAATCAAACTAGCAGAACAACGGAAGATCCAAGGAAAAAGTAGAATCAATTGCAATATGCATGATAGGAGGACCTAGCACACTTCACGTATAAATATAGATCAAGCCTGCAGGAAATGAGCCAATAAAACCTTGTAGCCCAATCAAAAGCAAGAAGAAAAAACATCAAAGCAAATTGTCTCCAAGTTCTCTAGAAAGTTCCTTCTAGTTTATAAAAAGTTGAGACTCCCTTCCAAGTTAGCTTGACCTCCTTAATCAAGTTCTAGTAACTTTTTTTCTAACTAAGATCAAAAGAGAAATTGTTCATCAACATTGACATGCAAAATCCAGAGCTAGAATCCTTTTCTCTAAAACTAGTTCCCTCCTGTTAACCACTCCACTACTCTCTGGGGCGGCTCTGGGAAAAGGTTCCATCCTGAAAAGCCAGAGTTTCCTCTTTCCCTCCATCTAATTCTCATTAAAGATAATTGTGGAGTATAGTTACTTTCTTCGGCACACAAATTAACCATCAACATATGCACATACTTTTTAACATAAACAAGAGGTTTCCAACCATAAAACCAAACTCTAGAGGTTTCAGCTTGTGGGACTGAAGAATATGTCATTGGTAGCCTCAGTTATTTGAGAAAAAATATAAAAACAAAACAAGCTCAACAACACAGGTACAATCTTGCCCAGGATGTAAGGCGTCTAATATGTGCCATCTCCCCTTGAAACAATATGATGAACAGAGAATATAGGCCTCTGCATGCTTCCCCCTGAATGGCACATTAGTAGAGCTTCTTGTAGGCATGGAGTACTGTCTAAGTTTTGGTCTAACAGATTCTAAAGATTTTAGAAGACAGATAAGACTTGATGAGACATTGGTAATGTGTGCCCTCCCCTTTATATTCACCTCATTTTGATATTAACTTTCTTGGATAGATTATCATTATAATGCTATATTAGGAGAGAAGAAATCAGTCTTTACATACATCATACATCCATAGGTTTCTCCAATCATCACACGAGCACAAAATGGGAAGCATTTCAATTCGCAGTGAAAACCAAGAAAAGTACGGGGAGAGGGGCAATACAAACGAATCAATCAAACTGAAATATTTTATTAAGTACAATTAATAGGGAAAAGGGTATGACATACCTCTCAACTTCGCCATTTAGAGCTGATATACCTCTCATCATGAAAGTGGTTCATATATACCCCTATTGTTATACAAATGGCTCATATATACCCTTTTCCTCTAACAGAAGTGAAAAAATTAATTTTAATTTAATTTTTTAAAAAAATAATCCATATAGGTGGGTATATTTGATCCTCCTCACACGTATTTTTTTTACTTTTTTGTTTCAACGACTAATTTAAATTTATTATTTTGATGGTCAAATTTATTAATGTTTCACTAATTTTTACAAATAGAAAACTAAATTACAATATAGCCAAAAAATAGTTTTAAATTATAATATAGTCACAAAAAAATTTAGTTTTAATTTTTTTCTTTACACTAAAGAATGAAAGAAAAGAAAAAAAATAAGAAACTCAAATAATGATAATCAAAGAAGTAAAAAAGACAATTTATGTATGAGAAAAAATTAAAATATACCTTGAACTTTGCTAGAAGGCTCATATATAACCCCTACATGATTTTTTTAAAACTAAAACTCATGAGTATAAATTTAAAACTAATTTTTTCACTTCCGTTAGATGAAGGATATATGTGAGCTCATTTTGTAACGATATGGGTATATGTGAGTCATTTATACAATGGTAAGGGTATATATGAGCCACTTTCATACCAAGGGATATATCAACTCTAAACGGCAAAGTTGAGGGGTATTTCAGGCATTTTTCCCTAATTAATATACCATTTACAACTTGATGAAATGAAATGGTGCATAAAGCAAGAACAGGTTACCTGTTTGTCTATGTGTTCCGTCAATCCCAAAATTGAGACCCTAAAGCTGAAAGAGAAACAAACATACCTTCAGTATCAATTTTGAAATCTCAAGTTTTCGCTTGATAAATATGGCCAAAAGTTGAGCATTGAATATACTATTTCATCCACTATTCCCACACCCAACAACTATTTCAGTGTCTTCCAGCCATTATTCATGCAGCATATTCACGTTTCCATAATTCTAACTTATTCATATTTTTAAAACTGATTCACTTTCATCTTAGCAGACCGATCAAAGTAGCTTAGATATTCACCCTTTCAATGCTCTTATATTTTTTTGCGATCGATTCATAGTTCATGTGACCTTTCAAAAGTAGCATGTCATAGCTGACCTGTCAAGTTAGTACTTAGTATATGCATGTTGACGGTCAGCTTAACCAGCTGCTGGCAATTTTCTGGTCAACGCACATCACTGTCACAATCCAGTGGCATGTCACTTCAAAACTAATTTACCAGCTCACAGCTTACTTGTCTAGAATAACAATCTAAGACTTTTTTTTGGAAAAAAAAAAACAACAGAAGTACAAATTCATTCAGATGGAGTTGTTCTCAGAAGATGTGCAAAATATAACCAGTCTAGATACGAAATCATATATTTGAATGTTTAACTAAAAAATTGCTATTTTTAGTCCTTGGAGGTTGGTGCAACCGCAGATTAAATACCTAAGGCAACTATCACAGTGTTTTTTGAAAGAGAATAGCAAACAAGTGACAAGGTTCATGGGACTTGAAGTGAAAAGCTAGAAGTGAAGCGTGCAATTCATGCAACATCAGATATAACAAGCATATACAACTTTAGCACTTAAATCAAATTATAATTGAAATAACCAATCCAGCATTCAACATATATAATGCCGATATTCCTGTTATAAAAAAAAATTAATGTCGATATTGTTACATCCTCAATGTTAGGAATCAATTAGCAACTACTTCTCATTAAGATCATATTGCACATCATTATTTCGAGTGCATAGTTTCACCTATGATGTGATCACCCCTGGCAGCGCAACATTTCATCACTTTAAATGTCGAAGCAATGGCTTTTAAAACGCTTCAACTATAAGAGACTTCTTTGTTTTTCTTCTTTTCCAATTCGATGAGGAAACTGGGTGAGATGGAATGGACATCTTAAGGTTTATAATTGCAAAAAGGAGTGTAACATTAAAAAGGGTGAGACAAGATGCAATTCTAACTGTTCATCTCCAATTTAAAACCAACAAAAAAATTCAAGTTGCAACTCTTTGAACAATTAGGAATCGTTTGGTAGAGTGTATTAGGAGAAATAGTTCATGTATTATGTATGGTATTATTTAGTACTCCCTCCGTTTCAATTTATGTGAGTTAGTTTGACTTGACACGAAATTTAAGAATGAGAGAGATTTTTGAAATTTGTGGTCTAAAATAAGTGATAGAAGTTTGCGTGGATATAAATTATTTCATCCAAGGATAAAATGAGTATTATAAAGTTAAATTATTACTAAATATAGTAATGTTGATCTTTTTTGGACTGACTAAAAAAGAAATGTGAGTCATATAAATTGGGACATGGGACAGAGGGAGTACTATGTTTGGTAGGAATTTTAGACCTATGTGTATTAGTTATACACTCTATTTGGTATATTATAGGGTGTGACAAGGGAATACTATGTTCGGTAGGAGTTTTGGACCGATGTATAACTAAATGCATGTATTAGTTATACACCCTATTTGGTATATTATAGGGCATATAATACCTTCCATTTGCTGGTATTAGCAATACATAGGATTTAATACCATGGGGCTAATATATGTTAAGACAAAAATAGCCCTCAAATCCTTTTTATTATTCTGTTTATTTTCTTGGTTTTATGTTTTATATTTGTACTAGTAAATTTATTAAAATAAATTAGCTTACAAATTTTATTATATAGAGAGAGTTGTTTATTGCTAAAGTAATCCAATACATATCAACACAATCTTTGAAATGTGAGTTGTTTAACATTTACTAATTGAAAAGGCAAATATATGACCACATGACATTTGTGATCTTAATTGAATGTATTATTTGTTGATATATGTGTGGTTTTCTGATTATTTGTATTTTGAATAATTTATAAAATTGCATACATACTAAAAGTACAACTAGCAATTTTTATGAGTAAACATAGTTTATTCGTTAACTATTGTTTACCATCTTTTCGCTTTTTAAAAGTAGATGGTCTATTTTTTTAAAATTGAAAATTGACGTTTTGTGAGCGATCAATTTATAAGATGACATTTATTTACCATCAAATAATTCAAGTGAGACAATACTAAACATGGACAAAATTGTTCTTTTCCTTGCTAGTTAGAAGGCCATAAAAAAATAATATTGTCCGGTAGTTATCTACCTTGACCCAATTACATGAAATAGAAAATCACGTAATAATTCAAGGATATAATTGGAAAAGAGCTTTTTGTAGAGTTTTAAACCAAACACAAGATTAGGTGGGAAGCAATGAACCAAAATAAAAAATCATTCCTACATTACTAATCCTTGAGTTATTAATCTTTGTACCAAACGACCCCTTAGAATCTCCCATCTAGTGATTTCAGTAGCCATCCTGATTTTATCTCTTTCCCTTTTCTAAACTATATACCAGAAGACAATCTATGCATTGTCTAGTTGAGTTTTTGTGCTTTTTGTTCATGCTGTGACTCATATAAGTTATAGTGGAGTTGCTTTAGATCCTTAATGAGCAGTAAGTTGAAAAAACTTCCTTCCATGTATGTGAAACGAAAGAGTATATACTAACCTCTCTACTCCTGGTCTAGAGGGACCTCCATTAATGTGCTCATGAGAAAGAATCTCTCTTGCAGCCAGATACTCCAAAACCTGTAGAAAGGGAAACAGTTGACATATTCTGGCCAAAAGCTAGATAAGATCTTAATAGCCACGTTGAGTCTACTGAGCATTTCCAAGAGAACACTCTGGCGCCAAAATAGTTTTGTCCATATAAAAAGCTAGAAACAATTTTGTCCTCCCCTTGAAGTAAAAATGGGACCTAAGGAAGCTACAGAGACGATGCTCAATTCCATATCCTCAATTGTTAATTGGCTATTCGATGCTTCAGCCATCATAATAGAACTTATGACCACATAAGAGTGACGTCAATGAATACATTTTTAAGACACTTCAACTTCTTGCTCAAACAAAATTCCATCAAGATTAACTAACAAATAAAAAGTTCTCTCCACAGCCTCTCAAATCCTGGTACTGCTAAAAGAGCTAGTTCATCAGTCAGTAAATTTTACTTGGACTTATTAAATTCTAAAGTAATTACCTTAAGCAACTTTCTGAGAATTGGGATCTTATTGAATTCCCTTTGAGATCGTTTCATTATGTTGTGTAACATCTGCAAACCTAACAAGCAAGAAACAATCACACTCCAACAGTCAGTAATTTATTCCGGACAAAAACAAAAAGAAGCATTGAACCGTGCAATAAGCACCACATTACTACCATTCTTGTCTATAATATCCACCAAAACAGTGCGCGACTTGGTCTTCAAAAGCGCATCAAGGATCATTGAAAGATCCCGGTTACTGAATAAAGAAGAAAAATGAAAAATAGATTAACGAACAAAAAGTATCACCAACAAAGCATGGCAACTGAAGAGTTTCCAATAGGAAAGCCATCTATTACCTCTGAATAGCTTCACCATTGCAGTTATCCCCTGAAGCAGCAGTTAAAAGGAGGAGCTTCAAGTAGCACCTAGATGCATCCTGTAGAGAAAAAAGGTTAACGTATTCAAATGTAGAGTGATCTAACATTAATCATGCGCACATTAACAATTGCATAAGCGACACTGTAAAGAGGACCAATGAAGACCTAGAAATGGAGACATCACTAAAACCTATATCCAGTGCCAAATCATAACCCATCTTTCACCCCTCTATGAGCACCCACCAGGCCTCCCTTTCACATTTCTTGTCTATGGTGTTCCATCAATACACAGCAAAGAAGCCACACCAAATGGCAGTGGAAGGATGGACAGAAAGCAGAGGAAATGTGCATTCCATTAAAAAAAAATGATTACTTTTTCCAAATTCAGTGACCTAAGCACTAGAAACACAACCTGATGAAAAAACAAAGCAAGCAACTACTCCCGATCATCAAGCAGAAGAAAAGAAGGTAATATAGACTACATCCTGTAGCTAGGAACTACTTACCCGGCGTTTGCTTATTCCACCATCATGATCCAGCAACTCATTAAGCTTCTCTTCAACTGCAGATTCGGGCGCAAGAGTTTATTTTAATGATACTTCCAAATCTACAGATTCCAAAAGCTTGATAATAAAGATATACCTGCTTCAAACCGACCATTTGTGGAATCATGTGTTGGTTTCTTGAATTTAGGTTGTGGAATTTGCAATTTGTTGTTCACATCTGGTGTGGATGTCATATTCACAGAACTATTCTTCGACTTTCCCTTTTTAACTGAAGATGATCGACGAGAAGATTTCAACGATTCATCACTGGCTTCCCCATTGCCTGATTTCTTCCTCAAAGACTTGCTAAGCATAGCATTTGGAGATGGCAGTGCAGAAGAAATTTTGTCAGCATCCAAGCACTCTCTTTTGACTTCAGATATGGTTTTAGCAGTTATCTCTTCCGACTGCAAGGAATTTCCCACAGGTTGTACAGAAGAATGCAACAGGCTTTCTGGCCCCTCCATTGCCTCAGATGATTCCTTCTTCTTCAGAGATAATGAAGGAGATTCATTATGGAACTTGTTGCTTTCCTCCTTGATCTTCAAGCCAACATCAGCAACAGAGTTGTCCATGTTGGAATTTTCTTGTTTCATTATATTCTCTGTGTGTGTTTGGGTGGTATTCTCCAGGTTTCCAGTAAAAGGTTCATCCAGTTTATATTTGTTTTTAGGTGTTTCCCCTGGAGTTCTAATTTCTGTGACATCAAATGAACTTCTTGCAGATAGAATTTTGTTTAGTTCATCACCCATGTCACCATCCTCGCAGAAAACAACGGGTTCAGGATAGTCATCATCTGAATCAGCCTGAACTATCACTTCGGAATTCTGCAGATCTCCACCTATATAGCCCAGACAGCGAGGCGAGCAACAGACACATTTTTTCGCTGCAGCCCCAAAGACACGCACATAATTGTAATCAAATGTAACCTCCTCACCCTGAACAAGCAAACCATAAGCACATTAATTGGGAAAATAACAGAAACAATGAAAAGACATTTACTTAGATTGCAAACTTGTGATAACTCAAGATTTGATCCATAAAGGTTATGCAATCAAAAGCCTAGTCAGGAAACAGCTAGCAACTTGTGAAGCAAATGGATTCCAGGAACCAGTAGGAGAAGCATACCTATTTACTTCTTCCTATCACTCTCACTTGTCTCTCACCAGAAACATGAAAAGCAGAGAAGGAGAAAAGGCTTCTGCTAAAGTAAAGGAGAAAAAGATAAAGACAGCAGAATAGGACAGAATATTCCTAGAGTAGAAAAAGCGAGAGGTTTGATTTGGTTTCACACATTTAACAAATTTAAGGGTGGCAGGTGATGGCTCATACCCAAGCACTTAATTTGTTGCACTATAATGATGTTGGTTAGAAAATTAGATGATAAACAAAGTGAAATGCATATATATCACGTAAATCCTATTGTATCAGGAGAGAGGGGGAGAAGAAAAGGAAAATACTTAAAAGTATATTCCCGAGTCAAAAGTACTCAAACTTCTCTTCAAGAATTCAGCAGCTAGTACAAGTGTACTATTAAAACTACATCATTGTTTTTTTTTTTTTTTTTTGACAAAGTAAAACTACATCATTATTTATTTGAAGAAGAAGAACTTCCTAGATAACAAGTGACAACAGAACTAAAAATAAAATCCATAGGCAGATGATCTATCATAAACTTCAGTGTCATCAATTAAGCAGCTTGAAGAAACAAACTCGCAAGTCAGACTCAGACTACAACTTCTTTTCCCAGAAATTATCTGTAAAATACTACTCTCTCTATCCCATTTTATCCCATTTTATGTGGCACCGTCTGACTTGGAATGGTATTTAAGAATCAAAGGAGAACTTTTGAAACTTGTTGTCTAAAACAATCTTTAGATATTTGTGTGGTTGAAATCATTTCATCAAGGGTAAAAGGGGTATTTTAAAGTTAAATTGTTTCGACATTCTTTTTGGGACGGACTAAAACCACATAAAATGGGACGGAGGGAGTACTAAAATTAACTTAACTAGATTGTGTACGAAAAGCTCAACCATCACTATTTTCATCATGCTACAATCCCTGTTCAAATGAACGTAGCTAGCTCAAATGCCATTTGCTACAATTTTTTTGATAAGTAGATGCCATTTGCTACAATTTTTTTGATAAGTAGATGCCACTTGCTATAATTTTTTTGATTCATAGATGCCACTTGCTACAATTAAGATAAAAAATTAAAGCATTTTTATTGAACTTTGAAACACCAACAAGTAGTTACCAAGAAATACCAATAGTTACATTTTCTTGTCATTAAACCTCTTCAGACTTGGAACTCATTACATAGGAATATATGAATCCTATAAATAGTGTAACAGATTGAAGGGCGAGGAAACTTATTGCAATCCACAACAAACAACAGGATAAACCTCGAAATAAATTATGAATCTTTCAAGTCTTGAATTCTAAAGTTTTACCAGTTAACCCACAGTTTAGAATGGAGTGTTACTCTTATAATTCTCGATAATCATGTATTGAGCACAACTAAGAATGGCTACGACACCCTCTTCAAGAATTCCTAAATAGAGTTTTGACAAGCCCCTCCTCCAATCTGGAATTGGGGTCTACGTACTACCATGCAGATAAGTTCTTAGAAAACTGAAAACTCTCAGATATATGATTTTTATTTTTATCTGAAACTCATTATCAGTTAAAATAATCATTTTTATTTGAAACTGATATCTATTAACATAATCTTGATATATTTCAGCATAAAATTCCTTTTTCACAAGAACAAAATAAGAGGGAATGCAACCCAAACACATCTCCGTATTCAAGGCCTAAAGGCTAGAACAACTAAATGACCCATCTAAAACTAGACCAAGATTCTACCAACAATTCAACCATGTACTACCTTTACATGGCAAATCTTAAACCATAGCAGTGTCTTTTTTGGCTAATCATATTTTTGTAAGAGTAAATTTTCTTCACAAGCAGTATGGCATATATTCATTGCCAAGCTACTAAAATTAGAAGCATATCAAATATCACCAATGGACTTGCTAAAAGTGATTATGGAAGGCTCATTGTAACAAACCAATAACTATCGCAAGAACCATAATGCAACTGTCCTCAGCTTAGGTGTTAGAGATCTCAGAACTACTCCTAATGTGTTTGTTGACCATACATATAACTGGAATGTCCATTAAGACGAGAGAAGAATCCATTTTTTACTTCACTAACTATGAAAAAGTAAACAAAAATCCCGTAAAAATGTAGAACAGTGAAAGCCAAATTACAATCAGAAGGAGACACTGTACCTTCTTGATATCCCTTAGAGCAAAGAGTCCAATGCAAACCTCTCCATTGACCATCCACTGTGTTAGCAAGTGAAAGAAAGTTGTCACAGCAGTACTCAAAAATATAACAAGTAAGAGAGGGGGGGATTGGTATTTCATTCGATTAACAAACCAGTGATTTAAAAAAAAAAAAAGATGAAATTTACAAACACAAAATTTGATATAATCAATCACAGAGAGTAGATATGCAGGGTTATGCATATATTACTCCCTGCTGCTGTCTTTTGATGCATCTGGAAGGAAAGGAATGGAATTGTAGATGTTTTGATGGGATTTCAACTCCTAAGCACATTCTAAAGTCTAACTGTTTGGTCATCTTATATAGTTGGTTCAACCAAGCACCTTGTAACTACTGTTGAACTTTTTTTGCACTATGTCTGCACTTTAGTTATTTAGTAAGTTCTTGTACAGGAGCAGACACCTTCTGCTGTAATTTTTTTTTTTTTTTTTTTTTTTTTTTTTTTTTTTTTTTTTGAGGAAGGTAACAATTGTATTTCTATTAAATAAAACTTAGACAACCCAAAGAAAGTGCTAAGTTGAGATCTTTACAAAAACAACCAAAAATACAAAAGACCACTGTCCAAAAATCTATATTCTTATACAGTGCCAAATAAATTGACTAAGTCACCTACTTCCCCATATACTTTGTTTACACCAAAAAGAGAACAGCCTAAGACAATTATCCTAATTTTATGGATAAAACTGCTAGTGCCTTCAAAAAATCTGGAATTCCATTCTTTCCACACACACCACCAGATGCAAGCAGGGATGCTCTTCCACCAATCCTCCTCCCCTCCTCTGTGCCATACACTCCACCAGCTACTCAGAAGCCCCAGAGTAGAGCTAGTTATTACCCATTTTATCCCCAAATTACAAAAAGAACATATGCCAAAGATTTATAGTTGTCTTGCAGTGTAAAAAGAAGTGTTCATTCCTCTCAACCTCCTGGTCACATAAAAGACATCTTGAACAAATCTGAAAACCTCTTCTTCGTAAGTTGACTTCAGTTAGGCATGATTTGCCAATCACCAACCAAACAAAACAAGACACCTTCATTGGAATTTTTACTTTCCAAACTTGTTTCCAAGGCCAATTCACCTTAATAGGGCCCCTCTAATTCAGGTTCCAGTAAACTGATTTTACTTTCAAAAAATACCTTTGTTACTCATTTTGCATCTAAGTCTGTCATGGCAATCGGATGTACCACCAAAAGACCCCAATAACTGTAACATTCTGTTAAAACTCTCAATTTCCCAATCATTTAGAGCTCTTCTAAAAATCAGACCTAACCTTGCAGACTCCACCATTGATTGATCATGTTGCAGTAATTTTTTGCCTTACATCTTCTTGATGTCTTCTGATGGGTACTCAAAATTTTCTAATTTCAATGGGCTCCTAGAATACACTCCAAAAATCTAATATGCATCATATGTTAATTATATTAATTAAGTGATGCCCCCAAACTCTTACGGAATTCTCTCTCCCTTAAATTAATACTCCTAGAACATTAAAATAGTTAATGGTGTTCTGTCATCTTAATAAGAATTTTCTAAACTTAAATCATTTTCCTATCAAGCATAGAATGCAGCAGCACACATCGTTCACAGTCTTTAATTAGTTCGCAATTACGAATTAAGCGTAGGTCCAGAAATCCCACTGATGATATTTTTCCATTGATATTTTTCCATTTAGAGTCTTGATTCTCACAATTATTTTAATTTGGTTTGAATTTTGTTAAAGAATCAACCAGAGACTACAAATTGTGATAGATATCTATTAAAGAAATTATGATAATTTGGTTTGAATTTTGTTAAGGAATCAACCAAAGACTACAAATTGTGATAGATATCTATTAAAGAAATTATGATACTTAAAAATTAGATAACTATGTAATGAACAAGTCTATCATTGGGCTATGTTTTCTTTTCTCCTATTGTTTTTTAATTTCCCATCAAGAATTTGCAAAAAATAAATTTGGGTTTTTTAAAAGGCAAACAAAAGAAATTTGAGATTTATACATTCACGTAGAAATGAGTTTTGTTAGGCCTCATTTGTTTGCACTTAATGTAGGTCTGAAATGATTCAGACCTAAGCCCATTAAGTGCATTTGTTTCTCTTAATAGGTCTGAATACATCTGACCAAATCAGATCTATGAAAGAGTCTTAATACCATTCAGATTTTAAAATTCACGCTCTTATATTTTTCTCTCAAACTCATGCTCTTTTTTATTTTCTTCTTCCTCAAATCAATTTCGTTCTACCCCATTTTTTTCAACTATCAATCAGTAAATTATCAAATTCCATTTGGATATTTTCGAATCCAATTCTCCATCTTTTTCTATATTTTTCTCTTCAATAAGTAAATTTTCAAGTTCCTTTTGGGTATTCTCAAGTCCATTTCTCCATCTTTATTTTGTATTCTTCTCTTGAAATAGAAAATTATCAAATTTCGTTTGAGCATTCTCGAATCCAATTTTCCATCTTTATCTGTATTTTTAATGCTAGTTTTCAATCGTGATATTAGGGTTTAAAGAGACCAACAAGATGCCCACAACTTAAGCCAACAAAGGAAAGATACAGCGTCGAGATTTTTGTGCAAAAATAAAGAGAAAGAAGAGCATTGAGATTAGATATTCTACCCTTAAGAGTTATCTTTGAATTACAAACTCTGAAAATGCTGAAATTTTTGGATATGCATGAGTTATCTTGTGTATTAATTACACTCCATGGATATGATCTTTTTATGTCTATGTGGTTCCAAATAGTGATCTGGAACTTGTGAAGAACTTGGATGTTTTGCTACTATGGTGGTCTAGAATTTGTACGTTCCATTACTCTTTTCAAAATACTCCATGGTTAATTATATTTTTATTTAAATTATGTATTTATGATATTTAAAAATAAATAAATTAGGCATATTAAGATGTTGAAAAACAAACAATCTTAATGTTCAGATGTAGAGACAACATCCTAATAATTCAGATATGCATCAAATTCAGACATCTTAATCATAATGAAAACAAATGAGGCCTTAATGTGTTCTTCTAATTTAAGTAGATCATTAGTAGCCGAGTATCACACAGCAAAATCCAGAGAGTACCTACTAGAACTCTATTTCTATTACTACATTTTTACCAAAATAACCTATAATTTTATGTATTTTAGGGCTATTTTAGTCAACCAGCATTGTATTAGTGATTCTATCAGAATATAGATAGATTATGCATCAATTTTTTCCCCTAAGAAAAATGAAAGAAGAGCACCATTCGGCTTCATCAAACAATATTAATCTTCGGTATCGACAACATGTCCAATCAAGGCAAAGTATACATAAAATTGGGGAAGCATAAGGCCAATGGAGGGAAAGGAATTTCTGGTTTTCCCACAAAACCTTTTCCTGAAGAAATTGCCATTCATTGTGAAGCTGAAAAGAACATTAAAGCAAATTTTTGGACCAAGTATTAATGAGTGAAGTAGAAAGTATAATCACCTTTTCTGTGCAGCAATTAGGATCACAGCTATGGTTAATGAAACGTCCCAAATTCCCTTTAGCACATGCATCTATAACCTGACATATGAGGCATCAAAGGATATTACAAAGGTGAGAGAGAACAGATAGATTAAAATGCCACAATTATGGGCCTTTACAATCTACACTAGCCACTGGAAGTGATAGAAAGATAAAATCAATTCATACAAAGAATAGTTCACAAAATATAAATGACAGAATAACAGGATATGTATCCAAGATAATTCATAACAACAATAACAACTACTTACCCAATGTAATCCTACAAAGTGGGGTTCAGGGTGGGGAGGGTAGAGTGTATGCAGACCTTACTCCTACCTCGGAGGTAGAGAGGTTGTTTCCGATAGACCCTCAATTCAAGGAAAAAACAGTGCAAAGCAGTACAAGAAAAGAAATAACAGAAGTAAAGAAGCCACAACAATATCCCATCAAAAACATGACAAATCATTCAAAACAGTAATTACAACAAAATAATATGACAATTGAACTACAAGAAACAACAGGTAGTAACCGAACCCAAAGGACAAGAAACTACATGAGTAATTCCCAACTTCATCTGACCAAAAAAAGAAAAAGAAAGAACGAAACAAGGCAAACATTAATACCTCACTGCCATTAAGTGTCATGAAATAGAAATGCTTATGACCCTTTAGGGCATACTCCTTTTGTCTTGCATCATACGCATGCAAGTCCAACACCTAGAAAAAGTTACACTTACAGCCTGTTATATATCAAAAATACAATGGGAAACTACACTTAATTATACAGATGCAAGCAACTTATAGATATTTAAAAAAATTATCAAATTGCTACCCCATCAAATTATAGATGGATGTTAGCCACAAAGTGAATTTGAAACAAACTCTAGATCAGGCCGCGAGTACTCTTTGAATTCTAGATTTTTCTAGAACTATGTTACAAATCAATTCTGCCTATGAAATTCACAACCTATTAGCTTTGGATCTCTACCACCAAGACTGGATAAAGGTGTGGTTGGATGACTTCCAACTTAAAATAAGGCAAGTTATGATGAATGCCCACAATAATGAATGTGTCCAGATGCCTAGTCATAAGAGTGCACGCTACAACTATACCATGGTGCAGTATAAAATGCGCATAGAGTTCCATTGCACTGTCTGGGTGAGAGGGAGTCTGAGCAAAATGGTCTCCACATCATGGGCAAGTGAGGTAAGAAGTCAATTCAACCACATTGACACTTGGATGTGGTATAAGACATCGAAAGGCTTTCCACATTTCCGTGGCATGATGAATTAAGAGGTAAACTAACATTAGAAGATACTCTAAAGATGACGAGACAATATTGTGTATCTACAATAGACTAAGCGAACAGGCAAAAGGTTAGAGAGATTGATAAAACAAGGTATAAATAGTAGTGTTGTAGGTTAAAAGAATAGGACAGGGAGAAAATCATTGCAAAACCAAGATTTAAGGATAAAAGTACAGAGAAGAGAATTTGATGGCATCAAAGCCATCATGGATTATGGAACATTCTTCAATCCATCAAGGATTTGGAAGCTTAGAGGAAGCATGGGGAGAAGACTTAAAATACTGTTAAATATTGTGGAATAGTGAACTCACCTCCCCAACATATTCAATAAGAAACTGCCCTTTGGAGACATCCTCAAGCAGCTGCAGGCCATAACCCTTCTTTCCACATTTGAAGCACTTCAATTTAGCATAGTTACGTTTCTGGAACTGCAAGCAAACATAAATGGAGGGTTACACAACCTGCATAATAGAAGCAATATACAATATACTGAGTGTCTTGCAAGTTTAACTACCTGCTGATTCGAACAACGTTCTCCACATGGACAAGTCCCTCGAACACACTCAACGTTGAGCATCCGATTCAGGCATCCATCTCCACATCCCATTCGGCGGTCTGAAGGCTTGCAATGGCAGACCATGATCTAATAGAGAAGGATAACAGGGAAACATATAGAAGATAGAGAAGGAAGCAAATCAGATTTTATTACTTTGACCATCTGACACCATAAGTTGACTCAACGAATAAGTGAACATATACATAGATTTGTCTGTATGCAAGGAAACAGAGATACAAATGTTAGAAGCAACAGATTCCTTGTAAGGTGTACACATGTGTTAAACTTCAACAGCAAGACCAACTATGCAATGGTGTGCACCATATACTTTTGATTCATGTTAAAAAGGGTCATGAAAGGCTTATAGAATGTCAATAAAGTATTTAGACACTGCATTGACAACTGAAAAATCTTACTTTCCATCTGTCTTAGCAAACAAATGGCATGGTGCTGCTGAATCACTAAAGAATCTTTTCAAACCCTAAAAACTTCTCTACAAACTTGAACTCACTAAAACAATGCTCAGCAATCCTGCTGTGCTACTAGATAGTTTTTAAAATGCAAAGAAACCACAACCTCTGGTGAAAAGAGTGTAAAACACCTTTTTGATGGAAGTCCAACCCAGAAAAGTGTGTTGCTAAGAAGAAATTAACTCAGGGACCATTGTCCTTTTCTTTTGGGAGCCTATTCCATCAATCAAGTTGCTTTTTCATAGAAACTAATTATTGCTCTTATCTATTTTTCATGCTGGATTTTAGCCTTAAACTTAATGATAGTCAATTACTGATGATAGAGAAATTTGCCTTTTTATGACTATTGAATGGACACCTAGAAGTGTCAGTCTCCCTTGTCAACATGCTATATACTTAAAGTGAACTAGTTCATACAAGTAATCTCTACAGAGAATACAATCTAGTAAACATTGCGGCACCCACTAACCATGACACATCATAGAGTATATGAACAATTGACCTCACAATAACAAAGATCCATCATTTAAAGACCAGGTAATTATTTAAGGGATCCATATACCACATGGACAATATTCTTTCTAATTATGTACCTAAAATATCTCTACCAGCCAAAAGTATGCTTAAAGCCCAAAATAAGACAACATCAAGGAAAAACATATAGAAATTGTGTGAAGGAGTACATAATAGACTAGGTAGAGAAGAGCTTAAGTAGATTACAGTTACATTTGACCAAATATTTTTCAAGAAGACTTTGACAATACCAAAAGAAAAGATTGATAGAATTATGTAATGTAGAAAGAAACAATTGATAGCTAATCTGAAGGAATAGACAACTCCAAAGGCCAGAAAATTCCAGAATCCAGAGCGAACAGAAATTATGAGTCAAGCAAGTTAACAATAAGTAATACACAAACTATATGTTTTCAAAAACATAAATCCGCAACAATTATTTTTATTGCAGCATAAAACTATCTTGCCACACCTGGAGAAAAGGGAAATGTTTGTTATTTGTGAAATGGAAACCAGCAGTGATAATGATGCAACTGTCTAAGCATGAAGCAACTCTACTGAATATAAAATTTCTTTTCAAGGAAAGCTTCCCACAGAGAAAATTGATAGGTTAATCATTTGAGAATAATAGGGTAAATCAAGCTTTATATTTACCCTTTCCTGATGAATTTTAAGATTTAGAGACCAGTCAAGTCCAAGAACACTGCAACATGGGGCTTTATTTTCGTATTATTTTTTTATTCAAGTTATAGATCCAGATGTATGAGACAATAGTGCAAACTGGATAAAGCATTCACCTCATCAATAGTTTGACTTTTGCGGCTACGATGCAGGAATGAGTTTCTCTTAATCAGAGTCCAAGATGATTGAAGGGAAACTGTAATGCAGGCATGTAAGAAAGACAGGCAAATTAGCACAATCACTCAAAGTCAACATCACTACTATTCATTACTACAATCATTAAATACCAGGAGCCTTCTTCTGTCCTGATCGATTTGAATTCAAGCGTGTACTGAGGACATCTTCCTCACCAGAGGCATCTGATATTTCCAGCTCAGCATTAATTTCTGAATTTGATTTTTCTTGTGCAATCGAGCAATCAGCCAAGTCACTATCCAAATTATCCTTACAAGTCCTTTAATGTCACATGAGATAAATAAGCAACAAACACTTGGAAACAAACAAACATAACATTTGCTCAACCGCAATAGTCTGCAGATCCATTAGTAAACCTCAAATATTTCAAGCTTCAAATACTATAAGAAACTTACAGTAAGAACAGATTAGTTGCAAAAGACCATCAGATTCCAGAAAAACACAGTAACTTGTACACCTCATACCTATCTACTATGTATTCGTGTTAATATGTCAACTTCAGTTTGCAGAAAACAATCTATGCGCATTAAAATTTATATACCTTTTTCTGCAAGCAATAGGCTAATAATCAAGCATATAAGAGTTAAAAATCTTAAAAGACAAGTATTAATGTTTGTCCGTAAAGTTTGTTATTGAATATAACCCTTTCTTCTTTTTTTTTATTTTTTTATTTTTTATTATTATTTTTAATTGTAAATGGCGTCCAAGCTAGCTTACATGCACCTTAACCAACACACACACAGGGTAGCCTGTCCAACCACAAGCACAGGTTGCCAGGGTAATGCCCATCAACGCTAGAGCAAATGGGATCATATCAATTCTTTTTACCTGATATACAAACTTAGATCTCCAAGTCAGATTGCAACTCTTTCTTTTACAAAGTTCAAGAGGAGTCTGCCCTACCCAACCGATTAAAACTTACAAGAATCACTTCCTCAGCTTTTTTATTTTTTTCTAGTAATAAGTGAAGGGTCAAAGATCCGTTTATTAGCTTTCTAAATTAAGCAACACCACATTCCAGGATGCAAGTGTGAGCTACTACAATTCAGCAACAAAAAATTGCTTCATTAGTTTACAAAGTAAAGGGAAAACCAAAATCTACTTACAGGAATAAACTTCAAAAGAAGCATGGCAGACAACTAATTGGAAGAGCAGAACATAAGCGCATTCGTGATTAGAGGATGAGCAACCACATACCATTTGCAGTTTGTTTCTTCAATTTTATCAGCAAGTACAGAGGCTATACGTCTCCATTTCTGGCAATCATCACACTGCACCCAAGCATTTCTTGGCTGTAAATAAGGCTGACTCACCTCACTCCGCATAATGTCCAAGTCTGAGATGCCTCCAGTTAAGGTTTCATTTCTGGATCCAACTTCTCCAAACCCGTATGTCGCTTCGTTTTCTAAGACATTAATTTGATATGGTCATTTAATACTACACTGCTTGAGGGTCAGTCAAACATTGAACTCATAAAAATGAATATTTCCATGGTTTTTCTTTTGGGGCAAGGGAGGAGCAGAAGCCTATTCAACTAATCATACCTGTTCCTGGGTGGTATTTCACCTCACTTAAACTCTTGACCTGATCATTCCCATGTCTCACTTCAAGCTTATTATCTTGCATTTCTTTGTTTCCCTTCTTTTTAGAAACACTTTCTCTACTTGTGGATAACTTCTGATTTGGGACCTGTGACCTGCCTTTGCCAGATAAATTTGATCTTTCACTTTTGGTAATATTTTGTCCATCATGACAGGATACCACTTTTTCAGCAAACTCAGTTTCTGGTGACTCGGTGCCAAAGCTAGAACAAACATAACCCTCTATGCCACCTCCAAGCTTTGAAGCAGCACAGGAGATATTGAACTCTGGCACTCCTGAACAAGGTAACAGTTCTCCTGACATAATATCAGTGCTAGATATGTTGCCTGAGCCAATTCTACCTATTGTTAGAGCAGAAGTATCAGCATAACAAGATCCCCCTTGTACTTTTTCTCCTTGCATAAGTGGACCAAATATTTGGGAATTGCTCATACTATCTGAACTAAGCAGATCTTTTGAACCAGAACTGGCAAACTTTGGGAGCCTATCTTTTTTCCTTCCTTTCTTGCTCCTGTCATACACACGCAAACTCAGAACATCTCCACGAGCAACAGATGGCCTAGACGGGATTAAATCATTCAACTCTTCTGGGTCTCCCTCAATAATTTGAGTATCCGGAACCAGGTTGATAACTTCTGAGTCGGGCGAAGCTCCAGAATCTGCGCACCTGTTATCAATTGATGTTCCCTCCTGAGAAAGTGACTCATGGTGAAAGTCCAAAAGCTTGTCCACTGGTTCTTGACTGATGTTCTTTCCAGATAAGCATAATTCAGATACAGAAACATACACATTATCCAAATTTCCATTGCAACTGGAGAAATGCAGACTGGGCAACCCTGCCTCCAACCGATCATCAAAATTTCTGGCAACATATGGCAATTCTTTGAATTCTTTTCCAGTAGTACGCTGTTTGTCCATGTGATCATCAATAAGAGGAACAACATCCATCAGGCAACGTGAACCAAATTTAACTTTCAAGGAGATAGGGCCGGTAGGAATGGAGCTTTTTCCTTTTGATCTCTGCGAGTTTTGACCAGTGTGATTTTTGCCCTGCCTCCCATTTCCTTTACCCTTCTTTGTTGTTTTTGATCTTTTATGCTCACTTTGAGCTATCTCGAGCACACCGTTATGTTCAACAGCTTGCACCATATTTCCCAGCAAATGCCAAATAGAATAACAAACTTGCTTAGCAATAGCTTCTTCTCTTCCTTGTAATTTGCACGAAATTGAAATCTATAGATGCTTTCTTAACTGTTTTTTCCTGCCACTTCTTGCCGGTATTGTAGCTTGATTATGGTCAACTTAGTGCTTTATCCAGTCCTCCACCCTGGGGTAAAACACTTACTGTCAGGAAATTCACTTTCCAAAACATCAAACTTTATACTAGTTTTTTTGACTTTATCATTCTTCTTTTGTAAACAATCCTTGGTTATGCTGACCAAGTCAAATGCAGCAGCACTGATATCTGTTCCTGAAACATCACATACAACCATTCCCTGAGACACATCATCGTTTTTTATCTTACAGAGATCAGGTGGTTGAAAAGATTAAAATAATTTTTCAGTGGTGCAATCGGGATCCATGACAAATAAACGTAGATGATTGCACGAGCATATCAACAGTTTTACCAAGCAACACTCAGAGGAAGTAGAGAACTCAACAATCATCTGTCCTTACACCCCCCCACACACACACAAAAATGGTGGCATGTAAAGACCGCAGTAATATGTGAGTGCAAATAGCAGTTAAGTAATAAAATAGGCCTTTACAAGCTTTTGAGAAACCACACACACGAAAAGGCACTAATGCTCACCCGATCAAAGATAGTAAGTTGCAGACCAATCTTCTCAACTTGCAAGTGGCATCAACATGTTAAGCATAACCCAAAATTCCCTTATCTACCAACAAATTAAGAGAAACAACAAAAAGCCCAACTCTTTCAACCCACTTACAGAAAATTTAGCATTTCAACAGTGGACAAACCCAACTCTTTCTACAACAATATAGTCAACCTTATTTTTAAAAAAATCACAAGCCATATATATCCACATACTTCCAGAAAGTTAACCAATTCAACAGTTCATAACCCCCAAAAATTAGGATAAAAAGAAAAACATCAAATTGCAAAATTAAACCGCATAAGAAAAAAAAAAAATCCAACAACGAATAGATAATCTCTAACTACATTGAGCTCAATATGTCGTATGTGCGTGTGTGAAGGCAGAAATAAAAAACGTCCCTTTTGCACTTACACCCACAAAAATCCAAAAACGCCAACAAAGGAAAACCCTAAGCAGCTAACGATTCACCAACCCATCAAAACACTAAATTCAAAGCAGCAACACCAATGCCGATACATACACACATACAGTTTAACCACCCACCATTGGCACCCAAAAAATATTCAAAAAATCAGAAGAAAAAAAAAGTTCAACTCAAAACCAGAGATCATACACGAAGAAGATGACTAACCCGTTGAGAAAAAAAATCAATTGAGAAAGAGGTTGAAGAATGGTCAATAGCAAATTCAATGAATTTTAGAGAGAAATTAATATTGTTTTTCGTTTTTCTGGGTTGGTGTGGAAAGAGAAAGTAAAGGAATCACTTCACGGTGTCTCCAAACGGTTTTTATGGAAAAGGGAAAAGGGATCCGCCGGGACCAAATCCTAATATCTATTTATTGTGAATTGTATGATACATCAACGTTATCAATTTGGGCTCGATGGGGAATAACTAATTTTTGGATAAATTTATTTTATATTTAGTTGAAATAAAATTATTACATAATTTATTTTGAGGTTAATTATCTTGAATTGTAGTGTTATTTTTATTTTATATTGAGAGTGGATAATAATTTTACAATAACTAATTTCGGGATAATATTAAACTGGCATCTAATCTAATAGTAATAATTAACTAATCTTTGTTTTTTATTTAAAATTTAAAATTCTCATAGTCTATTTTTTTCTAATTAATAACAATGATTTTCGAGTTCACTTTCGCTCACCCCAATAATTATATCAAACTAGTCAAGTGTATGTGATTTGCATGTGTGTATCGCATAAATTAATAATAATAATTTTACGTATGTTTCTCTGTAGAATAAAAAGTCATATCCCTCTTGATTGTCCCTCTGCAAATTTGATTATAACAATTATTTATCTTGTAAGTACATGCATATACTTTATGAAAATATTCTTGAATCGGAGCACGAAAAGAGGGATGATATTCATTTACACCTAAAAGAATGTCTAGATTTCAAAATATATGCTTATTATTTATTTGGTGAATTTATTTGAGAGGATTTTCAAAGTGATCTTTGTGTTGATAATGTGAGTCATTTTTGAGTTATTATTTTTATCATGTGGTTCACATTGATCATAATGTGGAAATTGAGTTTAAAAGTGTGAATATTGTTGATAAAGTTTAATTGAATGATAAATTCCTTGTTAAATTGTATATACTTGATAAAAGTGATGATACAAAATTTAAAGAGTGCATGACTTGTGGCTTGCTTGAGGGTGTTAATTGTTTAAATGTTAGCAAAGCTAACTCTCAAAATATTTGTTGAAAGTTCATATTATATTTGGAAAGTTCTCAAAAAATGAAGAACGTGCTTTACATGAAAAAGGCACTATTGAGAGTAGTAGTAAATCGATAGGTGCTAGTTTTTGTCAGTTTCTTTACTTACTCTAATTTTACTTTTGAGGATATACTTTGGGTAAAAAATGTGAGTGCATCTGGAAAAAATATAAACATAATCCATTTGAAACATTTTTGAATATTTATTATAGGTATAAATGTGATAATTCTTGTTTTGATAAATTTACTAACCTTCTTAATTTGTTTGTGAAACAACATCAAGAGAGGATCCACAAAGAGGTAAGATACTTGGAGTAAATTTTTCGGCAACAAAAAGGTTTGAGGTGGCATTGTCTACTAAAACTAAGAATAATTTGCTTGAATGACTTGAGCTTATTTTTGAATCTTCTAAAGGCCACAAAGGTAAAATTCTATATCTTTGACCTTTATATTAAAAACTTTATTATGATTAGTAAAAGTTCTTCAAATTTTTTACTATTTGATTCATGTTTAAGATGCTAAGTGAGAAATTTAAGAGGATTGTAAGTGTGTTTGATCTTGAAAATGCATTCTTGCATTTAAGGATTGTGAGTAATATAGTTGGTTTCCTTGATTTTTGGTTAAAAGGAGTATAATCAAATTGTGAATCAAGAAATTATTTGGTACAAATTGTCGAAGTAGCTAGTTTTGACTGAAAAGTTCTATTATTTAGAATTATTGAATTTTGTGACCTATTCAAAAATTGTGGTATACTTTTGAGTCAAGTTTTTGGTACTATGCTTGAAAAGTTTATGCTCGTGTGATTTCGTGATTTTTGATTCTATCATAAAAGTTGCATTTTTTGGAGTGGTATGTAACTTTTTTGGAAGTTTATTTTGGGTTGGGTACTAATTCTCTTCTAAAATTTGCAAGGTTTGAATTTGAGGTCAAATTCTTTTCAAGATGAAAAAAATTATGCAAGTTGAGAAAGTGTTCTTTTGCTGGAAGAATTTTCACTTGATATCAAGAGCTTAGAGTATTTCAAAAGAGTATAGAACCAAGAACCATAACCCAAAAAAAAAATAATAATAACATTATGTTTTAGGGTCCTTTTGATAGTATGGTGTACACATAATTAAATGCATTTATGTTTTTTCTCATCTTAGTTAACCTTAATAGTATAGAATACAGATGATTTGGACAAACAACATTTTTAGGTGAATACTCTTGGTAAGTTTGTGGATTGTATCCCTTTGTCTCTATATTAGATCTCTCTTGAATATCTCTTAGTGATTATATGAGTTCAATGTTCCTCTCCCTCGAATTTAATCTTATACTTGTTTGTTCAAATTAGATAATCATAAATTTTTATTTGTTGATTTCTAATTTACTTTAATTATGAGATTGTTCTTTCTTTCTTCTCTATCTCCCCTCAATTCTTAATTATCTCTTGAACCTTTTATTTTGTATATCACTTTGACATTAGCCCATTAGCTCCCGAGGAACTATTTATTTAAGAATATGTAAACCACCTCTTTCAAGTGCGAATGGAGTTTAGTGGCAAACCATGGAACCATGCTGTAATTTTACCAGTGACGGAATACTTAAAATGACAAATTATGCATAATGTTACTCCATAAGATTTACTTATCATCTTTTTAGCCACATTTATTAAAATTACCTAAAATAGACATTTGACCTTATTTTTTCAAACTAAAATGGTTGTGTTGTGTCTTTTTCTTCCTTCTTTTTCGCCTTCTTTTGTTGTTGCTTCCTATTTCATCTTCATCCTCCTCCTCCTTCTTTTGCTTCTTCCTCATCCTCCTCCTTCTTCTTCATCTTTAAAATTCAACATACTGTGAACTATTTCGAGCAAATTATATATTAAAAAAACTTAAAACATTGAGATAATTTTATATTTAAAATTTAAAATTGTTTAGAGGAGATTTTGAGTTGGTCAGAATTGAATAGTCATTGTATAGTTTATATAAAATTGAATTATATATATTCAATTTTTAGTGTATCACAATGTACATCAGTGTATATGCAAAATGTACATGTAAGTTATATTCAACTTTTTTAGTGGATCATAATGTATAGTCATTGTATACTTTCTATGACTTTTAATCATTTTTTTTATGTAAATAAAAACATGACTATATTTATTATAAACTAATTATTTTTATTATATATATTTAAAACAATTCCTCAGCATTGAGTATTGTGTACGTGGAAGGCTTAATTTTGAATGCTTCAGTTTCAACATAACATTTGCATAATACTTAAAATAATGCATTTGCATAATAACATTTGCATATATAATTTTCTCAATTTGGTTTGAAGGTATATATATGCAAATGTTAAGCAGAAGAACAAACTAATGGGCTAACTTGCTAAATTAACATCTCTTATGAGTGGATCTGGCCCAAATCCCAATAGTGATTTTCAACAAGTTCATTCCTCATTTATTAACAAGTTCTACTTTTAGCCCTTATATATATGAATAAGTACTTATGATCCATTTGAGTATAAAAACTATTCACTTTTTTTGTATATTTTTTTTTCCTTATATTTCATATTTGGAAAACTTCTAACATGTTTTATAACTCACTTTTGACTGTTGAAATTATTTTTTATTCTCAAAATTTATTCAGAAGTTTTGATTTTTTTAAAAAATAACCCCCTTTTTAATATCAGCCACCAACCATGAAGGAATTACGGTTTTGTCATTTCATGATGGTTCATTTCTCTCAAGTTCTTTCTGGACATTTTAATCAGTAATTTGCATGTGGCAAACTCCTCAATTTTTAATGAGACTTGCTAAGTGATGCTAATCAAATTTTGAGTTGTTCTCTTTTCTTTTTTTTTTTCTCCTGGAAGAAATTTTTAAAAATTTCTACTCCTCTTTGATATTTTTTAAGTGGTTTCTAAATTGTATATTATACGATTTGACATACGCTTGCAACACACGTGTAGAGAAATTAGTATACTTTAAAATGGCATAAAACAACTATAAGTTAAAATATTTAAAAAAGTATAACTTAAAAAAGGATATAATAAGTGACGATGACATGCATGACAGAGTGATCAATGAAAATTCACTTAAAAATATGACAAGATTGATGAGATCTCTATCATTAATTAGATTTTTGAACTCAAACTTTAAAAATAAAGATATTGTTGTAATTAGTATTTTCTCATTTAGTAGGTTCTTATGTGATATAAATTTTGACAAGTCTGCCAGAAAACATAGAGTAATAAATGATCAACAAGAATATCAGAAAGAAAAATCTTAAAGAGCTATGCAACCTATCGTCATTTAGATCAACTCGACTACTTCGATCCTTCAATCGACACTTTCAAGATTTTTGAGTTTCTCTTTTTCTTTCAAGTTTTATGATCAGAAAATCTACGACCAAATGAGTTCTTAATTACTCAAATTATTAATTCTTCAAAGATTTGATCTTTTGCAGTTTTTCCCTTCTATTTTATTCTCTTTTTAGTGCATATATAAACGGATTTGAAATAAAGAAAAACTTTTTTTTCATTTCCCCTCAATTTTCCCTTTGGAAGAATGAGAGATGAGTGTATCATTAGCAAGAAATGGGAAGAAAAAAACTGTTGGGCTCAATTTCAAATGATTCACTTCTTTCAGGTTAATTCTCTATGGGCTTTTCGATTAACCATTCACAAGTGACGAATCTCGTTTAATCACATAGGCAAAAATATAGTCTAGATTTGTATTTTGGAATTTAATTTCTCTAGAAAGCAAAAATACTATGAATTAGACATTGAACTAGCATATTACTACATCAAAACAAATACTATTGTTACAGCAAGCTGGGATAGTATGGAACAATTATACGACTATAAGCGTGATAAATTATTTTGCCTAAGTGATTAATTAAGCTTTGCTACTTAGAAATTGCTAATCAAGCACCCCCATAAAAACCTAAAAGAACAGAATCACTTGAAAATGAGACCGACACTTCTTCTCTTCCATTTCCTACAACTCATATACTTATCTCTCGTTTTCTGCCAAAGGGGAAAAAATTGGGAGAAGTGGAAAATAAGAAAGTTCCTTATTTGAGATCCCTTTATGTATGCATTAGAAGGAGAAAAAAGAAGAAGCAAAAATTCAAAATCTTTGAAGGATATAACACTTCGAGTAATTAAATGTTTACCTAATATGAGATATCCTGGACTTGAGAGAAAAAGAGAGACATGAACATCTAGAGAGTATCAAAATGATTGGTTACTCGAGTTGATCAATATGGAGATTAGGTTTTATAATTCTTTGAGATTTTTCTTTTTGATATTTTTGTGGACTATTCACTATTCAAAATTTTGTGGTAGACTTATCTAAATTTATGTCACATACGGGCATATTAAATGAGAAAACAATAATTAAGAATTTCTTCATTTTCATAAATTTGAGATCTAAAAGTCTAATTAATCATAGAGATCTCATCAATCTCCCAATATTTTTGGAGTGAATTTTCTTGATTACCTCATCCTGCATGCCATCATTGCAACTTGTCATGTCTTTTTTTACATTATACTTTTAAATATTTGAAATTATTAATTATTTTAACTTATAGTGCGTTTGTGTTTATTTTAAAAAAATATAATATTATCTATTTACATACGTCGAGTATGTATGTCACATCGTATAATACATAATTTAGAAAATAATTTTAAAAATAATTCAAAGAGGATTTGAACTATGCAAAATTTCTTAGACAAGAAAAAAAGAAGAAGCGAGAACACCTTAAGTGCAGTACCACATGACAAGTCTAATTAAATAATGTCACGATCCGAGTCTACACCCTGAACGTGGCCGGCACTCAAGAACCATTACTGGTTCCCAAGCAAACCTTCATCGTGGCTGACTACAAGTGAAAGACTAACTTAAACATTCAAAAGCTTAAAAACTGAATAAAATTCAATAAACTCAACTTTTCAAAACTTTAACTCAAATGAACAACTTAGAATAAAAATAATATATGCAACTCGCCATAAAATAGGTAACCTAAGTCTTTAAAACATTTAATAAAATAAATGAATAATACAAACTTCTCAACTATACTGACTATCTATGAACCCTCTAAATGACAGAGATGGAAGTCGGGATGAAACCCACGACATCCTGACAAAATTGAAAATGTAAATGAAATCCGCTGGAAGCAAGGAGGCACACCATAGCTAACTCAAACTCCATTTGGTATCAACAAAGCTCTTGTTGATGATCCCGAATACCTGAATCTGCATCATGAAATGATACAGGCTAAATGGCTCAGTACGTAGAATGTACGAGCACGTAAGGGAAATTCTAAAGCATAACATAAGCTTGAACTTGATAAAAAGGAAATATACTTACCTCTTTTCAAATTTACTCAACTCAAGGAATACTCAAGGATACTCAAAACTACTTAAACTCAGAGATAAGATACTCAACTCAAAGATATGATATTTGACTCTGGGTACTCAACTCCATATAAAGCAACAATACACATGCAATATATGAAAAGCTTTATAAAACAGTAAAAACAACTTAGTTCGTTAAAGAAAATGTAATAACAAACTCAACTTTACTTATATAATAAAGTAATATAGTTTCTGTGGGAGTTTCTCTAACCGAAAATCATTACATGAGCCTAAGTGGTGATACAACGACTTGCCCACACTGCCAGAACTGTGCTATACTTTGCCGTCATATAAAACACTTAACTTAGTGGATCCACTAGATTATGCTAAAAACATCTTAAGGAGTCATCTAAAAAATATGATCCTTTACTATCCATGATGGCTACTTAGTTTATGGAGACGTGAGTTATCTGAACTCAAATTCGCTCCCATATCGGTGCTCAATACTACTCCCAAAAATATACTTAGCTCATATATTTGTAAAAACAAAACTCTTTCTTTAGTTTGAGATAATTACTCAAAAACTTAACTTAAAAGCTCTTTTGGAATCGATGTTCCCTTTCTTGCTTAAAACTCTTTTGGAAATCTCAGTTTTCTCTCATCTTAAATGTGAAAACATTTACTCTTGAGAATACTTAGTTCTCATATATCATTTTAAAGAAAATGAGCTTTGCTCTTACTCTTTACTCAACTTCAAAGATTAAATCTTAAAACAAAGTTTAAACATTTGTAAAAGACTTCTTAAAAATATGGTTCACACCGAATTATGGACTTGAACGACTCAATGAAAGGTTTTCAATAACCATAGATAAAGCTCAAATACTTGGAACTCAAGAACTTCAATGATACTACTAATTTCAAGAACGCTCAACTCAGAGGGTTCATGTGGAATTATGAGCATGAACTACTCAACTCAAGGACTCAAAGATACTTCTCATCTTAAGATTGTTCGACTAATAATGTTCATGCGGAATTATGGGCATGAACAACTCAACTCATGGACTTCATGGGTAATAGGTAATAGTCCCATGATTGGGATTATAATCTTGGAAGGGTTAAGAACTCAATACTCAAGACTTAGAACTTGAAGATACTACTTCTTTCAAAGATACTAAACTGATGGAGTTCATGCGGAAGTTATGGGCATGAACGACTTGACTCAAGGGTCAAAATATCAATAAGGAACTCAGGTATACGACTCTTCTCATTCTCATACTTACTTCTCAATACTTAACTCAAATCGATGGTGGATCTCAAAGAATTCACAATTGAACTCAAAGAATTTCTTGAATTCTACTCTTAACCGTCTCCTGAAGGTTGTGATTTGTGATAAGAATGATCTCGTGATGTTTAGGAGTATTTTTAGATAGTTAAACATGATAAACAATCAAGAAATCACTGTCTGGAAGCAAGTCTGCAATGTGGAGATGAATTAAAATATTTGGTTGCGAATTAACTTTTGAGGCAGAGAGGTTTGTGAACTCTCCGCGACGTGAAGACAAACTTTATGTAATGGGGAGGTAGGTCCACGATGCGGAGCAAGGTGCCAGATTCACCCAACTTTTTCCTTCTTCGTTTTCTAACCCCAATTCACCTAAACTCGGCTCTTTTTCTCAATTCCTCTTTAGATTTAGATACCCAACACATGAACACAAGAACCTACTCATAAACAACTGAAAATTCGACATGATCTCATCAAGAACTCAATAATCTCATCTAAACTCAAGAACTAAAGTCAATTTCAAGAACATCATACTTTCAACTTTCTAGAACGAACTTAACACTGAAATTAACATGATTGGCGTGTAGGTGAACAAACCCAACACTATGGAAGCTTACATACCTGAAAGAACCATCTTCTTGAAGGACTTGAAGGAAAATCTTGAAAGATGAACCCTAGACTTAGCGTTTCTTGAATCCCTTGAGTGTAGAATTTTTGGAGTGGATGAGAGAGTTTGATTTATGAAAAACTGGTTTTGTACACGTTTAGGGTAATTTAGATGACCTCCCAAGGGTTTTTAGGACTAAAATACCCTTAAAAAAATAATTAAAACGAGCTGGAAGTCGGAATAATTTTTCATCAGGCAGTGAGGTCCGTATTGGCTCCGTAACGCAGAGCCATCGCGGAGCTGCTGCCAGGTTTGTGAGTCGTTAGTAAATCAGTCATAACATTTTACTCAAAGCTCGGAATTTAGCAAACTCGGTGGCGTTGGAAAGAAGACTCGAAGGGCTTTAATTTTCTAACTTGAAGCTCACCTAAATCATCTTGGACTAGGAGTTATGGTCATTTAAAAGTTTACCCAAAACTTAAGAAAAACTTAGGAATGACTTGAATGAACTCTCTTTAGTTCTTCTTGGAACTCAAGGTGCTACAACTAGTGACCTTAATACTCAAGAAATTTTAAATTTCTTGCAAAAATCTCACTCACTACGAAGAACGATTTGAGTCATAGCTCAAAAATTTTTTGGGGTGTTACAAATAATTAAGAAGCTTTGCCACATATAAGTTGTTGATTAAAATGTCAAGAGAGAACCTGAGAGAATTGAACCATTTGAAAATGCATGTAGTAGAGGGAAAATAAATAAATATATAAATTACAAAAAAATTAAATTATTGACAAACAAAACACTTTTTATTATTTATTAAGAATTCACCCGATTAAAAATGTGCTAATTATAAGCTTCAGATAAAGAGAGAGACTTCAAAGTCTACATATCGATTATAAATAGGAGTACTACAGATAATGAAAATTGATTTGATATCTTTTGGGATTTTTCTTTATAACCTCTTGTTGTGTTTATGACCTTTTTTTCCTCCTTCCTATATGGATAAATAAAAGTCTTATTAGGACCCACTTTAGCCCATAACCCAAATGTTATGTGGCATATATAAGACTTATTTGGTCTTATTTTTCGGAAACACAAGAGAGAAAAATCAAGAGAGATTCGTTTTAGAGATTGAGAGAAAAGAGAAAAATCCACTTTTTGCTTTTGAAAATTTTCTGCTCAGGAAGTCCGCTTCAGACAGAGTTTTCTGCTTCGGTAACCATTAGATCGTGCTCAAATTTGAACTGGGAGTTCTCATCATCGAGTTCTTGCAATTCAATGGTGGAGATTGAATTTGGAGGTCTGTAGCTTCTGATTTGAGGACGTGAACAGTAGCATTTTTTGGGTGAAATCTCTTCTTTAATTCTCTAATTTTGGTGCAATTTTGATTTGTTGTTGCTCGTTATTTGGCGCTTGTTTTGTGGACAATTTTGGAGAACAATTTTGTAACTCTTGGTGTTTATAGTGGAGGTTTTGGTCCTGTGGTTATTTACTCTTCACATCGAAGGGTTTTCCACGTAAATCGTTGTGTCTTGTGTGATTGACTTGTTCTTATCTTATTGTTTTAGTTTGGTTGAATACTTGCTGTCCATTCTTCATATTGCTTGATTTGGTTTGTCTTCTCCTAGTTCAAATTGAAAGGGAAAGTTTATATTTGAGTATTATTTCGCTTCTATCCTGTCTGGCATTCTTGTTAGTGCCTTGTCTTTCCCAACAAAATGGTATTAGATCATTGATTGTTGTTCATTATTGATTTGAATGATGGAGGAAATATGAGCAAGATGATTTGTTTGAATGGTAGTAACTATCATATTTGGACAGGCAAGATGAAAGATCTTTTATTTGTCAAGAAAATGCATTTACCTGTGTTTACCTCTAATAAACCCCAGTCTATGACGGATGAGGAATGGGAATTTGAGCACTTCCAGGTTTGTCGCTAGATTAGACAATGTGTTGAAGATAATGTTCGAAATCATATTGTGAATGAGATACATGCCAGAAGTTTGTGGGACAAGCTTGAGATGCTATATGCTTCGAAGAATAGAAACAATAAATTGTTTCTATTGAAACAATTGATGAGTATCAGGTATAAAGAGGGTACTCCTATTTCTGATCATATTAATGATTTTCAGGGTGCTCTTGACCAGCTATCTGGAATGAACGTAAAATTCAATGAAGAAATACAGGGACTATGACTTCTTAATACTCTGCCAGACTCTTTTGAAACTCTTTGAGTTTCTTTGACTAATTCTGCTCCTAGTGGTGTTGTAACCATGGAATATGCTAAGAGTGGTGTCTTGAATGAAGAGATGAGAAGAAGATCTCAAGGCTCAACTTCTTCTACTTCACACTCCGATGTTTTAGTTACTGAAGATTGGGGGAGAAACAAGTTCAGAGGTCAGAGTGACAAAGATAAAAGTAGAGGTAAGTCAAAGTCTAAATACAAGAATGCCACATGTGACTACTGCCACAAGAATGGGCATATCAAGAAATTTTGTTTTAAGTACAAGAGAGATATGAGACAACAAAAGAAAGAAGGTGACAATGAAAATCGTGTTGCTGTTATTTCTAATATAATCTTCTTGTTTCTTATGATGCGGTCAATCTTGTTCGTGATGAGTCTAGCTGGTTTGTGGATTCTGGTGCTACTTCTCATGTCATGCCCAAGAAGGAATTATTTTCTTCTTATACTCTAGGTAATTTTGGGATGTTAAAAATGGGTAGTAATCATGAGGTTGCAGTTCTTGGTATTGGGACAGTTTGTTTGGAAAGTAGCAATGGATCCAAACTAGTTCTCAATAATGTCAAACATGCTCCAGATGTTCGCTTGAATTTGATTTCTGTGGGATACCTTGATGATGAGGGTTATGTTAATACCCTTGGTTCTAGCCAGTGGAGGCTTACTAGAGGTTCGATGGTTGTAGCCCGTGGTGATAAGTTGTCTAAGTTGTATGTTTTTCAGGGCTCCATTTTTAGAGGCTCAGTAAATTTGGTGGAGAATGATACTTCATCATTATTATGGCATAAAAGACTGAGTCATATGAGCGAGAAGGGGATACACAATTTGGCTAAGAAGAATTTTCTTTCTGGAGTGAAACAAGCAAAGTTGAACAAATGTGTTCATTGTTTTGCAGGTAAACAAAAGAGAGTTTCTTTTCAGAGTCATCCGCCTTCAAAAAAGCTTGATTTGTTGGAGTTGGTACATTTTGATTTGTGTGGTCCTTTTAAGGTAAGGTCTCATGGTGGTGCACTTTATTTTGTGACTTTTATTGATGATTATTCAAGCAAACTCTGGGTATTCTCTTTGAAGTCCAAGGATTAGGTACGTGATGTGTTTAAGAGTTTTCAAGCCTTGGTTGAGAGACAAACAGGGAAGAAATTGAAATGCATTCGTTCTGATAATAGTGGTGAGTATATTGACCCCTTTGATAGATATTGCAGAGAGCAGGGTATTCGGCATCAGAAAACTCCTCCAAAGACTCCTCCGCTAAATGGTTTGGCAAAGAGGATGAATAGAACTCTTGTTGAGAGAGTTAGATGTATGCTTTCAGATGCTAAGCTGCCAGATTTTTTTTGGGCAGAAGCACTTAATACTGCTGCATATGTTATTAATTTTATTGCCTACTATTGCTTTGAATGGTGATGTCCCTGACCGAGTTTGGTCTGGTAAGAATGTTTCTTATGATCATATTAAAGTTTTTGGGTGTAAAGCCTTTGTGCATGTTCCTAAGGATGGAAGGTCAAAGTTAGATGTTAAAACTAGGCAATGTATCTTTGTTGGTTATGGTCAAGATGAATTTGGCTATAGTTTCTTTGATCCAGTTGAGAAGAAACTTGTTAGAAGTCGTAATGTTGTGTTCTTTGAAGACCAAACAATTGAAGATCTTGACAAAGTTGAGAAAGTTGATTCTCAGAATAGTGACAGCCTAGTTGATATTGATCCAGTGCCTTTAACTATTCCACCAGGTGAAAATCTTTATGAAAATCAAGTTGATATTGAAGATGGTGATCAAATTCAGAATGAACAGTATGTTGCTAATGCTCCAGTGCAAGATGATATGGTTGGTTTGCAACTATCTATTATTGATGCTCCAGAGAGCTCTCTCAGAAGATCTACTAAAGAGAAAATACCTTCATCTCGTTATTCTTCTAATGAGTATGTACTCTTGACTGATGGGGGAGAGCCAGAAAGTCTTGATGAGTTCATGGAAAGTGAAGAAAAAGAAAAGTAGTTTGATGCTATGGATGATGAAATAAAGTCTCTACATGATAATCATACCTTTGATTTGGTTATGTTACCTAAAGATCGAAAAGCTTTGAAAAATAGGTGGGTTTTTCGGGTGAAACATGAAGATGGTAACCCAGTTCCACGGTACAAGGCTAGATTAGTTGTGAAGGGTTTTAGCCAGAAAAAAGGGATTGATTTTGATGAAATATTCTCTCCAGTTTTGAAGATGTCATCCATTCATGTGGTTCTAGGCTTGGTTGCAAGTCTAGATTTAGAGGTTGAACAGATAGATGTTAAAACTGCTTTTCTCCATAGTGATTTGGATGAAGAAATTTATATGGAGCAGCCGGAAGGCTTTGAAGTTAAGGGAAAAGAGAATTATGTTTGCAAATTGAAGAAGAGCTTGTATGGTTTAAAACAAGTTCCCAGGCAATGGTATAGGAAATTTGGTTATTTTATGAGTCAATAGGGCTTCAAGAAGACTTCTTCAGACCATTGTGTTTTTGTGCAAAAATTCTCTGATGGTGACTTTATTATTGTTTTTCTTTGTGTTGATGACATGCTTATTATTGGTCATAATGCTTGCAGGATTAAAAAGTTGAATAAGTCTTTTGCTATGAAAGACTTGGGACCAGCAAGGCAGATTCTTGGCATGCAGATTGTCCGTGACAGCGATGCCAAAAAGTTGTGGTTGTCACAATAGAAGTATATTTAGAAAGTAGTTCGTAGATTCAATATGGACAAAGCTTAGGTTGTCAATACACCTTTAGCTATGCACTTTAAATTGAGTATTAGACATTGTCCTTCCAGTGATGGTGAGAAGGAATATATGAAGAAAGTTCCTTATGCTTCAGCTATTCGTAGTTTGATGTATGCAATGGTGTGTATAAGACTAGATATTGCTCATGATGTTAGTATTGTTAGCCGTTTTCTTTCTAATCCTGGAAGAGAGCATTGGAATGTTGTTAAGTGAATTATGAGATATCTTTGTGGCACTTCTAGTTTGAATTTATGTTTTGGTTCAGGGAAGCCTATTCTTTGTGGTTACACTGATTCAGACATAGCTGGTGATGTTGATACTTGTAAGTCTACTTCAGGCTACTTGATTACTTTTGCAGGGGAACTGTGTCTTGGCAATCTAGGTTGCAAAAATGTGTTGCTTTATCTACTACAGAAGCTGAGCTTATTGCTGCTATTGAAGCTTGCAAAGAGTTGATCTGGATGAAGAGATTTTTTGGAGGAACTTAGTTGTGCTCAAGAGAGGTATGTGCTTTATTGCGACAGTCAAAGTGCTATTCATTTTGGCAAGAATTCTACATTTCATGGTCGGTCTAAACACATTGATGTGAGGTATTATTGGATTCGAGATATGTTGGATTCTAAGTTGCTTGAACTTGAAAAGATCCATACCAATGATAATGGTTCCGAAATGATGACTAAAACTTTGCTAAGAGGGAAGTTTGAGGATTGTTGCATGATCGCCGGGATGGCGGTCTTCTCCATATAGGTTTGAGTGGGGAGAATTGTTGTGTTTAGGACCTTTTTTTTCCCCTTCCTATGTAGATAAATAAAAGTCTTATTAGAAACAGCCCACTTTAGTCCATAACCCAAATATTATGTGGTATATATAAGGCTTATTTGGTCTTATTTTTCAAAAAAACAAGAGAGAAATATCAAAAGAGATTTCTTTTAGAGATTGAGAGAAAAGAGAAAAATCCCTTTTTTGTTTCTGAAAATTTTCTGCTCAGGCAGTCCTCTTCAGATACAGTTTCTGCTTCGGTAACCATTGGATCGTACTCAAATTTGAACTGGGAGTTCTCAGCATCTGGTTCTTGCAATTCAATGGTGGAGATCGAATACGGAGGTCTGTAGCTTCTGATTTGAGGGCGTGAACAGTAGTACATTTTTGGGTGAAATCTCTTCTTTAATTTTCTAATGTTGGTGCAATCTTGATTTGTTGTTGCTCGTTGTTGGGCACTTGTTTTGTGGCCAATTTCGGAGAACAATTTTGTAACTCTTGGTTTTTATAGTGGAGCTTTTAGTCCTGTGGTTTTTTACTGTTCACATCGAAGGGTTTTCCACGTAAATTAGTGTGTCTTGTGTGATTGGCTTGTTATTATCTTATTGTTTTAGTTTGGTTGAATAGTTGCTGTCCATACTTCATATTGCTTGATTTGGTTTGTCTTCTCCTGGTTCAAATTGAACGAGAAAGTTTAGATTTGGGTATTATTCCGCTGCTATCCTGTCTGGCATTCTTGTTAGTGCCTTGTCTTTCCCAACACCTCTTTCATTGAGACGTTGATTCTTGTTCACATTTGATATGCATTATTTGTGAAGGAGTACTACAGTTGTTGGGGAAATCTACATAAATAATATATTTTTACGAGATCTTCACAATAAAATAGTTTCGTGAGATCTACATAAATATGATAGTTCATACTGTTTTTTAAGTTTTGTTCCCCTTAAGGAATTCGTGAAAAAATCTTTTAATTTATTTAAAAAATATGGAACTAAAATACCCGCTCTATTATGGTTACACGCATTGCTTAACTAAATTACATGAAATTAACGATACCTAAACTAATAGCAAGCAGTAAATTGTAAACCTTCATTGTACAAATTTTACATGGTGATACTTAATAATACTTTTTTGGTCTAAATTTAACGGAGTTTACCTAAACTAATTCTGTAACGACCTAATTCAGTCGTTAGGGAAAAGCCAATAGGGAAAGAATTGGGGTCAGAAAACTTTTTAGTAACTTGGAATTTCCCAACCTAGTCTAGATTTGGACAAATCGGAGTCTTTAAGGTGTAGGGAAATCTGGTAACAACCGGATGAGTTAATTATGATTTTGATTACATGAGTAGTTAGATAACTTGTAAAGAACCCGTACGACTTTACGGAATTGAATTCGGGCGAGTAGAACTTTTGGAATCGATCTTAGCGTAAAAGGTATTTTTTGACCGTCGTTGGTTAGAGGTGTGTTGTGAAATGGGGGTCTTGAAATTCTTTAAATTGCTTACTGGTTCTATGCAAGCCGCTTTAGCGGGATTGGTGTCACTCTGGCGGGGCCGCTGCAATGGGGTGAGGGTCACTGTGGCGGATTCAAAGTGACTTAAAGTTGTAAATAAACCCTTAAACGTCCTTATTTGGCACTTTTCGACTTTGAGAGACAAGGAGCGACCCCTGATGAGTTCTTAACCCTTTTTCACCATTCTTGAGGCGAAAGGTAAAATTTAACTCCCCGAATCCTTTTTTGATTCGTAGAACGTAGTTTCTTGGGTAATTATGATGGGGGAGGGTTTTGATCTGTGATTTATGGTGGAAGAAACCCTAATGTGGGTATGGGGATCAAAGATTTGGTTTAGGTTTGATAATGTTGATTATAATCTAGGTAATTAGGCCTTGTTTATTGATATCTGGGTTAATTGTATGGTTTTAGACCACGAACAAGCGGGAAGAATCCGGAAATGGAAGATTCAAGTGCCTTAGGGGATTAAGCTTGGATTCGAGGTAGGTGATGGTTGTGATTCTATGATTGTATGATGTATGTTTGTTCTTGCTTTATTATGATACATGTATGTATGAAAATGTTGCATTATTGATCACATTTGTTGTAAATGAGAATAATTGAACAATTGTATGCAATGAATCACCTCTTGTTGTATGATTGTGAGAATATACATTGTGATTGTGATTATGATTGTGGTTTGTTGAATGGGAGGGTGTCACGATCTGACACACTAACTAGGGTTGGTTGCCACGTTTCAGCATAAATATGGGATCGATTTCCACGTTTCGACATAACTATGAGATCGGTTGCCATGTTCTGGCATAAATATGGGATCGACTGCCACGTTCCAACACACTAACTTGGATTGGGTACCACGAACCGGTATGCTAACAGTTTGGGTTTGGGTTCCATGAGAGGATCATTGAATTGGGTCCGTGAACGGACCATTGCATTATGTTGTGTATCTTCTTGTGATGAGTTCGTTCATATGTAATGATGATTGATATTGAAAAATGGTATGTTGCTCTAAATTGATATAACTGTGATATGTGAGATTCGTGAAGTTGTTCATTGTTCATATACATTGATGATATGGTATATGTTTGATATGTGCATTTGATTATATTGTTGTATTGACTAATATATGTTACACTTATTGGGATAGCCGCGTGATCTATCAGTACACTGCGGTTTTGTATTGATACTGCACTTGTTTGTTCTTTGTTGAGTACAGGGTATCTTCAGACGACTATTGATAGACTTAGCTAGGTGACTATTGAGCGTGACCAGATTCAAGGGTGAGCCAGTTCTTTCAAGCTGCCATGGATCTTTCTTGTTTAAGTCCACTCTTTTCGAACTCAGACTATTGGTTTAAGGTGTTACTTAGTTTTCGGGTAATACCCTTTGTTCTTAGACTTGTCGTTAGTAGAGTTTTGGTACATTAACTTTTAGGTTCTAGGGGTTGAATTTCCGCATTGTTAGTTTGGCTAGTTGATTTAAAACCTTTGTAGTTTGTGGGGATTCCATTTTTATTGTCATTTAAACCTTCTTCTGTAACTCTAAATGTGTAGTATTTTGGTTAAGGCTGTTTAGTTGGTTATAGTAATGGTTTTCCCACCGGAGGGTTGTGTGGGTGCCAATCACAACGGTCTGGGTCATGACAAATACTTTGTTTAGTTTGTTTGAATACTTTATGCTATCTTCATAATAGTTGAGTTTGAATAATGCTTTCATAGTGTTAGAGATGTACAAAATAGAACTTTATCCATTTGGTCTCAAGCTAATTCTTATTTTCTTTTGAATTTGAGTTTTCTTGACTCAACACCAAATCCAAACACTAAGTTTTGTATGCAAACACATAAGTAACATATTTGGGACTCTAAAATAATATTATTTGCGGTAATCTCTCATTCATCAATGAACTTACGATACATAGTTTCATATTTAATTTTAATATATTATTATTATTATTATTATTATTATTATTATTATTATTATTATTATTATTATTATTATTATTACACATATTTTATGGTGATATATGCCTAATCTTATTGTGTATGAGAGTTTACATGGAACGAAAATAGAAGCACTTAATTTTTAAGATGAAACAAAATATTTTAGGAATAAATAAGAATAACTTAGTAAACTATACCCTATATTTATTATTTTGCTTAATGAACGTGTGGGAAATAGGGAGTAGAAAGGTTAGAAATATTTCAATTAAGGCTTCATTTAAAATTTTACTTTAGGCCGCAAATCATATTGAGCTGCCCCTGTGTGAATGTAGTACTTCTTCTATCTCATAGGCCACAAATCATATTGAGACACCCCGTGAACGAATACATTGTCAACATTACTAAAAATGTCAAATGTGTTTTATGGTAATTAATGTTTTCAACACAAATATTTATCATAAACTTTGAGAAATATTAGAGTTCGAAGAAAATGCTCTTTAACATCCTTTGTAAAAGTAAAAAGATGGACCCCATATTTATAGAAAACTTTTGTTTACTTTGGGAAGCATTAGAATTCTAATTTTGAGAAAAAATAAATAGTACTCCTAATATTGAGTGATAATAATGATAGAGATAATATTGGCCTTGCGAAAATTTTGGTTGGTCAACTTTGAAAGAAAAATAGTACTCCTATGAGATTTTATCAGAATTTGTAATGATCTAGATGTAACTAAGAAGTTTACTTGTAATTATAACAACTTAACAAGTGACCTAATTGGTAAAGTATTTTTTTTTGCTGTAATATATCAATTTGTCCTTTATTTTGGTCACAACTAGTATTTATATGGCCTCTAATTTTTTGGATGTGCACAAGTCACATCAAGTGATTTTCCTCGTGGAATTTCTAATCCTCTTTGATATTTTTTAAAGTGGGTTTCTGAATTGTGCATTATACAACCTAACATACATGTGCAACACACGTGTAGAAAAAATAATATACTTAAAGTTGACATAAACGCACTACATATTAAAATAATTTATAATTTAAAGTATTTTAAAGTATAACATAAAAAAATGACAAGTTGCGATGATTTCATGCATGACAGAGTGATAAAAGAAAATCACCAAAAAATATGGTGAAATTAAGTAGTCTATCATTAATTATTTTTTTTAACTCAAATTTTGAAAATGAATAAATTCTTATAATTATTATTTTTTTCATTTAATAGGTTTGTATGTGACATAAATTTAGTAAGTTCGTATAAATTTAGAATAGTGAATAGTCAACAAAATATCAAAAAAAAATCTCGAAAGGTTATAAAACCTATTGCTATATCGATCAACTCGAGTACCCCCAATCCTGATGTTAATACGCTCTAGACTTTCAAGTATCTTTGTTTCTTTCAGGTTTTGTAATCAGACAATCAACAATAGGTAAGTTTTTAATTACTCAAAGTATTCTATTCTTCAAAGAATCAATTTTTTGCAATTTCTCTTCATTTTTTTTTTCATTCTCTTTCTAGCAAGCATGAAGGAATTCGAAAAAAGGAACATACTGTTTTCCAGTTTCCCCAAATTTTTTTCCTTTGATAGAAAATGAGTGATGAGTGTAAAAGTTATAGAAAATCGGAAGAGGTTCGAAAATCGGACCAACACTTATTCTCTTCCATTCCCTATAACTCAGACACTCATCTGTCATTTTTTGCTGAAGTGAAAAAAATTGGGGGAAGATGAAAAACAAGAAGTTTCTTTTCTTGGATGCCTTCATGCATACACTAGAAGGAGAATAAAAAAGAAGAGATAAAGTTGCAAAAGCTCAAATCTTTGAAGTATACAACACTTTATATAATTAAGAACTTACCTAATTGTAGATTGTCTTGTTATAAAACTTGAGAGAAATAGAGATACATGAGAGTGTAGAGAGTATTAACCGAAGGATTAGAGATACTCGAGTTGATCAATATAGTGATAAGTTTTATAACCCTTTAAAATTTTCTTTTTGATATTTTTGTTGACTATTCAATCTATATTCTGAATTTTTTATTGACAGACTTATCTGAATTTATGATACGTATGAGCCTATTAAATGAGAAACTACTAATTACAAGAATCTCTTTCATTTAAATATTTTAGTTTAAAAAGTCTAATTAATGATAGAGACTTAATTCCTCAATCTTCCCATATTTATGGGTGAATTTTCTTTGATCACTCTATTCTCTATGCAATCACCACAATTATGTTATACCTTTTAAATAATTTAAATTTATTAATTATTTTAACATGTAGTGTTTTTATGTCTTGTTAAGTATCATATTTTCTCTACACATACATTGCACATGTATGTTGAGTCGTAAAATAAATTGAAGAATTTTTCTACATATAATTATATGAACTTCATTTTCAAAATTCAAACTCTAAAACCAAATTTTTTTATGAGGAAAATTTAATATTGACAGTAAATATTTAATTATACAATTTTTTTGAAGGTCATTTTCCCTTTAGGTGAAGAGATGATACTAATGGGGGACAATTCTTATAATAGGAACAAGTAATGTAGAAAGGGTAAAATAATTGAACTGTTAGTATAGTAAAAAGGGAAAAATTTAAATTCTTTAATAATACCTTATGTCATTTTACTTGTGTAATTTGACTTTATTGATAAGAGTACCAACAACTTCATTGACAAGCTGCACAAATAACATCGTCAATTATTATCTTTTGCCTATGACAAACTTAGGTTGCACATTCTCATAAAAAAGATTGTACTACAAGGGCAAATAATGTGTATGTGTGAGTGATTTGAGCACTTTCAACTTTTAAAATGAGATTGTACCATTCACAAGTCAATAGATGTTACACTCTAATCTAAATGAGATATAAAAGAAATAAATTGAAATTGATTTCAAATCCATGTCAATGGAAATAAATAACCATATTCTTGAGGCACTAACACTTGCTAGGTCAAAGTGAAAAAGAACAAATGCATAAAAGGGAAAAAATTGAAAAACAAAATTCGATTTCGGAATAATTAAAGTCACCATCACAAAATCATTGTCCTTTATTGTAAGAGAAAAAATGGACCAAATTTAATGTTTCTTTTCTATATTTTGCAACATCTCGCAACTAGAAAGAGCTAGAAGGAAGTTTAAAATCTGGAAATAGTCATTTTTAGGGAAAATTTAAAAATCTGGAAATTTGGTAAAGATGTTAAAGTGAGTTTTGGTCAACTTCAAACGGTCATAACTCCTAGTTCAAGATGAGTTAGGTGTACTTACAGATATGGTTGGAAAGGTCGTGGAATAATATTTCCAACGCCACTAAGTTTGCGCAATTCCGAGTTTGTATGAGTGAGTTATGTCCTTTGGAAGTTGGGCTGTTCGAATAAGGAAATGCCCAATTCGGATTTTTGAAGGGTAGTTTGGTCTTTTCCTTACCCAAATTAATTAAATCCATTTTTAATAAAATAGTTGGGGTCAAAACTGAGTTAGTTCAGTTTACACTTTTGAGAAATAGAGTTAGGGCATTTGGAGAAAGAATGCAAGAGAAAGGAGAAGAGTAAAAGCAAGATTCGCCAAGAACGATCGATTTTGGTTGTGGATTCGCCAAGGAATTGACCCTACAAGGTATGTAGTCTCTCATAGCGTTAGGTTCATTCACCCATGTGCCAAACATGTTTAGTTCAGCGAAATTCGTCCTAAAAGAGTTTGAAAGTTGATGTTCTTGACATGTATTCTTAAATTTGAATGTTGCTTTTGAATTAGGATGAATTGAGGAGTTTCTTAGATCTTTACGTTGAGTTTTAGGGTTGTATTGTGTTAGGTTCTTGAATACATATGATGGGTATCGGGATATAAAATGAATTTGAGTTCTATAATCAAGTTTAGGCAATTTGGGGATGGAAAACGAAGAAGGAAAAGTCGAGCAGATTCTGGTGCGTAGGTCCGCGTTGCGGACTTGCTCCCCTATTGAAGAAAAATTGTCTCCGCGTCGCGGTTATGTCACAAATTCCTCTGTCTTAAAAATTAATTTCGCGAGCATTTGTTCCAAGACGGTGATTTCGTAACTTTTCTCAGGTTTAGCTATTCAAAGTCATTCTTAAACATCATGAGATCTTTCTGATCACAAATCTTAATCCTTGAATCAATAATTCAATTCAAGGATCAGTTAAGAGTCAAGTCAAGATCAGTTAATAGTCAAGTTAGGAGCAGTTAAGATCAAAGTCAAAAGAAGTCAAAAGTCAAGTTAAGATAAGTTATTAAAGTTTTCAAAGATCAGTTAAGAGTCAAGTCAAGATCAGTTAAGACAACTATGCTGATAGGGGATATGGACCTAACAAGACTTATGATTCATGTGCAACAAGCTGAGAAGGATAAGTTGAAGTATAGAGAAGAGTTTAAGAATAAGAGGGCTAAGACATCATGGAGCGAGTTCGGGCAGCAAAAGAGTAATGCCAACCGATCGTCTTTCCAACAAAAGCAAAGGGACATGCTCCATCACATGTGAGTGCACCTGCACCTAGGAACAAAGGTGATTATAATGGCCAGAATTCACAGAACTTCAGAGCTAGACCAGCACAGTCTCAAGGTAGTGTGGCACAAGGAGGTTGTTGGGCTCCTGCATGTGGTAGATGTAGTAGAAACCACTCAGGTAAGTGTCGTGATGGCTAGACAAGTTGTTTCAAGTGTGGGCAAGAGGGACGCTTCATGAAAGAGTTTCCTAAGAATAAGCAAAGTAGTGGAAATCCAGGCAATAGAGCCTAGTCTTCATCAGTTGCTCCACCAGACAGGGCTGAACCTAGAGGAGCTACTCTCGGTATTGGTGGAGGAGAAAACTGCCTCTATACAATCACTAGTCGCCAAAAGAATGGGAACTCTCAAGATATTGTCACTGGTATGGTCAAAGTCTTTACTTTTGTGTTTATGCTTTGCTAGACCTAGGAGCAAGTTTATCTTTTATAGCCACTTATGTTGCAAATAAGTTTGAAGTTATTCGTAAGAAACTTTGTGAACCCTTCTATGTTTCTACACCTGTTGGGGAGTCTATTCTAGCTGAGTGAGTTTATTGTGATTGTGTCATTTCCATCAATCACAAAGACACCATGACTGATTAGTTGAGTTAGACATGGTAGATTTTGATGTCATTCTTGGTATGGACTGGCTTCATGCTTGTTATGCCTCAATTGATTGTAGAACTCGAGTAGTTAAGTTTCAGTTTCTAAATGAGCCAGTCTTAGAGTGGAAAAGCAGTTCAGCAGTGCCTAAGAGATCTTTTCATTTCGTACCTCAAGGCAAGAAAGTTTGTTTCTAAGGGGTGTGTCTATCACTTAGTCCGAGTTAATGACTCTATTGTTGAGATACCTCCTATTCAGCCAGTTTCTGTGGTATGAGAGTTTACAGAAGTCTTTCCAGATGATCTTCTCGGAGTCCCTCCTGAGAGAGAGATAAACTTCGGTATAGATCTTCTTCCAGATACTGGTTCGATATCTTTTCCGCTATATAGAATGGCACCAGCAAAGTTGAGAGAGCTTAAAAACCAGTTGAAAGACCTTTTAGAGAAAGAGCTTTATTCGACCAAGTGTCTCACCTTGGGCGCTCCGGTCTTGTTGTGAGAAAGAAAGATGATTCCCTTAGGATGTGTATAGATTACCGTCAGTTGAATAAGGTTACCATCAAGAATAAGTATCCTCTTTCTAGAATTGATGATCTTTTTGATCAGCTTCAAGATGCTTCTTGTTTCTCAAAAATTGACCTCTGATCAGGCTATCATCAGTTAAGAGTAAGGGAATGTGACATTCTAAAGACAACTTTCAGAACCATTATAGTTATTATAAGTTTTTGGTTATTTCCTTTGGTTTGAATAATGTACCTGCAACGTTCATGGACCTTATGAATAGAGTTTTTAAAACCTTATTTAGATATGTTTGTTATCGTCCTTATTGATGACATATAATCTATTCAAGGAATGAAGAAGATCATGCTAGTCATCTCAGAGTAGTTCTCTAGACTTTAAAAGATAGAGAGTTGTATGCCAAGTTCTGTAAGTGTGATTTTTGGCTTGAATCTGTGGCATTCCTAGGCCACATTATGTCTGCAGAGTGAATTAGAGTTGATACTCAGAAAATAAAGGCAATCAGAATTGGCCTAGACCCACATCTCCAACTGATATTAGGAGTTTCTTGGGGTTGGCTGACTATTATAAAAGGTTCGTCGAAGGGTTTCGTCTATTTTGTCTCCTTTGACCAAGTTGACTTAGAAGATAGTAAAGTTTCAATGTTCTGAAGCTTGTGAGAAAAACTTTCAGGAAGTGAGAAAGAGGCTGACTACTGCCCCAGATTTAACCTTACCAGAAGGTACTCAAGGGTTTGTGGTGTACTGTGACGCATCTAGAGTTGGTTTGGCTTGTGTGTTAATGCAGAACAATAAGGTTATAGCTTATGCCTCCAGATGGTTGAAAGTTCATGAGAAGAACTACCCAACCCATGACTTAGAGTTGGCTGCGTAGTATTTGCCTTGAAATATGGTGTCATTATCTTTATGGTGTTCATGTAGATGTGTTCATCGATCACAAGTCTCCATTATGGGTTTAGTCAGAAAGTGCTTAATCTCAGACAGAGGAGGTGGTTAGAATTACTCAAAGATTATGACATGAGTATTCTTTATCACCCAGGTAAGGCTAATGTTGTTGCTGATGCCTTGATCAGGTTGGCTATGGATAGTACTGCTCATTTTGAGAAAGATAAGAAAGAGTTAGCAAAAGAGGTGCATAGACTTGCACGACGAGGAGTTTGACCAATAGATTCCACAGAAAGAGGAGTAGTGGTGATGAATGGGGTTTAATCATCATTAGTGTAAGAAGTAAAAGAGGAGCGAGACCAAGATCCTATTCTGCTTGAATTAACAGCAAGTGTTCATAAACAAATAGTGATGACTTTTGAACAAGGGGGAGATGGTGTTTTGAGGTATCAAGGTAGGTTGTGTGATTGATTTCAAGGGTAATTGGGATGATCACCTACCTCTTAGGAGATTTGGGGCTGGAAAAAGAAGAAGGAAGAGTCAAGCAGGTTCTGGCGCACAGGTTTGCGTCGTAGACTTGCTCCCCCAGTGAAGAAAAATTATTTCAGCGTCGCGGTTATGACACGGACTCCTATGTCTTAAAAATTAATTTTGTGAGCATTTATTTAGAAACGTCTCCGTGTCGCGAACTTGTTCCAAGATGGTGATTTCATAACTTTTCTCAGGTTTAGCTATTCGAAATCATTCTTAAACATCATGAGATCTTTCGAATCACAAATCTTAATCCTTGAATCCATAATTCAATTCAAGGATCAGTTAAAAGCCAAGTCAAGATCAGTTAAGAGTCACCTCAAGATCAGTTAATAGTCAAGTTTGGAGCAGTTAAGATCAAAGTCAAGAGAAGTCAAGAGTCAAGTTAAGATAAGTTCTTAAAGTTTTCAAAAAAACTTTCACAAATGTTTTAACTTTTTTTTAAGACTTAAGTTTTGAGTTTAGTAAAGAGTAAAGTTGAAGTTCTTTTCTTCAAAGAAACATATGTGGACTAAGTATTTCCTATAGGGATTTAAAATGTTTTTCACATTTAAATAAGAACAGAAACTGAGATTTCCAAAGGGCCTTCGAGCTGGTTTTCAGAAAAGAGTAATAGCTTTCTTAATGAAGGAAGCAGGGAACTGAGATTTCCAAGATAATCTTTGAGCTAAGTTTTTGAGCACTAATCTCAAATAATAGAAGATGTATGTTTTTAAACATAAGAGCTAATATTATATTTTTGGGAGTAGTATTGAGCATCGATATGGGGATGTGAGTTCACATTAACTAAAGTCTCCATAAACGATGTAGCCATCATGGGTAGAAAAGGGTCATACTTTTTAGATGAATTCTTTTCACATAGATTAGTAGATCCACTTATTAGTTCAGGCCTTATACCACGGCAAGGTATAGGATGGCCCAGGTAGGATGGGGCTAATAACGCTGTATCATCACTATAGTTCTTAAGTATTGGTTGTCGGTTAGAGAAACTCCCACAGCAGTAATTGCATGTTTCCTCAAGGGGTTCTGCTTAGTATGGATGGGGGTATGAGAATTCATTCATGCATTGGACAAGTAGACTTTGAGAGGGATCATGATATGTCTTTTATGATTTTTATGATTATGAGTTGACAATATGTTTTAAACAATTTTCTTTTTCTTTATATTGCACTTGTTTTAAGTTGCTTTATAATGAAATGAGTTCAGTTAAGTATTCATGAGTTGAGAAGAGCTAAGGTAAGTGTTTCTTTCAGATCCTTTTCAAGCCTATGTTATGTTTAGCATTCCAACTCGCACACTCGTACATTCAATGTACTGATGCTAGTTGGCCTGCATAGTCTTATGATGCAGATGCAGGTAACTAGGATTGGCATTCTGGCACATCGTTGATCCAGTGAGCAGTTCAGAGTCTGTTGGTGAGCCTCCTTGCATTTCGGAGGATCAATTTCAGCGTTTTCTAGTTTAGTTCATTAGGATGTTGTGGGGTTTGTCCCAACATCTATCTTAGTTGTTATTAGAGGCTTCATAGACAGTTAAATGTTAGTTCTTTAGTCTTTTCATTGTAATTATTCCATGTTGAGACTTGAGTTTGCCTGAATGGCCAGTTGAATGTTCCTTTATAACATTCCAGTTTATTACATGAACTTATCTTTGTTGAGTTTAAGTCTTCCGCTGAGTTAAGTAAGTCAGGCCAAGGGTTCGCTTAGGGCCAGCAATGGTCTTCGAGTGCTAGTCCCGCCTAGGGTGTTAGCTCGGGGCGTGACATATTTATACCTCATCTTAGCTACTGAGTTATTCATTTCTCAAACCTAAATTGAATAACACAAAACAAATTCAGTAAAGACAGACACATTAATCAAAAGAAATAGTTTTGGCTCATTATATCACAACAATCATGTTGAGTTCATGGTAAGATTCATATCTATCTCGACCTATAGTCACTCAAAGACAACTTTAACATTACTCTAACACTCCTCTTTCCCGAGGTATATTAATGACAAAGTTAAACCCATGATTAATATCTTGTTTATAGCAAATGAAATTCATTGTTCATGCAAATGAAAAACCAATCATTATGATGATTCAAATAGAGTACATGTTTCATTTCATTTCATTTTTTTTTAATTCCTATAGTAATTGAATCAATAAATACTACTTTGGAGACTTACAAGTTTCTTCATAGCGAAAGTAGATCTACAACAATCATAACTCTTGACACCATTTGTTGGGAATTCTGACAAGATGGATGAATCCCCCATCTTTTCATAGTCTAGAGATCATTTACGGAGATGCATACGGTGTTGTCTCCTGTACAACCTGGCAGTCAACTGATGAGGGAAAATCCTCTTTGTTCCTACAATCATAATTGTGTATTTATTTACAAGGGTTAGGGTTAAAAGGGGGGGGGGGGGGGCATGTAATGGGCTAACATGCTAATTAGCATTTCTTATGAATGAACTCGGCCCAATAGTTATTTCTTACAACCCTGTTTGAATTGACACATATACTACAATTATATATAATTAGTAGACAAATAAAATTTTGCACAAATTAGCACAAAAGTAAAAGTAATATATCAACATTTTAAAATTATTTTTTAAAATAATAGACGATTTTTAATATCATTTCTCTTTTAACTTCCAATCATTTCTCCTTAAAACTTGCAAAAGATTATTTAGAATTATCTTTCCCCTTTTTTAAAAAAAAAATAATAAATGATATTTTGATATCATCTCTCTTCTAACTTCCAACAATTTCTACTTAAAACTAGCAAAATATAATTTAGAATTATCACTCTCCTTAAATTAGCAAAAAATATTTGACATCTACCAGTTTAACCAACGTAACCTGTGTTCACAAGAATAGTAATTGTCTTTATACTCTTTTAAATTAGGAATGTTATTTTACGGATATATGTAGTAGTTTGATTTTTATTATGTATACATTAATTAAATTGCAATTTATTTTTGTATTCATTTATTTAACATATTGATTCAGTTGACGTATACTTATTTTATTTGATTTAAACTTTATTGTATATTGGTTGTGACATGGCTGTGTAATTTGTATACATTATTTATATTTTATTTATATACATAAATAAGATATTTTACGAGATCTTCACAATAAAATAGTTTCGTCAGATCTACACAAATATGATAGTTCATGTTGTTGTTTAAATTTTGTTCCCCTTAAGGAATTTGTGAAACCAATCTTTTAATTTTTTTTAAATATAAGGAATTAAAATACCCTCTCTATTATGGTTACACACATTGCTTAACTAAATTACAAGGAATCAACGATGCCTAAACTAATAGCAAGCAATAAATTGTAAACCTTCATTGTACAAATTTTATGTGGTGATACTTAATAATACTTTTTTAAATCTAAATTTAACGGAATTTACCTAAACTAATACTTTTTTTAGTTTGTCGGTGCAACAACACTTTATGCTATCTTCATAATAGTTGAGTTAGAATAATGCTTTCATAGTGTTAGAGAATGTACAAAATAGAACTTTATCCATTTGGTCTCAAGTTAATTCTTATTTTCTTCTGAATTCTCATTTTCTTTTGAATTTGAGTTTTCTTGACTCATCACCTAATCCAACCACTAAGTTTTGTATGCAAACACATAAGTAACATATTTGGGACTCTAAAATAATATTATTGGCGGTAATCTCTCATTCATCAATAAACTTACGATACATAATTTCGTATTTAATTTGAATATATTATTATTACACATATTTTATAGTGATGTATGCATAATCTTATTGTATAAGAGAGTTTACATGGAACGAAAATAGAAGCACTTAATTTTTAAGATGAAACAAAATATTGTAGGAATAAATAGGAATAACTTAGTAAACTATACCCTACATTTATTATTTTGCTTAATGAACGTGTGGGACATAGGGAGTAGAAAGGTAAGAAATATTTCAATTACATCCGAAGATTTTATTATTTTCCAAATGCATATATTGCCTATAGAGTTTGAATAATAATTGTCTTGACTGAAATTTTTTTCTTAAAATTAAAATTTAACATAAAACAATTTTTTTTCATAATTGTTCATCACAAAAGCTATAAAAATAAAATTTAAACAAATTAAATATTAAATTCATTTTTTTTCTTGAGGAAAAAAAAATTAAGGCTTCATTTAAAAATTCGCTTTTGACCACAAATCATATTGAGCCGTCCTTGTGTAAATGTAGTACTTCTTTTGTTCATAGGACACAAATCATATTTAGCCGCCCCTGTGTGAATATATTATATTGTCTATATTACTAACAATGTCAAGAGTATTTTATGGTAATTAATGTTTTCAATACAAATATTTATCGTAAACTTTGAGAAACATTAGTGTTCGAAAAAAATGCTCTTTAATTTCCTTTATAAAAGTAAAAAAAGGACCCCATATTTACAGAAAACTTTTGTTTACTTTGGGATACATTAGAATTCTAATTTTGAGAAAAAATAAATAGTACTCCTAATATTGAGTGATAATAATGATGGAGATAATATTGGCCTTGCAAAAATTTTGGTTGGTCAACTTTGAAAGAAAAATAGTACTCCTGTGAGATTTTATCAGAATTTGTAATGATCTATATGTTACTAAGAAGTTTACTTGTAATTATAACAACTTAACAAGTGACCTAATCAGTAAAGTAATTTTTTTGCCGTAATATATCAATGTGTCCTTTATTTTGATCGCAACTAGTATTTATACAACCTCTATTTTTTTTGGATGTGCGCAAGTCACATCAAGTGATTTTCCCTGTGGAATTTCTAATCCTCTTTGATATTTTTTTAAGTGGGTTTCCGAATTGTGTATTATACAATCTAACATACATGTGCAACACACGTGTAGAGAAAATAGTATATTTAAAGATGACATAAACACACTACATATTAAAATAATTAATAATTTACAATATTTTAAAGTATAACGTAAAAAAAATGACAAGTTGCTTTGATTTCATGCACGATAGAGTGATCAAAGAAAATCACCCAAAAATATGAAATTCAGTAGTCTATCATTAATTATTCATTTTGAACTCAAATTTTGAAAATGAATAAATTCTTATAATTATTATTTTTTTCGTTTAATAGGCTCATATGTGAAATAAAATTAGTCAGTCTGTCTGTAAATTCAGAATAGTGAATAGTCAACAAAATATCAAAAAGAAAAATCTCAAAAGGTTATAAAACCTATCACTATATCGATCAACTTGAGTACCCCCAATCCTGCTGTTAATACGCTCAAGACTTTCAAGTATCTCTGTTTCTTTCGGGTTTTGTAATCAGGAAATCAACAATATGTAAGTTTTTAATTACTCAAAGTATTCTATTCTTCAAAGAATCAAGTTTTTCAATTTCTCTTCTCTTTTTTTTTTATTCCATTCTCTTTCTAGCATGCATGAAGGAATTCAAAAAAAGGAACATTTTGTTTTCCAGTTTACCCCATTTTTTTCCTTTGACAGAAAATGAGTGATGAGTATAAAAGTTACAGAAAATCGAAAGAGGTTGGAAAATGAGACCAACACTTACTCTCTTCCATTCCCTGTAACTCATACACTCATCTCTCATTTCTTGCCGAAGTGAAAAAAAATAGGGGAAGATGAAAAACAAGAAGTTTCTTTTCTTGGATGCCTTCATGCATACACTAGAAGGAGAATAAAAAGGAAGAGATAAAGTTGCAAAAACTCAAATATTTGAAGAATAGAACACTTTAGATAATGAAGAACTTCCCTAATTGTAGATTGTCTGGTTATAAAACTTGAGAGAAAAATAGATACATGAGAGTCTAGAGAGTATTAACCGAGATACTTGAGTTGATCAATATGGTGATAGAATTTATAACCATTTAAAATTTTTATTTTTGATATATTAGTTGACCATTCAATATATATTTTGAATTTATTATTGACAGACTTATCTGAATTTACGATACATACGAGCCTATTAAATGACAAAATACTAATTATAAGAATTTCTTTCATTTCAATATTTGAGTATAATAAATCTAATTAATGATAGAGACTTCCACAATCTTGCCATATTTGTGGGTGAATTTTCTTTGATCACTCTATTGTGTATGCAATCACTGCAATTATGTTATACCTTTAAATATTTTAAATTATGAGTTATTTCAACTTGTAGTGTTTTTACGTCTTTTTTAAGTATAATATTTTCTCTACACATACATTACACATGTATGTTGAGTCGTAAAATAAATTGAAGAATTTTTCCTCATATAATTAGTTGCTGAGGCTTGAAAGTCTACAAATTATCAACAATAGGAGTACTTTAGTTGACAATGACAATTGATTTTATACACTTTAATTTATTTTTTCTATAATCTTTTTTGCTGAGATATTCATCCTTGTTCTTGATTCAACTTTGTTCCAAACGTGAAATATATAGATTTTTATTGACCATTTAATATCTTGTATATACTAGCGGACTATTCTAAATTTGCCTCATGTAATGGCCAATTAAAATAGACAACAATAGTTATATGAGCTTCATTTTCAAAACTAGAATTCTAAACCCAATTTTTTTTATGAGGAAAATTTAATATTGACAATAAATGTTTAATTATACAATTTTATTTGAAGATCATTTTCCCTTTAGGTGAAGAGATTATACTAGTGGGGGACAATTCTTATAATAGGAATTAGTAATATAGAAAGGATAAAATAATTGAACTGTCAGTATAGTAAAAAGGGAAAAATTTAAGTTCTTTAATAATACCTTATGCCATTTTACTTGTGTAATATCACTTTATTGATCAGAGTCGCAACATCTTCATTAACAAGCTGCACAAATAACATCTTTAATTATTATCTTTTGCCTATGTCAAACTTAGGTTGCACATTGTCATATAAAAAAATCGTACTACAAGGGAAAATAATGTGTATGTTTGTGAGTGATTTGAGCACTTTCAAAATTTAAAATGAGATTGTACCATTCACAAGTCAATAGATGTTACACTCTAATCCAAATGAGAGATAAAAGAAACAAATTAAAAATGATTTCAAATCCATGTCAATGGAAATAAATAAGCATATTCCTAAGGAACTAACATTTTCTAGGTCAAAGTGCAAAAGAACAAATGCATAAAACGGAAAAAATTGAAAAAACAAAATTAGATTTCGGAATAATTAAAGTCACCATCAAATAATCATTGTCCTTTATTGTAAGAGAAAAAATGGACCAAATTTAATGTTTCTTTTGTATTTCCTCATCTTAGCTACTGAGTTATTCATTTCTCAAACTTGAATTAAATAACACAAAACAAATTTAGTAAAGGCAGATACACATATTAATCGAAAGAAATAGTTTTGGCTCATTATATCACAACGGTCATGTTGAGTTTATTGTAAGATTCATATCTCGACCTATAGTCACTCAAAGACAACTTTAACATTGCTCTAAAACAGTCCTCTTTCCCAAGGTATATTAATGACAAAGTTAAACCCATGATTAATATCTAGTTTATAGCAAATGAAATTCATTGTTCATGCAAATGAAAAACCAATCATCAAGATGATTCAAATAGAGTACATGTTTCATTTCATTTTTTTAAAAAAATTCCTATAGTAATTGAACCAATAAATACTACTTAGGAGACTTACAAGTTTCTTCATAGCGGAAGTAGATCTACAACAATCATGACTCTTTAGACCATTCGTTTGGAATTCTGACAAGATGGATGAATCCCCCATCTTTTCATAGTCTAGAGATCATTTACGAAGATGCATACTGTGTTCTCTCCTGTAAAACCTAGCCGTCAACTGATGAGGGAAAATCCTCTTTGTTCCTACAATCATAATTGTGTATTTATTTATAAGGGTTAGGGTTAAAAGGGGGGGGGGGGCATGTAATGGGCTAACATGCCTTATGAATGGACTTGGCCCAATAGTTATTTCTTACAACCCCGTTTGAATTGACACATATACAACAATTACATATAATTGACAACATATAGCCCAATATTAGTTAGTAATTTGTTGACAAATAAAAATTTGCACATATTAGCACAAAAGTAATTTATCAACATTTTAAAATTATATTTTAAAATAATAGACAGTTTTTAAAATCATTTCTCTTTTAACTTCCAATCATTTCTCTTTAAAACTTGCAAAAGATTACTTAGAATTACCTTTCTCCTTTCAATTTTTTTTTAAAAAAATAATAAAAGGATATTTTATATCATCTTTCTTCTAACTTCCAAAAATTTCTACTTAAAACTAGCAAAATATAATTTAGAATTACCACTCTCCTTAAATTAGTAAAAAATATTTGATATCTACCTGTTTAACCAACGTAACCTGTATTCACAAGAATAGTAATTGTCTTTATACTCTTTTAAATTAGGAATAACATTTTATGGATATATGTAGCGGTTTGATTTTTATTATGTATACATTTGTCACGACCCCTGTCTACACCCTAGACGTGGCCGACACTCGAAGACCATTACTGGTCCCCATGCGAATCCTCATCCTGGCTGACTACAAGCAGAAGACTAACTCAAGCATGGAAAAGCTTAAAAACTGAATAAAAATTCATGAAAACTTAAATACAAAGCTTTAACTCAAAAGAAAACTCTGAATAATATAATATATTCAACTCACCCTAAAATAAGTGACTTAAGTCTTTATAACATTTAATAGACTTCTGAAACTCTACTGTCTATCTATGAAGCCTCTAAATGAGAAAGATGGAAGTCGGGATAAGACCCACGACCTCCTAACAGCTGATATAACTGAAAAGTAAATGAAATCTTTCGGAAGCAAGAAGGCTCACCATAGCTAACTCAAATTTCATGTGGAATCAACGAAGCTCCTGTTGATGATCCTGAATGCCTGGATCTGCATCATGAAAGGATGCAGGCCAAATGGCTCAGTACGTGGAATATACGAGCATGTAAGGGGAATTCTAAAGCATAAACATAAGCTTGAAACTTGATCAAAAAGGAAACATACTTACCTCTTCTCAAACTTACTCAACTCAAGGAATACTCAAGGATACTCAAAACTACTTAAAGTTAATCAACTCAAAAGTACTCAAGGATAAGGTACTCAACTTAATAATAAGGTTCTCAACCCAGGATACCCATCTCAAGATACTCAACTCGAAAGACTCAACTCAAGATAATCAACTTGAAAGACTCAACTCAAGATACTCAACTCGAAAGACTCAACTCAAGATACTCAACTTGAAAGACTCAACTAATGATACTTAAGGATAAAGCAACAGTAAAAAATGCAATATATACGGAAAGCTGTAAAACTGTAGATAGCAACTCGATGTATTGAAAAATACAAAAATATTCAATGTGTATATAAAAATACAATATAAGTTTGTGGGAGTTTCTCTAATTAACAACCACCACTATGAGCCTAAGTGATGATACAATGTCTTGCCCACGCTGCCAAAACTGTCCTATAGTTTGCCTTCATATAGAATGCCTTAACCAAGTGGATCCATTAATCTATGCTAAAGAGCATTAAGGAATCATCTAAAAAGTATGACCCTTTCTACCTACATTGGCTATATGGTTTATGGAGATTTGAGTTATTATGAACTCGCATCCCCATATCGGTGCTCAATACTACTCCCAAAATATACTCAGCTCATAAGTTTAAAAACATAACTCTTTCTCTGGTTTGAGATAATTGCTCAAACTACCCTCTTAAAAGAGGTAACTGCCCTTGAAAATTCTTTCTAAAAAACATATTAAAATCATGTTTTAATATGATCATTGATGACTCAAGAAGTCATATTGCATAAACATTGATGGTATATCTAGATACCATACTGCTTTAACATTGATGACATACTCGATTGTCATACTAAACATGTTTTAGAAACTCTTTCTCAAAACTCATCTTTTTCTTAAAAGAGATAGTACTCAAACTGCTCAAAACTCTTTTGGAAATCCCAGTTTCCTCTCATCTTAAGTGTAAAAATATTTACTCTTGGGAATATTTAGTTCCGATATATCATTTTAAAGAAAATGAACTCAACTTTATTCTTTCTCAACTTAGTGCTCAAGTCTTTAAAACAATTTTTTAAAACAATTTGTAAAAAAGACTTCTTAAAATAAGGTTCTTGCTGAATTATGGACGTGAATGACTCAATTCAAGATTTTCAATAACCGTACATAGCACTCAGTACTCAAAACTCAACAACTCAGAACTCAATACTCGGAACTCAACAACTCAAAACTCAAGAACTTCAATGATACTACTTATTTCAAGAATGCTCAACTCAGAGGGTTCATGCAGAATTATGGGCTTGAACAACTCAACTCATGGACTTTAGGATACTACTCGAATGTTCAACTCATAGGGTTCATGCGGAATTATGAGCATGAAACAACTCGACTCGAGGGTCTACATAACAATATGGAACTCATATATACGACTCTTTTCATTCTCATACTTACTTCCTCAAAACTTTGCTCAAATCAATAGTTGATCTCAAAGGATTCACAATTGAACTCAAAGACTCTTTTGAACTCTACTCTTAACTCTCTCTTGAATGTGAATTATGAATTCAAGAGTTATGGTTCATGTATGAAGAATCTCGATAACAATATAGCAATTTGATAATTAGGAATAGAAATTTTAAAAGAAACACGAACTCAAGAACTCAAAATCAACTTATCTTAAGAATACTCAAATCTAGGGAAAGTATCCTAGATTACTCTTTTACTGATCTGAAAGTAGATGTAGGATGTGAGAACGAACTAGTCCAACACTATGATAGCCTTACATACCTGGAAGCACAAGGTTCTTGAAGAATCTTGAAGAAGATTTTGATTAGAAGCCTTGAAACCCTAGCTTGAAGGTAAATGATCAAGAAAACCTTTCTTGAGATTCTTGAATTAGTTTCTCGAAATCTCTATGGTCAAGAATTATGATTTTCATTAGTGATTCATAATTGTATGGAGAAATTTGAGTTGAAAAAAAATGGAATTCTTGGAGAAAGACTTACCCTGAAGAAGAACCTTGAAAAAGATTGAAAGAATCTTGAATGGAGTCTTCTACTTTGATTTTTCCTTAGGGTTTCACCCTAGGGTTTGATAGAGAAGAGAATGATGGACTAAAAGATGAAAATCTGATTGTTTTGAGCCTTTTATTAGCCAAGAAATTCGTTTAGGGTTTTATTGGAGGTAAAAAAACATAAACAACCCTTTTTAATATTTTTCCGTCGGCTAATTCGTAACAACATTATATAGATTACTAAAATAGTCAGAAGGTTTTACTCAGCTGTTTGATTGACTCGAAGTTGGTGGCGTTGGAAAGTATATTCAAATAATTTTAATTTAATAGGTTATGTCTCACGTAACTCTTTATATTCTAAGAGATATGGTTGTTTGAAGTTGATCCAAGTAGAATCTTACATCAAAACTTAATCGATAAGGAAACTTCAAGAACATTTATCAAGAACTTAAATCCTTAAATTTCTCTAATGAAATTACGCTGAATAAATTATAATTGGCGTGTGGGTGAATGAACCCAACACTATGAAGCTTACATACCTCTTAGGGATCAAACACATGGCGAAAATCCGCAACAACTCTCAAGAATCTCGACGAACGCCTTGATCCTTTCCTCTTTTCTCCTCTTTTCTCTTCTTTTCTCTTCTTTTCTCTTCTTGAACTCTCAACTAAAACCCTAGGAGTATATTAGGATTTTAAAACTGAACCTAGTAGGATTAGACCCTTAAAACCTTACTAAAAACGAAATAAGTATGATTTGGTAAGGAAAAAACCAAAATACCCCTCACTATTTTCGGGTAACTTTCCTTAACTAGACAACTTAACTTCAAAAGGGCATATCTCACTCATCCGAACTCGAAACTTAAAAAACTCGGTGGCGTTGGAAAGATAATTCAACGACCTTTCATTTAATACCTTGTAGCCCACCTAACTCATTTTGTACAAAGAGTTATGGTCGTTTGAAGTTGACCCAAAACTCATAACTTGCAAAATTTCAGATTTTGCTTTTTCCAATTTAGTTCTTTTTGGGACTCAAGGTGCTACGTCTAGTGACCTGACCTTAAAGTTTTAATTCCTAGTAAAATCTTACTCACTACGAAGAACAGTTCGAGTCTCAGTTCGATTTTTTTTTTGGGGTGTTACAACATTAATTAAATTAAAATTTATTTTTGTATACATTTATTTAACATATTGGTTCAGTTGACGTATACTTATTTGATTTGACTTAAAATTTATTGTATATTGATTGTGACACGGCAATGCATTTAGTATACATTATTTATATTTTATTTGTATATATAAATAAGAAATTTTTACGAGATCTTCACAATAAAATAGTTTTGTGAGATCTACACAAATATGATAGTTCACGTTGTTGTTTAAATTTTGTTCCTCTTAAGGAATTTGTGAAAACAATCTTTTTTTTTTTTAAAAAAAAGAAGCTAAAATACCCGCTCTATTATGGTTACACACATTGCTTAACTAAATTACATGGAATCAACGATACCTAAACTAATAGCAAGCAATAAATTGTGAACCTTCATTGTACAAATTTTATGAGGTGATACTTAATAATACTTTTTTTTTGTCTAAATTTAACGGATTTTACCTAAACTAATACTTTGTTTAGTTTGTTTGAATACTTTATGCTATCTGCATATTAGTTGAGTTTGAATAATGCTTTCATAGTGCTAGAGAATGTACAAAATAGAACTTTATCCATTTGGTCTCAAGCTAATTCTTATTTTCTTTTGAATTTGAGTTTTCTTGACTCATCACCAAATCCAACCACTAAGTTTTGTATGCAAACACATAAGTAACATTTTTGGGACTCTAAAATAATATTATTGGCGGTAATCTCTCATTCATCAATGAATTTATGATATATAGTTTCATATTTTGTTTGAATATATTATTATTACACATATTTTATAGTGATACATGCATAATCTTATTGTGTAAGAGAGTTTACATGGAACGAAAATAGAAGCACTTCATTTTTAAGATGAAACAAAATATTTTAGGTATAAATAGGAATAACTTTGTAAACTATACCCTATATTTATTATTTTTCTTAATGAACATGTGGGACATAGGGAGTAGAAAGGTAACAAATATTTCAATTAGATCCGAAGATTTTATTATCGTCCAAATGCATATATCTCTTATAGAGTTTGAATAACAATTGTCTCGACTGAAATTTTTTTCTTAAAATTAAAATCTATCATAAAATAAATTTATTCAGAATTTTGCATCACAAAAGCTATAAAAATAAAATTTAAACAAATTAAATATTAAAATCATTTTTTTCTTCAGAAAAAAAATTAAGGCTTCATTTAAAAATTTGATTTAGACCACAAATCATATTGAGCCGTCCCCATGTAAATGTAGTACTTCTTTTGTTCCATAGGACACAAATCATATTTAGCCTCCCTTGTGTGAATATAATACATTGTCAATATTACTAACAATGCCAAGAGTATTTTATGGTAATTAATGTTTTCAATACAAATATTTATCGTAAACTTTGAGAAATAGTAGTGTTCGAAGAAAATGCTCTTTAAGTTCCTTTATAAAAGTAAAAAAAGGACCCCATATTTATAGAAAACTATTGTTTACTTTGGGAAACATTAGAATTCTAATTTTGAGGAAAAATATATAGTACTCCTAATATTGAGTGATAATAATGATGGTGTTATAAAATATTATAGTATGGATGTCCATTACACCAAGAAGTTACTCTCACTCATATTGTCCATTACTTTCTTCCATTATGAAGATAACCATAACCTTCATAAGCATTATTCTTGTAACCTTTCACTTTCATAACCTCCTCCATTATATTCATGTTAATGTCATATTTATGACTAACCTTTTGTATGCCTCTATGTTACACTATAAATAGAGGCATAAGGATTCATATTGAATACACTTGAAGACTTGGAATAATAAGAAAAGCTCTCATCTCTTGTCTCCCTATTTCTATTGCTTTCATTTTCTATATTTTTTGTCTTATTTTACTTTAGTTTTACAACACGTTATCAGCACGATTGTTCTACTATTGAAGGATTGAAGCAAAGTAAATATAAAAAAGTAAAAATATTTGTGTTTATTTTTCTCTTAGAAACAAGGCAAATTACTATATAATCTATTTTATATTTTACTTTTGATTATGCATCATTAGTTTTCTTATCATCTCAAAATTATATGAGTCCAACAGTTTGATCACCTATATATTTAAAAAGTAAAATTAGTTTTGTAAGTTAATAATTTGTAAGAAATAATTCTTTATGATCTTGTTTTATTAAAAAGATAAGTTATTGAATTATGTGACATATACATACTGATTGGATCTTCATTATTGGTTAGTTTTGTACCTCTTGATTTTTCTTTATATAAACATTTACTTGTTGAGTTATAAATATATTATTTGTACTAACAAAGTTTGTTTTGTGACTATTTTAAAATGGTTAGTAAATTATGCTAATCTTCATAGCAATGTTGAGAGTGACTATTAGAATGTTTTAATTTATTTTAACTTGGGACTTTAATTTGGTTCCAACATGTTGTTCTAATTAATTGGTTTTGTTCATTTTTACTCAATTTTAAGTTAAATTCCAATTATATTTATGGTATTCAATATTTATTTTTTTGGTAATACATTTGGTTTATTATGACATTGATTGAGAGTAAGACGGTGAATTCAAGTTTCACCGCACCAAGTGGGTAAGACATCAAGTAAAGTATCGGTGCACCATGATAATAAGAAGTTGGGTTCAACTCACATTGATTTATGACCAAAGGCATCTTTATATGGGTAAGACATTATGTTTAAGTTCTAATGAACTGTAGTGATGATATGATGATGACTAACATAAAGTTGTATACTTTTGACTGAAAGTCATGAAATTTGCCCAATTAATTTGCTCCATTCTCTTATATGAATGTGGCAACAGTGCATAATATGTCTGAAAAATGATAAGTGGTTGAATGTATGAATATGGGTGTGGTTAAATATTAATGGTCATCATTGTGGTAGTTAAAAGGAAGAACATTATGGGTTCTTAAGATGGTCCTTCAAATGTGAAGGTAATTTTGTCCATCAAAGTGGTATGAAAGGTTATTGGGCACATTGTCTCTTAAGATGGTCCTTCAAATGTGGATGTAATTTTTATCCATCAAAGTGGTATGAAAAGATATTGGGCACATTGTTGTTGATGCAAGCCAATTTGAAAAGTTTTGTAAATTCTCCATCAAAATAAAGGAATACAAAGTGGTAGTACATTTGATCTCTTAAAGTGATGTTGAGGTGAGTCACATAAATGTGATAATTCTAAAGCATTACAATGAGTTTCTGATAAAAACTTATGGAGCATATACAGATGGTTATGGTTCATTTCTTGAAGAGAATGTGACTTGTGTTCGTATGGATAAGGACAAGTTCATGTATGGTTGGATAAATATCACATCTCACCTCTATGGGAGGTTTGAGATATTGAAAATAATAACAATATATTTTGATATAAATGATCATTTTGGTCATATACTTTGAGTACTACCCAAATATTGTGGCATGTTTTATTATGAACTATTGGAGGACAAAAGAAAGAAATAATTATTTTCTATAAAGGTTGTGGTCATGACCAAAATAAATGTTGTTGTGTGGCAACAAAAATTTGTCATTGGTTGTCAAGAAATAAGTCTTGCACGTAATTATTTTAACCATGACAATAATAATAATTTTCTCCTTGAAGGAGATGGTCACCATAAGAATGGTGGTGTGAAATTTGTGGCAATACACAAACTTAATTAAGAGTTTCGGAGGAACTAATTTGTTACTATCCAAATGAAAATAGTTCATAATATTGAGGTTGTAGTAAGTCTCAAAAGAATATTTTTAAGTTTCAGAGGAATTGAAATTTTTTTTTATTATATTAAGACGTTAAATTATTGAAAGATTAAATATTTCAGATTACTACAATCAAAACGGGTTATAAATATTTACATAAAAGGTTACCCGCCTTTCTCTTGTTTAATTTGTTGTATACAAATATAAGCATGATGATAGAATCACATGCAAAAGTAAACTAGAAGTTTAATAGAATAAATATTAGTTGACATAATCGGTTGACCAATTTGGTTCAAATGTGATGCAAAAGAATTGAGAATTCATGTGGTTATATGTTGAAGAAATAAAAGATTCTTCAAGAATTCCCACGTGTTGATTGTTTTCATGATAACATGATCATTGTACCAGCTAAGGTTGGAATTGTATCCCCTAAAATTATTTGGAACATATAAAAAGGTGAATATGGGCCTGTTCACCTACCATGTCAACCGCTTACTATTATGATTTAATAGATGCATCTATGGTATGGTCACATGTGCATTTGTATCAACTTACAAATTAGTTTTTGTAAGGTTGTTTGCTCAAATTGTTAAATTACGAGCACAGTTTCAAACTATAAAATTATGTTGATAATATTGGTTGGTTTAGTAAAATTTTTTGCCTCCAATTATAGCTAGACCATTGATTATGAGAACAAATCTCTCAAACAAAATTTGGTATGAGATGAATTTATTTAATGTGTATGCATCAAGCCAACAAGGTTCTCCCTTCACAATTGGTTTAGGGTTAGGAACCAAATAATTTCCATCTAAAAGTTTGATATGTGCACGCATGATTTTATTGCTCCATCACGCACAAAGATGGATCCTCAAGTGAGGTTGGGGGTAAATGTTAGATTTCCTAACATTAGGAGGAGATATGTTTAGTAGATGGAAATTATGTGTATGGTGAATTATCTAGATCCTCATTAAAAAAAATGTGAACTTGAAGTTCGAAGAGATAATTCATTTGCAAAATGTTGCAAATTATTTATCAAATGTATTTGCTGACCAATAATTTAATTAAGCTGCAAATGCTCCAATAAATAGTCCTTGAAGGACAGAGGCTATGGTATGCTAGAAGCGAGATAGACCAATTGATTCCAAAATTAAATGTCACGATCGGGGAGTACCCCTTAGAAGTAACACAACGTACTTGACCCCAAAGGGGTCTTATACAAGCCTCTAGCATCATCATTACATAAGACGTAGAAAAAAATGCAGAAAAATTTAAAACTTTACAATCGAAGTTCAACTTCACTTTTCATTAAAGAAGATCATAGGAAATCTAGACTCTTTGTCTCATTTACCATCTAAACATAGGAATACAAGTTTTGAGACTTAGCCCTTAACATAAATAAAAGTCTCAATATACAAGATACAAAATGAACGAAGAAATAGGAGATCCCGTCCTCGAACTTGAGAACTCACCACGACTTAGATATAAGCAATCCAAGTCTTCTTCAAAGGAGAGTGAAGTCACCTAGCCGGAACCTACACTCATTAAGATGTAGAAGAAAGAAGGAATTAGCACATAATATGTACTAAGTATGGAAACAAACTAAAATCCTTAAATATGATAAAAAAGGGCATTTTTATTTGAAAAGTATGCCTTTGTCAAGTTTAGAAACCAACACACATATACAATGTACACCACAAGCCATAATCACACTTACACTCATTACATGGTAATATCAACACCTTAGCAACCTCTAAGGAACACTTGTGCAATGTATGCTTGTCATCTCATAATACCCAACCCTACTAAGCACCCCCTTAAAGCTACCTTGGTCATGCATATTATCTTTAGAACTCATTACAATCATTAGTCACCAATAAGGGAATAGTCATGAACATTACTTTGAATACAAGGAAAGTCATTCATAACAACTAACCATTGTATGCATTTGAATCTCATCATAATATAAAGGAACTATCCTACAAGATCCTCCTAAGTCTAATTGTGCAATGTGGAAGTGAAGTCCCATACCCCCACTCCTACTAAGTAAACTCACCAAGAAGTCATAGTATAGTTAAAGTCTCATTCATTATTTTTCATTTAAGGAAGAATAGCCATAACCGACATAGACCATGTAAGCTACATGGAATCCAGTGTCGTGTAACCCCACACCGAAAGAAGGTGTCCTACTTGCCTAATGTAGGACTAAATGTATTAGCGTCTAGGTGGATCCACTAGCTAAGTCCTATGTTGGCACATAGTTATGGGATAGGGAGATTGCTTCTAGAAACCTGCCTTATTGCATTGGCGGAGGGGCTTTCATCTTATGAGTTCACTTTGGATGACCCTCACTATTGCATTGGTGGAAGGGCCTTTACCTCATTGTCCATATCCACTCGGTGCTAAGCATTATTTCCCAAATTATACATAATTAAGTCTTGAATTGCATTTACATGTGTGAAGGAATGCTCTATCCCTCATTCAATACAATCCATCAAAATAGCTCATAGATTCATTAAAGGTGAGAATGAACTTTCAACCTTAGAATCAACATTAGTGTGTGAGTAGGACTTTCACATTACATTCATAGTGTTTTCATGAGAAATAGACTTTCAATCAACACAATACATCATCATCATCCTAGACTATTCATGCATCATCAAGTATAAGGGTAAGGGAAGAACAAGCTTTCAACAATACCATACTTTACACATTAGTCATAGGAGATTTACTTTCTAAGTGAATCAATAGGTTATACACAACTTCCATTAACATGTACAAACCCTAGCAATTTACCCCTTTCAAGGTCATGAATCCTGTCTCACAATTACACCTAAAGATACTACAATAGGCATGAACAAAACAAGATTCAATAACTAAATTCACATAGAAACAATTCATAGTAATCATCTTGCATCAATACACCCATCACAATACTTAAAATTGGGGTCATGGGGGTGTTCATGGGTTCAAGGGTAATTTTACAATGAAAACCACCATCAAACGTCAAATCATCCATAATATAATGCAATTAACATAATAAAATCATTTTTAGGAAGAACCCATGGTTGGAATAGAAACCCTAGTTTTTGAACAAGTTACCAATTTCGAAATCAAGAGTTGAAGGGATTCATGGAGAAAAGTGTTCCATGAATCAAAGTCCCCATACCTTAATTGATGTTTCCCCACGAAATTGGAGTGAAAAGCTTGGAGCTTGAACCCTAATCTTGAGCTTCTTCTTTGTTCTTCAATGGAGTTTAGAGAGAGAATATTTTGAGAGGGAAGTGGGTTTGATTTTGAGTTTGTGAGTTATGAGAGTTAAAAGACATTTTTAATACTTAAAAATACTTTAATATACTTAATATAACTAATAATAACCCTTTTTACCCTTATTTAATTAATTAGTAATTTTACCAAACTACCCCCACATGGCCAACTTATGGTAGTCCACCCATGCCCCATCCACGAGTCTCCTATCACGGGGCTTGGTTTGAACCACAGACCGTAGTAGTCACTGTGGTTTGGGTCAGAGAGGGGTGGCTCGAGGTGTTGGTGAGGATACTAAGTCTCAACTCACGATACCTTTCCACGGGGCGTGAGTCGGTCCACGGACTGTACTGTACGCTTGTGGATTGGGACTAGGACGTGGGAGTTTTGGGGCCTTTTTGAGGAGGCTAAGGCTGGACTCAGGACTCCCATCTATGGGGCGTGAGTCAGTCCACGCCTCATGGTCCATAACTCGTGAGTGATGCTACTTTTAACAGCTTTTAGAGCAGCCCCTTGGATCTCATCAAAGACCCTTGAGGGGTCCTTGTGGGAGCCATGCCTTGACGTTTAGGCACTAGGACCTTAGTACTAAGTTAGGGAAGTTATTTTAAGACTCTCACCTTACGTTTTAACTTCATTAGGCTACTAGACTACACGTTAGACTTTAGCTTAGGTCATTAGATATACGGGGTGTTACATTATCTCCCCCTTGGGAATGTTCGTCCCCGAATGTTGACCAAGACACCAAACTAAGTTAGAAACTCTAAACCAAAAGTCCATAATGCAAGAAATATCAAAAATGTGCAAAACTAACAAATGCACCATTCACAATTTGCACTTTTCAAAAAGAGGAAACCTTAACTCCTTTTGCAACATGGCCAAAGCAATGCAAGAAAATAGGAACTACTTCTACTAACTCAATATGCATGCAACCCATCAATTCACATAAGCATGGGAGGAACTAACTTCTCCAACTCAAATAAGCTCAACACAATGATATAGTGCCAACATGTCATCTTAACAACACATTATTAAGCATGTCCATCATTTCATCTCATACAAAATGCAAATCAACATGAGGAATAAGTAAATCATGAAAACTCAATATATACTAAACATGAATTCTCACAAGAACATGCACAACATAGGGAGATCATGGAAAATCATACAACACACATGACTCCCAAACACTAAACTTAAGAGGAACTAGTCACCTCATGCTTGATTGGGAGTAGAAGGAAAAATATGAGGATAACAGGACTTCATACCGGCCTTGGCCTCCAATGTAGCACCCTCAACTAAGTGATTCCTCCATAGAACAATTGATTTTATATGCTTTGATTTAGTTTTTCTATAATCTTTTTTGCTGAGATATTGATCCTTATTCTCGATTCAACTTTAACTACGAAGAATCAATATTGTTGTTCCAAACATGAAATAGATAGTTTTTTATTGATGTCACGACCCAGACCATCGTGATTGGCACCCACACTAACCCTCCAGTGGAGAACCATTCATAGTAATTAGCTAACCAACTTAATCAAATACTGAAGCATTTAAGTTTACAGAAGCAAGTTAAAGATAGGGAGTTGCCATAAACTTCAACAAAAGTCTAACAACTAAAACTAACATTGCGGAAGTAATGCCTAGAACCTGAAAGTCAATATACCAAAACATCTATCAATGAACCAAAAGTCTAAACAAGAAGGGTTACAACCCCAAACTAACAAACTAATAACTAACTAGAAAAGTATAAGTCTGAAATGTGGATATAGACGAAAGGAGAACTTATGGCAGCATGAAAGAACTGGCTCACCCTTGAATTCGAAAGTGATCATTGATCTTCTAAGCTAGGTTTGTCAATAGCCGCCTGAAGATGCCCTTCACTCAATAAAGAAAGAGCAAGTGTAATATCAGTAAACAACCACAGTGTACTGGTAGGATCACATGGCTATCCCACAAGTCAATATAAAAATATAATCACATGCATATATCGAACATATACAATATCATCATCATTTACGAACAACGAATAGTTTTACGATATTCTCAAATATCACAGTTATATCAAGTCATTGGTCCTCTCATGGAACCCAAACCCAATCTATTAGCATACCAGAACGTGGTACCCAATCCAATGATTATGCCGAAATGTGGCAACCAATCCCATAATTATGTCGAAACGTGGCAACCGATCCAAATTAGTGTGTCGAAATGCAACACCCGATCCGTTCAACAAGCCACAATCACAATCGCAAAGTACATTTTCATAATCATACAATTGAGTCATGATTCATGGCATGCATTCATCATTCATCTATCTTCATTTACAACAAGTGTGATCAATAATGCAACATTTGCATATATAAATGTATCATAATGAAGCAAAAACAAACATATATCACACAATAGTAGAATCACAACCATCACCTATATTAAAACAAGCTTGAATCCCCTAAGAAACTTAATTCTTCCTTTTTCGGATTTGTTTTGCTTGTTCTTGGTCTACAAGTAATTAATATAATATGGGAATCAATAAACTATAACTAATTACACGAATTATCTACAATCCTATCAACCCTATATCAAACCCATGATCCCAATATCCGAATTAGGGCTTTTCCCACCATAATTCCTGGATTAAAGCCCTCCCCATCGATAATTACCCATTAGATTACAATTTACGAATTGAAAAACAGATTCAGAGAGTTAAAAGCTTACCTTTAGCCTTAAAAATGGTAGAAAACCCTCAAGAACACACCTGGGGTCGTATCCTAGCTCTCAAAGTCAACAAGTGCAGAATAAAACAATTTTGGGGTTTATTTTTGGCTTAAATCACGACTGTCCTGTTATGGAGGCCACGCCCTGGCAGTAATAATCCTGCCCTAGCAACTTGCACGGAACCAATGAGTCGATTTAAGAATTCCAAACTCACATTTCACAACGCAGCTTCGACTAATGACACTCTGGAACTACCCGTTCACGCTAGGATCAATTTCGGGAGTTCTACTCGCCCAAATTCAATTTCATAAAGTCGTACGGGTTCTTTAACGTCTTAGCTATCTACTCATGTAATTAAAATCATAATTAAATCACCCAATTGCTACCATATTTCCCTAGACTTCAATGACTCCGATTTTATCCAAATCTGGACTAGGTTGGGAAAATCCAAGCAACTACGAAAAAGTTTTTCGGCCCAAAATTTTCCCCCGTTGGCTTTTCTATAATGACGGAACTCGATCGTTATAATAGATACCAATTTACCCATAAATCGTCCTCGAGTGACAAACTTAGGAAAAATAGGCTAAGGAAGGAATGAAGTAGAACTTGAATCGACGAACAATTGAGGATACTTGTCTCACATGTCCTTCTTGGTTTCCCAAGTAGCTTCCTCAACTGGATGATGCTTCCATTGAGCTTTCATGGACTTATTATCCTTGGTCCTGAACTTACGTACATCACAATCAAGGATTGCAACCAGTTCTTTCTCATATTAGAGGTCCTTGTCTAACACAATTAAGTCCCACTTTATGATATAATCCCCGTCACCATGATATCTCTTCAGCATGGACACATGCAATACTAGATGAATTCTAGATAGATTAGGAGGTAAAGACAATCTATAAGCCACTAGCCCCACATGTTCAAAAACCTCAAAGGGACTAATGTATCGCGGACTTAGCTTGCCCTTCTTGCCAAATCTCATCATCCCTTTCTTGGGTGATACTTTAAGAAGAAAATTCTCACCAGTCTGAAATGCCGTGTCTCTTACCTTGTGGTCTGCATACTTTTTCTATCTACTCTGGGCTGCTAGAAGCTTAGCTTGAATACTCCTCACCTTATCTTAAGCATCTTTCACTAAATCAACTCCAAATTATTTCATGTCTCCAGCCTTGAACTATCTTATGGGTGATCTACATCCCCTCCCATATAGTGCCTCAAATGGTGCCATATTAATGTTAGAGTGATAGCTATTATTATAAGAGAATTCACACAAAGATAAGAACTTATCCCAATGCCCTCTAAAATCAAACACACATGCCCTTCATGTCTTCTAAGACGTAAATAGTACTTTCTAACTATCTGTCCATCTGTGGATGGAAGGCTGTACTAAAAATGAGTTGTGTGCCCAATTCATCATGCAATTTCCTCCAAAACTTGGATGTGAATTGGGTACCACAGTCTGAGATGATAGAGAGGGACATCCCATGCAACCTCACTATCTATTTCACATACACCTTAGCCAATTGTTCAGCATTATAATCTATTCTTACCGGAATAAAATGGGCTGACTTAGTCAATCTATCAACCACTACCCAAATATAATCAAACTTCCCCAAAGTCTTCAGAAGACCAACCACAAAATCCATGGCTATCCTCTCCCACTTCCATTCCAGAACTGACATTCTCTGAAGTAAACCTATAGGCCTTTGGTGTTCATACTTCACTTGTTGGCAATTTTCACACTTCGCCACAAACTCCGTTATATCCTTCTTCATGCCCGGCCACCAATAAATTCGCTTCAAATCTTGGTACATCTTGGTCACCCCTGGATAAATGAATATCGCAAACCATGGGATTCTATCAACAATTTTTGAATAAGTCATCAACTTGGGGAACACAAATCCTTCCTTTAAAACTGAGCACACGTTCCGCATCAAGAGTGGTCTCTTGTGCCTTACCAATAGTAGTCTTCTTCTTAAGTTCATTCAAATTTTCATCCTCAAATTACTTGGCCTTGATCTGCTCAATGAACATGACCCTTACTTAAATGCTAGCTAACACCCCACCTCTTTCGGAGATTCCAAACTGCATGAATTTAGACTCCAAGGTTTGGATTTCCTTAGCCAAGGGTCGCTTGGATACAGTCAATCAAGCTAAATTACCCATACTCACCGCTTTTCGACTCAAAGTGTCTGCCACCACATTAGCCTTACCTGAATGGTATTGAATGGTGACATCATAATGTTTAAGTAACTCCATCCATCTTCGTTACCTTAAATTCAAATCCTTTTGAGTGAACATATGCTGTAAACTACGATGATTAGTAAACACCTCACACTTACCACCATAAAGGTAATGTCGCCAGATCTTAAGAGCAAACACTACTGCTGCCAACTCCAAATAATATGTTGGATAATTTCTCTCATGCACCTTCAATTGATGTCATGCATAGGCTATAACATTTTTATCCTACATCAACACAACACCCAAACTAGAATGTGCAGCATCATAATAAATAATAACGTCTTTACCTTCTACCAGAAATGCTAGAATAAGAGTGGTGGTCAAGAGGATTTTGAGCTTTTGGAAGCTCTCCTCACATTTTCCAGTCCATTCAAATGGTATCTCCTTTTTGGTCAAATTTTTCAAGTGAGTGGCAATAGAAGTAAAGTTCTTCGCAAATCAAGGATAGTAGCTAGAGAGCCCTACAAAACTCCTAACTTCCTTCACAGGGCTAGGTCGAACCTAATTCTTAACCGCCTCAATCTTTTGAGGATCTACCATTACCCCTTATTTTGAAACTACATGCCCCAAAAATGTAACTGAAGTCAACCAAAATTCGCACTTTGAAAATTTAGCATATAACTTTTGTTTTCCAAGAACACCCAAAATAATACGAAGATGGTCGGCATGCTCTTCCTCACTTTTTGAATAGATCAAAATATCATCAATAAAGACTATGAATAAAGAAGAAAGAAATGGATCGAGCACACCATTCATTAAACTCATGAAAGCTTCTAGTGCATTAGTCAAACCAAAAGACATAACCAGAAACTCATAGTGCCTATAGTGGGTTCTAAACGCCTTCTTAGGCACATTTTCAGGCCTAATTTTCAACTGATGGTAGCCAGACCTTAGATAAATCTTAGAGAAAATGGATGAACCTTGCAATTGGTCAAAAAGATCATCTATTCTAGGCAAATGATACTTGTTTAGAATAGTGACCCTATTCAATTGTCGGTAATCTAGACCTATTCTCATACTACCATCATTTTTCTTAACAAACAAAACTGAAGCACCCCATGGGGAAGCACTAGGGCGAATACATCCTTTATCAAGAAGTTCTTAGATTTAAGCCTTAAGCTCTCTTAATTTCGTCGAAGCCATGTGATATGGAGGGATAGAAATGGAACGAGTACCAGGTTCTAAATCAATGCAGAAGTCTATATCCCTATCCAAAGGCATACCAAGCAAATCGTTAGGAAGCACGTCTCTAAATTTTGACATCACAGGAATAAACTCGATAGATGGAGACTCAACCTTAACATCCCGAATAGGAGTCAAATAAGCCAAATAATCCTTCTCTACCAATTTACTAGCCTGAATGGAGGATCTGATCTTAGCTTTCTTAGGCTTGTACACCCTTTCCCACTCTAACGTTTCCCTTCTAGAAATTTCTAGAGTTACAGTCTTAGTATTAAAATTAAGCGCATCATAATAAGGGGACAACTAAGTCATGCCTAAGATTATATCAAAGTCAGTCGTATCCAAAATCACCAAATCAGTCCAAGTCTTAAAACCCTTAAACAAAATAGGACAAGCATGATAGACATGGGTGACTATGACAGACTTTCCAACTGGGGTAGAAACATGGATGAGGGCATCAAGTATATCACAAATCATAGTAAGTTCTGAGGCACAGATACATATGAATAAGTAGAACTTGAACCAAATAACACATTAACCATTCGATCACAGATAAGAATAGTACCTGTGATTACTGCGTCAGATGCCTCTGCCTCATTCTTTCCCGAAAAAGCATAACAATGAGCTCTATCATCTAGACGAGCCACTTCCCTGACTGGTTGTGTTGCACCTTTGCTTGTGTTACTATTTCCTCTACCCCCACGACCTCACTACTTACCTCTTCGTCCACCTTGTGGACGCCCTTGACCATTATTACCATTTCCTATGGGTACCATTACTCTAGTCTGCTATTGCACGAAATCAATCGTGCATGGGTGGGAACAATCTCTCCTCATATGCCCAGGTTCACCACAATTGTAACATGTACGATCAAAAGATAGCGTGCTGCCGCTGAAGGTGCAGCTCCCTGGCTAGCATGAATCAAATTATGAGTTGGAGTTCCCAAGTAATTACTTGTAGAGGTGGGCATAGTGGATTGAATTGGCCTAGATGCAAGTGTTGGCCTCCCTGAATTTTGAAATTTACCCGAGTTCTTTATCCTTTTTGCCAATGCCTTAGCCTGATCGTCTTGCCTTTCCCCCTCCACTTTCTTAACAAAGACAGTTACCTCATTAAAGCTCTTCCCTGTAGAGGTCATATGAACAGATAATACCTGCTACTCAGAATTTAGTCCTTTAATAAATAAACGAATTCTCTCCTCCTCGGTAGTCACCAATTGAGTAGCATATCTAGACAAGGCATGAAACTTGGCCTCATAAGCAACCACAGACATACCACCTTGCTCCAAAGCCATGACCTCATCCTTATTGCTATCCCTCAAAGTCCTAGGCACATATTTCTCTAAAAGCAGAGCATGAAATGGGGTCCAACAAAGTGGGGGTAAAGTTGAAGATCTGCACTGCACATAAGCTCTCCACCACTGCTTAGCCTCACCTTGAAGTTGAAAATTCACAAACTCAACCCCAAGCTGATGGACAATTCCCAACTTATGAACCCTCTCATAGCAGTCTACGATAAACTCATAAGTATTCTTACTCTCAGAACCAAGAAAGATATGGGGCTTGAGCTTCAAAAACTTAGTCAACATTTCATACTTATTACCAGTCATAGCATAACCCAATAAAGGATAGAAGAAAACATCATTACCTCTAGTCCCACCCACCTTGGGCACAGTGATAGCAACAGGGGGATTAGTAGGAGCTTGAGTTACTTGAACAGAGGGAAGCACTCCAGGACCAACCAACCCTTTCAAGAATGACATGATCTGCTGAGCTAACACTGGGTCCAAAGGAGGATTACCTATAGTTTCATCCGGTACCTCTTCCTCTTGTCCAACTTTCTTAACATTTTCAAATTCAACATCCTCTTCTATCTCTTCACGATACACATGAAGGGCCTCATTTCTGGGAACATTTTTAATTGGTGCTCCATCCCCAGTAGGTGCCACTCTTCCTCAGCTTCTACCCTAACTCTTTCTCTACCCCTACCACGACCGCGACCTCTCGCTGTAGATTCCTCAGCTGGAGCATTGACGGGAGCTACATGCCTGACACCATTGAATCTAGTATTAACCATCTGTGGACAGAAGAGTGAAGGAAGTTAGATACCAATTTAAATCACCATATACCAATTGGAATCAAGTTATAGCACGAAAAGAGAGAAGAGAAAATAGAGAGATTTACTAAAGTCCTATAGCCTCTCAAAGAAAAGTACAGACGTCTCCTTACCATTCCGCAAGACTCTACTAGACTCATTTTGGTACATTGAGATCAACAAACCTAGGCTCTGGTACCAACTTTGTTACGACCCAGACCATTATGATTGACACCCATACTAACCTTCCGGTGGGAGAACCATTCATACTAATTAGCTAACCAACTTAATCAAATACTAAAACATTTAAGTTTATGGAAGCAAGTTTAAATGTTAAGGAAAAGATAGGGAGTTCCCATAACTTCAACAAAAGTCTAACAACTGAAACTAATATTGCGGAAGTAATGCCTAGAACCTGAAAGTCAAAGTATGATTTCACGTATCAAGACACTTCATCCAATTCTAACTGTCAACAATCACTAGTCAATATAATAACCCACCTAAATGAGTTGGGGTCGAATCCCATGGAGAGTGGTACATGTTTAAGATTCAAAAGTAAAGCACAAATATGTTCTAGTTATTCATAGGAATAAACATTATCAAAGGAAAACATAATTCAAATTAAGGGGTTACACGAATGTCAAATAATTGGGGGGGGGGGGGGGTTGTTTTCAAATATCAGCTACAACCAACAACAAATAACACGAATTTAACAATGATGAGACTGGTTCTTGGGATGTGATTCTGTAACAACCTAAAAATTCATAGGTTGAACTAGAGCCTAAACGTAAGGTCAACACCTATAAAATAATTTCCCCTAGGTTGGTAGACCATCTAAACATGTTATGGGGGTTTAGGAGTCAAGGCCTAAGGGAGAAGTGCCAAGCAAAAAGGGGAAAGCCAAGGCCAAAGGCCAAGGCTGCCCAAAATTTGGAGCTACTACCTCAAACTCCACGGCTATCACCACGGCTCGTGGTCATGACCAAGACTAGTGAGAGACTCATGGAGTTCCATTTTCCAAAGGAGGGGAGCCTCCAAGTGTCCTAGGCACTGCCCCAACCTTCACGAGAGGGACCACGAGTCGTGGTCCACTTCATAACTCGTGAATGTGGGTGTGAGACCCCCTTAGTTTTTTAAAGAAGTTGGAGCATTTTAGAAGAGTTACTGCCTAAGGCACCACGGGCACCTTGACGGGCGGTGGTTCACTTGATGAGGGGGAGGGTGGCTCGTGAACATGCCTTGGCATGTGGAGGCAACGTATGGAGAACCTTGCCATGGACTCAAGACAACGACTTTCACCATGACTCGTGGTCATGCCATTGCCTCATGGGAGGTTGGCACATTTGAGGAGGCTACTACCTCAACTCCACGAGTAGGACCATGGTCTGTGGTCATCACCACTGCCCGTGGAGTGGGTCGTGAGACCTGGGCGGGGACTTTAAATGAGGGACTTTTATGTCAATTCCTTTTTAGCCCTAATTAAGTGGGGGTGTTTTAGGTATTTTTAGGGGTAGTATATATATTGTTTTTAAGTCAAATTTCACAATACTTGGTCATAATGTACAAACACCCTATTGAAATAAAAAACCTCCCACTTCTCTTTAAATTCTCTCTAGACTCAACAAGAAGAAGAAGACATTGAAGCTAGGGTTGCTAGAGTTTGAATGTCTTCCCCAAATTTCTTGGAGTTTCATAGTGGAGGTATGGTTGATTTTCATCCTTGTGTAGCTATCACCCAAGGAGCCCTTTCAAATCTGTTTTCAAGATATCAAATTCCCCAATTTCTAGGGTTTTCATTCTATAACATGGGTCTTCTTTCCAAAATGTTTTCATTGCTTAATTATGGTTGTTTATGATGAATTATGAATATATTGATGGAGAATTGATATTTATAGTGAGAATTTCCCATAGAACCATATGTTCCCTATGTTGATAGATGTTGAATTGATATTGTGGGTTGGATGGTATTGTGAATTTGTCAATTGAATATGTTTATGTTGATTAAGCTATTGAATCATGAATTCTTTCTATATTATGTAGTAATTGTATATATTTGGGTTGATTGTGATTCCAAGACCCTTGGAGGGAAAAGCTATGAAGGTTATGTCTCTTTATGGAAATTGTGTATGAGAACTTGAATTGCTTAGATAGTAGAGATTCTATATCTATTGTTTAGTGGGGGTATTGATGCAAGGTCCTCTTTCCCTATACCCTATACACTTGATTATGTATGTATGTATGTATGTATGTATGTATGTATGTTTATGGTAAGCTCGCTGTGTGATTTGAAAAGACATTCTCATGATCATAATACGATTATAATGTGAAAGTTTACTCACGTGCTAGTGTTCCTAAAGTTGAATGAGCATTCTCACTTAAGGAACCTATGAGCTATTATGATGATATGTTGGCATGAGTGCCTAATGAATGCTTTTATGAACTTAAGTCAAGGCTAATTATGACTTTAAAGGGGAATAATGCGTGGCACTGAGAGGTCATGAAAGTGAGATGGGAGCTTTTGCGTTTAGCAAGTCCGGCTTCCCAATGTATGATATCTCATGAGATGGAAACCTTCCACGTTTAGCAAGTCCGGGTTTCTAGTAGCAATCTCCTTGTACCATAACTATGTGCCTAGATTAGTCTTAGCTAGTGGATCCACTTAGAAGCTATTATGTTAGTTCCACCTTAGGCAAGTAGAACACCTCTTTTCGATTTTGGGGTAGAACACCGAATTCCATGTAGTTAACATAGTCTATGTCAGTTATTGCAAGTCTTCCCTAAATAATATGAACATGAACTATAGTAAGGACATGGACTTTAACTAGGACTTCTTAAGGGGTATTACTTAGTGTGAGTGGGGTATGGGAGTTCACTTATACATTTCACAAGTAGACTATAAGAGGGGTTGTGGTTAGGTCCTCTAATGGTATGATGTTGTGATGACTTATGAACTATGTATGAAAAAGGTATGTATGAATGTTATGGAATGTGAATGTCTTCACTCTTATGTATATTTACTATGACTATGATAAGATATGTATGTTGTTGGTGACCTAAATGTGATAGTTAGCATTTGGTAGGGTTATGGGACTTTACCTTTGCACTGTACAAGTGTGGCTTTGTGTTGCTTATGTGTTGGGCTGGTTTATGTTTCTTCATAAATGTGCATAATGGTTTCTAAACTTGATAAAGGCATGTTTTCAAATCAAGTGTCCCTTTTATGCATATTTTAAGGATTTTGTGCATGGCATCCATACTTAGTACAATTAATTGTGTTAACCGATATTTTCTACTTTACTATGAGTGTAGGTTCTGGTCGTTGATACTTACTACTTCCTTGAAGGTGAAGCTTGGGTCGACTATTCCCTCGGCTTGGTAAGTCCTCAAGTTCGAGGACAAGTTACCATTGATTCTAGTTTCTAGTTTCTCCTATGTTCTAGACTATATTGTATTTCCTATTTTGGAGACTTATTGATGTAAAGGGCTTTGACCCTATTTATACTCTTATGTTTAAATGGTTATTGAGACCAGTCTAGTTCCTATTTTCCTTATATGAAGAAGTTGACTTCTATTGTAAAAGTTTTAATTTTTCGTATATTTTTCTATGTCTTTATGCAATGATGAGTGCTAAGGGCTTGTATGGGACCCCTTCGGGGTCAATTACGCTGTGTTACTTCTAGGGGTTAGCCCGGGTCATAACAAACTTAGTATCAGAGTTACGGTTAGAAAGATTCTAGGATGATGTCTCATGAACCACATCTAGTAGAGTCTTGTTCATAAGTGTGAAGCGCGCCACAGTTATGAATAAGAGGCAATAAGATGCTTAGGAACTTTTCACTTCTTTGATTATTCATTAGTCGTGCCTTAGAGTTTTACTCTACGTAGTCCTTTTCCTAACCCTTTTCTTGTGCATATAGGATATGACTACAAGAAGAGCGGCCGCAAGAAGAGTGGAAGAGAAAATTGCTAATGATGAGGGAGTTCCTCCCAAAGGTCCTCAAGGGCCTCAAAATCCTCAAGTTCTTATTGGTGAAGGGGCAATGACTAATGTGGAGATAAGAGCGGTTCTCCAGACCTTAAGCTCTAACGGTTCAAGTCACTAAAGATGCTAGGGTCCAAGTAAACTCCAATGCAAGTACTACTGCTTCAAAGATTAGGGATTTCACAAAAATGAATCCCCCTACATTCTATGGCTCCAAAGTGGATGAAGAACCACAAGGGTTTATTGAGGAGGTGTTTAAGGTACTTGAAGCAATGGGAGTGTTTCTAAGAGAGGAACTAGCCGCCTACCAACTCAAGGAGTGGCATGAGAAATGGAAGAAAGAGAGGTCCATTAGAGAGGGCCTGATTGATTGGGGAGTGTTCAAGGAGACCTTTCTTGATAGGTTTTTTCCCCTAGAGCTAAGGGAGAGGAAGATGCAAGAATTCATCAACCTCTGCCAAGGTGGTATGAGTGTGAAGGAATATAGCCTCAAGTTCACACAATTGTCTAAATATGCCCAAACCTTGGTGGCGGACTTTAGGGCTAAAATGAACAAATTTGTTATGGGGATTTTCGATCTTGTGGTTAATGAATGTAGGTCGGCGATGCTTATTCCAACCATGAACATGTCACATCTTATGGTTCATGCCAAATAAATCAAGGAACAAAAGGTCAAGCAAATGGTAGAGAAGTGAAGAGGGTAAGAGTTGATGAAGGTAATTCATCTAAGAGTAGATTTGAGTTTCAAGGCAAACCAAGGTTTAAGAAGAGGTTTTCTAATCAAGGAACTTATAGCACTCCTAAGGTCAACAAAGAGAGGGTGCCTACTCCAAAGCCCCAAGGTGGTAGTGGAGGTGGTTCTTATGTTGATAGACCTACTTGTGCAAAATGTGGCAAGAGGCATGATGGCAAGTGCCTTGTTGGCACAGATGGGTGTTTTAGTTGTGGTAAGAATTGCCACATGAAGAGGGATTGTCCTATGCTAAAGATTCAAGGGACAGAGGTCAAGCAACTCCCTCCAAGTGGCTCAAATTTTGATGCTCCTAAGAAGAATAGCTTCTATGCTCTCCAATCTAGAAGTGATCAAGAGGGTTCTCCGAACGTTGTCACCAGTATTTGCAAGTATTTTCAATTAATGTTTATGCATTGTTAGACCCTGGTGCCACTATATATTTTGTTACCCCTTTAGTGGATATGAAATTTGATGTACTCCCCGTAATGTTAGAGGAACCTTTTTCAGTTTCTACCCCCATAGGTGACTCAATTGTTGCTAGAAAGGTTTATAAGGATTGTCCTATTTCCTTGTCTAATAGAGTCACTTTGGTTGATTTGGTAAAACTAGATATGTTGAACGTTGATGTCATATTGGGGATGGATTGGTTGCATGCTTGTTTTGTTTCCATTGATTATAGAACAAGGGTAGTAAAGTTTCAATTTCCACATGAGCCCATTTTAGAATGGAAGGGAGGAAACTCTATTCCTAGAGGTTATTTTATCTCATATGTAAAAGCTAGAAAAATGATTTCCAAGGGGTGTATGTATCATATTGTGAGAGTTAAGAACCTTGAGTCCGAGATTCCTCCTTTAGAGTCGGTCCCCGTAATAAGGGAATTTCCGAAAGTCTTTTCTAATGACTTGCTCGGAATCCCTCCGAAATGGGAAATAGAATTCGGCATTGATCTTTTATCAGATACACAACCCATATCAATTCCCACTTACCGGATGGCTCCAGCCAAATTAAAGGAATTGATGGAACAACTCAAAGATTTTCTAGATAAGGGTTTTATTCAACCAAGCATATCTCCATAGGGTGCCCCGGTATTGTTTGTGAAGAAGAAAGATAATTCACTTGGGATGTGTATAGATTACCGCAAATTGAACAAAGTCACTATAAAGAACAAGCACCCACTCCCTAGAATTGAAGATTTGTTTGACCAACTCCAAGGGGTGAGTTACTTTTCGAAGATTGACTTAAGGTTGGGTTATTACCAACTTAGGGTGAGAGGGGTCAACATTTCTAAAACGGCCTTCCGTACAAGATATGGTCACTATGAATTTCTAGTTATGTCTTTTGGTTTAACAAATGCCCTGGCGGCATTCATGGATCTTATGAATAAGGTATTTAGGCAATATTTTGATTTGTTTGTGATCGTCTTTATTGACAATATTTTGATCTATTCAAGAAGTGAGGGTGATCATATGAAGCATTTGAGATTAGTATTGCAAGTCCTCAAAGACCACCAACTTTATGCCAAATTTAGCAAGTGCGAGTTTTAACTATGGTTGGTTGCTTTCCTTGGTCACATTGTGTCGAGCGCGGGTATAGAGGTGGATCCAAAGAAAATGGATGTGGGTAGGAGTTGGCCTAGACCCCTAAGTCCTACCGATATTCAAAGCAAACTGTTGAGGGCATCTCATCTGTTGCATCTCAATTAATTGCCTTGACTCAAAAGAAGTTCAAATTTGAGTGGTCGGAAAATTATGAGAAGAGCTCCCAAGAGTTAAAGCATAGACTCACCTCCGCTCTAGTGTTGACCTTGCTAGAGGGTATCAATGGATTTGTAGTTGTCGCACCCCGTTTTTCTCAAAAAAAGGTTTTGATGCACGACCTAACAACTTTTTTGGGCTTTGGGTGATTGAAGAGTCACCACCTAACAAATTAAGGTGCGTTAGGGCACCTATCTATCCTAACTAATTCTAGCTAGGGGTTAACGAACCAGAGATCGGGTAAGGGTTCAAATTACCTCGAGGGGAAGGTGTTAGGCATCCCTCGAGGTCCACAACTGTAGGTCCCGACCATATCTCATGCAATTTATGTGGGGGTTACAAGTAGCAATGAAGGTCACTTCATTATTTATTATTTAATTAAACATGCAAACTAAGTGATAACAATAAATAAGCAATTAACATTATTTTAGCGAATTGTTATTTAATTAAGCATGCTTACTAGGTGATAACAATAAACACAATTAAAGGCACTTTATTATTTTAATTAAATAGTTAAGCATGCGAAACTAGGTGATAATAATAACGAACAAGTATTAAACAGTTAATAAAGAGATAAGCAAGAAGACAGAAATTGCACAAGTAGATAAACAAATAATCTTTATTTTATTAAGTTACCCCAAGAAAATGTAATTATAAACAAATAAAGGGATAAAAGGGATGGGAGACTTTGAAAGATTTTGCAGATCAGCACTCAACCTTTATTTATTTTCGATAGGCTTCCGTGTAGGGACAGACAAAACCAAGGTTTTTCGTTTTAAGCCTGAGTCGATGTCATCATATCTGTGGGGCCTAACTACCCCTACCCCACCACCGCATGCTTTCATTACTAAAAGGTGTCTAGCGCCCCCGCTTAATGTCCCAGAGGCATTGGACTACTATTTGGGATGGGTTTAGAAAGAATAAATACCTAATAGGCCCATCTAGACACCAAGTCAAACAAATAAGACTAGCATTTAGCGCATAAAGTCTCAGATTGGCCTCTAGATTAGGTTATTAGCATGCTGGCAAACATTAAGACAACAACAATGAATTAAACAAGTAGAATTATTAATAGACAATTTTAAAAATATTTATTTAACAGATTTTAGCGGAGGCAACAAATTATTGCTTGTAGTGATTTAGATTTTGATCCATTTCAAAAGGGGCAGAAAATATTATTTCAAAGTAGAATAATTATTGATTTAGTTTTAAAAGAAGACGGACATAATTCGTGATATAGACAACTTTAATCAAGATAGATTATTTTTAAAAAAAGGAACAGTGGCATGCTGGAGCAGATCAGTTTATGCATAATTTATTTCATTTGGTTACAACATGCTGAAAAAAAAAAAACTGTTTTATTTTAAAATGGCCAAAACATTTGTATTGCAGAAATTATTTGACAAGTGAGCAGAAACGTGCAGCAATACTTTGGTTATTTAACATGTTAAAAATTATATTTATTTAACACTCAGTTGATTGATAAAGTAGTTAATTATTAACCTTAACATGGTTTCTTTCTCAAAAAAAAAAAAAAAAAGGAAATGAAAAGTCATTTAAAACTTATATGCATAATTTCTACCTCCAGATAACATATTAACAATTATGTAACTCCTATAAGTATGGTATCTACGCGTGCACATGCATACATAATCCAATAAGATCCATATAAATGAAGTAATTGTTCAAAGTCTAACTAATTAATCATGCTAAAAATGCAGATCAAGTCTGAAATAGAAATTCTAATTAGAAAAAAAAATTAATACTAGATTGATAACCTATAGGCATGAACTCTAGGTGATCTGAATTCATTCACATACGACAACCAATAAAGTCAGATTAAATGACCTAATTAATTAACACATTGACAATATTTTAACATCACTTTCTAAACAGATTGCTAGCTAATATTTCTAAATAACACCGGCAATCAACTAAGGTTAATTTGGCACCTATTAAGATACTAGATTCACTTAGATAAACTTGGATCTGCTTTATTATCATGATGAGGTGAATATAATTCGAAATTAAACAACTAGACCCATTTTTTAAAGCACACGTAATAAAAATAAAGAAAACAAGTAGCATGTATATCCCTCCCTCCCTTAGACGATCCCCCAAATATTTTCATATATAGAGAGAGCGTTAGAGTTATACAAAAATATTACAAACCAAATAATAGGATAAATGCATAAAAAATAACAGCTCCGTTCGAAAATCTTCTAGGCAACTCTTCGACATCTTGAACTTTGTGTTCAATCCTGCTAAAGGACAACAACACAACAAATACATAACACAAAGACCACATAGCATTACTATTTAGCAAATTGGCGTACGTAGCAATTCCAAGGAAGGCATGCAAATTTTAAAACTTAGTGAAAAACACAGAGCATTACACAATTAAGTAATTCATATGCAAAACAAAGTTAATTAATAGAGAACACTAACCAGTTGAGCAGATTATATTATCAGCAATGAAGACAAAACCTAATTGAATACTCGACCCGAACACAACAAACCGAGTAAAGAAGCACTTCTTAGAACGCTCAAGAAATTTCTTATTTTTTAGACTAGAGAGAAAATACTATTAAAGTATTCTAGTATGAATCTATGTATAAGCATGAGAGTGAATGACTACCAAGAGTGAATAAGAGACCCTCTTTTATATACTAGATGAGAGATGCCAAATTAAAGGAAAGGAATTATTTTTTAGGGATCAATATAATATGTTTTCCTTATTTTAAAAGAGCCAAATCAGATTTATTAATTTATTATTACCAAGTATAAAACACGTACGAAATCCGCTTACTATAATTAAGAAGGAAAGAATAATAGCAGATTATACACCAATTAGCCACACAACAATAAAAATAAAATTTTCAAGGACAAGGGGAATCAATTTACAGCACTAATTCTCTTAAATCGGATAGAGTAAATCAGCCTAATATTTATTAATTTTTACCATATATAAGAAATCTATCCGCTTTAAATAAGGTAAACAAGCAAGGAAGGGATAATTCAAGGCAACCGCAGAATCAATCAACCAAGCATAATTATTTCAACTTCAAAATTTATTAAAATTAGACAAAATAAAGGTTGGCAAGCTATTGGAATCTGTCAAGATGCATACTTAAACGAATGTGAGGATTATTATCAAATCAATCACAATAGATGATAATATATAAGCAATTCTAAAATCGGTGATTTTAATTAATTATCATACGCAGTCAAATGCTAAATTTCAAAAGCATATCAGCACCACAAATCACACTCAACGGACTTACGGAGTGCTGGAAACGAATTAGCATACAATGTTGTTTCACTACAACTAAAATACGCAGGCTTTTGGAATTCGAAACATCAACAAGAGTAGTCCATAGGATCAAGTAATCACGATTTATCTTATGTTTAAAACAAGAACATGCATATAATGATAATGATACTATAGAATTCAATATAGAGCAGTTATATAATTATAGATTCATGATCAAAATAAGAAATTTAAGAGAACATTAAAACAAGAACGAACCCACACAGATTTGTATAGATCTGTTTTTCAGACAATCAGGACCTTAAGCTAACCTCACCGGAGTTGTTGTTTCGCCGAATCTCCCTAGCTACTGGTGTTCCTCGCCATTGGTTTGCTGTCGGCGTTGGTCCTCACGCTGCTTCTAGCTGGCACGGCCTTCTCTTGCTGGCGAGAAGAAAGGATCGGAGGCGGTGCCTGGTCTCCAGCTGGCTTTTGCAGCTGCTCGTTAGCTAGCTTTGGTCGCTGCTGCTGTTGTCGCCGCTTGGAGCTGCTGCCAGCGATGGAGGCTCATTGGCGGTCCTCACCGGCTGCTAGTTCTCCTCGGTGGCCTTGCCTGGCTACTCGTTGATTTCGCCAGAGTTGCTCAGACATGGAGGAAGGAAAGGTGAAGGGAGATAAAAGAAGGAGAAAGAGGTGCGTCGTTCAGCTCCCGCCGGCTCTCATGGCAATCATGGATTTCATTGAAGCAAAGAGAGAGATGGAGAAGGGAGAGAGAGAGAGCGGTGCCAGAGAGAGTAGAGTTAGAGAATGCGAGAATGATTAGGGTTTGGTCCTTTGGATATTAGAATAGGGAGGTTAAGGAGATTCGATCTGAACCATAGGATTAGAATTAGATGAGTGACTAGGATTTGATCTAGGATTTAATTTAAGGATGGACGGACGAGATTACAAGGAATTTTAAAAATTAGATTGGATTGTGGAGTTGCAATGGCTAGAATTGAAAAATAAAAATTAGCAAGAATTGAAATAAAATTGGAATTGAAATGGCTAGAATAGAAATAAAATAGAATAGAATAGGCTAAGATATACAATATTTGGAGAAAAATAAATGAAATGCTATTCAATTAATAAAATACTACACATATTAAATATTTTCATATAATTAAACACAAATATGATTTTAAAATATTTAAGTAAAATCATTATTTTGAGTTTAACTATTGATAAAATAATTTAATTTTTGAAAATAATTACAATAGTTTTGAAATCATACATACTAAAATATATAATTTTAAGACGAAATTGATTAAAATTTCAACTCGAAATACATTTTAAAAATACATATTTAATCGAATAGCATTCCAAAAATGGTTAAAGGTCGGTCAAAATTGGGTGTCAACAGTAGTATATTGTGATGCTTCGAGAATAGGGTTGGGGTGTGTTCTCATTCAACATGGCCAGGTAATTGCCTATGCTTCAAGGCAACTAAAGTCTCATGAAAAGAATTACCCGACCCATGACCTCAAACTAGCGGCGGTGGTTTTCTCTTTGAAAACATGGAGACACTATCTCTATAGGGTACACGTAGATGTGTTTACCGACCACAAGATTCTCCAATATGTGTTTACCTAAAAAGAAGGTGGTTAGAGATTTTAAAGGATTATGACATGAGTGTCCTTTACCACCTCGTCAAAGCTAATGTAGTGGCGGATGCCTTAAGTAGATTATCCATGGGTAGTGTGACTCATATAGAAGATGAGAAGAAGGAATTGGTTTGTGATGTACATAGGTTGGCCCGGTTAGCTGTCCAACTAGTGGATTTCACCAAGGGTGGGTTTATGGTTCATTATAGCTCCAAATCATCCCTTGTTGTTGATGTGAAGTCTAAGAAACATCTTGATCCTATTTTGATGGTGTTGAAAGAATTGGTTCTCAATAAGTCCATTGAGGCTTTCTCCTAAGGGGAGGATGGGGTGCTTAGGTACCAAAGTCGATTATGTGTTCTAGATGTTGATGGCTTAAGGGATCAAATTTTAGAAGAGGCTTATGGTTCGCGATATTTTATTCATTCGGGAGCCACTAAGATGTACCGTGATCTACGAAAAGTCTATTGGTGGAATGGCTTGAAAAAGGATATAGCGGGTTTTGTAGCTAAATGTCTGAATTGTCAACAAGTTAAGGCCGATCACCAAAAACTCAAAGGTTTGTCCCAATATATAGAAATTCCTACTTAGAAGTGGGAGGATGTTAATATGGACTTTGTGGTGGGGTTGCCCCGTACTAGAAGGCAACATGATTCTATTTGGGTCATTATTGATATGATGACTAAATCAGCCCACTTCATTCCGATTAAGACTTCATTCTTGGCGGAAGACTATGCCAAGTTGCACATAAATGAGATAGTAAAGTTGCATGGGATTCCCTTATCTATCATATCGGATCGGGGTGCTCAATTTACTTCACACTTTTGGAAAGCATTCCAAAAGGGGCTTGGTAACAATGTTAAACTCAGTACCGCATTCCACCCTCAAACGGATGGTCAAGAAGAAAGGACCATTCAAACCTTGGAGGACATGTTGAGAGCGTGTGTGCTTGATTTCAAGGGTAGTTGGGATGACCATCTCCCTTTGATAGAATTTGCCTACAATAATATCTACCACTCAAGCACTGCCATGGCTCCATTTGAAGCACCATATGGTAGAAGGTGTAGATCACCGGTGGGTTGGTTTGAAGTAGGTGAGTTTGCTCTAATAGGCCCCAAACTAGTTTATGATGCCATTGAAAAATTTTGGCTTATTAGGTAAAGGTTGGAAACAGCTCATAGTCGGCAAAAATCTTATGTTGATAATAGAATAAGGGAATTGGAGTTTGAAATTGGTGATTGGGTCTACTTGAAGATTTCACCTATGAAAGGTGTTATGAGGTTTGGCAAAAAGGGGAAATTAAGTCCCCAATATGTAGGCCCATACCAAATCTTGAAATGTGTCAGGAAAGTGGCATATGAGGTAGAGTTACCAAATGAATTGGCCTCGGTTCACACCCGATGTTTCATGTCTCTATGCTGAAGAAGTGCATCAGTGATCCGGTGTCCATCTTTCCTTTAGAGGGTTTAGGAGTCGATGATAGCCTTTCTTATGAAGAGGTAGCTTCCGTTAAAGTTTTATGGAGGAATCACCTAGTTGAGCGTGCTACATAGGAGGCCGAGGCTGATATGATGTCCCGTTATCCTCATCATTTTTCTTCTACTCCTATCCAAACTTGAGGTAAGAAATTTCCTCATGAGTTTTAGTATTTTTGGAGTCATGTGTAGTTTATAAGGTTGCATGATTTCCTTGTATTTGACATGTTCTTGATGAAATTCATGTTTTGTATAAATTGAGCTTTCATGGATTATATGTTTCTCATGTTAAATTGCATTTGGTTATGATGTAGGCATATGTGACTTCAAGAGATGAGTTGATGAACATGTTTAGTTATTTTGTGATGAGATAGCATGTTGGCTTGATATTGTTGTTTTGAGCTTGCTTGTGTTGGAGAAGGTAGTTCCTCCCATGTTTGTATGAAATGGTAATTTTGGTGTATAATGAGATTGTGGATGTAGTTCCCACTTTTTGTGTTGCATTGAGCTTATAATGTGGAGTTGATGTTTCCACATATGATTTATGCATTTGAATTATATGTCATGCATGATGGGCTGCTAGTCTCGATTCTTTAATCCCCTAAAAATTGTTTAAAGTGTCATTCGAGGATGAGTGTTCCTAAGGGAGGATATTGTAACAACCCAGAAAATTCGTAGGTTGAATTAGAGCCGAAACGTAAGGTCAACACCTATAAAATAATTTCCCCTAGGTTAGTAGACCATCTAAACATGTTATGGGGGTTTAGGAGTCAAGGCCTAAGGGAGGAGTGCCAAGCAAAAAGGGGCAAGCCAAAGCCATAGGTCAAGGCTGCCATAAATTTGGAGTTACTGCCTCAAACTCCACGGCCATCACCACAGCTCGTGGTCATGACCACGACCAGTGGGAGGCTTCATGGAGTTGCCTTAGCCAAAGGAGGGCAGCCTCCAAGTATCCTAGACACTGCCCCAACCTTCACGAGAGGGACCATGAGTTGTGGTCCACTTCACGACTCGTGAAGGTGGGTGTGAGATCTCCATAGTTTTTTTTAAGAAGTTGGAGCATTTTGGATGAGCTACTGCCTAAGGCACCACGGGCACCTTGACGAGCCATGGTGTACTTGACAAGGGGGAGGGTAGCTCGTGAAAATGCTCGTGAGCATGCCTTGACATGTAGAGGCAAGGCATAAAGGACCTTGCCATGGCCTCAAGACTACGACCTTCACCACGACTCATGGTCATCACCACGGATTGTGGGAGGTATCGTGGTCATACGTTGGACTTATGGGAGGTTGGCACATTTGAGGAGGCTACTGCCTCAATTCCACGGGCAGGACCAGGGTCCGTGGTCATCACCACGGCCCGTGGAGTGGGTCGTCAGACTTGGGCGGGGACTTCAAGTGAGGGACTTTTATGTCAATTCCTTTCTAGCCCAAATTAAGTGGGGGTGTTTTCAGTATTTTTAGGGGTAGTGTATATATTGTTTTTAATTCAAATTTCACAAGACTTGGTCATAATATACAAACACCCAATTGAAATAAAAAACCTCCCACTTCTCTCTAGAATTCTCTCTCTAGACTCAAGAAGAAGAAGAAGACATTGAAGCTAGGGTTGCTAGAGTTTGAAGGTTCTTCCCCAATTTTCTTAGAGTTTCATAGTTGAGGTATGGTTGCTTTTCATCCTTGGGTAGCTATCATCCAAGGAGCCCCTTCAAATATGTTTTCAAGATATCAAATTCCCCAATTTCTAGGGTTTTCATTCTATAACATGGGTCTTCTTTCCAAAATGTTTTTATTGCTTAATTATGATTGTTTATGGTTGTTTATGAAGAATTATGAATATATTGATGGAGAATTTATGTTTAAAATGAGAATTCCCCATAGACCCATGTGTTCCCCATGTTGATAGATCCTGAATTGATATTGTGGGTTGGATGATATTGTGAATGTGTCAATTGAATATGTTTATGTTGATTAGCCTATTGAATCATGAATTCCTTCTATATTATGTAGTAATTGTATATAGTTGGGTTGATTGTGATTCCAAGACCCTTTAAGGGAAAAGGTATGAAGGTTATGTCTCTTTATGGGAATTGTGTATGAGAACTTGAATTGCTTAGATAGCAGAGATTCTATATCTATTTTGTAGTGGGGTTATTGATGCAAGGTTCTCTTTCCCTATACCCTATACACTTGATTATGTATGTACGTATGTATTTTTATAGTAAGCTTATTGTGTGATTTGAAAGGACATCGTCATGATTACAATAAAATTATAATGTGAAAGGTTTACTCACATGCTAGTGTTTCTAAAGTGAAAGGAGTATTCTCACTTAAGGAACCTATGAGCTATTATGATGATATGTTGGCATGAGTGCCTAATGAATGTTGTTATGAACTTAAGCAAAGACTAATTATGACTCTAAAGGGGAATAATGTCTAGCACTGAGAGGATATGAAAGTGATATAGGGGCTTTTACGTTTAGCAAGTCCGGATTCCCAATTATGACTCTAATGGTCGATGTCGGTTATTGCAAGTCTTCCCTAAATAATATGAACATGAACTATAGTAAGGACATGGACTCTAACTAGGAATTCTTAAAAGGTATTACTTAGTGTGAGTGGGGTTATGAGACTTCGCTTATACATTGCACAAGTAGACTCTAAGAGGGGTTGTGGTTAGGTCCTCTTATGGTATGATATTATGATGACTTATGAACTATGTATGAAAAGGTATGTATAAATGTTATGGAATATGAATGTCTTCACTCCTATGACTTTGATAAGATATGTATGTTGTTGGTGACTTAAATGTAATACCTAGCATTTGGTATGGTTATGGGACTTTACCTTTGCGTTTCTCAAGTGTGGCTTTGGGTTGCTTATGTGTTGGGTTGGTTTATGTTCCTTCATAAATGTGCATAATTGTTTCTAAACTTGATAAATGCATGTTTTCAACTAAATGTCCCTTTTATGCATGTTTTGAGGATTTTGTGCATGGCATCCATTCTTGGTGCATTTAATTGTGCTAACCCATATTTTCTACTTTACTATGAGTGTAGGTTCCGGTCGTTGATACTTACTACTTCCTTGAAGGTGAAGCTTGGGTCGACTATTCCCCCAACTTGGTAAGTCCTCAAGTTCGAGAACAAGTTTCCTTTGATTCTAGTTTCTAGTTTCTCTTATGTTCTAGACTATATTGTATTTCTTATCTTGGAGACTTATTGATGTAAAGGGCTTTGACCCTACTTGTACTCTAATGTTTAGATGGTGATTGAGACAAGTCTAGTTCCTAATTTCCTTATATGAAGAAGTTGGCTTCTATTGTAAAAGTTTTAATTTTTCGCATATTTTTTCTATGTCTTTAAGCGATGATGAATGCTAAGGGCTTGTATGGGACCCCTTCGGGGTCAATTACGCCGTGTTACTTTTAGGGGGTAGCTCGGGTCATGACAGATTCGATTATATGATAATATAGACAAATGGGTAATTGCAACTATTAGTAATTAGTTGTAAATCAGTGAATAAGCCAGACTTTAGTGGGGATAAACTTTCTATCAAACAATTTACCCCGAATCAAGTTGGTTTCTCTCAAACACCAACAAGCAAGCAAATATAAGAACATCCTACGCTTTAGTCCATTCACTCTCTCGAGCTGAATATGTGGAAAAGGGTTTAGGATCACTCTCTCGATCTGAACCCATGATAACCCAATACCCATAGAGCATCAATTCAATAATCTTGGTTTTAAAACCTCTCTCTCAAGCATGCCAAAAACACGAAGGTAGAATTGCATTTGCAACTACAACCCTTTAAATTTAACCACAATTACTAAATAAAATCACTTCTAAACAACATTTAAACTAACAATTAGCAATACCCATAAACTAAATCAACCCATAATCACATAATCACACCCCAAGAATTGGGGTTTTAGCTCGACATCATAAAAAAGATAGAAATCATTACCAAATTGTGTTTCCATCAAATGGGTAAATTAATTTCATCTTTACAAAGGTCCAAATTGAAGAATCTTAAAGACCCACTTCCAATTTCTAAAAAATGGAAAACTTCAATTCTTCAAAGCTAAGGAAAAGTTTTGTCTCAATACTCTGAGTTCTCAGCCTCCAAAACTGAAAAAAATCTATATTATGAAAACTCTTTTAAACTAAATATTCAAAAATGTATTTATAGTCGCCAAAAATATGCTGCGAATGGCAATTCGGCACAGTAAGTCGGGATTGCCGATCAGCTCGGTGATCCGCCATTTGGTTAGTTCCATCTCCTTTTTGCTTTGGCCTTCAGCATCCTCAAGTTTTGTAACTTTGGGCAAACTAGCACTACATCGCAGAACAACTCGGCAACTCGCCGACTGCTCCTTTCTATCCCCAAATTGATTTTCTCTTTCAGGTCTTAGCACACTGGAACTTTAGGAGGTCAAGAGGTCATTAGGCGACTCACAAAAGGGACTTGGCGATCACTAGACCTTCATTTATTGCTTCTTTCAGCTCGCTTCATCCCTTTTTGCAAATTAGTATCCATGCTTTGTTCCTCAATTCAAATACCTGGAAATAAAGGATTTTACATCAATTATTGGCACAAAATAATCATTTGAGGACACTAAATCTATCCAAATAAATCCCTAAATGAGTCCAAATGTAGGACTCATCAACACCCCCAACTTATACTTTTGCTTATCCTTAAGTAAAACTCAAGTTGAGCAGTTCAAAAAGGATGTCGAACAGTGCTACACAAGACTCAATTATGAATGCATATAGCAAGACTCAACTTACTCATGCAAGGATCAATTATGCACTCAAAGATTCAAGTTGTGACTCACCATTATCAAAGATTCTCAAGTTCACAGTACTTGCTCCAAATGCAAGTTCAAGCTCAACAAAGGTACTCAAATGCCCTCACACAAAGAATGATTCCATATTCGCACACGATGGTTCAATAATTTATAGCTTCAGAATCACATACAACACTCATACTCACAAAGATGAACACAATGCATGATTTCACCCATAGGTTTGCCCTTATTTTCGAATCAACACTTGTTTCAGGTCACTCAAGATCACAAAGGTCTTTTCAAGGTGTAAACGTATGGTCATTTAGGCACAATGACTGTAATCCTCATGAAATGTGGTGTGAACAATTTTTTCTTCCCTTTTCTTCATCATTTTCCACTCATGCTCAAAAGTTACCCCATTATTCACTTTCCATGGATTATTGGACACCCTATTTGTTTTTGCATTTTCACAACTTTATCCACAATTTTTTTATTCTTTTTTTTTTGTATGGAGGGTTCCATCTTTTTTAGAATCATGGCTCAAAGAGGGGTTTCTTTGCATTTCTTGATTCGCCTTCTCTTTTCACCACACCGCCAACTTAGGATTATTTGGCCTAAGTTGGCTATTCAAACAAACCATAACTCATGAGGATTATAGGTGAAGGGATAAAGAAATGTAACAATTCTGTCAAGTTTCTTCCAAGAAAAGGGTAAGGCTCGAAGTGTGTTCAAGAGAAGATTACACACTCACAAGGCTGGCCACAAAAGAGGTATAATGTCAAATTGCTTCACTCTTTAAAGTTGCCTAGGATCATTTCAAGAGATTGCATCACTTAGTCAACTAAACCAACGGGGCAAATTCTAGGTGTCATCACACAAGGCATTGGTATCAATATCAAACAAGACTCCACACTTTTGCTAGTGTGCAACGCTTATCATAAGAGACTCAATTTGATAATCGGCTAGTCACAACGAGATGGAAAAAGTTCACATATTGCCTATGCAACTTCATTTGGCCTCATCGTAGCCGCACATTCATTTTTGTTCGATTATGAGTACTATTCAAGTCATCGGTATTGATCAAGACGATACTCAAATTTGCAAGAGAACAGCCACATTCAAACACAATCAAGAGGTGGCACAAAATTCAAAATTTTTTGGAAGGGTCCAAAAATCATTTACAATTAAAATAAGGAGCCACAAGCTCAAACATCCACAAAATACAGTATCAAAACACAATTTATAGCTCAAAAACCCAATATATGAATAGAACAATAATCACAAAATATGGGCCTTACCCCACCACAAAAAAAAAAGCAATTTGTCCTCAAATGCAATAAAATATCCATAAAGTAAATAAAATAAGACAGAGATGGAGGTAAAGAGAAATCCTATCTAAATAGTTGCTCCATCTGTCGGGGCATCAGTGACTGGTGTAACACTCTGAACTTGGGAATTAGTTCCAGGAGTCACCTCAGAAGGATCGGCTCCACTGGACCCACCCATGGTGGTGTCTCTCAAAGAAGTCTAGCGTACAGTCTCAAACATCATATCCTCAAGGTCAGCCAGATCATCATAAACCTCAACATCTCTCAAATCTATCTACTCCTCATCGATCTCTGCATTTGACTCATCAACTGCCATAATATCCTAATGTACAACTCTAGTGGTGGCCGGAGGAAACTCAGAAGTCATCGGGGCATCAACATCATCAGCTGTCTCCAATAGGGAAGTGAAGTTAGTGGACTTCAAGTATTCCACGTCCTTCCTCAGATCCGCAGCTATAGCCTCATAAGTCTCCCCCTGTCTGCTCTCACAAGCCTCAACTCTCGCAGTAAGAGTGACAATGGAAGTCTGGAGGGGGGGTCAGTGCAGTAACGATGGCACTCTCAATTATCCATGGGACTGCAGTCTCCAATTGGGTTGCCCTCATCAGCTGATTGGGTCAGGTGCCCCATCTTCTGGATCATAGCCTGAGTAATCTTGGCAAACTGGGAAAAGGTGGAAGTACCAGGACTCTGGAAGGGAGAAGTGGAAACAGATGTACCTGAAGGCTCGGAGGCTGGAGTAGCCAAAGATGCCTCTGCAGGTATAGAGTCAATGTCCACCTCTGGAGATGTATCAACCGAAGCTACTTTTCTCCTATTGGCCTCCTCCTAAGTGTACTCAGCCTCAATACACCAAATGTCCACGGATGATGAAGGGGTAGCCTTAATATCTCTAGTCGCATCCCGGAGGACTTCAGCATGCCGACACAACTTTATGATCAGCACTGGGAATGGAAGGGAGGTCTGCCTCTGTTTGACCTTCATGGCCATCTCTTGCTCAATAATAAGTCCCATGTAAATCCTCTTCTTGGACATAATCGACCCCAGGTAGGCCGCCTTAGGATGGCGGAGAATGGACTCATTCTGGGATGGCATAATGGAGCTGCTGATAAATCCAAACCAATAGCGTGCAGCTACACTCAAACCCTTATTCTCGATTGGGAATCCTGCCTCAATCCACCTTGGGGTGGTGTCAGAGATAAGGGGAGCTAGCCATCCCTTGAGCTCATCCATGGGTGTAGTAGATGTAGCCAAATTTGGGTAGTTAAAGTTTGCCCCTCTATCAAATACCACATTGATGTGATCATGGCTACAGTGTACTACTGTCCCCCGTACCATTATAGACCCCACTGGTTTGAACTCACTAGCCTTCTTCTTACTTTTAGGAACCAGATCATCATAAGTTGAGTAAAACTCCCGAACTCATATAGGGATGTATGGGCCTCGTGGCCTGGTAAACTGCTCAAAACAATGGTACTGGAGTGCCTCCGTTACCCTGGAGTATGTTCCCTCTAGGCCCTTCGTGGATAACAACTTCTCCTCGAGAATAGTCCGTAACCCATCAACTTTTAATCTATTAATGAGTCGGGGAAAAGGAACTATCGGTGGCACTAGAGCCACTGGAGGTGCTGAAGCTGGCACAGTATCTGCTGGAGAGGAGGCTGTCGGAGCTCTCGATGCGTTGGGGCGAGATTTAGCACGGATCTCAGTCCATTGGGAGTATAGGGGTTGGTTGTCTTTCGGCTCAAATAACGCAGCTTGGGAGTTAAGGGCTTTTCCCTCACTGTCGGAGTTGTTCATCGGAGTCTCACTTGCCCTTGCTTTTTCCTCCCTTTGGAGGCTCTTGTCTTCCCTTTTTGGGAGGGTTGGCTCCTTCTTCATTTATCCCGATCCCCGTACTCTCTTACGGGGTGGCATGTTAAGATATGTTCTAGCCATATCTACAAAAACATCAAAAAGAGTTAGAGATAATTCCAGAAAAATTATAGAAAAATATTTGCAGACCGACTCGCCGAACCAGTCGGCGACTCGCCGAATCTCATTGGCGAGCTAGATCGGGTCCCCGAAAGGATTGGCTCAAAAATTCCCAGAAAATTTGGCATATCGGCGATGTGTAGGGCCTTTTGGCAAATCGGCGACAACATTTGGTGAGCAAGGACTTGCCCGTCGAAAGTTACAGTGTTTTTTTTATGGGTTAAGGGCACAGAAAAGGTGATCAAGAAGGACTTTCAGTGAGTCGCCAAGTGCACTTGGCGAACTCAGGCTTCTCGCCAAAAGTTACAGAACCAAACTCAAGATTAAGCATGAAATTAAAGACGATTAGGGGAACTTCGAAGAGCTCAATCCTGCTCGCCAAACGACCCAATGTGCCTACTTTCAACCCCAAATTCCAAATTCAACCCCGCAGCCCCCGAAAGCAAAATTAAAATATGCAATATTTCAATTAGACTAAGACCCACTACACCCATGCCCCCGGGATACTCATACTTCTCTCGGTTTGGACGAATTTGGCCATTTGACGACTTTTTCCCTTAAGAATGACGTCAACCACTCCATCATTAGGCAAATTACGTCATTTGGCAAATATGCGGGTTACTTAGACTTCACCCGACTATACCCAACAATAAGAAAACAACGCCCAACAATTTTGATGAATTTTAAGGCATGGAAAATTCAGGAAATCAACGATAAAGTAATTTAGGCATGATATTCGAATTAAAATAGGCACACTTGAGCTCAATTACAAATCAGATAGGCCCAGCACACTTCATTAAGATAAAATCTCTTGCAAATGAGTAAAAATTGCTAAATATAAATTCGGGGTTCCGAAAACCAACCTTTGAAGTCGAATACAGGAAGTTGTATACCTAGGCGACAAAAAATCCAACTCCGAACACACAGATGACAACTAATACGAGATACAAGATGCAAAAATATGGAAAATATTGTGTGGGTGTGAGATTCAGAAGTTTAAAAGTGAGGGAAAGTGAAAAGTTTGAAAGTTTAAACCTTTGGCCTTTAAAAAACGTCCAGTTCTCACCCATTCTGTGACATAAGTTTAGCTCGCTGACACACTCAGTGACATGTCGAATGAGCATTTACCTCGCTAAGTTTTACAGGACCTCCAGTTAATGTGGGGGTCACAACGGCGGACTAAATCGTGATCGCCAACCTGGTCGATGATCCGCCAATCAGCTCCTGGCTCGCCGAATTTTACAGACTCCAATTTCAAAATGTCTTGAGTCCAATGACGGTCCAAGTCGAGCTCACTGACCTCTTCGGCAAGTCACCAACTGGACTTTTAGCTTGCCAACCTGCACTTTTCAAACACCTTTCACACTTTGAGCTGCACAATCAAGACACCATCATTTCAAACTCAAAAAGAAACCAAATAAAACTTGGGTTGCCTCCAAAAAGCACCTTAGTCAACGTTGCGGCACGACGCCAGTCCACGGTCAAACCTCATTCTTGGGGTTGGCCATAGTATCACTAGAAAACCCCCCTTACTGTCTCGGGTGTAAATGAGATGAGATATGACCCATTTGGTTCTCCAACTGTTTGATAGAGAAGGAATGGGAGGTAACCGTCTGGCAAAGGGTCGATACATCTTCTTTTATTTCTTTCAAAATCTTGTTTGACCCATCAACTTTGTTGAGGATATGAGAAAGCATATCCTCAGACTGGCCACCTTCCGAATCCTTTGGCTTTTGACGCTTGTGGGGAGGCACATACCTATCCTTCTCCCCATCCTTCAAATTGGGATTTCGATCCCTCCACTCTCTAGCACGATCGTTCCAACCTTCATCCCTGTTCCAACCTTGGTTACCATCTTGCCACAGGTAGTTTGAACGATAACCACCACCATGGTTGGCTAGGAAATTCACCTCTTCATTGTACAAAACCTCAAGCTTGGCCTCATCAGGATTAACACACCGACACCCACATCATTAACACTTTGAGCACTAGATCCTATGACATTTTTGGAAAAAATGTCAAGTTTTGTCATGATCTTGGCCATGTTCTGGTCCCTCTTTTGGTCTTTCTTAATCTGCTTCTTTGTCAATTTGAAAGTGAGGGAAGAGACCTGATCTTCGCGGGTGTACCAAGCCCGATTGATTTTGGGCGTGCCATCCAAGAGCTAAGTTGCTATCACATAAGGTTGCTGCATCAAACCTCCAGGAAAAAGTTGGTCAGCCACGAAGTGATTGATTCTCGTTGCAATACAGCCAGCCACTTACAAGCTTCTCCTATTAAAGAAAATAGGAACAATCTCAATCGGACTGATTCTTGGGATATGTTCTTGAAGTAGAATGGTCCGCAAACATCCACAAAGTTTCTAATATGCTCATGGGGATCCTCATGAGCCAAACAGCTGAACACCATCAATTGCAAGAGCTGCAACATAGTACTTGTATGGAACACAACGTTCCTTTTAACCGGAGGTAAGCAAATGGCCCCAATTCCACCCATAAGATAGGGCTATTAGCATTAGGCTCGTTGAGATCGTTGAGGTTTCCGATGTTATCTTGGTGGCCCACTTGGCTACCATTGCTTCCGTTCACACACATACTCCCTGTTTAAAACAACAATATATAAACCAAAACAAAAAATAAGTAGATTCAACTATAACTAACAAGAACAAAATGCAACTTAACTGAAAAATCTTAACCAACACACTCCTCGGCAGCGACGCCATTTTGATTTCACGTATCAGGACACTTCATCCAATTATAAGTGCCAACGATGGCTAGTCAGTATAATAACCCAACTAAATGAGTTGGGGTCGAATACAACAGGGAGTGGTACGTGTTTAAGATTCAAAAGTAAAGCACAAATATATTCTAGTCAATCATAGGAATAGACATTATCGAAGGAAAACATAATTCAAATTAAGGGATGACACAAATGTCAAATAATGAGGGGGGGGGGGGGGGGTTGTTTTCAACTATCAGCTACAACCAACATAAAATAACATGAATTTAACAATAATGAGACGGGTTCTTGGGATGTGATTCGATTGTAGTCTAATATAGATAAATGGGTAATTGCAACTGTTAGTAAATAGCTATAAATCAGTGAATAAGCTAGACTTTATTGGGGATAAACTTTCTTTCGAACAATTTACCCCAAATCAAGTTGGTTTCTCTCAAACACCCACAAGAAAGCTGTCACAACCCAACCCACCAGGCCGTGCGAGCACCCACTCTAACGCCTAAGTAAGAGAACCCTCATATCCCAATAGTTAAAACATGCAGAAAATTAACGAAAAACGGAGAATACAGAAATCATAAGGTTTTCATAAATACAACTTTTAAACAATTTGGAGTTAAAACTTGTAAAGTAACTAACACCCCTAAGAATCTAGTCTAAACAGGTACAAGAGCTACTAAGAGTACAACTAGACATTATAAATTAAAATACACAACTCCCACCATGCGGAAGGAAATATAGAAGCGGCTGGAGAATTTCTTCATCTTCACCTAATAGAACATCACCAACCTGTATCCATTCTATGTCAAATTACATAGCAAGAGTAGTATCAGTACAAAAACATACGTAGGCATCATCAGTCAACCCGACGCCCACCACATAACATAAGAAACCAACTAGTAAGATCATGAAATCAACCACTTGCTTCTCCATCTTTACTCTCTTTTGAAATGCCTCGGGGTTACACTAGTACCCTTACTACTAACCACCCTCTTGGTCAACCTACTTACTAGGTTCTTGATCATAGCCTAACCATTCTAGCACATAGCAAAGTTCCCAAATACAATTACAACATTTCGACTAACCGCTCACGTCCTACCCTTACTTTCTCTTCATATTACCCAGCCATGGCCACATAGTACATTAAGTCAAGCTTTCTAACCACTAAACACAAATCCTCTTCTCCAAAGTGAAATCCACCTAAGCACTTACTTCACATCACTACCCCCACTTTTCACCCTTGCAACACACGAAAAACCCTAGGCCTTTGCAATTCATACAACAACATGATACACAACAAGTTCACTCGACACCAAAGAACAATTAGATATAAGTCCTCATAAACATATAACCACTCCAGGGAATTACAATATCATTATTATTTCGAACAAGGTTCAATTTCACAATTCTCAATCATCAAAGTTATATCAAATCATTGGTTCTCTCATGGAACCCAAACCCAAAATGATCGCATACCAAAACGTGGTACCCGATCAAATGATTATGTCGGAACGTGGCAACTTATCCCATAATTATGTTGGAACATGGCAACCGATCCAAGTTAGTTATGCCGGAACGTGGCAACCGATCCTTTCAACACACCACAATCACAATCACAATCACAAGTATATTCTCACGTCATATAATCAAGTTATGATTCATGGTATTCATCATTCATCTATCTCATTTACAACAAGTGTGATCAATAATGTATCATTCATATACATATATGTATCATAACGAAGCAAGAACAAACATACATCACACAATCATAGAATCACAACCATCACCTACCCTGGATCATCATCTAAAGATTCTTTCTATGATTTAACCGTATTTTGTTCGGTGCCCGAGGGCCTACGGATAATTCTACCATTGATTTAGATATATTACGCGGTGAGCACAGATTTATAACTACTCAATTTAATAAAACCTAGCCTACCTGGGCGCCAAGTAGCTGCACAGAGTTACTGACTTTGATTCCTATTTTACGGGCTTTATGACGGTGAATTTGGCCAAGAATCCGCAAGATATCACCATCTTCACGCTAAAAATCTCCTTCTCCTTCCTTCCAAAACTTTAAGTAGCTTTCTGGGGGTTTCTAGGATGTTTTACGACTAATTTAGGTAGCTTAAGAGGAAGGAGAAAATAGGAATTCACGTTATTTGCATTTTGTCTCGCCTATCCCGCTCTGGCACTAACTTACCCCGCCCTGGCGCCGCCGCCCTAGCAGCAACTGGCCCGCTCTTGTGGGACAATGGCCCAAAATTTTTCCAAATTTTTGTTTCTCCTAAATAACGACGATTCAGGTCATTACACAAGAAAATAAGAACATCTCACTCTCTCGAGCTAAATGTGTGGAAAAGGGTTTAGGATTCACTCTCTCGAGCTGAACCCATGACAACCCAATACCCACAGACCATCAATTCAATAATCTTTGTTTTTAACCCTCTCTCTAAAGCAAGCCAAAAACACGAAGGTAGAATTGCATTTGCAACTACTACCCTTTAAATTAAACAACAATTAATGAATGAAATCACTTCTAAATAGTATTTAAACTAACAATTAGCAATACCCATAAACTAAATCAACTCATAATCACATAATCACACTCCAAGAATTGGGGTTTCAGCTAGACATCATAAACATATAGAAATCATTACCAAATTGTGTTTCCATCAAAAGGTAAGATTATTTTCGTCTTTACAAAGGTCCAAATTGAAGAATCTCAAAGACCCACTTCCAATTTTTCAAAAATGGAAAACTTCAATTCTTCAAAGCTAAGGAAAATTTTTGTCTCAATACTCTGAGTTCTCAATTTCCAAAACTGAAAAAAATCTATATTATGAAAACACCTTTAAACTAAATATTCAAAAATGTATTTATAGTCGCCAAAAATATGCTGCGAAGGGCCATTCGGCATAGTAAGTCTGGATCGCCGATCAGCTCAGCGATCCGCCCTTTGGTCAGTTCCATCGCCTTTTGGCTTTGACCTTCAGCATCCTCACGTTTTGTAACTTTGGGCGATCCAACACTACATCGTGAACCACTCGGCGACTCGATGACTACTCCTTTCTATCGCCAAATTGATTTTCTCCTTCAAGGCTTGGCACACTGGAGCTTTAGGTGGTCAAGAGGCCATTAGGCAACTCGCCAAAGGGACTTGGCGATCATTAGGGCTTCATTTCTTCCTTTTTTTAGCTCGCTTCATTCCTTTTTGCAAATTAGTGTCCATGCTTTGTTCCTCAATCCAAATACCTGGAAATCAAGGATTTTACATCAATTATTGGCACAAAATAAGAATTTGAGGACACTAAATTTATCCAAATAAAGCCCTAAATGAGTCCAAATCTAGGACTCATCAATGTACCAAAACATCTAACAATAATCCAAAAGACTAAAAAAGAAGGGTTACAACCCCAAACTAATGAACTAACAACTAACTAGAAAAGTCTAAGTCCGAAATGTGGACATAGACAAAAGGATAACTCATTGCAGCTCGGAAGAACTAGTTCACCCTTGAATTTGAAAGTAATCACTGATCTTCTAAGCGAGGTCTGTCAATAGCCGCCTAAAGATTCCCTATACTCAACAAAGAAAGAGCAAGTGTGGTATCAGTACACAACCATAGTGTACTGGTAGGATCACACGGCTATCCCACTAAGTGTAACATACATAAGTCAATACAACAATATAATCACATGTATATATCGAACATATACAATATCATCATCATTTACGAACAACAAACAATTTCATAATTCTCGAATATCACAGTTATATCAATTTATTAATCCTCTCATGGAACCCAAACCTAAACTGTTAACATACCGGAATGTGGTACCCGATCCAATGATTATGCCAAAATGTGGCAATCGATCCCATAATTATGCCGAGTTAGTGTGTCGGAACGCAACACCCAATCCATTCAACAAGACACAATCACAATCACAAAGTACATTCTCATAATCATACAATCAAGTCATGATTTATGGCATTCATCACACATCTATCTTCATTTACAACAAGTGTGATCAATAATGCAACATTCGCATACATGCATGTATCATCATGAAGCAAGAACAAACATATATCACACAATCATAGAATCACAACCATCACCTACCTCAAAACAATCTTGAATCCCCTAAGAAACTTGATTCTTTCCTTTTTGGATTTGTTCCGCTTGTTCTTGGTCTACAAACAATTAATATAATACGAGAATCAATAAAAAATAACTAATTACCCGAATTACCAACAATCCTATCAGCCCTAGATCAAACCCATGATCCCAATATCAATATTAGGGCTTTTTCCACCATAATCCCTAGATCAAAACCCTCCCCTATCAATAATTACCCATTAGATTACGATCTACAGATCGAAAAATAGATTCGGGAGTTAAAACCTTACCTTTAGCCTTAAGAATGGTGGAAAACCATCAAGAATACATCTGGGGTCATCTCCTAGCTCTCAAAGTCAAAAAGTTCAGAGTAAAACGATTTTGGGGTTTATTTTCGACTTAAATCGCGACTGTCCCATTATGGCGGCCCCGCCCTAGCGAGAATAATCTTGCCCTAACAGCTTGCAAGGAATCAGTGAATCAATTTAAGAATTCGAAACTCCTATTTCACAACACATTTTGGACCAACGACACTCAGGAACTATCCATTCACGCTAAGATCAATTTCGGGAGTTCTATTCGCCCGAATTCAATTTTGTAAAGTCGTATGGGTTCCTTAAAGTCTTAGTTATCTACTCATGTGATCAAAATCATAATTAAATCACCCAATTTCTACCAGATTTTCTTAGACTTTAATGACTCCATTTCGTCAAAATTTTGAATAGGTTGGAAAAATCCAAGTTACTACGAAAAAGTTTTTCGACCCAAAATTTTTTCCTATTGGCTTTTCTATAATGACGGAACCCGATCGTTATAATTGACCATTTAATATCTTGTATATACTAGCGGACTATTCTAAATTTGCCTCATGTAATTGCCAATTAAAATAGACAACACTAATTATATGAACTTCATTTTCAAAATTAGAATTCTAAAACCAATTTTTTTTATGAGGAAAATTTAATATTGACAATAAATGTTTAATTATACAATTTTATTTGAAGATCATTTTCCCTTTAGGTGAAGAGATGATACTAATGGGGGACAATTCTTATAATAGGAACAAGTAATGTAGAAAGGATAAAATAATTGAACTGTCAGTATAGAAAAAAGGGAAAAATTTAAGTTCTTTAATAATACCTTATGTTAGTTTACTTGTGTGATATCACTTTATTGATCAGAGTCCCAACATCTTCATTGACAAGCTACACAAATAACATCTTCAATTATTATCTTTTGCCTATGTCAAAACTTAGGTTGCACATTTTCATTAAAAAAAATTATACTACAAGGGCTAATAATGTGTATGTTGTGAGTGATTTGAGCACTTTCAACAATTAAAATGAGATTGTACCATTCACATGTCAATAGATGTTACACTCTAATCCATTGACAACATACATGGGCTAATGGGCAAACAAGCTAATTAGCATTTCTTATGAATGGACTCGGCCCAATATTTATTTCTTACAACCCCATTTGAATTGACATATATACAACAATTACATATAATTGATAACATATTGCCCAATATTAGTTAGCAATTAGTAGACAAATAAAAATGTGCACATATTAGCACAAAAGTAATATATCTACATTTTAAAATTAATTTTTAAAATAATAGACGATTTGTAATATCTTTTCTCTTTTAAAATTTTTAAAATAATAGACGATTTGTAATATCTTTTCTCTTTTAACTTCCAATCATTTCTCCTTAAAACATGCAAAAGACTATTTAGAATTATCTTTCTCCTTTCACTATTTTTGAAATAATAAAAGATATTTGATATCATCTTTCTTCTAACTTCCACAATTTCTACTTAAAACTAGAAAAATATAATTTAGAATTATCACTCTCCTTAAATTACCAAAAAATATTTGATATCTACTTGTTTAACCAACGTAACTTGTATTCACAAGAATAGTAATTGTCTTTATACTCTTTTAAATTAGGAATAACATTTTACGGATATATGTAGCAGTTTGATTTTTATTATGTATACATTAATTAAATTGCAATTTTTGTATACATTTATTTAACATATTGATTCAGTTAACGTATATTTATTTTATTTGATTTAAAATATATTGTATATTGATTGTGCCATGGCAATGCAGTTTGTATACATTATTTAAATTATTTTGTATACATAAATAAGATATTTTTACGAGCTCTTCACAATAAAATAGTTTCGTGAGATCTACACAAATATGATAGTTCATGTTGTTGTTTAAATTTTGTTCCCCTTAAGGAATTTGTGAAAACAATCTCTTCATTTTTTTTTTAAAAGGAACTCAAATACCCGCTCTATTATGGTTACACACATTGCTTAACTATATTACATGGAATCAACGATACCTAAACTAATAGCAAGCAATAAATTGTAAACCTTCATTGTACAAATTTTACGTGGTGATACTTAATTAATAATACTTTTTTGTCTAAATTTAACGGACTTTACCTAATCATGATACTTAATAATACTTTTTTGTCTAAATTTAACGGACTTTACCTAATCTAATACTTTGTTTAGTTTGTGCAACAACACTTTATGATATCTTTATAATAATTGAGTTTGAATAATGCTTTCATAGTGTTAGAGATTGTACAAAATAGAACTTTATCCATTTGGTCTCAAGCTAATTCTTATTTTCTTTTGAATTTTTATTTTCTTTTGAACTTGACTTTTCTTGACTCATCACCAAATTCCACCACTAAGTTTAGTATGGAAACACATAAGTACATATTTGGGACTCTAAAATAATATTATTGGCGGTAATCTCTCATTCATCAACGAATTTATGATATATATTTTCGTATTTAATTTGAATATATTATTATTACACATATTTTATAGTGATATATGCATAATCTTATTGTGTAAGAGAGTTTACACGGAACAAAAATAGAAGCACTTAATTTTTAAGATGAAACAAAATATTTTAGGAATAAATAGGAATAACTTAGTAAACTATAACCTATATTTATTATTTTGCTTAATGAATGTGTGGGACATAGGGAGTAGAAAGGTAAGAAATATTTCGATCTAGATCTGAAGATTTTATTATTTTCCAAATGCATATATTGCTTATAGAGTTTGAATAATAACTGTCTCAGATGGAGCTTATTTCTTAAAATTAAAATTGATCATAAAACAAATTTACTCATAATTTTGCATCACAAAAGCTATAAAAATAGTATTTAAACAAATTAAATATTAAAATCATTTTTTTCTTGAGAAAAAAATTTTAAGGCTTCATTTAAAATTTTACTTTAGGCCGCAAATCATATTGAGCCGTCCTTGTGTGAAAGTAGTACTTCTTATATTTCATGGGCCACAAATCATATTGAGCCGCCCCGTGAATGTAATACATTGTCAACATTACTAAAAAATGTCAAGTGTATTTTATGGTAATTGATGTTTTCAATACATATATATATATATATCGTAAACTTTGAGAAATATTAGAGTTTGGAGAAAATGCTCTTTAACTTCCTTTATAAAGGTAAAAAAAATGGACCCCATATTTATAGAAAACTTTTGTTTACTTTGGGAAACATTAGAATTCTAATTTTGAGAAAAAAATAAATAGTACTCCTAATATTGTGTGATAATAATGATGGAGATAATATTGGCCTTGCAAAAATTTTGGTTGGTCAACTTTGAAAGAAAAATAGTACTCCGATGAGATTTTATCAGAATTTGTAATGATCTAGATGTTACTAAGACGTTTACTTGTAATTATTACAATTTAACAAGTGACCTAATTGGTAAAGTATTTTTTTGCCGTAATATATCAATGTGTCCTTTATTTTGATCAAAACTAGTATTTATACGCCCTCTAACTTTTTGGATGTGAGCAAGTCACATCAAGTGATTTTCCTTGTGGAATTTCTAATCCTCTTTGATATTTTTTAAAGTGGGTTTCTGAATTGTGTATTATACAACCTAACATACATGTGCAACACATGTGTAGAAAAAATAATATACTTAAAGATGACATAAACGCACTACAGATTAAAATAATTAATAATTTAAAATATTTTAAAGTATAACGTAAAAAAATGACAAGTTGCGATGATTTCATGCACAACAGAGTGATCAAAGAAAATCACCCAAAAATATGGTGAAATTAAGTAGTCTAGCATTAATTATTTTATTTTTGAACTCAAATTTTGAAAATGAATAAATTCTTATAATTTTTTTTTTTCATTTAATAGGCACATATGTGACATAAATTTAGTAAGTCCGTCTGTAAATTCAAAATAGTGAATAGTCAACAAAATATCAAAACGAAAAATATCAAAAGGTTGTAAAACCTATTGCTATATCGATCAACTCGAGTACCCTCAGTCCCGCTGTTAATACGTTCAAGACTTTCAAGTATCTGTGTTTCTTTCAAGTTTTGTAATCAGGCAATCAACAATAGGTAAATTTTTAATTACTCAAAGTACTCTATTCTTCAAAGAATCAAATTTTTGCAATTTCTCTACATCTTTTTTTCCATTATCGTTCTAGCATGCATGAAGGAATTCGAAAAAAGGAACATTTTGTTTTCCAGTTTCCCCAAATTTTTTACCTTTGGCAGAAAATAAGTGATGAGTGTAAAAGTTACAGAAAATCGGTAGAGGTTGGAAAATGATACCAATACTTATTATCTTCCATTCCCTATAACTCATACACTCATCTCTCATTTTTTACCGAAGTGAAAAAAATTGGGGAAAGATGAAAAACAAGAAGTTTCTTTTCTTGGATGACTTCATGCATACACTAGAAGGAGAATAAAAAAGGAGAGATAAAGTTGAAAAAACTCATATCTTTGAAGAATAGAACACTTTAGATAATTAAGAAATTACCTAATTGTAGATTGCCTGGTTATAAAACTTGAGAGAAAAAGAGATACATGAGAGTCTAGAGAGTATTAACCGAAGGATTTGAGATACTCGAGTTGATCAATATGGTGATAGGTTTTATAAACCTTTGAAATTTTTCTTTTTGATATTTTTGTTGACCATTCAATATATATTCTGAATTTATTATTGACAGACTTATCTGAATTTACGATATATACGAGCCTATTAAATGAGAAAATACTAATTATAAGAATTTCTTTCATTTCAATATTTGAGTTTAAAAAGTCTAATTAATGATAGAGACATCCTCAATCTTGTCATATTTGTGGGTGAATTTTCTTTGATCACTCTATTCTGTATGCAATCACTGCAATTATGTTATATCTTTTAAATATTTTAAATTTATTAATTATTTTAAGTTATTGTGTTTTTATGTCTTTTTTAAGTATAATATTTTCTCTACATATGCATTGCACATGTCTGTTGAGTCGTAAAATAAATTGAAGAGTTTTTCCACATATAATTAGTTGTTGAGGCTTGAAAATCTACAAATTATCAACAGTAGGAGTACTTTAGTTGAAAATGACAATTGATTTTATATGCTTTGATTTATTTATTTTTATAATCTTTTTTGTTGAGATATTAATCCTTTTTCTCGATTCAACTTTAACTACGAAGAATCGATCTTGTTGTACCAAATGTGAAATAGATAGATTTTTATTGACCATTTAATATATACTGGCGGACTATTCTAAATTTGCCTCATGTAATGGCCAATTTAAATAGATAACACTAATTATATGAACTTCATTTTTAAAATTAAAATTCTAAAACCAAATTTTTTATGAGGAAAATTCAATATTGACAATAAATGTTTAATTATACAATTTTATTTGAAGATCGTTTCCCTTTAGGTGAAGAGATGATACTAATGGGGGGACAATTCTTATAATAGGAACAAGTAATGTAGAAATGATAAAATAATTTAACTGTTAGTATAGTAAAAAGGGAAAAATTTAAGTTCTTTAATAATACCTTATGTCATTTTACTTGTGTAATATCACTTTATTGATCAGAGTCCCAACATCTTCATTGACAAGCTGCACAAATAACATCTTCAATTATTATTTTTTGCCTATGTCAAACTTAGTTGCACATTTTCATTAAAAAAATTGTACTACAAGGGCAAAGAATGTGTATGTGTGTGAGTGATTTGAGCACTTTCAACATTTAAAATCAGATTGTACCATTCACATGTCAATAGATGTTACACTCTAATCCAAATGAGAAATAAAAGAAAAAAAATTAAAAATGATTTCAATTCCATGTCAATGGAAATAAATAAGCATATTCCTGTGGCACTAACACTAGCTAGGTCGAACTGCAAAAGAACAAATGCATAAAAGGGAAAAAATTGAAAAACAAAATTCTATTTCGAAATAATTAAAGTCACCATCACATAATCATTGTCCTTTATTGTAAGAGAAAAAAGGGACCAAATTTAATGTTTCTTTTTCGTATTTATACCTCATCTTAGCTACTTAGTTTTTCATTTCTCAAACTTGAATTGAATGACACAAAATAAATTCATTAAAGGTAGACACACATATTAATCGAAAGAAATAGTTTTGGCTCATTACATCACAACGATCATGTTGAGTTCATTGTAAGATTCATATCTCGACCTATGGTCACTCAAAGACAACTTTAACATTGCTCCAACACTCCTCTTTGACAAGGTATATTAATGGCAAAGTTAAACCCATGATTAATATCTAGTTTATAGCAAATGAAATTCATTGTTCATGCAAATGAAAAGCCAATCATCACGATGATTCAAAAAGAGTACATGTTTCATTTCATTTTAATTTTTTTTTTATTTCCTATAGTAATTGAATCAATAAATACTACTTAGGAGACTTATAAGTTTCTTCATAGAGAAATTAGATCTACAACAATCATGACTCTTGACACCATTCATTGGGAATTCCGACAAGATGGATGAATCCCCATTCTTTTCATAGTCTAGAGATCATTTATGGAGATGCATACTGTGTTCTCTCCTGTAAAACCTGCCCGTCAACTGATGAGGGAAAATCCTCTTTGTTCCTACAATCATAATTGTGTATTTATTTATAAGGGTTAGGGTTAAAGGGGAGGGGGGGCGGGGGGGGGGGGGGGGATGTAATGGGCTAACAGGATAATAAGCATTTCTTATGAGTGGACTCGGCCCAACAGTTATTCATTACAACCCCATTTGAATTGACACATATACAACAACTACATATAATTGACAACATATAGCCCAATATTAGTTAGCAATTAGTAGACAATTAAAAATTTGCACATATTAGCACAAAAGTAATATATCAACATTTTAAAATTATTTTTTAAAATAATAGATGATTTTTAATATCTTTTCTCTTTTAACTTCCAACCATTTCTCCTTAAAACATGCAAAAGATTAATTAGAATTATCTTTCTCCATTCATTTTTTTTTAAATAATAAAAGATATTTGATATTATCTTTCTTCTAACTTCCACAATTTCTACTTAAAACTAGCAAAATATAATTTAGAATTATCATTGTCCTTAAATTAGCGAAAATATTTGATATCTACCTGTTTAACCAACGTAACCTGTATTCACAAGAATAGTAATTGTCTTTATACTCTTTTAAATTAGGAATAACATTTTACGGATATATATAGCAGTTTGAGTTTTATTTTGTATACATTAATTAAATTGCAATTTATTTTTGTATACATTTATTTAACACGTTGATTCAGTTGACGTATACTTATTTTATTTGATTTAAAATTTATTGTATATTGATTGTGACATGGCAATGCAGTTTGTATACATTATTTATATTTTATTTGTATACATAAATAAGATATTTTTACGAGATCTTCACAATAAAATAATTTCGTGAGATCTACACAAATATGTTAGTTCACGTTGTTGTTTAAAAATATGAAAACAATCATTTATTTTATTTTTTAAAAAGGAACTAAAATAGCCACTCTATTATGGTTACACACATTGCTTAACTAAACTACATGGAATCAACAATACCTAAACTAATAGCAAGCAATAAATTGTAAACCTTCATTGTACAAATTTTACGGGGTGATACTTAATAATACTTTTTTGTCTAAATTTAACGGACTTTACCTAAATTAATGCTTTCTTTAGTTTGTTTGTGCAACAACACTTTATGCTATCTTAATAATAGTTGAGTTTGAATAGTGCTTTCATAGTGTTAGAGAATGTACAAAATATAACTTTATCCATTCGGTCTCAAGCTAATTCTTATTTTCTTTTGAATTTTTGTTTTCTTTTGAATTTGAGTTTTCATGACTCATCACCAAATCCAACCACTAAGTTTTGTATGCAAACACATAAGTAACATATTTGGGACTCTAAAATAATATTATTGGCAGTAATCACTCATTCATCAATGAATTTACTATATAAAGTTTCGTATTTAATTTGAATATATTATTATTACACATATTTTATAGTGATATATGCATAATCTTATTGTATAAGAGAGTTTACATGGAACGAAAATAGAAGCACTTAATTTTTAAGATGAAACAAAATATTTTAGGAATAAATAGGAATAACTTAGTAAACTATACCCCATATATATATATCATTTTGCTTAATGAACGTGTGGGACATAGGGAGTAGAAAGGTAAGAAATATTTTGATCTAGATCCGAAGTTTATTATTTTCCAAATGCATATATTGCTTATAGAGTTTGAATAATAATTGTCTCGGATGGCAATTTTTTCTTAAAATTAAAATTGATCGTAAAACAAATTTACTCATAATTTTGCGTCACATAATCTATAAAAATAAAATGTAAACAAATTAAATATTAAAATCATTTTTTTCTTGAAAAAAATAATAATTAAGGCTTCATTTAAAGTTTTACTTTAGGCCCCAAATCATATTGAGCCGCCCCTGTGTGAATGTAGTACTTCTATTTCATGGGCCACAAATTATATTGAGCCGCCCCGTGAATGTAATACATTGTCAACGTTAATAAAAAATGTCAAGTGTATTTTATGGTAATTAATGTTTTCAATACAAATATTTATCGTAAACTTTGAGAAATATTAGAATTCGGAGAAAATGCTCTTTAACTTTCTTTATAAAGGTAAAAAAAATGGACCCCAAATTTATAGAAAACTTTTGTTTACTTTGGGAAACATTAGAATTCTAATTTTGAGAAAAAATAAATAGTACTCCTAATATTGAGTGAAAATAATGATGGAGATAATATTGGCCTTAGCAAAAATTTTGGTTGGTCAACTTTGAAAGAAAAATAGTACTCCTATGAGATTTTATCACAATTTGTAATGATCTAGATGTCACTAAGAAGTTTACTTTTAATTATAACAATTTAACAAGTGACCTAATTGATAAAGTGTTTTTCTTTTGGCCGTAATATATCAATGTGTCCTTTATTTTGATCGCAACTAGTATTTATACGGCCTCTAATTTTTTGGATGTACGGAAGTCACATCAGGTGATTTTTCTTGTGGAATTTCTAATCCTCTTTGATATTTAGCAAAGTGGTTTTCTGAATTGTGCATTATACAACCTAACATACATGTGCAACACACATGTAGAAAAAAATAATATACTTAAAGATGACATAAACGCACTACAAATTAAAATAATTAATAATTAAAAATATTTTTGTCATGCCTCGAGCCTAAACCCTGAACGTGGCTGGCAGTCGTGAACAATTGATGGCCCCAAGCGAATCCTTGGCTTGACTTACTTACTCAGCGGAAGGCTATATGCATATTTATAATGATCAATAGCACCATACTCACTTGAATAATAAAATACTGATATTGCTTAAAAAGTAAAACATTCAACGTGGCAAAAATGGCAACTCAAGTCTTAACATATGAAATGATAATGTAAAGACTATTGAACTACTAATTGTCTATGTAACCTAGAAAACAAAGAGGGGTGTTAGGATAGGACCCCCGATCATCCTAACAATTGAAAACTAGAAAGCAATGTAAAAAGGGACCCTCCGAAAACAAGGAGGCTTACCATCTGACTTTGAGTGCTGAACCTGATCAACGAGGCGCTGGATGTTGATCCTGGTTACCTGCGTCTGCATCATAATACGATGCAAGACAACTGGCATCAGTACATTGAGTGTATGAGTATGCAAGTTGGAATGCTAAACATAACAAAGGCTTGAAAAGATTCTGGAAGAAACACGTACCTTGGCTTTTCTCAACTCATGAATAACTAAACTCATAATAAAGCAATAAAGCACATGCAATACAAGAAACACTTTATAAAATAGTAAAAACAACTTAATTCGTTAAAGAAAATGCAATAAATAAGTCAATTTTACTCAAATAACAAAGTAATATACTTTTTACGGGAGTTTCTTTAATCGAAAACCACCACTATGAGCCTAAGTGGTGATACAACGTCTTGCCCACGCTACTAGAATTGTCATATACTCTGTTGTCATATAGAACGCTTAACTTAGTGGATCCACTAGTCTATGGTAAAAGCATCTCAAGTAGTCATCTAAAAAGTATGATCCTTTACTACCCATGATGGCTACTTGGTTAATGGAGACTTGAGTTAATATGAACTCGCATCCCCATATCGGTGCTCAAAACTACTCCTAAAATATACTTAGGTCATATGTTTTTAAAATAAAATTCTTTCTTTGGTTTGAGATAATTACTCAAAACTTAGCTTAAAAGCCCTCTTGGAATCAATGTTCCCTTTATTTCTCAAATGTGAAAGCATTTTTAAACTCTTGGGAATACGTAGTTCCCTTATAGCTTTCTGAGAAATGAACTCAACTCATTACTCTTTGCTTAACTAGAAACTTAAGTCTTAGAACAAAGTTAAAACGTTTGTGAAAGACTTTTGAAAAACTTAAATGAACCTCTCTTGACTTGCTTCTTAACTTTTAAACTTGACTCTTAACTTTCCTTGAATTGAATTATGGATTCAAGGATCGTGATTTGTGATAGGAAAGATCGCATGATATTTAAGAGTGTTTTTAGATAGCTAAACATAAGAAAAGATCAAAATTTCACTATCTGAAGGTAGGTCTGTGACGCGGAGATGTGTTTAAATTTTGGTCGCGAAAATACTTTTTGAGCAAAAAGGGTCCGTGACCTCACCGCGACGCAAAGGCATTTTCCCCAAATTTGGGGAACAGGTCCGCGACGCGGAGCCAGTGCCCAGATTTTCCCAACTAAATTTTTTCTTCGTTTTCCAGCCCCAATTCGCCCAAACTCGGTCCTTTTTCTCAAATTCTTTTTAGATACAAATACCCAGAAAATGTACCTAAGAATCTAACTCAAAACCACTCAATAACTTGACGTAATAATCTTAGAAACTTCTCAATTTCAGCCCAACTCAAGAACAATATCAATTTCAAGAATACATATCAAGAACATCAACTTTCAAACTCTTTTAGGACGAATTCACGTTGAAATAACATGTTTGGCGCGTGGGTGAACGAACCCAATGCTATGAAAGACTCACATACCTTGTAGAGGTTAACCTTTGGTGAAATCCACACGATAATCTCCAATAATTTGACGAACTATGAACTTCTCTTCTCCTTTCTCCTCTTTTTCCCTTTTCTCCAAGCCTTAGCGTATTTTGGTAAAAGCATAAATGATCTAATTCTGATTAGAACCTAACATAATTACCAAAAATGAAATAAAACAATTTGGGCAAGGAAAAGACCAATCTACCCTTTAAAAATCCATATTGGACTTTTCTTATTCAAAAAACCCAACTCCAAAGGGAATAACTCACTCATAAAAACTTGGAATTGCGCAAACTCAGCAGCATTGGAAAGGTTATTCCAAGAGCTTTCCAAACATATCTGGAAAGACACCTAACTCATTTTGAGATAGGAGTTATGTCCATTTGAAGTTGACCTAAACTCAACTTATTCTAACTTAACAAAATTTCCAGATTTTTATTCTTTCCAAAAATGAATATTTACAATTATAAGTTTCTTCCTAGTTATTTCAAATTGTGAGATGTTACAATATCTCCCCCTTGGGAACATTCGTCCTCGAATGAGATTACTCTTACTAGGCTAAGGGTGTAACATCCTTCAGTTCAAACACCCAACAAGAAAATGCAAACGAAAAACTTGATTACTCATAAATTAAGAGTACTAAGAAGAGAATTAGTACCGTGGTCTGCATTTTCTTAGGATTCGAATAGATGTGGATATCTCTTCTTCATATCCTCCTCAGCTTCCCAAGTAGCTTTCTCAACAAATTGGTTCCTCCAAAGGACTTTGACTGATGCTACTTCCTTAGTCTTCAACTTGCAAACTTGGCGATCTAGAATCTGAACAGGAATCTCCTCATAAGATAAGCTATCATTGATCCCAATATCTTCAGTTAGTATGATCAATGAAGGATCACCCATGCACTTCTTCAACATGGAGACGTGAAATACTGGATGAACCACTACTAACTATTGTGGTAGCTCCAACTTATAAGCTACTTTGCTAAGCCTCTTGACTATTTGATAGAGTCTAATATAGCGGAGACTAAGTTTCCCCTTCTTACCAAATCTCATACCGCCCTTCATGGGTGAAACTTTTAAATACACCCAATCATCAACTTCGAACTCTAACTCTCTTCTCCTAATATCAGTGTAGGATTTCTAACAACTCTGTGCCGTTTTCAACCTCTCTTGAATCACTTTTACCTTCTCCATCGCTTGATGCACTAAATATGCTCCTATCAACCCAGTTTCACCAACTTCAAACCATCTAATAGGAGATTTGAATCTTCTCCTATAAGAGCTTTATAAGGAGCCATTTAGATGCTAGAATGGTAACTATTGTTGTAAGCGAACTCGATGAGAGGTAGGTGATCATCCCAATCACCTTTGGTGCTCTACTTTAATTTGTTGGCAATTCAGACACTTAGCAACAAATTTTGCAATGCCCTTCTTCATGTTATTCCACCAATACACCTCTCAAATCGCGATACATCTTGGTAGAACCCAGATGAATGGAATATCTGGAGCTATGAGCTTTCTCCATGATCCTCTCTTGGAGTTCATCCACCATTGGTACACACAATCTACCTTGATATCTCAATACGCCATCTCCCCCTTATTCAAAAGCTAATACTTTTTGCTTATGAACATTTGCCTTCAATTCCAGCAAAATTGGGTCTTGGTCTTGCTTCTCTTTCACTTCTGACACTAATTAAGATTCAGCCCCATTCAGTACCACTAATCTTCCTTTTGTGGCATCCATTAGTCGGATTCCTAAGCGTGCAAGTCTATGCACATCTCTTGCTAGTTCTTTCTTATTTTCCTCAAAATGGGCGGTACTACCCATAGACAACCTGCTCAAGGAATCAACACATTAGCCTTACCTGGGTGGTAAAGAATACTCATGTCGTAATCCTTGAGTAATTCTAACCACCTCCTTTGTCTGAGATTAAGTTCTTTCTGTGTAAATTCATACTGAAGACTCTTGCCATACAAATAATGATGCCATATTTGCAAAGCAAATACTACTACAGCCAACTCTAAGTCATGCATTGGGTAGTTCTTCTCATGAACTTTCAATTATCTGGAGGCATAAGCTATAACCTTGCCATTCTACATTAACACATAACCCAAACCAACTCTAGATGCATCACAATAGACCACAAAGCCTTGCGTACCTTTTGGTAAAATCAACACTTGAGCAGTAGTAAACCTCTTTTTCAATTCTTGAAAGATTTTCTCACAAGCTTCAGATCATTGAAATTTTGTTGTTTTCTGAGTCAACTTGGTCAAAGGAGACGGAATGGATGAGAACTCGCAAATACTACCACAACCAACTCTAAGTCATAGGTTGGGTAGTTCTTCTCATGAACCTTCAACTATCTGGACGCATAACCTATAACCTTAGCATTCTGCATTAACACATAACCCAAACCAACTCTAGACGCATCACAATAGACCACAAAGCCTTGCGTACCTTCTGGTAAAGTCAACACTTGGGCAATAGTCAACCTCTTTTTCAATTCCTGAAAGATTTTTCTCACAAGATTCAGACCATTGAAATTTCATTGTTTTCTGAGTCAACTTAGTCAAAGAAGACGGAATGGATGAGAACCCCTCTACGAACCTTCTATAATAACCAGCCAAACCCAAGAAAATCCTAATATTAGTTGGAGATGTGGGTCTAGGCCAATTTTGTATTGCCTCCATTTTCTGAGTATCACCTTTAATTCCCTCTCCATACACAATGTGACCTAAGAATTCCACAATCTCAAGCAAAAACTCACATTTAGAGAACTTAGTATATAACTCCTTATCTTTCAAAGTATGAAGAACTATTCTGAGATAACTAGCATGATCTTCTTCATTCCTTGAATAGATTAGGATGTCATCAATGAAGACGATAAAAAACATATCTAAATAAGGTTTGAAAACTCTATTCATACGGTCCATCAGTGCTGCAGGCGCATTGGTCAAACCAAAGGACATGACCAAAACTTATATTGACCATAACGGGTCCTGAATGTTGTCTTTGGAGTGTCACATTCCCTTACTCTTAACTGATGGTAGCCAGATCTGACGTCTATCTTAGAAAAATAAGAAGCACCCTAAGCTGATCGAAAAGATCATCAATTGGAGGAATTGGATACTTGTTCTTAATGGTAACCTTGTTCAATTGGCGGTAATCTATACACATCCTAAGGGAATCATCTTTCTTTCTCACAAATAAGACCGGAGCGCCCCAAGGTGAGATACTTGATCGAATAAAACCTTTATCTAGGAGATATTTTAACTGCTCTTTAAGTTCTTTCAACTCTGCTGGTGCCATTTTATATGGGGGAATAGATATAGGACGAGTATCTAGAAGAACATCTATACCAAAATCTATCTCTCTCTTAGGAGGGACTCCGGGTAGATCATCTGGGAAAACTTTTGGAAACTCTTTTACTATTGGAACTGACTGAATATGAGGTATCTCAACACTAGAGTCATTAACTCGGACTAAGTGATAGATACAACTCTTGGAAACTAAATTTCTTGCCTTAAGGTACAAAATGAAACGACCCTTAAGGCATTATTGAACTGCTTTTCCACTCTAAGACTGACTCATTAGAAATATGGAACTTGACAATTCGAGTTCTACAATCTATTGATGCATAACAGGTATGAAGCCAGTCCATACCTAGAATGACATCCAAATCTACCATGTCTAACTCAATGAAATCAACCATGGTGTCTTTGTGATTGATGAAAATGACACAATCACGATATACTCGCTCAGCTAGAATAGACTCCCCAATAAGTGTAGAAGAATGAAAGGGTTCACAGAGTTTCTGAGGAAAAACATCAAAACTATTTGCAACATAAGGAGTCACAAAAGATAAACTTGCTCCTTAGTCTAGTAAAGCATAATCATCAAGAGTAAAGACTTTAATCATACCAATGACAATAACTGGAGAGTTCTGTTGCTCTTGGCGACTAGTGATCGCATAAAGACAGTTTGCTCCTCCGCCAGTACCAGAAGTAGCTCCTCTAGTTGCAGCCCTATCTAGTGGAGCAGCTGATGAATATTGAGCTCTATTGCCTGAATTTCCACTACCTTGCCTGTTTTTTAGGCACTGTTTCATGAAGTGACCCTTTTGTTCACACTTCAAGCAACCTATTTGGCCATAACGACACTTACCTGGTTGAGTTCTACCATACCTAGCACATGCAGGAGCCCAGTTACCTCCTTGTGCCACATTAACCTGAAAGTGTGTAGGTCTAGCTATAAAGTTCTATGAATTCTTGCCATTATACTCACCTTTGTTTCTGGGTGCAGGTTTACTAGCAGATGATGGAGTAGGTCCTTTTTTCTTTGGCTGAAAGGATGAACGGTTCACATTACTTTTCTGCTGCCCGGACTCATTCCCTATCTTAGCTTTCTTATTTCTGAATTCATCCTTATCCCTCAACTTCTCTTCCTCAACCTGCTGCACATATACAATTAACCTCAATATATCCATATCCCCAATTTGCATCGCTGCCCTACCCTCTTTTCTGGATAGACGGGATAACCCAGCCACAAACAAACTCATCCTACTCCTCATATCCGTAGCCATCTCCGGAGCATAACGGGATAGTTGGGTGAATTTCAACCCATACTCATGAACATTCAAAGAATCCTGCTTAAGTGTGAGGAATTCTTGTACCTTTGCCTCTTTTAGTTCTCTGGGGAAAAAATGCCCCAAGAAAGCCTCCTTGAAACATGCCCAACTCGCAGGTGGTTCATCATTAGCTCTATCCCCCTTCCACTGGTCAAACCAAGTCCTAGCCACATTCTTCAGTTGATATGCAGCCAGTTCAACTCGCTCAGTATCATCAATATGCATAACATAAAATACCTTCTTCAGCTCTTCCATAAAGTTCTTTGGATCTTCAGTAATGCTCGAACTAGTGAAGCTTGGAGGATTCATTCTTAGGAACTCTCAGATCCTCTAAGTATCAGCCACTTCCTGTCTAGCTCCTCTCTGTTGCCCAACCTGATTAGTCACAACTTGGCTCAACATCCGAATAGCCTCACGGAATTTAGAATTGGTAAGTTCTCCTTAAGGTTGAACCTCAGGTGCATTACGTACCCCTTACTCCTCAACATTTTGTCTTGCAGGAAGGCCTCTGACAGCTCTTTGTGGAGACATGATTATCTGAAAACACGCGCAAGCACAAATTAGAAAGAAACTTTTTAGAGATTAAACTCTAATACATGAAATGCGTATGAAAGAAGTGAGAATATTTGTTAAGTATCGCAGCCTCCTAATTATTGATGTGGCACGCTTCAGGCCGATAACAAGAACTCTACAGACACGACTTCATAGACTCCCTAGAACTCTTGAACTCTGGGCTCTGATACCAAGTTTGTCACGCCTCGAGCCTACACCTTGGATGTGGATGGCACTCGAGAACCATTGTTGGCCCTAAGAGAACCATTGGCATGGCTTACTTACTCAGTGGAAGACTATATGCATATTTATAATGATCAATAGCACTATACTCACTTGAATAATAAAATACTGAGATTGCTTAAAATGTCAAACATTCAACTTGGCCAAAATGGCAACTCAAGTCTTAACATATGAAATGATAATGTAACGACTACTGAACTACTATCTGTCTGTGAAGCCTCTAAAATAAAGTAGGATATCGGGACAGGACCCCCGATCATCCTAACAAATGAAAACTAGAAAGCAATTTAAAAAGGGGCACTCCGAAAGCAAGGAGGCTCCCCAACTTACTCTGAGTGCTGAACCTGATCAACGAGGCACTGGATATTGATCCTGGTTACATGCGTCTGCATCATAATATGATGCAGGCCAACTGGCATCGGTACATTGAATGTACGAGTGTGCGAGTTGGAATGCTAAACATAACATAGGCTTGAAAAGATTCTGAAAGAAACACTTACTTTGACTCTTCTCTACTCATGAATAACTCAACTCATAATAAAGCAATAAAGCACATTCAATACATGAAACACTTTATAAAACAGTAAAAGAAACTTAGTTTGTTAAAGAAAATGAAATAACAAACTTAACTTTACTCATGTAACAAAGTAATTTAGTTTTCTGTGGGAGTTTCTCTAACCGACAACCACCACTATGAGACTAAGTGGTGATACAACGTCTTTCCCACACTGCCAGAACTGTCCTATACTTTGTCGTCATATATAATGCTTAACTTAGTGGATACACTAGTCTATGCTAAAAACATCTAAAGGAGCCATCTAAAAGGTATGATCCTTTACTATCCATGATGGCTACATGGTTTATGGAGACTTGAGTTAATATGAACTCCCATCCCCATATCGGTGCTCAATACTACTCCTAAAATATAGCTAGCTCATATGTTTTTAAAACAAACTTCTTTCTTTGGTTTGAGATAATTACTCAAAACTTAGCTTAAAAGCTCTCTTGGAATCGATGCTCCCTTTTCTTCTCAAATGTGAAAATATTTTTGAACTATTGGGAATTCTTACTTCCTATATAACTTTTTGAGAAATGAACTAAACTCTTTACTCTTTGCTTAACTTGAAACTTAAGTCTTAGAACAAAGTTAAAACGTTTGTGAAAGACTTTTGAAAAACTTAAATGAACCTCTCTTGACTTGCTTCTTAACTTCTAAAATTGACTCTTAACTTTCCTTGAATTGAATTATGGATTCAAGGATTGTGATTTGTGATAGAAAATATCTCATGATGTTTAGGAGTGTTTTAGATAGCTAAACATAAGAAAAGATCAAAATTTCACTGTCTGAAGGTAGGTCCGCGACGCAGAGATTTATTTAAATTTGGTCGTGAAAATACTTTTTAAGGCAGAATGGTCTGTGACCACACTGCGATGCGAAGGCATTTTTCCCAAATCTGGGGAACAGGTCCGCGATGAGGAGCCAGTGCCCAAATTTGCCCGACTAAATTTCTTCTTCATTTTCCAGCCCCAATTCGACCAAACTTGGTCCTTTTTCCAAATTATTTTTAGATACAGATACCCAGAAAATGTACCTAAGAACCTAACTCAAACCTACTCAATAACTTGACGTAATGATCATAGACACTTCTCAGTTTCAGCCCAACTCAAAAACAATATCAATTTCAAGAATACATATCAAGAACATCAACTTTCAAACTCTTTCAGGGAGAATTCATGCTGAAATAACATTTTTGGCACGTGGGTGAATGAACCCAATGCTATGAAAGACTTACATACCTTGTAGAGGTTAACCTTTGGCGAAATCCACACGATAATCTCCAATAATTTGACGAACTATGAACTTTTCTTCTCCTTTCTCCTCTTTTTCTCTTTTCTCCAAGCCCTAGCATATTTTGGTAAAAGCGTAACTGATCTAATTCTGATTAGACCCTAACTTAATTACCAAAAATGAAATAAAACAATTAGGCAAGGAAAAGACCAATTTACCCTTTAAAAAATCGAATTGAATTTTCCTTATTCAAACAGCCCAACTTACAAAGGGCATAACTCACTCATACGAACTTGAAATTGCGCAAACTTAGCGGCGTTGAAAGTTTATTCCAAGGGCTTTCCAAACATATCTGGAAATACACCTAACTCATCTTGAGGTAGGAGTTATGGTCGTTTGAAGTTCACCTAAACTCAATTTATTCTAACTTAATAAAATTTCCAGATTTTCAGTCTTTCAAAAAATGATTATTTCCAATTATAAGCTTCTTCCTAGTTATTTCAAATTGCGAGATGTTAAAATTTTAAAGTATAATGTAAAAAAAAATGACAAGTTGCAATGATTTCATGCACAACAGAGTGATCAAAGAAAATCACCCAAAAATATGGTGAAATTAAGTAGTCTATTATTAATTATATTTTTTGAAATCAAATTTTGAAAATGAATAAATTCTTATAATTTTTTTTCATTTAATAGGCTTGTATGTGACATAAATTCAGTAAGTTCGTATGAAATTCAAAATAGTGAATAGTTAACAAAATATCAATAAGAAAAATCTCAAAAGGTTATAAAATCTATCGCTATATCGATCAACTCGAATACCCCCAATCGTACTGTTAATACGCTCAAGACTTTCAAATATCTGTGCTTTTTTCAAGTTTTGTAATCAGGAAATCAACAATAGGTGAGTTTTTAATTACTCATAGTATTCTATTCTTCAAAGAATCAAATTTTTGCAATTTCTCTTCTGTATTTTTTTCATTCTCTTTCTAGCATGCATGAAGGAATTCAAAAAAAGGAACATTTTGTTTTCCAGTTTCCCCAAATTTTTTTTCTTTGGTAGAAAATGAGTGATGAGTGTAAAAGTTACAGAAAATCGGAAGAGGTTCGAAAATGAGACCAACACTTATTCTCTTCCATTCCCTGTAACTCATACACTCATCTCTCATTTTTTATAGAAGTGAAAAAAATTGGGGGAAAATGAAAAACATGAAGTTTCTTTTCTTGGCAGAATAAAAAAGAAGAAATAAAGTTGCAAAAAATCATATCTTTGAAGAATAGAACACTTTAGATAATTAAGAACTTACCTAATAGTAGATTGCCTTGTTATAAAACTTGAGAGAAAAAGAGATACATGAGAATCTAGAGAATATTAACCGAAGGATTAGAGATACTCGAGTTGATCAATATGGTGATAGATTTTATAACCCTTTGAAATTTTTCTTTTTGATATTTTTGTTGACCATTCAATATATCTTCTGAATTTATTATTGACAGACTTATCTGAATTTACGATACATACGAGTCTATTAAATGAGAAAATACTAATTATAAGAATTTCATTCATTTCAATATTTGTGTATAAAAAGTCTAATTAATGATAGAGACTTCCTCAATCTTGTCATATTTGTGGGTGAATTTTCTTTGGTATCTATATTTTGTATGCAATCACCGCAATTATGTTATACCATTTAAATATTTTAAATTTATTAATTATTTTAACTTATAGTGTTTTTACTTCTTTTTTAAGTATAATATTTTCTCTATACATACATTGCACATGTATGTTGAGTCGTAAAATAAATTAAAGAGTTTTTCCACATATAATTAGTTGCTGAGGCTTGAAAGTCTTCAAATTATCAACAATAGGAGTATTTCGGCTAAAAATGACAACTGATTTTATATGCTTTGATTTATATTTTCTATAATCTTTTTTTGCTAAGATATTGATCCTTGTTCTTGACTCAATTTTAAGTACGAAGAATCGATCTTGTTGTTCCAAATGTTAAATAGATAGATTTTTATCAACCATTTAATATCTTGTATATACTAGCGGACTATTCTAAATTTGCCTCATGTAATGGCCAATAAAATTAGACAACACTAATTATATGAACTTCATTTTCAAAATAAGAATTCTAAAACCAAAATTTTTTATGAGGAAAATTTAATATTGACAATAAATGTTTAATTATACAATTTTATTTGAAGATCATTTTTCCTTTAGGTGAAGCGATGAAACTAATAGGGGGACAATTTTTATAATAGGAACAAGTAATGTAGAAATGATAAAATAATTTAATTGTCAGTATAGTAAAAGGGGAAAAAAATTAAGTTCTTTAATAATACCTTATGTCATTTTACTTTTGTAATATCACTTTATTGATAAGAGTCCTAACATCTTCATTCACAAGCTGCACAAATAACATGTTCAATTATTAGCTTTTGCTAGGTCAAACTTAGGCTGCACATTTTTATTAAAACAAAATGTACTACAAGGGCAAAGAATGTGTATGTGTATGAGTGATTTGAGCACTTTCAACATTTTAAATGAGATTGTACCATTCACATGCCAATAGATGTTACACTCTAATCCAAATGAGAGATAAAGAAACAAATTAAAAATGATTTCAAATCCATGTCAATGGGAATAAATAAGCATACTTCTAAGGCACTAAAACTTGCTAGGTCAAACTGCAAAAGAGCAAATGCATAAAAGGGAAAAAATTGGAAAACAAAATTCGAATTCGGAATAATTAAAGTCACCATCACATAATCATTGTCCTTTATTGTAAGAGAAAAAATGGACCAAATTTAATGTTTCTTTTTCGTATTTATACCTCATCTTAGCTACTAAGTTATTCATTTCTCTATAGTCACTCAAAGACAACTTTAACATTGCTCTAACACTCCTATTTCACGAGGTATATTAATGACAAAGTTAAACCCATGATTAATATCTAGTTTATAGCAAATGAAATTCATTGTTCATGCAAATGAAAAGCTAATCATCACTGTGATTCAAATAAAGTACATGCTTCATTTCATTTCAATTTTTTTTTAATTCCTATATTAATTGAATCAATAAATACTACTTAGGAGACTTACAAGTTTCTTTATAGCGAAAGTAGATCTACAACAATCATGATTCTTGACAGCATTCCGACAAGATGGATGAATCCCCCATCTTTTCATAGTCTAGAGACCATTAACGGAGATGCATACTGTGTTCTCTCTTGTAAAACCTAGCTGTCAACTGATGAGGGAAAATCCTCTTTGTTCCTACAATCATAATTGTGTATTTATTTATAAGGGCTAGGGTTAAAAGGGGGGGGGGGGGGCATGTATTGGGCTAACAAGCTAATTAGCATTTCTTATGAATGGACTCAGTCCAATAGTTATTTCTTACAACCCCGTTTGAATTGACACATATACAACAGTTACATATAATTGACAAAATATAGCCCGATATTAGTTAGCAATTAGTAGACAAATAAAAATTTGCACATATTAGCACAAAAGTAATATATCAACATTTTAAAGTTATGTTTTAAAATAATAGACGATTTTTAATATCATTTCTCTTTTTAACTTCCAACCATTTCTCCTTAAAACTTGCAAAAGATTATTTAGAATTATCTTTCTCCTTTCAATTTTTTTAAAAAAAATAATAAAAGTTATTTGATATCATCTTTCTTCTAACTTCCAACAATTTCTACTTAAAAGTAGCAAAATATAATTTAGAATTATTACTATCCTGAAATTAGAAAAAAATAGTTGATATCTATCTGTTTAACCAATGTAACCTGTATTCACAAGAATAGTAATTGACTTTATACTCTTTTAAATTAGGAATGTTATTTTACGGATATATGTAGCAATTTGATTTTTATTATGTATACATTATTTAAATTGCAATTTATTTTTGTATACATTTATTTAACATATTGATTCAGTTGACGTATACTTATTTGATTTAAAATTTATTGTATATTGATTGTGACATGGCAATGCAGTTTGTATATATTATTTATATTTTATTTGTATACATAAATAAGATATTTTTATGAGATCCTCACAATAAAATAGTTTTGTGAGATCTACACAAATATGATAGTTCACGTTGTTGTTTAAAATTTGTTCCCTTTAAGGAATTTGTGAAAAGAATCTTTTAATTTATTTTTTTAAAAAAAGGAACTAAAATACCCGCTCTATTATGGTTACACACATTTCTCATCTAAATTACATGGAATCAACGATACCTAAACTAATAGCAAGCAATAAATTGTAAACCTTCATTGTACAAATTTTACGTGCTGATACTTAATAATACTTTTTTTTGTCTAAATTTAATGGACTTTACCTAAACTAATACTTTGTTTAGTTTGTTTGTGCGACAACACTTTATGCTATCTTCATAATAGTTGAGTTTGAATAATGCTTTCATAGTGTTAGAGAATGTACAACATCAGTGTAGGATTTCTGACGACTCTGTACCATTTTCTACCTCTCTTGGATCACTTTCACCTTCTTTATAGCTTGATGAACTAAATCTGGTCCTATCAACCCTGCTTCACCAACTTCAAACCATCCAAAAGGAGATGTGCATCTTTTTTCATAAAGAGCTTCATAAGGAGTCATTTGGATGCTAGAGTGGTAACTATTGTTGTAAGCAAACTCAATAAGAGGTAGGTGATCATCCCAATTACCTTTGAAGTCAATCACACAAGCCCTCAACATATCCTCTAAGGTTTGAATAGTCCACTCTGCTTGACCATCTATCTGAGGATGAAAAGCAGTATTGAAGTTCACCTTTGAACTCAAGCCTTTTTGGAATGATTTCCAAAACTATGCAGTAAATTGTGCACCTCTGTCTGAAATAATGGGGACCAGAACCCCATGAAGTCTTACTACCTCTTGAAGATACAACTTCGCATAATCTTCTATCGAATGAGTAGTCTTTACCGGCAAAAAGTGGGTTGATTTTGTCATTCTGTCGACAATCACCCAAATAGAATCATGCTGCCTGTGAGACCTTGGTAAACTTGTGATGAATTCCATATTAATCATCTCCCACTTTCATTCCGGAAGTTCTATATTCTGAACCAAACCACAGGGCCTTTGGTGCTTTACTTTAACTTGTTGGCAATTGGGGCACTTAGCAACAAATTATGCAATTCCCTTCTTCATATTATTCCACCAATACACCTCTCTCAAATTATGATACATCTTTGTGGAACCTGGAGGAATATCTAGAGCTTTGAGCCTCCTCCATGATCCTCTCTTAGAGTCCATCCACCATTGGTACACACAATCTACCTTGATATCTCAGTATGCCATCTCCTCCTTGTTCAAAAGCTAATACTTTTTGTTCATGAACATTTGCCTTCAATTCAAGCAAAATGGAATGTCTGTCTTGCTTTTCTTTCACTTCTGACACTAATGAAGATTCAGCCCCATTCATCACCACCATTCCTTCTTCTGTGGAATCCATTAGTCGGACTTCTAAGCGTGCAAGTCTATGCACATCCTTCGCTAAATCTCTATTTTCTTCCTCAACATGGGTGGTAATACCCATAAACACAACAATATTAGCCTTACCTAGGTGATAAAGAATACTCATGTCATAATTCTTGAGTAATTCCCACCACCTTCTTTGTCTGACATTAAGCTCTTTCTGAATGAACACATACTGAAGGCTCTTGTGATCAGTGAATACATCAACATGAACACCATACAAATAATGACACCATATTTTCAAAGAAAATACTACAACAGCTAACTCCAAGTCATAGGTTGGGTAATTCTTCTCATGAACTTTCAACTGTCTGGAGGCAAGAGCTATAACCTTGCAATTCTACATTAATACGCCACCCCAAACCAACTCTTGATGTATTACAGTACACCAAAAAACCTTGGGTACCTTCTAGTAAGGTCAAAATTGGGGTAGTAGTCAACCTCTTTTTCAATTCCCGAAAGCTTTTCTCACTAGCTTCCGACTATTGAAACTTCACTGTTTTTTGAGTCAACTTGGTCAGAGGGGATGAAATAGATGAGAACCCCTCTACGAACCTTTTATAATAGCCCGCCAAACCGAAGAAACTTCTAATATCAGTTGGAGATGTGGGTCTAGGACAATTCTGCGCTGCCTCTATCTTCTGAGTATCAACTTTAATTCCCTCTCCATACATAATGTGGCCTAAGAATGCCACAGACTCAAGCCAAAACTCACACTTATAGAACTTGGCATACAACTCTCTATCTTTCAAAGTCTGGAGAACTATTCTGAGATGGCTAGCATGATCTTCTTCATTCCTTGAATAGATTAGTATGTCATCAATGAAGACGATAACAAACGTATCTAAATAAGTTTTGAAGACTTTATTCATAAGGTTCATGAACGCTGCTGGTGCATTAGTTAAACTGAACGACATGACCAGAAACTCATAATGACCATAACGGGTCTTGAATGTTGTCTCGGGGAATATCACACTCCCTTACTTTTAGCTGATGGTACTCAAATTTGAGGTCAATCTTAGAAAAACAAGAAGCACCCTAAAACTGATCGAAAAGATCATCAATTCTTGAAAGAGGATACTTGTTCTTGATGGCAACCTTGTTCAATTGGTCGTAATCTATACACATCCTAAGGGAACCATCTTTCTTTCTCTCAAACAAGACCGGAGCACCCCAAGGTGAGACACTTGGTCAAATGAAACCTTTATCTAAGAGATCTTTCAACTGCTCTTTAAGCTCTTTCAACTCTGCTGGTGCCATTCTGTATGGCGAAATAAAGATTGGACGGGTATCTAAAAGAATGTCTATGCCGAAGTCTATTTCTCTTAAGAGGGACTCCAGGTAGTTCATCTGGAAAAACTTCTAGAAACTCTTTTACTACTAAAACTAACTGAATAGGAGGTATCTCAATGCTAGAGTCATTAACTCAGACTAACTGATAGACACACCCCTTGGAAACTAACATTCTCGCCTTAAGGTATGAAATAAAATGACCCTTATGCGCTACTGAACTGCTCTTCAACTCTATAACTTGTTCATTGGAAACTGGAACTTGACTACTCGAGTTCTAAAATCTATTGATGCAGAGCAAGCATGAAGCCAGTCCATACCTAGAATGACATCAAAATCTACCATGTCTAACTCAACTAAATCAGCCATGATACTCTTGTGATTGACTCAAATGGAACAATCACAATATACTCTTTCTGCTAGAATAGACTCACCATCAGGTGTAGAAACACTGAAGGGCTCAAGAAGTTTCTTAGGAAGAACATTACAATTGAAGACTTGGATCATACCAGTGACAACATCTGGTGAATCCTCTTGCTCTTGGCGACAAGAGATAGCATAAAGACGGTTTCCTTCTCCTCTTGCCCATGAAGTAGCTCATCTACATGCAACTTTACTGGTGGAGCAATTGAAGAAGACTGGGCTCTATTGCCCCTATTACCATTACTCTGCCTATTCTTAGGACACTTTCTCATAAAATGACTGTTCTGGCCACACTTGAAACAACTAGTGGAGTCATCATGACACATCCCTGAGTGGCTCCTACCACACTTAGCACATGCAGGAGTCTTAGTACCCCCTTGTGCCTTATTACCTTGCGAATGCGCAAGTCTAGTTCTAAAGTTCTGAGAATTCTGACACTCGAGAACTATTGCTGGCCCTAAGAGAACCCTTGGCCTGACTTACTTACTCAGCGGAAGACTTTACTCAAAACAAAAATACTTCAAAAGAATATATGAACTGCTCAATAAATAACTTAGAATGTAATAAATAACATTCACTTCCAAAGTGGCAACTCAAGTCTCAACTAAACTGAAAAGGGAAAGTAAAGACTCATGAACTACACAAACTAACTATGTCTATGAAGCCTTTAAACAACTGAGATGGATGTCGGGACAAGATCCACAACATCCTAATGAACTGAAATACTAAAAGCAATAAAAAGGATCCTCTGAAAAGCTAGGAGGTTCACCAACTGACTCTGAGTGCTCAACCTGATCAACGAGGTGCTGGATATTGATCCTGGTTACCTACGTTTGCATCATAAGATGGTGCAGGCTTATTGACATTAGTACATTGAATTTATGAGTATGCGAGTTGTAATGCTAAACACAACTTAAGCTTGAACGGAATATGAAAGAAACACTTACCTTGGCTCTTCTCAACTCATGAATACTTACATCAAAATAAATCAATGAAACATACGCAATACATGAAAAGCTTTGTAAAACAGTAAAAACAACTTAGTTCATTAAAGAAAATGCAATAAAAAACTCAACTTTACTCAAATAATAAAGTACTATAGTTTCTGTGGGACTTTCTCCAACCAACAACCACCACTATGAGCCTAAGTAGTGATACAACATCTTGCCCACGCTGCCAGAACTGTCCTATACTTTGCCGTCATTTAGAATTCTTAACTTAGTGGATGCACTAGCTTATGCTAAAAGCATCTTAATGAGTCATCTAAAAAGTATGATCCTTTACTACCCATGATGGCTACATGGTTTATGGAGACGTGAGTTATCTGAACTTAAGCTCGGTGCTCAATACTACTCCCAAAATATACTTTAACTCATATGTTTGTAAAAAGCAAAACTTTTTCTTTGGTTTGAGATAATTACTCAAAAACTTAGCTTAAAAAGTCTCTTGGAGATCTCAGTTTCCTTTCTTGCTCAAATATGAAAACATTTTCTCATTGGGAATACATAGTCCCGATATACTCTTTTGAAGAAATGCACTTCAAACTTTACTCTTTACTCAAATTAAAACTTAAGTCTTAAAATAATATTAAAGCATTTGTAAAAGACTTTTGGAAAACTTTATGAACTTCTCTTGACTTGACTCTTAACATCTCTTGACTTTGATCCTAACTATCCTTGAATTGGATTATGGATTCAAGGTTCATGATCTCATGTTTATGGATGATTTCATGATGTTTAGATGTACCTAAGAGTGTTGGAATTAACTAATAAATATAGGTACATCGCTAAGGAACAATTATGAAAAGATGGGAGACAAATAGGGAGAACTGGCGTCCCTAGCGCTCTGAAAGGCATAGGGTACCAGGCCTTAGCATTTAGGGATTGGTCTAGGGTGCACTGGCTGGCACGGTGCCCCAAGGATGAAGATTCAGAGACCCTTTGGGGGGCGCTCGCTAGCACGACACCCCACCCTTATCCCCAGGTGTTTGACGACTTTTTTTTTCATTTTTCATCCCTAAACCCTCTAAACTTCAATGGTTCCTTCCCCAAACACTTAGAATCATTTATACCCTCAATATATGATAGATTCAAACCAAAATTACCCCTGAAAACATGAATAAAACATCAAGCAAACCTAAACAACACAACCCACAAGAATTCAAACAAATTTCATCAAGAACTCAAAGGATTTACTTTCAAATCAATATAACCTTGCTGAATTGAATCATGTTTGGCGCATGGGTGAACTAACCCAACGCTATGTGATCTCACATACCTCGTAGGGATCACCCCTTGACGAAATCCACAAGCTAAACTCAACGATCTTGACGAATCTTGATTTCTCTTCTCCTTTCTCCTCTTTTCTCTTTTCTCCAAGCCCTAGCGTGAAACTTCAACTTTTCTAAACTAACTAAAATCTTATTTTACCCCAATTAACTCCTAAAAATGAATTAGAATAATTTGGTAAGGAAAAGACTAAATTACCTTTCAAAAATTGGGATTGGACTTTCCTTATTTCAATAGCCCAAATTCCAAAGGGCATAACTCACTCATACGAATTCGGAATCGCACAAACTCAGTGGCATTGGAAACATTATTCCAAGAGTTTTCTAACCATATCTAGAAATAAACCTAAATCATCCTGAGCTAGGAGTTATGACCATTTTAAGTTGACCAAAAACTAAACTAACATCCTTCACAATTTTCCAAATTTTCATACACCTTCTAAAAATGATTCTTTCCCCAACTTTTAACTCTTTCCTCATTATTTCAATTTGCAAGATGTTACATTATGCAAACACATAGGTAACATATTTGGGACTCTAAAATTATATTATTGACGGTAATCTCTCATTCATCACTGAATTTACGACGTATAGTTTCGTATTTAATTTGAATATATTATTATTACACATATTTTATAGTGATATATGCATAATCTTATTGTGTAAGAGAGCTTACATGGAAAGAAAAATAGAAGCACTTAATTTTTAAGATTAAACAAAATATTTTAGGAATAAATAGGAATAACTTAGTAAACTATACCCTATAATTATTATTTTGCTTAATGCACGTGTGGGACATAGGGAGTAGAAAGGTAAGAAATATTTTGATCTAGATCCAAATATTTTATTATTATCCAAATGCATATATTTGTTATAGAATTTGAATAACAACTGTCTCGGATGGAAAGTTTTTCTTAAAATTAAAATTGATAAAATTGATCATAAAACAAATTTACTCATAATTTTGCATCACAAAATCTATAAAAATAAAATTTAAACAAATTAAATATTAAAATCATTTTTCTTCTTGAGAAAAAAAATTAAGGCTTCATTTAAAATTTTACTTTTGGCCGCAAATCATATTGAGTTGCCCTTGTGTGAATGTAGTACTTCTTCTATTTCATAGGCCACAAATCATATTGAGCCGCCCCGTGAATGTAATATATTGTCAACTTTACTAAAAAATGTCAAGTGTATTTTATGGTAATTAATGTTTTCAATACAAATATTTATTTTAAACTTTGAGAAATATTAGAGTTCGGAGAAAATGCTCTTTAACATCCTTTATAAAAGTAAAAAAATGGACCCCATATTTATAGAAAACTTTTGTTTACTTTGGGAAACATTAGAATTCTAATTTACAGAAAAAATAAATAGTACTCCTAATATTGAGTGATAATAATGATGGAGATAATATTGGCCTCGCAAAAATTTTGGTTGGTCAACTTTGAAAGGAAAATAGTACTCCTATGAGATTTTATCAGAATTTGTAATGTTCTAGATATTACTAAGAAGTTTAGTTGTAATTATAACAACTTAACAAGTGACCTAATTGGTAAAGTATTTTTTTTGCCGTAATATATCAATGTGTCCTTTATTTTGGTCACATCTAGTATTTATACGGCCTCTAAGTTTTTGGATATGCGCAAGTCACATCAAGTGATTTTCCTTGTGGAATTTCTAATCCTCTTTGATATTTTTTAAAGTGGGTTTTTGAATTGTGCATTATAAAACCTAACATACAAGTGCAACACACGTGTAGAAAAAATAATATACTTAAAGAAGACATAAACACACTAAAAATTAAAATAATCAATAATTTAAAATATTTTAAAGTATTACATAAAAAAAATGACAAGTTGTGATGATTTCATGCACGACAGTGATCAAAGAAAATCACCCAAAAAATGGTGAAATTAAGTAGTCTATCATTAATTATTATTTTTGAACTCTAATTTTGAAAATGAATAGATTCTTATAATTTTTTTTAATAGGCTCGTATGTAACATAAATTCAGTAAGTCCGTCTGTAAATTCAGAATAGTGAATTGTCAACAAAATATCAAAAAGAAAAATCTCAAAAAGGTTATAAAACCTATTGCTATATCGATCAATTCGAACACCCCCAATCCTGCTGTTAATACGCTCAAGACTTTCAAGTATCTTTGTTTCTTCCAGGTTTTGTAATCAGACAATCAACAATAGGTAAGTTTTTAATTACTCAAAGTATTCTATTCTTATAAGAATCAAATTTTTGCAATTCTATTCTTTTTTTTTTTCATTCTTTTTCTTGCATGCATGAAGGAATTCGAAAAAAGGAACATTTTGTTTTCCAGTTTCCCCAAATTTTTTTCCTTCGGCAGAAAATGAGTGATGAATGCAAAAGTTACAGAAAATCAGAAGAGGTTCGAAAATGAGACCAACACTTATTCTCTTCCATTCCCTGTAACTCATACACTCATCTCTCATTCTTTACCAAAGTGGAAAAAAATTGGGGGAAGATGAAAAACAAGAAGTTTCTTTTCTTGGATGCCTTCATGCATACACTAGAAGGACAATAAAAAAGAAGAGATAGAGTTGCAAAAACTCATATCTTTGAAGAATAAAACACTTTAGATTATTAAGAAATTACCTAATTGTAGATTGCCTGGTTATAAAACTTGAGAGAAAAAGAGATACATGAGAGTCTAGAGAGTATTAACCGAAGGATTTGAGATACTCGAGTTGATCAATATGGTGATACGTTTTATAAACCTTTGAAATTTTTCTTTTTGATATTTTTGTTGACCATTCAATATATATTATGAATTTATTATTGACAGACTTATATGAATTTACGATATATACAAGCCTATTAAATGAGAAAATACTAATTATAAAAATTTCTTTCATTTCAATATTTGAGTTTAAAAATTCTAATTAATGATAGAGACTTCCTCAATCTTGTCATATTTGTGGGTGAATTTTCTTTGATCACTCTATTCTATATGCAATCACCACAATTATGTTATACCTTTTAAATATTTTAAATTTATTAATTATTTTAAGTTATTGTGTTTTAACGTCTTTTTTAAATATAATATTTTCTCAACATATGCATTGCACATGTTGAGTCGTAAAATAAATTGAAGAGTTTTTCCACATATAATTAGTTGTTGAGGCTTGAAAATCTACAAATTATCAACAGTAGGAGTACTTCAGTTGAAAATGACAATTGATTTTATATGCTTTGATTTATTTTTTCTATAATCTTTTTTGCTGAGATATTAATCCTTTTTCACGATTCAACTTTAACTACGAAGAATCGATCTTGTTGTTCCAAATGTGAAATAGATAGATTTTTTTGACCATTCAATATATATTCTGAATTTATTTTTGACAGACTTATCTGAATTTACGATATATACGAGCCTATTAAATGAGAAAATACTAATTATAAAAATTTCTTTCATTTCAATATTTGAGTTTAAAAATTCTAATTAATGATAGAGACTTCCTCAATCTTGCCATATTTGTGGGTGAAGTTTCTTTGATCACTCTATTATGTATGCAATTACCGCAATTATGTTAACCTTTTAAATATTTTAAATTTACTAATTATTTTAACTCATAGTATTTTTACAGCTTTTTAAGAATAATATTTTCTCTGCACATACATTGCACATGTATGTTGAGTCGTAAAACAAATTGAAGAGCTTTCCACATATAAAGTTGCTGAGGCTTGAAAGTGTACAAATTATCAACAATAGGAGTACTTCAGTTGAAAATGACAATTGATTTTATATGCTTTGATTTATTTTTTCTATAATCTTTTTTGTTAAGATATTGATCCTTGTGCTCGATTCAATTTTAACTACAAAGAATTGATCCTGTTGTTCCAAACGTGAAATAGATAGATTTTTATTGACCATATAATATCTTGTATATACTAGCGGACTATTCTAAATTTGCCTCATGTAATGGCCAATAAAATTAAACACTAATTATACGAACTTCATTTTCAAAATTAGAATTCTAAAACCAAATTTGTTTTTGAGGAAAATTTAATATTGACAATAAATGTTTAATTGTACAATTTTATTTGAAGATCATTTTCCCTTTAGGTGAAGAGATGACACTAATGGGGGACAATTCTTAGAATAGGAACAAGTAATGTAGAGAGGATATAATAATTGAACTGTCAGTATAGTAAAAAGGGAAAAATTTAAGTTCTTTAATAATACCTTATGTCATTTTACTTGTGTAATATCACTTTATTGATCAGAGTCCCAACATCTACATTGACAAGATGCACAAATAACATCTTCAATTATTATCTTCTTCCTATGTCAAACTTAGGTTGCACATTTTCATTAAAAAAATTGTACTACACGGAAAAAGAATGGGTATGTGTGTGAGTGATTTGAGAACTTTCAACATATAAAATGAGATTGTACCATTCACATGTCAATAGATGTTACACTCTAATCCAAATGAGAGATAAAGAAACAAAATTAAAAATGATTTCAAATCCATGTCAATGGAAATAAATAAGCATATTCCTAAGGTGCTAACACTTGCTTGGTCAAAGTGCAAAAGAACAAATGCATAAAAGGGAAAAAATTGAAAATCAAAATTTGATTTCGGAATAATTAAAGTCACCATCACATAATCATTTTCCTTTATTATAACAGAAAAAATGGTCCAAATTTAATGTTTCTTTTTCGTATTTATACCTCATCTCAGCTACTGAGTTATTCATTTCTCAAAATTGAATTGAATAACACAAAACAAATTCAGTAAAGGCAGACACACATATTAATCGAAAGAAATAGTTTTGGCTTATTATATCACAACTATCATGTTGAGTTCATTGTAAGATTCTTATCTTGACCTATAGTCACTCAAAGACAACTTTAACATTGCTCTAACACTCCTCTTTCCCAAGGTATATCAATGATAAAGTTAAACCCATGATTAATATCTAGTTTATAGCAAATGAAATTCATTGTTCATGCAAATGAAAAGCCAATCATCATCAAATAGAGTACATGTTTCATTTCATTTATTTTTTTTAAATTCCTATAGTAATTGAATCAATAAATACTACTTAGGAGACTTACAAGTTTCTTCATAGCGAAAGTAGATCTACAACAATCATGATTCTTGACAGCATTCGTTGGGAATTCCGACAAGATGGATGAATCCCCCATCTTTTCATAGTCTATAGATCATTAACGGAGATGCATATTGTGTTCTCTTCTGTAAAACCTAGCCGTCAACTGATGAGGGAAAATCCTCTTTGTTCCTACAATCATAATTGTGTATTTATTTATAAGGGTTAGGGTTAAAAGGGGGGAGGGGGGGCATGTATTGGGCTAACAGGCTAATTAGCATTTCTTATGAATGGACTCAGCCCAATAGTTATTTCTTACAACCCCATTTGAATTGACACATACACAACAGTTACATATAATTGACAAAATATTCCCAATATTAGTTGGCAATTAGTAGACAAATAAAAATTTGCACATATTAGCACAAAAATAATATATCAACATTTTAAAAATATGTTTTAAAATAATAGATGATTTTTAATATCATTTCTCTTTTAACATCCAACCATTTCTCCTTAAAACTTGCAAAAGATTATTTAGCATTATCTTTCTTCTTTCAATTTTATTTTTTAAAATAATAAAAGATATTTGATATCATCTTTCTTCTAACTTCCAACAATTTCTACTTAAAACTAGCAAAATATAATTTAGAATTATCACTCTCCTTAAATTAAAAAAAAATATTTGATATCTATCTGTTTAACCAACGTAACCTGTATTCACAAGAATAGTAATTGACTTTATACTCTTTTAAATTAGGAATGTTATTTTACGGATATATGTAGCAGTTTGATTTTTATTATGTATACATTAATTAAATTGCAATTTATTTTTGTATACATTTATTTAATATATTGATTCAGTTGACGTATACTTATTTAATTTAAAATTTATTGTATATTGATTGTGACATGGCAATGCAGTTTGTATACATTATTTATATTTTATTTGTATACATAAATAAGATATTTTTACGAATCTTCAAAATAAAATAGTTTCATGAGATGTACACAAATATGATAGTTCACGTTGTTTAAATTTTGTTCCCCATGAGGAATTTGTGAAAACAATCTTTTAATTTATTTTTAAAAAAAATGAACTAAAATACCCGCTCTATTATTGTCACGACCTAGACTGTCGTAATTGGCACCCACACAAACCCTCCGGTGGGAGAACCATTACTACAACCCAAATAAACAAATTTTATGAAAACTAAGACATTTAAGGATACGGAAGCAGGTTTAAATGACTATAAAAATGGAGTCCCCATAAACTCCAAGGTTTTAACAAACAACTAACCAAACTAATGCGGACAAACAACCCCTAGAACCTGAAAGTCATTGTACCAAAACTCTACAAACGACAAGTCTAGGAACAAGGGTATAACCCTGAAACTAAACAACACCTTAAACAAAAGTCAAAGTCCGAAAAGAGTAGACTTAAACAAGAAAGATCTATGGCAGCCTGAAAGAACTGATTCACCCTTGAATCTGGTCACGCTCAATAGTCACCTAGCTGAGATCTATTAATAGCCATCTGAAGATGCCCTATACGCAACAAAGAAAGAGCTAGTGTTGTATCAGTACACAACCACAATGTACTGGTAGGATCACGTAGCAATCCCATTTAGTGTAACATACATAAGTCATTACAAGAATATAATAACATGCATACATCGAATTGCAACAGCCTAGAAAACTAGTAGGTGGAACTAGAGCCTTACGAATGTGTTGTTGAGTTTGATTTGTGGGATAATGTGGTAAAATGAGTTCCCGAGCGTAGGTTGAGGTGTTGAGGGGTTAGACGTAGAGTTACGACCCCAAGCACCAACCAAGGGTCCTTGAGGAGGACCCAAAAGTCTAAACCCCAAAACTGCCTAAGAACCAAAAAGCTGTCAAAAAGTTGTAACCTACGGATGGGACCTACGCCCCATTGGTCCATCCACACCCCGTAAGGCTTTGTCGTAGGTCAAGGCCATAGATGACAGGCTCCAGACCCAAACCACGGAAAACCAGCACGGCTCGTAGACCCATCCACAATCCATGGGTGGGGTTTCATGAGTCACACCTACATGCTGTCCAAAATCTCAGTCAAAGGTAAGTTAGTTTAGGAAATTCCTTTTTAATTCATTTTCATTAGGGGTCATTTTATATGGACTTATTACACCTATAAAAACTATTTTAAGTCATTAAACGCCCTATTAACTCATTGTATCTCAAGGCCCCAAAACATGACCAACTCTCTCCCAAATATTCTTTCTCTAGAAAACCTCCATTGAAGAACAAGATCAAGGTCAAGTCTAAGGGTGAAGGGGCAGCCTTTATTCTTCAATTTCGTGTGGAAATCTTCATAAGGTATGGTAGTTTTTATCCTTGGATAGCTATCACCCAAGGATTCCCTTCAAAAGCTTTTATCTCAAATCTAGAAATCTCCAAAAGCTAGGGTTTCAACTCAACCCCATGGATTCCTTTAAAAGTTGCTTTTAAAGGTTGAATTATGTTTGTTTATGGATGTACTACTGATTTTATATGATTTTAACTTGAATTCCTCAAGAATCATGTTTGTTTACATGATGACCATGTGAGGTATTACTTGAGAGTAATGCTTGTAGCATGAAGATGAATCCTAAGGGCTTTAATAGTAAAAGCTAATATGAATAAGTTAAGGATGTTGAGGCTTAAAGAAGGAAGCTATTATGTATGTTGAATAGTAGGTGTCATTATTGTTGAAGGACTTTATCCACATAACCTATAATATGAGTACATGAGTTTTGTATATAATGAATGATTTACTTGAGTCAAGATTATATCCATGTCTAATGTAGTGAATGCTAGATGTGTTGACTTAATATGATTTGTGATTCTTGAATGCAAGATATGAGGCATATGTATGAATATGATCTTATGTGGAAGTTTTGTGAACACTTAGATAGTTAAGTGTCTATGATGATAGTGTTGCTTTTGTGTCATTGAAAGAACAATCACACACACCCCCTATGCATGAATATGACTATGATGTGACTAAAGTGTTGTTGAAAGGCTAATTTTCATATGCTCCCTCACACATGACTATGCATAAAGTATGTATGTTTATGATAAGCTTGTTGTGTTGTTTGAAAGGTTATTCTCATGAACACACTATGAATATGATGTGAAAGTTTTACTCATATATTGATGATTCTAAGGTTGAAAGGACATTCTCACCTAATGGATTTATGAGCTATTATGATATTATGTTTGTTTCAGTGCCTAGTGCATTCTTTCATGAACATGAACTTAGGTAAAGATTTAATATGAATTTAAAGGGAATTATGCTTAGCACCGAGTGGATATGAGTATGAGATGGTTTTCTTCAAGATTGAAGTTGGGTTCACAATACGGTTATCTCATGAGATGGAAACCTCCACGTTAGTAGTTAGGGTTTCTAGTAGCAATCTCCATATTCCATAACTATGTGCCACACAGGTCTTTAGATAGTGGATCCACCTAAAAGCTAAAATGAACGTTCTACCTTAGGCAAGTAAGTCTCCTCTTTTCGATGTGGGGGTAGAACACCAGATTCCATGTAGCTCAACATGGTCTATGTTGGTTAAAGCTATTTCCCTATACGATAAGAATATGATTTATGAACAAGAACGTGATTTATGTACTATGGTTCCTCAAGAGGTTCTACTTTGTGTGAATGGGGTATGGGACTTCATTCATGCATTGCACAAGTAAGCTTTGAGAGTGGGAATGGTATATTTCTCTTAAGATATGATGATTATGACTTAATATATGCTTTATATTAATTATGCACATGAACTATACTTATGATTTCATAATGAGCTTTACTTAGTGTGAGAGGGGGTATGTGACTTCACTTATACATTTCACAAGTAGACTTATGATGGGGTTATGGTGTGATTTCCTTATGCTATGAAGAAATATGAATTTATGTATGCATGATATAGATTGTTGCTATGAGTGACTTTACCTAGTACAAGTTATGAACTTGAATGTCTCCTTTTCTATGAGTGTTGGCTATGGATATGGTCAAGGTATGTTATGCATTATTATGGTGGCCTAAAGGTGAGACTTAGTGTAGATAGGATTATGGGATCCTATCCTATGCATTGCACAAGTATAGCTTAGGGTTGCTTATGTGATGATTCTATTATGATGTGATGGACTTGGTATTTGACTATGTTGTGCATTATGTCTTAAGATGATTGATAATTGCACTATGTCTATGAGTGGAGACTATGCTTATGATTATGTTGTTATCCTTTGTGCTATGATGAACTATATATGAGTTGCCTTATGAGTGATGTTCTCCAACTCTTTCAAAGAAGATGTTCAAATTGGCATATAACATGGTTTCAACTAAAATGTCCCTTTTAGCATGTCTTCAATGATTTTTATGCATGGCTACCATACTTTGTGCGTTTTTGTACTAACCCATATTTCTACATTTTCTATAAGTGTAGGGTTTGGTTCTTGAAGATGGTCTTCTATTGAACCAAGCTTGGGATAGATAATCCCCCTTGCTAAATGGTGAGTCCTCAAGGTTCGAGGATGAGTATCTTTACTTAGTAGTTTCTTTTAGTATGTCATTTGAGAACTATTGTAAGGTTTGTGTCCCTATTCGTTATTCGATTGTATTTAGATGGATAAATGTGACAGTGTTTAGACTTCCATTATTTTTTATGAAAGACTTCGATTGTAATTTTTTTTTTTAATTCTGCATCGTTCTATGACTTTTTATGATATGCTGAGGGCTTGTATGCGACCCCTTCGGGGTCAAGTACGTCTGGGGGTACCCATGGGTCGTGACAAACTTGGTATCAGAGCATAGGATTTTGGGATGATTTTAGGTTGATGTATCATAAGCCATATCAACTAGAGTCTTGTTCATAGTGTAAAGCGTGCCATATTTATGAATGAGAGGCTACAAGGTGACTAGGAAATCTTACTTTTTCAATCTCTAGTCGTGCCACAAAGTTTAACTCTATAAGATCTTTCTCCCTATTTGATGGTCTTCAAGATATGAATACTCGAAGGGCTCATGCTACAAGAAGCAATGGAGAAGATGTGGGTTGTAATGCGAATCATGGCTATGTGACTAGACCTGACTTGATATGCTAGATTTAGATGTCACCCTTAGGGTGGATTAGTAGTGTTGTTGTCATGCTCCTATGTGATGATAGAAATCGTAGAGTCAAATTATTAGTTCCCAAATAAGCCTATCTGAGAGAGGAAGAGGGGAAATTCTATGCCATAAGTTTGGATTATGTTGAGTCTTAAGGTTGACCTTGAGGGTTGCATGTGCCACCTGGTTAAGGTAAGGAAGAAGAGTGTAAGTGTTGACCAACTCCAAAGAGTTAGTTATTTTTTAAGATTGATCTTAAGTATGGTCATTTTGAGTAGAGTTCTTAGATAATACCTAGATATGATTGCTTGGTAGATCCCACCAAAGGTGATGATAGGGGTTAAAATGGTCGAGAATTGTCTTGATCTAACCTTAGTAGAATTGAAAGAGACAAAGGGTTTATGGACAAAGCTCTTCTAAGGTTCACCTAAGGTTTAACTAAGAGAGGGTGTCTACCCCTAAGTCTCAAAGAGTGAGTGGTAGTGGATCTTATGTGATTAAGCCTACTTGTGCTAGGTGTGGAAAAAAGGCATGATGGTAAGTGTCTAGCCAACACGAAGGGTTGCTATGGTTGTGGTGATGAAGGTCACAAAGTAAGAGATTGCCCAATGCTTGAGGGAAGAAGAAAAGAGGGTAAGCAAGTTCCTCTTAATAGTTATGATATGTGTTTTATGCTTTATTAGATTCCGATAGTACTTGTCTTTTGTGACTTGATAAATCGGACATGATGAGCTTTTATGTTGTCTTTAGTATACTTGGGATTAATTGTGGCTATGTGGGTTTGTTAGTGGAACCCAACTTAGTCATAATGAGTTTTAGGATGTGATAGAGGATTTGATGAATAATGGTGTTTAAGTGATGCCTAAAGAATGTTGAGGGTGGTATTTTAGTAAGGGTTTTATTTGAAGGTACTACTTGGGAGGCCAAGGGCCAATGAGATGTCCCGATATCCTTATATTCCCTTCTATTCCTCCTCTAGCTTAAGACGATAAGTCTTCCTTAACTCGTTTCATGATTTTGGAGTCTTGGATGTTATGTATGTCCCATGGTTCCCTTGTCCCATAGAGTTACTCTTGTTAACCTTGGTAGGGTTTGGATGCATGGTTACTAGACCTCTATTGGTTTTAGAACCCAGCAATGTTATTATGAGTTTTGGCATGTCTTTGGGGATTGTTTGAAAGGAGTGGTGATTGAGGTTTTAGTAAGGGCCATACTCCCAAGGGGGAGATAGTATGTTTAGATTTCAGGATTTTGAGAGTCCCGATATCCTCATCTCTTTCTTTTATTCCTATTTTAGCTTGAGACCAAGAGTTCCATTTTTTTGGGCTTGTTTTATGTTTAAGAGTCATGAGTGTTTTAGAAATTTCCATGACCTCCTTATGTTATGCATGTTCTTGAGAAAATTCTTGTTATGTATAAAAAATGAGGTTTCATGATTTACATGTTCCTCATGTTGTTGTGCATTTTAGTATAATGATTGCATATTTGACTTCATGAGATGATTGATGAACATGTTTTGTTATGCTTTTGATGAAATGGCATATTAGCTCCATAATGTTGTGTTGAGCTTGATTTTAGTTGGAAAAGGTAGTTCCTGTGATTGATGATGTTTAAAATTATTTGTATGGGCTCACTCCCAAGGAGGAGATGGTGTGCCTAGCTAACAATGTTGTTATGTGCTTATGTGTTGCCATGACTTCTTTATATGATGCATATTCATGAAAAGTTGTGTTATGAAAAATGTGAAATGTTTTCCTCATGTTGTAGTGCCTTGAGTAAGAGGTGCCTATTGTACTTCATGAGAAGAATATATGACCATGCTTTAGTTTGGAGTTGAGAAATTCCCCCTTGAATGAAATGCTTTTTGAGAGTAAATTGCATATGAGCTCTATGAGAGTATGTTGAACATATTATGACTAGGAGATGGTAATTCCTCCTTGAACATGACTAATTATGAGAATCTCAAGCATAAATGGGTTGTAGGATGTAATTCATACTTCCTTGTGTTGCATTGAGTATACTAAGATGGAGTGATGTTTCCTCCTTGTTTATGTGCATTTAGATGTTTTCATGCATGATGGGATGTTAGTCTTGAGTCATTAATTCCATAAAAGTGTTTAAAGTGTCATTCGAGGATGAATGTTCCTAAGGGGGATATAATGTAACAACACAAAAAACTAGTAGGTGGAACTAGAGCCTTACGAGTGTGTTGTTGAGTTTGAATTGTGGGATAATATGGTAAAATGAGTGCCCAATCTTAGGTTGAGGTGTTTAGGGGTTAGATGTCAAGGTACGACCCCCCAAAGACCAACCAAGAGTCCTTAAGGAGGACTCTAAAGTCTAAACCCCAAAACTGCCTAAGAACCAAAAAGCTGTCAAAAAGTTGTGAGCTACGGATGGGACCTATGCCCCGTAGGTCCATCCGTGTCGCACCCTGAGGCTACTCCCTAGACGCAACACGGGACCTAAGATCACGAGTAATTCCAAGCTAACCCTACTGGTATAATCATGAGCATACTAAAGATAAACTGAGCAATAAAACTGTGCGGAAGCTAAATCATAATGAACTGAAATGATGGGGAATACCCATATACTAAATCTAAATAAGGATAACTGAGAGTTTGAATACAAAATAAAATTCAAACTCTAAGACTAAAGCTGAAACTAACTATATCTGAAATACAATCTCTATTGACTAGAAATGTTGGGACATGCCCCAGCTAGATCTAGCAAAACTGAAACTAAAGCTAAAAGTGATAAAGATATTCATGTCACTAGTCCTCAAAGTATGAGGAATCACCACTGATGTGGCTGAAATGAAGATCGAGAAACCATCTATGCGTGATCTGACTGTTGAGGATCTGAACCTACATCACGAGAAGATGTAGCACAAAGATGTAGCATAGAGTATGTGTTAGTACTTGAAAGGTACTGAGCATACAGGATAGAATAAAGCTGAATAATAACATAATTGAAAATAAACATATATCTGAAAAATGACATGACATAAGCATGATACAAATGAGAATATTGAATGCAATGACCAAGTTTATAACATGCTAGGACTTATTTATGAACTATACTTCTAACATAGTCAATGCAATAGAATCTGACTGAACTGTAAGGGAGCTACTAATAACCGACATAAAACCATATGAGCTAAATGTGGAGTCCGATGTATACGCCCAATCGAGAGGACCCAATATACCCTGCCACAGGTCTAGAGGCATGATGGCGCGATCACTAAAATGATGCCCACAGAGGGGACTTACAACCTATGGGGCACATATTTCTGGGACTTGAGGGTGACTAACCCTAGTCCACTCGATATTACGCTTCCCATATTATTAAGTAATTAACACTTTATGACTTAAATGTTGTAACACTAGATAGCTCAAAACCGACATGCAAACTGAGAATTCAATATTAAATAATGATTATAATGTATTCGAGATCTGAGGCATGTTTATATATAACTGAATTTACTAGCCTAGCATGTGTAATTTATGACCTAACAGAACTACATAGCTAGGGTTCTGAATTTATGCATGAATCTGGGAAAAACAATACTATAACGATATAATATGATTTGGATAATTCTAACCACTAAAAACCCAACGATTCTAACATTTAAAAAACCCTAAGTCTAGATAATAATAATAAGGGAATCAAGAATCTAACTGAAAACTAAGGACCTAATGGATAAAAGGAACCCACTAGTGAAATCCCACATACCTGGTGACGAAATTCAAGGAGAAATCTTTTGATTTCGGGGCTGGAATTGATGGAACCTTTCTGCGTTCTTGGGAAGGGTTTGATCGCCTTTTTCTCCTCTTTACGTTCTAAGTTTATAAGTTTTGGTGAATGATCTGACTTGGGTAAGTTCTAATTATTTTTCTACGCTAAAAATAACCAAAACTACGTAGTTTAGGGGTCTAACACATAAGGAAAAGACCAAAAGACCCCTGACTTAACTGATGTCGAGACCAACCGACGGACCTGCTCCACGGACCGTGGTCCCACCTACGGTCCGTCCGTAGGTCCTGGCCGTGGGTTGGGGTTTTTTGGGTTTTCTGGGGACCTCGATCCATGAACTTGGTCCACGAACCGTGGTCCACCAACAGTTCATAGGTCCTAGTCGTGGGTCAACCATTAGAGGAATTTTTGGGACTATTTCTGGGGAGGGCTGCACTAACTATCCACGGACCACCAGCACGAATCGTGTGTCACCCTACGGTCAGTAAGTGGTGCCCATCGGTGGCACCTGTAGCTTCTAAAATATGCAATCTGGTTTGTTTTCGGATATAGGGTGTTACAATCCACGTCCCTTAGGGCTTGGTCGTAGGTCAAGGTTGTAGATGGCAACCTCCAGACCCAAACAACAAAAAGTCAACACGGATTATAGACCCACCCGTTTCGTGAGTCATACCTGCTTACTATCCAAAATCTCGGCCAAAGGTAAGTTAGTTTAGGAAATTCCTTTTTAATTAGTTTTCATTAGGGTTCATTTTATATGGAATTGTTACACCTATATAAACTATTTTAAGTCATTAAACACCCTATTAACTCATTATATCTCAAGACCCCAATACATAACCAACTCTCTCCCAAATATTCTCTCTCAAGAAAACCTCCATTGAAGAACAAGATCAACGTCAAGTCTAGGGGTCAAGGAGTAGCCTTTCTTCTTCACTTCCATAAGGTATGTTAGTTTTCATCCTTGGGAAGCTATTACCCAAGGAGTCCCTTCAAAAGCTTTTATCTCAAATCTATAAATCTCCAAAAGCTAGGGTTTCAAATCAACCCCATGGATTCCTTTCAAAGTTGCTTTTATAGGTTGAATTATGTTTGTTTATGGATGTATTACTGATTTTTTATGATTTTAACTTGAATTCCTCAAGAATCCATGAGTTTTCCAATCCTAGTTATGGTCCTTCTTTACATTATGAGTGTTGTTCAAGTTGGTCCAACTGATTGGATATGCATTTTTTATGATGTAATTGCATGATTTAAGTATGATTCTACATGTATACTTGATTAACCTAAGATTCTATAGCGAAATTGATGTAGCCTAGAGCTATGTCATGAAAGAGGCAAATTGAGGGTTTAGATGTGACCTTCGAAGATTGATGAACTTCTTGATGAATTGCCTTAGATTAGATCACCTAGACATGAATTGATTATGAGTAAAACTTATGGACAAGAACTAATTTGATTAGGGCTTATATGAGGGATCATGGTTGTGTAGTATTGAGACTTAGTTTACTTGATGCTATATGACTATAATTGAGTAGGAATGAAACATGTGGTTAGTTTACCTTGAGAGTTACGTTTACATGATGACCATGTGAGGTATTTCTTGAGAGTAATGCTTGTAGTATGAAAATGAATCCTAAGGGCTTTAATAGTAAAAGCTAATATGAATAAGTTAAGGATGTTGAGGCTTAAAGAAGTAAGCTATTATGTATGTTGAATTGTATGTGGCATTATTGCGAAAGGACTTCATCCACATTACATATAATATAAGTACATGAGTTTATGTATATAATGAATGATTTACTTGAGTCAAGATTATATTCATGTCTAATGTAGTGAATGCTAGATGTGTTGAATTAATATGATCTATGATTCTTTAATGCAAGATATGAGGGGTATGTATGAATATGATGTTATGTGCATGTTTTATGAACACTTAGAGATGTGTTGAATTAATATGATCTATGATTCTTTAATGCAAGATATGAGGGGTATGTATGAATATGATGTTATGTGCATGTTTTATGAACACTTAGAGAGTTGAGTGTCTATAATGATAGTGTTGTTGTTGTGTCACTGAAAGGACAATCACACACACACCCCCATGCATGAATATGACTATGATGTACCTAAGGTGTTGTTGAAAGGCTAATTCTCATATGCGCCCTCACACATGACTATGCATAAAGTATGTATGTTTATGATAAGTTTGTTCTGCTGATTGAAAGGCTATTCTCGTGAACACACTATGAATATTATGTAAAAGGTTTACTCACATATTGATGATTCTAAGGTTGAAAGGACATTCTCACGTAATGGATCTATGAGCTATTTTGATATTATGTTGTTTTGAGTGCCTAGTGCAGTCTTTCATGAACATGAACTTAAGTAAAGACTTAATTTAAATTTTAAGGGAAGTATGCTTAGCACTGAGTGCATATGAGTATGAGATAGGTTCCATCACGCAAGTAGTTGGGTTCCCAATACGGTTATCTCTTGAGATGGAAACCTCCACATTAGTAGTTAGGGTTTCTAGTAGTAATCTCCATATCCCATAAGTATGTGCCCACATAGGTCTTTAGCTAGTGGATCCACCTAAAAGCAAAAATAAACATTCTACCTTAGGCAAGTAGGACACTTCTTTTCGGTGTGGTGGTAGAACACCGGAGTCCGTAGCTCAACATGGTCTCTGTCGGTTAAGGCTATTTCCCTATATGATAAGAATATGAATTATGAACAAGAAAGTGAGTTATGTACTATGGTTCCTCAAGAGGTTCTACTAAGTGTGAATAGGGGTATGGGACTTCATTCATGCATTACACAAGTAGGCTTTGGGAGTAGGCATGGTATGTTTCTCTTATGATATGATGATTATGAGTTAATGTATGATTTAAATGAATTATGCACATGAACTATACTTATGACTTCCTAATGAGCTTTACTTAGTGTGAATGGGGGTATGGGGCTTCACTTATACATTGCGCAAGTAGACTTATGATGTGGTTATGGTGTGGTTTCCTTATGCTATGAAGAGATATAAATTTATGTATGCATGATATAGATTGTTGCTATGAGTGACTTTACCTATTACAAGTTATGAACAAGAATGCTTCCTCGTCTAGGAGTGTTGGCTATGAATAAGGTCATGGTATGTTATGCATGATTATGGAGGCCTAAAGGTGAGACTTAGTGTAGATAGGATTATGGGATCCTATCTATGCATTGCACAAGTGTAGCTTAGGGTTGCTTATGTGATGATTCTATTATGATGTGATGGACTTGGTATTTGACTATGTATGTGCATTATGTCTTATGATGATTGATAATTGCACTATGTCTATGATTGGAGTCTATGCTTATGATTATGTTGTTATCCTTTGTGCTACGATGAACTATATATGAGTTGCCTTATGAGTGATGTTCTCCAACTCTTTCAAAGAAGATGTTCAAATTGGCATATAGCATGGTTTCAACTAAACTGTCCCTTTTAGCATGTTTTCAATATTTTTTATGCATGGCTACCTTATTTATTGCATTTTTGTACTAACCCATATTTCTATATTTTCTATAAATGTAGTGTTTGGTTCTTGAAGGTGGTCTTCTATTGATCCAAGCTTGGGATAGATAATCCCCCTTGCTAAATGGTGAGTCCTCAAGGTTCGAGGATAAGTATCTTTACTTAGTAGTTTCTTTTAGTATGTCATTTGAGAAATATTGTAAGGGTTGTGTCCCCATTCGTTATTCGATTGTATTTAGATAGATAAATGAGACAATGTCTAGACTACCATTATTTTTTATGAAAGACTTCGACGGTAAAGAAAATTTTTAATTCTGGATCATTCTATGACTTTTATGTTTATGATATGCTAAGGACTTGTATGCGACCTCTTCGAGGTCAAGTACGCCGTGTTACGTCTATGGGGTACCCCTGGGTCGTGACACAAATATAAACAATATTGATATCATTTACGAACAACGAACAATTTCACATTTATCAAGATATACAATTATGTCAAATAATTAGTCCTCTCATGGAACCCACACCCAAATTGTTAGCATACCAGAACGTGGTACCCGATCTAATGTTTATGCTGAAACATGACAACCGATCCCATGTTTATGCCAAAATATGGTAACCGATCCAATGTTTATGCCGGAACGTGGCAACCGATCCAAGTTAGTGTGTCAGAATGCAACACCTGATCCATTCAACTAGCCACAATCATAATCACAAGTATATTCTCAAAATCATACAATCAAGTCATGATTCATGTCATTTATCATTCATCTATCCTCATCCACAAGTATTGTGATCAATACTACAACATTCGCATACATACACGTATTATAATGAAGCAAGAACAAACATATATCACACAATCATGAAATCACAACCATCAACTACATCAAATCCAAGTTTGAATCCCCTAAGACACTTGAATCTTCCCTTGCCGAATTATTTCCACTTGTTCTAAGTCTACAAACAATTAATATACGCAAGGTTCAACAATCAAAGTTCTAATTATCTGGATTATAACAAACCCAATATTCCTAGACCAAACCCAAGATCCTAATCCCTAATTTAGGGCTTTTTCCACCATTAGTTTCAGATCAAAACCCTCCCCCAATAGTAATTACCCAAGTATCCAAGTTCTATGGATCGAAAAATGGATTAGGGGAGTAAAATCCTTACCTTTAGCCTCAAGAATGGTGAAAAACTATCAACAAAACCCCTGGGGTCGTTCCTTAGCTCTCAAAGTTGAAAAGTGTAGAATAAAACATTTTTGGGGTTTTATTTTTTACTTAAGTCGCGTCTGTTCCGCTACGGCGGGACCTATCCCGCTATAGCAGCAGCCATCCCTCTATGGCGGCATATACGGAGACAGAATGCTGGAATTTGAATTCCAAGCCTCCATTTCACAATACACCTTCAACCCTTGACATTTCAAAACCACCTGTTCAAGCTACGATCATTTTTGGGGGTTCTACTTGCCCGAATTCAATTCAGTAAAGTCGTACGGGTTCTTTAATATTTTAGCTATCTATTCATGTAATCAAAATCATAATGAAATCACCCAATTGTTACCAGATTTCTCTAGACTTTACAAACTCCGATTTCATCCTAATATGGACTAGGTTAGGAAATTCCAAGTTACTATTGAAAGTTTTCTAACCCCAATTCTTTCCCAATTTGCTTTTCCCTAACGACCGAATCAGGTTATTACAATAGATACCAATTTACCCATCACTCGTCCTCGGGTGATCAACTAGGAAAGACTAGCAAAAGTAAGGGTAGAGTAGTACCTTAATCGCTGAACAACTGAGGATACTTGTCTCGCATGTCCTTAGCTTCTGGATATCGCAATTAAAAATTTCAACCGATTCTTCCTCATACAGAAGGTCTTGTTTAACAACTGAGTCTCACTTTATGATATAATCTTCGTCTCAAACCAACCAATTGAATACGTACACATCCTCCCATACAATTCCTCAATGAAGTCATCTCAATACTCGAGTGATAAATATTATTGTATATACACTTAGCTAACCACAAAGTTATTCCCAATAACCACCAAAGTTGTTCGTACACATATCTGGAAGATGTTATCAAGGACTTTGACACAAACATCAGGATGAATCCTTTCTCACATAACCATGATAAAATCCTAAATCAAAACTCATCACGGTTAGAGGTAAACCTGAACCAACCAACACATAATCATAATACCCAAACAATTATAGTTCTTATCAACATCTCCATCTCACAACCCAATTTCCCATGAGTTTAATTTATAAAAGTTTGTTCTTTAGAAATCAGATACTCGAGGGATATGTCCAAGCATACCAACCCTTCAACAGCACTATCGAAATGCTAGATTTAGTAATTGTAGAATACCTCTTAAGAATGGTAGAATTGGACTCAATGATCCCCACATTCAACCACACATAATCGATACATGACCTCGACGATAAGATGAATATTAAGATTGTTGGACAACCATAAATTCGCATGGTAGCTCTTCTATAAATTCTTATAAGCAAGGTGGTACATGTAAAACCACCAAATAATTTAACAACACCAATATGTCATTTGAAATAACCAAATCTTCCTAATCTTTCCACTCCATCAAGGGAACATCACAAGATTGGTACCCATGATCCACCACTAGGGATCCACCCACAAAGTGAAAACACACGAAAGCATAGCTAGTGAATCATACCCACAATACTAATAGTCATCATACATACTCCGACCATTTACCTTATTATAAACCAACACTTTTTGAATGAAACCTTTCTTAGGTACTTAACAATCAATAGTAATAAACTTTATGACTTAACCTAGGTGTAAGTCCTTCCAAAGGTTCAATACCTGATACAATTGATCATTTCTCACCTTGCCCGTTCATACCTCGACAAAATATATTACCATAAATGTAGACTTACAATGAAAAATCTGAATTGTAAATTCAAATGTATAACACAATTCCTTTATCTTTCAACATTATCTTGTACCTTGAAGATTCTTATGAATTCATTGATCTTTGATTATCATGATCGCATCTCCATCAGTTTTACAATATCATTCGCTAAAAATTCCATCGTACTACTTACTAAGCTCAAAAACAAAAACAAGCACTTATCATCACTCTCAAGCTAATATCTGCACAATCCTTTCTCAAATATTTTTCAATAGTTTTTAACCCCGCCTAATGGACCCATGACACTATTACCATAACTACAACAAAACAATGAAATAACGCATCTTTGAACCCAATTATCTACCCATCTACAGATACCTCTTTAGCCTTAAGAATCCAATAAAATATTCTTACTCTCGCCTCTCTCTAAATATTGTACTAGATTCTACTATATTTTCCTTCATTATAACTCTAGCTCTTTAACATTCTATTCGAGTGGTGTTCTACCATCTCTTATAATTTTCCATACAACCACGTTACTCACCAAGTATTAGAAAACCACAACCTTGGATACTCTCAAGTTGTAATTACTATACAAAAATTCACTTAACCAATAATTTTATTATATAGTTGCATCCCGTCATAATCTATCATGAACTCTTATTGCCATTAAGCTCCGTCAGCCTTGACTATCACTATGAAGTCAACCTTTTTCATCAACACGACGCTTCAAACTCAGTAAACTCATCAAATTCAAAGGACTAACCCCATTTTATACGCACCTTTTTGCTAAATACGTCAATTTCCTTCACCCAGGTATACTCAATGGGACTTTCTTTATCCATAAGATGGTTATTCTGGCATCAATCCATCCTTTATGGCATAAGATAAATTCACCAGTCCTCATACCACCCTCCTTGTTCTTAATAAACAAGGCAAGAGCCCCCATGGGGAAGCACTAGGACGGATGAAACCTTTATCATGAAGCTCTTGGTTTTATGCCTTAAGCTCTCTTAATTATATTGGAGCCATACGATATGAAGGGATGGAAATGAGGCGAGTGTCAGTTTCTAAGTCAATGTAGAAATCTATATCTCTATTCAGAGGCATACCAGGCAAATCCATAGGAAACACTTCGTTAAACTCAGACACCACAGGAAAAGACTCAATAGAGGGAGACTCAACCTCAACATCTCAAACATGAGCCAAATAAGCCAAACAACCCTACCCTACCAATTTTCTTGCCCGAATGGAGGATATGATCATAACTAGCTTAGGCTTGTACACCCCTTCCCACTCTAATCTTTCCTTAGCGAGGATCTCTAGAGTTTCCGAGTTAGTATTACAATTATGCCAGGTATAATAGGGGGGAAACCAATCCATGCCTAAGATTATATCAAGTCAGTCATATCCAGCATAACCAAATCAACCAAAATCTGAAAATCCATAAACACAATAGGACAACACGATATACATGGGTTACTATGACTGACTCTTCAACTGGGGTGGAAACATGGATGGAGGCATCAAGTATATCACAAACCACATCAAATCCCAAAGCAATTGAATTGACACATACGAATAAGTAGAACTTGGATCAAACAAAACAACAGTCATCTGGGCATAGATAAGAGTAGTTATTGTGATTACTGCATCACACCCTCACACTCGGTCTTACTCGAAAAAACATAAAATTGAGTCATGTCCTCTTGATGGGAAACCTCCTTGCCTGGCTGCACTACTCCTCTACCTGCATTACCATTTTCCTAGCCTCCACGGCCTCCCTGATTTCCTCCTTATATGCCCAGGTTATCTATAATTTTAACACACCATATAACTTATATTTGATTAGTCAACATTGAATTAGATCGCGGGGGTTAGTTCAGGTATAATTCGGGGTCCATAATTGTGACAAGGGAAAAACAGAGGAGACAGGGCTGAGATTCTGTCTCGCCCTATACTGGTGGTCTCGTCGTGGCAAAGAAAATCCCGCCCTAGCGGCCCCCCTGCCAACAATTTCTAAGGTTCCTCTCTTTTCTATATTTCCCCTAGATTTCCTGGCTATAACTAGGCATTTAAGAAAATCCCTTTAGCTAGTACGATCGTTGTCTCCCCCTTCCCCGATCAACCCAACAAAGTACACATTTTAGAATTCTTTTATATCGTTTCAACACTACCACACACATATCCCCAAGATATACGCAGACTCTCACACGATTATTAGTTGGTCGCAACGCACGTTCAGATTTCTCACTTACGAACCACATCATAATTTATCTAGACCATTGCACGTAATCTCGTGATAAATTTCTTTTCACAACAAGTTTCACGACACTCAAGCAGTTACAACTTGCAGATAAGTCCAAATTCTTTAATTACTTCATTTCATAGACGACCGTTACTAATCATCTATGCCTTATACGGCCCCTAAGGCCAGATACCAATTGGAACCTTCTCAGTTCCAATTAACTTGATTGTGTCCTTTCAACTGGGACTACGACGTCTAGTTCACTTCGTTGAGATACCAATTAGAATCAGGAGATACCAATTGGACTTTAACTCATACCACAAGCGACAATAGTAGCTAGCGAGCCCCACAAAACTACTAATTTCAATCATAGAACTTGGTCGACCTAATTCTTAACCGCCTTAATCTTTAACTGATGGTAACCAGACCTTAAATCAATCTTACAGAAAATCGATGCACCTTGCAATTGTTGAAAAAGGCCATCTATCTGAGGCAATGAATATTTGTTCTAAATGGTGACCTTATTTAACTGTCGGTAGTCTATACACATCCTCTCTTGCTAATGACAGTGTTACCACTTTGTTGTTCTAATTCGAACCATAGAGTGAAAGAGGAAAGATACCAATTTGTATGACCTAGATACCAATTGGATTCAAGTCATAGCACGAAGGAGTATAAACAAGTGAGTTTTTCCTAAAGTCCTATAGCCTCTCGAAGAAAAGTACAGACATCATCGTACCGGTCTATAAGACTCTACTAGACTCGTTTTGGTACAATGATATTAATAAATCTAGGGCTCTAATACCATTACTACAACCTAAATAAACAAAATTTTATGAAAAATAAGGCATTTAAGGATACAGAAGCAAGTTTAAATAACTATAAAAATAGAGTTCTTATAGACTCTAAGGTTTTAACAAACAACTAACCAAACTAATGCGGAAGAACAACCCCTAGAACCTAAAAGTCATTGTACCAAAACTCTATTAACAACAAGTCTAAGAACAAGGGTACAACCCTGAAACTAAACAACATCTTAAACAAAAGCCAGAGTCCGAAAAGAGTGGACTTAAACAAGAAAGATCCATGGCAGCTTGAAAGAACTGGTTCACCCTTGAATCCGATCACGCTCAATAGTCACCTAGTTAAGGTCTATCAATAACCACCTAAATATGCCCTGTACTCAACAAAGAAATAGCAAGTGCAGTATCAGTACACAACCAAAGTGTACTGGTAGAATCACGCAGTTATCCTATTAAATGCAACATATTTAAGTCATTACAACAATATAATAACATGCATACACCGAATATACACAATATCGATATTATTTACAAACAACAAACACTTTCACATTTATCAAGATATATAGATATGTCAAATCATTGTTCTCCTCATAGAACCCACACCCAAACTGTTAACTGTAACAACTCGAAAAAATGATAGGTTGAACTAGAGCCTTAATCTGTGGGTTAGTGAGACTTTAGGTTGATGTCTAGGCTGTTTTAGAACCTAAATGGAGTAAGGTAGAAGCCTAGGGTTCAACGTAACACCTCGAAAACTAGTAGACCCAACTAGAGCCACGAGCTAGGATTCTAAGGTTTGATGTGTGTGAAATAGAGTCATAGATGAGACTTTCCCTACTTTGAATGAGGGGCTTGGTAGTTGAACGTGAAGATATGTGTTAGACCCCATAGTTTAGAAAACTATCTATGAAATGGTATAGGGTTGCAATAGCCTAAGCTATTAAGGTAGAGTGAAAGAGAACTTGTTCTCTTAGGTGCCTAGTTCACGATTGGGCAGCTTGATAGCCTAAGGCACTTGTGATGTGCCAAAGGGCACCTAAGGTCACCTAGTCGGCTGTCCCCTTTGTCCTTGATTCTAGAACAAAGGGCGAGCTAAGTCATAGCTCACCAACCTACTTGGCGAATCGCCCAAAAGACCCCTAGATCACCTAGTGAAACTGCCCCATTTTGGACCTTGCTGGAAAAATGGTCGAGCGAAGGGTCCACTTGGTGAGTCGCCTAGTGCCCTTGGCGAGCCATGAGGGTGCAAAGGGCGAGCAAGGATGGGAAGGTTAGTAAATTTTAAGTTAAACTGTTTAGGGTCCTTAGTTCTTTACCAAAGTTGACCCTACCTTATTCTATTCCTTTCCTACCAACTATATAACCTTATTAGACCTAAGTTTACCTCATTTGAAGTCACTCAACCTATAATCAAAACAAAACTCATCTTCATGCTCTCCATAGAATATTTCTCTCTTTAAGAAGAACCTCCATTAAAGAAGAAGATAGAGCTTGAAGCTTGGGTCAAGAATAAAGTCCATTGTTGAGAGCTTTCATTAGGGCTTTGATTAAAAGGTATGTTTAGCTTTTCATATATGGGTCCTTCCACCCATAGAGTCCCATAGAAATCCCCTAGATTTGTGAAAAAGAACCCCAATCTAAGTTAAGGTTACTTCTAATGTATAGGTTTTAGGTGGGTATGATTCCAAAGTATTGGATACTACTCATATATGATTGATTTAGTGTTGATTCATGATATTATGAAGAATTTATGTGAATTCCTTGGTTAACCCTAATTTTCAAAGTATGTGGGTTTATGCTTTTGGATGAGAAATTGATGATTCTTGCTAGATTCTCTTGGGTTGTTATCATGTATAGATATTGTCCAAGAATGGGAATATGAAATCATGAATTGAACTAGGCTTATGCATGTTCGATAGAACATGAATTATAGTGATTGAAATTGGGACTCTGTGATGAATTATGCTTAGAATTGCCTACGACTAAGGCTTAGGGCTAATGTGTCTAGTGATCTAGACTAGTATGATGATTGTGGAATAAAGCTTGGATGTAGGGCTTGAATTCATAATGTTGATCACTAGGTCTTAAAGAGTAAGTCTAATATGATGAAATAGCTTGCATGTGTGTAGAATGCGAAAGGTCCTCTCACATAGAATGATGCTAGAGTGAAAGGTTAATTATCTAAAATGAATCATGCTTGTTAGAATAGAATAGCTTGATGCTGAGTCTTATGATTCCTTTATGGGTAGTTAAATTGTGTGGCTTGGGATGGTAGATCTCATGGTATCTTGGGATGGTAGATCTCATGGTAGCTTGCGATGATAGATCTCATGGTAGCTTGGGATTTAAGTAACTAAGCACTTGTAAGGTTAGCTTGAACTAGCATTGGTAGGATGTTTTTCATGGTAGCTTGCATTAGTATAGGCATGGTAGCCTAGGATTGAGGATTTATATTCTCCTATGGGTAGCTTGACTAGCATTGTTAAAATGCACTTCATGGTAGCTTGACTTGGTTAGGCCGAGACTATTTCATGGTAGCTTAGGATTGAGACACCACACTCTCCTAAGGATAGCTTAGGGTTGAGGATTCATACTCCCCTAAGGGTAGCTTGCATCTTATTGAATGATTGCATGGTAGCTAGGTTGGTATACTTGTATCCTTCCTAGGATAGCTTGGATTGCATGGTAAGGTGTTTTCCATGGTAGTTAGGTCTAGCATAGTAGTATGATATTATTTTATAATCTGGAATGATAAATACTTAGCATTGAGTAAGCTAGTCTAAAGGAGTACTTAGTGTGAGTGGTAATATGGGATGTCATTCATACATGGAACAAGTATGACTTGAAGCTACTTACGAAGTGTCCTCTTATGTGATGTATGCCTAGCTTGGATTGTTGCTATAGTAGCCTTCCATGACATGATTCATTTAAGACGATAGTTCCTTGTCAATATAAAGTAGGTCAATAGTGACACCTAGAGATGGCAAATATGAATAGGGTGACTTCAAGATATGCTTAGTGTGTGTGGTATTATGGGATGCGCCACATCAATTTCACAAGTATGCCTTGAGGTTACTTAGGGGTATAAGTGCTCTGATGATATGAAAACCTAGGTCTTGACTATGAAGGTGGACTACGACTAATAATAACCAAAGAGAGGTACTTAGCTTGGATAGTATTATGGGATGCTGTCCTTGCCTTGCACAAGTATGCTTGGAGGTGGCTTGCGGAGTAGTTCTCTTAAATATGAAGGACTAAAGGTTGAAGTATGAATTTATGTATGTTTTATGTTGACTTGTGATGATATGATGATTATGTTGGAGATTATGTTGTGAATATGTTATTGTCTCTTATGATTATGTCTTATATTGACTAACCATTTTGAGATGTTTTATGTTGGTATGTTAGCTTTCCTACTTGGTACATTTTGTACTAATGCATATTGCCTACATTTTAATCAAATGTAGGGTATTGGAGATTAACTTGCTTTGGAGGCTAGGTTTCTAAGGCATTTGAAGACTTGAAGAATTGGTGAGTCCTGATAGCTTCGAGGACAAACCCACTATGTTCCTTTTATGTCATTTCATATGTTTTAGACTTATTATGGGCTTTATCCCAAGACTTTTATTCTTGTTATTAATAGATGGTTTGAGACAAAGGTTTTAGTAAAGACTTTCTCTTTTATCAAATGTTTTTCGATTAAATGTTTTAAAGAAAGTTTCATATTTTCCCTACTTCTCTATGATCATATGTTATGATTACGCTAAGGGTTGTATTAGACCCATTCGGGGTTAAGTACGTTGTGTTACGTCTAGGGGGTACCTCTGGGTCGTGACATGCAAGTAAGGGCCTAGCTAGAAAGATAGGGTGAAATAAACCTTGTTCTTTGGTGGACCTTTTGGCGTGGGGCTACTTGATCGCCCAAGGAGTTAGGTGAGTCACCCTTGGGCACTTGAGCTCGCCTAGTGGACTGCCTCATTGGCCTAGGTACTGGACTACAAGGAAAGCTAACTCCTAGCTCGCCAAACCAGTTTGGCGTGTCGCCTATTGACTCTTCTAGATCGCCTAGTGGACTACCCAAAAAGGGATCTCACTGGAAAATTGGGCTAGCCAAGGGTGCACTTGGTGAGTCGCCTAGTGCTCTTGGTGAGCCAAGAAGGGCTAATGGGCGAGGTAAGTCGTGAAAGAGGGGAATTTTAAGTTACAACTTTAAGGGTCCTTAGTCCTTTTCCAAAGTTGAGTCTTCACTATTCTATTCCTTTCCTAGCAACTATAAGACCTTTTTATGACCTAAATCCTTTCATTTAAGTCAATCCAAATAGAATAAAAAAGAAACCCACCTCCTCTCAAATATTTCTCTCACTAGAAATCCTTCATTAGAGAAAAAGAAGAATGGAGTCATTGAAGCTAGGGTTTGGTGATTCCAAGGTGGTTCTTCCACAAATTGCTTGGGGATTCTTAGTAAAGGTATGCTAGTCTTGATCCTTGTCTACTTTTCCATTCAAGGAGCCAATTCAAAGGTGGTTTCAAAGTATGAAAAACCTAGGGTCTTACTCAATCTCATGGGTTCTTTAATCAAACGATTTCAAAAGGGTTTCTATTGACCAATAATGATTGTATTAATGTTTAATTGATGATTTATGATGAAAAATACTCTATGAACCCATGATTCCTCTCAATTCCTAACTTGTACCTTTACGAAGTGGGTTTGATGATTATAAAGGCTTATGAATGGAACTTGTCTAAATTGCTTTGGGTTATTGAATTGTGTCATTATGCATGTCTTAACTATGGTAAGTTTAAGGTTTGTTGATGACTTTTGAATATGGCCTTGAAAGGGCAAGTTAAGGCTAAATTGCATGTTGAAGCAGAATTGTGTTTAAACTATTGATCCACTTGAAAGGTGGAGGTGTTTAATTAATATGTATGATTACAATATGAAGTATGTGTGTATGTGATCTAGATTATTGTATTATGAACATGTTTTAGAAGGCTATTGTATGAATGATGATGATATGTGAAAGGCTTTACTCACATACACACACACTTTGAATGAAGAATGAATGATGTTTCTAAGATAATGTTAATGATGAAGTACTTATTGAAAGGCTATTCTAAATTGTACTCTAATGAATGAAAAGATATGTTATGAAAGGACTTTCTCATAATATGGGATTCCTAGGTGAAAGGCTATTCTCATTTTTGGATCTATGATCTTTCTAATGAATGAATGAATGTTGGGTTAGGATGGAGGCTCATCCGGCAGTTGAGGCGGGGTATCTAGTAGCAACTTATCCCATAATGAACTAATGTAATGAATGAAATGTACTCCGTGGGGAATAATGCTAAGCACCGAAAGGATATGGTTTGAGATGGGTGCTCATCCGTAAGTTGAGATGGGGTACTTATTAGCAATCTCTTAAGATGGATGCTCATCCGTGAGTTGAGGCGGGGTGTCTAGTAGCAATATCCCTATCCCATAACTATGTGCCCACATAGGTCTAGCTAGTGGATCCACTTCTAAACAAACGATGGTCCTACCTTAGGTAAGTAGGACTCCCTTTATCCGGTAAGGGTGACACCGGGATTCCATGTCAAGATCACATGGTCTATGTTGGTTAAGGCTTACCCCCCCCCCCCCCCCACAAAGAATGTTAATGAACAATGGTTTCTTAAGGATGTACTACTTAGTGTGGGTAGTGGTATGGGACGCCATGTATGCATTGCACAAGTAGGCATTTGAAAGGAGTCATAGTGTGTTCCTTATAATGTTAATATAGTGAATGGACTCTTATGATCATGTTGATGAAAAATATTGATCTTATGTTTTAATGAATAAAGGTGTTCTTAATGAAGATAATGAATGAGTGACCTAGATACTTATATGGGTAATGTAAGAATGCATGTTGTACGTAGATTGTATATGTATCATGAGTTACTTCCTTGTTATGACTTGTTGAGTATGAATGTACCTAGCCTATGGTGACTTCAAAGGAGCACTTAGTTTAAGTAGTAGAATGGGATGCTACTTGCACATTGCACAAGTGTGACTTGGAATTATCTTAAGTGATGGTCCCTATGTGATGAATATGTCTTATGTAATGTTGTGTCTCATATGTGTGACTATTGTGTAAGGATGGAAAGGTTGTATGATGAGTTCACCGTTGGTGACCTTAGGGTGATGCTTTGGTGTGGATGGTTGTAAAGGACGCTATCCATACATTGCACAAAGTGTTGCCTAAGGGTTACTTGAGGTGAAGTGTTAAAGGTAAAGGAATGGTTTACATGTGAAGTACGTTCTAATGTGAATAGTGACTTGTATGTTGGTTATGATTGAGTATTATGACTCTTATACTTGTATGTCATGAAGCTTTACAAATTGGCATAAAAGCATGACTTTCAATCAAATGTCCTTTTTAAGCATGTTTTTGCTTGGCTATCATACTTAGTACTTAAATGTGCTAGCCTATTCTTCTTCTATGTTTTACTACAAGTGTAGGTTGCGGTAATTGAGTATCTCTCTAGTTGGATCTTAGACTAGACTTCTTCCAAGACATCTTTTGGTATGTCCTCATAGATCGAGGATAAGGACTTTTAATGTTTCTAGTTCCTTTATGTTTTAAGACTATGCTAAGACTTCAATTGTAAAGGGTTGTGACTCTATCTTGTTTAAATTTTTATCTAAGATGGCCATGTGAGACTTTAGTATTCCACTGCTTTATAAATGAGTTTTCGATTGTTGGTTTTATTAAGAAAGGTTTTTAATTGTGCATTATTTTTATAACCTATGCAATGAATGAATGTTATGATGCTTGTATAAGATCCTTTTGGGGTCGAGTATGTCGTGTTACAACTAGGGGGTGCTCTTGGGTCGTGATATTAGCATAGCGAAATGTGGTACCCAATCCAATGTTTATGTCGGAATGTGGTAACCAATCCCATGTTTTTGCCGAAACGTGACAACTGATTGATAAGATAACGCTATCAAAGACACTTCATCTAATACTAAGTGTCAGCGATCATTCAATAGTAATATAACCCAACTAAGTGAATTGGGGTCGAGTCCCAAGGGAGTGGTTCGTAATTGAGAATCAATAGCCAAGTAAGAATATGCTCAAGTCAGTCATAGCTAAAAACATTTACGAATAAAAGCATTGTTCAAATTAGGGGTGACACAAGTGTCAAATATCAAAAGGATTTGGTTTCAATTATCAACTAAAATAGCAAATAATATGAAAGTAACAACTATGGAGACGGGATTCTTGGGATGTGATAGGTTTATGGGCTAAGATAGACAACTAGGTAATTGCAATTAATAGAAAACAACTGTAAATCAGTGATTAAGCTAAACTTTAGTGGGGATAAACTTTCTCTCAATCAATTTACCCCAAATCAAATTGGTTCCTCTCAAATACCAATAAGCAGCAATTAAGCACAACCTTTGCTTTAGTCCATTCACTCTCTCGAGCTGAATGTGTCAAAAATGTTTTAGGGTTCACTCTCTCGAGCTGAACCCATAACAACCCAATACCCACAGACCATCGATTTAGTAATTTTAGTTTTAAAACGTCTCTCTTGAGCAAGCCAAAAACATGAAGTTAAGATTGTATTTGCAACTAAAACCAATTAAATTCAACCATAATTACTGAACGAAAACACCTTTAAACAATAATTAAACTATCAATTAACAATACCCATCAATTATATTAACCCATAATCACATAATCATACCCCAAGAATTGAGGTTTTAACTAAACATCATAAAAAGGTAAATATCGTTACCAAGTTGTGTTGCCATCAACTGGGTAGGATTGATATAATCTTTACAAAGGTCTAAGATGAAGAATCTTCAACACCCACTTCCAATTTCTTAGAAATAGAAATCATCAAATCTTCAAACCTAAGGAAAAATGCCTCAAAAACTCAGTTCTAAGCTCTCAACTTGAAAACTGAATAATAATGAAAACTAACCCTAGACCAAACCCAAGATCCTAAAACCCAATTAAGGGTTTTTTCCACCATTAGTTTCAAATCAAAGCCCTTCCCCAATAGTAATTACCCAATAATCCAAGTTCTACAGATCGAAATATGGATTATGGGAGTAAAATCCTTACCTTTAGCCTCAAGAATAGAGGAAAACTGTCAAGAAAACCCATGGGGTCGTTCCTTAGCTCTCAAAGTCTAAAAGTGCAGAATAAAGCATTTTTGGGGTTTTATTTCCGATTTAAGTCGCGTCTGTCCCGCTACGGCAGCATGCACGGAGATAGAATGCTAGAATTTGAATTCCAAGTCTCCATTTCACAACACACCTTCAACCCTTGACATTCAAAAATCATCTGTTCACGCTAAGATTATTTTTGGGGGATCTACACGCTAGAATTCAATTTCGTAAAGTTGTACGGGTTTCTTAACGTTTTAGCTAGTTATTCATGTAATCAAAATCATAATTAAATCACCCAGTTGTTACCAGATTTCTCTACACTTTATGGACTCCGATTTCGTCCAAATTTGAACTAGGTTAGGAAATTCCAAGTTACTACCAAAAGTTTTCCGACCCCAATTCTTTCCCCATTGGCTTTTCCCTAATGACGGAATCAGTTCGTTACAATTATGATTACACACATTGCTTAACTAAATTTCATTGAACCAACGATACATAAACTAATAGCAACCAATAAATTGTAAACCTTCATTATACAAATTTTATGTGGTGATACTTAATAATACTTTTTTATCTAAATTTAACGGACTTTACCTAAACTAATACTTTAGTTTGTTGGTGCAACAACACTTTATGCTACTTCATAATAGTTGAGTTTAAATAATGTTGTCATAGTATTACAGAATGTACAAAATAGAATTTTATCCATTTGGTCTCAAGCTAATTCGTATTTTCTTTTGAAATTGAGTTTTCTTGACTTAACACCTAATCCAACCACTAAGTTTTGTATGAAAACACATAAGTAACATATTTGGGACTCTAAAATAATATTATTAGTGGTAGTCTCTCATTCATATATGAACTTACAATATATAGTTTCGTATTTAATTTGAATATATTATTATTATACATATTTTATAGTGATTTATGCATAATCTTATTGTGTAAGAGAGTTTACATGGAAGGAAAATAGATGAACTTAATTTTTAAGGTGAAACAAAATATTTTAGGAATAAATAGGAATAACTTAGTAAACTATACCATATATTTATTATTTTGCTTAATGAACGCGTGGGACATAGGGAGTAGAAAGGTAAGAAATATTTCAATTAGATTCAAAAATTTTATTATTTTCCAAATGCATATATTACTTATAGAGTTTAAATAACAATTGTCTCAGCTAAATTTTTTTTCTTAAAATTAAATTGATAAAATTGATCATAAAACAAATTTATTCATAATTTTGCATCACAAAAGCTATAAAAATAAAATTTAAGCAAATTAAATATTAAAATCATTTTTTTCTTGATAAAAAAGAATTAAAGCTTCATTTAATATTTTTCTCTAGACACAAATCATATTGAGTCGTCCCGGTGTAAATGTAGTACTTCTTCTGTTCCATAGGACACAAATCATATTTAGCCGCCCCTGTGTGAATGTAATACATTGTCAATATTAATAAATGTAACGACATGTTCCCGTCATTATAGAAAAGCCAACGGGGAAAACTTTTGGGCTGGAAAACTTTTTCGTAATAACTTGGATTTTCCCAACCTAGTCCAGAATTGAACGAAATAGGAATCATTGAAGTCTAGGGAAATCTGGTAGCAATTGGGCGATCAAATTATGATTTTGATTACATGATTAGTTAGAAAAGTCGTTAAGGAATCCGTATGACTTTACGAAATTGAATTAGGGTGAGTAAAACTCCCAAAATTGATCTTAGCGTGAACAGGTAGTTTCTGAGTGTTATTGATTGAAGGCGTGTTGTGAAATGGGAGTTTTGAATTTCTTTAATTTGCTCATTGTTTCGTGCAAGCCTATTTGGCAGTGGTTTCTGCTGCTAAGGCGGGGCCGTTGTAGCGAGGTGAGGACTGTTGTGGCGGGCCCAACGCGACTTAAGTCGAAAATAAACCCCAAAACGTGTTTATTCTTCACTTTTCTTTTTTAGAGTAAGGAAACGAACCTCAGGCGATTCTTGATAGTTTTCCACCATTCTTAAGGCTAAATGTAAGATTTTAACTCCTTGAATCTATTTTTCGATCCGTAGAGCATAATCGAATGGGTAATTATTGATCGGGGAAGGTTTTGATCTGAAATATATGGTGGAAAAAGCCCTAGTTTGTGTAGTGGGATCATGGGTATGATCTAGGGTTGTTAGAATTGTTAGTAATTTGGGTAATTAGTGATTGTTTATTGATTCCCGTATTTTATTGATTGTTTGTAGACCAAGAACAAGTGAAACGAATCCAGAAAAGTAAGAATCAAGTTTCTTAGGGTTTCAAGCTTGTTTCGAGGTAGGTGATCGTTGTGATTCTATGATTGTGTGATGTATGTTTGTCTTGCTTCATTATGATATATGTATGTGAATGTTGCATTATTGATCACACTTGTTGTAAATGAGGATATATGACTGATGTATGCCATGAATCATGACTTGATTGTATGATTACGAGAATGTACTTTGTGATTGTGATTGTGGCTTGTTGAATTGATCGGGTGTTGCGTTTCGACACACTAACTTGGATCGGTTGCCACATTTCGGCATAATTATGGGATCGGTTACCACGTTCTGGCATAATCATTGGATCAAGTTCCAGTATGCTAACTGTCTGGGTTTGGGTTCTATGAGAGGACCAATGACTTATCATAATTGTGTTTCTTGAGAAATGTGAAAGTTGTTCATTGTCCGTAAATGTTGATGATATTGTATATGTTATATATATGCATGTGATTATATTATTGTATTGACTTATGTATGTTATACTTAGTGGGATAGCCGCATGATCCTACCAGTACACTGTGGTTGTGTACTGATACTGCACTTGCTCTTTCTTTGTTGGTGCAAGGCATCTACAGGTGGCTATTGACATACCTCGTTTAGAAGATCAGTGATTATCGATTGAATTCAAGGTAGAGCCAGTTCTTCCAGGCTGCCATGAGTTTTCTTTCCATCTATGTCCATATTTCGACTTGGACTTTCCTAGTTAGTTGTTAGTTCATTAGTTCGGGGTTGTATCCTTTCTTGTTTAGACTTGTTGACCTTTAGATGTTTTGGTACATTGACTTTCAGGTTCTAGGCGTATTTTCTGCATTATTTAGTTGTTAGATCTTTTGGAAGTTTATGGGAACTTCAGTTTTTAGCTATTTAACTTGCTTCCGTAACTTAAATGTTCTAGTTTTGGTTTAGTTGCTTGGGTAGTAGTGGTTCTCCCACCGGAGAGTTAGTGTGGGTGCCAATCACGATGGTCTAGATCGTGACACTAAAAATGTCAAGAGTATTTTATGGTAATTATTGTTTTCAATATAAATATGTATCGTAAACTTTAAGAAACAGTATAGAGTTCGGAGAAAATGCTCTTTAGCTTCCTTTATAAAAGTAAAAAAAGGACCCCAGATTTATAGAAAAGTTTGGTTTATTTAGGAAACATTAGAATTATAATTTTGAGAAAAAATAAATAGTACTCCTAATATTGAGTGATAATAATGGCGGAGATAATATTGGCCTTGCAAAAATTTTGGTTGGTTAACTTTGAAAGAAATATAGTACTCCTATGAGATTTTATCAGAATTTCTAATGATATATACGTTACTAAGAAGTTTACTTGTAATTATATTAACTTAACAAGTGACCTAATTGGTAAGGTAATTTTTTGCCGTAATATATCAATGTGTCCTTTATTTTGGTCGCAACTAGTATTTATACGGCCTCTAATTTTTTGGATCCACACAAGTCACATCAAGTGATTTTCCATGTGGAATTTCTAATCCTCTTTGATATTTTTTAAAGTGGGTTTCTCAATTGTGTATTATACAACCTAACATCCATGAGCATCACGTGTAGAGAAAATAATATACTTAAAGATGACATAAACGCACTACAGATTAAAATAATTAATAATTTAAAATATTTTAAAGTATAACGTAAAAAAAAAAGACAAGTTACGATGATTTCATGCATGACAGAGTGATCAAAGAAAATCACCCAAAAATATGGCGAAATTAAGTAGTCTATCATTAATTATTCTTTTTGAACTCAAATTTTGAAAATGAATAAATTTTTATAATTATTATTTTTTTCATTTAATAGGCTCGTATGTGGCATAAATTTAGTAAGTCCGTTTGTAAATTCAGAATAGTGAATAGTCAACAAAATATCAAAAAGAAAAATCTCAAAAGGTTATAAAACCTATCGCTATATCGATCAACTCAAGTACCCCCAATCCTGTTGTTAATACGCTAAAGACATTCAAGTATCTCTGTTTCTTTCAGGTTTTATAATCAGACAATCAATAATAGGTAAGTTTATAATTACTCAAAGTATTCTATTCTTCAAAGAATCAAGTTTTTGCAATTTCTCTTCTTCTTTTTTTCATTTTCTTTCTAGCATGCATGAAGGACTTCGAAAAAAGGAACATTTTGTTTTCCAGTTTCCCCAATTTTTTTTCCTTTGACAGAAAATGAGTGATGAGTGTAAAAGTTACAGAAAATCAGAAGAGGTTGGAAAATGAGACCAACACTTATTCTCTTCCATTCCCTGTAACTCATACACTCATCTCTCATTTTTTGCTGAAGTGAAAAAAAATGAGAGAAGATGAAAAACAAGAAGTTTATTTTCTTGGATGTCTTCATGCATACACTACAAGGACAATAAAAAAAGAAGAGATAAAGTTGTAAAAACTCTAATCTTTGAAGAATAGAACACTTTAGGTTATTAAGAACATACCTAATTGTAGATTGTCTGGTTATAAAATTTGAGAGAAAAAGAGATACATGAAAGTCTAGAAAGTATTAACTGAAGGATTAGGGATACTCGAATTGATCAATATGGTGATAAGTTTTATAACCCTTTGAAATTTTTCTTTTTGATATTTTTGTTGACCATTCAATATATATTCTGAATTTATTATTGACAGGTTTATCTGAATTTACGATACATACGAGCCTATTAAATGAGAAAATAATAATTATAAGAACTTCTTCCATGTCAATATTTGAGTTTAAAAGGTCTAATTAATGATAGAGACTTCCTCAATCTTGCCATATTTGTGGGTGAATTTTCTTTGATCACTTTATTTTGTATGCAATCACCGCAATTATGTTATACCTTTTCTATTTATTAATTCTTTTAACTTATAGTGTATTTACATCCTTTTTAAGTATATTATTTTCTCTACACACACATTGCACATGTATGTTGATTCGTAAAATTAATTGAAGAGTTTTTCCACATACAATTAGTTTTTGAGGCTCAAAAGTCTACAAATTATCAACAGTAGGAGTACTTCAGTTAAAAATGACAATTGATTTTATATGCTTTGATTTATTTTTTCTATAGTCTTTTTCGCTGAGATTTTGATCCTTACTCTCAATTCAACTTTAACTATGAAGAATCGATCTTGTTGTTCCAAACGTGAAATAGATAGATTTATATTGACCATTTAATATTTTGTATATACTAGCAGCCTATTCTAAATTTGTCTCGTGTAATGGCCAATTAAAATAGGCAACACTAATTATATGAACTTCATTTTCAAAACTAGAATTCTAAAACCAAATTCTTTTATGAGGAAAATTTAATATAGACAATAAATGTTTAATTATACAATTTTATTTGAAGATCATTTTCCCTTTAGGTGAAGAGATGATACTAATGGGGGACAATTCTTATTATAGGAATAAGTAATGTAGAAAGGATAAAATAATTGAACTGTCAATATAGTAAAAAGGGAAAACTTTAAGTTCTTTAATAATACCTTTATGTCATTTTACTTGTGTAATATCACTTTACTGATCAGAGTCCCAACATCTTCATTGACAAGCAGCACAAATAACATCTTCAATTATTATATTTTGCCTATGTCAAACTTAGGTTGCACATTTTCATAAAAAAAAAAAAAAAAATTGCACTACAAGGGCAATAAATTTGTATGTGTGTGCGTGATTTGAGCACTTTCAACATTTAAAATGAGATTGTACCATTCACATGTCAATGGATGTTATAGTGATATATGCAAAACTTATTGTGTATGAGAGTTTACATGGAATGAAAATAGAAGCACTTAATTTTTAAGATGAAACAAAATATTTTAGGAATAAATAGGAATAACTTAGTAAACTATACCCTATATTTATTATTTTGATTAATGAATGTGTGGGACAGAGGGAGTAGAAAGATAAGAAATATTTCAATTAGATCCAAAGATTTTATTATTTTCTAAATGCATATATTACTTATAGAATTTGAATAACAATTGTCTCAGCTAAAATTTTTTTCTTAAAATTAAAATTGATAAAATTGATCATAAAACAAATTTATTCACAATTTTGCATCACAAAAGCTTAAAAAATAAAATTTAAACAAATTAAATATTAAAATCATTTTTTTCTTGAGAAAAAAAAAATTAAGGCTTCATTTAAAATTTTGCTTTAGACCACAAATCATATTAAGTCGTCCCTGTGTGAATGTAGTACTTCTTCTGTTCCATAGGACACAAATCATATTGAGCCGCCCCTGCATGAATGTAATACATTGTCAATATTACTAAAAATGTCATGTGTATTTTATGGTAATTAATTTTTTCAATACAAATATTTATCGTAATCTTTGAGAAATATTAGAGTTTGGAGAAAATGCTCCTTAATTCCTTTATAAAAGTAAAAAAAAAAAAAAGGAGCCCATATTTATAGAAAACTTTGTTTACTTTGGGGATTGGAACATTAGAATTCTAATTTTGAGAAGAAAAAAATAGTAATTCAATATTGAGTGATAATAATGAGAGAGATAATTTTGGCCTTGCAAAAATTTTAGTTGGTCAACTTTGAAAGAAAAATAGTACTCCTATGAAATTTTGTCATATTTGTAATGATCTATATGTTACTAAGACATTTATTTGTAATTATAACAGCTTAACAAGTGACCTAATTGGTAAATTATTTTTTTGTCGTAATATATCAATGTGTCCTTTAATTTGATCCCAATTGATATTTATACCTTCTAATTTCTTTTAGGTGTGCACAAGTCACATCAAGTAACTTTACTTGTGGAAGAAATTTTTAAGAATTCCTAATTCTCTTTGATATTCTTTAAAGTGGGCGTCTGAATTGTGTATTATATGACTTGATATACATGTGCAACACGTGTAGAGAAAATAATATATTTAAAATGACATAAAACGCACTATAGATTAAATTAATTAATAATTTAAATATTTTAAAATATAACGTAAAAAAAGATACGACAAGATGTGATGATTTCATGTACGATAGAATGATCAAAGAAAATACCCAAAACTATGGCCAAATTAAGTAGTCTATCATTAATTATTTTCTCATTTAATAGGCTCGTAAGTAATTTGCAGTAAGTTCATCTGTAAACTCAGAATAGTGAATGGTCAACAAAAATATCTAATAGAAAAATCTCAAAAGGTTATAAAACCTATAATTATATCGATCAACTCGAGTACCCCAAAATCATGTGGTTAATATGCTCAAGACTTTCAAGTATCTCTGTTTCTTTCAGTTTTTGTAATCACACAATCAACAATAACTAAGTTTTTAATTACTTAAAGTATTCTATTCTTCAAAGAATTGAGTTTTAGCAATTTCTCTTTTTTTCTTTTCATTCTCTATCTAGCATGAATGAAGGGATTCGAAAAAAGGAACATTTTGTTGTCATGTTTCCCCAAATTTTTTTCCTTTGGCAAAAAATGAGTGATGAGTGTAAGAGTTACAGAGAATCAAAAGAGATTGAAAAATGGGACCAACATTTATTCTCTTCCATTCCCTGTAACTTATACACTCATCTCTCATTTGTTACAGAAGAGAAAAAAAATTGGGGGAAGATGAAAAACAAGAAATTTCTTTTCTCGAATGTCTTCATGCGTACACCAGAAGGAGAATAAAAAGAAGAGATAAAATTGCAACAACTCAAATATTTGAAAAATAGATCAGTTTATATATTTAAGAACTTACCTAATTGTAAATTGCTTAATTATAGCCAAAAAAGAGATACATGAAAGTCTAGAGTGTATTAACCGAAGGATTATGGGATACTCGAGTTGATCAATACGATGATAGATTTTATAACCATTTGAAATTTTTCTTTTTGATATTTTTGTTGACCATTCATTCAATATATATTCTGAATTTATTATTCACAAACTTATCTAAATCTAAGATACATACGAGCCTATTAAATGAGAAAATACTAATTATAAGAATTTCAAAATTTGAGTTTAAAAAGTCTAATTAATAATAGAGACCTCCTCAATCTTGCAATGTTTTTGGGTGAATTTTCTTTTATCACTCTATTCAGTATGCAATCACCGCAATTTTGTTATACCTTTTAAATATTTTAAATTTATTAATTATTTAACTTATAGTGTTTTTATGTCATTTTTAGGTATAATATTTTCTCTACACATACATTGCACATGTATGTTGAGTCGTAAAATAAATAATTCAGAAAATAATTTTAAAGATAATTCACAAAAGGGCATGAAATTTTGTAAAAAATTTTCGACCAATAAATAATAAGAAGAAAGAACACCTCAAGAGCAACACCACAAGGAAAGTCCAATAAAAAAATTGAAGAGTTTTTCCACATAATTAGTTGTTGAGGCTTGAAAGTCTACAATTATCAACAATAGAAGTATTTGAAAATGGCAATTGATTTTATATGCTTTCAAAATTTTTTTTTATAGTCTTTTTCGTTGAGATATTGATCATTGTTCTTGATTCAACTTTACTACGAAAAATCAATATTGTTGTTCCAAACATGAAATAGATAGATTTTTATTGACCATTTAGTGTCTTGTATTTACTGGCTGGCTATTCTAAATTTGTCTCATATAATGGCCAATTAAAAGAAAAAACACTAATTAGATGAACTTCATTTAAATTAGAATTCTAAAACCAAATTTTTTTTATGAGGAAAATTTAATATTGACAATAAATGTTTAATTATACAATTTTATGTGAAGATCATTTTCCCTTTAGGTGAAGACATTCATTATACTAATGGGGGACAATTCTCATAATAGGAACAAGTAATGTATAAATGATGAAATAATTGAATTGTCAGTATAGTAAAAAGGGAAAAATTTAAGTTCTTAGTAATATCTCATGTGATTTTACTTGTGCAACATTTTTTTATTGATCAGAGTCTCAACATCTTCATTGACAACCTGCACAAATAACACCATCAATTATAATCTTTTGTCTATCTCAAACTTAGGTTGAACATTTATTCATACAAAAGTTGTGCTACAAGGCCAAAGAATGTGTGTGTGTGAGTGATGTGAGCACTTTCAACATTTAAAATGAGAGATAAAGGAAACAAATTAAAAATGATTTCAAATCCATGTCAGTTGAAATAAATAAACATACCCCTGAGGCACTAATACTTGCTAGGTCAAAGTGCAAAAGAACAAGAGAATAAAAGGAAAAAAATTGAATGACAAAATTCAATTTTGAAATAATCAAAGTCACGATTATTTAATCATTATCCTTTATTGTAAGAGCACCGAATTGAATGTTTCTTTTTCGTATTTATACCTCTTCTTAGCTACTAAGTTATTCTTTTCTCAACTTGAATTGAACAATACAAAACAAATTCAGTAAAGGCAGATACATATATTTATAGAAAGAAATAGTTTGGGTTCATTATATCACAAAGATCATGTTGAGTTCATTGTAAGATTCATATCTCGAAATCTTGACCTATAGTCACGCAGAAACAACTTTAACATTGCTCTAACACTCCTCTTCCCCGAGGTATATTAATGAAAAAGTTAAAGCCATGGCTAATATCTAGTTTATAGCAAATGAAATTCATTGTTCATGCAAATGAAAAGCCAATCTTCACGATGATTCAAATAGAGTACATGTTTCATTTCATTTCAACTTTTTTTTTAATTCCTATATATAGTAATTGAATCAATAAATACTACTTGGGAGAATTACAAGTTTCTTCATAGCGAAAGTAGATCTACAACAATCACGACTCTTTACACCATTCGTCGGGAATTCCCTCAAGATGGATGAATCCCCATCTTTTCATAGTCCAGAGATCATTTACGGAGATACATAGTGTGTTCTCTCCTGTAAAGCCTGGCTGTCAACTAATGAGGGAAAATTCTCTTTGTTCCTACAATTATAATTGTGTATTTATTTATAAGGGTTAGGGTTAAAAAAGAGGACAAAGCTCAAGTACGAATGAACTTTTGTCCAAACCAGCTTGCTCCTTTATTATTGAAGTTGATAGCTCTGGTGTTGCTAGATTGGTTCAACAGATATTTCGTCTAAACTTCTACTAGCTGCAAATTTGAATCAAGATGCCTCTCTATTATCCTTATGTGTTGTTGTAGTGTTGAGGTTTGCTATCGTCACCATTCTAGTGTTAGTTCGTTCATTTTCTTAGCTCTAAACCTCTATGGGTTGAACCCCAATTGGGCTTAATACCACCATCGAAATCTAAATCTTTAAAAATTTACAAACTATTATTGTTGAAGGTGATTCAACTAATTGGTATGGCTCAAGAATGCTTCATCTACAATGATTTTCATTAGATGTGTTAGGGTCATAGGTACCCTGTTAACTTCTATCTCATTAATCTTCACTTGTACCCATTTTTTGCACAAGTTGATATATTGTTGTACTTGAACTTCTATAGTATGCATGTGATATTTAAACACTAAGCATCAAGATTAATGTGTCCTGGTCTTGTATCATCTATAACAATACCTCAAGCTCTCATCAGGTGCATGATCTATTTAACCAACAAAAACATTATGTATTCAAGATCAATATCATCAAAAAAAAAAACTTTAGAATTTCAAGAAACCTAATTTTGGACCTTTAAACCATGCTTATATTGTTGTGAATTTTCTCATCCTCATCTGTGGTGTTCTCTTTTTGTCCAAATTAATAATCCTCTTGGTTGTGTTTGGCATTTCCTGGAAAGTTTTGAATTCAAAATTACCTGCAAAATGAAAAATCATGTTAGCTAAATAGTCAGCAAGAGTATTTCCCTTCCTTAAGGAGTGTTGTACTCTTGCTATGATTGAATCCAACATCTTCCTAATAGAATTGACATTCAATGTCAAACTCCAAGGTATTTCCCAAATACCATTGATTATGTTCACTGCTGCAAAGAGTTACATTCAACAAATAACCTTGAAATATGATTTTCCACACAAAATTCTAAGCATAATCTTATAGTAATCACCTCAGTCACCAAATTAGTAGAATCAGTAAGTGTAACACCCCGTAACTAGAAAGAACTAGAAAGAAGTTAAAAACTAGAAATAGTGATTTTTGGAAAGAATGAAAAATCTGGAAATTTGTTAAGTTATCTTAAGTTTGGGTTTTTGGTCAACTTCAAACGACCATAACTCCTAGCTCGGGATGAGTTAGGTGTTTGTCCAGATACCATAGGAAATATCTTGGAATTATCTTTCCAACGCCACCAAGTTTGTGCGATTCCGAGTTCGTATGAGTGAGATATGTACATTAGAAGTTGGGGTTGTTTGATTAAGGAAAGTCCAATCCGGATTTGGAAGGGTAGTTTGGTCTTTTCAATAGAAAACTTAATTAATTCATTTTTGGTAATATTTCTAAGGTTCTAAACTGAAATTGATCAGTTTACGCTTTTGAAATTAGAGTTAGGGTTTTTGGAGAAAGAAAGTAACAGGAAGAGAAAGGAGAAAAGAGTCCAGATCATCGTTCGAAAGGATATCGCTTGTGGATTTCGTCAAGGGATGGTGTCTACGAGGTATGTGAGGTCACATAGTGTTAGGTTAGTTCACCCACGCGCCAATCATGATTCAATTCAGCGAAGTATTTTAGATTTAAAAGTAAATCCTTTGAGTTCTTGATGAAATTCGTTTGAATTCTTGTGGGTTGTGTTGTTGGAGTTTTATTGAGATTTGATTCATGTTTTCGGGTATAGTTGAATCTGGTATATATTGAGGGTATGATTGATTCTAAGTGTTTGGGAAAGAAATAAGTGAAATTAGAGAGTTTAGAGATGAAAAACAAAGGAGAAAAATCGGGGATTTTCTAGGCCGGGGCTTGGGGCGTCGCACCTCTCAGAGTGCCCACTTCAGAGTCTAAAGTTTGGGCTCTGGGGCAACGCGCCAGCCAAAGCGCCACAAATTCAGCTCTGAAGTTTGTGCTCTGGCGACCTGCGTCTCTTAGAGCGCCAGGGATGCCAGTTCTTTCCATTCATCCCCATCTTTCCGTAATAATTCCTTAGTAATGCACCTATGTTTTCCAATTGATTCCGACACTTTAAGGTACATCTAAACATCATGAAATCATCCATAAACATGAGATCATGAACCTTGATTCCATAATTCAATTCAAGGAAAGTTAAAAGTCAAGTCTAGAAGTTAAGAAGCAAGTCAAGAGAAGTTCATAAAGTTTAAGTCTAGAATTTAAGAAGCAAGTCAAGAGAAGTTCATAAAGTTTTCAAAAGTCTTTCGCAAACGTTTTAACTTTGTTTTAAGACTTAAGTTTCGAGTTAAGTAAAGAGTAAAGATTGAAGTTCATTTATTCAAAGAAGTATATGGGGACTATGTATTCCTAAAGAGTTTAAAATGTTTTTCACATTTGAGAAAGAAAGGGAGCATCGATTCCAAGAGAGCTTTTAAGCTAAGTTTTGAGTAATTATCTCAAACAAAAGAAAGAAGTTTTGATTTAAATCATATGAACTAAGTATATTTTGGGAGTAGTATTGAGCACCGATATGGGAATGCGAGTTCATATTAACTCAAGTCTCCAAAAACCATGTAGTCATCATGGGTAGTAAAGGATCATACTTTTTAGATGACTCCTTAAGTTGTTTTTTAGCATAGACCAGTGGATCCACTTAGTTAAGGTGTTCTATATGATGGCAAAGTATGGGACAGTTCTGGCAACGTGGGCAAGACGTTGTATCACCACTTAGGCTCCTAGTGGTGGTTGTCGGTTAGAGAAACTCCCACAGAACTATATTACTTTATTTCATGAGTACAGTTGAGTTTGTTATTGCATTTATTTAACAATCTAAGTTGCTTTCTACTATTTTAAAAGCTTTCTATGTATTGCATGTGTTTTATTGCTTTATATTGAGTTAAGTTGTTCATGAGTTGAGTAAAGTCAAGGTAAGTGTTCCTTTCAGATTATTTTCAAGTTTATGTTATGTTTATCACTCCAACTCGCATAATCGTACATTCGATATACTAATGCCCATTGGCTTGCATCTTATTATGATGCAGATTCAGGTAACCATGATCATCACCCAACACCTCGTTGATCCAGTTGAGCACTCAGAATCTGTTTGTGAGCCTCCTTGCATTTCAAAGGACTCATTTTATTTTGCCTTCGGTATTTCATTGTTAGGATAATTATGGGATCTTGTCTCGACATCCATATTTGTTTTAGAGGCTTCATAAATAGATAGTTATAGTTCTTTAGTCTTATTAATTTCAGTTCTTTAGGCTTCATAGTGTAGGCTTAGGACGTTACAAACTTGGTATTAGAGCCCAGAGTTCAAGAGTCCTAGGGAGTTTATGAAGTCGTGTCTGTAGAGTCCTAATTATCGGTGTGAAGCGCGCCACATCTATAATTAGGAGGCCGCAATATTTTGGAAATTCCTTCACTTCTTTCATACTCATTTTGTGCTTTAGATTTTTATCTCTAAAAATTTTCTTTCTAACTCATGCTTGCGCGTAACCGATTGTGAGTTGGATTGTTTTGAGAGTGCTTTCATGGGGCGTTTCTTTCCCCGTGAGCTAAGAGAAGCAAATAGATAGTTGCCGACATGAGGAGCAAGATGAGTTTATTCATTGTTGGGTTGTCTCGTCTGTCAGATAAGAAAAGTAAGGCAGACATACTAATAGGTGACATGGGCATAGCAAGAATGATGATCCATGTGCAACAAGTTGAGGAGGACAAGCTTAGGGATAGAGAAGGGTTAAAAAATAAGAGGGTCAAGGCATCAGGGAATGAATCTGGGTAGCAAAAGAGTAATGCAAACCAGTCTTCTTTCCAACCTAAGCAGAAAGGACCTTCTCCATCATCTACTGATGCATCTGCACCAAGAAACAAATGTGAGTACAATAGTCAGAATTCCCATAATTTCAGAGTTAGACCTGAACAGTCGCAAGGTAGTTTGGCACAAGGGGGTACTAAGATTCTTGCATGTGCTAAGTGTGGTAGTAACCACCCAAGTAAATGTCGCGATGGCTCCACAAGTTGTTTCAAGTGTGGACAACAGGGTCACTTAATGAAAGAGTTCCCTTAGAACCGTCTAGGAAATGGAAATCAGGGCAATAGAGCCCAATCTTCATCAATTGCTCCACCAGACAGAGTTGCATCTAAAGGAGATACTTCAGGGCAAGCAGAGGATCAAACTCTTTATGCTATCAGTAGTCCCTAAAAGCAAGAGGATTAGCCAGATGTTATCACTAATAGGATCCAAGTCTTTAACTTTAATATTTACACTTTGTTAGATCCAGGAGAGAGTTTATCCTTTGTAACTCTATATATTGCAATGAATTTTAATGTTCTTCCTGAAAAACTTTGTGAACCCTTTAGTATTTCTACACCTGTTGGTGAGTTTATCGTGATTGTCCCCTTTTTGTCAATCACATGAGCATCATGGTTGATTTAGTTGTGTTAGACATGATATATTTTGATGTCATTCTTGGTATGGACTGGCTTCATGCCTGTTATGCCTCAGTTGATTGTAGAATTCAAGTTGTCAAGTTCCAATTTCCAAATAAGCAAGTAATAGAGTGGAAAAGCAGTTCAGAAGTGCCTAAGGGTCATTTTATTTCGTACCGTAAGGCGAGAAAGTTAGTTTCAAAGGGGTGTGTCTATCACTTAGTCTGAGTTAATGACTCTAGTGTTGAGATACCTCCTATTCAATCAGTTTTAGTAGTAAAAGAATTTCCAGAAGTTTTCCTAGATGATCTTCCCGGAGTCCCTCCTGAGAGAGATATAGACTTCGGTATAGATATTCTTACAAATACTCGTCCTATCTCTATTCTGCCATATTGAATGGCACCAGTAGAGTTGAAGGAGTTAAAAGAACAGTTGAAAGATCTTTTAGAGAAAGGTTTTACTCGACCAAGTGTCTCACCTCCGGTCTTATTTGTGAGGAAGAAGGATGGTACCCTTAGAATGTGTATAGATTAACGTCAGTTGAACAAGGTTACCATCAAGAACAAATAACCTCTCCCAAGGAGTAATGATCTTTTTGATCAGCTTCAGGGTGCTACTTGTTTCTCTAAGATAGACCTCAGATCAGGCTACCATCAATTAAGAGTGAGGGAATATGATATTCCAAAGACAACACTCAGGAGATGTTATGGTTATTATGAGTTTCTAGTCATGTCCTTTGGTTTGACCAATGCACCTACAATATTCATAGACCTTATGAATAGAGTGTTCAAACCTTATTTAGATATGGTTGTTATCGTCTTCATTGATAACATACTAATTTATTCAAGGAATGAAGAAGATCATGCTAGTTATCTCAGAATAGTTCTTCAGACTTTAAAAGACAGAGAGTTGTATGCCAAATTCTCTAAGTATGAGTTTTGGCTTGAGTTTGTGGCATTCTTAGGCCACATTGTGTCTCGAGAGGGAATTAAATTTGATACTCAAAAAATTGAGGCAGTACAGAATTGACCTAGACATCTCCAACTGATATTAGGAGTTTCTTGGGTTTGGATGGCTATTACAGAAGGTTTGTAGAGAGGTTCTCATCTATTTCATCCCCTTTGACCAAGTTAACTGAGAAGACAGTGAAATTTCAATGGTCTGAAGCTTGTAAAAAAAGCTTTCAGGAAATGAAAAAGGGGTTAACTATTGCCCTTGTTTTGACCTTACCAGAAGGTACCCCAGATTTTATGGTGTATTGTGATGCATCTAGAGTGGGTTTGGGTTGTGTATTGATGCAGAATGGCAAGGTTATAGCTTATGCCTCCAGATAGTTAAAAGTCCATGAGAAGAACTACCCAACTCATGACTTAAAGTTGGTTGTGTATTGATGCAGAATGGCAAGGTTATAGCTTATGCCTCCAGATAGTTAAAAGTCCATGAGAAGAACTACCCAACTCATGACTTAAAGTTGGTTGTTGTAGTATTTGCTTTGAAGATATGGCATCATTATTTGTATGGTATTCATTGATGTATTCACTTATCACAAGAGTCTCCAATACATGCTCACTAAGAAAGAGCTTAATCTCTGACAAATGAGTTGGTTAGAATTACTGAAGGATTATGACATGAGTATTCTTTATCACCCAAGAAGGCTAATATGGTTGTTGATGCTTTAAGCAAGCTGTCTATGGGTAGCACCACCCATATTGAGGATGAAAAGAGAGAGTTAGTGAAAGATGTGCATAGACTTGCACACTTAGGAGTCTGACTAATGGATTCCACAAAAGGAGTAGTAGTGGTGATGAATGGGGCTGAATCATCCTTAATGTCAGAAGTGAAAGAGAATCAAGACCAAGATCCTATTTTGCTTGAATTGAAGGTAAATGTTCATAAAGAAAAAAGTATTATCTTTTGAACAAATGGGAGATGGCGTATTGAGGTATCAAGGTAGATTGTATGTACCAAGGGTGGATAAACTCCAAGAGATGATCATGGAGGGAGCTCATAGCTCCAGATATTTCATTCATTCGGGTTCCACAAAGATGTATCGCGATTTGAGAGAGGTTTATTGGTGGAGTAGCATGAAGAAGGGCATTGCAAAGTTTGTTGCTAAGTGTCCGAAGTGCCAACAAGTTCAAGTAGAACATCAAAGGCTCGGTGGTTTAGCTCAGAATATAGAACTTCTAGAATGGAAGTGTGAGATGATTAATATGGATTTCATCACAGGTTTGCCAAGGTCTCGCAGGCAGCATGATTCAATATGGGTGATTATTGATAGAATGACAAAATCAACCCATTTTTTGCCGGTAAAGACTACCCATACAACAGAGGACTATGCCAAGTTGTATCTTCAAGAGGTAGTTAGACTTCATAGGGTGCCAGTTTTGATTATTTCAGATAGAGGTGCACAATTTACTACACAGTTCTGAAAATCTTTTCAGAAAGGCTTGGGTTTAAAGGTGAACTTAAGTACTGTTTTTCATCCTCAGACAGATGGTCAAGCAGAGCGCACTATTCAGACCTTAGAGGATATGTTGAGGGCTTGTGTGATTGATTTCAAAGGTAATTGGGATGATCACCTATATCTCATTGAGTTTGCTTACAACAATAGTTACCATGCTAGCATCCAAATGGCTCCATATGAAACTCTTTATGGGATAAGATGCAAATCTCCTATTGGATGGTTTGAAGTTGGCAAAGCAGGGTTTATAGGACCACACTTAGTTCATCAAGCTATGGAGGAAGTGAAAGTGATTCAAGAAAGGTTGAAAACAGCGCAGAGTCATCAGAAATCCTACACTGATGTTAGGAGAAGGGAGTTAGAGTTCGAAATAGATGATTGGGTTTACTTGAAAGTTTCACCCATGAATGGTGTTATGAGATTTGGTAAGAAGGGTAAACTTAGTCCTCGGTATATTGGCCCTTACAAAATATCAAAAAGGGTAGGTAATGTAGCTTATGAGTTGGAGCTACCACAAGAGTTAGCTGCGGTTCATCCGATTTTTCATATCTCCATGTTGAAGAAGTGCATGAGAGATCCTTCACTTATCATACCAATTGAGGATATTACGATCAAAGATAGCTTATCTTATGAAGAGATTCTAGTTCAGATTCTCGATCGCGAAGTTTGCAAGTTGAGAATAAAGGTGGTAGCATCAGTCAAAGTTGTTTGGAGGAATAAGTTTGTTGAGGAAGCCACTTGGGAAGCTGAGAAGGATATGGTGATTAAATTAATTAATTAAGATCAAGGATAGCTTATCTTATGGTGATTAAATTAATTAATTTATAATTTATTTATAACTGTTACAATTCTAACCGTAATGAAATACTTTCAATTATCAGTTGAACTTTTAAAACTAATTAAAAGCATGTAATGACAAATAATATATGAATTAAAAGTTAGTCTATATGAATTAAAAGTTAGTCTCTGACATTATATTTCTTACTTGACTGCACATTAAAAAATAATGAAAAAAAATTAACTACTCATTAACTTTCCGCTTCTATTTTATCTATAAAAAAAAAAGTTTAAGTCAATAAAACGTCAATATATAGATCAAGTGATTCAATCATGAATATAAATAGTACAATTCTTTAGTAAATATATTAATTTTGAATTTAATTAATTTAAAATTTAAAAATTTGAATTCAACTTTAAAATTTGAATACAACTTTTTTAAAAAAAAATGGTTAACTGCCTCTATATTAAACTGTATATTAAAGATAAAAAATTAAAAAAAAAAAAAAAAAAGAATTACTAATACTCATATTAACTTTTTCACGTCATTTTTTTGCTTTGTTAAAAAAATATTTGATTTTGACATTTAAGTTAACTGATAAGAAAAATAATTGAACGTTGAATTCACATTCTTCCGAAAAAAAAAAAAGAGAGAAGGAATTATTCCACCAATTAATACTCATAGTTAATGAAATCTAAATTTGAAAATAAAAAATAAATGTCCGACCAAAAAATAAATAAAAATTAGAGTAGTTAAAAATATAAAAAGGGGACACTTCAATTGAAAAAATAAGACACTTATGGAGTGGTTATGAATAACACATTTTAATGAAAATTCTTAGTAGTATCTTCAAAATTTTGTGTAGGAGGATAAATTACGAACAAGTCAAAACATTCGCTATCACAAAATTATGTGTGACATTGGCTCTTCTCCTAAAAAAAAAATATCTGCCATATTATAAAAATAATAACTTAGTTTTTCAAAATTAATTCTTGACATATTTGATATCAAAATATTCAAACGTAGATAGAGGTTGATATTGTTATGAGAAGTTTTTGGTTAGAGTAATAACATAAATATACTATTTTAGTTCATGAAAAATTGGTCCATCCTTCTCATAAATAATTCGTTAGAGATCATTTATATATTTTGGTTTAAAATGAGATAAACATTTGTCATATATAAAAAAAGGAATAAATTAATCTATAAAACTAAATCGTGACAAATCTGATATCAAATTATTCAAACATAGATAAAGATTGATATTATTATGAGGATCGTTAAATTAATAACATAAAAACTACTATTTTGGTTTATGATAAATTGATTCATCCTTCTCAAAAATAATTTCCTAGAGATCATTATACATTTTAGTTAAAATTGAGATGAAAACTGTCATATATAAAAATAATAATTTAGTTTTTTTTAATAAAAAATAAAGGGATATGGGTTTGAAAAATACTTCAACTTTGGCCAAAATTGTTGTTACAATACCAAACTTCAAAAAGGACCTTTCACCCCAGTACTATTTAATAGTATATTTTAAAGGCATATATATGCCTACGTGGACATCATAAATAGTGCATCATTTTAAATAATATTGTGTCCATGTTGGCACATATATACCTTTAAAATACACTATTAAATAGTGCAGGGGTAAAAGGTCCTCCATAAAATTTGGTATCGTAACATCAATTTCGGACAAAGTTAAAGTATTTTTGAGACCTTTTTCTCAATAATAAACATAGCAAATTTGATATCAAAATATTCAATCATAGATAGAGGTTTATATTATTATAATAGCTTTTCTCTTAAAATAATAACATATTTTTTCTCTAATTCTAGGATATTATATATATATATATATATATATATGTCACGATCCAAAAATGGACGTGATGGCACTCGTCTTATCCCACCAAGACAAGTCAGCCTAAAACACAATCTACAATAAAATGCGGAAATTTCATAATCAACTCAAAAAAATACCCCCAAATCTGGTTGTCACATGTACAAGCCTCTAAAGTATTACAATTGATTCAAAGAAAACACAAGTCTCAAATGACCTTGTTTCTACAATAGAACGAGATCATAAATAAGAGTAAGAAGGTTCGCTGAAATGACAAGCGACTACCTCACAAACCTCCATAAGAAGCCTCAGACCAGAAGAAGAGAAAATATCACAAAGGTCCGGGTAGTAACCTACAATAATGTAGAAGCAAGGGGTGAGTACCAAACCACACGGTACTCATCAAGTAAACCTCTAAACACAAACTAAGGGGATGGAATACAAGTACTCCTTACACCCCAACCGAACCTCCACAAATACAACCTGCAAAAAACCAGCCCAATCTAACAGTTCACAGTTTACATAGCACCCAGCTCAACAACAGTCACTTAAACAAATTACATATCCTCAACAACAAACTCAATACTAATCAATCACAACTTCCACGAAAAGGCACTCACAATTATCAGCAACACACAAGATCAAGTTCATCAAATAGAGGTAATCAAATATCAAGTACTTTCCAACCACCAATAAAACACATAATCATCAAGAATGAAGGATGTCATGAGATGCAATGCAATATGACACCATGAAATGATATGCCTCAGAATACCAAGTACTCTCTCAACCGTATATACATGATACTCCTCAAAAATACATCGAGAATTCATGACCCATGGGGGACTCGCGAGGTCCATATACCGACACGAACGATCTCCACGTGTCTGTGTGGACGATCTCAACGCACTATCATATATCAAATAAATTTCGCACGGACGATCTCCACGTGCCCAAATTATAATTTTAACATCTCACCATACCTAGCACGGACGATCTCCACGTGCCCAACTTATACTCAATCTCATGTCAATGCATGTACACAATATGATTTCAATAAAAGGAATGATGCATCTCAATCAAATATCAATATGATATGTAATCACCTCAGCTATCACCAGTATACGGGTTCAATAAAGAACACAATCACACATAATAAATCAAGTCAATAATATATCAGCTAATGTTTGTATGCTTTGGCATTCTAGAATTACAATCCACATTCTATAGTAATAAACTTTCCCTTTATAACATCGGTACTCGTACCAATACCCATCACAAACAATTCTAAACACATCACACACAAACAATTAATCACATCACCTTTTATTATCCCTTTTTCATCATTTTGAATTAATCAGTGTGGACAAGTTAACCCATCACCAAGTCTCATTACCCCCAAACACATATTACAAGGAAATACACGAATTCCATACACTTAACAAGGGTTTAGAAATCCACTTGCCTCAAATCATTGAGAAATCACTCAAACTCTTGAGCCTTCCCTTTTCGTTAGGCTTCCAAATCAACGCAATCTATTCAATAATTAATCACAATAAGTTTTCAAAACTAACAACAACCATACTACCATAAGTATAGCCTATAGACCCACAAACTTACACAAACCTAAAATGAAGTTCCTAAATTTTGATGCCAATTATCATGTCAACCCTCATACTTCCAAATTTCAAGTCTAGGGTTAAGTCATAATTTCTCCAAACACTACAACTCTAATAGTTTTCATATAATATAATACATCCAATATTTAATTACACAAATTAATATATCAAAGGTCTTAGTATGATAACCATAGCAAAAATTCCTACCCAACAGTCGATTAAGCCAGCAGTAACCTTCAGAGTCAATATCTAAAACTGATATACTTTATATTAAAAAGAATTATCAAAATTCTATGGTTTCCAATGATTAACTCATTAAGATTATATTTCATAGTTGTCAGGTCTATCACTACTTAATTTACAACATATTTTCTCACAATGTCTTTTCAAACTACAGCCACGTAAATGACAGTGGGCTATAGCCGTTTTCTCAAACCAAAATCTACACAAAACATGCCCAGTAACTTTAACTAAAATAAAAACATACATAATATTAGCCTATTCTATATATATAATTTCCAATGATAACTAGTTAAATACCAATTATTGTCATCACTATCCAATCATGGCCATAATTTACCATTTAAGAAAAATATTCACACCAATTTGAAGGATCCACGTGACCAACAACCCTATTCAAGTCAATTTTCCTTCTTTCCTCTGTCACCACTAATTATTATGATTATAATAGAATATTACATTTATACATGTATACAAAAGCATCAATTAAGACTTAGATCTTACCTGATGTACCTTGGCCGCCGATCTGGTTGTGCCGAGGTTATGGAGTCCTAATCGGGAGGTTCCTTATTTTTTTTTTTTTAATAAAAGAATAATCTAAAATGATATAGGGTATTAACTTAATATTTGGACTTTGACCCATTAACCACCAGCTAATAAGAAAAAATTAACTATTTAATAAATACCCGTCAACTAAATAACCATAGTTAATAAATAGTTCAAAATTCCCAATCAACTTCACAAACTGATCAAAAGTTACTCGGGGCAACTATCAAGAGGGGTAAAATGTTAATTTTATGAAAATTCTCAAAAGTGACCTTCCGGGTCATTACATTATCCACCACTAAAAACTATGTTTGTCTCCGAACATAAAGAAGAAAGAAGGAAACCAACATTACTAGAAGCTTGAGGTATAATTTCTAGAGTTAATGTTTATCTCTCCAAGTGAGTTCATCCTTAAGACCATTCCATCAAGTACAACTACTAAAAACTGAACTTTCAAATCAAATTTGCCAAATTTACAAATTACGAGTGATTATCATGCAACAGACCAACCCATGAACTCAATCTAAACAGAAACCCATTGGACCTTAACACAATAACTAGGACAGATCTTTCTCACATAACCACGATAAAAATTCTGAATCAATACTTGCTACAACCAGAAATGAACCTAAACCAACCCTCACACACATGATGCACAAACCATCACAGATCTTATTGAAATTTCCTTTTCACAACACAATCTTTCACGAGCTTAAGTTATAAAAATTAGATATTTCGACATCAGGTACCAATCAAGGGAGGATCAAGGTTACCAAACCCAAAGAAGAACTAGATCAAATAACCACCTAGCAAGCAATACACCTAAGTATACAAAATCTCTACCAAAATTGCTAGACCAATGGTATACTTTTACTATCCCAAACAACATTAAATCTTCCATAACTGAAATGACCAAGTTTGCTCAAAGATCCTACCCTATCAAGAGGACATAAGAGGATTAGTACATCCGATCCACCACTAGGAATTCACCCATAGATGTGGAAACACACGTAATATAAGCAGTGAATCATGCTCCAAATAGGGTCCAGTACGAAGAAGGTGATCACATAAGAATATATGGAACCAAGGTTGAATAACATTAAATACTTCATCCAAAAATCTCATATAAAACATTTACATTAAGTTGACTCCATCTCTTTGATTTTTAGCTGCCTACAATCCATCAATATGGTCACTATTGCAATCGTACACACACTCAATTCATCAAACACCGCATGCTCCTAACAGCACTCCACTAAGTACAACATTCTTAATACTAACATAATATCATAACCACACCAGCCATCTACTTTACTCTCAAACTGTCACTAGTATCAAAGTCTTCTTAGCAAATACATTATCACCTCCAAAAACTTCAAACTATGGCTCCCTTTCTTTCCATGTAAGCATTCCATGATAACTGTGGATCCCACCCAAAGCTGATAGAAAAAATTTTAAAATTGATAGAACATTTATCGAGATAACACCATTGAATCACACACAATGTCAACTCAACGCAGTCTTTCACATACAATGTTTCAATTACCATTCCAAACCTTCACATACTTTATGCCAAAATTCAGAGAAATCCTTAGTCACTCTAATAATTCTATATACTATAAGCACATAACCTCTACTCACCATTAAATACCTATGAAATACATCATAACAGTCTATATCGTCCCATCAACAAAGTAGTTTCAATCCCCTCAAAAATTCTCATTAACCATGTAGAACTGTAGGTCCACACCGTGTAACATCCATAAGGTACCTATCATATTTTGAACAATCTAACTCGACATAACCACATAGAATCTCCCACACATCATTGTTTGTAACTTAAACCATAACTCAATCCTTATAAAGTTGATGATAAAATCCTAGTAAGTCTATACCGAACCAATTCTCATCCATAGTCATATCTGAACTCATAAGCAAAAATCAATACAACCTTCAACTACACCCCCAGGGTTTATACGAGAGGTCTTGTTCCTTCACTTTCCTCAAATTCTTCTCAAGGTGCAAAATTCTAAATATCTCGACCCTTCAATATATCAGACTTTTGTTAATTTCTCGACCTCGCTTACCGATCTCATCCTTTTACCAACAACCCATGACATTTTACCTTAGTTTCTAAACCAACACTTTTAACTGAAACCTTTCCTTGTGTCCTTTAAAAATCAAAAGTAACAAACCTTATGACCAAAATCATGCATAAGTCCTTCCAAATACTCAATACCCAATTGAACGATTATTTCTTATCTTACAAATTTATATCTTAAAAAAATATACCATTACGAATGCAGACTTACAAAAAAAAAATTGAACTGTGAATCCAACTGTGTAATCAAATCCCCTTATCTATCAAAATTAGCTCATACATTAGAGATCTTTATGAATTCACGTATCTTAGCCTATAATTGATCGTCTCTCTATTGATCTTATCATATCCTTCACTAAAAATTCAACCATACTCATTATCAAATTCACAACCACAACAAAAAAAAAAAAAAAAACTTATCATCACACTCGAGCTGAACTTTTGTACACTTCTTTCTCAAGTTTTATCGAGTAGTTTTTAACCAATCTGATGAACCTGTGACACTGTTATCATAAGTAGAGCAAAATAGATGAAACCACGCGTCTCTGAACTAAATTTTCTACTATCTGAAGATACATCTTTTATCCATGCACTCAAAGTAAATATCTTTGTTCTCGATCGCCTCTTTCCAAAGACTAAACTACATTACACTAATTCTTTCCATTTATGACTCTAGCTCCTTTCAGTTTTATTCAAGCAATGTCTTAGCACCTCCTATAACTTTCCATGCAATCAAGCTACTCACCAAATAATAGCAAACCATAACATTAGATACTCGCAAGTTGTCATTACCATACAAAAGTCCATTTAACCAACAATCTTTATCATATAGTTCATCCCAATCACAATCCATCATGAACTCTTATTACCGTTATGCTCAATTAACCCTTGTCATCACCACAAAGTCAACTTTGTCATTGACATGACATCATAAAACCAACTATACCAATCAAATTCAAAAGACTAACGCAATTTTATACGCACTTTCTTACTAAAATCTTCAATTACCTTCACGCAAGTATACTCTTTGAGACTTCGCTTACCCATAAGCTTGTCATTCTGGTATCTATCCATTCCCTTGGATCTTAAGATGAAATCACCGGTCCTTAATTAGAATCCTCGGAATACACTTACCAACTTAGCGCATTAATACCGTATCAATGATCCACCACTAAAATCTTCCTTATACACATATTGTAACCCCAAATATCTCTAGTGACAATCTAGTTGGTTTCTCAAATGTGAATGCAACATCGAATCTCATTATACGAGTATGTGATACAACTGATAACTCTTTAAATAGTTAGTATTCACGCTTAATAATCAACATATCCGTTTCCATATATCACTAGTACTACCTCATGAAAGTTTGTTGGATCCACCACTAAAACACATCATACCTACCAAGAAGATTGAACCCAAATAGCCCACATATTTTTGTCCGTCAAATAGTTGTAAAATATTACCAACTCCTTTTTGAATCTAGTCCCAGCTATATGTATTCTTTCATAGGTCAAACCAATAGCAGAAGTAACACACTCCATAACTCTAGCCAAGTAAGCATCTATTACAGTAGTCGTATCATGGCTTATTTTGATAGACACAATCTATAAAATCGTAGTAGAATTTCTAACCTCAATTAGTGCATCATTATTCTCATCATTTTCTAAGCAATCCATTCATGTTATGATAACTTTATCTATTGTAGTTTCTGAAGTTACATGTCCATTATCTAGACATCCCTTTAATTTTTCCACTTCCAATTGTTAAACCACTCAAGATATTACATATATCACACAAGTACTATTCACTTTACTAGGGTAACTAACCTTACACCACCCCTTCAAATTGTTAAACATTCTAAATCTAACCACACATCATTTCCATAAGTATATTACTTCCGCATTAATATCATCTCTAATATTCAAACCATACACGACATCAACTAACTGCTTACATGATGAACTACGCACGAGTCAACATCATAAGTGAGAGTGAATGAAGTGATACGATAAGAATCAAATCAGCTCAAGGACGCACGATAGGGATTCAAAAATGAAGATTTTTCCAAAAAGTCACTATAGCCTCTCGAAGATAAGTACAGACGTCTTCATACCGATCCTCGAGACTCTACTTGGACTCGACTTGTACACACGTGAGACCAATGAACCTAGGGCTCTGATACCATTTTGTCACAATCCAAAAATGGACGTGATTGCACTCGTCTTATCCCACCAAGATAAGTCAGCCTAAAACTCAATCTACAATAAAATGCGGAAATTTCATAATCAACGCAAAATAATACCCCCAAAATCTGGTTGTCACGTGTACAAGCCTCTAAAGTATTACAATTGATTCAAAGAAAACACAAGTCTCAAATGACCTTGTTTCTAGAATAGAGCGAGATCATAAATAAGAGTAAGAAGGTTCGCTGAAATGACAAGCGGCTACCTCACAAACCTCCATAAGAAGCCTCAGACCAGAAGAAGAGAAAATATCACAAAGGTCAGGGCTAGTAACCTATAAAAATGTAGAAGCAAGGGATGAGTACCAAACCACACGGTACTCATCAAGTAAACCTCTAAGCACAAACTAAGGGGATGGAATACAGGTACTCCTTACACCCCAACCGAATCTCCACAAATACAACCTGCATAAAACCAACCCAACCTAACAGTTCACAGTTTACATAGCACCCAGCTCAACAACAGTCACTTAAACAAATTACATATCCTCAACAACAAACTCAATATTAATCAATCACATCTTCCACGAAAAGGCACTCACAATTATCAGCAACACATAAGATCAAGTTCATCAAATAGAGGTAATCAAATATCAAGTACTTTCCAACCACCAATAAAACACATAATCATCAAGAATGAAGGATGTCATGAGATGCAATGCAATATGACACCATGAAATGATATGCCTCAGAATACCAAGTACTCTCTCAACCATATATACATGATACTCCTCAAAAATACATCGAGAATTCATGACCCATGGGGGACTCGCGAGGTCCATATACCGACACGGACGATCTCCACGTGTCTGTGTGGACGATCTCAACGCACTATCATATATCAAATAAATTTCGCACGGACGATCTCCACGTGCCCAAATTATAATTTTAACATCTCACCATCCCCAGCACGGACGATCTCCACGTGCCCAACTTATACTCAATCTCATGTCAATGCATGTGCACAATATGATTTTAATAAAAGGAATGATTCATCTCAATCAAATATCAATATGATATGTAATCACCTCAGCTATCACCAGTATACAGGTTCAATAAAGAACACAATCACACATAATAAATCAAGTCAATAATATATCAGCTAATGTTCGTATGCTTTGGCATTCTCGAATTACAATCCACATTCTATAGTAATAAGCTTTCCCTTTATAACATCGGTACTCGTACCAATGCCCATCATAAACAATTCTCAACACATCACACACAAATAATTAATCACATCGCCTTTTATTACCCCTTTTTCATCATTTTGAATTAATCAATGTGGACAAGTTAACCCATCACCAAGTCTCATTACCTCCAAACACATATTACAAGGAAATACACGAATTTCATACACTTAACAAGGGTTTAGAAATCCACTTGCCTCAAATCATTGAGAAATCACTCAGACTCTTGAGCCTTCCCTTTTCGTTAGGCTTCCAAATCAACGCAATCTATTCAATAATTAATCACAATAAGTTTTCAAAACTAACAACAACCATACTACCATAAGTATAGCCTATAGACCCACAAACTTACACAAACCTAAAATGAAGTTCCTAAATTTTGATGCCAATTATCATGTCAACCCTCACACTTCCAAATTTCAAGTCTAGGGTTAAGTCATAATTTCTCCAAACACTACAACTCTAATAGTTTTCATATAATATAATACATCCAATATTTAATTACACAAATTAATATATCAAAGGTCTTAGTATGATAACCATAGCAAAAATTCCTACCCAACAGTCGATTAAGCCAGCAGTAACCTTCAGAGTCAATATCTAAAAATGATATACTTTATATTAAAAAGAATTATCAAAATTCTATGGTTTCCAATGATTAACTCATTAAGATTATATTTCATAGTTGTCAGGTCTATCACTACTTAATTTACAACATATTTTCTCACAATGTCTTTTCAAACTACAGCCACGTAAATGACAGTGGGCTATAGCCGTTTTCTCAAACCAAAATCTACACAAAACATGCCCAGTAACTTTAACTAAAATAAAAACATACATAATCTTAGCCTATTCTATATATATAATTTCCAATGATAACTAGTTAAATACCAATTATTGTCATCACTATCCAATCATGGCCATAATTTACCATTTAAGAAAAATATTCACACCAATTTGAAGGATCCACGTGAACAACAACCCTATTCAAGTCAATTTTCCTTCTTTCCTCTGTCACCACTAATTATTATGATTATAATAGAATATTACATTTATACATGTATACAAAAGCATCAATTAAGACTTAGATCTTACTTGATGTACCTTGGCCGCCGATCTGATTGTGCCGAGGTTATGGAGTCCTAATCGGGAGGTTCCTTATTTTTTCTTAATAAAAGAATAATCTAAAATGATATAGGGTATTAACTTAATATTTGGACTTTGACCCATTAACCACCAGCTAATAAGAAAAAATTAATTATTTAATAAATACCCGTCAACTAAATAACCGTAGTTAATAAATAGTTCAAAATTCCCAATCAACTTCACAAACTGATCAAAAGTTACTCGGGGCAGCTATCAAGAGGGGTAAAATGCTAATTTTCTAAAAATTCTCAAAAGCGACCTTCCGGGTCATTACAATATATATGTATATATATATATAAAATTTAATAATTATTCCTACATTATTATTTATTTTATACTTCAATTGATTTGTATTACTAACTACATGTAAATTACTTATGAAATTAATTCTTGAAGATTTATAAGAATTGTTTTTTAAAAAAACTGAATGTTATCACACATAATATAAGATCTTACGATAATTTTAACTCAAGTGTATATATTTTCCCTATATTTGTTAGACTAGGACAATTTTTTAAAAAATCATAAAGAACTAACAATTGAAAAATACAAAAAGAATTATAAATTTAATTTTAAATTATCCGCGCAATGCGTGGACAAGAATACTAGTATATATATATATATATATATATTCCCTATATTTGTTAGACTAGGACAATTTTTTAAAAAATCATAAAGAACTAACAATTGAAAAATACAAAAAGAATTATAAATTTAATTTTAAATTATCCGCGCAATGCGTGGACAAGAATACTAGTATATATATATATATATATATATATATATATAAAAGAGAACCCTAGGCCCGTCTACATGGCGTCACCACAAATCAAGATTCCTTTTTTAATTTATTTATTTCCAAAACTAGTCTTCCCTTTCATGAAAAGTTGTGACTTTTATGAAAAGTTGCGACTATAATGAAAAGTTGTGATTTTTATGAAAAGTTGTGACTTATATGACAAGTTGAGATTTTTATTAAAAGCTGTAACTTTTATGAAGAGTTGTGCCTTTTATGAAAGGTTATGACCTTTCCGAAGGATTGTAACTTTTTCAAAGAGTTGTGACCTTTTCGATAAGACACAATAAATATTTGTTCACACTTCTATTTGTTGTCTAGCTATAAATAAACTCATTTTAAAACAACGAAAATTCTAAACTTCTTCTTCTTCTTCTGCACAATTAAATATTCGTGTATAATTTTTTCCTTTCTGTTTCATCCTATTGTTACAGATCCTGGTATTTTTTTTTTACAAGCATTAATTTATGCTTATGTTATTAATTGCTATTTTTGAGTACATGTTTTAAACTTTGTTGTTTATGTTTCTGCAAAGTTATTGTTATAAGTATTTGTTAGTACAGATAAAATATATAACACACGTTAATTGAGTATTTACGCAAGTTTTCTCTACTAAAATTGTTGTAGGTACAGTAAAAAAAATTTCTTAAAGATATAAACTAGAATACTACCATCTCTTGAAGACAATTCAAATTTGGTATGCCATTTGTAAGGACAAAAAGACCGTAAAAACTTTATCACACTTTGATTGCAAGTGAACCAGGAAAAGAAGACAAGAATTAATTAACTTTTGACATGGGTTCAAGGATGTGCCGGATGACCTATATAGGAATATGACTAGACTGAAGTCTCTTTTAATCTCAAAGACATAGATAACTACACAATAAATTAATTGCTCATAGATGTGTTTCTCGACGCTGTAATTGGACAAGAAATGTAGTTTCAAATTGAACTTCATCACTCTAGTATGTTGATTTCTAAAAAACACCCAAATAAACTGAATAATTTGTGTAATCTTTTTCCCTTTCAAGTATGTATAATAAGTTGAATTGTTGTCCAATATGATACATTCTCTCTTTAATTTTTCATGTTAATAATTACTTTTATAACATTTAAATGAGAAACTTTAAAATGATCTATGTAAAGCAAAAGGTAGAGTTGAACTTCTACACGTTAGAATTAGAATATTTGTTCATTTTTAACATCCTTTTAAAATTTATTTATCCCTTCACCAATGATTATTTATTTATTAGAAAATTTAATATCTCCGGTATGGTTGATGTTCATTTGAATCCCCAAAAATATTAAGAAATAACACTTTTGGGCAAAAAGATAAGTTATAAAATCAAATTAAAGATGATTGATTGAAGGATAAATGATAACATATTAAATTATCATCTTCCTTTACATTATTAGTGTTTGTTACTACGTAATATTGTATGTAAGATGATATAATATTTTGGTTTTAATGACTCATAAATTGTAAGTACTATTTTATAAATTTTGTGATATTAAATTTCTGCGCAAAGTGCGGATGATTTTACTGATATCTCATATATGAGATCCAACTATGACATTACGTGACTATTCAATATGTCATAGTTCTTTTTAGAGCAAATTTGAGTAAATTAGCCAAGTTGAATGATATTAGTAGTTTATAAAAATTATGGAATATATATAATTCATATTTCATGTTTTCTAGGAAAGATACATTTTAACATGAATATTATTTCAATATTCTCTATTAAAAAAAAAAAAAATCAAACACAACTCTATCTTCAATTTCAACCTTATAAATTCCAAATGATGTGAAAAAAAAATACTATCTATGGCCAAACACCTATTTAATCTTCATTTACATAATACATGCACTTTTGATTTCTTACTTATGAATACATCAAATTTCAGAATGGTTTACTCCATATTTTAGGGTGATATACTTCTAAAGTTACTTTCAATATGCTATATTTATTTACATTAAAGAACAAAAGACAAGTATGTTAATTGAATCAAAATTAAATATATTGTGTTATATATCTCAAAAATCAAAATCATAATTAATTAATAACTCTAAAGCCAAAATATCATTCTATCTAATTTTTCTCCAGTTGTAAAGCTTTTTTTTTTTAACTATGTTGAAATATATCATATGTCCCTTGTCACTGTAATAGCAAACTACATTTAATGGGATTTATTCATAATAAATTTAATAATGATTTTCTTGAAGGAAAAAAAATTACAAATAGAAGAAGGGTTGATTTCAACTTTCACATATCACAAAACTAATTTTTTGAATTGATAAATCACAAAATTATATTTTACATCAGTAAAATGTCAAAACTGTTGGGTTTTAAAGGTGTGAACAGAAAATGAAGGGTTGTGACTCTCCTGAAGAGTTATGACTATGCCGAAGGGTTGTGACCTTTATGAAAGGTTGTGTCCTTTCTAAAGGGTTGTGACCGTTTGAAAGGTTATGCCTTTTCCAAAGTGTTGTGACCTTTCTGAAAGGTTTTCTTCTTTCTGAAAGGTCTTCTTTCCAAAGGGTTGTGACATTTACCCTTTGTTGGCTATAAATAGAGAAGTTTTCTCTCATTTTTCTGCATTGAATTATTCCCTTCTCTTGCATACATTTTCTTACATAAACAAAATTGTCGATCGACTGAGTCTGTGTGTGCTCTTGTTGCTATTCTTGCGTTCGCTGAAGTTATTGAAGTTTGAGGTACCGCTACTTCTTTAACAGGTTAATCCGTTTTATCTTGGGAGGAATTAATCTACAACCTTGGGTACAGTGAGGGGATTAAATTTCTTAAGGAAATACAGTGGTTTATGTGGACTCGGATTAAAAACATTATATCTATTTCATCTTGTTTCTCTATTTTTTTTTACTAACCTGAATAGAGGAGATAACAAAAACCAAGTCCAAAAAGGATTGAGGCTACTCCACTATATTGTGTTGTGATATCATGAACTGAATTATGTTGTCTTTCAGCTCACAATTCAAGTTGACATTGTGTCAGGTCAATTTTAAGGTGAGGTCCGTAAGGAGCATCTCCTAAATATATTTCATTTAAATAATAATAATTATAACTCGTTGAAAAGTTAAATTTTTTTCATTACAAATGATATATTATTACCACGTTGGTTAACTAAAAATATTTCACCTCGTTATGGTCATAGTTTAAAATTTAAAATGACATTAAAAATAAAAATATCTTGCATTAGGAATTGATAATTTGTAAATATTTCTAGTTTTAAGTGTTTTATTTGTTTACAGTTAAAAGTATGGTTATGAAATGATGGATTTTTTAAACAATTAGTGATGCCATTTTAGGTGTCGTAAATTTGACTTTCCAGTTAATTGTATTTTTGAAAGAAATTAATACATTTTTAACTGTTTATGTATGAAATGTAAATTGTATCCCATAAAAATCAAGTTATCCTTCGTATTTATTATTCTGAGATACGCTAAAAATTTTATCATGAAATTTTTCGGCAACTGAATTTAGCATTATGCAAAATATTTTAATTTGACAGTTTTTTAAATTTATTTTTCATATGACTTAATATTAAAAAACTATGAATTGAAATATGTTTTTTCTCAATTAAATCTACTAGAAGCGGTGTTTGTTGGAAACTTCCAATAATGGAGAATGAAACTCGAATGTGACTATTTGAGACATAATCAGAATTTTGATCAATTCAATATCAGATTGCCTCAAAAAATTATTGATCTAACTATAATTTGACTTTGAAAAAGGGGAAGATAATTAAAAGATCATAACATTTTTTTGTTTTAACCAACAATGATGCCCATGATTTCTAATATTCTTTTTTTCATAAACTTTTTATTGCATGTAATGAAAGTATGTAGGAAAATTTTATTGAGAGTCATATGAACTATACATATTTTTGTAGGATCCCTTAGTTTTTTGACAATAACTAACAGAAGTATGAAAATTGTTTACTTTCGAATACTTAGAGGATGTTTTCTGCCATAAAAAATATTTTAAGGTTAAAGTTTAAGCTTGGGGTATAGATTAAGAATGTTTTTGATCAAAAACTCTTCTCGAGAGTTTTGCAGTTTGTCAAATTGCATACTTCTCCTAAAAAACATTTTGGCAATGTATGATCAGTACAAAGAATAACTAAATTCCCAAGGAAGTCTCAAGCATGTCAAATTGAGTTTGTCTAAGCAACACCAAATTCTGTCTTTATTTATTACATACATTCAGAATATACAAGTCTTATTTTGAGAATTGTCTGTTGGAATCAACAATTTGGTTGTTTAGTGATATTGGTTATATGAGAGAAAAAAAATGTACTTCAACCTCACTTCACAGTTCTCAATTACTAGTTGGCATTACCAATTACCATACATGTTTTACTTGATTGTTGTGCTAGATTTCTCCAATTGATGCTTTACCTATTTCTTATAATTCAACTTTTTTCTTGATGCAATCTAATCATAAAACAATCCTATACTGATCATGACATACTCGAAAATTGGTTTCTTCGAAAAAGTAGAAATGATTTGACTTATGATACTGAAGAACCAAAACACATGTTTGTATAGTTAAAGAGAAGCAAAAATTGACTGTAAAACAGTTAACAAAATTTGAAGCAAATTACACTGCACTGTACTCCAAATGCCTCCAGCTTTCATAATTAGGAGAGAAAATTGTTTCGATTGCTTTACCATAATGCTACTGGTTCAAGTTTGCACATTTTCTTGTACTAGAAATACTATGAATTTTACTGCTACACTACCTTCTACCTAAGCTCACCCTAAACCTTCATCCAGTGATCATTTTAACAAGTCATGACGGCACTGATAATGTAAGATTAAGATTCTGAAATTTGGAAGCAGTTGGCTCTATCGGTATTCAGCACCATGAACAATTTCGGATTAACCTGATTGTTTCCTTCAGCTATTAGGGTATCAATCCGTCCACCTCTTCCAACAATTCTGAGGTAATTACCACAGAAATATTCGACAATGGTATTCATTGGCCAACTAAAACCAATTTGAAACACTGAAGTCCCTTAGCTTACTAAGATGTCTTTCCATGTCTTGCCTTGTCTTCTTCCACTCTTCTTTCTCTATCACAGTGGTAAAATCATCTCTTTCCTCCTACATTAATATGATGCCCGCTCATCAGAGATGGATATACAGCGACAATAATACAGAGATAAGAAAGAATTTGAGTAAGGATACTCACTGATGGTATAATTTTGAATGAGTTCCCATTATCACGGATGACAAGTAAATCATTCTTCCTATCCCTGCTTTTTCCTCCAGGAACTGTCACCTATTTTTTGGTAAACAAAATCACTTTTTAATACTAACAAAACAATAAATAAAGTGAGAAACCAAAGGCAACAAAGCATTTCTTCATTCTCCAGACCATAACAACAATAAATAGGATAATGATGCAATGAATTTTTACATAAGTGTGTACATCATGAAACTGAAGTGTTTAGTTTTTTCTTTCTTTTCAAAATTCTTTCTTTTTTTTCTTGGAGAAAGGTGAGGCGGGAAAGAATGATCATTTTCTTGTCCACTACAGTTTCTTTCCTTTTTATAATAATGCTTACTGTAGCATTATTATAATAATGCTTACAGCAGCTGTAATAAGCTATGATAAGCACTATTATCGAAAAGAGGGTCTGTGAAGAGCTATTGTCACTGTGCAGTTACATCTGGGACAATATATTTAAAAGTTGTGATAAAAGCTCTATCATTGGATGCTAGTAATTACCAACAAGAAATTGCACATCAGACCCATAAAGAAAAGTAGTAGAAGTATATATATCAAAAAGTTATCAATTTCAAATAAGTTTCAGACCTTAAAGAAAGGGCAAGTAACATGTATCTGCGTTGAACAAATTTCAAACATTTCTGATACTCCTCCTTCTGTTTTTCGATCAGAACTACATTATCTTCTTAACTTTTTATCATTGAATTCGTGTATTTTATTTTATTTTTTGAAACTGGTAAATGTGTGAATTCATGTATTTAACCATTTCAAACCTATACCTTTTCTACATAGACTAATCCTACATACACAGTGCAAAAGGGATTAAATGAAAAAACAACAAATAAATAAGAAAAAAGACATATTTCTATACTTGTTACACATTTGAAAGAAGTTGAATAATATTTGGGACTGCTGAGAAGGTATGCTTCGGAGGTCTTCCAAACCTTTCCCTTAAAAATTCTTCCATCCAACCTTACCTCTCTCAAGAAAACTATATTTCAAATATACATGTTACTTCCCTTAAACTCGTTACCTTGTTCGACTGAACAATCCAACTTTCATGTTTAATAGTATATAAGATGCTCCGAGCATATTTAGTGACTTTACTTGTTAAGGGCTTTGCAAGGGAAGTCCTGCTATAAAATGCCAAGAAAAGAAACAGAGAGACTGCTAGAAATTGAGCCTTTATAGCTAGATAAAGAATTGCTAGGAAATATGGATGAGTAGGGGGTTCAGATTTTGTCTTTTGAACCTAATTTTATGTCTCATTGTGTAGCAGTGATCACTGATTGTGTAACACTCTGCCAATTGAAACATTTAAGAAAAGCATAAGTATGGGACAAAGAAAAATCTTTAATGCAAGTCAGAATAAGCAGTTAGAGAAGGATAACAGTTTTATGTCCATCCACCAAGCAAGCAAAAGTAGGAAATGTGGAGTCCAATTAGAAATACTACGAATAAAGGTAACTGCTGTTAAACAAGGTGTTCTTTCCCACCTAACTATTCTATTAAAATCTTGAGGCAATCTAAAGAAGAGTACCAAAAAAAAGGATCAACATTCTCTAATTTGTATAAGAGTCTGTCCTTGTGTTTCTTGATACAACGAAAGCAGCTCCAGATGAATTCATAACACCTATCAGAAGCACTTTCGATGGAGGAGAAGTCAAGAACTTGGAGCTTGCTCTATCACACTCTGAGACTATACATGGGCATCTAGCAGACCAACTCAACCAAATTTTCTCTTGCGCGTGCTCAAGGCCACATATCTTTGGCACAATATTCATTTAGTATCGACTTTTCATATGGCTCTTTGTTTGTTGCTCAGATTGTCCAAAACTGTTCGTGCACCTGTGTAGAATCCCCCAAAATGCACTATTTTAGAGGATCCGACATGCACCGTTTTGGCATTTTTGAAGAGGCAGAGCAGCATAGGCTTTTAGATTAATTCTAATTTTAGTTCCTAAATCATAGTCTAAGCAGTTAATTAACACACACACACTCCTTACCTTTTTATACTAGTAGTCGTAGTATTACTCAAGGAGTTTCTTGTCCCTCAATGTTACTTATTATCTGTTGTTTCTTCCACTTCGAATATCATATTATTTTGTTGTAGTTGCAGTTCTTTTTTTCGAAATGCTTTGACATGCTTTTTATAGTATTTCCCCATGACTTCTTCACTCATGTTATTTCTTTTTTCGATTATCTTTGAAATTATTTCCTTGAGCCGATGGTCTATCAGAAATAGTCTCTCTATCTTCAAGGTAAGGGTAAGGTCTGTGTACACTCCACCCTCCCCAGACCCCACTTGTAGGAGTTCACCGGATATATTGTTATTGTTGTTGTACACTCCTTCCCTTTTCCGTATAAAAATGAAATCCTTTGGCATTATCAGCAAAGTGGAAATGGCTCTTTTGGGTCTGTTATATGTCAATCTACTCCGGCACTATTGCAAACAAAACAATTACCCCTTATCAGTACAAGGCAGCCATACCACTTCCTCTCATCCATAGAACAAAGAAAAAAATTTAAACTTAAATCTTTCAGTTTCCCCCCTTTGCCCCTTACCCTCTTCCATGCTAACTCCTCCTGAACCCTGCACCCTTCCCCTTGAACAAAACACCCATTTCCCCAAATTTCTATATTCCTTTGCACTGTAAAATTAAGTCAGAATTGATTGTTACGTGGTGTAAATTGTTAAACATCTCTTCAAAGAATTAACAATCAAATTTTCTAATTTGACAGCATCGGCACTCCAATTACACAGGCAGCAAATTCAGCCATATGAAAAATGACAAAGCCATGTCCGCAAAATAAAAGATAATCACTTCATCAGGCAAGTTATTTGATCAATAAAAAATTAGCTAATCTAGAAGAAAAGGTGTTTGATCAAATTTGTTGATTCCTTACCACTACTTTGGCTCTTGTGATTGATTTGGTTTTAGAATCAATAACGTATATTTCTTCGAAATCAAGAGCAAATTCTGGATCACCTGCCCTGCGATTCCTGTAGTGCTTTGTCAAGAATACCTACAACAGAAACACACTGATCATACAATCCATAGAATGCAAGACTAAACATTCTTACCTTCCTAACATAGTCTTCATACCAGTCAAGAGGAGATGTCTGGATTAAGTACTTAAATATCATAGTTGTGTGGATACAACCATAAGAATTTTGATGAACTTTTTTTCAGGATACATGGATGGAGTACAAGAGATCAGTATATAAGGCTTAAGCAACAAAAATTCCAAAATGATCACCAAAAATGGGTAATAAAGTTTAGGGCCTCCCTCCAAAAACAAATCAAGAAAAAGGGCTAAGGAGGAAGATTTGCCTAAAAGCAAAAATAAAGAAAAAGAAGAAACAAAAACAAGAATACTAAAAGTGCCTTTCTTGAACTTTTTCCTTTCTTGTTTTCTTATGTCTCAATGGAGGCTCATCCCATATCCCAGCTTGCATTTTACATTACAATTAATACTACTTCACAAGCTTCATATCTTTAGCAAAATAAACTGCAAAAACAGCATATGACAGAACAAATGTCTAATCAGTTGAAACAGAAGAGATCAATACCTTCATAATTTCCCTCTCAGATTTATACATGGGATCTCTAGGTGCATCAATGGGAGGCTCTGTCACATTGTAGCACCCATAATCACTCATTGCACACCTGATATACTACATGAAAAAACATATTGTTGATCAAGAAGTTACTTAAACACACTAAATCTATTGTAAGTTGAATCATAAGTACTCAAAACTAAGTCATACAGCAATCAACATGTACAATCATAAACATATAAATACTACACCTTCTGAGGCATTGGTGCAAGAACTCTGGGAATGGCATATATATCAGTATCTGGAGGTGTAACATACATCTGCATAACAAATACAAATGATACTTCATTAGCTAGCGCATGCATTGTTAAAACGGTAACGAACATTCAAATTTTACTATCTGAATTTCCTACACCCCAAACTTTTATAATGTTCTTTTCATTTGCTGACCTACCCATGTTAAACATACACATGGGTGCGGTAGTACGAGGTGCAGTCCTTCAAAATACTCCAAAAATTTTATCAAACTGACAATCCCACCAGGATATATATATATATATATCAATTGGCATACCAAATACACAGCCATATTTGAGTCCATGTAACATGGAAAGACAAAACCCCTATTTCTTTTAAAAAAACACATCTGAGGTGTAATCCACCCAACAGCCTGTCCAGTCCACAAGCACAGGTTTTGCCAATGTAATTATGCTCATAGGTTGAAGAAGATTGGCACCAAGTTTGGAAGCTATTATTCCAATAGTGATCAACAGTGCATTATTCCCCTGACTCAGCCTCTAGGTCATCCCTTTTGGACAACCCTGATAACCATTTTATCAAGACAGAAATCAACAAAGTGTTTACATCAATATGCATTCCGAACACTGAAAAACTTATAAGGATATAGAGCAACTATAACCGTTACATATAATACTAGGCAAAGCGCTAAAATGCAGATATTTTATCCATAAAAAGAAACCAAATATGCAATTTCCAATATACAAATGTGCAGATTCTAGTGCTAAGATACTAATGGTTCCAGCAGACAAAAAAAGAGACAGAGACTCAGAATTTCACCTCACGAAAATCATAAACATCGTTATCAGGATCAGGAGGTTTACGAATGAAGAAATCACAATCGAAAAGGCAAATTTTATGAAACTCCTCCTCCTTAATCCTATAATCCACAATTTTCTCCGAATCCCATCCTTGAGTAAACACAAAGCTACTGCTATTCACCATCGCAATGTCATCATCACCCCTAGCAACAGCTAAAGATATAGCACTACCACCACCTAAGAGGGTATCATAGTCAACATCAAAGTCCTTCTTGTTGTCTGCTTCTTCCACTTCATCTTCGTCCATGTCATAGTCATCTGTACCTCCGCCGTCAGCATCTCCGTCATCGGCGAACACCCTGAAATCCGGTCTTTTTGAGCTCAAACTTTGTTTAACAAAAATGGGGTTGTTGGAAATTGGCTTGGCGAACGAAATGGTGAAAAGGGTCGGTGTAGAAAGTGAAGAAGGTGCAGTGGAGAAGGTTGAAAGCTTCGCCGGAAGCGGCAAGAGGAGACCGGCGCTCATAGTTGTTCAGAGAGTGAAGAGGTAAAAAGAGTGAAGTGGGGGAGTGGATTAGATTTGTACTTTTTGTTTGGTCCTTTAATATCCTCGATTTGATACTTAAGTCCCCTCGAAAGCAGGGATGGCAAAGATGCGGAGCGATGTGGGGCGTGCTAAATCAGTACGAAGCTACAAATGTTTCGATCCACCTAGCCTTGCCCTGCCCCATCTCATGTAGTAAATTTTTTTATTTTCAATTCGTTCGTCCTCATTCATCATGTCCCGCATAGATTCATTTCCCCATAAATTCACCTTGTATAATTTGTTTTTTTTATGACTTTCCTGCCACTTAATTTGTTCTATTTTTTTCTTTTTATAAGCTTAATATGTTAGAAAAGATTAGCTGAAACTTTTGTAATGTAAAATCAATTATAAAAACTTGATTTCTTGATCTTTAGAATTCTGTTTGAGCTGATTTTTGTTTCAAATTGCTAGAAATTTTTGGGGTTTTGAGTTAGGATTATTGGGGGAGCATTGTAGGCTTGTTTTGGAGGTAATTTCTCGTCCAAAACCTCCTCAATTATCTCTTTAATGGTGATTTTTCTAAGTTTTAGTGCATGAGCTGTTTCAGGTGGATTTAAGGCTCAGATTGTACCCTTTACGGGGCACAGACTCCATAGTTGAATGAGATCAATTGACTCCCGGCGCAGGTCTTAAAATGTCATTTTGACTCATTTTTAATTTTGTCTCCAATTATTGCAATTTGGGCGTCAAAAAGTCTATATTGACGTTGTGATCATTCATTTAATATTGTGACAACAATCAGAGGCAATTAAGAAGGGTAAAGCTCTTGTTAAGTGATTTTGGAGCGCGCGTGATCAATTTTGAGGTAGGATACGACTTACCGATCTTAGATTGAGTTTGTGTTGCTATTTACGTGTTATTTAGCTAGTATTAGGAGGGTTATCTACCTTTAATCATGTTTAGTTGGTAGAACACATGTTTTAGCCATTTTTGGATAGTTTTCGGGAAATTGGGCATGCCTACTTAATCCGCGTTGTTGTATTTTACCTTGTTGTATCTATTTGTTTGATTGTACTGATATTGGTGGATTGTTCTTTGCCTTAGCCTAGGCATAGGCTAGTGATTGCCTTAGACTTGCTATTTGGAGTTGTTAAGCCTTAGAAATCCCCTGGCTTCGCTTCAGACGGCTTAACTCTCAGTAGACTGATGTAGCAGACTTGAGTATGGTAGTATAAATTCTTATCTAGGCGACAACTTAACTCGTGTAACCTTTCATCCATAACTTTCCTTATGTTTAGGCCCTATTGGGAGATAATCGGAGTCTAATAGCCATTGTTCGAGGCCCTGACGCATCTCTAATAGTCACCGTTTGAGGCCTTGACACATATCTTTTAATTTAGCCATGGTTCGAGGCCTTGACACAATTCTAACAACCCTGGTGTGAAGCCCTGACGCATCTCTAATAGTCACCGTTTGAGGCCTTGACACATCTCTTTTAATTTAGCCATGGTTCGAGGCCTTGACACAATTCTAACAACCCTGGTGTGAAGCCCTGACACATTACCACAAGCCACAATTTTGAGTCGGGGTACACTACTATTTGTCAGGTTTGAGTCCTAACATTGTGGTTTCACTGGGTTCTTCGGGCTGCCTTCACCGCTGTTAGAGTCTGAGGCGAGCCGTTTCAGTTCTAAAATACTTCTAAGCCTAGCTAGTATTATCTTTAGCTCTTATGTGAACCTATCGAGCTTATGGGGGTCCGTTAAGGTTATTTACTTTTTTGTTGCGCATAAGTGTACCTTCTGGCCTTATAAAGGTTCAATTAGGTTATAGATAGTTTTTTACTTTACTGTTTTGTTCCTTCTAGATTTGTGGGCTTTATATTTAGACTTTCTATTATTGCTTTGTTTATCTGACCTCTAGTCACTGTTATTTCGTGCTTTTCATATTGTATTTACTTTTCAAGATTAATCAGCTTATGATGCTTACTGGGTACCTATTGTTTCGGTACTTATGATACACTCTACATTTGTTTTCTTGATGCTGATCCTAGCACCAGCCGACAACGGTGATTCAAGCTTTCGTGGAGATCTTAGAAGATAGAGGATGTGCTGATGACATCCTAGTTCGACTTATCTCGATCTGTATATTGTTTTTACTAATCTTTTGTATTCAAGACAAGTTTGTGCTTTTTTGGTCCACTTTTGGGACTTGTATTCTTATAATATCTTTGTACTTTCGTCCACTAGGTCATGGGATTGGATCAGTGTATATATGTTATGATTATGTCATTTTTGTTTTCTATTGCGTTCTCCTTTAAAATGTTATTATTCCTCATTTGTTGTTGATTCTGCCTAATATGCTTGTTACTTGTCATTCTGAGATGCGGGTTGTCTTATGTAGTGATGGGTTATGATAGGTAACATCATGGATCGAGTTTTTCGACCGTGACAAGAACTCCTTAAATTAATTAATTTAGAAAATACTAATGTTGTTCTCTAATTTGATTAAGGTTTAAATGGGGTATTGTAACACCCCGTAACTAGAAAGAAGTTAAAAAGTGGAAATGGTCATTTTTGAAAAGAATATAAGAATCTGGAAAATTTGTTAAGTATGTTAAGTTGAATTTTTGGCAAACTTCAAGTGACCATAACTTCTAGCTCAGGATGAGTTAGGTGTGTTTTCAGATATCGTAGGAAACATCTTGGAACAATCTTTCCAACTCCGCTGAGTTTGTGCGATTTCGAGTTCGTATGAGTGAGATATGCCTATTTGAAGTTGGGCTGTTCAAATAAGGAAAGTTTAATCCGGATTTTAGAAAGGCATTATGGTCTTTTCCTTACCCAATTATTTTATTACGTTTTTGGGTAGTTAATTGAGGTCTAAAATGATCTTAGTCAGTTTACGCTTTTGGAAAAAAAAAGTTGGGGTTTTGAGAAAAGAGAAAAGAAGAGGAGAAGGAGGAAGAATCGTCAAGATCTTCAAGAAACGTTTGTGGATTTTGTCAAGGGGTGATCCCTACGAGGTATGTGAGATCACATAGTGTTGGGTTAGTTCACCCATGCGCTAAGCATGTTTAATTCAGCATATTTTCTTCCTTAAAATATTGATAATTTGATGTTCTTGAGTTGTATTCTTGAATAAGTTTTGTTCTTGAATTTGGGATGAGAGTGAGGAGTTCTTGAGAGTTTAATGTTGATAATTAGAGATGCTTTGAGCTAGATTCTAGTGTATATGTTTTGGGTACCTGAATCTAAAGAGATATTGAGGAAAATAGTCGAAAATAATCGAATTACGGTCAAAGAACGAGTTGAAAAATTTGTTAGATTGCACCTGGGGAGGGTCTGGCGCGGCGTGCCCCATCTGCACCAAAGGGGCTGGGGCGGCATGCCTGCAGTGTGCCAGAAATGAGCCACAGTAAGTTGGGGCTGGCGCGGCGTGCCAGGGACGCACCCGGATCATCGTTTTCCACCTGTTTTTTGTCGTTAAGCCCATTTAAGTCCTCCTAAAGTGTACCAACACTTCCCATTAATTCTAACTACTCTAAATGACTTCTAAACACCTAGAAATCATCTAGAAACATGAATCATAACCTTGAATCCATAAATTAAAATTCAAGGAAAGTTAAGAGTCAAATCTAAGAAGTTTTAAGAGTCCTTTCAAGAAGTCTTTGCAAATGCTTTTAACTTTGTTTTAAGACTTAAAATTCAAGTTGAGTAAAGAGTAAAGAGTAAAGATTGAAGTTCATTTCTTCAAAAGTATATGGGGACTATGTATTTCCAAAGGGTTTAAAATGTTTTCACATTTAAACAAGAAAAGAAAACCTTGATTTCCAAAGAGCCTTTGAGCTAGTTTCCAGTAAAGAGTAAACGCTTTCATAATTAAGCAAGAGATGAAACTTTGATTTCCAAGATATCTTTTTAGCTAAGTTTTTGAGCAATTATCTCAAATCACAGAGAGAAGTATGTTTTTAAACATAAGAGCTAGTATCATATTTTGGGAGTAGTATTGAGCATCGATATGAGGGAGAGTTCAGAGAACTCCTAGCCCCCATAAACCATGTAGTCATCATGGGTAGAAAAGGGTCATACTTTTTAGATGATTTCTTTAGTGTTTTTTAGCATAGACTAGTAGATCCACTTAGTAGTTCAAATTCTATACCCTCGGCAAGGTATAGGACAGCCCTGACAGCGTGAGGCAAAATGTTGTATCATCACAATAGCTCTTAAGTGATGGTTGTCAATTAGAGAAACTCCCACATAAGTAATTGTATTTTATATACACAATTTATTTGTATTTTTACATACATCCCAGAATTATATTATATCTTTGCATACATACAGAGTTGACATCTATGTTTTAAAATCTTTTCTTTATATTGAACTTGTTTCAAACTGCTTTATATTGAAATGAGTTCAGTTATGTTGAGTTGAGTTGAGCCAGGTAAGTTTTTCAATTCCTTTTATGCTTATGTCTTGTTTTAGAATTCTCCTCGCATACTCGTACATTAAATGTACTGATACAAATTGGCCTGCATCTTATTATGATGCAGACACCACTACTAAAAACTGTCAAAAAACGACGGCCAAAAGCGATGGATTGCATCACTTTTTTGGTCAAAAGCGACGCAGTCACCTCTGTCGCTTTTTTGCCCGACACTTTTCACAAAGCGACGGACTGCGTCGCTAAAAAGAGATGGACTGCATCAATTTTTGATTTTTTTTTTGAATTTTTTTAACAAAAGCGACGGAGTCCGTCGCTTTATTTTAATTTTAATTTTTTAAAATTTTTGAAAGGCGACACAGTCCTTCGCTTTTCTAGAAATTTTATTTTTGAAAATCCCAGAAAAGTGACGGACAAAACCACTCTGTCTGTGTCTTTTTTGGGTTTTTAAAAAAATTAAATCCCAGAAAAGCGACGGACAAAACCACGCTGTCTATCGCTTTTTTGAGTTTTTAAAAAAATTAAAACCCAAAAAAGCGATGGACTAAACCATGTTGTCCGTCGCTTTTTCTACAATATTTTTTACAGCAAATGCTGGTAGTTTCTGCTGCCCACCTACAAATACAATTCAATTCAATTCTACACTATTCAGCCCAATCAAACACACAATTATTAACAATCTAAACAAAACATAAAATAATAAAGTTAAAATAATATTCAAAAGTGTCTAAATCATAAATTAAAAAATTATAAAGTATTTTAAAATTCGTTTCAAAAAGTTTATAAATGTCCGAGATCTAAACTAGGGAGTGAGATTTACATAACCATCCTCATCACTCCCGTTGTCGGTGTCATCGAGAGCCGAAATAGTAGATCAACGAGTGAGGTTCATCACTTATTCTTTGATTTGCTGAATGGTCTCACTCATGCTTTCTTGTTCAGCTACTCTTCTCCGCTCCGACTCTACTAGTGCTGCTATAAGTTTAGCTATTTGATCCGACATAGCAACAATTTGAACACCATCAAGTGCCTCGGCTTGACCAGACGATTCAATACATTCTAAGCCTGACTGGAGTCGTCTAACATCGTTTCGAGAGCCTAGACCATAGCATCTACCTTTTTGTGTCCCTCCTACCACTTTTTGTTTCCAAATCTGGGTGGACAGTTCAGGTGTCAATTGGACCGAACTATCTAGATTCTCAGCGACGTACTGATGAAAGTCATTCTCTATATTAAATATAAAAATTGACATCAATATATATACATATCATAAATATATTCACTATTAATATATATTATTCATATTAAATAACTTACAAAAGTTCGTTCAGCCCTTTCCTCCACCCACACATCCGAATCCGACTCATTTTCTTTCTTCCTAACATGAGTATTCTTGAAAACCTCTGGTTCAATGGGAGTGCGTCCTAAATTTTTTTTCCTATAAATAAAAACTGAAATTTTTAACGATATATATGAATCAACTAATTATTTATTTAAAAGTTTGAATAAGAACTTACCATCTCTATTGCAAATTGTTCCAACTGTCTTTGCACCTCTGGTGTGCAACGAGCCACCTTTAAGACTACCTCTAGCCTTTTTGGCTTGATCTGATATTGCCTTAAACTTGTCTGTGTTCCAATACTGACCCAATTCATCAAAAACATAAGGCAATATCCAATCGAGATGTTCACCACTATCCCGAACTTTCTTAAGCCAACTAGACAGTCTGGCGGATGCCTTCCTCTCAAATGTGGTCCGAATGATCAAATTGTACCTCGGCTCCCAAGTACACATAGTCTGAAAAAAAATTGAATAACGTTAATTAGATCAATACTAAAAAAAACGTAAAGTATACTAAACTTAACTAAAAAATATATACCTTAAAGTTATTAAACACCACCTGGTGTATACTATTTGGAATCTCGCTCCAAGAGTGATAAGTCTGTGTATAGAGTTTTCTAACACAGTATTTTAAAGCCCGGGCAGCATCCTTTACAGGATGCCACCTGCAAAACACATAATAAATATGTTAGTTCATGAATAATATATTAAAGTATAAGAAATAAATAAAATAAACTAACAAACAGATAACAAAACAAACTTACGATGATCCATCCGGCTCAATCATGACTCTACCAAGTCTATCCTTTTAACCAGGAGCTAGAGCAAACATTGTATCATGTGGTGTAGCACTAGGTGTAGCTGTAGATGAGGGTGATACATTAGGATGGAGAAAACGCTGAGTCAATGGAGGCATACCGGCAATAGCATCTAACTGCTCGCTACTAGAATCTCCAAGTCTCGTGGAAAATAATTGAGGAGATGTACCTGTGGGAGATGGAATACCCGCCGATAAGGGTCGTGCTCAATGAATAGCCTGTAAAGGTAGGTCCTCGTAGCGTCGTAAAGGCAATGCATGTAAAGTAGATGAAGCACCGATTGGTTGATGGTAATTCGGATAATATTGCCGAGGATCCGCCATACCAAATGGAACAATAAATAAATTAGTATCATGGCTGATGCGCTCTAGCGCAGAAGAAATAGATCCTGCAATATCCTCAGGATCTATCGATCTCCTAGACTTCTTCTTCTTAGCATGTTTAGTCTAGCTAACTCCAAGATGCTCGCGATGTCTATCACCGTCACCGCCTGATGACATCTGTATGTAAATATACATATATAATATATATAAAAAATCATAAATTAAATAAAATTAGCGAAATACATTTACATATATACTAGTTAGCTTTCATTCTACACTATTCCTCCTCGCTTGTTTCAATTCCATTATTCTTCCATTCTTCCTCCTCAGTTGTTTCATTTTCATTATCGTCATATTCTTCGTCATAAAATGATTCATTTTCCTCATTCTCGAATATTTCTTCCTCAACATTCAGTATCTCATCATCAGATACTTCTTCTAATATGTGTTGAGAATGTTGTACTGTGGTTTCCAATTCAACATCAACTTGTTGTTGAACAATTGCAACATCATTTTGATACGCCACATTTAAGACATTGTCAATTTCAATTCTTCCCACAGGCTTACTTTTTATAACAACCCACCAATTAGCTTTGTCTCTACGCAATGGATATGAAGCGTAATACACTTGTTTAACATTTTGTGCAATAATAAAAGGATCATAACTTCTGTATTTTCTGGTATGCTTAACTTCAATTATATTATGTTAATGGTCCACTTTTGTGCCTCTATGTGATGGGTCAAACCACTCACACCAAAACAATACAATTTTATTCTTAGGCCAACTTGAATATCTCACTTCAATAATCTTTTGAATGGCACCATAATATTCAATAGTTTGACCAGTGTCATCAACATCCCCTTATATGTAGGCACCGCTATTATTTGTTTTCTTGTTCCTAGAAACTTCTTCAGTTTGAAACTTAAAACCATTGACATAATACTTATTCATTGTTAGTACTTGAAATTCAGGTCCAAGTGCTACTTCTTTCACTAATTGCAAATGTTGGACACTTGAGTATTCATCGTAAACCTACGTGATTGTTATTTCAAGTAATATAATTTAGTATAACATGAATATATTATTAAATACTTAGTGATTTCACACTTACATAGTTCCTCAGCCATTTGGAAAATTCTGTATAGATGGCTTCATTACCCCATGTGTTTACGAATAAGCGAGTCATTTTACATTTAAGTATTTCGTTAATTAATGATCACGTATTAGTATGTAATTTAATAACATATTTTTAACACTTACTTGACATATGATTGAATCTCTGGACAATTAACAAAATATGTGTCACAGCTGATTGCATTTTCATATCAGTGAAGTGTCGCTTTCCACGCTTTTTAGATCCTCGACCATTTTGATTAAAAATTGATATCGGTGAAAATAAATGATCAATATCGCCTTCATCATTGCGATTGGGTCTATTTCTCCTACATGACACATCATCACCAAAGTAATAAGAATAAAAATCACCAGTTTCTCTCCCAATATGACCTTGAACAAATGATCCTTCGATCCTTCCCCTTTGCTTAATCGTTTGCTTCGAACTACCAATTTTTCTGCATGTATATATGTATATATATGTTAATATATAAAAGACTTGGCGAATATATATAACTTAGTGAATAATCCATCTTGTTTAAACTGGACCTCCGAGGCGGGCCTCTTGTACAAGGTGAATTGGAAGATGTTCCATCGCATCAAAGAAACCACATGGAAATCTCTTCTACAACTTAGTAGTAGTAACAAGAACATTTTCCTCCATCCTGTCTAAACTACTCTCCAACAACTTTCCAAAACACAAATCTTTAAAAAAAAAAAGACTTATCTCTGTGATTGATTTCCATATCCTTTCGGGTATATGGCTAAAAGCGATAGGAATTAAAGTTTCCATGAACACATGACAATCATGACTTTTCATACCTATCAATTTTCCTTCATTCATATCTGCCCGCTTTAGTAAATTCGAAGCATAGCCCTCCGACATCCTCAAATTTTTAACCCACTCAATAATTTCGCGTTTCTCATCCAATGTGAATGAAAAGCTGGCTTTGGCTTAACTATTTGACCATTTTGTAATTCCTGCTACTATAACTCTTTTCTCCTACAATATTCTTTTATGTCCATTCTAGCTTTTGGATTGTCTTTTGTCTTACCCTTAACATCCATCATTGTGTTAAACAAATTGTTAAAGTAATTTTTTTCAATGTGCATCACATCTAGATTATGTCGTAGTAGATTGTCCTTCCAATACGACAACTCCCAAAATATGCTTTGTTTGGTCCAATTATGTTCAACACCATATCTAGGAAGTCTAAAAGGTGAAGCTTCTGTAACTTTAAGTAACTAAGAAACTCTCTCCCAAATTTGATACCCTGTGAGTAATGGAGGTGGGGGTCACTTTTAACTTTATTTTTCCTAAATGCATTTTTCATCTATCTAAACTTATGGTCCATTGGCAAGAACTGGCGACGACAATCAAACCATGTATTTTTTCTACCATGTTTTAAAGTGAATGCCTTACTATTTTCCATGCATTACGGACATGCTAGCTTTCCAGTTGTCATCCAACCAGACAACATCCCGTACGCAGGAAAATCATTAATAGTCCACATTAAAGAAGCACGCATAACGAAATTTTGCTTAGTTGATATATCATAAGTCAAAACGCCTTCAAACCACAATTGTTTGAGCTCATCTATCAATGATTGTAGATAGACATCAATCAAACTTTTTAGATTACGGGGACCTGGAATAACACAACTTAGAAAGTGTAGGGACTGGTCATGCACATTTCAGGAGGAAGATTATACAGAGTAACAAATACCGGCCAACATGAATAAGGCGAAGCATTATTAGAGAATGGTGTGAAGCCATCTGAACACCACCCCACTCTAAGATGTCTTGGTTCACTAGCAAAATCAGGATATACATTATCAAAATGCTTCCATGCTTCACCATTAGATGGATGAGACAAGACACCCGGCGGCCTTATATATTCACGATGCCATCTCATATGTGTGGCAGACCTCATCGATGCATACAACCTCTTTAACCTAGGAATGAGAGGTAGATAATACATCGCCTGAACTGGGACCATCTTTCCTGCCAGAGTCCTCTTATAACGAGCATGTCCACAAAACTTACAATTTTCTAATTCACTAGCAGTCTTGTAAAACAACATGCAGCCATTAACACAATAATGAATTCTATCATACGTCAATCCTAACTTGGACACCAAACGCTTTGCCTGATAAAAGTTCTTTGGTATGTTAAACTCCAGATTAACTAGTTCACCCGAAAGATCAACCATTGAGTCCATAGCAGCATTAGGAACATTTCAATCTGATTTAATATTCATTAATCTAACCACAACTGACAAGGCAGAATGCGGACACCCTTTACATAATGGACGACTAAACTCTTCTAATTGATCATAAAAGCGTCTTGCTTTTTCATTAGGAGCTTCATCAAAATATTTTTCCGGTTCCATCCCACCTTAAACCCGAAAGCATCATTGATCATTTCATGAACCCTATTATTTTCAACCCTAACCTATTCAACTCTAATTTGGCCATGTGATGCCACCATATTATATACATCCACAAGCATCGAATTATAAAACATACCATCCAATCCATCACTTTCTCCATGATCAATCCATACAAAATATCTAGGCTTAAATTCATTATGGTACAAATGAACCATAACTCTATCTGGTTTTAAAAAAATTTAAGCACTTACATGCATTACAAGGACACCTAACCAACACATTATTCTTGAAAATGTTAAGTGTCACTGTATGTTCAATAAAATTTCTAACACCGTCAATAAACTCAGGTTTCAAACCAACACCACTTTCATAATGCATATTATACATCCACAAACGATGATCCATCTACAAAAATATAGATATTGAATTATATTATAAATAAAATTTAATAATAATTTTACTAGTAGTATTCCTAAAACTATTTTAGTATTGACTTAACCACATTATTTATTTTAACTTATTTAAACAACTTAAAAACTTTAACTAGTTTAGTTTCGATTTAATACAACAACTAAATCCACCAACTAAACCACATTATTTAGTTTAACTTATTTAAACAACTTAACAACTTTTTAACTTGAGAGCTAGAGTTATGACTTAATTCCAACAACTAAATCCATCAACAAAACCACATTATTTAATTTAACTTATTTAAACAACTTAACAACTTTATAACTTTAACTAGTTTAGTATTGACTTAATTCCAACAACTAAATCCACCAACTAAACCACATTATTCTTATTTAAACAACTTAACAACTTTTTAACTTGAAATAGTTTAGTTTTGACTTAATTTCAACAGCTAAATCCATCAACAAAACCACATTATTTATTTTAACTTACTTAAACAACTTAACAACCTTTTAACTTGAACTAGTTTAGTTTTGACTTAATTCCAATAACTAAATTCATCAACAAAACCACATTATTTATGTTGACTTATTTAAACAACTTAACAACTTTAACTAGTTTAGTTTTGACTTAATACAACAACTAAATCCACCAACTAAACCACATTATTTATTTTTACTTATTTAAACAACTTAACAACTTTTTAACTTGAACTAGTTCAGTTTTGACTTAATTCCAACAACTAAATCCATCAATAAAACCACATTATTTAATTTACTTATTTAAACAACTTAACAACTTTATAACTTTAACTAGTTTAGAATTGACTTAATTCAAAAAACTAAATCCACCAATTAACTAAATCACATTATTTAGTTTAACTTTAAACAACATAACAACTTTAACTAAATCCACCAATTAACTAAATCAACAGGATCAACTAGTGTTGGTACTTATGCTTAACAAATATATTATTTCTAAATTTAAAGCTAAGTGTCAACACTAGATGGACACAAATCGATCTTACAAGAAAATCAATTTTGTCATCAATAGGATCAACTAGTGTTGGTACTTATGCTTAACAAATATATTATTTCTAAATTTAAAGCTAAGTGTCAACACTAGATAGACACAAATCGATCTAGTAAGAAAATCAATTTTGTCATCAATAGGATCAACTAGTGTTGGTACTTATGCTTAACAAATATATTATTTCTAAATTTAAAGCTAAGTGTAAACACTAGATGGACACAAATCGATCTTGCAAGAAAATCAATTTTGTCATCAATAGGATCAACTAGTGTTGGTACTTGTGATTAACAAACAATTGATGGACACAAAAAAATTATCACAAAATTAGAGCTAAGTATCAATACTAGATGGACACAAACACATTATTGAAAACAATTGTACTTGAACTTTAGAAATTTAGAAGCACCAACCTTATCTCCTACTTTGATGAAAGAAGCAATATAGTCTTGTATCAACTTTTTTAGATGTTGAGCTTCATCAGTTGCCTAGCACGAAAAGTTCTAAAATTAGTTAAATATAAACTTCAAATCCAAGAATATTAGTTTTATATATATATATATATATATTCAAGTTTTAATAAGTTCATGTTTTCAATTCAAGTTCATATATAATTTCTAAAATAAATTAGTTATAAATTCAAGCTAATTAGTTCCAAGTTTAAGTTCTAATTTCAAGTTCAAGTCTAAGTTCAACTTCAAATTCTAAGTTCATGTTCTAAGTTCAAGTTTAAGTTCAAGTTCTAAGTTCAAGTTCAAATTCTAATTTCATGTTCAAGTTCTAAGTTCAAGTTCAAATTCTAAGTTCAAGTTCTAATTTCAAGTTCAAGTTCAAATTCTATGTTCAAATTCTAATTTCAAGTTCAAGTTCTAAGTTCAAGTTCAAATTCTAATTTCAAGTTCAAGTTCTAAGTTCAAGTTCAAATTCTAATTTCAAGTTCAAGTTCTAAGTTTAAGTTCAAATTCTAAGTTCAAGTTCTAAGTTCAAGTTCAATTTCTAATTTCAAGTTCAAGTTCTAAGTTCAAGTTCAAATTCTAAGTTCAAGTTCAAGTTCAAGTTCTAATTTCAAGTTCAAGCTCTAAGTTCAAGTTCAAGTTCTAAGTTCAAGTTCAAGTTCAAGTTCAAGTTCAAGGTCAAGTTCTAATTTCAAGTTCAAGTTCTAAGTTCAAGTTCAAATTCTAAGTTCAAGTTCAAGTTCTAAGTTCAAGTTCAAGTTCAAGTTCAAATTCTAAGTTTAGCTTCAAATTCTAAGTTCAAGTTCAAGTTCTAAATTCAAGTTCTAGTTCTAAATTCAAGTTCTAGTTCTAATTCAAGTTCAAGTTCTAAGTTCAAGTTCAAGTTCAAATTCTAAGTTCAAGTTCAAGTTCAAGTTCAAGTTCAAGTTCTAAGTTCATGACATTCAAACATTCATCATCTAAATTCATGACATTCAAACATTCATCATCAACTCATAACACTTCAATAACTAATTTCTAACTTCAAATTAACACTTTACTAACTAGTCCTAAAATCAAATCCAAAAAAATCCCAATTCAACCTCAAATTACATATTCTCAAGTTTAAACTAGTCCTAAAATACAAAAATGCTAATTCTTCACTAACAATGCCAATTTAAAAATGCCCAATTTTTTTTAAAAAGACCCTAAAATAAAAATCTTCAATTATCTATACCTAACTAATAATAATCAAATCAAATTAACAATTGAATAACACAACCCAACAAACAAAATCAATAATATACTAACAAACAATCAATTACAATCACTAGAATTGAAAAAAAAAAAACTAAAATTTAACCCATACCTTAACAAGGAGAGGCAGCAGCACTGCAACAACAGCGACCGACGAAAGCGGCAGGTGTTGGGGAAGGGCAAAATTGGGAGAGGATGACGAACGGCAACGGCGACGAAGACGGGAAAGGGCGGCAACGGAGACGACGATGGGGAGAGAGATCGATATAGAGAGAAGGGAGAGAATAAGAGTGATGAGAGAGAGATGAAAATAAGAAAATCCCGATCTGTCTTTTAGATATTTAATAAAAAGCGACAGACAGCGTCTCTAAGTCTGTCACTTTTTTTTAAATATAGTTGACCAACATTTTGACCAAAAAGCGACGGACTAAGTGACATTTTCTGTTGCTTTTTAAAAATAGTTGACCATATATTTTGACCAACAAGCGATGGACATAAAGATGCTGTCCGTCGCTATAATAAAAAAATTATTAATAAAATAAAATAAACTAAAAGTGACGTACAGCGTCATTAATTTCTAATTTATATATAATCATTTTTAATAAAAGCGACGGACGGCGTCGCCATATATATTAAATAAATAATTATTAATTATTCATATATTTGGTTCAAAAATCCGCAAAAAAAAGCGACGGACTAAGAGATGCCATTAGTCATTTTTTGTAAAATAAATTTAAAAATAATTATTTTTATTAAAAAGAGACGGACAGTGTGGCAAAGGGCATCGCTTTTTGGAGCGACGCTGTCTGTCACTTTTCTGTCCGTCATTTTAAAGCAGTTTTTTAATAGTGCACATGTAACCAGGATCATCATCCAATGCATCGTTGATCCAGTTGAGCATTCAGAGTTAGTTGGTGAGCCTCCTTGCCTCCTGGAGGGCTCCTTTGTTATAATTTGCTTTTTAGTCTTTCATTTGTTAGGATGATTGGGGATCTTGTCCCGACATCTATCTCAATTGTTTTTTAGGCTTCATAGACAGTTAGAAGTTAGTTCTTTAGTCTTTTCATTGTCATTATCTTATGTTGAGACTTGAGTTTGCCTTAATGACTAGTTGAATGTTCATTTATAACATTCCAATTTATTACATAGATTTATCTTTGTTAGTTAAGTCTTCCGGTGAGTAAGTTAGCTAGGCCAAAGGTTCGCTTGGGGCCAGCAATGGTTCTCGAGTGCCAGCCCCGCCTAGGGTGTAGGCTTAGGACGTGACAAACTTGATATCAGAGCCCAAGGTTCAAAAGTCCTAGGGAGTTTATGAAGCCATGTCTGTAGAGTCCTAGTTATTGGTGTGAAGTGTGCCACATCTATAATTATGAGGCTGCAACACTTAGGAAAGTTTCTCACTTCTTTACACTTATTTCGTGCGTTAGAGTTTGATCTCTAAAATGTTTCTTCTAACTCATGCTTACGCGTGTCTATCAGAACATGCCTCTACGAAGAGCCGTCAAAGGTCGTCCTGCTAGGCGTAATATTGAGGAACAAGGGGTACCTAATGCACCTGAAGTGCAGCCCCAAGGAAAAGTTACTAATGTTGAGTTTAAGGAAGGGATAAGGATGCTAAGTCAAGCTATGACTAACCAAGTTAGGCAACAAAGATGAGCTCAACAAGAAAGGCTGACACTTTGAGGATTCGTAAGTTCTTGAGGATGAACCCTCTAGGTTTCACGGGTTCAAGCACTACTGAGGATCCAGAGAACTTTATTGAGGAGTTGCAAAAGATATTTGATGTCATGCACATTGTTGATACTGAGAGGGTGGAACTAGCTACATACTAAATGAAGGGTGTTGCTAGGATTTGGTTTGATAAATGAAAGAAGAACCGAGTTAAGGGTACACCACTTGCGAGTTGGGGTTATTTTGAGGAGGCCTTCTTGGGGCGTTTCTTTCCCCAAGAACTGAAAGAGGCTAAGGTACGAGAGTTCCTCACACTTAAGCAGGATTCTTTGAGCGTTCATGAGTATAGTTTGTAGTTCACACAACTTTTCCAGTATGCTCCAGAGATGGTTGTTGACATGAGGAGAATAATAAGTTTATTTGTTGTTGGGTTGTCTCGTTTGTCGAGTGAGAAAGGTAAGGCTATAATGTTAATAGGTGACATGAATATGGCAAGGTTGATGATATATGTGCAACAGGTTGAGGAAGAGAAGCAGAGGGATAGAGAAGAGTTCAAGAATAAGAGAGTTAAGGCAACAAATGAGTTTGGAAAACAGAAGAATAATGCCAACCGGTCATCATTCTGACAGAAACAGAAGGGACCTACTCCATCATCTGCTAGTGCACCTACACCAAAGAACAAAGTGAGTACAATAGTCAGAATTTCAGAGCCAAACCTGCCTATTCTCAGGGTAGTATGGCTCAAGAGGGTATCAAGCCTCTTGCATGTTTATTTAAGATAAACCTTAGATCAGGCTACCATCAGTTAAGAGTAAGGGAATGTGATATTCCAAAGACAGCTTTCAGAACCCTTCTGGTCATGTCTTTTGGTTTGACAATTGCACCTGCATTATTCATGGACTTATGAATAGAGTATTAAAGCCTTATCTAGACATGTTTGTTATCGTGTTCATTGACGACATACTAATCTATTCGAGGAATGAGGAATCATGCTAGTCATCACAGAATAGTTCTCCAGAATTTAAAAGATACAGAGTTGTATGCCAAGTTCTTTAAGTGTGAGTTTTGGCTTGAGTTTGTGGTATTCTTAGGCCATATTGTGTCTAGAGAGGTAATTAAAGTTGATACTCAAAAAATTGAGGTAGTGCAGAATTGGCCTAATCCCACATCTCCAACTGATATTAAGAGTTTCTTATGTTCAGCGGGCTATTATAGAAGGTTCGTAAAAGGGGTTCTCATCTATTTCATCCCCTTAAACCAAGTTAAATCAGAAGATAGTGAAGTTTCAAAGGTTTAAAGCTTGTGAGAAAAGCTTTCAGGAATTGAAAAAGAGGTTGACTACTGCCCTAGTTTTGACATTACCAGAAGGTATGCAAGGCTTTGTTGTCTATTATGATTCATCTAGAGTTGGTTTAGGTTATGTGTTAATGCAGAATGGCAAGGTTATAGCTTAAGCCTCTAGACAGTTGAAAGTTCATGAGAAGAACTACCCAACCCATGATCTAGAGTTGGCTGCGATAGTATTTGCTTTGAAAATATGGCGTCATTATTTGTATGGTGTTCATGTTGATGTATTCACTAATCACAAAAGCCTTCAGTATGTGTTTAATCAGAAAGTGCTTAATCTCAGACAAATGAGGTGGTTAGAATTACTCAAGGATTATGACATGAGCATACTTTACCACTCAAGTAAGGCTAATGTTATTGCTGATGCTTTAAGCCTTCAGTATGTGTTTAATCAGAAAGAGCTTAATCTCAGACAAATGAGGTGGTTAGAATTACTCAAGGATTATGACATGAGCATACTTTACCACTCAAGTAAGGCTAATGTTATTGCTGATGTTTTAAGCAGGTTGTCTATGGGTAGTACCGCCCATGTTGAGGAAGAAAAGAGAGAGTTAGCGAAAGATGTGCCTAAATTTATCGAAGCAAGTAAACGCCCTATTTTATCGATTTTCGTGTGCTATAGTCTATGGATTTTTTGGTGATCTGGAATTTCGACGTCTTTTTGCCGAAATTTTTCATGAACATCCGTTAACACCTTAGATATAGAGCCAGTTAGCCCAAATGGCCAAAACGGACCATTTTCAAGGTCAACCGAACCCTGGAGCAGGTAAACCCCCCATTTTGCAAACGTCATATTTTTAAAAAAAAGTCATGGACGTTCGTTAAGACCTTAGCTATGGAGCTAGTTGGCTTTGATGGCCAAAACGGCCCATTTACAAGGTCAAACATGCCCCGAAGTAGACAAACCCCCATTTTATCAATTTTCGTGTGTTATAAGTTCACTATCTTTTTTGGTGATCCAGAATTTCGACGTTTTTTTTGCTAAAAAATTTCATATGTGTCCTTTAAGACCTTAGATATGGAGCCAGTTGGCCCTGACAGCCAAAACAACCCATTTTCAAGTCAAACGATCCTCAGAACAGGTAAACCCCATATTTTGCCTAATTTCGTGTGCTATAGTTTACCATCTTTTTTAGTGATTCGAAATTCCGATGTCATTTTTGTTGAAATTTTTCATGGACGTCCATTAAGACCTTAATTATGGAGCCAATTGGCCCTGACGGCCAAAATGGCCCGTTTACAAGGTTAAACGAGCCCCAGACCGGGTAAATGCCCAATTTTTCTGATTTTCGTGTTCTATAGTCCATGGATTTTTTGGTGATTCGAAATTCTGAAGACATTTTTGCTAAAAGTTTTCATAAACGTCCATTAATACCTTAGCTATGGAGCCAATTGGCCCTGACGGCCAAATTCAAGGTCAAACGTGCCTCGAATGAGGTAAACCTTCCCATTTTTCTGATTTTTGTGTGCAATAGTTCACCATCTTTTTTGGTGATCCGAAATTCCGACGTTATTTTCGCTAAAATTTTTCTAAGACGCCCGTTAAGACCTTAGCTATGAAGGCAGTTGGCCCTAACGGCCAAAACCACCCATTTACTAGGTCAAACGAGCCATGAAGCAGGTGAACCCCCTATTTTATCGATATTCATGTGCTATAGTTCACCATCTTTTTTTGTGATCCGAAATTCCGATGTCATTTTTGTTGAAATTTTACATCGACGTCCGTTGAGACCTTAGCTATGGAGCTAGTTGGCTCATATACAAGGTCAAACGAGCCCAGAGCAAGTAAACCATCCATTTTACCAATTTTCATGTGATATAGTTCACCATGTTTTTTGGTGATCCAAAATTCCAACGTCATTTTTGCCAAAATTTTTCATGGATGTCCAATAAAACCTTCGCTAAGGAGCCAGTTAGCCCTGACGGCCAAAACGACCAATTTTCAAGGTCAAGCGAGCCCCGGAGCAGGTAAACCCCTCATATTGCCTATTTTCGTGTGCTATAATTCACCATCTTTTTTGGTGATTCGGAATTTCAATGTCATTTTAGCCAAAATTTATCATGGACGTCAGTTAAAACCTTAGCTATGGAGCCGGTTTGCCCTAAAGGACAAAACGGCCCATTTTCAAGGTGAAACCAGCCCCGAAGAAGGTAACCCCCCCCCATTTTGCCAATTTTCATGTGTTATAATTCATGGATTTTTTGGTGATCCAAAATTCCGACGTCATATTTACCAAAAATTTTCATAGACATCCGTTAAGACCTTATCTATGAAGCCAGTTAGCCCTGACGGCTAAAACAACCCATTTACAAGGTCAAACGAGCCCCAAAGCAGGTAAGCCCCCTATTTTGTCGATTTACATGTGCTATAGTTCACCATCTTTTTTGGTGATCCGAAATTCGGACATAACTTTTGTCAAACTTTTTAGTGGATGTCCGTTAAGATCTTAGTTATGGAGCCAGTTAGCCCTGAAAGCCAAAACAGCCCATTTACATGGTCAAACGACCCCCGGAGCAGGTAAACCCCCTATTTTATCGATATTCGTGTGTTATAGTTAATCATCTATTTAGGTGATTCGGAATTCCGACGTCATTTTTGCCAAAAATATTCTAAGACGTCCGTTAAGACCTTAGCTATGGAGCCAATTGGTCGTGACGGCCAAAACAACCCATTTACTAGGTTAAACGAGCCCTGGAGCAGGTAAACCGCCCATTTTACCAATTTTCGTGTGCTATAGTTCACCATCTTTTTTGGTGAGCCAAAATTCCAACTTTATTTTTGCCAAAATTTCTCATGGATGTCCATTAAGACCTTAGCTAGGGAGCCAGTTGGCCTTGACGACCAAACTGGCCCATTTTCAAGGTCAAACGATCCCTGGAGCAGGTAAACCCTCTATTTTGCCTATTTTCATGTGCTATAGTTCACCATCTTTTTTGGAGCTCCGAAATTCCAGTGTCATTTTTGTCAAAATTTATCATGGATGTCTGTTAAGACCTTTGTTATGGAGCCAGTTTGCCCTGACGGCCAAAATGGCCCATTTTCAAGGTCAAACGAGCCTCAGAGCAGGTTGACATACCATTTTGCCAATTTTCATGCGCTATAGTCCATGACTTTTTTGGTGATCCGGAATTCTGACGTCATATTTGCCACAAATTTTCATGGAAATCCGTTAAAACCTTACCAATGAATCCAGTTGGCCCTGACGGCCAAAACGGCCCATTTACAAAGTCAAACGAGCCCCAAAACAGGTAAACCCCCCATTTTGCCCATTTTCATGTGCTATAGTTCACCATCTTTTTTGGTAATCCGAAATTCCAACATAACTTTTGCCAAAATTTTTTGGGGATATTCGTTAAGAGCTTAGTTACGGAATCAGTTGGCCCTGACGACAAAAAAGGCCCATTTACATGGTCAAACGAGTCTTAGAGTAGGTAAATTCTCAATTTTGATTCAGAATTTCGACATCAATTTTGCCGAAATTTTTCATAAACGTCTGTTAAGACCTTAACTATGGAGCCAGTTGGCCATGACATCCAAAACGGCCTTTTACAAGGTCAAATGAGCCCCGGAGTAGGTAAATAGCCCATTATGCTGATTTCGTGTACTATAGTCCATGGATTTTTCGGTGATCCGGCATTTCAACATCATTTTTGCTGAAACATTTCATAGACGTCCGTTAAGACCTTAGTTATGGAGCCAGATGGTCCTGACAGCTAAAACAACCCTTTTTCAAGGTCAAACGAGCCGCGTAGCAAGTTAACCCCCCATTTTGTCGACGTCATTTTCTCTAAAAAAATTTCATGGACATCCGTTAAGACCTTAGAAATGGAGACAGTTGGCCCTGACGGCCAAAACGGCCAATTTACAAGGTCAAATGAAACCCGAAGCAGGTAAACCCCCTATTTTGTCGATTTTCGTGTGCTATTGTCCATGGATTTTTTGTTGATCTGGCATTCCGACGTCATTTTTACCAAAATTTTTCATGAACGTCCGTTAAGATCTTAGTTATGGACTTGTAGGTCCTGAAGGCCAAAACAGTTCATTTTCAAGTATAAACGAGCCCCGGAGTAGGTAAACCCCCAATTTTGCCAATTTTCGTGTGCTATAGTTTACTATATTTTTTGGTGATCCAAAATTTCGACGTTAGTTTTGTTGAAACTTTTCATTGACGTCTGTTAAGACCTTAGTTATAGAGCCAGTTGGCCATAACGGCCAAAATGGCCATTTTTCAAGGTCAAACGAGCCACAGATAAGGAAAACCCCCAATTTTGCCGATTTTTGTGTGCTATAATTCACCATTTTTTTTGGAGATCTGGAATTGCGATATCATTTTTGCCAAAATTTTTCATAAACGTCTGTTAATACTTTAGTTATAAAGCCACATGGCCAAGATGGCCAAAACGGCCCATTTAAAAGATCAAATGAGCCTCAGAGCACGTAAACCCTCTATTTTGCCCATTTTCATGTGGTATAGTCCATGGATTTTTTAGTGATCCAGAATTTCGATGTTATTTATGCCAAAAAATTTTATAGACGTTTGTTAATACCTTAGCTATTGAGTCAATTTGCCCTGACAGCCAAAACGACATATTTTCAAGGTGAAACAAAGCCCGGAGCAGGTAAACCCCCAATTTTGCCGATTTTTGTGTGTTATAGTTCAACATCTTTTTCGGTTATCTAGAATTTCGATGTCATTTTTGTGAAATTTTCATGGGCGTCCATTTAGACATTAACTATGGAGCTTGTTGGCCTTGATTGCCAAAACAACTCATTTACAAGGTCAAATGAGCCTTAGAGCAGGTAAACCCTCCATTTTGCCGATATTCGTGTACTATAGTTCATCATCTTTTTTGGTGATCCAGAATTTCAATGTCAATTTTGCTGAAATTTTTCATGGACATCCATTAAAACTTTAGCTATGGAGCCAGTTGGCCATAACGTCCAAAACGGCCCTTTTACATGGTCAAATGAGCCCCCGAGTAGGTAAATGCCCATTTTGCCAATTTTCGTTTACTATAGTTCATCATTTTTTTTGGTGATTCAGAATTACAACGTAATTTTTAATGAATTTTTCGTGCATGTCCGTTAAGACTATAACTATGGAGCCAGTTGGCCTGAAGGTAAACAAAAACCATTTTCAAGGTCAAACGCGCCCCGAAGTAGGTAGAACCCCATTTTGCCAATTTTTTTGTCCTATAGTTCACCATCTTTATTGGTGATCCAGAATATCGATGTAATTTTTGTCGAAATTTTTCATTGATGTCTTTTAAGAACTTAGCTATGGAGCCAGTTGTCCCTAACGGCCAAAACGACTCATTTACATGGTCAAACGAGCCCCGGAACAAGTAAACCCCCCATTTTGTCGATATTCGTGTGTTATAGTTCACCATCTTTTTTGGTTATTCAGAATTTCGACGTCATTTTTTCTATAATTTTACATAGACTTCCGTTATGACCTTAGAGATAGAGCCAATTGATCATGACGACCAAAACGGTCCATAGAAGGTAAATCTCTCATTTTATCGATTTTCGTGTACTATAGTTCACCATCATTTTTAATGATTTGGAATTCTGATGTCATTTTTGTCGAAATTTTTCATTGACATCCATTAATACTTTAACTATAGAACCAGTTGGCCCTAACGACTAAAACGACCCATTTTCACAGTCAAACGAGCCCCAGAGCAAGTAAACCCCCCATTTTGCCGATTTTTGTGTACTATAGTTCACCAGTTTTTTTGGTGATCAAAAATTCCAATGTCAATTTTGCCGAAATTTTTCATGTCCATTAAGGCCTTAGCTATTATGCCAGTTGGCCATGACGTTCAAAACGGCCCTTTTACAAGGATAAATGAGCCCCGGAGCAGGTAACCCCCCATTTTGCTGATTTTCGTATGCTACAATCCATGGATTTTTTGGTGAAATTATTTATGAACGTCCGCTAAGATCTTAGCTATGGAGCCAGTTCACCCTGATGGCCAAAACGGCCATTTTCAAGTAAAAATTAGCCTCAGAGCAGGTAAACCCCTCATTTTGTCAATTTTCGAGTGCTAGTTCACTATTTTTTTGGTGATCCAGAATTTCGACTTCGATTTTTCCAAAACTTTTCATGAACGTCCGTTAAGACCTTAATTTTGGAGCCAGTTGGCCCTGACGGCCAAAACAACCCATTTTCAAGGTCAAACGATCCTCGGAGCAGGTAAACCCCCCATTTTGCCAATTTTCGTGTGCTTTAGTTCACCGTCTTATTTGGTGATCTGGAATTTCGATGTCATTTTTACAAAAAAATTTCATAGATGTCCGTTAAGACCTTAGTTATGGACCAAGTTGGCCATGACGACCAAAACAGCCCATTTACAAGGTCAAAAGAGCCCTGGAGCAGGTAAACCCCCCCTCCCCCCCCCCCCCCCATTTTGTCGATATTCATGTGCTATAGTTAACCATCAATTTAGGTGATTCGGAATTCCAACATCATTTTTGCTAACAAATTTTATGGTCATCTATTAAGACCTTTCCTAAGGAACTAGTTGGCCCTGACGGCCTAAACAGCCCATGTACTAGGTCAAACGAGCCCCGGATTATCTATTTTTGTGTGCTAGTTCACCATATTTTTTGGTGATCCAAAATTTCGACGCCAATTTTGCCAAAAAATTTCATGGACGTCCATTAAAACCTCAGATATGGAGTCAGTTGGCCATGACATCCAAAACAACCCTTTTACCAGGTCAAATGAGCCCCGGAGCAGGTAAACACCCCATTTTGTCAATTTTCGTGTGCTATTGTCCATTGAATTTTTGGTGATCCGAAATTTCGACGTCATTTTTACTGAGATTTCGGCTATGGAGCCAGTTGGCCCTAATGGCGAAAATGGCCCATTTTCAAGTAAAAACGAGCTTCGGAGCAGGTAAACCCCCATTTGCCGATTTTCGTGTGCTAGTTCACTATCTTTATTGGTGATTCGAAATTTCAATGTCATTCATTCTGAACTTTTTCATGAAAGTCCGTTAAGACCTAAGCTATGGAGCTAGTTGGCCCTAATGGCCAAAACTGCCCACTTTCAAGGTCAAACGAGCTCCGGAGCAGGTAAACCCCCCATTTTGCGGATTTTCGTGTGCTATAGGTCACCATCTCTTTTGGTGATTCGAAATTCCGATGTCATTTTTGCCGAAACCTTTCATTGACGTCCGTTAAGACCTTAGCGATGGAGACAGTTGGCCCTGATGGCCAAAACGACTCTTTTTCAAGGTTAAATGAGCCTCGGAGCAGGTAAACCCCCATTTTACTAATTTTTATGTGCTATAGTTCACCATCTTTTTTGGTGATCTGGAATTCCGACATCATTTTTGCCAAAAACTTTCATGGACATCAGTTAAGACCTTGGTTATAAAGCCAGTTGGCCCTGACGGCCAAAACGAACCATTTTCAAAGTCAAATGAGCCCTGGAGCAGGTAAACCCCCTATTTTACCGATTTTTATGCTCTATAGTTCACTATATTTTTTGGTGATCCGAAATTCCAATGTTCTTTTTGCCAAACTTTTTCATGGACATCCGTTAAGACTTTAAGTATGGAGCTAGTTAGCCTTGAAGGCCAAAACGGCCCATTTACAAGGTTAAATGAGCCTCAAAGCAGGTAAACCCCCCATTTTACAAATTTACGTGTATTATAGTTCACCATCTTTTTTTGTGGTCCAAATTTTCGACGTCAATTTTGCAAAAAAATTTTATGGACACCCATTAAGACCTTATGGAGCCAGTTGGCTATGACGTCCAAAACTACCCCTTTACAAGGTCAAATGAGCCCCGGAGTAGGTAAATGCCTATTTTATCGATTTTCGTATGCTATAGTCCGTGGATATTTTAGTGATATTTTACATGGACGTCCGTTAATACCTTAGCCATGGAGTCAGTTGAACCTGACAGCCAAAATGGCCCATTTCAAGGTCAAACGAGCCCCAGAGAAAGTAAACCCCCATTTTGCCAATTTTCGTGTGTTATAGTTCACCATCTTTTTTGGTGATCCAGAATTCCGACGTCTTTTTTGCTGAAAGTTTTCATGGACATCCGTTAAGACCTTAACCGATGGAGCCTGTTGGCCCTGACGTCCAAAACGACCAATTTCAAGGTCAAACAAGCCCCGAAGCAGGTAAACCCTCCAAATTGCCGATTTTCGTGTGCTATAGTTCACTATCTTTTTTGGTGATCCAGAATTCTGTCGTCATTTTTGCTAAAATTTTTCATAGACATCCATTAAGACCTTAGCTGCGGATTGTGTTAGCCATAACGGCCAAAATGACCCATTTTCAAGGTCAAACGAGCCTCGAGGCAGGTAAACCCCCTATTTTGCCGATTTTGTTATGCTATTGTTCACCATCTTTTTTAGTGAATCGAAATTTCGACGTCATTTTTGCCGAAATTTTTTATAAACGCCCGTTAACACCTTAAATATGTAGCCACTTGGCCCTCACCACCAAAATGGCCCATTTTCAAAGACAAACGAGTCCCGGAGCAGTTAAACCCCCACAAATGCCGATTTTCGTGCATTATAGTTCACTATCTTTTTTGGTGATCCAGAATTTCGAAGTTATTTTTGCCAAAATATTTCATGGATGTCTATTAAGACCTTAGCTACGGATCTTATTGGCCCTAACGGCCAAAACGGCCTATTTGCAAGGTCAAATGAGCATCGGAGCAGGTAACCCCCATTTTGCCGATTTTCTTATGCTATTGTTCACCATCTTCTTTGGTGAATTGGAATTTCGACGTCATTTTTATCAAATTTTTCATGGACGTCCGTAAAGACCTCAACTATGGAGCCAATTGGCCATAACGGCCAAAACGGCCCATTTACAAGGTCAAACGAGCCACACAGTATGTAAACCCCCTATTTTGCCGATTTTTGTGTGCTATAGTCCATGAATTTTTTGGTGATCCGCAATTCCAATGTCATTTTTGCTGAATTTTTTCATGGACGTCCGTTAAAACCTTAGTTATGGAGTCAGTTGGCCCTGAAGGAATAAACGGCACATTTTCAAGGTCAAACAAGCCGAAGAGCATGTAAACCCCTCTATTTTTCCGATTTTCTTGTTCTATAGCTCACCATCTTTTTTGGTGATCTGGATTTTCGACGTCATTTTTACCAAAAATTTTCATGGACATCCGTTAAGACCTTAGCTAAGGAGCCAGTTGGCCCAAACTGCCAAAACGGCCCATTTAAAAGGTTAAAAAATCCCCGAAGCAGGTAAACCCCCCATTTTACCAATTTTCATGTGCTATAGTTTATGGATTTTTCGGTGATCCGAAATTCCGACATCACTTTTGCCAAAGTTTTCATGAACATCCGTTAATACCTTAGTTATGGAGCTAGTTGGCCCTAACGGCCAAAACGACCTTTTGACAAGGTCAAACGAGCCACGGAGCAAGTAAACTCCCCATTTTGCTGATTTTTGTCTGCTATAGTCCATGGATTTTTCGGTAATTCGAAATTTTGATGTCATTTTTCCCAAAACTTTTTGTGGACGTCTGTTATGACCATTGTTATAGATCTAGTTGGCCTTGACAGCCAAAACGGCCCATTTTCAAGGTCAAAGGAGCTCTGGAGTAGACCAACCCCCCATTTTGCCGATTTTCGAGTGCTATAGTTCACCATCATTTTTGGTGATTCGAAATTCCAACTTCATTTTTGCCAAAATTTTTCATAGACATCCATTAAGACCTTTTTTATGGAACCAATTGTCCAAAACGGCCAAAACGGCCAGTTTACAAGGTCAGCCGATCCCCGGAGTAGGCAAACCCCTCATTTTGCTCATTTTCGTGTGTTATGATCCATGAATTTTTTGGTGATCCAGAATTTCGATGAAATTTTTGCTGAAATTTTTCATAGACGTCTACTAAGACTTTAGCTAAGGAGCAAGTTGGCTCTGACGGCCAAAGCGGCCCATTTACAAGGTCATTCGAGTCCTAAAGTAGGTAAACTACCTATTTTACCAATTTTCGTGTACTATGGTCCATGTATTTTTTGATAATCAAGAATTTCGACGTCATTTTTGCTAACATTTTTCATGGACGTTTGTTAAGACCTTAGCTATGGAATTGGTTGGCCCTAATGGCCAAAACGGTCCATTTAAAAGGTCAAACGATCCCCGAAGCAACTAAACCCCCCATTTTATCGATTTTTATGTGCCATAGTTCACCATATATTTTGGTGATCCGGAATTCCGACGTCATTTTTTCCAAAAATTTTCATAGGCATCCCTAAAGACCGTAGTTATGGAGCCAATTGGCCCTGACGGCCAAAACGGCACATTCGCAAGGTCAAACAATCCCTGGAGCAGGTAAACCACCCAATTTACCAATTTTCATGTGCTATAAGTCCATGGACTTTTGGTGATCCGAAATTTCGACGTCATTTTTGCCAAAAACTTTCGTGGACGTCAATAAGACCTTAGCTATGGATCTAGTTTACCCTAACGGCCAAAACAGCCCATTTACCAGGTCAAATGAGCCCCGGAGCAGGTAAATCCCCCATTTTGTCGATTTTTGTGCGTTATAGTTCATTATCTTTTTTTGTGATCCGGAATTAAGACGTTTGCCAAAAACTTTTATGCACGTCCGTTATGACCTTATCCATGGAGCCAGTTGGCCATACAGCAAAAAATCCCATTTAAAAGGTAAAACGAGCCCCGGAGCAGGTAAACCCCCAATTTTACCGATTTACGTGTAATATAGTCAATGGATTTTTAGGTGATTTGGAATTTTGATGTCATTTTTGCCAATATTTTTCATGAAAGTCCGATAAGACTTTAGCTATGGAGCTAGTTGGCCCAAATGACAAAAACGATCCATTTACAAGGTCAAACAAGCACCGGAGATTGTAAACCCCCCATTTTACATATTATCGTGTGCTAGTTCACCATTTTTTTTTGTGATCTGTAATTCCGACGTAATCTTTGTCAAAAATTTTCAGTGTCATCCATTAAGACCTTATATATGGAGCTAGTTGGCCCTGATGGCCAAAACGGCCCATTTTTAAGGTCAAACGAGCCTCGAAGCAGGTAGACCCCCAATTTTGTCGATTTTCATGTGTTTTATTCCATGAATTTTTTGGTGATCCGAAATTCCAATGCCATTTTTGTCGAAATTTTTCATGGACGTTTGTTAAGACCTTAGCTATTGAGTCAGTTGTCCCTGATGGCCCAATGGCCCATTTTAAAGGTCGAACGAGCACCGAAACAGGTAAACCCAGATTTTGCAAATTTTTGTGTTTTATAGTTCACCATCTTTTTTGCTGATCTAGACTTTTGATGTCATTTTTGCCGTAATTTTTAATAGACGTCCATGAAGACCTTAGGTATGGATCTAGTTGGCCTTGATGGCCAAAAATGCCAATTTACAAGGTCAAACGAGCCCAGAAGCAGGTAAATACCCTGTTTTGCCGATTTTTGTGTGTTATAGTCTATAGATTTTTTGGTAATCTGGAATTTCGACATTTATTTTTGCCAAAATTTTTCTTGGACGTCTGTTAAGACCTTAGCTATGGACTAGTTGGTCCTGACGGCCAAAACGGACCATTCGCAAGGTCAAATGAGCCCCGATGCAGGTAAACCACCCACCCAATCAAAAAACATTCTGAGAACCTCTTTAATGAGCTAGAGAACCTTCACGTATACTCACACCTTTTTTTAACACCTATTTTCGCATTTCTAAGCCCTTTTTCAAAAACACCCAAAATTCCTAATTTTTCGTATGTATTAAACCATGGATCTGGCGCCCAGAGCACCTAAAATAAATTTCTCAAAAAACTTTATGAGAACCTCTGTAATAAATTGGGGAACCTTCATGTATACTAATACCATTTTTTATCACCCATTTTCGCATTTACAAGTCTGTTTTTATAAATCGCTCAAATTACTCATTTTTTTTTGTGTATTCTCCCCTGGATCTAGAACCCGGAGTACCCAAAACCTTTTTATCAAAAAACTTTATGAGGACCTGTAATAAGTTGGGGAACCTTCACGTAAACTCACAGTATTTTTTAACGCCTATTTTTATGCATTTACAAGACCTTTTTTAAAAATTGCCCAAATTTTTTAATTTTTCGTGTGTATTTATACATGGATCTAATGCACGGAGGACCCAAAATTCTTTTTATAAAATACTTTATGAGGACCTCCGTAATGTATTGGCGAACATTCACGTACACTCACACATTTTTAATTCATATTTTCGCATTCACAAGCCCTATTTTAAGAATCAGTCAAAATTACCCAATTTTTCGTGTGTATTAGCCCATGGATCTGACGCCCGAATCACCTAAAAGAATTCTAAAAAAAATTATGAGGACCTCTGTAAAGAGTTAGGAACCTTCGCATATACTTACACAATTTTTTAGCACCCATTTCCACATTTACAAGATCTTTTTTAAGAATCGCCTATATTCTCCAATTTTTTGTGTGTATTAGCCCATGGATCTGGTACACAAAACACCCAATTTATTTTCTAAACAAGCATAATGAGCACCTCTGAAATGAGTTGGGGAACCTTCACGTATACTCACACAATTTTTAATGCCTATTTTTCGCATTTACAAGCCATTTTTTAAGAATCGCCCAAATTCTTCAACTTATCGTGTGTGTTAGCCCATGGATCTGGCGCCCGAACCACCCAAAAAAGTTTTCTCAAAAAACATTATAAGGACCACCGTAAGGAGTTGGGGAACCTTTACGTATACTCACATCATTTTTAACGTTTGTATCCGCATTGACAATACCTTATTTTAGAATCGCCCAAATTCTCAATTTTCGTGTGTATTAACCAATGGATCTGACACCCGGAGCATCCAAAATTATTTTTCCAAAAACACTTTATGAGAACCTTCGTAAATAGTTGGGGAACCATCACGTATGCTTACACTATTTGAGAACATCCATTTTCACATTTACAAACATTTTTTAAGAATCACCCAAATTTTCTGATTTTTTGTATGTATTAGCCACGGATCTGGCGCCTAAAGCACCTAAATTGTTTTTGTCAAAAAATTTATGAAGACCCCATAGTAAGTTGGGGAACCTTCAAGTATACTCACACTATATTTTAACGTCCATTTGTATATTTACAAGCCCTTTTTTAAGAATAGTCCAAATTTTCTGATTTTTTTGTGTGTATTATCCCATGAATCTAGCGCCCGGAGCACCCAAATTATTTTCTCAAAAGACTTTATGAGGACCTCTATAATGAGTTGAGAAAACTTCATGTATACTCACACCATTTTTTTAGAACCCATTTCTGCAATTACAAGCCTTTTTTAAGAATCGCCCAAATAGCCAGATTTTTCATGTGTATTAATGGGTCAAGCGCTCGAAGCACCCAAAAAAATTTTCTCAAAAAACTTTATGAGTACCTTCGTATGAATTAGGGAACTTTCACGTATACTCACATCATTTTTTTTTTACGACCCATTTCCTCATTTACGTGCTTTTTTTGCGAATCACCCAATTTTACGATTTTTCGTTAGTATTAGTCCATAGATCTAGAGTCCAGTGCACCGCAAAAAAAATTCTAATAAAAATTTTTGAGGACCTCCGAACTAAGTTGGGAAATCTTCCCGTATAATCAAACCATTTTTAACGTCATTTTCGCATTTACAAAACCTTTTGAAGAATCGCCCAAATTCCTTCATTTTTTGTGTGTATTTGCCCATGGATTTGGAGCCTAGAGCACCCAAAATTTTTCTCTCAAAACACTTTATTAGGACTTCCATAATGAGTTGAGCAACTTTCATGTGTACTCAAACCATTTTTAATACACATTTCTGCATTTACATGCCCTTTATTTAAAATCGCCGCAATTTCCCTATTTTTCTTGTGTATTATCCAAAAATATGTCACCCACAACACCCAAAAAAAATTTCTCAAAAAGCTTTATTAGGAACTTAGTAATCAATTGGGGAACCTTCCTACATTCTCACGCCATTTTTAATACCATTTCCGCATTTATATGCCCTTTTTTTAAAATCCCACAAATTCCCTAACTTTTCTTGTGTATTAAACCCATGGATTTGGCACCCAGATCACCCAAAATTTTTTCTTAAAAAACTTAATGAGGACTTCTGTATTGAGTTGGGGAACTTTCACATATACTCATATCATTTTTAACGTCTATTTCAACATTTACAGGCCCTTTTTTGAGAATCTCCCAAATTCCCCAATTTTCGTGTGTATTAGCCCATTGATTTGGCGCCCGGATCATCCAAAAAGAGTTTCTAAAAAAAAATTTATAAGGACCTCTACAATGATTTAGGGAACCTTCCATATAATCACACCATTTTTTTAATGCTCATTTCCGCATTTACAAATCCTTTTCTAAAAATCGCCCAAATTTCCTAATATTTCGTGTGTATTAGGCCACGAATTTAGCGCCAGGATTACTTAAAAAGATATTCTCAAAAAACTTTATGAGGACCTTCATAATGAATTGGGAAACGTTCATGTATACTCACACCATTTTTTAACGCCCATTTTCTTATTTACAAGCCCTGTTTCAAAAATCGCCCAAATTTTCCAATTTTTCATATCTATTAGCCCATAGATTTCGTGCTTGAAGCATCCAAATTTTTTTTTCTAAAATTACTTAATGAGGACCTCTGTAATTAGTGGGGGATCATTCACATATACTCGAACCATTTTTTAACGTCAATTTCCGCATTTACAATCCTCTTTTGAGAATCAGCCATATTTTCTAATTTTTCATGTGTATTAGCCCATAGATGTGGCACCTGGAGCAGCCAAAATGTATTTTTCAAAAAATTTAATGAGGACCTCTAAAATGAGTTAGAGAAGCTTCACATATACTCAGACCATATTAGAGAATATTTCGCATTTACAAGCCAATTTTTAAGAATCGCCTAAATTATCAGGTTTTTCCTGTGTATTAGCCAATGGATCAGGCGTCCGAGGCATCCAAAAAACTTTTTGAGGACCTCCTTATGAGTTGGGGAACTTTCACGAAAAACGCACACCATTTTTTATCACCAATTTCCTAATTTACATACCCTTTATTAAGAATCACCCAATTTTACGATTTTCGTTAGTTTAATTAGTCCATAGATCTGGCGTCCAGAGCACCCAAAATAATTTTCTAAAAAGAAATTATGAGGACCTCCATACTAAGTTGGGGAACCTTCTCGTATACTCAAATCATTTTTTAACACAATTTCCTCATTTACAAGCCCTTTTGAAGAATCACTCAAATTCCTTCATTTTTCATGTTTATTAGCACATGGATCTGTCGCTAGAGCACCCAAACTATTTTTCTCAAAAAACTTCATGGGAACCTCTGTAATAAGATGGAGAACCTTCACGTATACTCAAACCATTTTTAATGTTCATTTCCGCATTTACATGCCCTTTGTTAAGAATCACCCAAATTCCCCAATTTTCATATATATCACCCATTAATCTTGCGTCCAGAGCACCCAAAACCTTTTTCTCAAAACAAATTATGAGGACCTCTAAAATGAGTTGTTCTCACCTTCACGTATACTCACACCATTTTTAATATCTATTTTTCGCATTTACAAGCCTTTTTTTAAGAATCACATAAATTTCTCAAATTTTTGTTTGTGTTAGCCCATGGATCTAATGCTCGAAGAACCTAAAATTTTTTTCTCAAAAAACTATTTGAGTACCTCCGTAATGAATTGGGGAACTTTCACGTATACTCACACTATTTTTAACTCTCATTTCTGCATTTACAATACCTTATTTTAGAATGGCCCAAATTTTCAATTTTTCGTATATATTAGCTTATGGATCTGACACCTGGAGCATCCAAAATTGTTTTCCTAGAAACATTTTATGAGGATCTTCATAATGAGTTGGGGAACAATCACGTATACTCAAACTATTTTTGAATGCCCATTTCCGAATTTACAAACCTTTTTTTAAGAATTGTCCAAGTTTGCCGATATTTTGTGTCTAGCCCATGGATCTAACGCCAGAGCGCCTAAATTTTTTTTCTCAAATTTTTTTTGAGGACCTCTGTAATGAGTTAGGGAACCTTTACGTATACTCACACTATTTTTAACGTCTCTTTGCACATGTACAAGCCCTTTTTTAAGAATAGCCCAAATTCTCCGATTTTTCATGTGTATCAGCCCATGAAACAAGCGTCCGAAGCACTCAAATTTTTTTCTCAAAATATTTTATGAGGACCTCCGTAATGAGTTGGGAACCTTCACGTATACTTACACCATTTCTAACGCTAATTTTTGCATTTGCAAGTCCTTTATTAAGAATCGCCCAAATTTTCTGATTTTTCGTGTGTAGTAGTCATGGATTTGGCACCTAGAGCACCCAAAAACAATCTCTCAAAAAAACTTTATGAGGATCACTGTAATGATTTAGGGACCTTCACGTATACTCACACAATTTTTAACGCTCATTTCCGCATTTACAAACTCTATTTTAAGAATTGCCCAAATTCCCCAATTTTTCATGTGTATTAAGCCATGGAATTAACGTCCGGAACATCCAAAATTTTATTCTCAAAAATCATTATAAGGACCTCTATAATGAGTTGGGGAACCTTTACGTATACTCACATCATTTTTAACGTCTATTTGCACATGTACAAGCCCTTTTTTAAGAATAGCCCAAATTCTCTGATTTTTCGTGTGTATCAGCCCATGAAACAAGCGCCCGAAGCACTCAAATTTTTTTCTCAAAATATTTTATGAGGACCTCCGTAATGAGTTGGGAACCTTCACGTATACTTACACCATTTTTAACACTAATTTTTGCATTTACAAGTCCTTTATTAAGAATCTCCCAAATTTTCTGATTTTTCGTGTGTAGTAGCCATGGATTTGGCACCTAGAGCACCCAAAAATAATCTCTCAAAAAAACTTTATAAGAATCTCTGTAATGATTTAGGGACCTTCACGTATACTCACACAATTTTTAACGCTCATTTCTGCATTTACAAACTCTATTTTAAGAATTGCCCAAATTCCCCAATTTTTCATGTGTATTAAGCCATGGAATTAACGTCCGGAGCATCAAAAATTTTATTCTCAAAAATCATTATGAGGACCTTTGTAATGAGTTGGAGAACCTTCATGTATACACACACCATTTCTTAACACCTATTCCTCATTTACAAGCCCTTTATTAAGTATTGCCCGAATTCTCTGATTTTCCGTGTGTTAGCCCATGAATCTGGCACCCGAAACACAAAAATTCTTTTTCTCAAGAAACTTTATGAAGACCTCTATAATGAGATGGGGAACTTTCACGTATAATCACACTATTTTTAAAAGTCATTTTCATATGTACAATCCCTTTTCTAGTATTGCCAAAAATTCTCAGATTTTTCGTATGTAATTAGCCCACAGATCAAGCACCAGGAGCATCCAAAACTGTTTTTCCAAAAAACTTTATAAGGACCTCCATAATGAGTTAGGAAACTTTCACGTATACTTACACCATTTTTTAATGCTTATTTCTTTATTTACAAGCCGTTTTTTAAGTCACCCAAATTTTTTGATTTTGCGTGTGTTTTGGCCCATGAATCTGGCGTCTGGAGCATTTAAAATTTTTTTTCTCAAAACACTTTATGAGAACCTCCCCAATGATTTGAGGAACTTTCAAGTATACTTGCACCAATTTTTTAACGCTCATTTCCGCATTTACAAGCCATTTTAGAAGAATTGCAAAAATTTCCTGATTTTTCATATATATTAGCCTATGGATCTGGCGCCTGAAGCACTCAAAAAAAATTCTCAAAAACTTTATGATAACCACTATAATGAGTTGGCGAACAGTCACATATACTCAGACCATTTTTAATACCCACTTCTGCATTTACAAGCCCTCTTTTAAGAAATCACCCAAATTCTCCGATTTTTTATGTGTATTTACCCATTGAGTTGGCACCCAGAGCATCCAAAAAAATTTTCTCAAAAAACTTTATGAGGACCTCCGTAATGAGTTGGGGAACTTTCACATATACTCACACTATTTTTAACGCTCATTTCCGCATTTACAAGCATATTTTTAAGAATCACCCAAATTCCTCAATTTTTTGTGTATATTAATTAGCTCATGCATCTGGCACACAAAGCACCAAAAAAAATTTTCAAAATACTTTATGATGACTTACGTAATGAGTTGGTGAACATTCACGTATACTCACATCATTTTAACGTCCATTTTTGCAATAACAGTCCCTTTTTTAAGAATCACCCAAATTTCCATATTTTCGTGTGTATTAACCAAGGATCTAGCCCCTAGTCCCAAAACTTTTTTCTTAAAAAGCTTTATGAGTACTTCTGTACTGATTTGGGAACCTTAATATACCCACACCATTTTTAATGCTCATTTTCGTATTTACAAGTCCTTTTTTAAAAATTGCCCAAAATCTCTAATTATTCCATTGTATTAGCCAATGGATCTGGCGCTCGAAGCACCCTTAAAAATATTTCTCAAAACACTTTATAAAGATCTCTGTAATGAGTTGTGGAACCATCAAGTACACTCACACCACCTTTTTATTGCCCATTTTCACATTTACAAGCTATTTAAGAATCACCCAAATTCGCTAATATTTTGTGTGTTAAGCCCATGGTCAGGCGATCGAGCACCCAATATTTTTTTCTCAAAAAACTTTATGTGGATCTTCATAATGAGTTCAGGAACCTTCACGTATACTCACACCATTTTTAACGCCTATTTTGTATTTACAAGCCCTTTTTTAATAATTGCCCAAATCCCTGATTTTTCGTGTATTCTAGCCCATGAATCTGGAGTTCGGAGCACATAAAAAGATATTTTCAAAAAACTTTATATGGACCTCCTTAATGATTTGCAGAACCTTCACATATACTCACACCATTTTTTGACGTTCATTTCCTCCTTTACAAGCTATTTTTTTAAGAATCGCTCAAATTCCTTGATTTTTGTGTGTATTAGCCCATGGATCATGCGCCCAAAGCACCAAATATTTTTGTCAAAAAACATTATGAGGACCTCCATAATTAGTTGGGGAACATTCACGTATACTCACACCATTTTTTTAATACTCATTTCCGCAATTACAAGCCTTTTTCTAAGAATCGCCTAAATTTCCAAATTTTTCATGTGTATTAGCCTGTGACTCTGACGCCCGAAGCACCCAAAATAGTTTTCTCAAAAAACTTTATGAGAACCTCCGTAATGAGTTTAAGAACCTTCACGTATATCCACACCATTTTTTAACGCCTATTTCCATATTTACAAGCTTTTTTTATAAGAATCACCCAAATTTTCTAATTATTTTAGTGTATTAGCCCATTGATCTGGCGCCCAGAAAACCCAAAATTTTTTCTCAAAAAAGCTTTATAAGGAACTCCGTAATAAGTAGGGAAATATTCGTGTATACTCAAACTATTTTTTTTTAAAGACCATCATACTTTAGGAGGAAGAGATCGTCGGGTTCAACGCGCCTTCCCCTCAGGGACTCAGTCTTGCTTCCATCGCTTGCTTTCTTTGCTCTGCTCTGGGCCCAATAGTGAACAAACTCTTTTTTCAGAATCACCCAAATTTCTCAATTTATTGTGTGTATTAGCCAATAGATCTGGCGGCGGAGAACCTAAAACTGTTTTGTCAAAAATTTTGATAAGGACCTCTGTAATGAGTAGAAGAACCTTCATATATACTCACAAGTATTTTTTAAAGAATTTCTCAAATTTCATGATTATCACTGTGTATTAGCCCATGAATTCGGCTCTCGGAGAAGCCAAAAAAAATTTCTCAAAAACTTTATGAGGACCTCTGTAATGAGTTGGGGAACCATTACGTATACTCACACCATTTTTAACGCTCATTACTGTATTTACAAGACCTTTTTTAAGAATTGCCCAATTTTTCTAATTTGTCGTGAGTTCGGCCATGGATCTGACTCTCGGAGCACAATAAATTTTTTTCTCAAAAAACATTATGAGGACCTCCATAATGAATTGGAAAACCTTCACGTACACTCACACAATTTTTTAATGCATTTTTCGCATTTACAAGCCCTTTTTTAAGACTATCCCAAATTTTCTGATTTTTTGTGTGTTAATTAGCCCATGGATCAAGTGTTTGGGCCACCAAAAAAGAATTTCCCAAAAAACTTTACGACAACCTTCGTAATAAGTTGGGGAACCTTCATGTATACTAACACTATTATTTTAACACCCATTTTCGCATCTACAAGCCCTTTTTAAGAATCTCCCAAATTTCTCGATTATTCAAGTGAATAGAACAAAAAAAAATCTCAAAAAACTTTATGAGGACCTCCATAATGAGTTGAGGAACCTTAACGTATACTCACACTATTGCTTTTAACGCTTATTTCCCTATTTACAAGCCATTTTTTATGAATCGCCAAATTCCTCAATTTTTCATGTGTATTAGCCCTTGGATCTTGTGCCTAGAGCACCAAAAAAAATTCTTGAAAGTTTTATGACGAACTCTGTAATTACTTGGGGAACCTTCACTTATACGCACACCATTTTTTAACACACATTTTCGCATTTACAAGCTTTTTTTAAGAATCGCCCAAATTCGCCAATTTTTTTTGTGTATTAGCCCATGGATCTGGCGCCCCGAGCAACCAAAATGTTTTTGTCAACAAACTTGATGAGGACCACCGTAATGAGTTGGGGAACCTTCACGTATACGCACATCATTTTTAACCCCTATTTTCGCATTTAAAAGCCCTTTTTAAGAATCTCCCAAATTTTCCAATTTTTCGTGTGTATTAGCCCCCATGAATCTGGCACCCGGAGCACCCAAATTTTTTTTCTCAAAAATTTTATAAGGACATCCGTAATGGGCTTAGGAACCTTCACGTATACTTACACAATTTATTTAACATGCATTTCCGCATACAAGCCCATTTTTAAGAATAACCCAAATTCCCCAATTTTTTGCCTGTATTAGCCCATAGATCTGGTGATTGGAACACTCAAATATCCTTCTCAAAAGCCTTACGAGGACCTATATAATTACCTGGAGAACATTCACATATACGCACAACATTTTTAAAAATCATTTCTGCATTTACTAGCCCTTATTTAAAAATACGTAAATGGGCGTTAAAAAAAACGCACCCCTCGAATGTGGGGCCGATGGGGGCTTAGATGCGTGGCCGGTGAGGCCTTGGAGGTGGGGGCTTCTAGGGCAGCGACTCGAAGGCAGGGCTGGACTCGTTGTCACCTCGAGGCGAGGACTCTAGGATGGGGATTCTAGAGCCTCGGAGTTGGAGCTAGCAGAGTGGGACCTCAGAGGCGGGGGTTTTTATGGCAAGGGCATAGAGGACGGGGACTCAAGGATGGGGCCTCCGATGGCGGGGCCTTCAGGGTTGGGCCTTGGAAGCGAGTCCAACCTCAAGGGCCTCGGAGACTTGGTCGACCTTGCGAGCCTCGGAGGCAATGTTGGCCTCGAGGTCCTCTTTGTCCTCGGAGACGGGGCTGGCCTCAGGGGCCTCAAAGGCAGGGCCTACCTCGAGGGCCTAGGGGTCCTTTTAGGTAGGGCAGGCCTCGAGGGCGAGGCAGCCCTTGAGGGCAGCTTCGAAAGGGGGGCCGATTTCATGGGGCGGCCTCGAAGGTGTGTTGAACTCAGAATATCAACTAGCTAGAAATAGGCAACTCAAGTCTTTAAAATATTTAACAAAATAAAATGATACAAACTTTTCAAACTCTATTATCTATCTATGAAGCCTCTAAATGACAAAGATGGAAGTCGGGGACAAAACCCACGACATCCTGACAAAACTGAAAAGTAAATGAAATCCTCCAGAAGCAAGGAGGCTCACCAAAGCTAACTTCAACTGCAAGTGGTATCAACGAAGCTTCTGTAGATGACCCTGAATACATGTATCTGCATCATAAAAAATGCAGGTCAAATGACGTCAGTACATGAAATGTACGAGCATGTAAGGGGAATTCTAAAGCATAAACATAAGTTTGAACTGATAGAAAAGAAACATACTTACCTCCTCTCAAACTCACTCAACTCAACTTAAACTCCCCTCAAGAATAGATATTCAAAGTAATGAACATAGTTCAAATCAATGAAATAGGGCTCAACTCAACAATAAGGTACTTAACTTAGAGGCAAGATACTCAACTCAAAGATACTCGGCTCAAGATACTCAACTCAAGATACTCAGGAATAAAGCAACAATAAAAGATGCAATATATGGAAAGCTTTTAAAATAGTGGATAATAACTTAATTGTACATAAAGATACAATTATAACTCAATTGTATGTAAAGATATAATTATAACTTAATTGTACGTAAAAAAAAAATACAATAATAACTAAATTATATGTAAAAATACAATAATAACTTTTATTTGGGAGATTCTCTAACCGACAACCATTACTATGAGCTATGTGATAATACAGCGTCTCGCCCACGCTGCCAGAACTATCATATATTTTGATGGGGTATAGGACTACTCACTAAGTGTATCCACTAAGCTATACTTAAAAAGCAATAAGGAGTCATTTAAAAAGTATGACCCTATGTACCCACGTTGACTACATAATTTATGAGGACTTTGAGTTATCTGAACTCGTTCGCATATCGATGCTCAATACTACTCCCAAAATATAACTTAGCTCATATGTTTAAAACCATTTCCTCATCCTCAACTTTGAGATTATAACTCAAAAGATTTCTCTTAAAAGAGATAGTTAGTACTCAAAATTGCTCATGAACTCCTTTGGACATCGTTCTTTCCTCTCATCTTAAAAATAAAAACATTTACTCTTGGGAATACTTAGTTCTCATATTCATTTTGAAATATGAAACTTAGCACTCCTCATACTCAAACTTAAGTACTCAAGTCTTAAAAGATGTTATAAACAACTATAAAAGACTTCTCAAAATAGAGTTCATGTCGAATTATGAACGTGAACGACTTAATTCAAGGTTTTCAATAAACATATAAAGAGCTCAATACTTGGAACTCAACAACTCCAGAACTCAAGGACATAATGATACTACTTATCTCAAGAATGCTCATCATGTGGAATTATGGACATGAACAACTCAACTCAAGGACTTCATGGGTAACATGTAGTAGTCCCATCGGTAGCATTATAATCTCAAAGGGTTAAAAGCTCAATGCTCAAGAACTTAGAACTTGGAGATACTACTCCTCTCAAAGATACTCAACTTATGGAGTTCAGACGGAATTTATAGGCATGAACGACTCGACTCAAGGGTCTAAATAAAAATATAGAACTCATGTGTACGACTCTTCTAATTTTCATACTTATGTAACTTCTCGCTAATTGAAAGAACTAGAAAGAAGTTAAAATTGGAAACAGTCATTTTTGGAAAGAATAAAAATATGGAAAATTTGTTAAGTATGTTAAGTTAGAGTTTTTGGTCAACTTCAAACAACCATAAATCCTAGCTCAAGATGAGTTAGGTGTGCTTCCAGATACCTTCAAAAATATCTTGGAATTATCTTTCCAACACCGCCGAGTTTGTGCAATTCTGAGTTCGTATGAGTGATATATGCCCATTTGAAGTTGGGTTATTCAAATAAGGAAAGTCTAAATCGGATTTTGGAAGGGTATTTTAGTCTTTTCCTTACACATTTATTTTAATTCATTTTTAGGAATTTAATCGGGGTCTAATCAGAATTAGATCAGCTTGAAAAATTGAAGTTCATGCCAGGGCTAAGAGAAAAGAGGAGAAAGGAGAAGAAAAGTCAAGATTCGTCAAGAACGTTCAAGTTTGGTTGTGGATTTCTCCAAGGATTCAATCCTAAGAGGTATGTGAGATCACATAGCGTTGGGTTAGTTCACCCACGCATCAATCATGATTCAATTCAGCGAAGTATATTTGATTTGAAAGTAAATCTTATTAGTTCTTGATGATATTCGTTTGAATTATTGTTGGTTTGTGTTGTTGAAGTTTCTTGAGGTTGATTCATGTATTTGGGTGTGAATTCGAGTTGAATCTTGTATATATTGACGGTATAATCGATTCTAAGTGTTTGGGGAAAGAACTATGTTGAAATAGGGGGTTTAGAGTTGAAAAACGAAGGAGAAAAGTCAGAGTTCACCTACACAGAGGCCTGGGCCACCGCCCCTCTCAGAGCCCCAAGAAGGGGACTCTGCATTTTGGGCCCTGGGGTACTGCGCCAGCCAGCGCCCCACGCCTCTTACAGCGTCAGGGACGCTAGTTCTTCCCATTTGTCCCCCTTCTTTCTGTACTAGTTCCTTAGCAACGTATCTATATGTTCTAGTTGATTCAAACACTCTATGGTACGTCTAAACATCATGAGATCATGAGCCTTGAATCCATAATTCAATTCAAAGAAAGTTGAGAGTCAATTCAAGAAGTTAAGAATCAAGTCAAGAGAAGTTCATAAAGTTTTCAAAAGTCTTTTACAAACGTTTCAACTTTGTTTTAAGACTTAAGCCTTGAGTTATCTAAGGATAAGAGTAAAAGTTCATTTCTTCAAAGATTATAAGAGAACTAAGTATTCCCAAGAATTTAAAATATTTTCACATTTGAACAAGAAAGGGAAACACTGATTTCCAAGAGAGCTTTAAGCTAAGTTTTGAGTAATTATCTCAAACCAAAGAAAGAAGTTTTGTCTTAAAGACATTTGAGCTAAGTACAATTTTGGGAGTAGTATTGAGCACCGATATGGGGATGGGAGTTCATAATAACTCAAGTCTTCATAAACCATGTAGACATCATGGATAGTAAAGGATCATACTTTTTAGATGATTCCTTAGTGCTTTTAAGCATAGACTAATGGATCCACTTAGTTAAGGTGTTCTATATGACGGCAAAGTATAGGACAGTTTTGGCAGCGTTTTGTATCACCGCTTAGGCTCATAGTGGTGGTTGTCGGTTAGAGAAACACCCTCAGTATTACATTACTTTATTATTTGAGTAAGTTGAGTTGTTATTGCATTTCTTTAACAACTGAGTTGCTTTATACTGTTTTCAAAGCTTTCTATATATTGCATGAGTATTGTTGCTTTATATTGAGTTATGTTATTCAGAAGTTGAGTAAAGTCAAGGTAAGTATTTTTTTCAGAAGTCAAGGTAAGTGTTTTTTTCATATTCCTTTCAAGCTTATATTATGTTTAGTATTCCCCTCGCATACTCGTACATTCAATGTATTTATGCCATTTGGCCTGCATCTTTTAATGATGCAGACACAGGTAACCAGGATCATCATCCAACGCCTCGTTGATCCAGTTAAGCATTCAGTCTGTTGGTGAGCCTCCTTGTTTCCGGAGGAATTCTTTGATCGCTTTTCAGTATTTAGTTCATTAGGATGTCGTGGGTCTTGTCCCAATATCCGTCCTTATTTTAGAGGCTTATAGACGGTCAGACAGTTAGTAGTTTAGTTGTCTTTACATTGTTATTTCTTATATTGATACTTGAGTTGCCACTTTAGCCAAGTTGAATGTTTGACTTTTGAACGTTCTAAGTTATTCTATTAAACAGTTGAGTAGAGATGCATTTGATCATTGTAATAATGCTTAAATTCTTCCGCTGAGTAAGTAAGTCAGGCCAAGGGTTCGCTTGGGCCAGAAATAGTTCCCGAATGTCAGTCCTACCCAGGGTGTAGTCTTGAGGTGTGACAACTTACTTCCTCAAAACTTAGCTCAAATCGATAGTTGATCTCAAAGGATTCACAATTAATTTAACTCAAAGACTTTCTTAAACTCTATTCTTAACTCTTTCTTGAATTTGAATTATGAATTAAAAAGTTATGATCCACGATATGAAGGATCTCGTGATGTTTAAATGTAGTTTAGAGTAGTTAGAATCAGATAGGCGTGAAGGTACACTTTAAAAGAACTCAGACAGAGCAAACAACTGAAAACAAGACGAGGAAGGTGACCCTAGTACACTGAGTGGCGCAAGGCGCCAGCCCCTGAACTTCAGAGGAAAGTTTTTGGCGTACTGCAGGGGCGGGGCACCATCCCCCAACCTAGAAAATCCGACGAATTATGATTCTCATTTTCGGACCCTAATTCGCCTAAAATCGAATGGTTTCTTCCCAATTCACTTAGATTCAAATACCCAACATAAGTACATGATGATCTACTCCAAACAACCTCAAATTACTAATACTAATCTCAAGAACTCATCAAACCTCATTAATCAAAGAGCGAAACTCAAACTACAAGAAACTCATCAAAAACTCAATATACCCAAACTTATTGATGAAATTCATAAAAGAAACTCATGATTGGCGTGTGGGTGAACGAACCTACTACTAAGGAAACTTACATATTTCTTAGGGATCAAACCCTTGGCGAAAATCTACAACGAAACTCAAGAATCCCGATGAACGCCTTGAACCATTCCTCTTTTCTCTCCTTGAACTCTCTTCTAAAACCCTAAGTGTATTGGGGATGAATGAAACTGATTCTAATCAGTTTAGACCCCTAAATTATTACTAAAAATATTTTAAGCTGAAGGGGTAAGGAAAAGACCAAAATACCCCTCATTAATTCAGATAACTTTTCTTAACTGGGCAGGCTAACTTCAAACAGGCATATTTCACTCATCCAAACTCTAATCTCAACAAACTCGGTGGCATTGAAAAGAGAATCCAAAGACCTTTCATTTGATATCTTATAGGTCACCTAACTCATCTTGTACGGAAAATTATAATCGTTTGAAGTTGACCCAAAACTTAAAAGAACTTACGAATTCAATTCTCTTTAGTTCTTTTTGGAACTCAAGGTGCAACATCTAGTGACCTTAACACTTAAGAAAAATTTAAATTCCTTGGTTAAATCCTACTCACAATGAAGGATGATTCAAGTCTTAGCTCAAAATTTTTCCGGGGTGTTACATGTATGATCACTAAAGTCCAAGAATAAGTGCATGCTTTTAAAATGCGACCATGGTGGATTCTCAAGGTGCTACAAAATGCAAGTTGTCAAGTGCCTTGAACCTGCGCTGAAAAGTGGCAAAGAAAAGAGGAATCTAGAGGAATATGAAGATGGCAATCCTCTTAAAAATGAAAAATAAGCGAAGGATTGCTCGTAAGGACAGAAAATGAAAGAGATGGTCTTGAACATTAACTTTAGTCATGTCGTGACGTTAAATTGGGCGCTACTCAGAAGTTAATCAATGATTGTAGTAGTGTAGAATATAAAAAAATACAAAAAAGAGTCATGCCATGACTAAAACCAAGATTCTTGTTTGGAGGAAACCTATCTTTTGACAAGTTATTCTTTAAAATGCAGGAGGAAGAACCTAGTGATGAGTCAAAATTTTATGACTCAATTGACCTAATTTTGATATTGAATCAATGTACTCAACGCCATTTTGAACCATATACAATGTTAATTTGTTTAAATTTCAGGTTTGGAGTCAGAAATGCACTTAAGCAGTAAAAAGAGGAAAATAAGTCAAAAAATGGAAGAAAGAATCAAAAGTCGAAAGGCCGCATCGTTTGAGAAGTTTGGTATGTCACCAAATTGCCTGACAATAATGACACCTAAACTACACCCTTAATTGGGATTGAAGTGGTTGATGTCAAAATATCGTAATCCAACAAGGTTGGAGGCGATACCCACGGAGACTATGGTGAGAGATATTTATAATTTGTTATTGAAAATTCATATTAGTAACTACTATTATAGTTGAGGGTTTTAAAAAGGGAATTATTAACTTATTTATAATATTTAAGTTGTAATGAAGAATTAAAGACAAACTAGGGTTACAATTCTTAGAAATCACAACTCAAATAAATTATTTAATTTCGTCACATTTAGGTTTGTTCATTGTGCAAAAATGACAAATTTATATGTCTCCTAAAGCCTCTCAGCTCAATTAAGAGAATATCACCCTAAGTCCATGCGGCACTTGGGTGTCGAAGTAATTGATTCATTCATCAAATGTCTCAGGTTATTTATCCTATCTCTAGTCTATTAGATGGAGGTTGGTAGGTCCAATTCCTTGGTAATAATGATCCTTTATTGTAATCTTAACTTTTTTTGTCAAGTGAGCCAGAATACAAGCGAGTTCTTAATGTTTGCAATCATTAAAAATTAATATTTACTAAAGAACCTTAATACACACTTATCACCCCTTCATTAGAATATTTTAATGTAATTAATCTATTATCAACATTCCTACTCTAAATTCCATAACCCTAGTTATGATTTTTAACTATCTGCAAATAATAACTAAAGTAATATAAGAAATTAATAAACATAATAGAAAGAAAGTAAGCAAACCTTTTTAAATTAATGCAGCTCTTGCAAGAGAATGTTATTCGTTCCACAATAATCTTCTAAAAGCAATACTTAACCTAATAAGGTAAGAATATTGGAAACTCTATGCTAGTAGTAATCCTTAACTTCTATGACTAATGATAATCCCTAATAATAATGTGTAATCCTTAAAAATGTCGCCATAATGACATATTTATAATAGTAGAATCGTAGTCTTAATCCTAATTGACTCTGCTTTGACTTGGTTAACATCATATCAACAAACAAGGGGTTGCAGCGTGAAGACCATCGCGTGGTTCGGGGGGTGCACAGTGATGTCCATCTTAGAATCCAGCTTCCTTCTCCATGTGTCGCATGTTCATCACCTGATTTTTTTATTTTAGAATCTATATACTCAACATGAAAGGCATGGGGTCCATCATGTGGAAGGTACCCTCGCATTGCAAAGTCCATTATTGCAATTTCTTTGTTTGTATTTTAGTTTGGCACACTTTATTTTACATTCCAATCCAATTTTTAGGTCTTTTCTTATTGTTTTGTTGTCTGAAATCAACCTAATCACATCTATTAGCTCATAACAACAAATGTACAATAAACATATAAGATTATACTCAGGATTTAGCTAAATTATGGGTAAAATATGGTGATTAGATGCGTAAATACACCCTAGATCGTCACTCCATACTTGAAGCTTTTGTTCAATCTCGAACAACTCATCCAATCCAATACAAACACAATGTCTCATTAGTGTTAATCAGACAAGGTTACTTACAAATATGATTTGCGCAGAAAGATTAATCGTGATCTAAAATTTACTCATTCAAACACACTCTTTCAAATTTAAGATTGTTCATGCAAACATTACAACTTCTATACTGACACTTGATCACATATATTGTAACATCCCGCCTTAAAATAAGAAGTTCCACATTAGTAAAAAAATACAAGAGATATGTTGGGTATATAAGTAAGGAGGTCTTACACATTAGTGACACATTTTAAAGTTGTGCATACCTAGGATCTATGTAGACAATATCACTAGTGGGTTGGACCGTTATTAATGATATCAGAGTCAAGTTGTGTCAGCCTTGTCGATGTGAAACAAAGTTCAACTAAGTTTATGCAAATCTGAATAACGCGGGACAAATGTTTGTGCTGAGTCTAGGCAAATTCCATGAGGTGACGTTGAGTCCATAAGAGGGGGTGTATATGACACCCCAACTTAACATAAGAAGCACCACATCGACAAAACATAGGAGAGATGTTGGGTATATAAGTAAGGAGGTCTTACACACTAGTGATGTGTTTTAAAGTCGTGAGGGCATACGCACATATATATATATATATATATATATATATATATATATATAAGGCCAACATGCTCAAATGTAACTACTGAAATTGAGTTACCAGAAAATTAAATTATCAGTATGATCGCTCTCCTTATTATTTGTATTCCAATTTTGTCCTTTTAAAAATATTTTATAAAGAGTGGTTTCATTATTTTGCAAAAAAAATGAATGGTATATATATATATATATACATACATACATACATACTAGAGTTCAAATGACAAAAGTGGACATATGTTACGGGTGCAAAATGTAGCATGTCCCTCATAATATCTACGTGGGTATCCTTATTTAGGAAAACAACCATTATATCTTTAATTTATAATTTAGCATTGAAATAATTTAATTATCTATTATTTAAGACGAAATGCCTCTTTATACTTTAGGATAGATCAAATTCAATTTATCTCATTAAATTGAACAACAAAAATAATTTCTTATCACTTTTTAACCTATATAAAATCTCAAAAAAATTATTGACTTTCTATAATCATGTGAACATTAAATATTATATTTGGTAAGAATATTATGAAGACATCTATTTAAAGGGGGTTTTCTAAAATAAATCAAGTTTCTTTATTCTTATATTTCTCTAGATTTTCTTTATCAATGGCTTCAAAGAAATAAGATCTGGTCAATTAAGTTTTTCTTCGATGTTTTCTTTATTTCTTCGTCTTTTGTCTTCTTTAACAACCTCCAAGATATTTTGATGGTTCTTCCATTTCTTAGTGAGAAGATCAAGAAATTTGAAAAATTACTTGACCTCGAACGGAAATTACTCGCCCTCCTATATGAATTGGAGAGTAGTATGGCAACTTACGCGGCTGGAGAAGAACAAATAAAGCTTTTTATTAAGTTTTGTAATGATTATGACCATATGGAAGCAGAGGTTGATTTTCATTTTATCAAATATTAATTTATGAAATTCTCTAGTAAATTGATTACTAACTTTATGTGGCCTTTTTATTTTGCAGCACGATAAGTATTTGAGTTCTATCAAACATTTGAGGAGCACAGCTTGTGAAAAGTAGTGTTGGCCATCGAAATTTCTAATCTAATTGCATTGTTACATGCTTATTACTTCAGTAGGGAGATGTGTTGATAGAAATAAGAGTATGTAACTACTCTTCAAACTTATAGTTAGGAGTTAGTTAGTTTGTTACAAAGTTGTTAGATAGTTAGTTCATTATAGAGCTAAAAATAGAATGATAAATACATGTATAAATAGCTGTGATACAGCTTAAATGAGATATAACTTTTCCTTCTCAAATATGTCTATTTTTTCTTCTACAAACAATTCTGTAAATCTTCATGGTATCAGAGCTTTGATCAAATTCTGAGTAGATCAGGAGCAGAAGGTTCAGATTTCTGAAAATCAGAGTCTGGAAAATTCATCAAATTTCTGAAGATCAGAATCTGGAATAAGCATCAAGCTTCCGCAATTCAAATCAAGAAGAGGGAAAATAGCAAGATCAATGACAAACAATGGTGGCCAAGATACTGCTGAGGTCAGTAATGGTAGAGTGCCTGATCATGGAAATACCACATCAATGATGATGGCTGCTGCGAATCAAGTACTGGATTATAATCATCCTCTGTTCTTAAGTCCTGCTGATGTTAGTGGGGTTAATCTCATTTCATTTCAGCTTCTTGGAATTGAAAATTATGCTGTGTGGAGTCGATCTATACGTTTGGCATTGCTTGGAAGAAACAAAATTGGACTGGTCGATAGAACTTATAGAAAGAATGATGTGAGTATAGAGTTAGGAGGTCAGTGGGAAAGAGTAAATGCAATAGTTCTCTCTTGGCTTCTAAATTCTGTGTCCAAAAGTTTGTTAGCAGGAGTGGCATTTGCAACATCTGCCCAAGGGGTTTGGAGTGATTTGAAAGAAAGATTTGATCGACTAGATGGGTCAAGAACTTTCAGTTTGCATAAAGAGATTGCTACACTTCAACAAGGTACAAATTCTGTGTCTGTCTATTTTACAAAGCTTAAAGGACTGTGGGATGAGTATGAAACTTTGATGCCATCTCCTGAATGTGATTGTGAAATGTCGAGAGGTGTTATTGAACACCTAAATAGACAAAAGCTATATCAGTTCCTTATGGGTTTGAATGAGTCGTTTAGACAAGCAAGGAGTCAAATATTGTTGATGAATCCAGTTCCTGGAGTCAATCAGGCATATGCTATGGTGGTGAATGATGAATGTCAGAAATTGACTTCAAGTGGTGTTAATATAGGACTGAACTCCATCTGTTCTACTGGGGTTGATCCCTTAGTAATGTATTCAAGAACTGGAGGTCAGTCTAACAGCCAGGGATATACCAGATTCAAGAAGAACTTGGGGGTGATATGTGAATTCTGCAGATGCAAAGGGCATTCTAAAGATCAATGCTACAAGTTGATAGGATATCCTCCTGATTTTAAGTCGAAAAGAAAAATGATTAATGGAGTAGGTCATAATGCTTATATGGCTGGAAGTGAAGTTAATACTACAAGAAAAGATGCATATGATGGGATGTCAAATGATCTGTCCAGCTATGGGAGTGTTTCTAATGATAAGGGTCAAAGATCACAGTCTAATACTAGTACGATTGATGAAAGTGAGAAGCATTTGCAAGGTTGTACTTTCACAAAAGACCAATACAGCCAAATTCTGAGGATGCATAATCAGAATACAGACTGTGGAAACATAACAGGTAGTGCAGCTCATGGAGTACAGGCAAATTCAGCAGGTAAAGCTTTATTAGTTTCTGAAAATAGTGAGATATGGATCATAGACACAGGTGCCACAAACCATATGAGCTCTAATGTTGGTATGTTAACTAAGGAGTCTATAGTGAATGTCAAGAATCCAAAACCTGTAAGTTTGCCTAATGGTGAAGTAGCATATGTAACTCACACTGGTTCTTGCTCAATTTCCTCAAGAAGTGTAATCACAAATGTATTTCACATTCCAGAGTTCAAATACAATTTGTTGTCAGTCAGTCAGATGACAAAGGAGTTAGGATGCTCAGTCACTTTCTTTCCACATTTCTGTGTGTTTCAGGAGCTCTACACTGGCAAGGTGAGGGAGATTGGTAAGGAAGAGGCTGGGTTGTATTTGTTGTTGAAGAAATTTACACAGGATCAAGTGCAAGTTCAGTCCTATTTGGCAGAAGGAAAAAGAAAAGAAGCAAACCAGTTATCTGAAGAAGAAGTGAATGTATGGCACAAGAGACTAGGACACATGTCATCTCATGCATTAAGCAGGTTATTTTCTGTTAGTCCAGAGGTTGTGAATAAAGCTTTAAATAAGTGTGATGCCTGTCCTTGTGCAAAACAAACAAGAAGTGTATTTCCGAGTAGTAGCATTAAAAGTATTGAATGTTTTGAATTGATTCATTTGGATGTATGGGGTCCATATAAACAGTCTACTTTTGATGGTAATAGATTCTTCTTTACAGTGATTGATGATTACTCAAGAATGACTTGGCTGTTTCTGTTGAAAAATAAGTCAGATGTATGTGTTACTTTGTCATATTTTCTGCAGTTTGTTAAAACTCAGTTTGGTAAAGTAGTAAAGAAGGTACGATCTGATAATGGATCAGAGTTTGTAAATTCTGTGTGTACAAAGATGTTTAAAGACAAAGGAATTATACATCAAAGGTCGTGTCCTTACACTCCACAACAAAATGGAGTGGCAGAAAGGAAGCATAGACATGTGTTAGAAGTTACTAGGGCAATCAGGTTTCAAGGAAACATTCCTGTGATATATTGGGGGCAGTGTGTACTTGCAGCAGCATACTTGATAAATAGGATGCCTAGTAAGGTACTAGGAGGACAGTCTCCATATGAAAAACTCTATGGAAATAGGCCACTGCTAACACATCTAAGAGTACTAGGATGTTTATGCTATGCTAAGGTCGTATCAGAAAGTGACAAATTAGCATCCAGGTCTAAAGCCTTAGTTCTTATGGGTTATTCAGAGACTCAAAAAGGTTATATATTGCTGGATTTGGTGTCCAAGAGTTTCTTTGTCCGTAGAGATGTAAGGTTTCAAGAGTCTGTGTTTCCATTTGTGTCCAGAATGTCAACAGATGATGCTGGTCCTTTTGTAAATAACTTAAGTCTGGAGATGCTGAATTTAGAATGGAGTAATAGTGTCACAAGAGATGTCATCATAAGGTCGGAGTGTGAAGAGCAAAGAGATATGTCAGAAGAATCTGGACATGATCCAGTGTTAGATCAGATGATAGAAGGACCTGATACTGAGGTTAATGAAAGCCAAGAAAATGTAGAACCAGTGGTTACAAGAAGGTCTACAAGAGGAGTTCATCCACCTATATGGATGAAGGATTTTGTATCCCTAAACATTAACAAGGAAGTACAGTTTCCAATTTCTGATTATGTGGCATACAATCATTTGTCTATGCCTTATCAAACTTTTATAGCTTCAACATCTATGCTGCAAGAACCAGCAACATATGCAGAAGCTAGTAAAGATCCGAAGTGGATAGAAGCAATGAAGGCTGAAATACATGCTTTGCAAAGTGACAATACTTGGGAACTGTCTGAGTTGCCTAAAGGAAAGACTGCAATTGGGTGTAGATGGATCTACAAAATAAAATACAAGTCTACTGGTGAAGTAGAGAGGTATAAGGCAAGGTTAGTGGCAAAAGGATATAGTCAGAAAGAAGGGATAGATTATAAAGAAACTTTTTCTCCTGTGGTAAAGATGGTAACTGTAAGAACTATTCTATCTTTAGTTGTGGCAAGGAAATGGCACATTCATCAAATGGATGTGTACAATGCTTTTCTAAATGGTGATCTACAGGATGAAATATACATGGCCTTACCACAAGGATTTACCAGTCAGGGGGAGCAGACAGTATGCAAACTGGTAAAGTCTCTATATGGTCTTAAACAAGCACCTAGACAATGGAATCAAAAGCTTAAAGAGGCATTACAAAAACTCAGTTTTAATCAAAGTCAGCATGATCATTCTTTGTTTACAAGAAAAACCTCTGAAGGAACTACAATAATCTTGGTATACGTTGATGATATCTTGGTTACAGGAAGTAGTCTTGAGCTTATTAAGGAAACAAAAGAAGCCTTACAGCAAGTGTTCAAGATGAAGGATTTGGGAGAATTAAAATTTTTTCTTGGAATAGAGTTTGCAAGGTGTGAGGCTGGAATGGTTATGCATCAAAGAAAATATGCACTTCAACTGATTGTTGAAGTTGGGCTATCTGGTGCTAAGCCATCAAGCACTCCTATGGATGTGAATGTCAAGCTAACATCAAAACAATATGATGATCAAACAAAGGAAAATCAAGGAGACAAACTTGTAGATCCAAGTGCCTATCAAAAGTTGATTGGAAAGCTTCTCTATTTGAACATGACTAGGCCTGATATTTCATTTAGTGTACAAACATTAAGTCAGTTCTTACAGCAACCTAAAAAATCTCACATGGATGCTGCACTAAGAGTAGTTAAGTACATCAAGAAACAACCAGGCCAGGGTATATTGTTATCTAGCAGTTCAGGCACTGAAATCACAGCTTACTGTGATGCAGACTGGGCAGCATGCCCTACTACAAGGAGGTCTGTAACTGGGTTTGTTATCAAGATAGAGAATCTATGGTGTCTTGGAAGGCTAAGAAGCAAACAACAGTATCAAGAAGTTCAGCTGAAGCTGAGTACAGAAGTTTGGCATCTACTGTAACTGAGTTAGTATGGTTAGTAGGGCTACTAAGGAGTTTGGATGCTGAAATAACACTTCCAGTAAACATATACAGTGATAGCAAATCTGCAATTCAGTTAGCAGCCAATCCAGTCTATCATGAACGTACTAAACATATTGAAATCGATTGTCATTTCATTAGAGAGAAGCTGCAACAAGGGTTAATCAACATCAATTATATACCAACTCAAAGTCAGCCAGCTTATGTTCTAACCAAAGGACTAAATAGCGTACAACATGAACTCTTATTGTCCAAGCTAGGAGTTTTAAACATATTTTCTCCTCCAAGCTTGAGGGGGAGTGTTGATAGAAATAAGAGTATGTAACTACTCTTCAAACTTATAGTTAGGAGTTAGTTAGTTTGTTACAAAGTTGTTAGATAGTTAGTTCATTATAGAGCTAAAAATAGAATGATAAATACATGTATAAATTGCTGTGATACAGCTTAAATGAGATATAACTTTTCCTTCTCAAATCTGTCTATTTTTTCTTCTACAAACAATTCTGTAAATCTTCAAGATGTTAGGCATTATTAAAACTAGATTTTTGCTTTCTCTTTGGAAATTCTAGTTGTACTGCAATTTTCATTTCATGAAATATATTACAGTTTTTCTCATAATTCAGTTTGTATATTCTACGATATAAAAAGTTGAATAATCAACAACAAAAACACGTAGAAATAGGGAAAAAATCATTGAAAAGGATTGATGTATGATTAAGTTGTTTTGCTGTAAATTAATCTAAACCCAATATTTTTTATTCTAATGATTGATTTTTGGGTAAAATGTCAACAATTATTTTCGAACTCATAATTTGACAAAAAAAAATCATTCAGTGCTAAAAGGATCACATTTTAAACTCATCAATTTGATAATTTAATTCCATCTATAATTATAAATACAACACATAAAAAATAAAAATAAAAAAATTCAACATTGAAAAATTTATGTAATTAACCAATTTGATGTTTTCTCAGATTGGATACAACAAAATTTAGTCCTCCTAGTTAATATAATATTTTTTAATGTCACGAGAAATACAATTGAAAATTTATTCATGGGAGAGTTCAATCTTGAATAGATTCAGAATATGTCCCTTAAATATATTCATGAGCAGTTTTAGGCCTTTAAATTTGATGAAAGTGAGCGCTTCTGTTATCCTTCAACTATTTAACAAATTCTAGCTATTAAATTGTGAAAATATAAATAATATTTTACAATACCAGAAAAGTCTCATGGTATTTCATAAACCACAACAACCAAAAACTATATGGAACAGACATATTAAGCGATTCATTTTTATCTTACTAGTTAAGTACTTTAATGTATAAACCAAAAAATTAGCTTAAAGATTTTTTATCTTTATGCCTAACTTTGGATGATTTTCTCTACACCCCTCCCTCCCTAACCTCATTTACAATCTTTTGATACTTTTTTGGGTTTCTTTTTTAGTTCAAAATTCTTTTAATCAATAGTTATTGATGGGTGCGAAATTTTTTAGATTACATAAATTTTAGTACATTTAAATTTTTAAAAGGTGAATTTCATCGATTTTTACATTGTAAATTGACTTTATTCATTACTCATTTCTTTTTCTTTTGTTTGATTTGCTCTAAGTCATGAATTCATATAATAATGGAAGTCTTGGATTATGGTCAAGTAATTGAAAAAGAGTTAACTTATTGACATTTATTGTCTTCATTTAGCTACTTCAGATACTTAAAGAGTACTAGTTTGTTGATAAAAGAAATTTATTTCTCTTTTCTATAATTTTATTTTATCATTAATTGGTGTCTATAATACCTCTCTTTGTGCATCCAAGGGTCTGAGATATATAGAATCTTCTTATTACATCATTTTTTTTCCTTTTAAATTTATAAAAATGCTCTTTAAGATTTGATTTTGAACAAATCATGGATGTGATTTTTTTATGATGTATTGATTTGTTTATGTTTATTTATACGTGACTAAATTTTCATCTTATTTTGTTCGTCTGTTCGCCAATAATAATCGACTTAACAAATTTACATATTTGACTTCTTTAATTTTAAGAAAATAAAATAGAAAGTTTGATGCAATTACATAAACCGTGAAGAAGAAAGATTTCTTACTAATTATAGATTTAAATTCATGCACCATTCTCAACACAAATGCATATTTTTTACCTTTTTGAAAAAAGATATTAGTTGCATTCTGTCTTTGTCACGGTCTAATTATGATGATGAAGGATCTGATAGTGACCATTTATAATTCCTATTTTTTTATTTCGAAGGTCAAAATTAGATTTTGGGAGCTTGGGATCACGATTTGGGATGATTAAAAAGGAAATTTTTAGATTTATTCATTAGGTATGATTCTAACCAATAAACTATGCATTCCTTGATAATCTATAGTCACTTTCATCATTAAATATGTGTTCTAAATTAAAGGAAAATGAGGATTTCCGACCTAAAGTTTAGAAATTTTATTTTGATTATTTGAGAATTGATTTGAACTCCGTTCTCAATGAAATTTAGAATTGAGTTCCTAACCTTTGTACGTAAATTGATTCTCAAAGAAACTTACCATTTTAACATTGGGGGCTCAAGGTTAACTTTTGGGGCTCAACATAGAGATCAGATCATTCATTCTTTTTGTCACAAATGGTGAGAACATGTGGCATGAGCAAGAGTTGGAAGTACTGAGGGGTGTGTATCGATCGATTTGGTTCGGTTCGATTTTAAATATTATCGGTTCGATTTATTATTTTTTATTTTTAAATATGTTTAGCCTATAATCAAACCAACAAGATATTTGTTATCGATTTTGGTCTTTAATGATTCGGCTATCGGTTTAACCAATAAGAGAATACTTTCAAAACAAATATATGACTTGTCCAATAATTTAGCGCAAAATAAAAAAGAGAGAAATCAAATTACTCATTGAGTGCAAAAATTATGCTTAGTGTAGTAAAAGTATAGCAAATACTCACAATTCACAACCCTAACCATTGTCTAACTCTTGCCATTGTCGTTGTCGTTGCAAACCCTATCCATACCGTTCTTAGTTCTTTAGGTGTTGATCTTATGAACCTAAAGACTAAAGTAATACTAAAATCTAAAGGGTAAATGCAGAAAGCAAAGTTAAATAGTGTTAAACTGTTAATTGTGTAGGATCCTTATAGTTATAGTCAAACTAGATCTGGGAACGTGTGTTGCACGTTCATTCCAAAATACTTCATATAAATTTTGTATTGCAAATGACATATTTTATCCCCTTTGAATCTATGGTATTTACTAAAAAGAAATTCATCACTTTTTAGATAGAAACTACATATATCTTTCTATATATATATATTTGATTATTAAATTGACTAAAAGTATATAAAGTAAAAATAACTAACTATTGCACAAATTCAATATTCAAATGAGGATACTAAAACACCACATGTTAGGCTAATGTATACAAAGCAACAAACCATTAGGGCTGGACATTCGATATTTCGGTTCGATTTTGGTTTTTATTTTCGATTTTCGATTCTTATACAACGTGTACCGAATACCAAACCGAAATAATTCGGTTCGATTCGACTTTTATTATTTCGATTTGATTTATGTTATTTCGGTTCGATTTTTGTTAGTTCAATCTTCACAATAAATTCACAAACTAACTAGTAACAAAAGCAAAAATCAGAAAGAAAAATAAATGAAAGAAGAAATATTCATTTTGAAACTTTTTAACTTAAAATGGAAGAAGAAATATTGACAACAAAAAAATAATGGTGGTCGCCGGAAGTGGAAAGTAGTCGGTGGTCAGCTCACGGCTGGCGCTTGACTGTGTGAAAACTGAAAAGGTCAGCTGGACGCTGCTGTGCTGCGTGCTGCTGCCTGCTGGTCGACTGGCGGCTGCTGCTGGAAGTGGGAACACCGATTCACTGTAGATGTAGGAAGTGGAATGTCGGTCTGTACTTTGTAAAGTGTGAAGTGGAAAAGTAAGAAAAAAGTTTGAAAAGACAAACTTTTGACCTACTTTTGTTTTTAATTTTAACTTATAATATTTATTATTTAATATTAATAATTAATATAATATTAATATATATTATAATATAATATATTTCGATAAACCGAATACCGAATAACACAAAAATTATATACCAAATACCGAATCGAAAACCGAAATGCTGAAATAATTCGATTCGATTTGATTCAATTTTTCGATTTTTCGGCGTTTATGTTCAGCCCTACAAATCATGGTAACTTCTCAATAATAATAACAACACAACATTAGAAAATTTGTACAAATAAAAAGAGACGAGAGAAGAGAGCATAGATAATCTTTTTTTTTAATTGGTTTAAGTGTATACATTATTGTGTCAAATGTCACTACTTATATGATAGTATTGAGGAACACAAAGAGTTGTCATGAATATGAGATTAATCCATTTGAGATTATGGTGAGAGATAGGAGTAAAACCATAATAAATATAATCAGGGAGTTACATATATTTACGTAATGAGGAATTAGCTAAATGTGTAAAAGAAATTAAAAATATTAAATGTGTAATGAAAAATCATTATGACTAATTATTAAGAAATTCATAGCAACTATCATTATGAAAAATCATCACTATTAGTGCGTGAAAGATGTAAAGATTTTAGATTTTTTTTTTCTTGTTTTCTTGCTAATAATAACTTACAATTTAATAATGAGTATTGAATTGTAAGTCTAGCTAGACATAGGAGTGTTAATTACCATAATACGAAGAGTCAAAATTCATGAATCCCAAAATAAATATTAAATAAAAAACTATTTTGAATAATTTCAAGATAATAAATTAATAGTTAAGAGGTATTTTTGTAATTCAACTTTTGACTTAGATTCTTCCCACTTTTAATATAACTAATTCTGGACACGTGTCTCACGCTAATTAATATAGACTTCCTAAAATGAAGTATATAATATTCTATTTAAATATGTATATACTGAGCAATTGAACAGTAATTCAGTGAAAAGTAGATTCAAATGCAACATATATTTATAATGTAATATTATTCATCTGTCACAAAATGAGATACATGCTTGGGAGTTATTTCTGTTTCTTCACGAAGATAGCAACTTTAGGTATGATACTAATAATGTTTTAAAAATAAATATCTATACTAAATTAGAAGTTAGAGGCCACAAAGCATCCAAAAATGACACTAAATGAAACCAATAAAGTTGGATTTAAAATCAGACTCATGAAATATATATATACTTACGAATTTGGTTCAGTAGCTACTCCCAAAGTGATATTTTTTGGAGCAAACTAAAAATATAAAGTGTGTGAAATAATAAAATAAAAAATATTATCTATACACATTATTTCGTAAACACAAACCATATTTAAGCAGTAAACAGAAACTGAACTTGTTCAAAGGGAAAAAAATAGTATTACCTTATGCTGGGGAAAACACAACAAATAAGAGGGCGATAGTAATAGCTTTTTGTGTAATCTAACAGAAGAGGAGTAAGAATAAAATGATAAAGAAATTTGACAAGGTGGTAACTTTATAAAGTGCAAAGAATATGAAAAGGGTATAGAGTATTTAACTGATTGAAGTTTAAAAGACAAAAGATATAAATGCTGTAATATGAAAAGTTTGATACATTAGTTAAATGATTAGGACAAAGTGGTTATTTTTAATATGATTAGGGATATTTTTGTAATCCAACTTTCAACTGGAGTTTCCTACTTTTAGTATAACTAATTCTGGAAACGTGCCCTGCACGTTTATATAAGAATTACGATCTAAAATTCATGTAAGTCTAATCTCATGTAGCTATAAATACTTATCAAATTATATTTTTATAAATACAATAAAGCTTGTATTTAATATGTTTCTATATAAAGCTTACTTTTGCATCCAAAAATAAATGAAAGAAGGATTTCAAATATAATCTTCTAGACTAAAATATCTATATATATATATATATATATATATTTCTCCATACAAATAGAAGGGTGACATCTAATTCTTTTCATTTAACTTTTAGTTATTTATTTGGAAAATAAAATATGTTCGAATTATGTAAAACTAATTAAGATAATATAGCATCTGATGATAAGGAATTCTTGCTCTTGCTCTAAATTTAAGAAGTGCACGTAAACATCACTAACGTGGATGCCTTTTTTGTACACTTTGAGACGGTACTTAGTTGAATGCAATAAAAAATTAGGTAATCAACATAATACTTAGATGACCATCATTATTATCTATAATAATTTTCCTCCAAAGATTGTAGCTAGCTATGTATGATATGAAAATAGGAAAAATTAAGATCTTATAAAATAAAGGAAATAAATTTAATGAAAGAAAAAATTTAATGAAAGAAAGATAAATGTTCGATGATCAACTTAAATAAGTGAAATGACAAAGAAAGGAAGAAGAGAGTTTCCATCTCACTTACCCAACTCTTCATTCTCCTTATTCATCATTATTTTTGCTATAAGTGAACAGTTCTCTCATAATTAATACCGTGCAACTCTTCATTCACCTTCTTTAATATAATTATTATAGCAATAAGTGAACATGTATAGGTAATGGGAGAGTAATTTAGATTTGGAAGAAAATCAAAAGCCAAAAACGGATAAAACAAACAAGCAGGTATATACTGATTAGCATTAGTATAATAATATAATAATATGATACAATTATTATTTAATATTTAATTTATTAATAGCTTATAACATTTTAACTTAACTTAAGGGTAAAACAGTAATCTAACTTTCGCCTAACATTCTTTTACTATAACAAGGGTAAAACCGTAATTCAACTTTTAATTTTTTTTGTTCCCACTTATAGTAAGTATATATGATGATCATATATATATATATAGATTATATTAATATTTTTTGTTTGACAATTATGTATAACTAAAAATTAAAATAGTAAATTATTATATTCTTAATGGGTTATCCCAAAAAACCATTATCGAACCGATAAACCCATGTTGGGATAACATGATAACTGAATATATCTGTTTGGTTCCATGTTTGATTGCCGGAGATGGACATGAATTTAAACACCTTCAACAAGAACTTTACTGTATCTTGAGAACAAAGACATAATACAACATATCAAAGAGCAACGGATCGACCCGAAAAATTACAGCAATGTATATATGATTTTGTTTCCCTCCTTGACTAATTACAGTCCTACATTGTCATGTTCATCACTATTTTTACTTAATTCTGTTCAGTGGAATTCTTTCACTTTGTCGTGCAACTCTTGCCACATGAGAGATCCTTTGAGGCATGGTCATTCCTCCGGAAACAATAATCTCTGCATTTTTTTTGGCTTCACTGTTAGAAACACTTGAAAACAGTTCTGTAAACATACCCGAAATTCATTTGAAGCATTTGGAGATAAATCTTACCATGGATAAGCTTATGTTGGTTAATTTTAGAAGTTGGATAACTCAGTAAACTAAAGACATCATCAAGTAAGATGCATGCTTCAACCAGTCAACCGAACTACTAGTACTAAACAAGGAGTGACATTTTAAAGACGAGTTGCCAAAAAATCAGAGACGTACCAATGCCTTCACGGATGGACATGTTTGGTCTTATGACATCATTGGCGTTAACCAGGAGTACATCACCAATGTACAAATGGTTTGTAGGGACAAAAACACTATACAATTCTTCATCCCCTTCATCTGTCTGGCATCCAGAAATGATGCGTCAATGTACATATATCAGCCAACAAAATTATTAAATGATCTTTTCCGTGTTCTATTATAGTTGTTCTTTCTGCTTCTCATCATTCATCTCTATCAAGTCACCAATATGAGGAGCTTATCTTTAAAAAATGACAGTAGTTCAAGAAGAACTTATGCACATCAAAAGAACATTCAGCATTGTATAGCAGCAAAAGAAAATATGCATTTCTGAAAGTAATGAAGAAGATGGTTTTTTCCCTATTGCAGCGAAAAACTTGCTACAGCGAAAAAATACCTGAAGGGTAACTGATGATGTTATAAAACCAAAAGCATATTCACCCACACGGGGATGACGAATGATTGCCACTTCCTTAAAAGCAGTGGTGTTTTGATCTGTAGATTATATACGAATGAAAAGTAAGTATCAAGAACAAAAAGTAATAAGAGAATACAGCAAAATCAAAATACTCCAGGTAGCAACCTCAACTCTCAAAATAAAGTACTTATTTCTTAATCTTCGAGGCACAAATTTGATGTATTGTCTGTCTTATGGTCCTGATCCCCATGCTTTTTGACACCCTTTATTATTTAAATGAAAGTCCAGGACATCTGATGAAAGTTTATTTCAGATTTCACATGTTTACATCACAGCTCTGAAATTCGTTACACTCCACCGCTAGAGATTATCCTTCCTTTTTCTTTCTTTTGCTATCCACCCTTTTCTTGATGAAAGGAAAAGGTGATAGTAACATATTCAGTAAACTATTATGAAATAACCCCATTCAGCCCCCATCCCACACACACTCTCCTTTTTTCTTCTCCTTTCCCATTTCCATCTCAGGATGATAGTAGCAAGAAATAGATCCAGAAGTGAATTACATAAGTGCACCCCTCCTTGCCTTGCCTTTCCCCTTAACAAACGGAAGGTGAGTTTCATTTCATCATTCTGCTCTTCAGAAGAAGAAAAATCTGTAACTTTACCTGGAGACACTGCAGAACTGATCTGCTTTGAAGCCGAATATAAGTGTCTGACAAATGGCATCCGCTTAATAATCCATTCCCCAATCCAAAAAACAGTAGCACCCAGCCAAGATGAAACAAAAACTCCAACTAAGAATACAAAAACAAGAGATGTGACAAATCCTAGTCCTGCACCAACAACAAATGTCCCAAAGGTCAGGAGATATGGGGAATATACAATGGACGTAACAACTTTTAATATAGGGAGGAAGGTGGACAACACATAACCCATGCCATGGAAACATGATATTTATCAATCATGCCAAGAAACATAGAAAGATAACACAAAACATAATGGACTGTCAAAAACCAGCTTAGGTTCTACACCAAATGAAATATTAGATATTTGATCACGTAGAATAGACATCAATGGCTTCCTCACAAGTGAGAGGCATTTACAAATCAGGAAAAGACAAGTGTACTTTTACATCTACACTGATATCAACATCACAGTTCTAAGAGCAAAGCAATTCATACAAGTTAGTCAGAGAAGGCTAAACCCTAAACACAGTGTTATGTATTGAGGGGGAAAAGAAAGCAAGCACAATTAATGGCTATTTTTCTAGTTATTTCTAGTTATGCCAGGTCAACCACGAGCATCTTAGACTTATATAGCTGGACATAGTTGGTTGTATGCTGAAAGCAATATCCTTTTTGAAGCCCCTGACTGAAATCCTCAGATACCAGAAACAAAATTTTACTTCCATCATGAAGACAAGACAAGAAAATATAATCACCAAAACTTATTCTTTCTCATATTGCTCCGACTCTTCACTGCAGTAAGTAAAGGAAAGTTTATAATTCATTTCATTACTTTTCTTCTCAACAAAAGTAGATAGTAACTTTTTACATGTTCACAAAGAGATATATGCAGCTGATAAGTTCAATTTCAAAGAACAATTTGCAATATTATCTGGTGAAGTTGCAGTGATGCAGAATAATGAAATATCTGAAAATAAAAATATGAGGTGAGCCTTAAATATGCAGGGTATTGAACTACTAGGTATCAAGAAGTATGATAAACCAATACAGAAAACTAACTGTAGCTATCAAATTTTTGGAAAATTGGACTTACCAAATATGTCAATGCCAAGTTGTTCATATAGTGGACTGAAGAAACCATCAACAAACTGAATAAACCACCATGTCACAAAGAATGTAACCGCCACAGGGAAGAGAACCACACTGCAATTTCAAATTTTGGAGTTGTTACGGATTGAAAGACAGTCAAAACCTATTAAAATTGGTAACGCAACATTGAGATAAGAAATTACCATCCAGTCATAAACTTCTTAGATACCCAACTTTGAAGAAAATAACAGCAAGCCTGAAAAAGAGGTACGAAAAACTATTAAGATATATTCAAGTAAACTGCCTACAGGAATATGTATAGAGAGAAATGCTTAAATAGGTCCTTTTCTCATAGGAGTTTCACTATACATGCACAAAAAACACAGTAAATTCCAGACTGAAAATATATTGGAGTACAATTGGCATTAAAAGGATTAGAGATTGAATATACAGCTCAAGTGTCTATCAAACAGTTCCCCTCTAGAGAACCTGGATTTTCTAAATTATTTGTTCTCATGTGTCAACTTGTTTTCCAATTTGAAGATTCTTTTCCGGATAAGCATATGTAGAATATATATTGGTACATTGGGTAGGAAAAGGACAAGTGAATATACTGCTTTACTCCCCAAAGAACCTGGATTTTCTTAAATCATTTATTCTGACTTGGACCACTTCTTTACCAGTTTGAACTTCTTTTCCGGATTTGTCAAAAGGTCTTTAAATCTATTCATCTCCAGATAAACTTGTTCATATAACTTTCTTCCAATATAAAATCAAACAAATTTAGGTAGCTTATGTTGCTTAGACTCTCCAAAAATGTGGCGCAACCGTGTCGGATCGTCAAAAAATGCACTGAACTTTGAAGGATTTGAAAAGTTCGAGCAACATAGTTTCTAACAATAATATCTTTCTATCACATCAATTTGAAAACCAGAACGCAAGAATGTATGTTAGCATAGCCTGATGCTAAATCAATAAGTTTTACCCCAACCCAAATTACCAACTACATTCCATAAGTAGATAAGATGCACAAAATCTATGACCCTTTTTTTATAAGGATGCACAAAATCTAGGACCTTTTTTTCTTATAAGGATGTACAAAATCTTTGACTTTGATCATATCAAAATTAACCCATTTTCCTACATTTCCACATTCAGATTATTAGAATGTGCCTTTTTTTGTGCATAAATTGACTCTAATTATTCGATTACTCCCAACCCAAGTGAAAGAAATACAAACCACATTGTACATGAGCAGGTATATAAGACGAAAAAAATATCAAAACCTCATTTTAAGAATCAATTGTGTCTACTTCAAAACCAGTATTCTCCGCACACTTAGCTAGATTTTGGATCAGATTTTGAAAATTTATCTCCAACTATCTATTTGACCAAGAAATTCTTATCTTTCAAATATTTTCAAGTTGGTAGAAATTGAGAAATTTCACTTCCATTCACAAAAATCCAATTTTTTCCCAAGTAAAATGCAAGTCCAAACACAACTTCAACAACTCAATATTTCAAGCTTCAACTTCAAAAACTATGGCCAAACGAGAAATGCAGTTATCCAAATTGGTAATTCATAAATTGTAAAATACATATACTACCCTTTGAGCCCAAAAAATAAAATATCGAAAACAAAATACTTTTCAACAAGTTTGTCCATTTCCTGCAGCAAACACAACAACCCATTTTCACCATTCTTTCCAATCCCTTCTCCACTTCCCATATTTTCAAAATCAAGAAAACACACTTCCTGTACCAAACACAATAACCCATCTCCCCTTTTCTTCATAATCTCCTTTAGATTCAAGGGTAAGAGTAAATTTCCTCTAAAACTTTAAAAAAAAAAAAATATCAGACAGCTTTTAGAAAGAAAAACTGACCTTGCGGGTAGAAGAACTGGGTGAAGCAGGAGTAGATTTAATGGGGTCTTCAGGATCTTCAGAAGCTTGACTTAGTGGTATAGAAGTGGGATCCTTCTCTTCCGCCATTTTTGCTTTTTAGTTTTAGGGATTTGTCTCTAGATCTCAGCAAGAAATAGATAAGACTTGCAAAAACAACACAGAGACGGCAGATAATATTGTGAAGAAGAGACTTGTGAGGTGCCCACCTTTTTTTCGCTTTGTAAACTTAGAAATGAAGTGAGAAAAAAAAAAAACTCAGAAATGAAGTGAGAAAAAAAAAATGAAAACTCGAGTTTCCGTTTCGTCATAAATTTTGAAATTTAAATTTAAAATTTTGAGATTTTAAAATTGAAATTATTTTTAAATATAGATTTTATTACAAAAATAATAACTTACAAATGAATTCTAAAAAGTTAAAACTGAACTAACCTAGTTAAACAGATTCAAAATTTATAATCAAATAAATATTTATGAATAAACTTTTTAAATTGATTTAAACTCTATGATCAAAACTAGTCAAGTATACTTCATTTTAATTGGTTTGAACTATTACCGATTTTTAGAATTTAACAATTAAGAAAAAAAATTAAAAAATTTTGAACCAAAATCTATAATCAAACAGATATTTATGAATAATTCTTTAATATTGATTCAAACTCTATGATTAAAGCTAGTTAAGTGTACTTCACTTTGTTTATTTTAAGAGTTTTGGTAATCAAAGTCAATTTCAATAATAATAAATATAATGTTGAGAGAGTTTTAAATTTTATTTATCAAGAGAAAAAAAAATAGAAATTAGGCTGTAAAGTTCCAGCCAAACAAAATCAATAATTGGCATAGGGGGGCAAAGGGAATTTTGGGAGTGTCAAATGTACTTTACTTAAATTCAAAGTGATAGACTAACTTATTAAACTTTCTTTACGTAGCTTGTGGGGAATATGGGATACAAAAAATGAAATTCAAACACCTTAATATTCAACATCAAATAAGTAATTATAATTAATTTAACATATGCTTTTTTATTTTTAATTACTCGGTACTTGGCTTCGTTTGTCAGTTGAACCCTCATACTCATCACTTTGCCAATTAGATCCTTAAACCCATCAGAACACAATATTTTAAGCCTTTTTCTCCTCCGATCAGTGTGCGTGTAATGGACGCGATTACACGTGAAATGCCAAATCATTTTTACAGCCACGTACGAAATTAAGTGCTAAAAAAATAAAAAATAAAAAATAAAATAGATCTTAAACTTTTCAAATAGTCATCTTCTTCATATTTGGTCACAAATTGAGCACTAAATTCATACTCATTAGATCAAATTCTTCTCGATTTAACTTGTACATTCAACTACAAGTTCACCAACACAAACTTAATGAACCCCAATCAAAAATTTTAATTAATTTTATAAATTCACAAGACTCATTTATTATTTTTTAAGCCTTTTCAAGCTTATCAATGGAGTTTTAAAATTTTCAATAGTCACAATCATCCTTCACATTATCCACATCTCCTCATTTAAACCATCTAATAAAATAATGATACTAATATTTTTCAAACCTAAAAAACAAAAATTTAGAAGAAGTTGAGGCTACTGATTTATATAAAAAAAAAAAAAAAAAAAAAAAAAAAAGAAAGAGGCGGAGAAGAGTCAATGTGGCGTTGGAGAAAGAAGAGAATTGAGGGTTGTGGTGAGGGGTAGAGGAGAGAGGCTGGTAGAGAAAAAGAAAGTCGTGGATGGGTGCGTGAAGGAGGATTGAAGAAGATGGATCTTATTTTTTTAATTTTGTTAAATTGATTTTTTTTAAAAAGTAAATTATTGTTTTAACTCACTTTCAAGCGCGTGTAATCACGCATATTTCCAACTCACCAATATTAATGTCACATAAGCTCAGTCAATGGTCAAACGGGTTTAAAACATTGTGTTCTAATGAGTTTAAGGGTTTGGTTAGCAAAGTGATGAGTAGGAGGGTTTAACTGACAACGGAGTCAAGTGCAGAGGTCTCCCAGATCATTCTACCTAATAAATTTAATATAAATATGGAAAAAATATCTGAAATATATCCGAACTTTGACCAAAATTGTAGTAACAATATAGAACTTTGGAAAGGACCTTTTACCCCCTACACTATTAACTAATGTATTTTAAAGGTATATATGTGCCCACGTGGACATCTAAATATTGCATCACTATAAATAGTAACGTGTCCATGTGGGCATATATATACATTTAAAATACACTATTAAATAGTGCAGGGGTAAAAGACTTTCCATAAAGTTTGATATCGTAACAACAATTTCGATCAAAGTTAAAAAATTTTATACCCATTTTTCTATAAATATCAAATATGAATAAGCTTTTATTTGAAATGATGACACGCAAGAAGATGATGAGGGGCTGCCAAGGCAGTGAGGAGGGCAAGGGAATATCGACACCTTGAATGTTTGGGCTTTGAGTAATGTAAAATTTGATGTGTGTATATTAAAACATATGAAAATGATTTTATGATATAAAAAAAATATTCACACTAACTAATACTACTATATTATTTAAATTCCTTGATAATAAATGTATCGAGAAAATGATATAAATAGTCTCTTAACTATAGGAGTAGGTTTAAAATGGTCTCTTAACTATACACTTAACGGACATGGTCCTTTAACTATTCAAAAATTTATCAGATTTGGTTCCTTAACTATACACTTAACTGTTTTAGTCTCTTAACTATACACTTATCGATTTTAATCCTTTAAGTATTCAAAAACTTATCAGGTTTAGTCTTTGTCTATATTTTTAATATAAATAGCTTAGGTTTATATTAATGGAACTTTTTGTGAAATCAAATCTTTAACCCATTTTTTAAGTTGTTTCTCTATCTCCGCCCTTTTTTCTTCAAATTACTCTTATATAAGCACAATAACCTTAACGATTCAAAATAAAATTAATGAGGAAAGAAGGTATAAATTTTGATTTTAATAAAATTAAACATATAATTGTTGTTAATGACCTGAATATGCTAATCAGTACAAACTTTATTTAATTTACTCAAATTTCTTCACGTAAAATAAAATGAATAGAACAATAAAATTGATCTATTTAAAAAAAAAAAAAAAAATTGCAAATATAGCATTTTATAAATTTCAATTTCTGCAAAAATTAAACAAATTTCGTTCAACGAAGTCGTTGGAGTACAAACTTTGGATTTAACGGGTAATAATTTTTCTTTTTATAATAAAGTTTAGCATATTCAAATCATTAGTAGCAATAACACGCTTCATTATCCTCTGTTGGATAAAATTATGTCTTATATTTTCTTTCCTCGTGAATTTTATTTTAAATCGTTGAGGTTAAGGTTCTTTGCATAAGGTTGATTTGAAGAAAAAGTAACGGAGAGAGAGAAATAATAAAAAAAATAGCTAAAAAATTTAATTTCTCGAGGCATGAATTATGTTAATTAAATCTAAGTTATTTGTATAAGAAAATATACAGAGACCAAATTTGATAAGTTTTTAAATGCTTAAAAGACTAAAATTGAGAAATGTATAGTTAAAAGACTAAAATAATAAATGTATAATTAAGGGACCAAATTTGATAAGTTTTTGAATAATTGAATGATTAAATCTAATAAGTGTATAGTTAATGGACCATTTTAGACCTACTCCTATAGTTAAGGGACTATTTACGGCATTTTCTCTAAATGTATCACTTTTGTTGTGTTTCTCAAAGGAAAGAAACGACCTTATAGTACTTTAGATGATTTGGACAAAAATCACGATTTTAAAAAGAATTTGTCCAAGAATATATATTATTTGAATTTTGAACAATGTCACTAATTAGTAGAAGAAAATATAGATTACGCAACTTGATGGGATTGTAAAATTTGAGCATATTCGAATTTTACAAATTCCATTCTATGACAAAATTCTTTATTAGACTAAATAAATTTTATTTATGTACTTATGTGCTTACCACATAGCAAAATTTGTTTTTGTACTTGTATCATCTCAAATTTATGTTAAGGGTGTTTAAAATATGTTATTTAAACATTTTGTATATCATTTTACTTGTATATACGGTATTTACTTTCGACGAAGGGTGTCCAATTGGATACCTTGAGAAACAAATAGCTCCACCACTGAGCTCATACTGGTTGATTTTCAACTCAAGATATTCGCTACCATGTTTTATTGGGACAGTTTCAAATATATACGATAAACTAATTAGTGTACATAAATATAGCAAATTTTACTTGCATAAAAAATAGCCAAAAGTCATGAAAAGTATACACTAAGTATACATTATAGCTTGTCAAAAGTCATAGAAAATATACACTCACTATACAATATAGCATACATATACATCATGAGTTATACACTGACTATACATTATGATATACTCAAACAAACTAAATATAATTTAACTATATGTAAAGTATACATTGACTATACATGAAACATACATTGAATATTCAACGTCAATCAACTTGAAATCATCTCTAAACAATCTCAAATTTTAGATATGAAATTCTCTCGATGTATCGAGTCTTTTAATGTATAATTCGTTTTAAACTATTCACGTTTTTAGCACGTCAATTTTTTAATTTTATTTTTTAAAAAGACAATAAGACTCATGAAGACGACGAAGAAGATAATTTGCTCAAAACCACCTCTAAACAGTTTCAAATTTTAGATATAAAATCTATTCAATGTTTCAAATATTTTAATGACAAATATAAAATCTTCATAACAATTCACGTTTTAGATACACCCTTTTTTTAGTTCTTTTAAAGAAGAGAAAGACGAAGAAGAAAACAAAATGACAAAGGAAGCCGTTAATATCGAAGGAGGAAGAAGAAGAAGAAAGTATTTAGCCAATTTCATTAATTTTTTAAAAAAATTGGTTCAATATTTTGTAAAGTAAAAGTCCCAAATCCCAATGACCAGTTTGCGTAATTTAGCCTATTTTATTTGCGTTGATGATATAGAATATTGATGTCTCTAATTCAAGAGCTATTTTTTATTTATTTAAGACATTTTATTAAAGGTAAGTTAGTACTCCCTCGGTTTATATTTAATTAAATAGATAAGTAAATAAAATATTTATTTTAATATAAGGAACAAATAAAACGAAATAGAGGGAGTAACACAACTTTACTTTTATGAAATATAATTTTTTAAAAGGACATAATCATATTTTAGATATCACCTATTTTGAAATGGAGATCATAATACTCCCTTCGTTTTAAAAAGATAGTTTGATTTGAAACGAAGTTTAAGAAAAGAAAAAAAAAAAATTTATGGTTCTAAATTAAAGTTATGTTAAATGTATCAAAATGTCCTTTAATCTTGTGGTCTTAAATATGTCACGTAAAAAGTTGAAGTTAAAGTGTTGCCAAAAAAGAAATGAGTCATTCTTTTTTAAACAGACTAAAAAGAAAATAAGATCATTCTTTTTTAAACGGAGGGAGTAACTAATCTTGTGAAGGAAGATTAGAATTTGAAATTCATTATCTTAGAAATTGAGATAAATAAATGCGCTAAGAGCATGCGATGAAAGCTTTTGTCATCAAATTTAAGCGGTCTTAAGGTCTCACCTACCACCAAATTAAAAGTAAAGGAGAAAACTAGCAGTACTAAATTAATATAAACTTACATTAGGTTTCATTGTTCTGCCTACTATACCAACTTTTATTTGTTTTGTTTTGGCAACAAATTATTTTTCTATTTAAAATTGAGTTTTTGAAATTCTTTGTTTGATTTAGTATTTTACTTGTAAATTACTTGAAGTATAACTTAGCTTAATACTTTTTTTTCCCAAAAAAGCAAAAAGAGATATTCAAAATTTGGTGGCAAAAATTAAAAGAACATCCCTTTGCCAAAAGTAAACGCTTAATATATCGAGATAAAACATTTTAATTCGATTTTAATTAACATCTAAACACCTTAACTTTAAGGATGCAAATCTAAATATATCAATTCGTTTCAGTTGAACACTTTTATTTATAAAAAAAGTAAAATCATCAAACACTCTAAAATTTATGTGTTTCGTAAGAGTTGGATCTCCATGAGACAATGAGAACGAGTTGAATGCCTAAATGTGCATTTTCAAACTTGAAACATTTACATGTTCATTGACGCCAAATTAAAGTGTCTATCTATGTATTAGACGAAAGAAAAATTACAAATTTGGTAAAAAAAAAAAAAAAGTTTCCAAAAGAAAAACTAGAAAAAAAAATTAATTCACACAACTAATTACTGCCTTCGTCCACTTTTAATTGTCATAGTTTTCTTTTTTAAAATCAAACAATAACAACTTTGACTAACATTTTATGATGTGGTTTTTCATTATTTGATATAAAAAAAATGAAATTTATAGTACTTTTTCTATTGTTTTTGAATATCTATTTTTTTTGTTTAAAATATCGAATTAATGTAATCTAATTTAATTTTGAAAATTAGGCAAATTAATTTTCAAAAAACGTAACATAACAATTAAAATTGGATAGAGAAAGGGTAATTACTATTTTTTTTCTCCCACCAATTATCCAATATTTACAAACCATTCACATGGTTTTCACGATTTGTTTCGTATAAGAGATTTAAGTATAATTAGTTTTGAGATTAATTTTAAAATAAAGTTAGCTTGGTTTAGTTGAGATAAAATCGAAAAATAACTTATCGCTTAGTTAGTGGGATAATTAATTTCAAAATAACCTGTTAAGCAGGTGGGTCCCACGTCCAGCTTCTCCTATACTCTTTCCTCCCTCCATATTATCTTCATCCTTCGCTCTTCCTAATTGGCGGGAATTTTTCGAAAATCCCCAAAACTCAAAACCCTAATTTGCGCCAAAACATATTTAAATTCTTAATTATCCTATATAATCACTTCACTAAGAGGCCAAAAAAGCATATTCCTTTCATCTAGTGTTCGACGAAACTCCTCAAAGAGATTTTGTTGAAAAGATGTATGTGGTGAAGAGAGATGGGCGTCAGGAAACTGTTCACTTTGATAAAATTACTGCTAGGCTTAAGAAATTGAGTTATGGGCTAAGTACTGATCATTGTGATCCGGTTCTTGTTTCACAGAAGGTTTGTGCTGGTGTTTATAAAGGTGTAACTACTAGTCAGCTTGATGAATTGGCTGCGGAAACTGCTGCTGCTATGACTGCTAATCATCCTGATTATACCTGTGTGAGTTACTCTATTTTAAATTATTTGGTTTTGCATGCTTATGATGGATTTAGGATTTGAAATATGTGAGTTCAATATTAAGGTTTTTAGCATTGAACCCGTTGTATTTTTGAAGTTATGGATTCATATTACTGTAATTTTAATGAGTTTTTACACATGAATTTGTGATCTGTGTTGAAAGTTATGGGTCTGGTCTTATCTGTCTTTTTTTTTTTTCATAATTGCTTCTGGGTTGGTTTAGAAATGCTGCTGAAATTTAGCGTTTTTTTTACTCATGGATCTATGCTCCATGTCGCAAGTTATGGGTCTCGTTAATTTGTGTTTTTTTTTCCAAAATTGTAATTGCTTCTGGGTTCGTTTTGATTGTGTTGATCTTTAGTAATGCTGCTGAATTGTAGCATTTGTTCAAGTTTGGGAAATTTTGTGCGTCTGGATTCATTTGTTTTCTTTAATTGTTTACGATTCAATCGTTTGATAACTTTAAATAGCTGTAGAGACTCTACAGTTTTAGTGGTTGTGTTTATATTTGAAAGCAGAATGTTGGTTTGGAAATTGAAATCTGGGTTCATATTTTGCTTGTGTTTTGCTAAAGCTGAATATTTATTAACATCTCTTTTAATTTTGTTGTTTGTTGGAATTTGTGTTTTTTTCCTTCTAAAGTTCAGGTTTTGGCTTTCATTTTCAGTCATGATATGTTGAATTTATACATTGTTATGGAATTGATATTATTGTTCTGTTTTGCTCTTTGCATATTTCTGCTGTTCATTTTTTCAGTTTTATCTTCCATTGTTTTCCTTTCTGTTTCAGTGTTCCCCACAGTTTTGTAATGGTCAACCATGCTTTTGTATGCATATGCTTTCTTAAAATAGGTTGGTTTGGGATCATGTTTGAATAATTGAGCTAGACTAAAATCTTGAGGTGATTTATGTAATCAAACAACAAATAAACAGGAATTAGACTCTTTGCCATGTTTTATGCTTTTTATAGTGAAGTTCTAAGGATAATTCCTAAAAAAAAACCTCTGTACACTTTAAAAAGGAGAATAAAGATATGAGATGACTGACTTAAAATGAGAAACATGCAGACAAAAACAGTTTCTATTAACTCCTCCACTGTTATAAGGTAGTTATATTGAAGCTTCTATGATGCATAGTAGGAAAAAGTATTTTTCTATGATGAATGTGTTAATTAATCTGTGATTTGTCAAAACTCATGGTGCAGCTGGCTGCAAGGATTGCTGTGTCCAACCTGCACAAGAACACCAAGAAATCATTTTCCGAGACGTAAGTGATTTGAATCAACATTGGTCATTAGTCATCCATTTACTTTTATTTTCATATAAAATAAATTGACGGTGTAATGATCAACAATAACAAAGTTCTGGTTGTAATAATGGAATATCACAGGATTAAGGACATGTACTACCATGTCAGTGAGAGATCTGGATTGAAGGCACCACTGGTTTCTGATGAAGTTTATGAGATAATCATGAAGGTATCACTGCCATTTGGAATATTCCTTTAATGGTTATGTGTTGGATCTTAGCTATTTTTTTCTTAATCAAGATCAAGTTTAAAGTTTTTGGCCTTTGGGTTAATCAAGAGCTTGCTCATAATTTCCTGTAGAGATACATATTAACAGCTTGCCTTTTTTCTCTCAGAATGCTGCTCGTCTGGACAGTGAGATCATATACGACAGAGACTTTGACTATGATTACTTTGGTTTCAAAACCCTTGAAAGGTCTTACCTCTTAAAGATTCAGGGAAAGATTGTAGAAAGGCCACAACACATGCTGATGAGAGTATCTGTTGGAATCCACAAAGAGGATATTGAATCTGTCATCAAGACATATCATTTGATGTCTCAACGCTGGTTCACTCATGCATCTCCAACACTATTTAATGCTGGCACTCCAAGACCTCAAGTAGGTCAACATTCTTTTAATAATGTGTTTTTTTTCTTGATTTGATGATTCAACTAAGTCACCATTCATTTGTCCAATATGTAAAAAAATTGTTTCTTACCCAACACTGTCCTCCTGTTCATTGGCATCTTAAAAGGTTCCCTGATTTTACATCGTATTCTTTTGGGGCCTGCAGTTAAGTAGCTGCTTCCTGATATGCATGAAAGATGATAGTATTGAGGGCATATATGATACTCTTAAGGAATGTGCTGTTATTAGCAAATCAGCTGGGGGAATTGGCGTATCTGTGCACAACATACGTGCTACTGGGAGTTATATTCGTGGAACAAACGGAACATCAAATGGGATTGTTCCTATGCTGCGTGTGTTTAATGATACTGCCAGATATGTTGATCAAGGGGGTGGCAAAAGAAAGGGTGTGGCCTCATTTCTGTGCTTGTTTAGATAATTCTAGAAGTTTAGGGTGTACGGATTACCTTCACTTTTCTCACTCTGTAATGCTGTGTTTAGGTGCTTTTGCTGTCTACCTTGAGCCTTGGCATGCTGATATATTTGAATTTCTGGATTTAAGGAAGAACCATGGGAAGGTATAGTACACTTTTTATCATCAATTGTATAATATATTGTCCATTGGGCCTGCACTTGCTCTCTGCCACTGCACTAGATTGCTGTACTCCTTTCACACGGCAAAGCTTGTCTGTACTCAACAATTTGACAAGACATGGATGATATTTCCATTTCTTCAGGAAGAGAATCGGGCACGGGATCTTTTCTATGCTCTTTGGGTACCAGATCTTTTTATGCAAAGAGTCCAAAGCAATGGGGTATGGTCTTTGTTTTGTCCATGTGAGGCTCCTGGATTGGCAGATTGCTGGGGTGAAGATTTTGAGAAGCTATACACAAAATATGAAAAAGAGGTAAAAACAAGTGTTCTACTGAGGTTAATTGCACACCATTTATATGGTATATTAAAGATCATTCAACATTGATGATAAACAATATTCTTTTGTCAACTCAGGGAAAGGCAAAGAAGGTCGTTCAGGCACAAAATCTCTGGTTTGAGATCTTAAAGTCCCAGATAGAAACTGGGACCCCTTACATGTTGTACAAGGTGACTTTCATATGATTCTGTTATGCTTCTCATTGTTTGTCGGGATGCACTTAATTTTACTCTACCAATATTCTGTTTGTTATTGTAGGATTCTTGCAATAGAAAAAGCAACCAGCAGAATCTTGGCACTATCAAGTCTTCTAACTTGTGTACAGAGATTATTGAGTACACAAGTCCAACGGAAACTGCTGTTTGCAATCTTGCTTCAATTGCTCTACCAAGATACGTTAGAGAGAAGGTAGTTAATATTGGTATATACTTAAAACTTACTTGTCCTACTTTCTCCTTGCCTCTTAGTGTAGTGTTGCCTTTATATCTTTCAGGGGGTCCCAGGTGAATCACAACCATCTAAGCTTGTGGGGAGTAGAGGTTCTAAAAATCGATACTTTGATTTTGACAAATTGGCAGAGGTGTGTTTTGTTCTAAGTACCAACTTTTTTGAACATGTTTTTCTTGACATTATTCTTAATTTTGCTCTGTTTGCCATGGGAGACAGGTTACTGCATTAGTCACTTCAAACCTGAACAAAATTATTGATGTCAATTACTACCCTGTTGAAACTGCAAAAAGGTCTAACTTACGACATAGGCCTATTGGACTTGGAGTCCAGGGACTTGCAGACACATTCATTTTGCTTGGCATGGCATTTGATTCCCAGGAGGTAAGTTTTGTCTAATCATCTTTCCAAGCTGTACATTTGTGCAGATTGTTCTGATCTTATAATTTGTCTATGTATAGGCTCAGCAGCTAAACAAGGACATATTTGAGACAATATACTACCATGCATTAAAAGCTTCTTCTGAATTAGCTGCCAAGGAAGGCCCATACGAGACATATTCAGGGAGTCCTGTAAGCAAGGTATAAATCCTTTTGCTCCTAGATTTAACTGATGGGTAATATGTGAATGGCATGTTTGATTTTCCAGTGCATATTGATGGTCATCCATGATTTTGTCAAAATAGTTGTTAGACTGCTAAGTGTACTAACCTAAATAAATTAGCATCTTCTTACTAGTTCAACTTTGAAGATATGATACAAGTTTGAAGAGAATTTGAAAATGCTGAGACACAAATTATACACACTACTGTAGAACATGAAATGACTGCTAGATTTTATTTTGATCAAGTATTATTGATTCACGTTGTATTTCCACTAAATAATATTATGCTGTTCAGGGTATTCTCCAGCCAGACATGTGGGGAATAACACCATCAGATAAATGGGATTGGCATGCTCTTCGTGAAATGATTGCAAATAATGGTGTAAGAAATTCACTTCTTGTAGCACCAATGCCAACTGCTTCAACCAGCCAAATTCTTGGAAATAATGAATGCTTTGAGCCATATACATCTAATATCTACAGCCGAAGGGTTCTGAGGTAACACCTGCTGCCAGATCCTGCAGCTGCTGCTGATTTCTATCATACTTGTTGCATATGATTTATACATTGTTTATTTTTGTTCTCCAGTGGTGAATTTGTTGTGGTGAACAAACATCTTCTGCATGACCTAACTGAGATGGGGCTCTGGTCACCTGCTGTTAAGAATATGATAATATATGATGATGGTTCTGTGCAGAAAATCCCTGAAATTCCAGATGATCTTAAAGTTATTTATAAGTATGAACTTTCACTAATTACTTGTTCAGTTTTTATGTTCACTGTATTTCCACTTACATTCTAATACTGTTCACTGACTTCAGGACTGTTTGGGAGATCAAGCAACGGACCCTGGTTGATATGGCTGTAGACCGTGGTTGCTACATAGATCAGAGTCAAAGCCTCAACATCCATATGGATCAACCCAATTTTGGAAAGCTCACGTCCCTTCATTTTCATGCTTGGTCCAGGGTATGCTTCAATTTCGCGTTATAAGTTTTGTTGATCTTTTGAAGTGTGCATATGCACTAAGAAATGGTCTGGTGTATTGTTACTCAATAGTTTAGTACAAACATCCATTTAAAGAGATCTTTTAGTGTCTAGTGAACCTAGTTGTCAGCCTAGAACAGCATGAACTGATCTTTATAGGTTCCATCTTCACAGGTCAATTTAGAGTCTCAGTTTCATCTTTCTTGTTATTGTAGGGTTTGAAAACTGGAATGTACTATCTACGATCACGTGCTGCAGCTGATGCAATCAAGTTCACAGTTGACACTTCCATACTGAAGGTAGTAAGTAGTAACATTATAATTATGAGTACTCATCATCATATTATTTTGTTCATTCTTACAAACTGCACATGGGGATTTCAATTTGCAGGAAAAGCCAAAGACTGCTGTTGATGAAGAAACTAAAATGGCTCAGATGGTGTGCTCTTTGACAAACCGTGAGGACTGTTTATCCTGTGGAAGTTAGTGCTAAGTCGGAGATACTCATCTCGTTCTAGGTTTCTTCTATTGCCTACTGGGAAACCTCTTCATAGATAAGCCAAACAGACCTTGGCTTTGTGGAAGTTGCATGTACTGATGTTCATTAGATTAGAACTAATTATGTATATACTAATAAATATATATATCTGGTTATAGTATAGTATATGTCCTATAAACAAGGAAAAATATGCAACTCTCTTGTATTGGCAAGTGGTGTCTTTGTAATTCATTTTTACTTGAGATAGCAGCAATGAGTTTCTCTTACAGCAACTTTAAGATTTGAAATGTATGCAAAAATATGAAATTAATCTTGTCAATAATTTATTAGTTTAACTAATTGAGTATTGGATTATGTTTATTGAAATACATCTAAATCATGTTGGTTCCGTTTAGCTTGAGTTTGAATCTCACTTTTAACACACACACATATAGACTTCGCTACTTTCACAGGACTCGAAACCTTAAAATCGTAGATTTGTTAGTGCTTCCCACCCACCCTCATTTATCTCATTTGTAGTTTGACAATTGACAATTTGACATGATACATATTTAAACTTTGTTACTGTCTTTTTTCTTCTTTGAGTTAAATTAGTAAGTAGTTGTCAATCCACCTTAAATAACCAGTTGTAATTTAAAGGAACAATAGTTAAAATGATGTTTAAATTAGGATCGAATTTATAGTGCCATATTCATATTTTAATAGGATTTTATAATCTTTTGGATATTTGTTAAAATGTATTTATCGGGTGAGCTAAATAACAAATTAAAATTTTGTTATTTTATTTGTACACACATTGATCAAAAGGCAAAATGGAAAAGGTCAAAATTACCCTCGAACTATTTGAAATAGCTCATATATATTCTTTATTTATGTTTGGGATCAACACTACCCTTGCCGTCTATGTTTTGGACCACAAATACCCTTAAAATGTTTATTTTGCCATATGTGCTAACATGGCAGTCCACCTAGGCAGTCCAACATGGCAAAAAATCCCTTCCTCTCAATTATGTTTTCTTCCTTGTTCTACAGAATGTTCTTGTGAATTATGGCCAATATTGGGTATATAAGTAGTGATTTCAAATTCATAGGTTAATCGTACTCTGACAACTTTACGTAAGGCAGAGTTTGGTTTTTTTGGGGTGATAGTGGAAAAGTTGACAGATAAGTCACCCTTACTGCCACTCTACAGAACCGTACATGAGATTTTCACCTCATATGACTCCTCGTTCAATTCTTTCGAATTCATTGGATCCTTTTCCGCGTTCGAGAATCCCCCCTTCTTCCACATCTCTATCACATTTTTTTTTTAAAAAAAATATCAAACATAGTTCTTTCATTGTTCTTGTTTGAGTTATTGTTTGGACTTTGAAATTCCAATTTCGAAGTACGCTGAGGTTTGTTTGAGATAGTAATTGTGTGTTGAATAATCGAGTTCATTGTTTGGGTTTTGATGTCATCGAATCCGAGGCTGAAAATTAATTCTCAAGGTTGACATGTGTTGAAAAACTCTTGAAGTCATTCTTTTTGTGTTGAAACTCGAAAATAGCTACTAATTTGAAAGCTTGTCGGTGAGAAATTTCTAACTTTTGTTGGTTTTTGAAGTGCAAAAATTTAAAGAGATTTAATTGAATGTTACTAAAAATTGTTTGGATATTGCAATTGAAGTTGGAAATTGATATTTAACAATTGATTTCTTAGTTTGAAGATTGATATTTGAAGATTTGAGTTGAAATCCCAAAAAAATATATGAAAGAGTTCTAAAAAGCTTGAAAATCTAAAAATTGATTTTGTGAATCTATGACCCCAAAACCAAACAATGAACTCAATTCTTCAACACGCAATTACAATTTCAAACAAACTTCAGCACACTTTGAAATTGGATTTTTAAAGTCCGAACTACAACTCAAACAAGAACAATGGAAGAATTATATTTGATTTTCTTTTTGTGATAGGGATGAACAGGAAGAACAACATTATTGAGAGGATGGTGTTTTTTCCATGTTGGACTGCCTGAGTGGACTGCCATTCCAGCTCTAATGGCAAAGATAATGTTTTAAGGATATTTTTGGTCCTAGACATAGACGGCAAGGGTAGTTTTGATCCCAAACATAGTTAAAGGATATATATAAACTATTTTGAATAGTTCGAGGATAATTTTGACCTTTTTCCAAAGGCAAAATGACTAAATGATTCTTTTATTATTATGACTCATTTACACAATGAACAAAAAAAATAATTAAACCCCTCACCTTCACACTTCAATTTTTCCATGGAGAAATTAATTGAATCGTTTGGAATTTAAGCGTCAATCACTATATTATATCATAATCAAGCTTTTCTTTTTTTTAATTTTATAATAGAGTGACCTTATTCTAATAATAGTAATAAGATCTAGTAGACCGCCGACTCTTTGACCAATTAAACCATGATTAGACACGTTTCGTATGAACATAATCACTTCACTTCACATATCCAATAACAAATACTCCCTCCGTCCCTATTTAGTTGTCCACTTTAGAAATGGCACACAGATTAAGACAACAATGATTAGCATAGTGAAGTTACAATTTTACCCTTATAGTACAATTTACAATTTCAAAATAAATTCACTCAAGATAAGTAATTAATGCTGGGAAGTTCATAAGTTTATTTACTTTATTTATGATAAATTTTCACTTCAAAGTTATAGCCACTTCTTTGAATTCAAGTGAAATAAATTGGAGGGCAACAACATGCATTTTTACAATTTTTTGTAACATTTAAAAATTTCCCACCAAAATATTTTGTTATAAAAAAATGCTTCAATGAAATGAGAAATCAAACAACCAATGGATACAAGACAAATAAATCAAGTTCAATGAATGGAATAGATTTAAATATTTCGGTTGAAATGGATGATTCTTACGGTGTTGCACAATATATACCCGATCTTCATCTTTTCTTTTTAAATTTTTGACTTCAATAATTTTTGGATCTTCAATCAATATAAGTGAACCTTCTACTTTGATAGGAGTATTAGTTGAAACTTCAACTTTATTTCTGTCCATTTTTTTAGTAAAAAAATTTTTCAAAATTTTTACTCATAAACTAACAAAATGCTTTATGGGTAACTTAAAAGACTGTGTAACTCTCCAAGCATAATAAATGTATTGTCTGGTTCCAAAAAGGATGAATTACAACTTACTAAAAATTTTCAAGAAGTTTAAATAAGGGTATAATAGGAAAAAATTTGTTGTCCTTTCTTGATTTATCAAAATGGACAACTAAATAGGGACAAATAAAAGAGGAAATATGGACAACTAAATAGGGACGGAGGGAGTAGTAGTAATCGAATTTAAAATGTGTTTTTTTTGGTTAATTATGTATGCTTATGATGTCTATTTTTGGCTGGAGTGGGGTGGTGGATTTATTTTATTTTAGATAATATAAAATTTTCATTAATTGAACGTGAGAGTGTGCAAAAATTGAACGGATTGATAAATCGAATAAAAAAAATGCTATCGATTTATTGCTATTAGGTTTAATAGTTTTATAAAAAAATTATCGGGTTATTGATTCAATTTTGGTTTTTTAATATTGGGTAAGCCGATAACTCATTAAGGCTGTAGTAATTTACTACTTTATTCCTACATAAATATTATATATTAATCTCAGTACCTTACTAATTATTGACTTTACCCTTTAGACTTCAATTCACACTTCACGTTGAGTTTGAGTTCATAACTTCACATTAAACAAAACGTAAAAATCTAAAGTAAGAACACTATTCCTTTTAATTTCTCTTTGTGTAACACATGCATAATTTTTTTCATGTTAGTTATTACTGTTTCAATTTTATGAACGTTTGTAAAGTTACATTATATATTATCTTGTAGCGTCAAATTGTTGGAGAAGTCATATATTTATTTTATAATCATTTTCTTATTGGTTAAACGGTTAAACCAAAAATCAAACCGTTGAGAACCAAAACCAGTAAATCGAAAATCAATAAAACTATTTTATTGATTTGATTATTGATTTAGCTTATTTAGAAATCTAAAACTAATAAATTAAATCGATAATGCATAACATCGAATTGAATCAACCAATGCGAGGTACGTTACATTTCTGATAGCAACTTTTATATATATCTAAGAAATTGAAATTGAGTATGAAATTTGATTTACCCATTTTAACTATCCGTCTTTTTTTATTTCCTACTTGAAATTATCAATTCTACGTTTTACATATTCATACGATTGAGTCTTTATATTTTTGAAATAGAATAATAGAAATTGCTCTATATAGGTTTTCATGTATGTATTTCATTTTAATATTCAATTATTTCAAAGATAAATTACGTTTTCTTTAGAATTAAAGAATAAAAAATTTCACTTAATACTACCCATCAATAATTTGAGGCTTATACCTTAAAAAATATAGATATGAAGTAGAGCTATTATAAAAAAAAAAAAAAAAAAAAAAATTATAATTAAGGAGTATTAGATAATAGTAAACACAAGAAGAAAATAAAATGATAATTATAGTATCACAACAAGCAAATCATCATTACATAAAAATGGAACTTTTTATCATTACAAAGCAATAAATTTAATGATGAGATATAAAGAAAAATTAAAAATAACAATTATAAAATAAATGTTTTATTTAATTAACAAAATATCACACAATACAATAATTTAACCACTAACAACCATCGAAACAAGTTGTTAGGTCTAGTCTCAATCTGACACATTGATAATGAGAAAAGGCTTTTTTATATAAAAAATATCTATTCAATATTCAAAATATTTGTATTAAAGTTTAATTAAATTTAAACTCACGTAAAAAAAGTTTCATATTACTTAATAAGTAAAATAAACCCTAACTAGATGATTTTATAATCAAGAGAACTTCCAAATTTTTAATTTAAAATTAAAAAAAAAATATTTACCATTTCATCACAATTTTTATAAGTAATAATACGAAAAGTTATAGCATAAAGTTGTTAATTATAGAAGCAAAAGGGATTTGACTTAAGTCAGCTCTGACCAATTCAAACATCTATTTTCTCCACACTATACTGCCTGGTATTCACATTTCAATAATATTTTTTTATATTATTTTAGGCGATATTATTTAAATTGATATGACATTTATTTTTTTTTTGTAAATTGATGATTTAAAACAACTCTTGAATATATTATAAATGTGTGTAATTATAAATCATTTTATTGAGAATTTTTTTAGAATAGTAAAATATTTCTTATTCATCCCATTATAATATCGAGAATTTCTTTGAGCAAAATATTTTCCACCACTCATTATGTAGGAGAAGATTCATATATCTAAACTAGACATTGAAATATTTAAAATTATAACCACATAGAGTTAAAATAAGTGTTTCGAAAATCATTATTATATCCTATCGAAAATTTATAAGGAAGGCCAAAAAAAAAAGCACTAGCAATAATAATAATAATAATTACAGAAGGGATTCTAGATCTCATAAAATAAAATAATTTTTTTAACAAAACTATATTAAAAAAAATAATTCAATGCTAGATTGTGTATTATAAAATTGTACGTAGTTTAAAGCAGACAAAAAGAGAAAAGGGAGTACTTTTCGATTAATTTTAATTTGGATCTTACTATAGAACCTCTGAATATTGACAATGACAGCAAAATGTGCGCATCGATCAGTCCCTTAATAATAGTAATAACATTGTCTCCGTTTAATTTATATAATGTAATTTAATTTAATATAGAGTTTAAGAAGAAAAGAACGATTTTTGAAATTTATGATCTAAAATAAATTATAAATATTGTGTAATTATAAATCATTTTGTTGAAAGCAACCATACATTTTAGGACGGACTACAAAGAAATATAAGCCATATAAATTAGAAAAAAAAAATAATTTTCTTATAAAATATTTCTTTTTTATTTTGGTTCAATATATAGATAAACAATATTATTCAAAAAGTATTTACTTGCATGGAGCGAGGGGAGGACATATCACTAAGAAATATTACTTGTGAAATTTATTTTTCTAAAAAAAAATAATTTTTAAAACTTTGGATCAAAACTTACCAAATATATAGCTTTTTATAATTTTGGCATATTTATATAATTTTCAAGAATCTTAAGTACTGTTTATCTTATCAAAATATCAAATGGTATTTTCATGTAACATATCATGATTTTTTTTTATTTTCATCATATCATTAAAGAAATAATGAAATATACTGGCTGCTAAACTGTATTATGTGTTGTAAACGTTTACTTTGATAATAAAATGAGATAGTTATCAAGAAAATAAAAATTACGAAGTTGAATCTAAAATGACATTGACTTAAATATAAAGTTGAAGCAACATGGGTTATAGTATAGTGGTAACACTGCTTCATTCTTAATCAGAAGTCTCGAGTTCAAGATATAGGTATATATGGAGAAAATCTGGAGTGTCATCCCTAAACGAGCCCTATAATGCGCGCTCAATCTGAATTTAATCAGGGCTCTAATGCATATTCCGAATGAAAAATTAAACATAAAAAATTTGTAAATGCAAGATAAATATATAATTAATTGGACGGAGGCAAAATATAATTATGAAGAAAGACGTTGTTCACCCCCTTTTTTTTGACAAATTAAATGTCTTATAAGAAGACTAAGTCAATACTGAAAATTAATTTCCTTCATCCAAAAGGTAAAGAAAAAAAGATTGAGAAATATAAAAAATTATCTTTTGAAGTCAATTTTGAGGAGTAATTACATGACTTTACTTTTCTTATGCACCTTTCACTTGGGGAACTATAAAAATTATTTAATAATATAACATGAAGAATTAATTTAAATAAACACTCAGTCAATCGCTCCAACAAAAAATAGCCCATAAATAAATAACATATATACAATTGTGTATTTTCAGTAAGTAAAAAAATTCATTTATATTTACTATGAAAATAAACAGTTAATACTGTTAGCTATCGTGTAATGGTCCTTAACATGAACGCTACAAAGAGAGACAATTCATATTTAAAGTTTATAAATTCTTACGGCATCCCATATTAAGTTATCTTATTAAGTAATCTATTAATGTTTATCATAAGATTTACTTTTGCAGAAAAGCCTAAATTTTTCTTTGTAGTTGCACGAAAAAGTTTAGTACACACACATATTTTACAGGCAATCAAATACCCCTTAGCTATAAACAAGAATTGTGATAAAGTGGTAAATATTCTTCTATTCATAATTAGAAATTTCGAGTTCGAGTTCCTTTAGATATATAGTAATCTTTGTTAGGGAGCGATTTGCCTTTTAATTTGAAATTTTCAGACGCTAAAAGTATTGAACACCGAGTCAGAAATATAAAAAAAATACCCCCATCATTTTGTTGGCATAACGCCACTTTTATGGTCTAAAGTGCTCCACATGTGTTGTGTGTATGACTCATCAGCGCCACATCAACATGCTCCACGTTAAGATACAATTTATAAAAATTTATAACTTTTCTTTTTCTTTTTTCCATGCTCACCACAAACCTCCATTACCATTTAATTATGATTTTTCCCAAAATAATTTCATTGTATAAATATTTATTCATATAAGCATAAATTAAATTAAACTCTTTATGTAATTGTAACAACTTTTGTTGCCACCTTAGCCTAGGTTGGGGCAGTGCCGTAGCCATAGATAGTAACAGATAGTCGAACACTTCTCATCAAGAAATTATATATATATATATATTTTATTTTTATTTTTTTATTTTTTTTATTTTATATATATATATATATATATATTAAATTTTGAACACTTTAACAAAATTTCTGATTTCACTGCGAGAGTGAAAGGAATGCAAAGCCAATTAGAAGAATATTTTCCATTTCCCTTCTTTTCTCGATTGAATTATCTTATACGTTGTACTTGTACGAATAGTACATCAAAAAAGAAAAGAAAAAGTAAAACTTGTAGTATGTTTTGTTTTAGAAATTTCAACACAGTACAACATGACTAATTTTTTAATTTTTATTCTGAAAATAGTTGAGTTCAGAAAATTAAATAATAGACAATTTTTCAAATGCACATGAGAATAATTTGAATATTAATTAATTTAATTTTTTTAGCCAGCACTTTTTGAATTTGTTATATATTCCCCAACTTGTAGTTTACTAGTATTTTTATAAAAATCCCACTTGGATACAGTTATAAAAAAATAAATAAATGTATCACTGCAAATTATCTCTTCATAGGCATATGCAAATTTAATCATTGAATATAGAATTAATTTCCTTTTATATTTTAGAAATGGCCAACATAATTTCAATTGTTTTGACTCGAACTGTTCAAGAATTGATAAACACGTGAAGATGAATAAGTAAAAATAAATAGAAGCACGCCGTTTATTTATTACTAGTGATATTATCTGCTTTAATCTTCAGAATAATGTGAAGCCTATATTTTTATAAAAGAATTTATTTAATATTATGGTGCTTTAATATCGATATAATCTGCTTATTATACGTTATTCTTTAGCTCTTACTATCAATCAGGAGTCTTTATTACCTGCACATATATATGTCTAAGTTACACATTATATATCATAAATTTTGATTGTTACTAATGAATATTTTTAAAATTATAATTTAAGACAAAGTTTAATAGTGGGGTTGAAATAGGTAGTTAAAAAAAGACAATTAGAATAAGACGGGGTTGAGAGGAGTTTGATTTGTAAAGTGTAATCGATTGGTGAAAATAAATAAATTTTATTTAATAGAGATTGTGGTAAAGTAATAAGTTAATTAAAAGTTTTGTATTTGAGTTTTTTTTTATTATAAAATCGCCTTTGTTAAGTTGCATTTGATCCTTCAATATATATTTTTGACGTGAATTTAAATTTAGTAGGTTTCCAATGTAAATAGGACTCTGAATAAAAAACAAAAAAATTGTTAAATATAATTTTTTTTATAAATTGACTCTCAAAACCAAAAAATGATAGCATAATATATATATATATATATATATATATATATATACACGTGCTCTTTAATTTAGCTTTATCTGATATTTATGCCTTTCAATTTCGGATGTATACCAGTAGATATTTGAACTTGTATAGAATTCATGAATAACCAAACGCATATGTCCTACTTGTTGTTCTACGTAGCAATTCAAGTCCTATAAGCATCCTAGGGCGGACCCACCCTTAGCTAAGGGGTGTTTCGTCAAAATATTACATTGTATATAGAGGTCAAATTTTGGTTTAATAAATATACATGAGTATTAACACCAGTTGAAACAAGTTAAAGGTTTAATCTAATGGTTAAGATATTGCGAAAATTTCTCAATGTTCTGTTCTAGTCCTACTAGCCTCATTATAGTATATTTTTACTATAACCATTAACACCCCTTAGTGACAATCCTAGATCCACTATCAGCTAACCTAAATTAAAAAATATATTTATATATTATGCAAAAATAACTATTACTCCCTCTGTCTATTACTTGTCCATTTTTAACTTGACTCACTTATTAAGAAAATAATAATTGATATAGTAAATTTATCATTTTAATTAATAGGATTTCAAAATCAATTTACTCATTAAAAAAGTTCTATCTTTTTCAAAAACATTAATAAGTAGCAACTCTCTAAATAAATTGAGGATATAATAGATAAAAATATTGTCTATTCTTGATTTGTCAAAAATGACAAGGCAAAAAAAACAGAAAGAGTAATATTTTGAAATCAAAGGCATAATACATAAATATGACCGTGCACAAGTAATCACTTAAACTTATATAAAATAGACATATTCGTCCTACATGACACCATACATGACAATTTTGGATCCTACGTGTATTATGTCATGTAGAACACGAGTGTCTCCTTATTCAATTTTATACAAATTTAAATATTTACTTATGCACACTTAAAATTAAAGGACATAATATCCACTAAAATAAAATCAAAGGGTCATATTCAGATATTATACCGAAATTAAATAGACATGCAGATGGGGTCCAAATGGTACAGACCAAACAAATAGAAATATTAAATGAAGTTAAAAGATGGTAGGTTAATAAACAATTATATATATAAAAGACATTCCGCGTTCTCCATGTCGGCATTTTTAACTAAACTTCCTAAAAACGGCAACCTTTCAATTCTCTCACATACATTAATTATCTCTCTTTTTGTTTTTTTTTTATATTCACACTTCTTTTTATTTATATTTTGACTTTCACACTAATATCAACCTTTGTTTTGTTGCCCCACTAGTTAAGATAGAGAGTATTTATGGACCGACTCTTTATTTGGCGGGCGTTTTTTTTTTTATTATTTTGTCAACTTGTTGTGTTTATATATCAGAAGTACAAACACACATTTGACATTATTATAGTCGATTGTTCTTGTCAACTTCTGCAATTGCTGCAAAATATACAAATATAATATTATTCATTACAAGGTGGCGAATTCGAATGATAATAGGTAATAGGAGGAGGAGGAGACAAGATAATGATGATGAAGAGGAGATTAATGTGTTTGATACGATGTTTCGAGGGAATATTAATAGAGAAGAAGAAATGTCTGTTATGGTTTCTGCGTTAACTCATGTTGTTGTTGGTCATCATCCTGAAAATGTTGAAAATCATCATCAAAATAATACTACAACAGTTTCTAGGGCTGTTGGAGAAAAAAGAGGGCATGATGAACAACAATTCTTATCATTACATGGAACTAATTCTTCTTCTCATATGACATTATCATCAGGTATATATTTTCCCCTTCCATCTGCGTTTACGTACGTTGAAGACATAATTAAGTAACAAAGATTGTCATACACTTCAATATATAGTCAGATTAATCTGATCGATCAGAGTATATTCAAAGTCCTTGTTTTGTGGTTTAATCATTTGGCTAGCTGGACTAATTTAGAAAATCTCTAAGTCTAAACAATATGTTAATGCTAAGTACAGATAAAATATTACAGATGAGATGACAAATGAAGTATTATATATATTTCCTGGTGTTCAATCTATTTATGATGTATATTTACATTTTAGCATATGTCTACATCACAAAATTTGTTATTAAGGAAAAGAGTCTGATATACCTCTCAATTTTGTCATTTATACCTCTCATTATGAAAGTGGTTTATATATGCTCCTATTGTTATACAAATGGCTCACATATGACAAAGTTGAGGAGTAAATTGTTGCATCTGTCTTTTTGTTTTTGTATGGAATGTTTTTTCATGACAATACATGTTATATAGGTGGTGAAGGTACAAGCATTAGGACAATTACAAGAAGCACACCAACAACAGAAGCAACATTTATGTACACTAGTTCAACAAACAATGTTCATCAAAATTGCAGTACTGATCAATCTAATAATACAAATGATAATCAACTAAGACGACGATACAGAGGAGTAAGACAGAGGCCATGGGGAAAATGGGCAGCTGAAATAAGAGATCCATATAAAGCAGCGCGTGTTTGGCTAGGTACTTTTGATACTGCTGAAGGAGCTGCTAGAGCTTATGATAAAGCCGCTCTTAGATTTAGAGGTAGTAAAGCAAAACTCAATTTCCCAGAAAATGTTAGATTATTGCCTTCTTCAATTCAACAACCTCCAACTACCCTTTACTCTGTTTCTTCCTCACCCGACCCAATCGTTCACACTTCTTCTCTGTATCATTCCAATTTTATCGGACATGACGTGGAGCCTATAGTTTCCACTTCTTCTTTGGATCGTTCCAATTTTATTATTGGACATACCTCCAGGGATGCGGAGCCAATAGTTCACACGAATCGTACCAATTTTACTGAACATTCCACTAGGGATGTGGAGCCTATAGTTCAGAGTTCTTCTCTGTATCGTTCCAATTTTATTGAACGCATCCCGGATCCAATAGTTGATCACATGGTGCAGGAGGGGGCATATTTTCCATATTTTCAGGCAGGTAGTACCAGTCAGAGTACAAGTGGACGTGATTCTCATCAAGCTACAAGTACTTCTAATTGGTCAAATTATGATCATCCTTCTTCTTCATCTGGATAATTTTATTATAAGCATAATATATAATTATGCTATTTAACTTGGCTTCAGCTGATACCTATATGATATTTTTGAGTATGCATAAACAAACACTTAAACTTAGCTAAAATTAAATAAATAGACATAATTGTCTTATATGGCAATTTTGTATCATATGTGGTTGTCCTACATGTATGATGTATGTGTCTACTTATTTAATTTTATATAAATTTAAATATTTACTTATATGCATACTCATAATTAAAAAACATAAATATCAGCTGAAACAAAGTTATGAGTTTATACTACTAGAATATTTTTTTCATCTTCCTGGAAGATTTTGACTAGCTAGTAGTTGTTTTTTTAAAGGAATGTATTGGTGAACGAGAATTGGCCACGTGGATGAGGTTCATTATTTTTGTCATGTTTTGGGATGTATTTAAGTGAGAGGAAGTTGAAAAAAAGATGTTGAAAGGACTAAATATCCTTCTCTTTTTTTTCCGTGTGTGAATTTAGAACTACCTATCCTTTTATTTATGATTATGATGCCAATTTTTTGTACATGATTCACTTATATCAATTGTGATATATGCACCAATATATATTATGAAGTATGTCAAATTTTACTGTAATGTTTTATACTAATACCGGCCATGCTAATATTCACCATATGGAACTATGGAAGTATGCAATTTCACCAAGCTAAAACATTTGAAACTTTTTACTTAATTTTAGTTTTTGGTGTCATGTATAAATATGTAGTGGCAAATCTACGATTTTAATAGGATAGATGTATTATAATGAAAAAAGGGACTTAAGATTTGTATTAAATAGTTAGGTTCTTACCATTACGTGATCATTACATTTTTAAAATTATAGGAGTAAAATTAAGATTAAATTCTTCATACAATTTTAATAATTTCAAGATAGGGAATGTCATGTAATGTTGATGATAAAGTAAAAAATGATACAATATCTTTGAAATCAGTTATCCGTAAGGAAGCATTAATTGTGTCTAGAGCTCTTCACAATTTTTTTGTGCAGTTCGCAAAGACACCATAACTTTTGTATGTAATAAGAAAGTTTGAGATGAGCTTCGATTAGATTAAAATTTTAACAAACACCACTACGATCATATTTCACTAAATTTTGTAATTTTAAAAAATTACTAATTTATAATATTAATGAGATCATATATTTATATAAGAAGCTTCCAAAAATATATATTATCCTGTTATCTTATCGAAATTTATATTTTTTCCATTGACCCAAGCCGAAATCGGGATCAAGAAGCCCATCTTTCATCTCACGTGCATTATTAGTTTGACTAAATTGTGGTCTTACTATTTGTACTTACAAACAAAGCACGTGCCCTAAGTCAATTAAATTCGAATTAATAATATTCTACAAAAATGAAAAGTTCAAAAAAAAAAAAAAGAAAATCACATACAATATAAGAATCATTATTAAACTTCCAGAACTTGAAGGACATTTCCTTTCAAATTTATTCCATTTCAATTTTGGTGTATTAATGGGGCCTTGTAATAAAGATTCTATTAGTGGGATACTTTTCCAGATTTCACTTTTTCCTTTTCTGGCTTTGATTTCATGTAACCTCAATTATGAATATTTTGAATTTGATAAAAAAAAGATATATCTCATTCAAATTTTATCCTGACCTTTTGATATATGCGTCCTAGTAAGGAGGATATTCAAAAAAAGAAAATGGGATCAAGGTCAACAATTTAAATTTAAGAATTAAATGATCCTATGATAGGATAATATTCTTTTCATGTCGACTAATAGAATTTTTAACACTCCATTCATGTCATACAATATATCTATGTATATGTCAATTCAATAGAAAATTTCATGTAGCCGTGCATGAATAACACGTTTTTGGGTAAGACATGAGAGGGATAAGTTTAATTAGTTAAGTTGAGAGTTATTTTTAAAACCGTCAATAGTTTTAGGACGGACACTATAATAGAAACAATTTTTTGCAGTAATAAATATACACTATTAAATAGTGCTAAAGTCTTTTCTGGCATTAGTTAATTGTCGTTGGATCCAATGTCGCTAAAGATTTTTGGGACGTATATAAAGAGTGATATGCCACTAAAAATATATATATAGCGGCAATTAAGCTATTGTTGTTAATTAATTGCCGCTAAAGCTTATTTTTGATGTAGTGGAAACTAATAATTTTCGTCAAGTTCAAGAGTGTATTCAATACTTCTCTCTAATTTTTTTTTAATTTAATGGACATATATAAATTGAATAGCAATAACATATTCATTCTAATCCTACAACTGAGGTTTGAAAAGAGTGGAATGTATACATAAAAATATAAATAATGCAAGTTTTCAATGGAAAAAAAAAACATAAAATTAGAATAATAAAACATGGCTAAAAAATTTAAGAAGTTGATATAATAATATTGTAATGATGTTGCGCTAAATTTGATAAGTTGATACATATAAAATATTGAAATAGTGTTTGTTGCAATTCTTGAAATTTGAAGAATACACCAAAGAATAAATTTGATCTTTTCGTAAATTGACGACAACAAATCTTGCATAATGCAAAAGGTTTGACTGTTTGAGAGATTTCAAAATATTCAATCATAAGCGAATAGAAATTATGAAAAAGGAATAAAAAAGATAAATCCATAAATAATAACGTCGGTTCTTTTCAATCGTCTAAATATAAATAAAGAAATAAAATGAATAGTCACGTCAAAAAGATACTGTAATTACCTAAAACTATTTCATTTCTCTTTTCAAATTTAACAATGTCCCAAAAAATTGAGATCTTAAATCATTGCTTTAGTAACCTTATAATCGAGCTCTATCCTACTATTTCAACTTACAAAAGCATGTGCCCTAAGTCAATTAAATTCGAATTAATAGTATTCTAAAAGAATGAAAAATTCAAAAAAAAATCACATACAATACAAGAATCATTATACAACTTCCAGAACTTCAAGAACATTTCCCCTAAAGTTTATTCAATTTCAATTTTGGTGTATTAATGGGGCCATATATGAAGATTCTATTAGTGGGGTCAACGTCAAACAACTTATATTTTAAGATCAAAATATTCGTAGGATAATATTCTTGTCATATCGACTAGTACAATAAGCAAAAAAAAAAATTGGTACAAATAATTTTTTTTTTAATATTCAGAACAATAAACTAAATGATCTTATATATATTGTTAGATAGAAAAAGTTTAATGATGATCATCCTTATATTCTATAGACAAACTGCCGATCAACATTATTAGGAAATAAGAAATTAACGATAGGTTAAAATTTTAAAGTTAAATAATAAAAAAAAATATGCTAATCTAATTTAGCTATGGATTAACGGTGAATCGTAAACCAGAGAGGGGTACACTAAAATAATGTGGTACGTAATTTGAAAATAATCTAGAAAAAATGGTTTTTGACCTAGTTTTCGAGTTTTTCTAAAAAAGAAAATTAAAATTTATTCCAAAATTTATATTTTATAATAAAAAGAAATGCTCGTCAATTTGTTATGTCTTTAATTATAATTTTATCTATCCAAGCTCTCATTAAATATGCTCTTATTAAAGAGATTGATAGTAGAATATGAGAAGATTATATTAAAAAATAACTAGACTATCGTTGTTATTATTTATTTTTTTGCATTGATGAGTCTTCGTAATTTATTATAAGTTAACAAATTGTAATAGTTGATAATTTTGTTTTATTAATAGTTTTATTAAAATGTTAGGTTAAGTTGGCAAACAAAGAAGGTACAATTTCTAATAATGAATTATGAGAATGAGTTCCAATATAGGGTCGTCTATATAATTTGAAACTCTTAAGTTGTTATTCTGATTATCCAATATGTTATATTTAAGAGGAGAATTCTTTTAAAAACTTTTTTTTAAGTTATTATTCTAATTATCCAATTTGTTACATTCAAGTAGAGAATTCTTTCTAAACATTCTCCTTACCTTCACAAGGTAGGAGTATGGTTTGCTTACCCTCTACGTTCTCTAAACCCCACCTAAATCTTTTTCAAAATCCACTGAATATATTATTATTGTTATATTTTCTCATAAACCTAAAAGCACATCTATGAAAATAATTAAGATTCTAGAATCTTACGAACCATAGCTCAGTAATTAGATATTCAAAATATCCAAAGACACCATATTGAAATATTTTCAAAAACACAAAACACTAACCCTTATTTTGGCTGATGTTTCTACAGTCACATTTACTTGCACACTACACTTTTACAATCCAGAAAGGCCCTTTTACATTACATGATGTTTGACTTGGCATAACAGCTTTTTTGAAAAAGATAAATCCTCGAGGACTTATGGTCTAAAACAATTCATGATTTAGAAATGCATGTAAACCAAATAAACGATCTAGATATTATCTTCAAAATACATATTTTTCATGCAGATAATGCAGTGGTAGAGATCATTTTAAAAGGGTAAAAGAAACCCATTTTCCTTTTGCAGAACCCCTAAAAGAAGCAGCATTTCAAAATAAAACTATAGCGCTGATGAATGTGATGAGTAAATAAGTAATAATGGAACTTGACATCTCTGACCACTTAGCATCAAACCTAATTTTTTGCTGGTCACAATGAATAAATCATGCGGAGAAAATATCGCTAAAGTTACAAAATGGGGGAAGAAATTGAAACTCCAACAACGAGAAAAGCAAGCAGGCAAATCGTGATAGTACAGGAAGAGGAATCAAGATTTGCAAGTTTTTGCTCCTGTTGCTTGTTCCTCAGAATAGAGTACTGCAAAAAGGATTTCAACTTTGTCACAATGAACGTCCAGACCAGAATTGCTATAATTGATGTAAGGCTCGGCTTGGCTCTACCTGTAGAGTTGTCCGATCAAAGTCTTCTAAGCCTTTAGTGCAGCTTTGTGCACCATTGTTTCTTTGTGGATCTGGTGGCAACTCTTTTCGACAAGGTCAAGCAGCTTCTCCAAATTAGAAGCCCAAGAATTCAAGATGTCATTGCTGTCTTTTGGGGGTTGGAAACAGACAATACCCATAGGTCTGTCTATCTTAGCAACCAAAGCTTTTGACACAACCATTTCAGATAGGTGCTTCTCTGCTTCCTTAAAAAAACAAAAGAACAGAAGATAAGAAATCACCAGACAAATGTATGGTATGAGAGGTAAAACAATTATGTGACAGCTGCAATATCTAGACAGAGTGCTGGGTAACAATGAAGAGAATAGAATGGTGATTGGTTTTCAGTTCCAACATTTGAAACTTAGTGCACAGAAGGTAAAAATTGGGAACCTTTAGCAACTCTCCACTGAGTTATGTCAGCAGCATTTTTTTTTTCACACTGTTAACCTTCTTTACTGTTTTAGTGCAAAAGTATAGCAAATTTCCCGCCATCAGCAAGAGCCAGAACAAGGATCTTAGCTATTGTGAACCAGTTCTGAATTAACAAAGCTAACAGCCAATGTTTTTCACAAGCACCAAGTTATATTGCAGCAAGGCACAGAGAGACTCCAAGACTTACAGTTGCACTCGGCCTTTGCACTAAGGTCTAGACCACATTCGCTTAATAATAGCAGGACCACTCTAAATACCACCAAAGATGAAGTAAAACATGTAGGTATTGTACACAATACTTGAAACAAATTAGGAAAAAAGCAATAAACTAAACACGCACCTGAATATCGAGGCACAATAAAACTGCCAGCCTCTTCAAGGTTATTCTTGAGTAGTATTTTGAGACGACAAGGATGTTCTGCAAGGAAAATAGTACTTAGAAGTGAAACAACAATTCAAGAGGAAAATGGACTGCAGCATAGATCAACTTGACAAATGCCATTATGACAAATCATCCAACAGGAGAACTAAAAGTGAACCCTCAGATATTACATGCTCTATAACTCTTAGTTTGAGATCTTCGGCAGCCTTGTCCCCCAAAGTGCCACCAGCCATATTCTTCTCATTTTCAAACTCATCCTTGAATGTGTTCCATAAAGCAGTCCACTGAATGACTTCCATGGTAATCAATTGCTTCAGAAGCAGCCTGAAGCAAAAAAAGAAGGAAGATATCAAAATTATCATTAGCCCGAAGTTGGTTTCCCACTAGTGTAGAGGGTGGAAGAAAATTGTAAATTTCTGAAAAAACAGTTGTTGGATAAAAGATAAAGAAATGTTTCCTTCTGAGCATGCAAACTTCCACATTTATATTGAAATATAAGATACTAGATAAGTTAGTCAAGTAGTAGAATAAGGTTATATACACGCTCATTACTTGATATTTCTGTTTAGAGTTTCAAATTTTGAAATGTTGGCTTAAGAAAATAGGGACTCCAAAGATCCATTGATCATTGAGTGACTCTGATCTCCTTCAGCCTTAACATGCAAGACACATTTCAAATAAGCAAACATTGCGACAATGCAAAACCCGATGAACCAGACTAGAACTCTATTGCTCCAGTCAATTTATTGTGTGATAGGATTTGACTAAGGAGGAAGTGTAAGATGGCTCAGTTGACATTTCTACTACATTAGTAATTGAAGAAAGTATAAGACAGTTTCTGAAAGAATGAAATAATTTCCACCCGAGGAGTTGATGGCAATTGGCAAAATTTTGAGAAATCTTACCCCACAAACCCAAATATACAAATGCAAAGATAATATATCCTAAACATAATTATTCTTTTTTTTTAATAAGTTGCAACAGTAAACATAATGCAATAGAGTTTTTTGCACGAAACCTGAAATGAGGAATTTCTGAAAGATTTTTGTCCTCCAAAGTTGAGTTATGAAGACTTGATTGCATAGAATCATGGGGAGACAATACCAAGTACCAGCAAATTTTCCTCAGAACCTACATGAAATAACAGAGTTTAGCACACTGGTCGATCAATCATTATCTGCAAATAATCCTCTTCAAGATTTGGAATCTCAAATACAATGATGAGCTCCTTTATGTACATTTTCACATGTCTACAAATCGAAATGTTATCCGCTAAGAAGGGCCTCTAATAACAACTTAAGTTACCAAAATAGAATAATTGTATTTTATTTATCAGTGACTTCAAGTTATCAAAACAGAATACGTTCATCCATCCACAGATTTTCCTCCTAATAATATTATCTTGGACTCTAAAACCTATAAAATAATGTTACATTTATTTAATCTTCTGGAGAACAATCAATGGTCTGTAGATTTCGCCAGACTAATGACTCTTCCTCCTCATTAGCCTTTATGTTTCTCTTTGTATTATTCACACATCTGCATTTACGCATTCTTGTTTTCTTCTTAATCTAATTATCGCCAAGTCTTATGCCACAGTTCGAAATTTGTTTCCTTCTGCCCAAGCTTATGTTACAGTTGCTTTTACACACATAAATTAGCATAGATGCCCATTATACTTCAACATGTTCAATGATCAACAAGGGTAGACTAAGAGCCGGTTTGGATTGTGGCTTATTTTAGGTGTTTTAAAGCCAAAATAGCTTTTAAGCAGTCTTGTAGTGTTTGGGTAAAATAAAAAAGTGCTTATAAGCACATGTTTTTAAGCCAAAATATCAAAAATAAGCTAAAAGCCATAAGTAAAATTTCTAACTTATGGCCTTTGGCTTTGTGTGTCATAAGCCAAAAGGTAATCCGAACAGGCTAAATGATAAAGCTCTCTTCTTTTTTCCCCATATGATCATCTTTCTGACAGATGAAAAGGATGCCTACCCCCTTCTATAGGAAAATGAAAAAGATGCCGACCTTTATCTTGTGAGATGAAGAGAAGCCTGACTAGCTGCATAAGAATACAAACCCAGCTCACAATTATCATATGATGCCAGAGAAAAACAAATCATATTCCTTCTCTTCTAAAATGATTCGTTTCCCAATAAAGTGAAGAAAGACAGAGTGTCTCTTTATAAATTTGATATATCTGATGGTTTTGTATCACCTCTACTTGATGTAGCAATTAGAATTTTCATGTAGGTGTAAATTAATTTAAATGTCACCTAATTTTGAAGCTATGCAACAGTGCCATATCTGTCTCAACAGATTAATAATTCCCAACCCATTTTACTTTTGTCAGAGTTGGTACCTTATATTGGTAAATCAATTTAGTTATCACATTATTTTGAATACTTTTTTTGATGAAGTGAAATATCATTTAAGGTATCCAGGCAAATGATATTCTGCAGCAGAGTGATTATTGTTATATTTTTCTGTAAAGAATTGCTCATTAACCAACACTACATTTTATAGACGAACTACTTTAAAAATTCAAAACTGGTTGTCCATCGAATAATACCACATGCAGTCAAGCACCATTTCGAAATTATAAATTATTCAGAATGCGAGTAATGTATGAAAGGGACCACTTACTGGTATCCACTGTGCTGGGTCTTCTTTCACGGAAGGGATCTCATATATAGCCTTGTAACAGCGACATATTTCAAGGTAATCATTGCTATGTGAGTAATACCTGCAAAAGAAGTAGAACAAATGACTCCAGTTTAAGATACACAAATGCAAAAAAAGATCTCCAACTGCAATCATTCATTCATCTAGAGCTATATCACTCTAAATAAGAAAGCATCTCAGGCCTTAGGATTGATGACCTGCTAACTCAACAGTTAAGAAAATCATGCAAGGTCACTTCAACCTAAAAAAATTGGAGAAGCGGCAAGTACTATTCTATGATAAATAGAATAAACTTCCATTTACATTAGATAGGTGATGCAACTTTGAAAGACCTTTACCACTTCAAAACCTAGTATCAGCTTAGGTGACTCAAATTTATAGGGTGTAGATGAGCATAACCATGTCATTCAATTGTCATGTATTCTGAAGACAACTTCAATAACTTCTTATCATCTTGAAAGGAAGTGCAAAGTATAGCAGAACTAAAACTGTCTTCTAAAGTTTAGTCACCTACTCCCAACGAAATTTAAAGAATGAAAGTCCATTCACAAAAAACCCAAAGCAGAGAGAGCAAATATGGAACTATCTCAAGCATGCAGCTCTGTGAAGCTTGCTTCAGTCTCTATTTATTCAATGGCATCCAAGGTGTTGTCTCTTTGGATAAAAAATATGAACCTTTCTACAAAAAAGAAACATTTCTGACAAAGCACAGATGGCGTTCCCTTTAATCCTTTCGTACAGTTGATAAGCGGAGGAAACTAGAATTCTCATAGACAACTAAAACATATATAAAATGAAGACAATCAGAATTTTTATTCAGTAAACATGTCTAATCCATACTCAAATGTAAGCAAGATGTAGACAAACTGTCAGCATTGAAACTGAGCAAATAAGCAAGTTATGTCTCTTAGATACTAATATCTTCAGTTCAAATACTGCACAAATCACCAAAACTAAGTGCAGAAATTGCAAGCTTTAAGTATAAACACATTAACCATTCCAAGTTCTTCTATGAAAATAATTTATGTTATCTTAAAATTATACTCCGTTAGCATGAATGTGCTGAATGCTTGATAGCAAGAAGGGGGTTGCATTCATCAATTCTAGAGAAGGTAACTTGCTAAGTCCACATTTAAAACACAATCAGATGTACCTAATCATTAATTGATAGTAGATCTGCTTCAACTCTAGCAGTGACGGAATATCTGCAGCAGGCTCCTCGACCACATTTTCACCCTCCTTTGCTTTCTTCTTTTCTTTAGATGGATCAGCTTCAAACACTCTGGGATTGATCTTTCTTGAGAGTATTTGAGCACGAACATAATCTTTATGATCTAAGCATAGACGAACCTGCAATATTCAGCACCACACAGTTAGTCCAAAAGCATGGTCTCATTTAAGTTTTGGGTAGAAAGGAAAAGGAAGAGTTTTACCCATCAAAAAGGAGAAAAGAGAAGGAAGAGTATCACATACTTGTTCAAGAATAAAGGCTATCTTTTCAGTTTTTGCCATTGCTCCAAAGGTTTCAACCTGTTAGTTAAGCCATGGACACATTACATTGTAAGTGGGAAAAAACATAAAAAGTAAGGATCAGAATATTGCAGTTAGAAATCAATTGCACAAAGCAAAAAAGACCAAGAAGACACCAAAGCGAAGGTCAACAAACACTTACCGCAACTTCTTGCATCAAATCAGCAGCCTCGCCTATTTGTTTTTGTTCTTCTTTAATCTTAGCGAGTTTCTTAATCAAGCGAGCTCTCTCAATCTCAACATATATCTACATTCCAGATCATAGTTGCTCAGTAGGAAAGAGAATCAAACTGCAGCGATGTCTTCATCAAAATGAAAACACACTCACCTTTCCTGCAGACACACTGTTAAGTGTTTTGATAAGTTCTATCTTGGTGTCAAGATCAGGCGTCTGGTCAATGTACTGCATGGCTTGTTGGACCATGGCCTGTACAGCCTGCAGAAATACCAGAAAAAACACCAAGCATATTATAATAAAGTTTAAAGAGGAAAATGAACCCATAGTATCATGCATCAGTCATCACAACTTGACAAAGTGCTGCAATGCCACAGGTATATTTTTCATGGGGATGGCTCATTCTATACACATATACTCGGGAGCTTACAAATACTCTAGTATGCTTACCTGATTTTCTCAAAACACAAGCATATTGGTAGCCAATTGCCCAAGCATTCACGGATGAAGCCACAAAATGCATGCTCCCAGGTAGATGGTAAGTGGAAACAAGTAAAGGCAAAAAAATTCTAATTAAGCACCAAGCAAATGCGATCCAACTTCTTGTTCATTTTGCAGTTGCCTAGGCCTCATCATGCTATGCAATTCCATGGTTCAAACACTTCCTTGCATCCTTGGCCATTGCATCTCTAAGTAATTTCTATTTTTTGTTCCAATAAGTTCTATACAGAAGTACTGCTTGGTAGAAATACCTGTCCCCTAGGCAAACACATCCAACCACCCATGATCACTTATTCACTTATAACCCAAATCCAACATTTTCCCAGATAAATTTTTGTAGCCATAGGAAACCTGGCTTAAAAGTTCCCCACATATAAAGCCGCTAACCCACAATTTGGTTGCTAACATAGGTTTCTGTTTTTGTATCTTGGTCGTAGTTGACATTTTTCCTTGTATCTCACCCCTCCTTGCCTCTATTTGTGTGGATATGATTCCTAGCTTTTCTTTTGGACCTCTCCACTAACATCACTAACCAAGAACTTTGGCCCTACATTCATACTTTACAAATTCATTTCCAAGAGAGCTCAAATGTGTCTTCATCTTCTTTTTTTGGACAAGGTAAAATCTCAAATATGTCTTCATCTTCTTTTTTGGACAAGGTAAAAGCTCAATGTGTGTTTACCTATCTTTCATTTTATTCAAATCGTACTAATCCAGTTTCGACCATTTATTTTCAACCACCATAAATATGAATATTAGATCTAGAAGTCGATAAACCAAATGTTGCACTGAAATAATAATCCTAATAAACAACTCCATCAAAAAAATGAAAAAGGGAATTGCAAATGAAGAAATATCTAAAGTAGTTCATCAGTAAAACAGGTAAAATCTCGGCGCAACATAGCAATTGTGAACAACATACCCAGTGAAATCCAAATAAGGATTCAAACTTGCGCACTAACCATCCTCTATTATTTTCCTTACCAGCACTTCTTATGCTGGAGCACAACAATGTAAGACTCTCTTCAGTCTTTACTTCTTTTTTTTTAATGATTGAGACCCTACAAAACTTGGGGATAATGGGCCCACCCTTATTCTACCCATCTACACCTAAATACAAAGCTTGGTTCGCATAGTGCAAGACTTGCAAGTTCCTCAACCCTTTTTTTTTTAACTTAAAAAGAGACAAAATTCATCCAACACCACTATCAAGTAGTGCCATTTTTCAGCAGTGTTAAAGTGGACGGGACGAGCGTTGGTGTTCCCGTATCACTTAAAAAACAAACAGGATAACTTTCCACTTTTTCTAAGTAGACCCCAGCTTATCCAAGCTTTTGCTATGTTCATGGAAGTATTCATAGGTAGTCCCACATATCTTTTTAATCAAGAAAACTAAAATACTAAGCACTACTCTGTGCTTTTGCTTTTCCAAAGTCCAAACATGGGAAAGAATCTCACTTCCATTCCTTTTGTACCAAGCAAAGTATAGAGATGACCCTATCCTCTCACCTAGAACTAGAGAAGAACATTAACCCAACACCCTCACCTACTTCCTCATGTTACAAGTCTGCTAAGCTAAAACTGATGAAGTTTTGAATTACACACTAAGGAATCAGCACGTCTACATGCTCTTTCCATTGAATTTACAGCAAGACTACAACAGCAACAACCTAGAAAGTGTATTATAGCTCCGGCATATCATACATATTGCACAAACAATTATACTAATACATCGAAATTTATACATTTCAGAAAAAGAACTCAATTATTTTGATACTATGAATCAGAAAAACAAAAGGGGGGGAAAAAAAAAAGAGGACGGTAGGAAAGTCAGTCCAGTACATTGCCCTTTAAGTTCAAAGCATGCCTTCTATCAGCATATCACAGATGGGTTCATCAAATCAATTTTGCTTATGTGATGGTCAAGATCAAATTTTGCTTATTTACTCAGTAAAGTATTACTATATGAAACTCAATAGGTCAAATCAAAACTTCAATTACGTGAAAAATCAAGATCTTTAGGTACTAACAACAGCTTAAGGGCACCCAATAATATACTGATCTCTAAAACTTCCTACTTTTTCCTTCATATAATTTAGCAAACAAAAACATGATTTTCAAGACCAGATTCATAAACAAACCAAAACCCAAATTTTAAAGTTGTAAAAATCAACTAATTAATAAATAAATAAAATAGACAAACATGCCTGTTTCAATTGTCCACGGCGCTTAGACAATAGAACAATCTGTTCATTTAAAGTTTTCCATGCGCGAGCTTCAAAGCAAAGCTGAAGAATGTCTGTAGCTGCTTTTCTAGTAGCGGCGACATCGCCAGCTTGCCTCATCTGCTTCTCTACATTCAGAAGCACCTCAATTTGTGCCTCCAATTTCCCATCACCTTCCTGTAAACGACAAAACACTTCAACTGAATAAAGATCGAAAATTATACAAATCGAAAGGAAAATCGAAGTTTACCATATTGATTGTTGAGTTTTTTTTGGGAGTTCGATTGAGATCGATTCTCAGAAACCCTAGAAGAGAGAGAGAGAGTTTGAAGACTTCTAAATTTTACTTTCGAGTGTTTTTACACTTGTTTTATATTATTTTATTTGTAGTTTCTTGTAGGAGTAGTTGTGCTCTGACAAAAAAGAGGGTTAATACCTTTTAGAAAAATTTTAAATCTACATTATAAAATGAAAATGGTATTTGAAAATTTGGACATACCAATTTGATTAAGAAAATTAAAAAATAAATTTATTTTATGCAAAAAAATTGAAGCTAAGAATTGTGAAAGTTGGAAAAAAAATAGGATTTGTTTTCAAGTTGAAAATGGTATTTGAAAATTAATTTGTGTTTAGATATGAATATAAATTGAGGTATGTTTTTTGTATTTTTATGAGTGATTTGGAGTGAAAACTGTGAAAATAGTTTTTTGTAGCTTTTGAAATTGAATTTTATAATAATTTTATGTTCAAACAATTTTTTGAATTAATATTTTTCTCGATTTGGTAGTTTTTCGATCTCTGCTTTTAGGAGTGGGAGGGCTTGGTTGATGGGTTCTTTATCCTCAATCAATTTGATTGTGTCTGTCTTGATCTAACATTTTGTTATGAGTTGGCTAAATAAAGATGGATTGAAGGTCGGATGGATTTGAGTTCAAGTGATACAACATCTTCGATCGACCATAGGGCATATTTTATCCTTACTGAGTAAAAAATTTATTCTCATCTTGTTGGAAGTGATAGAATTTTATCTGTGGAATTTTAGAATAAAGGAAAGCCTCCAACCATAATACATTGTCAAACAAGTTTTGTGTTGCTCACCACTCTTCAAGGCCAAAGACAAGGTTGCACAGTCATTTCAGGATTGCAATCTAATACACATTATGTTACCCACGCAAACTCGCTACCTCATGAGCCAAAGTCAAACAATTGTTTTTCCGTCTCCACTCATTCTTTTTCTACATATGTGGGGGGTGGATTACTTGAGAAGGGGGGACAACTCCTTTTCCTTTGCCTTGTTCAATTTTTCTTTTTTGATCGAGAGTAGCAAACACTTTACACTATTTGGGTTGCATGTCCAACGCAATACTTTTTGTAGATTGAGATGGATTGATCTTTGCTTATCATGCCTCTTCCTTGTACTAGTTGCTGTTGGAAAGTGCTTAATATGAATTTTCTCATGCCCGTTGTCTAGGTTCCCATTGATTACAAAGGTTTGTACCATTGAGCTTGCTTATGTTTGGTCCCCTTTGATCAAATGTAATTTCTATAAGTAAAAGTGAGTGTGGCTTCAATCGAGTTTGCCTCGGCTTCTTATGCACATGAGGAACCAACTAAGTGAAAAGTCGTGCCAACTTTAGGTGTGGTTGTTGATGAAATCTATCTATATTATTTATATACAATATAAAAATGACACTTGCATATGGAGACCTAGTAAATTGAAATTACTTGCAACTAAATGGAACTTCACTTGAATAACCAATTTTCTCCCACTTCTCCATTTTCTCTGCCATGGTTATCAAACAATGCATAACCATATGTTCAAATGTGAGTTTTTATATCCTTTTATGGAGCAAACTCTAACCACAAGAACAGATGTACACATTGTTTAAATTCCAGAGTTAGATACAAAGTAAAGAATTCAAACAGCTATAGTTCTTCCAATAAATAGTTAAAACCAGCAAACACTTGCGAACTGATTATCCATCTCATCTCTTCACGATAGCAGGGAAAGCCCAGCTCGAGAAAGAGACACCGATGCATATTCATGGCTAGCAACAAGTGTTGTGTTGCATCTTAAACCTCAATAAATGATCAGTTGAACTTGAACCTCCTTTTGAGTGATCTAAATAATGTCAGCAGAAGAAATATATGGGAAAAAATGGTGCTATTAAATTTGGTTTCTTTTCACTTGTTCTGCTTAAAGCTAGTATGAGGGTCTGGAGGAAAGCTGAGACTCCAGACCAAACCCAAAATCAACCTCAGAACGACCGATTGGCGATCTGTCACTTCCTCTACCTCTAACGTCACCAATTTCCTCAGAGTTGCGGCGTTGGGATATCTTCATAATATCATCTCCAATATCAAGGTCGTCTTCCACCTTAATTCGTGTATCCCCATCAGAGATATTTATATCTGTTTCTTGAATGTTACTCTTAGGAGGCTTTGACGCCCCTTCCTGTACATAGCTGCGAAAATTGATTTTTGAAGGTTCAATCCTTGAGCAGAATAGTTGAAGAAAATTTTTTATGCATCCCCGGTTATACACCCTGTTGTCTCCCTTATAACGGAAGTTCTCATATGTGGTCTGCAGAAATCATTAGCAATAAAACAAGTTAAAATTGTATAATGAGAAGGTGATCAATCTCCTTATAAAGCCACTAAAAGTTGTATATCTATCAACTATTTTTTCTTAAATGTGTGATAGGATTACAAAAAACATTCATACCGTTCCTCTTTCAACAGCACTCCTTTTTTACTACTAAAAAGTTACTCCTTCAAATGTTTTTCCAATTCTTTCTCTTTCGGAAGTTATGGAAGACAAGAAGAATAAAGTTTAAAATAATAGAGCATCTTATGAAATAGAACAAATGGAAAAAGAGCATGAGATGGAACAAACTTTGGCATTTGTTCTTTATAGCTAAATCAACAAGTCTTGCCCGTAGAGTGGCTCTTATGAGGAATATATGAAACATCATCATGAACAAAGAAACAACACACTGACAGATTGGCAGGGGGGAAAAAAAACATTAGAAAGAAACATATATTACTCGAGGAAATACGTGTTTTACATTTTAAATTAGATGATCTCAACTCTTAACTATAGATCATATTCTTGAAATAGAACATTCCACTTCCTCTAATATATATGAATTAACAAAATCATATAAACATTTGTCACATTTTTCTGAAAAAATAACCCTTGAAAAATAACCAACAAAATGTAAAGAAGAAATGTCAATAAAGAATTCCCTAGCAAATAGAGGCCAAAAGGGAGTCATTATTTTGTACGTTTCTCCTAATCATTTGTATTAAACTTTCTAAATGAATGGACAAGTGTCCCTGACAAGCCATTAATCATTTGGAAGGGATGCATACTTGTGTCCAATGACACCATGACAATAATGGAGTCGTCATCTAGGAATAAAAAATATTACTATGATTGATAGTACTCAGATGCAATACAGCAGAAAAGCGTTAATTATTAATTGTATGAGGTTTCAAACCAAACTAACCTGATTTGTACCAATGAGATACAAATGGAAGCCAGTAAGACCTCCAACAAACCACAGTGCAATAAAACAATACGCCATCAATGCTGTAGATGCCGGTGATTCTTTGATAGCTTTCCAAAGAGTTCCAGAATCATCCATAAGAAGTTTCAGATACAAAGCCGATATGGAAAAGACGAAAACACAAAGGAGGGCTGTTGAAGAAACAAATAGAAAGAAGCACCGATAGTTCCGCTGCGCACCAACAAAGAAGAAGAGAAAAAAGGAAAGTGTCTCAAAAGGATATCTAAACAGCATTTAGAAAAGAAGAAGAGCTTCTCTTCTCCTAAAATTTGTATATTAACTTTTTTCCAATATCAACATTTTGGAGTCAGGATACAGTTGGCACATTTCATCTTTAAATGAACCAAATAAATTAGGAAGCGTAAGAAAAGCAACAAATAGAGAATTCTCCATGGAACTTCAAGAAAAAGAAACAGTAATGAAACAATGGATGTACTTACCTTCCCAATGCATTGACCCACCCAAGGGCAATGGTGATCAAATCGCTCCACACAATTATCACATACCGAGCAATGAGAGCATCTTGGTGGACGGTACAACATGCACGTTTCACAATATTTAACTCGTACAGGCAAACCATTCACAAGGACTTCTTTGAAGCGAGGCGGTCTACTGCCAGTTTCAACGGAAGCTGAAGAATCATACCCTAGAACTTCCTCTGGAGGATGAGAATTACGAGGAACAATGCCAGGATCCTTTGCTGATGTTGAAAGTAGAAGTATAAAGACCTATGGCAATCAATACCACATTAGGATATTGAAATACTAAGAAACAACAGAATAGAGCATTATGATGATACTATAGGAATCCAACTGCTGTAAACCACCTGCCCACCCCAAAAGAATATATGTGTGTCTTCAAGAATGAGTGCTAACCTTATGAGAAGAAAAGAAGAACACATGTTGTCAGTTATGAAAGTTAAGCAAAAAACAGGGGTAAAGGCAGCTGGCAACAATGTAAGCAACAGGGTGAGTAAGGTGGGTATCTTGGCAGAAATCAAGCCTCTACTTCTTTTTGGGAGGGAAAAAGGAGAAGGCAGAAACTCATAGACAGATTTCTGTTCAAAAAATTGAAGAAGGAACACATGGAATTTTCCTGAAACGTATGCAAAGTGGATCACTAACAGTCAACAGACACTAAAAGGAAGAGCTAAGAAACTAACATAAATTGTGAAGACAATAGTTATCACCAAAATTGCATATCCTGCACTTTCTCGTTGGAGTTCAAGCACGAGATTTCTTGCCACAAATACACAAAATAGAACAACAGGGACAAGGATGAGCGTGAAGGTGATAATCAATGACTTAGCATCTGGTCCAAATATTAGCCTCCCACCAAGCAAGAATTTCTGCACATTACATAAACCACAAAAAAAGGAGTCAAGTACAAGGACATATGTCCAAGTGAAAAATAGCATACTCACAGTCGCAAAATCAATAGATAGATTCTTGTTTTAGGAAACAAACAATTGATCACAATACGTAGCTACTTTACAGACAGCAAATTTAAGAAGTTCCCTTGGGTGTTGAAGGTGAATTGGAGCGTCACAGTCACTACTCTTTTTCTTTTTTGATAGGACAGTTTTTTTTTCAAGGAGAAACCATAGTTTTTAAATTTGAGGTTGTAAATTTCAAGTGCACTCATGTTTGAGAAGATGAGAGTTTTTTCCTTCCAGATTGTCACTAGGCACCAAAAGATCCTTTTATTGATCAAAGAAGGCTAAGATCCCCAGCTACAATACAGTTTCCGAGGAGTTTGTAACAGGTAGCAAAGCCTAGTAGAACAGAAAAATTGTCTTTGATTCATTTCACCAATTGGTGCTTTAACTGAGGCATGATCCAAGAGATCCCGCAAATACTGAAGAAAAACTCCCAACATTGTCTAGCTATTTTGCAATGCAAAAGAAGGTGATTCACAGTCTCCAACTCTTCGTCACATAAGTAACATTGATTACTTAGTGCAAAACCCTTTTTCTGAAGATTATCCTGAGTAAGGAAAACTCCCCATGCTACAATCCAACCAAAACAAGCTACCTTTGTAGGAGCTTTAGTTCTCCAAATCCCTTTCCATGGCCAATTAGTATCCCAAAATCTTGTTTGCTTCATTAGAAGGTTATAGCACTTTTTTACAGAAAAGGTTCTGTCATACTAGCTACCCATACTAGTGAATCCCGTTTACTCTGATCAATATGGGTATAATCCAATTGAAGGAGCAATAGACAAAAGTCATCAATTTCCCAATCGTTCAAATTCCTTCTAAAATTCATCTGCCATCCTGTGTTGGAATAAAAATCAACCACAACTCCATCTTTGTTATTGCAACAACTGAAAAAAAGAGGAAATTTTTGTTTCAAGCACTCATCACCCGTCTAGAAGTCGGTCCAAAATCTAATTTTTGCTCCATTCCCCACCTACAATTTGGTGAATTGTTGAAAGTTGAAACCTGGCCCATAACTTACAAATCCCTTTCCATACTCCCCCTCTAGTGTATGAAATATTTGAAGGGGGATTCCAGCCTTGTCTGCTACCATAGATTGCTTCAATTATTTTGATCCAGACCACCCCCTCGTTCCAACTAAATCTCCAAAGCCACTTACACAACATGCTTTTATTGTGCAATCTCAAGTTTCTAATTCCCAGTCCACTCCCTTCCTTTGCACTAGTGACCACTTGCCATCTAACTATGTGAAACTTTTTGTTGCTACTATTTCCTTCCCATAAGAACTTATTCCTCATAGAGTTCATCTTTCTTTCAATTGAATCAGCCATAGCAAATAATGACATTAGATAGGAAGGCATACTATCTAAAATGGTGTTGATCAATGTCAGTTTAAATAGCATCATGTGATTAATTTGCCACACATAGCCCAGCGCTCACCATCGACATTGACATTCAGTAATCCTTTACCAGTCAACACAGTTGGTAGCATGTTGTTGTCCAATTATACATCACTGTCCAATAACATGTTTCTAATCAGGTCGAAGTTAGCACCACAATGTCATCAGCGCCATGGCATTATTTGGTTATCAGAGCCACAAATTATTAGTAACTCAAGTTGCTTCACCTTAAGCTTGACGGGTCATATTAAAATATAAGATAATTAATGGCATGGCAGTAAATGCACCGCTATTAAAGTCAATATCAGTGCTATAGTAGTAAGTTATGTAACAACTGTATAAATATGCCAGTAACACCATTAATGCATCAAGAGAGAAACATTTTTTTGGATAAGTAGTTTAATTGATGAAAGAAGGAGAAATCCCCATATTCAAGTCATATACCAAAAACATCAAGTTAATAAGGATGATATTTGTTCTTTCTTAATTTCCACTTTACCTTAGGTGTTCACAGCTAGAAGTGCCAAATCTTGCAAAAATCCTTATAATTTTAGGCCCTGAATGACAATCCTACTAGAAATATCAAAATTCAGGTCAAAGAGCATGTCCCGTGTCACACCAGATGTAGTATGTTAAGACCATAACCATAACTATCGCTTTGACACTAAGTTGCTCGGACTCTTCACTTTTGCTACAACACCTGTGTTGACACGACATGGGTGTGGGATCCATACCCAATCAGGTCAACAGATTTTGGGTACTTTAACCAAAATCGACGGAGAAATTCCGGACAGGTTCAATGATTTCTGTAATCTAAACAAAAGCTCGTGAAATTGAAGAAAATGGAATACCTTGTATGTAGAAATTTCTTAAGACACTCCCTTTCCTCTTATCTCCTTCCAAGATTCTCCTCTTATTACTATTTTCTCCTAAAGTTTTCTACATAGTATCTCATAATTTAGGTTTTATAGCACTATTTTTAGCCGAATCCCTGCACCCGTATCTAAAACCTGAATCCGTATCCCCAAATCTTAAAATTTAGCTCATGAAGGATCCGACCTCTAGATCCATACCCGTTTCAAATACCCGCAACTTAGCATTGAGGAGCAAAGCTCTTAAATGATGAAATTACAAGTTCCCATTAGTAATCATGAAGGATTACTAGGAATACATCATCATAGGCTTAGTTCAAGTGGCAACTATTGATGGACTTGTGATTACGTCACATGTTCAACCCCTACATCATGCAAATTAAGCATAATATTTAAGTGGAAAAGGGTAGATGAACGGACCCATTATTTCCAAGTTTCAAAGGTTGTTGTTGACCCTAACGGTTGGCCCCAACGAAATTCTTGATCATAATTTATTTCATCAATGCCGAGACTTTATTGAACTAACTACAACTAACGAACTAACTAAAACTAACGAACTAACTACAACTAACGAACTAACTAAAACTAACGAACTAACTACAACTAACAAACAACTAATCCTTCCTCTAATGCTAAATAGCTCATTGGGCCATAAGAAACCATCTGAGACTACTAACCATCAACCACGCATATCAGCTACCTCCCACCAGAACAAATACTAGGTAATTCCATCCATCAAGACTCAAACAAATGGAATAACTGACCTACTGTTTTCATCCTTTGCTTAGGTTTGAACGTGAGACTTCATAATTTTCATCCCACCTCATTAACCACTATTCCACCAAATTTTACTTCTTCACAGCTATTTCAAGAATTTGAAATAGCCATCCATAGAACGTAACAAACCAGAAACTCAATACAAAGAATCCCACAAACACAACTCAATTCCAACACCCCCAAGCCCAAAAGACCAAAGCTTTCATTTTTTTTCTCATCAACACAAGATAACTCTTAAAACAGTAAAACCCACAACAAATTCCAGCAAAGTAACACCAACCCATCAATCTTTATTACAATATAACCACACCCAATTATCAATAAACTTCAAAACAAAACATAACCTCAACCAAAAAAAATCAAAAAATAATAATTCAAGAAAGCAAAATTATTGTTAAGTATATAAACCAGTAAGAGGTGCTTACATTGTTGGCCTTCCAAGACTGGTACACGAGGTTAGGCTGTTTAGCCATGAAAGATTGATTCTTTGTCACTTTGCTAAAGCAACAAGAAGAAGAAAACACAGTAAAAATTATTTACTTTCATTAAATTTTTTTGTCCCTTTTTTACTTTTTTGGCTTTTTGTTCAACTTTTAAATGGCGCTTATGTGGTTCAAATGCGGTGGATTTAATGATGGTTTGTTAGCTTTTTCTTTTTTTATTCTATAGTTTTTTCCATTAATATAATAATTTTCTCTCTTTTTCTTTTTACTTTCCGTTTTAATCAATTAGGACATTTCTCTTTTTCCCTTTGACCATGTAAATCGGAAATTGATTTGTTGTAAAAAAGAAGTGTTAATTTTTATTTTGAAAATAATTTGTTTTGATTTTAAGTAAACAAATAAAAAATTATGTCACATAAAAGGTTAATGTCTTGTATAATGCTCTCTCGAATATAACGTTATTAATATGATATATTGAGCTACATGACATAGTGTTTTTTTATTGAATCATATATATTTGATAAGCGGTCTTTAATTACCCATTATCATTTAATTCCATTATCAATAGGATATCTGATATATAACAATTCTTTAATTTCTTACACCAAAAAAATCACAGTAAATAAATTTTATTAAGTTTCTTTAAATGGCTAAATTCTTGGACAATGAATAAGATTTTCTTTTAAAATACTGCATATATAGTTCATTTTTTAAAAAAGTATCCCTCATTTGATTTTTATTTGTCCACTTTAAATTTTATTTATTTCATAAAAAGCAATAATTGATAAAAGTATTTTACTACAATACCCAAATTAAATTAGCATTTAGTCTTAGCTTGCGTTGGAACATACAATATGAATTAATAGTTTTAAATAACCTTTTGAACATGCAATTTGAGATCATATTTTAAAATTTCAAATAATAATAAAAAAAAAATTAAAGCATCAGAACTAATTTATATTTGGTAAAAAAAAAATATTTATCCTTTTGAATTATGCATCAAAAAAAAAGTACGCATACTTATCTTACAAAGATTATTCGTAATTGTTGACTAATAGCTTTTTATAAAATTATATGTATTTAAAATTTATAATCACAATTTATAATCACAAATATTCATTTTTTAAAAATATACAGAGATATAAAATTATTAATATGGTTCATTAAAATATCTCTCCATATCTGTCAGAACTATTTTCCCATTATTATTATTTTCATGTTAAATGAGTAATGCTTGTAATTAATAAAATGTTTTCTAAATTATAATTTAAATTTTATTTACCATATAGATAGACATTTTAGAATTTGTTATAAACTATAGCACTATTTATTACTTATTTTGCATAAGTGGCATTGAAACTTGTTTATAAAATGATCTGTCATTCTTGTTTGTGCAACTGAAAACTAGAATTTTAATAATTATAAATTTAAATTTACTTATTTTACTCAATTATTTCAATAAAGAATATATCATTACCTCAAATATTCTACATGTTGCAAGTCTCAAAAACTTATTTATTTTTTATATAGATATATACCATGAATATATAAAAAGTATAAATATATATATACATATACAAATTTCAATTGACATATGAGAACGCCTATTAATTAAATACAACACAAATTTTAAATTTGGAAAAAAAAATGTACTATAGGCTATAATAGTCATAGGTAAACAGGAAAATAAATTGAATTTACTTTATAAAATACAAATTTTAATTGATATATGAAAAAGAGTACCTATGGCTATTACCATAATACAAACACAAATTCTGAAGTCAAAAATATTGTACTATGTTAGATTAAGGTTATTATAATATGTAAACAACAAAATAGATTTACTTAATTTTTTTGGTCTAGAAAAACTATCCAATACAGTTTGGTTTTATTGAAGTGTAAAGGGCACATATCAAGTGTATTTTATAGAAGGTTCATTGTGAAGAAAACTCATTGTCAAAAGCCACCAACATATAGGGCAACTATATCAGAAACCCTTTGTTATGCAAATTTGTCTACCAAATCTCATTCAAAAATGAGAAATGCTTCACTCTATCCTCTCTCTTTATAATCATAGCCCAAAAACAGTAATATTTTATCTCTCAATGTAATATGACTATGCACTTGAGCCGACAAAACTACTTCAATAAGGTCTACATGTAATCTACCATCACCTAACCCCATGTCACGATCCAATTCCACAAGTCGTGATGGCACCTATGTTCCTAACCAATAGGTAAGCCAACCCAACATATTTTACCAATCTTAACTAACTAATAAGGTAGAAAGGTAAACAACGAGTAAAAATCTCCGACACTAAGTTCTTAATAAGTACGACATGCGGAAAGCTAGAATACCACCCAAGAATTGGTGTCATAAGTACAAGAGCCTCTAAATATGATGCAAGTCTAAAACTAAAAGACAAATCCAAACATAAGGGATATTCTGTCTGAATACTAAAATAACAGAATAAATAAAAGGTAGAGGGAGGTGTGGGCCACGGAACAGCCAATCAGCTCACCACCACTCCAAAATACTCCAAGCTCGGACTTAAAAAGCTCCACGAGATGTGCTCGTACTTGGAATCGAAACTGCACCACAAAAGAGTGCAACAAGTGTAGTATGAGTACGAAACCACATGTGCCCAGTATATCTCATAGATCGACAACAAAGAAATAGTGACATGAGTTTAAATAAATAAATAAAAAAATAAGTCTTTTACTTATACAAGTCTATAGTACGCTTACCAGTCGAATTTCATCAAAATAAGGATAATCAAACTTCACATAATGTACCACCACCAATAAAGCAAGTAATCAACAATAATAAATGATGTAATGAGATGCAGTGCAATATGACACCATAAAATGATATGCCTCAGAATGCCCAGTACTCTCTCAATCGTATATACATGATACTCCTCGAAAAATACATCAAGAGTTCATGACCCATAGGGGACTCGCGAGGTCCATATATCAATGCGGACAATCTCCACGTGTCTGTGCGGACAATCTCAACGTACTATCATAAAATCAAATAATTTCTGTACGAACGGTCTCCACGTGCCCAAAATATAATCTTAACATCTGACCATCCCCAGCACGGACGATCTCCACGTGCCCAACTTATACTCAATCTCATATCAATGCATGTGCACAATATAATCTCAAATAAAGGGGATGATGATGCATCTCAATCAATCAAACATCAGCATAAATACATAATCACCTCAACCATCACAAGTATACGAGTTCAAATAAGAACGCAATCACACAAAATAATCAACTAATAATATATCAACTAATGCCCATATGCTTTGGCATTCTCGGATTTAAATCCACATTCTATAGTAATAAACCTTCCCTTTATAACACCGGTACTCATACCAATGCCCGTCACATTATTGGTACGAGACCCCCATCTTTCGCCCTTACCCATTGTCTATTCCATTTTTTAAATCTTTAAATTAGGAAAAGCGTCCTCCAACGAAGTCTAAAAGTCTTAACATACCTTGAATGCCGAACACGTGCCACAAATCCTCAAGATTTTTCCTTCCCCTTTCGCAAAGCTTCGGAACGTTCTTAATCTACCAATTATGAAATATTTGTAAGCATGCGAGTTCATAGAAACCCATATTATTATATATCTATCCTAGACCCAAAACTCACTCATATCTCTAATCAAGCTCCTAATTTTGATACAATTTATATGTCAAAATATATCTGCTAAATTTTAAGCCTAGAATTAAGCCTCAACTCCTCCAAATATCATGAATCTAATGATATTCATATGCTATAATACCACAAAACTGTGTTACCTATATCCATTTATTAAAACTTCAAGAGTGATAACTATATAAAATAATTAAATTTTAAGCTAAATAATTACTCACCCCTGTAACCTTACCCACGAAACAAAATAAAATAATAACCAATGGAACTACACAAATTCCATTATGCGGATATATTGTTTGCCAATGATTACCCATTTTCCAATTATTATACCTAATCATTGTTCAATGATTACCCTTAAAAATTAACATAAACAATTTGCTCTTCCTAATCTAGTTCAAAGAACGTTATCACCTTCCAGATTTTGTTCCACTTTCCATTCCTTTCAAACCAAACAAAATTTAACCACCTCACTGTATATTCACCCTAAGAGAAATCATCACATTAATTATTGCTTAGAAAATTTTCTGTTCCTCCACCTATTCTGACCAACCCTTCCCCATAAGCATTAATATAAAAGGAATCAGATCACTTTCTATAATAAACAAATTTACCACAGGAGCATTGCACAATTTATATATACAAATTGAAGGAATTGAAGTGCTTACCAGAAACCACTGTAACCCCGTAGCCAACCGTTGCTCCCTACCTTTTGTTATTATTTTTGAGTTATGACTAAGAAATTATTAACCCCTCTTTACTTAGCTTAATTTCATGGACCAAATATAAAAGGGTACTAAATGAACTATTGACCTGGCCCACTAACTATTAACTATATTAATCATTTAATAAAATTTTCATCAACTAGATACTCGTAGTTACCGAATATTCCAAAGTTTTCGATTTAAATTTTACGAGAAGAGTTAAAATAATCCTAGTTCTCAAAACGACCTTGCGGGTCGTTACATCACCTACCACTTAAACAAATGTTCGTCCTCGAACGGAAAAAGGAAAGAACTCACCTGAACGCTCAAAAAGCTAAGGATACCTTAACTTCATATCTGACTTGGTCTCCCATGTAGCCTCCTCCACTGGATGATGTTTCCATTGAACCTTTATTGAAGCAATCTCTTTCTACCTCAACTTTCGAATTTGCCTATCCAAAATGGTTACCGGCTCCTCCTCAAAAGTCAAATTCTGATCAAGTAACACTAAATCCCATTGAATGACATAAGCACCACCCTGTTGATATTTCTTCAACATCGAAATATGAAACACGGGATGAACACCCGACAAACCAGGTGGCAAAGCCAACGGATACGCCACCTCACCAATACGCTTCACAATCTCGAAAGGACCAATATATCTTGGGCTCAACTTGCTCTTCTTTTCGAATCTCATCACACCCTTCATGGGTGAAATCTTCAATAGAACCCGCTCTCCCACCATGAACTCCAAATCACGAACCTTTCGATCTGCATAACTCTTTTGCCTGCTCTGAGCCATGAGAAGTCTATCTTGGATCAACTTAACCTTGTCCAAGGGCTCTCTAAGCAAATCTGTACCCCACGGTCTAATCTCAAATACATCAAACCAACCAATCGGAGACCGGCATCTCCTACCATACAAGGCCTCAAATGGTGCCATCTCAATGCTTGAATAGTAACTATTATTGTAAGCAAACCCCGCTAATGGCAAGAACTGATCCCCACCAAAGTCGATCACACACGTCCGCAATATGTCCTCAAGAACCTGAATAGTTCGTTCAGACTGACCATCAGTCTGAGGGTGAAAGGCTTTACTAAGATCCACTCGAGTGCCCAACTCCTTTTGCATAGAACGCTAGAAATGAGATGTAAATTGTGTGCCCCGATCTGAAATAATAAAAATAGAAACCCCATGCAAACGAACTATCTCTCGAGTATAGATCTTAGCTAACTTTTCTGAATTATAGGTAGTCTGAACTGGTACGAAGTGTGCAGACTTAGTCAATCGATCCACGATGACCCATATAACATCAAACTTCCCCAAAGTATGTGGCAACCCTAACACAAAGTCCATAACAATGTGCTCCCACTTCCATTCAGGTATGGGTATCCTCTGGGTCACACCTCCAGGCTTTTGGTGTTCATACTTCACTTGCTGACAATTCAAACACTGAAATACAAAATCTACTATGTCCCTCTTCATATGACACCACCAATAATGTTGTTTCAAGTCACGATACATCTTAGTAGTCCCAGGATGAATAGAGTACCTCAAACTATAGGCCTCTTCCATGATGAGTCTAGTCAAATCACTTATTCGAGGAACACATATACGACCTTTTATCCTCAAAACTTCGTCACTATCAAGAATTGCATCTTTGGCTCTTTTGACACCTTGTCTCGAATCTTACATAAATCATCATCATTACATTGTTGAGTCCGAATTTGCTCCAACAAGGATGACCTAGCCTCCATATAAGCCAAAACCTTACCAGATTCTGAAAAGCCTCACAAAGCTATTGGCCAAGGATTAGACATCCCTAGCTAAAGGACGCTTACCAACCTGTAACATGTCTAGACTACCCATACTTACCACCTTTCGACTCAAGGTATCTGCCACTATATTTGCCTTGCCTGGATATAAAGAATAGTCATGTCGTAGTCTTTGAGCAACTCCAACCACCTCCGCTACCACAAATTGAGATCTCTATGATTGAATATATACTGGAGACTACGATGATCCGTGAACACCTCACAATGCACACCATAAAGATAATGACTCCAAATTTTCAATGTAAACACAACAGTCGCCAACTCCAAATCATGAATAGGATAGTTCTTCTCATGAACCTTCAACTGCCTCGAAGCATAAGCTATCACCTTCCCCTTCTGCATCAATACGCAACCAGACTGATTTGAGAAGCATCACAATATACAACAAAACCCTCTCCCTCCACGGGTAGGGTCAAAATTGGAACAGTAGTCAATAAAGTCTTGAGCTGTTGAAAACTCACCTCATATTCATCAGACCACTGGAAAACCACTTCTTTTTGGGTCAATCTAGTTAATGGGGATGCAATGGATGAGAACCCCTCTACAAACCGTCGATCATAACTTGTAAGGCCTAATAAACTCCGAATCTCCGTAACTGAAGCAGGTCTGACCACCCTCTCGAACTGCCTCAATCTTCTTAGGATCCACCATAATACCTTCCTTGGACACTACATGTCCCAAGAATGCTGCCGAACTAAGCCAAAACTCACACTTAGAAAACTTTGCATAAAGTTTTTTCCCCTTCAGAATCCCAAGCACAATCCTCAAATGATGCTCGTGTTCCTCCTTACTACGGGAGTATATCAATATATCATCTGTGAAGACAATAACAAAGGAATCCAAGTACAGTCTGAACACTCCGTTCATCAAGTCCATAAAAGCAGTTGGGGCATTAGTCAATTCGAAAGACATTACCAAAAACTCGTAATGGCCATAACGTGTTTGAAAAGCTGTCTTAGGGATATCCTCCGCCCTAACCTTCAATTGATGGTAGCCGGATCTCAAGTCAATCTTGGAGAAAACACAAGCACCCTGCAGTTGATCAAATAAATAATCAATACGAGGTATCGGGTACTTATTCCTGATGGTTACCTTGTTTAACTGTCGATAGTCAATACACATATGCATAGATCCATCTTTCTTCTTCATAAATAACATTGGAGCACCCCAAGGAGATACACTCGGTCTAATAAAACCCTTGCTCAACAAATCCTACAACTGCTTCTTCAACTTTTTCAATTCAGTCGGTGCCATACGATAAGGAGGAATGGAAATAGGTTGAGTGTCTGGCTCTATGTCAATACAAAAATCAATATCACGATCAGGTGGAAGACTTGGTAAGTCTGTCGAAAACACCTTTGAAAATTCACTCACCACCGGAATAGACTCAAGCATAGGAGTCTCAATACTAGTATTTCGAATGTGCACTAAGTAAGCCAAACATCCTCTCTCTACCAAGTGATGAGCCTTAAGAAATGATATCACCCCTTTTGGAGGGTGACTAAGAAAACCACTCCATTCTACTATAGGAATTCCAGGCATAGCTAATGTAACTGTCTTGGCATGACAATTTAAAATTGCGTGATAAGGAGATAACCAATCCATACCAAGTATTACATCAAAATCTACCATATCTAGGACCTTTAAATCTGCATGAGTGTCATATCCCATCAAGGTAACTATACAAAATTGATACACCCGATCTACCACTACAGAATCCCCAATAGGAGTGAAAACATGTACTGGCAAATTAAGAGACTCACATAATATATCCAGACTTGAAGTAAAATATGTGGACACATAAGAATAAGTAGAGCCTAGATCAAATAATACAGTAGCTGGTCGATGGCAAATCGAAATAATACCTGTGATAACATCATCTGAAGCCTCAGCCTCTGGCCTACCCGGAAAAGCATAATAGTGAGAACGACTACCCTTAGATTGTGAACCTTCACGACTACCACCTCGACCAGAAACAGAACCATCTCTACCTGAATGAGAACCACTTCTGCCACTCTGTACACCTCCCCTAGTTGGAGGTTGTGCAACCCTGAAAGTCGAAGCTTGAGAACCCTGATGTAAGCCCTCACGTCTGGTCCTAGGGCAATCTCTCACAAAGTGTCCCATATCACCACACTCAAAACAACCCTTACGAGATGTAGGCCGATGAGAGAAACCTGAATGACCAGAATTTCCCCCACGGTCTACAGTTCTAGAGAATGAACCCTGTGAAGTATGCACCGAACTCGAAGAACCATGCCCAGCGTAACCAGCCTCAGACGTTGGTATAGCAGTATGAATGGGCCTGCTAGACTGAGAGTGATAACCTCTCCCTAAGTAACCTCGACTCCTAGGCTGAGCACCACTATAACCATCTGAATGACGGGTCCTCTTGCCCTCACGCTGCTCAAATCCCTCACGTCGAATCATCTCCAACTCTTTAGCAACATCTACCACCTTCTAGAATGGAACACCAGAAGTAGCAACCTGAGAAACTCCTAGAAGAATCAGAATAATCAGCCCCTTAACAAACCTTCTCACTCTCTCAGCCTCTGTGGGAAGTATCATTGAAGCATGACTAGCTAAGGCATGGAATTCACCCTTATACTTTGCGACGGACATACCATCCTATTGCAAACCCTCGAACTCGGCCCTCTTACGCTCCCTTTCATTCCGTGGAACAAACTTGGCTAGAAATACTTGAGTAAACTGAGTCCATGACAGTGGAGGGGATCCAGCTGGCCTACTACTAATATAATCTCTCCACCATTTCTTGGTAGAGCCAGTCATCTGAAACGTTGTGTAGTCAACCCTATGAGACTCCACTGATCCAAGATTATGCAACCTCTTATGACAACTAATTATAAATTCATATGCATCCTCAGTTAAGTCACCAGTATAAGTCAGAGGATTCATTAGTCTGAACCTCCCAAACATCTTTTGTTTATCATTGGTCATGGAAGGCCTGTTCGCTAAGTGTGATGCAATACCTGGAACTTTCATGATATCTAAACAGGGAGCTACAACAGCAACTAGCTGAGTCCTGGGAGTCTGATAATTTAGAGCAACCATTGGATCTGGAGTCTGACCTCCAACACGGGTCTGTGAAGCATCAGAGGTGACAGGCAAAGTTCCCACCTGAGCTATCCCCTCTAGAAGTCCTAACATATGAGCCAAGGTATCTTGAAGCACTGTGTAGCACCCCTAAATGCTAACAAGAGTTGCATATTGATTTACCATCTCTAAACTACTTCAATTTGGGTTACTCTCTTGTTGGGAACTTTAAATGTTGTGAAAATTGCTAGCCTGCTTAATATAAAGTGTATCGTAATTGATGAGATTGTATGGGGGTATTTACGTAAGAGGTTAATGAGAATGTTGTATAATTGTAAAAAAAAAGAAGATGAAGGATATATATATATATAAGTATATATGTAGGTATTTTGGGCAGCACACAACACTATTTGGGCAGCTTGAAGGACAACTGTCCAAGTGATAAATATCACTTTGTGTGGCTATATATTTTAACACTTATCTAGTGAATTTCGTGGCTTTTGAAGACTTGGAACCTTAGAACTTTAACTTACCTTTTGTTCATCAAAATCAAAAGAAAAAAAAACCTTGGTTCTTTTGGCTGGAATTCGATACATACTTCTTGGTTGGTAAGTGGCTAAAATATGTTTCTGAGCTAGGTAGTGTGTGGTAAATTGTGTATATCTTGTGATCTAGAACTCTGTTTTGGGTGAATAAATATTTTTTGGAAAGCTGATTCATGTACCTACAACTTTTATGTTTATATGAAAGTTTAATTTAGCTGTTATAGATTCAAAAAATGGAACGCAACACCAAACAAGTTTTGTCCAGATTTCTCTGTTTTTGATGCTGAGTAGTGTGTGTTACGTTTAGAATATATCGTTCACTAGAACTCCGTTTTGGGTGAATAAATATGATTTGGAAAGCTGATTCATGTACCTACAACTTTTATATTATATGTAAAAGTCTAATTTAGCTGTTATAGATTTGAAATTTGGGACGCAACGCAGGACAAGTTTTGTCCAGACTTCGGATTTAGAAATTCGGTAGGAACCACTGTTAGTGTATTGACGATATCTTTCTATACAAAATATATTTTTTGGTGATTCTTGTTGCATTGCAATCTTAAGAGATGTATATACATCTTTCATGAAGGTTACAAAGTCTAGTTTTGCCTTTTTCCTGTTCAAATCTATGTTACAATATGGGGTACTAAACTTGCCAGAATCACTGTTTTAGGAACAAAGTTGTATCTGTGCGGGCTGAGCTTACTTGTGATGATAATCCTATTTTATTTCGACATTATTGAGATATTAGGAATTAAAGAAGTTATTTAATTGTATTTTTAAGGTTATATATATACTTGTGAACAAGTTGAGGACCTTGATACGTTGGTTGGTCTCCTGTTTGAGCTTGCGAAGTTGGTTGGACTGTTGCTACGCTAAAGTATTGACGTTTGTGTATAAATTTGTACTTGCACTCTTGTAACGGCTGGTATATATGAAATTGATCTTGATACCTCAGCTACCTCTTGTCACTTTGCATTGTCATGTTGGTATGATACTCATGTAACTCGCCCGCTTGTACGGATTGTTTGATTACTTGGCACTCTTGTTGGGACCATGTCCTTCTTGTGGCTGTGACTTTGTCACAATTGGCAGGCCTCTTGATACGGATCATTTGCCATCTTGACTCTGTATTTGTAGTTCGTCTTAGGAATGAAAGTTATCCATTTTAAGTACGAACTAGAAAGCCATTTTTAATATGGTTCTTGGTTCTCTTGATTATTGGGCTGTCGGTCCTTCTTGATACAGGGCAGGGAACCTTCTTGATACTTGCTTGTGCCGGGTGTGACGACATGAAGTATATATTGGGCGAGCCTTGCTATTGAATTTCTTAGAAAAATGGTGCTATGAGCTTCTTGACATTTGTATCTTTGAATATAAAACTTGATACTTGTTATCTATTGTTACTTTATTTATTTATTATGCTTCAAGTATACTGCTCATTGGCTTGGAAAAAGGGTGCTTGGTGAAATTTGAGGACTCCGACCCTACAGTTTTTACACCACTAAGCTATATGCTTAGCGATAGTTGTTTCTATCGTAGGGGCTGATCGAGAGGAGGCATGAAGATGGCCATGGGAGATGGAAATTTTGAGAACTTTAAAGAATATCATATTTGCATATAGACATATATATTTTGTATAAATTTTGGTACTTATACATTATCTATGTGATGAATATTTGCATTCAATTTTGAGGGCTAACTGTATCATGTACATGGGTTGTAATCTACGTATGACTAAATGTTTGGGTTATTTGGGGTGTGTAAGCCCAAGCTTTGTAATATGTTACCTTTCCTAATTGTTTGGAAGGATCGTATGAAGCATGAAGCCAATTAGTTTGGGTACTTAAACGTTGATGAAATTTTTTTTTTATTATCATTATTTACTTGAATGGGGACAATATATGCATAAAAATATCTCGTGATTCATTTGCATATGGGAATTGGAAAGAGATGTTACACACTGGGTGGCAATAATACTAGGTGGAGCCTGAGCTGGTCCATCCCCTATGACACGATCCTGCACATCCCCATGAATAACATATGCATTAGGAGGTACTATCCTATCACGGCCGTAGGTATCTATTGGTACTTGCCCTTCAACGGGTACCGTAATAAGACCCCTACCCCGACCTCGACCTTGACCTCGTCCTTTGCCTCTACCTCGTATAGTGCTCCCAGAAGCAGGCGCAGGAATAGGCTCCTGATCACCACTTGCAGATGTACGAGTCCTCACCATCTGAGAGAATGAGATATCAAGATTAGAATTTTAGCAAGGTAAAGTGTGCACGATAAGGATTGAAAGAACTGAGTTTTCTGAAATGTCCCATAGCCTCTCGAAGATAGGTATGGACGTCATCATACCGATCCGAAAGACTCTACTAGACATTGCTCTTGTACTCGTGAGACCGATGAACCTAGGGATCTAATACCAAATTTGTCACGACTCAATTTCACAAGTCGTGAAGGCACCTATGTTCCTAACCAATAGGTAAGCCAACCCAACATATTTTATCAATCTTAACTAACTAATAAGGTAGAAAGGTAAACAACGAGTAAAAATCTCCGACACTAAGTTCTTAATAAATACGACATGTGGAAAACTAGAATACCACCCAAGAATTGGTGTCATAAGTATAAGAGCCTCTAAATATGATGCAATTCTAAAACTAAAAGACAAATCCAAACATAAGGGATATTCTGTCTGAATACTAAAATAACATAATAAATAAAAGGTAGAGGGAGGTGTGGGCCACGGAACAGCCAATCAGCTCACCACCACTCCAAAATACTCCAAGCTCGGACTTAAAAAGCTCCACGAGATATGCTTGTACTTGGAATCAAAACTGCACCACAAAAGAGTGCAACAAGTGTAGTATGAGTACGAAACCACGTGTACCAGTATATCTCATAAACCAACAATGAAGAAGTAGTGACAGGAGTTTAAATAAATAGAAAAAAATAAGTCTTTTACTTATACAAGTCTATAGTACGCTTACCAGTCGAATTTCATCAAAATAAGGATAATCAAACTTCACATAATGTACCACCACCAATAAAGCAAGTCATCAACAATAATAAATGATGTAATGAGATGCAGTGCAATGTGACACCATGAAGTGATATGCCTCAGAATGCCCAGTACTCTCTCAACCGTATATACATGATACTCCTCAAAAAATACATCAAGAGTTCATGACCCATCGGGGACTTGCGGAGTCCATATACCAATACAGACGATCTCCACGTGTCTGTGCAGACAATCTCAATGCACTATCATAAAATCAAATAATTTCCGCACGGACGGTCTCCACGTGCCCAAAATATAATCTTAACATCTGACCATCCCCAGCACGGATGACGTGCCCAACTTATAATTAATCTCATGTCAATGTATGTGCACAATATAGGGGATAATGATGCATCTCAATCAATCAAACATCATCATAAATACATAATCACCTCAACCATCATAAGTATACGAGTTCAAATAAGAACACAATTACACAAAATAATCAGTTAATAATATATCAGCTAATGCCCATATGCTTTGGCATTCTCGGATTTAAATCCACATTCTATAGTAATAAACCTTTTCTTGGTTCAAGAATAAGACTAAGAAATCATGAATGAAACTAGATTTATGAATGCATGCTAGATCATAAATTGGAGTGATTGAATTGAGGATTTATGATGAATTGTGACTAAACCCTAGAAGGAAGTAGTTAGATAATGATCTAGGGCTAAGTATGGTCAAATTGATGTGTGTGTATGAATGCTGCATTGTTGATCACACTTGTTGTATTTGAGATGGGTAAACTATGATTGCCATGAAATCATGACTTAAATGTATGAGCTTGAAGATATACTTATGATTGTGATTTGTGATGTGTTGAATGGATTGGTTGCCATATTTCGACATAACTAACTATTGGATCGATTATCACGTTTCGGCATAACTATTGGATCGGTTGCCACGTTTCGGCATAACTATAGGATTGGTTGCCACGCTCCGGCATAACTATGAGATCGGTTACCATGTTCCGACATAACTAACTTGGATCATTTTCCACGTTCCGGCATAATTAACTGTTTGGGTTTGGGTTCCATGAGAGGACCAATGATTTGATATAAAATGTGACATTGTGCAATTGTTCGTAAATGTTGATGATATCGTATATGTTGATATGTGGATGTGAGTTAATTTTATATTAACTTGCTTATGTTGCACTTAGTGGGCACTTATATGATGGTCTATATTTGATTGTCCGTTGTAATGAGTGAACTTGTTGGGTATAGTGGAAAGGTAAAATGTTCAAGAGGTGAGTAATAGATAGTAAGGGTTGTTCATGTGTGGTAATGGCAAAGAGTAGAGGTAGCGTGTGTGATGAAATATGTTTAGGTGGATTTCACCTTGGGGAAAATAGTTTGGGTTTAGTGTTAAGAGAGCGTGATGTAATGTATTATGTGCCTATGGCTAGGTAATGTGACGAGAAATAGGGGTATGACGTGAAAGGTTAGTGTAAATGTTGGTGGTTATATTTGGGGTGTTAGTGTGATTTGGAGGTATTTCAAGAAAGGGTAAAAGTGGAGAAGCAAGTGGGTTATTCCATGATCTTACTAGATGGTTTCTTATGTTATATGGTGGGCGTTGAATTGACCGATGATGCCTACCAGTACGCGTGTTTTGTACTGATACTACTCTTGCTATGTCTTTTTTTGACTTAGTTTGGATGCAGGATTAGTGACGTTTCATAAGGTGAAGACGAAGAAAATCTCCAGCATCTTTTATTCTTCCTTCCGCATGGTGGGAGCTATGTCTTCTATTTATTTATCTAGTTGTACTCTTAGTAGCTCTTTTACCTGTTTAGACTAGATTCATGGGAGTTGTTAAATAACTTTACAAGTTTTAACTAAAAGTGTGTCTAAGAATATTATTTATAAAATCTTGTTATTGTAATTACATCTATTTTCTTTAATTTTTCAGCATGTTTGACTATTGGGATATGAGGGTTCTCCTATTTAGGTGTTAGGGTGGTGTCCTTACGACTAGGTGGGTTGGGTCATGACAAATTAGTATTAGAGCCTAGGTTACCGGTCTCCCCGTACAAGAGCAAAATATGGACCAGACTCCTGCAGATTGGTGTGTTGACGTCCATATCTAATCTTCAAGAAGCTAAGAAGCATTCTAGGAAATTGTTTCACTCATTCTCTCATTTCGTGCGAGTGTAGTTTGTGGTATGCGTTGAGTCCAATTGATATATTTCGATTCCAATTGATATATCAACAAAGTGAACTGAAAGTTGTGGTCACGACTGAAGGAGCACAAGCAAGGTAATTGGAATTGGGAAGGTTCCAATTGGTATCTAGCCTTAGGGGCTGTAAAAGGCATGGATGACCAGTAATGGCCATCTATGGGACGAACTAACTAATGAATTGAATATTTATGTGTATTGTATCTTGTGGAGTGTGAATGTGCGCTTCTTGTTGATTGAGTTAGCTCTGAATGTAAAGTTAAACTTGTTGAAAGTGATGACATAATTATGTGTACTATAAAACGTGTGTTTGAACTCTATTATGTGCAATGTGTTGGCCAAGTGGTGTAAATTATGCGAGCTGTAAATGTCGGGTGTATCATATGGATGTACGAGTTGTGGTGCTGAATTAACGAGAATGAATTGGCTCGCGTATCGTGCGATTATCTGGAGGGTAGACCATAATAATCCTAATTATGACAACTATTCTAAAACATGCTAAGTAAAGCTAGGAACCTTGGTGGAATTTAGAAAGATGGAAAATCCCAGAAAAATCTTAGCCAAAGTCGGTTCCCATATTGGCTGCTGGGGCGGGATTATTCCTGCTAGGGCGAGACCGCCAGAACGAGATTTATTCCGCCATAACGGGATTAGGCGAGGCAGAACCTCAATTTGTCTCCTCTGTTTTTCCTAACCACAATTTTGGATCCAAACGATTTCTGAATTCACCACTACCAGTCTGGCTGTGTTCAGCAACAGAAGTAATAGATTATAAAACCTTAAGATTATATAAAAGGCTGCATCAGACATAGAAACAAACATCCTTGTGCTACAAAAACTTAAGAGAACTGGAAGATATAAACAATGTGTCTAAAATTTACAAGTCCAAACAGGTGAAATAAAAAGTCAGATTAAGAACCCTGAGAATGAAAAGTGTAAGTGTCAGATGAGAGATCCTCCGGGGGCTTCTCGCTGGTCGAAGCCTCATTTAGCATAGGGAACTCCCTGTAGTCCTTTGGATCAAGTCAGGGGATCTCCCTGTCAGGTGCAACACAAGAAAAAATGTCCTTAATAGTCTTCCACATCCAGGCCATCAGGTGGTCCCTCTCCAGACCCTTCTACCTCTCCCGGCGCAGCTGGTGACGGAGCATCTCGACTTTTAGGGCAGTGCATGGGGGAACCGAAGTAAAGTTGGCATAGGCACTCCCCATCTTCTTCCGGACAACCTCCAGATCCTCTTCAACCCTTGCACCTGAGAGTGGGTCTTTGTCGTCCGAATCCATTTCCGCTTTACTGCTGCTAGCCCTGCTTATCCTCTTCCTCTTGCTCCTAGAAGTAAAGTCATGTCTAACCAAAAAAGGGTGAAGGGGGGGGGGGGGGATCCACAGAAAGTATCTCATCAGCATCAAATAGTGGCACTCTGGCCTCTTGCTCATGGCAGTGCTAAGACCAGGAAGAAAGAACGCCTTTTTGTTGCCCCAATAAAACATCTTCCATTCTAAGATGATCTGCGCCCCCACATTTAGCTGGATACACTGTATGGCGCACGCCACCACCAAGGCCAGAGGAAAGGTCACGTCGGTGTGGTTGCCCGACGGGCGGATCCTTCTAGTGTCCAAATGTAGCCACCTCTTAGCATCGGGTAACCAATCCGTGCTAGTAATACCCTCAGCAGTAGCCTAGTATACTTGATCCTAGCGCGTAGGCTCAACCAGAATGTCTCTCAGCCATTCCAGATCCATCTCCCTTAGCCTGGCCTCGTATTCATGGTCTGGGACCTTCGGTACCTTTAGGGCCTCATTAATAGCAGTGGCGTTCAGAGGATTGTCAACTCCCTAATGCGGATGACGGGGTGAGGGTCGTCCCATCACATAGTAGGCAGGATGGCATAGAACTCTCTCACCCAAGTAGAGGGTGTATCTGTGGGGAGCCTCAGTTGGTGAAATCCACCCGAACTCTACCAAACGAGCATAGCCGGCTCTTTCTCCTATGTTGCAGTTATCATGATGTCTCTCCCGACTCGTGACATTGGGAAATCGGATGAAAGGTAAGTGTTTGTCATTTTGTCTAGTCATTTTGAGAGCCTACAATAAATATACTATAAGTTAGGAAGCGAAGGTATAGTCGGGGTAAGGCTAAAAATTGAGAATTAAGAAAGAAATTTTTTAGTGTGAAGGATAAGGCCACTGCTTGGTGCATCTCGCCACAACGGCTATAATACCGCCCTGATGGGATTATGAAGGCCGCCATAGCGGGATAAAGGCCACCAGAGCGGCCTTCATCTGGGACAAACACCAGGCGCGTCAATGGCACCTTTTCGTCCCAAAAACCCTATTTTCGACAAAATTTTAGCTGATCAGAGTTATTTAACTATCCTAGAACATAAATAAGCAATTATTTCAGCAAATTAACTCTTAAAAGAGGCCTAAATTGAAGTTTTACACCAAGGGACCCTTTAACTTCCCCCACCCGATTTAGTATCGTTTAAATTGTATTTTTACGAAATCCTTACGCCCAGAACGTTGGGGACGTAAGGGAAGTAACCATGCTGCGTTATCTAACAAAATCTCATAACTTAGTTTAATTTCGAAAACTACCCCAAAAACAATGTATTTTTTATTAGTTAATCGTCATTCAATTATCGTTAATCAAGTAAGAAAGTAATGAGTGAAGGGAAAACAATATTTTACCTTGATTTCGACGTTCAAAAGTGAAACAATAGAGAGTTTTTGGGAGAGTTGAGTAAGGGAGAAAGGGATAAATGAGGGAATTCATTCATTATTCCCACTTTATTGTTACTAATCTCCCACCTCAGTGGGAGATCTCTCGCCATAGCGGCACCACCTTAGCGGAAGGGTTGTGGCCCTGGTGGGCCAGGCTATGTAAATTTAATGCGTTCGATTCTTCGTGTGGCATTCATTTATTCCTGTAGTCCGTTGGGTATGGTATTCCTTCGTGTGAACGAAGTGAAAGTCGACATTCGTCGTGATCCCGTAGTGGACCAACCCTTAATTTAGTAATGAATCGAAGTAGGGCGCATAATGTTCGTGCACTAGTTGTTTGAGGATGAATGAGGGGTAAATTGGTATCTATTGTAACTACCCAATTCGTCGTTAATTAGGAGGGAAAAAAATCCGAGAAAAATCTGGGACATTGTCCCACCACAGTGGATATGCCACTAGGGCGGCAGCGCCAAGGCTGGGTAAATAGGCGCCAGAGAAGGGTAGGTGAGGCAGAGCGTAAATTACAAGAAATTCTATTTTCTCCATCTTTCTAAAATACTTAAATAAGTCATAAAACACCCTAGAAACCTCAGAAAAGTTGTTCTAAGCTTGAGAAGGAATGAGAAGAAGAATTCTAACGTGAGGATGGCAATATCTTGCGGATTCTTGGCCAAATTCACTGTCGCGAAGCCCAAAAGATCGAAAACGAAGTCAAAACTCTGTGCATCTGCTTGGCGCCCAGATATGCTAGGTTTTATGAATTGAGCAGTTTTAAATCTATGCTTAGTACGTAATATATGGAAATCAATGGTAGGTTTGTGTGTAGACCTTCGTGCACCAAGTAAATTCCATATGTAATTCCTAGAAATCAATGTACGGGAGTGTATACCTTGAAAAGAGGAATTGATGAATTGTTAGGGAATCTAGAATTGCTATCATGGATATAATTGGTTCAAGAATAAGACTAAGAAATCATGAATGGAACTAGATTTCTGAATGCATGCTAGATCATAAATTGGAGTGATTGAATTGAGAATTTATGATGATTTATGACTAAACCCTAGAAGGAAGTACTTAGATATATGAACTAGGCTAAGTATGGTCAAATTGATGTTTATATATGAATGATGCATTGTTGATCACACTTGTTGTAATTGAGATAGGTAAACTATAATTGCCAGGAAATCATGACTTAAATGTATGAGCTTGAAGATATACTTGTGATTGTGATTTGTGATGTGTTGAATGGATCGGTTGCCACGTTTGAGCATAACTAACTATTGGATCGGTTGCCACGTTCCGGCATAACTATTGGATTGGTTGCCACATTCCGGCATAATTATGGGATCGGTTGCCACGTTCCGACATAACTAACTTGGATCAGTTGCCATGTTCCGACATAATCAACCGTATGGATTTGGGTTCCATAGAGGACCAATGATTTGATATAAAATGTAAAGTTGTGCGATTGTTGGTAAATGTTGATGATATCGTATATGTTGATATGCGCACGTGAGTTTATGTTGTATTGTCTTGCTTATGTTTCACTTAGTGGGAGCTTGTATGGTGGTCTATATTTGATTGTCCGTTGTAATGAGTGAACCTGTTGGGTATAGTAGAAGGGTAAAATGTTCAAGAGGCGAGTAATAGATAGTAAGCGTTGTTCATGTGTGGTAATTACAATGCGTAGAGGTAGCGTGTGTGATGAAATATGCTTAGGTGGATTTCACCTTGGGGAAAAGAGTTTGGGTTTAGTGTTAAGAGAGCGTGATATAATGTATTATGTGCCTATGGCTGGCAAATGTGATGAGAAATAGGGGTATAACGTGAACGGTTAGTGTAAATGTTGGTGGTTGTATTTGGGGGATTCTTCTACATGTTAGAATGGTTATGCTATGATCAAGTACCTAATAAATAGGTTGACTGAAAGGTGGTTAGTAGTTAGAGTGCTAGTGTGATTTGGAGGTATTTCAAGAAAGGGTAAAGGTGGAGAAGCGAGTGGGTGATTCCATGATCTTACTAGTTGGTTTCTTATGTTATATAGTGGCCGTCGGATTGACTGATAATGCCTACCAGTACGCGTGTTTTGTACTGATACTACTTTTGCTATGTCTTTTTTTTGACTTAGTATGGATGCAGGATTGGTGACGTTTCATAAGGTGAAGACGAAGAAAATCTCCAGCGGCATCTATTCTTCCTTCCGCATGGTGGGAGTTGTGTCTTTTATTTATTTATCTAGTTGTACTCTTAGTAGGTCTTGTACATGTTTAGACTAGATTCTGTGGAGTTGTTAAATTACTTTACAAGCTTTAACTAAAAGTGTGTGAGGATATTATTTATAAAATCATGTTATTGTAATTACATCTGTTTTCTTTAATTTTTCCACATGTTTGACTATTGGATATGAGGGCTCTCCTACTTAGGTGTTAGAATGGGTGCCCACACGGTTCGGTCGGTTGGATCGTGACAACAAATCACTAAATCGAAGACCATGTACTTTCATTTTGGATTGAATGTAGTTAAAGGTCTTCATTTATACCATACACCCTCCCATTCTTTGTACCCCCCTCCCCAACTCATATGTCGACTGAGATTGGTTATACTCCTTCAAATTGTGTTTCTACTTGTTATGTATATTTTTTAAAATTAAAGATATATATGAATAATATTATAAATGCATATTGTTGCTTTAGTGAAAATTTATCTCTTTGATCCATTAATGTAAATTCAACTCACTCTTCTTCTTCCTTTACGTGGTCTCACTAAAAAAACTTATTATATGACGGTTCGCTTTCTAGTTGTTTGGCCTTCAAATAAAATAAAATCAATGACTCAATTACATATTGAATTGCTTATAAGTTAGAAGAATAATATTATATGTGGTTGTGAATTTATTCTAATCATCTTGATGTTGATTGCATTTCAGTACGCAACAAATTATTTTTTGATTTCTTTTTTGTCTAATCAACCTTAGCCTTAAATTCATTTATTGCTCAGTAAATATTGATTAAGCTTTATTCGTATATGATTAGAAATCAGTCAAACTTATTATTTTTCTTGCGAGCATTTCTAAACTAGTCAGACAATCTTACACCTTATAATCTTTACGGGAATGAATAGCATATGTTGGTTGAGAATTGCTTGGAAATTCATTGATAATGACTTTGCCAGGTTCTAGGGAGGCTACTCTTTTTTTTGTGTCGATGAGCCGCTTTCCCTCATTCCACTCGTCCAGCCCTCTTCACGAACTTGTACAATCGATGCCACAAAGATAGCCAACTCTATTATCAAAGAAATAAGGAAAGGGGCGACAATTTGACACCAGATATCCGGAGGTGTGATTTCTTCTTAAGAATCGTAACAACCATATTGTCATATTCAAGAAGAACCCATATACACATTTTTGCAAATTAAAGGATTAACGTTAAATCATAACTAAAATTAAATATTATAAAGCAATGCAGTTGTATATTTTAAACTTATTAAACATAATTTGTCTTGATGCAAATAAAATTTGGGATATAATGATCTATAATTTTAAAAAGTTATTTATATTCATGTACTATTAGAAATAGTTTAAATATGTTAGATTCGTGTCTACACCCTAGCCGAGACAAGGTACTTGAAATCACAAGTGATTCCAAGTTGACCCTTGACATGACATATCTAAGCATATCACAGAAAAACTAGAGTAGAAGCTATAAATTGAATATAGATTTTAAAAATAAGTCTACTACGACTGTACACTGATGTCCGAAACTTTCTAAGCGAATAAGATAATTTGTTGAGGCAAGACCCCGAGCTATCTAAAAGTTAACATAATTAAAGTGAATAAAATTTGTTGAATCATAATTGTAGTCCTCTGATTGTGAGGAGGACTCACCACAATGTCGAAAGTAGAGGAACTTAAGAACATTTTTTCGTGAATCTGAATTAGAGTGCTAAATTCTATATCATAATACAATGTAGCACAAAGTAGCTTCAATACATGAAATGTATTGGTATGCCAGGTAAGGACAGCGATCAACAATTATACAACAATCAAAAGAAATACAAATTTGAGCATGAGTAGTACACAAATGACAACAGAGTCAAAACTGTGATATATGACATAATATTTCAGAAACAAAAATATATATGTGTGAGACCATATTTTCTAAGATCATATCCAAAATGATGTATATCAGAAAATCATGTTATCCAAAATTATACTATGTGAAATCTTATAATGATTATATCAAATAAATATAAAATGGAGGTAAATCTTTTAGGTGAGAATTTCTCTTAACCGACATACACTAGGTGAGCTCATGATGCAACAACGAATGCCTCAGTTGGGTGGGTGCCCTGTACCTTACCAGTGTATAAACATGTTTATATAATATGGATCCACTAACCAAGCCTCAAAGGGCTAAAGAAGTTGACCGTCAAATCGGCATACTCAAATCCTACGGTGGCACGTATTTATGAGACTTGGATTTTCTAAATCACATTCTCTCGGTGCTAAATAATCCTCTCAAAACAATATACTCATATGATATGCCCATAGTTAGGTAAACTATTAACCTGTCTAAATAAAATGTGAGACAAAGCTCAAATCTTTCTTTCTAAAATAATATACTAAAATCTCTTCTAAAACTTATCTTTCAAATCATGTTTATAGCTTAAATCATGATACAAATTTGGTGGCGTCGAAAAGAAGACTCATATTCCTTTAATTTAATAGGCCATTATCCACCTAACTCTTTATACGTTAAGAGCTATAGTCATTTCAATTAGCACTTATATGATCTTTCTATAGGAAAGTTTTGAACTCAACTTAGTGTTAGAGGTATCGTAGGACCCTAAACCACATCTGATATCTACACATGGGAATAGACCTTAACACATGCATATAAATTAGAAATCGTCAGGTTCAAGCCTACACACATACAGAGAACGGGGGAAGGGTTTAGATCTTTGCTTAGAAGTTTTGGGGTGTTACAAAATGTACTCAAGATTATATTTTCGATTCAAATATATTCATTCGGTCTAAATATATCAATCTTGATATACTTTGGTACAAATTTATATATAATTTTGTCATAGAAAAACATGTCAAACTCATAATCAAATGATTTGCCCTTAGTTTTAAATATACAATTTTTTTCTTGAAAATCACTTGTTTCATCCTATCTAACTATTTTTTTTCTCTTTCAAAACTCAAAGCTTCAAAAATATAGATATCTTCAATAAAAATGACGATATTTTAGCTCATCATTATTAAATTTTGAGTTGAAATCTGAACTTTCAATTCTAGAACCTAATTTTTGTATTGTTGATTCTTTCTAAAATCTGAACTGAATCTCTTTAAATATAGTACCTACCGAACAAAAATATCGAAAAACAAAATAAAGAATTCAAAACTAAAAATCCTTCAGAAGAAAGTTTCAATTCTTTTTAAAATGTAACTAAATATCAAAGACAAATTTAAAAAATATTTAGAAGTGTTATTTTCAAAGTAAACTCATAAATGATAAGCTTAACATTTCAAATTTACAAAGTTTTTCATCTTGTTAGCAGTTTATTTCGAAGAAAATTTGAAGTTATATAGATTTAGATCTTCACACAATCAACAAATCAAAGATATTTTCATCCACCGAAAATTTGAGAAAAATTGAAGTTGCAGATATTTAGTTAAGACTTTGAATATTGAAAAGAGAAAAAGATGAAAAGAAAAGAAAATTGATCGGATAAATAAAATGGATGAATTTAAAAAAGAAAATGAGTATTTAAAATTGGGGAAAGTTATTTGATTTTGAGTTTGACACTTGTCCCTTTGTCAAAATTAAAAATTGTGCCGGAGTATAATGAGAATGGTATATTTGAACTGATAGTATAACATAAGGGATATATTTGAATCAAAAGTATTACAAGGGATATATTTAGATTATTTTTGTTAGTATAAGGGTATATCAATATTTTTTTGTCTAATTTATTATACTAGTCAAGTTCTTCATGATAGTTCTTTAAAAAAAAAAACATAAAATATTGTAGTGACTCTTTAGCTATCACCCATTTCTGAATTCAAACATTAGATTTAATCATGTGTATTTATATAAATCTATGCAAAAAAAGATTGATGTATTGTAATTGAAAAGACACAATCATTTATTAAAATCCAAGATTGTATGAGACATGATTCATATCAGCTTCTAACCAAATAAGAAATGTTACATTTTAAAACTTAATTTTATAATTCAATTAGAATTACCTCCAATTACAATCCAACATCTTCAGTAATATTAAGATAAAAAAGACCAATTGACTAATTTAATTTGGTGACTCAATTAAATTTCATGCTCATAGATCATTAGTATAAAACACTAACTCATAACCAACAAAAAACAAATTAAGATGGTATCAGAGGTAGTATAATTTCTTATTCTTTCAATATTTTTTCTATAAAATAACATATTGGAATAATTATATATAAAATATGTCAATGTTGAATTTTAAGAGGTAACAATGTAATTTCAGTTAATCTCACCCTTTTTTGGTCTCTATCATTTTTTTTTTTTAGATAACGAGAGATAAAGACTTGCTACAATATGTCAACAATCATGAACCGTATTGTTTTAGCGTTGAGGGCAGGATACAATTGAATTTAGAAAGAAATTTGTAGAACAATAGAGTTTTAGAGTTTTTAAATTTTTGATGTTTCTACGGTGCTTATTGAAAATCAAATAGTGTAGTGTTTGCAATCCAGTTTGGGCAATGACCCGATTTCTATTAATTTTCTTCTTTTGAGGCCTCGTTCGTTTTTTAGAATATTAAAGAGCCGTTTGATCATAGGTTTGTCATCTAATTTCAAGTATTTCTACAAAAATTAAAGTTTAATTTTAAATATCAATTTTAAATAAATAATATGGTTTAAATTGTGATTTTTAAAAGGAAAAACTACTTAACTAGATATACATCACTGTCATATATACTAATATTTCCTCTATTTTTAAACAATTACATATGTTACCACTTTTTATATTTTATACCATATATTTTAAAAGATATAATTAGATACTCACATTCCTTAAAATCAGGATTGATTAATTATCTTTACATTTAAATACCGCTGATCCAATAACAATCAATATCTTTATCTCTCATTAATTGTCCCTTTCTACCAATCTCCATAGATGTTTTCTCAAATCTACATGGATACATAAGGTACGAAAGATCAAAATGTTTTGGTGCAATACAATGAGATCATACTTATAATGAACAAAAGGTTCAAATGCATGACAATTTTCGTGTGTTCTACACTTTTGAGAAGGGATCAGAATCATCTAATTTTTTCAAGAAAAGTATACGGACGTATAGAAACACACTTTATCAAGGGGAGAAATTTGTGACTACAACAATAATGGATATGTGAAAAAATTTATGATGCTTACTCCTCCTTCAAGGTCAGTATAGAAGTATGTACAGCATCATCAAGTTTCAATTCCTCAATGTATTTGGGAGAAGAGTGCAACGAAGGGTATTAGATGTACATGTATCTAGTTAAGAGTTAATGTATCCGAGTAAAAATTATATGAATCTATAAGAAAAAAATTCTGATGCGAAAAAAAGGAAAGAATTTTGAACTTTTTACTTTTTTTTTTTAATTAATGATACGACATATATTCTATAGTCATGATTTGTTCCTAAATTCATGTGCTTCAGTTACATTTCATAATTAGATACACATAATTAGATGTATATGCTTACTATGTATCGAGATACATGTTTTTGAAAATACAGAGTAGAAAATTGATATTTGATACATCAAATTATACATAATAAAAGATACATGAAACAATACTAGATTATATAAATAGATACATGAAATTAATATTAGATCATATAAATAGATACAATAAATTAATACTAGATACATATAACAAATACATGAAATTAATACTAGATACTTCTATGATACATATGAATGTCCTTGTATGATACTCATGTATTTAAGTGTTTAGACGTTTGTTGGGTACATCATATGTCGATAATAGATACGTCAAATCAATGAATTTATTATTTTAAGAATAATTAAATGAAGTTAATCAAATTACATGATCAAGATCTACACGTTTTTGTATTTTATTAATAATATTAATAAATTTATTATTTTAAAAAATAATAAAATTAAATTAATTAAACATAGATACATTCCCTAATTTCCTTCTTATATTAAATGATTTGATTAATTTAAATTTCTAGAATTAATTGTCCATATATTCTGAAAATCTCTAATTACTCCTCTAACTAAGGAAACTAGTTACAGCCAAACAATTTAAATAAATAAAATATGTATTTCGTTTGAAAATTCGACAGATACATGTATTTTGCAAATTCGGACTCATGTATCCTAAGCACAAAATATGATAGAGAAAGTAATATTTAAAACTATCGAAAATGTTAGTAATTATAACCTGTTTAGTGGGATTTACATAATTTGCCCTTTTTTAAATATAAAACTTGATCCTTTTATAGTTGTAAAAGAATAATCATTATTTTAAATTTATATTCGACATGGATAAAATATTTGTACATTATAGAATTCTATTAAAGAATATTTGGTTACTATTATTATTGATTTTTTAGACCAATAACTCCTTATAAAATTTGCATATTTGAAAATTGTGTAATAGCATATAATCATAAATATTTAACCAATAGACAAGCCGAGTGTGCATATGAACCTCAACACTCATTTCATCTACAAATAGATGTTCAAGTCGAGCACACCATTCAAATACTCAAAGACATGCTAGAGCATGCATTTCGGATTTTAAAGGTAATTAGGATGATCATTTATTCCTGATAAAGTTTGTCTATAAAAGCAATCATCATTCCAATATTAATATAACTCCATTTAAAGTTCTGTATGGATGACGATGTACATTGCTTATTAATTGTTTGAAGTAGTCGACACTGAGATTCTTTGATTAGCGAATGATTCTTGTGTCTCTTGTTCTACAAGGTGATGATCACATTTATATATTTATATAAGTGATGATTTTCTTAAAGCTAACAATTGCACATTAATCCTTCAATAAAGTATGACAAAATGACTAATTAAATGATATTAATAAATAAAGATTTACCACCTGATATTATGAATTGATCGATTTTACAACGTCTAGCGAAGATTTATTGACTCTTACTTAGGATACCTCGCTCTTTTTGTGTGACATTCTTTTTTATATAACTATTACTTGATGTGTCTCTAAGCTTTAACGAGCTATCATTGAATTTGATTAAGTTGTTCATTGAGTTGTACACATGTAACTCGTCCATGTGCTCAAAATATTTTTACCCCATACAAATAGTCTTAACATTTTTGGAACTCAATATTTTTTGTCTAAAAAACGTATTGATTACTTTTGTTTTTTTACGGGGTATTAAATTTATGATTTTAGTCTAAATTAAATCTTTTAAAATAAGGAAACAAAGCGACTCTTGTATTTAATGCCTAACACCAGGTATTCATCCAAATTTTTTCTAGGCGCCATATCCTTATATGATTGATTTTTGAAGATGGTTTAGATTTTTGAATTGTGTCGAAGATCTTTCATTTTTCATTTTTCATTCATCTTTTCTTTTTTGAAGTCTCGTTTATTAGACTGAAAATCTTTTTTTTCTTTTTTTTGGACGCAACTTTTCACCTTGATAAAATCAGCACAGATTGTTGCTGATCAGTCAAGCTCCTCCATTGATGGAGTTTGAACTCACATGAGAGAAGAAGAGAGAAAAATCTAGAAGAGCATGAAAATTATATTTCATTTAATATGAAAAATCAGCCAAAGTGAACACTACAATTGATCATTATATACACACACTTTAAACTAGTAACTAACTAGTAACTAACTAACAAACTCTCTAACAAACTCTAACTAACTATCTGTGTTATATAAATGATTTATATTTCAACACCCCCCCTCAAGTTGGAGATAATTGGACTTATAGACAACTTGTTCAATAATGTAGCATGTTTAACTCCAGTAAGAGCCTTGGTGAGGATATCTGCCAATTGTGAATCAGTAGAGATGTGGTGGAAAGTGATCAAGCCTTGGTGAAGTTTGTCTCTAACAAAATGGCAGTCTATTTCTATGTTTTTAGTCCTTTCATGAAAAACTGGGTTCTTGGCAATGTGGACTGCAGCTTGACTGTCACAGAAAACTTGTATAGGCAGGAGACACTGTACAGACAACTCATTCATCAGCCTTTCAAACCAAACCAGCTCCCCTACTACCTGTCTCATAGCTCTGTATTCTGCTTCTGCAAAGGACAAAGATACTGTGGCCTGTTTCTTGGACTTCCAGCTGATAGGACAATCACCCATGAGGACTAGATAGCCACTGACTGACTTTCTTGAATCAAAACAAGCACCCCAATCTGAGTCACAATATGCCTTGACTATAAGATCAGGTGTGTTTGAAATGAATATTCCCATTGTAGGATCTTGTCTTAAGTATCTGAGGACATGATAAGTTGCTTTTAAGTGTGGTTCCCTAGGTGTTTGCATGAACTGACTTAGGTGTTGCACACTGTAAGTTATATCCATCCTAGTGTTTGCTAGAAAATTGAGTTTGCCTACTAACTTCCTGTAATGAGTAGGATCAGAGAGTAACCTTCCATCAGAGGTCTTCAATTTTTCAGTGTAGTCAAGTGGTGAAGCAACAGGTTTGTAATTCATAGAATCAAATTCCTTTAAGAGATCAGTAATGAACTTTCTTTGAGAAATTAGAACCCCATCATGCCTGTATAATATCTCCAAGCCCAAGAAATAATGAAGTCTACCTAAATCTTTTATTTTAAACTGATCACTCAGAAAAGACTTTAGAGAGTTGATCTCCTCCAGATCAGTCCCAGTCAGAATCACATCATCAACATATACAGCAACAAAATCCAAAGAACTTCCCTTCTTTTTGTAAAACAGTGAGTAATCACTATGTGAATGTATGTACCCCTTAGAACAGAGACTGCTGGCCAACTTATCATAACATTGCCTACTTGCCTGCTTTAAACCATATAATGATTTTTTCAATTTGCACACCATGTTTTGGCAGCCCACTGCAAGACCTGGTGATAATGTCATGTATACTTCCTCAGTCAAATCACCATGAAGGAAAGCATTGTTGACATCTAACTGATACAGGCCCCATCCTTTCTTAACAGCCAGTGTAATCAAACTCCTAACAGTAGTCATCTTTACTAGAGGAGAGAAGGTTTCATTGTAATATATACCAGCCTGCTGAGTGTACCCCTTAACTACTAATCTTACCTTAAACCTTTCTATACTACCATCAGCTTTGTTCTTGATTTTGTACACCCACTTACAACCAATGGCCTTCTTATCCTTTGGCAGAGGTACTAATTCCCAAGTATTATTTGCATATAGAGCTTCAAATTCTTGTGTCATAGCCATTTGCCAGGAAGGATGCAACATTGCTTCTTCATATGAGGAAGGCTCACAATCATGAGAGATGGTTTCAACTAACTGCTGGCTATCAGAACACAACTTGGTGAAGCAAATACTATCATGGATGGTTAGGAAGGATGTAAGAGAAAAGTGAGGATCAGGTGCAGGTGTGGAGGAATGCAAGCTAGGTAAAGTGTAGTTATATTCTTTGAGGTAGTTACGTGTATAAAGTGACCTGTTTGTTCTTCTAAGAGCAGGTGGAGCATCATATGATGAAACTGGTGTGTTTTGGATGGCAGTGCTTGATGTGTGTTCATTTGTATTAATACATGTTTGGATATCAGGAACTGTATTAAATGTTGTATCTACTGTTGTTACTTTATTAGTAGTGACTTCATGTGGCATGCTAATATTTAAGAAGTCGTCATCATTATAGAAAGTGCTAGTTGTACCAGGCATGCAAATTAGAGTTTTAGGATGATGGACAAGACACTTTAAGATAGATGCAAAACTAGAATTATCAGGAGCAATGACAAAAGGAAAAACAGACTCATGAAAAGAAACATCTCTGCATACATGAACTCTTTTGGTAACTAAGTCCAAAACCTTGTAACCTTTTGTATTGAAAGGGTATCCAACAAAAATGTGTGGTATTGCCCTTGGCTTAAACTTATCTTTGTGGGTTTTCAAGGTAGTGGGAAAACATAAACATCCAAAACTTCTAAGGTGAAAGTATGTAGGCTGTGCTTGGTACAATATTTCATAAGAAGATTTGTTTTGTAGAATGTTGGATGGTAATCTGTTAATAAGGTATGTGGCTGTTAGAACACATTCTCCCCAATATCTCATGGGCAATTTAGATTGAAATAGGTGTGCCCTTGCAGTTTCAAGGAGATACTTGTGTTTCCTTTCAACTGCACCGTTTTGTTGAGGTGTGTAGGGACAAGATTTTTGATGAATTATACCTTTTTCTTGGAAAAAATGGGTGGCTTCATTAGAGGTAAATTCCAGACCATTATCAGACCTAATGGTTTTCAGCTTAGTCTGAAATTGATTTTCGACAAGTGAAACAAAATCTTTAATTGTTTGCAAGGCATTGCTCTTACACCTAAGCAGTTGTGTCCAGGTTGATCTAGTATGACCATCTACCATGGTTAGGAAATAATGAAAACCATCATGAGTTGGAATGTGGTATGGTCCCCATAGGTCAATGTGAAGTAACTCAAAAGGCTTGGTGGTGGAGGTTGTGCTTTCTGGGAATGGCATTCTTGTCTGCCTAGCCATAGAACATATGGTACAAGTGAAAGGTTGTTTGGTAGAGAAATAACAAGGGATAGTGGAGATGCCCTTCATTTTCACAAAAGGTACATGGCCTAGTCTAGCATGCCACAAGAGATCATTAGTATAAGTGCTATTAGAATTAACAGCAAGAGAAGAACACTTTGTAGTGGAATAAGAAGAAGAATTAAAGTCAGAACAACTCTCTTTATGGATATGAAAGAAACCTTTTTCAGTTGAGTAATGAATGTTTTGAACTGGACTCTTAGTACATTTAGCTAAAGAAGTAAAATGACTTGAAGTGACATGAGGTGCTAGTGCTATCAGGTGAAAAACCACAGTTATGGCATTTCGAACACAAGAAATAGAGGCCATTCTTTGCTCTACCAAGTTCTAGAGGGCTCTTCAGAGAAGAGCCCTGCAACAAACAAGAAACAGTATTAAAACTGACTACACCTTTAAGTTGTAATGCTAGACAATGAACTGATATGAGATTGAATTTGAAACTGGGTACAAATAGAACTTTCTGCAATGTTAAGACTTGATTTAAACATACATCACCAATTTCAGTCACTTTAACTTTATATCCATTAGGTAGGGAGATGAGAAAAGGATATGGTAGTGGTCTAATGTTTGTGAGAATGGTTTTGTTATATGTCATGTGATGTGATGTGATGCCCCTGAGTCTATGATCCAAGAACCAACAGTTAATCTAGCACATCTACATGAAAGGTCACCTATCTCAGTAAAGAAAGAATAACAAGCAAGTATACCTGCCAGGTTCACAGCTCCACTTAGCATATTGTCTGAGTTGGAAGCTCTATCTCCAGCTTGTAGAGATCCCAAGAGGTTCAATAGTTGTTCATACTGGTCTTTGGACAGGTTTAATGGCATTTGCTTCCTCAATTCAGGATCTTCCTTACAGTGGTTTCCATCAGTCTTACTACTGCACACATTTGCCATTGCAGAACTGGAATTTTTTCCTTTAGAGAATTTTGAGTTGGGTGGATACCCATGAAGCTTGTAATATCTTTCCTTGGTGTGGCTTGATCTCCTGCAGAAATCACAAAACAAAATAGACCTGCTGGTACTAGAGTTCCCTCTAGACATGTTGGTGTTATTCAGGTTTCTAGAGTTGCCTGTATGTCCCTTAGAAGAACTATAGTTGGTTCTGAGACCTTCTACTCCTACATTGTTGTGAGTTGAAGTAAAAGCATTTAGGGAAGTAGAATCCAAAGCAGTGTGGTTGTGAGACTTCACTTCTCTTTGTTTTTCTTCTTGGGACAATATGGCAAAGGCTTGAGCCATGCTAGATAAAGTATTCATCATGAGAATGTTGCCTCTGATGGCAGTATACATCTCATTAAGCCCCATTAGGAAGTGTACGAGTCTTCTATCCTGCTCAGCCTTGATCAATTTGACTTTACCTCCATAAGTGCACACACAATTGCACTGAGAACTCATATCAACTATGCTCATTTCTTCCCAGAGCTTTTTCATCTTCGTGTAATACCCAGTGACATCCAAAGTACCTTGAACAAGATCATTGATTTCTTTCTGAAGCTGATACAACTTACAACCATTGGCCTGGTCATATCTTTCCTCCAATTCAGCCCATAATTCATATGCATTGTTAACATACTGCAGACTATCTCTTAGATCAGTTGACAAGGAATTCAGAATCCAAGAGGTTACCATGTTATCACACCTCTCCCACTGTTGGAAACTAAGATCATCTAGATTGGGCTTTACTACTTTTCCATTGATAAAACTTGTTTTACTCTTAACAGTTAAGGCTCTAAGAACAACTCTCCTCCTTGATCTATAACCAGTGCCATTGAAAACTCCAGGCAATAGAGATGAACCTGCATTCTCGAAAGAATGCAGATAGAAAGGACTAGCAAAATCCATCCTAGTAGTGGATGTAGAATCAGTCGAAATTGTATCAACTTGATTGTCAACCATGATGAAATCAGATCGCGATGAGATTCAACACAGGAATAAGGACCAGATACAATTTGAGTAACAATAGAAACTCAAAATTGAGAACGAAAATCTTCGAAAACAAAATCGAGAACAGGAAAAGGAATTCAAGGTTCAAAACATGAACTCGACATCAATATTCACACAAAATCGAGAACAGGAAAAGGAATTCAAGGTTCAAAACATGAACTCGACATCAATATTCACAGTGCAACCTCTACGAAAAAGAAAATAAAACTTACAGATGTGGATGCGGAAATAAAACGAGCAGGATCTATGTCCAATGCTCTGATACCATGATACAATCAGCACAAATTGTTGTTGATCAGTCAAGCCCCTCCATTGATGGATTTTGCACTCACATGAGAGAAGAAGAGAGAAAAATCTAGAAGAGCATGAAAATTATATTTCATTGAATATGAAAAATCAGCCAAAGTGAACACTACAATTGATCATTATATACACACACTTTAAACTAGTAACTAACTAGTAACTAACTAACAAACTCTAACTAACTAGCTGTGTTATATAAATGATTTATATTTCAACACATCTCTCAATTTTTTTGTGAGTATTTTTTTTTTTTTAAAATCACGGTATTTCTTTAAATACCTTATAACATTGACCTTATTTCTTTCTCATCACACTTGTCTTCAATAATTTTTTTATTGTTATGTTTTTCAGAGATACACTTGTATTATACTAGGTCCTATTACCTTCGAACTTATTTTATAAATAATTTTTTTACCACTTTTCAATCTACATGACACTATCAACCAGATAGCTTGAAAAAATTGTCAACACGCCCAGAAGATAGTGCCACGTAGGTCGAAAATGAGTAGAAAATTATTTATAAAATAAGTTTGGGAGGGGTTAATAGAATCTTAGTATAGTATAAGTGTGTCTCTGAGATTTCGGACATAGGTTGGGATACTTATGCATTTTCCCTTGTTTTTATGATTGAGCTCTTAGCTCATGCTTTGTTTTTTCTGAATTATGCCTTGTTCTTGTCTCTACTTACATTTTTTGTCAATTAATTATACTTTTATTCTTTGTAAGGGCTGTTGGCTTTATAGTTGAATTCAATCTGTCTCTTAGGCTGATTACAAATTCATAACTAGGAATTTACATGCCTACATATTCATACAAATATTAACATTTTTCGATTTATGATCTTCGACAAATTATAATTATTTATATATTTTAAATCATGTTATTTTATAAAGTATCGAACCACTTGTGTCTCTTTGGTATTTTTTAATTCTTCAGCCAAACCTTTTTTTTTTTTTTTTTTTTATAAATAATTATTTATTTAAACTATAATTATCTAACTGTGTGATTTGAAACTTTATAATTATGAAGAATTAACAACAAGATATATTTAACATGTCCTTATATTATATTAATTAATTATGAATTAAAAAAGATGCGATATAAATTATACTTTTTAAATAAAAAAATATTTATCTATCTGGAGTTTGGCCAGGCTTAGCACGAGTCTGATGAAACTAATTATATATATAATGAGAGAATATTAACTATTTTTTTTGGGTGAAAATTGAATTCTTAGTATAACAAATAAAATAGGAAAATTATCAAACCCAACATTTTTACTTCATTGCTCTTTATAGTGGTACTTTTTAAATAACTACACAAAATATAGTGAAATTGTGCAATTTTATTGCATAAATACATAGCATTTCACCGTCATTTCAGCTAGTCACTGAAAAATTGACATTGTTTCACCTGAAATTAATATTGTTCAAGAATTTCATAAAAATCTTTCTCAAAATTCATGACGACTTGAGAAGATATCAATGTGTCAATTATTCACAAAATCATGATTTTCTTTGTTTGTCGATTTTCTGGTGGAGTTCTTCATTTACTACTCTCTATGTACAACCATATGTCATATATATGAAAATTGTTTGTTGTATGTGTATGACTGTATATATATATATATATATATATATAAGAACGAATACTTGACACATATGTCATATATATAACTGTTACAACATACACTACTTCATATACTCTTTACAAAGAATTGATCTTCTTGATTAATATTGTGTGCATATTGTCTAAAAAACACAAATATTGAATTCAGTTTGGCACACGTACAATTGATGTCTTCAGATACATACACATCTCCAACTTCTACTTGGAAAACACGTACATACACATAATTGACCATGTATACATCTAGTTTCCTCTTTTAAAATATATGAATCATATAATTTATTCAAACAATTAAGTTAGAGCCAGATTTTATATGCACACAAATACAATATATTTTTTTATTACTTTTTAAAGGACAATACTGTTATATTTTGAATTTTTGAAAACAAATCTCAATATATTTTTTAAAAATAAGCACTAATAGTGTTATTTTAAGAAGATATCCCAATAAAAAAAAATACACTATAACACAAAACTTTGAGTTTGTGTGCCAGCGACATGCAGTCTTTTTAGTTTAGACCATTGTTTTCACCATAAATTATTTGATACAGGAACGAAATAAATAGCGATATTTCATGAAAGTATTTTATCTCATTTATCAAATAAGACTCCCTTCGTTTTATATTAGTTGAACACTTTCTATTTTATACGATTAATAAAAAAACATTTATAAATTGACCAACTTTACTATTTTGCCTTTTGTTTATATTAATTAGCCTCTTGAAAAAATAAATTTTAGATCTTCAACATTTATTGAAACTTCCAAAGTCATATTAATTGTAGAGGTAAATTGAGAAAAAAATAATTAATTATATCCTGATTTAGTAAGTGATCAATTAATATGAGACAAATATGCCATCTAATATGAGACGGAGGTTGCAAAAAAATTATCATTTTAATATAATAATATAATCTCAGATTTTTTTGTTTGCATCACATATTTTTAAATTTTATCTCAAAATTATTATACCAACCTGGGTGTCAAACAAAGTTTAGTGATATTTTTGCTCATAAAAAATAGTATAATAAAAGGATATATTTTACATTTTTTTATTTACAATACACTATATATAAGTGGGAAAAAGGGAAACTGTAGCAGCTGCTGTGGGCGTTACTTTTCTGAGTTCTTGAAATTGTCGCCTATCATAGCAATGAATATACACTCATCTTCACTTGTACACAAATTCAAACATGGGTTTAATTCCCATTGGGTTACTGCTTATGGGGTTCAAGTTTCAGTTGCTGCTACTTTATTAAGTATTGCTGGTGGTTTAATATTTGCTATTAAAGATGGTGGAAAAATCATGGTATCAGAAAAAAGTAGTTCAAAAAAAAATTATTTGACAGTACCTGGATTGCAAAATCTTGGTAACAATTGCTTTCTGAATGTTGTTTTACAGGTAAAGATTACATCTTTTCTTGAATTTTGTTGATGAAAGTTTGGTTTTTCTTTGATCAGAAGGTAGAGGTTTAGCAAATTTGATGTGGGGTTTGTTTGATTTAGCATTTCTTGATTTCTGTAAATTGATTGGTTTTTGATGATTTTTGTTTATATATATGTGTTGATGATTTTGGATTAGGCTTTAGCTAGCTGTAAGAGCTTTGGCAAATTTCTTGAGCAAGTTGTGGAGGAATGTGAGGGTTCATCACTGGAAGAAAGTAGAGACTTGCCGGTTATTGCTGCTTTGGTTTCGCTTGTTGAAGGTGAGTTTGAAATCCGATATAGTAGAATTTGGTCCCTTGAGGGAACTTGTAGGAATGAATGTTGGCAGGTATACGCAAGCTGGTTTGGACACCATCGTTTTGAGAAAAGAAAGAATAAATACCTATTTAAGTTCTAGTCGATTGCAAATGTGGATACTAAGAAGAGCTTGTGCTGGTAGAACTGATCGCTAGTTAGAGTTTATGGAATAAAGCATGAGCTTTAAGATAATTTAATTGCAACAACAACAACATAACCATTGTAATCCCAATTGTGGGGTCTAGGTAGGGTGGTGTATACGTAGTTTTATCCCTACCTTGAGAAGGTAGAAAATTGTTTTTGATAGACCATCGGCTAAAAAAGAAGCATTTTAAAAAATAAGTATGTGAAGCAAATTTAACAATGACAAAGCCTTGTTGAAAACAATAAAGAAGAGAATAGATGCAACGAAAAATTAATAAGATAACTGAAGCAAAGGAAACAACATGCTAAAATTGAAGATTAAGATAGTAGGAGAGTAATCATAACAATACTGAAAAGGAAACTAGACAATGCTCGACCTACTAACTTTTTACCCTCATCCTCGACCTACATATCTTCCTATCTAGGGTCTTGTCCTCAATAAGTTGCAGCTGAGCCATGTCTTGTCTAGTCACCTCTCCCTAAGACTTCTTCGACCTACCTGTACCTTTCCTTATACCCTCAATTGCCAACCTCGCATACCTCCTCAATGGGGCATGTGTGTATTTTCTCTTTACATGCCCTAACCATCTCAGTTCATCTCCCTCATCTTGTCCACTACATAGGTCACTCCCGTCTTGTCTCGAATTACTTCGTTCCTAATCTCTCTTAGTATGCCCACACAATCATCTCAACATCCTTATTTCCGCTACTCTCATCTTCTAGATTTGCGAGTTCTTGACCAACCAACACTCCGCCTTATACAACATAGCAAGTCTGACCTTTTATAAAACTTACCTTTAAGACTTGGTGACACATTCTTTTGTATCGGATGCAATCTTTCATTTCATCCACCTCACTCCAGTGCAATGTGTAACATCTTCATCAATCTTCTCATTTTCTTAGATTATTGACACAAATACATGAAACTTCCTTACTGGGGAGTCATTTGTGTTTCAATCCTTGCTTCCACATTTGCCACGTGAGTTACGTCACGGAACTTGCACTCTAAGTATTCTTTATTAAAACTGCTCAACCTAAACCCTTTAGACTTCAAGGTTTGTCTATAAACCTCCAACCTATTGTTAACTCAGTCGTGTGTCTCGTCAATCAAAACTATGTCATTTGCAAATAACATATACCAGGACATCTCTCCTTGGATGTGTCGTGTCAGTTCATCGATCTCCAAGACAAATAGGAATGGGCTAAGAGCCGCTCCATTTTAGTGAATTATGGATTGATGAAGCACAATTGAATATTCACATAATGGTTATACGTTGAAGGTGTGGCAAACTTTACAAAGACGAGAATGAATGCTTGTGGTTATATGAAGACCAAAAAGCTGCAAATTGGAACATGTAAGCTGTACTGTTCATCTTATTCTAGCATTTTATGTTTGATTTTGATCAGGAAAACAAGAGTTTATGTCATTGAATTTGGTATTAACTCTACATATAATCTTCTTTTTCTGAAATAGTTATTATGCTGAAGAGAGTTGTTGTCCTTAAGGGAATGTAGGAGGTATCTATAGATAACTAGATGTGGACACATGCATTGTTAGAGTTTTTAGAGAAGGATCGAGTCACAAGGCGATGAACAGAAAAATCTAAATCAATTGACTTCGACTTTTCCTTGCCTTTGTTTGAATTCCTAGATTGACCTATTTTGTATACAACTTCAGCTTGTTAAAGGGAACTGAAGCCTTAGAGTTCAATGGAAGAGAGAACTCCGATGTCTTGTTTTTGGTTAAATACGACTTGCTGGTTTTATTCCTCAAATCCCCTTTTAAATAGGGAGTCTTATTGCAACAATAGGAAGTCTTGTGAAACTAGAAACATAAATCCTATTCTAGAATAATAAAGATAGAGAAACCTAATCCGTATGAAGATAGGAAACATAAATCCTATTCTATAGTAGTAAAGAAAGCTACAAAAAATATAATTAAATACTTAATTTAATTGGTTTTCCTTCAGGCGTATGTCTTGCTTACAAATGCATCCACAACATGCATACTTAATGTGTGGCAAAAATAACATTTTTACTAACTGTATGCATATTCTAAAGTATTTGAGTTTAAACCCAAATTTATAGCGTATAGAAAAGAACAAACAATGACATTTATGGCTGTAAATATTTATATGTTAAATCATATATGTTGTCTTTCCATTTAAAAAAATTATAATCATAATACACTATAAAGAACGAACTAATTAGTGGCAATTTTAAAAGGAATAAGACACAAGTACCCTCCTAGACTATGACCAAAATCTCATAGACACACCTTAACTAAACTAAGGTCCTATTACCCCCTGAACCCATTTTTTTTTGTAATTTTGTACACCTTTTTGGCTTACATGGCATCCAAATATCTCCCACGCGCCTCAAATGCGTGGAGTCACGGAGTGTGCCACGTAAGTCAAAAGGTGTACAAAATTACAAAAAAATGAGTTCAGGGGTAATAGGACCTTAGTTTAATTAAGATGTGTCTCTAAGATTTCGGTCATAGTCTAGGGGAGTACTTGTGTCTTATCCCATTTTAAAATCAGTCTTTCAAAGAAACCAACCCCCCTCCCTTCCATAGCTCACGAATCTTTGCTAGCTCCACAGATGGAGATGGTGGTCTTCATTATTCGTGGAGTTTGAAGGTGATGGGAGTTTAATCTAGCGATTATTCTGATTCCAACATCCATTAACTCTACATATTTCTCCATCTTCAGTTTCATTTAGTTTATGCAAACTTTTCTTTTAGGGAAACATAAAAAAGTAAAAAATAGAAAAAAAAAAGAAGGAAGGATTAAAAAGAACATGCTAAACCTAAAAGCATCCTTGAGGAAAATTTCTTGCCTTTCTTTAGTTGTTTCTTGATCAATGTTCTTCAGATTTCCCTTTTCACATATTTATTAATTGGATTAGCCTATATTTACTTGGTTAATGGATCTTCAAATTTTATCGTTTCTTACTCTTGAGTCTTGATAAATAATATAATTGCCTTAATTATGTTGTTAAATCTTTCTATCGTATTCATAACTTCAACAACTAATTAAGACTTTCTATACGTATTCTTAACTTCAACAACTAATTAAGACTTTCTGCACGTATTCTTAACTTCAACAACTAATTATTGTTATGTATAGTAAGAAACTAATAACACTCTTGATAAATAATAATTGGCTTAATTATCTTGTTAAGCCTCTTTCCCTACAAATTTTAACTTCAATAACTAATTAATGCATTAGAAACTGATGGTACTTTTTGCATTCCTAATTATCTTCGAAAGTATAGCTGAAAATATTTATTTAATAGAAGGCTTTTTTAGGTGAAGGATGAAATAGTCACTCAACTATTAATGGATAATTTGGTAATTCAACTTCAACATTAGGAGCTTCCCATTTTTAAAATAGCATAGAAGATAATAGATAATATAAAAAAATATTAAGCTATTATTTTAATTTTTATTTGCTAATAATAATCTTGAATCAATACTTGTATTTGGCCAAACTGTTATCATATACATACATTGAATGATTTTAGCAATACTAATGTCAGACTACTATTTAATTGTGATAAGTTTTCACCTTCTCCACTCTTCAGATATGTAAGTTTTGTTTCTGCAATTCCCAAATTTGGTCATTGACCATTTGGCAAGATAAATGCACAAAAAATGAAGCTAGCTATTAATTTGGAATTCTATTAAATCTAAGTAACGGTTACAATGCCAGTTACTTTAACAAAATACAATGTTAACGATACTGATTCCTAAACGTTGCACAGTTGCACTTATCCAAAAGTCTTTTTATTGGAAGTAAATTTGCCATTGATTCCCTATTAAAGATACATTAACTTTAATTTTACCTCATTTTATTTATTTCTAAATAATTTTATGTGATTAAAAATTAATGTTTAGGGAATAATACATGCTGAATGGGTAAAATCGTTTAACAATTTAAGGGTATTAATGTCCATCAACAATTTAAGGTTATTTTGTTGCATCCCACTTTTAGTATAATATGATGATGAAATGATTTATCTCAATTTCTTAGTTCTCTGAGATTTAAGAGAGGAAGTTGAAAGCTTTCACCTTTTGGTTGTAATACTTAATCTGCATCTGCTTTGCTATAATAAGTTGGCACCAGTGTTGTCAAAGGTGTGCAAAAGCCCCGAAGCGAGGCTCAAAACATGTTGAGCGCTTCATCTCGCTTAATGTGCGCTTCAATGACATGATCAAGGCTTTAAGACAAACGTTTCCTTGGGAATGAGCGGTTTTTGAAGAGGCGACACTAAAAAATTGCTATTTCACATTATCGTAATTTTTCTTTTCAATTTCTTTGTCCATATATTTGTTATTCATGCTTATAGTTATTAGTCTTGGACCAAACATGTATGTTTGTCTTTTTCTCCATTTGTATCTTTTCTCATTGAAGTCTATGCTTTATTTGCGCTTGAAGCCTTAACGGACCTTAGAACTTTTTGCGCTTTTCGCTTTTGGTAACACTGGTTGGAACAAATGGTTCTTATGTGTAAGTCATTTTTTAGCAAAGCCGCCTTGAGGTTTTGGGTGAGGGAGTTTGGCATAGACCCCTACATGGTATTTTGATTTAAAAAGTATGAGGAGTACATGCTCACTCTTACCTGTACAATAGTAAACTTGTCCACTCTTTTACATTTGTTAGTCCTAATCAAAGAACTATGTTTTTCTTCAAGAAATCAACATAAAGTGGAGAACTCCTCCTTATTACAAGTAATGTCTAAATACTCAACGAGAAGATTGGTGTGATATTCTGCAGAATTATGTACTGCACGACATGGAAGAACTGTTCTAAGTCCAAGGAGATTGATGCATGCCATGACTAGTCACATTCCTGATTTCAATCTAACTAGCCAGCAGGTATTCTTCTCTTCACAGTATGCGGACAATTATCACTAGTACTAGTGTTTTAACTTACATATTTCCCAAATGTAGGATGCAGAGGAAGCACTCTCCCATCTTTTATCTTCTTTAAGAGCCGAACTGTCAGAATCTTATGTTCATGATCACAGCTCTTTGGCAGACGTAATTACACTTCCTAATTGTAGGATTGTTACACAGAGGATGAAAGGAGAAAGTGAACAGGAGAGATGGAGGCAGAGTTTTCTTGGGCCTTTTGATGGGATTCTTGGTAGTTTTTTAAACTGCCAAACTTGTTCGTTTCAGGTTGAATGGTACTTGAAAGAACATTTACAATCATACAATTTAATATTGACTGCTGTATCTTTTTGCACATTATAGAACTTGTTTGCTAAATTTACAAAGAATATTCTATAGTTGCTTTGCTGTGCTAGCCTAGGTGCGCATGCAATCTGTGATATTGTTTTCAAGTTGCTGTAAAAGGGAATAAACTATTACCTAATAGATAATTTTTTGTAAAAAAAAAACAATTAACTAACTGGTGTCTATTGTACATTGAAAGTGAGAAAAAGTCAAAACTTAATTTATAAGTCCTAACTTACTCTCTCCGTTCCAATTTGTTTGTTTGTCTTACTTTCCTTTTTAGTTTGTTAAAGGAAATTTTGGTACATTTCAACATATCTTTAGTGTAAGATCAAAAGATTCAAAAGTCTTCTTTACTTTCTTAAACTCTGTGCCAAGTCAAAACCATACAAACAAATTGAAACAGAGGGGGTACATTTTATGCCATCTTATTAAGTTTTTTCCATGATTTTATCTCTAGTTTTGCTGGCTTTGATCTTTAGCTTTTCCTGGAGGACATGATCATGCAAGTTCTCTTATATTCTTATCAACATGCCTCTTCACTAGTTTTTAGTCCTCCTTCCATGCATAATATATGGCAAATCTCTATCATTTAGGTCATTATTTTGTTTGTGGGGCTGTATGAGGTCAAGTTTTGACCTTCTACTTTGTAAAGTATGTAAATAATGATAGCTTGCATTCATGTAAATGCTCTCTTCAGTTTTGGGTTTGCGCCCTATATTCTGGATCTTCATTCATATTTTACTTATTCATATTGTGTTTTTTCTTCAGATCTCTCTGGATTTTCAGTTGTTTCATAGCTTGCATCTTGTGCCAGTGTCAAGCAGCGCTGGGGCTATTGTACGTTTAAAACTCAATTGTCATATGTTTATTTCCTTAATTTGATTCCATATTCATGATGATGTATTCTTCAAACATAATGTCAGATGCCTGGGTGTTCCGTGGAGCATTGCCTGAAGCAGTTCTTTGTTGCGGAACAACTTGAAAACTATAAGTGCAGCCACTGTTGGCATACTGCTGCCGTAAAGTATGTCTCTGCCATGGATGAAAATGAGGTGATCTTGGTTTACAGATCGTAGTTTAGCATACTACCTTAACCTTGAAGCTTGTGGCTTAGTCTATAGGTTCAAAAGAGCTGATATGGCCTAGGCAAAATTTATATGGCAATGTCATCATACAAACTATTCCTCAATTTGACAGGAATTTGGTCAATGGTTCCCCTCCGTGTTTCTGTTTTTAACATATTTATGGCGGTCCTAGAATCTGTTTAATTAGATGCAATTTGTTATCAGGCAATTGTTGAAAAACTTAAGCTGTGCAATGAGGAAGATTCATGTGATTGCAAACAGCTAGCGTGCCTTGCTAGATTTCCATGGTCAAATAGCTTCTCACGCACTTTCAAGCAACTCAGTATTGGCCGGAGTCCTAAGGTATGATTGTTAGTGTCATGTTCTTCTAGTAAGAATTAAAGGTGCTAGAATCATGTTCTTCTTAATTAAAAGGATTGACCATATAGCTGCCAACAAAATTAAAAAACCAGGAAAATAAGGGATCGGCAAGGAGTAACATTTTTACCGGTCACTTGGTGCAAATAGGATTTAATTTTAATACCTGGTGCTTCAGCGCTCTGTGATTTAATGGTTTTGTCATGTGTTTTATTTGTTGACTCTTTTGCATGTGCTTACTGTTGTGCCACCTTGCAGGTTCTATGTCTTCATTTACAACGCGCTTCTATAAATGTATTTGGAGAACAAAACAAACTTCAGGTACTGATATTCTTGCAAGTGGGTTGTGTTCTTCAGATAAGTAAGTAGATTATATTAGATGAGAACACAGCTTAGGCGAAGTAAATTTTACCTCTAATTTTTTAAAAAAGAAATACCCCAGAGGAGGTTCTGGTAGACACTAGAAAACATATTGCACTTGACAATAGAAGCAATAGGAAGCCTATATTCGCTGTACGATTTCATTCATTGTTTTTTATTTTCCATTCACCTATTTCCCATAATTGCTGATTTTCCACTTCAACCTTTTTAATTCCTGCTCCTGTTAATTACTTCTCCTCCTTTTTTTGGTTCAATTGTTTGGCCATCTATTTTTAGTTGCGTTACTGATTCCTCTGCCCTTCCTTATCAGATCCCCACGAGATGCCTATGAAATTTCCAAGTCCTTAAATTTCTATCTTGCATAACTGAGCTAGCTGCTTCTGTGTTTCCATTGTATAATTGGAATCATCAGAATCCTCATCTGTGGAGTAGTCTCCATATTTCCTAGAACATCTCTCTCCAAAATCAATTTGTATTCTGTCTTGGTTGATGCATCACTTGTCTCCATAATTATCGATCTCGGTCGTTCTATTTTGTGAATTTCATTCCTTCTTTTCCCATTATAGCTAATGTCTTTAGCAAGAAGGCAAGAATTTATTGTGGCCGACTCCGTTCTACCCAAGACTAGAAGAGCAAGCTTATCCTATTTTAGCATATGGCATATACTTGGATTGATTTGCAGCTTGCTTGCATCATGTACTTTGCCTTTTATTTCAATCATTTCTTAGTCCTGATTCATCTCTGCCACTCTTAGTGCCGTCTGTAATTGATCTTTTTGCCTTTTGTTCTCACCGATTACTGTTTCCTGATTCTTGCCCCAGAAAATGCCTCAGTTTCTCTCTTTTTATACTGATTTGAACCTTTAGTTGGAAGACTCGGATCATTTTGATTTCTTCCATGTCAACTTATAGCTTGTTTGGCCTAGCTTTCAAAATCTGGTTATTTTGAAAAATGTCTTTTCTTGGGAAGTGCTTTTCAAAGAAGTACGTAGTCTGGAGAGTAGCATTTTGTGTTGGGTAAATCAATCTTAAAAGTATTTTGCCAATATTTTGCAGTAATTTGTTCTTGGCTAAGGTTCCAAAGTGCTACAAGGAAAAGCAACATTTTTAGCTTATGAAATACAACTTCTAGTACTACTCAAAACTACTTATTTTCCCCTTAAAAGCTTGGCCAAGCACCTCAGTTTTCTTAAATAAGTAACAACATTATCAAATGCCCAGTGTGACCCCATAAATGGGGTCTGGGGAGGGTTGGGTGTACGCGGACTGTACCCCTACCTTGGGTAAAAGGTAGAGAGGCTGTTTCGGATAAGACTAGTTTGCTAAAATAAGCACTTTATGAAAGAAAAAATAGATAAGCACTGGCTACTGAGAAGCTTGCCCAAACAGACTATTATCTCATGACCAAACTTGTTTTATCTTGGTCATCAGCTTGTAAAAATCTCAGACTTACTGATAGTTGGTTCAGTAATGGACCTTGAGAATGGTGGGCATGTCCTGTAATGTCATAAATCCATTTTGGTTGAGGTGGATATGTTTATTATGAAAATATTTTCACCAAGTGCTCCCTGTTATTAAAATCATCCACCTGCCTTCCCCACACAACATTAGTCTGTATTGCTGCTTGAATCACCAAAGAGGTGTGCACTAGCACCCAATGTTCCTCAAGCAGTCAGAAACCTTTCCTATTTCATTGCAATATGCCTCTCACAAAGGACTATCTTCTTTTAGGCACATAGAACAGCTGCCCTCTTTGGAAACAGGCCACCATTAGCTAACAGGTCTCACTGTCTATCTGATCAAGAATCTATGAATTGCCATTTTCCTGGCTGGTCATATTCGCCTGTCTATTGCGTTCACTATGCCATGTTATTTACTCTTTTTCTGTTTCTTGTGTTTCAAGTTAATCTCACTGCTCACCAAAGAAGGGTTGAGCTCACCCCTGCATACATTAACATTAACACTGACCTTAGCTAGGTCTTTCAGATTTGCAATTTATCTAGGAGCATGACTCTGTATGCATTTTCTAAAGAATTTTCTTGGGCAAGAGATGTTTCTAATGAGACTCATGTAGTTATCACTTGTCTATCAAAAAGAAATGTATGTTATAGAAGATGTTCTTTTTATAACTGAGAAATCACTAAGGGTCAATGGCACTGGTTCGAATTTGGTAGATAATTGGTCTGCCCCTAACCCTTCTCCACTTAAATACTAAACTTCGGCAGGATTTGAACCTTGACGCACGCTAACCCACACATCACACATTGCACTCTTACCACTAGACCAAAGTCCTGGGGGCATATTTTCTGTATCCTATTTCACAATTTATTTAAAATTGAATAGTCCACTAGATTGAGAGGACACCCTTCTACTTTTGGCTGACCCAAATTATGTGATTCTTTTCTTTTGTTTGAATGCAAAATCAACTTATTAATTGCATAAACTTCTGAGAATCAGAACTGCAACTTTTGGTTGATACATTTTGACTGTAGTGTTGGACCTACATGACCTCAATTACTACGTAATTTTTTTATCTGAGCCTAATGGACAACCTAATATGGAGTTGTTGTTTGATATTCAAATCTTAGACTATGCTTTGGCTGCTTCGCTGTAAACCCTCAATGTTTGAATTTTGTGTTCAGGGCCATATTTCATTTCCATTGATTTTGGACTTGACTCCTTTCGTGAAGAATGGAGTGGGAACAAAGAGTTGGGAAGAAAATCTGCAAATTGGGCAAAAAACACATCAACAGCATCCTTTCCCTTTGTTCAATAACTTAAATCTGCAAGATAATAAGGAGACGTTGACTTGCATCACCCGAAGTGAAAGAAAATTTTCTACAGAAGTAGAAGATACGGCCGGTTTGCATGTCTCAGATAATTTTAGTGTTAAAGCATCAAAGTCAAAATCAAGTTCGCTCGAAGCTGGAGGCTACAAGGAGATCAGCTTAAATCAGCTGCCTCCACATTCTGGAAATCAGGTTGGTTGCTCTAGGTAGATAATGTTATATACTCGTATTTGAACTTTCTCGCATAACATACCATATGTATAATGATTTTATCCATTCCATGACTGGAGATTTTCACCTACTCTCGAAGTGAACGTAAGTTGTGTAGCTTTACGTTTGTAGCAGCATTCTACTGCTGAAGGAAAACTTGCACCTAGTACTATTCCTGAGTAAAGTACTCGTATATCTCTTGCTAGCCATCCAGATAAAAACAGATCTGGCTCTGAGGCCTCTCTTACTTGCATGCTGGTTGCTTATTATTTTTCTTAATAAATCACCCGGTTTATACTCCAAAATCCAATCTTGTGATAATCTGAGGAATATAACAACAGCAATAACAACGATGCCTCAATCTGAGCAAGTTGGGATCCACTATTTTGAATCCTAACCATCCATGTCCGCTTCATTTAAGCCTTGTGTAGTTTGAGGAATGAATATAGAATCTACGAAGGGAGGGAGGGATATGAAAAGCAGTTCAAGGGTATGAGGTCCTTCTTGTTATGGTATTTTTGGTAACTTCAGGTTTGAAGCCATAAGTTCTCTTGAAATATTAAGCAATGCTGTGAGACTGGCCAAATTTATCTTATATGTGTCTTGAAACTGCAAGGCCAGACCTTTTAATGTGCTGTTGTTGAATGATACTAGTTAGTGTTCGTTGGACTGCGTTGTTACTCTTTAAATGTCTTTTCATTTGTGGCGTATGTGCATTCATGATATGCACGCCAAAGCGACTTAAATCGTTCATGCATTTACATATAATATAGTGCAGTAGTTTCCATGTTCATTAAAATGGCAGATGCATGCGTATCAAGTTTAAGGTACAGTTTAGATCCGAGATATATAGGTCTTTAGACTGGCAGCTGATTCTGCTTTAGCTACTTTTAGATGATAGAAATTCTTTATATTGTTCATCTAGAAAAGTTGAGGCACACAAAGGAAAACTTTAATGTAGGTGTATTTACTGCAAGAGAAAAAGGGGATTTTAGTTAGGCATCAGCGTTTCTACTTTGTAGCCAACCAAATAATTCTCTTTCGCTGAACCAAACAGGTTCAATATCTCCCTAATAATTACTGTGTGATCAAATGTGCTCGTTGGAACCCCTGAACTTTTACTTTCCATCATTGTGACTTATTTTTGCAATCAAAGTTCAATCAATTTTTGATAGCAGGCGGTTTATTCAAGTCTGAGTTTTGTGAAATTTAACCATTGGACAAAATCATTAAGGTGAAGTTTGTGAAAATGGAAACAATAAGTTGTAACGGACATGTGCTACATATCTTGGACTAGTGTGCTTCTGCAATGATTCTATAGATGTTGGAAGTTAGAGTAGAGAGTATCCTTGGCATTCAACAAAATGGTCGTGAATCGTGCTTCACAATTAGGCATATAAAGCTTTTGCCAAGGAAACCAGTAGAAGATAATTGATCACTTATTTCACTGTGTGCAATTACAGTGTTAACTTCTTAGGAACAGATGGATACTAATATAGAAGCAGGGAAGATTCCCATGTTATGCCTTACTATGTTCCATCATCCTTTTGTTTTCATCCATTTGGCGGTTCTTTTCCTTCATTGAACCAACATAGTCACATTCTAAGGATCAAACAGAATACTGTGATGTCTGCTTATAGTACGAACCTCGTGGGAACAGATGGAGACTAATATTGGAGCAGTGAGGACAATGTCGCCCATCTTCTGCTGTATTTTTAAAGTTGATCCTAGTATTGTGTATTTCACCTACACTCTCTCTTTTTGCTACTTTATGCTTTCATATGTCATGTAATGTTAGTTTATTCACGTAATTTGAAGCTCACGTGATGTTGTTCCTCTATCCTTTTTTACGTTGCAGGGTGAAACTTCCCGAATAACACATTCCAAAAGTCACAAGTACCGACTAGCCTCTGTGGTGCAGCACTTTGGAATAGTTGGTAGTGGGCATTACATCGTTTTCAGACGAGTGACAGCCAAAATTGGTGAAGAAAATCATGCTGGACTACTGGGATCTGCTGTTGATAAGTGGTTTTGCATCTCAGACACCGAGGTCTATAGGGTTTCGGAGAGAGATGTTCTTGATGCTGAAGCAACCTTACTTTTCTATGAAGAAGTTTCTGATTGCTAAATTCTTGTTGTGTTATAGCTGTTTGTAGACTGTAGTATAGCTTGAATTGAATAATTTGTAGTAGGCTGGTAGCAACTCACAAACTGTGAGTCTTTTGTTATGGGCATTTTGTGTTTTGCCTGGAGAACTCGCTCTGGCAGACCAATTGAATTTAATCAAACTTCACTATACTTTATGTTGTTTTCTTTAATGTCTTATTATTTCAGCCGTATGGCCTTTTCTTTTTTGGTTTCCCGTACTCTGTTTGGTACCTGTACTGGAGGTCGATTAATTTGGATTTGCATTGTGTAGGGCCCATTCAGAGGAAGCGCTCCTACCGAGAATTTGAATCCAAATAACTGTGTAGCTTGGGATTTTGAAGCAAGTTTAAGATGATAATTAACAGCTTCATATAACAAATCTTGAAATTAGTAGAGCTTACTTGCATTAGCTTTGTGTACTTTGTTTGATAGGCGTTTTTAATCTATTTGATATCATGCTATATGTATCACTAATATATGAAAAATTATGATATTTGTAATGTAAGAGGTTTTAATGCATGCATTCGCCTGATTAAAAATATAATTGCGTCTCAAAATCTTTTCTACATTTTTTTCACTATATTTATGGAAGATATTTTTATAAACAAATAATTTATTTTGAAATTATGTAATGTATGTTATTTCTAATATAACAAACCAAACACAATATGAGAAATAATCTCAATATAACTAATATCGTTGTTATTGATCAATTAACAAATATTGAAGGAACAATATGGGTTGTGGTGCAGTATTAGGACTAGAGGTCTTAAATTCAAGCCTTGCATATGGAAAAAATTCTATTGAAAGCGTTATTGCCGAAATGGATACTACCGTGTCAAATCAGTAAAGGCCAACAAGTATTTATACGTGTCGAAGACCTCTAAAAAGGATGTACAACTCTACCCAATAATTTAACGTCTCTATTTTACTTTTAGCAAAAATATTGTATTTTACTATGTAGATTTACTTTGTAAATACAAAAAGAAGAAAAAAGAGAAATTTAAAAAGTTGGAGAGACTCTATATCAACTCAATCCTTACTGAGAGGTTTCAAGTTTGATTTTATTTGGGTATGGAGTCGTCTTTATTGGAGAACACTTTACCCAAATCATAGAAAAGAAGATGTAAATCAGTCTGTGAGGGGTAATTAAGAAGTTTCTCAGTATTTCAATGAGAATCTGTTTCTCATCATATATTTTTTTCAAATGAATTGATTAAGTGGAAAATAAATTTTTAAAAAATCATATTCTATATCATCAAATTTTTATTGATTCACAGTGGGAAAAAAACTTTATTTCTAGTAATGAAAAAAAAAAAAACGAATGAGTTTAATTACAAAAAATGGCAAAAAAAAGGATTGAAGAATAAAAAGTACTCCTTTATTTTTATATAAGAGCACCTTTTTTTTTTTAACTGAATACATTACGTACAAAAAGAATATTAAGGGAAAAGACAAGAATATAAAATAAAAGGGACGAAATAAGAAATAAATCTAAAAATACTCAAATAAAATACAGCCATTGCCCAAAAATAGATCACCATTTTCAATTTATTTATTTTACTTTTTTAAGAAACTTCATTTGACAAACATCTTTTTTCTTAACAATTTCTTAATTCTAACTTTTCATATGACATATTACCAATCACAAGATTAAACAATATTTTGGTATATATATCTACATCTTTAGTTTATAACCACAATATTCATTTTTTAAAAATTTTCTTAAGATCCGTACCAAAATAAAATCATACATCATATCATATATATATATATATATATATATAGGGTATAGTATAACAGTATAAAGGGGTATAACAGTAAATACAGTAAACACAGAAAATGTAAGACACTTAGATAGTAAAAGAAATGTAAAGACAGTAAAAACAGAAAATACAGAAAACACAGTAAATACAATATATAGTAGTAGATATATAATATATAATAATAGTACTTATATAGTACTTAATATAATATATGTATATATATATATATATATATATAGTAGTATATAATTATAGTAGATAGTACGTATATAGTATATAATCTATAATAATAGTACTTATATAGTACTTAATATAGTATATGTATATATATATATAGTAGTAAATAATTATAGTAGTAGTATATATAATAGTACGTATATAGTATAATATATATATAAAGTAATATGGTAGATAGTTATATATAATATATACTTAGATAATTAATATAATTTAATAGTGCAGGTAAGTTGTTCAGTGTCTAGGCTTTGTTTCCAATATTTGTTCCGTGTTCAGGCTTTGTTTCAAATGTTTTGTAAGTCCTACTCAGTACTCCCTCTCTCATTTAGTTAAATCATGCTAATTTATGAGTTAATTCCCTATTTTCCCCGTTTTTTATTTTATTTTTCAATTTTTTGTTTTTATTTTTTATATTTGTTTTTGGATTTTATCTTACCCAGTTCATCTCTTCTTCTTAACCTTTGTTCTTAACAATTTCATCTTTAACCACACCCCGGATATGAAAACTGGCAACAACTTCGTCCTTTCATCTAGCGGACTATAAAGCCAAGAATCTTAGGAATTTACAGGTTAATCCATAGTCGTTGTTAAGAAATTAAGAAGCTAACCATATACTAAGGGTAAAATTTTTTAACACATATACAGTAATTTACATCAAACTACAATTTTCATAAAAAAAAAAAAAAAATAACATATTTTTTGAGGGGAATTTTGGGAAGTAAACATCATAAACTTACATGATAAACTGAGAGAGGTTTCCCTTTCGGGAACCCCCGAAGGACTTTGAAAAAGCTTTCAAAAACTTTAACACACAAACACACTTATTTTTATTTCACAAACTTTAATATACAAAGGAGGATTTTAGGTACATAAAGGAGTATGGAAGGATGATGGAGGAAGTATGGAGGGAGTATGACAAACTTTTTCTAACTTTTATTCTTTCCACTCTTTTTTTCACTCTTCTTCTCAACTCTTACTACTCTCCTTATATAGGCAAAATAAGAAACTTAAAAAGACCAAAATGACACTACTAAATGGCCTTAATTATTTTTTGGCCGACAACTTGATAAGATTCATTTAATAATGCAAGTCGGGTTCTCATTGGGCCCCATCGTCACATGCATTATTAATTTCATCTTTTGACTGACTCAATTATTTAACAGACGCGTGTTATGCCAACAGTTTTTCCCTCATTTGGAGGATAGTGATAAAGTGACAAAACGCTCTTTTTTACAAGACACGTAGTGGGCATTCCCACCTACTACTTTGAATAATTTACATACAACATTGCTATTTTACCTACTAATTAATTTTTCTACCACATTAATTGTTGTCTTCTTGTTTGCCCATACCTTTGATGACTTTCCTTGTTGCCATTCTTGACTTTCTTATCATGTAATTGCCGTATCTTCTTTTGTCTCTTATTTGGTGAAATTGTTTTCATCATTTTTCTTATTGATGAAACAATTTAAGTGTCTAGGTTGTGTAATGCGATAGTATCAAAACTCATGCCTGAGTCATTATCTTCATAAGGGTCTTGAGTGTCTTGAATATTATTTATATGTTCCTCATCTGATACTGAAGGACTATTAATATTGTCTTCTGAATCATTACTTGGACTGGGAACGTCTTTGATAATATGTTTGTCTTGGCTCTTGTCTTGAAAAAATTTTTCTAAAGTTCGTCGAATTATTTTTTCTAATTTTTCATTTTTTTTATTTTTTAAAACATCATTTTTTCTTAATGAGTCTTTCTGAAAATATTTCGGTAGTCTTCTTCGTGAGGAAGTAGACCCCTCTTCTTCACTTTTTGGCAAAGTGACAGCCTTTAATGGATTTGATAAGTCTTTACCGGTTACCGTTTGAACCGGATTAGCTGTATCATGCTCCAATACAGTAGAGTTCTTAGCATTCAGAGGGGAATGCACACCCGTCTCATCCATTTTTAAAAGAGATGGAGAACTCATTTCTTGCATTTGAGTATTGTCAGTTCTTGGAACATATTTATTCTGAAAAGTCTCTAGCTATTTCATAAGTCTCATATTTTCTTGGATAAGGATTTCATTTTTTGTATTGAGTCTTTTGAAACCCTCTGTCATGGTTGAACAATAGTCACAAAAAATTATTTTGTCTGAGTCTCTTTGGATATTATATTGTGGTATTTGGTTTGGGCTTTGTCTGAGAGCTGGTGAAATATAATAGTTAGGCCCAAGTATCCTCTTGCATAGTCTAAAGCTTCCGTAAAATCATTAAATCCCTTAAAAAGTGGGTTTTTAAACCTATTTATAGAATCAACTACTTCTATCAATGTTTGAAAAACTCCTTTAGTTTTACCATATATAACTACATAATATTTAAATTTATTGTCTCTATTTTTATCTGAAAAGTATTGACACAAAGCATTAGATGCAGCAATAAAGTATTTTGTGTCTTGTTTATTATATGCTATCCATATATTATCTATTAAACATTGCTGAGACTTATCTAGATTACAGTCTAGATTTACTCTAAAAGATAAATTACACTTAGGATATGAAATTAAATTATATTTACCAAAATAAATTCTCTCCATTAAGTTGTCTGTTGTACTTAGTGGTCTGAAATTTTGTCTTCCTAATAATGTCTGAGCATAAGTATCTGGCTGGGCTATGCCCTTGCCTTTGTCTGCTGGCTGTGGGCCAGTTGGTCTCATGCTGAAATAAAATTTAATTAGTTTTTAATTGTAGTCTACTTAATTTATCTGCTAAATCATTGTCTTTTCCTTTCACATATTCAAAAATAATATTATTATATATAGATATTATATCTATAAAATTTAACCATCTTCTTTTACTACTAGTCTTACTATTTATTTTTTCATGAAATTTTACTATTGCTTCACAATCTGTTCTAACTAATACTTCTTGTTTATTTAGAATGTATAATTTAAAACTATTTAGTCCATATATTACTGCTAATACTTCAGCGTCTATATTGCTCATATTACCTTTTTCTTTATATTGTCCACTTTGGTAGGCACATATTTTTTCTTCATTTTTTGGACTATATTTATTAGGTCTAGATTTTAATATAGCACCCCATCCTAATTTACTTCCGTCTGTTTGAACTATTAAATAATCAGAATCTAAAGGTATTTGTAAGTCTGGTATATTTTTAACTTTTTCTTTTATTTGTTGGACTAATTTTATATCTTTTATGTTAAAATGTTTTTGTCCTTTACTACCTGTCTTAGCATACAAAGGTCCTGCTATTTTTTCTAAGTTTTGAATAAAGTTTCTAGCATAATTTACTAAACCTAAGAATTTTTGTAATTCTTTTGTATTATCTAACTTATCTGGCATTTCTAATACTTTTTTAGCTATATGTGGCTGTAATTTTACCTTTCCTTCTCCTAAAGTTACTCCTAAGAAATTTATATGTGTTTTGTATAATTCCATTTTCTTCTTACTAATTATTATTCCGTATTTTATAAATAATCTAAATACTGTCTGTAGATGTCCTAGATGTTCTTGTATATCTTTACTAAATACTAAAATATCATCTACGTATACTAGTACAAAATTTTTATAATCTCCGAACATATCATCCATTTTTCTTTGAAGTATGGGCGGAGCTGTCTTTAAACCGAAAGGCATAGCAAGCCATTCAAAATGACCTTCGGGACAAGTGAAAGCTGTCCATTCTATACTTTCTGGGTGCATTTTGACTTGCCAATATCCTGATTTACAGTCAAATTTACTAAAAATCATTTTACCTTGTATTCTATTAATTAATTCATTTTTATCTGGTAATTTATATGCATCTGTTCTAGTATTATCATTTAACCTTTTATAATTTATTACCATGCGAGCTTTTCCTCGCACTTGTTCACTATGATTTCTAACCATAAAAGCTGGTGATCTATGTCTAGATGTAGATCTTCTTATTACTTCTAATTTTAGTAATTCTTTAATCTGTTTAGTAAATTCTTCAGTATCTTCATTATTTGCTTCTATTGTTGCTGTTTTTATAGTATACTCGGGGTTTATTATGTCTAATTTACACATAATCTTATTACTTCCCCAATGTTCTAAAGGTTTTTCTCCTATTATTTCCATTTCATCTAATATTGCTACTATATTTTCTAAGTCTTTATGATTGTTTATTTTTTCTATTGTATTTATTCCTTTTTGAAAATTGTAAAATTATGTTTCTATATTTATTAATGTATAATCTTTTTCTATGTCTTCTATGTATGTATCTTCTAAACAATTTTCTTCTTGTTTTTCTTCATATAGATTTTTTGAAAAACAACTACCATTATTGCTACAATCGTCACAACATGGAGTAGTATTTTTTATATTTATTTTATTATCTTTATTTAATTCCTTAGTTGGAATTTTTCTAGTTTGTCCAGGGGTATATGTTGTATTTCTAAACAGCATTATTTCATCTCTGGAAATTAAACAACTTTCGTTATTTTGTATAAGGAATTGTAAACCTAAGACTAGGTTAGTTTTAATATTAAGATCTCGGACTAATATCTTATGCATACCATATGTAGGTTTATAGAATTCACTATATATATTTATAAAACTTATTTGTGCTTTTTCTATGTACTGGTCGTAAAGATTATATGTTCCATCCATTTGTATTGCCTGTATAGGTTCTTTAAAAAATTTTAAAGTTGATAATAGATTATGAGGTAGTATCTTTTTATTAAGTAGGCAACTTGTACAACCTGTATCTACTAAAGCTAAAGTTTCTATTTCTACGTCTTTTATTTTTATTCTGACTAATATCTTTATTGTTCCAAATTTTTTATCTTCATTGCATATAAAACTAGTATTATTTTCTTCTATGTTCATTAATTCACTTTCTTCTATTTGGTCTAAATGTATTGTACCTTGTGATTGTGTAGTATCTATGTCTATTTTTTGTTTACCTTTTTCTAACTTAGTTATTCTTTGTTCTAAGTCATTTATTCTTGTTTCTAAAGTTATTAGTCTTAGATTAGTAGCCTGGTCTTTTATATGAACTTGTTCTTCATTTTTATTTACCTTTTGTTTTAATTTATTTTCTATACAACTAATACAGGCTTCCATGTAACAGTATTTACATTTGGCCCTGTTAATTTTACTAGGATACATTTTACATATATTACATTGGTTACTATCTATTCCTTTTAGTCTTTCGAACTCATGACTACATTCTTGAGAAATATTCATCATAGTATTTATTATGATATTATCTATAAAATCTTGATTTCTTTCTATTCCTATTTCATTAATTAAATTATCATCTTCTGAGTCAGAAGTGTCTGATTGGGTATTTATTTCTTCTGTTTCTATACTTACTACTGAGTATATGCTTTCTGTATCTGACATGTATTCATCTACATTTAATAAGGTTTCTTGGAAGTCTTCTATTAACTGAGAATTTCTAGTTTTCATATTATTCTTTTTAGGGCATGTATTTGCTAAGTGTTCTATACTTCCACAAATATAATATTCTAATTTATTTTTATAATTTCTATCATTTCTATATTTCCTAACATGTCTATCTCTATTTAAGTAAGGTTTTCTAGCTAAAGATTTTCTTAAGAAGTATTTTTTATGTCTATAAGGTTTTTGGTTATAGACTGGTCTTCTTTTATATTTTCTTATCTTATTAGGTTCTTTATCATAGCTTTGGGTAGTATATATCATTGCTTTGCAAAAGTTCATTTCATTTTGTTTTAATTGTTTTTGTATTTGTATATTTGTACATTTTTCAGTTAGTATTTCCATTATGCGATTTATTTTTTGTCCTATAGGCCATAATTGCGTGGGGTTTTGCACCACTCCTTCTCTTTTATATCATCTTTCTTCTATTTCTCTTCCTAAAGCTCCTGGTAATTTATTGAATAATTTTCTACCTAATTCTTCATTAAATGTATTTCCACTAATAGTACAATAATAAAAATAGTCTTTAAGAAAATTCTTTATGTTTAGCCAGTTAGCTATACTTAATTGTTCTAATTTTATTACAGCATTTCTTTGTAGTGCTACTAAGTCACTATTTGGGTCTTCTCCTGTTAATAATACATGTATTTTATTTGTAAAGTTATATGGGTTTGGTCCTAATTCTATTAAACTTTGAAATTCCTGTGGGTAAGTTTGTTTATAAGATTCCCATAATGCTTTACAAGATTGTCCTAAAAATGTCTCTAAGTATCTATACATAGTTTCAGCGTCAGTTTCTTGATAATTTTTAATAAAGTCTGCTACCACTATTCCTTTCCATAAGTCTATTACTGTATTCCACATTTGTGGATCATGTGTTGCTATGTTTAATATTTTTCCTTTATTTCCTCCTTCTTGTAGTCTAATAGGTTCTTCTATAGGCATTCTTTTTCCTATTGGTTTAATATTATCTTTTATTTCTTGATCAGGTCTTGTTCATGGTTTTCTAGGTAGATTACTTGTATTATAGCTAATACTTGGGGCTGCACTAGTTCTTTGAAACGGACTAGCACTATGTGAACTAATTGCTTTTTTCATTAGTTCGGTATAACTAGTTATGGATAAAGTATCTATTTTATCTTCCTTTATGTCTTCAGGTTCTTCTATTCTAGATGCGAAATTATTGTCTCTGTCTTGGCATATTCTAAAATGTTATATTGTTTCCATTCTATCCATTTTACCTTTTTTACATCCTTTACACTTAAAAACTGTAAGACTATTTTCTTGGTATTGTATTTTTGCTTCTTTTATAGCTCTTTCTACCTTATACCCTTCTTCTATTAATTCTATATTCATAAATTCTTCCTGTTCTGTTTCTATGGTACTTTCTATTTCAGTATCATCTAAGTTTCCTTGACTTGTATAATTATAGTCTGTAAACCTAATTGATGTTTCTCCTTTTGAGCTAGTATACATGAAATGTTGCTCGGGAGCAAATACTTTTGGTGTACTTAATTTATCTAGATTTCATTCTAATCCTGCATATTCTTCTGGATTTATTTTTATTGGTTTTATTAGTTTTATTCCTTTATTACCCATTATTTCTACGACATCATTTACGTGGAGTTTAAATTTTGTGTTACTACTTAAAGTCATTTTTCCAATAAAACCTACACACATTAATAAATTATTTCCATTATTCATTTATTCATATCCTTTAGTCTGGATTCCTATTTTAATATGTTTTCCAAATTCTTTTAGATTCATTAAAAAGTCTGGGCTAATGTAAAATATTCCACCATTATTTGTCATGTCTACTTCAGTTAATCCTATTATAGATTTCTTTAAGTCTGACCATCTATCATCATATAATACAATTAAAACTTTAGATCCTAGATTCTTTCTAGTTAATCCTTTTATTCCTACGACTATTAATCCCATATGCATTAACATAAGTTTGAGATTTTTTACAGTCTTTATGACAGCTGGGTTTACTAAGTCTAATATAACAAATTCTTTTCCTATTGCTGATATCTGTTCTTCTCTATAGTGTCTATATAATTGATTATTTCTAGAGAAATTTTTTACATTATATAATGTTTTTAGATTTAACAATTTTAGTTGATTTTGTTTAAAAATTTGTAGATCTCTATCTATATCTATAATATCATTTAATTCTTGATTTTCGTCTTTATTTGAGGATCTTCTAGACAGTATTCTAGAAATTAAATTATTTCCGATTCTATTTTCTGAGAAACTTGGTCTACTTTCTTGGGTTGTTCGTTTGTTTGAAAGAAAGTCCATTGTTGAGATTTTCTGGTTAATTTATGTTTTTCTTGTTTTGGTGTTATTTCTACTTTCTTATATATATATATAAAAGAGAACATTAGGCCCGCCTATGTGGCGCCACCACAAAACAGAATTCCCTCTTAATTTATTTATTTTCAAAACTAGCCTTCCCCTTTCAGAAAAGTTGTGACTTTTTGCGACTTTAATAAAAAGTTACGACTTGAATAAAGAGTTGCGATTTTTATGAAAAGTTGTGACTTTTATGAAAAGATGCAACTTTAATGAAGAGTTGCAACTTCTATGAAAAGTTGTGACTTTTATGAAAGATAGTTGTAACTTTTCCGATAAGGCACAATAAATATTTGTTTACACTACCCTTTATTGTCTATAAATAGAGGGATTTATTCTCATTTAAAACAACGAAAATTCTAAACCTCTTCTTCTTCTTCACAATTAAATATTTGTGTACTTTGCTCCTATTGAGTGGTTCACTAACAACATTACTTATGTTACAGATCCAGGTATATGTATTTTTACAGTCATTAATTTATGCTTATGTTATTAAGGATAAATGATAAGATGTAATAATTTTCATTTTCCTTTACATTATTAATGTTACTACGTAATCTTGTATGTAAGATAATATAGTGTTTTAGTTTTAATGACTGATAGATTTTAAGTGTTATTTTATAAATTCCATGAAATTGAATTCCCGCACGAAGCGCTAGTAATTTTACTAGTCAGACAAATAAATTTAAACGAAGGGTGTATCCAATTACAAGTTAACATCTCTCAAAATTATCATTTGAAACTTGGAATATCTCAAAATGTGTATAATATATGTATACAAAATCTCAACAATAATTCAATATATATTCATCTTCTTAATTCCCAAAGAAAATTTCACAAAAACCTTCTCCACATAATAAATGATATATATCTCCTTAATTATATACACCCTCTATGATTATATATAATCTTTTTATTCTTGGATTTTCTTACTACGTACATTTATTTTAGAAATGAAAGTATTTATATTACATCATATATAAAAGTACTTGTGACATAGGGATCTAGACTAGACACAACATACGGATTTGACAGAATCCAGTTGCATCTAGCTCTCAAATGAGGTATATATACGTGTAACAAAAAATAATGACACTTTTAATATGAGAAACATAATCGACTGACTTTAAATTTTAGATTCGTCACTCGATAATTCTCCAAATTCTAATTATGAATAGGAGGTTTCTTTCTAGCAGGAGTATAATCTATGTCTATTGCTACTGAATCTTCATGCTTTGATTTCTCTTTATTGCTTATAACAATTTGTTGGTTGCCACTCTTTTGAACTAATTCATAATTATCAACTTGCAAATTCCTTGCTGCAAAAATAGAAAATTAAATGAAACCAAATTAGTATATGAAAAAATATAAATTATATTTAAAAAAAAATATAATAATTTACCTTGACAAGTGATCAAGAAGAAGAAGATGAAAGAAATGATCAAGAACCAATGTGTTTTTTGGTTAACAATAGCCATTTTTGATGTTGTTGTAATTTTTTTTTTAAATGAAATTTGGAATAGATTTGTGTGTTTTAAAGTAATTATATTGCCTTATATTTATAGAGAGACAAGATATATAGATTGAAAAAATTGGGCAATCAATTTTTAAAAAAAATGTCAAATCATGTTGCAAAATTTTTGTACCTGGATAATAACATGAGGGCCCTAAGGGGGTGACAATAGGACTACAGGAGTTCATATCAACATTTTGCATGAGAAATTAATATTAATTTGCATGTAAATGGGATATGTTGGTTCAAATGATTAATGAGGTTAAAAACAAGATCTAAAAGACCACCCATATGCTTTGTCTGCTGTTTGTTAGAAATTGAAAATAAAAAGCAGATCAGAATTTAAAATTTATAGGTTTCATTATGTATTCAAGAATAATTGAACTCTCGTCAAGGAAGATAGTAAAAATTAAGTACATTCTATTTTTATCACTGGACCAAGAGACTACTTTATTCATATATATTTCTCGTATAATAAAATTTTCAGTATAAGTATAGAATCTACGTGAAAACTATTGAATTCTCAAAAATCTACTCTCACTAAATTTTCAATATAAGTATAGAATCTTAGTTCATTTTAATAGAAAGGAAAGCGGTAAAGCTATTTTGATTTACATTAAATTTGAATCTAATAAATATATCATGCGATATAGAAAATGTCGTGTCTAATAGATTTCCTCATAACACACACACACACACATATATATATATATATATTATGCTAGCTTATCTAATTAATTCTAACTCAAATATCATATTAATTTCATACATAATTAATAACTTATATACTCCTAAAGTCCTAATCAACTATCCAACATGATATAAGATTATTTGATACCTCTACATATAACTCACATCCATATCAATTACCGAACAACGCGTCAAATAATTTAAAAATTGGAAGTTGGAAACAAAGAAAGAAACAAGAAGCCAGAAGAGATTATAAAGTTAGACGAAAGGGACCCTAGCTCTCTCTCTCTCTCTCTCTCTCTCTCTATATATATATATATATATATATATATATATTTTTTTTTTTTTTTTTTTTTTTTTTTTGAGGCAATGCAATTGTGTATAAAGTATTTCATGTGGCAAACAACCAATTGATTTTACTATGAGGGCTTGAAAATCAAAATAGTATGTTCCCTACTAAGATACAGATATGTATTTCAATTGGGAATTGGGAAAATGGTAAGAAATTTCCTTTCCACAATTATTGATTAAAATTTTAAGTATACATATATAGTAGCTGATTCAGGCCACAACTAACCATGCTAATGCATGCATTAAATTATTAAAATTTTATACCATTCATTTAAATTCCGATACGAAATTAATAAGTGCTCGAGCATCTGAAACCTTTCACATGTTACATCTCACCTTTTAAATACATGTTAAATCCCACCTTATAAACACATGTTGCATCTCACCTTTTAAATAATGCATGCATTAGCTATATGTATTAGTAGTCCCTTGTTTGGTGCATTTTTTCATGATGTGTAAAACTAATGCTTGCATTAGTTATACATTATATTGTGTATTGAGGAGTATATTACTAATACCATGGATTTCTAGGTATTAGTAATGCAAATGATTTAATACATGCATTAGCATGGTTAAAGACCCAATTACCCCTCAAAAGCACTTTTACATCTTTTCCACCATAATTGTGAAGAATACTTTTGTAAATAAATATTTTTATACAATGCATATTATTTTTAATACGCCAAACCAAACAATGCATAAGAAATAGTCTATGCGTAACTAATGCAAGTATAATTAATACATGCATTACTAAGACACCATATGGAGTATTATTTTATACACTCTACCAAACAACAAGTTGATAATCAATCAAATCCACGTCAAGGCTACACATCCTAAGGCAACAACTTACTATTAACATGATTTCAGTAATAAATCAAAGTAATAAATATATACTTCATTATTTAACTACAATTTTTAATATTATATACATAATAACGTGTACCATATATTTATTAATTAATACGATATAAATAGCGAATTAATTAATCATTTATATATATAAAATTTAAGATTAATTTTTTTAAAGTCTAACAAATATTGAATCCCTCCATAAAAATTCTCTTTTGGTCATTGAAACATATATAATACGAAGATGGTTACATTATAATAATATAACACTCGAGTTGGAGAACATAAACAAACTTAACAAAAGTGGAAAAAAAGAGTACTAATATATGTTCTGTATAATTAAAGTATTGGTTTACTTTTTCAACGGTTTACGCATACTGTAGTACCTAATCATGTCATAGGTCAATTACATATCACTTCTGTCCTTTATAATTTGGCACACAATCATATATATTAGAAATTTCCAAAAAGATTATTGTGGGACTAGAATTTCAAATTCATAGATTTTAAATTCTGTTTTTGTGTCACTGTTGTTATATGTGGATCATGTGGACAAGGTCATTGTCTGAAGTTTCAAATAGTGATTTCCAAAAAGACTATTTTATGATTAAAATTTTGAACTTATATGCTTCAAATTCTCATTTTGCGCCTCTGTTGCTTGCTGTCTGTGGACCATGTTGGACAGGGTAAAAATATATGGCAAACTACCCTTGTGAGTTCACGTGATGAGTACGTAGGATGTAAAGGGGACATGAACATCAACAAACATTTCATTTCAATCATTTTTTTAAATTTAATTAGGACCAACTTGACCCACCACATACTGCTTCCTTTGACCATGATACAGTGAAATTCATACCATCCTTAGACATTTTGTTATAGGTGGACCATCTTGGACAAGGATTTAATTTGATACAATAAGTCAAAATCAATTTTTAGCAGTGATAAATATACATATGAATAAAGAGTGATAAAGTCTTTACTGATATTAATTAATTGTCCATAAAGCTTGATCTTCAAATACTTCCAAGTTTCTAAAAATTGGCTTAGACAAAAAAAAATTGTCTTCCACTCACAAACCTTCAAAAAAAAATAATAAAATAAAATAAAATTAAAGTAAATACATGTCCAAACATGACTTTATATTTCAGAAATCATAAAAACTCAAATTTTCATTTTGGCGACTTCGATTATCTTATAAATACATGTCTAACAAACGGTTTATCTTATGTAAGCAATGTTATGTGTACAAAAGGGCATAAGGTCTCCTTGTGTATAATTTTACTTCATATCTACTTGTAAATAAAAATCTAATAGACATTGGAAAATTAAGATTAATTAGCCGTCATCTTGAGCCATCTCTTCAAACAAAGTTAACGCAAAAATCACTTACATATTAATTATTAGTAACAATTATTGATTAAAATAGAGAAATTGTTGTAAAACTAAAGTAAAATAAGACAAGAAATATAAAAGATAAAAATAATAGAAATATAGAGACAAGATATGAAAGTATTTCTTATTCTTCAAAGTATTCAAGTCACTACAATATGAACCCTTATGCTTCTATTTATAGTGTAACATAGAGGCATACAAAAGGTTAGTCATAAATATGACATTAACATGTATATAATGGAGGAGGTTACGGAAGTGAAAGGTTACAAGAATAATGGTTATAAAGTTGGAGGTTGTGGAGGTTATGGTTATCCATGTGGGAAAAAACCCTAGTGAATAAAAAAGAGTACACATATCTTTTAATACGCTTTGAATGTTGCATCGTTAAAAACCTTATCAGGAAAACCCAATTGGGTTAAAACCATGGTTAAGGAAAAGAGTACAATGCGTATTTTTCTCCCCTGGTAAAAACTTTACTTGATATCTAGGAGACAATGCATTCCAATCTTATATCACAACTTCTCAAATATTGATGTTGGCAATCCTTGGTGAATAAGTTTACAAGATTATCACTTGAATGAGTCTTTGAAAGTCAATCTCACCATTTTGTTGAAGATCATGCGTGAAAAAGACTTTTGGTGAAATATGCTTTGTCCGATCTCCTTTGATTGTATCCTTTCTTCAATTGAGCTATATATTATTTTCTTATATAGTGGCTGGAATATCCTTTTCAAAAGAAAATCACATATTTTTTGAATATGATAGATCATGATTCCAACCAAACACACCCCCGACTTAATTCATAGATCAATATTATTTCTGCATGATTTAAAGAAGTAGTTACTAATGTGATTCTTTGAATTTCCTAGATATTGTTGTCTCTATATGTAAATAATAGTTCATTTGCGATCAAGCTTTATGTAGATCAAATAAATATCCCGCATCTACAAAATCAAATCATTTCTGACTCGGGGATTGATCATTTCAATTTTATTGAAGCTTGGCATTTCTTCTGAAAGAAAATCACAAATCTTCTATGTGTTAAGTCACTCGCTTTGTTAGTTTCTTGTCATAACTTGAAAGATAATATGACAATCCTTTCACATAAGTTTCTTTATGTATATCAAATAATCTTCTAGCATTTGCATAACCATCAATCTGTAAGTGCACCAATTGCACTAATACATGACATTTTAAATCATCTTCATCAGATCAAAAAGATTATTTCTCTGTGTTAAGCAGTCTCAAAATCATTGGGTACTTAATGAAATTGCTTTAAGACCTTTTAAACCCTTTAAGGATTTTCAGATAACCTTCATCGTCTACTTAGACATAATAATCATTCATTATACATATTCAAATATCTCATCTATTGCCAGACTGAAACAAGTCTCATTGCATCCACCACTGAAGAATATATCTCCATTTAATAATGTCAGGATTTTTGCGAAAACCTTTTATGCCCCAAGGCACAAACCACACTTTATATCTTACAGTTATACTTTCGCACAATGATTCATTTATACCACACTGATATTATATTTTGATCCATGAACTATTAGATCAATAACATCACTTTTCTAAATGATACAAAATATACTTGAATAGTGCCAATCATTTATCTGTCCACATTATATGACAAATTTGAATTTAAGATCCTCTTAACCATTTATAGCATTGCGTGCTACTTCATATCAAAGATACTATCGACGGTCATTTGACTCGATTCCAATACAACATAAATTATCGATATCTCTTCATTTTTCATCATTTTCAGGTACCTGAACCTTTGCCAAGGTTTTATGACGTGTTATGTCATGGTGCTCTTTCAAAGCACTTACCTCGTTATCATGACCATTTTGATATTTGCTCCTCTCCTTCCTCAAGGAGGTTTACTTTTGGAATCGATTAGTCTATCACGCTTCTGGCGCATCATAGACTCTGTCTTTCAAGAACTATTTATTGAAGCATTTGCAGCTTAATTAAAATATTGGGTCAGCAAATACATCTGGCAAATTATTTGCAACATTTTGCAAATGAATTATCTCTTGAACTTCAAGTTCACATTTTTTTTAACGAGGGTCTAGATAATTCACCCTACACATAATTTTCAGCTGTTAAACATATCTCCCCCTAATGTTAGGAAATCTAACATTTACCCCCAACCTCATTTGGGGATCCATCTTTGTGCGTGGTTGAGAAATAAAATCATATATGCACACATCAAATTTTTAGATGGAAATTATTTGGTTCTTGACCTTGAACCAATTGTGATGGAAGAACCTTGTTGGCTTGATGCATACACGTTAAATAAACTCATCTCATACCAAATTTTATTTGAGAGATTTGTTCTCATAATCAATGGTCTAGCTATAATTGGAGGAAAACAATTTCTGCTAAACCAACCAGTATTATCAATATAATTTTATAGTTTGGAGTTGTGCTCTTAATTTAACAATTTGAGCAAACAACCTTACAAAAATCAATTTGTAAGTTGATACAAATGCACATGTGATCATACCATAGATGCATCTATTAAATCATAATAGTAAGCGGTCCACATGGCAGGTGAACGGGCCCATATTCACCTTTTTATATGTTCCAAATAATTTCAGGAGATACAATCCCAACCTTAGCTAGTACAATGATCATTTTATCATGAGAACAAGCAACACATGAGAATTCTTGAAGAATCTTTTATTTCTTCAACATATAACCACATGAATTCTCAATTCTTTTCCATCACATTGGAACCGAAATGGTCAACCGGTTATGCCAACTGATATTTATTCTAGTAAACTTCTAGTTTACTTTTGCATGTGATTCCATCATCATGCCTATATTTGAATACAACAAACAAGAGAAAGGTGGGTAACCTTTTTTGTAAATATTCATAACCCGCTTTGATTGTAGTAATTTGAAGATATTTAATCTTTCAATAATTTACATTCTCAATGTAATAATTTTTTTTCAATTCCTCTGAAACTTAAAAAGTTTCTTTTGAGACTTACTACAACCTCAATATTATGAACTATTTTCATTTCTGGATAGTAACAAATTAGTTATTCCGAAACTCTTAATTAAATTTGTGTACTGCCACAAATTTCACAACACCGTTCTTATGGTGACCATCTCCTTCAAGGAGAAAATTATCATTATTGTCGTGGTTAAAATTATTACATGCTAGACTTATTTCTTGACAACCAATGACAAATTTGCGTTGCCACACAACAACATTTATTTTGGTCATGACCATAACCTTTATAGAAAAGAATTATTTCTTTCTTTTGTCCTCCAATATATAGTTCATAAAAAAACATACTACAACATTTGTGTAGTATTTAAAGTATATGACCAAAATGACCATTTATGTCAAAATATTTTTTTTAATATCTCAAACCTCCCGTAGAGGTGAGATGTGACATTTATCTAATCATACATGAACATGTCCTTATCCATACAGACACAAGTCACATTCTCTTCAAGAAATGAACCATAATTCATTGTCATGCTTTGGCATTTTCACATTTATGTGACTCACCTCAACATCACTTTAAGAGGTCAAATGTACCAAATGTACTACCATTTTGTATTCCTTTATTTTGATGGAGGATTTACAAAACTTTTCAAATTGGCTTGCATCAACAACAATGTGCCCAATATCTTTTCATACCACTTTGATGGATAAAAATTATTTTTAACAATTACCTTCACATTTGAAGGACCATCTTAAGAAACAATATGTCCAATAACCTTTTATACCACTTTAATGGACAAATTTTCTTCACATTTGAAGGTCCATCTTAAGAAACAATATGTCCAATAACCTTTTATACCACTTTATGATTAATATGTACAAATAAATATAGAACAAAAGAAGAACAATAAATATATTCTCAACAAAGTATGTACTAATATCATAAACTTGTCAAAACAGAGATTTACATATATTATTATATTATATTATGTTTGGTGCACAATAATTAAGCTAGTGAATTACAACAATAAATCAAATAATCAATTGCAAACTAAGAAAATAATAATTTCAATTCACTAAAATAAAACTGTTCACTACCACCACCTCTTTTTCAATTTCCATATGAACCCAAAATATTTCACACACAAAACAAAATAAATTAAAAGCTTATGTAATAACCAAAACAGTGAGCATAATCATAAATAAAATATAAAATAAGTTTCACATACAAAAGAAAGTTTATATAGTCATAGGTGAAAAAAAAATGCACAATAATAATAATATTAATCATTCACCTTGTTAAAATAGATTCCACAATAATTTACCTTGTTCCCGAGAGAAAAATAAACACAATTATTTTACCTTCTTTTATTTACTTTGCTTCAATCCTGCAATGGTAGAACATTCGTGCTGATAACGTGTTGTAAAACTAAAGTAAAATAAGACAAGAAATATAGAAGATAAAAACAATAGAACTATAGAGACAAGATATGAGAGTATTTCTTATTCTTCAAAGTATTCAAGTCACTATAATATGAACCCTTATGTCTCTATTTATAGTGTAACATAGAGGCATACAAAAGGTTAGTCATAAACATGACATTAACATGAATATAATGGAGGAGGTTATGAAAGTGAAATGTTACAAGAATAATGGTTATAAAGTTGGAGGTTATGGAGGTTATGATTATCTTCATAATGGAGGAAAGTAATGGACAATATGATGAGAGTAACTTCTTGGTGTAATGGACATCCACACTATAATATTTTATAACAGAAATTCAATTATTAGAGTGTTTTAACTTTAGAGTGACCAAATGAAAATAATAATGTATAATCTGGTTCTATCATTGTCTTGACATAAAGCATGACACAGGAAATGGAATTTGAGAGAGGCCATGCCCTGTCACGTGCCCAACATCATCCTTGATGTTTTTGGAATCCCAAGATAATTCGGAAACGACACAATCTTTGTCGCAATATTTTTTGTTCTTTGGGTGAGCACTGAATATACCCTCACTGTGTAAATAGTCTACAAATCACACAGAGGATGTAAACCTCGACCTGAATTAGTTATTAGTTAATAGTTATATTAATTAATAACTAGTTCAGGTTGAGTAGATTTTTGGGAACTCAATAGCAGTTGGTGAGATAATAAGAACATTTTCACTATTATCGGTCATCATTTATTTTTCATAACATCATCATTAATTATTATTGCAGCATAGTTACTTATCACCATTATCCAACTATTATATAACTAGTGAATTTGTTCGCGCTTCGATAATAAAAAATCTCTCCGATCTGACCTTTGAAATTCTCTTCTCATACTCCTCGTTCTGCTTTAATCTTTATCTAATACCTCAATATTATAAATAATCAAAAAGTTTATTTTGCTCTTTATTTTTTGTTCGAAAAGATAATACAAACATACAAGTCTATCTTTAATTTTGAAAACTAAATCAAACCTACAATTAAATTTTAAACAATATGAATTACGATAACGCTATAAGAAGAATATTGGTGTTATACATAAAATCTGTTACTCATCACATGGGGATAAAAAATAGTGAAAGACATCATTTTGGTGCTATACATATTCACTATAAGTATGTAATTATGACAATAATGGTTAAGAAAGGTCTTTGAAATACATAATTATAATAGGTAACCAAAGATTAAAAAAAAAAACTGAAAAATTTTAAAGAACCCATTTATAGGTTATTTAAGAGCAACAATTAGCTTGAATAGGATGAATGCAATAGCGTGGGAAAATATTAATTAACTAAGGGACTTTTGAGTTTTTCTCAGAATTAAAAGAGATAAAAGAAAATTAATTTTCTAACATAGCATATGTAACATAAACTAAGAAAATTAAAGGAGTGTTTTTTTATAAACATAACACATTATATATATATATATATATATATATTAACTATTAATGTAATTTAAGAGTAATAATCATCAAAAGTCATAGGAGTAATGAAAATAAAGATTATTAAGTTTTTATATTAAAGATATGAATAAATAAAGGAGTGGTAATTGACATATTCATTTTTGTACAATAATTATAATACATAAATAAAAAATATATATTATTAAGAGATAATTTTTATATTCTAATATATAGATATAGATTATACATATAGATATATAGATTGATTGTAAGTAAATTAAATAATAAAGAGAGATGAATTTAAAATATTAAGATCATTGTCATTTTGTAATTCAGAGAAGGTAAACAAATATTAAAATTTTTAAGAGTGAAAATTAGAGAGATGTGAATTATAGATATTTTTTAGTCCTTGTATATAGATATGTGAAGAGGTTTTGTTGTAATTGCTCCTCTACTAATGAAATATTTGAGTACAATTAATTAAGTAATTACCTTTACAATAAAATAATTGATTAAATAAGAAAAAAGGCCTAAAAGAGAGACACCTCTCCAATGTTTCTCCTTTACATATAAGAAGTGGGAGGATGAAATACCAATTGACATATTTACTTTTCTACAATAATAAGGAAATAGAATTGTAGAAAAAAATATAAAATAAAATAAAAAAAAAAGGTGCATCACTTCTCTAATATTGATAAAAAAACTCTCCTTTACTTTGTCTCGAATCTTGATCCATCTTGCGCTCCTCTAACATGCTCCTTTAAACATTTACATGTAAAATAAGAAGTTGAACTCCATATGTTAGAAACAAATTAGTCCTTGTAAAAGATGAAAGTTTATACAAAAAAAAAAAATTAAAACATAAATATTTAACCATAATCCCCTAAATCATTGAGATGATAGTAATTTTTGTCAAATGTAGCATGTATTTCTGATACTTATATAATGATATGTGAAGTCATGGGAATTAATCACAAGGAAGATAAAAAAATCCTTTTATTTTGTAGAGTAACCATTTAGGTGGAGTTATTAGAGGATTAATGATAGGCTTTTGAATTTCATAAACTGAAAAAAATTATGAAAAATAAAGAAGAGTAAATGAGGGAGGTGTAATTAAGAAAATATAATTTTAATGTTATTTTTAACCTTTTAATATAGCATATAAATAGAGAATAAATAAGAAAATTCAAAAAAATGAGGAAAAAAAAAATGTGAATGGTGGCCATTGAGAGGTGCTACATCACCTAGATTATATTTAGCTTTATTATATATATAGATTTTTGAAACACATTTTGTTGATATATAATTAGATTAATTTAGTACGTTATTAACTTTTATATTTATTAAAATTTAAATAAAGATAAATTTTATATATTAAGATGCTGAAAATTAAACGGTCTCAATTATTTAATATTCACATAATATTTAATTTCAGATGTCTTAATCTTGATATAAACAAATGAGGTCTTAGTGTCTTAACCAAATCATAAATACATACAAGATGTTTTCTTCTTCTTTTCCCATTTTTTTATTATTATAACTTAATTAACCACAATTAAATTAGTTATAAAAAATTAATAAAACTACAAAAATAGAATAAAACATTTTAAATTCATAGATCTCATGTTCGATCCATGAGAAATAAAAATGAGTAACTTCTTTTTTGCATGGAGCGTTTTACCACCTTAATAACCCTATCTGATGCAAATCAAGATTAGTTATGAGAAATAAAAATAAGTAATTTTTTCGGTTTGAAACATTTTGCCACCTTAATAGGCCTATTCAATGCAAATCAAGATTAGTTAAACTAGTGAGTTTAGAATATCGAATACCAAATACCTAAACTAGGGTATGTACAATTTCCCCCCAAATATATACCTATGACATTAGGAAGAAAACTTATAACTCAAAATGTTATTGTAGACATGACTCATCATTGAAGGGTCTCTTCTCCAAATAAGACAAATTAAAGTTCATATCATCAATCATATATCTTAGCTTCTATGTTATTGGCCATGGTTTGTCAAGATAGAGTGTTGTACATCCCCAACATAAGCATGTGAGATGTCTTGAGTTCCTAATTAACATGGCCACTTAAACTTTAGAGACTCACAACATGTCAAATAATCATAAAATGACACCAAATTTGGATTTTTGTGAGAGTACTACAACATTAGGATATTAGCATTTGCATAAGTTGAGCAAAATCTTAAGTGAATAAACAAATAAGATCTTGAGAAGGTGAAAATTCGTGTATTATATATATATATATATATATATATGTATGATTCGATGGAGTATTATTATTTAGGCATAATATATAAACGTGTTCTAAAATTAATCTCGTTTTGATGTGTACAAATAAACACTTAAACTTGTATAAACTTAAATAAGTAGACACACACATTCTACTTAGCGTCATATGTGACAATCTTTGATCACTAAACCCCAAACATTCTACATCAGGCGTTGCTTGAGCTTTAGTACACGCTTTATCTTTTACGAACATGTGTGTTTTTCCTTGAAAGTTCGAACCTTGAACAATTTTGAAACATGTAAGCTTGAAGACTTAAAAATTCACTCACTATTTATATATATATATATATAACAACACATTCAACCATATAACTAGTACAATCATATTCACAAAGTCGTTGCTAACATTCCATTATCGATTGGAGGTTCAAGGATCAATCTCGGCCACACTTGAGAGAATGACATGCTCCATCCGCGCACCATACCAATATATGCCAAAGAAGCTCATTTGTTCAAATAACGTCATTAATATTATTATTACTTATATTATGATATATAACACTAATAATTTTCCATTAAGCAGTGGTGTCGTGGGTTCGCCGCTGCTAATAGTAGTAGTTTTGATGTTAAAAATAGGGTATTTTTGGGAAACTAAAAAACTTTGGTATTATAGATAATTTTGATCTTATAATACATTCTTCAAGTAATTTTCCCTTTTAAAAATTGCATTACTTTGTACCATGGTAGAACAGACAAAATTAAAATTCAAAGTTATTCATGAGTTGCTAAAAATTACACGTAATGACAAACATTAGTAGTATATTAGTCAATGAAGCTATAGTTTCACAAAATTACGATTTGCATGTATAGTTTAATAAAACTTGCTATTAATTACAGGACCCACATACGATTTGTATCTAGAAACAAAAGATATATTCGATGAATTTGTATACATTTTTATACAAATCTAATTTTAGCTCTCATTTCCCCACTCAGTAATTTTCTCCTAAAATCTCTCAACCATATCAATTTTGAATTTTGAATTCAATTTTCTCCCTTCTAGCTGTGACATCACAATTCAAGGTAATTGTCCAAATATGTTTCAACTTTTTTTTTTTTTTGGTTTTTCCGTTTGTTTATGATTTTTGTTTGCCTAGTCTTTTATAAAATTACATCTTGAAGTTTCATTTTTTTTTTAGTTATTCCAGTAAAAAATATGGATGATCAAACTCCATCAAAGAGGATTACAATAGAAATTTTTTAACGATCCACCATCTTTTTTCATGAGTTTAACACAAGATTTTTGAGTTTGCAGGGTCAATTGTATAATCTAGAGCAATTGAAGGGAATAGGTCGAATCAAGAGTTTAGATTCGAGCACAAAAACGACCCAATTGTTATGCAACAAACTATCAAATCAAGAGTTTAGATTCAAGTAAAAAAAATTGCTTCTAATAGCAATGAGTCCAAAACAAACAAAACAAACAATGATGTCGTTTCTGATTTAATGGAACAAAACGAATCTGAAGAATTCCAGATATTTGTATAAACCTTATTAGTATATATTAATTTGCATATATTTTTATATTTGTATATTTCGTTCTTATATTGTATTTATCTATAGGTATTTGTGTATATACAAAATTTCATTAATGTTGATTGGTTCTATAACTTTTTATTTGTATATTTTATTTTCATGTATATTATCACCCACAATACCTTATACGAATCCAATGTATAATTTTCAACATTTATATATAACTGCTTATTTATCTATTTTAATGATTTATATACATATATAAATAATTGTATACAATATGTTCACTTGTATAAGTGTCGAAATTAATTATGTTAACGAAGTTTTGTTTAAAAGTGAACTTATTTTTTGGCATATTTTTTATGGTGTTAGATTTCTACTCAAGAAGCACCCAAGAATGCCCCACACATGCAGTATTATACAAATAATGATTTATATACATATGCATATATATATATCAAATACATATACAATGCACCCACTCAATAATAATACATATTTGTATACAAATACATATAATTAATCTATATACGAATGAAAAACAAATTTCAAATACATATATGATTATAGTGTTCTTTGGGCCATTATATAAGGCCTTGTCCATATGGTAATGGGCTCTATGCTAAGCCCAACTGAACCGAAAAAGTGAAAAAATAAATTTAAAAAAAATCTGCATATAAATAAGTGTACGAGAAAAAGGGGAATTTTTTTTTTTCAAAATAAAATATATAGCCGCTGAATTTGTTCTTGTTTTCTCAAAATTTCTCATTCCCGCCCACTATTTGTATCTCGGGGTAAGCGTCAATTTTTTTGTTTATTGTCATTTTTATTTAGTTGAATTTCGTTCATGAATCTGCTTGGAGTGTGAATCTATTGAATGGCGATTTTTTGGGATTTTTTTGATATTTTTTTTCCGTTGGAATTGATATGTGTATATCTGCGTTGTTGATTTGTTTGTATTCTATTGATTTGATGCTTAAACAAGCATAAAAGACTTAGTTTTTTAATCGAATTTGAACTCGAAATTCGAAGATGCTCGATTGGAATCGACCCGAGAATTGGTAAATGTTTGGAATGCAGTTTTCTTTTTTGTTGTTTAAAGAAAACCCTAGCTCTGTTTTTTTTTTTTTTTGAAGAGGATGCAGAAAATTAAGCAGAAAGAGAACAAATTTGATGTTTATGGTCCATAGTTGATACTTTAGCTGAAAAGTTAGTTTTGGATTTGGGGATTGGAAGAGTTTCATTTGGAATTTGGTGTGAGGATATCTGTGTTGTTTCAATCCATTGATGTGATTCAGTTTTGCTGTATCTTGCTTCATAAAAAAATGAAACACAAGTTTGGTACTTTTTTCTGAGGTCTCAGGTTCAATGCCTAGCAGAGGCAAAAACACAAGTTGATTTCTTCCTGTATGTCCAAGCCTTGATGGATAGAGTTACCCGGTACTTGTGCTGGTGGGAAGTAGCAGGTACCGCGTGAAATTAGTCGAGGTAGGCGCAAACTAGCAAACACTATAGTTGTAAAAAAAGTGTGCTATAAGGTGCATTATTAAGAAGCCCTTTATAATTTGTTAGGATACAAATAGGATAAAAACCACTTTTCCAAGGCTCGAATAGACGAAGAGGTATTTGAACAGAGAGCCATGAACGGCTAAGGAGTAAGTTCATGGAAGTTGGCTTTACAGGAGAATTACTAGATCGTTCTCTCTTTGCAAATTTAAAGATTTAGTTGCATCCTCTAAATTGAGTAGCTTTAGTCAAAATATTAATGGGCTTGAAAGTGTTCTAGATACTATTTTCACAGCTGAAATGTATGTAACCTTTGGAGCCTTGGACCTTATTCTGTGCTTTATAATAATTCTGATACCAAACGTTTTATTACACCTTGGAAACCCCAAAATTTGGCATGAAATTTGGAACCATATTCTTTTTCTAACAGGATATGTGATACTTGTCCATACCTAGGGCTCGAACTCGAAACCTCAGCAAGGTGAATCAATTTTATCCATCCTACCACAACCCTTATTGATACTTTATTATTTATAACCATGCCCTTTTTTGCATTTTAGCAGAGAAAGTATTTGGGTTACGATAACTTGTACTGGTGAGATAAAAAATGATAGGAGGAATATGATTCATTTGCAAGTTTGGTGCATAAGTTCAACGAAGAGATACTTACCATACCTTATTTATGTTGTTATTTCTTTTGTTGCAAAAGGAACTATTTGTGACTTCTGATTACCTGTTGCTACAGTTTCAACTTTGGAAAACCAGATGAGAAGAAGCATTGCTAGACTTACGGGCGGGGACACTTGCGAGGCTGATTACTCATTGCTTACCATTTCACCTTTGCTGTTCCTTATATTGTTGGGAGTGATCTACTTTACAAGAAGAAGTTGTTGATTTAACCATTTGGTGCTTCTATAGGAACTGAACTTTTCAAGTCTGCTGTTGTTAAAGATTTGATAATGACATGTAATATAGAGAAAAAATTTGTTGAATGACATGAATGAATTTTCTGAAGTAAATTAAATGACAATACTCAGCCATTAAATTTATTTTGCAGAAGAGCAAGCTGCCATGAAATCGGGCCGATGTATGAAGAGAAAGGTAGGTGATGTTCATGAAAAATACAGTGACAAGGAGAATGTAGCATCAAAGAAAGCAACATGTAGGATTGGTCGACAGAATCTGAAAGCAGCAGGTCAGGCAGCTGACATGAATCTGTAGACAGTTGTTTTCATTTTCCAACTCATTTTTGTTTATATTAGTTGCATGATCTGGGTGTTCGGTTGCTGTATGTTGAGTGTTCTGATTGAGTTCCACTTGTGTTTGGCTTGTCTCTCAACTGAGGATGTGACTTTTCTTGTGTACTTCCCAGGGGAATGTAGAAATATTTCGGCTGGGAAAAATGATGCGGCTTTGCTCTTACAAGATGCTAAAGCATCTTGTCAAAAGCTTCCAGGAAGGACAACGTGTTCCCCTGTAACAAAAGGAGGTGCTGCAGAAGGGAATCAACAGCTTAATTCTTGTAAGAAGATTAAGCTACAGCTTTTTCCAATAAATAAAAGTACCCGACAGAGATTGGAGAAGGTATAACTATGAATTGATGCATTAAGAACTCTGCATAAATGTACCAGGAATAACTTTTGATTGCTTTGGTATTTCTGGTAGGATGGCTGCAACCCATTCCAGGAACTCACTTTAAGTGCTCAGAAGAAGATATCATCAGTGATTAAGCACCTTAATACAAAGTGGAGTTTTACGAGTTTGGGGTTAGGGGAGCTCCTTCTATTCCCCTATGATACTTATACAGAAAACATAACATCGCAGCAAAGATGGAGCTGTAAAGATACCAATGTTTCTGCAGGAGAAGTGTATGCAGCAATAGGAAGTCCTGCCATTTTTCGCTTAAGGTTTTAGGCTGGTCTGATTTCATTTTTTAGCATATAGCTCTTTAATCAAAATGTATTAATTAGTCTCGAATTTTCTAGGTATGACTGGTTTTCTGATCTTAAGCTCAAGGCTTTTGAGGTACCTGATATCTCCCAGCCCTCTGGTATGCATTCACAATCAAGGGGTAATAAGAGAATCTTTGCTGCTGCAATGGACTCAGCAAATGACAAAGTGGAGGGAGCTAAGTTGAAAAATGAAGAGCTTATTAAACCAATCTGCAATAATGAGCATGCAAATGTAACTGAGAATCAGAATATGGCTTTGAACATACCGGTTGATCACATGGTAAGTTATTATGCCTGTCTGGTTCCTTCACTTAGTCTCTTGTTCTGTAAATCTTTTCAGTCATCCAATCTGAAGCCTTTTAGGGTTTTTGCTGATTTCAGTTTTCTCATTCGCACTTATGCTGAAAAGTTGAACAGAATGAAATATAATGCTGCCCCCTATATCCTGTGATCGTGGTAATCTCTGGCAGTTCAATTGATACTGCTAGATCTGGCAGTGCAAAAGCTTTAATTAATTCATAAATGAGTGCCCAAAGCATTAGATGCACCCCATTACAGATTTTTCTTTTTAAGCTAAATAAATTGATGTGCAGTGATTTGGGGAGAAATAACTTGCAGGACAGTAATTTTTTTTGTCCACTTTAGTATTTTCTCCATGTATGTATGTATTTGTAGGTATACTCTATTAAAATACAGATGTTTGATAGACACATCCTTTGATTGGCATGTCAAGTTATCTTTAGTTTTCTAATTTCCAGGAAACGTGTGCTCAGGATGGCCCGGTTGCTTAACCGGAAGCACACGGGGGGAGAGAGATGGGTGGGGATGTGGGTGGCCTGATATAAAGATTAGTCGACTTATCGTAGGGTTAATCGGCTTAGTCTGGGTACAGGTTTTGCAAATATTACAGATTTTAGATAGATAAGTATTAACTTAATATTTAGAACAATAACATAGAGTTAAGAACAGACAATTTATTTTGAATGTAAGATGACAGAAGATGTTATTATAATAGTTCACACACCCTTGGGTTAACTAATGCCGGTAAAGACTTTATTTCATTGTCAATATTAGGTACACTTACAATTTTTTACACAAGAGTGTAGTTCTTGAGAAAAAAACAAGACAGAATGTTTTTGAATCAAAGAGCTGTATTTTATTCTGCTCTGGCTTTTGAATTTGTAGAGGCTTTGGTTTGTAGCTGTTGAACTTCTTTCTTTGAGACTTGATGCATGTTGAATGCAGCTCAGTGTTCTTAAGTCGACCAGTGGTAGGAGCTTCCTGTTGAGTAACCCAAGGGATATTTAATTGCTTTGGCTGGATTACTTTAATGCCAACTATTTGAGTCAAGACTTCTTTCTTGATCACCTTGTTGAATTCTTGGCTGTCATCAATTAAGTCTTGGGCTTCTGACTTTATTTCTTTCGAACTCTTGGGCCTCTCTTCCTTTGATCTGTCCTTGTTTCTTCTGCGTGTAACGTCTTCTATCTTGATATAGAGGTTGGGCAGAACTCGTTCATCTCGTTTTGGGCTGCTCTTTTTATCTCCTCTGATTTCTTTTGAGTTCTTTCTTCATTTCTCAGTTCGTATTTTCCACACTTCTTTGGCTGATTTTTCTTCCTTCTGGTTCTCGTTGACAGACCCCTTACAACATCATTATTAAGAACTTCTCATAATTGTCCCAGAAGATCAGTAGTTGCTCAATTCGTTTAACCTTTTCATTGTCAATATTAAAACTTAAATCTAACATTAACTTCTTATTTTTTAGTTTAAAATCTATACTTCAAAATTATTGGCAGACACAATTAAAGATATACCTTTTCTCCTCTACCCCTGCATTGATGCTTAACAAGGTGAACCCTTTTTTTTTTTTTTTTGATAAGTAGGCATATCAAAGTGGATTGTGATACTTGTTTCCTGGGGATACCTAATCCACCCAATTAGAGAGTTTGTTCCTGAAAATACTCTACCAGTGTTTTGGATCTTTTTTTTTTTTTTTTTTTTCTTTTATGACAAGGGAAACCCACAGCTGCTATCCTTTGGGTGCGCACAGGATAAAACCCCCGCTCCTATGCAATAGCTCGCTGTTTTGGATCTTCTGAATCTGAAATTGGTATGCTTGTCCTGCAAGCTGTCTGCAATCTGCGTGAACCACAAGCTGACAACAGAACCAACCTCTAGGATACAACATGTTTACTTAACCTGTAGGCTGTAGTAGGTCAAGCAAACTGCTGTAGTGATAATATGGGGAGTACTCAATGCTTGAGATGTGTGCATAATCAAAATTAGCATTCTTTATAGGATAAAATATGAATAAATAATTGTTGAAATTACCTTTCAAACTTATTGCCACAAAAGCTGGATGGTGTGGTTCCCTTACCACATATGAGGGACTAAGATTATTTGTTAATCACTACCCTACCTCTGTGATTATATTTGATGTGTTCTAGGACTGGTCTAACTATTGTTTTAGTCCGTAGAGGTGATTCCTCTCAAAGGACGTAGATGTACTTTTTTACTGGTGGAAAAATGCTATAGACATCTTAAAATTCAGTACTTGATACTCCTTTCTAGGTTGATGAAGTAAGAAAGCAGAATGTCCTTTCAAAGATGGATAATCCGTGGAATGATATTTTGACCAACCTAAGTCTTTTCTGTAAGAAAGCAGAATGTCCTTCACTTAGTCTCTTGTTCTGTAAATCTTTTCAGTCATCCAATCTGAAGCCTTTTAGGGTTTTTGCTGATTTCAGTTTTCTCATTCGCACTTATGCTGAAAAGTTGAACAGAATGAAAAATAATGCTGCCCCCTATATCCTGTGATCGTGGTAATCTCTGGCAGTTCAATTGATACTGCTAGATCTGGCAGTGCAAAAGCTTTAATTAATTCATAAATGAGTGCCCAAAGCATTAGATGCACCCCATTACAGATTTTTCTTTTTAAGCTAAATAAATTGATGTGCAGTGATTTGGGGAGAAATAACTTGCAGGACAGTAATTTTTTTTGTCCACTTTAGTATTTTCTCCATGTATGTATGTATTTGTAGGTATACTCTATTAAAATACAGATGTTTGATAGACACATCCTTTGATTGGCATGTCAAGTTATCTTTAGTTTTCTAATTTCCAGGAAACGTGTGCTCAGGATGCCCCGGTTGCTTAACCGGAAGCACACGGGGGAGAGAGATGGGTGGGGATGTGGGTGGCCTGATATAAAGATTAGTCGACTTATCGTAGGGTTAATCGGCTTAGTCTGGGTACAGGTTTTGCAAATATTACAGATTTTAGATAGATAAGTATTAACTTAATATTTAGAACAATAACATAGAGTTAAGAACAGACAATTTATTTTGAATGTAAGATGACAGAAGATGTTATTATAATAGTTCACACACCCTTGGGTTAACTAATGCCGGTAAAGACTTTATTTCATTGTCAATATTAGGTACACTTACAATTTTTTACACAAGAGTGTAGTTCTTGAGAAAAAAACAAGACAGAATGTTTTTGAATCAAAGAGCTGTATTTTATTCTGCTCTGGCTTTTGAATTTGTAGAGGCTTTGGTTTGTAGCTGTTGAACTTCTTTCTTTGAGACTTGATGCATGTTGAATGCAGCTCAGTGTTCTTAAGTCGACCAGTGGTAGGAGCTTCCTGTTGAGTAACCCAAGGGATTTTTAATTGCTTTGGCTGGATTACTTTAATGCCAACTATTTGAGTCAAGACTTCTTTCTTGATCACCTTGTTGAATTCTTGGCTGTCATCAATTAAGTCTTGGGCTTCTGACTTTATTTCTTTCGAACTCTTGGGCCTCTCTTCCTTTGATCTGTCCTTGTTTCTTCTGCGTGTAACTTCTTCTATCTTGATATAGAGGTTGGGCAGAACTCGTTCATCTCGTTTTGGGCTGCTCTTTTTATCTCCTCTGATTTCTTTTGAGTTCTTTCTTCATTTCTCAGTTCGTATTTTCCACACTTCTTTGGCTGATTTTTCTTCCTTCTGGTTCTCGTTGACAGACCCCTTACAACATCATTATTAAGAACTTCTCATAATTGTCCCAGAAGATCAGTAGTTGCTCAATTCGTTTAACCTTTTCATTGTCAATATTAAAACTTAAATCTAACATTAACTTCTTATTTTTTAGTTTAAAATCTGTATTTCAAAATTATTGGCAGACACAATTAAAGATATACCTTTTCTCCTCTACCCCTGCATTGATGCTTAACAAGGTGAACCCTTTTTTTTTGATAAGTAGGCATATCAAAGTGGATTGTGACACCTGTTTCCTGGGGATACCTAATCCACCCAATTAGAGAGTTTGTTCCTGAAAATACTCTACCAGTGTTTTGGATCTTTTTTTTTTTTTTTTCTTTTATGACAAGGGAAACCCACATTTGGGTGCGCACAGGATAAAACCCCCGCTCCTATGCAATAGCTCGCTGTTTTGGATCTTCTGAATCTGAAATTGGTATGCTTGTCCTGCAAGCTGTCTGCAATCTGCGTGAACCACAAGCTGACAACAGAACCAACCTCTAGGATACAACATGTTTACTTAACCTGTAGGCTGTAGTAGGTCAAGCAAACTGCTGTAGTGATAATATGGGGAGTACTCAATGCTTGAGATGTGTGCATAATCAAAATTAGCATTCTTTATAGGATAAAATATGAATAAATAATTGTTGAAATTACCTTTCAAACTTATTGCCACAAAAGCTGGATGGTGTGGTTCCCTTACCACATATGAGGGACTAAGATTATTTGTTAACCACTACCCTACCTCTGTGATTATATTTGATGTGTTCTAGGACTGGTCTAACTATTGTTTTAGTCCATAGAGGTGATTCCTCTCAAAGGACGTAGATGTACTTTTTTACTGGTGGAAAAATGCTATAGACATCTTAAAATTCAGTACTTGATACTCCTTTCTAGGTTGATGAAGTAAGAAAGCAGAATGTCCTTTCAAAGATGGATAATCCGTGGAATGATATTTTGACCAACCTAAGCATTGGAGGATTGTTTTCTGAGGCATCTATGCCAGGAAAGATCAGCAACTCAGAAAATAAATTGGATTTGCAGCCAATCCAGTTAGTTTCTGATATTGGTACTGGAGCTTTGCTGGCTGAAGTGTCTTTGCAGGGTAAGATGTCTACTGAAATGAAGCAAGAGAACAGAGTGGATTTGCAGCCACCACCGTTTAGTTCCAACTTTAGCACAGGAAACTTCTCTTCTGAAGCATCTTCTCAGGGAAAGATTAGTGATTTCAATTTAGCTTCAAAAGAAACATTTGGGTTGAAGGAAACATCAGAGTGTGGCCACCACATTGAGTCAAATTTTTTGTGGGATTCAAATTGCACTAACTTGAGCATTGGAGGATTTCTGTCTGAGGTGTCCCTGCTGGAGAAACTAAAAAAACATGACCAAAGAAGTGAGGACAAACCAATCTCGCAGGATGCGTTTGTTGCTGCATGCATGAATTCACAACCTGAAATTTCCAAGTCATCACCTCATGAATTGCACTCGTCCATCTTGGATGCTGAAGAGACATGCCATGCATTTCCAGTGCGTAAAGCTTCATCAGCAAACGAAAATGCCACAACTTTGTGCGGAACAGCTGGTCCTGACAATTCAAAATCTTTCAGAATTCCATCATCCTCTAATGCTGCTGAGGTTGGTTTGCTGTAATCTTTTCTGGTTTCAGTTTCAAATAGCTTATTTTTGACCATCATTAGTTTTGGCTTTTGATAATACTGCTTCCGTTAAGGATCAACTCTGAGCTTCCTGAACTTGTTTGCTGCTTCACTATTACACGACTTTGTGATATTCTCATGGAAGGACTGACAATTTCTTATATATTCTGAAATAATTACAGCGCACAACTCAAAATCTGATTATGCAGGATCAATCATCTCAGCAACCAAAGACAACCCTCTTTCCTCGTTCACGGGGTGTTTTCAATGATGACAGTAGCCTTGGGCTAAAGGGCAACATCAAATGGGTACTTTCCGCCTTTTCACTTTGCTTGTTCCATCTGAAATCTTTCTTCTTGTCCACAGTAGAACTTAACATGCTTCACTCCTATGCTTGCTTTGCAGGAAGACTCTTTGGGACCATTTGATCTTGGACAGCCCATTTTGAGATCCGTTAGCGGTGGGGACAGTGTTAGCCTCAGCGAGCTCATTAAATAACAAACTGCAGAGTCTTGAACCTTTACTATGAATACCATAAACAGAAGAAAATTCTCCTCAGCTCGAGGATCAAATTCTTGATCAGTTGAAAGTAAAAATGATGCTCTGAACTGTTCATAAAAAGTTTTAAAACAATCTTGTGATTACATACATTTGTATTGTTATGTGTAGTATAGCCTTAATTTATGCTTTTCATTCTCTTCATCATCTCAAGGCAAAGGATTTTGTAGTACTTTCATATGAAACTCGAGAAATTTGTTTGAACATGCAATTTGAAAATATTTAAATTATATTTTTTCTATAAACATAAAGTTTCATTTGGTATAGTTCTTAAACAAGATATTGAAATGTGTAAATTCATAAATAAATTACATATCTCCATGTTCTTTTTAATTATAAATATTTGTGAATCCTAAATAAATAGTATTAGAATGTCCTAAAATACTATGGTTGACTTATTTTAAAAAGTAAAATATATGTAAAATTGTGGAATTATGAGATTCTTGAAATTAGTTTCATTGTTCAAGAAACAACGCAAGATTTAAATTCACATTTTTTAAAATATATATAAAAAAACATTTAGTTCTGTGATATAAACATAACTTCTTGCAATCCGTTCACTTGGAATGTGAGTATGAAAAGGAATGATTTCCTTTGGTTCAACTTATTTGTTTTATTTTTTTTTAGTTCGTTCAATTTTTTTTTTTCTTTTTTGATGATTTTTTCAATTTCAACTTTTTCACTTGACATTTAAGAATACAAAGTGAAAGGATATTCTGGTATATTGAACATATTAGCTTAATACTACAAGATTTAATCATTTTCTTTACTTTTTAAAATTTTGTGTCAAATCAAATCAAAACATCACATTAAAACGAAGAGAGTAGCATTTATGCATATGGTTTAACCATTAATACCAATATATACACTATTTACCTGGCATAAAATTTTCTATAATTTCAATCATTAGAGGAGTTGACAATAATTTCTTTTTTTGGGTAAAAAAAAATATCTTGGTGCATTAAGCTCTCATTATGTATGGAATTTTGAAAAAAAGGGGACCATAAATATCTATTATATATAAAAAGGAGCATCTTGGTGCATTAAGCTCATTATGTACGGAATCTTGAAAAGAATCGGACCATAAATATCTATTATATATATATATATATATATATATATATATATATATATATATTTAAACTTCTTAATGCATTAAGCTCTCATTATATATGAAATCTTAAAAAGAATCGGATCATAAATATCTATTATACGTAATCTATCTTGCATATATAAATTAATTATATACAGTATTGGTTATATTTAACTGATAATTCTGAAATTTATGTTTCTAAGTTGTGATATGCCTAAGGTGAGGAGGATACAAAGCCTCATCCTAACTGCTGGCCTAAAGAAAAGTTCTACTCCCATTCTTTCAGTTTATTTGTTTTTATTTCAACGTATTATAAAGTTTTAAAAAATATAGAAGTTTTAATCTTATAATTTTAAAGTAAAAATATGTCAAATTTATCAAAATACTTTTTAATCATGTGGTCTTAAATATGTCATGTCTAAAGTTAGAATTATAAGTTGTTAAAAAAGAAAAATTAACATTCTTTTAAAAAGACTAAAAAAAGATAGGACAAACAAATTAAAAGAAATGAAAAAACTATCATGTTATGAATTTTTCAAATAATTTTGAAATTCCTCAAAAATGAAAAAGTGTTAAAAAGCTGAGTCATAAGACTTACACAATCTTCTTTCCTTTGAAATAAGTTCATGTATAACAATTAATGATAAATTATTAAGAAAATTTCAATTACTACATTTACAATAATAAATACATAATTATTTATATTTATATGTATAAAAAATAACATTGAATAATTTGGGCTTTTACTTTTTCTGAACTAAAACCACAGGCATTTTATCTTACGTCAAAATCCTCTTTCTTTTCCGATCAGTTCCTCGGCCAACGCCAGTTTTAGGGCTGAGCCGCCCCTCTTTTTTCCGATAGCTTGCTGAAACTACTGCCGGCGAGGAGATGAGTTGCGCTACCATAAACGCCTGCAATTTCAATGCTTCCTTTCCATCACTCACTGCTCCCAAAAGGATTTTAAAACTGACAACATTATCTTCAACTTTTGTGGGTATAAAACTCCCGAAAAATGCAAAAGTAGGTGTATCCAGACAGCAGCAGCAGTGCACAACTGTATGCTTATTTGGTGGTGGAAAGGGGAAATCAAGCAATGACAATGAGGTGACAATCTTTTGCAACATCATTCATTCTGTATTTACATGTGTCAAACAATTTTAATGTCTTTAGTCGGAGTGATGAACAAAAAAACCATGTAATGTCCCAAATTGTCCGAAACAATCCCAAGCAAATTGCCCACTAATTGATTTTTTTTTTTTTTTTTTGAAACTTATGAAATGCTTTATGTTTGTTTTATTTGTAAACAAAAACCACCACGCCTTGATTTCAAGCTAGTTAGTGTAAGCTATATGGATCTTCATTATCCATTTTGCTCTATTTGAACTCGTTTCATTGCAATATCAATAAATATGAATTCTTAGAATTCGGAGTTCTCTACATTCTTTTTAATAAGAAAATAACTCCTAACAAATATCTGACCAAATATAAGCTTATGGACATAAGAACATTAATACCAAGTACTTCCTCCGTCCATCTTTACTTGTCCTATATACTAGAAAATAGTTGTCCAACTTTTGGAAAACCAAGAGATAATGGACCATTTTGTTTCTATTTTATCCTTGCTATTAAACACTATTCATTTTTCAATATTTAGATAATTTATAATTAAGAGTGATATAGTAAAATTACCCTCTATTTATTGTTTCTTAAGGAGTGTGTCAAGTCAAACATGGATAAGTAAAGATGGATGGAGAGAGTAATTGGTATTCTTTTCAAATGTACCTAGTGGTTAGTATCACCTATATGAGCTATGTCAGTTGATTGTGTGAGTTCATCATAAATTACCTAGTTTTACTTTAACTGTTAACCTATCATAAAACTCCTCTTTTATCAGGACTTGGGGTTGGCAATGTGAGCTTGCTTACATGATCAAAGTGAAGTTTGTTTTATTTGTAAAATCCCCCAAAAAAGTTTCCAATTTTTGTTTGAAGATATTGGTATAAAAAGAAATGAAGCAAAAATTTCTCAAATGGCAATTGGCATGGATGATTGCCACATGCCGACTGTGGGACTGACTGGGAAGATTTCTTTCACGAACCCTCTCTAGGCATCGAACCAACTGAGAACTGATAAGGACAAGAGGAACTCATCTAGTTAATTAAAAATATTCTAGTTTACATAAGATAATCCAAACCATCCACAAACTAATCCAACCAGAAAAGTTTTCCCACTATATGCAGGCGGTTTTGATTTCTCTTTGAGAAACGGTTATATGTGGTGTGGTTTTTGTATTACTCTGAGAATCTCCAAGCCATCTTATTTACTTATTATAAAAAAAATAAAAGAAGATGGCCTAAAGGCACTTGTCACATAGTGTGTGTTGCACTAACTCCAAGCGTGTGAAGAGCTTCTTTTTTCATGAAATAAATTTTTTCCCTTCTTTTTCTCGACTCTTTCTTCCTTCCACCATCCACCTCCACCACCGCCATCATATCCATCCTTTTTCATCATCTACCCCTTCACTGTTACAACCCAGATCATCCATCTTTGTCATTTTTTTCTTCTCCACCACAAAAACCATCAATTTTACACCTTTCTAATCATTTGTAGTAGCAGGTATGGTAAGTAAAAAATGAGTTCTGAAATAATTTTGATGAAACTCCATTTTTGAATATTCGAAATTTGAAAGTCCTTCTTGGATAAAGATATGTGTTAGGATATGTAATTGTTCTTTTACGTATTTATTTAACATTCTACAATTTAACAACCTATTTGGGTTTCCAAAATAAAAAAAATATTTTTGCTACAACAATAAAAAGAGATTTGAACAATGAAGCTTGTATTAAGCACCCATTCGTGCTGAACTTCTTGTCAATAAAAAACAATTACATAAATAAGCACTCAAAAGCTATGTGTTATGATACATAATTGTCTTATTAAATTTGTTGGTTGTAAACCCAGATGTGAAATTCGAATTTGTTGGCTAAATTTTGATTGAAATGAATGAAAATCATGGATTTGTGCTAAATTTTTTTATCCAAACACTATTTTATTACTTTGGATTGAAGAAATTGAGATGAAATTTGTAGACTTCATTAAAGGTCTTTTGAAGCTTCTGCAAAAAAAAAAAAAAAAAAAAAACCTCAGGTCTTGTTAAAATAGTTTTTACTTTTTTTTTAAACTCAAAATTCATTATCTAATAATTATTTTGAACACAAAAGACAAGTGTCCTCATTTAATTCGACACTTTACATGTGTCATTCGCAAGTGCACACATTATAGTTTTGCTTATTGAAAAAAAGTGTCAAAATAACACGATGGGGTATGACATGAGATGTCTAAAATGAACAAAGCCTAGTTAATGTGTCTAAGTGAAAATTGGTGCCAATTTTAGATGGCCACCGATGGGTTTAGCCTTTCCGAAATTGGAGTTATGTACAAGCAAAAAGAGGACTTAGGAATGAGCAACATGCTCCATGCCTTAGTCATTCTCAGATACCCTCTGTAACATATAGTCACTACTAACTAGGCTAAGTTGTTTCTTCTAAGTTGGGTAATAGTTGAATTTATCCAGTCAATTTGCGGTGTGGTGGCTTGAGTTCCCCTCTAAAATGAACCTCCTGCACTATTTGCTTCACTATGGCATCTGGTAATTGAGTCTTGTCTTGGAAAAATCTGGTGTTTCTTCTTCCATTGGACAAATACCTGTTCCAAGAATGGCAACTCCACAGAGTCATATGCTTTTTGCATATCTATCTTGAGCATGCATCTTGGGGAGATCCCTTTTCCACCATAACCTTTAACTAATTCACGACTCAACAAAATGTTATCTGTTATTTCTCTGTGGAACAAATGCTGCTTTAGCCATTATCTATGATATCGTCCATCACCTTCTGCATCCTGGTTGTTAACACCTTAGAAATCAACTTATACAGGAGTGTGCAACAAGAGATTGGCCTAAATTCCTTAAATTGAGGTAGGATTTTTCCCTTTTGGGATCAAAGTAACGAAGAGCAGTTTATAGTCTCATACATCCTATTAGATTGGAAGAAGTTTTACTACTTCATTTGACACCTCCTCTCCTATAATGGACCATGTTTTTTTGAAGAAGACTCCATTATACCCATCACACCCTGGATCTTTCTGTGAGTCTATATCCTGTAATGCAACCTGTACTTCTGCTCTTGTGATTGCCTCTATAAACTGCAACTGCTGATCCCTGCTAAGAATAGGACTATTAGTCATGATACTAGGTTGTATTGCAGGTAATTGAGGTGCACAAGTTCAACTTCTTGTAGAATCCAGTGATCTCCTTCTCTATACCTTGCTTGGTTTGGATAGTTACTCCCTCTTCAGATACAAGATGCCTGATGTGATTCTGTGCTAGCCTTCTCTTAATGTTGCGTGGAAGTAGGCTGAATTTGTGTCCCCCAATTTCAACCACTGGACCCTAGATTTATGTCCGAGAATGGTTCCTCCACCATGATTCATTTTTCCAGAGCTTTCTTCAATTCCTTTTCCTTCGTGAAAAGTGCCGGATCACTGTGGCAAACCCTCAGCATCTCCTGCAGGTCCATGAGTTGCTTTCTTGTGTCCTGTACTCTGTGGTCTACTTTAGAAGAATACCTTTTGTTCATTTCCTATAGATTGTGCTTAAACTGTTGTACTTTATTCCATACTCTAACCATATGCTTGCCTAAACTAGGTTTTGCCCAAGTTATTTCAACCAGTCATAAAATCCTGATGCTCAACCTGGTGATGCAGGAACCTGAATGGCTTAGGAGTCTTCTCCACACTATCTTCAATGGTAACAATGAACAAAGAATGGTCTGAGAACTGAGAAGTAGGGATCCAGTACATTCACCTTACTGTGGTCACTTGGTCATCCATAGATGGTTAACTATGACTCTGTTGATCGTTGCTATGGACATGTGAGTTGGTCCAAGTGAAGAATCTCCCAATAAATCTCAACTTGTTTAGTCTAGTGTTAATCAACATTATCTCGAAGTGCTTAACCTGCATGTCCTGCTCTTGATTACCACCCTTTCTATCTGAGCACTGCATTGAAATCCCCCATCACCAGCCAAGGTTGCTTACATGTGATTCCAGGCTTTCGAAGATTTCCACAGCTCCTTTCTATCCTCTAAAGTGTGCAACCGTACACCACAGAGAATTCAATCTCAATATTCCTATCAACATCATTAATCACAGTGTATTAGCTGGAGTGATGTGTGCATAGCTGTAACATGTACCACCCTAGGATCCCACAGACCCACACCACCCAGATTCTGCCCCTACCATCAACAGTGTAGTTTTCATGCGAACTCCATCCTTGGACTACTTTATTAACAATACTCTGTGCCTTCACCTGAGTGACTCTATGCTCACTAATAGCTAAGAGCCTAAGACTACTAACATTTGTACTTATTGTTTTGGGAAGCCTTTATGTTTATGCAACTTATTAAACCCCTTCACATTCCATGCTGCAATCTTCATTTGGCAATGTTTGGCAGGTCTGGGGCCTTAACAACCCCACTGGTGCTGCATGTACCTCTGTCCAACATTTTCATCACTGCCTGGATCATCTGATTTACGGTATCCTCTTCAAGTTGCTGATACCCATTGATAGCCTCAATAGGCCGAATAGGCATTAGTCCAACACTCTTTGTAGCAGATTTCCCCTTCACTGTTGTCCATTCCTCTTTCAAGCCAACAGGAGTTGGTACCTGAGCATTCCCATTATCCTTAGTTGATTGTGGCTCAGGTTGCTTTAGTTCTTCACCCCCTTCTTTACTCAACCATTTTTCGTGCACTTCTTTGGATCAGCTCTAGCCACCTCTTTCTTTTGGACCTCAGGCCTCTGGGTCTTGTCCTGGGGTTGCTGGTCCTTCTTGCAATCATGCCCAATCAAACAACATGTTGCACACTACTGTGGCTTCCAGTCGTACCAAATCTGTTGCTCAAACACCTTCCCTTGTGTATCCATCACTTTGACAGAGTTGGGAAGTGGTATAGTAACATCCATTTCTACTAGCAGCCTTGCATATGAGATCCTTTCCATTCTGGTAGTGCATTCATCAGCATACATAGGGGTTCCAAGACTGCTTGCTATTCAACTCAGAGAATTACCCCCAGTATTGCAGTGGTAGATTGAGTAGCTTAGTCCACAATGGTATTGTTTTTAGCACTTCTTCATTAAAGTTGAACTCCTGACTCCAAGGCGCTACTATTACTGGTTTGTTGTTTATCATGTGTGGTCCTGTATGCTATATTCTATCCCTCTCACTGATGTTATGGAATTTAATAAAAAATTATCCATCTTTAGGGTAGTAGATGATGGGCTTGCTGACAAAAACACCTATTGTAGGGGAGTCACCCTTATCTACTTCTTCTTTCACTAGTTTTGCCATTTTCACTCCATTTTGGATGCCCAAAGTGAAGAAATTGAGATTCATACCTTTTGATGCCATCGTGTTTCTATGAAAAGGGTATTCCATGTCTTCTTGTCCCGTCCTTTGGGGTTTTGGTTACCCAGCTGGGTATCATTAACATTTCCCAGAGATCTAACAGTTCTCCCTAAGCTTTGTCTTCTATCCACCAACTGTATCTTTGTCTGAAAGTCTTGCACTGTTTGCCACTGTTCCATTAAACTGTCAGCATGCACTGTCGTGCCTATGCCCTCCTCCGCCGGAATCAAGCTTGTCATCTCTATTCCTTTGCCCATTGAGGGGTTTGGGGTGTTACCATTAAACCTTGCTTCATCAGATGTGCGATTTGGGTTTACTACATTCAGCATAGGTTCCTATTGTGTGGTCTCGCTTGCACTAGAGCTAAGTGCTTTCCCTGCATCGTCAGTGTCCAGTAGTCTCTTATTTACCTTTGCCAGCTTCACGTCCGGTAACTGAATAACCTTCGTTGTCCTCCCACTGCCACGGCCGCAGGCCATTTCCGGTGGTGGCGTGCAGAGTTGCACCACTAGTGTACACCAATCTTGTCATGCGCCAAGAGAGAAATGTTATATTTTAATCTTCAGTCCATGATGTGAAATGGAATTGCCTGGAGACTTTATTTTTTTGGTGTAAAGAGAACTCTATAGAGGAAATAGAGGAGTTAGTAGAATTTCTAGGAGCTTTGTAAAGCTAGAGTCTACTTGCTTTGTAACTTGTTTCTGATGGTGGCCAGCATTCCCAATGCTGAAGAATACAACATTACTAATCCTCAAAAATGCTATATTTTAATCAACTTCTTTTTTTCCTTATCTTACAATGTGGCTTCATACAACAACAGCAATGAAGACAATGCCTCAATACCAAACTAGTTGGATTGACTATATGACCTAATTATACTATTTCCTTTAGCCACAATTACTTGATATCAGCTTGACAAGTGTCTTTACTTTCACTAAATCAGGTTGGTTGGTGAGTGGCGAGCGATTAGCTGATTATATGACCCTTACATGTACGCAATGCTAGTTGTCACCCCAACATTGTTTAGGTTATCAATCCAATATGTTGCGCATGTCATGTGCCCGTTTAATTTTAATTGCTTTAAGAAAACCTTGCATTTTTTATAAAGTTATCTAAATCTATTTTCCCCTCTTATTTTGATTAATGTTGGGTGTTTAAGTTTGCTTGGTGAGCATATTTAATCTGCTTTCCATTTTATTGTCTCACATTTATCCTCTCCTTTTATTCAAAAGAAATCTGTTTCTTGTTACAATGTTGTTGAATTCGTTACAGCTTAACTCTTATCCATGCAAAATAGATAGATTGTGCTCTATCTAAAGCTAGCAACAGATGAACCTTTTTTCTCCATGAATGCTCTGTATGTGCATCATAATTTGGGGTTCTTTTTCATAAAACTGCACTGGAATTGAGTATAAAGTAGCTCCAACATTCTGTTGATAATCATGAATTGAGAAAAATAAGCTTATGGAATGTTTATTACATGAGAAGATAACACCCCACTTGGCACTACTATTTGACTAGGCTTCTCCATGGAAAGCTCTTGAGAAAGCCATGGGAAATCTGAAGAAGGAAAAGTCAGTTGAGGATTTATTGAAGCAACAGATTGAAAAACAAGAATACTTTGACGGAGGAGATGGTGGTGGAGATCGTCCAGGTGGTGGCGGTGGAGGTGGTGATGACGCTTCTGGTGGAGCAGAGGATGAAGGCATTCCAGGGATCTTGGATGAGCTAGGACAAGTAGTCTTGGCAACTATGGGCTTCATATGTTTGGTACTTCTCTCTCTCTCTCTCTCTCTCCCCACCCCTCCAAATTTTGTCTGCAGATATGTGTGTACTTCTGGAGCTCACTGTTTATATCCCTTAATCTGTATTACCCTATAAGGCAATCCTTGCAGCTTGGCTGAAATATATGTTGCAGGTTTACTTAACTGGCGATTTGTTATGCTGCCGGCTTCTCCAAAATTATTTATAACTTAATTGAATACCTTTTGTCTAGACCATTTCTGGCAAGTCATGGACCAATTAGAGTTATGAAGTGACCGACTAAATAAAGAGAAACAGATTATGATAATCATGCACTCTATGTTTAGCCTTTGTTAGATCTTTCGCCTGAACTCTCTTCTGATGGGAGTGGTAGACTTCAAATAACGAAAATGTCTTGAAAGGTTTTCAAACCAACCACTAGTGTCTGATTGTTATAGTAATAGCACGTGAAACAAGTTGGTATAGTTTGCTTCCTCTGGACTGCATAACAAACTGAAAAATCGCTGTATTTCCTTTCATTTCAGTATATCTACATAATTGAAAGCGAGGAGATCACAGTGTTTGCAAAGGATATTCTTAAGTTTATCTTTCTAAGGCAAAAGAGTATTCGTCTTGGGCGCACAATAGCACGGTGGGAAAGCTACTTCAAAAGCCTGAGTGAGAAAGAAGTAGATCCATATTGGTTGGAAAGTGAGATTCTTAATACTACTACTTGGTACGACGGCCCCACAAAGTATAGACGCATTCTCAGACGGTTGCAATCCGATTCTGATTATTGATAGGAAACCTTTTTTCAGTGCTGTCGAATTTTGTACTGGTTTAAACAGTTTCTTGTTGCCTGTTTGAGTAAGAGTATGAATGAAGAACAGGAAAAAACGTTCATTCATGTAGAATTTCGTGTCATTTGTATTTTTATTTTAGCTTTTCATATTTGGTTATGAGGTATGATTCATGGATCATGAAATGTTGCATAAGACGTGAACTTTTATGTGAAAAGATTTAATAGTGCTATCAAGAAAAAGAAAGGAGAATACAATTAACACCATATAATATTCTTCATCGATTATCTCACCTATCAATTAGACAAAGAACCAGTTAAACAAAAGGTCAACAATTGTAAATCCCCTTTCTTTTTTTTTTTTTTTGTTAAAGAGTTCATAAACATGTGATACCTAAGCCTAACTAATATGAGACTCTGACTCACTTTAACAGAATTAAAATTGATTGTGTCACAAAAAAGAAAGATACACATTCTAGACTTTTATCAAGGAAAAAAAGGATGGCATATGTGTAGAAGGAAACTTTTACCTCGATTTCTTATTGTTTTCTATAATAATCATCAAACACAAACTTTTACCTCGATCTCTTCACAAACACTATTAAAATTGATAATGGAGGAAATATTGAGTTAGAAGGTTAGATACACCATTGAGACTATGATGATACTAAATAATGGTTGTATTTATTTTGTATCTACCATAACTGCAGTCAAACACGTAGAAGTGGACATTTTACCTTAATTTCATTTTTTAATCGTTTAGAACAAACTTTTACCTGATCTCTCTACAAATACTATTAAAATCGACAATGAAGGAAAGATGAACTCATAAGGGTTAGATACACCCATTGAGACTACTAGGATACTAAATAATGATTGGCTTTTTTGTTGGTTGAATATGAGAAGACTCCTCTTAATCTGGACATGAATTATAACTTGCACACTTAAATTATTAATATTCTTCATAGTTTATTACTGATTAATATTGATTAGAAAAATTTCTAGTTACCTAGCTAGGCGTGAATCCCTAGATTTGGTCTACACATGCCAAAAGAACTATCTATGATTTATATTTTACAATATTGGCATGAAACACATTAAACATTTTTTCTTTATAGAAATAAACACTATATTTATAGTGGAGTAAAAAATATTTATACACCAAAGGAAAATATTTATAAAAGAACTAAGTGATTTTAATTACATGCGTGTTGCGTTTTATTATTACGTAAAAAACTTTTAAAAATAAAGTAATTTTTTTAAGATTATAAAAAGTATACTCGAAGACTAACATAACTCACCATCACAAATAATTAAGGAGCAAAATTAAATATAATAAATAAAGTTTTACCATTAATATCAAAAGTCAAAATCACATTGATATTTATCATATATTTTTCTCTTTCCATATATTTTAGTATTCGTTACTGAAATACCATATATTTTAAGACTCCTTACTTGTGACCTATAAATTGTATTAACATATATTAGGGTATTTGTATGAATTCATGATGAAGAAAGCTACCGCTGACTTATTGCCTGAATGCCTCATTGAAAAAATTGTCTCTTACCTTAGTTTTAAAGATGCAGCCAAAATGAGCATTCTCTCGAAAACATGGCTACGATCGTGGTTGATACATCCCAACATTGAATTCAAATATCCTGGAGGAAATTCGGTAGTGCATACAATCATGAACCGATATAGGGATGAAAAAATTCCGATAGATAAGTTTGAATTATCATACTCTTATAATCCTGAAGTTCCCCAGCCTATTGATAAGTGGCTTTTTATTGCACTTGAGAATGATGTAAAGTGTATATTCTATAGAGTTCCTAACTTTGCATTGTCTATTTTTATAATCTTGGAAGCAAATTCTTTACGAGAATTGGTTTTGGAGTGTTCTAAACTTATGCCTGGTATTTTGTTTTCTAGCCGTATTCCGAATTGCACTTTTTTGAGAGAGCTTTTTCTAACCCATGTCAAATTAGATGAATGCATGCTTCAAACTCTACTTAATTGTTGTCCCTTGATTGTCAACTTCATCTTTGAGTATTGTATAGGGTTGGAAGAGATTGAGTTGTTGAATCTTCGAAAGATTAAGTCAGTTACCATTAAGACAAGGACAGAACCAAAGCAAGTTGTTAAAATCCGAGCACCAACTCTTGAACACTTGTCTTATCATGGTTATTTGTCGGAAAATTTGGATGTTATTGAATGTGAGAATCTAAAATCTTTAGATATATCATATATGGAAATGTCTGGATTTCAGCAGAAGCTTATATCTGAATCTCAGTTGTTGAAGGACTTGAAGATTCAATATTGTAAGGGTGAAGTGGAGATTGATTCTTCCAACTTGGAGTCAATTGAGTATATGGGATATGACATTCCTAAACTTAAAATTGCAAGACAATTGAAGCACTTGAAAATCAATCATTATTGCTCAGGCAGTTTAAAAGCTGCATGGTTCTATAACTTGAGGAAGTTTCTATCAAATTCGACCTCTTGTCCTCAAGTTTCCCTTTGGTTTTCCCAATGCAATGAGATCAACTTGACAGATTTGCAACTGCACTACGGAGTTGCTACCCCCAAACTTGACGTTTTAAATGTCAGTTGTAGATGGACGAATGGGGAGTGCCCAACGTTTCTGGATGCTTTGTTATGGAGTTGTCATCCTAGGAGACTCAACATACAATCAACAAGCGCAACATTTAAATGCTTCATTAAACGTTTGATATATTTGAAGAATTTGAGTCAGTACTCTCCTTGGCATAGTCAATTCAAAGAAGCACAAGTCTACATACTTGATGATGATAAAAGTTGGCGTCCTGTAGAACTCAAAATAGGAGAGCTATCAACAAGGATTGTTAGCGAGAAGATGGATTATTTCTTTTTATTAGATTGGTGATGCAGTTTATTCTATTGCAAATCGAATGCCCTTATTTATATAAATATGCACTTTATTTTTCTTCATTTCTCAAGCTGCACGAAATTGACCTCCTGAACCAGATTCCATCTGTTTTAAAGAGAAATAGAAGTTGTAATAATTATTTTTAGTACAAAGTATACTTAAGGAAGTAGAAACTCTATTTTACTTCTTCTGAAAGAACACAAGCTGTAAGAATTCGTTAGCTTCTTTCCCGCGCTATGTGCTATGTCAGATAGAGGGTAAAGGCGACTGCATTCTCAGGATGTGAACTCAAGACCTCTGGGTAAACAATGAGTATTTACCAATTACCACGTACAATTTATGCTAAAAACTAAGTGTTTTTTGTGTCCATAACAGATTGACCAAGGCAACATACATATTACTCTAATCCTCATGATGGAAGAGTCTAAATGAAGTAAAGCTCTCTGCATTTCATCAATGTGCTGCCATGGCTGTCTTAACAAGTTTGGGGGCCTAAAGCTTTTAATAGTGTTGGAGGCCTTACATGCTAAACTTGAGAAAGCAAATTTGATATGCTGGGGTAAACAACTAGCTCATGCTGGAAATGTGTTACAACTTGTCGATACTACTATCATGCCCCAAAAAGGCAAGCGTGATACAAGACCCAATGCCTTCCATCTGTCAAAGAGAATGATATTTAATCCTAGTTGTTATGCCCTTTGTTTTCTTTGATTCATAAATTAGAACTGAATGTTTGATCTGCCCGCGCTAAAAGGAGGAAAGATCTTTATAATTTGTACTCAACTCTTAGTCATTTGCACAAATATTAACCAATCAAATTCACCATAATTTGCAATTCCAGTAGTAAGAAGTGAAAATCAATGTTTGACAAAGTGTAGGGAGGGGTTTGTTTTTCCGAGGCATCCCTCAGTCTAGAATGTTAAGAAAATTCATTGTAAAGAAATCAATATTACCTCATTGCGATGATATAGCTGGCATACTCATTCCTAATTCCGCTATTAATGGGATCATTGAACAATGAAAAATGGAGAAGGCACTGCTGAAGAAGTAAAACAGAGTTCCTACTAGTATGCAGGTTGAGTAATAGGGCTATGGTGGGGAGTGACAAATGACACTCTATGCTGCCAAGGACATAAATGAACACTTAGTTTTAACCACTAAAAGATTGTGGTAGCTAGAGTGGTAAGTATTCCTTCATCTTTAGCTAGAGATCTCGAGTTTAAGTTCTAAGAATGCAGTCACCTTTACCCTCTAAAGTAGACTTCCCACCCTAATCCGGATTATTCGGACCCCAAATCAAGTATCAAACACTAAAAAAAAAAACATGACTGGTAATAAGTAATGTTGTCTAGTGTAGAGTCCAGGGTGAGGCGAGTTCAAGATTTAGAATAAGTGAGTTGAGGAAAGGCATGACTATTATATGTACTTGAGCACGTCGAACTGATGCTATTTTCACATTATTCAAGCAGACTGTCAGTTTAAACACATTTTTTTTCGAGTTTAAGTTTACCATACCAACCAATGATGCCACACATTTTAGCATTCAATACAATAAATACAACAACTACAGAGAGTGGCTATCATCTGATGTAACTTTTTGTCTATAAACTAACATCTTATCAAAGAATTTTGGTCCTCCAATAGCACCTCAGACCGGAATGCCACATCTTTTCACAGTTATTGTGAATGCCACATGTTTCACACCAACAATTCCTAATGTTAACAAAATGAAATTTTACCACAGCAAAAGAACAGTTCCGAAGGTGGAATCTGGTTCAGGAGCTCAATTTGGCTCAGCATGAGAAATCAAGAAAAAATGAAGTGCAATTATATACTGTTATGAATAAGGGCATTCAATTTGCAATAGAATAAACTACCTCACCAATTTAATAAAAAATAAACCGCATCACCAATCTAATAAAAAATAATAGTTCACCATCTTCCACTTACAATTGGACCTATTGAGAGTTCTTCTCTATTGAGTTCTACCGGATGCCAACTCTGACTTGTATTATCATCAAATATGTAGACTTGTGATCCTTTTAATTGTAATTGACGATGCCAATGAGAGTACTTACTCATATTCTTCATATATATCAAACTATAAATGAAGCATTTAAATGTTGCACTTGTTGATTGTATGTTGAGTCTCCTAGGATGACAACTCCATAGCAAAGCATCCAGAAACATTCGGCACTGTCCATTCGTCCATGTAGAAGTAGAATTGGCACACTCCCCATTGCTCCATGTACAATTGACATTTAAAATGTCGACTTTGGGGGTAGCAACTCCTTGGTGCAGTTGCAAATCTGTCAAGTTGATCCCAGTGCATTGGGAAAAATCAAGGGAAATTTCAGGACAAGAGATCGAATTTGATAGTAACTTCCTCAAGTTACAGAACCATGCAGCTTTTAAACTGCTAAAGCACTGAAGATTGATTTTCAAGTGCTTCAATTGTCTTGCAATTTTTAGTTTAGGAATTTTATATCCCATATACTCAAGTGACTCCAAATTCCAAGAATCAATCTCCTCTATATCCCCACAATTTCGAATCTTCAAGTCCTTCAGGGATTGAGATCCACAAATAAGGTTCTGCAGAAATTCATCAGATATTCTCACATATGATATATCTAAAGATTTTAGATTCTGACATTCAACAATATCCAATTTTCCCGATAAATAACTGTCATAAGTGTTCAAGAGTTGGTGCTTGGATTTTAACAAGTTCGTTTTGTTCTCTTGCCTTAATGGAAACTGACTTGATCTTTTGAAGATTCAACAACTCAATCTTTTTGAACCCCCAACAATAATCAAAGATGAAACTAACTATCGAGGGACAACAATTAAGTAGAGTTTGTAGCATGTTTTCATCTAATTTGACATGGGTTAGAGAAAGCTTTCTCAAAAAATTGCAATTCGTCACATCGCTAGAAAACGAAACAGGCATAAGAGTACACCAGTCCACAACCAATTCTGTTAAAGATTTTGCTGCCAAGATTGTGAAAATAGGCAGTGAAAAGTTATGAACTTCAAAGAAGAGATACTTTACGCCATTCTGAAGCGCAATGTCAAGCCACTTATCAATGGGTTGGGAAATTAGAGAAAAATCAGAGTATGATAATTCAAACTTATCAATCGGAATTTTTCCGTCCCTATATCGGTCCATGATCGTATCCACTATTTCCAATTCCAATTTGCGTCCATTATAAAGATATTTGAAGTCAATGTTGGGATGCATGAACCACGATCTTTGCCATGTTTTCGAGAGAAGGCTCATCTTGGCTGCTTCTTTAAAACTTAGGTAAGACGCAATTTTTCCAATGAGACATTCAGGCAATATGTCAACTGTGGCTTTCTTCATCATGGTACAAATTTCTATATGAAAATAAATCCTAATATTCTTACAAAAACAAACCCTAGTGCAGTGTTTGTAACAAGCTGCACTTCTAAATTAAGTTAACATCTTTAGATAATTACCAATTTATTCTTAGAAAAATATTTTCCTCTAACGGTGTATAAATATTTTTTATACATTGTAAATGCAAAAAATTTCAATATTTTTAACAGTTAGGTGTATTAAAGATTCAACACTATTTGTAAATGCAACATATCACTTTTAAACAGCAGCAAGATCACATTGAGATATTTTGTAACCTCATTATTCTTACCTTTTTTGAGGAACATAACTTCATTGTTCGTTGAATACTATATAAAACACCTCCATTTAAACAACAATAATATTATGTCCAGTGTTATCGTACTGTTATTAACTTTACCTCATAGAAATACAAAGATTGTTTCTGCTAGACACTTGACTCCTTTGCCCCCATCACCCAACTTAAGGCACAATTGACATTCTTTTTCCCCAAGGAAGAATTGGACCTTCATTATTATTTCCATGTGAAAGGTAAAAAGAGGTGAAACTGTGCCTTTGCACGTTAGAGCAAGGATGTTATCAATTTTTATGCAAAGACCACACAAAAGATTTATTTATTTGTGCTATCAAGAAAAGAAAGGAGTAAAACATTAACACCTTTCCTTCAATGATAACTTCTTAATATTTATTCAATTGTAAAAAGGTGGAGGTTTTTGTTGAAAAAACTTTAAGACATGAAATATTTTGCAACAATAGCATCGACATCTAAATTACATGTTGTGATGTATTAAAGATTCGACCCTATTTGAAAATGCAATAGATCACAGACAGACAGACAACAACAAGATCACAATCAGACATTTTATGACCTCATTATTATTACCATTTTGAGAAGGATGACTTCACTATTACTGAACACACCGTTAATAATACATCCACACATTGATGAAATGAAGTAAAGCTCTCTGCATGTCATCAATGTGTTACCTGATTCAGGTAACAACGCTAAGCTTGTAATAGCGTCTGGGAGAAGGCCTTTACATGTTCTTAATTCACCAATTAAACATGAGAAAGAAAATTATGTGTATACCATTTCTTTTCGTAGTTATTGTGAGTGCCACGTGTTCAACACCAACAATTCCTGACTTAAACAAAATCAAATTTTACGACAGCAAAAGAACCTCGTAATAGAAGACAAAAATAAGTAAAGCTCTCTGCATTTATTTTGATGATAAAACAGTTTGCTGCTTGATTCAGAGTACAGGGCTAAGCTTGTAATGACCATCTCAGAAGAAGTAAAACAGAGTTCCGAAGGCGGAATCTGGTTCAGGAGCTCGATTAGCGCAGCATGAGAAATAAAGAAAAAATAATGTGCAACTCAATACTGTTATGGATAAGGGCATTCAATTTGCAATAAAATAAACTACATCACCAATCTAATAATAAAAAATATTTAACGAAATATGGCATGTGAGGCCGCTCTTCTCTATTGAGTTCTACACGATGCCAACTCTGACTTCTATTAACATCAAATATGTAGAGTTGTGCTCCTTTTAATTGTAATTGACAATGCCAAGGCTCGCTAGAGTGACTCAAATTCTTCATATATATCAAACGATTAATGAAGCATTTAAATGTTGCACTTGTTGATCGTATGTTGAGTCTCCTAGGATGACAACTCCATAGCAAAGCATCCAGAAACGTTGGCCACTCTCCATTCCTCCATGTACAATTCGCATTTAAAACAATTCCATGGTGCAGTTGCAAATCTGTCAAGTTGATCTCATTACTTTGGCAACAAATAAGGGAAACTTCAGGGCAAGAGGTCGAAATTGATAGAAACTACCTCAAATTTGTTTGAAAGATAAAATATTTTTCTATGTCCGCGTCGGATTTCCACAAGATATATTAGAGACGAGTTGATATGTCTAGATGGTATAAAGAAAGTTGGGTCTTCAACTGCCAGTGAGTGCCAAGTTAAAGTATTTATCAATGTATTCTGTAAATAAACAATTATTCCATAAATAATAATACTATTACTAAACACATGGCTAATAGTATATCCTAACACGTGCAAGCTAACCGACTAAATGAACCTCTAATCCTCATGATGGAAGAGTCTAAATGAAGTAAAGCTCTCTGCATTTCATCAATGTGCTGCCATGGCTGTCTTAACAAGTTTGGGGGCCTAAAGCTCTTAATAGTGTTTGGTTGGAGGCCTTAACATGTTAAACTTGAGAAAGCAAATTTGATATGCTGGGGTACACAAATAGCTCATGCTGGAAATGTGTGTCGAAGAAAGATTAAGAGACGACTATTATCATGCCCAAAAAAGGCAAGCGCGATAAGGGACTCAATGCCCTTATCTGTCAAAGTGAATGATCTTTAATCTTAGTTGTTAGGCACTTTGTTTTCTTTGATTCATAAATTATAACTGAATGTTTGATCCAGCGCTAAAAGGAGGAAAGCTCTTTGTAATTTGTACTCAACTCTCAGTCATTTGCACAAATATTAACCAATTATTTTCACCATAATTTGCAATTCCAGTAGTAAGAAGTGAAACGCAATGTTTGACAAGGTGTAGGGAGAGCGGTTTGTTTTTCCGAGACACCCCTCAGTCTAGAATGTTAAGAAAATTCATTGTAAAGAAATCAATGTTACCTCATTTCGATGATATAAATGGCATACTCATTCCTAATTCCACTATTAATCGGATCATTGAACAATGAAAAATGTCAAAGGCACTGCTGAAGTAGTAAAACAGAGTTCCTACTAGTATGCTGGTTGAGTTATAGGGCTATGGTGGGGAGTGACAAATGATACTCTATGCTGCTATGGACATAAACGAAAACTTAGTTTTAAGCATAAATAGTACTAAAAGATTGTGGTAGAGTAGTAAGTATTTCTTCATCTTTAGCCAAGAGATCTCGAGTTCGAGTTCTGAGAATGTAGTCACCTGTACATTCTAAGGTAGACTTCCCACCCTAATCTGGATTATTCGGGCCCCAAATCAAGTATCAAACACTCAAAGAAAACATGATTGGTAACAAGTAATGTTGTCTAGTGTAGAGTCTAGGATGAGGCGAATTCAGGATTTAGAACAAGTGAGTTGAGAAAAGACATGACTATAATATGTGCTTGAGCACGTCAAACTGCTGCTACTTTCACATTATTCCAAAAGAATGTCAGTTTAAACACATTTTAACATTCAATACAATAAACACAATAACTACAGAGAGCGGCTATCATCTGATGTAATTTTTTGTTTATAAACTAACATCTTATCGAAGAATTCTGGTCTTCCAATGGCACCTCAGACTGGAAAATTATGTGTATACCATTTCTTTTCACAGTTATTGTGAATGCCACATGTTTCACACCAAAATCAAATTTTACGACAGCAAAAGAACAGTATGCTGCCTGATTGGGTGGATGGAAAGGAAACAGTGAACTTAAGGTTAGTCATTGAACTTGTTTCCCTGCTTACATCATGAAAATCATTTTCCTCAGAGTTTGTTTTCTAGTAAATATATTTTGACCAACCAAACATGAGAAGATTAGAAAGAATATTTCCTCCGTACCAAACACACCTTAAAGTTGTACAAGACTGTCCCACAATCACTGAGTTTCAGTTTTTGTAAACTCAATAATCGGTATTAGAAAGAAAGAAACTATTCTAGTCATTCTATCAAGTACATTAATAGTTACTCTTCATTTACGTTCAGTCGCTGTAAAGTTAAACTCACTTTCCAATGACAAATTTTCAGATGCTTAGGACTTACTTTGTGATCAAGATTTTTTGATATATTCTCAATGTCACACACAGCATGTGCTGAAAGAGGTTTACTAGCAATGCGAAGGATTACTATGGAAAACTTCAACCATGGAAAGAAATGAATGAATGACATCTCTTTACGGGCACTGTATCTCAACAAGTGTGAGCAACCTCAAAACCTAGACGAACTGTTAAAAAACTATTCGAGCACCTTGCATAAGACAACTTCGCTTAATAGCTCGAAAAGTTGTATTCAGAAAACCAACCCGAACTTTTTAAGGTGGGAGTCATATTGCCAGCATTTTCAAAAGATGGGGACAAATTAAGTCTATTCTTACAATACAGAACTAAAAGTAACCTATTTCAGGAATTCTCAGAAGAAGTAAAACAGAGTTCCGAAGGAGCTCAATTTAGCTAAGCATGAGAAATAAAGAAAAAAACAAAGTGCAATTCTAAGGGCATTGAATTTGCAATATAATAAACTATCTCACCAATCTACTAAAAAAGAACATTCAGCATAAAATGGCATGTCGGGTGAGAGCTCTTCTCTATTGAGTTCTACAGAAAGCCAACTCTCACTTGTATTATCATCAAATATGTAGACTTGTGCTCCTTTTAATTCATTGACCATGCCAAGGAGAGTACTGACACAAATTCTTCATATGCATATTCTTCATATATATCAAACGATTAATGAAGCATTTAAATGTTGCACTTGTTGATAGTATGTTGACTCTCCTAGGATGACAACTCCATAGCAAAGCATCTAGAAACGTCGGGCACTCCCCATTCCTCCATGTACAATTCACATTCAAAACATCGACTTTGAGGGTAGCAACTCCGTGGTGCAGTTGCAAATCTGTCAAGTTGATCTCATTGCATTGGGAAAACCAAAGGGAAACTTGAGGACAAGAGGTCGAATTTGATAGAAACTTCCTCAAGTTGTAGAACCATGCAGTTTTTAAACTGCCTGAGCAGTAATGATTGATTTTCAAGTGCTTCAATTGTCTTGCAACTTTAAGTTTAGGAATTTTATATCCCATATACTCAAGTGACTCCAAGTTCGAAGAATCAATCTCCTCTTCACCCTTACAAAATTGAATCTTCAAGTCCTTCAATGCAGAAATAATGTTATGCAGAAATCCATCACATATTTTCGTATGTGATATATCTAAAGATTTTAGATTTTGATATTCAACAATATCCAATTTTCCCGACCATCATAAGTCAAGTGTTCAAGAGTTGGTGCTTGAATTTTAACAAGTTGGTCTCGCCTCCTTGTCGTAATGGAAATTGACTTGATCTTTTCAAGATTCAACAATTCAATCTTCTCCAACCCCCAACATTGATCAAAGATGAAACTGACAATCAAGGGACAACAATTAAGTAGAGTTTGTAGCATGTCTTCGTCTAATTTGATACGGGTTGGAGAAAGCTTTCTCAAAGAATTGCAATTCATCACACCTCTAGAAAACGAAATAGGCATAAGAGTACAACACTCCAGAACCAATTCTGTTAAAGATTTTGCTGTCGAAATTGTGAAAATAGACCATGGATAGTCAAGGCCTTTAAAGAAGACATACTTTACACCATTCTGAAGTGCAATATAAAACCACTGATCAATAGGTTGAGAAACTTAATAAAAAGAGTATGATAATTCAAACTTATCAATCGGAATTTTTTCATCCGTATATCGGTTCATGATCGTATCCATTAGTTCCAAATTTCTTCGACTATAAGGATATGTGAATTCAATGTTGGGATGCGTAAACCACAATCATAGCCATGTTTTCGAGAGAATACTCATCTTGGCTGCATCTTCAAAACTAAGGTAAGAAGCAATTTTTTCAATGAGACATTTAGGCAATATGTCAATTGTGGCTCTCTCCATCATGAAAATTTCTAGATGAAAACAAATCCTAATTAATGTGATCTCAATTTATATAGGTTACTGTGCTGTGTTTGTAACAAACCGTACTTCTATAGTTACCATCTTTACAGATTTAACAATTTATTCTTATAAAAATATTTTCCTCTAACGAGTATACATATTTTTTGGCAAAATTTCAGAAAAGTACAGTTACTTGTATTACAAATATTCAACCCACAATTTAATTCGTCATACTACAATATACATCTGGATTCTGGTATACAATAACATACAAAACTTTTCATATTTTATTTTTACAAAAATGGTTAAATACTTGATGTATAATATTATATACCTAACTAGTCTCTGAGAATGCGTGTTGCACGTTTATTCTTAATCATTCTTACATAACTTCTTCATATTTGAAATTGTGTTATAAAATAGAAAACTTACCAGTTTATTTTATTTATTAAAGGGAAAATAGTCTAATATATCCCTCAACTGGGCTATTTAGAACTAATATACCATTCATTATGAAAATAACTCATATATAACCCTGTTGTTATAAAAATGACTTACATATACCCTTTTTCTCTAACAAAATTGGAAAAAAATGAATAATTATTTTTTTATTTTTAATTAAAAAAAGATAATCCATGTAGGGGTATATTTGATCTTTCTCACACTTTTTTACTTTGGACAATTTTTAATCATCGAGTAATTTGAATATATATATTTTGATGATCAAATTTATTTATTTGACTTATTTTCTTGTAAAATTTATTATATAGATATCCCAAATATTTTTTTTACAGATATAAAAACTAACTTACAATATAACCGCAAAAAAGAATAATTTTAATCTTTTTCCATTCACACACTTCTTTCTTTCTCTTTCTCTTATTTTTTTCACTAAAGAATGAAAGAAAAAATAATATAAGATTTAAAGACTCAAATAATAATAATAATAATAATAATAATAATAATAATAATAATAATAATAATAATCAAAGAAGACAAAATAATTTATGTGTGAAAAAGATCAAATACATATATATTTTTTAAAATAAACTACAAATTTTAATTTTTTTTTTTGTAACGATAGCAGTATATGTGAGTTACTTTTTGTAACAATATAAGTATATGTAAGCTATTTTTTTTTTTTTTTTACAATAATGGTATATGTGAGCCACTTTTGTAACAGAGTGTGTATTAGATCTATATGACAAAGTTGTGAGGTATATCAGACCATTTTCCATTTACTAAATAAACTTCATAAAAATGGACAGTGCATTTTCTATCAAATAAGAAATATGTGAAATTAATTAAGATAATATAGTCTCATAACTATGTGTGTGTTTTATATATGATCTAATATAATTGGAAATAATTTTTTGTTGTATTGAAAAGATTTTCTATTTTTATTTTAAGGCTTAAGTCATATACGACCCCTCAAAGTTATGTGCATATTTTATTTAGCCACCTCAAGTTTGCCTTATACCTATTAAACACTTTATATGTTCAAAAGTGGTTCCTATTAGACACAAAATGTTGACATGGCAAAACAAGTGTGTTTCACCCCACTTAAGCACATAAAACAGTTACTCCCTCTGTCCCAATTTATGTGGCACTTTTCATTTTTTGAGAGTCAAACATTTTAAGTTTGATTGGGAATTTGTGCATGAAATCTTCAATTTTTTAAAATAAAATTTATATATTTATAAAGTATGTAAAAAGTATTAAAAGTCATAATAATTGAAAATTCAAAATATTTAAAAAATCTATGAAGAATTTACGGTCAAAGATAGACTTGTTTGAATCTTGAATTTCGAAAAGTGCCACATAAAATGGGAGGAAGGGAGGGAGTAATAATTTATTTATTTTTCAACTTATACACATATATAAATAATAATAATAATAAAAAAAAAATTCTCTCTAAAAAAAAATGAAAAAAAGGAAGCATCTTCTCCCCCGTTCCGATGGTTCCCTCACTACAAGTCTGCAATTATTTCATCAGTTTCTTTACCCACATTTCACCCCTTCACCTCTCTCTCTCTCTCTCTTTTTCTTACCCTCTTCAATTCTTTTTCTACTTTTTTTTTTTTTTTTAGTTTCATATGTAGATCTAATTAAAGTCTCTAATATTCCGATGAAGCTCAATTGATTATTATGAAAATAATATGAATTGATTAACTTTTTGCGACAAAAAGTTGTTATTTTTCTTATAATTGTGATAATTGATTAGTAGTGGAAAGAAGATGAAGACAATGTGTGGAATGTTTTAATGCTACTAAAATGAAAGGTGAATGAGGGGTTAGCTGGGCAATAATGGTGTATTTTTTATGCTATTGTAAGGGATAAGATTCGATGGAAAAGAAGAAAGGGATGGAGGTGATGATTTACTGATGGTTAAGATGCAACGATTAAGTGGAAAGGGAATGATGCAAAAATGGATTCAAAAGCTTAGGCAGAGTGTATTGTGCGTTGGAAGGGTTGCACCTAGACGTTAAGTTGGTTAGGTTTTATTTAAGAAGAACAGTTTCATATTGTTCAGTTTAGCCCAATAGGTTTCTAAAGTTGTTTCTATTATTGTCAAAATTGCCCGATATGTTTGAGGATTGGATACTTTAGGTCCAATTGCCGGGCACTTATGTTTTGTACTGTCCACAAGGATTGCTTGGGCTATTTAAGTATTGTATTTATCTTTTTTGAAGTTTATGCAGAGAATTGTTTAGCTAAATAGAGCATAACTTGTTTCTTACTCTTTTCCTTTTCCTTTCTTTTCTTTTCTTAGCTTCTTACTCTTTCATTACTGTTTTATTACTTTTCAATGTTGTCCTTAGCTTAATTGTATCATTTGGTATTAGAGCACTCTCTTAAGCTCTGTGGGCAGACGAATGGCTGAAGAAAGGGAAATCAAGGAAATGCTAGAAAAAATGACCATGGAGTTGGCCTACTTCTTGATTAGGCAGAATCAGAATGAAGACCAACATGAGAAATCTTTTTCCAAGCTTAAAGAAGCCTTGTAAGCTGTGAAAAAGGGGGATAAGGGTAAAGTTGTTGATAAAAGTGAAGGAAATGGTGAGATGTACACACCCTCTGGCCAACCCATGGCTTGGGTTTCTGCCACACACAGAGAATGAACACTTACTATGGTTACACCTGGTGGATATCAGTTTGGGATGGGGTCTATACCCAGTTTCAAACACCATTAGAAGGGCCTATGCATCGAAACCCTGATATGGGGGTAAGGTTTGTAGGTCATATGGGGCCAAGAACTTCAGCTCCATCCAGATGCCTAGTGGAGCACCAAATCAGATGCATTATAGAAGGTTTCATGGCCAGACATCAGTAGGAGGTCTGGGAGGATGACAAACTAGCCTAACTTTCAGGGTCACTTCCATCACCTTATGTCTAGGCTATCCAAGATAGAGTTTCCAAGGTTCAATGGAACAGATCTAAGGTCTTGGATCTACAAGGTTTCTCTAGATGAGGTACCCCTAAATTAGAAGGAAAGAGTTTCTTCTCTGCATTTTGATGATTTAGTTATAGAATGACATCTCGCTTTCATGAAGAGTAGACAACACTTGCCATATCCTACTTGGGATGAATATTTGTATGCTCTTACAGACATATTTGGGGCTAAGTTTGAGGATCCCATGTCTAAACTTAAGCTGGTTAAACATACTGGATCTGTGAAGGATTATCACAATGAATTTGATAAGATCATGACTAGGCTAACCATTCTTTCGGAGTATCCTATCAGTAGTTTCATTATTGGGTTGAGACCTGAGATAGGTCTCACTGTTAAGAACCACAGGCCTTTTTCTCCCTGCCTCAAGCTTATCGATGACTAGAAATACTGAAGCTCAAGTTCAAGCCCAACTTAAGCTTACTAGGTTCCCTCCCTTTACTAGTGGTTCACAGTATAAGAATAACTCATACAGTTCCTTTTCAAGAAGAGTTGGGTCCAGAAATGACTATAACTAGGCTAAGAAGGAAACACCTCTGAGTTTGAATCAGAACAATAGCAAGAGATTATCTTTTGATGAGATGAATGAGAGAAGACAAAATGGGTTGTGTTTATTTTATGATAAAAAGTTCTTCCCTGAGCACAAATGTGGAGGATCCAAGTCATTGTACCTAATGGAGGTTGAAGATGAGAGAGAAGACCAGGAAGAAGAAGAGGTGGAATTAGAGAATCCGCAGCCAGAAAAAGAGAAGGAAAAATGGGAGGTTTGTGAAATTTTAGTGCATGCTCTACATGGGCTTCCTACTTACCACACTTTAAGAGTGGATGGGTACTGTCAGAAGAGACCACTGCACATTTTGATTGACCCTGGTAGTTCTCATAACTTCATGGATGAAGGGTTAGAAAAGGAACTCCAAGGAGATGTTCAGGCTATGAGGACTATTGCCATCAATATTGCAGATAGTCATGACAGACATACAAATGAGTTGTGTAAATACTTTTCGTGGATGATGCAGGGCATGGTCTGTATTTCCTAATGATACCCCTTAAATCTTGTGACTTAATCTTGGGAGTACAATGGTTGCTTCCTTTGTGTGATTTAAGGATGAATTTTCAAGAACTGACACTGGGTACACTTACCAGGGACATGATTGCATATTGAAGGGAGTTGTAAACAAGGTAAAAATGGTGGAAGCCAAGAGATTAGATAAGGTGGTTAAAGAAGGAGGTCAACTATTCATGATCAGGGTAAGGACAATTGAAGAGGAGGTGAAGAAGGTATCAACAGTACTAAAGGAAATATTGGCTATCACTGAAGAGTTCCCTCAATTGTTTGCTGATCCAAAGGGGTTACCACTATCACGGGGACCATTTTGATCATAAGATACCTCTGGAGGCTGGAAGTAACCCTGTGAACTTGAGGCCTTACATGTACTCATCAGCACATAAAAATGTTATTGAGAAGTTGATAGCAGAAATGCTAGCACAAGGCATTGTTCAGCCCAATTCTAGTCCATATGCTTCTCTTGTGGTGTTGGTTGGCAAGAAAGATGGGAGTTGAAGGTTGTGTGTGGATTATAGAGGGATCAATAAGTCAACAGTTAAAGACAAATTTCCAATTCTTATTATAGAAGAGTTGTTGGAAGAACTAGGGGGCTCTAACATGTATTCTAAGATAGATTTAAGAGCAGGTTATAATCAAATAAGGATGGCCAAAGAGGACATTGTTAAGACAGCTTTCAGAACATATGCATGCCATTATAAGTATCTGGTCATGCCCTTTGGGCTAACCAATTTTTCATCCTTCTTCTAAAGTTTGATGAATTATGTGTTTAAAAAGCAGAGTTTTTGGCTAAATTCATCCCTCAAATATAACCCAAACTTAGAGTACATCCTTATGGTATAATAGTGAACAAAAACATCTTTCTACTATCCCAAAACTTGCATAAGCATCCTTTTTGTTAACTATTGTAAAAAACTAACGGAAAGAAAAACAACTGCTAAGCACATGACTTTTAAAATGGCAGGAACGATTGAAGAAAATACTTCTTTTTGATTTATTGAGTTTTTTTTTTTGTTCTTGTGTATCAAACTGATGATATGCTACTAGTTTTTGTTGTTCATTTGCTTATTCTGTTAATTTAAAGGTACTAGACTATGTTTCTACTTATTTTAATTGGTTTTTCTATTGTTTTGCTGGTCTTTTCATGTTTTGCCAAAAAAATTGTTGTTAACTATTAGGTTACCAATTTTTTTGTTGTATTGTTGTTTGTTTTTCCTGTTTTATGCTAGTTTGGTGTTGTTTTGCTGATTTTCTTCTTGTTTATATATTGATTTATCCATTTTTTTTGTTGTTTTTCTATTGTGTTGCTGTTTTGGCTAGTTTGGTATTGTTTTGCTGATTTTTATGTTATTTTTATACTAATTAACCAGTTTTTTAATCGTTTTATCTGTTTTTTCTTGTTTTGTAGTTTCCTTGATATTTTCTTGAGTGTATTTTTTGTGCAAGTTTTGGTCCTATTTTTTAGGGGAAATATTAGCCTTTTTGCTCGTTTGAAGTGTTAAAATGCTCAAGGTGGAAAAAAGAAGAAAAAATAAATGTTTTTAGGCAACTCAGAGTACTTTCATTGCGCTTGACAAACACACAAGATACGTTTAATACGAAAAGCTCGAAGCGAGACTGATACAACATAAAACGACTACTTTTACTACAACTCCAAATTCTCATCTTCTCTCTTTTCAAAGTGAGACCAATCCTTCCTCTTGTTGGCTTACTTTTTTTCCAGACGCAATGCATTTCTATGAGCGTCGTTTATCATTTCTCAACTAGGCACATTAGGCTACTCTCGCTTCCTCTTTGCTCGCATAGGAAAATGAATCTGTATGAATCCAAGGCATTCTAAGAGTTGGTAATATGCCCTCCTGGAAGTGGATTGTGCCATTTTCTTGGCGTAGAAAAGTATGGAGTCCATTATATGCAACTAGGATCAACAGAAAAATTATAAATGTCAACAATGTCGCACATGGAAAGTGCTAATTCTATTGACTTCATCCAATTCCTTTGGCACCTCTGCATTATACGATAGCTAGGAACAGAGTTTTTGAATTTTCGTTATCATTGCATTGAAGTCTCTATGAATGACATTCTTAATTATAAGCACCTCACCGATCGTTGAGAAATCATGTTTCTAGCGGCAACTCGCAGAACTAAGCAAAAATCTCCCTTCAGGCCAACATGCTTGGTGTATTTCTTACTAACATAAGCCTTATTGTCTCATATAACTGCATCATCATTGCTAATTTCCTCTCCAAATTGCTTCTCAAGAGGTTTCCAGAATTGCCAACGACTGCACATTTTCTAAATTGTCGAGTGCTATTAGCTTCTTTCGAAAACTTGAGTGCAATGATCAATTATATGAGTAGTCAATTTCAACCCTTAATTAGGGACACATTGCAAAAGGTTAAACTAAAAGTGGGATAGAGCAAATTATTTTTATGTACAAAAGTATGAAAGAAGAGTTCGGACTTCTTGTGTGCTATTGGGGGAAAGTCATGTGCTTAGCAGTTGTTTTTCTTTCCATTAGTTTTTAACGATAGTTAACAAAAAGGATGCTTATGCAAGTTTTGGGATAGTAGAAGGATGTTTTTTGTTCACTATTATATCATAAGGATGTATCTTAAGTTTGGGTTATACTTGAGGGATGATTTTAGCCAAAAACTCTTAAAGAGCACCTCAAGAAGTTCATATTAGTTTTCTTTGATAATATTCTAGTGTTCAACAAAATTTTAACTGAGCAGCTGGTTCATCTCAGATAACCTTTGAATTACTAATGAAACATAAGTTGTGTGTGAGATAAACCAAATGCTCTTTTGGGGAAATAGGGTTGAGTACTTAGGGCATGTTATATCTGCTAAAGGGGTGGCAACTGATCCCAAGAAGATCAGTGTTGTCAAAAATTGGTCATTACCTAAGAATTTAAGGGAACTTAAGGGGTTCCTAGGATTGACAAGTTATTACCGGAGGTTCATCAAACACTATAGAGTGATCAACAAGCCTTTAACTGACCTACTGAAGAAAGAGGGGTTTAAATGGTCTGAAGGGGAAGCTAAGTCTTTTGAAAAGCTGAAGGAAGTACTAATTTCAACACCTGTTTTAGCATTACCAAATAACTCTGCTATGTTCATTGTGGAAACAGATGCATGTGACTATGGTATTGGAGTTGTGCTGATGCAGGAAGGGCATCCAATAGCTTTTCTCAGCAAAAGGGTTATCAAGGAGGCATCAAGGACTATCTGTGTATGATAAGGAACTATTGGCTTTGGTCCTTGGTAGGGAAGAAGTTCATTGTGAGAACTGATCAAAAGGCATTAAAGTTCTTACTAGACCAAAAGCTACATAAAGGTTCTCAGATGAAGTGGATTGCTAAGTTGATTCAGTTCCACTTTGAGATTGAGTACAAGAAGGGGAGAGAGAACAATGCAGCAGATTCCTTATTTAGGGTGCAACTAGGAAAGGTGACAACCATGGTTGTCGTTCCTAGAATGACTGAAATGTTTGACAAAATCAAGAGTAGTTGGGCTAAAGATCCTACTATCAAGGAACTTTTAATTAGGGTCTAATCTCAAGAAAAAGGGGTCAAGGAGTTTACTTTTGTGAATCAACAACTTAGAAAGAAGGGAGAGTTGGTTGTCGGTGCAAATCCAGTGTTGAGAGAAGAGATCCTCAAAATCTAGCATGAGAAACCTATCAGGGGCACTCTGGTATTGAGAACACCTACAAAAGAGTTTCTAGCTTGTTCTACCGCCTAAGACTATAAGAAGATGTGACCAAGATGGTAACGAGTTATGCCACTTGCCAGAGGAGCAAGTATGACAGTGCTACCTATCCAGGTCTTCTCCAACCTCTGAAAATACCAGTTTCTGCTTGGGCTAGTATGAGCATGGATTTCATAGATGGGTTGCCTAAGTCAATGGGTAAAACTACTATCTTAGTAGTGGTGGATAAACTTACAAAGTATGGGCATTTCATAGCAATTAGCCACCCATATACAACTAATTATGTGGCTCAAGTATACTTGGATCAGGTTTACAAACTCCATGGGATGCCATAAAATATCATTAGTGACAGGGATCCGATATTCATGAGTAAGGTGTGGCAGGATCTTTTTGCAATGCAATGTGTGACCTTGAGTACCTCTACTGCATACCATCCTCAAACAGATGGTTAGACAGAGGTACTCAATAGAACCTTAGATACTTATTTAAGATGCTTTTATGTTGATAGCCAAAAAGATTGGACCAAATTCTTGTCACTGGCAGAATGGTGATATAATACCACTTTCCATTCAACAATCCAAACCACTCCTTTTGAAGCTTTATATGGTCAAACCCCACTTATCCATCTTCGTTATGTTTCGGGAGATTCAGCAGAAGAAGAGGTAGACATGAGATTTATCACTAGAGAATTCAATATTGAATTACTCAAATTCCATATCTCTAGAGCTCAACAGAGAATGGTATCCATGGCTATCTTACATAGGACTGATAGACAGTTTGAAGAAGGAGAATGGGTGTATCTGAAGATCAACCATACAAACAACTCACCATCTCCAACCAGACTTTTTCTAAATTGTCAGCTAAGTATTATGGTCCTTATCAGATTCTACAGAAGGTTGGACCTGTTGCCTACAAGTTATCACTTCCTCCTCATGTGACTGTCCACCACATTTTTCATATGTCATAACTGAAGCCGTGCTATGCAATACCTACTTACTTTAGTCATCCTCCAACAGTAAATATGTCTTTTCTAAATTGTGTGCAGCCTGAAGGGATTCTAGAAAGGAGAATGATCAAGAGAGGAAAAAAAGCCATTCCACAGATACTTGTTCAATGGGATCAGATGTCAGTAGAGGATGTAACATTGGAAGATTATGCCACACTAAAGTTGAGGTTCCCTAAATTCTTTTCTTGTTGACAAAAAAGCTTTTAAGGAATATGAAATAATGTAAGAATGGATTTAGAAGCTTAGGTAGAGTGTACTGTGCGTTGGAAGGGTTGCAACTAGCTGTTAAGTTGGTTAGGTTTTATTTAAAAAGAGTAGTTTCATATTGTTTAGTTTAGCCCAATAGGTTTTTAAAGTCGTTTATATTATTATCAAAATTGCTCGATATGTTTGAGGTTTGGATACTTTAGGTCTAATTGCTGGGCACTTATGTTTTGTACTATCCATAAGGAATGCTTGGGCTGTTTAAGTATTGTATTTGTCTTTGTTGAAGTTTAGGCAGAGAATTGTTTAGCTAAATAGAGCATAACTTGTTTCTTACTCTTTTCCTTTTCCTTTCTTTTATTTTCTTAGCTTCTTACTCTTTAATTACTGTTTTATTACTTTTCAATGTTGTCCTTAGCTTAATTGTATAAGGGAAACATCGATGGAGAAGAAGAAGAATAAGGGTAGAGGCGATGGGAAATAAGGTTCAACAGAGAAGAAGAAGGAGAGTGAGAGGTGGAATAGGTGATAGGATAATTCAAAAATAACTTCTTGTTTTCTTAAAATACCTTTTAGATTATTCTAAAAGAGTTTTAAAAAGATTCAGTTTAATCATCATGTGTCATAATTTCATTGGTCCATTTGCCATATATATGCGTTTGAGATATACGCATTTTATGTCTTTCTAATGATTGTCATTTTGTGTCTAGTAGGTATATATTTGTCAAGACTAAAGTGTTCAATAGGTACAAATGTAAATTAAGGTGTCTAAATGAAATATGCGGACAACTTTAAGGGGTAGTATATGACTTAAGCCCTATTTTATTGAGAGATCTTGGAACATTGTTTTATTTAACTAAAGTTTTATGAATAATTGACAAGAGAGAGTGTACAATACACTATCATGCCAACTTCTTGACCAATTTGTAAAACATATACACATGAGCATGTGATACTTGGTTGATTGTGTGGCTCTGTAGGAATGAAACACTTGTTCGAGTGACATGTTCCCTTCCTACGTAAGCATGAAGTTCGTGAGTTCTACTATCGCATTGAGATTCATACAGATGGCAACATTGACACTCAAGTTCGTGAGGTGGATATTCACTTAAGTGAAGAAATTTTGAGCATTAACTTGGACGTTCCATGCGTGGGATCAAATTAGTGCAAAGATGCGTACCATCAGAAATGTACGTAAAAAATGCAACCAAAACAGAGGGTCTTAAGTGCTCTGGAGTTCCCAAGAAGTATCTTAAAAGGGAGCATTAGTTGTACGTTGAGTTTGTCAACAAAATGTGCACACTGAGAAAAGGATTGTTGCCTCCTCTGCCGATCTGTTCCTTATGGAGACACTTGACAAATACAAAGCTATGAACCTTCCATGTGTCATGCTAGAGCACATGAACAGAGTCATTACAACAAAGGATGGGTGCCATAACATGGCTTATGGGTATTTGCTAAATCGTGTCTTCAATTATTTCAATGTGCCCTTGGAAGGGGAATTGCAGGAACTATCAAGCAAGCCTTCTCAATATCAACTCTCATCGAGTGTGAGTGTGTAGAGGTAAAAGTCAAGTCCAAGTCTCAAATCTCAGACGTTCTTGAGCAACATGAGCTACTCAAGAGATAAATAGAGATCACTCAACTTAAGACGTTGCTTCAAAAGGGAAATTCTCAGGTACCCGATCTGAGTGCTGACCTGTAGGGGGAATTGGATGAACAAAAAGCACAGAATGCATATGCAATTGAGTTGAATGCTAACTTGGCCGAGGAAGTGAAGACTTTAATCAAATAGGTGTTGCAGGCTCATGAGGATGCCAATAATCGCATGAACATAATCCTGAAACCCTTTGCTCATCCCCCTTCCATCCTAAAATTTCCTTTCCCCTTGTTATTTTTCTTCTATCTCAGTATGCAGTGGCATTGTGTCGGTTCATTTTGTAACAGACAGTTCTGTGGGTATCTACCTGATTTTTATGATATCTTGCTTTGTTTCCTCCCTGATTGCTTGCATGCTTATGTTCTATGTCGCGACATGGCTCTGAATTCACTATATATTTCCTTGACATCTTCCTTATGGTTATGGCTCTTACTTTTTTATGATGTCAAATGGGGAGGAGTATAGGTTGTGGGGAAGTACTACAGACATGGGGAATGTTGTGGATAAGTGTTGACACCCAATTTTAATCCTCCATGATACAAATTAGTTGCCGAACTTCTTAATTTTCAAACAATTTAGAATAATTAGTATATGGAATTCAAATATTTTTAAAATTATTTTAAAAGTAATTTTTATCATTTTTAGTAATTTTTGATAAGTTTAAATATTAAATATGTATATTTTACAAATGTGTATATAATTATGTCATTTTATGAATATACAAAAAATGTCTCAATGGATTTTAGTTTTACTTAAATACTTTATGTTGTACTGTAATTTTCCTATCTATAGAAAAAATTACTTTTTGAAATGTTCTAAATATAAAACAATTTGAGAAAAATACTTAGAAAAAAGTCGCCACTTAATTTTTTAAAGAAACTAAGAAAACATAATTTTAAAAGACTCTTAACAGATTAAGTCTTTAAAATTTATAGAAAATGGGTAAGAAGTTCTTATTTACTCTTCAAGAAGGTTTTTAAGGCACTTGAAACGCTCGCTAACACGCGGTTGACCTGCGACTTGACTAAAATGTATTTTTTGACTAATTCTTTGGGAAAATGATTTGACATAAATAAATAATAATAATTTACAATATTTGATTAACTTTGAAAAAATAATTAAATAAATGACACATTTTATTTTTTTATTTTTATTTTTAGAGAAAGGGATCCAAAATGAAACATTTGAACTTAATTACAAGTGATTAGAATGTTAATAAAACTAGATTAATTAGAATTCATGTAATTCATTTTGAAATAATAATTTAAACCAATTTAATAAATTAAAACATGAAAATCATTTTTTATTGATTGACTGACTTTTTTTAGAAAGTGACTACGTGTGTGTGTGTGTGTGTATATTTAGCTTTATTTTATTACTTGAAAAGGTTTCAACTAACCTTTTTTTTTTAAAGTTTATCTGAGAAATATACTTCAACTTAAAAAATAATTTTAAAATGAATAAAAAAGTGATTAAGTAATAAACATTAAAGAACAACTTTTTAAGGACCAAAGGTTTTAACTTAATTGAAGATATAAAATTTTTGACCAATATACTTGATTGATAAAATAAATGAAACCAAAACATGAAATATATTAAAATTAAATCAATACAACGGAAATAACTCATCTTTTGGGGAATTTCATTAAGTTAATTAATAATTCCACAATTAGAATTAATGATAAGAAAAACAAAGAATAAATAAAGACAATTAAATAATTTAGAGGTAAAGGAAAAATGAATTTGGGTCCCCTTTTTGGGCCAATTTCGCTGTAATTTTTGGGCTTTTACCCAAAACCCATTTTTGTATACATTTTCTGTATATTAGTGTATATAAGCATGTATATCAGCGTTATTCATGTATATCCTGCTTCCAAACACCTGTGTTTTGCGTCAGCCCTATATTTGTACATTTTTGGCCACATATTTGCGGCTCCAAACCTGTATATCAGCATATACTGCTGTATACAACATGTATACAACCCTTTTAGGCTTTCCGACAGCCTACAATTCAGCTTTCCTTGTACCAAATATCAGCTTTCATCTTTGGTCAATGACCAGGGGGCTGACTCGAGGGAGATTCAACTCAAAGAAATGCAAGAGGTGAGTCCAAAAGGGACTCGGGTTGGTGCACATACAAAGAAAATGGAATCAACATTAGCCAAGTCGTATGGAATTATTCTAGCACGGTTCAAGGAGTAAACTATACAAGAAAACCATTTATTAAATGTTTTTAAACATAGTTCAACAAGAGTTTCTTTAACACGGAGACAAACAAAATAAAATTTAGCTTCAAATAAAATAGTTTTGCGGCATGTAAGTGTGCAAGTAAAGAGGACACATACTTCGTTAGTTCAAACCATTATGCTATAATCAGATAATAAGCTGTAAAGTAGCATCATACAAACGCCACTAGACTAATCATAACAAAGCACGGTTGAAATCACAAGAAGAGAAAATTGAACCTATTTAGTCTAAAAGTGATATATCAGACTGATGTGAGTGTTTACATGCCAACATTTAAGGAAAATACTACATAAAGTGTTTGTTTAAAGACGAGGAATCACAATAAACACAAAGTTAATTAGAGTCAAGGCATTCTATAACTTAAGACAAATAGAGATTAACTGTTATATCAATTATTTAAAGCTAACGTTCTGTAACTTAAGGCAGAAAAGAGAGATTAAAACATTATTTAATATGATAAAGGTGCAAAGGGAAAATGCTAACTTATACAAACATTTGTACCCTACAAATCCAATAACTCCTGAATATGCACAAGTTGTGATCATAGGTATAAGAAAACTAATCCAATTACTTTGAATATGCACGTTCTTTTGTGGTCAGCCAAACATGGAGACACATTGTGAATAGCATGTGCCAGAGAAATCATTTGAAGAAGGCATGTCTCTTAGTGATGAACTAAGCAATTATTTTAAAACTAATGCAAAGAGATTCTACCAGTTATCAAGAATACTCCAAAAGAAAGATTTTAACAGTAATTCCAAAATCACTTCATATGAATCTTTCAAATGTCCGGCTACTTCAACCATATCGTATTAATTAGTTCGAAACTCCTATATCTAAACAAAAATGATTCCAACCAGCAGCAAATAACATGAAAGACTTGATTTTGAAAACAGAGTAAAACAATGACAAAATGAATTTCACAAGGGTTCAAAGTAAACATACTTCAGATAAGAAACAATAAAACACACAACTAATCATGTTAGCCATAAAATAAACTCGAACAAAGAAAAGAGAAGCAACAAAACTTGAATTAATCAGTTCGTTAACCCATATTTGTATCAAATGACAAGGCTTTAACACAGATTTTAACAATAAGAATTAGTGAGCCAGTTTGATATTTAATCCAAGCAAACAGGGGTCAATGAAAAGGCTAGGATGCAACAACTATGATATCTCGAGATGAACTTGAAGCACACACAACAGGACAACAATAAGAGATAATATTTTCGAAACAAGTACGAGCAATAAACAAGAACAGTATAAATAAGGTGAAACGATATTATTGGAGAAAGAAAACTAAAGCTAAATTCGAAAAAAAAAACATGTATTATCTCGTAAGTAAATTAAGATTAGAACAGAATTTTAGCTTTTCAAGGGTAGCGAGAATAGGACAACAAGCAAAAAGGTCAGCCACTTGTCGCACCGATTTATACTCAAACAGCAGAATAGAAAATTTGAAACAACTTTCAACGAAACTTTTCTCGGAACATAAAAATTAGAAAATCAGTTTGAAATTTCTTAAGTATAAACGACTAATGCCTCAGAACCAAACTCAAAAAAAAAAAACCCCTCCTCCTCTTGAATGTAAAAGAATTATTTATAGGGGAAGATTGAGGCAGATTTAGGGGGAAATCCGTTGGAATTTCAAAAAAAAAAAATCAATTTCTCATACTCTTTTCAGAGCAATAGTGAAGGGGATGGGAAAAAGCTAAGTAGAGGAAAAAGAAAGTATTTGAGCTGATAGATGTCACAGGCGTCATCGGAGCTGCTACGGATGTTGATGTTATTGATTTTTTCGCGATTTTTGCTGGATTTTGTGAAGAAGACGAGAACCAATATGGGCAGTAGGGTCAGGCTTATGGGAGTTGCTGGTTTGCAACGTCTGGACTGAGTTTCGTTGAACTTCTGGAGAAAAGAATGAATGGTATAGGGATGGGGTCACGTTTATCTGTTGTATGGGTTATTGTTGTATGTTGTATTGCTGGGAATTGTTGTATGTATTGTATGTGGGCTGGGAAATCTGGAAATTGCATTGGAGCGGGCTGCAGGGAATGGGTTTCTACTGAAAGGAGATTGGGCTGCTGGCAACAGGCCCAAAATTGGTCTTAAAAAGGATCCAAAAAGTGGGATAAAGAGATGGTTGGATTTGAATTGGGCAAATGACCAATTAGATTGCAAATTTAGCCAATTTAAGTGTAAAACTTAGCAAAATCGAATTTAATTGGTGAAATCGGCTAAAATTAAATAAGACGTATTAGTATAATTAACTAACGAACTTCTTAATCTTAACGATATAAAATAATTAATTTAATTATATACTAATTAATATAAACTATTACTTAAACCAAACTAATTGACAAAATATTTAACTAAAGCTAAAATCATTTTAGACGAATTTCGAATATTCATAAAATATACTAATTATATACATAGTTATTTAAATCATATATATTATTTAGAAATTATAAAAAATGACAAAACTATAACTTGCAAGCTATTTTTGAAATTTTATAAAGCTAATTATTTTAAATCATTAGAAATTGAAGAAGCTCGTTGATTAATCTCTATCATGGAGGTCTAAAATTAGGCGTCAACAACTGTCCCTCATTTGACTTGGATTGATGAAAGAAATTCGAGGAAAACGAAATTGATGAATCCAATTTTGGCCGACCACATCTCTATCTCTCTAGAAAAAGGAAGTTTGGTAGGGACTTTAAGAATTATGGCCGGACCCCAGAATCTAGTTTCCTACATATCTCAGGTGCTATGAGAATTCAGGCCACTTGTAGTTCAATATGCTTGATTTGAAAAAAAAAGCCATTTCGATATTGAATTATGAAGGGATTGAAATGCTCGAGAATAATATTTAAGAGCGAATGATGGAATACAATTGAGTTTTAACATTGAGCCTGCCTACATATCCTTAAACATTAGAAATCAGGCTGCTTATAGTTCGACTCAATTGGTTGCAAAGGAAATCTATTATGCAAGATAACCTTTGGTTCTGGAGGAGTGACAAGTAAGTCGAGTATGAAAAGAGGTTTGCAAGCTCTTAACCATGAATGTGCGGCGCTTCACACCCATATTTAAGAACTTGCACGGACATAATTTCCAAAGTTTTTAGTACATTGTCACTTAGATTGGAAGGTTGCTCTTGGTAGAGACCAAAAAATTTTTGGATGCGAAACTGAAACTGAGAAGCCCGAAGATAAACCCACAGGCCTTCTGATAAGGGTATGGTTTGATTGTGGTGGAAGTCTCTCCTCTACTCGTGTCCTAAGAGTTCAGCACTCCTGTTCGGACTATGTCCCAGTTCATTGCTAAGAAAAAGTTCCACGTTATGCTGCATCCTTGTTGATGTCGTCGGCACCTGTGGTTTGATTTGAGAATTCATCTTCTTGGATGCTCTCGACAAAGACTGAGATAAAACTCATTAGTATAAAATATGATTCAAATGAAGAGATAGCGTCTTTTACCATGTTGACACTTAGTCGCTCTCATTGAACATTTAACGTCAGTTCCTTCATCTTAAGGTAAAGCAAATAAAGTTTATGTATCATATTTGTAATATAATATTCAATGTACTCTTCTTTTGGATGTTGAAATAATAAATTAGGCTGATGTAATATGTTGATAGTTCTCTTGACGTCGTTATTGATGTCTCTGTTGATATTTGTTCTTGTAAATGAAAATGATGCCGTCGGTGTTGATCTTCTTGTGATGGGTAATTCTTTCTCTTATGATGCATAACTCCTTCTTTTGCGATGCATGACTCCTTTCTCTTGCGATGCATGATTCTTTTTTCTTGTAATGCATGATTCTTTTTTCTTGTAATGCATGATTCTTTTCTCTTGCAATGCATTACTACTTTCCCGGGATACATAAATCTTTTTCCCGTGATGCATGAATCTACTCTTGTAATGCCTGAATTTTCTCTTGCAATGCATGAATCTTTTCTCGCGATGCATAAATCTCTTGCAATGCATGAATCTTTTTTCGCGATTCGTGAATCTTTTGCAATGCATAAATATTTTCTCGCGATGCATGAATCTTCTCTGTTGCAATGGATGAACTTTTTCTCTTGCAATGCATGACTTCTTTTGCAATGCATGAATTCCTACTCTCGTGATGCATAAATCTCTTTCCCGTGATGCATGAATCCTTTTTCTCGTGATGCATGAATTTTTCTCTTGCTATGCATGAGTCTTCTTTCGCGATGCATGAATCTTTTTCCGCGATGCATGAATTTTCCTTTGTAATGCATGAATCTTCACTTACAATGCATGAATCTATTTCTCTTATTATGCATGAGTCTTCTTTTGTGATGCATGAATCTTTTCCCGCGATGCATGAATATCCTTTTGCAATGCATGAATCTTCTCTTGCAATGCATGAATCTCTTTCCCGCTATGCATGAATCTTTTTCCCGTGATGCATGAATTTTTCTCTTGCAATGTATGAATTTTTCTCTTACTATGCATGAGTCTCCTTTTGCGGTGCATAAATCTTTTTCTCGCGAAACATGAATTTCCTTTTGCAGTGCATGAATCTTCTCTTGCAATGCATGAATCTCTTTTCTGCAATGCATGAATCTTCTCTTGATGCCTCCCTTGTATCGAACGAAGATAATGTTTCACCGAGCAACATAGGTGATCTTCGGGGTATCTTCTGGGTGGCGACATCGTTTTCAATTGACAATGCAATTAAAATGACCCTTGGAGTAGTTGTATCATCTCATTTGACAATACGATATAAATGACTCTCCGAATATTAATATTATCATATCTCATAATATGATGCAGATAATGCTCTCCAAGTTTCTGTGGTTGATGGAAAGCAGTAAAATGTATTTCCTCAGGGTTTTTCATTTGTTCCATCTCTGAACATAGTTGCATGTTCATTATGGACTTCGCCTTTTTGGGAATTGAATGATATAGTGTTATTCATATTCTAAAATCTTTGATATAAGCAACATAAAATATTTCCTGCATCCCCCTAAAAATTGTCAATTTTGGGGAGCCTTTTGCCCTTTTGACATTTCCATATTCATTGAATGGAAGAATATACTGATTTTGAGGTAAACCTATAGACCTGCATCCACAGAAAAATTGTTAGTTTAAAGTGAACTAATCTGTGCTGATTCCTTCGGTTGTCTGATCCTTTTCTGGCTAGCTCCGGTTGATTTCTCCGATCTCCTGCTTCTTGGTAGAAAAGACAAGACATTTGTATGCAAAATTAATTAAAACATGAAAGAAAAGTTTTAAGGAAAATAAATTTTCAAAATGTAATATTTGGAAAAGGTCACTGCCAAGTGTCGTAACACATCAAGCTTAGTGAACGTCTTTGAAGTTAATACCTCAAGGTCTATTTGATTACTTGTTGGAAAGTATTCAAAGTTGTTCTAAACTACCGATGAGCCTCATCATAATTTTGAGGTCATCCTCAAAATATCTGTCTCAGTCGCAAATCTGAAAGTAATTTTAGTCTTGACTTTGTTGGAGAGATCTTCTTCTTGAGGATTTTTTAGTCCCTCTCAAAAATTCTGTCCCAGTTTCTATTGTAGAGAGAAATAAAAACCTTACGGGAAATATGACCGAGCCGTTGTGGCGCCTACGTATCCCGTTGAGGCAGGAATCAGGTCAAACGTAGTTCCCCTTCTCGAGGATTAACAGAAATAAGAGAGTTACAAAGAAATTGATCGAGGCCACATAGGCCGCCTACATATCTTATTCTTGAGTATTCAGGCTGAACGTAGTTCAAATACAAAAGAAAACGTTAAAGGGGATAAAGGAGTGACCGAGGCCGATATAGGCCGTCTACGTATCTCATTCATGAGAATTCAGGTTAGACATAGTTCATTACAACGAGATAAAATTCTAAACAAAGCGATTACAAACGAATAGAGCGACTACAAGGAAATGACAGAAATACAAACTAAAACTTTACACATAATATCTCTTGACAACATCTGAGTTGATTAGTTTTGGCCATTCAGTTCCATCTATCTTCGACAGGATCAAGGCACCTCCAGGTAACACTTTACGAACCATATAGGGTCCTTGCCAATTTGGTGCAAATTTCCCTTTATATTCATCTTGGTGAGGAAAAATACGTTTGAGAACCAACTGACCAACCTTAAATGTTCTAGATCTTACTTTCTTGTGAAAAGCACGAATCATTCTCTGTCGATACAATTGATTGTGACAAACAGTAACCATTCTCTTCTCATCAATCAAGGTCAACTGGTCCATCCACTTGCGAATCCAATCAGCATCATTAACTCAGCCTCTTGGATAATTCTCAACGAAGGTATTTCAAATTCTGCAGGTATAACTGCTTCCGTTCCATATACTAACAAGTATAGGGTGGCTCCAATTGATGTTCTGACAGTCTTGATGTAACTCAACAAAGTATATGGTAGCATTTCATGCCAATATCTGCAATTATCAAACATTTTCCTCAGAATCTTTTTTATGTTCTTGTTAGCGGCTTCTACAGCTCAATTTATTTGAGGACGATAGGCGGTTGAGTTTCGGTGAGTAATCTTGAATTGCCACATATTTCTCTCATTAAGTGACTATTGAGATTTGCTCCATTGTCTGTAATGATGGATTCTAGTACTCCAAACCTACATATCAAATTGTTGCGAACAAAATCAGCTACGACCTTCTTGGTCACAAATTTATACGAATCTGCTTCCACCCACTTGTTGAAAGTAGTCAATGGCAACCAAAATGAATCTGTGTCTGTAGGAGGTGGTTAGCTCTATTGGGCCAATGACATCCATGCTCCAGGCTACAAACGACCAAGGTGAACTCATAGCATTGAGTTCGTGAGGAGGGACTCGAATCAAATCACCATGCACTTGACATTTATGATATTTCTGCACAAACTTGAAACAATCGTGCTCCATAGTCATCCAAAAATAATCGGCTCAGAGGATATTTCTTGCCTAAGTGAGTCCATTCATGTGAGTACCGCAAACTCCGGCATGTATCTATTTCAGAAGCTTCGCAGCTTCACTGCATCAACACATCTGAGAAGACCTAAATCTGGAGTCCTCCTATAAAGGATTTCCCCACTTGAAAAGAAATTGAGGGCCATACGGCGTATCGACTTCTTCTGGTTGAACGTTGCATTCTCGGGATAAATCTCGGTCTTTAAATACTTCTTAATGTCAAAATACCAAGGCAAATCATCTGGTTTTGCTTCAACGTGTGAACAATGGACAGGTTGCTCTGTCACCTCTATATCTATGGGATCAATATAACTTGTATCTGGATGTTTAATCATCGAGGCAATGGTGGCGAGAGCATCGGTCAACTCATTTTGTGTCCTGGGAGTGTGTCTGAACTCAATCTTGCGGAACCTTTTGCATAAATTCTGTATATACTGCACGTATGGTGTGATCTTTGGGTTCTTCATGACCCATTCTCCTTGAACTTGGTGAATTAGCAAATTTGAATCCCCAATGACCAGTAACTCATGAACATTCATATTGATGGCCATATTCAAACCAAGGATACAAACTTCATACTCAGTCATGTTGTTCGTGCAATCAAATCGGAGTTTAGCCGCCATATGATAGTGCTGACCGATTTCTAACACTAAGACTGCTCCGATACCTTTCCCTTGGTGATTCGCCGCTCCATCAAAGAATACTCTCCAACCAGGGTAGGCTTCAGAAATATCTTCCCCCACAAATGTAACTTCTTCATCGAAAAAATAAGTCTTGAACGATTCATACTCTTCATCAACTGGATTCTCTACAAGATGATCAGCTAAGACTTGTGCTTTTATCACCTTCTGAGTCACATACACAATGTGAAATTCACTCAAATGCATTTGCCATTTGGCCAATTTCCCAATCAGCATTGCTTTCTGGAAAATATATTTCAACAGGTCCATCCTGGAAATAAGGTATGTGGTATAAGAAGGCAAATAATGTCTCAACTTCTGAGCGATCCAAGTCAGAGCACAACATGTTCTCTACAAAAGAGTGTAACGGGCTTCATATGGAGTGAATTTCTTGCTCAAGTAATAAAGGACTCTCTCTTTCTTCCCAGTTTCGTCATGTTGACCAAGCACGCATTCAAATGCATTATCTAAGACAGATAAATATTGCAATAAATGACTTTCTGCTCGATGAGGGACCAACACCGGCGGATTGGATAAATAATTCCTGATGGCATCAAAAGCAGTTTGACATTCTCCGGTTCACTTGGTCAGGGCATCTTTTTTCAACAACTTGAAGATTGGCTCACACACTACGGTGGACTGAGCTATAAATCGACTGATGTAGTTCAACCTTCCCAGAAAACTCATCACCTCTTTCTTGGTCTTTGGAGGAGGTAACTCTTGAATTGCTTTGATCTTGGAAGGATCAAGTTCAATGCCACTTATGCTAACTATGAATCCCAATAACTTTTCAGCTAGCACTCCAAAAGCACATTTGTCAGGATTTAACTTCAAATTGTACCGACGCAGGCGATCAAAGAACTTTCTCAAGTGAGCCAAGTGATCCGAACTCTCGCGGGATTTGATTATGACATCATCTACATACACATCGATCTCTTTATGAATCATATCATGGAAGATAGGCTTCATAGCCCTCATATAAGTAGCACCCGCGTTCTTGAGACTAAAAGGCATCACCCGATCTGGTGATAGCCCGCATAACAATCCACAAACGACCGCATCTCATGCTTAGCAGAGTTATCAACGAGAATGTGAATGTTCGGCAATGAAAAATTATCTTTTGGGCTAGCTTTGTTAAGATCTCTATAGTCGACACAAATTCTGATCGTTCCATCTTTCTTCGCAACCGGAATAACATTGGCCAACCAAGTCGGATATTGCGTCACTTTCACTACTTGAGACTTGATCAGTTTGGTAATCTCCTCTTTGATCTTTAAACTCAACTCAAGCTTGAACTTTCGAGTCTTTTGTTTCACTGGACTGAAATCTGGATTAATCGGTAACTTGTGAGACACCATATTCGTACTCAGCCTTGGCATATCTTTGAAAGTTTATTTGAGAAAAATACTTCAACTTAAAAAATAATTTTAAAATGAATAAAAAAGTGATTAAGTAATAAACATTAAAGAACATCTTTTTAAGGACCAAAGGTTTAACTTAATTGAAGATATAAAATATTTGAACAATATACTTGATTAATAAAATAAATGACTACAAAAACATGAAATATATTAAAATTAAATCAACACAACAGAAATAACTCATCTTTCAGGGAATTTCATTAAGTTAATTAATAATTCCACATTTAGAATTAATGATAACAAAAACAAACAATAAATAAAGACAATTAAATAATTTAGAGGTAAACCAAAAAATAAATTTGGTCCCCCATTTTGGGCCAATTTCACTGCAATTTTTGGGCTTTTACCCAAAACCCATTTTTGTATACATTTTCTGTATATACAACATGTATATCAGCGTTTTTCATATATATCCTGCTTCCAAACACCTGTGTTTCACCTTGACCCTATATTTTTACATTTTTGGCCACATATTTGTGGCTCCAAACCTTTATATTGGCGTATACTTCCGTATACAACATGTATACAACCCATTTTAGGCTTTTTGACAACCTACAATTCATCTTCCCTTGTACCATATATCAGCTTTCATCTTTGGTCAATGACCAGGGGGCTAACTCGAGGGAGATTCAACTCAAAGAAATGCAAGAGGTGAGTCCAAAAGGGACTCGGGTTGGTGCACATACAAAGAAAATGGAATCAACATTAGCCAAGTCGTATGGAATTATTCTAGCACAGTTCAAAGAGTAAACTATACAAGAAAACTGTTTATTAAATGTTTTTAAACATAGTTCAACAAGAGTTTCTTAACACCGAGATAAACAAAATAAAACTTAGCTTCAAATAAAATAGTTTTGCGGCATGTAAGTGTTCAAGTAAAGAGGACACATACTTCGTTAGTTCAAACCACTATGCTATAATAGGATAATAAGCTATAAAGTAGCATCATACAATAGTCACTAGACTAATCATAACAAAGCACGGTTGAAATCACAAGAAGAGAAAATTGAACCTATTTAGTCTAAAAGTGATATCAGACTAATGCAACTGTTTACATGCCAACATTTAAGGAAAAAATTACATAAAGTGTTTGTTTAAAGAGGAGGAATCACAATAAAAGCAAAGTTAATTAGAGTCAAGGTATTCTATAACTTAAGACAAATAGAGTTTAACTGTTATATCAATTATTTAAAGCTAATGTTCTGTAACTTAAGGCAGAAAAGAGAGATTAAAACATTACTTAATATGATAAAGGTGCAAAGGGAAAATGCTAACTTATACAAACATTTGTACCCTACAAATCTAATAACTCCTGAATATGCACAAGTTGTGTCATAGGTATAAGAAAACTAATCCAATTACTCTGAATATGCACGTTCTTTTGTGGTCAGCCAAACATGGAGACACATTGTGAATAGCATGTGCCAGAGAAATTATTTGAGGAAGGCATGCTCTCTTAGTGATGAACTAAGCAATTATTTCAAAACTAATGCAAAGAGATTCTACCAGTTATCAAGAATACTCCAAAAGAAAGATTTTAATAGTAATTCCAAAATCACTTCACATGAATCTTTCAAATGTCTGGCTACTTCAACCATATCATATTAATTAGTTCGAGACTCCTATATCTAAACAAAAATGATTCCAACCAGCAGCAAATAACATGAAAGACTTGATTTTGAAAACAGAGTAAAACAATGACAAAATGAATTTAACAAGGGTTCAAAGTAAACAGATTTCAGATGAGAAACAACAAAACACAACTAATCATGTTAGCCATAAAATAAACTCTAACAAAGAAAAGAGAAGCAACAAAACTTGAATTAATCAGTTCGTTAACCCATTTTTTGTATTAAATGACAAGGCTTTAACACAGATTTTAACAATAAAAACTAGTGAGCCAGTTAGATATTTAATCCAAGCAAACAGGGGTCAATGAAAAGGCCAAGACGTAACAACTATGATATCTAGAGACGAACTTGAAGCACACACAACAGGACAACAATACGAGGTAATATTTTCGAAACAAGTACGAGTAATAAAGAAGCACAACATAAATAATGTTAAACGATATTACTGGAGAAAGAAAACTAAAGTTAAATTCGACCAAAAAAAATATGTATTATCTTGTAAGTAAATTAAGATTAGAACAGATTTTTACCTTTTCAAGGGTAGTGAGACTAGGACAATTTGAAAAACCTTTCAACGGAACTTTTCTCAAAACTTAAAAATTAGAAAATCGGAATGAAATTTCTTAAGTATAAACAACTAATGCCTCAGAACCAAACTCAAAAAAAAATAAAAAACCTCCCCCTCTTAATGTAAAAGAATTATTTATAAGGGAAGATTGAGGCAGATTTAGGCGGAAATCCATTGGAATTTCAAACAAAAAATTTAATTTCTCCTACTCTTTTCGGAGCAACAGAGAAGGGGATGGGAAAAAACTGAGGAGAGGAAAAAAAAAGTATTTGAGGTGATAGATTTCGCAGGCATCATTGAAGCTGCTGCAGATGTTGATGTTATTGATTTTTTCGTGATTTTCACTGGATTTCATGAAGAAGACGAGAACCGATATAGGCAGTAGGGTAGCGGTTATTGGTGTTGCTGGTTTGCAGTGTCTGGATTGGGTATCGTTGAACTTCTAGAGAAGAAGAACGAAGGGTATGGGGTCACGTTTGTATGCTAAATGGGTTGTTGTTGTATGTTGTATTGCTGGGAATTGTTGTATGTATTGTATGTGGGCTAGAAAATCTGGAAATTGCATTGGAGCGGGTTGCAGGGAATGGGTTTCTACTGAAAGGAGATTGGGCTGCTGGCAACAGGCCCAAAGTTGGTCTTAAAAAGGATCCAAGAAGTGGGATAAAGAGATGGTTGGATTTGAATTAGGCAAATGACCAATTAGATTGCAAATTTAGCCAATTTAAGTGTAAAACTTAGCCAAATCGAATTTAATTGGTGAAATCGGCAAAAAATTAAATAAGATGAATTAGTATAACTAACTAACGAGCTTCTTAATCTTAACGAAATAAAATCATTAATTTAATTATAAACTAATTAATATAAACTATTACTTAAACCAAACTAATTGACAAAATATTTAACTAAAGCTAAAATCATTTTAGACGAATTTCGAGTATTCATAAAATATATTAATTATATCCATAGTTATTTAAATCATATATATTATTTAGAATTATAAAAAATGACAAAACTATAACTTGCAAACTATTTTTGAAATTTTATAAAGCTAATTATTTTAAATCGTTAGAAGTTGAAGAAGTTTGATGATTAATCTCTATCGTTAAGGTCTAAAATTGGGTGTCAACACTTTATTAACTTAATTTTGTGTAAATTGTTAGTTTATATTTTGAGTCTTTAGTTTTATTTAGCTAATTATTTTGTTTCTTTAAAATTAAGAAGCTCGTTAGTTAATTATATCAATTTGGCTACATCTTTGATCCCTGATTGGCTATAATTTAAATCATGTGGTCAAAGCTTAATTTAATTCGCACCAATTCGATACCCTTGACCCATCTTAATGACCATGTTGGATTTTATTTTGGCATTTCTAGTAAACCCCTCAACCCACACTTTATACCATATTGCAACCCACTTCTATTATTCCCAGCCAACCCAAATTTTAGCCTATTCCTTTTCCTCTCTGACCCCTACCTCCTTCAAAAAAAAAGAGACCCACAACATCAGCAATACGTATAGCAGAATGATACAAATGACCCCCCCCCCCCATACTCTTCGTTCTTAGTCTCCACCAGCAACGCGTACAACCCAACCCCAAACCACTGAACGCCCTCCTTCTCCCTCAGCGATTCCAAACGGCAGTGGCAAGTGGCGTTAATACGCGTGAATCAATACGCGTATAGGCAGTGCTCTGCTCCTCTTCTTGTCTTCTTCCTCCCATCCCTGTCACAGCAACAAAGAAAGTCGCTTCTCAGTCCTTGGGGATGTGGGATTGATCCATGTCGCACCCAAAGATGAGTGATTTGATCCCACTCGTCTGTCCCTTTTTCCTTTTCCAAAATGGGGCGAATTTTCAGAGAAAAGGGTGTCGTCCCAAAATGATGAAAATATTTTAAGTTTGATTCGAATTGGGCCTTATTCTAATCCAATTTCTCACCTCTTTGCCCCCCAAACGAACCCTAATTTTTGCCCCGTATATGTACCTCGTCCTCTTCACTGTGAAAGTGGTTGGAAATTTTGGGTTTTAGAGAAAATTATTGGGAAAAATATTAGAGAAATTAGCTAAAATTTGAGAGAAAGCACGACAAACTACTAGCTATAAATATTTATATATAAACATTTGGGAAGGCTTTGCTCGAGTGTTTTGGTTGCTTCTTTGTTCACTGAAATCTCTCAAAGTCGTCGGAATTTGCTACCCTCTAAGCTCATCAGTCGTCCCAATTTTGCTACACCTCCGAAGGTAATACTCATTTTCGGTTCAAACTTTTTTTTTCTATTCTTAATGTGTTGCTGTTAGATTCTTGACTATGTGAGTTGTTTATATGTTAATGCTTGGGGATACTATTGACTCACTATTGATCGTAATTCAGTGTGGTTGGTTTGTTTGCTTTGAAATGTTGATAAGAGTTGAGGTTTTTCGTCTCTTTTGTCTATCGTTTCATCATTTAGTTTCTAGGGAGTTTTTCTTATTTTTCGGCATGTAGTAAAGTCATTTCGCTCTTTTATCCCTCTGTAGCGGCCTGGAATTAGAGTTTATTGTCTCGAGTTTGTGTTAGAACTATCATATGTCCATTCCTAAGTTTTGTTTAGGGTAGTAAATCACCATTCTTATCCTGTTTATCTCCGATAATATATGTTTTAGCATGAAGTTTGCTTTTCTTAGTATATTAGGTCTCTTTCATTGTGAATTGTAGTCTTTCATGACATATATATGTTGTGTTTCCTCCATGATTATTTCAGTTTTTCATGGTCTGCATAAGTTTGTTTCCCCATGATCAACAATGTAGAATTTTTTCCATTTAAGTTTAGCTTCAGACAACTATTTGGCTTTATATTTTTCAAGTTAAATTCAAAGCCATGATTTTGTTGTTCCACCATCTTTTATTTATTTGTTGCTTGGCCTTAGTCTTTTATTTAGTTGGAGTCATGGTTTTCAAAGCTATCATGTCTGGTCACCTCTGTATACATTTTATTTACTATTAGTAGGCCTTAATGTTTGTTAGCATAATAAATATTATGATGAAATGTCAAATGTCTGTTGATTGATGCATGATGGTTTAGCCTAGTTTGTTTAAGAGTCTTTTCTCCTTTATATATATATATTTTTATTTATTTATTTTTTTTATTTTTTTTTTTTATTTTGTGATTTTAACAGTAATCTTGGGTAAAGGCCCTATATTATCGTTTGGGTCAGCCAGCAGGAAATTGAAATATAGGTTTCCAGAGGTTTAACATAGCTGGAATTTGGATTTTTGGTGTCCGAAAAGTTTGCAAACAAGACAATATATTTTTTGTACACACTAATATACAGTCAGAAAATATAATATATAGGTCAAAACGGGAAAAATGCAGATTGAAAAATGCAGAAATACAAAGCTCGAATAAAATTACAGATTCAGGAGTTTGAGAACTAACAGCATACTTGGTGTATACATCAACTATGCACTTGGTGTATATCATGACAAGTGAGAAAGAAAAAGGGCTAAAGGCCCAAGGAAATTTCAGCAGGTCCAAAGGAGTTAATGGGCTGACCCATGATTGTTAGCAAAGTAGTAGACTTAGGACAGGTGGGCCAAAGGGCCAATTTAATTGGATTTGGGCCAAAGCCCAAGTCTTATTATTTCCTTTCCCTCTCTTAGTATTTATATTGTATTATTTGACTAACTTTGTTTATTTTATGGTTTAATTCAATTGAATTCCCGTAGATAGCCATTTCATTTTTTATTATACTCAATTTAAAATATTTATATTTTATACTTAGCTCTATTTTTATTATTAGTCTTGTCACTTAAATTATTCCCCTTTAGAAAAATCCCCCTTTAGTTCATTTCCCCTTAAGATAATTAAAATGGCAATAATAATAATAATAATAATATAAAAAAATAATAATAAATATATAAATAAAAAATAGTAATAAAAATGAGTTTTCTTACTTAGTTAATATATTCTAAAAAATTAGTCGAAATCATTTTAGTCAAATCGCCGGTCAACTGCAAGTTTGCGGACATTCCGAGGGCCTAACACCTTCTCGGAATGTACATTGGACTCAAACCCTTTTTCAATTGATTTTATATGTTTAAGTCTTTTGAAAACCTTATGTTTTTTCTTTATTTTTGCTAAAAATTAAGTGGCGACTCTGTTCTTTTGAAAATTTGATTTCTCTTCAACCACAAGTTTAATCGATTTTTTGAAAAATTAGTTATTTTTATTTTATTTATATTTTTGAGTAAAACAATAAGTACTGGTGACACGCGGAATAAATGGGGGACATGCTAATATTTGCTAAAGGTGGTGATTGCCTGTGAAGAAGTTGGGTGTTTGTTTGTCATCATCAATGTCACGACCTGAGCCTACACCCTGGCTATGGCCGGCACTCGAGAACCATTGCTGGCAGCAAGCAAACCCTTGGCCTAGCTTACTTACTCAGCGGAAGACTTTAAGCATTAAGAAAAGAACTCAAATGCAAGATAACTCAACTGTCTCAAACTTAACTAATAATGTTTTAGAAATAAATATTTAACTTAGCCAAAATGGCAACTCAAATTTGAACATAAGGGAATAACAAAATGATGACGAATGAACTAACATCTGACTAACTATATATGAAGCCTCTAAAACAACTAAGATGGATGTCGAAACTAGCCCACGATATCCTAATGAACTAAAATGATAAAGTAATAAAAAAAGGGATCCTTCGGAATGCAAGGAGGCTCACCAACAACTCTGAAGCTCAATTGGATCAACGATGCGCTGGATGCTGATCCTAGTTACCTGCGTCTGCATCATAAGACGATGCAGGCCAACTGGTATCAGTACATTGAATGTACGAGTATGTGAGTTGGAATGCTAAACACAACTTAAGCTTGAAGAAAATCTGAAAGAAACTGAAGCACTTACCTGGCTCAATTCAACTCAACGTGATTGTACTCATTTCAATATAAAGCAGTTTAAAACAAGTGCAATATAAAGAAAAGTTGTTTAAAACATGATGTAAACTTTGTGTATTTAGAAATACAATAATAACTCTGTATGTATACAAAGATACAATATGAACTCTGTTTTTACATATAAAATAAAAATATTTTTTATGTATATAAAAATATAAAATACTGTTGTGGCAGTTTATCTAACTGACAACCATCACTTAAGAGCTGTAGTGATAATACAACACTTTACCTTACGCTGCCAAGGACTATTCTATACCTTGCCAGGGGTATAGGACCTAACTCACTAAATGGATACACTAGTCTATGCTAAAAGTATCTTAAGGAGTCATCTAGAAAGTATGATCTTTTACTACCCATGATGACTACATGGTTTATGGAGACTTGAGTTATTTGAACTCAAACTCGTCCCCATATCGGGGCTCAATACTACTCCCAAAATATACTTTAGCTCATATGTTTGTAAAAAACAGAACTCTTTATTTGGTTTAAGATAATTACTCAAAACTTAGCTTAAAGGTTTTTTTGGAAATCTCAGTTTCCTCTTTACTGAAAAAAAACTATCACAACGGCTCCTTTTGAAATCTCAGTTTCCTTTCTTGTTAAATGTGAAAACATTTAATCTTTGGGAACACATAGTCCTGATAAACTCTTTTGAAGAAATGAATTTAATCTTTACTCTTTACTCAACTCAAAACTTAAGTCTTAAAACAAAGTAAAAACATTTGTAAAAGACTTTTGAAAACATTATGAACTTCTCTTGACTTAACTCTTAACTTCTTTTGACTTGACTCTTAACTTTCCTTGAATTGAATTATGGATTCAAGGATTGTGATTTGTGATAGGAAGGATCTCATGATGTGTAAGAATTATTTTAGATAGCTAAACGTGAAAAAAGTTACGAAATCACCATCTTGGAACAAGTCCGCGTCGCGGAGATGTTTCTAAATGAATGGTAGCAAAATTTAATTTTGAGACATAGGAGTCTGCATCCTAACTGTGACGCGGAGAAACTTTTTGGACTGTGGGGGAGCAAGTCCGCATTGTAGATTTGCGTGCCAGATCACGATCGACTTTTTTCTTCCCCGTTTTACAGCCCCAATTCGCCTAAACTCAACTATTGATCTCAAATTCATTTTAGATTCCAATACCCAACATATATACTCAAGAACCTAACTCAAAACAACTTTAAAACTCAACATAAAGATCTCTGAAACTCCTCAATTCATCCCAATTCAAGAACAACATTCAAATTCAAGAATACATGTCAAGAACATCAACTTTCAAACTCTTTTAGGACAAAGTTCACTGAACTAAACATGTTTGGCGCGTGGGTGAATGAACCCAACACTATAAAAGACCCACATACCTCATAGGGATCACCCCTTGCCGAAATCCACAAGCTAAACCTTCAGGACCGACAAACTTTGCTCTTTCTCCTCTTTTCTCCTCTTGCGTTCTTTCTCCAAAAACCCTAGTGTAAATTTCCAATTGCCTAAACTAAACCAATTCAATTTTGACCCTTAATTAATTCACCAAAAATGAATTAAAATGATAGGGTATGGAAAAAACCAAAACACCCTTTAAAAGTCCGGATTAGACTTTCCTTAATCGCACAACCCAACTTCCAAAGGGCATAACTCACTCATACAAACTCGGAATTGCACAAACTCAGCAGCGTTGGAAAGATCATTCCAAGAGATTTCCATCAATATCTTGAATTACACCTAAATCATCCCTATCTTGGAGTTATGGCCGTTTGAAGTTGACTAAAACTCAACTTTTCCTAACTTAAACAAATTTTCAGATTTTCATTCTTTTCAAAAATGACTATTTCCAATTATAAGCTTTTTCCTAGTTATTTTAAATTGCAAGATGTTACAATATCTCTCCCTTGGGAACATTAGTCCTCGAATGAGATTACTCTTACTAGGCTAAGGGTGTAACATCAAGTTCAAACACCCAACAAGCAAATGCAAACAAACAACATGCGCACTCATAATTTAAAGAGTACTAAGAAGAGAATTAACACCTTGGTCTACATTTTCTCCGGACTCAAAGAGATGTGGATATATCTTCTTCATATCCTCTTCAGCTTCCCAAGTAGCTTCCTCAACAAATTGTTTCCTCCAAAGGACTTTGACTGATGCTACTCCTTAGTCCTCAACTTGCGAATTTGGCGGTCTAAGATTTGAACAGGAATCTCCTCATAAGATAAGCTATCCTTGATCTCAATATCTTCAGTTGGTATGATCAATGACGGATCGCCTATGCACTTTTTCAACAAGGAGATGTGAAACACCGGATTAACTACAACTAACTCTTGTGGTAGCTCCACTCATAAGTGTTGACACCTAATTTTGACCCTCCACAATATAAATTAATCATCGAGATTCTTCAATTTCAAACGTTTTAAATAATTAGCTTACAAAATTTCCAAAAATAAAATAAACATAGTTTGCAAGTTATTTTAAATAGTTTTGTCACTTTTTATAATATATATGTTTTATTTAGTTATGTATATAATTAATGCATTTTATAATCATCTCAAATAGATTTTATATTTTAAATAATTTATTAGTAGTAAGGGTTATAATTTTGAATTAATGAATTTTCTGAAATTCAAAATACTTTCAAGTTATTTTCTAGATTAATTTTATCATTTTTAATAATTTTAATAATAAATATGTATAATTTTACAATCACGTTATCATATAAATATTTGAAAACCATCACAAAGGTTTTACATTTTAGTTAAATATTTTATTACTTTAAGTTATAGTTATAATTTAGGGTTAATTAGTTTGAAATTGAATTAATTATTTTTATAACAGAAATGATTATTATATTTCGTTAAGATTAAGAAGCTTGATAATTAATTAATATTAACTCATCTAAATTAAACTCAATGTTTTATCTCTTGAAAGATCTAGCACCTTTTCTTATTTGGGCCCATTTTCTAGCAGCCCACCTCAATTCCTAGCCAGCCTACTTCCTAAACAATTCCCATTCAATAATTCCCAACAAATACCACAATAGCAAAAACATACAACAACGGCCTATACAACAACCAGCCGACCCAGTCCAAATTCATGACCCGACCCATCCATTTTTCCAATTCACAAAGAAACCCAGAAACATCCATCAATAGCAGCAACTCCAAATGACCCCCACCCCTGCATCGCTTTCTTCTCCAACAGTCCAAAAACGTGAATAAACTCCAGAATCGCGGACAGCAGCCAAATCGCAGGCCAATTACCAAACCTGACCCCACCCCTGTCATGCGTCTTCTTCTTCACGCAATAACGGAAAAATCAGCGAGCAAATCGCGCTGAAAACGCAAAAATTCAACAAGCAAATCACAACCCCTCCTATCAACTTTACATCTTCTCCATCACCTTTTTCTGATGAAGAAATAGACCCCTACACTGCCTACACCTCTGCTCTCGCCCGATTTTGTTTAAAATATTTTCAAAATTTGTTGTCTAAATTAGGCCAACAGATTAAACTCTGAAAAGTGATGGTTGATTTTGATATCAAGTTGCAACTCTGATTTTCACCTATAAAAGGATGGCGTTTTCCCATCCAAAAGGGGGGAGGGGGGGGGGGGGGGGGACAAAAAGTAGAGGGAAAACACTGGAAACAGGTTCATAAGAAATTTTGATTTCCATATTTTCTAATTTAAGAATTTCAAATCTTGAACTCTCGTCTTAAGCTCCTTGTTCCGTGCCATCGAAAGCTTTCGTCGGAGCTCTTCTCACGTGGCGGTGAAATAGTTCGCGTCAACTCGTTCGCCCCAGTCGCTGCTCTAAGAAAGGTAATCCCTCTTCCTTTTACAATCTATTTCAATATGGTGTGTTGTATGGCTTTGGTATATGTTTGGCTAGTTAAGAGTATTTGGTCCTTCCGTTTAGCTCTTGCCTTAATCTCGTTTTCCTATGAGTTTTTTGGACAGTAAGCATGAGCCCAGCATTAGTGAAAGTTTACTGTGGATATTATATAGTGGTCGTCATATTCGTTAGCTCAATTTCGTATCTTTATAGTCAGCTGAATCTCTGTTTGAGTTTGCTTAAGATGAGACTTTTTTTAGTTCAGTTTCAATGTTGATTGTGTTAGCTGTATAAACCTGTTTTCTTCACTATTTACCTATATTTTGGTTGTTTTTCTTTGACGTTTTGATATGTTACAGTAGCTCTTCTTCATGCTAGCTTAATCTCTAGGAGTTGTTTACCTTCTTACAAAATTCAAATGATGGTTGTGCCCCTCTTGTATTTCAGTTTTTGATGTCTCGTTTTACGAATTTTCCATAGTCCCATCTCGCTCAATTTAGCGTCGTTCTTCTTTTTCTTTCATTTGAATGTGGTCAAGTCTATCTCGAATATTGTCAACATGTTTTCTCGCCAAGTTGTTTTGAGCTAATCTTGTGTCTTTAGTGTTGTTCGTTTCGAATTTCTTTGCTTGAGTGATGGTTGGGTTACTTTAAATTGTAGTAGAGCTTTCAAAGTGGAAATTTAGATGACTTGTTTCCCCTCCTCCCTCGAATATTTCGATTTCTCTTCAGCATGATCAAGTTTTGTTTAAAGTTTGTTGCATAATTACTTATGATTAGCGATGGTGCGGGCCTTTGAAGTTATTAGTTTAGTGCACAGTTACAAGCTAAAATCATGCTCCTACTTAAACTTTTTTTTCTTTTTGACAATAATGGGATACATCCAATTAATCTTTGAACTTTTCAAATGGATTATAATTTGGTTTGTTGTTGACTGTATTGCGAAATATATAGCGTGTGGCATTTGATATTCTACAATACCTTGCCTCTACCGCATTATTCCCTCCCTTCCTTTGATTTGTTGAAATTCATTTGGCTAAAAATTCTTTGTTGCCTATCTATGCCTAATCCCCTAGAAATTGCATCTGTGACCAAAGTTATTAACATAATAGCATAATATATTTATTTGTTCATTGTTTGAGCATGAATATGGGTTAGATCCCACATGGGATCTTATTTTGATTCCCCCTCAAAGCAGTACCTTCATGTCAAAATTAGTCTTTTATTTCGGAACATGTGGCCTTGGTATTAATATGCTTTGTGTAGGAGTTCTCTTATTTTAGTTTGAGTTTAAGTCTAGTAAAGTGTTAAGTGTTTCTATGTTTGTTATTATTTAAGGTTGGGTTTCCTTTTGCTAACTTAATTTTGTCTTTCCTTTTTCTTTCCATGAAATCTGTCCGAATTCTCACATGAACTCTTATCTTCTCTCCTTGCTTCTTGAGTTGTGTCGAGACTCAATTTTACCTCTTATTGAGTCAACCTTCGGTGTTCGAGGAAGAAAAGAAAGTCTTGGAAGTCAAAACTGCAGGTGGAAAAAGGCAAATATACAGCTGATACATACCTATATACATGCTGAATATAGAGGGTGAAAAATAGGCCTGCAGCGAAATGAATTAAAGCCCAAAAGGGGGTTGTATACAAGATGTATACGGCGATATACATCGATATATAGGTCTAAATGTGGGAATACAGAGCTGAGGCGAAATAAAGGTGTTCAGAAGCAGAAAATACATGAAAATAGTTGATATATATGTTGATATACACTAATATACAGCCGGCATATACAAAAAGGGGATTGGGCTAAATCCAAGCATTTGCAGTGAAATTGGCCCAACAAGGGCCCAATTTCATTATCTCTCTTACCCTCCTACTTGTTTTGATTATGTTTGACTAATTTTATTTAACTCTTAACTTTATAATTATTGAGTAACTTAATTAGATTCCCCAAAGATGAACTATTTCTTTGTGTTGATTTATTTTCAATACATTTCTTTTGTGTCAATTTATTTTATCAAGCAAGTAGTTGGTCAAATTTTATCAATTTAGGTAAGTTGAATCTAAGGGAAAATGTTCTTTGGTACTTCTTCACCTAATCACATTTTTATTCACTTTCAAGAGCATTTAAATCAGGGAACTTTCTCAAATAAACTTAAAAATAATTAAAATGCTTTCCTTCCTTTACTTTATTCCTTTTCTCAAATTTTAACTCTTTTGCTCCCCAACTAATTTAAAATGGTTTGAGTTCAAATTATTATTATTCTGCTTTCTTTTCTTCTTAATGAATTAAATAGATTCTAATTAATCTAGTTTTATTAAAATTCTAACCACTTGTATTTTAATATAAATGTTTCATTAAGGTCCCATTTTCTAAAAAAATAAAAATGAAATAAAAAAGTGGCATTTATGTAATTATTTTTCAAGTTAAATCAAATATTGTAAATTATTATATTAAATCACTCTTTTCTAAAAATAGTCAAGTCATTTTAGTCAAGTCGCTGGTCAACCGCATGTTAGTGGGCACTTCGAATGCTTAAACCCTTCTCGAAGTGTAAATTGAACCCCGAACCCTCTTTAGTGTTTTCAAATGATTTTTTCTATTTAAATCTTTGAAAATTATAAGTTTTCTTAATTTCTTTAAAAAAATTAAATGGCGACTCTTTTTTAAGTATTTTTCTTAAATCGTTTTATACTTAGAACATTTCAAAAAGTAATTTTTTCTATAGATAGGAAAATTGCGGCACAACAATAAGCTACTTTGCCAATCCTCTTGGATATTCGGTAAGGTACAATATACCGGGGACTAAGCTCTCCCTTCTTACCAAACCTCATAACACCCTTTATGGGTGAAACTTTAAGATACACCCAATCATCTACTTCTAACTCTAACGCCCTTCTTCTAACATCATTGTAGGATTTCTAACGACTCTACACCATTTTCGACCTCTCTTGATTCACTTTCGCCATCTCCATAGCTTTGATGCACTAAATTTGGTCCTATGAACCCTGTTTCACCAACTTCAAACCATCCAATAAGAGATCTGCATCTTCTCCCATAAAGAGCTTCATATGGAGCTATCTGGATGCTAGAGTGGTAACTATTACTGTATACAAATTCAATAAGAGGTAGGTGATCATCCCAATTACCTTTGAAATCAATCACATAGGCCCTCAAAATATCCTTTAAGGTCTGAATAGTGCACTCTACTTGCCCATCAGTCTGAGGATGAAAGGCAATACTCAAGTTCACCTTTGAACCCAAACCCTTCTGAAAAGATTTCAAGAACAATGAAGTAAATTGTGCACCCTTATCTGAAATAATGTAGACAGGAACCCCATGAAGTCTTACCACCTCTTGAATATAAATCTTAGCATAATCTTCTGCTAATTGGGTAGTCTTTATCGGCAAAAAGTGGGCTGATTTTGTCATTCTATCAACAATCACCCAAATAAAATCATGTTGCTTGCGAAACCTTGGTAAACCTGTGATGAAGTCCATATTAATAATCTCCCACTTCCATTATGGAAGTTCTATATTCTAAGCCAAACCACTAAGCCTTTGGTGCTCTACTTTAACTTGTTAGCAATTTGGGCACTTAGCAACAAATTGTGTAATGCCTTTCTTCATACTATTCCAGCAATACACCTCTCTCAAATCACGATACATCTTTGTGGAACTCGGATGAATGGAATATCTGGAGCTATGAGCCTTCTCCATGATCCTCTCTTGAAGTCCATCCACCATTGGTACACAAAATCTACCTTGATATCTCAGTACGCCATCTTTTTTTGTTCAAACCTAATACTTTTTGCTTATGAATTTGCCTTCAATTCAAGCAAAATGGGATCTTGGTCTTGCTTGCCTTTTACTTCTGACACTAATGACGATTTAGCCCTATTCATCACCACTACTCCTCCTTCTATGGAATCCATAAGTCTGACTCTAAGGCGTGCAAGTTTATGCATATCTTTTGCTAACTATCTCTTTTCTTCCTCAACATGGGCGGTACTACCCATAAACAACCTACTTAAAGCATCAACAACAACGTTAGCCTTACCTAGGTGGTAAAGAATACTCATGTCATAATCCTTGGGTAATTCTAACCTCCTCTGTCTAAGATTAAGTTCTTTCTGAGTGAACACATGTTGAAAACTCTTGTGATCAATGAATACATCTATGTGAACACCATACAAATAATGACGCCATATCTTCAAAGCAAATACTACGATAGCCAAATCTAAGTCATGTGTTAGGTAGTTCTTCTCATGAACTTTCATCTGTCTAGAGGCATAAGCTATGACTTTGCCATTCTACATTAACACACAACCTAAGCCAACTCTAGATGCATCATAATACACCACAAAACTTTGAGTACCTTTCGGTAAGGTAAAAATTGGGGCAGTAGTCAACCTCTTTTTCAATTCCTAAAAGGTTTTCTCACAAGGTTCAGACCATTGAAACTTCACTATTTTCTGAGTCAACTTGGTCAAAGGAGACGAAATGGATGAGAACCCTTCTATAAACCTTCTATAATTTGAACCTAAGAAACTCTTAATATTAGTTGAAGATGTGGGTCTAGGCCAATTCTATACTGCCTCAATTTTCTGTGTATCAACTTTAATTTCCTCTCCAAACACAATGTGACCTAAGAATGCCACAGACTCAAGCCAAAACTCACATTTAGAGAACTTAGCATACAACTCCTTATCTTTCATAAGTCTGAAGAACTATTCTGAGGTGACTATCATGATCTTCTTCATTACTTGAATAGATTAGTATGCCATCAATAAAGACGATAACAAACATATCTAAATAAGGGTTGAATACTCTATTCATAAGGTCCCTGAACGATGCAGGTGCATTAGTCAAACTGAATGACATAACCAAAAACTTATAATGATCATATCAGGTCCTAAAAGTTGTCTTTGGAATATCACATTTCCTTACTCTTAACTGATGGTAGCGAGATCTAAGGTCTGTTTTTGAAAAACAAGTGGAACCCTGAAGTTGATCGGAAAGATCATCAATTCTCAGAAGAGGATACTTGTTCTTAATGGTAACCTTGTTAAACTGATAGTAATCAATACACATCCTAAGGGAACCATTTTTCTTTCTCACAAATAAGATCGGAGCGCCCCAAGGTGAGACAGTTGGTCGAATAAAACCATTATCTAGGAGATCTTTTAACTGCTCTTTAAGCTCTTTCAACTCTACTGGTGCCAATATATATGGTGGAATAGAGATAGAATGAATATCTGGAAGAATATCTATACCAAAGTCTATTTCTCTCTCAGGAGGGACTCCAGATAGATCATCAGAAAAGACTTCTAGAAACTCTTTTACTACTGAAACTGACTGAATAAGAGGTGTATCAACACTTTAGTCATTAACTCGGACTAAGTGATAGACACAACCCTTGGAAACTAACTTTCTTGCCTTAAGGTATGAAATGAAATGACCCTTAGGCGCTGCTGAACTACTTTTCCACTCTAAGACCGGCTCATTTGGAAACTTGAACTTGACAAATCGAGCTCTACAATCAACTGAGTCATAACAAGCATGAAGCTAGTCCATACCAAGAATGACATCAAAATCTACCATATCTAATTCAATTAAATCAGCCATGATACTCTTGTGATTGACAGAAACAGGACAATCATGATAGACTCTCTTTGCTAGAATAGACTCACCAACAGGTGTAGAAACACTGAATGGTTCACTGAGTTGCTCGGGAATAACATCAAAATTCATAGCAACATAAGGAGTTACAAAAGACAAGCTCGCTCCTGGATCTAGCAAAGCATAAACAGTAAAGTCATAGACTTGGATCATACCAGTGACAATATCTGCTGAGTTCTCTTGATCTTGACGATTAGTGATTGCATAAAGATAGTTTCGTTCTCCGTCTGCCCTTGAAATAGCTCATCTAGATGCAACTCTATTTGGTGGAGCAAATAAAGAAGACTGGGCTCTATAGCCCCTATTACCATTACCTTGCATGTTCTCAGGACATTCTCTCATAAAATGATCATTCTGACCACACTTGAAACAACCAGTCAAGCCCTCATAACAAATATCTGAGTGGTTTCTACCGCACTTAGCACATGCAGGAGGCTTACTACCTCTTTGTGACATACTGTCTTGAGAATAGACAGGTTAAGCTTTGAAACTAAGGGAATTCTGACTATTGTACTCATTTTTGTTCATTGGTGTCGGTGCACTAGTAGATGATGGAGCAGGTCCTTTCTTTTTATGTTCTGCCCAAACTTATTTTCTGATGTCATAGCTCTCTTATTCTTAAAATCTTTTCTATTCTTCAGCTTATCCTCCTCAGCTTGTTGCATATGGATCATTAGCCTTGCTATGTCTACATCCCCTATTAGCACAGCTTCTTTGCCTTCCTTGCTTGACTAACGTGACAAACTAGCAACAAATAAACTCATCCTGCTCCTCATGTCAGCAACCATCTCCGGAGCATAGCGAGAAAGTTATGTGAACTTCAGACTGTACTCATGAACGAGTATAGACTCTAGTTTAAGGGTGAGAAACTCTCTTATCTTTGCCTCTCGCAACTCACGGGGAAAGAAATGCCCCATGAAAGCACTCTCAAACATAGCCAACTCACTATTGGCACATCATCAACCCTATTCTTTTTCCACTAGTCGAACCTGATTCTAGCGACACCCTTCATTTGGTATGCAGCTAGTTCCACCCTCTCAGCATCTACAGCATGCATAATCTCAAAAATTTTCTAAAGTTCTTCAACAAAATTCTCCGGATCCTCTATAACACGAATCCTTGAAGTGTCATCCACTTTGTGTCAGTTATATCTCTGTCCAACTTGATGGGTTGCAACTTGACTCAACATCCGAATAGCTTCAGAAAATTCAACATGGGTTGCACTTTTGGTGCATTAGGTACCCCTTACTCCTGTGGTTCAACCTTCCTAATAGCCGGACAACCTTTGAAAGCTCTTCGTGGAGGCATGATCTAAAAGACAAGCACAAGCACGAATTGGAAGAAACTTTGTAGAGATTAACTCTATCGCACGAAATGAATGTGAAAAAAGTGAGATAGTTCCTAAATGTTGCAGCCTCCGAATTATAAATGTGGCGCGCTTCACACCAATAAATAGAACTCTATAGACACAACTTCATAGACTCCCTAGGACTCTTGAACTATATGCTCTGATACCAAGTTTGTCATGCCCCGAGCCTACACCCTAGACGTGGACGGCGCTCGAGAACCATTGCTAGCCCCAAGCGAACCCCTTGGCCTGGCTTACTTACTCAGCGGAATACTTTAAGCATTAAGAAAAGAACTCAAATGTAAGATAACTCAATTGTCTTAAACTTAACTCATAATGTTTTAGAAATAAACATTTAACTTAGCCAAAACGGCAACTCAAATTTGAACATAAGCCAATAACAAAATGATGACGAATGAACTAACATCTGACTGACTATCTATGATACCTCTAAAACAACTCAGATGTATGTTGGGACAGGCCCACGACATCCTAATGAACTAAAATGATAATGTAATAAAAAAAAAGGGATCCTTCAAAATGCAAGGAGGCTCACCAACAACTCTGAAGCTCAACTAGATTTGTGATGTGCTGGATGGTGATCCTAGTTACCTGCGTCTGCATCATAAGACGATGCAAGCCAACTGGTATCAGTACATTGAATTTACGAATATGCGAGTTGGAATGCTAAAAACAACTTAAGCTTGAAGAAAATCTAAAAGAAATTGACCTAGCTCAATTCAACTCAACATGACTGAACACATTTCAATATAAAATAGTTTAAAACAAGTGCAATATAAAGAAAAGATATTTAAAACATGATGTAAACGCTGTGTGTTTAGAAATACAATAATAACTTTGTATGTATGCAAAGATACAATATGAACTCTATTTGTATATATAAAATACAAATATTTTTTATGTATATACAAATACAAAATACTGTTGTGGCAGTTTTTCTAACCGACAATCATCACTTAAGAGCTATAGTGATGATACAACACTTTACCTCACGCTGCCAAGGACCATTCTATACCTTGCCGAGGGTATTGGACCTAACTCACTAAGTGGATCCACTAATCTATGTTAAAAGCATATTAAGGAGTCATCTAAAAAGTATATATGATCCTTTACTACCAAGATGGCTACATGGTTTATGGAGACGTGAGTTATCTGAACTTAAGCTTGTACCTATATCTATGCTCAATACTGATCCCAAAATATTCTTTAGCTCATATGTTTGTAAAAAACAAAACTCTTTCTTTTGTTTAAGATAATTACTCAAAACTTAGCTTAAAAGCTCTTTTGGAAATCTCAGTTTCCTCTTTACTGAAAAAAACTAGCACAACGACTCCTTTTGAAATCTCAGTTTCCTTTCTTTTTTAAATGTGAAAACATTTAATCTTTGGGAATACACAGTCCCGATATACTCCTTTGAAGAAATGACTTCAATCTTTACTCTTTACTCTTTACTCAACTCAAAACTTAATTCTTAAAACAAAGTAAAAACATTTGTAAAAGACTTTTGAAAACTTTATGAACTTCTCTTGACTTGACTCTTAACTTTCCTTGAATTGAATTATGGATTCAAGGATTGTGATTTGTGATAGGAAGGATCTCATGATGTTTAGGAATGATTTTAGATAGCTAAACATGAGAAAAGTCATGAAATCACCGTCTTGGAACAAGTCCGTGACGCGGAGATGTTTCTAAATGAATGGTCGCAAAATTTAATTTTGAGACAGAGGAGTCCGCATCCTAACCACGACATGGAGAAACTTTTTGGTCACTGGGGGAGCAAGTCCGCAACGTGGACTTGCGTGCCAGATCACGCTCAACATTTTCCTTCCCCGTTTTACAACTCCATTTCGCCTAAACTAGACTATTGATCTCAAATTAATTTTAGATTCCGATACCCAACATATATACTCAAGAACCTAACTCAAAAAAACTCTTAAACTCAACGTAAAGATGTTCGAAACTCCTCAATTCATCCCAATTCAAGAACAACATTCAAATTCAAGAATACATGTCAAAAACATCAACTTTCAAACTTTTTTAGGATGAATTTCGCTGAATTAAACATGTTTGACGCGTGGGTGAATGAACCCAATGCTATGAGAGACTCACATACCTCGTAGGGATCACCCCTTGTCAAAATCCACAAGCTAAACCTTCAAGAACGACGAACTTTGCTCTTTCTCCTCTTTTCTCCCCTTGTGTTCTTTCTCCAAAAACCCTATCTTAAATCTCCAATTGCCTAAACTGAACCAATTCAATTTGACCCTTAATTAATTCACGAAAAACGAATTAAAATAATAAGATATGGAAAAGACCAAAACACCCTTTAAAAATCCGGATCCTTAATCATATAGCCCAACTTCCAATAGGCATAACTCACTCATACGAACTCAGAATCGCGCAAACTTGGCGGCATTGGAAAGATCATTCCAAGAGCTTTCCAACCATATCTACAAGTACATCTAACTCATCCTGAGCTAGGAGTTATGGCCGTTTGAAGTTGACCAAAACTAAACTTTTCCTAACTTAAACAAATTTCCAGATTTTCATTTTTTCCAAAATTGACTATTTCCAATTATAAGATTCTTCCTAGTTATTTCAAATTGTGAGATATTACAATCAAAAAGAGGAAAAATGTTTTAACCTAGTGTTTTGATGATATTCACAAACACTATGGCACCTGGTCCCCAGAGTTGAGCATGTCCCTATGGTCAAATGGTAAACAATTGTAAAGCTGCCACACTGACTCGATTGGTGAGCACGAGAAAAGAGAGCTTTGTACTTGACCAATAGGAGAACACTAGGTTGTTTTATTTAGAGGATAATACATCCTCATTGACATGAAACAACGTAGTTAAGACATAAAACTACAATTGAAAAGGTGTATTTGTCTTTGTAAGAACACAAGCCTTCAAGAACTTTAAGGGACCTCTAAGAGTTATCAATTGTGTCTTTTGTTATTGTATCAAAAGCTTGTGTCGTGTGTCTGAATTTGTTAGATACGTTTCTAATCTATTTTGGAACGGATCATCCCATCATTATTTAATCAAACATGAGCATGATTAGTGTTAACTGTGTAGGGTGTGATTGAAGACTATATTAATTAGATTTAATTAATATAGTGGGCAATAGAGGTATTGCTTTGGCTCTTTTTATAATAGAGTTACTACCTGGGGTGGGATTAAGAGTTTAATCTATGTAATCACTTGTTGCTTGAAGATAGTGAAAGCAGTTGAAACCCTGTGTGATAGGTCGTGGTTTTCTCCCTTGAGCAAAGAGGTTTCCTAGTAAAAACTCCTTGTTGTTTTAGTTTTCATTTTAGTGTCCTCAAGTGCATTTAAGTATATTATTGACCATGTCTCTCAGTACGTGGTGGACTCGTGTAACTCATCACTGTGGCCAACAAGTACTCCCCCTCCAGATGGTTTGTAAAGCATCACTTGGTAAATAAATTAAAGTTGGTTACCAAAAAAGAAAAATAATGAAAGATTGTGGTAAGTGCTCCTTCTTCTTTAACCAAAGTCTCTAGTTTGAGCCCTAAGAATGCAGTTGCCTTTACCCTCTAAAGTAGACTTCCCGCCCTAATCCGGATTATTCAGGATCCAAATCAAGTATAGGACACTAGAAAAAAACATTGTTGGTAACAAGTAATGTTGTCTAGAGTAGAGTCCAGGGGAATGGACTGGAAACAAGCAACGCTGGTATTTCGTGACACAATATTTGTGAAGGATTCTAACAAAGTGAGACGAATTCAGGATTTAGAATAAGTGAGTTGAGAACATGCATGACTGTTATATGTACTTGAGCACGTCGAATTGATGCAATTTTCACATTATTCAAGTAGATTGTCAGTTTAAACACATTTTTATTTCGAGTTTAAGTTTACCAAACGAACCAATGATGCCACACATTTTAACATTCAATACGATAAACATAATAACTACAGAGAGTAGACCATAAATAAAAGAAGCTAAGGAGTAGCGCTATCATCTGATGTAACTTTTTGTTTATTAACATCTTATCGAAGTTATTGTGAATGCCACATGTTTCACACCAACAATTCCTAATGTTAACAAAAATCAATTTTTTACGACAGCAAAAGAACAGTTTGCTGCTTGATTCAGAGTACAGGGCTAAATTTTGAGAGAATGCTCATCTTGGCTGCATCTTTAAAACTGAGGTAAGAGACAATTTTTTCAATGAGACATTCAGGCAATATGTCAGTTGTGGCTCTCCTCATCATGGAAATTTCTACCTTACAAATTTCTATATGAAAATAAACCCTAATATTCTTATAAAAACAAGCCCTAGTGCAGTGTTTGTTACAAGCCGCACTTCTAAAATTAACATATTTAGGGAATTACCAATGTATTATTATAAAAATATTTTTCTCTAACGGTGTATGATTTTTTTTAATATTGTTAATTCAAAAATTCCAATACGTGTTATTTTACTTTGTACTTAAGAATAGAGTATTTTAGAAAGTAAATTATTTTAATTAATATAACATACATTTATCACTGATTAGCTATTTATATTTCTTTCTGGATCAATTAAAATAATAATAATAATAACAACAACAACAACAATAATAATAATAATAAGAATAATAATAATAATAACAACAACAACAACAACAACAACAATAAGAATAATAATAATAAGAATAATAATAATAATAATAATAATAATAATAATAATAATAATAATAATAATAATAATAATAATTTATATTTCTTTCTGGATCAATTAAAATAATAATAATAATAATAATAACAACAACAACAACAATAACAATAATAATAATAATAATAATAATAATAATACTAATAATAATATGACCTTTTGTATTTCTATTTTTACTGTATTATTAAATTGAGACTATCGCAAATATTTTTCATTACCTTAAAACAAGCAACTATTTATATTTCAATTTCTAGAGTACACCTAACAAAAAATCTTAAAATTGCATGACATTAACGAAAAAAAAAATCATAAATTTGCAAGCGTAATAATAAAATATAAATGGCAAAACAAGAGAGCTTGACAACAGGTGCAAGCATACAAATCCTACAGTCAACGACCAACAATACATTACTTTTCGAGAGTTGATTAGACTAAGTTTAAAAGTTAAATTAGATTATATTAATGAGATATTTAAAATAAAATTTAGATATTCAATTGCAATTTTTTTCAAATCAATATGATGGAAGATACATTTCAAAATGTTAGTCAAAACTATTTGACTTTTAAAAAGGAAACTATGACAAGTAGAAAAGAACAAAGAGAATTATAGTTAGTGATATTTAAACAATTTGTATTTTGGCCTGATTCAATTTTGTAAATATATCCAACCATATTAAAATAAGAAAATCATAATAATTTTAATAATTGAATTTGCAAACCAAATTGGAATGGTATAATTCAAACTGTATCATCCAAATTTGAATTGGTTTGAAAATTCAAAGTGAACCAATATATGCACCGTATAGACAATGGATGTTTAGTCGAGAATTGCTATTTATATACATTTATATTACATATGTGTAAATTTCCTACGTTTTAATTTGTTTGTCTTAGTTTTGACTTGACATAAAATTTAAGAAAGTAAAGAAACTTTTGAATTGTGTGGTCTTAAACTTTAAATATGTATAATTTACCAAAATACCTTTTAATATCATGGTCTTAAACATGTCAAGTGGAATGTTGAAATTAAAAAGTTGTCAAATTAGAAAAGAGACATTCTTTTTGGAACCGACCAGAAAAGGAAAGTACAATTAGAACAAACAAATTAAAACAGAAGGGAGTATATAAAAAAAAATAGGGAATTGCATTTTCAGAGAGTGAGTTGACCTGTTTATTGTTCAGCAACACTGTATTCTGAATATTGCATCTATAATGTCTATTTTATTTGTAGGCTCTGTTTGTTCTCATTTTTCTGCCTCTTCTTTCGAACTTGAAGGGCATACCATTTTCTGAGCTCCCTTCATTTCTTAAGAGCAGTGTTGATTGCTTCTTCAACATAGAAAATAATGTTTTAGGTGCAATTTCTATTCTCTTGGATTTGAGTGTCGCTTGCATAAAAGGTCAATGTGCATTATTTCAGCATTAGTAAAGTGAGTCGGTGAAGGTCATGATCTTCTAGAATTGACATATTTTCTTTTAAATTCTGCATCTTTTATTCACAATTATAAGAAGCTCCCCATTTCTTCCCAAATATGGCTTCTGGATTCTTGCTGAGTTCGAGTTTGATGAGGACCTTGATTTTATTTTGGAGGGAACTGGTGGGAGAAAACACCTAAACCTAGAATATTTTGACAGGAAATTAGAAGTTACAATATGCTCTTGCTTTCCTCAGTCATTCACATAGAGGTTGCAACGATATATTTGCGCCTATCGGAAAAAAGGGTGGAGATATTTTGGATAGTATGAATATATGTACTCGTTAATTGTAAGTAGGTTGCTTTACTTACATATGATACTGTCCATAGAACTTGGGGTACTAGAATAATAAAAACCAAGCATAGAAACTGATTTTAAAAACTTACTGTTGGTTGCAACTTAATTAGTAAGTGTCTCTTAGGATTTGGTCCATAGCTGTACTTTATAAGTGGAAATCTCAACAAGAACGAAATCACAATTTTCTGACAAGTTCTCAAATGAGGTCATATACTGCTGATATAATGTTCATTTCATGAGCAAATATTAGTTGCAACAGTTAAGATATAATCATCACAGAAGTTAAGTATCCAAACAAAATTTTTGTTGTCTTTTCTCATAATAGATGTGAAGACATGATCATTTTATTTTTTTTGTCAATAAATGATTATCAAGGTAGAAATATTTTTCTTGAGGTAATGTATTGATGAGTCTGCATGTCCTTATGACACCTTTTATTGGTCAGGTTGTGATGGAGCACCAATGCTACCCTTTCTTTACATATTTACAAATATTGCTTTCAACATATCAGCTCCCAATCTTATGAAGATTTCATCTACTGTAATTTCATCCCTTGTTGTGATGTCATCAGGTTCTCTCTCGCACTCTTGCAGGCACTCTGCACACAGTGCTTAGAGGTGTCGATTACATTTGAATTTTATGTAGTCCTATGACCAACTAGATTTTTTTTCCTCTTTTCTTATGTTGTGCCTTTGTCAATGTATCTTCTCTCCATGCCATTGTCATATCTCCCATAAGGTTCAAGTTTGAGCCCTTTCTTCCTTATCAGCAATGTTGTCCTTCTCATTGGTCTTATCCTGTATAACATTCCACGGACTCAGAAGAAAGACATAGAATTGTGGCTCACTTGAATCATTGCAACTGATGTTCTTCTACGGAGATTCTAGATATATGTTAGTCATGATCTCAGAAAGGCATGGGGTCCAGAAGAGTCTGTAATCTCCATTACAAAGATCCATTCTGCCCTGGTCATATAGTATGGTCTTCCGCTAAATGGATCTAACAGTATCATGGTAACTTGCAATGTTAAGACAGTTTTTCAAAGGTACTTGCAATGTTAAGACAGTTTTAGCGTAACAAGTGGATTTTACAATACCGAAAGGCAATTGCTATGACATGTCTTTGATGGGTTAAAGAAAATTAAATTTTGGTATATATGTTACTAAGGTTTGCATGCACAATACAGTTGGTCGATTTTTTTGGTAGACAGAAGATTCAGTAATTAAACTTCCATATAGTCATATTTTGATTGCGAAAAAGCCTTCAGGCTTGTGAAATAGTGAAATAATTTATGTAATTACAATTCTATTATATTATTTCAGTGGATGTTTCACCAAACGAAGCAAGTTATGTAAGGCAAACATCTGCATCCTGCGTGGCAAACACTGAATATTTTTAATTTTCTACGAAATGGTAAGAAAGTCGATTTTTCATAATATCATATTTCAAGCATCCAAGATTTATGGGATCTACATTTGCCACTTGACTCATAGTTGGTTGTATTTACTGAATTTGCAATTAAATACTTGTACATTTTATTGAATTTTTTGTTTAAGCAAAAGCTTTTGGGTTCGGTCGAAACCATAAATACCATTGTAGCTCCACCCACGCTATGAACATTGAACAATTCACTTAGCCTTTTAACTTAAGTGTGAGCAATACCAATCAGGAACTTTTTGCTTTACACCCAATTAATGTAGGCAAGAAAAGAATCCTCAATTCTCTTTTCTTGATTCATGGATAATCCGGCGATATGCATTAGTAATGTTGGGATTAGTTATGTTGAATTTATTTCTTTATCATGTTTAATTTGTTGTATTGAATTAATAGGGTATGCTAGAATAAGAATAGTACCCCACATTGTTAATGTTATGGTTTGCTATGCATAAAAATTGTGTTTATCAGTGGTGGTATACAATCAGTATAGTGCTCACTCTATTTCATTTTGTTTGTCTTGTTTTTTTTTTAGTCTGTTAAAAAATGTCTATCTCTTTTTCCAATAACTCTTTAATTCTAATTTTTTCATGTAACATTTTTAAGACCACATGATCAAAAAAGCATTTTGATAAGTACATTTATTTTAAGACCACAAAATTCAAAAATCTTCCCTAATCTTTCTTAAATTTCGTGCCAAATCAAAACCTAAAAAAGAGAGTTAAAGTGCATAGCTAATACATGTATTAATTATGCATTGTCTAAAAACACGATCAAACAAGGAAATACCTCCTACCAAACAATGCATCTTGTTAAAGTGCATAGCTAATACATGTATTAATTAAGCATTGATTGAAAACACAATCAAACAAGGGAATACCTTCTACCAAACGATGTGTCTTGTTAAGTTTAGTCTATAGGTTTGAGTTGTTTTATGAAAGAATATAGATTACAGATTGCCATTAAAAACTTCGAATGCCAACATGATTAATGATTATGACCAAAGATATAGAACCTTAATAACATCCATCTGGACATATTGATATTCGTTCATGCCTTAGCTTTCGTATTTCTACATCTCCAACCATTTTTTTAAAAACCAACCAAATTACTGTGGAAAACTAGTTCTTGAATTTAAGCAGTATCGAATTTTCTTTTCTTTTATAATGTTTTCAGTAAACCTTTTGTAATTGTACGTGCACAGAAAATACTAGTATCTTCAAATTACCACTGAGAATAATCGCGAAAAGAAATGATTCAGACCTTGATAATGCACAGAACTAAGATATTGAATCTTATTATAATGGAGCTAAATCTCACTTTTGTAAAAGAAAGAAAATCATGATCTATCACTAAACTGAGTTTTCCACATCATTAATAGCTTACACCAGAGTTAAAGCCCAAAATTGGGAAAAAATTTATTATGTGTGAGGTACAGCTAGTTCTAGTTGTATGAGGAGATTATTTTATTGATATTATATTATGATGCTTGCACTCATGCTTTATTTTCCTTCTTGGTCTTTGTTTCTCTTTCCTCTTTATTCTCAATTTTTGTTTTCTCTAAATCTAATTTTAATCAATTTTAAGTACTCCATCAGTTTGTATGGTAAAAAATAATTTTTTTTCACTTATTTATTTTAACTGAAAATATTTATAAAAATTATTATTTTTATCATTAAATAATTACATAATATATTAATAATAAAATTTAAATTTAAAATTTAAAAATCATATATATATATATAAAAAAAAAATGAGAACCTTAGGTCAACCTACGTAGCGCCACCACAAACCAGAATTCCATTTTAATTTATTTATTTACAAAACTAGCCTTCCCTTTTAATGAAAAGTTGTGACTTTTATGAAACGTTGCGACTTTAATGAAGAGTTGTGACTTTTATGAAAAGTTGTGACCTTTATGAAAAAATTATGACTTTTATGAAAAGTTACGACTTTAATGAAGAGTTGCGACATTTATAAAAGGTTGTGACTTTTTCGAAGTGTTACAACTTTTTCAAATAGTTGTAACCTTTCTGATAAGACACAATAATCATTTGTTCACACTACCTTTTGTTGTCTATAAATAGAGGAATTTCCTCTTATTTTAAAACAACGAAAATTCTAAATCTATTCTTCTTCTTCACAATTAAATATTTGTGTACTTTTCTTATGTTGAGTGGCTCACCAACACCATTGCTAATGTTACAATCCTGGTATGTATTTTATAGTCATTAATTTATGCTTATGTTATTAAGGATAAACGATAAGATGTATTTTCATTTTTCTTTACATTATTAATGTTTGTTACTACTTAATATTGTATAAAAGATAATAAAGTGTTGTAGTTTTAGTGATGAGTTGCGACTTTTATGAAAAATTGCGACTTTTATGAAGAGTCACGACTTTTATGAAGCGTCACGACTTTTATGAAGCGTCACGACTTTTATGAAAAGTTGTGACTTTTATGAAAGGTTGTGACCTTTCCGAAGGATTATAACTTTTCCAAAGAGTTGTGACCTTACCGATAAGACACAATAAGCATTTGTTTATACCACCCTTTGTTGTTTATAAATAGAGGAATTTCCTCTCATTTTAAAACAACGAAAATTTTGAACTTCTTCTGCTTCTTCTAGACAATTGAATATTTGTGTACTTTGTTCCTGTTGAATGACTCACTGACACCATTGTTTTTGTATCAATACATCGGTGAATAGAATCATTCTATCCTTAGCAGATCTATTCCTTTAAACCTCGGGTAATAGAAGAGAATAATTTCTTTAAAGGAACAATGTACATTCAGTGGACTCAATTTTTTCCCATTCTGTTTCATTCTATTGTTACAGATTCTGGTATGTTTTTTATATTCATTAATTTATGCTTATATCATTAATTGTTATTTTTGAGTACATGCTTCAAAATTTGTTGTTTATGTTTCTGTAAAATTACTGTTATAAGTATTTGTTAGTACAAATTAAATAACAAACACTAATTGAGTATTCAAACAAGTTTTCTCTACTGGAATGGTTGAAGGTACAATAAAAAAAACCCTTACAAATCCCTAATTTCTTTATCAACAACGTCATTCCTTCATATACAAGGATGAAATTTTGTGTTCTTTAGAAAATCCTTCGAGAGTTAATAACTTTGCATGCCAATATTTTTTTGTTTTTATGTTGTTGTAATTGATTTTTACTAAATTTATCTATGGATATTACGAGTACTTTAAAGATTGAAAGTTGATTGAAGTGTTAGTCAATTTTTTGAAGTATGTTATTTCAAAAATGAGAACTTTTCTGGTTAAATGATTTGTTATCATCATTGGATATCTCACAGTTTACTCCCTTTAATGTATGTTTTTTCTCGCTGTTTTGTCATCTCCTTAAAATTGTATTGATTATTTTTCTTTTGGTATGTATATGATCTCACTTGACAAATATTTCGTCCTTTTAATGTTTTTCTTTTTTTCCTTCTCAATCGGCTCTTCTAAATATTTTTGGTGTGAGTGATGACTATTTACGGCAAACTTAATTTAAAGGATATGAAAAAAAATCTGCTCTAAATAAAATTAATATCTTAAGCTACAAAAGATATGTCTACTAACATAGATTTGTTGTCCTTCATGTCCCAAGTCATTGCTGAGCATTTGAGTTATCTAGGTTAGACACATTTTTAATTTTTTAATGTTTGAGAATATTTCTTCAACATGAGTCTAGAATCAAACATTTTGATCTACTTGTACTTTCATAATGCAACAATTATACATATATATTTCTGAAAAAGTCGTAAAGTTGCATTGATGAAGCATCTAGAAGAGCCTTCAGAGCAGCAGTTTAATGAAGAATGAATTTCTATAAGGGTCAACAATATTATTTTGCTGTTGTTTCAAATTTATTTTTCTCCTTCTATAAATTTTGTTAAAGTAATAAAGTAACAATAACGAAAAGTGTAGAACGTTTGACCTCAGACAAGTAGATTGTCTCTAAAAAATGTTGTTGTGGTGTACATTTTTAACGGCCTTAACTTATTTATAAGTAATATTGATTATCAAAAACTTTCACGTAATTTTTTTCACAATGAGTTATTCTAACAATAAAATTATTAGTTTCTATATTTGTCATGTACAAAAAATAGCAAAAAATGATGTTTGATCGCTACATAAAAACATTACTCAATTTTAACAAGACAATTATATCATCAAACATATACTGTGATAAATTATGTAAAAGATAAAAATGATTAGATATGATGATATTTGTAATCATTCATTATATATTTACAATTTTTAAGATATATGATAATGTCAAATCATTTAATTTCTGTTGATGTTAATAAAACCTACTAAAATTTACTCTTTTTTTCTTATTACAATCGATTATTGGAAAAGTTTTTCAAAAGCTTAGAAGATTATTTATGTCTACACGAAGTGTGGGTAATTACCTAGTATAATTAAGGGATAAGGGTCTAAAAAATACCCCAACTTTGGTTGAATTTTTTGTTGCGCTACTAAACTTTCATGAGGACTTATTACCTCCCCAGACTATTTAATACCGTATTTTAAACATATATATTTGTCCACGTAGACATAAAAAATAATGCAAAATTATAAATAGTAATGTGTCCACGTGGGCACATATATACCTTTTAAATAAACTATTAAATAGTTTAGCAGGTAAAAAATAAACTATTAAATAGTTTAGGGAGGGAATAGGTCCTAATGAAAGTTTAATATCGCAACAGCAAATTTGATCAAAGTTGGGTACTTTTCAGACCCTTATCCCTATAATTAATAAAACTAGTTTAGTAAAATGAATTTCTGATACAAATACAATTGAATATATTACACATTAAATATTTAGAAGTCATCAACATCAAAAGCATGGTTATGGTTATTATTATTATTAAGTATTTGACTATAGAATTCATATATATATATATATATATATATATATATATATATATATATATATATATATATATATATATATATATATATATATATATATATATATATATTGCAAATAGAATTATGTTGTTTTTTTTTTTTTTTTTGCAAAAAATTATTCAAAATAATGTTCATGCTAAACTTAAATAACATTTCAAGAGTGAAAAGTAAGTTAGAAAAAACACATTATACCAATATATTTCAAAATTTAAAATATACCTTCAAAAAGAAAATGTGGTGTTTCAAATTTTCATGGTCAAAAATTAATTTCAAATAAAGTGAAAATTATTTTATAAAATAAATAAAAAAATAATTATTTATGTTTAAATGAGTCCTAAAAGTAGAGTTAAAAAAAACAATGAAATATGAATACAAATTATTTTAAAATACAATAAATGAATAATGGGAAGAAAAGAAACAAAATAATTTTAGTGGTCAATTTTTATGGGATAAGCGACCATCCGAAGAATTAACTTAAATATTTTTATGCTCATAGCCTTTAATTATAGAATAATAAAAATTATAATTTAAAAAACACTTTCTATTCAAACAAATAAGTAAAAAAATAATTATTATTTTCATCCAAACAAACTAAGATAGTAATTTAAGTGATTTCCAAATAGAACTTAAAAAAAAACTAAAAAAAAATGAGTAAAGAGAGAGAGTAGGAAAGAGAAACAAAGGGCAAAGAAGGACAATAAAGCATGAGTCCCACAAATAGGAATATAATAGCAATAAAATAACCCCTCATACAACTAATACTAGTTGAACCTCATACATAGTTATTTTTTTCCAAAATTGGTGCTCACCCTGAAAATATATGCTCAGACCGTCCAAAAAGAGCTGGTTACCCTATCGACAAGAATTGTACAATTTTCTTTTGATTTGCGAAGATGATAATACAACTACCATAAGAGGCTTCATTTTACATATTAGCTGACCCTTACTTTTCAAGAAATAAGATATGAACCAAACCACAGCCACCATAGCACGTCAGCCTTGCAGCAAGTAACTTTCAATTATCCATCTAGGCTTCAGTCATCACGGCAGACAACAATAATGAATACGATGCAATATTTTAGAGCGATAAAAGCCCCAAAAATTAACATCATGATAAAGTTGTACATGTTACATGAGACCAAGGAACATCTAACCATTCCAACCTTAAAGCCTCTACATTGATGGATATTGATGTAGTCACACCAGCAGTCATATCAATTCCTCCTTTGCAATACCACATAGATATTTTCAGCAAGTTTCCCCACACAAAATAAAACTCATGTCCATGTACAAAGGGATATAGATAAAAAGATAAACCACTACTACGGATAAGCTCCATTCTAATTGTGACTGAGATTGTGTTCATTATACATGCTATACTCGGAAGAAGCATAGGGTTGTGAAGCATTGGAAATAACCACATAACTCATAAGCCAATAATTTACTTCCAATTAAATCATTGAGCTGAGTAACAAACAAGATAATAAGTGTCCATACCAGAATATCAACATTTTATGCATGAACTATATTGCTTATCACCTAAACAAGAATGCACAAGATTTGTATGTCTAGGACAATTACTACATCATAGCTATGCAAGATTTTATATATAATACTCTAAAGCAGAACCGCATTTCAGATTTTGAAAGAAAACAAACCGAGGAGTAATGCAATCTCCCTAAACAATTACCATACGCTTCTTCTGTTGTTTGATTCCAGTGCCGCCATACTCAAAGTTTTCTGATTGTTTAGAAACAGGTTCCCCAAAAGGCAAACTTTTTATCTCATCATAAAAACTATCTGTCAGCCCAAGCAACCTAGCATAATAAAAGAAAGGAGATTAGCCTCCAGTTAGTCCATTTTAAAAAAGATATCAGAGCTCCACCTAATCTTCCAGTACTTTCAAAACTATAGATTAAGTTCATATCTGAAATGATCAAAAGACTGACCATAAATTGACTCTTTTTATATTAAGTAAGATCAACCACACAGTTCCTACTGAACTTACCCATTTCTTGACTTCTTCAGATGTTTCATTTTCTTTTTCTCCAATTTTGTAAGTGGGGCACGATCAAACGCCTCCTCTTCTCTTTTTGCACAGTCTTCCATTTTAGCCATGTAGTTTGTGAGTTCTCTACTTTCAAATCCAACAACTTCTCTTACCTGTATTTTTCACCGTGATCAATAGTCAATACAGGATAGCTCAGTGAAGTAAGTTAGTATAAATAGTCAGATAGAGAACTACCTCTTCGGGTCTTCCTTCAAGATCATTCAACAAATCTATCATATACGGGCTTTGTCTAGCATTTCGCAATCTCTCTTTTTCCCTCCTCAATTCATTTCCCTCCTACTTCGACATCTTCTCCTCGCCCATAGAAGCAGGTGCAAATTTGGGGGTTAATATACATTAGCACCATCCTGTAGGTCAAGACAAAAAACACTCAACTATCACTTTACTTCAAGAAATCATATGGGAGACTGAGTGAGTTAAATCATAACTTCAACTTATAAAATTGCGAAAGATCGAGCCAACACTTTTTGAACAAGAGGAGAAAGGAACTAAATGGTCATTTCATTGTCATGTACCAAACACCAACCTCTGCAGTGTTACTTGTTTTACAAACAAGCATATCAGGTTTTGGACGATACTTCAATAGGTCCTCCTTATGAGTATCCGTTCCTTTCTCACTTATAACTGACTTCTTAGAAGCTGTGTCGCTATCTCTTGTGAGCTTATGAATTTGATACTGTAGTTTAGTTGTCAATGGGGAGAATCTGCACAGAGCATGACAGTAAGGATACTACAATTAAGGGCAGAAAATCACCCAAGAGGAGCTGGAGAGACAGTTTTAACAAACCTTCTTCAAAAACAATCTCATCTCCACCAGACTCCAAACTACTGGATGCCCTTCAATTGAGAGTCCTTTTGCCTTGCGGAGCAAATAATTGACAAGTGATTGGCAATAATTCAGAAGTAGCAGATGCTTCGTTTCAAGGTAACTTATTCCATCTGCTGTTGAAAAGTGATCCGCTTTCACCTGCAGACAAATTGCATGGGAATTTGGAAGAAGAAACAGGCATGTCAAGTTGATATAATGCTATTTTCATTCTTTCCTACACAAATGACACGTAAAAAATCCAAGGCACATTCAACTGAAATGGATCCAGCAATTTACTATTTTCTGTGACCGAGTTACAGGAGTGCCGGGCTAAAGGCATTAATTTTATGGATTACTAACATGGGGGTGGGGGTTGGGTTGGGGGGGGGGGGGGGGGGGCACACATACATTGATATATATCCTTTAAAGACAAGCATGTATTTCAATATAGCATAGACTTGGACTTTCTCATACTGGCCGTTTGGGATGATTAGATATCAACGAAAAGTAACATGAACCCAACATGGATACTAAGTGAGAAGATCATGTATTATTGATCCTAACATCTGTCACGTGGAAAACCAAAATAGTTGGAGGATCTAACATATTAGTTCAAAGATAATTGCATAAATGGGAGAATATTGGATTACAGGCACCTAAAAGACTATTGTTTTAAAAAAAGATTTACAAAATGAAACCATTTACTAAATATTTCTTCAATGTTTGATTGTACATAAGGTAAAATGTAACCTCATAATTTCTCAAAGAAAGAACTTGAACCTCATAGAGGTAATGGGTAGAGTATGGGAAAGACAACCCGGGGTGATTATGGGTAGCAAATATATATTAAAGTTTATCTTCTTTATTTTGTTCGAAGGAATACATGCTAAGATATTGATAGAAGAAAGTGACGGATCAATCAATTAACTATGCCTTAATCCTAAGCTAGTTATAGTTGGTTAAATGAATCCTCTGCATCCATTCCATGTTTTAAGTCCATTTAAATCAAATAATAAATAAGGTAAACTAACTAAAAGATCTCTAATTTCAAACTTATCCAAATGATACACATGTCTTTTTAGCAAGAATACAAAGAATCTAGATAAACACTAAACCAAATGAAAGTGTATTAGTTGATTTTAAAGGTAGTAGTAAGAAGGTGTTTCAAATACAACGGGAATCATATTTTGCAGATAAAAGCTGATAGTCTACGACAGATTATCTTTTGGTGCAATTTAGAGCCAGTAAATGATGTTGAGACATTGGAAGACTTTATTAGTTCCCTGCACTTTTTGGATTACAGCACCAATTTACTGCTGGTTTCATCAATAAAACTTACCTTTTGCTAAAAGAATGTACCAGTAATTATTGGCAATAACTAATTAAACATGACTATTTGGTATCCAATATAGATTTCTTTTTTGTGTGGGGCGGCTAATAATGGTGTCTGGCCAACTTTTCGGCACCTCCAGTGCTGCACCAAGTATTTTCCACCAGCACAGGCATTGGGTAACCAATAATTGATGGGAAAGGTTTCACCACATTACAGAAACACAGCGTGTGTCCTTACAATTTCTTTCTAACTATATAAATTGTTATTCTTCTAATTAACAGAGTATCAATATTTAATAATCAACTATATTCATGAACAATCATAGAATTAAAAAAATAAAAACTGACCTTTTCTTTCATCTCCTTCAATACCATAACTAGTTGAGGAGCTTGCCTGCATATTCATTCACATCCAAAAAAATCAATATTATTTTATTTATTTTTTTAGGCTGGTAACATTAGTCTATAGATATTCACAAGTAAACTATGTAGTTCCCCTTCAAAAAATATTACATCTTACAGAATCTTTGACTTGATGAGATTGATGCCAATAAACAATCTAGTACATCAAAGATGTCTTCTATTCTAGCTAAAATATCTTGTTTACACCAAAAATAGAAAAGAGCTAAGCAATTCATTTTAATCTTCTGAAGGCTATTCTATACATTCTCAAAGCTCCTATTGTTCCTCTCTTTCCAAATTGTCCACCAAACGCATGCTGGGACAAACTTCCATCTCTCCTCCTTTGAAGCATTGCCATCCCTAATCCAGCTACTTAGAACTCCTTTGATGCTTCCTGGTTTCACCCACGAAATTCCTTTCAGGCAAATGAACATTCTCCATAGCTGCTCAGTCCACTTACAGTGTAAAAAAAGATGGTTGATCGTCTCTGCTTGCTCTCCACACAGAGTACATCTAGACGCAAATTGATATCCTCTTTTCTTCAGGTTTTCATGGTTCAGAACCGCTTCTTTTGACAGTAACCATAAAAAGCAATTCACTTTGTAGGGCACCTTTGATTTCCAAATCGTCATCCATGGCCAATATGTCTCTTGGTCTGCAGTCTTGTTGAGTGCACTGTATGCTGAATTGACTGAGAATTTGCCATGAGTGTCGCTCTGCCAAACCAGTGAGTCCTTCTCCTCAGTAAGATTGCTAAAATTGTCTACTGAATTCTAGAGTACAATTACCTTCTCTATTTCCCAGTCATTTAGGTGTCTCCTTAGGAACAAATTCCAGCCTTGACCAGTCCACATTGTGGCCACTGTTGCCTGTTGTTGTTGACATAACATGTATAGTTCCGGGTGCAGCTGTTTCATGGTTGTCGCTCCATTCCATTTGTCCACCCAGAAGGAGGTCTTCTGCCCATCTCCCACTTTGATTCTAGATTTGTAATACAACATAGGCCACAGGTTCCAGATTGCTCTCCATACAGTGCAGTTGTATGGAGTGTTGACCACTTTTGTCATCCACTTGTCCTCCATGCCATACTTTGCTATGATGACCTCTTTCCAAAGCGTGTAATCTTCATTGGCGAATTTCCACAGCCACTTCAACATGAGGCTTTGGTTTTGCTTCCTTAAGTTCCTAATGCCTAGGCCACCTGTATCCTTGTTTACTATCAGTTCCTCCCATTTAACTAGGTGGAACTTCTTTTTGTCTTCACTGCCATGCCATAGGAAATTTCTCCTAAGGGCATTGATGCTCTTAGATACACTTGCAGGCATTGGATATATTGACATCATATAGGAAGGTAGTGCATCAAGGACACTATTGATTAAAGTAGTCTGCCTCACAAGGAGAGGTACTGACTTCTCCAGTTGGTGAGTTTCTTCTCACATTTCTCTAGGACCCCATTCCAGATACCTTTGGACTTGTTATTTGCTCCCAGAGGCATGCCTAGGTAGGTTGTTGGAAGTTCCCCAATCTTGCCTCCTAACTTACTAGCCAATCTTCCCATCCCTGTCACAATATTGATAGGATAGATAAAGCTCTTTCCCCAATTGCTATGGAGTCCAGAGACTGCCTCAAACATGACAAAAATAATCCTCAAAATCAAGATTTGGTCTATTTTTGCATCACAAAACACCAATGTATCATCTGCATATTGTAGGTGAGTTACCTCTAAGTTGTTTAGTTCTCCTGCTTGGAATCCTTTGATCCATCCTTTCCCTTTTGCTGTGTTGATCAAGTTACTCAACCCTTCCATGGCTATAATGAACAGGAAGGGAGATAGTGGGTCCCCCTGTCTCAATCCTCTTTGGGAAGCAAAAAATCCAGTAGGTGCTCTATTGATTAGGATGGAGAATCTCATGGTGCAAATACAATGTTTGATCCAGTTGATCCATTTAACTCCAAAACCCATTCTCTCTAGCATCTAAATGAGGAAGTTCCAATTTAGAAAGTCAAAAGCTTTTTGGATGTCCAACTTGCAGCCTATCCCTGGCTTGTTGCTTCTTTCTCTGGCTTCCATGCATTCATTTGCGATTAAAACAGCATCCATGATCTGCCTTCCTTTGATGAACGCCATCTGTTGCCTATCTACTATGCCTAGGATTACTTTTTTTAGTCTCTCTGTAAGGAGCTTATCTATGATCTTGTAGATCCCCCAATAAGGCTTATGGGTCTGAAATCTTTTAGTTCCTCAGCACCTACTTTCTTTGGAATCAAAGCAACAAAGGTTGCATTCAGGCTCTTTTCGAAGAAGCACTTATCATGGAAGTTTTGAATTGCAACAACAAGATCTACATTAATAATGTCCCAGCACTACCTAAAAAATTCCATGGAAAAGCCATCTGGACCTGGGGCCTTGTCCCCTGCATATGCCTTGATGCTTTCCAGTATCTCACGAGGTTTAAAAGGGGCTTCCAGCATGGAGATGTCACTGTTATTGATCCTAGGGCAATTCTCCATCTCTAAATGAGGCCTCCATTCTTCTGTTTCAGTATATAAGTTCTCATTGAAGGTCATTATTTCCTTCTTAATTTCAACTGGATTTTCTATCATCATCTCAACAACTTTCAGTCTGTCAATAGTGTTGGTTCTCTTATGAGCATTTGCTGTTTTATGGAAGAAATTGGTATTTATATCCCCTTCCTTTAGCCATGTTTCCCTGGACCTCTGTCGCCAAGCTATCTCTTCCTTTCTGGCAATATCTTCAAATTCATTTAGAAGAGTCATTCTGGACACAATTTCCTCCCCTTGCAAGGTTCTGTGTTCTTGGATTTCTTCCAGTTCTGTCAATTTTGCCAATACCACCTGCTTTTGAATTCTCAAATTACCTTGGAATGACTTACTCCAGTCCGTAAGTTTGGTCTTCAGCACCTTCAGCTTGGTCACTAGAACAAAATCAGGATTTCCAACAAAGAACTTACCTGCTTATTCTTTGACTCATTTCGTTTGATGCCATATTTTACTACTAATATCGCTGAGAGTGAAGAAGATACTCCGTTGCTGTCAATGGCGGCTTTCTCCCTGTCTGCTTTGAGGCAGAAGATGTAGGAGGTTTGATTTATTTATTTTCCAAGAAAATAGAAGGATAGAAAAGGGGGTAGCGGGTTATGATTTGGGTTTTATATGGGCTTATATGCAAAGGTCCATCTTTGAACCTTGAAAGCAAGGGGGCTATCATGTGGCCAGCGGTTTATTCTAATCTTTTTGACAAAAAATATAGTACTTATATTTATCATTAAAATAATATATATATATATATATATATATATATAGAGAGAGAGAGAGAGAGAGAAAGAGATAAACATATAGAGTAGATGTCGAATTCTTTATGTGTCTATTTCTTCAAATTTTAAACTCCTTGATAAAAATCATAACTTTGTCACTTGAAAGAATACCTAATATTTTTTAACATTTCTTAATTCTAAATTAGTGACATAATTTGTATTAAACCAATGTTGGGTGTTTATGTTTAACAAACACATTATTCCGAAATTAAAGCTTAATATCAACACTAGATGGACACAAATCAATCTTGCAAAAAAATCAATTTTGTCATTAATAGAATAAACTAGTGTTGGTACTTATGCCCAACAAACACATTATTCCTAAATTAAAGCTTAGTATCAACACTAGATGGACACAAATCGATCTTGCAAGAAAATCAATTTTGTCATCAATAGGATCAACTAGTATTGGTACTTATGCTTAACAAATATATTATTTCTAAATTTAAATCTAAGTGTCAACCCTAGATGGGCACAAATTGATTTTGCAAGAAAATCAATTTTGTCATCAATTCGATCAACTAGTGTTGGTACTTATGCTAAACAAATACATTATCACCTAATTTAAAGCTAAGCCAACCCTCGATGTACACAAACAAATTATCACAAAATTAAAGCTAAGTACCAATACTAGATGGACACATATACATTATAGAAAAAAAATTGTACTTGAACTTTAGAAATTTAAACACATTATAGATAACTAATATTGTCTTATTGATTAAAGGTCTCTTTTTTATGGGAGCATGCTGAAATTAGTTTCTGAAATGTTGTGCGCTCGAGGAGGTCAGAAGTTGAGTCCTTATCTATGTGCGCATGTTAGTGGTTTTCATACTTCAAAGGTAAAATGGTTTGACTTGATGCTACTACTCTATGCAGCCTTTCTATTTTCATATGTGCATACATAACATTGTCAGGAGTGACTGAATATTCTTGCTTCTGCCTTGTTGACTCGAATGGTTCTCCAATAGGACATGACCATTTATACCTAAGCTCCACTTGTTAATTTCGAGGTTTCTTGTTTGATTTATCCAGTGGTGTGTTTGTATATCTTTCAAACAAAGACAGTATTTACGTAAAATAAATGCAGAAGAGTGCTCATTAACTTCCATACAACTGACTCTTGCGTAAGATGACTGATGAATGTCACAAATTACTTGGGAATCACTATGTCTTTCTTGTTTCCATACAAAGACTATTGGAATGAACTCTATTGTTTCAGAGTGTCAGTTTCATATCGAGATAAAGGCTCAAGTGAGTCAAGAGTTAATTTTTCTCTAGAGAGTCTAGACTCCTAATAAATCTACATTCACAGACATTGTTTCTCCTTACATCCCAAGTTTGATTATCTAGTTTTGTCAGTCTCACATAACTAGAGCTTAAATAAATTTGAATAGTTTTAGAGTTCTAATATTAGAGTTATTTACAGATGTGTTTGAGAAATTGTTTGGACCATGTAAAAGTCCGGGTAAACTTCAATTTAGCTTTAGTATAAGTACTGTTATGTATGTATGATGATTAATCAAATACCTGGATTACTAGAACTTCGTCGAAGAGGAGAGGAATGGAGATGCGAGGGTCTCGCTGTTGTTGTTTTCGTCTTCGATGGGGTTCGCCGATGATTACCTTGACTTCACAGGAGTTGGTCGCTCGACGCTCGCTGGTCAGAGCAGCTGGAGCTGCTGTTTGTTGTTTTCGTCCTCACTGTAGCGGAGGAGAAGAAAGAAAGAGGCTCGCCGGTCAAAGCTGGTCCTCGCGCTGCTTCTGGCCGTCGCAGCCTTTGCTTGCTGGCGAGAAGAACGAATCGGAGTAGGCGCCCTGCTGCCAACTGGTTTTCGCGGCTGCTCGCTGGCCGGCGCCGTTCGCTGCTTCGCCTGAGCTACTATGAGAATATAAGAGAAGGAGAGATAGGGGAGGAGGAGATGAGAGGAAGATGAAGAAAGAAGGATGGGTTGGGGTTTTGGTTCTTTTAGTTTAAAATAGATAAGAATGAAGATTTGATCTCAGCCTTTGGTTTGAATGATATGGACGATCAAGATTTGATCTTGTAGTTGATTTGGATGAACGAATGGCTGAGATTAAAGGATGAGCTTTGCGGTTCTAACTGGTATAAGAGCGCCCTGTTCAACTCATAACGGGCTTTGGACTACAACTGGCTAGACGGAGTCAGAAAGACAAAGTCAATAACGTATTGTATCAAATCTAACTGTATCACCATCTCGGAACCGAGTCAAGAAACTATATTTAAATTTATTTAAAAGTCTAGACCTTTCATAGTAGATACAAAAGTGAAGTTAGATATCCGACATAGATATGATTCTTTTAGCTGGACATAGTCGAGACTCTAGATCGGAGAAATAAAAAGTAAACGAAAGAAAGAATTGAAAGTACCTTGTAACAAGGGCCAACATCAGGGTCTGTGTGAAGTATACAATCTTTATTAATAACTCTAGTAAGTATCTGGCAAATTTTAAATACAAAAGTCAAAGAGGCAAAAAGAGAACTTTTACAAAAGAAAAGAGAGAGGGTTTCTAAAACATTTCAAATCACTTTGGTCTTGTACTGCATTTTATGTTAATAATGCTGCTGAAAAAGAACGAGGTGTCCCAGGTTGGTGATAAATTATAAACCATTAAATAAATATTTAAAATGGATTAGGTATCTTATTATGAACAAAAAAATTTACTATCAAAATTATATGATGCTAATATCTTTTCTAAATTTGATTTATCGAGTTATTGGCAGATCCAGATGTTTAAAGAGCATTCTTATAGAACTGCTTTTAACGTTTCATTTGGACAATATGAATGAAATGTTATGCCATTTGGATTAAAAAAACACTCCTTCTGAATTTTAAAAAATCATGAATGATATTTTTAACCCATATTTAGAGTTTATCATTGTTTATATTGATGACATTTTAGTCTACTCAAAAACTCTTGAAATGCATATTAAACATTTAGATATATTCAAAAAAATTGTTATACAAAATGGTTTGGTGATTTCTAAACCAAAGATAAGATTAAGATTTTTAGGACATCTTATTTGTCAAGGGAAGATTAACCCTATTCAATGATCAATTGATTTTGCTTCTAAATTTCCTGATGTGATTACAAATAGGACTCAATTACAAAGATTCTTGGGAAGTTTGAATTATATTTCTCCCTTTTACAAGAATTTATCTAGAGATTTAGCCCCGTTATAAGACAGGTTAAAAAATAATAATAAAACACCTTGGTTGGATAGTCATACTGATTTAGTAAAGTAGATTAAATTAAGATCCTGCTTAACTCTTGTTAATCTTGCATGACAAAAACTTATAGAGACAGATGCGTCCAATATTGGTTATGGAGGAATACTGAAACAAATAAATCCTCGTGATAAAATCGAATATTTGATTAGATTTCATACCGGAAAATGAAGCGATGCTCATAAAAAATATGCTGCGGTGGCTCATGAAATGTTAGCCATCATTAAATGTGTATTAAAATTTCAGAATGATTTATATAATCAAAAAATTTTGATAAAAACTTATGCACAATTAGTAAAATATATGTTTGACAAAGATTTTAAACATGATGCATCAAAATTAATATTTGCTAGGTGGCAAGCCCAGTTAGCTCCTTTTGATTTTGAAATTCATTATAAGAAGGGGAGTGATAACTCTCTTCCAAATTTCTTATCCAGAGAATACTTATCTTCATAATGAGTTTGTTATCTTCATTCCTTATAGATAAAATTGTGATTACCATCTTAAAGGCAGTTCCTCTCAATAGAGACATGCAAGGAATAATTATATGGAAGATGATAGATGATATGATTAAAGATATCATCACAGATATTTGCTTTTGTGAAGAAATCATCGATTTTTATGATGAAAATTATTATTATGATAATTACTATGCATTTGAATAAAACTACATGTTTTGTTTGTAGGATGGATCCACCTTGGGTGACCAAGGTTAGGAGAAAAGGTGGTTATACCAGAGGAAGAGGAAGATCATCATCAGTCTCATCAGGATCGTCATACGGATTGTCTTATCTAGCTCCCTAATTATACAAAAAGGAGGGATGAATTTGATAAACCTTAGGAGCTCTCAAAAGTAAGTTTCTATATATCTAGAAGATATTGCAGAAAATAATTCATTATATGCACAATTACAGGAGTATCTCTCCCAGAAGAAAGGTGACACCTTTGATTCCATGGCGAAAGATGATACTAATGATATCAAATCGTATGAAAAGGTAGAAAAGAAAGAAATGATATTTCTTTTAGAAAACTCTGAGGTTCAGAGAAAAGAAGAACCGTGGAAGATATTCCAACGTTATTTGATTAATGGATTATATTTTTCGGGTGAGTCATACAAAATCCGTTTCTATTATGAGACTATTTTGAGGAATACCGATAGTGTTGAATTTCAGCACTTCTCAGTATATAATACCAGCGAGAATGTTTATAACTTCTCAAAAAATGATTATAAAGCAGATTATATATATAGAAGATTGGGGTATTTCCTCAATGAAAGAGCGGCAGATCAGCCTAAACAAGATCCCTACCAATTTCACTTATTGAGATTATATTAACACTTTTAATAAAGTCCTTTACCACAATATTGAGAGGCATAAGCATACTTGGTTCATTAAGATTTGTGCAAAGATATTTGCCGAGCTAATTCCTAATTGGCTTTTAAACTGGTGGTCATACACTGCCCAACAATAAAGATTTTGCCGGATCCTTTTCTAAAATTATACAGAGAATGAGCTAAGGTTTCACCAAACCTTAATAATCTATACCATACAGATCATATCTGTTATATGGAAAAAATTGAACGAATTTATTTCTTCATAGAATTCTCTATTCCCTGGATTCATAAATGGACCTCGAAAGTAGGTTTTACATAAGAACAAATTTCGTGCTTATATCGCACTAATTATAACAATTTTTGGGACAAATTGATGAAGAAAGATCCCAAAACAAAGTCTTTATATGGGCAAGAACTTCTGGACCTTATTTCAGGAAAAATCCAGGAATATAGTGTTTCTCTGCACAAAGGAATAATTGTTGATAGTTCCATTAAGCACATGGCTTGGAGAATCTCCAATCAAGATGGAGATCAAGAAGAAATGATTAATAAATATTTAGACGAAGTTAAAAGGAGTCTACTCCTTATCATCACCAATTATGCAAAATCCGACACTTCTATGAGAAGTGAAACCAGTGATGATCTTCAAGGTGATATTCAGAAAGCTCAACCATTTGAGGAACAAAACCCAGCTTCAAAAGATGTGCTGACAGAGGTTGAAGATTTCCTCCGACAACTAAAGAAAAAGGAAAAAGTGTAAAGATTATTAAGAATAAGAAAAGGCATTATCAACAGTAGATACACTGTTGATCTATAGTAGATATATTGTATATGGGACCTATTGATATGGACCCATTACTGTAGATAGATTATTTTCTTTTTCTATATATACGTTACATTTGTAGTCTTTTAGAGGCAGGTTTTAAAAACTCCCTCTCTCTTCTTTTGTAAAAGTTCTCTTTGCCTCTTTGACTTTTGTATTTAAAGTTTGCTGGACACTTACCAGAGTTGTTAATAAAGATTGTATAGTTCGCACAGGCCCTGATGTTGGCCCTTTTACAAAGTACTTTCAATTCTTCCTTTCTTTTACTTTTTATTTCTCCGATCTAGAGCTGTGACTATGTCCGGCTAAAAGAATCATATCTATGTCGGATAACTAACTTCGCTTTTATATCTACCATGAAAGATCTAGACTTTATCTAAGTATAAATAAATTTAAATATGGTTTCTTGACTTGGTTCGGAGATGGTGGTACAGTCAGATTTGATGTAATATGTTATTGATTTTGTTTTTGTGACTTCGTCTAGCCAGCCATGGTCCAAAGCCCGTTATGAGTTGAAAAGGGCGCTCTTATACCCGGTTAGAACCGCTATAAGAAGTATTAGTCTGATTCTAGTCTCGTTCCTCTATAAGCACATATTGAAGAGTTGGTCTGAAATAATAATAAGTTTGCATGCTAGGTTTATGAGCAAATTTAGTACTACCACTATTCTTTTTGGGATAACCCTGAAGTTTATTAAATTCTAAAGAAACATGATTTATAAAATCAAACGTGTTTTCTATTTCATCAGCAAAACTTTCAAAAAAATCTATAGGACTTGCCCTGAATTCAGAAAACTTTTTATCAAGAAATTCTTTCAAATCATAGACTGATTTAAATTTAAATTCTGAAATCTCAAGAGATCTCTACACAGGAGTAGCCATAGTCTGTGCTTCAGTAGGTGTTTTAGAAGTAGATGCTTTATTACAGATCTTTATATTATTTTTTATATGAATAACTAAATAAGTTAATTCATCCAATTTTTTATCAAGAGAACCAATATGTTCACCTAAAACTTTAACATAAAGTCCAAATAATTATTTTGAAAAATCAAATTATTAATTTCATTAATGCTTACTGCCGCAACATCTTCTTCAACAAATTTTTAAAAAGCAGTAAAAGTAATTCCAGTATTAAGTGGTAACACAAATGATGATTGAGTTGGGTAAACCGCCTTGATAATATTACCAGTTCCATCTTTATAAGATCGTTCGAGAACGTTGATGATCAAATGTAAATAAGTGATTATAAATCAAGGTACAAAACATATAATTTGACTATGCAAAGAACAAGAATCATAAAACTCTTGAGAAATATTATTTAAATCATCGGCACTATAAGTGTCAAAAAATCAAGTTTTAAACTGATTCCATTTATCACTTAAAAATTCATTATGAATGTACTTTCGTGCTAGGGAACCTAGACTAAAATCAATTTGGTGTACATTCATCATTAAGTAATATTTAAATCAAAATCCATTTCGAACTGAGAAGGAATATCCTTATCAGAAATATCTGAAGGAATATCATTTGTTTGAACAATATTTAGTCGAGGATTAATTTTAATTTTATTAACAAATCTATCACTTTTATCTGCAGATATAACCTATGGTAAAATATGTAAAGAAGCAGCACGATTACGAGCTGGACCATAGACAGGATCAATAGGAGAAATATGATGCATAACAGGCAATCTTCTAGTAGAAGAAAATGAATGTCTACTAAAAGGAATATCATTAAACTTCATACAAATCCTACCATCGGGATTTTGAGTGATATGAGAATACTCAGAATTAGTGACTGCATCCGCCATCTGGTTTTGAGGAATAACAGATTCTAAAGTCCAAGTATGAAAATTAATCTCTTCCCATTTTATAAGTCGTCTAGTAGTGACATTCGATCTAGCAAAATTAATTTCTACTAGAATAATTTCAGCAGATGTATCATATAACTTACATCTTGGATTTAACGTAGAAAATAATTTAAAATAAATTCTATAAGATAAGCAGATTAATTCAGAACCAGGTGCATCATTATAACCATGTGTTTTAACATTCAAAGTTAAAGTATCAAGAATATTAGCATCAGTTAATGATAACTGTAAATTCGATTGACTATTAAAATAGAATGGACCATAAGCCACAGTAGATTCTATCGAACACATCAAAGATTGTCTAAAATTCAAATTTCTAGCATCACGCAAAGCGGCTAAAAATGTCTCAGGTAACCCTTTAAGAGTCAAAGGCTTAAAAGTAATTTGTATCATGCCAATATGTAGGAAATTATATTAAAGTTTATATAAGTCAATATCTCGTTTATTTAACAAACGAATTGTCTATTCTGACGAATTTAACGCCAAAGATTCTTTAGTAGTTTTAATCAACTGCTTGTTCAAAATTTTATCAAACCAACCATAATTATAAATGATTTTTATATTAATTTTTGAAATAGTCCATTTGTTTAACAAATCAAGGTTTTGAGCTATATCTATCTCTTCCAATCTGGTACTTTTAGTACTAGTATCTCCAAGATCCATGAAGACAAAGATCATATCTATGTCGTATACTTCACATCAATCTTATATTTATCATGAAAGTTCATATGCTCTGATACCAACGAAATATGATCTCAGAAGACAGGCGGTAGTCCGCGCGGTCATCTTCAATCTAACTTGTTAATATTCGAATTCAAGGAAGAAATCCGAATTAAAATATATACAAATTTCTATATAGTTTAATAATTGTATGGAAGGATCTAATCCTTTTACCCAAGCAAAAGGTCTGTTGAGATTCAAATACGTATTGTTATTGAGCCCTTATGTCTAGCGGTTCTAACTGGGTATAAGAGTGCCCTTTTCAATTTTTAGAAAGTTATAAAATTTTATTATTTTTAGGATGTGAATTAGTCTGAAGAGCTATTTTACATAATATGCTAGCGATGCAAGAAGAAAATGATCAAAATAGTTGTCCATGTTGTTGAACCGACAATGCAAGAGAAACATAATCAAAATAAATGTTCATGTTAGTGAACATACTAGAAATATAGATACATTTTTAAACATACGTAAACTACAAATGTTCCTCTAGAAAAATGTGTAGATAGATTACGAATGCTCCTCTAGAAGAATAGGCAGATAGATGTCATCATACTACCAATATTGTCAGAATTTATTTATACAAAAGACACCCCGATAATAATAATTATAATTTTTATTAATTATCAATGTGAGATTCTTCTAAAAAAATTTAATACCCCACTTACGATCAATTATGAACCTGCGGTGCATGTGCATGAATAATTTTAATTTGAGAGTTCAATATTGGGTGATATGTGTCTAGAGTTAATGCTATGTAAAATTAGATTGTCCAAGCTTTATATAAAGAGATGACTTATATCATTAATCATCATGTGAAACAGACGTAAAGCAGCACACCTTAATCCCCAATTTTGAGTTTAGAAATCAAAGTTTACGGCAAATTAAAGGAATTGAATTCAAAATCTCTTTGATCACTTCAATATCTTGCCATTTGGCTTGTACTTAGAGTAGATTGTATATAATATAATTTGACTAGGTTCTACTAGCCAAAACTTTGTTATTTTATTATTACAAATAAACAAAAAATGTATCTCCAAAAACAAGAGTAAACTTCCTTGATAAAACAGAAAGAATTTGGTTACTATAATCATGAACATAATTCATAATTTTTTCATCTTATTTTCCATGACGATAAAAGCAAAGAAATAAAAGAAAATGACACTTTTTACAAATATAAATAGTTGCCGGCCAAATGTACAACGAGAATTCGAACTTCTCTAGCATTTTTTGCCATTTTGTGAGATTCGCGTCGTGTAAGGACCATAATGGGTTGTGTAGTAGGCAAGGGTTATAGTTTCACTCCGGAGAGGATGAAAAATGAGAATGGCTATGTTAAAGGAAATGGAGTTGAAAAACAACGACGACGAGAACAACAACAACAAAAAATGAGGGATATGGCACGAATTCGCGATCAAGAAGGGAATCATGTAGTACTTGATCAAGAAGAGAAAAGAAATGGAAATAATGGAGTTAAATTAGGAATAATTGATAATGGTAGGAAAATAGGAGGAGATGATCAATTGGTGGATGGATGGCCTAAATGGCTTGTTGATAATATTCCTAAAGAGGTTTTGCTTGGTTTAGTTCCAAAGACTGCTGATTCATATGAAAAACTTGATAAGGTAAGTTCATTTCCAGTCGGATCCAGAATTTAAACATTCAACTTTACTTCATGCACTTCAGCATTAAATGAATAACCTAGTGCAAAAAACATCTCGTGTACATATGAGAAAGGGTTGTCTCACCCCAAGGGATTATGATGTAAACAGTCTATGTACCCTAATACAAATCCAGTGCTAGTTGATTCTACAACTCAAACATGTGACCTATATATGGTCACACGTAAACAACTGTAGTATGTTACTTCAAGACTCCCCTTCATTATCACTTTGACATTATGAGTTTAATATTTATTGTAATTTTAATTATAAGTTTCACATAAATATCTACACTTCGTACATAAAACATTAATTGGATTCTGTTGAGCTCACAATGAACTCTTGTTCACTACATAGAGAACTAGGGTTGATTTCTCATATGATCAAGATTCTGACTCAACTAATAGTTATCATTTCATAAAGTCGTTTTTCTTCTTGATTTCAGTTTTCTTTAACAAAGAAAATGACATTCTGAAACCACAACTATTAGTTGAGTAACTCTATGAGAAATGAACTCCGCAAAAATAATTGGTAATTACCTTAATACATGTTTTTTTTTTTTTTGCAGGTAGGACAAGGGACATATAGCAATGTGTATAAAGCTAGAGATAGAAAAAGTGGGAAAATAGTAGCCTTAAAGAAGGTTAAATTTGATACAAGTGAACCAGAAAGTGTGAAATTTATGGCAAGAGAGATTATAATATTGAAGAAACTTGATCATCCAAATATTATAAAGCTTGAAGGATTAGCTACTTCAAGAATGCATTATAGTCTTTATTTGGTTTTTGACTTTATGCAATCTGATTTAACTAAACTTATCAATAACACTCAAGGAATTAGACTCACTCAGCCTCAGGTAAGTAAATTACTTATTTTCCTCATTTTATAATAATTTTTTATATATATAGAATAGGTCTAGTTGCACAGTTTAGAGGAATTATATATGTGGTAATATTGAGTGCCTAATTGTTTAATGTTTTTCTTGTATAGTTTGGAACCCAATATCCTGATTAAGGACGTGAGATCTTACTCTGTAGAGTATACTTATCACAACTAAGAAACTATCAAAAACCAATCTTATTGATCGGCTTTTAAAAATTTTATAGCGCCAAAAATTGAGAAATGCAAATCAATCTCCAATCTTACAAAAATAAAATTAAATTAAAGAGTATAAATAAATTAAACCTACCCTTAAATCAATAAACACCAATAGCCTAGCAATAGAAATGCATCTTATCATAGTAGAGATGTGAGTTCAAAGACCATATAGTGCATTTTATCATTATGTGATAAAATAACTAACTTTATCGCTACTGTATTTCATTTTTTACACCACATAAACTAATAGTAAATAAATTAACTCATAATTTAAGATGAGATTGTCAAATGATAATCAAATATCTTACTGAACTTTATATAAAGCAATAAAAGACTATCAATAAACATGATATTAGCTATATATGTTTTAATATATGTGTAACTTCTTTTCTAGCCAACAAACAAACGATCCCTAATAATATAAATATTATTTACACAATCAACATTTATATAAGATTTTGTTGCAGATAAAATGTTACATGGAGCAATTGTTATGTGGACTTGAACATTGTCATGAAAGAGGAATATTGCATAGAGATATTAAAGGGTCAAATTTGCTAATAGACAAAAATGGGATACTAAAAATAGGTGATTTTGGACTTGCAAATTTTTATGAAACAAAGACAAAGAGGCCCCTAACAAGTAGAGTTGTGACACTTTGGTACAGAGCACCAGAATTACTTTTGGGTTCCACTAATTATAGTGTTGGAATTGATCTTTGGAGTGCTGGTTGTCTTTTGGCTGAAATGTTTGTTGGAAGACCTATTTTGCCTGGTAGAAATGAGGTAAAAAAAACAATATTTTCTTTTATGAAAATTGTTTTTATTAGTGAATTGTTAAAATTTTTAATGTATGTGTGAAAAAGGTTCAAATTTAACCTTATATTATTCGAAGTTGCGATTAGAGGTACAAATGAGCTAGATGTCATTCCTATTATTATTTTTTAATTTTACAGATTGAACAACTTCACAAGATATTCAAGTTATGTGGTTCACCGACAGAAGAATATTGGAAGAAAGTGAAGCCGCCAACAACATTTAGACCACCGCAATACAAGCCATGTTTTGGGCAAATTTCCCCCAATTTGCCTCATTCTGCTTTTCCCCTTTTATACACACTTTTGTCTGTTGAGCCTAACTTGCGTGGCACTGCTTCTACTGCCCTTCAAAATGAAGTAAGTTACGATAATTATCTAAATACATATCTTATTTTACTATAATCTCTAAAATTTTCTAAATTTCAAAAATTTTCTCTCGGATACATTACTCTCCTCTGGCTGATACATCCTTATCCCCTCTCGGATACATCCCGCTCCACTATGATATGTTCCCTTACGTATGTACCTGGATGTCTACTGATGTATCCAGAAGTCTAGTGATGTATTCGGATATCTTACCCTCTCTGATACATCCCTCACTTATGTATCCGAAAGTCCAGTGATGTATCCGGATATCCTATCCTCTCTGATACATCCCTCACTTATGTATCTGAAAGTCCAGTGACATATTCGGATATCCTATCCTCTCTGATACATCCCTCACTTATGTATCCAGAAGTCCATTGATGTATTCGGATTTCCTATCCTCTTTGATAAATCCTAATTTATGTATCCGAAAGTCCAGTGATGTATCCGAATATCCTATTCTCTCTGATACATCCCTCGCTTATATATCAGAAAGTATCCAAAATCCATAAATTTTAAGGGATTTTTGTAATTTGAAAAAGAGTAGAAAAATAATTATTTGCACCTATATTATTGAGCACTAAAATTTAATTTGTTGAACACTGTGTTAGTTCTTTACAACAAGCCCATTAGCATGTGGGCTCTCTGAATTGCCTGTTTTCAAAGTCGAAGACGATGGGCCGGTCCAATCCATTGATATCACAAGGTATCTTCGATTTTACATGTGCTATTTAAATTAAATTTCGTATTTTTAATTAATATTTGACAAATTTCAAACAAACTTCATAATTATTGTACAATTAGAGTTTCACCATAAACATCTTTAATCTAAGTTCCAACATGTTGATATAAAAATATTTTTCTTACTTATTGATCGATTTTATCACGAGCTTTCAGAGATTCTAAAATATATAAAATTTAAACTTTTATCTTCACCTTTTTCTTTAGGAACTTTTATATTTACATATTTGTAAATTACTACAATTTTCAAAATGCTATAATTATTAGTTACACTTATGTGATCATTAAAATGATTATATATCATTGTTCTATATATAGTAGGTATATTGATTATCCTTTTAGACAATAATCATTAAAAATGAGACTTTAGGACCAAGGCAAGTTAGATCATTACACATTAGATGTCACAAGGCTAATAGTGTAATCATAGTCTTATTGACATAATCTCGTGCAATACAAGATGATACTCCCTCGGTCCCAATTTATGTGACACTTTTTATTTTTCAAGAGTCAAACAATTTAAGTTTGACTGGGAATTTGCATATGAAATCTTCAAATTTTTTTAAATGAAATTTGTATATTTGTAAACTATGTAAAAAGTACTATAAGTCACAAATATTGATAATTCAAAATATTTAAAAGATCTATAAAAAAAATTACGATTAAAATTAGATTTATTTAAATCGTTAAATTCAAAAAGTGTCACTAAAACAAATGGAGTAATTATTATACCACGAGCACAAAAGGCCATCATTACATATTTAAAATAAATATAGTATAATATAAAGTTTTTTATTTTTTTTTCCTTTATTTTTGGGTGGTGTCTGCTTGTGGTCCCTTATTTTTTGTTAAAATCAGGAATTTAATTCTTCGTGATATTCGACAAATGATATTTTGAGTCTTTAAGTAATCTTATTGTATAAATTATGGTCCCTGCAATAACGGCATGCATAATTATATATTTTTATTTAAACTACTCATATTATAACTAGGGAAAATAGCGATTTTAATTCCTATGTTATTTATATCTACGTATAATATTTTCATACTAATAGCTAAATGGTGTGTATTTATTTATATTCTTGTCTTTTGCTATGATGATTAATAAATAATTAAAAAATAAATTGCATCACAGGAAGAGAGCTTCAAAAGGCAAATGGGTTAAGAAAAATAGGGAGGGCTATAAAAAATTGCTCTCCAATATTTCTGAAAACTCAAAAGAGGTAAATTCTTTTTTCTTTTAATTATGTTTTTTTCTTTTGAATTTGTAAGAAAATGTACTCTATTCCTCTCAAATTATTTGTCGTGATTTCTAAATTCAATAATTTCACTTATCTCTATTTTCATCATAAAGCAAAGAGAGAAATATTAAAAATGTTTTCAATACTCTTCTCTGAAGCAAAAGAATTATAATATAATTTTTAATCTATCATATTTTTCCATACATCTAATTTTTCACTTTTTATATACAATTACTTACATTTACCCTTTTAATAAACATAACAATATAACATCATTTTATAAGTGTCAGCGTATATAACTGAATCTGATTAAATTTTCCTCAATTTTGATTTAACAGGAAAAGCAAGGGGAGTCAAGTAACCAAAGCCATGATATGGGTGAAAGTAGTAGTAATTCATTTTCCTTAAACATGATTAATAATAATATTAATCAAAGTCCTCCTCCATCACCAACTCCATTTTTCAAATTTAGAAACATTAATCAATTTTCTAAAACTGAGGCACATCCTAATGCTCTCAAAAACATTAAAAATTATCCAATTTTATTAGCCTCTATTACTGAAGCAGCCAAAAATTATGAAGATAATAGATTAAGTATTAACCGTAGGTCAATCTCAACCATTGATTTTAGAAATCATCATGATCTAATGGACCACAAAATATCTAAGATATTTAGCTTTGAAGATACTAGTTAATTAGTTATTAGTAAATTATGATTTTAATCATTGTGATATCTGACCAAGTGTATTGGACCTTTAATTAATAAATTTAATTGATGCACTTAGGTTTTTAATCCTTTGCTTGTGCCGTTTTTTTTTTTTACAAATTTATTGAATTATTAACCGATACATTAATTATTCTGTCTAATGTTGAGTTTGTATTGTTATTCTACATTTGAGGGTAATATAATTCTTAAAATACTTTTAACATATATTTTCTACATAAAGGGACAAAAAATAAAGTTTTTTATTATTATTAAATGGAAGGTTAAATATGTTGAGTTTGATATAATAAGCGATAAAATTGAAGGATTAAAATGCAATCATTCCATTAATTAATTAGTAATGTTGCTCTTTTTTGTTTAATTTAATTGTTTACTCGTGTATTTGGTTCAGAAATACTGTTGATTTTGACTGTGTATTATTTAGTATGTATTTTTTTTTTTTCACTTTTAAAGTTTCTATTTCAATTTATGAAAAATAAATCATATTTACTTTTCTTTTTCTTTTTATTGAAGAACCCATTGACTTGCTACAAACAAATTAACAATTTCCAATCTCTTTCAAGATTAAGACGTGATCCCATTAGTGTCAACTTAATGCTCAAAGCATTAGTGGGGAAATGGAGACATCGACATGTCCATTTCCAACTAATTAAACTCTATATATGAAATTAAAAAGTTATATATATACTCGTACTATAATTTTATTTGTCTGATTTTAATTGTACACATAATTTAAGAAGACTTTTAGACTGAAATATGTAGAATAGACCAAAATTGTCCTCAATCTATTGTATTAAACATGTTACGTGGAAAATCAGAATAACAAAGTCGCCAAAAAAAGAAGCATGTGTTCTTTTTGTAACAAACTAAAAAAAAAGTAAAACAAACAAATTGAAACGTAAGTAATAGTATATAGTGAACATTTTAAAAGAAATTCTGAATCTGTCACTGTCAGATAGGAACACAAATTAGCAATTCAAGCTATGGCTAAACTTCATTCAAACTAACCAAACAAGTACAAGAAACACATATATATACAATAAGCATGACTTAATTCTTCCCATTCATCACACATACATGATGTTCACATAACCACCATACAAAAAACCTTCAAAAAAATAACCATTAGTTACATGGCAATATCAAGAAGAAGTAGAGAATCAAGAAGGGGAAAAATATAAAATCAAGTTTTCCATTTATTAAACACACCACTAATCGTAATAATTATCGGAGAATTTGCTCTTAATCCACTTGAAGCTGTTCATCAAAGATGTTTTAACCTTACCTTCAACAGAATACATGTTATAACTAGCTATTCTTTTCCTCCTCTTCGTCTCTGAATTTCCACCCACTGGTCCATTGAAGCTAAAAGATTTCGTTCGATCCTCGAAATCAAATCTTGCTTCTTTGTAAGATGCAGAGTGATAAGGGAAAGATTTACTCTTCTCCATGATCAACAAAAAGCTCAAAAAATGGTATATAAGTTGGAACAAGATGAAGTAAGAAATGTGTGTATATATGTTATATTGTACGTTAGTGGCTTTTATGCATGGGCCCAGAAAGTGACTTGGATTTAATATTTTTTAGAAGATTGTGGTTGTTTTTCGAGATTCCTTTTTTTAAAAAAAAAAAAAAATGGATATCATCATTTGATGGCACGGTTTATTCTTCAAATACGTTGGTCTTTAATTATTATCAGTTAGATAAATTGGTCTGTATGAAATTTGATATCTAGTATGAAATTTGATATCTAGTGTGACATAAGTTTTTAAGGACAAAATATATAAATATTATGACGAAATAATATAAATTTATGTCCCGCATTATTTATCTTGAGGAAAAAAATCGGAATAAATTAGGGGCAAAAGCGCAAATGACCCAGATATTACAAGATAAAACTTTGTATTGCTTTTTCTATCCCATTTTATGTGGCATTTTTCGAATTTCAAGATGCAAACAAGTTTTTCTTTGACAATCACGTCTTTTAATTGTCAATAAATGTGACTTATAATACATTTTTACTTAGTTTTTGAATATAAAATTTTTATTTTAAAAATTTGATATCTAAATTCATGAATTACGATCTAAACTAAATAATTTAATTTTCAAAATTCAGACTATATTATATTAATTGAAACAAAGGGAGTATTTTATAGCTGGATTTGATGGATGTGTGAGTATTTGGCTGTTTTGGGATATGATGAAGAAAAAGTGGTCACTTTGAGAAATTTAAGGCTAAATTTGGTACAAGATAATAAAAGATCATATCAAGGGGTAGTTGAGACAATCTTGGGCAGTGACTAGTGTCCATAACCTTATTATATACATGTACTAAATAATATTTTTATTCCTAATCTTCTTTCATTAATTGTTATAATATATCAAGAAGGAAAATGATTAGATTGTTTAAAGTTGGGTATATATTCTTGAGAAAGTGTGTAGAAACCAAATTATTTTAAAGAATTTCGAGGGGTGGGTAAGTGAGTAAGTTCAATTATAAAAAGACAAAAGGGTTTGCTCGCATACATCTATTTGTAATTTTAATCATGATTTTGTATTAGCATTTAAATATGTGATTTGGGATCATGAGTTCAGATTCTCCAAAAAATATGATTTGAGATTTCAAATCACAATTTTACTCAATATACAAATTTAACTCATAAGTTTATATTTTATAAAAATAGATGCATTATTATTGATTTTATATTTTTGAAAAAATCTCAACATAAAGAGATTATACGTACTACGTGAAAAGATTATATTCAAGAATAACTAGTTAATACTATTATTGATTAATAAATCATTATAAAATTACGGGTATTTGAAGGTTCGTGACCGCAAATATGCTTTTTTTAAACAATGCAAATAATTATTTATAAAAGGAACATTGATTTTTTTTAAAAAGACAATAGGGTTTGCTCGGATAGTAAGCATCATTTATCTTTAATCCTAAGGTTGTATGTAAACATATAATGTGATATTCGTAATTTTGAATCATGATCTTATATCAGTGTTTGAACATGTGATTTGAGATCATAATTTCAAATTCTAAAAAAAACCATGATTTGAGATTTCGAATCATGATTTTATTTTTTTTAAAATGCAAATTTGACTTATAAGTTTATATTTTCTATATATATATATATATATATTTAAAAAAAAATGTTTAGTGTGAAGAGACTATACGTACTATGTGAAAAGATTATTTTCAAAAATAACTAGTTAATACTAATATTGACTAATGAGTCTTTATAAAATCCTCTGTATTTGAAAGTACGTAAACACAATTTATTTATTAAAGAAACACGGATTTTTTTTTATTATTTTTGGTGGGCCATCACCAACTAAGGCAAATGGAGTCACCATAGTCCATATGTATTTGTGGGCCCTAGAGTATGGAAATGGGCCTAGTGGGGGCCCAATGGTTATTCCAAGAGACAAAAAATAACAGTAAGTGGGCATTCCTCTTTCAACATGGCCTACAAACAAGTTTCCTGATTTTAGTTGTAGTTGTGGCCCTTCCTTGTCCCCCAAATATTTATATGAAAAAAAACTTTGTAATATAGTAAATTAAGGATCAATATTTATTTGAAATATAATATTGTTCTAATATATATTATTTACAATATAATAGGGATAAGAAAGTAAAGCTATTAAAATGTTACAAGAGTAGATATGAAGTACCATGATTATGTTGTACGAGAACAAGGGAGATATATTAGTGATTTTCCATCAATTTGCCTTAGTGATGGACGAATTGATGTGACATATTCAAGAGAATATGTCCTAGTGTATGCCATTCACAAATGTCATAATATTGACTGATAAGACGTGTGATGGAGTTAACGATTGGTTGGATGTTTGGAGACAGATTTTAAAATCTAAAGGTTTAAGGTTGAGCCGCACTAAGAAACAATACCTTAAATGCAAGTTAAGTGACAAATCGTAAGAAACAATGGTGGAAGTAAAGATTGATTCACAAGTCATACGCAAGAAAGAAAGTTTCAAATCATTGGGTCTATAATCAAAGCAAATGAAAAGATTGATGATAATGTTTCTCATCGTATTAGAGAGGGGTGAGTGACTCAAGTTTAGGGTACTATGTGATAAAAATATGTCACCAAAGTTTAAAGGCAAGTTCTACATAGTTTGATTAGACCTATGATGTTGTATCGAGCAAAGAAATGATCTGTTAAGAATGCACATGTTTAGAATACGAAGATAGAGGAGATAAGAATGCTCAGGCGTATGTATGAGCATACCAGGAGAAACAATATTAGGAATGAAGTTATACATGAGACGGTGGAAATGGTCTCCATTGAGAATAAATGAGAAAGTGAGACTGATGTGGTTTGTACATATGAAGAAGAGTTGCGCGGAGTAATGAAGCGTGAAAGTTTGACTATACCAGGTATAGAGAAAAAGTAGAGGTAGTCCAAAGAAAAACTACGGAAAGGTGATTAACCAGGACATGGTATATCTTCAACTTACTAAACACATGATCCTAAATATAAATGTTTGGAGGTCGGATATTAGGGAAGAAGGATAGTAGATAGCCGAGCGTTGTAGTACATTTACATGGGGGAGGCAAAGAGCTCATTTTCTCTTCTTTTTTAGCAGTCTTGCCTAGTATTCACATTGTATCTTATCTTTCTATTTTCCTATTAGTTTAGTTGTTTGCTTTTGTTTATATTGTTATTCCGCAATCGCTATTTTTCTTTCTACCTAGTTTAGATTACATTTTCTTTGAAGGCGAGGGTATATTAGAAATAACCTCTCTACCCACAAAGGTAGGGATAAGGTTTGCTTACATCCTATTCTCCCCAGATCCCACATGTGAAATTACACTAAGTATGCTATTGTTGTCATTGGACACAATATGGCTATATTTTGAGGTTTTATAGCAAATATATGTTGGTCCACTTATTATCAACATAGATACAATTAGGCAGAAACATTGAACTCTACGAACAGAGCTATCAGGGGAAGCCTTGCATGAAACTTGGCTTCGGTTCAAGAAGAAGCTGAAGTGATGTCCAAATCATAGGTTGCAAGATGATGTCCTTTTGGAGGTGTCCTAGAGGTCATTGAACTTATGGACAAAGCTATGACAAATAATATTGTTGGGGCTTCTATGATACCTCACACTTTCACTAAGGCCAGTGACATGCTAGACAAGATGACTAAAACAAACACAGCCTGGGATATCAGGGAGGCTGAGGTTTCAGCTAGCGGCTATGCTAAAGGAATGATCGCAGAACAGCACAGATAAAGCTTCTGGAGATGAATGATGATGACAGAGCAATTAATGTAAACTAATAACAGAGATCATCAAATGAAGAATATAAGTCAGGAAACTGAAGTGACCGATAATGTTACCTAATGACAGAAGGAAATAAATGATAGATAAATACTGTCCCCTCTATCCCAATTTATATGAAGGTGTTTGACTAAGCACAAAATTTAAGAGAAAAAGAAAGATTTATTGAACTTGTGGTCTAAAACAAGCCATTAAAATTTTTGTGGCTTTAAATCATCTCATTAAGGATAAATGAGAAGTTCTAAGTATTTTTATGAGATAAAGAGAGATGTCATTCTTTTTGCCATAATGGTAACTATGATGTCTCAAAACTTGACATTCAATTAAAAACTTCAAATTAGGCCAATTTAAGTCTTACCGCCATCTTTGTTGTGGTCAATAATTGAAGAGTGACTCTGCGAATCAGCATTAGCTTTAGTGCATCTGACTATTGGAACACTATATTTTGAAGCTCTTTAGCAGGGTTTCAGCAACCATGGATCAAATCAAAACCTGAAGAAGAGAGAATTTTTGTCAACACTTGTTTCGCTTTCTTCTTTATTATGGAAAAAGAGTCTACTATTGAGTGCATAAAATCCCTAATTTCTTAGAAATAAGACTTAAAGGCGCAAATTGCAATAGAAATCCCAGTGATGGAGAAAATTCACAATCAAGCCTTCAGAATCACACCAAACAACCAAACGAAACAAAGGAATATAGAAGGTGGGCTGAAGGTTAAATGAGTACAGTATTGGCAGAAACTCAGAATATTTCCAACATAGCCACCTAATTGTACAAAGACCCATTACAATGAAAAAAGAACAGAAATTAATTGAATTTCAGTGAAAAGTGTCCAGCGTAGTAGAATTTCAGACGAATTTCTGAATAATCGCTAAAAGACCCAACCCATAGTTTATAACTAGAAATGATCAACGTCAACTAAACTTCAAGTGAAATAAAGTCCGCAAGTATCAAAGCTCACAACTATTTCTAATAATGACTCGGATAAAATCCATACTTAGCACCCAAGGGAGTGACCTAGTGGTCAATGAAGTGGATTGAAAACCACGAGGTTTCAGGTTTAAGTGCCCATTTGGATTAGCTTATTTTTAGCACCCCTATGGCTTTTACCTTTTGACTTATAAGTTACTTTTTATAAGCCCATCTAAACAGGCCCGAAATCCCAGAAATAAAACAGAAGGTGATTTCTTTCCATTTGTCTAATTTTTCACTTTAAAATTGTCCACACACAGCAGTCCTAAAATTTTGTGACCACTTGCCAATGCAACAAGTGATCTACACCCCCACCCCCGCACTCCCACCCACGTCTCATTTTCTCCTTAAGTTCTCAGGAATTACAATTTCTATCCAGAGAATCAATATAATCGACCCCAACTATTTCGAGATTGAGGCATGCTAGCTCAGTGATGCATGACTCTCACCAGTTCATGAAGTAGCAGACAGTAGCAGAAAGAAATGCAATCAATATTAGGAAGGTATTGCAGATAACGTGTTGCTTATGACAAATGCAGTGACACCATAATGCCCATTAATCCTTTCCCTTTGAAAAATCTGTTTTAAGTGCAAATATAGGATGAATTATTAGAATTGTGTGGCTATGTATTATCATAAATTTAGGTAGCTTTTTCAAGAAAGCCATAATTAAGAAGTACAAACTTTCATATACTCCATGAATGGAGGGAAACTTCCTATCGTCATGAATGTAAAAAATCCAAATATGAAAGCTGCACATGCACATCTTGCCCTGCATAATTTCAATTAAAGCAACGGAAAAAACGAAACTTCTTGTAGGAGAAGTTAATCACAAGGGAATAAAGGGTCAAGTTAAAAATCCCACAAAGGAGAAATAAGTTACCTGGATGGAAGCATATTGGTTCCTGCATTAATTTATATGATTTCAATGCAGACGGAGACCATCAAGCAGATCATTATGCTCAGCCAGTAATAGCCAAAGTCTCTTGACATATTAACAAACGAACGTTTGGTTAAGGTGTAGGACTGCATAAAGAGACTAGCCTGGCTATCCTTGGAATCTAGCACTGTTCCTTTTTATTACAAACACACAAAAAAAAACATTTAATGAGAGAAGAAATTAGATAGATGATGAAGAAATCAAAGATCAAGGTATGGTACATTAAAGCGTACAACTTTGGGAAGTTCTTCTTCTTGGTAAGTAGCAGTACTGAGAACGGCCATGGAAGTCAACAAGACTTCAAATTGCTTCTGTAACTGTCATCTTGTTTATAGGATCGTCACCACACTGATCAAACTGATCAAAATAAGAAAAGAATAAGTTAAATGAAGTCAAAGATCTTTCTATCCAAAACCATACTAAATGATAAGAAAATTATCTATATTGTAGAGTAATACTGTTTTTAATGTTATTAGCTTATGAAAAGGGCTTTTTTTTATAATGACTATAAATTGGTAAACTTAATATAGCCAGACAAAGAAGTCATCTGACAGCCACTTAAACTACACAAATAGATAAAAAGAAATTGATACATCATTAATAATAATAATATATGAATCCATGTTAATTTTGCTTAAAGAAAGACCAACAGAAAGTGGTCACTTTTTGTTGCAGTTATCAAAACAAAAGGGCATGGTGTGTATTTAAAAGGTTATTCCTGCATCTCGCTGGGCAAACAAGCAAACATTTGGAGTTTGATTAGTAACAGGGTGATCTCAAAAGATATACCTTGATTGACCTCTTAGAGTTGCCTCACTTTGTCGAAATAGAGTTAATGCACCAGAGGAAATGATCTGATGTATCATGTATCCAGTCTTTCAACTACATTCATATTAATAGGAAGTAGGGACATCATATGTGTAGGCATAGTACACATTCAAGTATCACCAGTAATCCCCACATGAGCAAGAGCCATCTTTGAAATGGTGGAACCGGTTAATATCTCTAATAATGATCTCCCTTGAGACAATTTTACAAATGAACTTGAATGCTGTATGGCAGTCCAAACAAATCCGAAGATTCTTCTTCACTCTAATAGGAGCACCAGGAGGTGTTGCAATCAGCCCAAATGCAACAGCTAGTTTCTCACTATGATAGGAGAGAAGAATCTCCTTTTGACTCCTCTCTACATCATGGAGATCAATATCTACCATAGGAACATAACCAGCTTTAGCCATTAGCTGTCCCAGTTCCTCCAGTTTGGCATATATATCATCACTTCGCGGATGGCTTCTGTCTCCAACTATAAATGTGTAAATACTATCTTTCACTTCAATCCAACTCATACCAGGTTCCTTTTTTACTCTACTGTTCTTCATAAATCTTCTTACTTTTGCGACATCTCCCCACAACCCAACTGATGCATAAATATTTGCAAGGAGAACATGAGTGCCAGATTTCTCTGGTTCAAGTCTAAAAAGCATCTCAGCAGCATGTTTTCCCACCTCTACATTCTTGTGGATTCTTGCAGCACCAAGAAGTGCACCCCAGACAGATGCATTAGCTTCAAAAGGCATCTTATTTACGAGCTCAATAGCATCATCTAGTTTTCCTGCTCGGCCCAGGACATCAATCATGCATGCATAATGCTCTTGAGTTGGTTCGATCCTAAACGAGTCTTTCATTGTTTCAAAATACTTCTTGGCTTCTGCAACTAAGCCAGCATGATTACATGCATAAAGGACACTAACTAATGTTATGTGATTTGGAGATACACCATCTTTTAACATCTCACCAAATAAATGAAGCGCCTGTTTCGCATGTCCATGTTGGGCAAGTCCTCCAATCATTGCCGACCATGAAACAATACCTTTCTTAGGAACCTCATGGAAAGCACAGCTAGCATCTTCTATACTTCCACACTTGGCATACATGTTAACTAGAGAGTTGCCAGCAAACACATCTGACATGAACCCAAACTTCAACACATGAGCATGTATTTGTTTCCCCTGTTCATACGCTGATAAATTTGCACATGCATTTAAGAGAGAACTGCAAACAAATGAGTCTGGCTTGAGATCCATGTCTTGTAACTTCAGATACAGTTTCATAGCTTCTTCACCTTGACCAAGTAGAGCATAAGCTGTTATGAGAGAGGTAAAAGATGGCAAATCCAGAGTAGGGCACTCGTAAAAAATTCTAGCTGCATCATCCAACTGGGTACATTTTCCATAAGAATCAACAAGACTGTTTATAACAAAGGTGTCACACAGAAATCCCGACTTCACAGAGAGTGCATGCACTTGTTTGCAGACGTTGGCAGCCTGCAAGCCCGCAGCAGAGTTGAGAATGGCAAGTAAGGTTGTCTGATCAAATCCAATTCCTTGGGTGAATGTCTGAGTAAAAAGGTCTAGGCATGCATCGTCTGCCTCATTCTGAGAATAACCAGAGATCATAGCATTCAATGCAATTAAGTCCTTCCCAGGCATCAGATCATAGATCAACCTCGCATCCTTGGTTAAATTACACTTGCAATACATATCAATAAGACCAACACTCACAAATGGATCCAAAATTATATCTTTCTTTATCAAAAGAGAGTGCAACACTTTACCCAACTCAGGGAGCTCTAGTGCAGCACAAGCCTTGAGAGCACTCGATAATGTGAACATGTTTGGCCAAATTCCTGACCTTCTCATCTGATTCAACATATCTATAGCTTGCCATTGGCATTCATGAAGAACACAACCAGCAATAATAGCATTCCATGAAACAATGTCAGGTACCACAATTCCCTCAAAAGCTGTAATTGCATCCTTAAGATCTCCCCCTTTTGCATACATGTCGACGAGTGCATTAGAAGAGAACGGATCAGAACCATAGCCAAGCTTCACCAAATACCCATGTATTTTCTTTCCTTCAACAATATCTACTAACCCAGTACAAGCATTCAATATATTAGATAAACTATATTCATCCGGCCTGACTCCACTACCAATCATGTCACGAAACATACACATCGCCTCACTAAAAAAATCATTTTGTGTGTAGCAAGAAAACAACGCATTCCAAGAAACAACATTTCTTTCCGGGATTTCCTCAAACAACATCCTAGAATCCACCAACTCGCCACATTTCGCGTACATAACAACCAATGTATTCGCAACGAAAACATCAGAATCGAATCCTGTAACCACAACAACCCCATGAAGCTGCTTGCCAAGAAAAAGCTCCTTCTCAATAGAACATGCCTTAAGCACACTAGGAAAGGTAAACTCATTACATCTAAGACCCAAAGAATGCATTTTTATAAAACCCCATATAGCATCTTTACCAAAACCATTCTGGGAATACCCAGAAATCAAAGATGACCAAGAAACCAAATCTGGTTCAGGACTTTCATCAATCAGTTTCTGTGCATACTGAAAAATACCACATTTTGAATACAAATTAACTAAATGGTTCCTATATTTACTATGATTAGATAACCCAAGTTTGATTAAATGGGCATGGATTTGAAGACCTGGGGTTAAAGACTTAGTTTTGGAAAGGTTTGAAAGGAGGTTTGTGTAGGAAATATAGTTGGATATGGAGGTCGAAAAGAGGCAATTTTGAAACGTGAAAATCGGATAAGAAAGTGTGAATTGTAGGTGATGAAGAGGACTTCTATAAAGGCGGCAAATTCTTGATTCGGAAACCATTGCCCAATTGGGTTCGTTTTGACCAGCAAGAAGCTTGTCACTGGTGCAAAACTATGTGATGCTGTTTAAGCTGCATGAAGTATAAGAGAGGACACAAGTACTAAATCTAAACTTGGCACCAAATTTCACATAGACACTTTAACTGCGCGATGTTCATTTTAGACACCTCATGTAGGATTTCGTTATATTCTTTTGACACTTTTTTTACAATAAGAAAAAAGCTGAAGGAGAGTGTAGTACACTCGTTGATGAAGTGGCAAACGACGAATTAAATAATTACATGTGTTATTTTAAGTTAAAAATTATTTTAAAATCTATGTAGTAAATAAAATAAAATATTATTCTAAAAAAAATCAATTTAACCCCTCCGCTCCCCCCTGCGCCCCATGGTAGTTGTCTTCTCTACTATACCCAACAATTTTATTAATTTATTTTTTTAATTTGCTCTTTAAAATTGTTTTAGATTCTTTTTTTCTTTCTATCTTAGTGTTGTTTTGAGAGAAAAAGAGAGGAGGAAGAGGGAGACAAGGAGAGAAAGAAAGAAAAATTATTAAATATGAGTGTTCATATCCATTTTTTTCGGCGAAAAAGGTGGAATCGAAAATCGTCTTTTTTCATACACTCTGTATCTCTTTTGTGCTATTTTCTAAAGAATAAGAATGAGAAGACGACGATGGTTGTGGTGATTTTCGAAACTGAATAAATAAAAAAACTAATTTGATTGTATTAATAGTGATGGTGGCAGCGATGGTAAATGAATGGTGTGTGGTGAAGGAGAGAATGAGGAAGAAAAATAGTAAAAACCTTTTAAATATTATTTTTTTGCCTGAAAAAGAGCTCCTTCACGCACTGATTTTGGGTGCATTACACTTACCATGCCATGTCAGCGAAAAGTGTCAAAATGACACAACAGAATCCTACCTGAGGTGTCTAAAATGAACATCGTCCAGTTGAAGTGTCTAGGTGAAATTTCGTGCCAAGTTTAGGAGCCACCGATGGGTTCCCCCTAAGCAAATTATTAATTTTATCACTAAATTATTGATTCTATTACCATACATCCCCAAACGGCCACATAACATAGCAAGTAGTCTCAAATTCTTATAAGAACATGGGGCTCTTAACAAAAATCGAGAGAAGTGTCGAAAACAATCCTAAACTTGATGAGAATTTAGATGTGTATTTCACTCATGTTGCAAAATTGGAGTATATTTAAATCCAATTAGTCAAGTAATAAGTGTTTTTAAGGTTGTTAACAATTTGGGGATGAAACTAATAATTTACGCCAAGTTTACAATGTATTCAATACTTTTCGATTTTCTCTTTAAGAGAATAGACATATTTTTTTTAATTAGTGTAAGTGCAACTATAAATTATCTCATTAAATATAAAATATGTTGGGATCAAAATAATTAGAGTGACCTACAAAAGTTAATAATTACAATTATATAGCGATGATACATTAAATGCCAAAAAATACACTTGACATATTACTATTTGATATGATGATTTGATCAACTAACTCACATATCGAAAAGTAAATTTTCAAAGTACAAGCTCTCACAAGACTTAAACAAATGTATTATGGATGTTATTGTGTTGTGGTATGAGAAAAAAGCTCAAAACTTTTCCAGAAAGGAATAACCAAATATTGAAAAGATTTATATTTTCAAAAAAACAAGAACAATTATGGTGATACGTTCCGACTTTTCTTTTAGAAAAAAAGTAAAATTCAAATATGATAACAATAGGGGCAAAAATCTAACGAAATGGATACCCTAAATAGAGTCCTAAATTTATTTTCTTTATATTTCTTCTTTTCCCTACTTGTCCATGGCAAAGAGCATGCAGAAATTCAATTTTAAGAAACAAACTAAATCCAGCATTCTCTAACATGTGCATCTTAATCTTGATGCAAATAACTTACTTGATATGAAGCATATACATAACACCCATAGTTTTGGATCACTTAGAGCTGATGAGCATGTTACAATGCTAAGTAATATTATAGATCATTGAGCTCAAGTCGATCGCCAACTGGTTGAGGCAATAGGACTAACAACATGGAGATTCCAAGTCCAAACCCCAACAACAAAAAATGGTGTGAGTCGATCTGCTCCAGTCTTGGTAGATGGGATTACCTTGGATACATGTGCCTGTGGGTCAGACAAGATGTCCATTGAATTAGTAGATGTGTGCACAAATTAGGCAAACACCACCAATGTCACAAAAGATTATAGATCATTCAGCAGGATGTTGACTGAAGAAATCAGATCCACACTCTATGTCATCTGTCTTGCTGCTTCCAAATTGAGCCATCAATATTCTGTAGACTCTCTTTGAACAAATCTCTCCCAATCTTCTATCATCTGACACCATCCCTTCCACTTTCAAATCTTTCAGCAGAAATTCTTTCTCATGCACCTGAAAGTTTTTCAAGAGTGAAAATATGTTAGGATCTCGTTTTATCCCCACATTTACCAGAGAATATAGCTCCACAAAGTAGTTTGCCCTCTAGTAAATGACATTTCTTAAGCATACACTCCTCAGTGCTCTCAGATGAACTGAATATAATGCTAATCTAATGTAAGTTTCTGAAGAAATTTTAACCCTCCTTAGAAATGTCTTCATACTATCCAACATCTTAAGCTGAATACACTGGTGAAAGGGAGAGGAATAGTGTAACAAGACCACTGCATCACTACCTTTTCTCTCCCTTAGCCACTGTTGATAGCCAGAATCCTAGTTGGCTAGAAGTTGGACTTACAGATTGTAGCAAGTATTTGCAGCGACACTGGAAGGAAGTACCGTTCTTGATATTATCTACCCATACATACAAGGCCGTAAAAGTAAAATAGTGAACCAGAAGTCACAGCATGATATCAGTAAATGAGAAGCCTTTTCCAAGCAGATGGAGGAAATTTTATTGCTTACCGATTTACTTGGGTCCATGTAAACAAGCAAAAGAGATTTCATTGTGGGATATTTCTTCCATATGGCAATGGCAAATCGTGGCTGAACCTTTGGAAGAGCCACCAATGCTTTCAACCTGCAAGAGACAACAAATCCAATAATAATGCAATAGCCACCACTACCCTGGGCATCGAAGGTGGGAAAATGGGTAAACGGTTGTAAAAGTGGGTAAGCTTTTAAAGTTAAGTGATAAAGTAGCTTACTTTTACTATTAAACACACAATTAACCATTTTGAAACTAAGATCAAGTAGAATCCTCATAGTAAGGTAGAAACTAGCCAAGACAAAACTAGCTAAATTGGGATCATAACTCAAACATCCTGGTTGGAGTCAAATGGAGCAGGAGAAGACGGTACAATTCAGCAGTAAAGGATGGACATCTATCTAAGTCGATCAGGAGTGGTATAAAATAAGTATATAGAAAAACAGAAAAATGAGACTTAAGGCAAGATAGCGATACAACAAAACATTAGCAGATTTTGACTAGACTAACTTGGAAAATGTTCCGCGCATATAACTATGTCCTTGCTTGCTTCAGTAAGCTCTAAAAGATTAATGCAAGAGCTTAGCAACACACCGACAATTCACTTACGAGGGTTTCTCAAGGCAGTATAGGTTTTAATGAAACCAAAAAGGTAAAAAAAAATAAGGAAGATTCATTATTATTTAACCAAAAAAAGGTTCTTATTAAGAGAACAATTGAGGCAAAGATAGTGACTGATTCACAGCCTCCAGAGTTCACCAGAAAACTTATGCAGCTTTTGTCCATTACACATGTTTATGGATATTGAGAGAATTTAAACTTCTAAAATGGAAAATAGCATAAGCACTTACCATGGGCTCTTTTTTATCTGGTTCTTGTCAACGCAACCCTTGGGAATAAGAGAACCATTTGCATTAACAGATAGTCTTGTTAACTTGTTTCTGTGGAAAACCAAGAACATCTTAGCAATGACATATGAAACCATAAACAGTAAGAAAACGTTAACTTCTTTATCATCTCTATTTAATCTAGGCAGTTGGTTCAGAGAACAGAAGTCCTGAGGCATCTGCATATTGAAATGTCTCAAGCATCACATCTCATTTGAACCAAGAGCAGAAAGGACATAAACGATTTTTTCCATTCAACCGAGTATAGTACTCTCTCTGGCCACATTAGAATAGCAGTGGAGGATCAGTCCCTAGGAAATGAACCAGGACTTGATACTCTTTCATTATACTTCAAAAGCATTTTGCTTTGATAAGACATAATATTGCATTCCTTATCCAGCTGTTACTAATATAATTATATCTATTTCACATTTTACCCCACAGAAAATAACACATAGATGCCCGCATAAATTATACCACCACTAATAATACGGAGTTTATCGCTGAACCAACTGTAGTATTAACTATTGCACAGTTGTAAACAGGAAAACCAAATCTTTTATTAGTTATCCAGGAACATATGTAATCTGGAGTTTCATGTTGCAAACTAAATGTTAAAATAAGTATCATGTTGCAAACTAAATGTTAAAATAAGTAATCCATAATTTTATGTCAGGTTTATTTTTCCTCAGGCGTCCACCCACCAAAATAATTATGGTGCCATTATTTCTGAGTTTTTCATTTGCTCACTTACATGTCTTCTGAATGTGAAACGGTCTATTACCATTTGGCACTGCATTAGTTTAATACTGAATGTCACTGGATATTTAATTGAACTGTATACAACTACAACTCAATCAAAAACTTGTTATCATAATACCTCGGGACCCCCTGAACTTGGCACCACTTATTCGGTGCACACTTATCTATTTATTTGTCCTAATTAACCCTCTATACTTGGCTATTTGGTAGTCTTCACCCCCGTGGACAACCTCAACCCAGGGAGGAGGTGTGATGCACTCGCTGCCATGTGTATATTTTTTGTCCACGTGGTATTGTTAATAATAAGATATATATTTTTCCTTTTAAATGCATTAATTTTTCAAAAGTAAATAAGCATAAACCAATTCTTGTTTTCAATGAACTACTTCCTCTCTTTACTTTTACTTGTCCACTATTCCCAAAAATAGATTTTCACTTTTGTTTGTCACTTTTAACATATCAAGAGAAGAGAATTATTATTTTTTCATGTTTTACCCTTAACATTAATTACTTATTCCCCAAATCATTTTTCAAGATCTAATACTAAACATCAATTAATAGGGGTAGTGTGGTAAAATAACAACGTCAATCATTATTTTCTTAATGGGTGTGACAAGTAAAAGTGAAAGGAGGGAGTACAAGCTTAGCATTGCTGAATGAAATCATCGTACCACCTGCCCACTCATCCGAAAAGGAAAGGAAAAAATGTGACCAACTATTTTCCTCCTAATAACAGCATACTCACTCCGTTCACTTTTACTTGTCCAATTTGGACGTTGTACACCCCTTGTGAAACAGTGATTAACAGAAGTATCGACTATCATTCCACAATACCCATATTAATTGATATTTAGTCTTAGAGGGTATTTGGATTGACTTAAAAGTTGGTCAAACCTACTTTTAAGTCGGTTTTTAACTTCTGAAAGTGTTTGACAAATATAAAAAATAACTTAAAATAAGTCAAAAATGACTTAAAATAAGTTAGGAAGTGTTTGGCTATGTAAAAACTAACTTAAAATAAGTCAAAAACCAAAAGTAGGTCTCCCCTACTTTTTATTTTTTGACTTAAATCATTTCAATTTGACTTTTTATTTTTGACTTAAAAGCTGCTTTTTTTAAGCCAATCCAAATGAGCTCTTAAGCTTTAGGGAAATGATTTAGACAAGAAGCAACTAATGTCTTAAAGACACGGAAAAAAATATATGTTTTTGTCTTGATATGCTAACAAGTAAAATGAAAATCTATTTTTTAGTATAATGGACAGGCAAAAGTGAATGAAGGGAGTAATAAACAAAAGACCCAATCTTTCCTTATTAAGAAGTTTAGTAGACAAAAGGTAGTAGTATACAAAACTCCACAAATTCACAATTCAGTTGGTATTAATCAATAAACTAGCCCAATTTTTTTTTATTTCAAATTACTACAAGCCCGACACATTGATATTATATAGATGGTCGTGTATGTTGCAATTGTCCAAAAATACGAATTCACTGAAAAACTATGACATACCTAAACTGACAAGAAGCTAAGCTGCAAGTCAGCCCAGCTACATGTTCAGCTAATTCAGCTTCATCGACACAGTGCCTAGAATGCACCTTAACAAAGTTAATTGTTAATTTTGACAGAACCTGCCAAAGAAAAGATGAATTCAATACCCAAGGAATAGCATCAGAATTTCAAGCTTACACTAATAAGATACTTAATTATTTCCAATAATCTATGTTGCTCGGACTCTTCAAAAATGTCAACGGTTGCATGCCGGATACTCAGAAAGTAGTGTATTTTGGAGAATCTGGCACAAGTGTGGTAACAATTTTGGAGAGCCCGAGCAACATAGCCAATAATTACGAGAATCAGTGTTGCAACAACCTCCTCTATAGGTGGTCGTTTCCAACCAGTATGATTGGCAGGGTCCTTGTATTGTCCTTGTTCCCTATCACCAATGGCAGTAACAGTTATAAGATACTGTAGAAAATTAAATATATTTCAGTTGTCTTAAGCATCTTGAAGCCTTGACCAGTTGTTTCTTTGAGCTATACATGAAATTCATTCGTTTGAAAATAGAGGATTTGGGACAGAAGAAGTGCTTAGACTTGCCAAAATACGATGACAAAAGTAAACATATTCACAAGCCAACCTTTTAGGGGCACACAGAATTCCACCAACAAAAAAGAAAATAAATATATGCCCAAGATTAGAATGCTCTATGTTACATGGATTTCATTACAAGTATCAAATATGCTATGTATGACAATTACGTTCTGTAATCAACAAATAATTTGTGTATTAAGAAGGATTATGAAATACACATATCCAGGTCATAGCAACTCAACAAGCTCATGTACCAGAGGAGTTGTCAAACAAATCAAATTTGAACTGCTGCATTTCTCTGTATACTTGTAAAATAAAGCAAATAAAAATAAACTTCCAGTTAGAATCATTTCAACTAATTTTTTATACCCTGGCTTCAATTAATAAACTAACGTGCTGCTACTTTTTTTTCAACCAAGAAATCCCCAAGGGACTCTGCTACTTATTCTTTCTTTCTTGAAAAAAGAACAATTTGATACTGAGCACATGGTCTGAAAGCATAACAATAGAAAACCACAAGAAACCTAGAAGGTGCATCGTCATTGTACTTAATACAATTTGCACCTCAAAGCTTTTCATTCATCTTACTTAACATTCAACAAAAAAATAATTAACAACTAACTATTAAATTCATGATCTGTCACAACTTGATTTCATCTCTCGAGCATGTCACATACGAACAGAAGAACATTGAAAAAGAAAAAGCACCTATAACAGAAAGTTCTATTAATGGAGAACAGATGTAGTCAACAATCCAATGGTTAAATTCAGGATCTTCTGTCATACATGAAGAAAACAAGGTTGAAAAAGAAAATTACGGCAACAAAAGAGGTCTACAAATGGAGAACAGAGAAGATATATGTGTGTGTGTATATACTTAGAAGAAAAAGAAACACATTCAAGAGAAAATAAATTAACAAACTTAACAATAACAACTATACCTCAATCCCAAGCTAGTCAGAAAATTTAATGAACTTAGAGTGAAAAGGAGTTGAGATGAAGGACAAAAATGAAGTTACCGTCAACCTTTTGTTGATATATGCCAAAAGCTTGTTTGTGAGATAACAAACTGTATGAAGAGGATAAAGGCGTTGGACACGGGAAACATGACTCATCAATGATTTGCTATTCACAAGGTTGCAAAACTCTTCGGCCTCAAATATGAATAATACATATGGAATATCGATAACTTCAGATGAGATCTGCACAAAAGTAATGAATCTAATGACCTCTATAAATTGCAAAAGATAGAAAGGATAGCTACCTTAGCTTTAGAGAACCAATTCAAAAACTTGATACTGTAGCAGCACAAACATACACATTGCCATCATACACAAGACAAGTAAAAAGCTCAAAAGAATGAAATCAGAGACCAGCAAGACAAACTTTTGCATAGTACAAGAAAAACAATTTGGCACAGTTATCAAAACCTTCACCAGCGCTCTTTCACAGCCCAAATGGACATTCGTTATTATTCTTTCGTGTTAGTGTAATCACCTCATTTAAAAACTCAATTATTAGAGCAGGGACACTTTTTACTTATACAGGTCCCCATTCTACACCCACTCACATGCAAGCTTGATTCTTTTACTTGGCCTAGTATACGAAAATATGACATTTGCCTTCAGCTCTAACACTATTTTTTGTTAAATAAGGTGAAGTATTATGTCAAGTTGCTCTTATACCATTTTCCATGTGATCACCTCATTTAAAAACTTTAATTGCTATACGCAGGTGATAACAAAGAAAGGAAACTTCAATATTTCAAAAATATGGAAGTACTTGCAGATATCATGTAAAAAAGTAAGAGACATTAACTTCTACTACTTTATTATCAGATTATTATTATTATAACTATTTCTTATTTCTTTATATTTTTTTTTTTTGTTTTGTGTGTGTGTGTGGGTGGGGGGTGGGGTGGGGGGGGGGGGGGGCATCATACTAATAGAGTGTTGAATTAAAGAATGAGGACAAGTCCTTCCCCCACAAGTTCTTTCAAATAAAGGGGCCGACATGACTTATTTATATTGTTTTGATACTAACGTTGAACTAAAGTTGCTAAGTACCTTGGTTGATATGAGACTTGTAAGTATGTTTTAGAATTCCTTATGGTATCAGGTGATTGGCAGAGTATTATTGTGTTAAAAATAAATGAATAGTAGAGGATATCACTTATATTGGTGCATTTTCAGCTTACCGAGGACATGACCTTAGATAGGAGGGTATGGAGATCGCAGATAAGGGTAGAAGGTTAGTAGATAGTTAAGAGTGGTCCTATTACAAGCTTATGCTTGTATTTTCTTATTCGTTATCATTTGTGGTTTACTGTGTTTAGGTGATCGCACCTTGCTGCTGTTGTTGCTAGGATTCCTTGCATATAGTTGTTACTGCTTTGTTGTTCGTTGTCATGTTTCTCCCCACCACCTGTTTTTTTTTTATTTTATTACTGCTTTGATTTGCTTGAGCCGAGGGTCTTTCGGAAACAACCTCTCTACCTCAGAGAGGTAGTGGTAAGAATTGTGTACACTCTACCCTCCCCAGACCCCACTTGGTGGGATTTCACTGGGTATGTTGTTGTTGGTATAGTGGAACATAATTCAGTTTCGACATGGAAATATGGACATCCCTATAAGCAAGGGAAACTTTGTCCAGATTTTTAGAACCCCGGAGAGGCTTGCGTTGGTGTCTTACCCCTTAAGGGTCTGTCCCCACCCTAGATTGGGTTGTCACAACTAACACCCAAATATTACCATCGGAAAAAAAACAAACTTTGCAAAGATAATTGACAACCAAATAGATATAGCATAAAAATGTATATATTAGCACTAAATATAGTCAATTATGCATCTATTATTCTACTGAAAGTTAAATGGGTACAGTAGTTAAGTATATGACATTAGAAACTACAATTAAAAGGTGATCAAGTAGCTTAAGATGATAGGTTAACTGAAATTTGCCAAATTTCTGAAGAATAAGTTACCTTAGATAGTTCCTCTGGGACACTCATTGACCACACAATAGACTTCTCAATTGGATTTGATTTAATTTGGTAGGAAAGACCTTTCTCCGCAAGCCTTGTTAGCAAATGGCCTGACTTGGTAACATTGCCATGTAAGACAAAAGTTTATATGCAATAAAGGACACATGGAATGGTGTGGGAAAGAAACAAGCAGAGAAATAAAAATTCTACCTCCAATTGAACCTAGTTCCACAACTTTAGTGTCAATTTGAGCTACAATAGACTTATGTGCGAACTTTCCCTTTTCCCACTTCTGCTTTTCCTTTTCTAGCTTTTTCTGCTCAGCAGCTTCAGCCTTTTCGGTTGCCTTTTGCAATTTCTCTTGCTGAATTATGAATATACATTAGATTATATGCCATAATCACTTAACCTCCTCCAAATAAATAGGCATTTGTAGGAAGGCTTACCTCTTTCTGATATCTCTTTTCTTCCTTTAGGCGAAGCTGTTCTTCCTTTGACATCCTCATTTTCCCAGTTGCTGCATCCCCGCTGCTTTTGTTAATTCTATTGCCTTTACCTTTGCCTTTTGGTCTTGAGACCTCATCATTTGGCTCCAAGGAATCATTTTCTTTGTCAGGATGATCATGGTCCTGTAAGAAAATTGCACCATTAAAATTTATATAGAGACAAGCCCTTTTGAGAATTTAGAAAAGCTCTAGAGTCTAGACAAAGATACAAACATTAAGAACATGTCTTAAGCCCTATCCTTCACGCTAATTATTTAGGCACATCTGTGAATAGACTTGTAATATTCAAATGCCTTTCCAATTTGGCAGAAAATGCACTCAAGAGTTCTGGACATGAATCAGCTCTCCAGGGTGCACAGATCTCTAATTCAGATTGAAATATTCTTACCCTTCTGATAAAATAAGAAACCACTAGAGGTTCAAACCATTTTAAAACAGTTTGGATATTCACAATGTATGAGTAGGTGTATTAAAATGAAATGAGTGGTACACGAACAAAACTCACTCTGCTAATTTAAGCACAACTTGAGTTCATTTATTTAGTACAAACTCAGGTTAGTCAGACCATTTGACTAAATGTTGTTCATGAGTAATTTCTTCCATATTTTCTATGGAAAAAGATAAATAGTTGAGCACTTAGGGTTTCCGTTTTCCATCTCGGTTCCTCAATGCTGAACAGCTCTAAGCCTCCTTCTCACTACCTTCTCTCGCCTCTTTTTCAAAGTTTCTCCTTTCCCTCTCTCCATCAGTAATCTTTCCTGTCTTTAGGTATTGCCTAAATCAGGCTTCTCCTTCTCTTTTTCTCTAGTCCAATCTAAGCCGCACCTTCTCATTGATATGGTTGTCTGCCAATTATTCTTTCTTCCAAAACCTTTCAACTCATTTTTAAAATCTCGCTTTACTCAGTACTTCTTTGATTCAACCCTGAGAAATGAGACCAATTTGATAGCATGATCAAGAGTGAATTTGATTGGAGAAACTTCGCGAAGGGTTAAAAACAGTAAAGTTTGTCCTTAATTTAAGCTCGACTTCAAGTTTTTTCTTGAGAATCCAGAAGCGACCGAACAGTAGTTTTAGGTTCCAAAGGTAAGTGAGTAGAGCTGAATTGAATATTCACAACTCTGTCTAGCTCACTTGTTCACATTCCAATCTAAAGAAGTATGTAGTTCCACTCCCATATTCCTGAAGCAAGTTGCGAGGTATCTTTCAACTTATATAGTTGAACAGGAATAAAATCAACTTATTTTCAGCCAAGTAGTCAGTAGTTGAAGCGTCAGAAAATCCTAAAGTTAACTGAACTTTTCTTTTTATTGTCTTCTTCTTTTGAGGCTATCCGTGCGAATCTCACACAAACTTCTGTCGATGATGTGTGTTCCAAGGAATGGTCCTACCATAATACAACATCCTGAAAAAAGCTGTCTTTTCTTTGAGTGGCACACATGCACAAGATGAGGGGTGCTGTGGGGGGTTTACTCATATTAAGAAGAACAATGGAATGGAAAACAGAGAGCCCATTGTTATGCAAACAAATAAGAAAATGTTGAAAAAATAATAATTAACTTGAACCAGGCAAACACACCAGAGAAGGACCGGCTTCAGTCAAATTTCGATGAGAAACATCCTCTGGCATTCGCATAAAATTGTCAATACCTGTTCAACAGTTTTTCGTCTCAGTTGAATAGCCTAACAGTTAATTTCAGTCAATGGAAAAATTGATTCTATAATCGTATTAACTAGTAGATTAAACAGCAGTAGCTTACCAAGAGAAAAGGTGGACCCGAAAGGTCTGGAGCTCCATTCTGTCTCCTTAACAACTGCCTCCGTGGAACAAACTTTCTCCTCCTCCTTCCAGGCACCATGATAACCACTATTCTCGGATTCATCATCAGACTCCAAACAAATTACTCCATCAATTCCTGAGTTAAAACAGCCCATAGTGCAAGGAAAGGTGCGAACAAAACTCTGAGGCTAAACGGCAATTTCTTTTCTTAAGTAGTAAAATAAAGTAGTATTATGCCAAGAAAATAGGAAAACCAGAATAGACCACCAAATGAGAAGAATATGCAAGTATGTCAAAGCTAGGTTGTCATTTTCTTATTTGTTCATATAAACCTAGATCAATAAACCAATGTACCCATAATCTTTGGGTTAACAAATACTATAAGGACTAAAATATCTCTTTAACCATCCCTTTTTTGCATCAGAGGAACACGTAATGAGGAGTACGCCTAACTAGCTCAAAGTGTTATGGCTGACCTTGAATGAGGCACACGAAGAGCAAACAAAACAAGTGAATCATGTTGAACTAATACTAGAATCTGCCATTGCAGAAAATAACTGCATAATCAAACACAACTCATAGGAGCAGGCAGGGTGATGCAGCACGAAGGGCAAACAAAACATCCACTCATCCAGGTTATAAAAAGTATTACAGAAGTATCCTAGTAGTAGTTCAACATGATGAATGTCCAGGGGAAAGGAAAACACACTAAAAGGTCAGTCTGGTGAGCGAAGCATCCTGCATTCACACAGGAATCAAGGAAGGGTTGCAGCCCAAGAGGGAGTAATGTAGGCAGCCTACCCTGATTCCAGTATCTGATTCCACAGCTCGAACCTGTAACCTATACGTCACACTGAGACAACTTACAACTTTACTGTTGCCCAAGGCTCTCATTCGGAAAGACAACACACTGCACAGAGAAAATGGGTTTCATTCCTGAAGGCAAAATGTGATCAGAATATGGTGCACTAATTTTCTGGCTCATTCTAGTAACAGACCAAAGATATTGTAAATGCATTTCATGTTCTTTGTACAGTTAACTACTAAAGTTAAAGAAGCAAAATCATATTAGAATCATTAAAGAAGGGCCTGGAAATGATTCATTTAAATACTTATATGAAAGCTTAAGCTTCAACTTGCCGTTGTACCGTCTAGAAGGCAAAGCAACTGTAATCGCATGCTAAATCAACAAAAGCAACATTCAAACTTCTGGAGATGAATGATGATGATGTAAAAGCAATTAATTTAATCTAAAAACAGTGATCATCAAATAAAGACTATGTGTCGGGTAACTGCAGTGACCAACCTATGATGTTAACTAATGACAGAAGGAATAAATAATAGATAAATACTATTTCCTCTGTTTGAATATATGCTTGTGCTCCACAATGCTTTCCTATTGTTGTCATGTTTTTATTCACTGTCGTTTTTTTTCTTTCCATTACTACTTTGATTTGCTTCACTTGAGCCGAGGGTCTTTACTAAACAGTCTCTCTACCCCCAAGAGATAGAGGTAACGTTTGCATACACTCTACCCTCGTCCTTAGACCCCACTTTGTGGATTCCACTGGGTATATTGTTGTTTTTGTTATACTATTCCCTCCATCCCAATTTATATGAAGGTGTTTGACTAGGCACAAGTTTAAGAGAAAAAGAAAGGATTTTTCAACTTGTGGTCTAAAACAAGTCATCAAAAATTGTGGGCTATAAATCATCTCATTAAGGATAAAATGAGAAAATAGAAGTTGAATTGCTATTAGATATAGAAAGATGTCATTTTTTTGGCATAATATAACTATGATGTCTCAAAACTTGACATTTGGTTTAAAAATTCAAACTAGGCCAGTTTAAAGGCTTACCGCCATCTTTGTTATGGTCTATAATTGAAGAAGAGCAATTCTTTGAATCAGCATTAGCTTTAGTGCATCTGACTATTGGAACACTATATTTTGAAAGCTCTGATGCCGGGGTTTCAGCAACCATGGATGGGGTCAAATCAAGACCTGAAGAAGAGAAAAAAATTGTCAACTCTTGTTTTCCTCTCTTCTTTTTTATTGTCCAAACTTGCATGTATTCGACATTGTTTTCTGAATTATCACTTATAGACCAAAAACAAATCAAGCTAAATCTCAAGTGGAAGTGTCCCCAGCATTGTTGTGTTTTTGCATAATTCTTAAATAATAGCTTGGATTCCGACGAACCCATAATCCATAGCCAAATAAAAGCACTTAAATAATCAAAGAATGAAATAGTAAAGGTCCAAATGTTGTATAATTCATATTGGTTTCTAAGAAATGAGGCATCATCTACAGTAAAAAAGACTAACACGCGTAAACCAAACTGTGTGATTTCAGACTAATTTCTGAAAAATCACTCAAATTCAAACTATGATAAAGAAATATGAACTCACATGAAGACTTAGGGTCCGAAATTGAAGAGGAACCCAATGAGCATCTAACAAAGGAGACTTCAGGTTTGGATAAATCAGACATGGGAGTATCAGCCACGAAGGAAGGAGTGGACTTTGAAGGCCTAAACGGCGTATCATCATCATCTTCGATTACCAGAACTGTGGCGTTCCAAGTAGTAGACTTTTCGGTTCTTTGCTTCTTCTTGGACGGAATTGTCAGCGGCGTCGATAGATCAATGGTGTCGTTCTGATTGACGGAGTAACCATATCCGCCGTTTCCACCGTCGTCTTCGTCATCGGAGAGAATGTCGACGGAGATCGGGTGAGACATTTTGAGAAGTTGTAATTTGAAGGGTCGAGCGTTTAAGCTTCAGCGTTAGGGCGGGAAAGGAAATAGGCAATGCCAAAGGAGTTGTGTGATTTGGGGGTTCAAAATTGAACTATAATCCAATCATAATTATAGTTAATGATTTATTGATATCGAATAGATTATTTAATTTTTTTTTAGAGTAACTTTCACATATAGCAAATATAAAAATCATATTTATATGTTATAGCTATAGTTTGTATAATTGCGCTCCATAATAAATTTTATGTTTGCTATGGAGCTTTTAATTTGTATAATTCACTACAAACATTCATTTTTATACAAATTGTTTAGTTTTGTATAAATTCATTTATACATTGTAATTTGTATAATAAGATCTGTATTTATATAATTATAAGTGTATAGGACGAAAATATATGTATTTGTATTTGTATATACACTTTTCTCTTGTTTTATACAAACACAAACGCATTTTATACATTTTATACCGAAATGTATAAAATGGCTAATTGTATATCGAAAATGGCTAATTGTATACCGAATCAGATGGCAAAAAAGGGGAGGTTTGCTGCGAATTACAACTAAAATAAACTATGGTTATAGTATTTAATTTGAATTAATAATTTGCTATTTCATATAATTTTCCTATTTTTTTATCGGGTAAATTGTTAATTCATTAAAAATTGTATTTACATGTTTTCTATCTATCTCTGTGATTGCTATAACAAAGTAAAACAAAAAAATGATTAAATGTTAAAGTGGGGCGTGTATGAATAAATTATATTTGAACAGAAAAAGAAAAAGAAAAATATCTATAAGATGAATTGTATTGGCTTTAGTCCAAAACGAATAATGCACACATATATGTTAATAATATTTTTGTTTTGGCTTAACTCAACAAGTAATGTCAGATTTAATGAAATGAGTATGGAGATGACCGAGTGATGATATATGGTTTGCTTTACTACCTTTTATCATGTCAAAGTAACTTGAAAGATGCACTGGCATATGAAGTAGTTAGCTATGGACTTCGGTGTGTATAAATGTTTTATCATACAGGTGACACATTGAATTTCAAAATATTAATTGCATGAACCGTTGTCTACATACATAAAATTAAATTAATTTGAGGAGTGGAACATATTTTGAGGAGCGTGGCGAAGGGGTGTTGTCGTATATATTAAACAAGGTTTCACATTGGTAGTTGAAAACAAGAAGAAGCTATGTGTGTTCGGTTTGAAGGAAATTGTTTTATGTGAAATTCTTTTTCTGAAAATAAGTGATTTCTACTTTTATGATGTTCATTAAGTAAAACAAAAATTATTATTTTAAAATAGCTATATTTAATCTAGGCAAATACTATCGGATGAAGATGAAGAGCGAGAATGTATTGTGAACTAAACTATCTACACAAGGGTCAATGGGGGTGGTATGAGTGAATGAGACCGATCTAGTTGGGATTATTGGGCAAATTAATCGATTCTTCTATATTTTATTTGTATTGCAATTTTCTTGTAATTATATATGTGTTATTTCTATTGCAATTTTCTTGTAATTATATTTAGTAGTTGTAATACTACAAGTTAGTCTCCTTGTGTGTACAGTTGTCAAAAAGGATCAGCTCAACCCCATCCGACCTAAGCCTCGCGGGCCAAGAAATTTGATGGGTTAGGAGGGATCTGCCCTTCAGTTGGAAGGGCTAAAAAATGCTCAACTCAACTCAACCTTAGAAGGGTCATAGGCTGGGGACGGCTGGCCTTAATTTTTTCCTTTTCTTTTCAATTGTAAAATTCTATAACATCAAGAAAATGAGAAGATTTTCAAATCAAATATGACAAATAATGGTGTTGTTTTTCAATAACACTAGCAAAAAATTTAGTGTGATTAACATGTATCTAAAATACTAGAAACGCGGAATACATGTATCTAGTGTGATGCATCTCAGATACGCGAGCGAGATAAGAGAGTAACGAGCGAGAAGGGGGGAGGTGAGGGCGTGTGATTTGTCTATATATTGTAGATACATGTGAATTTACTTGAATAGAGTATATCTAGAACAAGTTACACATAATTTTGAGTCTATGTATCTCGAGATACATGTATCTAGGACACACCAAAATCTGATAAAATTCGTAGTATTACAACATAACGTGCAACTAAATAATTGTCTCATACACTAGTGAAATTTCTATAAGTTATGACACAACTGAAAATCACGAAGGTGGAGCACGTCTTTCGTGAGTAAAACAGGGTAGCTGACAGATAAGCAAAAGAAGAGGTGAAGAATGCAGTTTTTGGCTAGCCAACCATTTTTGTGTATGCACCACAACTTTGCTAGAGTTCGTAACGAACCTACTTGCTTTTTTCAGGGTCGGGATGTGACCAAAAATATTAATATTACGTCGCATTTAGTTGTAGACGGCGAAACTATCGTCACTTGCAACCCTTAATATTTAATATAATTAACCCTTTGATTGAAAAAAAAATTGTTTTGGCACATGGCCCGACTTCGATCAAGCCTCAAGGGCGAAAGACTTATACGGATTGAACTTATAAGCACTAATTTTAAATGGGTTAGAAAAATCCTATACCAATCCTACCTCAATAGCGGGTTGGATTGGGCGAGCCCCATTGACGAAGCCCATTCTGACGTCTCTACTTGTGTGTATGAACAGGTTATCGACTTGTTTCAGTGTTAAATGATGAAGGTGGGAGCTATCATCGGCTATAAGACTGGATATGTTGGAGAATGGAAAAAAGTGGAAATTATATGATTTTTTCTGCTTATATAAGAGATGTTATTTGCTTCATTTTTAAAAACTTATTTTCTCATAAAAATGTATTTTAAAAGAAATTCGATCGATCAAACATGAAAATTTAAAATATTTTCTTTTCCTTCGTATCAAACCTACATAACGTGAGATCTTTTCATGAAAAAATCTAGTTTGCTTCCTAATTCCTAAACATATATCTACACAAATATATGGAATATCTTCTATCGATATCACATCTCTTTTTTGTTTCAAAAACTACTTGATGCAGTTTAAGTTATTGTTCTCATTAAACATCATATTGTTTTAACATTATTATTATTATAGAAATATATACTACATATTTTAAAATAAGCCGAGCAGAATCAAAATGAGATTTCTTGTCCATTTCTGAATATAACAGAAGAAATTGTCCATTTCGAATCTCTTATAAGTAAAAATAAGACATCTTCTTAAACATAAAGTTAAAAAATAAATTTATAAAAAACTTAGAAAATTATTTTTCCCGAATAAACGAATTACATGTACGTTTAATTATATTTGTTTCAATAGTATTGTTCATTCATTCAACGTGAAGAGAGAATTAGATAGTTTGACTTCTCAAACCTTTAATATCCTTCTCTTTAGCCATAAGCAAAATATAGTATAATTAATTAATTAAGCACGTCTATCTATTCTTTTCATGCATTTATTTATTTTTAATAATTAGGAATATTATTTTATTTTTGACCGTCATGAAGTGGAGGTGGTGTTTTTTTAATAATATAAAAGTTTATAATAATAATAATAATAATAATAATAATAATAATAATAACGTTATGTTCACTTTAAATTAAAAAAGATCAATCAAACATCGTTAGGAGGCAAAACTTGGGGAAAGATTAATTAGACAGAATATGACATAATTGTAATGGGATCTGATTTTATGTAGTGAGATTTTTTTGAGGTTAAGGATTAAAATAGAAAATTAATAAATATTTGAGTGGTGCCTATTTTTCTTATCAGTATTATTTTTATATGCTTCTACTATTTTATTCTTCAATTTTTTTTATCTCATTGGCATCTGGTGTATGGTGTCATATTAGTTGTTGTTGTTACAAGTTCATTGACTTTTCATGAGAATATAAACCAAAATGATCTTTAATGTATGGGTAATACTTTACTTTGATCCTTAATGTATTTCATTTGATTCAATAAGTCTTTAATATATAACAAATGTGTTTATTTTGATCCTTAATATATTTCACTTAATTGAAATAATCCTTAATGTATGACAAAAAGTGTGCATGTTGGTCCCTTACTCTAGATTTATTTTTTAAAAAGTGTTCTAAAACTAACAGATTTATTTATTAAAAAGTGTTCTGGTTCTTTTCCTTAATGTATGAATTATAAAGTTATGTATATACTACCTTTAGTAAACTCCACTCTAGCTAACTCATTTTTAATTGTATTGTTATTTTTATTTGATCAACAAATATACTATGTATTAATTAATATAATTAAAAATACTATCATCATCACTATAGTTGACCTTCACAGTGATCCATATTAATTTGGTCATTACGTAAAAACAAACGATACATAGTGCAGGGGCAATATAAATAATCATACTATAAAATGCGTGTTAAAATATTTTATAAAACTGTCACGTTAATTCTTAAGGGAAATTAAGTAAATACTCCATAAAAAAAATTAATCGTAAACATATGTCCCTTTATATTCATACTCCACTAAATAATTATAATATATATCCCTAACTAATTTCGTTTAACTGATAATGTGATACTAAATCAGTATCATATACCGTATTGGTGTCATTAATGTTGATAATTTCATTTTATTGACACTAAATCGTTTCAGCATATTATGCATATATAGCCGTCTAGCTATTATTTTTAATATTTCTTGTTATCTATTATTCTTGTGTTTTTTCTTTGAATGTTGTCTTTTGCAATTGGTGTTAGGGAAAATGGTCAAAAAATTATTAATGTGCTATTCAATATATAAGTAAATTTGTCTAATTTCTTTTGTTAAATTTTTTATCTAGTAATATGTAATTAAGGATACGATATCTAAGTCTGATTCAGTCCTAAAAGTTAGTTTGTGGCGTATAAGTAGATTGTCAGTGTATTTTTCAATCAATGTGAGACTCTAACTCTAACTAATATAATATTATGATCGTCAAAAAAATTAAAAGTCTAATCTTTATTGACTCCTCTCAAAGTTCTAACCCAAAGGCAACAAAAATCATAGTCGAAAGTTGGAGAATAGAGAGTTTTACCTTCTCTTCTTGAAGAAATTAGGGCATGTAGAGTCCACTCATTTTAAGTTAAAGTTTGCAATAAAGGCAACGACAAATATGAGACGGTTTGTTACAAATAAAAATATTAATGAACTATAAGTGAATTTTTATTGATTCCAACTTTAAAATTTTTCAAATAAAATGAATTTTATTTTATTTTCATAGACAAACAGCCAATTAAATTTTTTAAGGACAATAATTACACTATCAAAGTCAATTTTAAAATTTTTGCAATTTTTTTAAAACATTAACATGATGAACCCCACATTTTTCACCTTAAATAGTTAATAAATTTTATTTAAAAAAAGGTAGACCATTTCGTAAAAAAGCAAGTAGGGAAACGGTAACTCTTTAATGAAGTATTTGGGACACAAATGTTGACATTTTAACTAATGCTCAGAGATTATTTTTATATTTTGAAAGCCATACTATAATCTATATTATTTTACTTTTTTCCTCAAAGTTTGGCGAAACAAATATCAAAATAGGAAAGGGAAAAATGGATTGGAGAAACAAGTATGTATGCTTCTATCGGTGGTACAATAGATAGGTTGCTCCTTCTTTAATCAGAGGTCTTGTATTCGAGTCTTGAGTATGAAAAAGTATTTGATAGGAAGCACTATTCTTGAACGAGACCCTAGCAATTTTGAATTAGCCGAACTTTAATACGAATATCGAATACCAAATGAAAAACCAAAAAAGAAGTATGTATACTCCTTTCTTCTTTTCTTTTGTCTTTTGTTGGTTAAGGAGGGTGCGGGGGGGGGGGGGGGGAGGTGGGTGGGTAATTTTTCGATATTATGCACAAATCATTATATTGTCAAATAACAAGTTTTCCTTCTTTATTTTTTATAAAATACTCATGTGCCTGAAAGTCTTTGATGATAATATAAATTAAGATTTTTATCATGATTACAATTTTAGAGAGACGCGAAAGCAAAAGTTATATGTGGTATAATTTTTGTAACTGAATAATCATTAATGAAGTTTGTCTTTATATTTGACGATGGTATTTTCAATGATTCCTATCTTGTTGACAACACCTTATGTTTTTATTAAGCATAAAATACATATAGACATCTTAATTTGGCCTCATGAATTATGACAACTAAATACTCAAACTTTAAAGGATGTATATCGACACTTCGATTCGTCTCTGTTGTGTCAGTTTAACACTTCAATCTATACAAAATGATCGTCTAGACACCTTCAAAAGTTTACTTACCATATTAGTATCGATTGTTCACGAGATATAATAAAAGCGAATTAAAGTGTGTATGTATATATATATATATATATATATATATATATATATATATATGTTTTTAAAGTTAAAATATTTAGTCACTAGGTCAAGGGCCGGACATGAAATTCCTGTGTAAACATAAAATAAGTAAAAGAAGATACATATGATCCAAAAAAGAACATCAATTGCATTGAGAAAAGGACATGAAATTGTATCAATTTAATAGTGCAACCTTATAAAATGACAGCATTTTTTTTTTGTAGTTATCATAAATCAAATAATTAAGATGTTGCCAACCATGACCAAAAAAAAAATAAAATGGGCATCATCTCATTGTCTTTCATGTTCCTATTTTTAACTATGACAATGACTTCAATGGTTGTCATTTACCCTTTTCTCAAACCTCTCGAACAATAGTACTGATGAATTCAGAATTTAAATGTGATTGATTTTAAATTAAAGAATGTATATTTTTGAATGGATGTAACGTATATAAAGTAGTAGATTCAAAAATCTTGATAAAGAAATTTAAGAAAATATATGTCTGAATTCTTAATTTTTTTAATTTTTTAAAATATGTCGATAAATATAATGAATTATTCACGTGCAAGCATCCTATTAGGAGCTTGGTATGTCAAACGCTAGAAAAACCTCATCCTCTATTTCATTTTCTTGCCTATATAACCACACGAAAGAACATGAAGACGTAAAAAGTAAATATCTTATTAATTTATTTCGATCCTGAATATAAAGAATAAAACGATAATGGGGATTTGAATGTTCTTTCAATGAAACCTTCGAAGAAAGACAGGTTTTAATTAATTCAACTTGGTTATTTGATTGAAATGATGACATTTGTTCATATTATTACAAGACACTTGGAGTTGAAAATTAAAAGAATTAATTAATTGACCACTTTGAATAAAAGTAGAATCTTCGAAGAATAACAGCACTACTTGAATAATTCATTGGGAGACTAAGTCAATTTTAATCTCAATTATCACAACATTATAAAACTTAGTTAAGAAAAAAAAAAGATAAATTAAGAAAATCACTTGTATGCTTAGTGATTAATTATTTCTCAATTAAGATAAACTAGGTTAACATTTCCTCAAGGTAAAACTTGAGAATGGGAAAAATAAATTCACGTTTTATATTTGCAAGTGCATTACTTTATATAAATCTAAATTAATCGAATGAATGTATACCAAACACAGATCAGGTGATAAAACAAAAAAAATTATGGTAATATAATAACTACTATTGATTGGGAAAAAATGAGTAGAATTTTGTATTACATACCTGAATTTGCAACTTTAACCTCAATTAATTCCAAACCAATGAAATTATTGTTTTCACATACTAAAATAATAGTATAATTGAACTAGAATAAGATAAAAATATCAAGATGGATCTGTAATGTGTCAGTTTGATTAATTTTTTAAAGAGGAAAAATGGATTAATTTATATTATTTTCAGATCAGAAAAAATGCTCAAAACACCAAGAGGAATCTGTAATATTATCTTAATTAATTAATTAATTTACGGGACAAATAAAACTAATATTTTAAATTCTCAGATCTCTAAAATGCTTAAATTCACATTCTAACTCAAAAATAAATTTAGGAAAAGAAATCATATTATTAATAAATATTAATTTCAGTTTTATAGAAATTTTAGTCTATAAATAATATATAGAAATAAATTTTCTAGTCAAAGTCCATTCGATTTACAATTTTATAAATATAAAAACTATTTAAATTTATAAATAAAATATTTTTCGGAATCGACTAGAGGGAGGCGCAGACAGAAAGTAAAAATGCAACTCTTTGCTTGGTCTATGTTTTACTTAGTAGTGCAAAAGATCCAAACTTTTTCCATTGCTTACCAAATTTTCTCTTTTTTTATGTATTTATATACACATTCATTATTCAACCATTTACATATAATAAACTCTTTTTGCATTTTGTCTAAAAACTTTTCAAGGGAGCAGCTTCTGTTCTTGTTTCTCTTTTTGGCGCTTCTTTTTTGGGATTCAATTGGAAGGAAGTATGTATACTTTGTTGTTCTGTTTCTTGAATTTGAATTGTGGGGTTCTTTCCTTTTTGTGTTTTATTTGTTGGTTTGTGATTTCTTGGATGTTGGATTTGTGTATGTGTGGTGGGTGGGGTGGGGTTTTGGATTTTTTCTTCATTAATGGTTAGGGAAGTTTATGAGCAGTGGGATGTTGGGTTTGTGGGGGTGGGGTTCTTATTAGTTGGTTTTTGATTTTCTTGAAATTTGAATTTTTGGGTTTTTTTTCTTTTGTGATTTCATGGATTTTGGAATTGTGTGGTTCTTTCTTTTTGGTGGGGTTGTTTTCAATAGTTAGTTTTTGATTTGCTTGGAATTTGGATTCTTGAGTTACTATCTTTTAGCATTTGATTCTTCGATTTGGAATGGATTCTTCAAGAATTTGTTTTATGTGATCCTTTAGGAGTATTAAAGTGTTTGTTTTTGTGAAGATCTCTTATGTTTGATTGATTTTGCTATGGTAAGTGTTGGATTGGGATGTATATGTTGAAGAAATGGAATGAAGTGTGTGAATCCTTGTGTATTTCACTGGAGATTTCATAGTGGCAGTTGATTTCTGATTTTAAGTTCTTTTTTCTTATAGCTCCACTAATGTGCCATAATGACAAACTTTCTGATGTGTAATGTACTAGTTCATATCATCATTTCGTGTGCGTGTGTGAGAGATGATCAGCTAATGATGAGTTTCACCCTTCACCTAACATGGAGTATGTTCAAATTTGAATCTGGATTTTCTTGTGGATTCAATTAAGCATCATGTATACATATCTCCAACAATTGATAGTATTTCCTCTCATAATGAATTTCTCTCCAGAATCATTTTTCATGCTTAAATATTTCATTGGATCTACATCTGTGGTAAATGTAATAGCTTATAGATCGTGATTTTGTTTTGTCTTAGTTATCTCATCTTGATTTTTGCTTGTCAAAATCAGGGGTTTGACTATAGTTCGTTGGAAGGACGTAACTGATTTTGTATGTCATGGCTGGACTATTAAATTTTATGGTGGTTGGGATTTCATCGAGAGACAAATATATACTTTCCTTTATGAATAATTTTTAAACTAAACTTGTCCCTTTTAAAATAAATTGCGGAAGGAATAAACAAGTGTCATCATTTCCTGAAAGTTTACTACTTTTGGCACTTATTGAACTCTAGCACATTGCAGTGTAGCTTTGACAATTGATCTAGCTTATATTCCCTGCTTTCTCATTTGTGCTTGTTTGTCTTTTTGTCTAGTGATGCCTACGTAGCTATGAAAATGGGTTTGATTAGTTCTCCTTGTTTGTTCTCTTTGTTTCCCTTGGCTATCCCTCCTTGAATTGACATCCTTTATTAATATGAAGCATTAAAATCTTCTTGGTTAGCCAATATAATCACTAGAAAGGATCATAACTCGTGGTTTTGTTACATTCTGTTAGAACTTCTTGTTCATTTGTTTGATGTGTTTTTATGCAGAGGAAGCTTGATTCTTGGTGATTATTCCGAAGGGCAAACATCACAATTTTTCTATGCTTTAGATGCGGCCAAAGAAAATGTCCATGGCTGTCAAGGATGAGAAGAAAATGGCTGTTGATGTGGCAGCATGGGCATTCAATATTGTCACTTCAGTTGGAATTATTATTGTTAATAAAGCCTTAATGGCTACATATGGTTTCAGCTTTGGTAAGTTATGGCACTTGTCCTGAAGGTTTATATTTTCCATTTTTTTTGGGGAATTTATATTACTGAATTTACTCTCTATTGCATCTACTCGTGTTAAATGGTCGTCAGTCCATGTTTTGTTTGTGTATGTTTCAATGAGGGTCAAATTTTTTGTTCTGCTGATCATGGATTTTGAAGTCTGAGCACTTTGAAAGAAATCTTACTTATTGAAAAAGATGATTTCAAAGATATCTAATTAATCTTGCTTCTTAGGCAAATCTATGCATAAAGCAGTCTGCTTTTCTGGAAACTATGTACGCATTAACTTTTTTGAGACCAAGCAAATGTATAAGCCGTCTAGTCTAGGCGAACTATTTTAAATGAATTTTCTCATTCTAATCCTCGAGAGAAGCTGCCATTGCCTCCCTGTACTTCAATATCTAGTTTTAAAGATTTGGTGTTAATGGATTAAGATAAGTCTTTGAGCTTGTCTTAGAAGCATAGTTTCTTGCTAGTCATTTGTAAGCTTTTAGAATGAAACAGCTTAATATTTCTTATGTTATCCTGACTTTGTCTTATTATTCCGTCCAATTTGCAGCGACAACCTTAACTGGGATGCATTTTGCTACGACGACATTAATGGTGTTTTTTCTTAAATGGCTTGGGCATATCCAGAATTCCCAACTTCCGTGGTCTGAACGATTGAAATTTGTTTTGTTTGCAAACTTCTCTATTGTTGGAATGAACGTGAGTTTAATGTGGAACTCTGTCGGATTTTATCAGGTAAGTGTGAAGAATCATCAGACATTTATGCTCTACTTGTCTTGAATTTTGATCTCACATCTCTTTTCCTCTTGAACTCTCATCAGATTGCAAAGCTAAGTATGATACCAGTGTCGTGCTTTTTGGAAATTGTGCTGGATAACGTGCGATACTCGAGAGACACCAAATTAAGCATTTTGGTTGTCCTACTAGGTGTTGCAATCTGTACTGTTACTGATGTAAGTGTAAATACAAAGGGTTTTGTTGCTGCCTTCATCGCGGTCTGGAGCACTGCCTTGCAGCAATATGTAAGTTCTTGATACGAATCTGTGGTATGACTTCGCATATGCCAACATATAAAACCAGATTTTCTGGTGTATTTGCAACCTGCTTTTGTATATCTGGTCTTAATCAATTGCATTTACTGTCAAGTTAACGTTTTAATTTTCTATGTCCTCTATATGTTCCACTGACTTATTATTGTGGCTGATGTTTCTTCCTTCCGATGCAGTATGTACATTATCTTCAGCGTAAATATTCACTGGGATCATTCAACCTGTTGGCGCATACTGCACCAATACAGGCTACATCGCTGCTGTTACTGGGGCCCTTTTGTGACTACTGGTTGACTGATAAGAGGGTCGACGCATATAACTATACCTCAATATCACTTGTAAGTACATCAAAGTCCTCTTTATTTGACATAATGGAAGTACCCGGTATATCATGGTTACGTAATACAATTCGCTTGAGTTGCTCATGCACTTTGAAAGGATAAGCATTCACCATATAAGATGTGATATTTCTGTTTAGTAATTTTTGTGCTACCATAGTGAGGATTATCAGTTGAAGTTCAGTTACCAACTTTCTACTGGTCGTTTACGCATTTCTTAAAATGTTGCTTATCTTGGCTTAAAACGTTAGATAGCTAGGTGCATCTTTAAGCATTTAAAGGTTGAGACTAGTGCATACTAGACTCAATTGTACGTCGTCTTTGATCTTAGTTGTTTGCAATTATAATAATTCGGATGTTATTTTTTCTCGTTGCAGTTTTTCATCGTCCTATCATGTACGATAGCAATAGGGACGAATCTCAGCCAATTCATCTGCATTGGAAGATTTACAGCAGTGACATTTCAAGTGCTTGGTCATATGAAGACCATTCTTGTCCTGATTTTGGGTTTCCTCTTCTTTGGTAAAGAGGGACTCAATCTACACGTTGTCTTCGGAATGGGCATGGCCATCATTGGCATGATTTGGTACGGTAACGCTTCCTCACAACCTGGTGGGAAAGAGCGGATACTACCCCCCACTGTCATCAAACCTGAAAAACACATGTTACTACCAACAGAGCTCGACGAGAAAGTATAGGGAGCCATCTCTCCGAGAAATCGAAGCAGAGTAATTGACAATTTCATACTGCCATATAGTCATTTTAGTTCAACCATTTGATTTTTATATTTCACAGTCTAAATCTTTCATGTTCTATAACAGTGAGATTTTCTTTTGTTTTCCCTAATTTTATGTTGAAATTCATGTTAAAGACTGCGAAGAGAGTGTCATTTGATAAATTATTTTATGGAAGCAATGTAGCTTTGATCTTCCCTCTTGTTCATTTTTTACATTTAGTCATTTTAATAAAGGTTTTAAGTAGGGTGAAAGATCACAAGAGGCATTCTGGTGGGGATGCAAAAATCGAGCGTCATTCGGAAGCTAATAACTGCAAACATAGACGACAAAAAATTATACTACAAGAAAAGTAATATTGTTACATATTTTAGTCAGTTGACCTGAAAAGCTATTGTGGATGATATTGTGTTATACTACGAGAGAAAGGTTCAATTTTTTCCTCCAAAAAAGTAATAATCAAATATAAAAGAGATAAATATTTTTCTTTTAGAACAAGTAAAACTAATTATGGTAATATATAATTTTTTTCCGTTAGAGAAGACAAAATTCAAATATGGTAAGAAAATAAAAGGAAAACCTTATTCTACTAAGATTGTGTCTTCCTCACCATCCAATCTGCTTCATTTTCACCTCTATCTTCACTTCTATGCTAATAATATTTATCTAAATTATATACAAATAATTTTAGAATAATATTATTTGATTACTTATCGAAATAACAATAAGTAAAGAATTCGCTTATTTTTATAGAAAATTATCTACAGGCATATAATTAATAGGTACATTTAGTTGATGTAAAAAGCTTCACCCAATGATGCTGACATTCATGTTTGGTAAACATTAAATATGGTAAATATTCTTGTATTTTTATTGTTGTAATTATTTAGTGGTCCTTTAAATAAACATGGATGCATGAATTTGACAAGTGATGAAAATTGCCAAAAATTAAATAAATTAAATATGTATGAGAATCAAATTCTCATTCAATTTATACTTTTCATTCAAAATATGATTAATGCTGCCATTTAGTGGCTTCTCTTTCATTTCTAACAGATAACACACACTCCCTCCCTCTTTGGAATTATTTTTTTTAATTTCTTTTTTTCAGGTGACATGATTTTATATCATAAGATTAAAAGACAATTTTGATACATTTTATATATTTTCAATTTAAGATCACAAGATTTAAAAGTTATCTTTTACTTTCTTAGCCTTCGTATCAAGACAAACAAATTAAACTGGAGTGAGTGATTTTTCATAACAGATTTTGTTTTTTTCTTTATGTATATGAAACATATGTATCAAATTTGAGGTTATTTTACATGACTGAGATTTAATGCAATATATGCATGTAGTTCAGACATGAATATTCAACTTCAAAAGATTGCTTCATTACTCCATCTACTTTTAAAATGTACAATTTTTTGCTTAAAATTCATAAAACTATCAAAAAATTCTTTATAAATAAATTGCTTATAATACTTTACCAAAAAAAGAGAACACAAGAAGTTCAAATTGTACTAATACCAATATACAACTTGAAAAGTTCAACTTGTGATTTTTGATTGATTTTAAGTTGTATAAATATTTTGAGTATTACCAACGAAACTAGAAAGTAAAATTAATCGAAACGCCACTTAAAATTTAATTAGCGGTCCAAAAAATATCAAATTGCCAATTTCTTCGTAGATGAGATAAATTTGGGCCATAGAATTGCGTTGGGCCTGCAATGTTCTAGGTTTAAGATTTTGGCTATTTCTTGCTCAATCTTCAATAACACGATTCCATCAGTTTATGTTTATTTGTTCATATTTGTACGACTCATATTTTTAACAAGTTTTAAAAAGAATGACATGTTTTTATATTTAATAATAATTTAATTTTAAAATATTCATTTACTCTCAATAAAATGATTTATAATCAAGTAAATATGTATGGCTTATTTTAGACCATAAATTTCAAAAGTCATTCATTCTTTCTTAAATTTTTTATCAAGCCAAACTACATACATAAATTAAAACGGAGGAAGTATAAATCATCTGATTCTTTGAGAAATGAATTAAAATAACTAGTATCTAATAATAAAGATAAAAAGTATATAAAATGATTAATTTTTCTTTTAAATTTTTTAATATAATAGACATATGGACGGAGAAGTATACTATATTGAGGACTGATGTAAGAAGTCACTGACAATTTTTACGACACTGAATGATGTATATAGACTGAACCAACCTTATCTTTTTCTTCTTTATTTAAAAAAAAAAACATTTTTTTTTTCATTTTCCTTGAAATAAAATTATTTTATTTTTAGTTTAGATAAAACAACCAAATGTTTAATCTACTTCTTGGATTGAAGAATATAATATTACATGTTGTCTTTCGATTATTGATAAATTTTTATTTTAGTTCTTATAATATATGATTCAATTTATTCAATTTTTAGTTATTAAGTTGAATATATGTTATTAGTCTTTTTATGTAGAAAAATACTATAGTTGAACTACTTTTAAAAATATATTATCCTTAAATATTGAAATAACATTACAAGTATAACATATAATATGAGTAATTAAATAGTAGAACATTTAATAATTCTAAAAATTTGTAAAAAGACTAAAAAACACATTTCAAATAATTAAAGATTAATATACTTAATCATATACCAAAACAAAAATTAAGATATTTATTTATAACGAATCGACCAAACCCTACATTTAAAAGGAAATACAACATATTGCATAGTAGGGACGAGTAGTGCATTGAATTTTTGTTATGAAAATTTTGAATCCATCACGCTGGCATAACTCATGCACAAGTTCAATCATGGAAAAAGGGTTCAAAATATATCTGAATTTTGATTTAAATTTCTATAACAATTTAAAACTTTGGGTAGGACCTATTATCTATCCTGCACTATTTAATAGTGTATTTTAAAGATATATAAGTGTCCATATGGACATTATAAATATTGCATTATTATAAATAATAATTTGTCCAGTTGAACACTTATATATTTTTAAAATACACTATCAAATAATGCAATATGTAATAGATCCTGTCCAAAGTTTAAAATTATTACAATAATTTCGATCAAAGTTCAAATATATTTCAAACTTTTTTCCCTATAATCATTTTACTTGAAAATAAGATGGCAATAATTCAGTTATAGAAATGACAAGATTAGTTAGGTGTGGAGGCAAAGACACAAGGGGCTACAGCTGCAAAGGGAGCCCACATTTTAAATTTTGTTTACATGCATTATATAACAACTAATTTTTAGTGCTTACTGAAATTCATGGAAAAAGTGAAGTAATCAAACTGTCCATTTTTTGCAAAATAATAATTAAAAAAGGACTATTTTTGGCTGTATATTGGTTAAAAGTTAGTAAAACCTAAGGCATGGTTTATGATGAGTTATTTTATTAAAAAAAATAATACTTTGTTTGTTATCATAGAAGCTAGTTTTCTAGCTCTCTTTAGGTTCTTTCTTATTAGCTATCTTTTCCATATTTTGTTTATAAACATTTTTGAATTGGTTTTGTTTCCATATGTGACATATAATTCATCCTCTAAATTACTTTTTTCTATTCATAGACTAGTCATTCACCTATGTGCTTTCACATCATGAACAATAATTTGTGAGTGAATGAAATGACAACTTTTTTTTATTTTAACCATTTAGGGATCGTTTGATAGGAAGTATAAAAATAGTGATTAACAGAGTGTTTAATTAGTAATATTGAAATCAGTAATATAATGATTAGTTATATTGACATTATTTCTTATTTAATATTTTTTTATTTGATATATTAAAAATAGCGTGTATTATATAATTTTTTAAAGAAATACTTGCTTATCAAAATATCTTTTATACATCTTTAGATTTATATACTTTCAGAGATAATTATGTCTTTAATCATTTTAATACATGTATTAACAACCTTGATATTGTTAATATTGTAATTTGCTTGAATTTTTGTCAAAGAAAAATAGGTTTTTTTTTTTTTTTAATAAAACCAAATATGAAAGAACAACTAATTAGCTAGATATAGAAGTAATTTCCACTTTAAAGTATTTTTCTTAATACTTGCCTCACAAATTATCTCAATTTTTACATCATCAATGCATAAAACTTATTGCATACATCTTCACTTTCAATTTATTTGTTTAGTTTTGATTTGATACATAGTCTTTTTTCGTTTCAATTTGTTTGATTGACTTTGACTTGATACAAAGTTTTAGAAAGTCAATTTTTTTTTTGAATCTTGTGATCTTAAACTAAAAATATATAGAATGTATCAAATTAGTCATTAATGTTAGGGGTCGTTTGGTTTGAATACAAATTCTGATGGGATTAGTTATGCTTGGATAAGTTATGCTGGGATTAGTTATGCTGAAATTGTTTTTTATTGACTGTTTGGTTTATTGTATTAAAACTAATATGCATGACATACTTTTTAAGAATAAGTTGTTTGTTTACAAAAACACCCTTCATCTTATTTAGGCTTTTTATATGTATTTTTTATGGAGCTTTATTTATTCACTTTTAAAAATAAATACGTGAATATGTTTAAATTTGTATTTCATATGAATTGAAATAGGCCCGTGGGAAGTCTCTCCTCTTCACTATCATAAGTAAAATATTAATTAAAAACAAATCAATCATAATTTGAAGTAAAAAATTGTATCAAAATAATCAAAAATATTGGATCAAAACTCTAAAAATGCTTCAAAAAAACAGCAATAATGTGACCAAAATACACCAAACCAGCTGCAAAAACTGCACTAAAACAACTTAAATTGGACAAAATTTGCATAAAAACAACCACAAAAATTGAACCAAATCTGAATTCAGACAGCAACAAAAAATCCACCAAATCAGTAACAAAAACTGCATTAAAACATCTATTAAGACTTTAAAAAAAAAAAATAACAGCAAAAACTCCAAAAAAATAACCAAAATTGCACTAAAATACCTGCCAAAACTAGAGCAAGCAACTATAAATTTGTGTTAAGATTATTTCTTATTTAGTGTTTGGTTTGTTGTATTAAAACAATATATATTGCATAAATTTTAAGAACAAGTTGTTTGTTTACAAAATTACCCTTTGTTTTATTTAGTTAATATTTTCTTTGCAAATTTTAATTATTTATTTTTAAAAATAAAATATTTATTTTATTTAGCTTAAATATTTTTGTTTATGCATTCTCATGGTAAGTACCATATATATTTAAAAATATAACTTTTTTCTTATTTAGCTTAAAAATAGAATTTCCCTCTTTAAGTTTTATTAAAGTGAAAGAAGATTTATGGGAAATCAAAATATAAATAATCATAAGAATTAGTCAAATAAATTCATAAATAAAAATTATATTTATATAGTGTAATTTTTTAATAGAAAAATATAAATAATTATCCTAAAAATAAGAAGTAATGAATATTAGTATACATGATATTAAAAATAATGTAAATATACATAAATGTGAAAAATGATGTATACAAAGAGTTTAAAAGGATATAGTTGCCATTTTCCTATTTTATCCCGGGATAGATTATCCCGGGACTACTATACCACCAAATAGAAGGGATAACTTATCCCGATACTAATTCCTAATCCTGGAATAAGTTATCCCAAGCTTTCCAACCAAACAAGGAAATAAAGAGTACTTAAAATTTATCCCGAGATTAACTCTTCCTATTCATCACACTAAAGACTCCTTAGTGTTAAATATGTCATTTAAAAAGTTAAAAATAAAGAGTTGTAAAAAAATAAAAGAGATATTTTTTAACAAATTAAAAAAAAAAAAGATAAATAAATTAAAATGAAGGAGCGATCACATTAAAAAGTTGTGTGAATCTACACAACATTTGAAAGTCAAATATTTTAGGAACGTAAACTTACCTTTAGACTTCAACAACAGATTAGTTGTGATGTTCAACAACTTTTCAATATGAAGTTATATTGTTTGTCTTTTACTCTTATTTCAAAAAAATGGTAGCAACATATTTATTTAATTTTTTAATATAGAAATTCACATATTAGGTAACACGCTAAGTTCCATACATTACCAAACAAATTGAAATAAAATTACTGTTATCACATATATAATACAGTAATTGAGACTTTTTTAATTTTGGTTGTTTTGTCAAAATATTAGGCAATAAACAGGAGACCTAGTGTTGAATTTAGAAAGAGACAAAAAAAAATTCAAAAAAGAAGAGACAAGAATATCGAATTTACTATAGTCTATCTATCCTGAATTATGTGACGATAATATATATATAAAAAACTCATAATTTTAAATTATTGATAACTCATAATTTTAAATTTTTGATCCGCCTTTAATGAAATATAAAGAATTCTATGACTAAACACTTGAGCAAAAGATGGCGTAACCAAAAATTAGCCACTAAATAATATATTTGTAACAAAATGATTTTAGTATTTTTGTTTAGCTACGAATTTTAAATAGTCGATATGTTTTTCTAATTTTGATAAAATTATCTCATTTTTTATTTCACTTATCGAGTTGACCTCATTGAATGGTCTCACACCTGAGTCCCCGTGCTTATTTCTTCCTCTCGGCCTTGTAGTGTGGAGCTTGCAGTCAGTTAGTCTAATCGTAGGGATCCTCTCCTGCTTATCCACCCATTCTAAACAATTACAAAATATGGGATCATCAAGAATTTTTATCACTATCTCATTGACAATGAAGTTACTCAAGTGATAAACACTATTCATCAGCTCCAATTCTAAAATTGTGGCTTCAAGTCATTAAGGAAGCAAAAGAAGACCTCACGGAAAGGAGTAAAAGAAATTGAAAAAATATCACTAATACATGTATGTACACACACTTAAGTTCAGCTTGAGTTGTATAATAATTGCAACTATAAAATTTTACTCCTTCTCTCCCAATATGTATAACAGACTAAAAAAAGAATGTTATCTTTCTCTATATGACTTGTTTTACACCATAAAATAAAAATAACATATTTATTGAAATTCTACAAGTGAGATTTGTGCAGGTATGCAGATTTTATCACTACTTCATAGAGATAAAGAGATTGTTTTAGAAAAACCGTCAATTTAAGTGCTACAATTCTCGATACAAGGAAAATGACAATGACGAGAAATCGAAACATCATAAATTTCTCAATTTTTTTTTTCTTTTTTCAAACATCATGTTTAGTCAAACACCGTCAGATAATGTATTTGGAAGAAAAATGGATTAAGTAAAAGTGAGAATATGAAGTTTGATGTTAATTGTAATAAATGGTTATTTAGGTAGTGAGCTGCATACAGGCTGGGCTTTGTTGGTGGGATGCTATTAAAATCATAAACAGGCCTCTCCCGGCCCTGAAAAAAAGGACAATGAGTTTCAGTACATGTTCATGTAGGCCCAATATATATGGGCCCAACACCCCCCCACCCCACCCCCATTGTTTCCCGGAATAATTTATGTGATGTCTTTCAAATTTCGAGACTCAAACAATATTTTTTATGTTTGATGCTTTTCAAATATGCAACTTTTCATTTTAAAAAACTTAAAAATTCTATACTCAAATTAAAGGTCTAACCAATTTAACTCTCGAAATTTGGATTGTGTCGTGTAAATTGGAACGGAGAGACTATTGAAATTATTTGGTGGGCCCACTAAACTCCTCTCATGTCACTTCTTCTCGTGTGGCATTGATTTTCATTCTCATCCTTCTCTTTTGTACTTCCTCTCCAAAAATAAATCATGGCCCACTATAATATAAGCACAAAATTAGTACTAGTAATTATTAATCCTTTTTATTAAACACTACTAATGATATCATCATTAGCTAAATAAATTATGGCCCACTATAATATAAGCACAAAATTAGTACTAGTAATTATTAATCCTTTGTATTAAACACTACTAATAATATCATCATTAGCTAAATGATCATTTATGATGAAGGTTTTTATATATCATATACTTTTCTTTTTGGCTTTTTCCCCATCTAAAAACCCTACCACCCCTTTTCTTTTGTTTAATATTTTTGGCTGACATATTTTTCCAAATTCAGTAAAAATTATTAACGGAAAATGGTTAAATATATATTTAAACTATGCAAACTTAAGCAAATATATCTGTTGTCAAATACTTTAGTACAATTATGTCTTTGTCGTCAAATATCTGATTCATATATGCTTATATTCTTACTATTAAATGATTGATAAGCTAAAAATATTGACTTAATATATTCTTAATGTATGTAAAATTGAATAGATATTATTGATGGACCACTTAATATAAGCACAAATAAGGTACTTTATTAATCACAACTAATAATATCATCATTAGCTAAATGATAATTTATAATGAAAGTTTTTTATATCATATACTATTTTATATCATATACTATTACTTTTCTTTTTGGCTTTATCCCCATTCTAAAACCCTACCATTCCTTTTCTTATGTTCACAACTATTTTTTTCTTAAATTCAGCAAAAAATAATTGATCAAACTAGTACTCAATTAAGTAGGGCCCAAATTACTTTCTATCTCAATCATATAATTATTTCTTCCTTTCTTATTTGGCTTTTTATTTCTTTTTTCCATTTTCCTCTCTCTAATAATTACATTTTTCTTTAGTTTTATTTTTGGTGATTGAGTTTGTGCACGTGTGATGTTGTTTAAGTTCCATTTATTTCAATTTGGTAATAATGAGTAGTTTTTTGTTTATTTAATTATTTGTTTTGACATACATTTCTGCTAATTAATTTGTACTTGTGTTGCGTATGACTTATTAAAGAAATAAAAGACTTTTTTTTAAAAAAAAAAAATAAAAATTGCACTACTAGAGCTAAGTGCCCGAAATAGACCTTGTTTTGTTCGTCAGATTTTTAATGATAATAATAACTAGCCTAAGAAAAAATTGATACTTCCTTCGCAGTCATATGAGTATGTTCTAAAAAAAAATAAAATTGGAATATAAAAAAACTCAATGTATTTAATTAATAAAATTATTTTTTCTTATAAATTATGCTCAATTTTTAAAAATGTAAGATTTAATTAACAATCTAGTAATTAAAATAGTAATGTTGGACATGATTAGAAAAAAAGGGATTAAAAAGTTCTTATTTTTCTAAAATAATATATATTTTCAAAACAATTTAAGACAAAAGCATATGCTCTCAATTTCCTTTTTCATTCTATTACTATCCTAGAAAATTACAATAAAATAATTTGAGCAAAAAGTGTTTTTTGCTTTGTTCCTTATTTTGCAATATAACAGTTATTCTTCTTTGAACTTATATTCATGTTTTGTAATGATTGTTATTATTTTGTGGTGGTTATTAATTTTTTTTTAATTGTTAGTCTTTAATATTTATTTAATAAGAAAATTGCAGGTCAAAATATATTTAACTAGAATCTAATTATGAAAAACTTTTGTCTTATGATATAGATATAAGTTATGTAGTATTTAATTCATTATTAAAGAAATAGTCAATAAGAAATCAATTTTCATGATTAGTTCATCAATTTCTTTTATAATATATTTTTATAATTAGAAAAACAAGTTATTTAAATTCAAGAAAATAACTTTTTCTATACGAGAATTTGTTTTTCACTAAAAATATTTCATGCTGATTATCTCTCCTCTTCTCTAGTTACCCCGCATTGCTCCCACCCAAACCCTAACCACACCATCTTACCCCATCATAATATTTATATATATAAATATTCTTAGAAATTTTTTTCATCAAATATTTTTAAAAATTGTTTAATATTTAGGAAGTTGCTTAATTTTTTTCTTTTTCTTGTTCTTTTTTTTTTAAAAAAAAAAATCAGGTTCAGAAAAAAGAGAAATTGAAAAGAAATAATTTCATCAATAAAATATAAATTTAGATAGTTAATCAACTAATTTGCTCTGGTTCCCCCCATTACTAAGTTACACAAGTGTGGAAACAATTAAATAAATAAAATTCGAGGCCTTGAGGTTTTAGGATCTCAAATTTAGCATTTTAAACCAATAGAAGATATTTAAGATTTTAACCTTTTTTTTGTTTGAATGTCTTCGTTTTTTATTTATTGAAGACAGTCTTTTCACTTTATAAGTTAAAAATAAAATATGCATACACACTATTCTCTTTCCGTCTGATGGGATTACACTAAACGTATATATTATTGTTATTATTTTTATTTGGGTTAAAAATGCTATATGTTCAATGCTATTTCAGTATTTTCAATGGTGTTATTTTTATTTTACTTGTTTCAATGGTGTTATAGTTTTGAATTTGTTTACATTTTTTACAGTTTTATTATTGCGTAATTGAAATTAATAACTCCCCTTCATTTTCATTCATACATTTTTTAAAATAAATTGTTTCATAAAAGAAAACACATAGTATTGGCAATATTCAACCCATATAATAGTGACATTTTGGACTTTGTCGGTGAAGAGGTGTATCAAAATGTTGAACTTCTTAATTACGGGGGCCAAAATATATTTATTCAAACACTTTTTCTTTTTTTTCTTCTTTCACACAATTACTTAACACTGTTTTGAATTTGAGTCTTGAATATGAAAAAATTCTTGATAGAAGGAGTTATCCTTCAAATGAGACTCTATCCGATACAAATTTAAATTAGTCGGATTCCACTATACATAGCGGATATCGAGTGGAAAAAACTTCTGAACACCTTCTTTTCCTTTGAAATTGTGGGGCTAAGGGTGTAAATATCCGTTTTTGTGATCGTTATTTTAATTTGTAATTTTATTTTAAAACTTTTTTTTTTTTTGTAAGTTTACTTATTTGGAGAATAATTTCATACGAACACAATTGAAAATTGAAAATTGAAATTGATTCTCTATTTTACAAGATGAGAATAAAATTGCACATGTATTACTCTTCTTAAATTTCGCTTACGATATTATATCGATTATGTTATTATTGTGGAAGTTGGAAATATTTATTGAACACTTCCTTATTTTTTTTCCTTAGAATTTGTGGACAAAGGCACGTGTTATTTAGGGTTGGTGGACCCTTCAACCCCAAGAAACAAAGAAAATTTGGAATTCTTTCCCCATATTTACCAGTTTTTCAGCGACCCTGTTTTTAATAAATGCTCTATTAAGTTCATATTATTTGTTTTTTATTCTAATTTAAAATAAATAATATTTATTTAATTTAAAAATTATTATTTTTTATTTAAAAAAATCTATCCTTATTTACATATTTTGAAGTACATTCTCTCCAATTATATATTTATGAGTATTTTTATTATTTTTCCATAAGCATTTGATATGCATATCGTATTAATAATTATTTTAAGTGTATTGATCAAAATCTTTTAAAAAAAATTAGAAGTAAATAGGTTTTAAAGAAATATTTAATTCGGCCTATTTTATTTATCATTTTTTCTTGCATATTTGTTAAAAAATTATTAATTAAAAAAGAATTGGAATTTATTTTTATTTACTTTAATTTGATGATATTTTAAAGCTATTCTCTTTTTAACCTCATTAACATCTCTCTTCATTTATTGAATAAAAATAATAATTTTTAAAAAAAAATAACTATTATTTTGGATCAGCTATTCATAAATACAACAAACTAATAAAAATAATTTTTGATCAAAGATAGCAGTACTCTCTCCATTTTATTTTACTTGGTTCTTATAATAAAAATAAATATTTTATTTTATTTGTATATTATAACAAATTAAGAAAATTTTCTTATTTTTTTCATACTATTTATAGTATTAAATAATTATATAATTTAATAATAATAATAATAAATAAATATAAAAAATACAAAATATTTATTAATAAAAATATATTAGATCAACATGATCAAATAATATAAATCAGAAGGAGTGCGATAACAAAGAAATGAACAAAGGGAATGGGTTTAATTAATGTGAACACTGAAGTAGCACATCAAAAAATTCAAAGCTACTCACTTGGGAATTGTTCTGTGGACCCACATAATATTCCCTCCGTTCAACCATAGTTATCCACGGTACAATTTTGAAATGTCTAATAATATTTGTTCATTTTATAAAATCAATCGATAATTTTATATATAGTTTCTAATTTCCCTTATCATTAATTATAGTTATTCTCTATTACATTTTTCAAGACGTTGTATTTATTATAGGGTAATGCTTAATGGTCAGAATTAGATCAGAAATTTAAAAAATCTTTAATATTTTTTTAATTTTAAAATAAATTGATTTTTTTACTATTTTTTAATTAAAATGTATTAAAGTTAAAAGAATAAAAATATTTAAAAAGGTAAAATAACATAGGTAAAATATCATTCTGGCCAAATTTTCTGGCCAAAAAGATTTTTTTTTTTTATTATATTCAAAGTAAAATTATCCATTTATCTTATAAAATGAATAAGTATTGTTTGACATTTTAAAATAATATAATAGATAAATATTATCGAACGGAGGAAGTATTTAATTGAATGAAAAAGCAAGATATAAAAGTAGTAAAAAAAAATTTATAAAAAAACTTTAGAAAGTAAATATCCAAAATAACTGCAAAAACTAATTAAAACAGGCACTTCTTTGGAACTAGAGTGGACCCTATGAAATGTACTATCTATATTACCCTCTCCTTTTTCTTTTCACTTTTTTATTTTGTGTCCTAACTTTAGTATTCCATGCGTGCAAATTGTAGTATTGGCATTCATCCTCCAATTCTAAAAAGTAATAGAATGATGAAGACTTGATAGAGATATCTTTGAGGAGGGATGAATACATTTACGATCAATAGATATGGCGTCGTGGATGGAGTTGTTTCTTTCTTAATTAAAAATTTTGGGTACGAGTTTTGTGTATGAAAATATTCTTGATAGGAAGCGTTGATGAAGCCCTAAGTGGCACAAATATGATATAGTCAGGCTCGAATGCAAGTACCTAATATTGAATGGGAAATTAAAAGAAAATATGTACATCTTTATTCATTCAAAATTTCAAATTTGAGTTCTTGAAATGAGAAGTTTTCTAGTTAATGTGCTTTATTCTCAAATAAAATTTCAATTGATCAAATCAATAAATTTTAAATACCAAATGATAAAAAAGATGTAATTATCTCTTTTGCTCCAAGTACTAGGTTTAAAATTGTTTGTGAAATGAGGTTTAGGAAATAAAGATTTTTTTTTGAATGTTGTGATGTTGAACTAACAATATGTAGAATGCATCAAAATGTCTTTTAATCTTGTAATATCATGAGTAAAGTTACAAATAAAAAGTTATTAGAAAGGAAAAAATACATTTTTTTAAAAAAACAAACTAAAAAAAGTAAGATTAACATTGAAACAAAGAAAATACATATTTAATTGGTCACAAGTTATATCAGATATGCAAATCTTATTTGTAATGTTCAATTGTTCACAAGTTCTTTTGTAGTTTTTGTGTTTTATAACGATGAAAGTATATTTGTCACTAATCTCAGTCAGTCTATAACGCCTTATTAATACATAGTGTTTGTATTGATACTATTCATGCACTAACTTTTGAGTGCAGACCGCGATCCAGAGATGTCTACCAAACTCGGCATATAGTTGAGTTTGCTCCAGATCTTAGGGTGAGCTACTTTCGTTCGAATTGAATAATAGATTTTCTTATTTTCTTATGTGTTTCTTTTCGGTCATTGAGACACCTTATCTATTAGTTATTATAATTTTTATACTTATTATTTAGATGTTTTAGTACGATGACTCTTGAATTCTGAATTTCTATGCGTTGTGCCTAATTATTGTATTTTTTTATTTTTTTATTTTACTTGATTACTAATTTCTTGATTATATTTAGATTTCAAATTTTAATCAAATTTATTTTCTCAACTTGTGAAAATGATGATTCTTTAGTTGCTGAAAAGTAGTGTACTTCTGAAAATTCACTCTTTTTTTCTTCTAAATTGCTTGTGAAGCATAATTTGATCTCTCTCTTAATGGTCTACTGTACAATTCAAATATTTTTGTTATATTAAATGTGTAGTTTAGGAGTTTTTATATCAACTCATGATTAATTATGCACTTATTCAATGATTATCTAAAACTGAAATATATATTTCAATTTTTTTTTATTTATATTGTCTTGTTGATGCAATGAACTTAAACTGTGACTTGAAACTGCAATATTGGTTTTCCAATATCTTATAAATATTTTCTCATTTCTAATATATACATAAAATAAGTAATACATAGATATATTCATTATTAATCTGTATATTATTATTATATCTGTATAATTCTAACCAACTAACACAACACTTTTTGATTTTCAAACAACCACTTGTAAACTATATTATTGGTCTTCGCTTGTAAGACATTTTTGGCCAATTTTCACCTAATTGAAAACGTTATTCGTTAAGTTTCCAAGTTAGCCTAACTTGGAATTTTGACTTTTTGTGTCTTCTGATTTGTTAGTTTTTATCAACAAATTAAATCTAGAGATAACTCATATGGATTTTACATAAATTAAAATTTAGAAGATTATTATTTCCTTTTATTTTTATGTAAGATTTGTACAAAATATATACTTATTTGTTTATCTTAAAACAATTAGCATATATATATATATATATATATATTAGATACTCCAATCAATAAGTATTTAATTGCAATGTCAAATTTAATCAATCATTAACAAGTTTTTTAAATTCAATGACGGACCTAACATGGAGGCTGGTGAGTTCTCAAGCATCTATTGTTTTTGACCGGATTCAATACATTACCCAAAAAAATATATATAAATATTGAGTGGGCATTTATAACTAAATTTTCTTTAGAATTCTTTCTCGCGGCTATTTATGGCTTAAAAATTTTAAATCTCTCACTTTAATATAGGAGATAAAGAAATTATACTTCAAAATTCAAACAAATCAAAAAACTTTTGTTCTTCTCAACATCTCTTATTTTGATTATTAAAAAGAAATAATTCGAGAAAGTTCTATTAGCCAACATTAATGTGCAATCAACTTCTTTATTAGACCATCTCCAACCCACTTCTATTTTACTCTCCATTTTCTATATTTGGAGAGTAAAACAGAGAATGAGCACTCCAAACCCCTCTTTATTTTAGACTCTATTCTTCATTTTTAGATAGTTGAATAGTGGAGAACTACTATTCACATTCTCTATTTCAATTTTTTAATATTTTATTATTATTTCTATCATTTTCTAGTTAACATATTATTTTACATATAATGTCATTAATTAAATATCTAATAGTCATAATTCTTTTGAAATGTAATATAATATTTTAAAAAATATATTATTTAATATATACTACTTTCATCCCGAATTAAAATATTTTAATTTTTTTTCTAATTTTCGTCAATAATATAATTTTATTTTATTATTAATTTTCACTATAAAGAATGCACAAAATTAAAATGACAAGATGAAAATTTTAATTTTAAAAATACAATACATAACATAATAATTTAAATAAAGATAAAACACAATACAATACATAACATAACATAATAATTAATTTATCACAACAATAGTTTAGTAATCCGGTAGGCCATTTCCAAATTTAGCACTATTCGAAAAAAAAATTAGGGTATGATGGTAGATGAAAATCTCCGATTTGAATTTTTTTAGCTAGACATAAAAAAAAGAAGGACAAAAATACTTATTTTGAACTTCGTAATGCATTAATAGAACATTTATGGAAGCAATGTAATAACTTTGAAAGTTGAGTGTTTATGTAATTATATTTCACTTTTATTTGAATTTGTTCATCAATTTGTATATTATATAATATTTTCTTGAAATTTATGTTATTTAGATTTAAAATAAAATAAAATTTTATATTAAATAAAAAAATTTTAAAAATAAAATTTTAATTCACATGAAAATTATATAAAGTAATTATTTGGGAAAAAACAAATGATTTATATTATGAAATAAGAAAATAAGAATGAAATAAAAATAATAATATAATATTGAGAAAAGAGAGAAAGATTCTTTTTTGGGTTTGAATTGGTTGTCTGAAAAAATAGAAAACTCTATATTTAAAGAGTAAAATAGAGTTCAGGGTTAGAAGATGTCGTTAGTATGATTTTTTTTGGTAGAAGATTATTTAATATGGATGAACTCTACAGGGGAATGATAATAAAAATTCAACCTTTTTGTCACTTTGGTACTTTAAATACCTTAATAAATCAATTTTAATGATCGTCCCTTGTTGAACGGACAAGTATTTTATTTTTTTCCTAATCAAATAAATGATTTTAAGTCATTTAGAAACTTCATGCTAGTGCCTAGTGGCCCTGTCCAAGTACAAAAAATTAATTCCTTGATGTAAACAAATAAATTTGGGCATTCATTTGCCTTTTTATTTCTCTATTTGAAATGATTGTTATTCCAAAACTCTATCATTATAAACTATATAAATGACATGCTTTTTTATATTTGTTTTTGGCATATGTACTTTTTTGCCTTTTAGATTATAATTATTTTAATTTTCTTCCTCTGCCACTTAGCATTAATGTTCAGAATCTGAATTTTTTTATTAAAAATAAAAAATATATTTATCACTCCAATACAATTTTTGGGCGTTCATTTTTTTCCTTTTCATAAATAAAGACATAAGCTAATATCTCAAAGATTTTAATTTCATGATTATTCCCACTATCCTCAAAATACCTTAATTTATTTTTCATGGGGTCATTGAAGTTGCATTGATTCGAAGTATCTAAATGAATTTCATTTTTTAAGATTTTTCAATGATTGGGTATGATTTAACCTACAATATTTTCTTTCTTCTTTTTTCTTAAAATATAGGGAAGAACAATAACAACAACAACAAATTCAGTGTAATTTCATTATATAACGACCTATTCGTACATTTGAAAAAATAAAAAAAATTGTATCTGAAAGAATCTTGATCGAAAAAATAGTGAAAAAGAGACATTAACAACAAATCGGGAAACTAAAAATAAGGGAGATTTTTGTAAAAAATTGTTGCTCACTAAATATTTTTAAAAATATATCTTAAACATATAACTATTTATATTAATTTTTTTTCTTTTTGAAATGTAATTGGACATAGGAAGGACAAAATAGGAAAATAATTTTAGACAAATAAAATAAATAATTAGATAAAAAGGGCTTTATGAGAACAATGACATGTCCATGAATGTATGTTCGCACGTGTACTAATTTTGGTTGTTTCTTTACCGCTTTCGTACTACCAAAATGACAAAAATAGCCCCACATAAATAGGGATATGTGATAGAACAATAGTTCAAAAAAATTTCAATTTTTTTGTTTATTTTTTATTTTTTATTTTTATTTATTCTATTTCATTCACATTAGTTACTTTACTACTTATTACCAAACAAGAATTACCATGGACCACACTATCCTCAAAAATGGTATAAATAAATAAATTATGTGCACACCTTTATACTATTATTAAGTAATAAATGAAAGATATTTATAAATTACTTATATAATCATAATTAAGTGGTATATTTTTCTATCTTTATTTATGAAATTTTATAATTAATTTTTAAAAATTAATACAAACATTTTATATATGAGGAAAAGATTTTTTTTTTTAAAATTAGAGGATGTTTAACTAAGTTTATAAATTGGTCAAACTGACTTATACATATATTTTTTTTATTATCTACATATTTGGCAAACACCAAAATATATAAAATCAATCAAAAATTAAAAATTGATCATTCTTAACTTGCAATTTTTCTGCTTACACGCATTTTTTGGTTCGACAAACTATTCTACTATTTTATTGACACTTTTTTTTTCCCAAACACATTAATTATTTATTACTGTAGTTTTGATACTTTTATGAAAATACATAATTATTTATAAAATTAATTTCAACACTTAAAAAGTATTTATCAACATATAATACTTATCAACTATTTATTATCGAGGCTCTTAATACTTTTTTTTTTGTTAATTATTGTTCATTAAGCAACAATTATGGAAAAAAAGAAAAGAAAAAAGTAATTACTTCAATAGGTTTAATATTTTATTTTTTTTTAAATTTTAGATTGTAGATTTCCTATTTTCCTTTTCATAATAATAGCTTTTCTTTTCTACCGTATTTCCTTTTTCCCTCCTTTTAAACTCAGATTGGTCACGTTGGGAAGCTATCAAAATAGAAACTAATTATGAGTACACAAATTCCAACTCACATAAAAAATGTGTGGAAAATATAATAATAATCATGAATATAAACCCCCCCCCCAAGCAAGATTGTGGAAAATTCCATTTCAATTCACATTAACTCCATTGCAATTATTGCTCAAAGGAAAAAGAAAGGAAATGCACAATATTTTTCCTTATAAATACTCATAAATAAATAAAATCAACTTAATTTTTTAGTTTATTATATGGGGTAAAATCCACACTTGACAAACGGATGAATCAAACTATGATATGTAATTGAATCTAGATCGAAGAGACAATTGCCTGTATTTGCTTTTCCTCGAAAAAATTCTGACAAACAGTCGAATCGATCTATGATACGTGGCTGAATTCAAATCAGCGAAACGATAGTCCTTTTTACAGCAACCTGAAAGAATCCTGAAATTGTAGTCTCCAACGTGGCTTGAATCCTGAAATCATAGTTTCCAACGTGGCATGAATTTGTATTGCCTCGATACTACCACATGCCATGTAACCAGATAAATTATCTTCTTAATTAAAATATTTTTAAAAGGCAAGCAAGAAAATACACATTTATAACAAATTTTAAAGTGATACAAAATAAATTGCAATCACAAATAAATATGAAAAAACATAATTTTATTGATTAAACAATGTTGGCACAAATCCGTTTGTTCCATGATTAGAGGATCGTAAATAGCGTATTTCTCTAATATAAAATGATTGAGATCTCCTAGCCATACAATTGATCTCTAGAAACATCAAACGATGGCTTCAACAAAGACAATATTTAAAGTCTTGATCTCTTTGTAAAATATATTACTCTTTACACCATCATAATTAGAATTTAGGATAGAATAGCCTCTCATGACGCTAACTGAAATCAAACTCGTCTTGTACAGTTTCACAAAATTTCAATGTCTATAATATGAAAAGTAAAATAAATCGAAACAAGTATTGAGTATATTTTTACATTATCAAGTACAATATATTATTATAATTTTTAAGTTTTTTAATGAATTATTAATTTGAACAATTTCTGAACAGCCATGCCTGTTAGAGAGGGAAACGTCCTAGCAGGAACACAAGGGTCCCACCTACCTATATCTGTACAATTCTCTCGTCACAGTTATTGGTCTTAATCTTATTTTCTATTTTAATTAAAAAGTTTATTAATCACTAATTAATCCCTCATCATAAGGACTTAAAAGAGACAATTAATTTCAATTTAATTAATTAATTGAGGCAAATGGAATCTCCTATAATTAATGAATTAAAGAGTGATAGATCTACCTTTAATTAATCACACGTACGCGGAAACCTATACAGACAAAACACTTTGTTTAAATAACACAAAATACCTTAAAGAGGTTTTAAAAGAGGCAAAATTCCTAAACAGGGACAAGTTTTTTTTTTTGAGAAAAATATAATTAGAGGTTAACAAAGTCAAAATAACTACTATAAATCTAGAAGGATGAAGGATTAGAGAGATTTAAACAAAAATTAGGAATAATTCAAGATGTATTATAGTTTTTAAAATTTTGAATTTTTGTAGCGAGTAAAAGAGTTTTTTTAATATATATGATAGGTAGATCTATTTAACGATATATTGAAAAATTAAGTTATAAAGGACACTTTTTGGTGTACTAAATTTTTGTTATGTGTGGATTCAGAAAAGAATCTAATAATAGAGGTCTTTGATAGCTTGTTAGAGTTATGCGGTTATTAGTAAGGAAGGATTTTATGTATTGTTTTATGGATGAATAATTAAATATTCTCCCATTAATGTAAAAATAGAAAAAAAAATTGTTATATTTATGTAATATGTTTGAAATAAATGTTTACCTAAAAAATTTCTAGACTAAAAAAGTGAATATTCTATAATTAATGCAAATTATTGATTAAGTAGAAGGAAAATAAATTATAACATTTATGTGACATGGCTGAAAATAAGTCTTTTTCCTAAAATATTTCTAGAGTAAAATAAATATTCTGTCATTATTGTAAATCATAAATAAAGTAGAAAGAAAGTAAATTGTACTAACATTCATGTGACATGGTCGAAATAAATTTTTCTCCAATCCAAACAAAATATTTATGTTGATATCATTTGACTTGACATAAATTTTAAAAAATAAATATTTTTTTAATTTATAATCTAAAACAAATCTCAGATATTTGTGTGAGTAAACAGGATTTAGAAAAATGACAATCCTTTTAGCACAAACTAAAAAATAAAGAGTCTCAGATAAATTAAGACAATAAAAATATTATATAATATTTTAATAACATGATCTCATTTTATCCAATAGTATTATTTGCAACTAATTAATTTAAAAGAAAAAATTTCTTTTGTACATTATTAATAATAAAAAGGGCAATTTAGGTGCACTATAGATTCGGAAAACTTTTTTACCACAAGAATTTATAGTACACAATTTAATTTATTTTGCATTTCTGTGATAGATAATATCCATGATTTGAACTCGTGACTTGTTGATTACGTAAAGACAACTTTATTAGTTACCTAAAGACTTCCGAACCTTTCAAAAAGACTTGTTCTCAAATTTTAAAAGTTCGGTTTCCCATATAGATAATTTTACACAAGAAAAATGAAGACCATTGACATACAGACACATAAAACCAAACTTCAAATCATACTTTGAGGAGAAAAAAAAACACATATTACAGAGAGAAGAGCTGAAAATATGGGTCACATGGCATGTGGTGCACCAGCTGTGTCCACTCTTCTATCTCTCCTCTCCCAATTTCCACCCCACCCCATCCCCCTTCTTACCCCATACCCCCACCCACGCCACCAGCACCCCCACAATCCAAAGCTAGAGTTTGTTCTCAAAATTTCAACTATACATACCCTTCTTACCTTCCTAACTCAGTCTTTTGACTCTCTTCACATTCTTACTACTCCTTCCCTTTCTCTATTTGTCTGTTTAAAACTTCTACTAATCCTATCTTTCTTTTCAGAAAAATATGGAACCCCTTCAAGAACTCAAGCTATAGATTCAAGAAAATCTCCATTTAAGCTATAAAGTTTCAATCTTTGAAGATGAAAGCTCACAAAACTGTGTTTTACCAACACCCTTTAAGCTTAAACAAGCTTTTCTTTGTTCTTTTTATCTTCTTTCTTCCTCCAGCTTCACCAGCTTCTGTTAATGGTCTTTTTAAAGACTCCCAACAGCTTCTTTCCTTTAAAGCTGCACTTCCACCAACCCCAACTCTGCTTCAGAACTGGTTGTCATCTACTGACCCTTGTAATTTCACTGGTGTTTCATGCAAGAATTCTAGAGTTTCTTCTATAGATCTCAGTAACACTTTTCTAAGTGTGGATTTCAGTTTGGTCACTTCTTATTTGCTTCCCCTTTCTAATTTGGAGTCTTTAGTGTTAAAGAATGCTAATCTTAGTGGTTCTTTAACTTCTGCTGCTAAATCCCAATGTGGGGTTTCTTTAGACTCCATAGATCTAGCTGAAAACACATTTTCAGGACCTATTTCTGATATCTCTAGCTTTGGTGTTTGTTCAAACCTTAAGTCTCTTAATCTTTCTAAGAATTTCTTGGACCCTCCTGGTAAAGAAATAGTTAAAGGTGCAACCTTTAGCCTCCAAGTTCTTGATCTTTCTTACAATAATATCTCAGGGTTAAACTTGTTTCCATGGGTTTCATCTATGGGGTTTGGTGAACTTGAGTTCTTTTCTCTCAAGGGTAACAAACTAGCTGGAAGTATTCCTGAATTAGACTTCAAGAATTTGTCATATTTGGATCTTTCTGCCAATAATTTCTCAACTGTTTTTCCTTCATTCAAAGATTGCTCCAATTTGCAGCACTTGGATTTGTCATCCAACAAGTTTTATGGTGATATTGGTTCTTCACTTTCTTCATGTGGGAAGCTCAGTTTTCTCAACCTTACCAATAACCAGTTTGTAGGTTTGGTCCCTAAGCTACAAAGTGAAAGCCTACAGTATTTGTACTTAAGAGGGAATGATTTTCAGGGTGTGTACCCAAACCAGCTTGCTGATTTGTGCAAAACTGTGGTGGAATTGGACTTGTCATACAATAATTTCTCAGGTATGGTTCCTGAGAGCCTTGGTGAATGTTCAAGTTTGGAACTTGTTGATATTTCCAACAATAATTTCTCTGGTAAGTTGCCTGTTGATACTCTCTTGAAGTTGAGTAATATGAAGACTATGGTCTTATCATTCAACAAATTTGTTGGTGTTTTGCCTGATTCTTTCTCTAATTTGCTGAAATTGGAGACTTTGGATGTGAGTTCTAATAATCTCACAGGGGTTATTCCATCTGGGATTTGCAAAGATCCTATGAATAACTTAAAAGTGTTGTACCTTCAGAATAACTTGTTTGAAGGCCCTATTCCTGACAGTCTAAGCAACTGTTCACAGCTGGTGTCACTTGATCTTAGCTTTAATTACTTGACTGGGAGAATACCATCTAGTTTGGGGTCATTGTCAAAGCTGAAGGATCTCATCCTTTGGTTGAATCAGCTTTCAGGGGAAATCCCACAGGAGTTGATGTACTTACAGGCATTAGAGAATTTGATTCTTGATTTTAATGACTTAACTGGACCAATACCTGCAAGTCTTAGCAACTGTACCAAGTTGAATTGGATTTCATTGTCAAATAACCAATTGAGTGGTGAGATACCGGCTTCTCTTGGTCGTTTGTCGAATCTAGCTATTCTTAAGCTTGGAAACAACTCGATCTCAGGGAATATACCTGCTGAGTTGGGTAATTGCCAGAGCTTGATATGGTTGGATCTCAATACTAATTTCCTGAATGGCTCCATTCCGCCGCCTTTGTTCAAGCAATCTGGAAATATTGCAGTGGCATTGCTGACTGGAAAGCGATACGTGTATATCAAGAATGATGGAAGTAAGGAGTGCCATGGAGCAGGGAATTTACTGGAGTTTGGAGGGATTAGACAAGAACAGCTGGATAGAATCTCAACAAGGCATCCTTGCAATTTCACAAGAGTTTATAGAGGTATCACTCAGCCAACATTTAACCACAATGGCTCTATGATATTTCTTGATTTATCTTATAATAAGTTGGAAGGTAGTATCCCAAAGGAATTAGGGACCATGTACTATCTGTCTATATTGAATTTGGGGCATAATGATCTGTCTGGTATGATTCCTCAAGATCTTGGAGGCTTGAAGAATGTTGCAATTCTTGATCTGTCATATAATAGGTTCAATGGCCCGATCCCGAATTCCCTCACCAGTCTTACATTGCTTGGAGAGATTGACCTGTCAAACAATAATCTCAGTGGAATGATTCCTGAATCTGCACCATTTGATACATTCCCTGATTATAGGTTTGCAAATAATTCTCTCTGTGGGTATCCTCTCCCCCTACCTTGTAGCTCGGGGCCGAAATCGGATGCAAATCAGCATCAGAAATCTCACCGCAGACAAGCATCGTTGGCAGGGAGTGTGGCGATGGGTTTGTTATTTTCCCTCTTTTGTATCTTTGGTTTGATTATTGTTGCCATAGAGACGAAGAAGAGGAGGAAGAAGAAGGAGGCTGCTCTTGAAGCTTATATGGATGGTCACTCACATTCTGCAACTGCAAACAGTGCCTGGAAGTTTACGAGTGCTCGTGAGGCGTTAAGCATAAACCTCGCAGCATTTGAGAAGCCTCTCAGGAAGCTCACATTTGCTGATCTTCTCGAAGCCACCAATGGTTTCCACAACGACAGTCTTGTAGGCTCTGGTGGTTTTGGTGATGTCTACAAAGCTCAGTTGAAGGATGGGAGTGTTGTAGCTATTAAGAAGTTGATACACGTCAGCGGACAGGGTGATCGAGAATTCACTGCTGAAATGGAAACCATAGGGAAGATCAAGCACCGGAACCTTGTCCCTCTTTTGGGCTACTGCAAAGTTGGGGAAGAAAGGCTACTGGTTTACGAATACATGAAATATGGAAGTCTTGAAGATGTCCTGCACGATCGGAAGAAAATCGGGATCAAGCTGAATTGGCCTGCAAGAAGGAAAATCGCCATTGGAGCTGCGAGAGGGTTGGCATTCCTACACCATAACTGCATTCCACACATCATTCACCGGGACATGAAATCAAGTAATGTCTTGCTTGATGAAAATTTGGAAGCCAGAGTATCTGATTTCGGAATGGCAAGGTTAATGAGTGCTATGGACACTCATTTGAGTGTCAGCACTCTTGCAGGCACTCCTGGATATGTTCCTCCTGAATATTACCAAAGCTTTAGATGTTCAACAAAAGGAGACGTTTATAGTTATGGTGTCGTCTTACTTGAGCTTCTAACCGGCAAACAGCCAACAGATTCAGCTGATTTTGGTGACAACAATCTTGTCGGATGGGTAAAGCTTCACGCTAAAGGAAAAATAACTGATGTCTTCGATCGAGAGCTATTGAAAGAGGATCCAAGCATTGAGATTGAACTTCTACAACACTTAAAGGTAGCTTGTGCTTGCTTAGATGATCGACATTGGAAACGTCCCACGATGATACAAGTTATGGCTATGTTTAAGGAGATTCAAGCAGGGTCAGGCATGGATTCAACATCCACAATCGGAGCTGATGATGTCAATTTTAGTGCAGTTGAAGGAGGGATAGAAATGGGGATAAATGGAAGTATAAAAGAAGGCAATGAGCTAAGCAAACACCTTTGAATGCACTAAATCAAGAGTTTGTTGAAAGCTCACAAATTTTCCAAAATCATATGCAAAGAATTGCCAGTGTAATTTTTAGCCAATTATTGTATGTACCACTAGTTCCCATCCATAAAATCTTGTGTTATTATACATAAAAGGAAGGTTGTTTTTCTTTTTTAAAACATGTAACAGTGTTGTATATAAATAGTGTATGAGTTTGTTTTTGCTACTTTTAGCTTTTTGTTGAATTTTGCTTCTTTTTTATTTGTTGAGATACATTAGCATTAGATTCAGATCTATCTAATCCTTAAAAGCAACTGTTAGACTTCTGACCTCATTGATGGTGACTAAGTTGAGACCTTTTTTTGGCCCTTTCTTCATGTGTTTCCACTTTTTCTTCATCTTACTCTTCTGTTCGTCTCAATTAATCCGGCATAATATGTCTATTAAGAAGGATCAACATGTCCTTAAATTATGTAAAAGGAATAAAAATGTTCATTGTTCATAGTTTGGCTTAAAAAGGTATTTGTCGTCAATAGTTTGGTTCAAAAATATTCTTATTGTTATTTAATTGGTCAAAAATACTCATTTTTCAAATAAAGTTATTGTTTATTTTCTTTTTAACACATTTTTTTTCTAATAATATTTTTTAAACAATATATTTAGTTGAATAATGAGTATTTTTGACCCATTAAATAACAATAAGGGCATTTTTGAATTAAACTATTGACGGTACATATATTTTTGGACCAAACTACAAAAGGAGGATATTTTTGATCCTTTTCCCATAAAAGAATGATATATCTTTTCCTTTTAATGCAATGATATATAGGTCTAAAATTCATTTTGGATCACAAATTGCAAATAGTGTCCTATAAAATTGGGACAAAGAGTCTTTTACTTTTAAAAATGACTTAATGCATAGTCATGAACTTGTTAAACTTGTCGAGCTGTTTCATTTAGATACTTGAATTAAAATTTGTTCTAGTAACATCTTAGTTTTTAATATAAGTGTTTTAATTTTTGATATATTATTTTTATATGTCATCTCATTCGTCTGTTAAATAGTTAAGTTTACCATGTAAAATATGTCAGCTCCTTTAATTATATATATTCACCTCAATAAATTGTAAAATTTTAGGCATTTTCTACTTAAGCTTGTGGTGGATGGAATTGTTATTCCTAGACTCCATGTATTCTCCTTTTGGTTGCTAATATACATGTAGGGGTCATGCCTAGCCCCATACTATCTAATAAACGAATGAAATACTATCTAATAAATGAATGAAAACACACATAAAAATTCTTTCGATATTTAAATATTTTTTAGGGGTTGAGACGATTAAAATTAAAACATGACTTAATACGAATGTGTACTTGAAATATTGAGAAAAAATTTAAAAGGTTGTCTATATATTAAGCCTTAAAAAATTGTAGCATGTCAATGCATTTCTCTTGTTCTGCGTGTGTGCAGTTAAGACGTCAGATCCTTCATTCAACTACAAGTTTTGTAGGGCCTTTTGGGCTCTTCTTGCCACCTTCCTAACTTTGAGAGTTTTCTTTAAATTTTTTATTTTCTTTAATAATAATTGTAGTTAATCATTTAATAAAAGTCAAATTTGTGAAAATAAATTAAAATATGTTGTAGCAAGTTAAAATATACTACTAATATTCTAGATTATTCAAATTCTTCAAAAAAAATATTGCAGCAATCGTGTCAGATTCTTAAAAAATATACTCCTTTGAAAAAACTCATTATGTACCCATCGATATTTTTGAAAAGGTCATGTAAAATAGACGATTCAATACTGCTCTTTCTTTCCTCGTTAGATATTTGGTACGAAGAAAAACATTTTACAGCAACCAAATATCAATAAATATTTTCACTGAAAAATGTTTTTTTTTTAAAAAAAAAAATCTAGAAATACACCCTTATTTTTTTCAAAATTTGCTCTCCAATAATTAAGGGTCTATATAAAAAGGAAAATAATATTTCCATAATACAGACAGCTAGCAATGCTTTGACCATTCAACTAACGTATTACTCCATCACACGATTGAATAGTTTATCTTAATCAAAAGAAAATTGGAAAATTATTTGCATTTCCCACGTACCCCTTACCCCCCTACTCCAATTTATAATTAGTTATAGATTCAGAAGATACTGATACTTTTGATTTAAATTTATATTTGTATATATATAAATATATTTTGAGTTTAGTAATTATTGTTATTCAGCGGTCAAAATATATTTAAATAAAGAAAAAAATAATTGGAGAAAATATAGAGTTCCAAATTCATAGAAAATTGTGTCTTCTTGAAGAATTTAATTTCTCAAAATATAATGGAACACTGTTCTACAATATAGGCAATCAAAATTGCAGAAGTTCAGCGAAATTTGATGATATTAATATTTATTAGTATATGGGGGCAAAATTTGAATCTCGAGTCACACGTCTACCTATTTCATCAAAACATAGATAGCACGGAGATAACCTCTCTAATGTCGAATGTGACTTCATTTCACATTGATGCAACAATTTTATTTTATTTTTTTGACCTATTAAACGGAGAATAAAAGATATTAAAAATCCCCAAAAACTTTGGATTAATCTTTTTGTTATCATCATTCCCTTAGAATTCCCATGGAGAAGGCCTTGAAGCCTCCCCATGTACTATTCCTCTTCCTTTGTACTTGTTACTTTCTTTGTACAATTTTTACTATTAAACAAATTAATAAAGTTGTTTTTGTGTGAGCCACACAAGTCCTCATTGATATTTGTGTTAACATAAACTATCTTAGTGTTTTGTCTTGATTTTCTTATCTTATTTGAAATTTATTTTTCTCTTGAAAGAAAATCAAAGTGTTAGCATAAATGTTCTACCTTTTCCTGAAAGGAAAATACAATTTTCTTCCATATTTGATTTATTCTTTTCTTAGAGGAAAAATTTGGAGATCTATAAATTGAAGATCCTATTCTCATAACATACCACAATAGCATCCACAATGTACACGAGTTTTAGTTTATGGTGAGATTATACTCCCAATAAAATTTATGTTTTCAATTTTAGTTTTTAATACGTAGGTCGATTGACCAAACTATATTAATAATATGTCTTTAATATACTTTTATTTGTTGTCTAATTTGTCAATTATATAATTTGCAATAGTAAGTTTCCGCATGACGTTTCAATTACTTTCGAACCCAACATTACATATTAAAAAATGAGACTTTTTCCCGAACCTTGCTAGCACATGAGATACTTTATGCACTAGATGGTGTAGTAGTGCAAACAAATTTAACCCTTCATTCTTTTCCATAATGAAGCACGATTTTTTTTAACTTTAAATGTTCATTTTTATTATAATTCCCAATTATCAATGAAGTCTTGAGTTGCACAAGTGGCACTTTCACTAAGATAGTTACAATCAGTACTCATGTTTAAATGTGATTTGTGACATTGTAATCTTAAATTCTACTTTTAAGATGACTAAATAGACCTCTCATTTCATTAAATAATTTTTTTTTGCCTTTGCACGCTTCATGTAATGTGTGCATGTGCACGTGTACTCTTTGCTTGAAGACTATGCAATTCCCATAATATAAGCAAGAAAAAAATGATAGATTTTGCAACATGTCCAAAGTGGTCCTTTTTGCAAAAATTGTTGAAAACCTACTTATAAATGTTCTTTTTTTTTTTTTTTGTCTGGATTTAATTTTGATTGTCGGTTTAGTTCAAGAAGTTTGTCCCAATATTGCTGTAAGATTAGAATTTCAAATTAAAGTTGATAATTGTTTTTAGCCATACTTTTGATAGTAATGAAGTAGCACAATATTGAAGAGGAAAATCAATCAATATTTATTTAATAGGAATTTTCACTAAATTATACCTTACATTTATTATTTCTTAATGAATATGACACAAACGGATGATATACTTTTAAATAAGTTTATTAACTAATCAACTGTCCTAAATGACTACTTAGACTATCTTTACATAAACACACAAATTATGTTACCAATTTCAACACATTCATAAAAATACACAATTACTTATTTATAAAATCAGGTTCAACACTTTGACAAAAAAAAATTATATTTGATATTTATCAACTATTACTACTTTTAATCAAATATCCTAAATGGCTATTTAGACTATCTTTACATAGCTAGACAAATTATGTCATAAGTTTTTAAAACTTTCATATAAAAACACGATTACTTATTTTTAAAATCAGCTTCAACACTTTGACAATATTTTCAAGATACTTATCAATTCCTACTATGTTTAATCAACTATTCTAAATGACTACTTAGACTATCTTTACATAAACACACAAATTATGTTCAGATTCACCACTTTAATTACTACTACCTTTAAAACTAATAATTATACTACTACCCCCCTACACACACATCTTTTCCCTACCCATATAACAAGAATATATAAAAAGTAGAGGTATTGAATTCCAAGGGTGGACCAAACAAAAAAAGGGTCCCATTATTATAAATTCCGATGCATGCACGCAAAACCAATTGGATGTTTATAAATATCACTTGAATTATAAATTTTCACCTTATTTTAATTTAATAAATTGATTAAATTCAAAATTTGTCCCCTTCTTATGGACAACTTGCCATCACATATGCTTAATGTTATGTGCTTTGTGTGTTTCTGTGTGCTCTAAAAACTTAAAATATGTTCAATTTATATATCGCTAAATCTCTTTATAACGAAGATAACAATTATCAAAATATTTTCTAATTATTAATAATAAAACGTTGTTATAAAAATAATATATTTTATTATATAATATGAAAAATTGTTTTGAAAAAAAATGAGTCATTATAATGATGAAATATACATTTTTTGCAAGCTAAAAGTGTTATTTTTGAAATCTGAAATTGATGAGACAAAACGTGTTTAACTCAATTTTTTTGAGATAAATAGTTTTATAAGGACGATAAATATTTAGAGACTAGAGTTATTTTGAGATAAATAATTTTATAAAGATGATAAATATTTAGAGACTAGAGTTATTTTTAGACTTTATAAAGCTATTAAAATAACTACTTATAAATAGGAGTTGTCTTCCTTTTTTTCAATTATTATTTTCTTTTGGCTCGTAGAGTGTGGGGGTAGCGTATATAACTACTTCCTTTGTCGAAATATAGTTGTTTAGTATGCTCAATATTTGTCCACTTGATAAAATTAATGAATAATTTTTTAATTTTTTTTTTTATGAAATCAATAGATAATTTTATTCTTAGTTTCTAGTTTACACTTATCATTAATTATAGTCATTTTCCTATTACATTTTTCAAGACATTGAATTTATTATATTCAAAGGGTGATATAGTATAATTATCCTTTTATTTATAATTATCTAAGAAATGTGCAAAATCAATAGTGGATAAATATTATTAAACAACTACAGTACTTAAAAAAAAATATTAATGCATTTCCCAAGGTTTTTATATTTTTTGGGAGTAAAAACCTTGACTCTTCTAAAACAGTCAGTACGTATTATATTAATAACAAATACCTAAGCTAAAGGATTAAAGTATTTCATTCAACAAAATCGATGTGTTTTATATTTCTAGTGTTCACATGCATGTAAACTTCACTTTTAATTAAAAAATAAATAAATAAACTTTCTCCCAAGAAGTTGCATTATGCGTGTTTTTAAAGGTTGTATTTAAGACAAAATACCCAAATAGTTTTGACTTGAAATGTAAATATTATATTTATATGTTAGTATTATCTTTTTGTGGTTTCACTCTGTATCCGATATTATTAATTCAAATTTATACCATAAAAAATCCATTAAATAGAGAAATTCTCCCTATTAAGGCGTCTTCACACTCAAAAGATACGAATCTCTAAGACATCTAGTTAAGCATGCCACAAAGGATTGTGGCATCTTCAATCAATAATATATGCCTATTATGATTTTAAATACATCTTAAAACGATAATGCCTTTATTCACGAGAGTAATTTGTTATTTCATGTCTTCGTATTAACAAATCAGAAATAATAAAAGATGAAAAGAAAAAGAAAGAATTATTCGAGTCCACAAAATTCACTGTGTGTCATTAAGAAATTCAATCCCTTGAGGTACCCAAGGTTGTAGATTAATTCCTCCCAAGATAAAATGGATTAACCATTAAAGAAGTAGTGGTACCTCAAACTTCTATAATTTCAACGAACTCAAAAAGACAACAATGAGATACACACACAGATACGATCGAGCGATTTTGTTTTGTAAGAAATGTATGCAAAATCACGGAAGAATTCGATGCAGAAAAATGAGAGAAAATCTCTCTATTTATAGCCAGCAAAGGGTAAAGGTCACACTTTTTTAAAAAAGGACAACCTTTCAGAAAGGTAACAACCCTTTGGAAAAAATATAACCTTTAAAACGGTCACAACCATTTAGAAAGGGCACAATCTTTTGGCAAAGTCACAACCTTTTAGAAGAGTCACAACCTTTCATTTTCTATTCACACATTTAAAACCCAACATAATTATCTAATTATCCTTCTTTTATCTTAAAAAATTCCATTAGTTTTTGGAAAAATAAGAGTGAATTTGAAAAATAAATAAATTATATACACCTTTTTTTTCTTATGCCATTATATACATTTGGATGAATTAAATTTTCCGAAATTATTCATATTAGGTATCGGTGAATCAATTTTTTTTTAAAAAATATTTTAAATTATTAACTATTTACGATCGGCTAACACAAACGAAATTAACTTTCTTTGACAGAGATGCATCCAAACACCTTCAACGTGCAATATTCTTGTTTGACCAAAAAAAGAAGAAATGACAAATTGTTTTATTTGTTTTTAAACAAATTCAATGAATTCAACCATGAAAATCCCAAATCTTAAAAACAACTGTTGTTCAAATTAAGACATCTCACCCTCAATCACAGTTACACGAAGAAAGAATAAAAAATCAAGATAAACGAAATTTATTTTCTAATCATTCGATATTTAAAATTTATTTTTTTCTGATTTTTTTTTTTATTATTCTACATTACCAAATCTTATTACTTTTCTAATTAATTTAAATTGATATCGAATAAAAGTTAAAATGCATAAGAGTGAAGAGATCTCAATCACACTTATTAATTTTAATTTTTTTGCTACGTAATTTAGAAACAATGTCGCTAATATAAACATAGGTTGAGTTCTTAAAAATATTCGTACATATATGTACAATCTTCATATGACTAGTTTTTTTTTTTTTGATATATAACATTTTTTGAGTTGAAATGTCTATCGAAAATCGTCTCTCTGCTCACTACTTCTAAATGACAGATCCTAGGACGGAAAACAATTTATATTTTTTAGTATGACAGATCCTAGGAAGGAAAACAATTTATATTTTTCAATCTAGCTCACTGACAGCTAATATAAACCTACTTACCAACATATTTAATTAATGAGATTATTATTATTATTATTATTATTATTATTATTAACTCAAGGTGTTTTTTTGTTAAAAAATAAACAAAACTTTTATTCAAGCATGCCACACGGCCATTTATTGTCGGAAAAAAAGGACATGAAATTAATTTTGAGAGTGAGTCATGTGAGTTTGTTTTTGTCTAATCATGTGGATTACAACTTAATTAACTTTAATTAATTAGTTCATTCATTAAATTAATTTAAGATTAATTAGTTATCTGTCAATTGAATGTCCTTGTAAACGTACGAACAAAAATAGTACAATTTGTTCGATTTTTTTCGTAATTAACATTAATAATTATAAAGAAAATGCCTTATAATTAGTGATAACAACTATTACTACTTAATTAAAATTTCGTACTAATTTTTGTCCCTAGCCACACAAATGATCCAGGAGTGTTTTAGATCATAAATTTCAAAATTCTTTATTTTGTTTTGAATTTTTTTTTATGTCAAGTTAAGTGTCACATAAAATATTTAAAAAGTTACTATAAAGTACAATTACAAGTCTACATCTCATGATATATATAATTGTTTAATAAGACTTTCCTTATTATTTTTTTTACTAATTATATATATAAGAATATATAATGATAAATAAATCATTATAACCGTTCATTCCTTTTTCAGTTAACGCTAAACTCTTTAATATCTCACCTCATAATAAGGACTGAACATCTGATGTGTGTGCAATTCAATAGGAGAACCCAATCTATGAACCATGGCAAGTAGCCTTTATACTCAAAGCCAATTTCAACTTAATTGTCACAATACAAATTGTTCACCATTGAAATTAAACTATACTATATGTCAAAGCAATTTCCCTTTTTTGTCACATAGCATATATATATATATATATATATATATAGTTAAAAGAGAAGGCGGCTTTATTTATGCATTTTTTTTTTTTCAATATCAAGAGATCTTTGCTTATTTTGAGGGATATAGTAGCCTATTTTCAAATATTTTGCTCACACCATTTATTGTCTCTATATAACACAACTTCTATCTAATTGGTGAATTATTAAGAGAAGTGATAAATGATCAAAAAATTTGGTCAGAATTTGGTTAGAAAATTTAAAAAATTATAATATTTTTTTATTTAAAATAAACTGATCTTTTTTTCATTTTTTAGTTAAAAGATATTAAAGTTAAAAGGATAAAAATATTTTAAAAAATAAAATAACATAGATAAAATATTATTTTGATCAAATTCTAACTAAATTTTCTGGCAAAAGAGATTTTTCTTATAACTTTAGCTCTACGAAATGGAAATTGACTTTTGCCAATACTTGCAATTATTTTGAACAAATTGAAAGATTATAGCTTATATAAATGAAAGGAATAAAATATATGCACACACGTGCACACAAATAATTATATTGCCATAATTAATTAGACAGCTATGTACTCTACTTGTTATTGTCGTAACACGTATCTTATACGGTTCCTAATATTTATCATTTTAAAAATTCAAGAGATTTGTTATAGATAGATATAAAGAAATATTAATATAGTACAAAAAAATAAAAAATATTAAATAAAGAGAAGTAATAAATAAAAATAATTTAATCAAATCATCTTCTAGTTAGTATTTCTTTCGTATAAACATATAGTTTCTCTGTCCCAATTTATATGACTTACTTTCCTTTTTAGTCAGTCCCAAAAAGAATGACATATTTTTATATCAAGTAACAATTTAGCAATAAAATATTTATTTTACCCTTAATGAAATAATTTACAGCCACACAAAGTTATATCATTCATTTTGGACCACAAATTTTAAAAGTCTTTTTTTCTTTCTTAAATTCCATACCAAATCAAAGTACCTCACATAAAATGAGACGGAGAAAATACAAAATAAAACATGACAAATATTTAAAAATGGAGGAAGCAACACCTAATTTTAAGATAAATACAGCTAGATATAATCTTGATATCTCTTAGGACTTAAGACTTTTCCATGTGAACACAATAATAATATTGCTTCGTCTGAAATTATTAGTCATGATTTTAAAAATTATATATCTCAAATTAATGTCATTTAAAAGTTAAAAACAAAATTAATTATATATATATTTTATATATTTTATCCTTATAAATAGTAAAAGTTTATGAAAACTAATAAGAACTCGATCATTGAGGAATGACGACTAACACATAAATAAAGAAAATATACAACAAATGGAGTATATGTTATGATATAAAACACTATTTTTGTACCTACGATAATAATTATTTTGAAACGAAAAAAATTAATAGTCTAACTAGGTTATACCACTACCAAGGGCGTCAGGTAAATATAGGGCAAACCTACACCTTAAGTTACAAATTATTCGAAAACATGAGTAATTTTAACTCATATTTTGTACTTTTGATAAATTTATTCAATATATATAAAAGAACTCGCTACAAATAGTCGCTTTTGCTGCCTTTTCTTTTTAGGAGTTGACCATATTTTACAAAGTTAGACCACTAAACTCTAATGTTTCAGAAACAATCAGTTGATTTAAAGTTTAAAATTAAAGATCAATATTCAGATGAGTGATCTAACTTTGAAAAAGTGGTCAACTTCTAATTTTAGAGCAGCAAAAGTGATCATCTCATATAAATAACACCCTTTAGATAAAAAAACGTTTTATCCTCAATTCAAAATTAATCAAATCAGTAACTTCTGAATACGAGGTCCAAAGAAAAACTTAAGAGGTGGGGTGGGGGAGAGACAAACAAAACCACATGGGGACATAGTTGGGTGGTTGAATGGAAGAAGAAGAGTGAGAGGGGTAGGGATTAGGGTTGGATTGAGTTTATCCCAAACACATGGGCCAATGTCATTGCTGGTTTTGTCTCTAAAGGGTTACCCTACACAAACATTTATCTAACTTCTCCTCTTATTTTGCTCTCTATCCTTCATCACAATATGCCAAGCCTACAACTACCATACATTTCTAATTTCTATAATTGATGATACACACAAACATACCTCACTAGAAAAATTAGAATTTTAGACCAATTAATGTAAAGTGTCATTGTACTAATGAGTAGTACTCTATTGTTTCAATTTATGAGTTGTTGTTTGGCTTGACATGAATTTATGAAATAAATAAAAGCTTTTGAAATTTCTGTATAAAATAAATCATATATGTTTGTGTGACTGCAAATTATCTCACTAAGGATATAATTGACATTCTAAAGCTAAATTGTTACCAACGATAAAAATACGATATTCTATTTGAGAATGACTAAAAAGAAAAAATGTATCACATAAATTGAGACAGAGTGAGTATTACTTTTTTTATAATACTTTATGTAGATTAATATATGTGTCTTACTTTCTTTTCTAACTTGTTTTAAAAGGGATTTTATCACGTTTTATATTTAGCTATAGCTTTTTTAATTCCAATTTCTCAATTTTATTTTTAATGACATTTCCTTGTAAAAAGAGAATTCTATTTTACTCTCTTAGTCTTTTGGATTTGTGAAAAAAAAATATTCCTTTTACATTTTAAATGGATAATAAACTCACTCAATCCTAAATCTAAGTAATTAGAAATGAATTGGACAATCCATGTAAAGAACCAAAATTTAAACTTCTTATTAGCTATTGTGAGCCAAAGAAAATCCCAAAAAAAACCTATTCGTCTCTCCAAATATTTACGTATTTTATAAAGAAGAAGTATTGAAAACACTCCAGAATTTGATGCAAAATATTAATTTCATTCCTGAACTATTGAAAGCCTTAAAAATATCCCCTCTACTTGATTAACTAAAACTTAGATACACCCCTAATATGCCTCAGATCTACTACATGACTTAAGGAAGTGGTCTCAACCTCTTGTAGGAACTTGAAACTCTTAATAAAAAACAGAGAGAAGTGTCGAAAACACCCCTTATATTTAGCGAGAATTTAGTGGTGTATTTCAGTCATGTTCTAAAATCGAAATTTTATTTAAGTTCAATTAATCAAGTAAATAGATGTTTTTAAAACTATAAATAGTTCAGAAATAAAAACTAATAGGCATAATATATAAACATGACCCTTAACTTGACTTTAGCGGATAATTATGTACTTCAACTTTGAGTGTACACAAGTAGACACTTAAACTTTTATAAAATTGAATAAGTAGACACACATGTCCTACATGACATAATACACATAAGACGTCATGTAGGACACAAAATTGATATGTAGGGTACCATGTAGGAAGAATGTGTCTATTTGTTTAATTTATACAAATTTAAGTGTCTACTTGCGCACATTCAAAATTAAAAGTTATAGTTGTCAACTGCCACAAAATTAAAGGTCATATGCATAATGTCAAACTAATAATACACGGTGTTTTTTTAGTCTTTGTTACTTTTTCACCTTTGCAAAACTTTAGTACAAAAAATAGATTGTCATTTGTCATCAAACCCAAAATATATACCAAACAGTATCCAATAGTAAATTTGGACCCCACATAATTTTACATGTATGACGTGTACAGTCAGTGATTGCCACGTCATCAAAGTTAAATGGTGTCATATGTTTGACACGTAAGCAGCATCTTTTGCATGGCCCCACGTCCGCATCCTTTGTTGTGAAAATGACAAGAATAACCTTAGAAATTGTCAGCTAATTTGATGTAATATATAACGAATTTTCAACCTTATTACTTCAGCTAATATGGGGTATTGGCGGCTGGCTTAGATTTCAAGAATAATTTTGACGTCATAATATTTATTTTTATATAAAAAAAATTAAATATTTGAATTTCATGCAAGTGGACAAAATGGTCAATTTGGTGGTGAAGGTTAAACATGTCATTTTTTTGGAAAAAACAAATTCAAAAAAGGTCGATTTTTCAAATAAATTATGTTCATTTCTTTGACCTATTTGAGTGAGAAAATAATTTCAGAAATAAATAAAATCAAAATTTATGATGGTTAAGCATGTCATTATATATAAATAAAAGTATATTAATAATATTGTGAAATGAATGACTAAACGAGGATTTAATAAAAATAACATCAACAAATTTACAGTAACTCTATAATAGAATTTGATAAAAATATAATATTGTTCGCGAACATTACCCCTACAATTACAATTGTCAAATTCGATGCGCACAAATAGAGTATTACTCAGATTTATCTAAAAGTAGGAATACAAATTTAAATTTAAATACACATCGTGAGGAATATTAATATGAATATATGATACACCTTATTAGAATATATTTAACAAAGATTATTAAATAAAACTTAAGCGTTGAGTCAAACTAATAAATGTAATTATGTATTTCATTTACGTAATACTCTTAACAATAAATAACAAAAATATATAACAAAACTTATGAGTTGGGCCAAAAGAATAAAGCGCTGAAACTTTTTTCCTAAAGAAACAAACATAAACAATATTTTTATTATGTTTACATACATTTATTTTGATTTTGATTTTTATTAGGCGTTTGGTACTTATATTAGAGTATGACTACTTAGAATTCACGCTAGGCAAGGGCCCATTCAAAGGGTGGTGACGCTTCCTATCAAAAAAATTTATATTCAAAATTCAGACCCAGGACTTTTGATTAAAGAAGGAACAACTTCATTTACTGCATCACATCCATTGGTGGTTTATGATGATTTTTTTTGTTTTCCATCCGATGTCCGGTACCAACATTAGATTTCGACTAAATCTAAATTTACGCCTAAAAGTCCAACATTAGGAGATAAACTGCTTCCTAACAAAGACGACTCTGTACCCGATGAGTTACAATAATTGCTACTTATTATACTAATAACTAATTAATAATTCACCTAATAATAATTTATTAATAATTGAATAAACTTACTTTCAACATCTCAATGTGATATAATTCGAATTATGAGAGTTGAACTTCTTTGTTTTTACTGTGAATTTACATATATATTTTCCTTTCTTACACATTTAAGAATTACATAATTAAAGTATTAAAGTCATAAAAATTAACAATTTAAAATATTTAATGGGCATATAAATAAATTACGATCAATGATATTTTTATTTAACTTTTAAAATCTAAACTCTATCGTATTTATCCCCACCTCATTCCAATAAAAGGATTAATAGTATTTTCACTTACCCTTTAGCATGACTCAAATCTTCAATATGAACTAGGTTCTATAAATTGGAACATAGTATAATACTTTTATGCATGAACAATGAATCATGCAAGCAGGACGTGGGCTGCCATCTTATTGGTCAAACATAGACAACCAATCTTTTACTAGAATATATTTCATAGAATAATAATAATATATTCACTTGCATGAATTAAGTCACATTCTGTATTTTTTTGGTTCGATGATTCGTACTGTGCCTAACAGAAGAACGTCTAATATTATTATTATTATTTAATTTTTAAAAAATAGAATGATCTAATCTTTCTTAAATATATAAAAATCAATTATTTATTCATTTAACTTCTTTAAAAATAAAATTGAATAATTGGGTAGGTTGAGGTGCATTTCAACAGGTAAAGTTTATGTTTAGGAAAATACATAAAATAAAAGAAATATGTAAATATATTTTTCTCAAATGATGAGAGGCGAAGAAATAATCTAAAATTCTTCCTAAATTCAGAATGAATGTAATTTTATCATAGGTATATATTTCAAATTTGTTCTTATAGATGTTTAGGTTATTCGAGTTTTTGCCTGTATTGTGAACATTTAACAAATCACAACAATCATTATTTAAGCATCAATAAATTCCCTTATTTATTAAGTTTTAGACTCTATCGAATGATGAATATGATTAAACAAAATACCATTTCATTCTCAAATTATTATTCACTTATTCTTGTAATGAACACTGTAGGTGTGTTCAATTTCAATTTAGATTTTTGGAAATACTCAATTCTAAACACTAGTCCATGTCTATATAAATGGTACAAAATATATTTCCGCATCTCGAATATTTTACAAATGTAATATTAGTGATCAAATTCAAATCATCATAGTTCGAGAAATACTTTCAAATCATGGATAAAATCGTATGAGAGAAGAATTAAGGGTTAAACAAATTTGTAACGACAGTGTTTATCAATAAAATTATGTTTTTCATATTTTATTTGTGATTATAATTTAATTTTTGGGAGAAAAAGGGAGAGCATAGAAATAATGCATATAATGCATTTTCCTTTAATTTCATTTTCTCAAAATGAGCAATAAATAAATAATTTTTTTTTTAAATTAAAAAAATAATATTTTAAATTTTTTTAATGTTTAGCATCAATTGAAAGGCAATAGACAAAAGAGACACGCGTGGAGTTGGTGATGCGCACATAAATGCTGAGGTTGACCGCGCACGTGGGAAAGTGACCGGAAGAGTTACGGGCAGCAGACAGCTGATGGGCAGTGTATGGACATCGATAACGATTTTTCTAATAGGATAATGCTAAATAGCTAAAAAAATTGGTCAAAAATTTTAAAAAATTAAAAAATTATTTTTATTTTTAAAATTAAATTGATTTTTTTTTTTCATATCTAGTTAAAATTTATTAAAGTTAAAAGGGTAAAAGTATTTAAAAAGTTAAATTAACATAGATAAAATATCATTCTAATTAAATTTTCTAGCCAAAGGAATTTTTCCTTTTTTATATATAAAAATAAAATATACAGTATTATATTTTTAACAGTTACTATCAATTCATGTGCATGATTCATTTGATTTGTCATCTTAATTCTGAGTAAATTATTTTAATTTTTTATAAAATCATAATGTTAATTTGATAATGATCAATAATTGATATTTTAATGATTCTATAACCATTCAACATATTTATAAATTGATAGACAATAAGTTACATCGATCAATGAATTAAATCGAATCAACTACTCTACCAAATACAATTTCATGTCAATTCAAATAAGATAAACAAATTAAAATGGGAACACAAAAAATGAATGAAAACAAAAACAAAAACAAAAGAGAAGTTGATTTTAGGCCACGTGAACTAACATAATCTGTGGGTCCCGCAACCATGTATCAACCCGTATTATTATATCAAAAATAATTTTTAGTGATAGTTAATTAACGGTAATAACTCAATATGATTAAATATGTATTTTAGCGGCAATTAACACTCTTCGTTAATGTGTATATTTTTTACCGCTCAAAATTATTTTAGTTATTGTACGTGCAAGATTGTTTCTTAACTGAAATTGTATGAATAGAGAATCTGATTTTAGTTTATGTGTTCTTTAAGTAGAAACTGAAAATATGCGAAGACAACAATTGAATAAGTGATCAATTGATTAAATATATATGTATCAAAATATATTGCATGAGAGGAGTAAATTTTAGAAATAACAAACATAAAAATTATATTGGCGTTCTATACTTATAGTATTGTTATGTGTGCTTCATAGCCAAATTATGTTTATTTTGGAGCATCTAATTTGTATAAATCGCAGAGATTTATATAAACATTGCGGTGATTTGTATGAATATTGTGTTTGCATATATATATGTTTTCTGTGTTAGGCTAGAGTGATGAGCGAGATTGAGAGAGAGAGGAGACAGGTGAGAGAGAGTGGGCAAGGAGTGCAGAGAGGTGAATTGTATACGTATATCGGTTAAATAATTGTATATATGTAACTATTATGTATATGTATCAATGATTGTGTTTGTATATCTACATAAAATTTGAATTCGTATACAATTGAATCGAGTTAAAACATTTGTATTTGTATATAAAATCTTTCTCTCTCGCTTTATACAAACACAAATTATATATTGTATTTTGTATAAAGCAAGGAAGAGTTAAAGGCAAAAGAGAGCTGGGTAAGGAAAGATTTGTATTTGTATAATTATAAGTGTATAAGATAGAGAGATATGTATTGGTGGACATTTCATGACATGCAATTGACAAAGATAAAACATGACATAAATGGGTTAAAAGCATAAGTCATAAAACATGGTCAATGCAAGCTAACATCATTTAAAACCTTTGAACATTTATATATACAGTCTCTTTCACTTTATACAAATACAAACAAAAATTATACAATTGTGTTTGTATAAAGTGAGAAAGGCGAGCGGAAGGGCTGGAAAAGAGAAGAGTGGTGAACAAGATTTCAGAGAGAGGGGAATGGCAAGAAGTTTGCTACAAATTGAAATTAAATTAAATTGTAGCTATAACATTTATTTTGAATTAATGATTTGCTATAATGCACAATTTTTTCTTTTTTAAATTATTGTGCCAAAAATTGGTTAGATTGGGCTATTTCTAGTTAGTTGAGCTTAAGGAAAGCCCAATTACAATTTGCGGGTAGTGGTCCAACATGACAAAGAGGGCATTTATGAGCCCAAGTTTAATTTTCTGTGTTGATGATCGGTTTTTTTCTAGGAAGAATTATCTAATTACATAAATATTTCTACAATACGTATTAATTCATTTTGTAGTTTGAAATAATTATATTTTGTCTCACTAATTAGTAATTTTGTATAAGATTACAAGTGATCAGATACATGTATCACAGATACTAGATATATGTATCTTTGATACCAGATTTATTTGAAATACAAGTACATATAGAGGTGAGCGAGAGAAGGAAGAGGCGTGCGATAGAAAAGAGAGGCGAGCTAGAGAATCAGCATGTATCTTTGATACAAGATACATTCTAAAATACATATACATAGGAAGAGAGGCGAGAGAGAGGGGGAGAAAGGCGAGTCGAATGAGAGAGAGAGTCACTGTATCTTACATGCAAATCACACTTAGATACAATGATACAGAAAGTAATTTCAAAAACTAAAGTAAAGGCACATAATTAAGACCTAAACTAGTGAGATTAGTGTTGTTTGTTATTCTTACTATTTTTGCATTGTGAGCACAAATATCGTTGGATATCAAGCCGCCTTTGTTTGAAAACGTTTTATCTTCTAATGTAAAAAATTTCAACACAAATCTGAACTTAGTGTAATTCCAAAATGAATACTGAACACTAAATGAAAAATTCAAAAAAAATAAATAAAATCTCAATACCGAACACAAGAGGTCATTTTTCTGAATTCTTAGTTAAATGTTTAAATATTTATTTGAGCCTGATTAATTCAAATTTATGCTAAAAAAATTCGATTTTTAAAAGTTATAGCATCTCCTTATCAAAGGAGAAAATAATAACATTAGAATTTCCTTGAAAGGGGCCTCTTAACATCACATAGCAAACATATACTACCATCTATCTTCATCACTAAACATTATTATAATTTGATTTATTTGTCGTATCAAAACATTTACTTGTAGTCACTAACATGAACACTTTGGAACCTATATATCCAAAAATAATAGTCAAGACTTGTGATAGCTACGTACCATTATTAATAATAACTTTTTTCATACTAAAAAAATCTTTTGAATTTGGTTCAATTTTAATTTTTCCGGATAGCACTTAACTAAAGTAACTATTGTTGGCTCTTGTAGATTATACATCCAAACGTACTAATACAAATTATTAATTCACTTACTTATTTAAAAATTGATTTGATTTTTTTTTTCTGCTCTGGTTGATAGAAATTCATAGCTTTTGTATTAGTTTGTCGAATGTCGTCTAGCTTATTCTCTTATATCTTTTTTGAAAAAAATAATATTTCTTCAGTTGTTAGGGACTACCAAACATAGTTTCTCTATACACCCAAACTTTTCTAGACTTCACATATGAGACTACACTAAGTATATTATTGTTGTCGTCGTCGTAATCACCTAGCTTATTCATCCTAAGGGTGTGTTTGGTATGAAGAAAAATGTTTTTAGTGTTTGATTTATGAATGAAAATTAATTTTGAGAAATATCTCTTTTTTTTTACTAGAGAGTAGAAAATAATTTTTGAATTGAAATTGAAAATACTTTTTAAAAATAAACTTAATTTTTTTTTTGGGGTGGGGCTGGGGGTAGGGGTAGGGGGTGGGGTGAAAAAATAAAAATTGAAAATTGAAAATATTTTTTAAAAACAAACTTTAATTCTTTTTTTTTTTTGGGGGGGGGGGGCTGGTAGTGGGGGGTGAAAAAATAAAAAAATAAAATTGAAAATATTTTTTAAAAATAAACGTTATTTTTTTATTTTGGGGGGGGGGGGGGATGGGCATGGGTGGTAGCGGGGCTGGCTGGGGGGGAGGGGTCGGGGTAGGGGTTGTGGTGGGGGTGAAAAAATAAAAAAATTGAAATTGAAAATATTTTTTAAAAACAAACTTTAATTTTTTTATGGGGGGTGGGGGGAGGGGTGGGGGGCTGGTAGTGGGGATTGCCCTGAGGAGGGGTCCGGGTGGGGTGGGGGTGAGAAAATAAAAAATTGAAATTTGAAATATATTTCGAAAAACAAATTTTAATTTTTTAATTTTTTAATTTTTTAATTTTTTTTGTGGGGGTGTGGGTGGTAGCGGGGGTGAGGGGTCGGGGTAGGGGTGGGGCGGGGTGAAAAAATAAAAAATAAAAAATATTTTTTAAAAACCAACTTTAATATTTTTTTGGGGGGAGAGGCTGGTAGTGGTGCTGCCTTGCGGGGGAGGGGCGGGGTTGAAAAACAAAATTTGACATTGAAAGTAAATTTTATAAAACAAACTTTAAATTTATTATTTTTTTGGGGTGGGGGGGGGGGGAGGGGGGTCGAGGGTAGAGATGGAGTGAAAATAAAATTTTGAAATTGAAAATATTTTCAAAAACAAACATTAAATTATTTTTTTTGCGGGGGCGAGGGGGGTCGGGGTGAGGGTGGGTAAAAAAATGAAAAAAATTGAAGTTGAAAATGTTTTTTAAAAATAAGCTTTAAATTTATTTGTTCAACAAAAAAATTGTAATATGAAGTTGGAGGAAAGTTTTGGAAAATGTTTGGCAGAACCCATCGGTAGCTCCCTAAATTTGACATCAATTTTCACTTAGACACCTCAAGTAGGCTTTGTTCATTTTAAACACCTCAAGTAGGGGTCCGTTGTGTCATTTTGACACTTTTTCTATTTTCAAAATCACATATTAAGTGCGTACATTCAGACGCAAGAAGAAGAAGAAAGAGGTGAGGGAATGGGGTTTGAGATCTGGAATAATGAAAAAAAGAAAGTAAAATTGAGTTTTTAAAAAATAAAATAAAATTTCCACGTGTCACATGTCAATTCGTTTATTTTTCCACATAAGAGCGTCTGGATGTACGCACTTAATATGTGATTTTGAAAATAGAAAAAGTGTCAAAATGACACAACGGACCCCTACTTGAGGTGTTTAAAATGAATAAAGCCTACTTGAGGTGTCTAAGTGAAAATTGGTGACAAATTTAGGGGGCTACCGATGGGTTCCCCCAAAATGTTTTCCTTAAGTTTTGAAGGGAAGTCGTTTTCTTTGAATTTGAGGAAAATGAGTTGATTTGAAAATATTTTCCTAAACATTTTATCTAACCAAATATGAAAAAATTGAAAAATATTTTTCAAAAAATATTTTCCTTCATACCAAACAGACCGTAGTATGGTTTTATAACATCTTTTGGGTGATAAAGGTAAAGGGGCTCTTCATAGAAAACTAAATCACGGGGTAGTTTAAAGCATTATCTATACATTTAGGACAATTTTTTTCATGATTTAAATTATTTGAAGTGAAAAAGATGAATATTTCTTTTTGTTGTTTCTCAAATTCATAAAAATTTTGAAACTCAACATCAATTTGATTTTAAGAAGTTTATGACCGAGCATATTAAATTTGAAGTTCAATTTCGAAAAAAGTGAAAAATTTCATGGTCAAACATCTCTAGTAAAGAATTGAAGTACTAAAACTTAACCTAGAAATTAGGGTTTTGAACGTGCCTGTCACGAGGCACCACGTGGTGGTTCGACAAAGTGGTCCCCACGTGGGGTACATACAAGGAAAACACTGTGATAATTTTCCCATGTGGACCCAGTCTTTTTAAAAATTTTTTTTTTTGGAATTTTCACTTTGATTATTTTATTAACTTCTAAAAATTACATTTTTTAAAGCATTACTTAATTATTTTTTTTAAAAAAAAGATAATATAGTTAAAAAGAGGATTATTTTTGGAAGTATGCGTATGAGAAGCCCCATAATTTTGATTAAGACAAATGGAGAGATTAGTAGGACTCACGTGCTAATCTTTAGACTTTCTTAAAATAAGATTCTTTTTAATAATTTAATTTAAATATGAACCCAAGTGTGAGACTGACTTATTTAATTAAATTCATTATTCATTCAATTGATTCCATGCATTAGGATAAGGACGTACGTTTTAGCTAGCATCTGGTCATATATTTTGAATCAATTATGAATATTTGTCTTCAAATATCTATTTGATCATAAATTTTGGATCATTTTTTGAGTTCTTACCTTTAAATATTTTTTGATGATAAATTTTGGATGAGATTTCGCAAATCTATCTTCAAAATAATTTCAAGTTAAAAAATGGATACAAATTAGTTTTTGGGTTTTGAAACTTCCGCTCACAAATTTTAAAAAAATAAATTAAAGCAAAATGCATTCATGAACCCAATTTCAACTACTCATCAAATTCTAAACTTCAAAATTTATGATCAAATTAATATAATTATTAATCAAGTTCGAATTGATGATTTGTATAAACTATCTTATAAGATACTTATAATTAAATCAATACACGTGTCAGTTTAACTAAACTCAAAAACTTATACAAGTATGGCTTAAAAATGCAAATTAATATAGACACTTATTTATAAGTTACACCAGTATTAAGCTGACAAATAATAAGAAACAACAAAATGAGTTTTCTATATATACAATTAAAAAATCGTGTTTTAGAACACATTTACCAAAAAAATACACGAGTAAAAAGTTACGACAAAATATTAAAGAAAGAAAGAAGGAAAAATTCTATTACAACATCAATAGACATTCTTAAGCAAACTTTATATGTTAAACATTAATAAACATGTTTCTCCATGGTATATATAATTCTCAAGTTTTTCATTTTCATAATTACGTATTATTATATATAATATGTGATCTTATTTTGGTTTAGAATAGTAACAAACAATGAGACATGATGTCGATAGACACTTCTCTAAACACAAGAAACATTTCTTACAGTAGTATCAACTTTTATTAAAAGTTCCTACTTTAGACTATATATAGATATTGTCTATATATATACTATATATTGTAGTATTATATGGTACATAATATTTTGGACAGAGTGAAAGGTATATTCCCCGTACATATATATCTACGTACACTCTTTTCTTACAAACCTGAATGAATGTCAACTAAAGGGCATGCATCGTGATATGTCTATCTTTGATATTCATCAATCAGCTAAAATATAATGGTTGTGAAGCAAGGATTGAGGTAGCTCTTTGCTAAGGGGAAAAAGTTTTTACCTCAATGTAATGGGACAAAAAATTATTAGAAGCATTTTCGACAAGTCAATTTTGATAAAGCATATTGTACACTTATTTCTTACCAACTTGAATGTCCACTTTCTTTTCATCTCAATTCAATAAAGAGGTCAATTGGTTACTGATTATTAATGAGAAAATTATATGGTTAAGCAAACGTATACTAGTTAATTAATTATTATAGCTATAGTTTTAGTTAATTACCATTTCCGACCAACATATGATAATTACGTGGACCGGGGTTTCGAGTTTGTATATTTCAAAATTTGTATAATATAATTTTGTGTAATATAATTTGTATAACTGTTTAAAGTTCAGATGTTTGCGTTTGTATAAATTTTTTATTTCAAGTTTATACAAAAATAGCTCAATTATTCAAATGTACCCGCGAATTATACAAACGAGACAACTTAAACTGTAGCTACAACCCGAAAATATGCAAACTATAGCTATGAAGCATAATTAAGTTTATTATAATAGATATTTGTGAAAATTCCCCATTGTTAATTAAACCTTTGGGTTTGGTAAAGGCTTATTTCTCTACTTATGTTCAGTCAGAGTATTGGGTTTCTTTTGGGCCTTAAAATTGAAATTAATCTCTGCAATTGATATATTAAGGGTAAATTGGCACCCTATGTCAGGTGGACTTACTAAATGATATCAAATAAAGGAAAATTGCATGATATAATGACTTAAGTTCCCTAATTAATTTATTTAGCAATATTTGGGCGGTTTAAGAAACTTAAAGTGAAGCTTATTTGTTAATTAAAATGATCACTAAAGTACTATTTGTGTTGGACTGATTTTCAGAGGATGTTCAAAAATGAGGTGTTGAGGCCCAAAAGAAACCGTATACATTTTCTTGTATATTTGTGTAAATCTTTCATGTATCTTTGTATACCACATGTATATTGTGTATAACAGTTACATATCCTTAAAATTCTTTTTGAAATATACATTTTTGCAATGAAATAATTTCATTGTTGATTTCAACTCTAAATATTGACTCTAAAGTGATTCAAAATTATTTTCACCATTCCTCAAATTATAGCTTGTCGGATATGCAACCACAATTGAAGGAAGGAAGGAAGAAAGACTAAGAGGGTGTTTAGACTTCTCGAAGTGTTTGGCAAATATAACAAAAAAAGACTTAAAATAAGTTAGGAAGTGTTTGACAAGGTTAAAAATGACTTTAAATAAGTCAAAAATTAAAAATAGGTCTCCTACTTTTTATTTTTTAACTTAAAAGGCATTTCAATTTGACTTCCTATTTTTGACTTAAAAGTTATTTTTTTAAATAAAAGCATCAAAGAGAAAAGGAGGAACAAGAATCGAATTAGGTCAATTCCGATCATTTTTGAAAACTAAGCCAATTTTCTCTTATTTATTATGTTTTTAAATTAAAATTACCAATTAACTCTTCATAAAAATTTGTGTAATTTCAACCCCCCACCTTTTTTTTCGCAGAAGAATATTCAAACAGAAGTGATTAAAAAACAGGCATTACCCCGTCCTTTACACTCTGTTTGGATCATTATTATCCATTGTTTTATAATGTATTGTACTCTATTGTACTTACTATATGATAAATACAATGTTTGGCTAGACTATATTGTTTGTTGTTGTTTAATAACCTTTTAATTGTTTAGTTTGATCGTATCTTACTGTATTGTAATTTATAAATTTACTAAAATATCCTTAATTATTCTAGGATAGGAGGTTTGACTGAATTAAATAATATAAGGTAAAGGGCAAAATAGTATTTTGAAATATTATGTAAAGATAAAATTGGAAAAAGAAATTAAGTAATAATGGGAACACGCCAAATTAGTTGTTCCATAAAATAAGAGTTTTCATTGTTACGTAACAACAAAATTTAACAATATAATACAATATATTTTAAGTAACAATCAAAACAAACATTATAGATATGGTAACATACAATGAATAACAATGATTCATAGTGTTAGTGTTCAAGTGGTGTGCTAAAAATAACAACAATAATTATTTGGTCTACAATAAACAAGCATATTCGAATTATTTGCTATAGAATCCAAAATAAAAAAAAGGATGATATCATCGTATAATTTCTTAAATAAAACAAGCTAGCATATGAAATATAAGACCACAAATTTAGTTCTCATTTTTTTGCCTTCAAACTTTACAATATAGTAAGAGGCATGAGGCCCAACAAAGTAAAAAGCCAAGTCTAGTAGTGGTCCACATAACAAATTACACATTGGACTTTATAGTTAATAAGCATCCATCATTAGTAAAAACTAGGAAATTAATGAAACCTAATTTCCATTACATGAAAAAAACAAAGAGGGTTAATATTAAAATTTAGTATATTATATAAAAAAAACTTAGCCATATATATATTTTTTAAAACTACCATAAGAGATTATTAAGTTGTGATGAAGCTTGTGAATCCTCTTCATCTTGTGATGGAGAATGAACATGTCTCCCTTCATATGTTGTAATCACCATTCTTGGATCTTCTGCTAATCTTTCCACTCGTTTCTTAACTCTACAATTATCTTGTGTACATCGATAATAGCTCCTACAAGACAAAATATTTATCGTGGTGGCAGAGTCAGAAATTTTCGAACTATATACCTTTATTACTATAAGGAAATTCAAAAGTTATAACAAAAACAAAAGAAACTTATTTGTACATTATTTGCAATTAGCACATTACAATTTAAGGGCGGGGGTAGAGTACTGCAAAAGGGGTTCAGATGAATTTAGTAGCTGTTACGTAGTAACAACATATCAAACATGTAAAAATATTTAAACGAGCAATGAGATTGATGCTAGTTCAGAATTCATAAATTTCAAATCTTAATTTTGTCTCTGTCTTTCTCGATTGTGGCTTTGTCTATCGTACCGTAAACAAATAACCTTAACAAACATAAAATTGCCAAAGAAAGATATTTAATGGTTTTTTTCCATCTAAATAAGTCGTTAGTCAATATATGTGTTGATAACAAACAATAACATATACTCTACGAAATAATTGAGGTATGCAAAAGCTGATCGAGACCAAGACTTAGATGGTTCAAATATTGTCAGATTTGACTGAAAATGTTGCAACACAAACTTATTGGAAATAATGAATAGGCAGGCATAGACAGGAAATATCATTAGTTTTTTTTTATGTTCTTTCATGTCTATTTTCTTATATTTGAACAGTATTTTCTTTAAATTTAGCCTTTGGTGTGACAACTGCCAAAACCTGCAAAGAGTCCCTAGTCTATACTCTATATATAATATGCATATATATATACACATAAATAATAGTATATTCTAATTAGATTTTGGGACAGTGACTATAATTATTTCATTTGTTCAGAGTATAGGACAACACGCGTATCTGCATCAAATTTATCCACAAATTATTTACAGTAACATAAAAATACTAAAAATGAAGAAGAAAACAAACAGTAGAAATTCTAAAAAGTGTTACAAATAATGTACTTTTGTTTTGTTGGTTTTTTTCTTTTTCCTATTTGTTGTCGTCTAGTACCTATATTAGAGTTCGACTAAATTAAAATTTACATTGAAAAATCTTATATTCATTGGTGGTAAAACGCTCTTTAACAAAGGAAGGAGACTCAAACCAAGACCTCTAGTTAAGAATGAAGGAATACTTACTACTTCAAGATATCTGGTTAAGCACACTTCATCTCCTACTCTAAAATTGTGAGTTCAAGTGACTAAAAAAGCAAAAAGATAGGAACTCTCGAAGAGGATTTAAAAAAATTGTATCCAAAACCTAATGACTTGACTAACTAGGATTAGTGGGTTATAACAAGTGGCGAAACTAGAATTTTACAAGAAAATTCAAAAAATAAAGAAGTTAATCATATTCAATATTTACTCTATATATGTGTAAAAATAATAATTTTGACTCTATATATAGGATGCAACTTTTTAAAGAGACGATTTTCACCACTCAAATATGATACATCTACCTACTTTTAAGGGTAAAAGAACCTTTACCAATGTACTAGATAATATTAACCCTAGCATTTAAAACAATTATAACAATGTAGTTCAGTTCCCTAATTATAAAACATTTTGATATATGTAATGCAATATATAGCTGTTTGTAGGACAATGTGGGGTACTTTACCTAGTACAACAAAAAGGTTAAAAAAAAAAAAAAATTAAAAAAATTGAGGAAATGGAAATGAAATAGTGTTACATATAGTAGCAAATTGCAAACTGGCAATTGCTGGATTCATTATCACTAGTGCCAGTGCCTTTAACAACAGTGGGCTCCCTTGTGATCAAAAGTTTTTTGCACTTATGTTAAATTAAAATGAGTTTAATTTTCATTTCCTAACTATACTCTAAAGATTTTTTACACTATCAAGTTATGACTCGTAATTGATAGATCAAGATCGATATGTCCCAAATCATTTTTGGACTTGTGAAACTAAGCAGGTCGAAAGGTTTAATTAACCCTTCCCTCATTGAACAAAGGGGAATTCGTAAGGCACAAAATCATTCATATTCGGGATAGGTGACTTCAGAAAATCGATTTATCAATATTAGAATTTAAATGATTCATATATAGGGACTTGGAAAATGAGATTAAAAATTCCCACTACAAAGGATTAAATTAAACTACATTGATAAGGGATGATCATCAATTGAATACCCTCGATCAAAATTATCTAAAAAATTACTTCTCATTAATATAAATTAAATTTTGAATATTCTTAACAAAACTCTTGAACTTCACTACGGTTTTCTATTTTTTTAAAGGAGAGTGACTTAAATTTTTTAGGCTAGATCAGTCCCAGACGAAATCTGAACTAGATGCGGGAGACAATAATATAACAAAGTAAACTCCTAAAGAAATTAAAGCTCAACAGTAGTAATCATTCAATAATGAAAGTTTCAATTTACTATTAACCTAAAGAGGGGATCCCCCATGGGATCCTCCCCATGTCAAACATAATTAAAGATGTAAAAGTTATCATTATTTTAATTTTTGTTTATTAACTTATGGTCCTTAATTAGCGTTTTCATATAGTACAAGATATATAATGCATGGTTCTTTCAAATATTAACACTCCCAAATCTTGATAATAAGTTGTTCCAAGTATTTATTAACCAACCACTTAATCATGATGTGATTCATCAAAATCTCTTTTTACTTGTAACAAGTAATTTTGCAATCATTTTTCAAATAATAATTCCTAATTAAAAGATAATCTCATTCAAATTCTGTAACACGCCCAAAAAGGCTATCATTTCATGATGAGTACCAACAGTTACAAATATTATTAAATCATTTTTTTTTTGTCTTTTGAGGTTAATAATAACATTTACTTTAACCCTCTCACTAGAAATTACCTTACATACATAATATAAGAAATAATGTATCAAACACCTAATGTTAGTATCAAACCAATAGGATCCCTCCACTCTGAATCAAAAGTCTGAGGTTCGAGCTATAAAAATAATAATAATGTCAGGATCGGGGAACTTTACTCTTTAATAGATCCTATAAGCAATTAAATTTTATCAATTTTTTTTTGTAAATGCTAACAGATTATATAATGTGAATTCAATTCAGTCAGAATCATGAATATCAAACATTGGATCAGAAAATCCCCAAAAACCACTACCAAAGTCAATCTAATGACTAGCAAGTGAAGAGATAGGCTAAACAAATAGCAATTTCTATATTTGAAATACAAAATGAGAGGCAAAACATTTTATCAATGAAAATGAAGGAAGATTGTTGAAGGTTAACAAATAAAGAAGAAATAATTAGAATGGAAAACAAAAAGTATAATTATAATGGAAAAAACACAAAAAGTAAAATTAAGTACTCCTATTAATTAAGTACCTGGGATGTTGGGTATTTTTGACAACTTTTTGTCCATATTTTCTCCATTTATAACCATCATCCAACACATCCACATCACTCATTGTCTTGAAACAAAATCTTGGTTCTCTTACTTTCCTTCTTGATGATTTAATCTTCTTCATCTTAATTGATGAAACCCCTAAATTATGATGATCAAGATCAAATTCCCTCGATCTCTTAACAATATTGCTCCTCTCATTCACTTCTCCCCATGCCCTAAAATCCATCATACACATATTTAGTCATAACAACTAGCTATACATGCAAATTTTTAAAAAAATGAAAAGAAATCAAGGTTAAGCTATGTTATTTAACTTAGACTCTTCAAAAATGATGTTCACCCGAATCGGATTTGGATCTCCAATAATGAACTATTTGGGAGGATCCTACATGAACAGAAGAGTCTGAATGACATAGAAGTTAAGCTATGTTATTGGGACACTCGTTGGATCCATGCACCCGTCCATATTTTTAAAGAATCTAAACAACATAATTATTCAAGCACATGTGTTGGATCCTTCAAAATAGACAACTTTTGGATAATTTGACAATATTTTCAAATAGTTCGAGCAATACAGAGGTTAAGAGAAGAAATATTAATGATTACCATGTATTTGGATTGGATTTTTGCAAGGAAAGAAGATGGGGTCCTCCAAAAATAGAAGTAGTAAGGTCCTCTTTGTTCCTTGGATCATGTGTAGATTCAATATTTAAGGAATTATGATCAAAAGAGGGAGGGATCATAGTGAGGGTTTTTAGAGTATTTTGGTTGTATCCAATAAATGGTAGAGTAGTACTTGTAGTAGTACTACTACTACTTATGCCCATATTGTTGCAATTTGGAGGAAAAGAGAAAAATCCTAGTTGTGTTGACATATCTTGATGATCCTCAAACAAGCTTTGGCTAAACATTGCTTTTTTTTTTTTTTGTTTCTCTCTCTAGATCTCTCTTTCTCTCTCTCTCTCTATGTGAAGGATGTAGAAGAAGGTGTAAGATAGAAAACCAGGCAGTTTGGTTTCTTATAAGAGGAAAAGGACTAATATTTGGTGACACTACACCAAAGGAAATAAAAAAGGTGATCTTTATAGGTATAGTTTAGGTTAAAAGAACCAAATGGATTGGATAGTGACGGAGTCAGAATTTTTACGAAAAAAATTCAATTTTTTTTTTTATAAAGTTAATGTTGAAAGAAGTCGGGGGGATTCAACAACTTCTATTTCTAATATGATTTTTTGATGAAGGGATCGGAGTTTAAATAAATCCTTTGTGATACCATAGCTTCGTCCATGCGAGTATATTATTAGCTTGAGAGTACATACGGTAAAGAAAGTGATATAGAGCCGATCGAAAAATCGAAAAATCGAAAAGTTAGTTCAATGATGTAAGAATTATTCAAAATTATATATAAAGAAATATAATGGTGATTCCTCTACCAATGTGAGATAACTTACTCTACCTTGTATATCAAGGATATTCAAACATGTGGTGCATGAACAATATAATGTGAGATGAACATTATATAAAATAAATTAAAATAAGAACTTGTGTTGTTGTAATAATGTAAAGAAAATGGACTACAATATAAATCAATTACAAAGATTAGTTCATGTGTAAGTTAAAATACATGTTTAAACATATTTCAAATTTTAAATACTTTCTAGTCAAATATATATCACATTTCTTTTTCTTTTTCTTTTTGGATTTTTACTCGATGTCCGATATCTATATTGGAGCTTAATTAAATCTGAATTCCGTCGAAAGTTTGTACTCCCTAACAAAAGTGATTCCGTACCCAGAGGAACTCAAACTCAAGACCTCTGATTAAGAATATAGAATGAGTACTTACTATCCCACCACAAATCTGTGTCGGTATATATCACATTTCTTTACGTTCAAACATATGCTAAGTGTTGTACAATGTGTTAGTAGTACTAGTTACTATCACTTACACTTAAGATTTGCATTTCTAAACAAAAAAACAAAGTCAATTAGCTTTAAGTTGTACTGCATGTTGCTACTTTAACCAAAAAAGCAAAGGTGAATCCATGTGCCCAAATGTCAACCAAATCAGAACAGTAAGGAGAAGTGGGGGGTGAGAACATGGGAATTTTTACATGTCTTAATGCTCTCTATTTGTTACTTTCTTTGCCTTTTTTGTCCAAAAAGTTGAATGACTTTTTAAATTTGTTGCATTCAAGTATCATGCACTCATTTCATAAATTTTCATTATTTTTTTCTTTATATATTATTACAACAATGAAATCTTTAGCAATGGATCCAATGATAAAAGGGCAAGGAGATGAGTACAAAATAATGGAACAGAAACTTGATACAAAGTGGTGTGAAAAAGGTGATAATTCATGATAGGCCTATGGTCTCAAAAAGGGAAAGGAAGGAAAAGTTCAAACACTATGTACTAATTATAGTGTATTTTTCAAAAAAACTCATTAGTTTGATAATGTATTTAGATTCAAACATTTAAATCATAATGCATATTTTAATAATCAACTTCAGACATTTTCTTAATAAAAATAAAAAAATAATATGTTTACCGATTGAACTAGAAATTGTGTAGTGTATATTAGAGGCAAATTATACATCTCTATTTATACTTTATTTTTGCATATTTAGCATAATGTACCTTTAAAGACTATAGTGCGAACTGACTGATATACTCATTAAAAAAAGCGCCTAAGTTTAAGATCGATAAGCGATTGCAATAACGACTAATCTCTTAACTAAATTATTTATTAATACAAACTAATAGGCTTTTAAAAGCTTATTCACACTACTTTGATCAAGTAGTATTGAATAACACCACTTAGTTCTCTCTGTTGTATAATATTTAAGGTGCGTTCAAACGGATCAACCTCAAAATTGAATGGAGAATTATATATTATTGTTAGTATGTAAGTAGTACATAAACCTAGAGTATGAGTATGATATGTTTGTTTATTATGGCATAAAAGAAAGCACAAAAAATCAAGAACAATGATAATGAATCTTGGTTGCAAATCTATACCTCTGAAGATATCATGATGATGATGAGATGAAAGATTAGGGGCCTATTTGACTTTTTGGCAGCTATATAAAAGCTTCTTGCCTTTTTCCTCTATACTTTTTGATAAATTAATGTTACTTTTTATAATCTTATAATAATAATTATTATTATTCCAACAAACACCACACAAGATTAGTTAATTCTCCTCTCAAGTTCCAAACAACCCTATGATATTGTTATGATCTCTCTTCAATTGCACACATTAATCTATGTTAACTTTGGTTTGCAAAAATGTCATCATATTCATTGATGAAACACAATTAATTTATCTTTCATTGAACAATAATGCTTTTAGATAGTTTAATTTCTTGTCTCATTAATTAGTTTTAGCATTGGGTAAATATCAACTTCATTTGATTGGCTACTAATTCACTTTTATACTTTTATATATATCTACAATTGTTATCATTGCACCTCTTGTGCTTGTGATTTTTGTACTAGAAAAAAGTAATCATTAAATTAAATAATGTAAGATAAATAAATAAAACCAAGTTTTTATACTCTATATTATTCTAGATTAAAGAATTACGAAATATATTTAATGGGGTTTGTGTTGAGTTAAACCAGCACTAAGTATACTTTATTATGATGTGATACAATAAAAAAAAAAATTCACATTAAAAAGTATAGTATTATTTTTAATTTATAAGTATGTAAAATTTCGATATCATCGAATATCAAGACCTTGTTCACGTAATTTCAACTTATATTGTGTTCATTATCAATATTGATTTTCACTATTAAAACTATCTTGCTTTATACAAATTAATTAAAGCTTCATTTGCTTACCAACTTTTAATAATAAAAATATAACGTATGTTAAAAATATTTTAAAAATCAAAATCAAATTTAATGCCTGGAAATAAGCTTTTACGTTCGGCCTTACTCTTTTATGCTCAAACTTACGTCTCAAATTTTTAAGACATATACCTTATAAATCTACGCCTTCTTTTTTGTACCTGAAATGTTTTTTGGTATGTCCCGCTTATGAATTTCGTCTAAAAAATACTAATAAAGATAACATACATTATATAATTCCTAAAAAGAAGTCATTTGCTTGTAAAATCATATATATTCTCCACTTTATTTGACAGAATATTATATACTTTTTAAGAATTGTTATTTACTTGTAAAAATTTTATATGTATATATTCTCCACTTTTTATTTTTTATATTTTTTATCTAATAGAAAAGAGTTTGAGAACTTTGGGAATATTTTTGTTATTTTACTTAATTTCTATTCAAATAATTTATCTAGATATTATTACTCTATCTTCTTTTAGAAGTAATTTATTCTCACTTAATAATTAATTTTAATAGTACTTTTATTTTAAATATATTGTCTTGGCAGAATATTTCAGATGAAAAGGAACCTCGGAAAAATTAAGAAGAACTGGAATATTACTTGGGACTTGAAATATTCTTTTTCTTTTTCTTTTGGTTTTGGCGGTGGTATTTGTATTTCCCCCATAAAAGATGTCATATATATTTTCTCATTGCATTAAAATAAGTTGATTGATACAAAATTCAAAAACAATTTTTTTTTTAATCGATATAAATAATTATACGATAAATATGTATAATAAAGTTTTATGTTCAGCGTGAAAATTGGTCTTATCATGTCATAAAGATTACGGTAAAGAATATTATTATTGACGACTGATTCTTTATAATATACTTTACGCATTTAAAAGTTGGAAATTGCAATATGTAATTAAAAAGAAATATAGAGATATACGATTTATCAATGTCACATTTTAGTATATTTTGATATCTTGTATATGAATATTGATTTGCTCATTTGTTAAGATTTTATAAAATTTTGATAGTTTTCAATTTATATTATTTTCATGTTTATAAGAAATTAGATACAAGAGCTGGTGCAAGCACCGACCAATATATATTATACTATTTATCTAGATTTTTTGTGACACAGATAGGACTAAAAGAGTTAATCACATTTTTATATAATTTTTAAATATTTTAATTTGTTAATTATTGTGATTAACAATATTTTTAACGTAATTTTCAACTAATATACATGAGGGGACTCACTTTGTACCAATTTCTGTGGAAAACTTTGAGAGTCAACCAAATTTTTAATATGCTTTTTAAAATATTTTAAGTTGCTAATTATTGTATTTATAATGTTCTTAATTAATTTAATTTTATAATGATATATATTGCTCTTTCTACCGCAATGTGGTACATGTGAAATTTTGAAAATTAGCCAAATTTAATTTTAATATGTTTCTTAAATATTTTTAAGTTGTTAATTATTGTGATTTATAATACTCTTTACGTAATTTTTAAATAATATATGTTATTCTCTCTGTAGTTGATCAAATTTTTAATATGTTTTTAAAATATTTTATTTTATTAACTATTGTCCTTTATAGTGTTATTTTTTAGTAATTTATAAATACATAACATATTAAAAAGAGAAATAAGACAATTAAATTAAAACGGAGAAAGTATTATTATTAAATATAAATAGAGGAGAAGGGCAAATCAGTCAATTGACCGAATGGTCCTAAGCTCATCTATTCACTTCTATATTATAGTCTAATTTAATCGGTATACTTAAATAAAAACTTAAAACTTAATATTAATCTAATTTCTTATCATAACTTTATATTACATATCCAAACGGATCCTAAGATTTCATAAATTCATTACAAAAGATAAAGTTATGTTGACAAGATTTGTGAAATGACGATTCCCTTTATCGACCAAATTTTACACAATCCATAATCATTATTTGCCCTTGGAATACGTCTTACATAAAATTATTACAATTCTAAGTTGTTGAAAATATTGCCTCTTGCTTTCTTGTGCATGTATGTGAATGTTCACCAAACTCGTCTTTTTTAGACAAGTTATAACTTCACAATATGTTTGTCACAACATAAAAAAAAAATAGCAATTATGTCTAGTGATATATATATAATTGGTTCGATCGATTAAGTAAGGCATCAGATGGCGGATCACGCTCTCCGAATTTGGGACGTCGTACCTTTATTGTTCATAAATACTAATTCTAACACGTTTTTAAGAGTAATTCAAAGAGTAATACGGTATGCAGTATATCGATATTTTTATAATGTAAATTTTTTTTATTTTCAAACTTGAAACCCGCAACAGGTTAACGTCTCTGGGTCCTGGCTCTCTCGTAGGGAAAATAATAACTAGCGATATATGGGATTTGATGAGACAATAAGACAATGTAGCATTATTGTAGTGGCAAAAAAGTATAATTATTCTGGAAAATATGAATCTATAATGACCATGTGGTAAATTATCAGAGGGAGTGGAAAATTATCTGATTTATAATATTAACGGTGTGTTCAAATAAGTATATTTTTTTAATAGTTTATTAAAAATTATTATTTTAAAAATATTTGTATATAATTTAGATACGATAATCTTATTAGCTCAGTTTTTTTTTTTATATCTAAGTAAGACCGCGTCAATATTATGACAAATTGACAATTCTTTTTCTATTTGGAAATCTCTTATGACTTTTAAGTCGATTCAATTTCGAAATATATTAAAAGTCTATAAAAAAGTAAATTAAAGAAACGTTTACAAAGTATTCCCTCGTCACACTAAATACTTATCATCCTTATCAAAATTATTCATTCAAAAATATTTATCATTTAAAAAAACAAAATTAAAATTAACCAATATTTCACTAGTATCGTTTATATTAATTAATTATACAACATTTAAAAGGGGAGTATATCATTGATGAAATTCATTGATATATATGATAAATATTTATTGAAAAATGATAATATTTGTGAATTTTATAAGAGAATAAAATAAACTAATGTTTTGGATAGTGACGTAGCGCTAGCTTAAGCATGATGGAATGCTTTATCATTTTGGACGTATAGAAGAAATTCCATATAATTAAATATGTACTAAATTACTGTATTACATTTTTTTAAAATTAATTTTGAAAAAGAGAAAGTATATATAATATAAAATTGAGAAATTAGAAGGGATAGTGGACAAGTCATCATTTCTTTTTTTGTCTTCCTCTCCAAAAATTAGAGGGGCTATCATTTTCATGCCCCCACCTCCCTACCCTACCCCCTTATCAAAAAAATAATTAAAAAACTCCCCACATTTTGGTATAGTATATAGTTCAAATATTTATGTTTCTTAATTGGCTTCACATTTAAAAAAAAGGTTAATCACACACCCAAATGAAGTAAAAAATTGATTTAGTTAAATCACCAATTATGAAAAACCCATAAATGTGTTGGGTGAACCATGACAATTATAGATAGGGGGTTATGAAATAGACAAGAGGAACTTTTAGGTTTAGCAAACATAAAAATCATATTTGTATGTTATAATTATAGTTTGTATAATTGCACTCCATAGCAAATTTTATGTTTGCCATGACTATTAATCTGTATATTTCGGTATATATATACATAAAAATCTATATTTGTACATTTCGATATACAAACTAAAACATAATTGTATATAAACAAAATTACTACATATATACAACACATATGTATACTAAATGAGTCTACTTATATATTTCGGTATACAAATAGATCCTGTAATTAATTTTTATACAACACATATGTATTTCGAATGAGTCTATTTGTATATTTTGGTATACAAATAAAATGGCAAAAAATATGGAATGTTTTTTGTGAATTACAAATAAAAGAAATTATCACTATAGCATGTAAATTGAATTAATAATTTATTATTTCATACAATTTTTCCAATACATAATGATCTTATAATAATGATTAAATAGTTTAATATAGCTAAGTTAAAAGATAATTAAGTATAAAATGTTCAATTAATGACAAAATAATTCCATATGTCCTAAATTAGCCACTAACGTTTAATTCTTAAGGGCCAATTTCTTAATCACCATAGCAAATTTTTTTGGCATGAATAAATTAGTCATTACAACTTAGAAAAAGAGTATTAGTTATTGCTCTTTTTATATTATTTTATGTAAAGGTGTTATTCTATGAGAAGTTAAACAATTTTTTTAATTATAATTTTCTTAAACTTTTAAGAAATATTTTGAATTGTTATCTATGTTGATTTGAATTTTTTAAAAATAATTTTCAAATATGTAAATTTTTTTTTTTTTTTATATGTGAATATCAAATATTTTGCCCACATACTTCAGTAACATTCTTAGAATCTAATTCTTTTGAAGCGTCAATAGTTATAGTTATGCTACACCAATCTTATCGTTTTATCGCTTTAATTTTATTTTTTTAAAAAAATATATGAAAACTTGTTTAACTTGTTCATGATATTTGGGAGTATATGAAAACTAGAACCTTTATTTCAAGTGACTGTTTATTAGTGGGTGTCACTGTAGGAAGTGGTAGACAATTTTTTGCTTCGAGAAGTGCTTGTTTTTTAGCCATCTAATTGACTGACTTGGATGATCGATCATATGTGGGATGATAAATATTGAATCTACAATAATTTTGAGTCAAAATATTACATTGTGGAACATAAAAATGTAGTCATTTTGTTAAAGAAGAAAATGTCGGTAAATATTTGTTCCTATTAACTTAAGGCCTCATTTGTTTTCATTAAAATTCAGACGTCTAATTTTGAATAAATATCTGAATATTAAGATGTACATTAAGATCTAGGTGTTTTGATTTGAATACAGATCTAAATATTAAGATGTGGTTTTTGGATCTGAACACCAAAAAATTAAGATTGTTTGTTTTCAATATCTAAATGTGCATATCGATTGCCGCGTGAAAGTTTCACCGTGAGCAAACGATCCTTTCCAAATATGAGTCGAAAAGTCGGTACAATTTCATTTGAAATTTAGATAGAGAGAATCGGCAAAGAGAGGAAGAGGCAGAAGCATGTCGATTGCCGCGTGATAGGGAGAGACGTAAGTGCAGCATTAGTTTTTTTTTTTTTTTTTTTTTAGAGATACACTATATTAAATGAGTCTGAATGGTGTTAAGATTCTTCTATAGATATAATTTCATTCAGATCTTTTTAGATTCATTAAGAAACTTTTTTAAAAAAGAAATAAACAAACTTAATGAGTTGAATTTGAATAATTAAGATTCAGACCTTAAAAACAAGCTTACTTGATGGGCTGAATCTGAATTATTAAGATTCAAACCTCCATTAAGTGCAAACAAATGAGGCCAAACTCATCTGTAATTGAATAAGAAATAAGTTATTTATGTATTAATTTTCGTTAATTTATACAATATTTATTAAGTATATAAAAAATAAGTTATTTATGTATAAAGTTAATAAGACATTTGATTGATAATATAGAAACTCACATAACTAATATATGTTTAAGTTATTAAAGAAGTCTATGTGTACTATATGCGGGATAGAAGGTGGAGTACTCATCACTGAGACCTACATATTAATTCATACATTACTAATTTATGCATAACTCTTATGAACTAACGAATGATACTGTAAAAACAACTCAATAGATTTTAATTAAATTTTACTTAATGTATTAAGTAATCATCATCAAGTAGTTAGTAAATATATAGATATAAGACAAAAGTACATTTCTAGATTACGATCGAAATTTCAAAAACACATTTTAACTAAATTAAGGCCCTATTATCCCCTGAACTCATTTTTGTAATTTTGTAGACCTTTTAACTTACGTGACTCCATGTAGTTGAGGCGTGTGGGAGATATTTGAATGTCACATAAATCAAAAAGGTGTGCAAAATTAAAAAAAATAAATTCAAAGAGTAATAAGACCTTAACTTAATTAAAATGTATCTGTGAAATATCGATTATAGTCTAGAGGTACTTATATCTTATCTCTTAAGTATATACAAACTCATATCATACATGCATCTATTTCATGATAAAATGTAAGCACACAATACAGATAAATTTCTAGAGCCGTTGCGAGTAGGTAGTAGTGGATGTTGTTGGTAGAAAGTCGGTTGCTTGAGCTTGATCATTTGTAAACGGTGTATTCTTCTCCACCTTTTTCCCCCGTTCATAAGGGGAAGATAAAGTGAAGTAGGAGATAGAGTGTTAAAAGGGATTTTGAAATTTGGGACCTTACCACATTATATTTGATTAATGAATTACATTTATTTAGTAACATTTAATATATATATATATATATATATATATATATATATATATATATATTCATATATAAAATTTATATTCGAATTTCTAGATATACACTTTAATTTTATGGAAATTTTATCACCCTATAGTATTAAAAATTAAAATACTAGGTAATTTTTCTCATCTATTCTATCTATGGTGGACAGAGTTATCAGGTACTTATTGACTATTTCTGGTGGAATGTGACAAGTATATACCACAGTTATCGAAAAACATAAAAAGAGAATAAAAAAAGGTTTGATAATGAAACTGCTCCACCTTTAATTAAAAACTTTATATTCAAACCTTAAGTATATATGGAGAAAATCTTAATAAAAGCGTCATTTTCAAATGAACACTTCAATATGTGATTTAAATTTAATCGGAACTTCCGACTAATACCTAACCCTCAGGGGCAACCAAATGAAAAAAAAGAAGACGATGGGCAACGTGCAGAGGTGTGATGGGCAGTAGATAGCTGTAAAATATTCATCATCATTGTTGATGGAGAGGAGAATAGAACGGTGGCAAATATTTCATATCAAAGAGAATATATATAGACAAGTCATTGTCATGACAGAGGCATGTCTCAATTACTCACCTCACCATATATATATATCATGAGTATAGTAATATCTAATCCAATCTAATATATCAGTGGTGCAGTGGTGAAATTACTTCACCATCAATTAGAGATTTTGGGTTTAAGCTTTGGATATGGAAAAAAAATAATTTTGAAGCGCCATCTTCAAATGGATTTTACCGTGCGCGATTTAAATTTAATCAAAATTCTATCGTAGACTTCAAACACCAAATAGGAAAAGAAATCCAATCTAGTATATATTCTGACACCATATATATATATATATATATATATATATATATATATATATATATATATATATATTCTTTGAATAGGAAGAGATAGATAGATGGATGGATGTAGAAATGAAGGGTCTAGATAGACAACATTTCCGAGGAATATATTAGATGGAGGTGTATATAATCATTGCTATAGAATTGGAGGTGACCTTAGAATTGACACTTGGAATATACATACACATTATCATTACCCTACCTCCCCCGTCAAATAATCCACCGTTTGATGATTGATATATAGATATGATATATGTTTGTCAAGTTTAGAATCAAAATGAGTTTTATTTTTTCAATTTTCTAAATAAACCAACTTATTATTATGTTGGTTTTTTTAAAAAAAAAACAAATAAAGACATTTTTAGATATAGAGTATGAAACTCATGTGTTATATGAGTATGATCATGAACATTCTTTGTATAACGAACGTTTGGTTTGATTCATATAGCGTATGATTTTTAATGTGTTATACTTGTTTATTGTAAATAGAGGCAAAATTGTGCGTTATATGGATTTGATAATGAACATTCTTGTATAACGAACGTCAAATAGCGCATGACGTTCATGTGTTATATTTATCTATTGTAAAATCTGATGATGATTTCTATTATACTTTCATGTGTTATACTTGTCTATTATAAAATGAAGACAGACGTCTTATATTATTACCCTTTTATTGTCTTTTTCATCTTCATCCTTCATTTCTCTCCTCCTCATAATTCTTTGAAAGAGTATTCATGTCTCAAGTATCCTTTAGTATAAAAGTTAATTTATAAAACTTGATATTTGTCTTTATGGTTAATATTGTAATTTGGAGGTTAAAGCCCACGTTAGAAACCTAGTTCACAAGAGATTTTAGAGCTGTTAAGTATTATTGAAAGTGAATTATCTGTTAATTTTAATGGGTCGGTTCTAGTTAGAATGAGTTAGGGTTTGAATTATAAATTGGATTCAAATTTAGTGGGTATTTTAGATGGCAAACTTAGGTGGTGAAAGTAGTGTCATGTAGCTTGCTACATCACTGCTGTTAACTCTTGGAGGTATTCGTGGTCTTTGAAATAACGGCAGAAACATTTTTATCCCAAAATATAATAAATGATGATCCATTTCACATAGTTCAAAGCAATTTTGATCCTTTTTTCTATATAAAATGAAATAAAGAAATTACATAAATTCATGTATAAGTTAGCTAAAAGAACCAGCAAGTCTCAATTTACGATTGATTTCAAACTTTCTCAAAGTCCAAATTAATTATACCTAGTACTTTTTATAAAAACAATAGTACTAACAATTATAAGTAAGATCAATAATGTGGGACCAACTCCTATAGTTAAAAGAAATTTTAATTAATAAATTAAGCATATAGTCCATAAAAAAGTCACAAGCTAATTTTTCTATGTTTGCCATTACGGAGTTAGCGCTAAATAGGAGGAGTATAATATATATACATTTTTTCCCTAAGGAAATGATTACTTGTGGCCTTATTATAAGGTTTGACATTGCAACATACGTCCAAAAACATACAAGTTTGTGAAGTTTATTATTAAAAAAAATATAAACATTTTATTTCATGTTTTTTTCTTTTCTTATTTATTTGTTGGTTCTTTTTTATAGTCTTCTAGATGCAATGATGAACTCACTGTAACTTACTATGTAGCAGCACATGGTGCTTACAATATTTTTAAATGAGATAAAAGAGGGAAATGAAAAATTAAATAAAAATTTGAACTCTATGAATTCTTTTATTTTGATTTTGATTTTGAAATTTCTAACATTTTTTTGTATTTCATGCAATAGGCGACATAGTTTGAAGTTTAGGGTTATTGTAATGATTTTAGATTAATTTATAATGATAACTGAATGTACATTTACATACTTATAAAATTTTAATGGGATTTTTAATATATATTCACAATACGAGCAAAATCTAGGAGTTGGATCCGCCCATGATCCTATGAGTCGTTCTATTAATTTTAAATAAATTTTTTAACCTCATACATATTTTCTTGATTTTGAAACTTCATTAAATTCTTGAACCCCAAAAATCCATACTTAGTTTTGACGCTCCGTCAATTTTTCAAATGGAACTTACATAAATTTCATTAGTTTGGTGTCTTTAAATATGTCTAGGTACATGTATCTCATATATATGAGGTCAAATTTAGGTGTAATTTGTTCTAGATACATTATATCCAAGTGGATTCACATTTATATGAAATATATAGCAAATTTCACTCGACTTTCTCCCATCTCATTTTTCCATGTATCTAGCATCTCAGATACACATGAATCACTTCGGATACATATAAATACACGTGTCTAGTGTGATTCGCTTGTATCTAGGATACATACGAAGCTCGCTCGCCTCTCTTCCTATTTTTGTGTATTTGGTAGCAAAAATACATGTATCTAAAAGTCTATTTGGCGTTGCTGCTAAAAATTACTTATTTCTGTAAGTGTTTTTTTAAAATCGCTTTTCAGAAAAAATATTTTTTCAAAAAAAAAAACAATTTGTGTTTGACAAATTCATTTGAAAAGTGTTTTTGATAAGCAAATTGTGTTTGACTAATTTTTTAAAAAAATATTGACAGTCAAATTGAGAAAAAAGGACAAGTATCAATGTGTTTTTAATATTAAAACTATTTTATAGAGAGAAATTATTTTAAATATCTACTAGAAAAACTTTAATTAAATTTTTATTTTTAATTGCTATTTTATTTTATTTTATTTTTAAAAATTTTGCAAAAGTATTATTGAAAAATATTTAAAAGAAGAATCTTTTTTTATTTGTTATCTATTGTTTTTGAATCAAATCTTTAGCTATTATCTTTTTTCTGTTATAATCATCTAAAAACTTTTTTAAAAATTCAAATTAAAATCTTTCATTGTCACATTTTTTTCTCTTCTTTTTTTTTTTTAATCTTGCAAAAGTATTGTTGTTACCTTTATTTTTAATTTTATAAAATAATATATAAAATAAAAGTATAAATAATAATAAATAAATATAAAATTAAATTGCAAAATTATTATATAGAAATAAAAGATAAAATTATTGAATGAAACTTAATCAAACATACTAGATATGTGAATTAATTAATAAGCAATATATTGGTAAATATGTAAGCGATATTTTAGTTTTCAAAAAAATAATTTTACTTCTGCTTTTTTTTAAGAAACATAAATTTTTAGTTTCTTTCCAAAAGTAGAAAAACTAATTTGCTTCCATTCAAAAACAGTTTTAAGGATTTTTCAAACACTTAATTTTTCAAAGAAAGTTTTTTTTTTCTAAAAAGAGAGAGAGACTTTTGGCCTCCCAACAACAATGTTAAACATGCTCTAAGTGTAAGATACGTAGGAAACTTTTAATTAAAGGTAAGATACATTATATTTTAAAAATAGTAGTAATAATAATAATATATATAATAGAAGTATATCGAATTACGTAGGTTTTCCATTTTTGAACCTCATGAATCCTTCCTTAGCTTTTCACTTGTCAATACTTCAAATTTCAAAAGCATTTGTTAGAGTTATTATGCGTTTTAATTGAGAGTATTTTGTCCCAAAAAAATGGCTAAATGTTAATAGCTATTAGAAAGAAAACTTGTGTGATATACCAACTTAACCTCACTAATTATCCATTTTAGGAATACTTTTTAACTAATTATAAAAAATAGCTAGATTTTTATTCGTAACAGATTTTTACGATATGTTATGTACCTATGTATTTATAAATATTATCCTCTTTTTTTTTTTTTTAAAAAAAAAGATATTATAAGTGGCTGTAAAAATCATGATCTTCTGTTGAATATTGAGTAAGAAATCCATGGAAGGAGCTTTGAGCTTTGAGAGAAAAGAATCAGAGTTGTAACTGAATTTGTGCAAATGAAAACTGAATTATCATTGAGCTCAATCTGTACATTTATACACGTTGTAAATCTAACTAACTAGGAAAAATAACAAACTAACTAACTGAAAATATAAGCTAGCTAACCAATCACAAATCCAAAAGTCCTAGTTGTATTAACTTATCAAATACCAATACATGATCTTAACAGCCCCCCCCCCCCCCTCAAGTTGGCAGTGATCTAGTGACTGACAACTTGCCCAAAATGTTGGAATGGCTACGTCCACTCAAAGCTTTGGTTAGAATATCAACCATTTGTTTTGTAGTTGAGACATGATGAAGAGCAATAAGGCCTTCTTGCAACTAGTTCCTCACAAAATGACAATCAACTTCTATGTGTTTGGTGCGCTCATGGAATACTGGGTTCTTTGCAATATGAATTGCTGCCTGGCTATCACAAAACACTGAAATAGGCAAACTGCAGGACTAAGTTAGCTCACACAATAATCTTTCCAACCAAATTAATTCTCCAACTACCTTTCTTACTGCTCTATATTCTGCTTCTGCTGATGATAATGACACTGTTGTCTGCTTCTTTGATTTCCAACCAATAGGATTGTCCCCTAAAACACTATATATCCACTTACTAACTTCCTAGAATCAGAACACGCTTCCCAGTCTGAGTCACAATAGGCAGTGAACATACAATTTGTATGTTTAGTCATGAAAATGCCTTGGCTCAGGTCATTCTTCAAGTGTCTCAACACATGAAAGGCTGCTTTAAGATGTGGTTCTCTAGGTGTTTGTAGGAATTGGCTGAGGTGTTGGACACTATATGTGATGTTCATTCTTGTATTTGTGAGAAAAATTAATTTTCCCACCAGTCTTCTGTAGTAAGTAGTGTTCCTTCATTTAAGCTTAACTTCACAGAAGGATCAAGTGGTGATGTTGTTGTGCTGTAGTTTGAACAGTCAAATTCCTTGATTAAATCTGCGCCAAACTTCTTTTGAGAAATCAAAACACCATCATCCTTGTATAGAATTTTCAGGCCTAGAAAATAGTGAAGTTTTCCTAGATCTTTGATCTTGAACTGAGCATGTAGATGTGCCTTTAAGGACTCAATTTCTGCCAAATCTGTTCCTGTCAATATAATTCCATCTACATATATTGCTACAAAGACTGTAGACATCCCAACTTTCCTATGGAAAATAGAATAATCACTGACAGAGTGTGAGTACCCTCTTGAACATAGTGTTGTGGCCAATTTTTCATACCACTGTTTGCTTGCCTGTTTTAGTCCATATAGAGATTTTTTCAACTTACACACCATCCTCTTATCATCAACTAGCAAACCTTGTAGAAGTGTCATATAGATTTCTTCATGAAGATTACCATGAAGAAACGCATTATTAATATCCAATTGATATAATCCTAACCCTTTTTTACAGCAAAACCAATCAGTGTCCTCACAGTAGTCATTTGCACCACATGTGAGAAGGTTTCATTATAATCAACCTCTGCTTGCTGTGTGTAGCCTTTGACAACCAATCTGGCTTTAAATCTCTCCACTATACCATCAGCTCTGTGCTTTATCTTAAAAACTCACCTGCAACCTACTACTCTCTTTCCTGTAGACAATGATATTAAGTCCCAGGTGTTATTAGCATATAGGGCAAGTTTTTTTTATGAATAATTCCTTTACTTTGGAGAAAATCAGAAGTATCTTTATTTGTAAACTCCAGGCATTATCAGTTCTAATTGACTTTACTTTGATTTTGAATTAGTTTTCTATTAGACAGATCAATGCTTTAATGGTTTGCAGTGAATTGTTTTTACAACTGATCAATTGTGTCCATGTTGATATGCTAAAATCATCAACCATGGTAAGGAAATTTTTTTGATTTGTTTGTGTTGGTGTGTGATATGGCCCCCATAGATCAATGTGGAGTAGTTCAAAAATTTCTGTGGATTGTATTGTTGTTTTGGTAGGAAAAGAAGTCTTGTTTGTCTTGCCATTGGACAAATAGTGCAAGTAAAGGGCTGTTTTGGGGCAAAAGAAAAAGGCATTGTAGAGATACCCCTCATTTTTTCAAAGGGCACACGACCTAGCCTTGCACGCCACAAATGATCCACATTTCCATAAGACATACATGACATGTTAGAATTAGCAGGATAGAAATTTGTAACAGCATGCTGATAGTTCAACCAAATGTCTTTATTATTTCCATGAGAGGATCTTACAAAAGGAGTATAAGAGAAAATGGTTTTCATAGAAGAAATACAAGGATTAATGAGATTGTCTGCAGGGTCTCTGTGTTCATTACTTGTGACTTCTCCATGAACATGAATGTTTCCCAACAAGTTGAGTAGTTGATTGTATTGGTCCTGTGTAAGGCTGTGAGTCAAATTGTTCTCTTGTCCCTCACACCTCTCAGCAATTGAGCCTGTTGAACTTCCATGAACATTTGTTGCAGATCTTGAGTTTCTTCCCTTAGTAAACTTGAAATCCTGAAGAAAATCATGCAATCTGTAGCATTTCTCTTAAGTATAGCCTGACTTTTTATAATAATCACAAAACAGATGTGATGTGCCTTGTTGTGATTTGGTGGATGTGCTCTGAAATAGTTTCATGAATTACTAGATGAACCTGAGTTACTAGATGAACCTGTGTAGTATCTAGAAGGTGAATTATTGGCAGGGTTTGACCTATACACAACCTTGCCCCCTCCTCTATGTGGAGTATAGTTAGTTCTGAAAGTGTTGGTGTTTTTTCCTACAATGGAGTGTCCTTTGGAACATGAGCTGCTACTTGCTGTTACACTCAATGAAGTGGAGTCCAGATGAACTTAGGCATTAGGCCTGACTTCTTGTTGCTTTTCCACTTAAACTAGAATGGAGAAAGTTTGGGCCATGGTAGGTAGAGGACTCATCATCAAATTGCTTTCTCGAACGACTGTATAAACTTCATTTAGGCCCATTAAGAATTGAATAAGACATCGATCTTGTTCGGCCTTGTGCAGTTTAATCTTAGCCCCATAGGTGCATGAACAAGTTCATTGTGTAGTGGTATCCAAAATGGCCAATTCTACCCATAACCTTTTGATGTTTGTGTAATATCTTGCTATATCAAGGTTACCTTAAGTGAGATTGTTAAGCTCATGTTGAATCTGATACAACTTTGCGCCATTTGCCTGGTCATATCTATCTTCTAATTCCTCCTATAATTCCTTTGCGTTGTTTACATATTGTAGGCTATCGACTAAGTCCTTCGACATAGAATTAAGGATCCAGAAGGTTACCATATTATCACAGCGTTCCCATTGAGCATATATAGGTAAAGCCAGATCTGGCTTCTCAATTTTGCCATTGATGAAACATGTCTTGTTTTTCACAGAAAGTGCTTTGAGAATGCCTTGGCGCCACGAACGATACCTTGTTTCATCAAAAACAACTGGAGTGATCGACGACCTAGCACTCTCTGAAGGATACACATATAAGACATTGTTGAAATCCTGCTGAATCTGTGTTGTCTCAATAGTCAATGTTGGCTGATCTGTGTCAGGTGCCATGAATCAACAGTGAGTGATTACAAAAAGAAACAATTTTTTTTTCGAGGGACGAAGGGTGAGATCGTAGATCGCGAAATTACAGTTTGAGACCTGAAAGGGAAAATCGATTGCGAGATTGCAAATCAAGAATCGAAGAAAGAGAAATTGATTCAATGCGGAAGAAGAATGCTTCAGCTCTGATACCATGTAAAAATCATGATCTCATGTTGAATATTGAGTAAGAACTCCTGTTGACACTCAATTTTGGCCTAACATTTTTCAAAATTTCGTAACTTTTAAGTTTTATTAATTCAATAGTTTAAAATACATTTTTTATATAATATTAAATAAGTTTATCAATATTTATGCTTATTTTCTAAAATTTTGAAATTTTTTATCAATTAATTTTAGTTACATTATTTTTTCATCATAGTCGATTAAATACGTTCAATATTTGTTTATTTTGATTAAATAATTATTTTTTGTTAAATTACATTTTTTACTTGTTATTGATTACGTTGATTACTATTTTTTAATATTCATTTTAGTTGTTATATTTGTTAATATTCATTTGATATTTTGCACAGTTTAGAAATTTATTTAAATATGAATAAAATTTACATACACAGAGTAACCAACAATTTTCGGCCTCAATTCCAAGCCCATAATTTGAGCCCATTGCATAATTATTTTCCTATTTAAGTTATTGATTAGGTCAAAAATAAGAGGGGGAAGAATTTCCAAAAGGGAAAACCATAAAATTTATTCCGATCCTCCCAAAAATAGCCGCCACCCTCCTTCTTCACCACCTCCCTTCTCCAAACCAAACGCCACACCATCGCAACCATCGGAAAACCGGCACAAACAACAAACGATGCCCTTTTCCGGTGGAATCCGGCTAACAAAATAGCCACCAAAACATACAACAGCTCATCCACGAAGCTCCAAGCTCTCGCCACCAGAAAGCGAACACCAAACCACCACCAAAGCAGCCTCCATCCTCTCCATTTCCTCTAACAAACGAGCTCTGCATAGCCGGCGAACACAAAACCCAACGAAGAGCAACAAATCGAAACCGAATAGCTCCAAACCACCATCGATCTTCTTCTAGTTTCAGTAAACAAACAACCCCTCTTTTACTTTGTTATTATTTTCAGATCTGGCCGGAGCGGTTCAAACTCCGGCCACTGTTTCTTCCATTTTTATGTTCTTCGGTCAGTTAGTAAAGTTTATTTTTCCCGATTAGTTTTGTTGATTTTTCTTTTTACCTTCTATGTCTAGTTTCACTTTTTACATTTATTTAGTTGTTATTATTTTAACATTAATGGGTTGCACATGTTTGTTTGATTTTGTCTTAAATGATTATTTATTGTATTTTTGCTTAGCACAACGGGTTGTTTGTTAACTCCTCATTTCTATGGCTTTAAGTTATTTATCTTGTGATGTCTTGATATTTTTAAGAAGCATTGTGTTTTTGTTTGTTGGTAAAAAATTATTCGTTTGTTATTATCTTCTCTTTATTTTATCCAGCAACATAGTTTTGCCATTGTTTATTGTCTTATAATGTTAATTTTATCATTTTTTACAACTCCATTAGATTTTCTTGTCAAGTTAGATTAAAAATTTGTTTCTGCATTGTGATAGTAGTTGTTAGTTTCATCTTCTTTATTATATTATTATACATTTCATCTTGGTTTGTTATATTTAGTCATTTTGCTGATCTATTTTGTTTATATATAACTACTCTTAATTCATTTAGCTTCATATTATTTAGTAAAGAGTTAAAAACTCAAGTTATGTCGTTATCATTTAGCTATTGTTTGTTAGTTGCTTTATATTATTTTCGATCGATTTTATATGATTTATGTGTATGGGATCGTACATTAAAATTGGCCAATGATAAAATCTCTCCGTTGGTTTTGGAGGCCTCTCCATTTTAAAAGACAGAAATGTAGTTTAAGTTGATATACGTTGTATGTTAAAATTGACTGATGAAGAAATTACTGTCGATTTTCAAGGCCTCCCATTTCAATAAGACGGGTTTTTATTCCTAAATTATTATTGATTTCATTTATTTTTATTTGTATTTACCACTAACACTTTTACTAAGGGTCTTTACAGGTACACGGAGCTGCTTCTCATTGGAGCTATTCGAATGAAGTTTGAATTATATTATTTATTCATTATTTTGTATATATCGATATTAGGCAAACTTTAGGTCGTGTCTTATATTATTGTCTTTATTTTATTATTTGTGTATATTGCATGTTTATTATACGTGTATATTTATTTTATTCTCCTCAACATGAAAAAATGAATTCAGTTGGGACCCACATTTATGGATTTCGAAGGATACCTAACACATTCCCTTCGGAATAACTTGAACCCCTTATCTAGAATTTAATAGTTTCGTAGATTATTTAATTGGTTTCCTATTTTTTCCTAAAATTAGGTGGCGACTCTTTTAAAATTCGTTTATTCTTATTTGCTTAAAATTCTTTTGAAATTGAATTCATTGATCATTTTTTAAGTTACCGTGACGTTTCGCCCTATTTGAATAGAATAGGGATGTAAACAACTCCATGGAAGGAGCTCTGATCTTTGAGAGAGAAGAATTAGAGTTGTAACTAAATTTGTGCAAATGAAAATTAAATTATCATTGAGCTCAATCTGTACATTTATGCACATTGTAAATCTAACTAACTAGGAAAAATAACAAACTAACTGAAAATATAAGCTAGGTAACCATTCACAAATCCTCAAGTCCTAGTTGTATTAACTTGTAAAATACCAATACATGATCTTAACAGCGTCCATTTGCCTAGTTTATCCCTCTTTTTTGTCCAATCACATTCTCGAGAACTACATAAAATCTGTCCCATTAACACAAATTTGTTAATTGCGCTAAGCCCGTGTCAAAGTAGAAAAGCAGAGTCCATTGTGAAAATTAAATATAATAAAGTATAGAAACCTCAACAATTTAGGAGCTAATTATATATTATTTTTCAAAAGTTTTCTAAATTACAATAGTTTTGAATTTTTCAAATTTTTCGGATGCATTTCGTCTTCTTCCGATACATAGCAAACGATGCATAAGTTATGCATCAGATACATAACTATAAACAAAATTCATACTATTTAGGTTTGAAATAATTGAAGTGATGTATCACCAATAATATTTATACTAGATATATTGTACACAAAACAAAATTATAATGTATCTGATAGAGATGGGGTGATGTATTCGGATGTTAAGAGAGAGAAGGAAAAAAAGTGAATTTTTGTAATTAATTCAAATAATAGGGATTTTTAGAGATTATGTTATCTTAAATCGTGTAATGACATAATTTTCTCGAAAATTAAGGTAAAAACTTACGATCCATTTAGTTTAACAATATGATCAAACATCGAAGTATACATGATGTATACATTTTGAACATATATATATATATATACACACACACACATGTACATATAACATCTATGTATTTAATATAAAATGCGCATTACTTGTATATTTTTTATAAATTAGATGACCCAAAGTAATTTTCTAAAATTATGTTTGAAGATATATAACCAAGTTGCTTTAATTTAAATTTTGATATATATCAAGAAAAAGTACTCAATGTCGCTTGAACTGTCAACTTAGATTATTTATTATTTAAAATATGGAAATAGTTGAATATTTTTGGATTAAGTGTGTAGTTTAAGAACAGGAGTTTAATATATATGAATCATAATTCATAAGTAATAACTGTCCATTAAATTAAATTATATTAATTAAAGATTTGACTTGGAAAGGCATGACAATTTTTTAAAATGAACCAAAATATTACTAACTTTTCTTTATTTGTTTACTTTAATAATTGTGAATGAGAGAAGTTTAGGGTTAGCCGGAGAATTGATCAATTTACCCTTCTCATTTTCATATTATTATATATTATATATAATTTATATTAGTTCATTCTTTAGAAAATATTATAATAAAAAATCTATCTAATATGTCGATGGGGTGCCTTTCTGACCAAAGATTTTTATGTAAGTTGAGATATATTTATTTATTTCTTGATTTTATGATTGATATTACGCTAGTAATATACTTGTCTAACAAAAATTGTCTCGAAATCAAATATCACATTAGGTATTAATTACTCCTTTTAAGGTTGGAGTGCTACACATAATAATTAAGTCAAATCAATAAATACTTGATCAATTTAAAGAAAAACAAATTACAACTAGCATGAGATCTGAGGGAGGCCCTACAAAAGTAATATTTCAAGATTCACTTTTAGGACACGATTAGTTACGAAAATTCTGTATTACACCGGTTCAATATTTGTCACAAATTTATTTTTTAAATGACATTAATTTAAATGATATGAAAGCATCTCAGTAGTATAAAATAAATATCCAATAAATATTAAGTATTAAAATTTATAAATTTTAAGTGGTATTGATTAAATGATTAAAAATTTGAACTCTGAAATAAATTGTAATATATATTTGTGTGGTAGTAAATCACATCATTTTTTTTGAGCATAGAGGTAGGTTTTTGAAGTATGATTAATTTAGATTTATTTGGAAAAGTTTCACTTATAAAATAAAGGGCTCATTATTAAACATGACTCTAAATATTCGGAATTCCAACTCAAAACTTTTAATTAAATATAGATAAATATTTATCACTCTATCACAATTTTTTTATTATCAATAATTCAAGTTTAGTTGAAGGGGAAAGAACTAAAATGCTTTTTTTTTGTTTTAATTAGTGCTTATCAACTACTATCTTTAACACTTTAATGACTCTATCTTTAATTAATGGTTTGAGTATTAATTCTTGACTAGCTTGATTGAGAGTATTAAAGCAATTTTATAATTATTTAAGTTAGTGATTACATAAAGATTTATTAAGGATGACAACATTTTTAGTTTGTTTAAGTACTAAGACATATTTTTTGTATTTATACTTGTAAAATTATTTAGATACAACAAATTGATTATGTTAAGTCAGACAGGTCTATATTGAACATTAGATAATTAATTATTTTCGTAATTATGCATTTTACTGCTTAAAATTACTTATTTTTCTTTTGTTACAACAACCAAATAAATTAATTTAAATCTTAAAAATCAACGTAATAATAAAAAAATTAAGCATTTCAAGTAAAATGGGTTTATTGGTGAGGATTGATACCTCATTTTTACTTATTCACTGGTGATTGACATATTACCTTGATATTTCATTTTATAAGAAATTAAAATGATATTTTTCTAACCTAAAGTTTTAAAAAGACGAAAAAGAAATTGCTCATGTTTCAACATCATACTAAAAGCCAAAAGAATAAGGAATCAAAGATGCCTTTCTACAACTTTCCTATGTGCCCTATATTAAATTGTGAAATAATATCTTTCATTGCTTTTATTTTACAAAATATAATTTAAATAATATGAGAAAATGAAGAAAATGGTCCTTATATTTGAGGGTAGATTTAAACAATTCCTTGAATATACACATAACAATTTTTTAAAGTATGTTAAGAATTAATATTTTAATTTTCATAAAATATTAATCAATCCCAATTAATTAGATTTGACGAGATCTAAAAAAAAAAATTAACAGAAACTCTTATTTAGAGGTTCAATTTTGTAATTTCTCCTATTTTTGATTTATTTTTAGAATTTGGTATAATATTTTGAGATGTAATTATTTTTATTTATATTTTTCAATATCTAATGTTATATTCTGTGTTGTATATGTTGGAATTTGATGAAACTTTTTAAATTTTTATAGATTAATCTTTTTCTTACCGTTTTCGTCGAATCTCAGACCTATAGATTATTAAATATTTCACAAATTTTAAGCAAATATAAAGGACCAAAATTCATCACATACTTAAAAAAGGACTATTTCAAATTTTACCCTTTAAAACATAATGGAAACATTTTGTCATTTTCTAGAAATAAATAATAATATCAAAGAGTTTTTCTAACCAAAAAGACAAAAAAAGAAAAAAAATAAACCAAGTGAATTTATAATTACTGATAAACTACATAAAATATATTTCTGAGATCGTGCAAAAGCCACCATTTTTTTTCTTTGGTTCGAATTGTGAGAGAGAAAGAAAGGCAAAGTGAGAAGAAGACTATGAGAAGCAGAGCTTTCAAAACACACAGTTTCTGCTAACAATCAATCGATTAGACTCTACCCTTTTCAGGTTTTCTTCTAACTGTTTTTTATTTCTCAAGTTATGAGTTGAAAGTTTGATAAAACTGCTAAGGTTTTAATCCTTGATTGTTTTTGTTTTATGTTTTTTTTTGCAAGATTCTTGGTGAATTAAGACCCCTTTTGAAATCTGATATCTGGGTCAATTTTAGTTTTTTTATTTGGTTAAGACAGATGGTTTTTTTTTTTCCCGCAAATCTTACAGATGACTGAATTGGATTCATTTTTGAAGAGTTTGAAACTAATTTGCTGTATTAGAATCTCAAGAACAGTGGGAATAGGATGTGGGTTTTGGGTTAATGAGTTAACAATGGTGGTTTAGATTGGAAGATTGGAAATGTTGGAGCTGGCATGCTAGTTTGGGTGTACCTCGAGTCCTCGACTAATTCCATGGGATAATACTTGCCGCATCGCATCAATAACAAGTATTAGGTAACTCTGTCCATTAAGGCTAGGACAAATGGAAAGAAATCTTCTTCATGGTTCTCAACCTACTTGATTGACCACTAGGCAATACCTGCGGGTGCCTGAATTTTATTTGTTTGAACTGGAGTGTTTTTTGTTTGGTTTGGGATTGTATGATAGAGTTGGGATAGTTGTGAGATTTAGTGAAGCCCTTGTTTTTGTAGAACTTCTTTGGACAAAGTATTGAGTAGTGGGATTAAGCTGATGAATTGCAGCAGAATAGATATAGAGGATAAATATAGACGACCCAAACTAGTTTGTGATTAGGGGAACTGAAGAATCTGATACGGAGTTGCTTCTTTTGAATTCAAGAGTAGTAAGTTGATCGGAGGTTCGGTTGGATGAGATTAGGACTTGAAGCTTGTTGCATGTAAACTTAATTGGATAAGCTTTAGTGTTAGTATTAGCACAATGAGGTTTGTGCGAGGTGAAGCTGCAATCGATTGGTTTGATTCATATAAAGGATCCGTAGTAAACATAATGCTAAAGTTTTCCAATGGCTTCTATCATATGTGTTAAAAATAGCGTATCTAAGCTTCAAAGTGGCTTTAGCATGTTGCCCTTGACCCAAATATAAAGCCACTATAGACTACATTATCCTCTGAGATTGACAATCAGTCATCTCAAGTCCTAGTGCTGAAAACACTCTTTAATAGGTACCAAAGTCCAATTGGAAATAATGTAAAAAACTAAAACAACGGGAAAGAAAAATCATCGTCCATAATATATACAGATAAAAGGACGCTGTTGAATATTAGTCAACTTAAAAGAAAGGTGAAAAGTCTATTGATTGGCGTCTAAAGAGGCTTGTCTGACTGAAAGTAACCTTCAAAGAAGGGGTATACAACTTTGCAAAACAGCTTGAGGACAACAACCATCTCTTTCTTCATTGTAAATGTACTTCTCAGATTTGGAACTTTGTCTTAAACATTTTGGGGGCGAATGCCAAAACCACCCTACAGTTTTTGCTAGATTTGCATCAAATAGGCATGTGAAGGTCCTCGAACAACAGCTGGTACACCATACCAACAACAGTTTGGTGGTTGTTTGTTTGGAAATAAGGAATGATAGGTTATTTGAAGACAAAGGAAATACAGTTATTAATGTCAAATACATCTGTATTTTCTTGCATAGTTTTTGGTGTAACATGGCAGATGTATATGCTTCTCACCATGATTGACTTTATTATCACTCGACACACATGCAATGGTTCCTTTTGTTGTAACTCTACTGACATCAATTTTTTGCTGGTTTTATTATATATGATATTTAACTCTTTACCAATAATAAAAATTCTAACTTCAAAACAAACTTATGAACCATTCAAATACCTCTACGTAACAATAAGAGAGATATTAGGAAACATGAAACATCCAAATGATTTTCTGACAATGCTTTTGATTACAGTCATAATTAAAAAAAAAATGAAATTATTGGTCTCTATTTACTGGTTGATAGACGTATAATATTAGTTACATAAGCATCTTGGCCATAGATTATCAAAAGGTGGAGGATTTGTGGCTTAGGTCACAGGTTCAAGCCCCACATCATGCAAAGCGAAGCCTGTTATTTAAGTGGAGAAGGGTAGAGGGGTGGGCCCATTATCCACCGAGTTTAGAAGGTTGTGATTGGTCCAAAGGGCGGTCACAGACAGATTTCTCGGTTATCAGAAAAAAATAAAAAAATAATGAAATCAAGAAAAAGTAAAGGAAGAGACCAAAGAGAAAAATATTATTGAATTGTGTATCTACATTATTATAGTGGGACCCTGTTTATAGACACTATATTACAATCCTTTTCCAAGTAGGATTTATATACTATTTCCATATTCCTATTCTAACGCTCCCCCATAAGCGGGTGCATACAAGTCATATGTAACGAGCTTGCTACAAATGTAATTGTTACAAGGACCGATGAGGGACTCAGTGAAGAAATCTACAAGTTGATTACTCAACTTCACAAATTTTATAAGAATATCCGATGAGAGTATCTTTTTTCTAACAAAGTGATAGTCAATCTCAATGTGCTTAGTCCTGTCATGAAATACTGGATTTGATATGATATGAAAGGTCCCTTGATTACACTATTTTAGTATATGGGGTGATGATAGACTGTGATAACTCAAGAAAGTATAATGAAGCTTTGTATAACGAGTGAATCGTATACCCTTTTGAAGAGCAATCGGTTGTCTAGGAGGCGGCAAGTCCGCAGTAAGATCAAGGTCCGGCACATGACATGAATCATTTGGGCCTAATGCTGTGGACAACGATGATAACATGAGATGTAGAAGTAATAGTGGATTCCTCAAAAAGTATAGGTAAGATCTGAGATATGAGTAAGATCTTAGAGATATCAGAATGATCAAAAGATGTATACTAAGATTGAGATTCAAAGAATGTGACATCGGCTAACATAAGGTATTGACGAGATCATGTGAATAGCAACACTACCTTTTTTGAACTTGAGAGTAACTAAAAAAGACACAGTTGAAAGCACAAAGAGCTAATTTATCTTTTTTTTAGGCTAAGTTATGAACAAAACATGTGTTGTTAAAGATACGGTGGGGATGGAGTAGAGATATGATTGAGGAAACAATATGGTTTAGGGAATCTGATTCTTAATGAAAGATGAGGGCATTCTATTAATTAAATAACAAGATGTGGACTGCACACCCCAAAAACGCAGCGGAACATGGGATTTGTGCGAGCAGTCTTAATGAGATACATATTCTTTCTTTTTGCTACCCCGCTCTGCTGAGTAGTGTATAGACAAGGTGTCTGGTGAGTAATTTCTTGGTGAGTTATAAACTCCTGAAATTGTGACGATAAGTAGTATAAGGCATTATCACTACAAATAGTACGAATAGAAACACCAAATTGATTTTGTATTTGAGCACAAAAACTGAAATGTAGAAAATAACTCAGAATGATCTTTCATTTAGAAAATCCAAGTACACCTTGAATTTCATCAATGAAACTAACAAAATAGCGAAATTCTAAGGTTGAACTGACTCTACTAGCACCCTAAATATTTGAATGAACTAATGAATAAATAGACTTTGAACTACCCTTAGCACTACGTGAAAATGTAGTTGGGAGGGGTGTATGTTCCACAAGTTGACATGACTCATAATCTAATGTGGATAGACTAGACAAATTAGGCACCATCTTCTTCAGCTAGGATAGACTTGCATTTGTGATCTAGGTCCAGAGGATTTGTAATGGAGCATGCTGTGGAGGAGTTTGAAACGGTAGGAGAGTAAAGGCCTTGTGATTCATGTCTTGTGCCAATTGTTTGTCCCATACTGTATTCCTGTATGAGAAAAAATCATAAAAATGTTATGGCACAATGTAGAGCATACATCAATCGACTAACAGATGCAAGATTAAAAGGAGAACTAGGGACATAAAGAACAAAGTTAAGAGTGGCAGAAGATAGAGGTTTGGCTTGCCAACTCTTTCTGGTTTTGTTTGGATTACATTTGCTAAAGCCTGTCCACAACCCATGATCCAAAAGTACTAGATTGTGAAACACAAGCAAGCAATTACCAACAACAAAAATATTAGGCTGAGCAACCGACACTATTGCTCGACACTACTTGTTGAGATGCCTGCTTACTTGCTCAATAATTTGCTCGATAATGAAGAAACTCCTCATATTCTGTTTGAGCAACATAATGATTATTGGATGGTTGGTCAAGCTTAGCAACAGAGGTTGCTTGTGGAGATGTTTGCTTACTTGCTCGATACTGAAGGAATCGAAGGAACTCATTATTTTGAGCAATAGGATTATTATTGGGTGCTCGACCATGTAGAGTATAACATATGTTACAAGTATGTTTTAGCCTATGACAAGAACTACACTTCGGTCAAGATTTTCCAAAATGACCTTTTCCTCATCAATTCACCATATACTAAGATGTTCATTTTTTATGGTTTGAGATGCGAGAATATGAGTCAGTGGTGGGATGAAACCACTTTCTGACTGGGAGGTGCGGCAAGACGAAGTATATGAGATAATAATTTATCAATTGTAGGAACCGTAGGATTAACTAAAATTTGGTCACGCATTGAATCATGGTGAGTAGAATGTCCAACAAGTGTAAGAACTAGAAACAACGTTTGTCTATGCTTTTGTTGTTTCTCCTCGTCCATATTGACTAGCATCAATGTTTCAAATTCCTCCATGACTGCTTATACCTATCCCTAGTAAGTAGACATATCAAATTCTTGTTTCTTTAAGTTGATAATTTGAGATATCACATCATAGAAACGAGATATGTCATTAATGTAAAAAGCACGAGCCTTTTTCCAAACTAAATAACATGTTTTGGAATGGGCGAAACAAGGGCATCAACTTGGAATCAATAAATTGTCGTAGGAGACTGTAATTGAGCGCAACCTTCTCCCATTGTGCTTTGACTTTTGTATCTTCCTTACTAGCCTTTGCCTTTTCATCTACCACACAAACATTGATCGTCAAGTGGAGCCCAAGCTAAATAGTTTGAGCTTCCCCTTAATGGTTTTGAAGTGTTCATAGGGCTTGAATTTATAATTTCCGTAATTAAGGAACCTAAAATGTCAACTCCTGATAGACATCTTGTGAAATTAAAATTTTGTAGCCTAAAGTCTGAAAAAATATAAATTGTTGTTGAAATCTGAAAAAACTTGTTTATGTTGCCAGAAAATCAAATCTGAATGGTGGAAAGTCCCAGTGGTCAAAACCAGGAAAATTTTTATATGGGTAGGGTTAGAATGATGGGGAGACCCTACTAGAAAAAAATCCGCCGAAAAAAACCTCGAAAACATTGTTGAAGTCGTTGGAATAGTTTCCTCGCTGAAACTTGAAGAAAAATATATGGTTAGGGTTGCACTTAGCAGGTGTCCTGATTGGAGAACCAAATATCTCAAAAAAGTGGTTGTAAAGAGGCTCACGCACCGACCCATGGTGTAGATCTTGCTGGAAAAGGTTGCTTCTGACAATGCGTGAAAGGTTTTCTGTCGGTGGAATTTTGTGGGTTATGGTCGCGAGAGGTTAGGGGACCCCGTGGTGGTATTAATTTTCACTCAACACTGATGAAAACGGGTTGACACTAAACAACCGTAGAAAGTTGTTGGAATTTGACTCATAGTAGGAGTTTTAACTTAATTTTCTTTCACCAAATTCTTACCAATGCTTTGATAACATGTGAGAAATATAAGAGAAAAATATTATTAAATTATATATCTACATTATAACACCGGAATCCTATTTATAGACATTATATTACAATTCTTTTTCAAGTATGATTTTATATACTATTCCTGTTTCTATTCCTCAATATCGGTAAAATATGTTGCAAAATTATGCTCACTCTATTCCAATTTATGTGACGTTCTTTCCTTTTTAATCTGTCCCAAAAAGGACACCTTCCTATATTTAGTAGCAATTTAACTTTAAATTCTCCATTTTTCCTATAATAAGATGACTTACAACCACACAAATATCTATGGCTTGTTTTAGACCACAAGTTTCAAAAATCTTTCTTTCTTTCGTAAGCACCGTGCCTAGTCAAACACCTTCATGAAATTGGAGGGAATAATATCTTAACACAACATAAGTTGTAGAAAACCATACTCACTTCGTCCCAATTTATATGACATTGTTTGACTAAGCACAAAGTTAAGAAAGAAACGAAGACTTGAAATTTGTGGTCTAAAACAAATCTAAACATTTGCATGAGTATAAGTTATTTCTTTGAGGGTAAAAGAGGAATTTAAGTTGTTTCAAGGAAAATATGCCACGTAAATTGAGGCGGAGGGAGTATCTTCTTGTAAGGTTTTTTTACTTTTTGGCGTACTTTTGTATACAAGTGTTTTTTCGTCCATTGTTAATAAAATCTTATTAATTGATCAAACAACAAAAGGGCATCATGCTCGTATGGGTCGTTTGGTTTGAGTATAAAAAGAATTAATCCCAATATAAAATCTCGCATAAGATAATAGAGTGTTTGGTTGAAATCCTTCACGAAAGCTCTACGACCCGAGTTCCTGAATTAGCTGTACTATATGAATAATTGATCTGAAAATAAAATTCCTCTCGAGATAATATAGTGTTTGATTGGCGGTACTAAATAATACTGCATTTAATTATGTGAGAATTTATGTATAATTTTATTCATGATAGAATGTGAAATAAGAATATGTGTAATAGTAATGTAGATACTAAATTATCTAAAGACAAATATTATTATAGAGTAATTAATTGATGTATAAATTTTTCTTAAGTATTAATCACTGTATACCAATTTCTTCATTATATTCATGATAAGAATACGAAATAAGAATATGTGTAATAGTAATGCTTATGCTAAATTATCTAAAGACAAATATTATTATAGAGTAATTAATTGATGTACACAATTTTCTTAAGTATTAATCACCGTATACCAATTTCTTCATTATAAATCATAACATAAACAATTTGTAATTCCGGCATAACTTTCTTCTGATCCAAACGACCCAAAAGTCTAAACAACAACATACCAACCCTCAACTCAAGAAAAACATTCAAAACAGGTTTGAAAACTACAAGGTGAAATTCCTCCACACCTATTCTCCGAGTGTGAATGGATTATTGCAGTTTGACATGGTCTGGCAAATTGGACAGAGGTCCAAATGGTTCAGAAGGATGTCCCACAAAGTCTGAAATGGCTGAAACGAAGGAAATGGAAGCAAATACGAAAGGAAGTTTTGGTGGCAATATGGGGGGCAATGATCTATCACACTTGGAAAGCCAGAAATTGGAAGATTTTTTGAAGCATAGATGTGAGTACGAGTTTTGCAATTGTACAGATACAGAAAGAAGTGAGAGCTCGAATAGCCATTCTCCAGAACACAAGGGGTGCCGCGAGGTGTCAGATTCTGCTGAGAAGACTAACTAGAGAGTAAATTAGATCAAAAGAATGAATTTGTTTGTATTTGGTAAGAGCTTATTTTTTTATTTTCCTGGAGTAGTTTTGCTTGAGACCAGGATAGTCCTAAACCTCTTCTTGGTGGTGGTTGGGACAAGAGGTGCTCTTTAGGTTGTAAATTTGAAGTTTTCATGTTGGAGTAATGGTAGTAGTTCACAGTTATTACCCAAAAAAAAAAAAAAGCCTAGAAGGTGAAAGAAGCTATGGAAAATACTAAACAAAATGATGTGATTTTCTACGAACGACACCCGATCTTCTATATTTACAGGAACGCGAGGTAGTCTTTAAATATCTCAATGGAGTCACCTCAGCATCACACATTATGAATGTGTCATTCCTGAAAAGTGCTTGATCCAGTTACAAGAAGCAGCCTCATATACATGCCAGCTAAGGGTTTCATAACTAGTATAATTAAGAAAGATTAGATAAGGTCTCCCTGTTTAAGACCTTTATGGGCTAGGAAGAAGCCCTCTGGTGGCCCATTGGTAATAACAGAAAAATTCCAAGTAAAATTACATAAATGTACCCATTTAATCATCTTTCACCAATATGTCCTTCAACAAGTTTAGTAGAAATGACCTATTAACATTTTACCATGGTCGGACACTTTCTTATATCAAGCTTACACATTAAAATAGGACTGCTTTGACTCCTTCTAGCATTTATACATTCAGTGCAATCAGGATATACCACAATCTGTTTGCCCTTTACAAATGCCATGTGATTTTGTGTATTTCTTCTACTAATTTGGTAATCACTACCTTTGACCTTTTGCTGAAAAGCTTAGAATAAAAGCACCTAACTAAGCTGATAGGCTTGTAGTCTCTTTTGTCCAAAGGATATTCTCTTAAGGATCAATCCAATACATCATGCATGTAAGCTTTTTTCCAAATCTGACATAATAATGAATACACTCAAATTGCTTTCTTAACTTCTAGTTTTACTCTTGGCAACAGTTTTCTTTAAAAGCCATATTAAAACCATGTTATGCTGAGCTAACATTATTTTTGCTGTTGTTATTATTTGCATCTTCTTGGTGCCTAATAATGATATATCTTACTTCATAAGAAAAAGCCATATTAAAACCATCCTATCCATAACAATTCCCTTTGCAACTTCTAATTGTCTGTACCACTTCCTCTAAAGTGAAGGGCCATTTGCAACCATGTTTTTCCTCTTTTGATTTTTGGAGACATTTACCTTGATAGAAGGCCCACAGCTTTCTGGTTCACTGTAAAGTTATTGGTAAGACTTGAGAATTTCAACTATAATTTTGTCTTGATTATCCTTAATAATTTCCCTTGCAACCTTTAACTTGTCAATCTGGCTGTATCTCTTGTGTGAGGTTGGAAAACCAGTGAAGTGCTTTAGTCATAAACTTCTTAACTTTTGTCACCAGGATATCTTCTCCATTTTGGCTATCTCTTGCAATTTCATCAAGGTTGGGGCCTTCTCTGTCATTTTTTGTTCAGTTTAATATTTCTGCACTCTATTGAATTTCCTACATTCTTAGCCTTTCCAGTAAATTACTCTTTTTTTTCTTTCTATGTTACCGAATTGTTCACATTCCATTTTGGCGCTTTTGCTTCTACATTTTAAGCTTTTATGGCCAAAGCATAATCAGGACTCCCACTGACTTCCTGCCATCCTTTGACTATATCCGTGAAACCCACAATTTCCTTCTTTGAAATAAGATCCCCTTTTGTCCTACTGCCTACATACCAATTCAGTTGGATGATCTGAGAGTATTTGAGGCAGGACGGATGGTTTGATAATACTGGATCCATCATTGCGTTCATTCAAATAGAGAGACCTGTCAGAACAAGAAGTTTTTGAGAAAAGCTTTAACGCAACAGTCATTGCCTCACACCAAAGAAGAAAGGAGCAAATTAGCCAAGAGATTTCAGACCTATAAGCCTGATAGGTAGCATGTACAAACAACTCTCCAAAGTACTGACTGAGAGGCAGAAGGAGTGATAGGGAAATTGGTTGATTCCCAACAGATGCCATTTATTAAAGGTAGACAGATCATGGATGCTGTGTTGATTGCTAATGAAGCTGTAGATTCCAGAATCAAACGGAAGAAACTTGGTATAATATGAAAGCTGGACATAGAGAAAGCATATGATCATGTCAACTGGAGGTATCTACTGAAGATGTTGGAAAGAATGGGCTTCGGACATAAATGGTTGAGATGGATAAAGTATTGTATTTCAACTGTCAAGTATTCCGTGCTTATTAATGGAGCCCCTACAGGATTTTACAAAACTCAGAGAGGTCTCAGGCAAGGTGACCCTTTGTCACCTTTTTTGTTTTTAATCACTATGGAGAGGCTGAATAGTATGATCGAAATAACAAACAACAGAGCCTAGTTGAAAGGTTTTGATGTTGCCAGAGAGGGTGGCGACAGTTTGGAGGTGACACACCTACAGTGTGCAGATGATACCCTAATTTTTTGTGATGATGAGGAACAACTAAAATATGTGAGGGTTATACTGATTCTGTTTGAAGGAATGACTGGACTATATATCAACTGGAGGAAGAGCTTAGTGTATCCAATCAGTACAGTCACAAATATGAACTGCCTAGCAGCAATCCTTAGTGGGGAAATTGATACTCTGCCAACAACTTACTTGAGCATGCTTCTAGGTGGAAAATCCAACTCTGTTGAGATATGGAATGGTGTGCTGGAGAAGTGTGAAAAGATAGATGGAAAACTCAATATCTGTCCTTTGGAGGCAGACTGACTCTCATCAATTCAGTCCTAGATGCCTTGCCAGCTTACATGATGACCTTGTTCCCAATACCAGCAGGAGTCATCAAGAGATTGGACAGTATCAGGAGAACATTTCTATGGCATGGCAACAAGGAGAGGAAAGGCTTCCATTTGGTGAAGTGGAAAGTAGTGATAACTGGCAAGAAGGTAGGGGGTATGGGGATAAAGAACCTGAAGGTGCAGAGTAAAGCTCTCAGAATGAAATGGTTGTGGAAGTTTGCCAATGAAAATCAAATGCTATGGAAAAGGGTAATAAATGCAAAGTATGAAGGTGAAGATATGTGGATGACCAAAGAAGTGACTACACCTGATGGAGTGAGTTTGTAGAGATCAATAAGAGACATGTTGGATGAAGTTAAGAGTAATGCAAAGATCAAAGTTGTAGATGAAAGCAAAACAAGATTTTGGAAAGATGAGTGGCATGAAATGGGAAACCTGGAAGTACTTTTCCCTGACATATACATAATAGTTCTGGGACAGCAAAGTACTATAGCAGAGTCATGGACAAATCAGGAGTGGAGCTTTAATTTCAGAAGACAATTCAAAGACTGAGAAATAGCGAGAGTTGCGGAATTTCTCAACACCGTGGAAGCTTTTAATGGGATGCAAACAGGGAAAGATGTTTTGTGGTGGAAGGGAAACAGCAGAGGGGAGTTCAAAGTTTAACTCAACCTACAAGTTGATGGATCATACAAACCCACAAACATACCGTTGGCCATGGAAACAAATATGGAGAAGCAGAATACCTCATAAAATCTCATGCTTCATATGGTTATTGGCCAAAAGAAGCTGCTCCAACTCAAGATAACTTGAAGAAAAGAGGGATAACCTTATGCTCTAGTTGTTTCCTTTGTGGGGAGGAATTAGAGTCAGGGAACCATCTGTATACCTTATAACTATGGATGATTTTTTTGAACCTCAAAGGCATCTCCTGGACCATGCCTAGGAAGGTCTCAGAGGCTTTGAAGAGCTGGGAGGCAGCATGGGTGAATGCAAAGGACAGGAACAAATGGAGAATTATCCTTGCTAGTATATGGTGGACTATTTGGAAAGAAAGGAATTCTAGGTGTTTTGAGAGCATAGAGAATGATGTCCAGAAAATCAAGTTTAACTGTATCTTATTGTTATGTCTTTGGTGTAATCAATTATACTCCAATGACACTCTATCAGCAATTGATGTTCTAGACTCAATATAGACTGAAAACAGTGGAAAAGGAGACATCTGTATGGTTTCAATACAACCCATGTACTGTTTTGTGATATAATACAAAGTTACCTATTTGAAAAAAAAAATAGAGAGACCTGTCAGTTCTTGATGCAGCTCCCCAATCATCACTTTTCACCTGTGAACATGTATGAAAACAAGCCTGCCTCAAGGTCAAGAAAAAATAGTGCTTTAGAGTAGGCTTGAAGGTGTTTTCAATTAAATTATTGCCATGTTGATGTGTCCCATAAGGCTAGATGAGAATGTAAGGGATGATGTTCATTGTGCAGTCATCTGACTATGTGCTCCTTAATCGCAATACATGAATTTTGTGTTGGGTAGTTGTGAAAATTGATCCACTTTCTTACAAGTATATTCTTAGATCACATTCCACATTTTTTGTGTCATAAAATAAGTCTAACATTAGCACTAGGAAAAGAGGGGGCTTCTTTGGTTAGGCTTATTTCAATTATAGCCATTTTGTTGTCCATAAATGATACAGGAGAAAGCAGGGAGGGTGAGTGTCCATTGTGGAGCCTTTTGTACGTCTCTCCTTAAGGAATAGTTATACCGTTTCTCTTACTTGACCTATTACCTTTCCTAGTTGAATTCTCATTATGACCTTGTGTGCTAACTGCTAACTGGGAAAGCATCTTCTATCATCTAATTGATTCTAACTTTTCATGGGCACTTTTTTGATTGATACTGTTATGAGTATTATTGGTGTATGCCAGCAAAAAGAAAATGCAGAGGGTAGAACATCAACGGAACCATTACAGATTTTAAAAATGACTAAAGAAAGTCAATCATGTCTTCTGCCTGTAACAAATTTCATGGGCGTTTTGAACATATTATTGTGTTCTTTCATGAATTTGTTACCTCAAACTCCCTATACGTCAATGGCTATCATTTCTTTCGGCCTTTGCTTATTTTTGTTATCCCTTTGCATAGGGCTGGCATGGATTTTGCCTATGGTGGTGAAGATCCTGCAATACTGCAGCTGCAGAAATGGGGGTCCTCGCGAGTCCAAGTCAACCTGTCAGACTTTTGTGAAGGTTTTATTTCTCCGAGACGGGAGTTATTGTTGCTACTTTCATATCATCGTGAAGCTTTGCTACTTCCATTGGGTAAATGTGAATATAATTATCTTACCTGTCACTTCAGCAATGTTGATTGTATATTCACCTCTAATAGATTCCTGTTCTTTGCAGGTAAGAGTATCAAGGATCCACAAAGCTATAAAAATCTCCAGAATCATGATGCTTCATTTCCCTGCTCACTGGAGCGCATGTTTCCTGGTAAAACAGAGTTGGGGGATGATTGTGAGAGCACTTCACAGTCCATTGAGGCGGAGACATGTAACATAAAAACAGAGGCAGTTGATTTTACTGGACCTATCTCTTTCCCTTCTATTTCTGATGTAAGCACAGTGGCTTGGGGTAGGTGTGAAGATTTATGTAGTCAGCATGACAATGTTCCTTTCAAAGAACTGCTTTTTGTGTTAGGCAGTGAGGGGGTAACTGTCCATGCTTTTTGCCAATCCTATATGATGAGTGAGTTCATAACACCCACAGAACAAGATGATGTAGATCAAGGGTTATGGGTGGAGTGGGGGCCTTCAACAGCCTCAGATCAACTATCAGGAACTGTGTGTGACTCCACCATGCAGTCCAATGACTCCCTGGATGTCAGTGATATGAGCTGGTCTAGTGTAACTGGGGGAAGAGCGAATAGTTGTTCTATGGAGGGTCAAAAGGAGGTATCATCTGAGAGTTTTGGAGTGAAGAGATGGTTGCATACTTATTTGACTAAAGTTGAAACAATGAAGTCTGATGGAACAGTGTATACAAAGTTCCCAGATAAATCGTCAGTTCCTTCATCTGCTTCAGTTGTCTCATTTAGTAATTTTCTCAGTTGTCCACAGCTATTGGAATTTCTATCTGATGGTTGTCCTATATCACATGACAAACAGAATAGTAATATCTCAGCTGAAGATCATGCAAACAGTATATCTACAGATTCCATACAGATGTCTCCTGATGCTCTAGTTTGTCAGGTGAGCAGTTCTTACAAATGTTTCAGAGTGTTCTCTAATGATGCGCAATGCTTGGTTGGGTTTGCCTTAAATACAAAGAAAGATGTTCAAATTGAAAGCACAAATATAGATGATGGAACAGGCTGTAAAGTTTTAGTTGCAGTGGCCAGGTTAATTAATTGGGGAATGCAGTGGGTTTGCTCGGTGACAGTGGGAAAATGCCTCGAGGGCAGGCCAGCAATTGAGTGGCCAGACTTCAAATTTTCTCATGCTTTTCTTATTTCTCTTAATGTTTCTGGCTTAGTCTCCATTTACATTGCATTAACCGGTGAACATATAGCATCTTTAGATCTGTTAAATATTTGTGGAGTTTCTCCTTCCTTAGTATCTCAAGAACAAAAGCATTCATCGTCAAAGATCAGAGAAAGTTGTATTGAAGAGAAGAAATGTGGTCAGCTCATCAATCAAGCGGGAGATTTTGTTGGTAGAAGAAGGTTCAAACGGCTTCTTGTTATTTCCCATTCTTTGACATTTTGTGTGATCGATGAATATGGTTTAACATATGTAATACATGTGGATGACCATATCCCACAGAAGTATTGTTCACTTGAGAAATTACACCCTCAGCAATTGAGTGATGGAATGTTGGTTGCTTGGGCGGCAGGTGCTGCTGAAATTGGCTATCAAAGGGTCTTATCCAAATTTTTCGGTGGGAAGGAACAAAAAAAATCATCCATTATTAGAGAGTCTTCTTTCGCTGATAATACACATGAGGAAAGAAAGTATGGCTCATATGGAAGTAGCCTATCTGATGCTCTTGATGTAAATAAGAACAGGATTTTTGGTAGTAGATTATGGTCATGCCATAGTAGAAAAGTTATCCTTGCTACAGATGGATCTAAAGAAGATGGTGTTGTTTGTTTTTCTCCTTTTGGGATCACTCGGTTAGTGAAGGGAAAATGTTCTGGGGAAAATGGGAAGTGTCGACTTGTTCATTCCAGTTTAAATGTGAACATGACGATAAATGATGACACCAGCTATAATATCCAAGGTTGGGATGCCATAGTGGACGAAGCTATAGGTTGTAGTTTTCAGGGTTGTTTGTATTTGGTCACAAAGGACGGTATTGCTGTAGTTCTGCCTCGTCTTTCTCTTCCTTCAAATTTCTATCCGGTCGAAGCAATTGGATACCGGCAATCTTGTTATAGTGCTGGTTCAAAGTATGGAGTCCATAAGCTTCATGAGTTTGAAAGCAAAAAAAGACCTTTTTCTCCATGGAAAGTGGAGGTGTTGGATAAAGCTCTCTTGTATGAAGGGCCTGAAGTGGCAGATAAATTATGCTTAGAAAATGGTAATTCCTTGAAGCTGAAACACTCTTTTACTGGCCTTCACATGTTTGCTCCCTCATGAAGTTAAATGCTTCCAGATTTACAGATAAATATGTCTTCTTAGGGTCGTTTGGTATGCAGTAAAGAAGCAACTTATTCATGTATTAATTTATGTAAAAGTTATGCAATGTTTGGTAGCTAGTTAGGAAATAAGTTATTCATTTATAAAATTAATACGACGTTTGGTTTGCAATTTAGCAACCCGCATAACTAATACATGTATAAGTTATAAGGGAATTGGTGTATTATCTTATGGCGGAGTAGGAGATGGAATAACTAATACATGCATAATACTAACAAGCTACCAAACGAGCCCTTAGAGATTATTTTGCCAATTGTCAGTGTCCTACTTTGTACTTTTCTCTACTTGATTTTTACAGCTTGTGCACATGCTTTAGTTGTTAATTTGTGAATCAGGAATACTGCTGTTGTCTTTAGTAAAATTGAAAATTTGAAATATCGTTGATTTTGGCCCAACAAGAATGGTCGATTTTGGCTTAGAACCTTTTTTCTTCACTGGCGAAGAAGAATATCATGATATGCAGGAAGTGTGATGTCCTTTTGCAAAATTGTGCAGGATGGGACTTGAGTGTTACATGGATTCGGAACTTGCAGCTGGCACTGGAATACCTAAAATTCGAGGAGATTGAAAAGTAAGTTTGATTAGCTTGTTTTGAGACTTATTAGTAGAGTGGCTATATAAATGAGTAGCATGTGGAAGTAAAGGTCAGAGCATTTTAACTTAGGCGGTACTTCTACTGGGATATACAAATGAGTTTACTTCAAAAAGTTTTACTGGGAAGATCCTTATCCCTCTGCCTTGTTTGCTCTTATTTGTTGTACCTGAGTCTAAAAGGAAGCTGAAAATCTTTTCAGGGTTTTGTAATTTATGTTACGCAATATGCTAAGAAATCAGAGAGCTTTACCTAGTCTGTACATTATTTTTACCTAAAACATATTTTAGATATTGTCTGCAAATTTCTCTACCACTATTAGATTTTTAACAACAGTTGTTGTTCTACTTCTGGCTATTGTCTCCAATTGAACAGTTTGAGAAACTCTTCGGGTCAAAATGAGAATGTGCATCACCTCCTCATTTGCAAAATGGTATTTGACTAGTCCCCCAAGTTTTTTTTGAGAATGGTAAAGTTATATTCATCAACAATGAGGGTATGCTGGCAACCAAACAAAAAATTATCAGGCAAGTAGTCATGATTACAAAGTGCCTAGGAAATCTACTAATTGATCTACTTCATATATGCCCTCTTCTTTACACCAAAACTATAGAGTATTAGTCCCCAAGTTTATTAGTGTTAAAGAGATAATGAAATAAAAATTAAAATGTGCCGTCTTCCTTAAGCTTTTAGATGAGATGGTAATACATTATAGCATATATTAGAGCCTATGGTTCAACAGGACGAGTATGGAGATGTTAAGTTGATGGCTTAGGACTCAGTTTTCTTGCCTTTGCGGAGCTTGGAGATGCACACCCAAAAGAAGCTCACATATGGGCTTCACTGGCCATAAATACTCAGATAATGTGGGTGGTCTTCATTAAATCTCCCGATTAGCCCATTAGGCGAAGGGCCATATGAAACTTAGTTCAAGGGGCTTGTTAGTGGGGTGTGTAGAACTTAGTTTGAGGGGGAGATTATTGAACATAAAGCCCTACATTCCATATTGGTAGTTGAGAAAAAAAAGGAAGTTGCATATAAGGTGTAGGACTACTCCTAATGGTGTGAGGCCTTTGGAGGAAAGACCGTAGGACATCACCTTCCACAATGCAAAGGAAAACTAGGAGCATAGAAGTGATGAAAGCATTCCCATTTTCGCCGGCTAACAGAATGGATCAATACAGGGGAGACTGGCCGTGAAGTCTAAACTAGCGATCAGCTGCCCTAGCAAACGAAGACTAGTCTTCTTATCGAGCTGGGCATGTGGTACTTATCTTAGAGCCTACAAAGGTCATGACTTCGAGTCTTACCTCCATCCATTATCAACAGAATCTCTACATACTTTCCCTTGAAAAAGAATCAGGCTTGCACGTGTGAGAGCGTGTTGTAGAGATAATTAAGTAAAATATCTTCGGGTGTTTAATAATGCTTTGCTAGGGAAGTGGCTTTGTAGATTTGGATTAGAGGAACATTCATTATGGAGAGAGGTGATAGTGAAAACATTTGCGAGTTATGGAATAGGGTGGAACTCTAGAAACATTTCTACTCCTTTTGGCTGTGGTCTTTGGAAAAATATCTTGAAGGGGTGTGAGAAATTTAGTGGTAACATATCTTTCAAGGTAAAGGATGAGAGTAGAAATTGTTTTTGGGTGCATAGGTGGTGTAGGGATAACTCTTTGAGAGCCACATATCCAACATTCATAGTCTTTCATGCCAAAAGAAGGTGACAGTCCAACAAATACAAAAGAACAAGAAGGAAATGCTCTTTGGGATCTTCAAGTTAGAAGTTTCATTATGACAAGATGCTCGCGATAGATAGAGACAATTTTCCTGCACGGTGTTGTTTGTATTTCCTGGGCGCTAAGAAAGATTTTTCTTTATATGGCTGTCGACTAGAGGAATAATTTTGATGGCAGAAAATTTGAAGAAAAGGAGGATCACCTATATTAATTTGTGCTTTATATGCAGAAACTCGAGCGAGGATGTGGATCACCTTCTACTACATTGTTAGGTTGCTTCAAGGTTATGGTGAGTGATTTTGAGATCGTTTTGACTACCGTGGACTATGACGGGATGATAAAGGACACTTTGTTCAGTTGGGCTTTTAGAAGATGCAAGAGAAGGCGCAGGGCATAGGGCATTGCTACATTAGTTCTTATGTGGGTAGTGAGGAGAGAAAGAAATATAATTTTTTTAAGGAATTAAACATGATTTTGTACATTTGAAGAATAATCTTTTATCCCTCATATAATTATTGGTGCACTGATGAGATTGCTATTTATACGGATGAATGGGTGTCCACGGTAAAAGAACCATTTGTTTTTTTTAGGTTTTTTTTTTTTTTTTTTTGCTATACTACATGTAAACGGGAGTTTTCCCCTTTTATTAGTGGAATTATTCTTTACTTGATCAAAAGAATAATTACTGGAATGCTTTAATTTTTTTTCCATTTTTTAAAAATAATTAAGTAAAAACCAAATGTGTTTTCTGTAACAACTTAAGCAGAGATGATAACACCCTATTGTTGATTGTGTTAATTATTTAACATGATTTTAGGAGACTTTATTTTTCCTTTTCCTAGCATAATCTTGTATCTTATATATATAAAAGAGAATCCTAGGCCCGCTTACGTGGCACCCTTAGAATTCAGGAATTCACTTTTATGTTTTTCTTCGTACTTTTAGGTTTTTCACCCTTATTCTGTTTTTACATTAAACCTGTTTCTTCAACTCTTGCGTCCCTTCGGTTGCATCTCTTCAGGAATTACTTATAAAAACTAGACAAATCATACCCATTGTTGTATCTTCTGCTTCGTGACAAATTTCATCCCTAATTTCTGTGGAACTTCGTCAATTCCTTGGAAGTCTACTTTAGATCTTCACCAAAAAAATAAGAGTAAATTTTAGGAATAACAAACATAAAAATCATATTAGCGCTCTATAGCTGCAATTTTTCTATTTGCGCTCCATAGCCAAATTACCTTTGCTATGGAGCATCTGATTTGTTTAAATCGTGGTAGATTTGTATAAAAATTGCAGCAATTTGTATGAAAATTGTGTTTGTATATGTATATGTTCTCTATGTTAGGCTAGAGTGGCGAGCGAGATTGGGAGAGAGAGGAGAGAGGCGAGCGAGAGAGGTCAGAGAGTGGAGAGAGGTGAATTGTATATGTATGTTGCTTAGATAATTGTATATATGTAACTATTATGTATATGTATCAATGATTGTGTTTGTATATCTGCATAAAATTTGAATTCATATACAATTGAATCGAGTTAAAACATTTGTATTTGTATATCAAATCTCTCTCTCGCTTTATACAAACACAAATTATACATTGTATTTTTCTATAATTTGTGTTTGTATGAAGTGAGGGAGAGAGAAAGGCAAAAGAGAACTGGGCAGGGAAAGATTTGTATTTGTATAATTATAAGTGTATAGGACGGAGAGATATGTATTTGTATTTGTACATATAGTCTCTCTCGCTTTATACAAACACAAACACAAACACAAATTATACATTTGTGTTTGTATAAAGTGAGAGAGGCGAGCGAGAGAGGGCTTAAAAGGAGGAGAGTGGCGAGCGAGATTCCAGAGAGAGAGGAAAATGGCAAGAAATTTGCTACGAATTGGAATTAAATTGAACTGTAGCTATACCATTTATTTTGAATTAATAGTTTGCTATAATGAACAATTTTCCCAAAAAATAATATATAAAAGAGATTCCTAGTCCCGCCTACATGGCGCCCTTAGAATTCAGGAATTTACTTTTATGCTTTTCTTCGTACGTTTAGGTTTTTTACCCTTATTTTATTTTTACCTCTCTTCAATTCTTTCATCCCTTTGGTTGCACCTCTTCAGGAACTACCTATAAAAACTAGGCAAATCATACCCATTGTTGTATCTTCTTCTTCATGACAAATTTCATCCCTAATTTCTGTGGAACTTTGTCAATTCCTTGTATAAAAACTAGGCAAATCATACCCATTGTTGTATCTTCTTCATGACAAATTTCATCCCTAATTTCTGTGGAACTTTGTCAATTCCTTGGAAGTGTACTTTGGATCTTCACCAAAAAAAATAATGAAACAAAACTATAATTTCCTTATAGTTTTTTCCTCCATTCAACATGTCAAAAGAAAAACTATTTCAGCTGCTCAATTCTTGAACAACTAATCACGACCATGACATTTTTTTGGTTCGTATCTATTTCTTTTTCCCTTCTGTCAACATTTTGTCTGATAACTTACATTAGTGTTTAATTCAATGATTTGTGAAGTTTTATCTTTGATGAATGCAAGTCACAACTCTTTAGAAAAGTGACAGGCCTTTGAAAACGTCATAATCCTTCAATGTGAAAAGGTGAATATGTACTAGATTGGGTGTTCTAAGAAGAAGAATAGAAAACTTAGAAAATTTGAAGTTTAAAAATGTGAGAGGGCCCTCTATTTATAGCCAACAAATGTAGTATGAACATGTGCTTATTGTGCCTTATCAAAAAAGATACAACCCTTCATAAAAGTCACAACCTTTCGGAAAGGTCACAACTCATCCAATCTACTAGCTCTAGAATAATCAAGGAACACACATATGAGAATATGAGGGGCTAATATCTTTCACATGATAAATTTATTATGGCATATTTAGGGGTGTTTATGGATAATGACATGGAAGAGCAAGGAAAACTAGCTGCTACTGGCTAAATAAATAATAGGCCACCAAATTGAGTATCTTATACTTTGCATGCACATGTACAAAACAATAGAGGAAGTGATAATTGACTAATCTATGAAAAAACATTCAATATTGAAATGCCAATTATATCAAAGAACAAATATTGTAATTGAAAATTAGATAAAATTCATTAAAGAGTAAAATTTTTACATTCTTTCAAGTTCTTAATATATGTGAGAATACCAAATTTCTAGTATTCGGATATTAGAAAATGCTTATTCATTATTCATAATCATAATGAGGTCATGGATTACCGCACGAAGCGTGGGTAGGTTATCTAGTTATAGGAATAAATAACAACATATGAGTGTTATCCCACAAGTTGGGTTTGTGCCACTCTTAAGAAAATCCAGTTATGAGTTGATTGAGTGAGAAAGGGGTAGCAGAAAAGTAAATTTACTAATTAATGGAACACTACCTTAAATATAAGAAACCTGGTGCTTTAGCTATCCTGAATTATATTCAACGTGTTGATTTATCTAACTTTTCTTTATGATATGTTAAGTCAAAAGAAAGGTAATAGTGAGGAGGACATGTTACTAGCTAAGGCACCAAGACTAATAGGTGCCGAAACTATTAACTTTGGCGCACTCATTTGGATCATCTGTACAGGAGGGATAGAGACTGAATAAAACTAAAAGAAAAAACTTAGCTAATTACCTTGAAACTCCATAAGGTATTAAGAAACAATACTGCTTGATGGCTCAGATTTGTCCAACAAGATTATCGGATAAATGAAACTGGATGTGAATTGGATTTGGTTTACAGTCATTTCATCTCTAAAATATCAGTTCTAGGTTTGTCTCTGGAAGACTTTTAGAGACATGGCATGGAATAAAATCTTATGTTTGTTTATTTATGGACAGGTCTTTAGAAATGCTTGCTCATGTCAAGTTGGCTGAAGAAGGCATCTTGAGGATGCTCCTTGCTGTTGTTTATCTGATGTCCTGCAAAGTTGGTAATGATAACGAGGTCTCTTCTGCATCAAGGTATGCAATTTTCTAGGTGTGTTACTTTAAAATTTTGTGCTATGGTTACTTAATTCTCTCATCTGTGAATTCGATATTTATCATTTCTTTTCAGCTTTGCTAGATGGGTTCTCTGCCTGTGTTGTCAATGGTGAAAAACGTCAAAGTTTGCTCGGCCTTTAAGTGAATGTGAAATTAAATCATGTGCTTTATGAAAAAGGGTCAAATGAAAAAGCTTAATACACAGTAATAATGACACAACAACAATTTATAAACAATAGAATTAGAAAAATATCTACGATAAATTCATCCTAAAAAAACACCTACGATAAATGAAAATCATGAGGGTATATATTATGTTTTGCATGGACAGCCCTACATAAGGCATGTTTAACACACGACAACCTTGGGAAAAAGGGCATCATTCTCATCAGCAAATGTCTTTTCTGTAAACAAGACAATGAAAGTGTCAACCATCTTTTTTTGCACTGCCCCACAACAGTCGACATATGGCATTTCTTCTTCTCATTGTTTGGCCTGCAATGGGTTTATGCCCCTCTCCATCAAAGATGCTTATGCTCGCTGGATATGTAGGAGAGTTGACAACACCATCAAAAGTACTTGGAGGATGATCCCAACACTAATTTTTTGGAGCATTTGGAAAGAGAGAAACTGCAGATGTTTTGATGGAATATCAACTCCCATAAGCACCATTAAGACTAAGTGTTTAGTTAGTCTCTATAATTGGAACCTTCTCTCCCCTGTAAACGGTATGGAAATTTTTTTGGATTTTGTTAGCTCCTTAACTGTAGCACAGTAGGGTTTAAGGGGGTTTATCTTTATGGCTGCTTTACAGGTTTTTGCACAGGTAGCTTCATGTTATTTTCATGTTTGAAGCAACTTTATTTTTAGTTGTAACCTTTGCATCTTCTTGATGCCTTTCTAATGCAATTTAATTACTTCACCCAAAAAAAAAAAAAAAACCTTTTATATATTCTCAAAATATAAACGGACCTTTTATATTTCTAACTCGGCCCAACTAGCTCGGGGTTGAGGCATACTAAATAGTAGTAGTTGTTTTATTTCTCATTCATATGTAAAGATGCAAATATTAAGTTATTAACTTGTTTTCTCTTGCTAATTTCTGATGTTCTACTCTGGTTTCTGAGTCATTACTCAATTTATGTATTATTCTTTAACATTTTGTAAAAATTAACATGTTGCTTTGCTTCAAGAAAAAGCCCATGCGCCTCATGCCTTGTTACCAAATCTAAGAGGCCGCATTCATCCTTGAGATTGTAGCAAGTGAAGGTATCCTTTCAATGGTAGCAAACCATCTTTCCTTTGTTAATATAAGGAATGAATCTTGGGCCCAACTCAACCCCAAAAGCTAGCTCATGAAGGAAAAAAATTACACAAGGTGTCCCCCAAATGTAGTGGTCTAGATTTTTTGTTCCCCATAAGAGAAGTCTTTAAAGAATGACCTTTCTTCCACTTTAAGTAGAGTAAAATTACATTTTTGCCCCTCTACATCTCAAATGTTTTTAAGCAACTCTCCATGCTCAATTGTCTCTCATTTTTTTTAAGTTCTTTTTCATTTTTCTCATTCTTTTATTTATTATTTTTTTCTTCTCTTTTTTGTTTTCTTTTTTCTCAACTTCTATTTTTTCGCCTTTTTTCATTTTTTCGCTTTTTCATTTTTCTTTCATTTACTTATTTATTTATTTTTCTTTTATTTATTATTTTTTCTTTTCTCTATTTTTTTAGAAGAGTTTTTCTCTCTTTTTTTTTTTTGCCCATGGGGCTTAACTTTTTGTTTGAAAGCCCTTTGCTAATAAGTCTTACCTCTAACTTCTAAGGCAATAGTTATAAAATATAACATAAATCAAGACCTCTTGCCCATGGAGCGTATCTTATTCTTTGGAAGTCCTTTGGCTATGTCTTGCCTATTAAGACGAGAGTTATGGAGCATACGATAAATTAAGACACAAGATGATAGTGCCAAGTCTTGCCCATGGGGTGTGATTTATTCTTTGAAAGACCTTGGCTAAATCTTGCCTCTAAGGGAAGACTTATAGAGCATCTCATAAGTTAAACATAGTGAAATAGTGTAAAGTGTTCCCCATAAGTTTGACTTAGTGAAAATGGTGTAAATTTTTGTCCATGAGGTGCAACTTGTTGTTTGAAAGTCTTTGGGCTAAGTCTTGACTCTAAGGCAAGAGTTATAGAGCATATCATAAATTAAGACACAATGTGGTACTGTCAAGTAAATCCTACAAGGGGCAACTTGTTATTTTGAAGTTCTTGGTTCTAAGTCTTGCCTCCAAGGCAACAATTATAGAGCATCTCATAAGTTAGACATAGTGAAATAGTGTAAACTATTGCCCAGTAAGCATATGTTATTTTTTTAACCCTTGAGATATGCTTTGCCTGTAAGGCAAAAGTTATTGTGTTCCCCATAAGTTAGACTTAGTAAAAATGGTGTAAAATGTTGTCCACAAGGCTCAACTTGTTCTTTGAAATTCTTGTGATAAATCTTTCCTCTAAGGCAAGAGTTATAGAGCATCTAATAAATCAAGACATAATATGGTAGTGTCAAGTTTAGCCCATGGGGCTTAACTTGTTGTTTGGAAGTTCTTAACTTAGTTATGTGGTTAGTTTATGATGGTTGAATAAGATAACTCATTGCTTATTTCTATGATATGATAGTCAGCTTTATTGTCTAAATTCACTTAGGTTCTCTTTCTTATGCTTAGATCTTGATACAGGCTTCTTGCTTTAGGAACTAGCTTTGCCACCAAGATGATACGAGAATATGGTTTACTGCAGCATAAGAAAGATGGAATGGAGTTGCAGAAAGCTGGAGGTGTGCAAAATTCTTTTCTTTCTTCAGAGCTGATAGTTAGTAGACCTGGCGAGACAGGAGATCTGGAAAGGCTTCAGAAGATGGCTCACTTTCTAGAGATTATACGGAATCTGCAGTGGCAACTCACATACAAATGCAAAAGGCTAGGCCAGGAATTGGTATTTTGGTCTGGTCCTTCAAAGTTCAATATTATACAGTTGCTTGATGTTGATACATATTCATTTCCTTTATCTCGTATTCTAGGTGGATCAAGGTGAAACTGTAGGTGAGACAGATTTGTCACAGGATGAGTCCAGTATTCTCTATTTTCCTGCTGATATCTTATCTTTGGAGGCTTCAACCAAAAAGGGTCTGATTTCTGCTTCTGAGATGGAGAGAAATAATGGCGAAGACCTTGCTTTGATGCCTGTGGATGCATTTGATGGCAAAGACATTTCTTCTTTGGACACTTTTAAGGAACCATATTTAATATCTGAAGAAAAAAGAGTTTTTTCTATAGAAAATCCGAAGGATATGATTGCACGATGGGAGATAGATAATTTGGATGTGAAAACAGTTGTCAAAGATGCTATACTTTCTGGTCGTCTTCCTTTGGCCGTTCTTAAGCTGCATCTTCATCGTTCAAGAGATTTGATGTCAGAGCAGGAAAATCAGGATACATTCAATGAAGTTCGTGAAGTTGGAAGAGCTATTGCTTATGACTTGTTTCTGAAGGTAGGTCTTTTCTGATTATTTGTATAAACAGACATTGTATGTCTAATGAGTCAGCTATCATTCATGATCAGGGTGAGACTGGACTTGCTGTAGCAACACTTCAAAAGCTGGGAGAAGATATTGAAACCAGCCTTAAACAGTTAGTTTTCGGTACTGTCCGTAGATCTCTACGGATGCAAATTGTTGAAGTCATGAAAGGACTTGGGTATCTTGGTCCACATGAGTGGCAAATTTTGGAGAGGATCTCACTGATTGAGGTATGTGGAATTATTGTTACTTAAGTTCCCCTAACTGGCTCTATGAGTCTAGATCGGAGTTGAATTTCAAGTTGACAGTTTGCTTTTGCACGAAGAGGGTTTATCCTTGCAGCAGTTTCTGGAGTACCTTCTCTTGCCGGCACAAAGAGTTCAAGGGAGTATCAAATGGAAATGCAACAGAAGAAATAAAACTGCACTTATTGGCTACCTTAGGCAGAGACCTAGTTATTGCCTGTGGTGAACTTGATGGAGTTGTGTTGGGTTCATGGATGAATGTCAACGAACAACCAATTGCTCCTGAAACTGACAATGATAGTACTCATTCTAGTTACTGGAGTGCTGCTGCATTGTGGTTTGATGTCTGGGATCAGAGAACTGTTGATTGCGTAAGTAACTCTTAACTGATGCTTCCAGAAATTTACTGCTTATCGGAAGGGGTGTCAAATGGGTGGGTTAGGTCAAATTTGTCCCAGTAAAAAATGGGTTGAGTCATCCATCCTGCCAAGGTTTGTTTAGGTAATGATGAGTTGGGTAAACTTGGGCTAAAAAGTTAGGTCATAAGTAGGGATGGCAATGGGACTGGGTGGGGTATGGCGGTTTAAGACTCTGCGGGTTAAAATTTTCACTCACTCTCCTGCTTTAATATCCAATCTCTTCTCTAATTTAAGAAGATTGAAGCACTCAACTATCAGTCTCTTCTCTGATTTTCATGAAAAATTTATCTCTCAATGATTTTTTAAGATTTTCAAAAAATATATCTATATGATATTTTGTACTTGGAGCCCTTCTTTTTCAGTTCCAAGAATTTATTTTAAATTTTTATAAACCAAACAGATCTCTTTCAGATATATTGCCACATAAAGATCTAGAAACTGCAATCTTTACAGTTTATGCTTCAATGCATTAACAAATTCTTTTTTACATTATTTGACTTTTCCAATTAAAAAATAGTATTCAGTTGGGCTAAGTGCCTCTTGACAGTCACTCAAGAATTTTACATCATCATATGTCTCTTCACATGTAGTGCAGTTATAAAGTATATATATGAACTTTTAAATCACAGAGAAATGTACTAAGGAATTGAAGATAATTTAGACTATAATATAACATGTTTTATTGAGTGCAAATGAGATTTTTTTTTTTTTACCGTATGCTTAATAATGTCAGAATTAAAAACTGGTGCATTTTAAGTATAGGAAACAGTCTCTCATAGTATAATTAACTCTCCATGTTAAAGAAAAATAAAAAAATGTAAAACTTTTGTTTTCTAGAAAAATAAAAAGATGGAAAAAAATTTAAGCAGGGTGGGTTTTGCGGAGTGGTGCGGGTTGAAAATTAAAAAAATGCTGTGCAGGGAGACTGGAAATTCTTTTGTGCTAGACTTAACGCTCTGCACCCTCTCCACCCCGCCCCATTGCCATTCCTAGTCATAACCCTAATTGCCCAACTCAAACCATCTTCTTTATTTGCTTCTTCATCTTTTATAAGTTGTTTAATTACCAAAGCAAACTATAATAAGTTTGAGAAGAAAAGGCTTCTCTCGTCAGTATGTCTTTGCATCTCTTGAAAGGGATATTTATAGAATGAAGTCATGAACCCTATAGCTAATTAAGGAAAGCCAATCAATTACAATAAAAATAAATAAATTCTATCCCTATAATAACACTAGAAAAATAAAGACTCCTAAAATCATGCTAATCAATTAACACAACAATACTCCCGGTCAAGTTAGTGCAAAGATGTTGCACATGCCAAACTTGCAAACCTAAGTATGAAAGGTACTTTTGTATGCACATCCGCTAGTTGTTCTTTTGACAGTTAATGAAGCAAACTCAACGTACCACTTGTAACTTCTCTTTGATGAAGTGTCGATCAATTTCAACGTATTTGGTTTGGTCATGTTGAACAAGATTCTGAATATACTATACTGATTGTGACTTTGTTGTCGCTGTACAAGGAAAGCTACCCTTTTTCAGACAATCTCAATTCTTTTGTAGCCAAAGAAGTTCACAAACATCTTGGGCTATAACTCTATATTCTGCTTCTGCACTAGATTTGACTATTATACTTTGCTTTCTGCTTCTCTAAGTAACTAGGTTCCCTCCTACTAGTGTATACTAACCGGATGTAGATCTTCTGTTATCTAGAGATGCAGCCCAACCCACGTTTTTGAAGGCTTTTATCTAAAGGTGACTATGTTTCGAGAAAAATAGAGTTCCTGGAGCAGACTTCAGATACTGCAAAATGTTAAAGGCAGCTTGAATACGAACAGTGGTGGAGCTACCTTAGCTAAGGGGTTGCTCGAAAATTACATTGTTTAGCTACGTTAAAATTTTAATTTTATGTTTATATGCTATATGTTGACTCCCCTTATTTTTCTACATGTGTTATATTTTGTATATTCTGACACCCTAGTAAAATTGCATACAAGGATCTCGATGATCATGCATGAACCAACTCACTAAGCTGACTGATTAGGCTATGTCTGTTATGGTGTGAGAGAGGTAAATAAGACCAACCTCTGCTATCTCTTCTTATCAACTGATTCTCCATCGTTGGTTTGTAACTTGTGATTGGTTGCAATAGGTGATTCTGCTGGTTTGCAACCTGTCGTACCAGTTTCCTTCTAGAGATTTAGAATCTAGTTTCTTTAAGAAATAAAGATTCCTCTTTTGATCCAGCAACCTCAATTTCTAAGAAATACTACAATTTTCCTGGATCTTTAATCTTAATTTCTTGTGGTAATAACTTCTTCAGTCGGGTCATCTCCTCTTTGTCATTCCTGTCATTACTATGTCATCAACATAAACTAGTAGCAGAGTGAGTTTGCCCTTTTGATGTCTTATGAAGGGGGTGTGATTTGCTTAGTTGGTAACTGAAAGAGATCATCACTTAGCAAAGTCTGTCAAACCAAGCTTCAGAGAATTGTACCAGTCCATACAAGGCTTTCTTTAGACTGTACACCTTTCTCTGACTTTGTTCAGTATCAAATCAAGGAGTGATCTCCATATATACTTCTTGTTTTAAGTCTCCCTGAAAAATACATTCTTCACATCAAGCTGTTGCAAGTCCCAATCAAAGATTTGCTGCATAGGATAAAAGAATCTGATATTTTCGTTTTTGCAACTGAAGAAAATATCTCCAGATAATCAACTCCGTAAGTTTGAGTGAATTTCATAGCCTCCTATCTTTATTTAAATCTTCCAATCAAGTTATTGATGTTTCACAGTGAAGATCCATTTGCTGCAAACCAACTTCTTGTCTGATGGTGAAATGACAAGTTCCCAAGTCTCCTTTTTTGGTAAAGCCTTTATTTTCTTTAATCATAGCTTGCTTTCATTTAGGATCTACAAAAGGTTCTGTCCAATTCTAGGGAATAGACATCTTTCGATCTGGATTCCCGGGGAGCCTAGAAAGGTGTTACATGGCTAGCAGTGAGGGGAACGATTCTAACAGCTGAGAAATTGAGGAAGAGAAGGAGCTTCTGTAATGACAATTGGATGGTCCTGGCCCTTTGAATATGGTTTTCCTGATCTTTGTTGTCTAAATATGATACCAGAAGCATTCACTGAAGACACATAGAGTCCACATGGCTGGAATTTCTCCTTTAGAAAGCCACTCAATGATTGGGATGTTTGAAATAGTAGGTGAATTTCTGAAAGTTTTGGAAAGCTTCAAGGGCACAACAGTTAATTAAGACTCTATGATATGAGAAGGAAGTGGAAGGAAGCTCTCCACTGCCAAATCAGTTATACCAATCTCTAGTTTCAAATGGCCAACAAGACATAAGCAGGTTTTTGAAGAGCAGAAATAAGAGCTTCTTTTAAAGTTATAATATGTTTCTCCTGGCTGGTGGTTAGGAGAGCCTGTTTAATGCATGAGAATTTGCAGAGAATGGGTATTCAATTAAGCGATGTTTCTTATGTAAGGAGAAGAGTACAGAAAACAATAGCCATCTTTTTTTTTGCATTGTACAATGACTGGCAAACTGTGGCAGATTTTTTTGAGCATGATTGAAATGGGTTATGCTAGAATCAATTATGGATTTGGTAAATGCTGGTGTGAGGTGGGGGGATTCTGTGAGGCGAAAGAAGTGAAACTCTATCCCAGCTTGTATGTGGTGTACTGTGTGGATAGAGAGAAATGCTAGGTGTTTTCAAGAAAACATTAGTTCTTTAAATAGAATTTAGTCAAGATGTATTTTATCTTCGTATTTTTGGTGCAAGGGAAATTATGTTGAGGATGCTGAATCTTAAATAGATTTCATAGGTCCCTTGTGAAGAGATGCAATTAGTTCTTCTAAGATGAGCAAGACTTTTGAACTGTAATAAGGTGGTCAGCATTCCCTAAATGCTGTTGAATATAGTGTTACCATTATCAAAAAAAAAAAAAAAAAAAAGAAATAGAACTCTTATTTGGCTCTTATGTTTAGAATGCTATTTTCTTTATAAACACATTTTGATTCACAAGAATTACCATAATCATTTGTTGCTACACTTTATTGGCATAATGTTAACATTTACAACTTGGAGCCTTCTAACTGGAGGACACTGCACCTTTCGTGTGTTCGATTAACAGCTTGTCAACCTTTTATAGTTGTTTTTAGAGAGTGAAAAGCATTTGAAAGATGTATCCACTAATCTCAGTCAGCCCAAGCACTCTCTGCCGACTAGGAACTTGTGCCAAGGATTCCAACTCAGGGAGCCACCCCTCTTCCTCAGCTCCTTAATGGCTTGGAAAATGAAGATTGAATTTCTATAGAATCAAATTAGAAAATCGTTTTATTTTGATAAATTTCTTTGATACTGCTGATTGTTTATATCCCTTTATATTTCATTATTCCATCTTGTGTTTAGGTGACTTTGTTGGTCTGTTAAATCTGCATTGCTGGCAATAACCATAATCTTTTTTGCTGACAGATAGTGCTGGATCAACCTTCCCTTATGGGGGTTAATGTTTTGTGGGAGTCACAACTTGATTACCACATTCGCCATAGTGACTGGTTGGATGTATCAAGTCTCTTAGAGGCAATCCCATCATACGCATTAACCAGTGAAAGCCTCAGTGTCAGTTTGGATGGTGTACGCTCTTCATCAGTTGACGAATATCTTCAGAAACCTCATGACTGTGGCAGTTACATATATTCTCTTGAAGAGGTGGATGCTGTTTGCATGAATGTACCGAGTGTCCAAATATTCAGGTTTTCTGCGCACAGTATGTGCTCCATGTGGTTGCTAATGCTTATGGAGCGGGAACTTGCTAAGAAATTTATTTTTCTGAAGGATTACTGGGGATCTGCTGCAGATATTGTGGCTCTTCTTGCCCAGTCAGGTTTTATTCGTGATGTGCATAAATCTTTACTGACGGATGAGTCCACTGATAGCTGGTCAGAATCTGTACTGGCTATTAGTAATGCCGGAACTCATCCAGATTCCATCCAAGCATTTCATAAGGTTATCGTACACTACTGTTCACAGCACAACTTGCTGAATTTCCTGGATCTTTACCTTGACCACCACAAATTGGCATTAGATCATGAATCAGTTTCTTGGATGCAGGATGCAGCAGTGAGTAAACTCGACTTATCATTATGTGATAATATTTTGCTTTGGCTTAGGTATCCAGTATGGATTTTCATTATGTGAGAACCTTAGAGTTTCAATCCTATTATTGATTGTTACTCGGCCATAATGGAAACCCATGTTCATATGGTTTCCACTTCTGAAAGGCTGAAGTATCAAACTGTCTGTTGGAACCATGCAAAGACCGTTCCATAACTGTGCTGTGCTTTTGCAATGCAGAAACAAGTGGTTATATAGTCTCCTCAGCTTCTTTGCATAATGGACACCAGGATGCAATCTTAAAACCTCTCCTTCATTGCATACTCCCAGGTGGTTTATATTAGGGAAGCTATATGCTAGTATAAGCCTCCCTGGACGGTAATGCAGTCCTTCAGGCTGATCACAGAGCTTCACTATTTTTCATTACGAGTAATATAAATTATGTCTAAATGAAAATGCTAGTGGAAGGTCAAACAAAATGATAATTCTCAAGTTCATTGACTAGCGGACATCTAGTTACATTTTTTAGAACTTGCATTCCCTTGCACCTTGCTCCATTGATGTCTTTTATGCCCTTTCACTAGAAGCCTTAAATTGTGCCTTGTCCTTACTTGCTGATTTCCTGTAAAAAGATTTATTGGTTTATAGAGCTATATATTTCCATCTCTCTTTAACTGAAGTTTTTACTTTTGAACTATCTTTTTGTCCTTTTTGACAGCCCAATTCACTAACTTTCTTGTTTTCTTTCTATATTATCATCAGGGAGATAACCAATGGGCCAAGTGGTTGCTTTTGCAAAGAGTCAAGGGGAAAGAGTATGAAGCTTCATTCTCTAATGCCCGTGCTGTTGTATCACATAATTTAGTTGCTGGTAGCAGTTTCAGCACCATGGATATAGATGATATAATATGTACTGTTGATGACATCGCGGAAGGAGCAGGAGAAATAGCAGCTTTGGCCACATTGATGTATGCCCCAATTCCAATTCAAGATTGCTTGAGCAGTGGTAGCGTGAACAGGCTCTATAGTTCTGTACAGTGTACATTGGAGAATCTTAGGCCATTCCTCCAACGTTTTCCTACTTTGTGGCGTGCACTAACTGCAGCATGTTTTGGACAAGATCCAACTTGCAGCAGTATAGGTCCTAAACCGAAATGTAAGTTGCTACTTTTTAATATCTCTAGGTTTGTGCCCCTAAATTTGCTTGCCACCTGGAAGGACCTCAAGAAGTTCTCCAGTGATGGAGTCACGTAGGCCTAACCAAAGTTGCACTTTTATCTGATTATAACCTTTTCCTGATTAACTATGTCTTCTGCAGTGTTTGGATATTCTGATTTATTAGACTATTTGAATTGGCGTGAGAGTGTATTCTTCTCTTCAGCACATGATACTTCACTCTCACAGATGCTTCCATGCTGGTTCCCTAAGGCTGTCCGGAGATTAATTCAGCTTTATGTACAGGTTGCCTATGAAACTCAGTTGTCGTTTAACTTAATCACTTGCTCTTTTAAAAAGGTTTCATGAGATGGAAAGCAATGTAGGATCTTCCAACTACTATATACTATGGAGACAATAGTCTATCTTTGGCAGTTTCTTAGTTAATTATAACAAACTCTAACTATCAAAGTCTTAACGTGCCTGTTTCATGCTTGGCTGTAATATCTGTGTTATGGTAGGGCCCACTTGGTTGGCAGTCAATTGCAGATTTGCCAGTGGATGATCCCTCTCTGCTGAGGGACATTGTTCCTTCTGACATCAGTCCCTTGTCCTGGGAAGTTGCCATCCAGAAACACATTGAGGAGGAGCTGTATGATTCTTCATTAAAGGTGAGTAATGCTTCTATGATCATTTACTAATATTAAATTTTTGAGATATTAGGGGTCGTTTGGTAGAGTGTATTAGAAAAAATAGTTCATGTATTAGCCTTGTGTATTACTAGTGCCTTGTTTGGTATTCTTTTCCAACCTATGTGCATTAGTTATACACTCTGTAGTGTATTAAGGTGTGTATTGCTAATACCATGGATTTCTAGGTAGTAGCAATGCAATGATTATAATGCATGCATTAGCATGATTAAAGACCCAATTGCCCCTCAAAACCTTTTTTACATCTTTTCCACCATAATAGTGGAGGATATCTTTGTAAATTAAATTTTTTATGCAATGCATACTATTTTTTTATGCATCAAACCAAATGATGCATAAAAGTAATCTATGTATAATTAATGCAAGCATAACTAATACACGCATTGCTAATGCAAGCATTACTAATACACCCTATTTGACATTATTCTTATGCACTCTACCAAACGACCCCTTAGTGTCATTTACTAATGCTTTGAGTTCAAGTCTCACCGCACCTATAGTCAAAAAAAGATTTTGCATGCTTGCCCATAAAAAGATCAGGCCCGCTTGAGGCGTGCTTAATCCTCAGTTCAACTCAAGCTAGGTGCTCTCCATCACTTAATTGGCCATTTAGTACAGGCACTATACAGTAAACACCTCAACGTCCACATGCTCTATCTTAAAGGGAGACCACTAAAAAATAAATATAGAAGACAGATTGATCTATTGATGTTAAGGAAACGTTATGGATGAATATATTAGTTTTTGTTGTGTTAACTTATAGATTTGTTTTTATCTCTAATCTGAATTAGAATGGTTTGTCTTTTGGAAATTTTAATATTGTTTTTTTTTTTTTAATAATGAAATATGGAAATAATTTTTAATATTGTTATTAGTTCATGTATTTTCAATAAATTGCAATTTTTCAATGCTTTGCCCATATAATTATTGTAAGTATTAAGAGTATTTTGTATAACATAGTAGAATCAACTAGGGAGATGTTTATTTTTAATTATATGTAGTCTTGAATTCTTTTGATAAGGTGTATTATCTTTATTTCTTTCCTAATTTAGAATGTATGTGTGTACTGTTTAAACATCCAATAGCTTAGGAAAATCATTATGAAATAGACATCTCATTCTTTCTCGCATGTATTCTCATCTCTCATGGTATCCGAACCTTTAGTGAGAAAATAGTCAATATGCAGTTATTAGTGACATAATAGAAGATAAATCCCATTGTTGAGCACTCTGAGGTGGCATTGCTTCCCGGAGGCAATGCACATAAATTGGTACCACCAGTAAGGTCGGCTGGCTCGTGCAACCTGAGCCCCAAATTCATGTGCTACCAAAATCTCTTTTTTCCGGGAGTCACACGCCATTACCTCTGGCGCATGCTGTCATTCCTGCCATTTTTTGGGCCACTGTTTCACTTGTTGGAGGTGGCCTCATGGTTCTGATCTCACCCATCCAGGTTCCATCAACTTTTATTGACTGTTAACCCTTTTCTGGCAAAGATTTGATAAGGTTCCAACGTTAATGTTACTGTCCGGACCATTTTCTATCACTTCCTCAGCACCCTTTTGAGGCTTTTCACCTTTGGTGACTCTTTGTAATCATATAATGTTTAGTTTGATAGTGTATTTAATAATCAATGTTGCATGCTGAACAGCTTTAGCATATTCATAGGACGAAATGTCACATTCAAAACAGAAAAATTTATCAGAATCTGAATCTGGTATTTTAAGTGGAGAAGGATGGATAGGCGAACCCATTATCCATTGAGTTTAGAATTGTGCACCGCTAGACCTCGGGGATTTCTTAGTTTTATAAAACAATAGTTATCCAGATACTTGCTAATATATGTTAGGATTATTAATTCATTCACCAGACACAATATAGGTCCAATCCAGAGGATCAACACTTAACAGTTACGTCGCACATTTTTATAGGTCCAATAAAGTCATGCGAAGACGACCTAAAAATAAGTTTGAACTTCTCCTTCACTAGCATTTTTATTTCCTTTATAAATGTATGTCAATATACTGTATATTTGAACAATCTTAGTCGTCCAGGTATCCAGCCTTATAATTGTTTTGACAAGATCTTGTGCCTGGCTAAAGATCTCTTGTGCCCGGCATGGATGAAGTTGAGGCTTGCCTCCAGAGTCTTCTGTGATAAAAAGATACCTTAAAAACTTAAAGGTAAGTTCTATAGAGTGGTGGTTAGACCGACATTGTTGTACGAGGCAAAGTGTTGGCCAGTTAAGAACCTCATGTTCAGAAGATGGATGTTGAGATGGATGTGTGGGCATACTAGGAGCGATGAGATTAGGAATGAGGTTATTTGGGTAAGGTAGGAGTGACCTCTGTGGTGGACAAGATGTGAGAAGCGAGATTGAGATGGTTTGGACATGAAGCGGAGATGTGCAAACGCCCTAGTGAGGAGGTGCAAGAGGTTGGATGTAGTTGGTACGAGGAGAGGTAGAGGTAGAGGTAGGCCAAAGAAGCATTGGGGAGAAGCAATTAGACTGGACATGACGCAACTTCAGATTACTAGGGATATGACTTGAGATAGCAGGGTGTGAAGGTCGTGTATTAGGGTAGAAAGTTAGTAGGTAGTATAGTGTTGTGGTTCAGGCTTGTTGGTGTTTTTCCTTGAACTAGCCGTACTCTTGCCATTTTAGATTTTGATATTTATCATCATTTGCTTATTGTGTTTTGACTACTGCACTATTTTGCACTATTTTGTTGTTGTTCGTTCATATTGTTTTCTTGTAGGCTTTGCACTGCTTCTCTTGTCTTCTTTATACCTGAAATTGCTGCACTTGAGTTGAGGGTCTTTCGAAAACCACCTCTCTACCTTCATGAGGTAGTGGTAAGGCCTACATGCACTCTATCCTCCCTAGACCCCACTTATGGGATTTCGCTGAGTATGTTGTTGTTGTGTCTTGAAGTGGAACATGTGCGTCATATCATGGATCATAGACCCCCTTTTTCAAAAAAACAAAAGTGAGATTTCCCAAGGGAAGACTTGGATTCTCCATCTAATTATCATATGTGGATGCCATTTGCTTGAAGCAAAAGTATACTATGTGTAAGAAAATGAAGAAGAAAGATATATTCAGAGAAAAGTCCAATTTTTCAGCTGCTAAATTATACATAGTAATTCTCATGGCAGAGGATACACAATATTTTGTGGTAGGGCAAACTGATAGAAGGGTTTTTCAATATTTTATGTTCTCTCTTTTCATGTCATGTCAAACTCAATTGGTTTATCATGCTATCTGCTAAACTATAAGTAATTCTCATGGCATAGGATAAGGATACACAATATGTTATGAATCTTTAGGGAAGGATCGATTGACAGGGCGATATATAAATCAGCTCGTTAAAGGGAGGCTGAAACCTTAGAATTCATTAAAAGAGAACTCCGATCTCTTCAGCTCTTCAAAGGGAGACCGACACTTTTGAGTTCAATGGAAGAGAGAACTCTAATCTCCTGTTTTTTGCTGAATTATGTTTTACTGATTTATTCATGAAAAGCACCTTTAAATAGGAGTCTTATTACATCAATAGGAAGTCTAATTCTTATGAAAGTAGGAGACCTAAATCCTATTCCAAACTAATAACTATAACTTAACCTAATCCTTATGAAATTCTAAAACTAAACCTTATTCTAGAATAATAAATAGAGCAACTAAAAATATAATTAAATATTTAAATTAATGACTTCCAACGCATCCCTAACATTACTCCCCCTCATGTTGAAAGAGCTTGTCCTCAAGCTCAACTTTCGGGGCAATCATCCAGAAAATCTGGATCAGTATCAACTTATCCAATTCTAGCCCTAGCTTGAAGTTGACATTGATAAATTTCGACTCTATCCATTTAATGAAGCATGACTAATTTGCCCATCAGATTGCTACTTTCATGAGGTCCAAATCGCTGATATTCTTCCCAACTCATTGAGCCTTTCGCTCGTTTAAGTTGATAATACCATAACGGTGCTAGTCCGAACATGTGAAATCCATCCACACCAATCTTTTTTGCTATCATTGTATGCTGATTTTTTTCAAAAATATGTTCACAACGAATGTGCTCGAATTAATGGATTATTGGTGCCGTTATAAGTAGGTGGTGTGTTGCCTTTTGTAGCAGGAGTTGTTGATCTGCTATGTCTGGGCACTATTTGACTCAGGTTTGTGGGTTCGTTTTGTGGAGTCAATTCCCAATCTAGACAATTGTTCTTGGATGAATTGGACAATTTTTTCGATGAGGCGTTGTTCCATTGTTGCAATTTTAGAGGCCATTAGGGTTTCTGTAGTGGTATGTTCTCCTTGAAATTGAGAACTGATCTCATCGCCCATTGTTTTAAGTCTCTGATACCGAATTGTTATGAATCTTTAGGGAAGGATCAATTCACAGGGCGATATATAAATCAGCTCGTTAAAGGGAGGCGGAAACCTTAGAATTCATTAAAAGAGAACTCCGATCTCTTCAGCTCTTCAAAGGGAGACTGAAACCTTAGAGTTCAATGGAAGAGAGAACTCTAATCTCCTGTTTTTTGCTGAATTATGACTTACTGATTTATTCATCAAAAGCACCTTTAAATAGGAGTCTTATTACATCAATAGGAAGTCTAATTCTTTTGAAAGTAGGAGACCTAAATCCTATTCCAAACTAATAACTGTAACTTAACCTAATCCTTATGAAACTATGAAACTAAACCTTATTCTAGAATAATAAATAAAGCAACTAAAAATATAATTAAATACTTAAATTAATGACTTCCAACGCATCCCTAACACAATATTTTATTGCTCTTGTATTTTGATGTCATCCAAATGGATATATTCAGATTTCATTGGTTGGAAATATCTTTGATGGAATTTGAAAGTTTGTTAAGGTGCTCACAATTTGCCTTCCATGTATTCTGGGTCCTTTTCTAATTTTTAACCGTGTTCATGTTATCATCCCTAATCCAAGTCACTCTCTGGCTTTAGGAATCTAAAGTCGGAATTGAGCACCATTTGCATCGTGGACGTGCATTGGCAGCTTTTAATCAGCTGCTGTCAAATAGAGTTCAAAAGTTGAAGTCAGAAAGTTCACGTAGGCAGCATGGGACTCCAGTGCAAGGCCAAACGAACATCCAGTCAGACGTGCAGATGCTTCTTTCACCTATTACACAGAGCGAACAGTTGTTTCTTTCATCTGTAAGGATCATTTTCTTCTAATCAGTTAACAAATTGGCATTCTTCTTTTTCTAATTTCAGTCATATCAACCCTATATCTACTTCTTTTGTCTTTTCATAGTCATAATGTGAAAACTGAAATACCTTATGCTAGTATACAAGGAAAATCTCTCTTTTCACTACAGTTCTTGAAGTGCGTTTTGCTCTTTCAGCATCATATATCATAGAAAAGTTCTTAAGGAGCCAATTAATAAATAGAATTTTGAAAAATCTTGTGTGAATGACGTCAAGATGCTTTATCTACTGCACCTCTGTGACAGTATGTTAGTGAAAATACCTGATATTAATAGTCGTAGTTGGTATCATTTGAATCAAATTACAGTCAAGTAGTTTCGCTTTCATATCTTTTGTCTTGGTTCTTACTTTTCTTCGAGTTTTTTGTTAAGTATTTTATTTATGCTTCAAGGTAGTAAAAAAGGTAGAACTTACTATGTTAGAGCTATCATAAGAATAATGTATTGAAAGAATATAAATATTTAGAAGATGCACCTTCTCTAAATGCTCTTTGGTTGGAGTGCACTAGAAGACTGCTCTTTATTATGCTGGACTACAAATCGCTGAAAGACAAGAGTCCTATGATGAAATAGTCCATTTATGTGTGAGAGACTTCTATAAAACAAGCTGAAGTGTATATGCAAGAACTCTCAGAGTTTCACATTCTGTTGATAGCGTATTCTGATTTTTATTCCTCTTAAGCATTTGTTGGTTTACATTTTTAGGTTGTTCCCCTTGCTATTGTGCATTTCGCTGATTCAGTGTTGGTGGCATCTTGTGCTCTTCTATTGGAGTTGTGTGGTCTATCTCCTGGTATACTCCAAATTGATGTTGCGGCTTTGAGAAGAATAGCCTCCTTTAATAAATCTGGTCCTTGTTCCGATCACCTTCAGCAACTTTCCCCCAGGGGGTCTTCATTTCATTCAAATAATAGTGACAATAATATCACTGAATCTCTAGCACGAGGATTGGCAGATGATTATTGCCAGAAGGATTGGTTCAATCAAGCTATTCAAAAAAGTGATCAGTACACAACCTCTGACAGACAGCCATCTCGAGCTCTCATGCTTGTCCTGCAACATTTGGAAACATCAAGTCTTCCGTCATCAGCTGATGGAGTGACTTGTGGCTCTTGGTTGTTAACTGGTAACGGTGATGGAGTTGAACTGAGGTCTCAGCAAAAAACTGCTAGTGAACACTGGAGTTTGGTAACAACATTTTGTCAGGCGCATCAACTTCCTGTGAGCACCAGATATCTTGCTTTATTAGCAAGAGACAATGACTGGGTATGAGCTTATTAAACATCATTGCTGACTTAAAACTTTTTCTTGCTATGGACTATTTATGGGTGTTTCTTTTTTTCCCAGATTGGTTTTCTCTCAGAAGCTCAAATTGGAGGCTACACCTTGGAGGCAGTGATCGAAGTAGTAAGCTTCATATCTATTTCACTGTTACGTTTCCCACGTTGGTGGAGGAAATGGGCTGTTATCTCCTTATATGTTCTTGGGCAATCTCCACCTCTTAAGCTAGCACAAGGTGAGGATTGCTCAAGACTATATAAGAATACCACTAACTATCCACACTCACCGCACCATCATGACCTCTTGAACTGTCTTTTGGGGTTGAGTTGTACTAAAGTCATTGGGGTAATTGGAATGGGTTTATCTGATGTTGGACCACCATGGTATAATGTGCACGCTCCAGATGTCAGTCTTGGGCATGTTAGAAATCCCATATCGGTTGTGGAAATGGGTAATTGGTCTTCTTATATGGTTTTGGGTGATTCCCCTCAAGAGCTAGCTTTTGGGTTGAGTGAGGCCCAAGGTCCATTTCTTGGCAATCACTACATGTTCCCTTGCTAAGTCGTTACTGCTACAAATTTCTCCTTTCAGTTTTATTTTGGATGAGGAAAAGACCTTCTGTTGCTAACTCTCATAATTTCATCTCACTTGATTTATGTACTACCTGTCAGGCATTAAAGGAGTTCAGTGATGCACGTCTGAAAACCCACATACTAACAATTTTGAAGAGTACACAATCAAGGAAAAAATTTAGCTCTTCGTCGAGTTCAGATTCTGGAGAAAAGAAGAATGGGACATCATTTCCAGATGAGAATGTGTATGCACCAGCCGAACTATTTGGAATTATCGCTGAATGCGAGAGGCAAGCAAGGCCTGGAGAAGCTCTTCTTCTGCAAGCAAAGAATTTATGCTGGTCACTTTTGGCTGCAATTGCTTCTTGTTTTCCAGACGTCTCTTCGTTGTCTTGCCTGACAGTTTGGCTAGAAATAACTGCAGCAAGGTTGCCATCATAATTTCTGTTTCTTTTCCATTAATTAATAAAATTCTACCTTCTTTCATATATGCTCACTACTTTCTGGAAATTTATTTCCCATGGACATCCTTTACAGGGAAACATCAGCCATCAAAGTTAATAATGCTGCTTCCCAGATTGCAAACAATGTCGCGGCTGCTGTGGAAGCCACAAATTCCCTACCTGCATCTGCCAATGCACCTACAGTTCATTATAATCGCAAAAACCCAAAGCGTCGGCGACTCATGGAGCCTGTGTCAGTGAATTCCTTAATTTTCACAATCCCTGATGTACGAAAGGCAGATGGTAATGTGAGAATTCAAGACATGACTGCTGGAGAGGAATGTGAAAAGCAAGTTGATCAGGACGAAAAAGTTTCAAATGACTCTGATGAAGTGGCTGGTTCTTTGTCTAGAATGGTTGCTGTGCTTTGTGAACAACATTTATTCCTTCCTCTGCTCAGGGCTTTTGAAATGTTTCTTCCTTCATGTTCACTCTTACCTTTTATCCGAGCTCTTCAGGTATGCTGAACCGTTGATGTCAATTACACGTTACCTATTTTTTTTTTTTGAGAAGGTAACATTTTGTATTTCTATTTCCAAAAATCAAAACCTACCACAACATGTTACAGATTCCTAATTACAGATTAAAGAGAGTATAACAGAAGATCTTCAATCCTATGACAAAAATTACAGGGATCCTAAAACATTCACAACTGATTCTAGATCTTCCATATACTCCTGTTTACACCAAAAATGAAACAACACAAGACAATTCATCTTCATCTTCTGAATAGTGTTGCTCTTGTTCTGATGACATCTAAGGTTCCTTTCTTTCCACGTTGACCACCAAATACAAGCTGGGATGATTTTCCATCTCTCCCTATGTCCTGAGATGTTGGCATAACTACTCCATATCTTTAGGGTTTGAGTTACTCTCCTTGGCATCACCCACTTCAGTCCTTTTTAATTGATGAAGAGGTCCCACAGCTGGTTGGTTATCCTACAGTGAAGAAACAAGTGAGTCACAGTCTCAGCCTTTTCCCCACATAGGAAACATCTAGGGCTCAATTGGATACCCCTCTTCATGAGATTTTCCTGAGTCAAAACAGCCTGTTTAGCAAGTAGCCAAGTAAAACAAGACACTTTGTAGGGAATTTTGGCTTTCCAAATCATTTTCCAGGGCCACCCATTGATCTGGCTATTGAAAGGGTTGAACTTTTTGTAAGCCCCCTTGACACTGAATCTTCCTTGCTTGTGATCCTTCCATTCCAGGCAGTCTTGGACAGTGTTTCCTCCTCTGAATTGTTCCAGAGTTCTGTAGAATTCTACTACTCTCTGGATCTCCCAATCATTGAAAGGTCTTCTAAAGCTCAGATTCCATCCTTGGTTTGACCAGACCTCAGCCACAGTATCCCTCTGTTGTTGGTTGAGGATGAACACATCAGGGAAAAGTGTTTTTAAGGAACCTTGTTCCAGCCAACTATCTTCCCAAAAAGAGACCTTCACACCATTTCCAATTTTGATTTTGCAATTCCCTCTAAGTTTTGGCCATAGTTTCCTTATGGTTCTCCAAAGGCTAGTTCCTTAAGTGTTGGTTACCATGCTAGTTGACCAACGATCTTCCATTTCATAAATGAAGGGGCATTACTTCAGAATCTTATAATTGCTGAAAATTTTCTTAGCTTCAGACTGACAGTTGTTAAACGTTTCATCACTGTTCTTGCTGTCTTCCCTTGTTGTTTGCCATATTGAAAGCACAATATTGGTAGTTGTAATGGTGCCAATTGAGAATATAAGTACTAGGTAAATAAAAGTGTGCTCTCTCTAACTACTTAAACTTTTAGATGAGATGGTCACACCCTTTAAATGGGTGCCAAAGAAGGCAAAGGTCCTGGGTTCGAGTCTCACCATCACCCTTTGAAAAAGAATTTTCATGTGCTTGGCCATGGAAAAGAATTAGGCCCGCAAGTGAGAGGGTGTGTTTAGAATATATGAAGTGTTCTTTTAACAACTTAAGTTTTTAGATGAGATGGTCACACACTATAGTGCCAAATACAACGTTGAGATTCACAGCTTTTCAAATTGCCACCCAGCTGATTGTCTCATGACATAATTGACTCCTTACATTCATAATATTTTAGTAGTCCACTCTTGTCCCCTCAGGGTTTTTCACATTGCAAGGTGCAATTTTGACTTGCATCGTTATGACAAAGCTCCTGGGAAGAGTCTCAAGTTGGTCTTAGAATTGCTGCTTTACAGCTACTACTCATGAATAATAGTGTTTCCAGATGTATATGCAGGATCCTTTTCATTGTTTGGACAAAAAGATGTAATCAATACTTTAAAGCTATTGACTTATATATTTAGTGGTAAGTTTTCTTTGGGGTTGGGGTGACTTGTTATGTAATAATTATCAAGTCATATTATATGTTTTCCTCACTTATGCACCTGTAACGTTGGTGTCGTGTTGGTCAAGTTATCCCTGATTGCTGCTGCCTTCCCTTAGTTCCCCTCAGTTTGTGCAATTTGGTGATATAACACTGTGAAGTGATATTCTTTCCATCTTCATTTCTTTTTCCTTCACGACTTCTATTGCTTCCTTGAAAGTGGATATCGGTATCCTTAACTTTATTTCCCATGCTGACCTGCTAATTGCGATAGACTTGGAAGGGGGAGAGAGAAATTTTGGGGGACTTGGCAAGAGTAGTTCATCGGATAGCTACTGATTTTTTTTATATGGAGCCTTTTTATGTTAAGAGAAAGCTGCATGTTATGGTTGTCAAGCAGAGGATGAAGGATTTTCTTTCTTAGTTTTGTATAAAGGATTCCCTTTACTCTTTAAAGTTATTATCTCTTGTAACTCCAGACTTTAGGAAAAAGGAACAGAACTAAAATATTGGGATACAATCTCATTGATGTCTAGCACACTCTTAAAAATACTAAATCAGAACAGAAGTGTTGTTGCTTCCTTGCATGTGTAACAATCTCATTGGTTTCTGGCAGACATCTAAATATAAAAATAATACATCATGAACGAAATGATGTTGTTTCTAGTGTACAATATCATGCGCAGTGCTGTTCCTGTTGTGTAATATTATGTGTAACTAAGTCGTTTCGTTTAATAAGATACACATGTCGTGAATATAATAACAGTTGTCTAATTCCATATACCCCAAATCTTGTTGTTTCGTTTCCAGGCATTTTCTCAAATGCGCCTCTCTGAAGCATCAGCTCATTTGGGATCCTTTTCTGCTAGAATTAAGGAAGAACCTCATGTATACACACAAGCTGGAAAAGAAGGGAAAATTGGAAGTGTATGGATAAGTTCTACTGCTGTGAAAGCTGCTAATGCGATGCTCTCAAGATGTCCTTCACCTTATGAAAAAAGATGCTTATTACACCTCCTCACTGCCACTGATTTTGGTGATGGAGGTTCTGCTGCAACATGTTATCAACGACTCTACTTCAAAGTAAATTTGGCAGAACCTTCTCTTCGCAAAAATGATGGCCTACATCTTGGAAACGAGCCACTAGATGATGCTTCACTTTTAACAGCTTTAGAGGAACATGGGCACTGGGAACAGGCACGCAATTGGGCTAAGCATTTAGAGGCCAGTGGTGGGTCTTGGAAATCCGCAACACACCATGTTACCGAAACACAGGTATTCGGCTTACTATTTAGAACTCTCTTTCCTCTTGTCAGCTTTTAACTCAAGCATCATTCTTCTAGAGCTGTTTCTTTCTGTGAGTTAGGATTTTCTTTGTGGCTGTGATTCCTTTTTTAAGATGCATTCAATTAACACTTGCAGTACAAATATAGCTAGGGATTTTTTTTTTTTTTTTTTGGAAATCTTTATTCTGTTTCTTTCCAGATCAACATTCCTTGTAGTATTGTTCACCATATAACAATCCTATTTACCTAATAACAATTTCTCAATTGATTAGCCTGAACAGTTTGTCCATGTTCCAAGCTACCCCTTTGTGTTCTATAGCATAGGAAATTTGTCTTCCCTTCTCTAATCCCCTTTTATACTTCTCTTTCCTTTTCCTTGTCTTCTGAAGGGGATATTTGGTGAGGGGAGGGGCTTGGGTTGGCTGCAACATAATATATAAGTCACCTCACAGTTTGTGTCATCCATTGAATGGACAGAGGAATTCATTTCAAGTGTTTTCGCTATTGAGTCAGTGAAGACATAAAAGTTCTGATGCGCAATAGTCTTATATTGTGTCATTTATCAAAATAAATCTCTTAAATAGTATCAGAAACAGATTTGTGTGGAACTAATTACTAAATTGATTCAAGATGAAAGGAGCTGTTTCAATCAAAGAAAGGATATATCAAATCCTATGCTTGTTTCTCTTGACTGGAGGCAGGAACATAGTAAAGCGTACTGATTTGATTTCTCGACTGACTGATGAAAGAAGAATTGTATGCATTCACATGGGTTTAGAAAAAATTAACCTAATGATATGTCATATGTGTTGTAACAAGTATTCGGCGGTTCTAGTTGTGGGGAAAATAAAGGATGTGCAACATGACTGGTCACGGGAATCAATCTTAGATTGCCATGGCATTTACAGATAGTGGTGCATCTCAGTAGCCATTTCTTTCTTAATTTGAAGCAATACAATTCTTGTTTTTAGAGCCATCAAAGGTTTCATGGACTTTTCAACTCTTATGTTCCAAATTCTTAGTTGGCTTGGAAAGCCAAATGAGACTTTTGTTAAAGATATTCATAATGACATTAACATATGGAAATACTTCCAATAGAAAAGGATGACTTTATGAAAACTTAAAACAACTTGTACATCTGTTGATCATAGTTTAGTATGCTTTTCAAAATCAAACTAAGTTAATGTCTTTGGGGTTGAGGGCAATAGGAAAAGGACATCTTGATTGTGAAGGTCAATTATTTCTTATATTAATTAACAATGATCACGAGTCTAATGTTAAATGCAACATTTTCTGTACCACATTCAGAACTTGGAAGTTAAAAACTTAAAATTGCTATTGAGCGGCTACGTGAATACAATTATAGTACTAAATGCTGAATGGACCATTGAAAACAGGAAAAAAAAAAAAAAGACTAGAAGAGCAATAATCATTAATCAGTCAAATTCTTGGAGAAGTATACTGGACGTGTGTATGAGATCGTACATGTACCAGATTTCTTACTTTCTTAATATCCTTGTGCCCGTGGTTCTTAATTTCCATGGCTTTCAGTGTTTGTCTTAAGATCTTTTAACTATAATCTATCTAGAGATATCATTGATGTCCATCTGGACAGTGTCGTGTCATATGTGCTATCTTGGTGGTATAATTGTTTGTCCCTTTGGTGTTTCTTCTTTTGTATGATTTCTGTTATATGACGTATTACCATATCTTGCAATCTGCTATTGTTATCTAATGATTTGTCCATCCTTTATTTTTTGCATAGCTTTCTCATTGTAGTTGACTCATGACTGCAATTTTTTTATCAATCTATTCCTCTTACAATCTCCTTCTCTCCCTGTGTTTATGTTCATGCATGAAGGCTGAGTCCATGGTTGCAGAGTGGAAGGAGTTTCTTTGGGATGTTCCGGAAGAAAGGGCTGCTTTATGGGGTCACTGCCAGACTCTCTTTCTTAGATATTCCTTTCCACCATTGCAGGTATTTTAGTTACATTGTGAGACAGATGTAACATCAGCCTATCCTGCAGTTTGTTTCATTTTCAAATTAAGTAAATTTTTGCTCTATATTTTTCTTGAGGTTAATTAAGAATGTGTGTGTGTGTTGGGGGAGGGGGGGTGTTTGTTTGGATGCTTTTTCACCTGATGATTGCTATTGAGACTTATTTAATTTCCTTATCTGGGTGCGGTGAACCTTTAATCTGTAGGTGGGATTATTTTTCCTTAAGCATGCAGAGGCAGAGGAGAAAGATCTCCCAGCCAGAGAGCTTCATGAACTGTTGTTGCTTTCTCTACAATGGTTGAGTGGAATGATTACTCAATGCAGCCCGTAAGTGTTTTACTGAGCTCCCCCATTTGACATATTCATTTGTAATACCTCTTGATATGACTCTTGGATAAATTTATCAGAGTTTGTCCCTTGCATCTTTTGAGAGAAATTGAAACTAGAGCATGGCTATTGGCTGTTGAATCAGAGACTCAAGTGAAAAGCGAGGGAGAGCTTACCCTTTCTAGTCGTGAACCTGCAAGTGGCAAGGGGCCTAACATTATTGACCGAACTGCAAGCATTATTACTAAAATGGATAACCACATTAATTCAGTGAGAAACAAATCTGGAGAGAGGAATGATACAAGAGAAAGTAACCAATCACATCTCAAGACCACTCAGATGTCAGATTCTAGCTCAAGTACCATTTTGGGCAGTGCAAAAGTTAAAAGGAGAGCCAAAGGCTTTGTGCCCTCAAGAAAGTTTTTAGCTGATCCAGTGGACAGAAGTAATGAGCCTGAAACTGGCTCCATTAATTTTAATGTGAAGGAGGATCCACAGGTACCTGATGAAAACCTTAAAATAGAAGCAACTTTCTCAAAGTGGGAGGAAAGAGTTGGACCTGCAGAGCTAGAACGGGCTGTCCTTTCTCTTCTGGAATTTGGACAAATTGCAGCTTCCCGACAGCTTCAACATAAATTATCTCCAGGTTGCATACCATCTGAATTTAAACTTGTTGATGCTGCCCTAAAGCTTGCTGCAATTGCCACCCCAAACAACAAAGCATCGATATTGGTGCTTGATGGTGAACTTCGTTCTGTTATGCAGTCATACGATCTTTTCCCTAATCAACACGTGATTGATCCTCTCCAGGTAATCATTTGGTTTTATCTCCTCTCTTTTCTTTTGTTCCAGCTCATTTAGGTTGACAAAAATATATATTTGACTGTCCTTCATATCCCTCTTTCCCCAATCATTTCTGCATTGACAATTCGAAACACTATACAACACTTAGGCATTTATTTTCCTGGTTTAGCTTTCCAACCAATTGCTCTGAGGCTCCAGGGCTGGAGATGCATTCAGTTTAACACGAAAACTGGAAGGCTTGGTAGTGGGAGCGTAAGGAGGTGGGTGGAAGGAGCGGCGGGCCGGGGGGGGGGGGGGGGGTCTCACCCTAACTTATGTATTTTTAGCTAATAAGCACTTTTTGTTTGACCAAAATTTTTACTATGTTATCCTTAATATTTTTTTGTAGTTATCAAAATGCCTTTTCCCAAAACAAAACCTTTAACATCCTCTCTGTTTCATATCCTCATTTGTCCTTTTTCTTGCAAAGATACTTTTAAATCTATAAAGTTTTGTAAAAATATTAAGGATATTTTGGTCATTTTATCAAAAGAAGAGCTTATCAACACTTCTTTACCAAACACGTCAAGTGCTTATTATTAGTTTCAGCACTGTAAACCAAATACGTAACTGCATGTTTTAAAAATAATTTCAGCACTTAAAGGGCTTATCAACATGTAATGTTTAATTTGACATTCTTTCAACTAGTGCTTCACCAACATAAAAATGGGCTAGACTTGGGTTATGTTGTTATTCATGATCAGACTTCTACTTTGACACTTTGATTTAGCTTTCATCATTTGAAATTTCAGTTGTCCTTGATTCTCTGCAACACGAGAAAGAAAAGAAAATTAATATCTAGTTTCACTTCAGGTACTGGAAAGTTTTGCATTAATCGTAACTGAAGGTAGGGGACGTGGCCTTTGCAGGCGAATAATATCAGTTGTGAAGGCAGCAAACGTTTTGGGTCTTTCATTTTCAGAAGCATTTGAGAAGCCTCCCATTGAACTCTTACAATTGCTTTCTCTAAAAGCGCAAGACTCTTTTGAAGAAGCAAAGCTCTTAGTTCAATCACATTGTATGCCTGCAGCTAGTATTGCTCAAATTCTTGCGGAATCATTTTTGAAGGTACATTTTATTTTGTCCTTGATTCCCCCAGGAGCATATGGATAGACTCAAAATAAAATCCCTGAATATTATGGTGGAATCAAATTTGAGTGTTTGTAGAAATTTGCTAAGTTACATCAGGGCTTGTCCAGTAACGAAGCTATTGTCTATATGAAAAGTATGCAGTTCAGGTTGTCTATGATGTTCTCTGTATTTACAAATGTTATCTCATCACAGGGTTTGCTAGCAGCACATCGTGGAGGTTACATGGAATCTCAAAAAGAGGAGGGACCTGCTCCTTTATTGTGGAGATTTTCTGATTTCTTGAAGTGGGCTGAGCTTTGCCCCTCTGAACCAGAAATTGGCCATTCTTTACTGCGTTTAGTTGCCACTTGTCAAGGAATACCACATGCCTGTGAAGTAAGTGTATCCTCGTTTAGATGATCTCCCATTTTTCAGCATCATGAATGCTCTGTTCTGTAAACCATGGACTTACTAAGTTAGTGTTTGAATGTCAACATAAAGTTGGTAATGTGGGAGCTATTTGCTCTTTGGTTTTTAGTATTACAGCCTAATTGAAGTCACATCCTCTCTCTGCAAAAATTGTTCTTCAGGTTGAGCTTCTCATTTTGTCACACCATTTCTACAAGTCCTCGGCATGCCTCGATGGAGTTGATGTTCTTGTAGATCTTGCATTCAAAAAAGTGGAGGCTTATGTATCTGAGGGTGATTTTCCATGTTTAGCTCGCTTGGTAACTGGAGTGGGGAACTTCCATGCACTTAATTTTATTCTTGGTATCCTTATTGAAAATGGTCAGCTCGATCTTCTTCTTCAGAAGTTTTCAGCTGCTGTTGATGCCAACGATGCTGACGAGGAAGTAAGAGGATTCAGAATGGCTGTTCTCACATTACTCAAGCAATTTAATCCCAATGATCTCGATGCATTTGCCATGGTTTGTACTTGTGCAATTTCATGTTAATAGATGTTTTATCCTCCCCCTTGATACAATTTGATTTTTCTACCAAAAAATGTTATCATTTCCTCAAAGCAGAAAAAATGCACCTTTTTGAGAGTGAATAACATGCACCTCTTTATTTCCCCTTAGGTTTATAGCCGCTTTGATATGAAAAATGAGACTGCTTCTCTTTTGGAGTCGCGAGCACACCAATCTTGTAAGGAGTGGTCCCTCCGTTCTGACAAGGATCAGACTGATGAGCTCTTGGCTTCCATGGGGTACTTCATTGAAGCTGCTGAAGTTTACTCTTCAATTGATGCTGGGAGCAAAACACGTCAAAGTTGTGCTCAGGCATTACTTCTCTATCTTCAGATTCGGATGCCAGACTTGCACTTCATCTATCTGTCTGAAACTAATGCACGGAGGGCCTTGGTCGAACAAACCCGTTTCCAAGAAGCACTAATTGTTGCTGAAGCTTATGGTCTTAACCAGCCAGGTGAATGGGCTCTAGTACTTTGGAATCAAATGCTAAGACCAGAACTCATCGAACGGTTTATGGCTGAGTTTGTTTCTGTACTCCCCCTTCAACCCTCAATGCTTCTTGAACTTGCTAGATTTTACAGGGCAGAAGTGGCTGCAAGGGGGGATCAGTCACAATTTTCTATGTGGTTGACCGGGGGAGGGCTCCCAGCTGACTGGGCAAAATACCTTGGGAGATCATTCAGATGTTTGTTGAGAAGGACTAGGGACTTGAGGTTGCGATACCAACTGGCTACCATCGCAACAGGATTTACCGATGTGATTAATGTGTGCAATAAAGCATTCGATAAAGTCCCTGACAGTGCTGGGCCTCTTGTCTTGAGGAAAGGTCATGGAGGAGGTTACCTTCCACTGATGTAATAAGAGACTCAACATGAGGCTTCTTACAATCGGTGGCGCCTGATACAGTATTCAGTTTTGAGTTTTCGTCCACCAAATTTAGCTTTTATAGGAAGCAGCCTGAATTCTTGAAGACACAAGAGGTGATTAGGTGTGATGAGTTGATGATCTGCAAATTTTGGCATCATTTTCTTTGTTCATTTGCCCAACTTACTTTTCCAACTGAGCTGAAGCCTGGTAAAACTAAGTGAAGTGTTGTTTAAAAGAGAAATGTACATTAAAGGAGATGTTCAATGTTGTACAAAATTCTTTTGTTGATAAGCAATTTAAGTGGATGGGAGTTGTTTATTTTTGTGAGTTGCCTGAGGTGATCCAATTTATCTTCTCAGACTTCTTAGTAGCTAGTTGTCTTTATATCATGATGTGACCATTTACATTTAGGGGTCGTGTATTAGAAGAAAGGATAATGCATGTGCACGGTGTTAAATATTACGTTGAAGCTAACTCCCGTTTTGCTAAACAAGATGTGATTCAACGAAGAAGAGAAAATAATTTCGATAATTTAAACGCCTTATGTCTACATTTTTATGTGAAGTTGTCTATCCTCTTCTTCTTAATTGTTCTTCCTTATCAGTTCAGTTGTTATCTCCAACTAGTGTTTGTATCAGAAAAGTTGTATTAATCAATGTGTTTAGGGCTACTCTTCTCATAGTGTTTGTTCTATCTCTCCCAAACATAGTTCTCTCTCACAGAGTTGATGCCCTTTAGGAGCCAAATGGGGTGGTGCGGGCCTGAGGCGGAGCGGATTTAGCTTAACCTGTAAATTTATTAAGAGCCTTGCACCGCATAACGATTTTTTTATTTTCAATCCGTCCCGCATAAATCTGCCCCATACCGTATAATTTTTTAATATTTTATTTTTCTAGTTAAATTTGATACTAAAAATAAAATTCATAAAAATGAATTCATTTTTTCATTAAGTTGTATTGATTTAATAGATAATGACTTAAAAAATTATTTTTTAGAGATCAATTGGGTAACATATAAGAAATGGATTATTTTTTCTTGAACCATTTTCATTTACTATCGTACATATTTTAGTAGCTTTAAAAAATTATCTTAATAAATAATGTTCTATTACTCTTATAACATGTAAAAAATTAAAATGAAGTTAAAACCCACATAAAATCACATATACTCGCAACTCGGTCTTTTCCCCCCTATTTTTGGGCATTTTTTGCACAATCGATTTTGAAGTTGAAGATCCATCCTTCTTCGACTAAATTTGTAGATGAAAAAACTAAAAAAGTCAAAAAAAAAAACAAAAATTGGATGACAAAGAAGATGAAGAACAACTATCCCTTCAATAACTTGTAATTGATAAATCGGAAAGAGAAAAGATTTGAAGTTCAAAAATAATGTGACTGAAATAATTGGTGATACCAAGGAGTGATTTAGATGTAGAAACCGGGGGGGGGGGGGGGGGGGGGGGGGGGGGGGGAGATGATAGTTTGATAGTTTATGTATGAAATGGTAGGGAATAATAGAAAATAGGAGAACAAGGATGTATAGCCTATACAACTACGAATCTAAGGAGGTTCAAAAATAAGGTAGGCATCATTTGTTCTTTTTGATTTGAAGGTGATCACATTCATTCTATCCAAATTTGCAAGGCCCTTAACGAGATTATAAATATTAGCATAAGAGTTGAAGACATGGTTAACATCAAAAAGTTTATCGTCAGGTTGATTTGCCTCTTGTAAAGATACATAATTTAAGGTTAAAACTTAGAAGAGAAAGCACACTTATAAATTCTAGAGCTACCACAACTTCTCTAACACAATAATTCAAAAGCAAAGTGCAGAAAAAGAGGGAGCTCAGCTCACTGAAGAAAAGGAAGTAGAAATAAATGATATGCATGAGAATAAACATACTAGGACTTAGAAGAAATAAATGAACTCTCCCATCATCCAAAATTCCCTTGGCCACAACAGAACCTTTATCACCAGAGATGCTACTTCTCTTTGCTATTTGTACATTAATTCCAAGTAGGGGTGTGCAAAAACCGAACCGACCGATAAACCGAACCGATAAAAGTGTTATTGGTTTATTGTTACCGGGTTATTGGATTAATGGTTATTTAATGGTTTTACAAAAAAAATTTATTGGGTTATCGGTTCGTTATTGGTTTTTAATATTGGGTTAACCGATAACCCATTAAGAATATAATAATAATTTTTAGTTTTATATATATATATATATATATATATATATTAAACAAAAAATATTAATATAATTAGTTTTAGTTGTGTTTTGGTTGCCCATTATATTAGTATTAAATGTTAGAAATACTTCACAAATCTCTTCCACTTTTTCTTCCAGGCTTGTGATTATCTTGGTTAGGAACTTAATGAAGATTTTGTTGACTATCCGATGGATTTGGCAGCTATTAAAGATAGTTCAAGATGAACTGCCGATTTACAATTGGACTTGGTTTTAATTAATTTTAGTTTATAATTGACTAATATTAGTTTTTGCACGATTGTAAATATCGAAAATTGACCAAACACTTTGTTGTGATGCCCTCCGTTTGGTATGATTATTTTGATGTATGCGTATCGCGTCAAATTATTGGATAAGTCATATATTTATTTTGAAAGCATTTTCTTATTGGTTAAACCGAAAACCGAACCGTTAAAGGCTTAAAACCGATAAACCGAAAACCGATAACAAATATCTTATTGGTTTGGTTATCGGTTTAGAGAAAATGATCAAAATAGTCCTTAATGTATGGACTTAAATTGATTTGGTCCCTCATATATGCAATTTATGGAAAAGGTCCTTTATTTATGGAGAAAATGATCAAAATGGTCCTTAATGTATGGGCTTTGATTCCACTTGGTCCTTAATATATGAACTTGATGGAAATGGTCATTTATGTTTGGTCGTTAACCCTAAAATTAACATATTTCTTTTTTTTTTTCCGTCAAAATACATGGAATATGTATTACTGCACTTATTGTGGGTTCTCTGTTCGGTTTTGCTATTATCACTTATGCCTTGAAATATTCTCAGCTGCATTTACTACACCGATCTGTGTTTATATGTGAGATTATAGCTTGAATGTAAGAAGGATGACATAAAACAGTAGCTTCCATATGACCTCATTCTTAGAATAATCAAAGAATAATCTTTGTTCTTAGAATAATCATATGACCTCATTCTTAGAATAATCAAAGAAACCCCATTTAATCTTCTGTATTGATTCTACTAATTTTGGCTCACCAGTTTTATGTGTCACATACATCTATAATATATCTTTCAACTTCAATTCATGGGAAACTCATTAGAGTGAAGGAAAAAAGGGAGACAATTAACTTTTTTATTAACTAAAAATTGAATGAACAAAAAGAAGTGTGGTATGTCCAGTAATTTTTTTTTGGTGAATGAATTATTTTAGTAAGAAAAACTTGAATGCCATTGGAAACAGGGGAAGGAAAAAAGTCTTGAATGAGCGCATCTTTTACATATTTCGTGTATTTTGACCGAAAAAAAAAATATGTAAATTTTAGGGTTAACGACCAAACTGATCACATTCTATGATACATAAAGGACCATTTCCATCAAGTTCATATATTAAGGACCAAGTGGAATCAAAGCCCATACATTAAGGACCATTTTGATCATTTTCTCCATAGATAAAGGACTTTTTCCATAAATTGCATATATGAGGGACCAAATCAATTTAAGTCCATACATTAAGGACTATTTTGATTATTTTCTCTATCGGTTTAGCATATTTAAAAACCGAAAACCGATAAACCGAACCGATAATACTTAAAACCGAACCGAATCGACCGATACACACCCCTATTTCCAAGGACAGCTGATCTCTTTATAACTCTATGGATACTTACTTTCTAGCATAGTCGACTTTTCTGCAAATGGCGGTAATACTGAATAGTAACTAGATTCAATTTAACTATACCATGCAGCTAGTGACAAGAAAACCATAGAAACTAATCCTTCTTTGAGGTTGCATTATCAGGACGATTTTGTGCAAGGTATCGCTTTGTTCTCTCAAGAACACCAAAGAATATTGATCCTCCAATGCCTATCCAAAGCACTCTTGGCCCGATGCCCTATAATGAAATTTAATTCCAAACAAACAGAGGTAAACAAGCATGTATCAGACTGACTGATAAGTTTCAGATTCAAATGGTACACCTACATATTTATTGCAAGTCAGAAAAAATAAAAGAAGAAAGAAACTCAGTAGATGTGGGAGAAACGTGGAAATATTCCTTGTTGCTAGTCCTTAGCAGCTTCTATATGATGCAATATTTAGGATGATGCTTCTATGTTAGGAGAAGATGGACAAAGTACATGATATTTACTTAGATGCACGGAAGATGAGGAAAATGTGTGGTATCAGCTTATGACTATATTAGGGTCCCATCAAAATCGGGCCTGGTCATGCAGCATTAAAGGACCAGAAATCAGCGTAACTGTAAGTAATTATAGTGTTTCGGGGCATGGCTCTCTTTTAATATTTGCACCCCTCGTAATCTCAGGATACCAAAATGGTGAAAGGTGGGGTGGGGATGCTAAGCTCTTTCATCATCCATTTGATTTTCCATAAAAGAGAAATAGGCAAACCAAGAAAAGAAGCAGTCTCCAGGATAAAAGAACTCAGGTTTGGGTCCTAGTACTGCAGTCTAAAAGGAATTGTGGGATCCATTTACCTTTAGAAGTGCTGGAGGCCCTTCTTCTGCAACAATAGTCTTCACACAATCAACAATGCCTTTGTATTTATTGGCAGAACCCTACAGAGGAACAAGACTAGAATTCATTACCTAAATTAAATGAAAAAGTAGTCTTGCCATTTATGGAAGTGTCATTTTGTAATAGCCACACATGCATTGGATGAAGAGACTAGAGAATTTGAGTACCATGTGAAGCAAGCAAGTACCTGAGTCATTAATCTCGTCTTAATGACATCAAGAGGAGTAGTTATAGCTCCAGTTAGAGCACCTGCAAGAAGTAATGGTAGCCATTGATAGCTTTAGAGAAGGGGTTCATTATGTACATGCAGACGCAGGAAAATCAAATATTTACTGCAGCGACATGAAAAGTTATAAATCTAGACAGGTTAAACAAACAGAATTTCAGTAATTTGCATTTCCCACACAGCAATTACTTTTAGTCATATAATCATGTCAATCGTCGCTCAACATTGCATATTCATTCACTGAAATGGCAATTCAACAGTCTTTTCTTCATAACTTAAAGAACACTTTGATTCATAATTTTTAACAGGTACCATTTGTGTCCCAAATCCCCTCATAGCAAAAAAAAAAAAATCAGTAATGAATAAATTTCATTGATGTGTTCCAGCGCTGGTAGGGCAATTTATAAATGACAGCTCTTTTGAGGAGATTCCAGATTGGCCCAAAGGATTTCCATACTAATGGATCACTCTACAACTCTTCAAGAGTATGATTAAAGAACCCTGCAGTTCAGTTTTCTACTTCTTAAAATCCATAGGTTCTGAATCTAGAGGATGGCAAATGCTTGTTTTGTTCTTGAAGTTAGGCCATGCTTTATCATTTCCCACTCCAATTTATTAATCCAAAGGAGGAAGTCAAAATTGTAGAGGTCATTATGTGATTTAAGTCAGTAATGGGCAATTAGTTGGTTTAAACACCCTGTTAATTGTGCAATGTACAACTTATCTTTACTTGAGCCTACATTTCTTGATACTTCAAGCTTAGATGAAAGAGCAAATGACACCCTCTAGTCAGCAGCTGGATTATTAAAAATAGAAAAACAGCATGCCATATCTAGGACTACCAATAGATGGACATGTAATAGGACTATGAAGGAGGTTTACCAGCAAAAGCACCGATAACTGCATTCTCTGGATCATTCAATTCCCTTTTTGCCTGGTAAGAGGTACATAAGGCAGATCTGATATCAATCTTAGTATTTAAGACTAGTGCCATACCTTTTTCAATCAAACAGTAAAGCATCTGATCTTCTCCATCCATGATGGAAGTGGAAAAGCAAATAAGCAAATTTAACGTCCTCGTGTTTTTTAGTTCAAACACTATTCCATGAACTTTTGATGCTACTGAAGTGAGAAGTCAAGCATGTAAGGAGGAAAGAGAAGAAGAAACGAGCTCAGAGAATTTCTGTTCAAGTATGAATATACCAGTTTATGCAAAACCTTTTCTTATTTTCTTTAGGTGTACATCAAAATTTAGACTACATGCAAATGAAGCTCTATCACACATAATTATTCAACAGAGAAATGGGTAAGTTTCATATAATATTGAAAAGTTGCTCCCAACATCTTGGAAAGAAGGATACTTACAGCCAGCTTATAACCTATCCGCAGCTGCTCATAGATACAGAACTGGATGGCGTCAAATGGTAAATCTCGAAGTAGAAATGACCCATATCCCTACAAAATCCACATATTATGATAAAATAAACCAATGTTATATCTATCATGTGAAAGTTGCACCCAGCTATCATTTGCAGAAAACTGAGCCAGCAATACCCGAAAATTGTAATGAACTAGATATGTGACATTAAAGAACTAGCATACCGCATAAAGACCTTTAAAACCTTCTTTTGAGACTATTAAGCGAACAGCATCAGGAGCCGAAGCAAATTGCCTAGTTTGCATTCGCTGCTTAATGACCTGTAGTGTCAAGAAACCAAACGCAATCAATAGATTAACAAAGGGAATGACCTAAACAGGCAAAATCAAGAATGATAACAAAAGGAGAATCATGATATTCAGGAAACTGAAAATCTCAAAAAAAATCATTCACCTCAGTTGGAACACGAACGAAGGAAGCAGCAATGCCTCCTAAAGCACCAGCAGTCTGAATGAAATTTGGCAGTTCTTATTATGAAACATAAATCACAATTGAATGAGTATTATGCATGCCTCAGAATTCAGACGTCAGATACTGAGATACAAAAGCAACTTTCATTTGTGAACATTTATATTTGAAATACCACAAGAATGTGTAGGCATAACTTGAAGAATAGTGACCTGTGAAAACCAACTTTATGAAGATTCCAGATAGAGTAAATGCATGTATAATTTACAGGAATAAATAATATTCATGAGGTGATACGAAATCATGTTCAGTAACTAGGATTTAGTGTGTGCTTGACAGACTGCAAGATTTATGTCATGTTTCTTTGCTTATTTCATTGCATATACATTTCCACTAGCTAATTACCTTAGTTTCGTAATGTATCATATCGTCTAGTACACTGACAGTTGTGTTCCTTTTAGTCCTCAAATTCTTCTCCATGTGGTACCTTTTTCTTTTTTCGTGGGGAATAATGACTATGGAAACAGTATATTCCATCAAACACCCACTAGAAAGATCTAAAAATGATTTTTATTCACATAAGTTCTATAAATGAATTGGTGTATGTCGTATGTCACATCACAAACTAGAAAACAAGACAAACTAGAAAACAAGACCAGGTTGATTCAAAAAAACTAGAAAACAAGATCAAATGCTGTCATGACAATGGGAGGAGAAATTCTCACAAGATGGGCCACAGCACTAAGATTTTCAGGAAACATCTTCAATAGCTTCTGCTTTGCCGGTTCATATACACCAACAAAAATAGCAGAAGCCCTGCACGAGAGAACAGGATCAATAGAAACTGCTATTAAATACCCTTAGGTAAGAAACCGTACAAGAAAATAGGGTTGTTCACCTCAGTAAATGAAAGCTAGTTATGGTCACAAAAGAGAATTTCAATTGCATCGGTTGACAAAAGTGCAGGTGTCATGGAGACTGATATACATAGTTCTATACTATTAAATAGTACTTTGTTACTACAACTTACGGTAGGACTCCAGCAAGATTTCCAAGAAGCCCAGAATACAACCCTTTCAAGGCTATTTGTCCTCCACCACGAGCTACCTGCACAGGGAAGCAATGAACTGGTGATTCGAATACTCAGGGGGAAACAACAGACTGAAAATAATGTAATTAAAATGAAAAGAGGCCTGGCGCTCTGCATTCAACTATTTTAATGGCAGTAAACATGAATATAACTACTCAGCTGTATGCAAATGGAATGTCAACTGGACTACACAACAAAAAAATGTAGTTATGAATACTTCAAAAGTTCTACTCTACCTAAATTATCTATCTACCCTTTCCTTATCTCTTTGTTCCAGTCTGTCAACATAAGGAGCTAATAGCCTCGAGAATCCTTAAAAAGCCTGTTGTGAATTGTGAAGCTACTAAAGATACCAATTCAAGCATGGTAGAATCACCCATATAATTGATATAGACTTCGGTTATAAACAATTAACTTGCCTGCAGCCGTGTCTTTATTGTATCAATGGGATATAAAGCTGTTTCAACAACAACACCGGCGGTCCCTCCTGCTATCACACCCTCTGCACAAATTAACCACAATTAGAAAAGCCAAACCTCAAAACAAAAGATTCTTGTCCTATGATAGTTTTGATAACTGAAATATTTTCTTTTAGCAGTTGGGGAACTCTATGTTATTAATTTCTGTAGCCCAACTAGTATGAAATAATTATGATGCATCATATACCTTCTTTTTTTTTAGATAAAGATGATGCATCATATACCTTCTTCTTTCTATGACCGAGAAATCTAATCCTTAGGAGCAACCATACTCTTCAAAAGTAGGGGATAATAGGTCCGCCCCTCTACCCTTCTCCACTAAAATACCAACCTTTCGATACAAGATAGGGCCGTTCACATGAAAGAAAAAAATGAATCCTTTCTTATCTTCTTTCCCGAGAGGGAAAGAGAAAGAGGGTCTTATGGAGGGAGGGGGGAGAGAAAAGGCTTGGGCCTACCTATCCCGATAGGACCCCATAAAAGAACGGGAGCTGTTGAGAGGTTCCATATTGCCGAGACAAAGGACAGCACTTCTGTACGTGATCGTAGTATGTCACGTCGTCTCATCCCCGCTGCATCGAAGAGTACCTATGCACTATGTTCTGGTTCACTGATAAGGAAGATAGCGTTGGGGTGGGGGGTCTATGATGTGATACTAAAGTATGACCGGGGGAGATACATGCTAACTATGGGTAGGAAGCAGGAACCATTATGTAAAAAACCTTAGTTTGCATGGCAAGGGCTTGAACCTGTGACCCAAGTCAAGTCCCTCAACCTTTGCCACCTAAACTAAGTCCTGGGAGCATGATGCATCATATACCTATCCAGCTTTGTATGATGAACTTTGTCCCACTACTAGCTTAGTACTGAGCCTTTACTACTAATGAACCTTGTCAAAAAGAAATTATGATGCCATCATAAGCTTTTAAGCACGAAGTTGCTCCAGAGAAAAAACCATTCTACCATTTGACAGGCTTATCACTTGAATTCTCAGCTGACACTCAAGAACATTTTTTACTAGTGACTCAATAACATTTTCTAAAATAAGGTAAATAATCTTATTAATGTTGGAAGAATCCCTCGTATACCAGCTCTATAACAAAAAAGTAGTCAAAATGACTTTTTGACAAAAGTTGAAATTTTTGTGTGGTGTGGCTGGTCAATTCCTACCTACAAATGTTGAAGTACTTTTGTAAATGAATCAAAATAACAAATGAAAGGGGAAGTTGGGAAACCAGATTGATGCAGAGAGTTCCTATCTGTCAACTGTAGAGTGTAGAGAGAGAAATGATCTTATTTGTCTTTCCTAATTCCTTCTTTTCCCTTTTTTTGGGAGGATGTGTTTTGTTAGAGGCGGAGATTGGTTGTGGGCAAGCTGGGAGCAGTTGTTAAATAAACGAAAAATAAAGAGAGTGAAAACTTTAGGATATATGACAACTTGACAAGAATACTCCAAGATCATCATTTAATTACTATAATTTCAGCAGACATACCAAATAGTATCCGTAGAAAATCAAATGGTTTCTCTTCTTCATTGTTGATTGATGCAAAGAACTTTTTTGGTACCATCTGAAGGTTATCCATTTTTCTGCCAGATGCATCTGCAAAATCAAACCACATCCTCAAGAAAGAACTGGAAACTACAAGATGAAGAATCAATATGAATCTACATCCTAATATGGGGTAATGCATGGGTATTCTTTAATCCTTCATCGAATTCTTAGTATAATTTTCCAAAGAGACAAGAACATTTTAATAATGGAAATGGTGACAAATGAAACCATCACTGTCACCTCTTATTTCATCCTTGCTATGTGCACATTGGTATTCAAGACATCAGCTCAAGAGTAGTTAGTTAATCTCATTAAACAATTAAAGTTGTGTGTATTCAGAATTGATATAAAGAAACTTTTGTGTTTCTAAAAGGAGCACCATTCAATCTATTGAGAATTGATGCTTGAGCCATTAAGCTAGACATATCATTACACAAAACAGTTTTGCTTGAGTAATTGTATTTTCTGAAGGAAAAGATTTACCTTAATGTAACTAATAGAAATATTTCACAACTATCACTTGTAAGTTTTGTCCGTTCAACACCAACAAGTAGCAGTACATATTAGCAATCAGATATGTAATTCAAAGTACGTGCACCTAATTTAACAACATTACAACAACACTGTCAAATCAAAATATCAAGTAATATTAGTACGAAAAAAACCCGACTCCAATAAATACTGAATCCAGTAATTGAGTTGGTTTAGTGACCTAATTTGGATCTTGAGATCCCAATGTTCAACAACTAGAATCCCTTAAAAATATAATTACCTTATTCATCATTCTTAGCCTCACAAGGAAATGATTAGGAGCTGATATTCCATCAAAACATCTCCGATTCCTTTCTGGCCATACAACCCAAAAAATGCTTGCTAATATTCTTAAATTTGTAGTATTACATGTTTATTTCTTCCATGTTGTTTATCTTATTATCTTGTTGTTGTTACTGCTTCCTTTCATCTCTTCCATCTCTTCGTGAGCCGAGGATCTATCAGAAACAACCGCCCTACCCTTACAAGTTAAGAGTAAGGTCTGCGTAGACTCTACCCTCCCCAGACCCCACACCCCACTTGTGGAAACACCCCACTTGTGGAATTATACCGGACATGTACTCATTCTTAGCCACAAAGGGGACCAGTGGAACCCTACACTCCCATATATTCACGCACAAGCAGAATCACTACTATCAGTTACCCTTGCAATTTCTGGATATGATTATAGCTGCACCTACCTTTAGTTTCAATCAAAACTTAAATCAAATATATCATGCATTAACCCTGCAATTATTGGAATTCATTATCCCTCCCACGGTCTTTCAGAAACAACCTCTCTACCTCTCTACCTTCACGAAGTAGTGGTAAGGTATGCAGACACTCTACCCTCCCTGAACCCCACTTGTGGTATTCCACTTGGTATGTTGTTGTTATCCCTCCCACCCATCCACCCACCAAAAAAAAACACCTAAATTAGCATTTCTACACTGTAAAATGTCAGTTTAAGACAAATTATGCCCAAAAATCTTCCCTTTATATTAGTCCAAACTCAAAACAATTAGGCTCTTCCATAACAGTACACTCAAATCATTACTTCCTTGTACAACAACCCAAAGAAAACGGTGAAAATCAGAAAAAGTAAAACGATAGCAGAAGTTACAATGTTCACTTGTAAATTACCTGTAGCAGAAGAGGAGGCTGCAAAAGAATTCTTTGTATCCAAAGCTAATGCAAAAGGCCCCATTTTGAACCTTAAAATTCTCTTTTCTTCACCCAATACCAAAAAACAACAGAAATTTGAGACCTTTTATGATATCATTTGCAATAAAAATGAGAACTTCAAAAGCTAATCAAAAATAATAGTGGGGTTGGGGGAAAATTACCAGTTCTTGGGAAGTTGGAGTTGGAGCCTCTTTGTTAGCTTCTGGTTCTTGAAAAGCCATTGCTATCTAATGTTGTACGTGTCACAGCTGAGCAAAGTACAACTGTTAAAACGGGTGGGTACTAAAACAAATGCATGTGTTGTTTTTTCACTAAAAAAAAAGTAATAATACATAATTTATGGTTGATATAAGAAAATTCAACCATAATTTTAATTATGTTTGTTAATATATATAAAAAGAAAAAGAGGAATTAATTTATGGGAAGAATTAAAAATATTTGGAATGTAAAGGAGAATGGTGGGTGGGTTTCAAAAATAATTACTAATGTAAAGCACACGGCATAATGTGTCTTACAAGGTCATTGTGTCTGTGCGACATCCTCTTTTTGTCAGATGACACTGTTATAGGCGAATGGGGTAAGGCGCATGGGCCTCCTACGCCTTTATCGTTTTTGGTGTCTTTTATGAATTGTATGTCCTTTTGAAATTTCATTTGGAAGCTGATAATTAGTTTCTTTACTTTCACGCATCTAAAGAGTGTATATACTTTTGCCACGTTAATATTTAGGAGGAGGTGAAGGTTATTATTTATCAAAAAATGGTCATTAATTTTAATTAATAATACAATTTATAAAATAAAAAAGTAGGTTAATGTCGATCATGTTCATTTTCTTTTTAGCTAAACCTCCAAGGCGATGATTGATTACAAGAATAGATATTGCTCAAAGGAATAGACTTTTTCCATAGAAATTCTAAGGGAAGAAGATGAAAGACTAGTGTATTTTACTTTATTTTTGGAATTCTTCGATGTCTTCCTTCCTCCAAGAAGTTCTTTTATAGGTCAAAAAGTCGAACCGTCATTTCAACATGAAAAGACTAAATACTTGGCACTAAAAGGTTATATTTTTGACACTTAGTTTGAGATTGATTGTGATTAATTAGAACAAGACTCGAGATTGATTATTAATTTTTTCAAAATTCATTATAAGGATATTGTCCATATGACGTCCTCAAAGTAAAGGTGTTGTAGGCTGCGCAAACTAAGAACAACCTAAAAGGGCAGGTATTGTATGGATTTTTTATTTTTTTTGAAAAAAAAGATATTAGGATTTTAATTAAGTAAACAAATTGATAAAAATTGACAATTTAAGGACAAAATAGAAAAGTTAAGAGCAACTTACAAAAATGACTATATTTATAGGGTTATTAAAGTTTAATAGCTATCAGTATGATATTTATAAAAAAAAAAATGACTACAATTTAACTCTTTTTCTAACTATATTATTCTATATGCTTTTTATTTTTCTATTTATACACTGATACCGTTTTAATTACAATGAACTAAATAAGGAAACTGTATTAATTGTACAAATTCAAATTAGTATCTTTATTTATAAAATTTAAAGTATTAATATATCAAGGACATAAGTTTTTGTAAAAACTTAATGTATTAATATATTAAATCACATAAACAATTACTTATCGTTATATATATAATCACCTTATGCTGGTGACGTAAAAAAAAATTATATATATAATCAGCTTATGCTGGTGACGTAAAAAAAAATTATATATATCGTCAACACACATAACAAACAAAAGCATAAACTCCTCCCTTCCATAATTTGAAAACTTAGGAAAACCAAAGAAAAAAGAAAAGAAATAATTAGTGTTTGTCCGTTTTCTTCTCTCCTTAATATTAGCTCATACATTCATATTTTGAAATAAAACTCTCAACTTCATTCATTCACATTTCTCCCTCAAAAAATCACCATATTTCTGAAGAGCATATATTATTGTATTGAATATAATCAACGTATATAGAAGCTAGTGGATTAGCACTAGCAATGGCTCATATTAAGTTGTTGATATGGGCATGTTGCTTAGCGCTATCGACTAGTTTTGCGTATGGTCTTGGTGTTAATTGGGGTACACAAGCTGCACAAACATTGCCCCCTTCAACAATTGTTCAAATGCTTAAAGATAACAAGATTAATAAAGTTAAATTATTTGATTCTGATCATTGGACTGTTAAGTACTTTGCTGGTACTGGAATTGAAGTCATGCTTGGAATACCAAATAATCAATTGGGAAAATTTGCTGATGATTATGATTTTGCTAAGGAATGGGTGAAAAATAATGTCAGTACACATTTGTATAATGGAGGTGTTGATATCAAGTAAGCACCACCATGCATTTTCCTCTCTCTTTATTCTTAGATTTGAGAAAAACGTAGGACGTGTGTGTCTAATGGTTTAGTTTTGTATAGATTTAAGTGTCTACTTATGCACACGTAAAATTAGAGGGCATAGATGTCAGTTGAAACCAAGTTAAGTGGTATATTTATGTATTATGTCAATATTTGGCATAATATATAAACGTGCTCTTTAACTTGACTTCAACAAACAATTATATCCTCTAACTTTGGGTGCGTACAAGAAGACACTTAAAAAATTGTATAAAATTGAACAAATAGACATATTCTGCCTACGTGATATCCTACATGACAATTTTGTGTTCTATATGGCGTACTATGTGTACTATGTTGTAGGACATGTGTGTCTACTGGTTCAATTTTGTATAACTTTACGTGTCTACTTGTGCATACTCAAAGTTGGAAGGCATATATGTTAGCTGAAGTCAAGTTAAAGAATATATTTATGTATTATATTTTCATGATTTTCTAAAGCGATAACTATTTTGGATAAGTTAAAGAGTATGTTTATGTATTATTGCTACGTCACAAATTTTGATTAATTTTTTTTTTCTTTAAGGTTTGTGGCAGTTGGAAATGAACCATTTTTGAAAGCATACAATGGTTCATTTTTGAAATCAACATTTCCAGCTTTACAAAATGTACAAAAAGCCCTAAATTCAGCTGGCCTTGGTGACAAAATCAAAGCTACAATCCCACAAAACGCCGACGTTTACGAATCCGGTAATTCGGGTCCATCACAGGGCAATTTCCGATCGGACATAAGGGACCTAATGCAAAAAATTTGCAGTTTCTTTAAAGAGAACAACGCACCTTTCCTCGTAAATATTTACCCTTTCTTAAGTCTCCACGAAAACAAACATTTCCCAATAGAATTCGCATTTTTTGATGGTCAAACAAAGGCCGTACGTGACAATGGAATATCGTACACTAATATGTTCGATGCGAATTTGGACACATTAGTTGTATCGTTGAAAAAAGCTAGTTGTTCAGGTGTGAAAATAATTGTTGGTGAAATTGGTTGGCCAACAGATGGAGATTTATATGGAAATGTTACATTAGCCAAAAGATTTTATAGTGGATTTTTTAAGAAAATGGCTACAAAAAAAGGAACACCATTATATCCTGGATTTATTGAATATTATTTATTTAGTTTAACAGATGAAAATGAAAAAAGTATTTTACCAGGAAGTTTTGAACGTCATTGGGGTATTTTTAGGTATGATGGAAAGCCTAAATTCCCAATGGATATTACAGGACAAGGACATGAGGCAATGCCTATTGGTGCAAAAAATGTTGAGTATTTGGAGAACAAATGGTGTGTTTTGAACAAATATGCTGAAGATATAGGTAAAATTTTCAACTTCTACTACTTTCTATTTACTCTTATTTTTGAAAACTTTACGTTTTTTATGATTTAGATAATTAATAGGTGGTGAATGGCTGGGGCGACTCAAATTTGGGTGGATCTAAATAGATCGAATTATCAAAGAGTCATAATCTGATGTGTTCAGAGTTTGCTTAGGTTAAAGATGTTGTTGGATCAAATAATTCGTCATAACTCAAGTGGTATGAAACTTATATAGTTATGATTAGGTTTTAATTAGTTGCAAGGATTACACTATTTTGATTTTTATTTTTTTTATCAATAGTTTGATGAGTTTTTTTGAGTTCAACTCGTAGGGTTATGAAGTCAACAAATAAGTCATAATTCAACTTGTTTAACTTGAGTGAGTTGGGTATAGCTAGCTAGGTTACTTTCCTTTTTTGTTTCTTATTTGGAATTTCGTACTCTCTTTGGGGTCTGATTAATTTGGAGTTGTACGGGAAAGACTCTACCAATGGTGATTTCATTCCTAGGTTTGGAACTTGAGATTTCTAAAAAATGATAGAGGAGTACTTAATCACCACTCCACCACAACCTAGGTTTGGATGCAATGCTTAACATTCCTAGGGATGGAACTAGGGATGGAACTCGAGATCTCTGAATAATAATGAAGGAGTACTTATCACTCCATCACAACTTTAATAATTAGTTAATTTTCCTACTTCAACATATATATATATATATATATATATATATATATATATATATATCGACCGATATGAATTAATTTGTTTGAGACTGAGGCGTTGTTATTGTTACATAGGTAAACTACCTTCAAGTGTACAATATGCTTGCTCAAGGTCAGATTGTACAGCAGTGGATTATGGAGGATCGTGCAACAAGTTAGATGGAGATGGAAATGCTTCATATGCATTCAACATGTATTTCCAAATGAATGGTCAAGATGTTGAATCTTGTGTTTTTGATGGATTGGCACAAATTGTAGAGAAAAATGCTTCTGTTGGTAATTGCTTATTCCCTATTGGTTTGGAGAGTGTTGGAGTAAGAATTGGTTTGGATGCAATCCTTAACATTCTTGTTGGTTTCTTCCTCTTTTTGACACTTCTCTAAAAAATTGACAAATTAATTAAGTTTGCTTTTCAATGTCATGCATGTATTAGACATTTGTTTGGTTTGAAATATATAATTAAGATGAAGTACTACTACTATAATGTTTACTTTGTTAAAAATTTTAGGTGTCTCATTTTGTATGTATATTTTTATTAACATAAGACGCTGAAGTTTTGTTGTATGGGAAGGAATAAATGTACATAAACTTAAAATTTCTTGAAAATTTTTGAATTTTTTTTTAAAGTTTAAGATGGGTCTATGCACTTTCTCTATGATGATTCTATGATATTGGATTGTGTAGGGAATAATTAAATTTTCTTTTTAAGAAAGTGGGTAAAATATTGGAACATTAATAATAGGAAGTAGATTAATATAATGGTTGATTTTGGGGACCAATAGTAGTAATATAACTTTTCGTAGCATATTAATTGAGTTTCTTATGCTTAATTTTTTTCTATTCCCCTTCCATTTCTCTCTTTCATTCATGAATATCAAGTGCGATGTGTTTGTCACGTTTCAAAATACCTCTTAGATGTGTTTGACATCTAACACATCATTGTCAAGGCAAACTCAATTTTCATATCTTAATTATTAATTCACAACATTTCATAAATCAAACAAGTATCAAAATTAAATAACATAATAACTAATTATGAAATAATTAGTATATGGAAAAGGGTTATATTCTCCTTTGTTATACTATTGATTCATATATGTTTTAATTAATGTTAAACTAAGATTACTCTCAGTCCACATATAATTTTTTAGGAAAATTGTATAAAATAGCAAATTATTAATTCAAATTAAATGTTATAGCCATATTTTCTTTTATTTGTAATTCGCAGTAAACATTTCATGTTTTTTGCCATCCCATTTGTATACCGAAATATACAAATGCAGGACTCATTTGTATATCGAAATATACAAATGCAGGACCCATTTGTATACCGAAATATATAAATAGACCAAAATACATAAATGCAGTGTCACGCCCCGAGCCTACACCCTAGGCGAGACTGGCACTCAAGAATCATTATTGGCCCCAAGCGAACCCTTAGCCTGATTTAACTTGTAGCAGAAGACTTAAATAATAAGGAACAACCTCAAAAGATAACTCATGCAATAACTTGGAATGTCTTAAAAGAACATTCGACTAGCCAAAATGGCAACTCACTGTCTTAACATAAACAACTAAAATGGACAGACTAGAGAACTATAACTATTTGTCTATAAAGCCTCTAAAACAATGAGGGATGTCGGGACAAAACCCCCTATCATTCTAACAACTGAAATACTGAAAACAATGTAAAAGGGTTCTCCGAAAAGCAAGGAGGCTCACTAACTAACTTTGTGTGCTCAACTGAATCAGCGAGGCGCTGGATGCTAATCCTGATTACCTGTATCTGTATCATGAAAAGATGCAGGCGAAATGACATCAGTACATTGAATGTACGAGCATGCGAGGAGAAAATTAAACATGACATAAGCTTGAAATGAATGTGAAAAGAACACTTACCTTAGCTTTACTCAACTCATGGATACTCAACTCAAATGCAAAATAAAACAACAGTAAAGGTGCAGTTGATATAAAGCATTTAAACCGAAATAACAACTCAATTTACTCATATCATAAAGTAATAAAATTATGTGAGAGTTTTTCTAACCGACAACCATCACTATGAGTTAATGTGATGATACAACGTCTTGCTCACGCTGCCAGAATTGTCTTATAACTTACCGTGATTTAGAATGTCTCAACTAAGTGGATCCACTAGTTTATGCTAAAAAGCATTGATGTGTCATCTGAAAAGTATGACCCTTTCTACCCATATCGGTGTTCAATACTATGAAGACTTGAGTTATTATGAACTCGTCCCCATATTGGTGTTCAATACTACTCCCAAAATATACTCAGCTCATAGGTTTTTAAAAAAAACTCTTTTTGTGGTTTGAGGTAATTACTCAAAAACTAGCTTAAAAGCTCTCTTGGAAATTAGTGTTTCCTTTCTTGTTTAAATGTGAAAATATTTTAAACTCTTGGGAATACTTAGTTCTTGTATAATCTTTTGAAGAAATGAACTTAACTCTTACTCCTTACTCAACTCAAAACTCAAGCCTTAAAACAAAGTTAAAACATTTGTAAAAGACTTTTGGAAGACTCTATGAACTTCTCTTGACTTGACTCTTAACTTTCCTTGAATTGTATTATGGATTCAAGGCTCATGATCTCATGTTTATGGATGATTTCATGGTGTTTAGACGTACCTTAGAGTGTAGAAATCAACTAGAAAACTTAGGTACATTGCTAGGGAACTCAAACGAAAAGGAGTGAGAAAGGGTAGAGGACCTGGCGTCCCTGGCGCTCTGAGTGGCACGGGCTGGGTGCCAGAGGACAAACTTCAAAAGCTGGGTTGGGGCACACTGGCTGGCGTGGTGCCCCGAGCCCAAACTTCAGAGATTCATTTTGGGCTCTCTAAGTGGCACGGCGCCCCAACCCCCTCCCCAGGTTTTTGACGAATTTTCTTGCTCGTTTTTCAATGTTAAACCCTCTAGATTCAATTAGTTTCTTTCCCAAATGCTTAGAATCGAATACACAATCAAAGTATACAAGTATCCACTCTAAAACAGCCTTAAATCTCACCAAATTACTCCCAAGAACTCCTCCAAAACTCATAATCAAGATTCAAACGAAACTTGAACAAATTTCATCAAAAACTCATAATCTTTTCTTTTAAGAACACAATTACGTTGAGTTGAATCATGATTGGCACGTGGGTGAACTAATCCAACGCTATGTGATCTCACATACCTTGTAGGGATCAACCCTTAGCGAAATCCACAAGCAATTCTTTAAGAACTTGGCGATTCCTTGCTTCTTCTTCTCTTTTCTCTTCTCTCAAAACTCTAACTTAATTTCAATAGCGTAACCTGAATCCTATCAGTTGAGACCCCAACATAATTACCAAAAACGAATTTAATTATTTGGGCAGTGAAAAGACCATAATACCCTTCAAAAATTCTCGTTTTGACTTTCCTTATCTAGACAACCCAACTTCAAATGAGCATATCTCCCTCATACGAACTCTAAATTGAGTAAACTCGGTGGCGTTGGAAAGATAATTCAAAGATCTTTCATACGGTATCTTGTACCTAACTCATCCTGATCTAGGAGTTATGGTCATTTGAAGTTGACTAAAAACTTATCCTTAGCTTAATTTTGTCAAACTTTCCAAATTTGATTATTTCCAAAAACGGTTTCTTCCAAATTCTAATTCTTTCTAGTTCTTTCAAATAGTAAGGTGTTACATGCATGACCTATTTGCATATCGAAATATATAAATAGACCAAAATATACAAATGCAGGATCCATTTGTATACCGAAATATACAAATAGACCCAAATACATATTTTTTATGTATATGTATACTGAAATATACAAATTAATAGTCAGAACAAACATAAAGTTTGTTATAGAGCACAATTATACAAACTATAACTATAATATATAAATATGATTTTTATGTTTGCTAAACCTAAAATTTACTCTTTTTTAATGTGATAAAAAGTGACTCAAATTTTCTTACGTGTTTTTTTCTTTCAAATTTTAAATGTAACTCAAATTTTTTATTTAAAATTCTTACGATCAAACATTAATTTTTTTTAAAAAAATCGTGATTAAACGGCAATAAGAATTAACAAATAATCATACCTCAGCAAAAATAAAAACAATAATCACATGACAAACCCCACCCCAGCGCGCCTAATTAAAAGTTGGGTTCTTACATTAAACGCCGAGTCCAAGTGCCGTCGACCGTCCGCCGCCGTCCGTCCTCCGGCGACCTTCTGCCGGCGAAGTAGTTTCAGGTACCTTGCCGTAGTATCCTTTTTTTTTTTTTTTAATTCATATGCAATACAGTTTTCAGTTTTTCCTTTTTCCTTGGTATTAATTCCTGAAACTATGTTTACTTTTGGATGTATTTGATATAACAAATGAGCTAAACAGTGTGTGTGTGTTAGTTTAAAGTTTTCATCTTTAAGGATTGTTAATTGGTTTGTTGATAGGTAATGCAAATATATGCTGATGTAGACTCATATCTTAAGTATTGGATGACTTTGTAGAGTTTTTATTGGCTAGTGTGTGGGTGATAAGACGGACATGGTTTTCCAATGGAGAATTATGGATCAAACTCTGTGTGACTGTGAATAATAACTTTTTTTCAAACAATGGTTGAATAATCATGATTGTTATTGAATATTAATTGTGATAGTATTAAATTGAATCGATTATCATCACATAGGTTTGTTGAAATTCCATTGAGAAAAAATAGGTTTTTGTGACATATATTACTTCACATAAATCTTTTGTTTCAGTCAGATTGTTACGGCATTTGGGAATGGCGAACAGCAGGTATGAATACGTGAAATGTTTTGAGGTGGAAGACGAAGTAATGTACCCAAACATCATTGTTGTTCAAATTGATGGCCGCGACTTTGGTTGGTAATGAGATGTTTAAATGTTTATGGTTTGCACGTGCCTTTATATTTTGTGTTCTTATCTTTCTGCAAATTAAGCCTAGTTTAGTAATTAAGGTAAAGGTGTTGAAATCAAGAGATATCCAGTTAAAATTCTATTGAAGTATAGGTCTGTGTTCAGGTTAAGTGCTAGTTCTTGTCAATTGGTGTTGGTATATCTTGTGAATATCCTCTTGCTGCTTGAGAAAAAGTATTCCGTTTTGGGTTTTTGGGGTATTTGATTTTCTAATTTATATGTTTAGTTTCTCGGAGAAGCACGGATTTGAGATGCCGAATGATGATAAAGCCTTAAACTTGATGAATGCTTGTGCTATTAAGGTATTAGAGAACTTCTCTGATGTTATATTTGCGTATGGATTTAATGATGAGTACAGGTATGATGCGTTTCTTACCATTAGACAATTATGCCCTTTTTCTTCCCCCTTGAAAAGCTTGACAATGTGGTACAACAATTTATGCAGTTTTGTTTTGAAGAAGGAAACCACATTTTACCAGAGACGAGCAAGGTTTGTAACCTATTTCATATCTCAAGAATTTGTTATCAGTGTTTATCAATAATTATTTTGGCTCTTTAGGAGGAGTAATTTGAATGATGCACTTTATCTTGTTAGTATTCATATATTGCTGGTACGGTACAAAATTATTGGTCTTGCATTGACTCATGTTTGAGTAGTGATAAAACTATACCTGTTTACTTTGCTTGTATTATGCTTCTTGAACGCTCTTTGAATGATTGCATGATAACTTTGTATGTGATTCAACTAGAATCATCTTTTCTGTTAACTACAGTATACAAATCTCTTTCTGAGCAGTTGGTTTGCTAGGTCATGTCCAATTTGTCTTTGATTTTGGATCATCATCTCAGCATTGTTTTTGGTTTCCTGATAATACACCAACAATCTATCATTATTTTAAACTTGGCTGTTACATTGACCTGTATATTATATAACCTGTCTCTAACAGTGAAGGTAATTCAATTATGCTCAGGGATGCTGCTGTCTCTTGGATAGTTTATCAACTTTTTATCTCTTTCTCTTAACCACCATGTCTATACCAGTTTGAACTGTCGTTTGATTCCCCTTCTTTAGCATGTTCTTGTTAAAGTGGGTCCCACATTAATTGGGGAATGGATTGATGGTTTGCTTATATGGACTTTGACAATCATCCTCTCATGAGCACTTTTGGGGTTGAATTAGAACCAAGGTCCATTTCTTTATCATGGTATCAAGTTAGGTCCAACCCAATTCATTGTTTTTGATGTTGGACCCCCCTCTTATATTGTCCACTCTCCAAATGTCCAGTCCATGATGTGCGGGGGTGTTGAGTCCCACATCGGTGGGCATTAAGGAATTTGGTCTCCTTATATGGTCTTGATCAATCCTTCCCTCATGAGCTAGCTTTGGGGGTTGAGCTAGGCTATATATTTCTTGTTCTTTTATAATCATTTTTGAGATTTTGTTAATGAGAAGGAAAATCAGCTCCAAATCGCTATAGGCCCTTGTGGTAGTTGGCTTGAGGAAATGCATAGTAAACAGTATTAGGGAAATATAGAGATTGATCACAAACTTTTCTTAAGAAAGCACTAGGACAATCTTAAGGCGTGGTCAGCTTGGCTGTCCACACATTTGTCTTCTCACTAAGATGACCACCATATATATGTTTTTGTTTCCAAGCTACTTATGTGGAGTTGAGTAAAATGGATTATAAGATACAAAATCTCCCTCTTGATTTAGTCAAGAGACAAAGAAAAGAGAGATGTAAAATAATCTCTGTTTCTTCATTTGAGATGAAGTTGCTCATGATTTTTCTAAGCTGACCAGAAACTTCAACGTGCAGCAAAATACTATCCATTATTGTGTCTTTCTTCTCATCTACATATGTAACCAAATGGAAAGAGTTCTTTTCTCAAAAGGAGTTAAGTGTGCCTCCATCATTCCATTCACGAGTTATCAGCTGTGCATCAATGGAGGTTCTTCAGGCATATCTTCTATGGAGGCAGACAGAATGTGAGTTCTCGTATTGAATATTTCCAATTAATAGTTACTGGAGGAGTTGAGTTCTTAAAATCTGATGCGAAAGGATATTGGTTCTTCTTACAGGTCATATAAGCAATCAATACAATACTTGTTTGTGGAAGCTGGTGTTTTCTGGAAAGTCAGAAAAGGAGGCGAAAGAGATTCTGAAGGTGCTGTAATTAACTCAAGTTGGAGAGTAAAAAATTGAATTGTTTCCTCAATAATATGGCATGCGTATTTACTGTTTTTTTCTTCAATATTATTCTTCTTCAATTTCAAATTTTAGTTAACACTAAGGGGTCGTTTGGTAGCTGGATAAACAAGTTTTATCCATGTATTAGAGTTTGTATAACTTATACGATGTTTGGTAGGTGGATAAGAAAAAGTTATTCATGTATATAATTAATATGATGTTTGGTAGGTGGATAAGAAAAAATTTACTCATGTATATAATTAATACGACGTTTGGTAGGTGGATAAGAAAAAAGTTATTCATGTATAAAATTTATACAACGTTTGGTTGACAATTTTGAAATTCACATAACTAATATATGTATAAGTTATTAGTAAATTTGTGTATTATTTATGCAAAGTAGAAGGTGGAATAATTAATACGGGTATAGCTAATACATGGATAAAAAGTTAAAATGACAATATTACCCTTATCATTTTCACTTGACTACTTTCTTCTTTTACATAATCAAAGAAATGTTCTAATTTAAATACAAAGTTAAAGAAGGAAAGAATATAATTGTAAAAAAATGTTATAATTTAAAAAATATTTAATTTTACTAATTTTTAATATAAAAAACCAACATCCAAAGGAATAATTTATGCATAACTAAACTCCGCATAACTAAACCTTGCATAGCTAGTACTTGTATAACTAATACCTGCATAACTAATACTCACATTATTAATACCTGCATAACTAATACCCACATTATTAATACTACACACATTACTAATAACGACATAACTAATACCCATATTACGCATACATGTATAACTCTATCCTGCTACCAAACGACCCCTAAATAAATATAATGTTAAAAATCATATAAAGAAGAAAAGTAGAATGAAGTTAAAAAGAAGAAGCTCAGATTGGCCCACTAGCAGATCACATGGTGGTTAGGAATCAGGAGTTGCTTCTGAATTTACTGGCCCAGACCGGCCTCTTAAGAAAGGGTCCGGTTTGTGAACCAGACCATCTCTCTGGGCCAGAGATCAAGTGTGCCAGTTCTGGTTCAGGCCGAACTTGCCAGGTATAGTAGCAGGTGGTTTTTATACGCTAGTAGCTACAGAAGGTAAGCAGTTACATGCATTTAGTGACTTCATTTGCATAAAGAAAGATGCTTATTAGAGAAGGTCTTAGGAGGAATGGCTATTATGTGAAGAAAAAAGTATTACAGCTCCCAGCAAAGGTTTCTGGAGTGATAGCTCTGCATACATATCTGTGATCTCCTATGGATTACTCGTCTACAGTTTGTTACCTGGAAAATATGTGTTGAACTCCTTTAAAAAATGTTAATACCTGCACTGCACAGGTTGAGAAGTGTTTTTTAAATCATGAAGCTCATTTTTCCAATTTTTACTCTTGCTATATTTGATTTAGATGAACCACATAACTTGAAGCTAACTAATGGTAAACTTGGGGCCAAATTTTGGATTGGAGTGAAGATTCTAAGTTATAGGTCAAGTCACAAGATATACAGGTCTTTTTCTCTATCTGTACTTTTTGTTTTGATAACCCTGGTGCCTGGGAAAAGCTAGCGTGTATCTCGACTAATTCCACGGGATACCTGCCACCTCGCGCTAGCAACATGTACCAATTAACTCTGCCCACCAAGGCTAGGAGCCTAGGACAGATGAGAAGAAATCACCTGATGTTTTTGTATCTGCTGGGGTTTGAACCTGAGACCTCATGGTTCTCAATCCACTTCATTGACTACTAGGCTACACCTTTGGGTGCTCTATCTGTACTTAAAGAATGTACAAAAGCATTTTCCAATCTTTAAATCTTTTTCCACTTCTGTTGGAATTTGACTCTGCCTTGTCTAATATGCTTTCAATCAGGCAATTCTCATATATAGATATGTGATGTGCTCCACAATATCGTTAGAGATGAATTATGACCTCCCTAGTTGTTTATATCTTCTTTTTTCTTAGGTTCTCTTCTTGTATCATAACGGTGCTCTAGGGCAAATTTTCTTTCTACCCCCATACTTTTTCATCTTGCTTGTTTTTGGTCCAAAGATGATATTCTTAATGATTGATGGTTGTCTTCACCAATTTTCGCAATAATAGCTTGGGCCATGGCTGGATTAACTGCATTTTTTATATTTCGGATCTACTTACTTTTGAAGGCATTTAAACAAGCATTTTCAAATTTATGGTTGGACTCAAAGAACCCTATACTCGAGGCTTAATAGTGTTCTGACAAAAGCAGGGAACACAAAAGCAGGAGCAAAATGAGTTACTCTTTCAGCAGTTTGGAATCAACTACAAGGACCTTCCGCAGATTTTCCGTCAAGGGTCTTGTGCCATCAAGATAAAGGTAAGCTACCTTCATCCCCCTTCTCCTAGAAGAGTCTATATTGGTATATGCATGTGGTGGATGTTCCACTATCCCCTTTTTCGTTTTTTAGATTTGAAAGATAGATAAATATGGCATTTGGATATGAAAAACACGGTTTTGAAAACAATTGATGTGTGTGGTTTTCTGTTTTGAAAGATTGGCCTTAGGAATTTTTTTGAAGAATGATTAAGTATTAAAAAATTTGAGGCAGAAGAAATGGTTTTAAATGGTTTTGATGACTTTTCAAACGAGAGAGGGAAAGAGGGCAGACACTTCTGTTTTTGTACGTCTTTGTTAACAAACTTTCCCTAAGGACCGCACACACTTTCTCTTTTTGTTCTAAACTCTTCTCTTTCTTTCTTGCAAAAAGTAAACTAGAAAGCAAAACCTAGCCTCTAATTTTAGAGAAATGTTTTTTTTTTTTTTTTTTTTGTAGAATTTAGCAAGTTCTTTGACTTGAAATTAAAATGTTTGTGTGTTCATACAGTTAAATGGCACGGCTAAAAATGGGTAAGAGTAGTAGTAATTGAACTCCACAGTCCGAGCCTTGTTGAGGTCATCTTATTGTTGTGCTTTTTCGTGGAGCAGTTATGTGTAACTCTTATATTTTTGATAAAAAAATGGCATGTCCATTAAAGGACTCTTTTGCGACGAGTAGAAATATTCTTTTCATGTTTAGATTTTTCCTCTCAATCACAAAAAGACTGACACAAGCTCTATGCTTAAACCATGAACTCTTAGCCCCACCTATAGGAGTAGAAAGGGAAGAGAAGGAGGTATATGCGATGCAGTTTGCTCATCACTATACGTGGGTACTTCATATCATGCATCTTCATGTCCACTTTGACAATTTATATTATGCCTTTTAACACAGGTGGACGATATTGTGAAATACCGTGAAGATGGCACTCCTGTTAAAAGACCAAGGAAGAAAGCGGTCATAGTTCACTCAGAAAATGTAGCAACAAAAAGATTCTGGAATAACTACACATGCCTTACCGAGGAACTTGGTTCGCTCGCTGAAGGGATTAACAAGATTAAACCCGAGTATTTGAGGTCTTTCCAATTTGAAAGTAGGTTGATGTTATCTACTTGGATTGTAGTCCGGGTAGACGGTTGTCATTTCCACAGGTAATTTATGCCTTTATTTCTGCCGATTGGTCTTCTCTTTACTTTTTAATGACCTTTTGCTCGACTTTCCAAGAAGTGTTGATATCATTCTTTGTTGATATGTAATTGCACTTGTCTCTTTCTTTTCCCCTTTTCCAGTTGATACCTTTTCTCTTGTCTGTGATGCTCTATAGACTGAATTATTCTTTTTGCTTCAAATCCCATGTTTCATGTCAAAATGATGTGGCATTATTCTTGCTTCTTATTTTCATCAAGCATAAAATTTTGTAGGTAATATGCATTTTCTGGATAATATAATCCATGTTTCAGTGGGAGCTGGTTTTTCTTATATGCCTATTTTCTTTATCAAGTCTGTGGATTTCTACCTCCGGATTAAAGAAGAAACTCCAAGCATTTCCCAAGTTAATTTTCTATTATGACCTGGAAACAACAGTGAAGTTGTACAAAACATTCCTCGGATCCATAAAAAATGTCAGTTACAAGTGCATGGTTGTAATATATGCATACACATTTATAAAATATATATATGTGTGTGTGTGTGTGTGTGCGCGCGCGTAATTTCACAAGTATAAAGTCATGTCAAATACTGAACATGTAATTTGAGAAATCTAGTTTGGACTTGTTGGTTTCATGATCTTGATGGGATCCACTGTAGGTTTTGTGAAGATAATGGCTTTCAGAAGCCAAATGATGAGCAGGCACTGAAACTTATGAACTCTTGTGCGGTTTCTTTGCTGGAGATGTTTAAGGATATTATCTTTGCATATGGGGTGAGTGATGAATACAGGTATTGGTTCATTTAACATCTTTGATTCACTTTTAACATATCTTTTCCTTTTCCTGTTATCTTTTATCTTGAGAGATCAATTTTTCTTTCAGCTTTGTTTTGAAGAAAGATTCTCTATTGTATCAGAGGTGGTCAAGGTAACTCTTTCATCACCATTCTTAAGTTCCTAGGTAAGTGCAGTGTTTAGCTAAAACCACATATTAGGAGGGAACCAATTCAAGGTCAAAATCAAATTCTTCTTCCTGTTTCTAGAATCCATGATGCATATAGATTATTTTGACACCACTCAGCTGCAGTTGCCAACCTGCAAGAACATAGTGCAATTATCTGTGAACAACATGCTAAAAGATCCTGCAAAATTCATTTCTTGTGCGCAATGCGAGTTTTGTCAGAATGTGTCCTATAAAATGCTTGCTTGTCTGAATGGTGGAATTTCCCTTCTAGAATATTTTGCATTTGTAGTAAATCTCTTACACACAACAATTTCTCAAAGCTTTTTCATTAATTGGGTTATGTTTCAGGGTAGAGTCTATTTGGCAACTGTATGAGGGCCATCCTCAACTAGTTCACATAATGTTTTTATATTGACATTTTTGTTGGTTATATTTGATGTAGTTATATTGACTTGCTCTTATGATCATCATTTCAGTGAAATCGTCTCTGCCGTTGTATCTCTTTTCTCGTCCATGTATGTAATGAAGTGGAAAGAGTTTTTTCCTGAGAAGGAGTTTAAAGAACCACCTTATTTTGATGGACGATCTGTTTGCTATCCATCATCTGAGATTCTTCGAGATTACTTGGCTTGGAGACAAGTTGATTGTGAGTACTCCCTATTTTATTTGTTATTTAAGAATTTCAAGCAAATTAATCAGGTTATATGAAGAAATTTGGGTTTTTATAACCTATTCTTCTTGCTGGCAAGCTAAAGAATGAATTGTATCATTTTAACAATCTTATGTCAATATATTGACTTGTAGGTCACATAAACAATCAGTACAATACTTGTTTCTGGCTGCTTGTTAAGTCTGGAAAGACCAGAACTGAAGCACAAAGCTCTCTGAAGGTGTGGTATCTCATTCCTTAATTTATGGCGCAGGTCTCTTGTTTTTAGATGAAGTAGCATGATCTATTATAATATGTGATTCTATGGATTATTTTGCTGTCTAAATCTTCTGGATAATCTTTTTTACGCCATGTGCACCTTGAAGAAAATAGTCTTGCAGCCTGTAGTGGTGAAGTATTGGTATACTTGTTGACATCACACATTTGGTGTTTAAGGGTGTGATTTTTTCACTTATAGTTCTGATAGCCAGAAAGCTGAATGAAAATACATTTAGTTAGTCTTTTCTTTAAGCTTCTTCTCGATATTGCAGTATCCTTATTTGAGCCTAGCACATGGCAAGCACTTAAGTTTTTTGAAAGGTACAGTTAAAATTTTTGTTCAAGCTATCACTTAGTTTTTGAGCACTATTCCGGGCATGTATCTCTTGGAGGAACACAGTTATAGAAATTGAGATTTTTACAAAGATGAGATTATGTTAAAAGCATAGGCCGACATACTATGTGAACTCTAACGGCACTGAAGCCTCAATCACTAACGATAAAATTCTCATCTACATGATTGTGACACATACTAGTGTAAATGAATATTTTTTTGTAATTTGATTCTGTAGAAATCAACTATGCACCTTAATTTAGACTGTTAGCGTTGATTTGACCTTGATTAAGTAGATCTGTTAGTGCATATCTCTCATCCTGTTCTGATCAGACTCAAGCAGGTTTCACTATTGAGAGTAATCTTGATATTCCAATGACCACATTAACCCTTTTGTTCTGCAGGGTACTCAAACTCAAGAAAAAAATGAATTGCTTGCCAAGTTTGGCATTGATTACAATGCGTTGCCAATTATCTTTCGGATGGGGTCCTCTGTTTTCTGGGACAGAGTAAATCTCTCTCTTTCTCTGCTGAAGATGCTATGTTTGCTTGAAGTACTTTATGTTGTTTTTGATGATATTGTATACCAAGCCTGTATCCTTTAGTTTTAGGCTTCTACCACCATATGGATAATAAACTATGTGCTCAAAAAAGTTTTGTCGTGAATATAAACAACATAAATATAGTACATTAACAATTGTTTTTTGGTTCTTGTCATTAATGTGATAATTAACTCCATCATGAGCATGTTTTCAATTAAATCCGGCAGATGTTCAATCTCAAATTTGTAAATTTGTTCCTGGTCTCATCTGTATTCTTTGTATTCAGAAACTATACTTGGTACATAAGCTCAAACCTTTTTAAAAATTCTTTTGAATCTTACCTTTTCTTATTATTCCACCTAAAGAAATCTAAATGGACAAATTCGAGCTACTTTGTTCCTCAAATAAGTCAGATTCGGGAGCCCCTATTAATGAACAGGGGAACGGAATAAACTAAGGCGATCAACATTCCTCTTCCGATTCATTGACTATTCTCACCTTTTGCAATATGTTAGGGATGTGTTGGAAGTCATTAATTTAAGTATTTAATTATATTTTTAGTTGCTTTATTTATTATTCTAGAATAGGATTTATGTTTCAAAGTTTCATAAGGATTAGGTTAAGTTATAGTTATTGGTTTGGAATAGGATTATAGTCTCCTACTTCCATAAGAGTTAGACTTCCTATTGATGTAATAAGACTCCTATTTAAAGGGGCTTTTGATGAATAAGTCAGTAAGTCATAATTCAGCAAAAAGCAAGAGATCAGAGTTCCCTCTTCCATTGAACTCTAAGGTTTCCGTCTCCCTTTGAAGAGCTGAAGAGATCAAAGTTCTCTCTTTTAATGAATTCTAAGGTTGCAGCCTCCCTTTAATGAGCTGACTTATATATTGCCCTAAAATCGATCCTTCCCAAAAGATTCATAACAATTTCAACGTGAGGGGAGTAATGTTAGGGATGCATTGGAAGTCATTAATTTAAGTATTTAATTATATTTTTAGTTGTTTTATTTATTATTTTAGAATAGGATTTATGGTTCAGAGTTTCATAAGGATTAGGTTAAGTTATAGTTATTAGTTTGGAATAGGATTATAGTCTCCTACTTCCATAAGAGTTAGACTTCCTATTGATGTAATAAGACTCCTATTTAAAGGGGCTTTTGATGAATAAATCAGTAAGCCATAATTCAACAAAAAGCAAGAGATCAGAGTTCTCTCTTCCATTGAACTCTAAGGTTTCCGTCTCCCTTTGAGTTCTCTGTTTTAATGAATTCTAAGGTTTCAGCCTCCCTTTAACGAGCTGACTTATATATCGCCCAGTAAATTGATCCTTCCCAAAAGATTCATAACAATTTGGTATCAGTGCCTAACACAATGGGCGATGAGATCAGTTCTCGATTTCAAGGAGAACATACCATTACAGAAACCCTAATGGACTCTAAAATTGCAGCAATGAAACAACGCCTCATCGAAAAAATTGTTCAAGTCATCCAAGAACAATTGTCTAGATTGGAAATTGACTCCACAAAACTAACAACCCACAAACCTGAGTCAAATAGTGCCCAGACAGTTAGCAGATCAACAATTTCTGCTACTAAAGGCAATATACCACCTACTTATAACAGCACCAATAACCCATTACTTCGTTCACATCGTTGTGAACATTTTTTTGAAAAAAATCAGCATACAACAAAAGCAAAAAAGATTGGTGTGGCTGGATTTCATATGTTCGGACTAGCACCATTATGGTATTATCAACTTAAACGAGTGAAAAGCTCGATGAGTTGGGAAGAATATCAACGATTTGGCCCTCATGAAAGTAGCAACCTGATGGGCAAATTAGTCATGCTTCAGCAAACTGATAAATTCGAAATTTATCAATGTCAACTTCAAGCTAGGGCTGGAATTGGATAAGTTGATACTGATCTAGATTTTGTGGATGATTGCCCCGAAAGTTGAGCTTGAGGACAAGCTCATTCAACGTGAGGGGATTAATGTTAGGGATGCGTTGGAAGTCATTAATTTAGGTATTTAATTATATTTTTAGTTGTTTTATTTATTATTCTAGAATAGGATTTATGTTTCAGAGTTTCATAAGGATTAGGTTAAGTTATAGTTATTAGTTTGGAATAGGATTATAGTCTCCTACTTCCATAAGAGTTAGACTTCCTATTGATGTAATAAGACTCCTATTTAAAGGGCTTTTGATAAATAAATCAGTAAGTCATAATTCAGCAAAAAGCAAGAGATCAGAGTTCTCTCTTCCGTTGAACTCTAAGGTTTCCGTCCCTTTGAAGAGTTGAAGAGATCAAAGTTCTCTGTTTTAATGAATTCTAAGGTTTCAGCCTCCCTTTAACGAGCTGACTTATATATTGCCCTGTAAATCGATCCTTCCCAAAAGATTCATAACACAATAAGTGCCATTGCTTTTGATTTCTATTGCAGATCAGACTGATGGAATGGGTGTTTACTTATACTTTTTGCTTTTGAATCCAGGATGAACCAACAAGAAATGACAGAGTAGTTGTTGAACACGGTAACATAATTGAGACGAGCTTTTGGAAAGAACATCCAAGAATACTCGATGAGGAGGAATCATTGCTAACAATTTTACGGCCCCATAGCAATAAAATGCTTCGATTGTCTTGAAGTTGAGGAGCTGCTACCTAAGTTATTAAACATATCCAGTTTTAATCACATTAGAAAAATAGTTCCAAACTTTGTCAAATATGTAGATTAGCCATTTGATTTTGATTTTTTCCCTTCACTCTTTTTTCTTCTTTTAGAGATTTGTCTAACAAAACTCTCCTGTATATTGCAGTTCACTCAAGTTCATTTAGTAAACAAGATTTTTGTGTTGTATCACATTCTATATTTGTTCTCATCCTTAGCATACAGTTGGGGACTCCTAAAACAGGCACAAGTAATATGACATTGTTTGGAATTGGAGAATTAGCCTTCCATTCTTTTTGAAAAGTACTTCATCACAAGAAGGTAAAGTAAAAGAAAAGAAGGTAAATCGAAGATAATCGCGTAGTCCACCCCTCAAATTTAGGTAAATGGCAGCACTTTGCAATGAGAACACTATAATTTTACAACAGGATGTTACAACATGATTGACCTATCAATAAACTATACAACACACAGTCATTTTTAACAAAAAAAATGCAGGCTCCTAGACTGAAGAATGCGTCTGTCCATGCACTTGAATTTTAGAATGCAGACTTGAGCCATCTGGAATCCCCAATGGTGCATTTTCACATGAACAATTATCAACATTGAATAGCTCCCACTCTTTGATACCACATCTATCCAATGCAGATATCAACCTTTGTTTTTCCTTCTCAGCTGGATATTGTCCATCTGGGCTGACAAGAACTGCCCCAGTATATGACTGCCCCGCCACTCGTGCAGCTCCATGATAGTGGAACAGACCCCAACTCAAATCATCAGAAACTTCCACAATTGTCCAGAACTCGTTAGAAACGACTCCATTATCCAATACACTGAAGTGAAATGTTCCAGTAACTTTTCCTCTTTTCACTCTATACTTGCGCCTTCTCCATACTAGGTCTCCTTCAAGTGTTCTTACCTGGAAAACTGGTTCATACCAGAATGATCCTCTAGATTTTCCCCGATAGAATAATTGGTACTGGCATGGAAATTGATCATAAGCTGGGTTCTGCCCTGCTACAACGCGCCAACTCCATTCCAATGTCCCTAACCAACCAACAAAGAGGTCTTCAGCAATTTCAGAAGACAATTTCTCCCCTCGAAACTCTGCCATTGGAGTCACATAAGGCTTTTCAGGGATCTTTGCATCAAGTTCAAGACAATTATTCTTCTGTAGTACACACAGAGAGAACTCTTCCAGGTATTTGCTCTCATATGAAGCAATACAGCGATAATTGCATACCTGATCTACAGGGCTGCAGTTGTTCAAGCATTGAAGTGCCTTCCTACAGTTAGGATCCAGTAGACAGTTCAATATCTGAGGCCCGCAATTTGTCACCATGCAGTTCAAGGTGGAGAATCCTTTTGCTCTAAGGTTCTTCAGCGTTGAAACCGGTGTTATATAAGCATTAATTATAACTAATAAGCAGAACCGTATGTCATCAGAATTATGCCTTTCCCAAGCGTCAAACACTGTTCGGGTTATCTCCACAGATTCATCCAGTTTCTTAGATTGAGAGAATGGAAGTAAACTGCTAAATATGTCCCCCCTCTTTTTAGTTTCAACAAAACTTCCACCTAGCTTGTTTCTCAGTGCCAAAGAGGAATCAAAGCATATGATGTTTGGGACATTCTGGCTGTTAGACTGTATCCAATTGACTGATCCTTCCTTTCTGACAGCAACGGCCACCAAAATGTCAGCACGATCCAGCTCATTGCTGACATTCTTAACAGTTTCATCTTCAGATTTCACAAAGTTGTCAGAAAAGACAATCATTTCAAATTCTTCATCAACCCATTTCAGTCTCTCTGCCTTGCATTTATAAAAGGAAGCAAAGTACAATATCATCAACAAAGTACAATTAATATGTATATTCTCATAACTGTGATGGGAAGCAATGTTCTCACAAAAAACAAGCCTCGTTACTGTAATGTTGGGTGAATATTTCAATGAGCATCAGGACCTCTTTCATACTACGAACGTTTCTAGCATAAAGCATATGAGGCCAGACAGTTTACATAAGTGATTAGTCATCCAGTTTTTCCACAATATAGAAGTTCTCTGAAAGACAATGCATCTTTTCCACAATATAAAAGTTGTTCATGCACATTACATTTCTTCCCTTTTCCTCTACATATTGCTTTTCCCTTTCTCTGTCTCTCGTAACTAGGAATGTTTCCGTTTGCCAGATTATCTAGTTATTCTGAGAATCTCATAATTTCATTCCCGCAAGTAGCTGAACCAGCTGCGGATATTGCTCATCATCAAATTTACAGGATGATGAAGCAGCAAAACAGAATTTCAGCAGTCTATCAACTACTAGTATGAGCAACATATTTTTGTCCCTTTGTTTAGTTTCTTGTTTCTATTTAACTCAAAGACCAACTTCAAATTGTGAAAGCTTCCTAGTTTACTTTCCAATAAGAATATCGAAAAGAACAAGTAGAAATGCCAAACACCCTTGTTCTAACCTATTTTTCTCGAACTCATCAAAAATGCCACAGGCTGCATGTCGAATCCTCCAAAAGTAATGCATTGCACTGAGTCTTAACCATCAAGGACAAATATGTATCCAAAATTGAATGATAAGGACAAATATATCAAAAAACTATTACGAGAGCTAAATATAACCTTTTATGAGAGTAAAGGTGCAAATTGACCCTTTTCCACTAAAGGAATGAGATTGTGTTTCTATATTCAGTAACAACTTAACTTTAAAATATGATAATTTATCCTTAATATGATGATTTACGGCCACAAATTTCAAAAGTATTTATCTTTTTCTTAAACTCTCTATCCAGTTAAACACATTCACATGAAATTGGGATGAAAGGAGTAATCGATTTCTAGAAAATAGTTAACTCTGTATATAATTTTGGAGTTGAAGAATGTAATCGGACTTGCAAAATACTCACAGTGTGAAGCATGACGTCAAGCCAAGGAGTAGACTTGAGAGGGCTAACACTACCCTCTCCAACAATCCCCACTATTCTCACCGGACCCGTCTTTTTCTCTGCTTTATCCATGTCCACCGCAGCTACGATTCTCCCAGCACCTGTAATTTTCCGGCAAAGAAAAAAAGGAAACATGGACCCGTTAATTTTCCGGTAGTGGAGAAGAAAAGGGTTCGGAAATCCGGCGACATTCAACCTCCGGTTAATCGGAAAAGTTGCCGGAGAATTGATGGAGGAGGACGATAGTGCTACGTTTACAATCATGGTTGATTAAAAAAATGGGTAAGCGGGTCGGGTTTTTATAGTTTGTATATAAGAATTGTACTCCCTCCGTCTCAATTTATGTGATAGAAGTAAATTTATCATATATCGTTTAATTATTTTGAATTGTAAATTAATGTGACTTATATTATTTTTTACGTAGTTTATAAATATATAAATTTTATTTCAAAAAAATTAAAGATTTCATGCATAAATTTCTGATCAAATTTAAATTATTTAAGTTTCAAAAAATAAAAAGTGCCACGGACAGAAGAAGTATATAGACTATAGGTTTTTTGGAAGTTGCTCGATGTTTCATCCAAAGAAAATTCCACACAAATCACAATGTGTAGGACATATATTAGACACACAAATAAAATAATTAAAATTTTAATTTAATTGATAGATAAAATATAACAAATTACAAATCACTTATTAATGAAAATTATTGAATAAAGCATATACATCGACTTATTTCATGAACTATCTGTCGATTGATTTGAGAATTTTAGATGGGATTGACGAGTAAAGCTTCGATCACAGATTTCACATTATTTTTTGGATCACTATATCCATCTTGATTGTTCTTATAAACGACATCAATCAGACGTGTTAGGTTCAAAACACGCATCAAGATTTCAGTTGGCATAGAATCGGTAGACTTAATGCACTCTTTATTCAAATCCTTCCATGCATTTTCAGCTATTTCAGAAAGTTGTGCACTTGCTTTTCCCACAGATAAATTATTTTCTTGCATATAACATTCTATTCCTGTAACAAGTTGTCCTTTTTCTTTCTCAATCTATAACAAAAAAAATATATAATTCATCATGAGAATGTTATAAAAATCACTGCTAAAAATAATGAAAAATTCCATTAAATGGGGTAGGTCCAAAAAAATTAAGGAAAGATCAATTTTGTCAGTCAGTTTTTATTTTAATTTTTTTAAAAAATAAATAGATAGCCATGGGGTATCTATCGAGTTTCTTTTCGCACAAAAATATAGTTTTTTAAAAAATTGATGCAATCCCTCGTTTTTTAGTATTTTCTTTTTTACAAAAAACGAAGGATAGAATCGATTTTTGAAGTGTAAAACTGAAGTTGAAGATTATAAATAATAGGGACTCTTCAACTTTGGTCGAAATTGTTGTTACAATATCAAATTTTGGAAAGGATCTTTTACTCTCCTGTATTATTTAATAGTGTATTTTAAAGGTATATATGTGCATACGTGGACATCATAAATATTGCATTATTTTAAATAGTAATGTGTCCATGTAGGCACATATATACCTTTAAAGTACACTATTAGATAGTGCAGGGCGTAAAAGATCCTCCATAAAATTTGGTATCGTAACAACAATTTCGGCCAAAATTAAAATATTTTTCAAACCCTTTTTCCCTAAATAATAACTATGAAAATATTTTATTAAAGATCTGTCGATTTTTCATAACCAACAAAAATCAATTGTCCCTGTCCGTATCTTTCACGAAACCAACAAAAATCAACCGACAAGGTCGATTATATGTCCATTAAAACTGACGAATAACCATCCCTGCCCGTTAATTTCACGAAAGCAACAAAGACAAAATCGATAATACATAGCTTATTTTTTAAAAAAATGACTCTGTTGACCCAATTTTTAGGAGTGAATGTTTATAATATGTTGGCAAACACATGTATGTACAAAATTGTATATATGACAATACCTTATAAGTTGCTATATCATCAATAACTCTACCAATTATTGCAGAAGCCACAAGAATTTTTGGTTTATTCATTATCCAATCGAATGTTTTCTTTGATGTTGATTTCATGCCCAATAATGATGCTGGTGCAAGTAGATAATAAGTTCCAGTAATCAAGGCATTACTCAAATACTCTTTAAATGATGGAATTTTTCCTTCAAGAAACCATTCTGCTTCAATAAAATAACTCTTCACAATTTCTTTCATCTATTCAAGAAAAAAAAAATTAACATTTATTAAAATATAGTTGAAAAATTCATAAAATCAAAAGAAAATGTTTTTAATTAATTGACATACTGCCTCTTTGACATAATGAACTCCATTGAATCTATCTTGTTCTAATTTGATTTTGATTTCATACTGGTTGAAGAGATCGAGAAGAGATATATATATCGGTTTCATATAAGTTGGAAGTCGATCAACTTCACTTATATCCCACCTATAATCATACAAAAAAAAGGTTAATTGATTGTAGATATATACTCTCCGTATATCAATTATCTAATATACTTTTTTCTGTGTGACATACCGATCCACGGCTTCTGTGAATATAATTAGTTCATCAAGAGTTCCATAAGAGTCATATGTGTCATCAATTACTGAAATCATAGCTATGCATTTTGCAAGCATAACTCTAGCTTGAGAGTATTGTGGTTCAAAGTACACACCAACTGCCCAAAAAAAACATTCCACCATTCTGTCTCTCACATATGAAAGTTTTGATGCAAAATCCAAATCTTTCCACCACCTTCACAATAAACAAGAGTAATGCTTAGTTAATATATAATACGTCATCTATTTCAATTTATTTGTCAAGTTTTAGCTTGACATAGAGTTTATATACGAAAGTCAAAAAGACTTTTGAATCTTCTCATCTTAATATAAATAAAAATATACCAAAATATACGTTCTTTAATCTTGTGATCTTAAACATTTCACATGGATATTTGAAATTAAAGAGTTGTCAAATACACGAAAGAGTTAAATAATTTTTTTTTTAAACAGACTAAAAAGAAAAGTAAGACAAACAAATTAAAGCAACTTACTGTGTGAGTTCACTAAGCTCTTCCTTGTGTAGCACTTGTAACAAATTGTAATCTAATTTGGCAAGCCTTAGTAGCTTTTCATTTCTTGATTCACATTTTTCATATATTGAAATGTTAAAATGTGCCTCAGCTCTTGGGATTCCTCTGTGGAGAGATTGCATAAGGGCATGTGTTACTTGTTTTTCAAGAGTAGAATCCAATAATGTATGTGCTATCCTCTCAAGATGGAATTTTGCAAAAATAAGTGCATCTTCTAATATGTCATCACCATGTTTTCTAACATGTGTTGCTTCATACAAACTTAACAAGCCCTTTGCATTTGTAACTAGAGTTTTCTTGAATTCTCCATTGTTGTCCTTGAATTGGTTGAAATAATCTAATTCACAAAGTATATATCGTTATGTCAGAGTTACTGTTGGATGTGTGAACAAAGGCTCATCCTTATATTGATAATTGGAAAGACAAAAACGGTGTGATGATATTAATTAAGAGTATCTTTAGGCTGACAAAACTTAAGACTTACAGTATAGAAACATACCAGAAGAGATTGGATATCCATGTTGTCTAAACAATCGAAAATATAATGCAATCTTGTATAAATCATCTTCTTCATGAATGACATTTTGATCAAATAACTTGCTTAGTTGATCTTCAATCTCCTTCTCAAAGTGATAATAAATACCAAGACGTTCAAGAGTGTCAATCAAATGAAATTTTTGTTCAATGTCATTGCTAGTAGTGGTAGTACTTATTATCATGTGTTTCACTTCTTCTTTCAAACCCTCAATCTCCTCTATAACTTTTTCGGATATCTATAAAGACAAATAAGCAAGCATATACAGTTAGACCATAGTCTATAACAACCGTCTATAATAACAATATTTAATCATTTATATTGTATACAATCAAGAAATATCAAAACAACATATGTCGTTATAAAGAGACTTGATTATATACATATATTTACCTGATTATTTCGAGTAGAATTGCTAAAAATATTCCCCCATAGACTAGGAGAAAAATTAGCCTCTAGACGAAAAATTCCATTTTCATGGTTTACATTTCCAGCCAAAGAAGTCATTGTTGCTATATTGTGACAATACTTTGTAAAATCTGAAAATTTATTCAAATTTTGGGTTTTTGAGTGTTTTGTACTTAGTTTTTTGCTATTGGTATCGCCATTTATAGAGAAAATTATAATAATTTAAAATGTGAGAGAAACACTTTATAGAAATTGAAGAAATGTTAGGCAGCATGCCATTTAAAAATTCTACCTAGGAGTTCTATATATTGTTGAATGTATTACTTTTCGAATTTAAATTTGTGAATCATCTTAGTTTTATTAATATCTGTCCAATTTATGTAGACCAATATTTTTTTGTATGTGTTAAAAATCTAGATTCCTTTTGGATTTTTATATGGTAAATTTTTTAGGTGCTTTTAAAATTTTGACTTGTAGACATGTGATTACTGATCAAAACTCAAGTTTTAATTTTTTATTGTTTAAATATTTCTTTTAGGTCTAAATTAAATCTTTTAATTTTTATTTCATTTTTAGTAAGTTTTACTTTTAAAAATTGAAAAACTACATAAATAGAATCACATGCATTTTTAAAATATATTTTGTTGTTCCTTTTTGAAGTAAAAGAAAATTTTAAAAAATATTTTTTAAAAAAAATTAAATTTTAATAAATAAAATAATAATTTTAGCATTTTCAAAGTATATTTTATTTTAATTTAGCTATTAACTTTTCTTATATTTTTTTTTATTGTCAAATAGTTAGCATATATATATTTAAAAGACCAAAATAAGTAAAAAGGGAGGAAAAGTCCTAATCTTTATGTATTCCCCCAACCAAAACCAAACAAGGAAAAGTCACATAGTAGCAAACATGTATCTAATTACATTTTTTAAAAATTGTATACTGTAATCATATTTTACTTTTTCTAGCATCTTTTTCCTGTCGTTTAATCTCGCTTATCTTTCTCACTCTCATTACCTCCCCCCCCTTACCCAACCCCCCCCCCCCCCCTTTTTAGCCTCTGTTTTTAATTTGTACTTTGTGTTGTGTATTTGTATAATTAATTATAGGGCTAACTCATCGGTAGCCCCCTAAAATTGACATCAATTTTCACTTAGACATCTTAACTAGGCTTTGTTTATTTTAGACACCTCATGTAAGACCATGATATGTCATTTTGACACTTTTTTTACATTCAGCAAAAATATGATAGTGAGTGTGTTCCACTCGCAGATGAGGTGTAAAGTGTCAAATTAAACGAGGGCACTTGTCATTTTGTTCAAAATAATTCTTAAATAATAAACTATCAATTATTAAAAAAGAAGAAGAAGATGGCCAATGGATCAATGACACGTGACATTTTTTTTCAAATAATAACAAAAAAAGATTAAATCACCTTAAAAAATTTTTAGGAGAAGCATCTCCCACCCCACCGCCACCCCCACCCCATCGTCTTCTCCAACGTTGGAGAAACAAGCACAGTAGCATACACCCCTTAATCTTCTACCATATATCCGAAATTTTCTCTATCTCTTTTACTTCAATATTGTTCAATCCTTCTATGGTATAACTTTAGTGAATTTGTGTAACTCAATTTTTTTCAAATAAATGCAGCTCCATAGATTTTATTGCTAAAAGAAAATTCTACAGATTTTATTGCTAAAAAAAAAGAAAATCTAAGATCTAATGAACTTTTAAAATACAAATGTGTACGTGTTCATATCACATTAAGTTTCTTTTAATGGGATTATCTCATTTTTTTAGTGACTTTTTATTCATCCCCAACTTTTCATTTTTTTTCTTCAAATTTCAGTCTTTTTTTCTCAAATTAAATTGGGGAAGAAAGGCATCATCCTTGGGAAATCTTGGGGAAAGCTCTGACGTTTGGAATTAGATTCCTCGTTTGTGGCATCATCAAATATATTTCACCATGGAAGAAATTCAAGTTTGAGAAAATGGTGGTTGAAAAAATGGGGAAGAAGAAGGAAATATAAAATAAAAACTGGCTAAAAAAGAGCCTGATGTGCGGTTAATGAGTGGTTCACACTCACTATGTCATATCAGCAAAAAGTGTCAAAATGACACATCAGGACCTTACATGAGGTGTCTAAAATGAACAAAGTCTAGTTCAGGTATCTAAGTGAAAGTTGATGTCAACTTTAAAGAGCCACCGATGGGTTAAGCCTTAATTATATATTTGTGTTGTCTCTCTCCCTTTCCCTCTCCCTCTCCCTCTCCCTCTCTCCCTTTTTATTCTTATATATATTTGTATTGTGTATCAATTGTATATTTTCTCTCAACATAGCCATTTTTTAATATTTTATTTTATATATATACATTAATTGTATATTTTATTTTTCTCTATCTATCTGATGTTAGGTCAAAAAAAAATAAATAAATAAATAAAATAAAAATAAATAAATAAAATAAAATAAAATAAAATATATATATATATATATATATATATATATATATATATATATATATATATAGTTAGTAGTTATCTCATATTTAATTTTTTTATTTTCATTTTTAACATGGATTTTATGAATTATTCTTATGTTAGCATGTCATGTATAGGATTATATTTTTTTTTTGAAACAGAATATGAAAAAAATTGAAACACAAATAAATTTAAAATAAAAAATTATGTAAAAAAACTAAGCAAACAGCTTAATACCTACCACGTGGCATTTTGCCGCGTCGCATTATGCCAAGATAGCTTAAGACATAAATTATGATTGTGTTTTGCAAATATAACGGAATATTATAACTAGGATTCTGAAAATTATAATAAATTAATAAAGTAACTTAACATAAAAAGTGATTTTTGAATGATATTTATGCATGTATTATTATTCTCTTCGTAGTGATTGCTTTAATTTGTGTAACAGTTGTAAATATTATAACTCGCTTTAATTTTTAACTTGCTTAATACAAGGAGTATAAAATAGGAAAAGAGATTAACAATGAAAATTTCAGATTACCAACAATATTTTACTTTTAAAATAGTCTTTAATATTTTAGTTTATTTAATCGTTCACTATATGACATGATTTAATAATATTTGGAGTTAGCTTAATTTAATGTTGAGTGAGTGAATCATATCTATAAAATATTTGTGTTGCAAGTTTTAATTGTTATTGATAAAAGAATAAATTTAAGCACGAGTCCAAATATTGAGATCCTTTTGTAAATAAAATTATTCATGATCTAATAATTTTTATTGGAGTAGTTTGCATTAAAATTTATATATCCTCATGCTCATAATCATAAATTCTCATTCTATTTTCTCTTTTGCTTTATTCATAATCAACAATAATTTTGAATTCAATTTTCAAGATTTATCTCACCGTTATTTAAATAAATTTGTAATTTATAGCTTCAAATGTATATAATCATATATTGTACTTTTACTTTAACTGATTAGAGTATTCAATATAGAAAAAAAGTTTTAAAAAAATATCCTTAACGCATTAGAAATGTTCAAAAATGTCCTCCTTCAACCTATTGGGTCAGACTTGTCCTTTTTTTCCATCTATTGGGTTAAAGATTTTCTTAACGTATTAGAAATAGTTCAAAAATATTCTTCTTCAACCTATGGATCAAAATACTCTTAATCTATTAGAATGGTTCAATTTTTTCATTTTCTCTACCTATAAGATAAAAAAATCCCTTGTCATATTAGAAATGACTCAAAAATATTTCCTAATTCTAATTATACACATCAATAATTTTTTTACTATACTTTGACAATTATTTAATTTTCTTTTGATTCGTATTTTATTTTTTTGAAATTTTTTTGCTTGTTTGTCTAAATATTTGTCTTACCTAATATATGTATTTGCTCTAAATAAAATGTATGAACTAAAGTGTGAATTAACTAGAATGTATGTCGTATAAAAACATTATCTTAGTCACATAGAAAGAGGAATCTCATTATGTATGCCCATAGTAAGATAATTTTTGTTAAATTATTTTTGAGTGTAAATATATACTGTATCACTTGAGGTTAGATTTTATATATATATATATATATATATATATATATATATATATATAAAAGATGCTAATAGAAGTAAAATGGTTTTAAGAATTAAGTTTTTTATTTAAATTAGAAGGCCAAAAAGAATTTTAAAAAATACTTTAATATTATAAAAATGTTATATTTATTATTAAAATATAGTAAGATGTACAAAATGTGGGCATATTAAATAGTGTTTATTAGTTGATAAACATAGTTTTAGGTAGAAGAAGGGCAAATACTAAAATGTTAATATTGAGATATAAATATTTGATCTTGATTATAATTTCGCCAAAATTGTTCTCATAGACTAAAATAATACTTAAAAAGGTATTTGACAACTTACAAGACTATTTCAAGACTAACGACTCTTCTTTTTTTTTTTTTTTTTTGGTTGCATTAATTTGTCAAAGAAAAGCATAATATAAAATGGTTTTCAATTTTATTTTTTCATCTTTACATAAAACATTTGACCCAATAATTTTCAACATGAGAGCCAACATTTTTAGAAACTTTAATAATGCAGAGCCGCCCTCTATAAACTAGTAAAACACATCGCCTTACTTTTTAAACTTTTTTTTTTAGTTAAATTCTTTTTTTATTATTATTATTAATAAATAAAAAGAAAACCTCAAAGAGCTAGGCCTTATCTTACTAATCCTAATGAGATAACAAATGAATCTCTACTAATTAACAAGTATAAAGAAAATAAGAACTTGAGAAAACTAGGTATTCTATAATCTCTATGATGAAGTTACAAATAAAGATGCTTAAGTAATGCAAGAATACAATAGCTAAGAATAAAGATGAGTTTTCCACCTCAAACTTTATTCGATATGTGTATGAACCGAAAGAAATTGTTTGTCCATCTAAAGTAATCTGAAGTATTTGCATCTTGTTTTCTTCTTTAAGTCTATTCAAAAATAATTGATAGTTCATCACTTCTTGAATTTGTTGGATCTTGATACAGCTGTTGACACTGTCATATAATTTTAATTTATCAGTCACATCGATAGGTGCTCTTAAACAAATTTCTCACTCGCCTTATCATTCCAATTATATACGTTGTCTTTCATATGTCTTCTTTTTGTATTTGATGTTTCTTCTTTGCTGTCAAGGTGAAAGACCCTCCTCCTTAGTCACCTTATCAGAGCATATATCCAACAAATCATTTTCATCATCCCCATCGGACATGTCATTGCCCAACACATTGCCTTAATAATTAATTAATTAATTATTAAAATTACCTATTTGGAAATTACGATTGAATTTTATTATAACATGATATGAGATAAAATTTGATTTTAACAGCATAAATGACTTAACTATAAGATAACTAAAGCAACGATTTAGAATCTCAACCGATTTAGAGTCTCAACATTTTTTGGGAGTCCATTTCTTTCCTATGTATTATAATATTTAGTACCCATTATTATTCATATAATATATTTATCTTCTTCTTTTTTCACTGTTCTTATTCTTTTATTATTATTAAATAAATTGTATTTAGCAAATAAATTTCATTCAAAGAAGTTGGCTTATAAATCTCATTTTGTCAAATGAGCTTTATAAATTGCATTCATCAATGAGATTTTATCACTTTCACCAAGTGCACAAAACAGTTTTGGTTTTTTAGATAGGTTCAAAATAGTCTCTTAAATATGCATTAAATAATTTTGATTTTTTGAGTTTGTTAAAATTAACACTTTTAGTTTTTGATAAATGATTAATAATTTATGATTGTTAGATTTGACGAAAACAATGAGGAAAAATAAGAAGGTTTAACCATAGATATTAAAAAATATCATCAAATTCTAAAATATGCAGCATAAAAAACATATTAGAGTATTTTCTGCAAAGTCCTTGTTGTGTGTAAGGGTGGACATGGTATGTTATATACCGATTATCATATCATATCAAAAAATTTAATATAATGAGTTTGGTATTATGGTATTTAATTTGGTATGACATATGGTATATATTTTAATTTTTTTGATATTCGATACGGCATTTGGTTGTATTTAGAAATAATATACCGCGAAATACCAAAAACCATACCACAGTATATAGTTACTTAAATAACATATATATATATATATATATATATATATATATATATATATATATATATATATATATATATTATTAAAATACTAGCAGATATTCAACCTAGTCTTTAGTATAAACTAAATGTTTAGAAGTTGAAACTTTGACTACTCTATTTTAATTGAATTGTAATTTATTAACAAAAGGAGTTGTTTGTACTTTATTTTGAATATATATTTCTACATGTGTAATGTGTTAGTATGATACAATTGGGATCTTTTTTAAAATTGTCGAAGTCATAATACTCTATTATATGAGTATATATTAGTCAAAATTGAACAAATAATGGCTACCGATTTATCATACATAGAATATCGAAATCAAACTTTAAAATACCAGACTAAATTGATATGATAATGATATAATAATTTAAAAACTAAATACGAAAATTATGGTATCAAAACTTTAAAATATCATACCATACCATGTCAACCCCTAATTGTGTGCTTATAAAAAGATTAAAATTTGTCTTTTTAAGTGTCATTTTTAAGATTTCAAACATTGCAGCAGAAGCGTAACAATATTTTGATATTATTATATAAACTTATCAAATTATTCTTGAATCAAATTTTATTATTCTAATTTTATATTATATATTTTAATTGAAAATTTGCATTATTGATATTTTTACTTCATAAGCTATAAATACAACAAAATTTCCTTGAAAAGAATTTGTTAGAAAAAAATAATTATAAAATAATAATTAATGGCTTTGCATCTAAAATAAACTAAAAATATAAACTTTTAATAAAAATATATATTATGATATTTCTTTTTTTAAACGGAACATTATATTATCTGTTTGACTTTAGGCACCCAATATTGGACCAAAACTATTAATCAACATATGGAAGGTGACGATGAATTGAACACATATTACACTTGTTATAATTAAGATGTTTTAAATTTAAAATACAAATGAAATTTAAGATCTAAATATTAGTTAATTAAGATTTTTTAAAAAAAATTTATATAAAATATATACTTATTTAAAAGTTATATAGTAATTTAAAAATCATATTAAATGCTACTAATTAATCTAACATAATACTCCCTCTTTTTAGATTTACTTGTCAAATTTTTCTATTTTTACTTGTCATTTTTTGACAAATCAAGAAAGTAAAAAAAAATAATTTATTATTATATTCTCAATTTATTAACTTTTAATTAATATCTTTAAAAAATAGTGTAAGTAAATATGTTTGGAACCTATTAATTACTAAGTGTAAAATAATAAATTAATTATTATTTTATTAATAAACATGTCAAGTCAAATTGAACAAGTAATTCGAATGAAGTGAAATATAAAAGAATATTTTAAAAAGATTATATGATGGAGGATAATATCAATGATAATAATGGCGGTCGAAATATGTGGTATCCAACATTGATGGTGTCAAATAAAAGTACTCTGTTCCAATTTACTTAGTTATTAAGAAAATAATAATTAATATAGTAAGTTTATTATTTTATTTATATTAATTGATAAAATATTAAAATCAATTTACTCATTAAAGAGAGGTTCTATCTTTTTCAAAAACATTAATTCTCTAAATAAATTAAGGGTATTATATGTAAAAAAAAATACTCCCTCTATCCCTAATTACTTGTCCACTTTTGAATTGATACACATAATAAAAAAATAATTATTGATATAATGAGTTTACTATTGTACCCATAATAATTATGAAGTTGCTGAATTAAAAATTTAAGATTTTCAAGAAGTTCTACATTTTTCAAAGTAACTAATTGAGGGTATAATTGGTAAAAAAAAATTATTATTTCTTGATTTGTCAAAATAGACAAGAAATTAGAAACAACTAAAAAAAGAAAAATTGACAAATAATAAGAGACAGAGGGAGTGTTATCTTTTCTTGAAAAATGACAAATAAAAAGGGACAAGTAAAATATCAAAATTCGACAGGTTAAAGAGGACAAAGGGAGTAGTAAACAATAGTGATTGATAGTGAGTGTTAGTGATGACCACTAATAATTATGATAGATAAATCATTCAAGTCGTGGTTTAGTGATCAATAAAATGATTGAGAGTCATGAAGTTTCGAGTTTAATTTTTAAGAGGAGACAAAAAATATTTGGTATTTCTTCCTATTTATTTAGTCATAGTGGATAGAGTTACTTGATACATATTTGTTGATGGAAAGTGACATATATTGTGTGAAATTAGTCAAGATGCACAAAATCTAAAATTTGTTGGGTTCGAAAGTAATTGAGGCGTTATGCGGAAGCTTACAATTACAAATCATATGGTTGACAAATTAGATGACAAATAAAAACATATTAAAGATATATTATTAATATGATTTGGTCAAGCGACTTACATATTAAAAATTGATATTAAAAAATAACATAAATATGTTTAGTAGAAAATCTCTCATATTCTATTGTGTTTTGGTATGAAAATATGAATCTTCAATTTATTTATAGGATTTCATACTTTTCCTCTGAGGAAAGAATAAACTAAATATGGAAAAAAATATATATATTTTCCTTTCATGGAAAGTAAAAAAATATTTATGATAATGTTTTGTCTTTTTTTAAAAAAAAAATTCAAATAAAATAAGAAAATCAGGTCAAAATCCTAACAAAATGACGATGGATAAAGACAAAAGAAAATTTTATCCAAATTGTGATCATGGCTCAAGTGTTCCAACTTCCAACCAACTTAAGAAACACATGAATGTTTTGTTAAACTAAATTCCAGTTTTGAGAGATGAAGTAAATTTGTACTACACTTTGGTTACAATATTTTGTTGTAATTATAGTTGCTAAGAGAATACCAACAACATTGGATGGACCATTTAAGCCACTAACTCATAGATTTGATCCTTTATTGCATAAAGGAAGTGATGATTTGCCAATGGATCATCCAAGGCTTAAGAGGAATGTAACTTCATTTTTTCCAGAACAAGTTGCTCTTGCTTTGTCAACTTCTTCATCTTCAATGTGGATTTCTTGGATCACTGGTATATCATCTTGTTACTCTTCTATATTTTGTGTTTTTTTGAAGAAAAACATTGGGTGTAGGGGTAAGGGCTTACTAAGATAAAAGGAAAAACTGAAAGTTCAATTAGTCAATCAATTATTGAGATTTCCCTTTTATGTTTAAATTTGTTTCTTTGAGTAGCTACATTTTTGAAGAAAATAATGTCTAGCTCTTAAATCTTGTTCACATCACTTAATTGCTAGTGGGCAGTGGCAGATCCAAAGTTTTAAGCTAGTAATTTTTGCTTTTCAAACAAAATTTGTTTGAATGATTTGATTTTGCACGGAGTTTAAGAAAGTATTACCGTGGAAAGTTAGAATTAAAGAGTTACAAAAAAGGTAAAGAGACAATCTTTTTTAAAGTGATTAAAAAGGAAAGTTGGACAAACAAATTAAGATCAAGAAAGTAAAATAACTTGAGATTACGAATTTGCTATAGGACCTTATAAACTTCAAATCATAGGGGAATATTCCCAGATCAAGGAACAATGTATACAAATTTGAGTAGCATCTTAGGGGAATATTCCAAGATCAAGGAATTGTATACAAATTCAGATATCACTATTTTCACTTAGTTGGATTTAATTGGTCAAATTTCAAAGTACTCAGGGTCGTTTGATAGGATGTATAAGAATAATACTAAATATAATATATTAGTAATGTTTGTATTAGTTATGCTTGCACTAATTATGCAGAGATTATTTCTTATGCATTGTTTGGTTTGATGTGTTATAGATAGCATGCATTGCATAATTTTTCGAAGGAATATATTTATTTACAAAGATACCCTCCACAATTATGGTGGAAAAGATATAAAAAAAAAAAAGGTTTCAAGGAGTAATTGGGTCTTTAACCATTCTAATTCATGCATTAAAGCCCCTTGCATTACTAATAGGTGTTAGTTATATATTGGTTGAAAAAGAATACTAAACAAGGTACAAGTAATACACAAAGTTAATACATGCATTATTTATCTAATACACTCTGCCACACGACCCCTTAATGAGCTAACCTTTAATACATGTAATAGTGTCTATGCAACCTGGATACTTAAAATAAATTTAAGGTAAATGTTTTGCACTAAACATGTAAGAGGGTGGATAAACTGCTAGAACCTCGAGGTGAATTTTAAATCCGCTAAACCACTTAGCCAACCTCTAGTCTTGTGTTCAGGGGATTCAAAATCTATATATTATTTCGTGTAGATTTTTTAGTTGTATGTTGTTTTAGTACTATTTTGTTCCTGTTTGTTGTTTTTGTTACTATTTATTGTCTATTGTACTTTCATTATGCCTTTTCCAAGACTGATTTTGCCTTGAGTCGGGGATGTATCGAAAACAGCCTCTCTACCTCAGCACTGAGATTGAGATAAGGTCTGCGTACACTCTACCCTCTTCAGACCACACTAAGTGGAACTATACTAGGTATGTTGTTGTTGGGGTTTGGATGAACCCCCTCACCCCCTCCTAGATCCTCCCTGACTGGAGCACGTACACATTTTACACTGTCATTACATACAACTTAGATTTATTAATGTTTGTTGTATGGTTGCTTTTGGCTTTTTGGTTCTGGAATGGTTGTATGCTATTTTCCTTTGGTCAAGTTCTATTATATTCTTTCCATGGGTTTTAAGAGATCTTAGATCAAGATGTATACCAATTGCAATATAGGAATTGTGTTGACGTTGTTATAAAGTAGTTTGTGATTGCTTTTAGGTGAAGCTCAGATTGGTCTAAATGTGACTCCACACGATCCGAAAACAGTGGCGAGTGAGGTATGGTATGGGAAGGAAAGTGGGAAGTACACAATGAAGCAAAATGGAGTTTCAGTTGTTTACAGTCAATTGTATCCCTTTGAAGGGCTATGGAACTACACTTCTGGCATCATTCATCATGTGAAGATTGATGGTAAGATTATCTGCATCGAGCCGCTTCATATGTTCCCTTGGCTCACTTGTCTTCTGTTTCTGTTTTCCTGATTCAAACTGAGATCCATATGTCGATGAAAAGAACACATTTTTGCAAATGTTTTCACTATTCTTAATTCTGTTAGTATACTGGAAGCTGAATATATGTGTACATGGCTCTGGTTGCCTCTGAATTACGAATCTTTGACGTGTAGGATAAACAAAAAATGATACATATGTTGCAATGAAGTTAATTTTCTTTTCTTCTGTAGGTCTTGAACCTGAAACAAAGTATTACTACAAGTGTGGTGATAGTTCGTTAGCAGCAATGAGTGGTGATAGTTCGTTAGCAGCAATGAGTGATGAACTTGAATTTGAGACCTTTCCATTGCCTGCACCTAACAAGTATCCACGACGAATAGCAGTTGTTGGTGACTTAGGTCTTACAAGCAATACAACCACAACCATTGATCATCTCATAATGAATGATCCTTCCATGGTATTGATGGTTGGAGATTTAACTTACGCAAATCAATACCTTACCACTGGTGGAAAAGGAGCTTCATGCTATTCTTGTCAGTTTCCAGATGCACCGATAAGAGAAACATTTCAACCTCGATGGGATGGATGGGGAAGGTCATCTATTCTTTTCCTCACATAACTAATCTTCTTAGTCTTTTAAAACTTTTTAGCTCTATGCCATCGTCTGTCTCAGGTGTGAGGTTCGTGTTGATGCTAGTTACACTGTGCACCGAGTTTTTGCCAAATAGACACATTGTGGTTATGAACCACAATCTGCTACACATCATATTATATATGCCTATGAGACAGAAAAATGCACTGTTAGAAATTGGAAAAGAAACTTAAAAGCTTTCGTTGAGAAGAAGTTTGAATTGAATAAATTGGAGTTTCAGATTTATGGAGCCGTTAATCTCAAGAGTTCCAATGATGGTTATCGAAGGAAACCACGAGATTGAGCCTCAAGCAGCAGGGATCACATTCCAATCATATTCAACAAGATTTTCTGTTCCTTCAAAGGAATCCGGGTCTAACAGTAACCTTTACTACTCTTTTGATGCCGGAGGGATCCATTTCATCATGCTAGGAGCCTACGTTGACTATAATCAGACGAGTAAGTCATTAAATTGCTTAAGGCACTGCCTGTAACGTCTAATATTTACTTGCATAAAGAAAGATCATGCTGCAAATATGATGGATTTTTTGTTAACTTATATCAGGTGCTCAGTATTCTTGGCTTCAGCATGATCTGGAAAAAGTAGATCGTGGCGTGACTCCTTGGCTGGTGGCTGCATGGCATTCTCCTTGGTACAATAGCTATTCATCACACTACCAAGAATTTGAGTGCATGAGGCAGGAAATGGAAGAAATACTATATACATATCGCGTTGATATAGTTTTCTCCGGTCATGTAAGTTAAAATACCCTCCTAATCCTGGCTATTAATGATCGAGAAAATTTCAGTTAGGACTTATCTCAGGTACATGCATATGAGCGAATGAATCGAGTCTACAACTATACTTTGGATCCATGTGGTCCTGTTTACATAACAGTCGGAGATGGTGGTAATATTGAGAAAGTCGACGCTGATCATGCAGATGATCCCGGGAAATGTCCTTCACCAGGTGACAACATTCCAGAATTTGGAGGTGTATGTCACATGAACTTTAGCAGTGGACCTGCCAAAGGAAAATTTTGCTGGGCTAGACAACCAGAATGGAGTGCATATAGAGAGAGCAGCTTCGGGCACGGGATACTGGAGGTATAAAGCCAGAGCTTTTCAACTGTATTACTTACTTTTCTTAGTCTAGAGGCAGTTATTGGAAGGCAACATATGCAACAAAAACAAGTCATCGCGTTGATTGTGTATCAACTTGCTTAGGTGTTTTATCATCTGATCCATAGACATGTCGACACTCTTTAACTTAGTCCTTCGTTTTTATTACCATTATCATCGATCTTTATTTTTCGTTCAACACTCTCTTCTTCTCCATTCATACTGATGCAGATGGTAAATTCAACTCATGCCTTGTGGACTTGGCACCGCAATCGGGATATTTATCGTGAAAACAGTCATGGTGATCAAATATACATAGTACGACAACTTCAGTCTTGCTCTGTTCAAAGGTAATACAGACATTCTTTATTTTTTTCCTCTTTTTCAAAGGAGACTTATCAACTATGGATTTACTCATAGAGTCTTCAAATGATACAACAAAGTGATATTGAACACAGGATAGCAGGTTGAGTCCATCAATACAACTGGCGTTGGAACATTGCAGCTGCACGAGTATCCTCTCTTCTTAATTTGTTACTCCATAATTTTCCTCATTGGCCTTCTCAGCAACCATTGAGTACTCAATTGGAAGTTGTTATGAATCATTAGGGAAGTATCGATTCAGAAGGCGATATATAAATCAGCTCGTTAAAGGGAGGCTGAAACCTTAGAGTTTATTAAAAGAGAGAACTCTGATCTCTTCAATTCTTCAAAGGGAAAATTACTTCTTTCTCTTTAATTTATTTTTATTGTTAAATAATCATTTCAAAGTATAATAAATTGGACATTAAATAATAGTATGTGAAATCCAGCCACACCAATCTTTTTTGCTATCATTGTATGTTGATTTTTTCAAAAAAATGTTTACAACGATGTACTCGAATTAATGGATTATTGGTGCCGTTATAAGTAGGTGGTGTATTGCTTTTTGTAGCAAGAATTGTTGATCTGCTAGTTGTCTGGGCACTATTTGACTCAGGTTTGTGGGCTATTGGTTTTATGGAGTCAATTCCCAATCTAGACAATTGTTCTTGGATGACTTGGACAATTCTTTCAATGAGGCGTTGTTCCATTGCTGCAATTTTAGAGTCCATTAGGGTTTCTATAATGGTATGTTCTCCTTGAAATCGAGAACTGATCTCATCGTCCATTGTGTTAAGTCTCTGATACCAAATTGGTAAATATAATTAAATACTTAAATTAATGACTTCCAACGCATCCCAACAAAAGTTGTGACTAAATTGCTTAAACTAGAGTTATCATGCTACTGAGATTGCATATGATGGTGCTATTAGCAGCGAATTCCTATATGCAATCTTTGTAATGTGTTTTTGGTGAACAATTGTCATTATGACCCCCTCCTCACTCTTCTCTCTATTTATCATGATTATAAATTTATTTTGAAACCTATATTTTTTATGGTTTGATTCCATAGTTTTTTAAATATCCAGGGACACAACAACAATATGTAATGTTGTTTAACATAAAAATATAGCAAGTAAAATGACAATGGGTGATCCACAAATGCCCGTCTAGCTCAGTTGGTAGAGCGCAAGGCTCTTAACCTTGTGGTCGTGGGTTCGAGCCCCACGGTGGGCGTTAAATTAATTTTTTTTCCTTTTTTTTTTCCTGGTTAAACATATGTTTCAATCCCATTATTCCCATGTAATACAACAATTCACATTACTCATCAATCAATGATTCAGATAAATACTCGACTCAAGTAAAAACATGTCAATTTTTTGTTGGTTAAACATATGCTTCAATCCCATGTAATACCATAGTGACTAAAACAATTCACATTTTTCGTGAATCAGTGTTTCGTATAGATACTCGACTCAAGTAAAAACATATGAAAATTAACTATAATTGAAGAGTGTAACTATGAGATCATGAAAATCACACGTTGATCCTCCATTCTTGCTATATATATATATATTCACATACTCCATGATATTTATGCTTTAAAAAATCCTTGTGAAAACCTTGCCATAAATTTATAGCATGTCTAGATTACTCTATTGTTCTTTATATCAAAAAATACACAAGTTTGTAGGGAGCTGTATTTAAATTGAGCAATTTATCATAATTGTTTTTTAAAATATGCTCACATTATATTGCAACACCATGTCTGGATATTAATACAAGAATGGATAAGCATATTTGAGAACTCCTGCTTTCTTATTTGTAGAGACAAACTAAGAATTCTTTTACCCTCAGAGAGCATAGCTCTGATCAAACGGTAAGAGCGCGACAAGTGAAATATAGGTTTAAGTGGAGAGAGTTAGAGGAGGGGATCAATTATCCATCGAATATAGAACTGCCAGCAGGCCTCGGGGATTTCTCGATTACCAAAGACAAGAACTATCAACAGAAGAGATAACACAAAAATGTACTGTCCTAGAACTTCATTCCTCTTCCAAGGGAGACTAAACTTCATATTTCAACTATATTGTATGTCTACATTAGCAGTGTTTTTAATTCTATCCTACCCTCTGACCACCCCCTCCATATACCCTTAACTATCCAGTCATGATAAGCCAAGTTGAAAATGTGATAATTGGGCATGACTTTTTCATGTCTTGTAAGAGAATTCATTCTTGAACTCCTTCTCAAGTTGTTCCCTAGTTTCTGTCTTTGCAGCCAACACAACATCATCAAGGAAACCTCTCTGAGGAAATTCTTTGGGTACAAGACTTCGATATATCTCAAACTGTTCATCGGCTTCTTTCTTCTTGTCCAACAAACTGTAGACTATTCCCTGTCACCAAGTACCAAACACAGTAAGATTCAAGAACAAAGATATATGGGGTTGACTGCCCCAACATTAAGCTTTTAGAACACATGCATCATCACATTAATCGGAATTAATTACACTCCAGAGCAAATCTTGCTGCATATGCATGACACATGGTTATTGCTTAACCATGCATCTGCCTTTCCTCACTACGCAATAAACTTGCTTTGCTATCCATTTAATTACTGAAATCTTTTGTTGCCTGAGACCATGTTTATCAGTGACCTAGAATCTAATCCAGAGTATATCAAGCATTGGATAGAGTACATATTAAACAGCATTTTATCATCATTGTTCTCAGTATTAGTATATTACCAAATCTCATAATATGTGAACCTTGGTTCAATCTCCAACCTTGATCAAATTACAAGATCAATTATCAAAAGCTCTAAAGTATTACAGTGGGCCACTTGAGTATACAAGGATGCACGAACATTTAGCCAAAAGTTTAAGCAGATTAACAGAGCTACAATTTGCTTATTCTTAACATATTCTTTTCGAAAGCTTACAATTCAAGAACAACTGAAGCTTATAAAGTAATATGCTGCGGAAAAACAGAACACAAATACCTGGCACAGATAAGGCCTGAAGTCTCTTGGGTTCTCTTGGACAAGAAGTTTAAACTTCTGTAAGGCCTCTTCTAACTCGCCCTGCAAGACATGAATGAATGTAAGAGAGGAGAACTAGGCTGAACATTTTTTTATTCTTCCCTTTTTAAAATAGAAGATAGGCAAGAACTAGCTGGAACTGGGTCCTCTAACCATCAAAACATTGACCATGAGGGTGAGAACTGGTGCTATCATGACCTTCACTGACAAAAACAACCTCTTAACTTAGAAAAGGAAACATGCTCGGACAAACTATTACCCGCAAAACAAGACCATCATGCAAGTGGCCAGACTTTCACCATTTACCCAACTACACTGCCTCTCTTCCAATCTGTACATCAATGTTACAGCAGACTCTCGGGATATCCAATGGTATCATTATAAAGCAAACAAGGTAAACATCTCTGTTACTCTTAATGCATCGACTTAGGCACAAGATGTTACAGCAGACAAGCTACAAAACATATGCTAACAGTGGGAGGATATCTTGATTTACATGGCCCCTCATGAGAGTTGAGTAACTCCTTTTGATGTAACAGATAAATGTCACACTAAAGAAATCAGATTTAGCAGGTGTACTTCAAGCCATTACCTTAACAACATGCATTTGTGCGACTAATATTTTTATGTTTCTTTCCTCATTGACTCTTTTTTCCTGGCGAGCAACTTCTAGAGCACCATTTAGCATCTCAAATACAGCAGGACCTTCAAAGTTTTTGTGCATCACCATAGCTAAACCCTGGAACAATTCAATGATAAGCTTAATAAGCAAAGGCCTATAATAATTGAGAAGGGATGTATTCTACTTCTAATGAAATGTTCATACCAAGCATAACAAGTTACTAGTGGCAAACGAAAGAAAATAGGCCAAGCAAACATAAGCAAAATATTCAAACTCATTGCCTAAAATTACATGCCCATTCAATTATAGATGTGAAGAGAAAATAGTAAAGAAATCAGAAACAGCATGACAGCTGTTCTTTGTTGCCTGGACTCCTCCTTGATCTGGACATACCAGTGACAAACGGGTAGGACATAGTGGTGTTTCGAAATACACAAAAGACTACCTAAAGTTTGACCACTATTTCTGACACACATCATACTTAATACTCATACCCAGGATGCATCAAATTGATTAGTGTCATCACTTAATACAGATACATTATTAAATTCTGATTACTTACAAAGTTCACCCCTTAGATATATATGTTTGCACTTAAATTATTCTCCTCCTCCACGCTGAAAATTTGTAGCTATCCTTCAAAGAATTGCTTCTTCAGTCCAATAGGAATGACATTTTGAAAATGACACAACTGAACTCAAAATATTCCTGTCTCAGATTGGCATCCACTGCAAGTATATAACTGAATGGCCTAAAGTTATACAAGAAACAACAATTTGAAGGCATAGTAAACCCTAAGGATCCAAAGTTAGATAACACTATAGATTAACTGACAAATGTAGAACTGCTCCTCTCAAGGAAGCTTGATCTGTATTTTAATAACAATGAGTCAAAGCTTATCTTATATGAAACATCATGATAGCCTTCATACAAGTGCACAATTCTAAAATAATTCATCATGTGTTTCCTGAGCATTGATTTTTCATTACACCAAGTACCCTAGTGTTCAGAAAGAACATGGTTAGCACCACCAGTAAGCCAACGGGCTTCTGGAGCAACCATTCCTTCTCAGTCCTCAGTTTATCAAGGACAAAGTCCACTAAATAACACATCAATGGGAACCAAGTATTGCCACATCCATAGAACAAGAAGTCAACAAAGGTGACTTGAAAAAATCAACAGAGAGACAGGATTTTCAGCAATAGCATGATTAATTGGTTATCCATTTGAAAACAGCTTTTTACACAAACTTCACCAAGTTTCTTGAGCTTCAAATGTAGTTACTGGTGAATTTTACAAGTTTAGATAAGAACAAAACCTGGATTTTTTCTTGAGTCATGTAAAACAGTCTAGACCAAGGCATTTAGACCTGCATTTCTTTTAGTCATGTAAAACTGTATAGACCAAGGCATTCCAGCCAACTACATGATCCTTCTTCTCAGTGTTTACAGAATATCAATTCACAATAATGCATTGCTCAATTACTATCTAGGTAACTGATGATATGGTGACCGTCACTATGCCATTGACTTGATAAAGAAAATGGATATCATATCCAACATCTATCGTGAGAGAGCAGAAACTTCCACATAATTTAGAATCCATGTTCAATCTTCAAACCATAAAACAGATATCCAAATAAGTACTAGGTTATTGACATTCTCCATTGCAGAATTTGACAGTCACAAAATATCACAACTAAATGAGCCATTGACTCGATGGAGCTGCATCAGTCAAACCAGCATACATCACAACAAACAATAAGAAAAGGAAACAAAAAAAAAACACATATTGGCTGTTAGGTCTGCCATTCAGTGTCTTAATGCACAAAGTTCTACACAACAAGATATTTACATGACCTCTAGTGTTTTACGCTCAACAATGTTTTACAAGCATGTCCAATATCATCATTAACAACAACCATTAACAAGAATTACTCAAAAGTTAAGACAAATATTATCTAATCCTCCTCAACTCACACATGGTGTTAATGCAATATAAACGAATGTATAAACACACACACCAAAAAAAGGAAGCATCAAAGGATATCTCAATAGAAATTCCATTAAAACACAACAGGGTTTAGGAACCATACATGCAGTGCTCTAAGCAAGAGAGGCTTCTGCTTCAAAATATCCTTAAACAACCTCTTAGCCTTACTTAACTGCCCCATCATCTCATAACAAAGAGCCTCCAAAAGCCTCCACTCCATTTCTCTAGGCTGAACCTCAATCAGCTTCTCCACATACTTCAAAGCCTCTTTAGTCTTCCCTTTCCTCATCTTCACATTAACAATAGTCTTCAAAGCATCAACATCTCTCGGATTCTTCTCCAACAACTTCATACACATCACTTCTTCCTCACTATCTCCTTCTTGGGTCTCAACAACACTACTTCCTTGAACTGGCTGTGGCAAGGACAATACACGTTCAGCCCTTACACCCATTAACAAGAATGACCCAACAAGTAAAAAAACAATCTTTTCACTGAAAAGCTTGGAAATTCCTTTCTGGGGTTTCCAAGAACAGGTTAAAATAGCTGAATTTTGGGACTTGGAAGCTGCTTGGAGCTTGGGGTAAAGAGTAGTCAGGGTTTTGGGACTGTAAAAGGGAGGAAGAAAAAGTGTTTTGAGGGAAATGGGGTGAATAACATTTGAGTTGTGATTGAGGGTTGATGAGTGTAGGCAAAGTGGGCTTTTAGTGGCAATTGAAGAAACCATTTTAGCAAGTAGCACTGTAGGAGAAGCAGCTGCTTAGAAGAAGAACATCACAAATGGAAAGTTAGTCCATCTGAAAGTTGTGCTCAAATAAATCTTGGCTTTCTCTCATAAACCTTCAAGGGTTTAAGGGAATATAATCAGGAATATAATCAATTGATGCTAAGGGCATCTCCAACCCAAACATCAAATTTGATGTCAACACTATTTTTTATGTAATTAATTTCAATTCACTATATTATATTTTACGTCAAAAAAAAATATTTTTTTCTCTCTTCATTATTATATTATTATTTATTATTTCATAAAATAAATTCTTTCTAAATCATTCACCATAAATAATTCATATTATTCCCTCCGTCTCATTTTATGTGGCACCATTTCCTTTTTGGTTAGTTCAAAAAAGAATGTCACATTTTTTTATATGTGGTAAGTATTTAAAGGTACAATTCCTCTATTACCCTTGTTGATTCCACTTAATTTTAAAGATAGTACTTCAATACATTTATGAGGAAAGAAAAAAGTTGACTATTTTTTTAAGGGGTAATTTGGCAAACATTTCAAAGTCTTCATTTATTTTTTAAACTCCGTGCCCGGTCAAATGTTGTCACATAAAATGGGACGGAGGGAGTATTTCCTTTTATAATCATTTAATATAAAATTATTTTGTACCATAATTTTTTAAATAATATAAATTGTTAGCAAATATTATACATTATACATAATAATGGATAATACAAATAAAAGTGAAATCATTAATGAAATACAATTAAATAAACATTACATAATTGAAAAAATTATTTTAAATTCTACATAAATATTCAACTTTCAAGATCACTACGGTGCTCCCATAAATGCTCTATTAATGCATTACGTAGTTCAAAATGAGTAATGTTTGCATTTTTAATTTTTGTGAAGATTAATTGTAGTTATATCCAAGTATAATTTATAGTAGAATTAACATAAATTTAATTTTTAAAAAAGGCATATAGAAAAATTAATTCATAAAAAAGCTAAATTTTATATCTAAAATTAATATTATAAAATATTACATAAAAAAAATAATTAAATATACAAGAGATTTAATTAAAACATACAATTTATATAATGTTTAATTAAAAGTTTGTATAATGAAATAATAATAAAATATTTAAAAAGTGAATTGGTGTGATGAATAGTGTTATACCAAATTTGGTGTAAAAATTGATGTGGGTTGGAGCTCAAAACACCAAATTTAGGATTTGATGTAAAATTTGATGTTGAATTGGAGATGGTCTAAGGTACTCTTCTCAAATTTGGGGGTAGGTGGTTGATTTGATTCCATTTTTCTGGAAGGATTTTGTGGAAGAAACAAATATATCGACGTTATGTTAGATCATTGAAAGAAAATTGATTATCTTATTTAAGTTCGTATTTAAAGTATGTTAAAGTTAAAAAAAAAAAAAAAAATTGTACCACACGAATTTTTAAAAAAATTACAAATTATTGAATGAGGAAGACCTTATATGATTATTCCATACTTTATCGTATCATTATCTCCCTTATAATGTTGTGAAGTATGTCTACGGTTCAAAGTATTTTCTATTGATTTTCATATTTCTTATGTCTATTAGTGAACTATTGTGTCAAGAGTGAGGCTTAAGTATTGGAGAATTATCATATTATGTCTAAGAGAGTTGTTAAAACACTCTTTTTTACTAGAGACTTTTATGAAAATATTATTTGAAAATGATATTCATAGTAAATTTTGTACACTAATTTTTTGGTTATATACTTGTCAAACAACCTTGTTTCTAAAAAAGACCATACTACTATAACATTTGAGTCGTTTAAAAATCAATTAAACATGCTAGTCTGAGTTCCTAAATGATTAATTTGCTTAATTAAAATTGAGTCAAGGGCTTCAAGTCTATTATGAGTTTTATAGACCTAAATGGTTGTATGAAATTTAAATGAAGTCTCAAAGAGATTCTTTAAGTAGCTTAAGATCTTTGTGAACATTCTTAAGTTTAAGCATCTTTTTAAAGTCGAGTTAAATGTTCAGGTTTAATTCTAAAAGCATATAAAGTTTTTCTTGAGGTATTTACATACTATATGAAAGTGATTAGAAACTACGAGAATAAGAGTACCAATAAGCATCTTTTTACTATTGTAGCAGAATATTTTCTTATGTGATAACCTTGATAGGTAGTTACTATTTAAAACTTTAAATACTTGTGTAAAATAACAAAAAATAGAATTTCATCATAAATTATTTTAGACTCAAATTTTATTTCTTATATTGTTGTTACAAATGAATTAGATGGGTGGAAATTTGATGATTCTTGTGGTGCGGGAAGAAGCAAATGACAGAGGTGGTTGATTCTGATGATAACAAAGAAACGATAGATAAAGAGAAATGATGAATATAGTGATGGAGTAGCAAGTGGAAGGGAACAAAGTTAAGAAAAGGTTGTTTCACAAATATATAAACTTCTGCAAGCATTGTAGAATTAACGTAACATATACAATATGTCAAGTTAACTAAAAGTATCAGAATGACATTGTAAGGTCTACTACGAGTTTTAAAAGCTTCAAAACTTACTTGAGGTGTCAATTTTAGATCAGTGTTGATTGGTTCCGCCCATAAAAACGAGTAAGAAAGCGATGCAAGATAAGATAACAATTTTGATAAGCCAAATGAAAAATAAGTGCCAAAAATCATTTTTTTTATTTTATCCAAACATTATAAAAGTGTTCAGAAAACTAGAAAAAAAGGGGTTGATAATTGATATACGTCTAAACTTTGTCATTAGGAGATGACATACCCCTCGTTATGAAAGTGACTCATATATACCCCCCCCCCCCTATTGTTACACAAATGACTCACATATACCCTTTTTCTAGTGGAAAAGAAATCAATTTTAAATTAATTATTTTATTTAAAAAAATTATGTAGGGATATATTTGATTCTTCTCATTTTTTTTTTACTTTTAAAGTCAATGACTAATTTGAATTTATTATTTTACTGATCAAATTTATTTTTTCACTAGTTTTCTTGTAAATTTGTTATAGATACCCCAATTTTTTTTCCAGAATTTGCAATATAATCGCACAAAAACTAGGTTTAATTTTTATCTCTTTTTCTATTCATACTTTTTCCTTTTTATTTTTCTTATTTTACACTAAAGAATGAAAGAAATAAAAATCAAATAAGAATAATAAACTCAAATAATGATAATCAAAAAAGTTAAAAAACATTTTTATGTATGTAAAAAATTAAATATATCCTTGAACTTTATTAGAAGGTTCATATATACCCTACGTGAATTTTTAAAAAATAAAAAATAAAACAATAAATTTTAAATAAATACTTTCACTTCAGTTAGTTGAAAATGGTATATATGAGTCACTTTTGTAATGATAGGATTGCAAGGGTATAGATAAGACACTTTTAAAATAAGGAATATATCTTCTTCTTTTTTGTAGTAATAGTTAGTTATATATTATTAATTATGAAGCACGAAGGTCTTCAATGTTTGGTACAGAAATTGAAATAGGGGGTATTTCCCATATCCGAATGATAGTTAGGTTCAAAACTATTTAAGATTACACTCATATCAAAATAAGTTACGACTTTGTGTGCTTCCATAGCTTCAATGGCACACAATGGCAGAGCTTAAAAATATTAGAAATTTTCCTTTTTTGCGCTCTTTTTACTTCCTTAGCTAGTATGTATGCCACTCCATTCTGCTCCATGGAGGTGTGTACTGAGTTTGGCATTCTCAGTTGGTGCATCAATGACCTGCATTCAGATATAATGTTAGCGTAGTGTAAGTGATCATGTTGTATCATTTATATTGCACTAGTAGAGTCTATGTTTAAGATTAGGGTTTTAAATTTTTGGCCTTAGCCAACTTTAGGCCGAAGAGAGTTCCCAATAATTTCGCTTGAGGAGTATTAACATGGGAGCATTTTTATAGAAGCATGTTACCCAATTGCCATTATGATCGTGGATTACTCATCTTATCCCCCCTCCCCGGATTAGATCCTCCCAACCCATTCGTGTTGAGTTTGAAGTGTTCCCTTATAGGAGGATCCCACCTGACCTTTATGGTGCTCTTGTGTGTTGTGGTATTTCTATTTTCATTGTTCAAAAGATGGTACTCAGTAGCACGAGCTATGACATGGGAAGTTTTCACATGGTATTTGTTGTTTCTGAAAACATTGTCATTCCTACTAATCCATAAGTTCCAAAGGATGAAATGGGTTATCTCCTACTAGGTAAGTCAATTAATTGAATTGCTTATCCTTCAGGGTCCTTTAGGTGATGTGGCCACTAATCGACTGGTCACACTGGTCAGCAGCATTCAGTTGTCCTGTTCAGATGAATGAGATTGTTCCCACTTGAAGCATGCTTCAAGTCAAGCTTTAAGATATTTACTGCAACCGGAACCTTAATTCCTTATTGTTGGCTTAAGTTATTGATTCCAATCTGGTAATGCTTTTCCTTTTATTGATATGCCACTCCGCGAGCAAGGAGCGAGCTAAGTAAATCTGACCTGAAAATGAGTGAGATTCAAAGCGAAGAAGTTTGGAGCATAATGTTACCCTAAAAAATGGTAGCCTTCGGACATTAGAATAGGATGTGGTTATCCTTAGTCGGGTAATTGCAGAAGTGACATTCTTGTATGATATTGACCCTAATGTTGTGAAGGTAATGATTAGCGGGGATTCTCCTATAGGTTAGTAGCCAAATAAAAGTTTTAAATTTGTTAAGGCATTTAACCTTCCAAATCCAGTTGAATTCACGGGTGTTGGCCTCACTATCAACGTCCTTTTGATTGGCAATGAGATTATACACAAATTTTATGGATAAAAGGCCATGGCTCGAGTTTTCCAACCCAATTTGTCTTCATTTGTGTTAGGGCCAATATGGGTATCATTAATGTTAAGATGAGGTTGTCCAGGAGGGCTATGGAGAGGCTGTTTAAGTCCTACTTGTCATTTTTGTACACTGAATTGATCATGAGTAATGACTCATGCTTCAGGAGAGGTCCTTAAATCACTATCCTGATGGTGTCATGGTGGGGAATCCAACGGTCTTCAAAGAACCTTACCCTATTTCCTTTGTTGACGATTCAGCTTGAACCTTTAGCACAAGTTTGTCACCCTTACATGATGCATTTCCAAGTCCTAGAGACCTGCTTATGCTTTACTTGGGCATTTTCCTTGTGGCAGTTGTTGACACCCAATTTTGACCAACCTTAACCCCTTAGAAAGTGCTACTCGATTAAATATATTTTTTTAATATATTTCGAGTTTAAAATCTTAATTGATTTTGTCTAAAAATTACATATTTTAGTATACATGCTATTGTAAATATCATTAAATTATTTTTTCGAAATAACTATTTTACTCAAATGTTTTAAATCTAAGTGATTTTAATATTTTAATTTCATTAATCGAATAACATCTCCTTAAATTTCCCTTAAATCATCTAAATTGTTGCCCACTCTATTTAATTGATTTCAATGATAGCCCTTATTCTCATCCAATTCATTTCAATTCTAGCCCTTTTCATTTCAATTTTAGCCTATCTCTTTGCAATTTTAGATCATTAATTGACTTCTAATCTGAGCCGTTCGTTCCTCATAGTCATGACAAGATTAAATCTCAGCCTTACATCTTATTTAAATCAAAGGTCAAGATTGAATCAATGGTCAAGATCGAATCAATATTCTCTTTCCTTTATAAGCTACCAAAAGGACCAAGCCCTAGCATTCACTCAACTCTCTCCTTTTCTCTCCTCTCTTCTAAAAAATTTACCGCTTCTTCTTCTCTCATTCCCCTTCGTCCTCTCCGTCTTTCGACGAGAATCCCCATTGCTAGCTAGGCCAGCAGCCACTGGTCGCCATCGTTTCTCTCTTCTATCTCCTCTCTCCTCTCTTTTCTCTGTCTAGCGGGAAGCAGTAACAGCTGCACGAAGACAACAACCACCCGACGCCATCAGCGAGGGCCACCCTCGTCTTCTTTTGTCTCCACTGAGTTCTGGCAAAACTGGACAGCAGCTCTAATCTAAGAACCCCATAAGTAGCAGCAGCCACCGTTGGAAACAGCAGCACCGCCAATCGTTTGCTTCTCCGGCAAAGACAACAACAACACCAGCTCCATCCAGCAGCGACCTCGGCGAAAGCTCAGTAGCCAGGCGAGGCAAACAACAGCTCCGACCGTCGAAAAGGACGGCGAACAGGCAGCAGTCGCCGCTCCGGTGAACGCGACATCAGTAGCAGCAGCTACCGGCAACAACAACAGCTCAGGCGACACTCGAATATTTGGGATTTCATACAAAACGGATCTTTTCAGATCCACCCCGGTTTGATTTCTAATCCATTTTATCATCTCAGTCTTATACTCATTTTTGTTGATTTATTTGAAATGATTGTCTAATGCCCGATTCAATTTGTTTGAGTATTATATGTTGGTTGTTGATTCTTAGAAAAGGCGACAAAAGGCGATGAGGGCCTGCCTCACCACGCGGTGAGGCGCTCGCCTTTTTGAATCGAGGCGCCAATTAATACCAAAAATGAAATATATTTAATTGCATATATAAAATATAAATATCCAAAATCTCAATAGCAAATAATTCAATAACATATATTAGCAAATACTTCAATTCAAAAACTAAAAGTAGATACTAAAAGTCTAGAACTTTAAAGACCCAATAATTCAAAAGACAATACTAGAACTCTAAAAGTCTATTCTTCTTCAAAACTATCCAACTCTTGAAGATCAACATCCTCTACATCATTATATTGCTCCTCATCTTCTTCCTCCTCGTAGTCTTCATCAATTAGTGTTCGAGTCCTACTTGAAGTTGAACTTGTAGATGTAGTTTCTACTCCTTTGCCCTTGTCAAGTGCACTTGATCTTGAAAAAAGTCCCCTAAGAGGATAGATACTCTCATCAGCTCCAATTGTCATAGCAACACTACCCCAAGTAAGATCATCATCCTCATATACTAGTTCATCTTCTTGATCTTCAGGGCATCCAACTAACCATTCATTTGAATCATCAATGTTATCCAAGCGAATTGGATCAATGAGATCACGAGCATCATAACGACATTTCAATGTTCTATTGTACTTAATGTACACTAGATCATTGAGACGCAATAGTGCAAGTCAATTCCTCTTTTTGGAATGAATCTGCGCATAAGTTATAGATATTAACTAATAGATTTTAATAATAATATAATATGAAAATTAGGATATAATTTTTTCACTTACGTGTTCAAACACACTCCAATTTCGCTCACATCCAGGTGAGCTACAAGTTAGGCTTAATACTTTCATGGCAAACTTTTGCAAGTTTGGTGTTTCACTACCAAATAGTGACCACCGTTCAACTATAATAAAATAAATTTAAAGGTTAATGAGTATAAATAAGTCAAATAATTTAAGTAAGAGCTAAATCAACTCACTTACCCGGTGACCTTGTGTCTCTAGCTCTTTTAGCCGGACCATAACCAAATAGTCCATCCACCATTTTGTACCTAGGAAGCTCAGTGACTAGTAAATCTTGTATTATTGTGTCGGGGATCATTTTCTCAACACATGTACAATATTCAGTCCACAAACTTTGTAGTAAAGTTCCCTCTTTTTGGGCTTTATACTACAATCCTAGGTTCAAAACATGGCATGTAGCATGCAAAGGCCGATGGAGTTGATCTGACCACCTTGTATCAATAATTTCAAACACTTTTTCATAGTGCTTCTTAACTCCACGAAAACCCCGTACAATAGTTTCTTTGGTTTTGTTCATTGCTTCATAAATATAGCCCATTGGTGGTCTTTTCTCCCCATCCACCAAACAAAGCACTTTTGTCAAAGGACCATAAACTCTAAGTGCTCGAATAACATCATTCCAAAAGTGGGCAGAAATAATAAGATTGACAACTTCTTTCCCCAAAGTTTCCTTTGCAAATTTACTTGAAGTCCATTCGGTTGAGAGGACTAAAGTTCCCAAGTTTTTTCTTTGTATGTACATAGCTCTCAAAGTCAAGAAGGCCGTTGCAAATCTTTTCTTGGCCGGTTTCACCAAATTTCTTTCCTTGGTGAATTTTCTCATCAAGTTTAACAACAATGGCCTTTAACTAATGTAAGAATGAATTCTGATGGCCTTCTTAAATACTATTAAAGTAAGATTATATTAATTAGTAGCTAATGAGTATTAAAATTGACTAGAAAGAGAGTTAGAGGATAGGAGAGTGATATTACCGGAAGCATATAGCTTAACCTTGAATATGTTACCAAACATCAAGTTGATGCAATGGGCGGCACATGGAGTCCAATAAATGTGTGGGTACGCACCCATCATTATGCTTCCCATTTTAACATTCTCACTGGCATTATCAGTGACAATTTGTACAATATTTTTCGGTCCAATTCTTTCAACAGTGCTTTCAAACAACTTGTACATTTTGGTGGAATCGGTAGATTCATTGCTAGTATCAACCAAACCAAGAAATACACTACCAATTGGAGAATTCACCAAAATATTGATGATCATTTACCATTTCGTGCCATCCATTTGTCCATCATAATGGAACATCCAAACTTTGTCCATTGCATTTTATACTTATCAACAAATTTTTTCACTTTCTCTACCTCTTTTTTTAGGTGAGTAACTCTAACTTCATGGAATGTAGGAGGCTTCATTCCGGGGCCATGTTGTCCTATTCTCTCAATAAATTTATTAAATGATTTGTGATTGACACAATTAAAAGGAATGCCCGCATCATACATTTATATTGCAAAAGCACTTACTGCACGCTTTCTTAGAATTTTCTTTGTTTCATCAATTCCTCCTCCTTTTTCAAAGCCTCATTTTTGTGTTGATTTCTTCAAAAAATAGAGATTCATAAGGCCTTTCATCACACTTCGCGCAGTGGATGATGCATCTCGACTAGAAGATATCTTAGGAGTTTTTTAGGGAAGCATCATTTCCGCATTTTCATCCATATCATCAAGATCATCAATATCAATATACTCTTCCGGCTGCCTCACTTGAAATTTAGGAATATTAGCGATTTTATTTTGCATATAAGCCCGTACTTCTTCTCTAATCGCCGACGAACAAGTTGTACATTGTTTAACCTTCTTGAAACCACCCACTAAATATTGTTTGTGTCGAGTTATTCCACCATTAAAAGTACTCCCATAAAAGTTACAATTAACCGAATCTTTCGTTGCTCCTTGGGTACCATAATTTCATCCAATATCCCTCTTTTTGCTAGCATCCACCATTAAATTCAGTCAATTCACTGTTTATGGACAAATGAATAAATAATTATGGAAGAATTAATATTTTTTTAAAATTATAGGCAATAAGCAGTGAGCCAGTGACAGTGACAGAGGAAAAAAATAGAGCAATGAAGGCAGCTGGCAACAAGCTACTGTATCTCAGAAAAAGCAGTGAAGGCAGCAATTATAATTTTTTTAAAGTATCAGTGTATCACTGCTCTGCTTATAATTTTTTTAAAATTATAAGCAGTGGCTGACAGAGGAAAAAAGCGAGCAGTGAAGGCAGCCTATTGTATCTCAAAAAGAAAGAAGAAAGAGAAATGAAAAAGAGGACTGAAGTCACTGAACTCTGAAGAGAAGAGAAGAAGAGAACTCAAGAAGAAGAAGAAGAAGAAGAACTGAAAAGAAGAAGAAAAAAAAGAGGTATACCTGCCGGCTGGCGGCTGGTAATCGTGCGATGAAGGAGGAGAAGAGACACGAGGGGAGGTCGGAAAGAGCAGCAGCAAGCAACTGAAGGTGGAGGAGATCATGTAATTTGAAAATAGAAAAAAAATCCTAATTTTGACTAATATATTAAGTCAAATCTTTTAAAAAATTAAAAAATCAAAATGGCGCCGCCATTTACGTCGCCTTCTGGTCACCTTAGGTCGCCTTTTTGATGTCGCCTCGCCTCAGTGTAGAATGGCGAGAATGGCTCGCCTCGCCTCGCTATATCGCCTTTGGCTAATGGTGCTCGCCATTCATAACACTGGTTGTGATTTTTCTGTTCGAAATCCATGATTATTGCTCCTATTTGCCCGTGTTCGAGTAGAACATCATTGAATTAGTACTAGATTTTATACTTTAATTGATGGATTGTCGTTGTTTTCTTCATTTATATTGAAATTGCTACTACGTGGATTATCTTTGATTGATTTCCTCCCTATGAATTGTGATTTTATTTTAGTGAATTAAGAGCCAGTTCTATCGTTTCTTAGAATAATCTTGTGGGTTTTATTGACTTTCGAATTATTGTTGTTTGTCGAATTGACTCTAACATAAATAGCGCTTTAATATATGTGGATTTATTAATTTGTTAATTATGGAATCACATTTGCTAGGTTCCCTTAAAGGTGCTAATTTAGCTAATTGCTTGGTCAAATATCGTAATTTAGACTTTCGTATACTGTTAACCTTTAAGGTTTTGCGCAATTGGTTCGGTGTAATTTGCTGGACCCCTTGACTATGGCAAGTTTGAAATTATGGATTAAAGCATGTATTATTTCTGTCATTGTGCTGAGTTTATATTTATTAATTTATAGTGCTGCAAATTGATTCCCCTCCCCTTAATTATTTTTAGAACTGATTCTTACTACTTTATTTTTAGAAATCCTTACCGGTTGCTGATTTCAGTTTTGCTCCATATTTAGTAAAAATAAATTAATTTAAATCTGATTTGGCTCTCCTTTGAAATAAGGAATGTGTTTGATTGAATCTAACTGATTCTCTGTAATTCTTTTTCCTTATTGGTTCGCCTCTTAGTAGCTATAAAAAAGGGACTCTTGCATTCTAACATTGGACACACTTTACACTTGAACATTAGAGTCGGCCTAAACATACACTTTCTTTTCTAAAAGAAAACAAGATTTCTGGTAGAGCTTTGGAGTGCTCTTGCTTTTGTTGTGTTGCTGTGTGCTGTGTAGCTGTGTCAGTTTGGATATTTTGCTAAAATACTTCATTGCTGATAAAACTTTCTGCGTAATTGGTTAGTTCTTCTTTATTAGTTTAAATTTTGTTTTGCATTATTTTATTATGAATGTGGTTGTATGTTCGAAAATGAAATAAAAGGAAGCATCCGGGTAGTTTTCTTATCCTTTCCTTTCCCAACGTGTGATTGTATATGTTCTATGGCTTGCTTGAAAATTCATGTGTTTTGCTGTGAATAACTTTTATGTTGCTATCTATATAGATTATTATTCTATGATCTTGTCTTTGGTATATTATGTTTAACAAGTTTTGAATTTAAAGTTCAAGACATGAAGAGTCACTTATGATGGGTTTCCGGACGTTGTTTATAATTGTATTGGTTCATTTTGGGAATTGTAATAATTTGTAAACTCTAACTCTCTAATATGATATGGAATAATTTAGGGTATCTTCTAAGGGGGAGAGAAATTATGTACTAATTGTTTTATTTATTTACTTCATTATTTGTGATTGCTAAATTTATCTATGTTGCCTAAATCAAGCATGTGAGAATTTCTAAAAAAATAAAAAATAAAAATCTGCATTTTTATAATAATAAAAAAAAAAACATGTTAATTAAATAGCTTATTCTTGAACAGATCTCGTAATTTCAGCATATTAATTAGTTTAGCTAATTGTTTTAATATTTGTTAATCACTTAGATAGCATGTCTACAGGCTTCGAATAATTTTCAGTATGTCTAAAACTGAAAAAAAAAATCGGTTATAAATATTTGTTGCTCACTATTTAATAATTTCGATCATGATTACTTATTTTCTGCCATTTAAGATAATTTAATTAACTATTACCGACTTGAGTATAACTAAATAAAATTAACCTGCATAATTAGTTTCTTCATTCTTAATGATTAAATATTTTTCTGCATGTTTAAGAGTTAAATCAGTATGGTAATAATTAACTAAAATCTGAACTGTTTTAAATGATTGCTTGCTTATGTTAATTAATTAGTCTAAGAAAATCAACTATTTAGTAACTTGATCATGTCAGTTAACTATCCAAGTTCTAATAAAATTGCAGCATGCTAATCATTTAGAAATCATGCCTATATGTTTTTTTTTTTTTGAATAATATTATAATTTCAGCATGTTCATACTTAGAAACCATGCCTATAGGTTGTGGATTAGATTTTATTTATTTAGAGTATCATGCCTATAGGTACTATGCAATATTTTAACTTTTCAATCAGCTAAAAATCATGTTCATAGGTATTATTAATTAATTGCAAGCATGCTAATGACTGAAATAATATAACATAGTTTTTCACTATTCCTAGCATGTTAAACGGTTAAATAATATTCTGTTATGATTTTCCGCCACTATAAAATATACTACGATATTACTATTTTTGCTACTTAAAATAAAGTTAATGAATCTGCTCCTGCATGTTAGTCTGTTTTTTTTTTTAAGGAACTGCCCTCCAATCTTAAGATCAATTAATAATTTTCTGCAAACTGCATCTTTTAAATGCTTGCCACTTAAAACGAAATTTCACATAATAGTCTAATCTGCTACTGCATTAATATGTTATTTCCCGCATAATCTATCACTTTAAATTTGATGTCCTAATAACATTCTGCTCGAAATATTTTAGTTTCTGCATTATGAATAATTGTCTTGCCACTTTTAAACAACTAATAAATTATTTTTTCCGCATGCTTTATTAATAAAGTAACTAAATTCTGCATTATGTCATAACTATCTGTCCTTTTATTATTAATTAATTGTTATATTGTTGTGTTACTTGCTGCCTATTTACACACACTTAGCATGAGACATTTTCATAATTATGTGTGTTTGAAAGTATGTAATAAAATCTAGAGGCCAACTTGAGACTTCATGTGCTAAATGATCGTCCAACTTGTTTGACTTGATGTCTAGGAGGGCCTAATTAGAAGCCTTTATTTATTTTAGTCTAAAACTATCCCAATAGTAGTCTAATGCCTCTTGGACATTAAGCGGGGGAGCTAAGCACCTTTTGGACGAAATGCATGTGGATGGTGGGGTAGGGGTAGTTAGGCCCTATGGATATGATGACATCGACTCAAGCTTAGAACGACAAACCTTGATTTTGTCTGTCCCTACACGGAAGCCTATAGAAAATAAATAAAAGTCAAGTGCTGATCCGTAAAGTCCTTCAGAGTCTCCCTTTCTTTTTGTCCCTTTATTTGTTTATAATTACAATTGTTTGGGGTAGTTTAAATAAAATATAAAAATTGTTTGCTTATCTACTTGTGCAATTTCTGTCTCTTCACTTATCTCTTTATTAATTGTTTAATATTTATTTGTTATTATGTTATCACTTAGTCTTGCATGCTTAACTAATTAATTAAAATAAGTAAAATGCTCTTAATTGTTTAATATTGTTATCACTTAGTAGGCATGCTTAAATTAAATAATCAATAAATGAAGTGACCTTAAATGCTACTTGTAACCCCTACATAAATTGCATGAGATACTATCGAGATCCACATTTGTGGACCTCGAGGGATGTCTAACACCTTTCCCTCGAGGTAATTTGAACCCTTACCCGATCTCTGGTTTGTTGACCTTTAGTCAGAATTAGTTAGGTTAGATAGGTGCCCTAACGCTCCTTAATTCGTTAGATGGCGACTGTTCAATCACCCAAAGCCCAAAAGAGACATTAGGTCATGCACGAAAATCCATTTTGCAAAAAAGGGGCATGACAGTAGCATTTATAATATAGTGTTTTAGCCCAAAGAGATTTGTCTTGTGAAAGCTCTCCAAGCGAGGCTTGCACTTTGTGATCCTTACTGGGAGGTTTATGTATTACACGACGTGAGAGGGGATACTACTTAAGGTAGATTTGACAAGGATAGTTCCGGAGAGAAATTTAGACTTCCATCAACTTAGCTTTGCCTGCATATTATTAATATTGAATTAGAAGTCTCTATTTGTGTGCTTCAAATGGAAAATGGGGAATCTTAGGTATTTAACGAAGTTGTGGTTGGACTAAAAGTCGAGCATAGTAGCGTAAAGGTTAAGAGTTAGTTGCGAAGCTATTATTGGAGAAGATGACTCTAGATTTGCTAAGGTTGATTCTTTGACCAAAGTCCTTGCCAAAAGAGTTTGAGAATCTGCATGTTGGAGACACAATTATGAAGGTTTGCTCTAGAGAAGAGAGTGGGTCGTTTGTAGAGAAAAGATGAGTGATTTTAGGCCTAGAAGGTGAAATGGAGATGGGGTCCCAAATATTGTTCTCCAAAGCTTGGTCTATCATTTTGGACAGTCTTTCTATGCAAATTATGAAGATGAAAGGGGAGATGAGGTCGCCCTGCCTAATCCCCCTAGAAGGGTTGAATAACTCAGTCATAGAATCATTGATGAGAATCGAGATGAAAAAGCTAGTGACGAAGACATGATGATTCTAATAAGCTTGGAGGCCACTGAAATGGTTTAGGGCATCATTGGTGAATGACCATTCAAGCCTATCAAAGGCCTTTTTAAGGTCAATTTTCAAAATCATGTTCAGTTTCACCCCTTTCATTTTTTTAAGTGGGAAATGTACTCGTGCACAATGATTGTATTATCTGAAGCTGTCCTTTTTGCAAGGAAGCTTGTTTGGCTGGGCTTAGTCATTGTAGGGAGAATGGTTTTTCAGCCTGTTGGCAATGATCTTTGTAAGTAGCTTGAAGCCAGTGTTACAGAGTCCAATAGGTCTGAAGTTTTTTAGCATGTTTTAATTCAGGCATTTGAGGATCACACAGAGGAGGGTTCTGTTCATGATATGATTCATTCTTTCGAAAAATAAAGGTCTTTTTGCAGAAAGTGATTGGTTTGTCCCGAATAATGTTCTAATATTTTAGGAAGAGGATGAGGTGTAGCCCATCAGGGCCCGATGTTTTTAGTGGCTTCAAGAAGTTAATAGATTTAATAATCTCACTATCTCTGAGGGGGTATCAAGGGACCTAGTTCTGCTATTGGCGTGGATTTGCATATTAACCTCCTTAAACCCATTAGGTCTGCTAGACCATACGTGTTCAAATTTGTAGAGGTTAGAGTAAAAATTGGTGACCATGTTTTGGATGCTTGGGGGGTTGAATATCAGTTCCAGCTTCACCCTTTAGAGCTAAGATTTGATTCATGCATCTTCTATTAATGGTAGAAGTGTGGAAGAAACTAGAATTATAATCACCTTCCGCAAGCCAGCTAATTCTAGATTTCATTTTCTAAAAGTCTTCCTAAACTTGAGCATAATGTCATACTCTAGTTGGAGGTTTCTTTTTATATCCTCGAGGAAAGAGCAATGGGGGTAGTTTGGATAGTTTTGGATGCCTTCAATTCTGGTCAATATTTTTTTCATCTTGTGAAAGATATTTTTAAAGATGCGTTTATTCCAATCTGTGGCCTTACTTTGAAAAAGGTTGATAGATTCAATCATGGTATTTGGGGGGTGTGGGTGTGTGATAGAGTTGTCAACGAGACTTTTTTAAATTGGGTGCCTACACCATATAGGCTCAAGTCTAAAGGGCCTATTAGACTTGTTGGGCTTGTGGTTATTTAATGATACTAGAAGTGGGCAATAGTCAGAGTGAGTAAGTGGCAGGTGGGCCATACTAGAGTTCGAATAGTGGAGAATACACGATTCATTAGCCAAACATCTATCTAGCTTTTATATAATAAGGTCTTTCATGTTTTTGTATTTTTTGTTTATCCACGTGTATTTGTTACCCTTAAAGCCTAGGTCATTCATTTTAACTGGTTTAAACAATTTCAAAGATTACTAGCCCTATTGTTACTAATTACCCTTCCTCTAAATTTAATTTAATTAAATCCTAAAATTGAACTTTAAAAAAATTGAAACTCGGATACTTGAAAGTGATGAAGCCTAAGATACATTAAATAAGAGTGAATAATTAAACAAAATCTTAATTTACCTCTTTATGGCTGATTCTCAAGAATTAATTTTGAATTTTGTACACACAAACATCTTTTGAGATGATTAAGAAAGAAGGAGAGATGGTGGATGTGCGTGAATTATGGTGGGGGCTGAGATGCGGGTAATTGGGGAGGAAAAAAGTGATGTGAGAGAAAGTAATCAAAATTGTTAATTTACCCTTAATTAAAGAGTTTAAATTTTAAGATAATTATTCAATACTTATGTATCCTTTTAATTTTTAAAATACATGGTATAATTATTAAAAAATGATACTATATAGTTGTAAACGATAGGCAATCATATAAATATATAAAAGAAAATCTTAGGTCCGCCTACGTGGCGCCACCACAAACTAGAATTCTCTTTTAATTTAGTTTATTTCCAAAACTAGCCTTCCCTTTTCATAAAAAATTGTGACTTTTATGAAAAACCTTTTTATGAAAAGTTGTGACTTTTTTGAAAAATTGTGGTTTTTATAAAAAGTTGTGACTTTTATGAAAGGTTGTGACCTTTCTGAAGGGTTGTAACTTTTCCAAAGAATTGTGACCTCTTCGATAAGATTGAATAAACATTTGTTCACACTACCCTTAGTTGTCTATAAATAGAGGAATTTTCTTTCATTTTAAAACAACGAAAATTTTGAATTACTTCTTCTTCTTCTGGACAATTAAATATTTATGTACTTTGCTCCTGTTGAATGGCTCACTGACACCATTGTTTTTGTATCAATACACAGGTGAATAAAATCGTTCTATTATGAGATGACTTATTCCTTTAAACCTCGGGTACTAGAGGATAATAATTTCCTTAAGGGGACGCTATGCATTTAGTGGGATCAATTTTTTCCATTCTATTTCATTCTATTGTTATAAATCCTAGTATGTTTTTTTCGGTCATTAATTTTTACTTACATTATTAACTGTTATTTTTAGTACATGCTTTAAACTTTGTTGTTTATGTTTCTGCAAAATTATTGTTATAAGTATTTGTTAGTACAGATTAAATAACAAACATTAATTGAGTATTCAAACAAGTTTTCTTTACTAGAATTGTTGAATGTACAATTAAAAAAAAGCCCTTACAAATCTCTAATTTTTTCATCAACAACGTTATTCCTTCACATACAAGGATGATATTTTGTGTTCTTTAGAAAATCCTCTGAGAGTTAATAACTTTGCGTGCCCATATTTTTTTTATTTTTATGTAGTTGTTATCTATTTTTACTAAATTTTATCAGTGGATATTATGAGTACTTTAAGGATTGAAATTTGATTGAAGTGTTAGTCAATTTTTAGAGGTATGTTATTCAAAACATAAAGAACTTTTTTGGTTAGAATGATTTGTTATCATCATTGGATCTCTTAGAGTTTAATCCCTTTAATGTATGTTTTTGCTCGTTGTTTTGTTGTCTCCTTAAAACTGTATTGATTATTTTTCGTTTGGTATGTATATGATCCACTTGGACAAAGCTTTCGTCCATTTGATGTTTTTCTTTTTTCCTTTTCATTCTTCTAAATATTTTTGGTGTGTGTTATGATTATTTTCGGCAATCTTAGTTTGAAGAATATGAAACAAAACTTGCTCTAAATAAAAGTAATATCTTAATCTATAAAATATATGTTTATTAACATAGATTTGTTGTCCTTTATGTCCCAAGTCATTGCTGAACGTTTGAGTTATCTAAGTTAGATTCATTTTTAATTTTTTAATGTTTGAGAATATTTCTTTAACATGAGTCTAGAGTCCAACATTTGATCTATTTGTATTTTCATAATGCAAAATTTATACATACATATTTCTGAAAAAATTCATAAAATTGCATTGATGAAACATCTAGAAGGGCTTTTAGAGAAGCAATTTAATGAAGAATGAATTTCTAAAAGGGTCAACAATATTATTTTGCTGTCATTTCAAATTTATTTTTCTCTTTCTATAAATTTTGTTAGAGTAACAAAGTAATAATAACGAAAAGTAGTGAACATCTGACCTTAGACAAGTAGATTGTCTCTAAAAAAATTTATTTATGTTGTTGCGGTGTACACTTATTTATGACTAATATTGATTATCGAAAACTTTCATATAATTTTTTTCAGAAGGAGTTATTCTAACCATAAAATTATTAGATTCTATATATTTCATGTATAAAAATAGAATAAGTGAAGTTTAATCGCTACATAAAAACATCACTTAGTTTTAACAAGACAATTATATCATCAAACATTTATTATAATAAATTATGTAAAAGATAATAATGATTAGATATCAAGATATTTTCAATCATTCATTATATGTTTACAATTCTTGAGAAATGTGATAATGTCAAATTATTTAATTTCTATTGAAATGTTTTTAAAACCTACTAATTTTTTTTCTTATAACAATCGATTATTAGAAAGGTTGTTTAAAAACTTAGAAAGATTATTTATGCCCGCGCGAAACACGAGTTTATTAACTAATATATTTAGGTATATAAGGCACATCTCTTCTTTTACTAAAACCTTCTTTAAACCCTAATACACTACAGGAACATAACAGAGCAGTTTGAGCATCAGTGAAGAAGAAGAAGAAAAAATGAGGAAGAAAGTGGATGAACGGATTAGAACCCTAATTGAGAATGGAGTTCGTAATCGTCACCGTTCTATGTTTGTTATTATTGGAGACAAGTCTCGTGACCAGGCAATTTTACTTTCCTCTTTGTTCTCTCTAATAAATTTTGTGAAAGTAAACACTTGTTTCTTACTCTTTTTCTTTTTGTGAAAAAATTGAATAAAAATAGATTGTTAATCTGCACTATATGTTGGGGAAAGCATCTGTAAAGTCGCGGCCTAGTGTGCTTTGGTGCTATAAGGACAAACTTGAACTTAGCAGGTGAGATACTTGCTCCAAGTTTGTGTTTTTTTTTTTTTTTTTTTTGAATTCTTCCAGATATGGACTTGGTTTGTTACTCGCTGTTTCAATTTCAATCTGGTATGAAGTTTAAGAGATTAAAGAATACTTTTGAATTATGTACTAAAATGTCTTTTAATTTTGTTGTGTTAAACATGTCATGTGTAAGTTTAGATATCAAAGGATTGGCAAAACAGTTAAAAAAAAAACATTCTTTCTGAAAAGGACTAAGAGCATGTTTGGCTTATTTTTAGTGCCTCTATGTCGAAATAACTTTTAAGCACTTTTTAGTGCTAAAATGATAAAAATAAGCCAAAAACCATAAGTTTTGATTTCTAACTTATTACTATTGGCTTATAAGATAAAAGTCAAAAGCCAATCCAAACATGCTCCAAGAAGGACAGTAGGACAAATAAATTGAAATGGTGGGATTATTTGTATTCTTTATTGAAATCTGAATTTGGTTTGTCCCATGTGGAGATTGGATTGGATTTTGTAATGTAAATTTGAGTTAGTAACGGTGGATTATTTGACAAACAGAAACTGTGAAAACTCTATAAAGCTGCTTCACCAAAGTTGTTGACTTTGTTTTAGCAGTTACTTTGTCTAGTTGGAATATGATAAAACGCAGGCTTAAGTTGGGTATTACTGAAGAAACTTTAAATTTTGATGAATTTGAAACTTTAGCGACGCTACTTGTTGTGCTGATAATTAATTGTAGCTACATATCTGGCAGTTAATTTACTGGATATTACTGGTGAGTGAAAGGAATTCTAGGGTCATTCTTTTGTGGAGGTTGTTATATTGTGAGTGATTAGTGGGGATTTTGTTTTGTGTCTCACTGTGTTCATATCAGTTTATCAGTAGATGTTGTTAGTCATTATTTAGGCAATTGGTCAATGATAGAGTCAATCATCTTCTTGCAGTCACAAGAAAAAGAGACAGAAGCAAATGAAAAAAATGATACTGCAGGGAGTACTGGACACTGAAAAAGCAGACCCATTTGACCTTTTTGTTGGAACTGGAGGCGTTAGCTATTGCTTGTATAGAGATTCAGAAAGAATTCTAGGAAATACTTTTGGCATGTGTATATTGCAGGTAACTGAGAAGTTTTAAATTTCCATAAACTATTTAAAGCAAATCAACTACCTATTTCCTCTTTTTATCCCCTCTTATGTTATCGTGATGTTTGGGTAAATTCTTTTCTTTTCCTCTATGATGTTCTAGGATTTCGAGGCTTTGACACCCAATCTTCTTGCGAGAACTATAGAGACAGTTGAAGGTGGTGGGCTAATTGTATTGTTGCTTCGCCATTTGTCCTCTCTAACCAGTCTCTTCACCATGACCATGGTACGCTCAATATCAACTGCTCTGCTTTCTAGGCTGGAAATTTTGAGTAACTAGTAGATTAGTGACATCTCTTCCGTTGTTACTTCTTACTGTTTTTCTTTCTTGCTCTTTAATTAATGAAACAAGATTTCAACTGACCACACACACACACACTCAAAAAGAGTATTTGAATGAAGAAGCTGCTTTTAGCTTGCAGATAGTTACTTGGTTTTCTATGCGTGCTTGATGTTATAACACATGTAAATATGCAGGATGTTCACTCCAGGTTTCGTACAGAATCCCATTCACAGACTACTGGTCGCTTTAATGAGCGATTTATACTCTCTCTTGCATCATGCGAAACATGTATTGTCATGGATGATGAATTAAATATTTTACCAATCTCCTCCCACATGAGGAGAATTACTGCTGTACCTGTTCAAGAGGTAAACTTCTTCCTGGATCAGTTCATTCCTGAGTTGTTCTGGTTACTGATTTATACATCTCAGATAATATATGCTGATTCAGATCATAGTCCATATGAAATGTAACGGCCATATATAATTACATCATATCAGATGTTGAACTGCGAAAGAATTACTCTTTCTGGAGTCACTTTTTGGTATACGATAAACTATCTTTGGTTATCTTTTGATATAAGTATTCTTGATTCTTTTTTTATTTACTTTGATGAAGGACTCTGAGGGGCTCTCAGAAGCAGACAGGGAATTAAGGAATTTAAAAGAACAATTGAATGAAGACTTCCCTGTTGGTCCCCTCATTCGGAAATGCTGTACCTTGGACCAGGTTAGTTACTTTGCTTGAACTGTGAGAATTGGCATCTGTTTCTCAATTGGAGAATATGTCATACATTGCCAATTGCTAGGCTATGTGGAACTAACCCCCAGGATAAAGAGTACTTGTATGTAAAATAGATGTTTTAACTGAGTTATTGTATAGCTCATAGGATAACAGGAGATAATGATTTGATACTTGGTAAAATTGAAAATTCACTGTGAACATTTTTGTCCTTTTCTTTGTGGCAGAATGTTGGATTGGTTAAAACCACTCGTAACTAGAATTATAATTAGTTATCAGACGATATTCAGTTAATAGAGGGACTAATACTCATGCATAATTACACCCTTTTTCTTAATCTGTAAAGTGATATCCCCCCACAAAATAGACAACACATGATGGTGCTCGGTGTGTCAAATGGGCAGGTTAGGCGGGTCAAAAGGGCCTGAGCTAATGGGTTGGGCTAAAATTGGCTCAAAAGTACTTGGGTTACAATAGACTAAAAAATGGGTTGGATTTTTACCTGCCCAACTTGACCTAACTATTTATAGGGGGTTTTGAATTCTAATTAGAAATAATGCGCTAATTAAAAAGAGAGTTTTTTCGCTTCTCGTGGATGTATTTTTTTTTTTTTTTTGAAATAGGTAACTTTGTATTCACACAAAAGAACTTATCAAGAAATTGATGAGGAGGGATTTACAAACCCCCAGGTGGTGCCATAATTCTCAGATCCAAAAACAAATTTTCAAAAATTTACAATTGGCCTATAAACTCCACTAAACTATCTACTTCCCCCACTAAATCTTGTTTACACTTCCTCTCCTATGTGGTTTGCGAACTATTGCATAGGAGCGGGGGTTTTACCCTGTGCGCATCCAAAGGGGTAGCGGCTGCAGGTTTCCCCTGTCATCAAAAATTCTTGTTAACACCAAAAATACAAAAGACTAAGACATCTCATCTTGATCATCTGGGAGCTGCTAACCCTCCCTTCAAAGCACCTCTCATTCCTTTCTTTCCATAGTGTCCACCAAATGCAAGCAAGGACATTTTTCCACCAGTCTTCCTTTGATTCTCTCTTCCCAATTCCTTGTCAGTCAATGTTAGTACCTCAAAAGTGGTTCTGGGCATTGTCCAATTAACCCCGAGTATACAAACGAACATATTCCACAGATCTGTAGCCATCTTGCAATGCAGAAGAAACGGCCATTTGCTTCAGCCTCTTGTTCACACGTATAGCACCTTGAACAAATCTGTGTACCTCTTCTTTGTAATACGTCGTGGGTTAGACAAGCTCTTCTAATTACCAACCAAGTGAAGCATGCAACTTTTTCTCGTGGATGTATTTTAAAGTGATCATCTTTCTTAATTTTGTACGATATCATTTTGAATAAGACAGTATGATAAATATGAATACGTTTATACACAAGAAAATGTCCTAATTTTCCTCCTCCTATTGGAAACAATTTGAAATTACACCCCATTATTTTTTAGGTCACTTGTTATTAGCATATCGTCTTGTATTTATCCTAATTCTGGTGAAGCTTCAGCATGAAATAGGGAGCTCTCAATTCCGACAAAATGTTAGCACATTATATTTCACATATTAAAATATTTCAGGAAGACACTAGATTTACCATATACTTTTACTTTGTTCCAAAAAATTATCCTCATTGCATTGATTTTTTTAAAAAGCTTTTAGGAAGTATTGACAACTTATTATGTAATTTTGGTTATTAATTTAATGTAGTGAAAATTGTACACGATCAAACTTATAAGATACATGTTACAAGAGAAGTGAATATACAGAAAAAATAAAAGTAAATTTCAAGCAGTAAACCCAAATTAAAGTAAATATTAAAAATGGGTTAGAATTGAGCTTGTATTGGGCTAAAATGGAGATCACTTTAAAAATGGGTTATGTTGGGCAGGCTAAAAATCATCCCAATAGTAAATTATCTTGTGCCCAACCCATAAGATTTTGGGTGGGTTGGGGGAGCCATCAATTTTTGGGCCATATTTGACACCCTTAGATGGTGCTGTAGTAGGTACAACCATACATTAGAACGTGCCTTAAACTTGGAGCTTGTTCATTTAATGCTTAATCATTATTGTTGCTTGGTCGTTTTTTTCTTTTCTCTGTTCAAATATTAATAAGTTTCCTATTTTTTGGATTGAAAGTCAACTGTCATGTCAGAATGTGAGTTTAGTCAGCACAATTAAGTTCTAAATGTCTTTTTTCTATTAATTTTTGATGAAATCACCAAAAACAGATTTCCTCCGTCTAAAGTTTACATGAATACAGACTGAAAAAAAAAACTGCTGGTCGGTTTCTTTACCTTCTCAAAAATAGAAAAAAATGCTGGTCGAATTGTGCAATTCCTTCTGTTGTAGAATCATATGGTTTGGTTGGGCCAATCACTCATAAATAGAACAAAACTTCACTTCTGATAAATAGAACAGGACTTGACATTCTAAGTAAAGAAATATGACTTGCTGATAATTGATAAATAAATATCGGTATGTGGGCTAAGGTCTTGAAGTTAGGAACTTTTGTTATGGCTTAACTAGTATGTTAAATCATCATTGCTGCAATTATTGTCTGTTCAAGCTCTTGCTTTTCCTTTTAAAAATATTCTCATTCTTCCATGCTTTCATTAAATAAATCTGTAGTTTTTTCTGATTGTAATTTTGAGTCTGATAGTTATTTTTTTAGATACTAATTTTACTAGCATGAATGGATGGATTCAATATTTTTTTTAATCAGGTAAAGGTAAAGCGTTTCATTAATAATAACAAGGCCAACATTGCCGTTGGATGGATTCAGTATTAACTTATAATACCACGGTTCACCATAAATAGTGGTTGTGGGGTTCATTGCAATTAATTTTTTTTTCTTGTTCTGCTACTGTGTTGCAATTAACCAATAATATGAAATAGGGAAAAGCAGTGATCACATTTCTTGATGCTATTCTGGATAAGACGCTTCGAAGCACTGTTGCTCTTCTTGCTGCTCGTGGCCGGGGGAAGTCAGCTGCTCTTGGGTTGGCAATTGCAGGGGCTGTTGCTGCAGGGTAAACTGGTCTGGGTTTCAGTATCCTTTCCTCTCCGTGATCCTACATTGTGTCTTGCTAACTTCTATAGTTTGCTATTGCAGGTATTCCAATATTTTTATAACCGCGCCTAGTCCTGAAAATCTGAAAACTCTGTTTGACTTTGTCTGTAAGGGTTTCAGTATGCTCGAGTACAAGGTAGGATGCAAATTTATCTGACTGATTAGGGTGTGTTTGCATATTCTCTGTGAAATCTATCTTCTCCAGGGATGTTGGTTTTCATTTTCAGTCTGCCATTCAGCCCTTCAAGTCCTTTTTAGTGAGAAAACACTTCTCCTGCTGAGATATCCGTATAAACATAAACATAGTGCGATTTTCTTTAAGTTCTTGTGCAACAGATTGTCACACATCTAGTTGGTACCTGAAATTGATCTCACATTCTTTTGCCTCACGATATGCATTTTACTTACAGGAACACATTGATTATGATATTGTGAAAAGCAGTAACCCGGAGTTTAAAAAATCTGTAGTGAGGATCAACATCTATAAGCAGCACAGACAGACAATTCAGGTCAGTATTATCGGCGAGGAGTTATGTTGTGATAATGGCTCTTCCATTTTCCAAACTCATATTCACTTTCTGCACCTTCCGTTCCCCTTGTCCCTGAACTTTAAAGATCTTGAGAATTCGCTCCAATTTTATTACTCTTGCTGGTGATTTCTGTTATTCTGTATGGCAAGATTTCTTGTATTTCTCCATCTCTTGTGCTTTTGTGTCCGCTTAAGGTTGTCGATATATTGGGATAATTAAACTAAAAATTTCTTCTTACAAACATATCTTTTACACCTTACTTTTAACTCGCTGCAGTTCTTTTTGCCAGTATATGGAAAATTAAGTTGCATGTCTGACTTTCTGATGTTATCAATATCATTTATGCAATGCCAGTATATACTACCTCATGAGCATGGAAAGCTGTCACAAGTTGAATTGCTGGTGGTTGATGAAGCAGCAGCTATTCCATTACCTGTGGTCAAATCTTTGCTTGGTCCTTACCTCGTCTTCCTTGCATCAACTGTGAATGGGTATGAGGCTGTGTCCAGCTTTGTTTCTGTCTTGTAATGTTATGCTCTCCAAATAACCTATCCACTCCTTTTCCAATTTATATTGCTTCTTACTGTCTTATATGATAGAAGAATTATTTTGACACTCTTGTGTGTTTACCCTGGGGTTAACAGTGCTGATGATCACTCTATCCTATTATTTTTGTTTTTAAAGCTATGAAGGCACTGGAAGATCCTTGTCATTGAAGTTGTTACAACAACTAGAGGAGCAAAGCCAGAAGTCTAAAAGTGCAGATAGTGCACTTTCAGGTATTTCATCTCCATATTTGCTAGTTGATCACTCGACTTATGGTGTGCATAGAGTCCACGTATCCTTAAATAAGTTATTCAGGAGGAACTAGGAATGCAAACTTGAAAATTAGAGAGCACTGATATTGGGTGCAGAACTCCTTAGAGTTACTTAAAAGAAGGAGAATTGTGCACGTAATTATTAAATAACACAGGCCTTATGTTAAATCATGCCTTAATTTGTGTCTTGGGCAATGCACGTCTGGTTGTGATTTTTAGATCTTGGTGAAGTTTTCTATAACTGGATGTTTGCAAGTAAAACCAAGTATATGGTGAATCAGGTTGGATTTATTACAAATCAAATACTCATAATACATGCTTTTGAAATAATCAAACTTCAAAGTTCTTGCTGGCCACCTGCAATATTAAATAATGGGAAGTTTTATGACTGGATGTTCCAAAGTAAACACAAGTATTATGATGAATCAAACTGGAGTTTTTTAAGTAAATGCTGATAATACGCCCTTGTCTTAAAAAGTATTGCTTTCCCTCAAGTTTATGTTCATTCATGAGTATGATTTTTTTTTCTATGGTGTACTTTTGCCTTTCATGATTATTCATGATTGAGCTGGTGGTATAAATGGTGTCTGTGCTAAATGATGTTTCAGTTATCTTGTTTAAAATCTAGATTTTACCATTAAATGTAGGTCGGCTTTTCAAAAAGATAGAATTGAGTGAGTCCATTAGATATGCTTCTGGTGATTGCATTGAACGATGGCTTAATGCTTTGCTCTGTTTGGATGTTACAAATAGTATCCCAAGTATCAGCCGGTAAATTTTCTTTGGCTTAACGTAGTTCCTGCAGAAGTCAACCATGTTTTTTCTCCAGTTACAATTCTCTTTTCTTCAATCAGGTTACCCCAACCTGGTCACTGTGATCTCTACTATGTTAACCGGGACACACTTTTCTCTTATCATAAAGACAGTGAGTTATTTTTGCAGGTAAACCACCTTTGCTTTTTAATTAATTTTATTCTTCAGGCTGATGTTTGCTTGGTCAACTTTGATATATTGTGATCCTTTTGCGCAGCGAATGATGGCCCTCTATGTTGCTTCCCATTACAAAAATTCTCCAAATGATTTACAGTTGATGGCTGATGCTCCAGCTCACCACTTGTTTGTGCTACTAGGTATAACTAAACCAGTTGATGCTTCTCAATAGGACATGGTAAATAAATTTTGCATTAAGTAAATGCAAGAGCTCCTAACTAATTATTCTCACAGGTCCTGTTGATGAGTCAAAAAATTGTCTTCCTGATATTCTCTGTGTCATCCAGGTTGGTGGTCTTGTCTGTCCCTGTTATGCAAGTGTTTTCTTTGGGATGCTATATTTGTTAGAAATCTTCTGACCGATATTGACTTGCTACTGTTAGTTTCAGTGTTTTTTTATGTTGAGACAATTCTCTTCTTTGCGTTACTTTATCTGTTGTTCCAATTGGCTGGATGCCAGAATTACATGAGTTATTTTTATATGCAGCTGTCTTTCTTGTGCTATTACCGTAGTGAAGAAAAAATAGGAAAATCTCTCAACTCCTGGTAATAACCAATATGTGATTTGCTTTCTATTTGTGGAAAATTTTGGTCCTAAATACAAAATCACAGCTAAAATTGGCTCAGCTCAGTTGAAAACATCAGCCAGTAATTTGTGTGTTGTATCCATAGCATATTCTACTCCATTCTGTGTTTTGTGTTCTATTCAGCTGTAGAGCTCTCACAAGGCAAGTTAGCTCAATTCCTCTTACTTGGTCATGTGTGTTCTTTTTGTTTGGGTAGATTTTATTTGTAATCTGCAAATCATCTAATGTCTTTTGATGGAAATTTCATCTGTATAGAAAATTGGTCACAATGTTAATTATTGTTATTTTATCCTGATGAGAGCTGATCATGTTTTTCTCTGTTTCCACTTATTGATCCTCATCTTCTGCTATGGCTGATTTTGCCTCTTTTTGGAGGGAGCGCATGTATCAATGCATTCTCTCAGTGTTTCTCACTGACTTCATAGACAACATATTCATGCATCATCAGAGGTTGCACTTTTTCTTAAATTGGATCGTCACAGGTCTAAATGGAGCTACATGTTTAATGAGAGGCTTCATAAAGTCGATCTCAACGATCGATGCTCTATAGTAGTAGTTTATTTTTTGATAAGCCAATAATTTAAGGTTGATTCCGTAAGTCCTTGACTCCTTTCTGATTCGGATAAAACCCTTTTTCCTCAACCCTGGACAATGGTATTATCTGTGTTTATCTCTCTCACGATATCATTAACCTTATTGGTCTAGAGAAACGAACTTTCAAGATTCATTTGGTAGATATTTACTTTTTCTTTGTGCTCTTTTGTCTACTTTCATTCAGTTCCTGTGAGAACTAAATAGATGGTACTTCATTTATTTCACCTCAATATTTACTTGGAATCAAAGACATTAAGAGTTTTTGATCCGTCTTAATTTGACTTAAACACACAGGTCTGCCTGGAGGGTCAAATTTCTCAGGAGTCTGCTAAAGCAGCTTTGCTCCAAGGTCGCCAGCCCTTTGGAGATCAGATACCTTGGAAGTTCTCTCAGCAGTTTGCTGATGATGTATTCCCAAGCCTTTCAGGTGCCCGCATTGTACGCATTGCTACACATCCGAGTGCTATGAAGGTAATGCTTATCAATTCAAAAGAATCTAGTAAAAGGAATGTCTAAGATCTCCCTTTAGGTTTGTCTTTGTCATGTTGATGTCCTTCATGGTTTAAGAGGATATGGTGACCTCCTTGTTTTTGCCGTAAAACACAAATAGTTTGGTATTGGAAAGAAATGAGCCCGGATGGAGTGTTGTGTATATAAAGGACTTGCAAGGGTAATCCTCACTAGATTGGAACTCAAGGAATTGATTGATTGAATGAGACCGAGTTCAAGCGATGAAATTTCAAAAATATCTTGCAACATCCTTTGATGCATTAACTGTTGGATACTTAATTTTGTGACCCCCCGTCCCCGCCATGTGTGCTGCACAATTTGTGTGAAGTTGTGGGTGATATTTTTAAATTACACTCCCTCCGTCCCATTTTACATGACACCCTTTCTTTTTTAGTCCGTCCCAAAAAAAATGTCTCCTCACTATAGTTTGAAATAATTTCACTTCTTTTTTTTGAGAATTGGTAAACATTGTATTCTTCAGCATATCCTTAATGCTGGGGACCTTTAGAAAATCAGAAAAGAACAAAAAGCATAATACTTACAAGGATCCTAAGAATTCTAAAAGTTGATCTGAATCCTCTAATCCTATCTCTTTACACCAAAAATATAGAGATACAATGCAATTCCATTTAACCTTGTGAACGGAATTGGATATATCTTCAAAATTCCGACTATTCCTTTCCTCCCACACTGTCCACCAAATGCAATGTGGAATCAAATTCCACCAGGTCTTGTGTCTCTTGCTACCTCCTCTCCTGATCCACCAAGTAATAGTCCATTTCACTTCTGAAATGTTGATAAACATGGACAATATTTGTGCTGTGAAAGTACAATGTAAGAATAGGTGACTGTTGGTTTCCCCAGTCTTCCCACATAAAGAGCACCAAGGAAGTATGATCTTTCTTTTCTTCCTCAAGACTTCATGTGTCAATATCTTTCTTTTCTTCCTCAAGACTTCATGTGTCAAGCTTGCCTTTCTAATGACCAACCAAGTAAAGCATTTAATTTTTGTTGGTGCTGCAGTCCTCCAGATATTTTTCCATGAACTGAAGTCCTTCCATATCATTGACTTTATAACAAATTTGTTCATAGAAATTCATCGGAGATTTGCAATACAAAAAGTAGCACTACTAATCAAAGCTGGAAAAAGACAGATTTGGAATATCTCAGGAATGTTGTCATCTTAAAATCTCCATTGAAAAAAAACTTCAAACTGAGGGCGGTCTGCATCTTTCGACAATCGAGGTTTATGTATAAAAGCAGAGCTGTAAGGAGGTCTTTGAAAAATTTCCAACTGCTTATTTCCTTTGTTTATCAGCATGTCTAACCATGTGTCACTGTGATGTTGCAGCTTGGATATGGTTCTGCTGCCGTTGAACTGCTAGCCAGGTAGCTTCAAATTTCCCTGCAATTCTCACATCCTTCAGTTTTCAATATGATTAGACTGTAGATCACATTTGGCTTTCTATAATTTGTGAATGATTAAGCTACTCCATAGGCTGTTGCTTATAACTAGGGTTAACACATTCCCATTTTTTGTTTGTCTAAACTTATAATTATGTCAATTTAGTCCAAGACCCTTTTTTTGTGGACAACTCATCGTCTGGAAGCTGCTAACATCAAAACCCCCCTCTCCCTCCCTCATGCTATCAACACAGCTTCTGATAAGCAAGAAGCCCCTTTCTCCCATATTTTGAGCTTAAACGAGTAATCTCTTTGTTTGATAATCATCAAAAATATATTGTTCATGGTTGAGCAATTTTATTTTTTTATAAACACCATATAAAGAAAAATAAACCTAGTTGAAATTTGGGGGGTATATCATGGTGTAGGTTGTTGTATATAAATTTTGCGAGAGCTGTTAGATGATGAAAATGAAGCAAGCGCTTGCTCTTTCCTCAAAAGGGATTGGAAAGGTTCAACAGCCTTTTCTATCATTGCACTTCTAACTGAGTGGTATTATGATGAATTTTGGGTGGATTGATGGTGGCGAGGAAGGTTTTCTTAAAGTCTCAGGACTCGCATCATATTCTGGTGGTACTGTTCATACCTTGAATATTCTGTTGGCATTTAAGTTGGTTTCGATCCAGCATTCAGAAGTTCCTGCAAAAAATGCAAAATAGAACTGGGTGCAAGTTTTGTTTGTAACTGGCATGGGGTCTGGTGTTCATTGCATAAAACTGGGGAGATGCTCTTTATGTTCTTATGACCAAGTATACCTTATCTGGTAAAAAATAGTTGTTCTTATGACAGTGTTAGCGGACGTTGGAAATGAATATTCTGAGCAAAATGCATGGAGAAGCGAAGTAACCAAACAGGGCTTTTGCTTGGAAAGCCCCGTGACAACATAAGATAAACTCAAGGAAAAAAAAGTGAATTGTGAATATGCATGTGTATAGTACAATTCTTTTTCCTAAATGATCGATAGCAAGAGTCCCGAGGCATGTTATTCTAGTCTTTCTTTCCTGTAAGAAGGCAGACAGCTAGGAATTTTACTTTAGTTCTGGAAGACTACACAGCTTGTGTAGTTTACCTTTTTTTTTTTTATATATTAACTTGTCACCATTCTCAAAAAAAAAGAAATCAAGGAAAAATGAAGTATTCTGTCAATTGCTTGTTATTTTGTTTGGTCTGGTGTGAATTAATTAATTCAGCTGGTTTATGAATTATGCCTAGGCTGCAAGCATTCATATCATTGTTGTCTATTGTATGTCAAAGGTTAAGGACCCTTGTTGTTTAGTGCAACAAAGATATTATTAAAATTCATACCATTCTGAATCCTGAGTATGACCTTGATGACCTCTGAACAACACACCTTACCTGCCTAAAGTGATGTGAAATGACTGCTCACTATAATCTTAGTGTAGTATATATGAAAAGTAGGTATAGAAGAATGTTTTTTTTGTTGTTGATTGTTGATGATGATATGGAAGGGTTCTACTTGTTGACTTCTTTCTTTTACACTTGCAAGTCTGCATAGTGTGGCTTCCTTTTACACTTGTAAATCTGCATATTTATTGTGTTTCATGGCTTTTAGGTTTTCATTTCTAGATTAATGTGTTTTCAGTTGAGTACATATTATGCCTTTTCTACTGAATGGGTTTCATAGGTACTTTGAGGGTCAGTTTACGCAATTATCTGAAGTAGAGACAGAAGATACATTGGAGACTCCTCAAGTCAATGTAACTGAAGCTGCACAGGAGGTAATCATATTTGATCTAACTTTGCAGTTTGTACTTTAGGTTATTGGCTTCCCTTTTATCCCTTGGGTGTCCTAAAGTTGCAAAAAAGTTATATCATTGTACCTTTTTAAAACAGTGTAAAATCATAATATTATTTCTCATTGCATCTCTGTCTTTTCTTCATATTGATGTGGTTTGTCTCCCGACCACTTCTAGTGCGTTTACTGTGTTAGGTCTTCTGATTAATCATTAGCTGTAATATAGCAAATGGGATGGTTGCAAAATCTAGAACTACTTTTATGTGGGATTAGAACATTTGTTTGCTTTTTGTTACTGAATTCAAACCACCTTCCTTGCAGGTCTCTTTGCTTGAAGAAAATATAAGACCAAGAACAGATCTTCCTCCATTGCTTGTTCCTTTACGTGAAAGACGACCCGAAAGGCTCCATTACCTTGGGGTCTCATTTGGACTTACATTGGATCTCTTCCGCTTTTGGAGAAAACATAAGTTTGCTCCATTTTTCATAGGCAATGCCCCGGTAAGTCTCAAGAGTCCTCTGTTCCTAAAGTTATTTTTAGATGTTTGCTGTTGAGGATTAGTGATCAACATGTGATTGAATGAATCAGAATAGCGTAACTGGCGAGTACACATGCATGGTCTTGAAGGCATTGAAGAATGATGATGTTAAAGCTGCTGAATCAGATGAGTGGGGCTTTTATGGTCCCTTCTACCAAGGTGATAAGTTGTTTTTGTCCTCCTTGATTTTTTTTTAGCTTATGATCGGAAGGATCTGCAAGGAGATTGGAAGAAGATCTTTTGTCATGATAAAGAGGAACTCAAATGTTACGAATCCTAATATATGTTTGTCTGCTTTTATACATTGTTATAGAGTAGTGACTTCATATTACAAGCAACTTTTGGAATTATTCATTGAGGAGGTGAAATTTGTCCTTGACATTCTGGTCCAAAATTTGGAGAAAACAGAGATACAAGTTTCATATTTTGCCGTCTCACTTTTATCTCCGCCCCTTTGTATCCACATCCTATCGATCAAACAAGTTGCAGTTATTGTAGTAACTTGTATTTATTCTATTACTTTTTTCTTTAATTTTAGAATTGTTGTCTATACTTATTTTGATATTGATGTTGTTTATAACATTCTCAGTATACAAGAGAAGGTTAGTCGAACTGTTGGCTTCTACCTACCAGAAGATGAATTACAAGCTTGCTATGAGGTAAGAATGTATATTTTGGTGGTCCCCAAGGCCTAGCTCAAGTGGCAAAAGGTGGAGGATTTGTGGCTTAGGTCGTAGGTTCAAGCCCCACACCATGCAAAGCAAAGCCTGGTATTTAAGTGGAGAAGGGTAGAGGGGCGGGCCCATTATCCACCGAGTTTAGAAGTCTGTGATTGGTCCAAAGGGCGGGTCACAGACGGATTTTTCGGTTATCAAAAAAAAAAAAAGGAATGTATAATTTGGTGGTTAGTTAATATGTATGCCTCTTTGCATATGCTTATTGATGGCCATAATCTTGCAGTGTCTTTGATCCAAAGATCAACTTTGTGGAGCAGGACCCTGCTTCAAGTGAATTGTCAAACTCCATGAAGTTTGTTCTGAACCCTGATGAGATGAAGATGCTTGAAGCTTACTCAAATAGCCTTATTGACTATCCTTTGGTAAGTTCTGAGTTGATGATTAGTGAGGAAATATGTTAATACTAAGAGGTGAAGCAAGATCTCTTGTGATACAGTTTTTACTTGTCGAAATGGGTAAGTGGACAGACGTGCTGTATGAACAGTCTATTAAGAAAAAGGCTAAGAGTGCTTGAGCCTACTCAAATAACCTTATGGACTACTGGGTAGATCTCAATTAGTGATGGGAGTGAAAATATGTTATCTGGAGTAGCGATTGAAATTTTTTGTTGGTGCTACTATCAAGTTATGCTAGATGTATGTTTCAATATCAACAATCATATGGAGATTGTACTTAAGACAAACATTGTGGTCTACATGCCTGAAAAACTTGAATCACTGAAAAGAGCTTGAAGTTGGCATTTTCGAATTTCAAGCATCATAACCAACTGGAGTTCACTTTTGCGCAAATCTAGTGAATGATTTGGTAAACTCCTGCTACCATTTGCTCTTAAAAGATGTTGGTATCTGGTCCCTGTGGATTAAAAACTCATATCGGTACACATTACTTTTGACAAGAAGAAAATTGTTCAAGTGTAAATGAAATGCTCATATTGGTACGTATTACTTTTGACAAACAAGAAAATTCTGAACCAAAAATGACAACTGAAATATGTCAGTTATATTTTTTTATAAATAACAGGGGCATGATTTTCCTCTTCTTCGTCTGTTTGTGTCTAGGTGTTCAGTTATAAAGGTTGAAGTTCTATTTGATACATTGGAAGAAAATCCACTAATTAAACATTTGATATCTATTAGTTAAGTGGCTTGTTCTCCGGTTCCTAGAATTATAAAGATTGCTAATAGGAAAAGGGAAAGAACTGAAGGGATAAAAAGGATGTGTTCAACAACAAACCCTTCAAAAGTGACCGATATTTTGTATGGACACTGTTCCGTTATTTCCTAGTGCAAGTGTTGTTCAAATATCTGAAAAGTGCCTGACTTTTGCTTATTTTCATGTTAATTATTGCATGAAATTTTTTCACAGGTTCGAGATGTTGCTCAAAAACTTGCGCGTGAGTACTTTTTGGAGCATTTGCCAGTTTCACTTTCATATGTCCAGGCTTCCCTATTGCTTTGCTATGGCCTGCAACACAAAGACATCTCTGAAATAGAGGTTTGCTGCATTGCTAGTCTTTATTTTGAATAGGTTATTCTGTACTATTAGGTTTTGTCCAGTTACATACCCTTCGTTTTTTTTGGTTAATGCTGCCAATTGTCTTTCATCATATCCAAACTAAATAAGATATTTCATCCAATAAACTCCAGTGCTTCGAGTTTACTCTTTTCAATTTTATTTTACAGGTAGAAATGAATTTGGAAAGGCAACAGATATTGTCCTTTTTCATGAAAACCATGAAGAGGCTTTTCAAATACCTGCATAATCTAAAATCAAAAGAATTTTCATCAACTGCATCTCGGCTTAAAGCGGTAAGTAGATGAGTTATTTATTTCACTCTCCCAAACATCCTATGATTCTATGACAAAGAGAAACTAAAAATGTGATAAATATCTGCATGCATCGTCATACTATGCGTGAATTAGTCAACACAGAGATATTCTGACACTTCTCATGTTAGTTTGTCTCAAGAAGTGACCAATTTTGTTTCATCAAATAGCAGCATTTGAGACACTGTAACTGCTTGTCTGCTGTTTATCTATCATCACTGAAGATTAACGAAGGCACTTTTTCTTCTTTTCAGATTACGTTGGAACCACATCTAATATCTGTTGATGAAGATCTCAATGATGCTGCAAAAAAAGTTCAGGTTTGAATTTACTTGCTTTTGTCTCTGCAAGTTTTCTCCCATTTGGAAAGACATATACTTACCTAAGATCATATCTAGGATGACATGAATGCCAAGACAACGGAAGGTTTGTTGGACCCAGAGCTATTTCAGCAATTCGCTATAGTAGACAGAGAGGCTGATTTTGAAATTGCTCTCCAGAATGGTGGTGGGAAGATAGGTTCTGGTGGTGTAGTTAGTATAAAATCCAACAAAAGCAAGTTGGAGAAGAAGCATTCCAAGCCAGAGAGTGAAAACAGTGACAAGAAAAGACACAAAAACAACTCCGGATCCAAATCACATAAGAAGAGGAAGGGTTAATCATGTTCACATAACAACTTTTTTTCTTAAGGCCTGCTAGGAGACTTCTCCTCCTATTTGCTTCATCGCAAGGGGGGAGGAGGAGTAGATCAAGATAATGCGCATCTTACATCATATTATTTTCTTAATCGCAACCATCACCACTATTTATGCAATCATTTATAGGTCCAATTTTGTCGAAGTTCCTTTGTAAAAGTACAATTTTCTTAGAATGGTTTTTATCAACTATGTTAATAGATTAGAAGCACTACTTGTTTTTGTCCTTCATATAGAAGCATTTTTCTGCACCAATCTTATATCAAGTTTAGCAATTGTTCTGTAAGGACTAATATTGATTTGTTTCATGAAAAAGTTTTAGATTTCTTACTTGTTAGTAAATAGTATATATACTTCGTTATTGAGATCTGAATTTTCCCTTTATGGTAAGAGTTTGGTTCCGCATGATCTCTTCTCACAATTGCATCTATTTATTCATTTTAATTTACCTCAAGGACTGCCATAATCATGTGTCTATTTGCCTTTTCCCTAACAATACCATGTTTCTTTGTAGATAAAATAAAATTACTGAATAAACATAACTGTTAATGCAATTTCAATATTGAAATTTAAAACCTAAAAACTATTGAAATTGTAGTTCATTTTAACGAAGTAACTTTCTTTATTCATCAAAGGAAGGGAATTTTCTAAGATATAAACAGTAGTGAAAATTATGGAAGTACAAAATATCTAAAAACAATAAATAAAGAATTAGAAGAAGAAACAAATTAATTAACATGAACATCCTCCTCTCTGCTGCTCAATTCCTGATACGGATTCTGGTATTCTTTGGAGTTGACTGGAAAAAGAAGAAGAAGAGAACAATATAGGAGTGAGTTGCTCGTATGGTAAGTAGCCCTTACTTTAAATCCGAAGGTTGTGAGTTCGGGTCGAGCCAAAAAGTGGAAGCGGAAAAAAAAAGTTCAATTTAAATTGTCATGTACACATTAATTACTCACCAATGAGAAGGCATTTCTTCATCTAATGATGCCTGCCAGCTGGAGTAAATGAACATGAGAAATGTCAAAATTACGAGAATAAAACAAAAACATCATAATTATTAGTGCTGTCGATTTTGAGTTCAGAGTATGAAATTTTTTTTGGTAGGAGGCTATCATTGAATGGACCCTACTTGGCACAAATTTACATTAATTAAATTTTAATGCAGATACTGAACATCAGATGTCAGATGTAGTAGAAAGAAAACGACAATCCATAGATTTATGATGGATCTGTGATGGTTTTATGGCGGAATTCATAAATTTATGATATATTTGTGATTATTCTATTTTTTTCATACGTAATTTTTGTGATGCTCAAATTTGTGACAAAGTTATGATGGATAGTCGGGGTGTGTTTGGTACGGAGGAAGAAACATTTTCCGGATTAATTTTTCTATGTTTTGCCGGTTAAAACTTTTGAGTAAATTTTTTTTTTTTTAAGGAAAACATGTTCCTTAAAAAAATGAGGAAATTATCTTTTCTGATGAAAGTCGGAAAAAAAAATTTCACAAGTGACATTTCACGTTGTGTCTTCTCCACCCTCCAACACAGTCCCAACCCCACCTCCCATAATATCTGTCTTGAGTATACAAATGCTTTTAAGATAATATATTTTTTACTTCCCTACAAACACAAAAAAATAAGTAAAAAATATTTTCCTCCTTAGGAACACACCCTCAATCTTAAGTACTTCTTTTTCTAGTAGTGAATTATATATATATATATATATATATATATATTATAATAATTGTACTTACATGTTGTGATCATCTTCATTGGCAAGAGCAAGTTGTGCAGCACACAAAAATGCAGCATCAACATTATAGTCCTCCTTAGCTGAGGTCATAAAGTTTTGTATATTTCCCCTACAACTACACCATTCTTTTGCTTGCTTCTCTGAAACCTATAAATAGGAATTTCTTCAATATAATGACTTTATACACGCTAACAGTTTAAAGAATTTTTACATTATCAATGTACGTAGTATGAAGGAGAGCCTTCGAGCAACAATAAAGTTGCATATATATGTGTAATCTATATAGGTTACAGATTCAAACCGTGAAATCAATACTTGCATCAGAATAGGCTAGTTGTCTAGATTACAATTCATAGGGGTGTGAGCATGCGACCCTCCGTGGATCCTACTCTCCCCCCTCCCCCCCCCCTCCCCTTTTTCTTTTAAAATCAGTATATATAGCATGTAACCTGTCTTATTTTCCTAATTCCTAATCACACACATTTATATATGCTATTTTTTTAACGTAAATTAATATTGTAGAAAATTATTTATATTGTAAGTGTATATTGGTTAAAACTCTTGTGTTTATCAAAAATGAATGAAAATAAAAAAAAAAACTTACTATCTCAGTGCTGCCATATTCCAAATCTACTTTGTTACCAATCAAGACAAATGGGAATTTTTCAGGCTCTGTTAGGTCTGCCTGGAATCAGTCACATACTGACAAAATTACTATTTTGAATTAATCATGTAAACAAAAATGCCAATTATCAAATTGAAAACCAGTTCATAATATATATAAATTAATAAATTGACTCACAACATAACAACAATAACAATAACATACTCCATGTAATCCCACAAAGTAGAGTTTGGAGAGTTTGTTTCAAACTCTATATATATATATATATATATATATATATAATAATTTTTGACCTATATATGTTATATATAGTATAATTTTTTGATGAAGGGTATCCAATTCACTACCCTAGCCTATATGTGGCAACACCACTGAATAGACCCTTAACTCAAGGAAAATACAGGCTAAAGTAGTATAGAGAAAGAAGTACGGAAATGGAGAAAGTCCTGAGAAAAATACCATAGATAACCTATCAAATTAATTGATTGATCACCTGTTTGATAAATTCTTCATGCCAATGTTGAAGAGTCTCAAATGACTTAGGCACATTCACATCATATACAAGAATGCAACAATCTGCTCCTCTATAAAATGCAACACCAAGGCTATGAAACCTTTCTTGCCCTGCTGTGTCCCATATCTACCAAACCAATTAACAAAAAATAAATAAGTTAACTTTGGGAAAATATTCAATATTTGACTTCTTGTAATTCGGGGCAGGGTCAGAAGGGTTCATCTGAATTCCCTTTGCTAGAAAGTCGTCATACTATATATACAACACCAATTTTTTTTATGTATATATAATAGATGATGAACCTGATTGATCGTCACTAGTTATAGTAATCAATTTCATAGTACAAAATCACTTACTTGCAATGTGACTACTCTTTCACCAATCTCTAGTTCTTTAGTAGCAAAATCAGCTCCAATTGTTGCCTTATATTGTTCCCTAAACTTCTTGAAAACATATCTATAATTGTAGTTAATGAAACCACAAATTGCAAAAAAAAACTTGACTAAAAAATACCTTAGTCCATCACATTTTGTCATCTCTATCTAGAATATATACTTTAGAGAAAATGTCCTCTTCCCATTTGTACAAAAAAAATAAAAAAAATCATCTTAAACATTATAAAATATATTATTGCCCAATTAATAAATCCTGACTCTGTCACTGAATAAAATGAAATGAAAAAGGCTATGCAATGTGATGGATACTGATTCACCAAAGATGTCTTTCCCACCCTGAGAATACAAACATGTTAAAGTGTTAGAAGAGGAATACGAACAATTAATGACTTAAAAATCTCGAAATCATAAACTTCATATTTTGATTCCGCTTATGCTTGAAAATAGCAAAAAGGATAAAAAGGATAGTGAAAGTTCTTACCCACAATCACCAAGAACAATGACTTTGAGCAAACTTCTTAGTGGCTGGGACATGTTCAAGAAACAACTTGTTACTTTGTACTATAGTTTGAAATGATGTTTATTTTTTGTTTTTAAAGAAAACTTTGTTATAAAGTTTATTTTCTTCTGGAGGGTACCAAAGATATAGGGAGAATTAAGTGGTGGACATGTTCAAAAAAGGCAAATGTAAAATTTTAGATAAGTGTGGCCATTTGTGTTTCTACAATTCTTTTTCTTTGTTTTGTCTACTCTTTTATATCTAAGTTCTTTATGGTTTTTGTATATGAAGAAGGGAATTTAATTGGCAATGAAAATCAACGTTGGTTGTGGTGGGATGGATAGAATCCCTTTGTTTTTAATTAGAAATCTCGTGGTCAAGATTTGAATATGAGAAGATCTTACTAGGAAGCACATCCTTTTAAGTAAAGCTTGCACAATGTAAATCTGAATTAATTAAAGCCTCAGTGCGAGAATCAAATGAGGGTGGAAAATAATAATAAAAATTGGCAATATGGAAGCTTTTTCATTGACCAAGAAAAAAGATTTTTGCCAGCAAAAAAATTGTTTTTATGATTTGGTTGTTAATGGAATGAGTATTTCTCTTTTGATGATTATTTAATTTTTTTTAAGGGGTAGTGCATCCCATGTAAAGTGTTGACCTTGGATTTTAGGTGATTGTGAATTTTGCATAATTTTTGCATTATTAATTCTTAATCAAGAGAAGTTGATGACTTCAATATGGTTTTCTTCCTTTTTGGCGTTTTCGATAGGAAGCAAAATATTTTTATGAAATATATTTTTTAATATAATAAATGAGTTATTTATTCATCTGTTTATTTGTATTTTATATATAAATAAAGATCATTATTTTAATAGTATTTATATATAATCTAACATGAAAAATTAGAAAATATTTCTATACCAAACACACCCTAATTAGTCTTTTTCATTTTAGCAGAGTTGTTTCATATACTCTATTTTTTTTTTTATAGGATTTCCTAGTTGAATCTCTTGAGCTTGAATACCAAGGTTACCATTGGTTTTGTTTCATATTATTTGGCTCCTATATTAAAAATAATTATTTTAATTTACTTATTTAATTTATAAAATCAAGAGAATTTTATTATATTTTTTCTTTCCATCCTTAATATTAAATAACTACATAAAGTAGTAACCAAATTAGAGTTTCAAAACATCGTTCATAAGGTTAATTTAGTAAATTTACACTTCAAATTAATTTTTTTAATTGATGTGTTAGGTCAACATAAATCAAGTTAATATGAAATAGAGAGTAATATTATACTCCCTCTATCCTATATTACTTGTTCACTTTGTCCTTTACACATTCTTCAAAAAATTAAGAAAAATATTTTTGCTAAATTACCTTTTAATTCTTTTTACTATCTCCATTCACTTTTAATTATCATGCTATTGCTTATTCAGGAAACTCTTTTTGACTAAATATGTACATGAAAAAGATCATAAATGAAGAGCTTCTTTGAAATTTTATTTATTTATGCATGTGATCATTACTGTTTACACTTTCAAAAAAGTTAATTTTAAAAGGATAAAATGACTTTTTTTTAAAATTAATTTTGTCTTGATTTAAATGTTTTGCCTCTCTAAGAACCACAAATGGGACCTTTGTGCATGCCACGTAAATGTTTTGCATTTAAGAATACAAGTTATGTACTATGTATATTAGTTGTCTTTCTTTTTCTTTTTTTCGTGCTTTTTAACGAATCATAAATAAGAAGGATATTTTTTTTAAAATTTGTCTTTTAAGATTTTTTTAAAAACTTTACAAATTTGTTACATTTAAAAATAATAATAATTATATGGATAAAATGAAAAAAAAATCAATTAATTTTATCTTAATTTTATAAATTGAAAGGTTATTTGAAATAACTATTTATAATGATATGGACAACTAATATAAACAAGAGTAATAAACACCCATGTTAGTCTGTATTTTAAAATCGAAACACTTACTTCCCTTAAATATAAAAATGCTGTACTTATACCCCTATGAAGTATGTTCGAAACTAAAGTTTATAATTATTTAAAATGAAGTAAATTAAACTAATTTTTTTGTGTAATCATGTGTATATATATATATATATATAAAAGAAAATTCTATAGAAGTTCCTTTTAAATTTATTTATTTCCAAAAATAACCTCTCCTTTCATGAAAAATTGTGCCTTTTATTAAAAAATGTGATTTTTATTGAAATTTTGTGATTTTTATTGAAAAGTTGTGACTTTTACGAAGAGTTGCGACTTTTATGAAAGATTGTAACATTTATGAAAGATTGTGCCCTTTCCGAAGAGTTGTGACTTTTTCAAAGAGTGGTGACCTTTCGGCTAAGGCACAACAAACATTTGTTCACACTATCCTTTCTTGTCTATAAATAGTGGGGTTTCTATCATTTTAAAACAATGAAAATTCTGAACTACTTCTTTTTCTTCTGCACAATTAAATATTTGATTCTGAACTACTACTTCTTCTTCTTCTACACAATTAAGTATTTGTGTACTTTGATCCTGTTTAGTGGTCCACTAACTCTATTGTTTTTGTATCATTACATTGGTGAATAAAATCGTTTTATCCTGAGAGGATCTATTCTTTAAACCTCGGGTATTAGAGGGGAATGATTTTCTTAAGGAGACACCGTGTATTCAGTGGGCTTGATTTTTCCTTTTTGTTTCATTTTATTGTTACATATCCTGGTTTGATTTCTTACCGTCATTAATTTATGCTTATGATATTAATTGTTGTTTTTGAGTACATGTTTTAAACTTTGTTGTTTATGTTTCTGTAAATTTATTGTTATACAATTATATGATACACTATGATGACTATTCTCTCACACTAAAGTATTTTTTTGAACTTTTTTCCGATTATCTCTTACTTCTCTTTCATTCTTTTCAAGGATCCTTAATGGCTTGTTTGTGCACAAATTCAATTCCAAAACACCATCATAACTATATTACATATAAAATTTGAATTTTGGAAGATTTCATTTTAATTTTAAAACACATAATGACTACATATTACTTATTGGTATATCAAATGATTATGGAACCTTTGCTCTTGATAAACACATTAGTTTATATATATATATATATATATATATATATTAAAAAAATGTAATATTTTGAAAGTAATTGATAGTGTTATACTAACGAAATTTGCAAAGAAGAAAATTGAGAAAAATATTTATTTGACTCTCTAATTAAAGACACTATGTAACCATGCACATAGATGATAAAAATAAACTAACCATTGTAAAATTTCAGAAGGAAATCAATGAATCTGTAAAATGAAATTATGCAAACTAAGAGAAAATAGTGTTATGATTTGTAATTTTGCGTTTTCATTTAATAAAACAAATGGTAAACTACAATTGAATAACCTCTATACTCTTTAAAACAAATTTACATAAAAATACTATAAAAGTTCTATTCTAATAAATTTTAAAGAAGAATGTTCTAGCCGTGCGAAGCGTGAGCCCATTTACTAGTTATAAAATAATTTTGAAGCGAAAGAATAAATAAATAAACAAAATAAAAACGCAAATAACGTACCTATTCAAAGTGATTACTAATAGTTGGTATAACTTCTTAATTAATTTGTGTTAATTTCTTATTTATAATTTTCGAAACATACATGTTTCTGGAAATGTTGTTCTCTATTTTAATCAAACTTGCGAATATTTGACAAAAATGATGGAGCATAAACTAGTTCGTTAATAATAATATTTGAGTGTTGTGCAATTGTGCTGGCATATTTACAACACAAGTGCAACTTCTACAACTGTTTTTTTTTTTCTTCCTTCTTTCTTGTGAATTCACTTTATGAAATTAATTACCAATTTTTTTTTATGTGATCTAAAAAGGCCAGAAGTAACAAGTCATGCAACATTTCTAGTGACTATCACATGACTTTGTCCAAAATTAAAACAGTTATGAAAAGTGGTTAGGTGGTAGGAGGAAGTGGTTTCTCTATAGTTGATGTGTTTATTAAATGCCCAAACTCATAGATATTTTTATATATATTTATCATAATATATATAAACTTTTTTAATATATACAATTGAGTTTTTTTATTTCTTATTTTATGTTTTAGTTGAGTATAACAGGCAACATATGGTAGTTAATATTTCAAATACTAATTTCTTGATGATTAATGATTTACTAGTAAGAATAATAACACTTACACTCTATTTGAATTATTGTTACCCATTGTATTGTATTGTATGGTTACCATACCTACAATGTTTGTTTTGATTGTTACTTAAAATGTATTGTATTGTATTGTTAAATTTCGTTGTTACATAACAATGAAAACCCCCATTTTATGGAACAACCGATTTGGTGTGTTCCCATTTTTACTTAATTTCTTTTTTCAATTATATCATGGCATAATATTTCATAATACTTTTTTACCATTTACCATATATTATTTAATTCTAGTCAAACCTCCAACCCTAGAATAATTAAGGATATTTTAGTAAATTTATAAATTACAATACAGTACGATATGGTCAAACCAAACAATAAAATTGTTATTAAACAACAACAAACAATACAGTCTAGCCAAACATTATATCTACCATACAATACAATACAATAGAGTACAATACAATACAATACATTATGAAATAATGGGTAACAATGATCTAAACAGAGTGTGAATGTTTCAAATACTAATTTCTTGATGCCTCATGATTTTGTAGTAAGAATAATTGAAATAGTAATACTTAATGTTTCAAATACTAATGTCTTGATGCTTAATGATTTACTAGTAAAAATAATTGAAATAACAAACAAGAATATTAGGTTATTATGAATTAACAATAAACAAGAGACTAAGTAGATTTTATTGAGCAACAGGGACATTTCACATAATATCATGGGAAATGTAAAAGCTTGGGTGATCGTATTACAACTATATATATGAGCGTAATACTATATTTAAGTGATGAAAATCAGACGAGCTCCAAGTGAGAGGAAGATATATATAGTATAATCCCCAAGTAACGTGTTTTGTGTGTTTCAAGCCCTTATAATATTCATTATCTATGAGACCGTTGTTAACATGGTTAAGCAACTGCATAGACAAAATCTGAATTTTTTCGTAGACTTCAGAGAAGAAAAAAGAGGTATATGTCAGCGTAGAAAGGCCAATCGAGCGAAGTTCTTTCTTTTTTTTGATCGTGCCCGTGAAGTGAAATTGTATCATATGTTAGTTAGAGAGGTTGGCGAACTAGAATTCTCCGAGAGTAGTTATTAAGGAAGTTCATCTATATCGGTAGCTAGTAAACATAGGCGGAACCAGGATTTGGTGTCTGTGGGTTCTATATTTCAAAATAAAACAACATTTTCAAGCTAGAGTAACAACCTTCAACATTATCTTACGTGAGATGTTGTTGTTAAAACGTAATTTATTAATATAAATATTTAAATAATTTAATTCAAAGTTCTAAAATATTTTTGATAAAAAAATAGATAAATTTATATATATAACGTTTTTTTTTATATAATTTACAATATTGTTTTTAAGTAAAATTAAAATTATTAAATTCACCATTAATATATTTTTTTTTTAATAGCTTCACTGTTAAGCCATATGCCTTGAAAAGTTTGAAATTTCAAGAAGCAAACAACAATTTAATATAATCAATATATGGGACAATTTTTTCTAGATTAAAAATTATTTTTTAAATAAATTGTTACACAATATAAAGAAAAATAAATCTTAAAATATAGAATGAAAGAAAGAGAGAACCGAGGAGGAATTAGAAAGAGTACACGCTCACATACCGGGGGCAAAGATTCCGATTTCAATAACAAGTGGCAAAAATGAAATCAACAATAAAAGTTGGAATCCGAATACTACTGAGCCATCTACACTATAATTGTTTGTAGATTCGCACATAATGTTTATATAGTATTGTATGTGATTTTTTAACACAAAATATATGGTCTATGTAAAATTTATTGGGTTCACTTGAACTATCGTATAACACTCTGTCTCTACTAGTGAACACCAATCTCTTTATTTTGAAGCTGGGCTAGCTAGAATAATTATATCGAGTCAAGGTGAGTTTGATATCGTAGATCAAATATGATTGTGTCGCCTCCATTGAGTTGGACCTAAACTCAAATTTTCACGTGTCATTTTCGATTCATTTTGTATTTTGATCTACATACTCAACTTTTTTAAAAAAAATACATCATTAAATTATACATGATAAGATAGTAAAATACATAGTTTTTTTTAAAAAGAATCTAGATTATTGAATTTGCTGTCACAAAAGAAGACACTACTTTGGAGTGTAATAAACAAATAATCAAGATATTTCTTTATTACATCACAAGAAGGTCATTCAATAATTTAAAAAGAATTAGTACTACTTTTTATATTCCTGCCTAGCTAGCAAAAGAAAGTCCCAATCATAATTTTTCAATTTGTTAATTAAGGTGATGCTGGCAAATCATTAACAATAAAGTTTTCATGAACTCATGAGTTAGCAACACTCAATGATATCATATAATTGGTTGGAAGCAAAAGCAATTCTACACTATCTCATGAGGCACTAATCATGAGTTAAACCTCTCACCAACATAATTATCCTTACTATTCGATCTTAGTGAATGTAAAATTGTCTTTGTTAGAAAATGTTTTATTCCTTAATGTGAGATTACTTTTTACTGGAAATCAAAACATAAGAATGTTAATATTCGAGTTGATATAAAATCTTGTTCTAGACTGTCTTATGATTTATAACTTTCTACAATTAACAAGGATTGATGCCACCTTGTTGTCTATATTGTGTATTTCCATATTGGACGTAATACTAAAATTGGTAGGGTAAGGGTGCTAAACTATTGAACCTTAAGATATTAAACTTATTAGTATTGAACACATATGATTTAAGTAGGGCTGAATATAAAGTATAAAAATTTCGAGTTTTTAGGTACCCAAAAATTCATAGTACTAAATCCATTATTCACAAACTTTAAAAATAAAATTCTTTATCCAAATCAAATATCTGAAAAAAAATTGAATTTTGGGTTGGCACAAACTATGTCCACTCTAATGAAAACACTATTAATCTTTCTGTTTGAAAAAAGGAGAGGAGAGAAATTTGAATGTGTCAATGTTTTTTAAAAGAAAAACAATGTAGGCTAAGAAAATGCAGGAAGCTATATTTGGATATTAATGAGAACTTAGTCAAAGAGATTATTTACCAATCACCATCTCTACTTTTCATCATCATTTTCAGCTATCTAATTAAGGTTATCGTCAGACAATGTAGTGCAAGCGACGGGTAGCACTTGCCATAAAGAAGTTAGCCAGAAAGCAAGTCAGGCAGGCGGATTTATCCGGTGAGCACAACTCTTGTTCGAATAAGTGGTGCCGGTTTCCAGCAACTTGCTAAATTCCACCATTTCGAATCTTATACAGAAGGTTTTTCCGTACCAGCTCCTTCTACCTATACCGCAGTTGAAGCACCTAAAGGAAAATTTGATGTCTTTCTGATCAGTAATGGAAGCAATCGTCCCTACCGTCGTAAAATAAAAACTTACTTGTATCTTGATTAATCATTGATGTTTTGTACTTTCCATTAGTATAAATGTAGAGTAATTCTACCTATTACTGATTAGGCAAACACAAAAATTCATTTAGTCTAAACCTTCGCTAGGATTCAAATATTAGTTTTGAACGTTATCGTTGTATCTCTTCAATTAGTATATCACCTTTTCGATTTTTCTCTCTCTTTTCTTAAAACAGATCAATCAAGATGTTAATTATTTTGAAACTTTGACCAAACAAGGATTAGAAGAAATGGATCAAATTGGTTTAAGATTTTTTTTTAATTAGATTTGATAATTGAGTAGCATCAAAATGAAGGCATCCAAATTTCTTCTATCCGTGAATTTGTTAGAGGGAATAATTTTGGAAAAAATTAATAAATGACATATTTAATACTTAAAACTACTTATTAGATAGAACCCATTATATAGCCCAAATAGATCAAAGTCATCAATTTGTTGAGCCCACCATTAGAAGATCCATTTGGGCCTATGGTGCTACTTTGTTGAGCAACTTTCACATATAGCAAATATAAAAATAATATTTGTATGTTATAACTATAGTTTGCATAATTTTGCTCCATAGCAAATTTTATGTTTGTTATTGGAGCTTTTGATATGTATAATTTTCTAGATACATCCAATTTTATACAAATTGTTCAATTTTGCATAAATTCATTTATATATTGTAATTTGTATAATAAGATTTGTATTTGTATAATTATAAGTGTATAGGACAAAAATATATGTATTTGTATTTGTATATACACTTTTCTCTCGCTTTATACAAACATAAACACATTTTATACATTTTATACTAAAATGTATAAAATAGATAATTGTATATCGAATCAGATGGCAAAAAATGGGATGTTTGCTGCGAATTACAAATAAAATAAACTATGACTATAGCATTTAATTTAAATTAATAGTTTATTATTTCATATAATTTTCCCTACTTTGTTTCGGAAAGCATATCCATATAAACTCGTAAAAATTTGGGAAGCTTACATAAATCCACTATTTTAGGAGCTAATTACTTAGATACACTCTAGTTTACAATATTACGTATTTTACCAAATTTTAGTGCGCCGAGATATATGTATCTCAGGATACATGGGGTCAAATTTGTTATGGATACATTGTATTCAAGTAGATTAACATTATCTGGGATACATAAAAAAATCTCTCTCACCTCCCTCGCCTCTTTCTCCTATCTCGCTTGCCACTCTCCTATGTATCTGATATCCCTGATACATGTGAATCACATCAGTTACATACAACTACAAATATTATCTAATGTGATTCACATTTATCTGGGAAACTTAACAAAATCTCGATCGCCTCCCTCCCTGTCTCGCTCGCGGCTCTCCCTATCTTAGTGTATCTGATAGCAAAAGTACATGTATCTAATATTTTGAAAATATAGGTAATACTAGTATATATGATAGATAAGTATGTCTGATTATTACGTAGTTTCTCCTAAAGAACACCCTATTTAGTTACCTTTGTTTAACATGTATTCACTTTTATAAAAATATCTAATTGATACTCAATATTAGGTAATTTTATACAAATTATTTCAATTCTGCTTCTTCTTAGTTGTATAATAATTTTTTTTTATAATTTGTAGCAATTGAAATATAATATTTTAACGAAGTAGATCATGAATTTCAAATATAATTATGAGTTTTAATCAAATGGGTCTTAAATAGGTATCTTCTCCCCTTCATGTCTGTATCCACATTTTGTTGGGATTCAAATTAGCAATAAATTAGACAACAAAGAAACATATAAAAAATTTATGATGCCAAGATTTTTTTTTTTCTATTAAAACACAATTATAGTAGATTCAAAGAAGGTAAATAATTCAGGGAATACTCTCACACATTTCGCAATTGATGGCGATGCACATGTCTCAATTTCAATAAAAAATGCCTCAAGTTAGATCTTGTCAAAGTCATAATGTCAGTAAAAAAAAAAAGGGACAAGGGACGGATTTACCTCCGAACTTTAATAAATGGTACGTATATGCCCTTCCTTATACTTTCCGTCCGCAAAAGCCCCTGCCGTCCAATTATAGGTACACATATACCCCTCTCACTAACGGACCCCTAATTTCTTACACGTATCTTAATCCAATTGAACAACCCGTTCAATAGGATTAAGACACGTGTAAGAAATTAGGGGTCCATTAGTGAGAGGGGTATATGTGTACCTATAATTGGACGGCAGGGGCTTATGCGGACGAAAAGTATAACGGAGGGCATATACGTACCATTTATTAAAGTTCGGGGGTAAATCCATCCTTTTTCCCAAAAAGAAATGTACGAAGTTGGCCTTCACAAACTATTACATATCTGACGCCTTGCCAATACCACAATTTCAATTTAAAAAAATGTCTGAAGTTCAATCTTCTGAAGTCCACAATTTCAAGTAAAATGTATGAAGTTAACTTTGGCGAGCCATGTCAAATTTCGTACGAAAAATATCCAATATTATCCTTCACAAGACCATACTTTAATTTTTTTTATCTAAATCAGATATAATTTTTGAAAACTTTTATCACGCGTGAATATCTGAAGTTGTGTCCGAAGTGGGTAAACTTTCAAAAACTCAAACAAGTTACCAATAGGGGAACATTTCCCTTGTGCTAAAGGTAGAAGAAAGGGAAAATATTTCATAAATTAATGGTCAATTTCAGGTGTGAATTAAGCCTATCCACCATAGCTTTGTCTATAATTATAATATAATTAGCAATAGTCGTGACACGTGAATGAAAAATGGAAAATTGTTTTCATATATGACTTGTAATAGGTAATAACTACTCCATGGTGATGATAGAGATATATATTCTTAGTTTTTACTTAATAAATCACTAATAAAAATATTAATCAAGTGAAATTACACTGTTGGTACATATAAGTTAACTTGACTAAAAATCAGAGGCGAAATCAGAATTTTAATCTTATAAGTTTTGAAATTTATAATGGTGATTTCAAGTGTTAATAAATAAGTTCTAAACTTAATATTTATACATATTTAATAAATTTCATAATACAAATATATTATTTAAACAAAAAATATTAAATTCGATTGAACTCGTATTTGAACCTCTAGCTCCGATCCCTGCTAATAGCTTCGATTGCTTAGTGATGTCTACAGAGATTGTTGGCTTAATTTCAGGCAAACATTGTTGCTTATAGTGTCAAAAATGTCAATGAAAAAAAAGACACTACTAGAAATTTGACCAATTGCCACAGATATATGGCAACACTTATACAACCGTTGCAATATATTATCTATTGCAACAGTGATGACTGTTGCAATATATCATGGCATCTAATAGAACAATAATTAAAGATAACCGTAGCATTATTCTTAAAACCGTCGCTACAGAGTGCCTAAGGCCACATATTTTACAATCGTCACACTTAAGGACTCTGTGGCAACGGTTATTTTAGTGAAAAACAATTATTTTTAGCCAACCCGCGAATTTTATTCCCCAAAAAATATATTTCCCTCCACTACTCTAGCTAAAGCATCATTAATTTCATTTGGACTGAAATATCTAGTCTTCTTCCAAAAAGGGTTTCTAAAAGAGTCGGTCTTCTTCTTCAGCATAACGATGAGCTGCGGCTAACGGCAGTAGCATTCTTCGACAAGCTTCGGTCTTCTTCTTCAGAGTGAGGTTCTTCGTCTTATTCAATCTAGGCTTCTTCAGTTCATCTCTAGTGGTCTTATTCTCAACAAGAATCTTCGTCAACTGCAAGCTTTTGCGTATAAAGGTGTGCTACTTTTAAGTTTCCTCTGTGTACTCCATTATTTCTAAGTACCCACTGTCTCTAATTTGTTATGCATATACTATTTTGCATAATCTGAAACTCCATTGAAGGGTTTCTCAAAAGTCTTAAAGAATAACAAATGGGTTTGTCTGAAATTTATGTTATTTTTTCTAATTTAGGTCTGTGGTGTAATCTATTTGTGGTTTATAGTTTGTATTTTAAATTTGGTGAAGATTTATGAACTCTGTGCAAAATTTCTTTAAGAAGTTGGTTTCAATTTTATTAGTCAATACCCGATTGTTAGTTTATTTCGTTCGAATGCTTGTAGTATTTTTATTTGCATTTTGAGTGAACTGAAATGTACTATAAACTGATTTTCAAAGTTGTTGAAATACAATTTAAAGTGATTTTCTACGTCTTTGAATGTGAATTGAAATCCCCTGTTGGACGAAAGTCTAAAGTTGTTGTTCTGAACTTCAATTTTTGCTGATGTCTTGCTACATCAACTATGTATGTGAGTTCCATAGTGATTTCTATCATTTTTCTCTTTTGATTTGTCAATATCGTATCCCTTTTTCAGATTTGAAAACCCAACACTAGATTTGAGAAATTTCATTATTCTAGTTGTTGTATCTGTAAGCTTAGAAGATGTAATTTTTTAGTCCCTCTTTTGATAACCACTGGTTGTTACTGTTTCTTTGTTCGATACTAAGCTTGAAGATTTTTCTAGTAATCATGAAATGACTGAATTATATTTTCCCTTCTCTTTCTATCTTTCTTGTTGTGATTCAGAAATTGGGTAAGTGTTGCTTGTCTATATTTACAATTTTCCTAGCGTGACTTGCTAGGTATGCGATATATCTATAGAAAACACAGCCAAGTTCTCTATATAGTTAGCCAAAATATCATTACTGATTGTAAGTAGAAGATTTCATTTAACTAATGTCCAATCTAAATAAATCAATAGGTGAAAACTCAATTTTATTGTATTTTTTATGGTGAAATTTGTGGCTAAATTTTATTTATTAACTTTCTGAGTTCACCCTTGGTACAGATGAGACATCAAATTGCCAGAATTTAGAAATAAGGCACCTGACACTTCTAAGTAAGAAATTATTGAATCTATTATTGACAATCTCTAGCCCTCTTAGAGCTTCTTATTACTACTATTCTTTCTTTTACTTCTTTCTATATTTATGTAAGGACTAAACTAGTATATATATATATATATATCTGTGTGTGTGTGTGTGTGTGCTGAAAATTTAGAGAGATTTTGCCTTGACTTTGTGAAAGAACTCTTTGTCATTGAAAAATGATTTAAGTTGTTAACTTTCTTGGCCCATAAATGACCTTGTTATAGATCAAGCACAAATGATTCTTCAATAATACAACAAATTCATGTACTAACTTCACTCTTAAGTTTTCCTAGTTTGTCAAATTAAAGGTGGATGGCAAAAAACATAGTCGTAATGATGGTTCTTGTTGAGATACTCTAAATTATCTGTTTAACATTTTATATTTAGGGATCTTTTGAAAGTTTAATGCTAAACCTTTGAGTTTCAGATCTGTTTTTTGGTAAAGTGATTAGGAAATTCTAACTTTGCACTTGCAAGTCCTCATGATGTATTAATTTTTAGCTTATAGATTTTGATTTACCTTATCCAGCTACAAGTGACTCATGTCATTTGGATGTCCATTAACATGGAAAATTTTGTTGTATAAAGATAGTAGACTGAGTTTTGTAGTTGATGTGAGATCAGTTTATGAAAGAGGAAACTAGAACAAGCTGTTGAAGTTGAGCATTAGGAAAGATTATGAACAATCATTGACAAAATAAAGTTAGGTCTGGACAGTATAAATAACCTTATTTGTTTTAATAAATCCAAAAAATATTGATTCCCCTGTTGCATTAAATTTTCATCTTGTGACCAAGTATGAATTTCTTAGGAAATGACTGATGAACTGCTCTAATTTTAAGAAAATCAATCAGCATTCTGATTTTTTCAAAAAAATACTAAAAAACTTGAATCCATTAATCATTTACTACAGTAAATATCTACAACTTAAGTTACCTGTAGAAAATCCTTTCAATTGGGGTTGTTTTTAGTGTTGTGCTATTTAGATGTGATTGGTTTCATAATGAAGTTGATGAATATGGATTAACTCAGGTATACTTCAACAAAAAATGTAGCCTAAATGATCCTTTTGTACTAGCATCTCAATTCCATCAAGTTTTTTTTTACGTGGAGCTCCACCCAATTGAGAAAAATGTTTATTATGCAAGAAATAAAGTTCCTGTTGACTTGTATGATTTGGAGGAAGAGAATTGTCCTTATATTGAAGAAACATTTTGGAGGGAGACTAATCATGATGACATTGGTTCATCGGAAAGATTACTCGATGTTGATGTTAGATGGTCAAGAGAAGATCTCCCTGTTGTTATCATCGAAGTGTCTTTCCTTGCACAACCTTCTGAAGATTCCAACTTCAGAAGAGGAGGATGACGATCATGATACTGATTAGGATTGGATGGAAGCTAATGATTGACAAAGGATCTTTTAACTAGTTCAGATATATACTCTTTTTTTGTAGTGAGTAATAAATTCCTTTTGAGTTGCATCATATCAATTATGAATGTCGATTGTCTCTTCTTCTATTTCTATTAATGTGCTTATTTTATAAGTTTGTCTCTGGAGATATACTTCTTTTGAGATTAATATGTTTGTTAAGTCTTTTGTCTCTCTTATTCATTTTTCAGTATTCCTATTTTTACATTCTCTGAGGAATCTTCAACTTCACAGTCGACCAACTAGAATCCAGGTTCTTATATCTTTCTTTATTTCTCATATTCTAAAATTTTGCTGATTAACTGGTGTTAAGTACTAGATGCTTGATTTTCTTTAAAGAAGCATTAGATGTAGCCGAAGGCTGGCATATCAACTTCTGCCAGTACATCGCTTGCTGAAGTTAGGATGCTTGTCATGAGTCAACAAGAGCCTTCAAATAAATTGTTATCATTCTTGGCAAATAAAAAACAACGATTCTTGACAAAAAATGAAATTGTTCAAGCCATAGAGTTAGAGAAAGGACATCTTCTAAAATTAATTGAAGAACAATAACTAGTAGCACCACAATCTGAAGCAAATGGACAATCTGAAGAAAATAGACCATCTGTAGAGGAACAACCTCCAAAGGAGCTACCTCTAGAGGAGCAAGTGCAAATGAATTCTACCATTCCTTCAACAAATGAACAATCTAAAGAACAAGGTAACATATAAGCTTAGAAACTTATTGAATTCATCCATGATTTCTAATTTCTTGTATTTCTTATTGTTGAAGGCCTTCCCACTCAAAATATAAGAGGCAGAACGCAAATGCATAATGTACATAGACGACGCGAGCGTAAATTGATCACACTACATAGGTTAAATCAACCTGTTGGTCCTACTGATGAAGTTGTAACTGAGTTAAGTAGCTTCCTAGGCATATTGGCAAGAACTGTGACACTTTGCCCATTTGATATATTTGATTGGAGGAACATGGGCAAACAAAAAGGATTTATGGGATTACACCAAGGTCTGAAATTTTCAATAATTAAATATTTGTAAAAGTGTTTTGCATATGTTTGTTAACTGAATGACATGAAAGTGTAGGAGAAATACATTATTCCTGAAGCTGGAAAGGTTGTATTTTCGTAACAATTCGAGAAGCTTGGAGAAGGCATAGAACTGATTTGAAGATCAATTATTACGACCCATACAACAATGATGAAATTCGAATGGCCAAAAAGCCTGGTCATTTCCAAAATGTCAGTTTAGAGAGCTCCTCAAATATTGGAAATCTGAGAAATTCAAGGTAAAATGTATTTTAGAGTGTCAAGTTGACAAATTTTTTATTTTCCTATTCTCTTTTGTGTAGTGTAGTTTGTTTTGCCAGGGTGGTGATTGGTCTAATATGTTTTTGTTTTAAATTGCTAGTTGATGTCTTAAAAGTTTCTTCAAGCAACTTATTCTTCAAGCTATACTCAGGGTTGAAACACACTTTGATAACTCAGTCACTTTATCTTTTATTGAAGCCATAAGTGAATTCACATATAAGTAGGGAGTTGATATATATAGATCAGTATGTATCCTCCACTCTCAGATGAAGTTCCATTGAGTGGTAGTGATGATATGTCTAGCTCATTGTTAAGTGAAAAAAAATAACCAGATGTATCACCTAAGTAAATTTCTTGTTCATTATCAATTACTAAGAGTGAGAGACTGAATTTTGAGTCTTCCAATATGATACATTCTACAAACAAGAAGTAACTTGAATGGAGGACCACCAGAAATGTATTTGTGCAGACTTTTAGTTAGAGTCTAAACATGTAGCTTTAAATTAAGTTACAATGACTTGTTTGTATGTAGGAGCATTCTAATACAAGTGTGAGTAATTGGCCAGTATGGTAGCATGAACTATATATTTTTACTACTATTTGTTACATTGGGATAAATCTAAATGTTACCTTTTGACAGTAGTTAGAAAATAAGGAGCATTGACCTTTTCTAGTACATTATGTAGCACCATAAGCTTTTGGTTTACATTATTCATTTATTTATTTGCAGAAAATGTCTTAAACAAATACTACGAATCGAAAAAAGCTGATGAATTCACACACTGCTGGCAAAAAGAGTTTTGCTTTAATCCGTAACAAATTGGTGCATTCTCTTGTTTATTAATGATTCTTAACTTGTTATTTAAGAATTTTTCGATATTTATTTTTGTTTGACTAGGAAAAGGAAAAGGAAACTGTATTAGCTAAGGAGATCTTCGTGGTCACAAGAACAAGGAAACATGGGAGTTTGTACAAAACCTCGAATGAAAACACAAATAGTAAAATTGTTTGATTGTTGTCTATTTACAAGTTTTTATTGAGATCAAATATGTGTTCTGGATTTTAATTTACATGACTGCTTATTGGATATGCTTTGTTAGGCTGAAATGGAGGAAATTGAAACACAAATGGACACAAATGATCAGTCTGTTGACGTATTTTCAGCCGTCATTGGTCCTGAACATCCAGGACATCTAAGACTATATGGAGTGGGGGTTACAAAGACTACATTGAAAAAAAAAGATGGAAATTTTGAACCATCTTTAAATGACACAAATGATGTAGTGCAGCAAATGCAAGAAAGAATTCAAAAGATGGAGAAACAAATAGAGGAACAAAAGAAAACTATGCGACATGAAGTTATTACGGATGTAATTGCACAACTTCAGCATGCGGGTTTAATTGATCGTAACATACTAGCAGCATTGTCCGTTCCTGATCAAGGTTTGTGTCACTAATTTTCTTTTTCAACTTCTTCCTCTTCTTCTTCTTCAACTTCTTCTAATTCTTGTTTGTCGTTATTGTTCATTAAAAGCGAGCTTAAGTACTCTATTTTCTTTCAGATTTACAATGTCGAGTTACAAGAAAATGGTGTGAAATTTATTACTATTTAGTAGGATATAAGGAAATAATGAACTGATTGTATGAATTTGATCTTTGTGAAACTTGATGGAAGAAAATTGAGATTTATGCAATAATGATTTGAGTGTATAATTCAATTTTTTTTGTTATGTATTTGTGGTATTGATCATACATTTGACAGCCCTAAATATAGGCTCTTGCTGGTTAAGTATTTTATTATTTTAGTGGTTTTTTACTGCTTCTTCACCTAGGACTGTTCTCCGCGGATGATAGAATGTCTTCTGGCAGTTACCTATTGTAAGTTCTGCACCTTGTAGAAACTATTTGTCATGCTATTTCCTTCAAGAAATAGTTTAATTGGTTTAGAACAATTCTGCTAGTATGGTTGAGTACAATTCTACTTGTATGATTGTGCTTAATTGGTTGTGCTTTATTTAGTGTGTGGCTGAAATGTTGTTGATCAATTTGACTCAATTATGTGTCTTGTTTGTTAAGGAAGTCTGGGTTGTTCAAATGACAATCTACAAAGGCACAACCATTGTGAATGCATGACTTTGAACTTTCACATCTTTCACTATCATACCTTAATGTAAACATTGCTAAATTATTTTGTATTTTATTGTAGGTGATGAAATTGAAGAAGGAGATGAAAGCAGTACTGAAGACTTGACATAGGAGCTGACTGGATTGATGTTAATTAACTTTAATCATCTATGTTCTACAAATCTTTTTATTTTGATGAAGATTGAAAATTATGGTGTGTTTTACCATTTTAGAACAGTCAAAAAATATTTGTATTTTGCTATTATATGTTGATATTACTATCTTGGATTGAAATCTTGGTAATGAATATTTCATTTTTGTGATCAAATAGTGTATTTTATATTCTATGGTAATATTGTTGTAGTAGCTTGTAATATTAGTGGCAGTAGATCAATAGTTACTGTTGCAAAAGTCTAATAATAAATATAGCAAAAGCCTAATAGTAATTGTTGCAATAAGAAAATAATTGTTGCATTACCCTATAATAACTGTAGCAATAGCATGGAGTAATAGTCATAGTAGCATAGGACTGTTGCATTATCAAATAAAAACGGTTGTAATTGACAGAAATGGTTGTTGATTAAAAAGAGAAAAATGTAGCCGTAGCATGTAAATAATCGTTGCATAAATGTCTACTGGGACGGTTAACAACTGTCCCAATAGAGTACTAACCGTGGGGTAATACTTTAGGTGTAAACCGACGCAATAGGGGTTCCTATTGCCACTGTTGTATAAACCGTTGGACAAAACTGTGGCTATAGAGCTAATGCTACGCGATCTGTTGTAGCGGTTGCTAAACCGTAGCATTAGAGCTAATGCAACGGTATAGTAGCCTATTGCAATGGTAACTGAACTGTTGCTGTATATCAAATTTCTAGTAGTGAGAGTCGTTATCAGTGTGTAAATTAATTGACTTGAGATGATATATATATATATATATATATATATATATATATATTAGTTATAATCATGTATACAAGTTCATCCCCAACTCAATCATTATAGTATATACTATTTATTACTCTCTCTAGTACAAGTGAATTATCGAGATTTTTTCAAAATAAGTGAATTGTTCAAATTTCAAGAGAGTTATTGAATTTTAAATTATTTTTTTTTTATGTATTTACTCTTTATTTAATAAATTTCTTAATTATTTTATATTTTGTAGTTGAATAGTTTGAGAATAATAAAAAAGATAATTGTGAAAAATAATTTTTAATTTATATCTTAAGGAATTCACCCGCCTTCCAATAAATATAAGTATTTCCTTCATCCATTTCAGTTATATATCATGTTTATCTCAAAATAAATATTCCAAAATAATGATCATTTCAGAAACTAAAGATTAAAAGTAACAATTATTTTCTATCGAATAACTTTAACATAAAAAAAAAAGTTGCTCTTTTTAATACTACTCTTATGCCTTATTGAGTGAGGGATATACATATATAAATATAGTTTCTAAACTCAAAAGTATGAGTATAGAGCTATACTTATTGAAAAAGTATAATAATGGGTAAATATAACCTATAGTTTTAAAGTATAACGGTACTAGAGTTATATTCTGTTGAAAAATTATAATGAAGGACTAATATAATTTATTTTCAATAATAAGTAATGGAATAAATATGACCTTTTTTCCATTACGAAAGGTGTGAAACAATTTAATTACATCGAAATTAAAGTTGCACAAGGCAAGACATATTGGCTTCTTGTTCCACATGATATAATAGTTGTTTTAATTAATTAATTACAGTTCATATTATATTTTTTCTCTTGATAGCACATCATGTACGGTATTAATGAAAAGTTTATTAATTAATTGATTGTCTAGGTTGAAAATTAGGAGGGATTTTAGGATAGTGAAAGCTCAACATGCTTAATCATCAAGACTTTTTTTCCCACACATTTTTCACGATAATATCTTCTCTTTTTTTTAAAAAAAAATAAAAAATCTTACTTACACAACTAATATATGTGGAAAAGAGGAATGAATAGGATATTAAATTTAACTCTTGAAAGTATAATTTTGGGAAATTGTTTGAAATATATCTAAACTTTGACCGAAATTGTTGTAACAATCTCAAACTTTGGTCAAGACCTATTACCCTCCTGCACTATTTAATAGTGTATTTTAAAGATATATAAGTATTCAGCTGGACAAATTATTTATAATGGTGCAATATTTATGATTTCCACGTGGGCACCTATATATTTTTAAAATACACTATTAAATAGTGCATGGGTTAATAATTGTTAGTATCTACAATAATTAATTAATAAGAATACATGTGGAAACACACATAACTTTGTGATAAATATATTTTATTTGCAATGTATAAAGAGAAAAAAGTTGCATAAAAGCAGTAAAACGTGAGTCTCGTTTTACTTTTTAAGGAAGTATGATACATTTAAAAACTTTACCTTTTAAAATGAAAGTTGACATTAATTTAGCATTTTTGATTGCTACACTAGAATAGTGTAAAGCTTTAGGGTGTGTTTGATACGAAAGAAAATATTTCAAGTTGATTTTTTTTGTGTTTAATATGTAAATAAAAAATATTATGTATATAATTGAGATAAATATGTGAAGATGAAGTATGTTGGAGCACTACTAAAGATTTACTATTTTTTCCTCCTGAAAAATGTTCAGTGGCTATTCTCATAGATATCTTGATTGAATTGGCGTAAAAAGAAAAAATAGTAAATGTTTCATATGAAAAAATTAGAAATCTATTTCCCAACTAAAAAATAAGTAGAAAAATCATGTTTTATAACACAAATTAATTTCTCATCCGAGCCGTGGTAGAAAAAACTTTTGTTTCCAATAATGGAGGGTTGAGGATGAAGACATAATCAACTTATTTTTCCTACTTTTATTTGAAAAGTAATCTTCCTCATTTCAAAGAATTTATTTTTCTAAAAAAGTGTTTGACCAATTGAACGTGATTTATTTATTTATTTTTAAAAAAATCTCCAAAATATTTTTTGTTTTGAATACACCCTTAAGTTCAACTATTTAGGTGTTATCTATATTTTGATCGAATTTTTGAGGTCTCAAGGTTTCATCCCGTTGAATTTTAATCCAAAAAAGACGTTATATTAGATCATGAACTCACTTTTTATGACCTCTAAAATTGGAAAGAAGCTAAAAGTTTTGATACAAATTTGATCAACTCAATAATTTTTATTCAAATTGTATTTTTATATTAAGAAATTTTATTAAATATATATAAATATTAAATTTAGAATCCAATTATCAATACTTAAATTAATTATTACAAAATTCAAAATTTATAAAATTAACATTCCGACTTCTCAATTGTTTAAGTCTTTGTCAAAAACTATAAGAAATTTGAAATTCAAAGAGTCCACAAAAAGACTTTGAAACGCGAAGAATTCTTTCTGTAGAAATTGAGAATGGGTTTTTGGTGTGTTTCTTAAAGTTAGGCATTAGTCACTAATCACAATCACAAATTTCAATAGGCATAGATAGGTATCGTGGTCAAATAGACAAGTTAAATTGAATTTAAGCGGTTGAGTTAATATTGATCCGTCCAAAAATAATTTGGATTTAAATGAATTAAACTAAAATGTTGGTCATAACTCAATTCGATTAATTCTTCCTAAGTTTTAATTATTCTATTTTTTTTTAAAAAAAAGATAGTACCTAATAAAACTATTTTTCTTTATTATGGTTATTTATAACATATCAAATAAAAATTGTTTTTTGAAAAATATTTTGAGAAAAATTGTTATTGATTAGTTTTTACTATATATTAATCCAATTTTTGATGAGCTGAAATTAGTTGAACTAATAAATAGATAAATCAATAACTAACTCAAATTTCAATATGTAATATTTTATGGACTAATTTTACCACTTTTAGGTAGAGGGGCAAACATTTATTCGGGCTCAATTTTTATATCTTGACCATAGTTAAATGATAGAGAACGAAATGCTTTTTAATTTTAATTTTAATTTAACTAATATCATTTGAGGTAAACATCAAGTGTAAAAATAATAATAAAATCTTTAGAGATTTATCCTAATTATTAAACGACGTTGCTCGAGTGTGATAGAATGGTTTAGTAAGAAATTAATAGACAATTTGGCTAAATTCCTATAATTTTCTTATTTTGAAAAATGCTTTTATCTTTGACTAATTAATTTTAAAAATATTTTTATCAAGATTTCAAAAGTATTTCTAAAAATTTAATTTACTTTTAATAGCTGAAAAATATTCTTCATCTATTTCTTCTTACTTATTCAATATATTATATTATTGAATAATTATAAAATGACGTCCAAAATACATACTTGAGAATTATAAAAAAGGAGAAAAAGAAGAAGAAGACAGTGTCAAATGGGAATAAGTCCAAGGTTGAAACTATTTGTGGGTGTCCATACGTACGATAATAAAAAGACTTAATTTAGTTGCCACATTTAATACTTCAACTGGTCAATGATGGGTCATATTAAATTAGACAGTCTGTCTGTCTATCGATTTGAGTCTCCTTATTGACACACTTCAATACTTCCTACGTTTTATATTACTTAAACTTATATTAATTTCACATATTTTTAGTTTACTTATGATGATTACTTATTGTTTCATAATGTATATATCATATTGTGTTATATTGGATTGTACGATATTGTCACGATTCAGACCGTCGTAATTGACATTCACACTAACCCTCCGGTGGAAGAACCACTACTACAACCCAAATCAAGCAACTAAACCAAAAATTAAGCATTTAAGTTATGGAAGCAAGTTAAATAGCAAAAGACTGAAGTTCCCATAAACTTTCAAAAGATCTAACAACTAAACAATGCGGAAAATACACCTACTCCCTGAAAGTCAATTTACCAAAACATCTAAAATTCAACCATAAGTCTAAACAAGAAGGGGTACAACCCATACTAAACATAAGAAATCCTAATGCAATAGTCTAAGTCCGAAATGGTGGACATAGACGAAAGACAACTCATGGCAGCCCGAAAGAACTGGCTCACCCTTGAATTCGAACGATCACTGATCTTCTAAGTGAGGTCTGTCAATAGCCGCCTGAAGATGCCCTGTACTCAACAAAGAAAGAGCAAGTGCAGTATCAGTACACTACCACAGTTGGTAGGATCACGCGGCTATCCCACTAAGTGTAACATAAGCAAGTTAGTACAACATTATAATCACATGCATATATCGAACATAGACAATATTATCAACATTTTACGAACAACGAAAACTTCACATTTCTCAAGATACACAATTATGACAAGTCATTGGTCCTCTCATGGAACCCAAACCCAAACAGTTAGCTTACCGAAATGTGGTACCTGATCTAATGATTATGCCGGAATGTGGCAGCCGATCCCATAATTATGCCAAAACGTGGCAACCGATCCAAGTTAGTGTGTCGGAACGCAACACCCGATCCATTCAACAAGCCACAATCACAATCATAAAGTACATTCTCATAATCATACAATCAAGTCATGATTCATGGCATTCATCAATCATATATCCTCATTTACAATAAGTGTGATCAATAATGCAACATCTGCATACATGCATGTATCATAATGAAGCAAGACAAACACACATCACACAATCATAGAATCACAACCATCACCTACCTTGAAACAAGCTTGAAACCCTAAGAAACTTGATCCTTCCCTTTCTGGATTCGTTCCTCTTGTTCTTGGTCTACAAACAATCATAACAACACGGGAAATCAGTAAACAATCGCTAATTACCCGAATAACTAACAATTCTATAAACCCTAGATCAAACTCATGATTCTAAGTATCCAAATTAGGATTGTTTCCACCATAAATTCTAGATCAAAACCCTCCCCCATCGATAATTACTTATTAGATTACGTTCTACGAATCAAAAAACAGATTCGAGGCGTTAAAATCTTACCTTTAGCCTCAAGAATGATGGAAAACCGTCAAGAAAAGACCTGGGTTCGTTCCTTAGCTCTTAAATTTGAAAAGTGCAGAATAAAATGTTTTTGGGGTTTATTTACGACTTTAAGTCACGTTTGGCCACCCACAACGGTCCTCACTCCGCTACAGCGGCCCTGCCCTAGCGACCAAAATAATCGCCAAAATGTCTTGCATGAAACAGTGAGCTATTTAAAGAATTCCAAAACCCCCATTTCACAACACGCCTTTAACCAACGACACTCAGAAACTACCCGTTCACACTAAGATCGATTTCAGGAGTTCTACTCGCCCGAATTCAATTCTGTAAAGTCTTACGAGTTTCTTAACGACTTATCTATCTACTCATGTGATCAAATTCATAATTAGATCACCTAATTGCTACCAGATTTCCCTACACCCTAATGACTCCAATTTCGTCTAAATCTGGACTAGGTTGGAAAATTTCAAGTTATTACGAACAAGTTTTCCGACCCAAATTTTTCTCATTGACTTTTCTATAACGACAGAACCCAATCGTTGCAATAGATATCAATTTACCCATCACTCGTCCCCAAGTGACAAACTTAGGAAAAATAGGCTAAGGAAATAATGAAGTAGTACCTGAATCGACGAATAATTGGGGATGCTTGTCTTGCATGTCCCTCTTGGTTTCCCAAGTAGATTCCTCAACTGGACGATGCTTCCATTGAACTTTCACGGACTTAGTCTCCTTGGTCCTCACCTTACGCACATCACGATCAAGAATTGCAATCGGTTCCTCCTTATATTGGAGCTCCTTGTCTAACACAATTGAGTCCCATTTTATGATGTAATCTCCGTCACCATGATATCTCTTCAACATGGACACATGAAATACAGGATGAACTTCGAATAGGTTAGGAGGTAAAGCCAATACACATTCAATAACCTCAAATAGATCAATGTATCGCGAACTTAGCTTGCCCTTCTTGCCAAATCTCATCACCCCTTTCATAGGTGATACCTTAAGAAGAACATTATCACCTGTTTGAAACACCATGTCTCTTACCTTATGATGCGCATACTTATTCTGTCTACTTTGGGCTGCTAGAAGCTTAGTTTGAATACTCTTCACCTTATCTTGAGCATCCTTCACCAAATCAACCTCTAAAGGTTTCATGTCTCCAGCCTCGAACCATCCTATAAGTGATCTACATCCCCTTTCGTATAATGCTTCAAACGGTGCCATATCAATGCTGGAGTGATAACTGTTATTATAAGAGAATTCACACAAGGGTAAGAACTTATCCCAATGTCCTTCAAAATCAATCACACATGCCCTCAACATGTCTTCTAATACTTGAATAGTGACTGCCCGTTCGTCTGTGGATGGAAGGTTGTACTAAAAGTGAGTTGTATGCCCAATTCATCATGTAATTTCCTCTAAAACTTAGATGTGAATTGGGTACCACGGTTTGAGATGATAGAGAGGGGCACCCCATGCAATCTCACTATCTCTTTTACATAAACTTTAGTTAATTGTTCAGCAATATAATCTATTTTTACCGAAATAAAATGGGTTGACTTAGTCAATCTATTAACCACTACCCAAATAAAATCAAATTTTCCTAAAATCTCAAGAAGATCAACCACAAAATTCATGGATATCCTTTTCCACTTCCATTCCAAAAGTGGCATTCTTTGAAGCAAATCCGCAGGCCTTTGATGTTCATACTTCACTTGTTGGCAATTTTGACATTTAGTCACAAACTCCACTATATCCTTTTTCATGCTCGACCATCAATAAATTCACTTTAAGTCTCGGTACATTTTCGTCACACCTGGATGAATAGAATATCGCGAACTATGGGATTCTGCCAACAATTTTTGAATCAAGTCACCAACTCTAGGAATACAGACTCTTACTTTAAAATTGAGCACACTCTCATCATCAAGAGTGGTCTCTTGTGTCGTACCAATCACAATCTTCTTCTTAAGTTCGTTCAAGTTCTCATCCTCAAATTGTTTGGCCTTGATCTCTTCCATAAATGTGTCCTTTACTTCAATGCTAGCTAACACCCCACCTTTTTTTGAGATGCCCAATTGCATGTATTTAGACTTCAAGGTTTGAATTTCTTTAGCCAAAGGTCGTATAGTTATACTCAAGCAAGCTAGACTATCCATACTCACCGTTTTTCGACGCAAAGCGTCTGCAACTACATTAGCCTTACCTGAATGGTATTGAATTGTGACATCATAATATTTAAGTAGCTTTTTGTCATGTCCCGCCACTTCACAGTTCAAATTTAGCACCTGAAGAAGGGGGAATAATCTAGAGTTGTGGGGAAGTTAGTGGAAGACTCTAGAATTTCCTAGATATTTTCTTAGAATTCTCTATAATAACTTAGAATATATCTTGAAAAGCCTTAGAATTCTCTAGACTAGTAGAGAGTTCTAAAAGGGGGGGGGGGGGTAGATATTTTCCAAGAAAGCTTTAAAATTGCCTAGAACTTGTAGAGAACTCTAGAACATGGACTAAAGTGTAAATAAGTAGGGACTTGTAAAGTAAATATTATTTACACTTTGGCCCTTAGGAGGTAGTATAAATAGAAGGACCTCTCATTTGTAAGGCATCCAACAAAGTGTAAACAATCTTCCAACCAATATAAAGCCTTCTTCCAAATCTTTAATTCTTTCTTTTCATTGTCTTAACGATCTTAGTTTTAAAGAGCTTAGTTGAGCTTACAAGATCTTAAAAGATTAGTGACTAAGTTGTCAAGTGCCTCACGGAGCTTTAGTGAGACTCTAAGTCTATGATAACGTGGTATCAGAGCAAGACTTGATACTGGGAGAATGGATAACGAAAGAGACGTGAACGCCACTAGCACTACCAATGTCCGTGTGGATGGTGGAAAGAAAAACCACAAGGGAAAGAAGCACCAAAAGGGTAATGAGGAAATGTTGCTTGACCTCACACCAAGCGAGGCGCTAACATCTCATCCATCTTCGACCACCGAAGCAAGTGACGATGAACTTGGCGAGGAGGCCATTGACGTCACTGCTGGAGAAGAATGGGTCGCAAGGGTTGAAGTGGCAAGGCGCCTCGTGGAGATATTAGGCCGGCGCATGAATGTGGCCGATGGTAAGTTCAAAACACTTGAAGACTTCACCCTTGAGGAGACCAAAAATGTCCGTAAGGAGTTGGAGGGACGTTAGCGGACGGAGTTCGAGATGAAGGAGGCCATCACTTCTGTGGAGTGCCGGCTCATAGAGGCGTTGAGCACAATTGAAACCATGAAGGCCGAGTGAAGGCACTCAAAGAAGGCATAGAAGCTGGAAGATCGGCGTCACCCGACCGTGATAGGGAAGCCAGGGTCAAGGTTCTCAAGCCACCTATATTTAAAGGTGTTCGTGACGCTCAGGAGGTGGAGAACTTTTTGTGGCTCTTGGAGAATTACTGCAAGTGTAATCAGGTGAGTAGTGACGAGAATAAGATCAACACTGCTGTGTTGTATCTTTCCAAAACGGCTATGCTATGGTGGAGGCGCAAGGAGGTAGAGATAGGGAAGGGGACGTGCACCATCAACACCTGGGAGCAATTCCGGGAAGAGTTCAAGAAAGCCTTCTTCCCTAACAATGTCATATATGAAGCGAAGCGCAAATTTAGGGAGCTGAAGCAAACGGGCAGCATACGCGCATATGTGCAGGAATTCACCACCCTCACGTTTCAAATCCCTAACCTCACGGATGATGATATGTTGTTCCACTTCATGGATGGGCTACAAAATTGGATCAGGACAGAGTTGGAACGTCGGCAAGTTAGGACTATAGATGAAGCCATCACTCAGGCCGAAGCTTTGACAGACTTCAGGCATGGGAAGCCCGACAGAGCCAGAAGAGAAGAGATGAGAGGTAGTCATAACCATGGTAGGGTAGATCGTGGCAAAGTCGAGGAGCAGCGGCCACATCCCAAGAATCATAATACTCATAGGTCCAATGACAAGAAAGCCTGGACGTCATGGCGACATGGAGAGAAAGGAAGAAACTGCCAAAAGAGGTGGTTGCTACATATGCGGTGGGCCGCATGGCTATGCAAAGTGCCCCGAACTGAAGAGTCTTGGTGCTATCCTGCGAAAGCGGAAGGAGAAGGATGCATAGGAGCAAGGGCAAGGCGTAGAGACGACTTAGTTGGCTTGATAGGATTATGCGGAGCCATCACGAAGCAGCCAGGAAAGCCAAGAGGATACAGTGCGCAGTATGTCGACCTCATAATTAATGGAAGACCCGCTTGTGCTATGGTCGACATGGGTGCAGATGCCAATATCATGACCAAGACGACAACAACAAAGTTGGGGTTGAGTTACTGTCTAATTAACGCCCAACTCAAGACTGTTAATGCACCATCGGCTCCTGTGTGTGGAGTCGCGCATAGAGTAAGCATCACGCTGGGCCAGTGGCAAGGTAAAACCAATTTCACTGTCGCTCCTTTAGACCTCTTCGATATCATTCTAGGGCAGGAATTCTTTGAAGAGTGCCACGCGGTGATCGACCCTTACCTCCAACGACTTCTAGTCATGGAGCAAGGAGGATCATGTATGGTGCCCCTGATTAAAGTATCGAAGACGGAAGAACAAATTCGTATAACAGTCATGCAGCTCATAAGAGGCCCTAAAAGGAAAGAGTCGACGCTTATAGCCACTACTGCAAGTTCAATGGAAGACAATGGTGCTAAAGGGTCCTTGCCACCATGCACGAAGAAGGAGAACAATATTGTGATGCTAAAGAAGCTGCCAAGATGTGTGCCTCCTAGGAAGGAGGTAAACTGTAAGACCGAGCTGAAAGAGATCAAGAAGCAACTGAAGGTGTTGCGCGGGGCGTTGATCGAGTCAATAGACTATTCGCCATGCATACGAGAAGACAAGACTTGATTGGCGACGCAGCGATGATGCAATGCGGTCATCGCATCAATAGGTGAGGGAGAGTGTTACGTCCTGCCACTTCACAGTTCAAATTTGGCACCGAAAAAAAGAGAAATAATTTAGAGTTCTGGGGAGGTTAGTGAAAGACTCTAGAATTCCATAGATCTTTTCTTAGAATTCTCTAGAATAACTTATAATATATCTTGGAAGGCCTTAGAATTCTCTAGACTAGTAGAGAGTTCTAGAAGGGAGGAGGGGGGGGGGGGGGGAGAGAGGCTAGATATTTTCCAAGAAAGCTTTAGAATTGCCTAGAACATGTAGAGAACTCTAGAACATAGACTAAAGTATAAATAAGTAGGGACTTGTAAAGTAAATATTATTTACACTTAGGCCCTTATGAGGTAGTATAAATAGAAGGACCTCTCATTTGTAAGGCATCCAACAAAGTGTAAGCAATCTTCCAAGCAATATAAAACCTTCTTCCAAACCTTTAAGTCTTTCTTTTCATTGTCTTAGCGATCTTAGTTTTAAAGAGCTTAGTTGAGCTTATAAGATCTTGAAAGATTAGTTAGTAAGTTGTCAAGTATCGCACGGAGCGTTAGTAAGACTCTAAGTCCATGACATCTATCTACCTTTGTTGTCTCAAATTCAGATCTTTTTTATTGAACACATGCTGCAAACTACGATGATCAGTAAATACTTCATACTTCACACCATAGAGATAATGCTGTCGATCTTAAGAGCAAATACCATCGCTGCCAACTCCAAATCATGTGTTGGATAATTCCTCTCATGCACCTTTAATTGTCACGATGCATAAGCTATAACATTCTTATCCTGCATCAACACAACACCTAAACAAGAATGTGAAACATCACAATAAATAATAAAATCTTTACCTTCAATCGGTAATGCTAGAATAGGTGCGGTGGTCAATAGAGTATTGTGCTTTTGAAAGTTCTCCTTACATTTTCCAGTCTATTCAAATGGTATCTCCTTTTTCGTCAAATTTGTCAAGTGCACGCAATAGAAACAAAGTTCTTCACAAATCGACGATAATAGCTAGCGAGCCCCACAAAACTCCTAACTTCAGTCACAGAACTTGGTCGAACCCAATTCTTAACCGTCTCAATCTTTTAAGGATCTACCATTACCCATTCTTTCAAAACTACAAGCCCAAAAAATGCAACCGAAGTCAACCAAAATTCACACTTAGAGAATTTAACATACAACCTTTGTTTCCCAAGAACACCCAAAACAATACGAAGATGGTCGGTATGCTCTTCCTCACTTTTCGAATAGACCAAAATATCATTAATAAAGACTGTGACGAACAAATCAAGAAATTGCTTGAACACCCCATTCATCAAACTCATAAAAGTTGCAGGCACATTAGTCAATCCAAAGGACATAACTAGAAATTCGTAGTGCCCATAGTGGGTTCTAAACGTCGTGGGCACATCCTCAGGCCTAATTTTTAATTGATGGTAGTAAGACCTTAGATCAATCTTGGAGAAAACTGAAGCACCTTGCAATTGATCAAAAAGATCATCTATTCGAGGCAAAAGATACTTGTTTTGAATAGTGACCCTATTCAATTGACGATAGTCTATACACATTCTCATACTACTATTTTTTTTCTTAACAAACAAAACTGGAGCACCCCATGGGGAAGCACTAGGACGAATAAATCTCTTATCAAAAAGCTCTTGGATTTGTGCCTTAAAATTCATCTTAATTCTGCAGGAGTCATGCGATATGGAGGAATAAAAATGGGACGCTTACCAGGTTCTAAATCAATGCAGAAGTCTATATCTCCATTTAGAGGCATACCAGGCAAATCAGTAGGAAACACTTCTCTAAATTCTGACACCACAAGAATAGACTCAATAGATGGAGACTCAATCTCCACATCCTAAATATGAGCCAAATAAGCTAAACAACCCTTCCTTACCAGTTTCCTAGCCCGAATGGAGGATATGATCTTAGCTTGCTTAGACTTGTACACCCCTTCCCACTCTAATTTTTCCCTTCTCGAAATTTCTAAAGTTATCGACTTGGTATTATAATTTAACACAGTATAATAGGGGGACAACCAAGTTATGCTTAAGATAATATCAAAGTCAGTCATATCCAAAATTACCAAATCAACCCAAGTCTGAAAATCCATAAACAAAATAGGACAAGCACGATAGACATGAGTGACTATAACTGACTCTCAAACTGGGTGGAAACATGGATAGTGGCATCAAGTATATCATAAATCATAGAAAATTCTGAGGCAAATCGCACGGACACATAAGAATAAGTAGAATCGAAATCAAATAACACATTAGCCATCCGGTCACAGACAAGAATAATACACGTGATCACTGCGTCGGACGCATTCTTGCCCGAAAAGGCATAACATTAAGCCCTATCATTATGTCGAGCAACTTCCCTGCCTGGTTGCATATTACTGCTGCCTGCGTTATCATTTCCTCTACCTCAACTGCCTCGCTGATTACCTCCTCGCCCACCTTGTGGACGTCCTCGACCATTATTACCATTTTCCACGGGTACCATTACTCTAGTCTGCTGTTGTGCGAAATCCAACACATGTGGGTGAGGATAATTTCTCCTCGTATGCCCAAGCTCTCCACAGTTGTAACATACATGATCAAAATATGGCCTACTGCCCGCTGAAGGTGCGACTCCCTAGCTATCCTGAATCAAATTATGAGATGGAGTGCTCGAGTAATTAGTTGTAGAGGCTGGCATAACAGACTGAATTGGCTTGGCTGCAAGCATTGGCCTTCCGGACCCCCTGGAGTTAGAACCTTGAAAATTACCCGAGTTCTTGGCCCTTTTAGCCAATGCCTTTGCCTAACCGTCTTGCCTTACCCCCTTCACTTTCTTCACAAAGTCTATTACCACATTAAAACTCCTCCCTGTAGAGGTCATATAAACAGATAATACCTGCAACTCAGAATTTAGTCCCCTAATAAATAATCGGATCCTCTCCTCTTCAATAGTCACCAATTGAGTAGCATATCTAGACAAAGCATGAAACTTAGCCTCATAAGCAGCCACAGACATACCACCTTGCTCCAAAGCCATGAACTCATCCTTCTTGCGATCTCTCAAAGTCCTAGGCACATATTTCTCCAAAAACAGAGCATGAAATTGGGTCCAAGTAAGTGGAGGTAAAATTGAAGAACTGCATTCCATATAAGCTCTCCACCACTGCTTAGCCTCACCTTGAAGCTGAAAAGTCACGAACTCAACCTCGTGCTGATGGACAATTCCCAACTTATGAAACCTTTCATAACAGTCTAAATGAACTCATAAGCATCCTCACTCTCAGAACCAAGAAAAATCGGAGGCTTTAGCTTTAAAAACTTAGTCAACATTTCATGCTCATTACCAGTTATAACAGAACCCAACAAAGAACGAAAGAAAGCATCATTACCTCTAGTCCGACCCACCTTAGGCGCAATGCTAGCAACATGGGGATTAACAAGAGCTTGAGTTGCTTGAACAGATGAAATCAAACCAACCCTTTCAAGAAAGACATGATCTGTCGATCTAACACTGGGTCTGTGGGAGGAACACCGATAGTCTCAGCTTGTACCTCTTCCTTTTGTCCAATCTCCTCAACATTTTCAATCTCAATATCCTCTTGTATCTCTTCATGATGTATGGGAGGGGCCTCATTTTGGGGAGCAATTCCGACAGGTCCCCCATCTCTATTAGGCGCCACTCTTCCTCAGCCTCTACCCCTAGCTCTTCTTCTACCCCTGCTTCGACCGCGACCTCTCGCTGTGGATTCCTCAGCTAGAGCATTGCCGAGAGCTATGGGCCTAACGTCATTGAATCTAGTATTAACCATCTGCAGACAGAAGAGTGAAGGAGGTTAGATACCAATTTGAATCGCCATATACCAATTGGAATCAAGTTATAGCATGAAAGGAGATAAGATAAAACATAAAGGCTTTCTAAAGTCCTATAGCCTCTCGAAGAAAAGTACAGACGTCTCCGTATCGTTCCACAAGACTCTACTAGACTCGTTTTGGTACATTGAGATCAACGAACCTAGGCTCTGATACCAACTTTGTCATGACCTAGACCGTCGTAATTGACACCCACACTAACCCTCCGGTTGGAGAACCACTATTTCAACCCAAACCAATCAACTAAACCAAAATCTAAGCATTTAAGTTACGGAAGCAAGTTAAATAGCTAAAGACTGAAGTTCTCATAAACTTTCAAAAGATCTAACAACTAAACAATGTGGAAAATACACCTAGAACCTGCAAGTCAATGTACCAAAACATCCATACTAAACATAAGAAATCCTAATACAATAGTCTAAGTCCAAAATGGTGGATATAGACGAAAGAGAACTCATGGTAGCCTGAAAGAACTGGCTCACCCTTGTTCGAACGATCACTAATCTTCTAAGCAAGGTCTGTCAATAGCCGTCTGAAGATGTCTTGTACTCAACAAAGAAAGAGCAAGTGCAGTATTAGTACACAATAGGATCACACGGCTATCCCACTAAGTGTAACATAAGCAAGTCAATACAATATTATAATCACATGCATACATCGAACATATATAATATTTCAACATTTACGAACAACAAACAACTTCACATTTCTCAAGATACACAATTATGACAAGTCATTGGTTCTCTCATGAAACCCAAACTCAAACAGTTAGCATACTGGAACATGGTACCCGATCCAATGATTATACTGGAACGTGGCAATCGATTCCATAATTATGCCAGAAAGTGGCAACCGATCAAAGTTAGTGTGTCGGAACGCAACACTCGATCCATTCAACAAGCCACAATCACAATCACAATCACAAATATTAAGATAACGACGTGTCACGTGATCACATCAAATCGATCGTTACACAAAACGAAATTTTTCACTATTAGCTAATGATGAATTTAACGGTATGATATAATAAGATTTAAGTAACGATCAAAATAAGCATTGTATTTATATAAAAAAAAACACAATACAATGGGTATAACAACCATCCTAAAAGAAAACTTTAATTGGAAATATGTTTTATTAAATTAATCTTGTTAATAATGCTATGGAATTCTAAATATATCTACTACTTTACGTAGTTATTTAATATTAAACATAGAAAGAAAAAAAAATTATCTTAATTTCATAAATAGAACAAGCTAAGTAAAGTGAAATAACTATTTTTAATATGACAGCTAGTCAAGTTTGAAACGGACAAAATATATGTTTCTCTTAATTTTTTCAATTGTTTTGGAAATTATTATATATGTACTTGAGCAGGGTAGAGTACAAACTACTCAAACATATATAACACATAAAAAAAATAAACTTTGCACAAGTAATTTTTCAACGAATAATGTTCGATTTAATATATTTGATATGGTTTAGCTATCATGTTAATTAGCCGGTGACTTATATGTACGCAATGATTTGTTTTGATAAATTGACAATGTATAACAAGATAGGGATGGAAAATTATAAGTTAGGTAAATAAATTGATCAGCAGCCATGACTGAAGATATTTCTAAGAAATTTCATACATCATTTCTATTTTATTTGATTTAATGTGTCCAAATTAACCAACCAAATTATGGAAACCAATTTTCCTCCTTTAATTTCTTATTTCCAACCCCCTCCCCCCCTCCCCCCCAACCACCCTTTTTGTGAATTTGTGCTATATTTCATGCTTTGATGCTTTGGATAACTTGGCGTATCTTTTAGGACTTAGCGAGATGGTTCGGGTTGAAGGTTCTTAAACATGATCTTGTTCTTGAAGGTATAAAAGGCTAAAATAAAAATTCTGACTCCTATTTTTGAGTATCAATATGTCATTGTGTGATTTAAAGCCTCACATAAGTCTATAGTGTGTTTTTAGACTTGTTGGTATACTCGGGTTTGAGACCAGAGGGGTTTAGATGAATTTCAAAATAATTTGAAATTGTTGCACTACATATCTCAATCAATACACGGAGCGCATTGTATTTATCAAACATCATTAGTATTATCAATTATCAATTATAGTTTAAATAAAAGAAAATGATCTGATAAAATTGTGTTATATTTTATATATATTGAACTCCTCTATTATTTTTAACTAATCTTTTATTTAACTAAAATAACATTTATAGCGCACCATAAATATTCACGATCTCTACCAATTCAAAGTGGGGAGACAAATTTTATTCAAAAAATTAGAACAATTATAGTGTGTATCACTAAACTACCCTAATGAGTAAAGAATCAAGATATAAAAGCAGATTTGTGATGAGATGCTCTAATTGTCATCAATCTAAACACAATCAAAGCAAATAGATATCTAATCTCAATAAAATATTAAAATAAGACTTAGAAAAGAGACTTGAGACACTCATATCTTAATCACCATAAAAGAATGTATAATCCAATCATTTAAAAATATAAAGGAAATATTGAATGTAGAAAGAAATAAAAGGGAAAAAGGTGAAAGTATTCTCCACCAATATTATCCTTATTCCTTTTTTGTCCCATATTCATAAGCAATACTAATTTGTTTTTAATTACATCAAAAGTGTGGAAAGGGAAAGAGAAGGAAATACTACTTAAACTAATACTCATGATTTATCTCTACCTCAACTTTAGAAAGTAGGAAGCACATCAAATGAGCTAGTCCTGATCAACCTCAACAAATTTTAATTTGTATATATTAATAGTATGTATACATATATAATTTTTACATCATCAAATTATTTAATCTATAATAATGTTGAAATTTTCTTTGTTACTAAGTTATCCAAATAAGCTTATTATAATAAACGATTATATTTATTGTCATAGATTATTTTGATACTATAGTGTAATATAAGTAACTATACATTGTTGAATAAGTAACTTTTCATCCTTAATTAACTAATAATCTCATATTCAAGAGTTACAAAATAAAATTGTATTTAGTCGAAAAAGGTTTTAGTATTTTTAAAGTGAAACTTTTCGATATGAATTTAGTCATGCCTCAAAGCTGTAACTGAAACAACATGTAGAGAATTAAGTTAAAAGTCATATTTCTCTCCATTTATCTTATTTTCCTTTTTAGTTCGAAGTTTTTTTTTTCTTTTTTTATAACTCTTTAATTTAACTTTGTAGTGACATGTTTAAGATCATACAATTAATGGATATATTAGTACATGATTCAAAATTTTTCTTTACTTATTAAACTCTTTATGTCAAGTCAAAATCAGATAAATAAATTGAAACGGAAATAATATTACCTAGAATATTTATATGTGGACAAAAGCATTACAAGCCATAATTCTTCTCACAATGAGACGACTCATTGAAGAAGTTGATGTCGTCACCCCTATGACATCATCACAACCTACGAAATAGTGCCACGTGTAAAAAAAAAAGCACCTTCCGTGTATCCTCCAAGAAAGAATCTATGAAGGTGACTCAAGAAAATAGTACTATAAATTTTTTAAAAAAAGTTAAAAAATTAAAACAATAATAAAAAAATGAAAGGAAGAGCATAAATAGAAACAAGACTTGAAAAGTCCATCTAACACTTTGGTATATCACATTTTTCTATCTTTTCTTTCCCTTCAAGGCTTCAACAATGGAAAATTTTCCATATAGCTCATCAAACCCTAACCCTAATTTCATCGATGCATCGGAGAATTTTGAGCTCTCAGATTATAATTATCTCTTTGTTGATGATGGATCAAGTGACGATTTCTTGTCACAAAATGAAATTGTTCAAAGTGTTTCCGATAGTAGTGGATCATATTCAAATAATCCCATCCCAACAAGTCATAACATGCAAGTATTTTTAATTTACATAAGTTTTCGCCTTTTTTTTTGTTGATATTTATATATGTGCTTGAAATTAATTGTTTTTATTTGTCTATCTTAACCAGAAAGTGTATGAAAGGTGTAAAGAGGGTGGATGCAAAGTCTAGGGTTGCATTTAGATTTAGATCAGAGTTGGAGGTGTTGGATGATGGATTTAAATGGAGGAAATATGGAAAAAAGATGGTCAAGAATAGTTCAAATCCAAGGTAATTATAATATTTATATTAATTCTTGAATATCATTTCCCATTTTCTATAGTGGATCCACTTTAGATAGGAGGACGTGGAGGATGTGAATAAGGATAAAAGATTAGTAGATAGTGGAGTGTTATCTTTATTTTGAGGGTTTAACAAAATAGTGTGATAATTAATCAAAACACAAATCACAAATCACACTATTTTGTTATTCTTGTTCATTTCTGGTAAGATTTGCACTATTTTCCTTGTTAATTGTTACTCCCTCCGTCCCATTTTATGTGGCACCATTTCCTTTTTGGTCAGTCCCAAAAAGAATGTCACATTTTCTTATATGGTAAGTATTTAAAGGTACTATTCCTTTTTTGCCCTTGTTGGTCCCACTTAATCTTAAAGATAGTACTTCAATACATTTATGAGGAGAGAGAAAAGTGAGTTTGCTTTTTAATATGACTATTTTTTGAAGGGATAATTTGGTAAACATTTCAAAGTCTTCATTTATTTTTTAAACTCCATGCCTGGTCAAATGTTGCCACATAAAATGGGACGGAGGGAGTATGTTTTTTCCCCACTGGTTTCTTACTCTTTGTATTTGGATTTGCTATATTTGAGCTCTTTCTATCTCCACAAGGTAGTGATAAGGTCTTTAATCGTACACTTTATCTTTCCACATAACCAACTTATGCGGCCACCACCTTGTTGATGTTGTGGTATAGTGGATCAAAAGTATTTTCATGTAACTTTCACTATATTATCCGTAACATCGATCTCTATTAATTTCTCCTATTATAAGATCATCATTATTGATATTGCATGCGCAAAATGTCATAATTACATCTTATAGATTTATTATAGTCATGCATGACTATAACTACTTAAATTAATTTAATCTAATTAAGAAGTAATCATGAAATGCATATCCTTACCATATCTCCATTTGTAGAAATAAAATTATATATATACATGCTAGTTGTAGAGTTTTTATAAATTAAGTGAATAAATAGAATAGCCATCTTATCCCATACCCCAACCTCCACCACACACCACACAAAAATAAAGAAGAATAATCCAAACAGAATAACTATTAAATGTAGTGGATCACGTGATAAACATTACTCTATAGTACTTTTATATATATATAGGTGCTCTTATTATAATGTAGCAGCCCTTTGGTTTTGGATACATATAATATGATGCATGTGACATATATTTTTTAACCTACCTGCTACAAGTAGGGATGACAATGGATCAGAGTGGTCCGGTTTTAGGCGTATACAGGTGTTAGAGTGGGTGAAAGTCCACATTAGTTGGGGATTGGACTGATGGCCTCCTTATATGAATTTGGACAATCCTCCCCTCGTGAGCTAGCTTTTGAGGTTTAGTTAGGTCCAAATATCATATCTTTGCAGCGGGGTAGTGTGAGTTTTAGGCTATGTGAGGTGGCCGGTTGAAGTTTTTACGAATTTGCCCTGTAATCGCCCCACACGACCCCGTTTGCCATCTTTAGCTATAAGATCTTCAGAAACACACAAAGTTGGCAATCTAACGTATACATAGGAGAAATAAATACCTAGATCAAATTTCAATAGAAAAGCAAAGAGAAAGAGATAGGGAGATATGGAAGAACAAAAAATCATGTAGCATGGTGGTATGCCATGTAGCATTCATCTATCAAAAAATCAGAATCACATGAGATCGAGTGTCCAACTTGAATAGCCCTAACGTGAGAGGATATATTTGAACAATATTTGGAACTCAATAGTGATGGTAATTTTTTATTGAATTGTATAACAGAGGATATATTCGATCTTTTTCGCATAGTTTAGATGGAGCAACTTTGATCCTTTTCCCTTTACTCAATCTACATTCATATAATTATAGAAATATGTTGCATAGTCGTCCCTATATATAGCTCAAGGCGGACTATGAATTTATATGAACCCTGTTGAAAATCTTAAAGTTTAAATTTTGCTTGATAGCTTACTTGACCAGCTAGGGGACTACTAGAAATCCTAAGTGGTATTAGATAAATTATTGGAAGTTCTTGTGAAAAGGTATCTTTAATTATAGGACTTAGATAAACTCTTCAGATAAATTCATACTTTTCGTATAAATAAATAATGTCATATCACATATACACCAGCCAAACAAGTATTGATGATTTAATGATATATAGGGTCATTCATGTACATGCATGAATGTGACATTTTTTTTAATAAAGTGGTTTGGAATTGCCAAAGTTGAAAAAAAAAATAGACAAGAGAGGGAATAGAAAAGTGACAAATAAGCAGAGAAGATAAGGCTGTGCATTTTTGTTTCTGTTTATTAATTGGCAACCGTTAATTAATATTAGATGGAAACTTGAACATCCAATCAATCATAGTTCATATCTTGTCCAATATGAAAGGAAAATTATTTTGTTTGTGAACCTTAATTAAGACTCATTTATCTTCGCATTAAGTTTTGATCATGAACTCAATTATTATTAATTATTTGAGATTATTGTAAAAACAAGTAATATTAAGTGATTTTTTTTCTCCCTTTTTGTTTGATAATTTAGCAATCAAACAAAACAATCTATAGAATAATTTCTTAATGGATACCAAATACTTGAATAATTAAGATTTTGGTTATCAAAAGATATTTTTACTGCATTTTATTATTGGTCCTCATGATAAAGGACACTTGTCTCACTTTTATGAGCAATATGAGATAAAAAGAATTACTGGCAGTTCCTTTCATTTTCTTTGTGTTGATTTGCCTAACATTTAGTTAAAGTTGCAAATTAAAAGTGCAAAAATATGTGATGAACAAGAAGTGGCACATACTCTATTTTAACTCTTCCTTCATTAGTTGAGGGTATTTCACTTTAGTTTTTAATACGGTCGTTGGAATTATTCAATTTGATTTTAAAGTGTAAAATTTGATGATATTGATTGTCAGTGAGAGTTCTCATGCAATAGTATGGAATTCCATCACTCCTTTATGTAATTATTGTTGTACCTTTTGTCAAATATTTATATTAAAAGTTGAGTTGATTATTATAAAAAATAATTAATAGAGAAATACTTTATGAACAGGAATTACTACAAATGTTCAAGTGGAGGATGCAATGTGAAGAAAAGAGTAGAAAGGGACAATGAAGATTCAAGCTATGTCATTACTACTTATGAAGGGATTCACAACCATGAGAGTCCTTATGTGCTTCACTACACACAATTCCCTCCCAACAATATTGCCCTTCACAATCTTTGCCTTTAGAACCTCTTAAACGTATCAGTAAATTTCAGTTATATATTTGTATAATGGTAGGTTCTAATAGAGCACTTTGATCATATGATAAAGTGTTTCTATTAAACATTTTCGGCTTATGTTTTTAAAAAAATTGTGCACATGTTTTCAAGTGCCCGATATATAGATAAGTTAATCATATAAAATATGTCTCTTTTTTTGATTTACACATCTATATATTAGTTGGAATATGCATGAAGTTTTACCGATTATTGAGGTTAATGCGTATAATTAAAGAGTGACATATTTTGAGTGGTTAACTTATGTATGGACGACTTTTGAGAGCAGACAAAAAAAAAAAAAAAGAAATTCCATATAATTTGAATTGAAAAATGCTTAACAAGAATATTTTATCATGTATTCAAGTACTTAATCAGGATAAAATATAATTCGAATATCTAAATAAAATTCACTAACATGTTTAAGAAATTGTCATGTATTCATCCAAATGTTTGTTATTAGATAGGTCCAAATGTTTTTGTACTGGGCCCAGCTTGGTTTTGCTTAAGTTTGGTAGGGAACTATATGAGGATAAATTTCTGCAAGAAAAAATGGAAAAGTAAGAATTAAAATTAAAATTTTCCATTTAATTTATAAGGAGATCTTCCAAAGTATTTAATTGGCAGTTAGTACAAGTAATTTCAGATAAAATTGCTCTTCCTTTTTAAATTAAAACAGTATCTTAAAATGTTCTTTTCTTTATTTTTGGCCCCTCATCCAAAATTGATTGCAGGCACTAGTCAAAATATATACGAAATCTATATAGTAATTAGGTATATTATATGTATATTTATACTTAATAACAAAATATATACATTTATCAATTATTATGATTTAGAGCTATCCAAAATGTAATTATCTCGAAATTTGAAAAAACAAATCTTCAATTTTGAATATGAAAATTAAGTTCAAATCAAGTGTGACTTGTTGAATTTCTCTTTTATAAACACTGATTAGAATGGAGTTAACAATTTAAACTTTAGAAAAAATCTCTCAAAATTTAGACTCATTGGTACTTCAAACTTAGTAAGCTAAATTTTTTATGCATATCTCATAAAGTTTAGCTTCGACAAGTTTTTGATTCATATCAGAAGTTATTTGGTGTGAGGTATAAATTATAGTAATTCCAGAGATAACATGTAGAATTATTTTATCTACTGTTCGGTTGGAGGTAGTAGGTACTCCTAAAATTATTTATTCCACTATTTATATCTTAGTGATGGAATGCGTTATTCCATATGTTATGATTTTTTCATAAATTGTATACAAATAGCTAGGTAAGTTATACAAAATTTTGAATTTATACAAGTTAGACAAATAACAAGAATTGAGGAAACTATAATTGTAAATTACAATTTTTTAAATTATAGCTATAGTACCTAATATAGGGTAAATGTTTGTTGTTGTGCATAATTTTTCCCACAAATAATATAACAAAATATTCCTTAAAAAGAGTACATGGATGAGGCCTAATGTAATTGGGCTACAACCAGCCTTTTGGGCTTCCAAAATTCTGGTCGGTGAATCAACCGTCTAAACTGTCTTTTCGTAGCTCTTGATGAACAATCTTGCTCGATCTCTACACAAATCTCCTACGAAGTTTACAAAATATATACTTCAATCACTACTATGCTGCTATAAAACCAAGAAAATAATTGATGCTCAAAACACCCAATTCGTTTTTTTTGATGCAAAATATACCTAGTTGAAATCACTCATTTCAAGATTTGTTGATAGATCTACTGTATTGGGTTTTGGGTTAATCCAGTGTATGGTTTTGAATCTTATGGGTATTTGAAAAAAAATGGGTTGTTGATATTGAATTGCTTCATGGGTATGTTTATAATGTGATAGGTTTTGAAGAAATGTTGTTTGTTGTGGAAATCAGTGTGTTTTATGGTAACTTGAGTTGATTAGCTGATTTGGGTTGGTTTGAAAAATTTATTTTTGTAAAAAAAATTGGATCTTTTCTGTTGGTTTTGATTTGGGGTTTTTGAGGAGATGATGTTTTGGAGGGAAAGGGAAAGGGAGACTAAAGAACAGAATGGTGGTCCACCTTGTGGACAAGTTAGGGTGCTTGTTGTTGGAGATTCAGGTATTGAGCTACAATGCAAGTGTTTTTAGTTTCCATCTTTTGATTCTATTTTTCTTATGTATCTTCCTTGTTATGTATCTTGTTGAACTTGGTTTCTAGTTTGTAGCTTGGTGTTTGATGGTAAAATATAGTTGCATAGATTCAGAAATGATTGAAGACTGGAGATAGCCAATAGATGCTAATAGTATGAGGTCTCTTATTTATCGACATAGTTGGTTTTAGGCTGGACTCGAGGACGGAGGATGTGTTTTAGCTATCAATAAAGTGGGTGGATGTTATGGGAAATCAGGGTTCCAAATCCTTATAGAGGCAGAACACTTGGTTATTTCTTCTCATCTGTTTAGGCCTTAGTGTGCGGAGTTACTCGATGCATGTGAAAGTGATCATATGTAGCGAGTTCTCAGCGGAATACTTGAGTTGTGCACAACTGGCCCAGACCCCACCTTTATCCATTAAAAACAAAGACATAGGTTCTTTTGGACTTCTCGCAATTGAAAATTTTAGGTCAATACAAGATGATGCAGTATTTATTTAGAAACTAAGAGTTGTTGTTTTCTATTGTTATTAAAGAACTGGTAATGAGACATTAAACTGTTTATAACTGCAAGATTTTTTTTAACCTACTAAATTTGGAGGATAATGGGTACTACATACTGTTACATCCGTTTGAAAAACATAGTAATGATTGATCCAAGTCATTTATAGTGTGACCACATCTTACAATTGTGTTACATTCTGGTTCATAGCTGTGGTGAGATGATTGCTAATATGTTAGGGGCTACTGAACACTATCTTAAAGGTTATTTGGTAGTGGTGTAAATGTATGGGGAAAGCTGATTATTAAGAGTATATTTGCAATGCTATATTTATCAAGAAAGAAATAAAATTAATTTCTTTCAGTATTATGATGACAACAGATATTGGCGCATGTATTCATTCTTATAATACAACCAAACATTAGCCTCATTTTCTCTTGATAAATCATCTTCTGAGTTCAGTGGCTCAATCCAACATATATCAATATGTTTTGGATGTCATCCTTTTTTTTGGTTGAAATGAACTGAATGTTTTGAATATGATCTTCTGAATGCCCTTCATATAGTACAATCACTTGATATTGTTTGCTGAATTTCTTCCCTTGAACATCCTTAGGTTGCATGCTCATAGATTCAAAATGTGACGAAGTATTTTAAACTGAAAGTTTTGTTAGTTGTCAATGCAGTGTTTTATGATGCTAAAATCAGTAGTTAGTACATCTAGTGCATTAAGCTCCTGTGGTAGTGACTTTGTTAACTTATCAGTAGTTCCGAAAGTAAAATATGCCCCTATTCGGTGTTCTCTGGCCCTTTAGCCCCATCTACAGCTCCATTTATACATAGGGTGAATAACTTGTGCATTAGGCAAGAGTGGATATGCCTGAATTTTCCGAAAGTAAAATATGCCCCTATTCTGCGTTCTCTGGCCTTTCACTCCATATGTAGCTCCACTATACATAGGGTGAATAACCTGTGCAAGCAACAGTGGATGTACCTGAATTCTCTAAAGTTCTCCCTGAGATATTCCTCTTAACTTCGGAACATCTAGGAATGTTTCAAAGGTCAAATATTACTTGATAAGGATATTGCAACGATCCGTATATATATACATTTACTTTTCCTGTTCCGAGCTTTGATTTTTCCACTTAAATAAGCTGGACTAGCATCATTGTCCTTGACATGGAGTGTGGAATACTGCATCAAATCACAGCAGTCTTCCACAAGTCTGACGAGCTTTGAGATTCTCACTTTTTAACTTCTTTGCCATTATTGAGTGAGGGCTAGTTGGACGGATTCATGTAAATGATCCATTTTTTAGTCTGTTAACCTGAGCACTATACTTTGTGGACTCAAGATATTGTCCTTTCCCTTTCTGTACCCCCCCCCCCCCCCCCCCCCCCAAAAAAAAAAAAAAAAAAAAAAAGAAAAGAAAGAGTAGAAACAAAAAAAAATAAAAGGGCTTCAATTAGTCCAACTGTCTAAGTATGTAAAACAAATGATAAGAAGCTGAAAAGTCAATTAAACATTACTTTGGCATACACTTGCATGCAATTTAAATGCAGTGTTTAGTTGACTTCTTATCGTCTGTTTACTTAGACAGTTAGACTAATTGAAGCCCTTTTGGGGTTTCAATTAAAAATAATAATTTGAAGCTCTTTTTGGAGTTCGACAATTATTTATGTAACAGATGATGCACAGATGGACTTGGAAGCTAGATACTCTGCTAGTAATTGAGATTCCACTTCTAACAATGACTCCATAGCTCCGATATTTGTCCTTATTTGTGTGAAGGAAGAATTACAACTTATAGCTTCTTTGGATCCTTTAATAGTCTTTCAGGACCACCATTTGATTTTTTTAAAAAACAAAGCAACAGCAACAAAACAAATAGCTTTGAGGATCACCACTTAAAATTTATTTGTGGGGATGGAAATTTATGAAGTTGGGAATGTAGTGAAAATAGTTGTTCCATTTACTGCTTCATACTTTTCCCGTGTACTTTTTTGCTTTCACAGTCGTGCTTGGCTTTTAGCCTTCATGAAAAGTCCAGTCCTGGATACATTAGATGAAGCACTGGTGGAATGTTTCGTTGGGTACACTAGGTTTTCTTCTTCAATTTGTATATCTAAGTTCATCCTGATGTAGTCTTCTTATTCAGTGTTCAAGTCTTTCCTGTTTGGTGTTAGCTTTTTCCCCTGTGAATTCAGACTTTGTAAGAAGTTCAGGATATTAGCTTCTCCCTTTTTATTTCTACACAGCGATTCCTTGTTTTCAGCTCCTAGTTTCACCATTTTTCTGCTTCATATTTTCTGGTAGGTGTGGGGAAGACTTCTCTTGTTCATCTGATTCTCAATGGTTCTTCCATCGCTCGTCCTCCTCAAACAATTGGCTGTACAGTCGGAGTAAAAGTATGATCCGCATAATTTTGCTCTTCCTATACTATGAAAATGTCCTGAGAATGCATGTCATATCAAAACTAATCTTTTCCTGGTTTCTTCTGTAAAGCACACTACTTATGGAAATTCTGGTAGCTCCTCAACTAGCATAAAAGGTGATGCTGAGAGAGATTTTTTTATTGAACTCTGGGATATATCAGGACATGATCGTTACAAAGATTGCCGATCTCTGTTCTACTCACAAATTAATGGTGAGCAACTAGCTTCATCTCTTTAACTGCTCTGTATGCATTAAATTATTTTCTTATGCAAACATGTACAAGTTACAATATCTATTCTGGATGACCTAATGACCTGTAGCTGATACCTGATCATTAATGTCAGAAGATGGTTAAAGCACGAAAATATTCTAGAGAACTGATTATGTGAGTTTATTTAAACAGAAACCAGAGATGTTTTTATATGTTTGTCATCAAATTTTTGTTACTTACATTTTCCCTTCATTTGGGAAAGGTCAATGGACAACTCTCTTTCTGAAGTAATGTTCTGATGATAGTCTGGTGAAATCATTTTATTTCCACTTGGGCTGTTACTTTTATATACTCCATCTCTCTTCTCTAAGATGATGCGAAGAGATTACTTTGTATAACTATTCATCCTGATGATGGTTGGATGAAAACTAATATGGACGATTTTCAATTTCCACCTTAGGTGTTATCTTTGTATATGATCTATCTCAAAGAAGGACAAAGACAAGCTTGCAGAAGTGGGCTGTAGAGATAGCAACAGCAGGGACATTCTCAGCTCCTCTAGCTTCAGGAGGTCCTGGTGGTCTCCCTGTTCCTTACATTGTCATTGGCAATAAAGCAGATATCGCTACAAACGAGGGTGTTAGAGGAAGCAGTGGCAATCTTGTTGATATGGCTCGGCAATGGGTTGAGAAACAAGGTCTACTTCCTTCAAGTGAAGAGATCCCACTGACTGAGAGTTTTCCTGGTGGTGGAGGTCTTATTGCGGTAATTTAATACTACACAAATTGTATTGATTCACATATGAGAACTTTTAAAAGAGTGATGCATCTTGTTTTGTTAAGAAAAACAATTGTCTTTCAGGCAACATAATTTCTGATGCTTATGCTGTTAATGCGGAAGGGCTCTTACTTATTTATCCATGCTAGTACGTTAAGATCAGCTTGTAATTGTGGTCTCGCATAGTGTTTACACTGGTCAGTTCAAGTCTTTATTGCCATAGCAATATAAGTTTTCATCTTCTTTATTATCAAAAAAAAAAAAGTTTTCATCTTCTTTTCGTTCGGTTAGAAATGCTTATTAAGGCTAGCAGTCTAGGGAGTGCATGCATAAAGGTTTGAAACTCTTTTCTTATTTAAATCTGAAGGAAATTACCTTACCCCATTCTCAAACCTTCTCCTAAGCTCTCTCCTCCCCCCCGTATTTTCTTGTGTTTGAAGATGAAAACATTGGTTGCCAGTCTTGCACATGAAGAAAGAGATTGTTGACTTAAATAATCTGCCAACTGAACCAAGGGGACAGGATGTGTTTTCCTTCTTCATCTTGATTTTCATCGCCTCTCTCCTTTTTTACGATAGTTTTTTATTATTGGTTTGGAGCTAATTAGATTTGAATAATTGCTAGATTAATTCTCAAATCCTGTTTTTTGATCCATCATTTTTTTCTTCTTCATGGCTGAACTTTTATTCGTTACATGTCTCGGTTCCATTATTAGAAGGACGTTCTTGTAGGTCTAAGCTGTTCATCTACATGTGTTTTGAGTTTGACAAATTAAAGCATTTGTTTTGGCCTTACGCATCATAGGCTATCATTTCGTTGCATGGCAACCAAATCCTCAAAAAGAAAAGTAGCAAAGAACAATAGCTACTTTGTTATATTGGGTAATCTGAAGCTTTCAAAAGGAAAAAAACTTTTAGCTTCTTTTTGGATAGGAAGCTTATGAAATAAGCAGCTTCTATTTCCATCAGTTGATTTTTCTCTGAGGAGCTTGCTAATTGTGAGGATACTTGCCAGTGAATATAAGAATTATGTTGCAGTGAGTTGTGGGACATGCACTCCAGCCTGTTATCACATTAAATGATAGATATGCTTTCTATGTACCTCAGTTGTTTTCTTTTACTTTTGCTCCCGACAATCCCTGCCCAGCAACTCTCCTCGAAATTTTAAACATGCATCTGGCTGTAAGAAGTCTTGTGACTAATAATCACGGCGAATGTTGAGTTTATACATGTCTATCATAAATGGTGAATAAGAAGTTCAATTTTCTTTTTAAGCAAGTGTCGAGGGATTTACATGTGTAATGTTTTTCACTCCTTGAAATCTTGCAGGCCGCCAAGGGAGCAAGATATGACAAAGAAGCTGTCATGAAGTTTTTCCGCATGGTTTGTATATTATTGCTTTTCCTCTAAAGTGAGATTTACCTAATCTATCCTACATTATTGAAGTGTGGGGTTCGCTATTTTCAGTTAATCAGGAGGAGATACTTCTCAGATGATCTACCCGGTAATCATTGGTCTTCTCCAGTTCAGAAACCACTACACGGATCGAGCGAAATTTCAAATGATGATGATCATTTGTATAAAAGTAAAAGTTCAAGGTATGCCTGTTGAATTCGGTGAAAATTGGCTGCTGTTAATGCCTTGCATACTTACAGAAAAACACGTTCCATCTTTTGTTGTCGATTGGTTGATGATCACTGACCGTGTGCCTATGTTGTTCGGCTCTTCAAAAATGCTGACATGTGCATGTTAGATCCTCCAAAAGTAATGCATTTTGGAAGATCCAACCTTGGTGCGCCAACATTTTGGAGAGTCCGAGCAACATAAGCAAACTATGAATTGTGTGATAAAGCAACCTGCCCCATTTCTGTTCCAAAATTACTTGTTATTTTCCATTATGGGTTTCTGTTTGATATTTCAACGATAGTAAGGTCTTTTTTCTCTTCATGTTGGATGTGAACATAGTTGAATGTCTACCTTCCCAGTAGTTTGTAAACCTGGTGTTCCATCACCCAAGAAGTGGTGCTTGGCTTGTTGCCATTTATGGTGAACTTCCCAAGTGTCATGGATAGAATGGCATGACCATCTTGAATGATTAGATAACTCCTCTTTCCTTAAGCAAGGGGAGGAGAACGGGGAAAAAGATCACATAAAAAATATTTCGATAGCTGTCCAATAAAGATTAACTCACCTAAGGTGGTGCTAAATGAATGGATCTTATCAACGCCCATGAATGATTAATCATAGATTGAACTGCCGAATCGGAAAAATTGGGTGCTATCCTTAAGCTATGCCGTTGCACCTTTAGTATTTATGCTTACTAGTGGATGAATGCTTGTTATCCTTGTTCTGAAGTATCGGTGTCAAGACGAGTTTATGGTTGATTTGGATGGAGACCTTTATGTAATAGAGTAGTGTCATATTCGGTGACAGTGGTGCCTTCTTACTCATCTTCAGTATCTCCATCTTGTTTTCGTGTTCTTCTAATCGTATTCATAATCTGTCTTCCGCTTGTTGCAGTTATATCGGTGACTCTTACAAGTACAACACACTCCCTCCTTTACCAGCTCAACGCAACCTCACACCGCCTCCCACTCTTTACCCACAGCAACCCATGTCCACACCTGACAATTATAGCATCCCCAGATATGCCAGCACGCAAGACATGAGCAGTGCCAGATATAAGCGCTCAGATATCAACGTTTGATGATCGTTCCTCCTTTTTAATGTAATCACACACATTTTCAGGACATAATCTGTGAAAAGCTTGTCTTGTAAAATGTTTCAATTCATTCTTTTTAACTCATTGTGTGGTTCTTGAAATTGTAGGGTAAAGTTGAAAGGCTTATAATGCAAAGATCTTTGAAGTTTATACAAAGATCTTTGATATAGAGTGCACCATTTCTTTGTTCCTTTGTTTTTGTATTAGAAATTTAAAGGGGTGTACAAGTTTAGTTAAATTTGCTATGACATAATGTCCCACTCTCAGTATATTTTTTTTTACTCTAGTGTGCGTGTAAATTGGTTCGGACATTACTGTTATTACAACGATAGCCCTTTTAATTCCATTATACATGCCATTTAATAAGAGCTAAAGTGATAATATGTCTAATTTGGTGAGTATGAGTACCTTGAAGAAAATATTTTAACATTTTTCACTTTCAATGTTAAAATTTTCATAAATTAAGGATTAAATCTTATATTCACGAAACATTCTTTACTGATTCAGCAATTCAAGCGAAGGAAATGAAAGAGACTTTGGTTAGTGTGGAATAAGAATTTGATCTTGATATAAATTTTAGTATTATATCTATCCATTGTTTGGTAATACATATATTGTACCCAAATCTTTGTAGTACTTTATATTTTGAGGTGGACTCGAAATTTGAAGATGATGGGTAGGGCCAACTCAACAAGATTGGGGGCCTAAAGCGAAATTTAAGAGAGGGGCTCTAATATTTTATTTTTTCATCATTTATACTTTTATTTAAAATCTACTTTTCAAGATTTTTTAGATGTGAAGTCATTAGTTACTGTTTTATAATCAATTTATTTTAAATAATTCATTTTCAATTGATAATATAGCTAATCCATTCAATCTCTCTTGAGACATTGTTGATCTTAAATAAGATTTAATCAATTTTAATTTCAAAAAACTTCTTTCGGTTGAGGCAACAATTACATGAACTGTTAATAATATTCTATAAGCAATATGTGTATTTGGAAAAAAAATCAAGTCTTTTTATTTGATTGAGTATTTTTATTAGATCATTATCTTCCATTTCCATTTGTATTATTTATCTTAATACTTTTAATTGAAAAAATAGATCTAAACCATCAATATCATAATAACTATTATGTGTTAAATAAAGTTCAACATTAAGACAATGTTTTTTAAAAATTCTCATCATCTAGTGGACTCAATTTTACCACTAAATAAGAAACCAAAAATATTTCCATATACTTCAATTGGTTCGTATCTATTTTGAAGTGAAAAAATAGTTTCATCTACTATAAGTAATCAACTCTAATTTCAAGGGACTTTGTGATTTCGTTATCAATATTTTCATTAAAATACTTCTTACGAAATTCAAGTTCTAAATTCATCTCATATGTAATTTTTTCAGTATAAATCATAGCACTTGTATTAAATACATTTTTATATATAAAAATAACATTTATAAGTAATTTTTTAAAAAAAATGGAGCTCCAAGCGATGACTTTAGTGCCTAGGAGTTAAAAGACGGTCTTCGTGATGAGATGTCATGACATATGTATACACGTTAGTTAAAACATGGTAGGCAAATTTTTGATACGTTGGGTTCCTCTAGTGGCCGTTCATATGGGAACAGTACTTTTGATACCCAAAACAAACATCCTTTTCCATTTATTCTAAAATATTGGGTCAAAAAGGACAAACACAAATTCTATTAGTTCAGTAATAAATTACTTACCTTCCCGCGAGTTTTTAATATTATAAATTTTATCAAAATTTAAACTTTAGATACAAGTATTTGACGTATTTAGATACATGTATATCAAATATATGGGGTTAAAATTAGGTATAATTTATTCAAATACACTGTATTCAAGTGAACTCGCATGTATCTGACTCTCTTGCTGGCCTCTCTCCTATCCCGCTCGCCTTTCTTCCTATATATCTGAAATACAAAGACTATCTTGCTCACCTCCCTCCTTTGTCACTTGTCTCTCTCTCCATTTTAGTGTATCTAATAGCAAATATGTATATATTAATGAGATACTATATAATTATTTCAAACGATAAAGAGAATTAATAAATATGATAGAAATGTTTATGTAATGAGGTAATTTTCACATCAAATAATTATGAAATTAAATAATATCCATAACCAAACACTATATAAAATAATCCCAAGATTATTTTATTACATCCTTTTTATACGGGAAAGTAATATCACCAATTGGTTTCTAATAATTCCACAATTTTACTACGAATAATAAGATACTAATTTTTTTAAAAATAACTAATTTCTCAAATTAAATTTAAAATAAAATTAATCTCAAATTTACCCCTAAATTATTTTATTCTACATTATAATTTTGTCGGGCAATCAACGGACCACAAAATAAGTAAACATAAGAAACCCTTAAAACCCCTTCTCCCTTAAATCCTACACAATTCTCTTCATTCCACTTGCTTCCTCCATTTTTTTTAAGGTATTTTTTTTTGCTTAAACATAGTATTTCTGCTTGTAGTTTTTGGCTTTTCTTGTTTGATTTCATCAATTTCTTGTTCTAATTTGTGTTTTTTGGATTAAATTCTTGAAAATTTTGATGTTGTAGTTTGTGGTTTTGCCTCTTTAGCTGTTAGTTTGTTGTAGTACTGTCTTGCAATTTAACGCCGACCCAAATGACTACTTTTTCAAATTAAGGGTAAATCAATGACTCCCAACAAGATGGAATTGTAATAGTAGTGATAATCATGTGGTTTCAGGGTTAAAGTTTGTGGCTTTGGGTTTTTACAAGTCAATTTTCCTCATTTGCTTGACCATTTTAATGTCAATTTTGGATGTTTGAGTTCAGGGAAGGAGAATGTTCCATTCTTAAAATGTTATGGACTCTTAACATAGTGCTATTCTTTTTTTTTTTTCCTGATTAAAAAGAGACTGAGGTTTGGTATGTTTTTTTTCCCCAAGAGTTTTATCCTTGTGATATTGTATATTTACACTAGCCTCGATAGCGTTGTGGATGTTGTTTATAACCAACTTAGCGATGCTATTGATAGGAGGTTTGATTAGGTATCATTTTTAGCTTATGAAATCCCCACAACACTTATTTTCTCCCTAAACTTGGCCAAACACCTCACTTTCTTCAAAATAAGCACTTGTAAGAGTTCTATCCTTGTGATGTTGTATATTTACCAAGAATCATATTTACATGAATGAGGACATATTCATAGCCTCGATAGCATTGTGGATGTCGCTTATAATCACCTTAGCGATGCTATTGATAGGAGGTTTGATTAGGTATCATTTTTAGCTTATGAAATCCCCACAACACTTATTTTCTCCCTAAACTTGGCCAAACACCTCACTTTTTTCAAAATAAGCACTTGTAAGAATTCTATCCTTGTGATGTTGTATATTTACCAAGAATCATATTTACATGAATGAGGACATATTCGTAGCCTCGATAGCATTGTGGATGTCGCTTATAACCAACTTGGCGATGCTATTGATAGGAGGTTTGATTAGGTATCACTTTTAGCTTATGAAATCCCCACACTTATTTTCTCCCTAAACTTGGCCAAACACCTCGCTTTTTTCAAAATAAGCACTTGTAAGAGTTCTATCCTTGTGATGTTGTATATTTTCCAAGAATCATATTTACATGAATGAGGACATATTCGTAGCCTTGATAGCATTGTGGATGTTGCTTATAACCAACATAGTGGTTTGATTAGATATCATTTTGCTAAAAGACGGCTGATAAAAGATCTGTTCTCTAGAGGTTGTACTGCAGTTTTTGTTATTATTATTGTTTGTTTGGAAGAAAAAAAAGTTCCAATTTTGCCTTTTTTTCTTCTTCTATTGATGAAATTGAATTTCGCTTGTTATACTTGATAAATAAGGGGGAGATGAATAGGAGATGACATGAATGGTAAAACCTCTTACATTATGAATAGGAGAGGCTTGATTGTTATCCTTTTAGGCGTTGAAGTGCGGGAAAGGAAAACCTGAGAGTTTTCATTTCTTATTGATTGGGTCAGTATTCCGTAGTTAGAGTTGGAGGTGATACAAGTTTCTAATTTCTAATTTCAAGCTTTTTTCTGGGGATTAGTGTGATTAGTGAAGAAATATCTTTTGATCTCTTTAGGGGATGAATGGTGAGTGGGTGTTTTGACAAACAAACTATTAATGATGGAGTTGAAACTTATGTTGTCAATTGTAATGCTTGATCATCCATTTTTATTTGTATTCTCAGAAACAACAGTAGGAAAATAATGCAGATACTATTTCTAAGTCGAAATGTTTTCCTTTTCCTGTTTTGATGGTACGTTTACTCTAATGATGCTATTGTGATTAATCATCACGGATATAAACCAACAACAACATACCCAGTATTTCCCACAAGTGAGGTCTGGTGAGGGTGGGAGTACATAGAACTTACCCCTACATTTGCGGGGTAAAGAGGTCATATCTGATATACTTTGAGATAATCTAATGTGGAATTCATTATTATACTGACTGAAGATGGCATCAAGTCATCAATGAACATGTGATCCTATGAATCTCAGCCTTGTGTTCTTCTCTTTCAGGACTCATTCATCACAATCTTAATCGATTAAGCATTGTGTTCCAACTATAGTAATCCCATTACCCTTGGTGCAATCGTTCTTTTTTTTTTGGGGGGTGGAGGGTTCTGTAGGATGGGTATATCTTGTCATAGAGTTTGTGAGAAAAGGATGAGGCACAAATATTAATGAAATGGCTATAAGGGATGATTTACTTACTTGTTTTAAGTGTACCAGTTTTTATGAGAGTTGGGTATTGCGTTCCACAAAAGTGACTAATGGTTATGGCCCTAGTTTAATGTGGACCAAGGGGTGGAGAATTTGGTTTTTGTTTTTGACAATCTATTCATTTAGTGAATAAGTTACAGATGTACAGTATCTCATACCACATTTCTGTATCTGTGAGTCCTCCTAATGGATAAACAGGGAAAGAATCGAAACCATTTCTAGATGTTGGTTGCATAGTTTCTTGCATCTCTTAAATTCCTCCACATTTCAAGTATTTTAGTTCTGCTATTTTCTAATTGAAAAGAGCGGCGGTTAAAAAGTCTTGTTCTTATTGTAAAGTTAGCAGGGAGGAAGAAGACAAACAATTCCACAGCTGTAGCCCTAATGGTTGAGGTATGGTGGTCTTTGTTAGGGGCTGCTATTCCTGCCATTGTAGCTGGTCAAGCTTACAGAATCAGGAGAAATCATGCTGAGGAGCAGAGAATTAAGAGTGCACGGGGCAGGGAGAAGAGCACTGATGATATTTTCGTGTGCGAGAGAGTCTGTACTTCAAAGAGAATGTTGAAGAAGGTTGGTGCATTTTCCAAGGATCCAATTCCCGATACTTGTATTACCGTTTGTGGTGTATCGGAACTTGATGCTTGCTCTGACGCCTGTGCTCGCACTGTCTGTGTCAACCAGCATCAAGTGCCAAACTGGAATGATGTCTGCCTCAGGAGATGTCAAAGTGAATGCCTCAAACTTTCCTCTAATCTCCCTTCATAGTCTTTACTTGTTTTTCATCCATTTCGATCTCTTTGCCAAACTTGTTAAGCCACCATTCTCGAGCTCTCGAGGGTTAAAATGACATGCTTTGTTTCATCATATCTTCTCAACTCTGTTATGATTAATTTCAGGTTTAGATCATTGATTTGTCAGCTTGTAACTTTAGTTCAGAAATAGCCAGTTACGGTTGTTGGATTAGGATTCAAGGATATTGGTCATAATTCATATACCTAAACTTGTGGAATCAAATTGGAATGTAGACAAATCACACACTAATGATGCTATAAAAGACCTATGGGGGAAAAAAATATCATACTACAGAAGCGAATTGAGAATCTTGAGGTTTCTTCCTAGCTATCCAAGCTTTAGTGGATAGAGTCGCCTAGTACTTGTGCTTGGCTCAGACACCACAGTTACAAAAAAACATCAAAAGTATTACACTACAGAGGAGAAAGGAAGAAATGCTAATCACTTCTTGACTTGTTAGTACATTATTTTCAGAGTTCATCATGTCCAGAAGGCACAGTGTCTTCAGTTTTCTCATCTGTTTTGTGCCCTGCAGATATTGTATCCTTCACTTTGTCAGCTGTGTCATGCACTTTCTGCTCCACCGCCTTGCCAGCAGATTTGGCGGATCCTTCTACAGTCTCTTTGCTCTTTTCAAAGCTCTTCTGAGTAGCCTCCATTATCCTCTCTCCAGCACCTCCATTATAACTGACATCATCCTTGCTTCTGAAACTGCAAAACGATCAAACTCCCAAACTCATTTTCCAAACAATAATAACAGCATACCCAGTGTATAGCCATAAGTTGGGTTGGGAGAAGGTAGAGTGTATGCAGATCTTACTCCTACCTCGTAGAGAACATAAACTACTATGTTATCAGATTATGAAAAGAAAAGGAGATCTTCGTCAAGGTATAGACATCACTAGCGAACCAAATCTTGGTACTTGGTAGTAAAGCATGATGCATTCTTCCTAAAGACTACTACTGTCACTAGGAATTTAAGAAATTGAAGCACTCTTTTTTTTCTATAACCATTTGATATCTGAAAACCACTTGCACGATTAATTAAGATTCGTGTTGTTTACAACTCATTTTAAGGGAGGAAGTGACTCCCTATCATGAGGTCTCCATTTGCAGGGTTTGAACTCGAGATAGGGTGAAATGATCATTCATCCCACCCCACCCTATCGTATTTAGGGATTTGGATTTGCATCAGATCTCATGTTCTCTATAACACTCATTAAATAAGTTTTTTTCACATCTCCATCAACTTGTTGCATGAAATGGTCTCCTACACCTATTGCTATATGAGTTTGGCAAAATCAATAACTTTAATCCAAACTCTATATTTATGTTAAGAAATTTATTTAATAGGTATAAATAATATATTAAGAATCCAGTAAACAAAAAGGGTTATGACTTATGATTTGAAACACATAAACTTAAAATCTTGATAGAACTACCACTAACCATAATAGAACACCTCTATCATTCAAATGTACTGACACTACAACAAATAAAGAATTTTGCGTCAATTATTTAGCGGCAATAATACAATTGCTGCTATATTATATATTAACCAACAGTAAGAAATATGAGTATTTATATCATCATTCAATATAAATTTTAGCGACTCTGAATGCAATGACATTAACTCAACTATCACCTCTGCGACGATATCTATTGCCACTAAATATCTCTTTTGTTGCTGGCGTAAAGAAACCAAAGAAAATCTAATAGAAGGGAAGGAAACAAATACTTACTCTACATTTGGAGGAAAATACTTAAGTTGAAGTTGATTAATATATGACTTAGCCACATCCAAAGAACGTAATGTAGATGTAAGAAGCATAGAATAAGCTTCTTCTAGCATTTGTGTAGGAGATTGTTCTTTTTTATTGTCTTCAACATTTTGTTGATCACCATTTGTGTGAATTATTTCAGAGGAAATTGTAATGAGACAAAAAAGAACAAGTATACTTAATTTTCTAAAAAATTCCATGTTTTTTTTAATTTTATTTTATTGTTTTTCTAAATTGGAAAGGATGAATATATATATTAGTTTTTGAAGGTTAATATGGTTGTTGTGTTAATGGAGAAAAAATATGAGTTTTTGTAGATGAAAAAAGTGTGTGGAAGTAATGGAGATTCTACAAGAAAGGAAAATGAGGGGTTCAAGTACCCACGTTCATACATTTGTCAATAATTTTCGAGACAAACAGTTTTTATTTTAAAAGGATGTATTTGGTACGGAGAAAATATTTGGTATTTTATTTATTTATTAGGGTCTGGTAAATAAGTAAAAAAATATTATTCATAAAACATTAATATGTAATCTAACATAATATTATGATGGTAGGATGAGTGAAGTGGGGGTTCAGGGTGTTGCATGGATGGGGAAAAGACAATGCATTTGAAATGTTATTTATGGAATTTGTTTTGGACATTTTCATTAAGGAATTCATTTTTTTCGTTTTGATAGAATTTATTTTCGTAGAGAAATTATTTTTCAAAACATTTTGATGAATTCAATATGAAAAGTTTTAAAAATATTTCATTCGTACCAAACATAACTTAGGGTGTGTTTGATATGAAGGAAAACATTTTCCGGAAAATGTTTTCTAATTTTCTCATGTTTGGTTGGGTTAAATATTTTTCAAACCAACTTATTTTCCTCAAATTTAAGGAAAATAACTTCCCTTCAAAATTTAAGGAAAACATTTTCCAAAACTCTCTTTCAACTTCAAATTGCAATTACTTTTTTGTTGAAAAAAATCAATTTATTTTGTCCCTACCCTCAAACCAGCCCCCCAAAAAATAATTTTAAAGCTTGTTTTTAAATTCAATTTTTTTACCCCACCCTCACCCCTACCCCCCACCCCTCCCAAAAAAAAATTAAAAGTTATTTTTAAAAGATATTTCTAATTTCAATTTTTTATATTTTTTTACCCCCACCCCCTACCCTCACCCCCCTATCAGCACCCCACCACCTTCAAAAAGAAAAAAATTTAAGTTTGTTTTTAAAAAATATTTTCAACTTCAAATTTTTATTTTTTCATCCCGATCCTCGACCACCCACCCCTTCCCTGGCCACCCCCCCCCCCCCCTCTCTCCCCAAAAAAAAAATAAATTGAGTTTGTTTTTAAAAAATATTTTCAATTTCAAAATTTTATTTTTTCACCCCTACACTCGACCCCCCCATCCCCCCTCGACCCCCCACCACCCCTACCCTCCCTACAAGCCCCTCACGCCCCAAAAAAAAAAATTTAAGTTTGTTATTAAAAAAATATTTTCAACTTCAAAATTTCAATTTTTCACCCCTACCCTCAACCACCACCCCCTCCACTCACCCCCATACGGCCATACCAGCCCACCCCCCCCCCCCCCTCCGCCCCAAAAAAAAAAATTTAAGTTTGTTTTTAAAAAATATTTTCAATTTCAAAAATTATTTTCTACTCTAGTAAAAATAAAAGATATTTCTCAAAATCATTTTTCATTCATAAATCAAACAATAAAATCTTTTCTGGAAAATATTTTCTACTCACCAACCAAACATGAGAAAATAAGTCAAAAATCAACTTATTTTCGAGGAAAACATTTTCGATGGAAAACATTTTCCTTCCTACCAAACACACCCTTAAAGGAAGTAGTGCCTTTGAGTTCTAATTAGCGGGAATGAGAACTTGATCGTAGAATGTCACTTTAAATTGGAGTTTAAGGATTAATAATTTATTCACATAATTTTTTTTAATTAATTAGCTTTAATTGAAATATATGTCTGCTTAATTATTCACATAATTTTTTTTTTTAAAAAAAACATTCGAACGATGACTTGAGCAGTTGATTACGTATTCTTATAAGACATTTCATTTCATATTTTTGAAAAACTTTTGTGTGTATTCTTAAACATCTATTAGATAGTTATATTAACCACATAAAATATATAAATTTATTTAATTATACACATCTGCCTCAATTCATATATATTTGAGTTTTTAACTAAATACTAGTGTACCTATTTGATATACTTTGTGGTTATATAAACAATTCAATTATCTAAATCTAAACAAAAAATAAAGTTGAAAAAGTTATAAAAGTGAAATTGTAGGGCAAAAATATACGTTGACTTCAGTGGAAAAAGGATCTTGACTATTTTCTTTGTTCATTTTTATTCAAGCAACTTTCACATATATCAAACATAAATCATATTTATATGTTATAGTTATAGTTTGCATAATTGCGCTCCATAACAAATTTTATGTTTGTTATGGAGCTTTTGATTTGTATAATTAGCTAGATACATCCAATTTTATACAAATTGTTCAGTTTTATATAAATTTATTTATACATTGTAATTTGTATAATAAGATCTGTATTTGTATAATTATAAGTGTATATGATGAAAATATATGTATTTGTATTTGTATATACACTTTTCTCTCGTTTTATACAAACACAACACATTTTATACATTTGTAACCCGAATGGGTAATTGCATATCGAAAATGGCTAATTGCATACCGAACCAGATGGCAAAAAAAAAAAGGGATATTTGCTGCGAATTACAAATAAAATAAACTATGGCTATAACATTTAATTTGAATTAATAGTTTGTTATTTCATACAATCTAATTTGAATTTAGTATGTTTCTTACTATATAATGATTAAAATGAGTATTTAATTCCACAAACTCTATATTTATTAGAATTGTTAAAAAGGGCTAGTCCAGCCCCATCCAGCTCAAGTGTCACGGGACAAGAAATTTGATAGGCTAGGGCTAGCCGATCCTTTATTTAGAAGAACCTAAAAATGCTCAATCCAACCCAACTCTAGAAGGGTCGTGGGCTGGGGCGGGTTAGCCCTTTTTTCTTTTTTTTTTTTCTTTTCAAACTTGAAATTCTATAACATCGAAAATGAGAAGATTTTCAAATAAAATATGACAAATAATGATGTTTTTTCAATAACAGCAAAGTCTCTAGTGTGATTAGCATGTATCTAAAATATTAGATATGCGAAATACATGTATCTTGTATGATGCATCCCAAATACGCAAGCGAGATAAGAGAGTGGCGAATGTGATGGGGGGAGAGGCGAGGGCATGATATTTGTCTATGTATCCTAGATACATGCAAATCACTTGATAGAGTGTATCTAAAATAAATTAAACATAATTTTGTATCCCCAGATACATGTATCTGGACACACCAAAATTTGATAAAGTTCAATTCGTAATATTACAACATATCATGCATCTAAGTAATTAGCTCATACACTAGTAAGATTTTTGTAAGTTACCATGAAATAACTAGTTTTGGCCTATGGACCAACTCCGATCACGCCTCAAGGGCCAAGAGCTTTTATGGGTCGGGCTTATAAGCCCTAGTTTTAAATGAGCTTAAATAATTCTATCCCAACCCTATCTCAATAACGGAGTTGGAATGGGCCGACCCCATGGGCTAAACACATTTTGACGGTTCTAATGTATACTACTATAATTTCTCTAGTAATTTCGTTACTTATCCATCAGTTTGATACATTTAGAGATATCTCCAACATCGATAACCAAGCCAACGCAGGCTATTCTAATCAAACTAGAAGTGAATGGCCCGTGCCAGCACATTGCATGTGTGACACATATATGAAGATTGTATATTAAGTACATAGCAAGTGTGACACATAGATATATATCAAAATTATATATTAGTTGTTGGAGCCAAGTTTTATAAGATAGGTATGTACATTTTATTTACATAAGCAAAAGGAAAATAGTGACATGTAAGTAGTAACGGAGAGAATATGTTAGGATTATAATAAGCAATTGATGTTTTTGCAACCTTATAGTTAATTCTCTCTCGGGAGTAAGGGTCAAACCCCTCATGAAGAAATCCGAATTTATTACTTTTTTTTTGTATGACATTATTTTTTTAATTTTTTTAAAAAATATTATTATGTTTAAAAATAGTTTTAACTTTAAAGATTTTAATTTATCAAAATCTTGTACATTAGAACCTATAATTATGGATCCCAAATATGTTGATATAGAGGTTTTTTATTCCAAAGTAAAATATCCTAATATTTCAAAGAGTAAAAAAAAGTATATCAATATGTAGTTAAATTACTCCACAAAAATCAAATAAAAGAAGTATATTTTTGGTTAAATTATACCACATAATTTAAAGGAAAGATTTTTTTTTTTGGCCCTTTCTTTCCATAACGTCATTTTAATAATAAAAAGCAATTCAATATTTTTCAATAAGAAAAAATTCTTATTGATCTTGCAAAAGTATTGAAAGTTCAGTAAAATAAAAAAGAAAAACTTACTTGCAAAGAAAAATATGCTATGATTTCTTATCTTTTTATGTTGATAAATTGTGTGTAGAATATAAATTTTAATAATTAAATATTGGTGAATTGTATTTACACCTCACAAAGGTAAAATCTTATTTGAATACTTACGTTGAGTTAATATATATATATATATATATATATATATATATATATATCTACTTGATTTAAATTAATTTGATGTTTTTCTTAATAAATGATTTATTAGGAGTTTATTTTTTAAATTTATTTTTATTAATTATACTTTAAAAATATAAATATGACTATTAATAATCTTATATAGTTTTTTAATGATATATATAATATTAAAAAATAAATTGTTTTGAATATAAAAGCTAAATAATAAAAAAATTATTAAATTATGTAATCTATCAATTTAATATGTAGAGAATAAAAGTGGAGATATATAGAAACTCAATAAAGTTACCATTGTATACGTGTCAATGATAAAATTAAATGGACTCACTATACTCAATGATAGAAGGCATAATCTGTAATTTAGTAGAAAAGTGTAGGTTTTTTTCTAAAGATGTTAAGAAGGCCCAAATAATAAGGCTGATAGTACAATTTTTCTATGCAATACTTTTCACTTTGAAAAGTTGAATTGACAAAAATGTCCTCACTCGCCAATTAAATGACCAATAAGCAGCCATGTTGAAAGTTACTAAACTGCCTCTTCTATATAAGATATATAAGAGAATACTTATTTAATTTAATCAATTTGTTATTAGTTTATTTTTAATTTTACAACTTTTCTTTCTTAATTATTTATCAAAGTCGATCGATTTATACCCTTTATATTTTTTTAAACCTCACATGCAAATTTAATTGTACTTTATTTTTAAGGCTAAACAATTAAAATTCAATATTTGCAAAATATGACGATTTCAATTTAGCTTCATCTCACAAACTAATATCTAACAACTAAGAACTGAAATGACAATATACAAATTTATTCATAAATAAGAGGATAATCACTGACACAATTTTTATTTTATTTTTTCCTTTTACAATCCTTTTTATTTGTTGTTTATCTTGAATTTTGACATCTAAATATATATATGTCATACATTTAGCTATAGTTATATATATTCATTATAGGGGACATCACATATTTTAAGATAAGATAGGAATATTGATACAAATATTGAGTTCATAAAAGTAATACATCACATTGTTCTTTTACTAAACGCAAGACATGATGTGTAATGTGTTTTTCTAGATTTTTTGTTAAGAAAATGGCAATCTAACCATTGAATGTGCATATTGGTAGGAAGGTCAACTAACTTAATTCAATTTAATTTGGCTTTATACATAGACAACTCCTGGAATATGCATGAGGTTTTACTTGTCTCAAATGCGGACCTGATTCTTTTTTTATGGATCAAGCACTTGAATTTTTTTTTTTTTTGATGTGAGTGGTGGTGAGATTCGATCACAGGACCTCTGTCTACTTTGATATCAAGTTAAAGTGTGTGACCATATCTCATCTAAAAGTTTAAGTTGTTAGAGAGAACACACTTTTATTAGTTAATTGTATTCTCAACATATAGGTGTTCAATTAAAATAAGTTGTAGATCAATTGTATAAATGAAATTTACTTACAAGTTTAAGAGGCTATGGATATATCAAGTCATTTTAATTCTTTTCCAATTCAAACCTAAGTATCCTCATAAGATAAATTTACTTATATCTACAAATAGTGTAATGAAATTCATACATTATCAAGCGGCGAAATTTAATTTGTTATTATTTCCAACTTATTAATTCCATTTATTATAGGTAAACGTGTCATAACTCATAAATAACTTGATAATGTAAAATAATTAATTTTTATATTTGTTTAAAAGAACAATATCATGTTTAGTGTAATTGTACAAGCGATGTGTTGAAAAATAAGATATATACAGATTTAATCCTTATCTTTATAAAATAAAAAAATTATGTTTAATAGACCCGATCAACTCAAAAGATAAACTTTACGTCTATGTAGAGAAGATAAACTCCTCATAAATAACTACATACAAATTTGTTTTTAGAAACTTTTCTTTTCCTCAACTAACTCCATTTTTGGTTGGTAGTTTGGTAGCATTCTAGTACCTTCAAACAAACAAATTAATAGTGAAGGCAAAACAAAGCATATTATAAAAATAAGTTTAGATAATCAACCCTCTATATACACTAGACATTTTCTCCCTTCAAATAAAAAAAAACAAAAAATGTCAATTGTTGGCTTAGGTTACATTGAAATATTCCTAGCAATACTATGTTTTTTCTTGTTTCATTCCCTAAAACATCCAAAGGAATACCCAAAAAGATGGCCAATTGTTGGTATGTTACCAAGTATACTTTTTCACATAAAACATATTCATGATAGGCTTACTGTGATCATGACTAAATCAGGTGGAACTTTTGTGTCAAAAGGTCCATTATTTGCAAAAATGGACATATTAGCTACAATTGATCCAGCAAATGTACACTACATTATGAGTCAAAATTTCATGAATTTCCCAAAAGGGAGAAAATTCAAGGAATTTTTCGATGTTTTAGGAGATGGAATTTTTAACGCGGACATGGATTTATGGAAGAGCCAAAGGAAAACGACTCGTTCTTTGATCACTCATCAACAATTTTACAAGTTTTTAATCAAGACTAGTCGCGAAAAAGTGGAGAAAGGACTTATTCATGTTCTTGATCATGTTTGTAACAAGGGTGTCATTGTAGACTTACAAGATTTATTTCAAAGGTTCACTTTTGATACTACTTGTCTATTAGTTACTGGATATGATCCTGGTTGTGTATCCATTGATTTCCCTCATGTTCCTTTTTCGAAAGCTATGGATGATGCTGAAGAAGCAATACTTTTTCGACATGTTATACCTGAGCCAATTTGGAAGCTACAAAGATGGCTTCGAATTGGAGAGGAAAAAAAATTGAGTAAAGCTTGGGAAACTATGGATAATGTTATAGGTAATTATATATCTAAAAAACGCGATGAGTTGACAAAAATGGAAACTCATCATGATGAAGTGGAAGAGAACGATGAGGGTTTTGATCTTTTGACCTTTTATCTCAAAGAAGGTCAAGATTTGGGAGTGAATTGTGATGATAAGTTCTTAAGGGACACTATCTTGAACCTAATGATCGCGGGGCGTGACACTACTAGCTCAGCTCTCACATGGTTCATTTGGCTTGTCACAAAAAATCCACAAGTGGAGAAGAAATTAAGGAAAGAAATCAACTCAATTATTCCAAAAGAAGAAAATGGAAAGTTTAGGGTTTTCAATGTTCATGAATTGAACAAGTTGGTTTATTTACATGGTGCATTATGTGAGTCACTAAGGTTATATCCACCTGTTCCATTTCAACACAAGGAGCCACTTCAAGAAGATACTCTACCAAGTGGTCACAAAGTTCATCCAAAGATGATGATTTTGTTCTCATTGTATGCAATGGCGAGGATGGAGTCGATCTGGGGGAAAGATTGTTTAGAATTCAAGCCAGAAAGATGGATTTCAGAGACAGGAATGATAAAGCACGAGCCTTCGTATAAGTTCATGGCTTTTAATGCTGGACCAAGGACTTGTTTAGGGAAAGAAGTGGCTTTCACTCAAATGAAAGCTGTGGCAGCTACTATCATACATAATTATAAAGTTGAAGTTGTGGAAGGACAAACTATTGAACCTAATTCTTCAATTATTCTCTATATGAGATATGGTTTTAAAGTTAGGATTAGTAGGAGATGGACTTAGTGTGATAGTATGATCAATATGTGTCAAGTTTATAGATATATGTTTGTGTTGCTATGTTATGTTTTTTAGTTTATAATTTTACTTGCAATAAATAAAGCATGTAATAAAACTTCTACCAAGAAATGTCGATGTTTGTCTTTTTTTCTTTTTTCTTTTTGTGATTTGTGAAAGGATTTGACCTTCTTACCAAAAACCTTAACACAATTAGTGGAGCATGTCATGCTTTTACAAATATTTTATTTAGACACCTCAATTAGCACCAGTACCTATTAAACACATTAACCTTAATAAATTTATATCTATTAGACACAAAATGATAATCAGTTGAAAAACAAAATTGCGAGTAGCTCAAATGCAAATACATAGCAGGTATACTAATGAAACGATGACATGTGGTGGTTGAATTCAATTTTTTAATAGATACACGTTTTGAATATTTTAGGTATTCAATAAGTACTAGCCTAGTTGAGGTGTCTAAGTGAATTATATAGACAACTTTAAGGGGCGGCCTTTGATTTAAACCAAAAAAAATTATCCAAACATATTCTATGTATGTATCATGTGATTTACACACGACATACAAATGATATATGATATGCATGTCATATTTATATCATTATATCATATGTATGTCAAGTATTATGTCTTATGTATGATATACAGTGACATATAGCTAGTGAACATACTAGTGATATATGTCAGTTATCATTGTATGTCACATATATGTCAAGTATATATGTTATGTATGTAATGACATACAATAACACAAAAGTGTACATATGAAGCTAAGAAGTTGAGAAAGTCATGAAAGAGAACTTTAGTGAAGAAGCAACCACAACAAACAACAAGATAGAGATGCTTGTGGAACTGTTTCGTTTAGAACAGTACTTCCTTTTACTACGTCCATGGAGGAATCTTAAAATATAAATAAAATTCTTCCGTTTTAAGAAGAAAATAACAATAAACAACGCTATAATTTCGATGATGAATCATAAAAAATGAATAGAACTTTGATGATTTTTCAATAAATTGTGACGAACACAGAAAAGAAATAACAAACTAAAAGTAAGAATTCTGATCACAATGACGAATAAAGTTTAGTGATTCAATGAATTAAGCATATCCTTTATAATTAATGGAATGTGTTTAATGTTAATTCTTGAGACTAATGATAATATTGATGTTTGTAAAGATGTATTTAAAGTAAAGGGGAACCCATCAGTGGCTCCTTAAATTTGGCACAAATTTTCACTTAGACACCTTAACTAAGCTTTGTTCATTTTAGACACCTCAAGTAGGGGTCCGTTGTGTCATTTTGACACTTTTTACTGACATGGCATTGTAAGTGTAATACACTCAATACCAGCACGTGAAAGTCTCATTTAATATTTTTATTTTATTTTTTTTCATGTTCTTCCTCATTTTTCAGCCACCATCTCTCAAAACTTGAACTCCTTCCATGGAGAAATAGTTTTGATGATGCTACAGACAAATAAAACGAATTTCAACACGAAGGGATTTCACAAAAAATATAAATTTCAACACATTAGAAGGGCTACGATTCATGTTGTCGCAAAGAATAAAGGCAACGAAAAATCTTGAAAAAGACGATGGGTGGGGTGGAGAGTGGTGGAGAAGACGATTGGGGAAGGGGTTGGGGTTAGGGTGGGCAGAGGTGGAGAAGACGCTGGGTGGGTGGGGGAATAGTGGAGAAGACGATCTGGGTGGGTGGGGCAAAGAAGATGTTAAAATTTTTTGTGTAAAAAATTCCACATGTTATTTAGTTTTTGGCTACTTCTTCATTCTACTAAAATATCATTATTTAAAAATTATTTTTAATATATATGCCACGTGTTTTTATTTAATTTGCTACTTTGACACGTCATCAGGGAGTGTGTTACACACACCTTATATATTTGGTTGATTGTTAAAAAAATGCTAAAATGACACAATGTAGTATGACATGAGGTGTCTAAAATGAACAAAGCTTAGTTAAGGTGTTTAAGTGAAAATTGGTGCCAAGTTTAGGGGGCTACCAATGGGTTCCCCCTAAAGTAAATGGTGAGACTCATTGATTTCACATGAATGGGTCATCATCGTGGTCACCGTCATCTTCGAGACTAAATAAAAATTCAAATAACTAATTAATTGAACTACTAATATTTCCGTTTAACTTTCAACAACTCGAAACTATTAATAAGGCATTACTAATCTACTTCTTATTAATTACGTATTTGATTTCTCGTGGTCACCATCATCATCGAGACGTACTAACTAAAAATTCAGATAACTAACTAACTGAACTACTAATATTTTCGTTTAACTTTCAACAACTCGAGATAAGATTTTACACCCTCATGAATAAACTATTAATAAGACATTACTAATCTACTTCTTCTTAGTTACGCATTTGATTTCACATGAATGAGTCATCATCGTGGTCACTATCATCATCCAGACTAAATTTATTATTCTGATGACTAATTCGAGCTAATTACTTAAAATCATTTTAAAAAAGACAACACATTTTTTCATTTTTTAAAAATTATCTTATAAGTAAAATTTCTAATAATATTTTTATGATTTTGTAAAAATTTTGTATGATAGGGTACATGCGCGATACAAGTTATGTATACAAATGAAGATATTTGAGATCCGGCCTTGATCCGTGACACGAGATTTGACCTTGACCTTGATCTAAGATTTGTGACCCGACTCTACCCCCGATTTGGGATTTTAAATCTGATCTCAACCTGAGACTGGACCTTAACTCAGGTTACAAGACTCGAGCCTGGATCCTGATTCGAGATTCATAACTTGAGCCTATATCCTAATTCAAAACATGACTCTGACCTTGATGTAGGTCTTGAAATCCAACCCCTAATCTAATCAAGGGATTGAGACCCAACCCAAACTTGAGAATCTACCTCGACTCAGGACTTGAGATTCAAGATTTGATCCCTAACTATGACCTGACCTCAATTAGAGCGCTCCTTGACTCTGATCGAGGAACTGAGACCCAATCCAAACCTAAGAATCGACCTCGACTCTCAACTTGAGCCCTACCCATGATCTGATCTCAACTAGAGCACCGATTCTAACTTGAAACTCGAGATCCCACTTGAACTATGACCTGATCCTAACCCTGACCCTGAACTTGAGCTAGACCCTCGATTCGAGGCTCAAACCCCAACTCATAGAAAAAATCAAAATAAATCTCCAGCAATTTATTCATATTGAAATTGAGGTAGTATTGAACTAAATTCGAGATCAATTTAAAAATAAATTAGGCTAAAATCAATTGAAATTATCTTCTGTCCAACGTTAAAATTTTGGGTGGATTGGCCGGACCATCAAATTTTGGGACATATTTTACACCCCATATTTGATACAAGAAAAACTCTAAAAGAATTTTTTTTTTTTTTTTAGACAGAAACACATTTAATCAATACTGTGCAATATAAGGTATGCAATGTCCATTTCAATTCTAAAATCCAAAATTTTGAATGATTACCTGATTTGGGAAACCATTGTCTAATTCAGCAAGAAACTTTATTCTACTATTAGAAGATAAGCAATCAAATCATTACTAAGATTGAAAAATATTTTAATGAAAATTTCATAACGTGAAAAACTTGACAACATTCTATAGCTAAATACTTGCTCACACCCGATGTTTAATTACATCAAAACAACCATTTCAACTAAGGTAACCACACCGATTAATTAAGTATACAATGATTAAATAACAACGTGTGTATGAAGACACGTCTTTGAATAAACATCGAATGCTTATAAATTTTTCGTATTTTATACTACCCTACCATGATACATATTTTTTGACTATATTTCAATACACACGTCAAGGTAGATTGTTAGGTATCAATTAGACTACAATATGTAATTAATTATCTATAAATCATGAAGTAATCTTCCCAAAAGAGTTATCACTAAGCAAGAAATGGCCTCAATTGGTTACTTTGAGTTTTTTGTTGCAATATTTTGCTTTTTGGTATTTTTGGCTTTAGGTGATAGAAGTGGCTTACCATGGAATTGGCCATTTCTTGGAATGTTACCAAACTTACTTTTCAATGTAAATAGAATACATGAAAGATGTTATGAAGTTTTTTCAAGAAGTGGTGGAACTTTCTTGCTAGAAGGTCCATGGTTCACTAACATGGACATTCTTGGCACTGTGGATCCTGAAAATGTTCACTACATCATGAGCGCGAACTTTGCGAATTTCCCTAAAGGGGAAGAGTTTAAGAAGATATTTGATGTATTGGGAGATGGTATTTTCAATTCTGATTTGGATTTATGGAAGGGGCAGAGGAAATATGCTAGGAGTTTGATCACTCATCAAAGGTTTTATAATTGTTTGGTGAAATCTAGTTGGGACAAGATTGAGAAAGGACTTGTTCCTGTTTTGGAAAATGTGGCGAGAGATGATAGAGTTGTGGATTTGCAAGACGTTTTTCAAAGATTTACATTTGATACAACATGTATATTGGTTACAGGGTATGATCCTGGATGTCTCTCAATTGAATTCCCTCGTGTTCCCTTCTCGAGAGCTATGGATGAGGTAGAAGAAGTGTTGTTCATTAGACATTTGTTGCCAAAGAGTGTTTGGAAGTTGCAAAAATGGCTAGGGATTGGGTATGAAGGTAAGTTAACTAGAGCATGGGATGTTCTTGATCAAGTTATAAGCAAGTATATATCGATGAAACGCGATGAATTGAGTAATTTTGCAACAAAAACAAGGGAAGATGAAGGACAAGGTTGTGATGATCTCTTGACTTCATACATATTAAATGATGGACTAAATTTTGATGATAAGTTCTTGAGGGATACCATATTGAACCTCATGATTGCAGGGCGTGACACGACTAGCTCAGGACTAACATGGTTCATTTGGCTAGTCGCGACTCACCCTGAGATTGAAAAAAAGATCATGGAAGAACTCGAGGCAATTATCTCATTGACATCATCATCAAAATGGAGGCTTTTTAACGCGAACGAGTTGAAAAATGCAATTTACTTGCATGCATCATTGTGTGAATCACTAAGGCTATATCCACCAGTACCATTCCAACATAAGACTCCTCTAGAACCTGATACTCTTCCAAGTGGACACCATGTTCATCCTAAAATGAGAGTGGTGTTCTCATTGTACGCAATGGGGAGGATGGAATCAATATGGGGAAAAGATTGTTTAGAATTTAAGCCAGAGAGATGGATATCTGAGAAAGGATTGATTAGGCACGAGCCTTCGTACAAGTTCTTAGCTTTCAATGCAGGGCCAAGGACTTGTTTAGGGAAAGAAGTGGCTTTCACTCAAATGAAAGCTGTGGCTGCTTCTATCATACATAATTATAAAGTTGAAGTGATCAATGGACACAAAGTTTGCCCTAATGTCTCAATTATTCTCTACATGCAACATGGTTTGAAAGCTAGAATCAAGAAGAGATGGACTTAATTAGTTTTTACATTTCTACTATTTGTACTTAATACCATCTTCTTTACTATGCAAAGTATGTTTTAGTTTACTTGATGTAATTTGCTCATGTGGTAATGTATAAAGTTGAAGTGATAAATGGACACAAAGTTTGCCCTAATGTCTCAATTATTCTCTACATGCACCATGGTTTGAATGCTAGAATCAAGAAGAGATGGACTTAATTAGTTTTTACATTTCTACTATTTTTACTTAATTCCATCTCCTGTTTATCTCAATTTATGTGATTGTCATTTGAATGGACATGGAGTATCAAAAAAATAAAAAAGACTTTATAATATTCTAACATTACCCCTAAAATAATGAATATTTAAATAGAAAAGTACACCTTTGTGGAATTTTTGCCAAAAAAGTGAGACCCAACAGGGGTAAAAAGGAAATAGAAAAAGGTGAAGAAGATTGAAATAAATGGCATGTTATAGATTTAACAAGCTTAAAGTGTTAAAAGGATAACAGACAATAGCAAGCATAGAGTTCAATATATTGGCTTTGAACTCAGGCTAGTGAACTTTCCTCATTTCAAACAATAGTCCTAAAAAAAAGTATAACAAGAGCATATTTTAAACTCTTTTGATAGTACAGGAGTATATTTGACTCTTTTCTGTGTATGTTTTCATCGCCATTCCAAAACAAGTGTGTTCTATAGTCTTTGATGTTCTGCAATTCAATAGAACACATGATCAGAACCAAAATTTGACAATTTGCATCTCAACCATACGACACTAACACACACCAACAGCAAACTCAAAAACAACGTAAGCAAAAAGAAACCCACCCTTGACTCAATTGACTGTTACTACCCTGCTACTAACCTACTTTATAATAACAAAAATTATGACGAAAAAATACCCTAAGATCACAAAATCATACGAAACAGCATATGTTAATTTAGTCAATGCTATTCATATTGTACGACAACAGCTTCCTCAGCCACAGTCCAGCCATCATCGCTAGAGTAGTCATTTGAACAGTTCTGAAAATGAAACAGGCAATGGGGTTAACTAAGCCTGAAAATAAAGAGTAGTATCGTCCAAAATTGACAAAAGAAAATAGATAGTTCAACCAGCATATGAAAGAAAGAGATCACAAGCAAAATTTCACTTCAGAAAGAAAAAGAACAAGAGGAGAGTGATTAATTCAAACTCGCACAAAACTGTCCCACGGGAGACGCGCATTTTCAACAAGTGAAAAGCTGAAGTAAAAAGTCAGAACCTATTACAGTTTTCCTTCAATTCAACTTCTTACTTCCTAACCTTTTAATTTTACAACTTTAGGTTTTTTTGGTTCTTCTGATGTAATATACAGCAGGTAACACAGAAGAGTCACTAGAAGAGCCTCCCTTTCGAGTTTCTGATTCTTCCCCAGTTCATGTGAATTACTGGGTTCAAACCTCTTTTTTAAAACTGATTTAAATGGAATTTTTAATACATAGTGTTTCAGCTATGCACTAGGTTCACCCCCGCCTTTCATGATACATCAGCTAAAAAATGACCATTTTGGCTTAGAAAAGTATATGGATCCAACATATTTTTCAACCCTACAATCCATATCCAGTTAAAGGCTGACCTGTGAGCAAGTATAGACTATTAAAGTCATCCAATTGCAGTTATCCAAGGTATGTTTTTCTTTCTCGCTCACGGCTTCCTGCAGAAAATATAGCAATGGGAGCATCAGCTGCATTTCATATTGACGTGCTGCACCACAAAGCCTGCACATCCCTGGATCACCAGCATCTCCAGAAGGCAAAAGCGGCTTTCCACCATATGAGTATCTACATATAAAAGTAAATAATAGATTTTTTACTAAGGAGAGAAAGAGTGTTAATGATTAACTAATGTAAGGAGGTCAAATAAAAGAAAACTTGCGCGTATAGAAATGGAAAGGAATCCTAAAACCTACCAACAGAGAACTATATGATACTCTCTGTATTTATTTTATTTAACTTCTTTTTGGATAAACTATGCCAGTCTCCATAAAATGACAGTTAGCGTTAGCAGTTGACTAAGAAAGCAATAAAGTAAACAAAAAATAAAAGTAACCTTGAGCTCAGTGGGAGTGGGTGAAAACTGAATGTACAACCTAAGATGTGGTTTCCCGTGTGTAATCCTAATCAATCTTACAGTACGTCAGCCAACTGTTAGCATTAAGATGTGTTTTATGATGAAAGATAAATTAATACTCAGACTAATAAAATAAGTACTTGATGGCAGTTTTCGCATGTTGATGGAAGCAAGGTCAAGACTGGCGAAGATGTTGACATAGTAGCCAATTATGTCTCGGCGTGTAGATTGGATTAGATCAGAAGAAATGGGCTATGTCCAGACTCTGGACTTTGAGTTGTCTACATATCTCAGGTTTCACAAGAAATCAGTTCATATGTAGTTCGAGGAGATTCTACTTGGAAATGGATTGACTGGATTAGTATGACTAAACTCTGTGTAGAGTTCCCTACATATCTCGGGTGTCACGAGAAACAAGCTGAATGTAGTTTGAAAAGGTGGAGTTATTGACTCTCAAAATTAACCCCAATATTGAGATGGTTTGAAGCTCAAGCCCAGAACCAAGCAAACAAAATGGGAGAAAGGACATCAGTGATAAGACGTACCTCAAGATCAGTCGAGAAGCCCAGCAGGACAAATTCAGCCAAACCGAAGTAAGAAGAAGCAGAACCAGTAGATTGGCAAGGAAAACTTACCAGGATTAGTTGATCCAAGTCCCATAATCAAGAATCACTGTCCATAATTAAAAGTTTCTTGAAAGGAGCTGAAACTCCTTAGGCTCACTCGGAAAAGACTTAAATGCCTTTCATTAGAAACCAACCAGTCAACACTCTCTCACTTATGATGAGGAGTTGATGCATTCAAAGAGTTGGGAACAAAGAGAAGGTCACAGCGACTACTCTAAGAAGTATCTATAAATTCACACATGCCACAGCAGAAAAAACATGAGAACACTTCAACATGCATAAAGTTGTACAAATAGTAATACGCTACAGTTGGAGATGAATAAGATAATCAAAGAGAAAGCTTGTACAGAAGCAGAATAGGCTGAAAGTTCACTACATCAAGAAACCAAAAGTACATTAAACTTGGACTTCACTTGCTGCTTTGGGGAAATTAAAAGGTATATAAAAAACTGAGAGTTTGCTTCTCAAAAGTCATCTACTCCACCAAATAAAATGTTAAGTTCTAGGAGGCAATACTTAAAAGTAAATTCAGAAGTACAGATTATGCATGGTAAACAAATGCAGGCTTTTTAAAGTTGTACCTGAAACACTGTTCTGGATATGCATCTACTCGCTTTTTGAACTTAAGGTAAACCCTGTCAGCATTCAATGCCCTATCGTACTCATAATCTTCCACCTCCCATGTTTCTTCTTTAGTATCAGGATCACTTTCATGGTCCTTGATTGGAGATGAGATGTTTTTTGAACAGACAGAAGCATCCTTTTTTGAAAATTTCTCTTCCTCAGCATATATATAGAAGCAAGGAATCACTGTGACCAAAGAAAAAAGTGTTTCTTTCAGAGAATACAGAAAGCTAAAATAATCATTCAAATGCTACCCAGTGATAATTGCAGATCTCATGTATCACTTTAAACACTTGCTAAAAGGTATGAAGACCTAAACTTTTGTCGGCTGTCAACTTCTCGTAACACAATGACTTCTTTAGAGAAAATGACAAATTAGTTTCTTATGTTTGGGGTTGGTTTAAAGTAGTCCTTTAAATATGCAGCTGAGCACTTTTGGTCTCTGTACAAATAAGATTTTTCTGGTCTCTATACAAATAAGATTTTTCTTAAGGTAAGAATATGGAAATGAATCCGACACGTTCAGCTGGACAGTTTTCTTTCATTTAAACGACTCATGTTCTTTCACAAGCCATTTCATCAAAAGTACTCAATTTTATTAAACATAAAGAACTGAAACCACTCAGGTGTATATTTGAAGGATCATTTTTTTTAGAATGACTTTTAAAAGAACATTTTAAAACCAATCTCCAAATAGGATGGATTATTTATTTCACTTTCTCACTATGTTTACAATAAGTAAATACATCCGTTGGCCCTTTGACTGATCTACGTATTACTCAACCAGCAAGAATTAGCACCAACTGCCTCCCACAAAAGGAAGGCAACCAACAGATCACATATTCATTTTACCAATCACATGCCATTTCTGTATCCATTTTTTTTATTTTTTATCAACTAAAAGGTTTCATTGCTATTAACAAGAACAAGTTGGCTTTCTGTATCTATAAATAGCATTTATCAATGTAATGTTCTCTATCATAGTGCTAAATTTATGGTGGGGGGTCGATCGTCCCAGTAAACAGTTCACAATCACCTAGCTTTTTTGTCTCCATGGGGATTCAAACAACAGTTCCATGCTCATGTTATATCAAGCAAAGCTAAATGGGAACCCTTTACATATACCACCCAGTTACATATCAAGTAGAACCATCTAAAAGGGGCTCTAGCAAAAGATCATGTCAAGGTGCAGGTAATGTCGAGGAAAACAGAACGGAAATTACCTGGTAACTTTTTATCAATTACTCTGTCTGCACAGACAGGGGGTGAAGTTTTGGCAGTTAATTTATGACCATGGTTTTGTTTCTTGGACTGAGAAGCTAGGCTTGCAGCTTCAGAAAGTGCTCTACCCAACTCAGCAAGGTCTATGTCATCGTCATCTTCATCATCATCCTCTTCCAAAGAGTCAGATGACGATATATCGTTCTTCCATTCTTCCTTTGAATCTGATACAGAAGATTCAGACAAGGAGACAGCCTTGTCAGACTGGCTCTTTAAACCTTCACTATTTACAGACTTTTGGATTCTAATAGCTGTCCAGCTGTCATAGAAATATAATAGATAGATCACAGAAGTTAAATCCGAATAATTATTAAGTTTCAAAGCATTAATAAAAAGACTATGTTTGAAAACTAAGTAAAGACCTTACAGTAGTGCTCCCACATTCTGGCATTAAACAGCCAAAAACATAGATAACACGTTCTTCAATGTTCAAACTCTTATGTGAGATTGGGGCATAAACCTAGGGAAACAAATGTAAGGAGAAAAATATAGCAAAATGTCTTGAGGCTTAAAAAATCCAAGTAATCGGGTAATTCAAAGTTAGTCAAACAGTTTCAAGTACAAACCTGTGCAAGAAGAGACAAATCACTTTTACAAGAACTGCATTTGAATAAATCAACACTTGCTGAAGGAAGAGGAATAGGCCAATCCTATTCAAGAAAACAAACAGTAGCATCATAATACCAAAGAAAAATCAAAGCACAATGAACTATACCATATCCAGGAGGATTCTCTTACAGGAAGTCCACCGATTTTTGTTGTATAATGGTCAGCAGCTTCGTGCATATGACCTGCCCACGTTCCTGGCATACCTAAAAACACTCCCCCCATCTTGTTTTCTAATACAAACAAAACAAGGTTAATGAGAAATGTAGTTCAACTGAGACCCCATCCAATGTAATTCTTAGTACAAGCATCATAATACACCAGAACACAAGCATATTAACAAAGTTCAGGTCTTAAAATAGCTGGAATCTTCTTGCATAAAGAAAAGAACATCAAGCCAAATAACCTTTATTAAATTGCATTGACGGATTTATATAGCTTTAAACTCAATGGAACTAGTTACCAAACTTTACCACAAAACTTGTTGCAAGAACTAATTCCCTTTTTATAAGGAAACAGATTAATTAGAGAAACTCAACCAATAAACCATCTCATATCCTTGCCCTGCAGTTTCATACCTAACTGGTGTTAAACATCAGGGAGAAAATAATTTTCATGATGATAATTGGGAACAAGCTTCTCCTAAGAACTTGGCGAACCACACAGTAGACATAACCAACATTTGCTGACAAGGAAAATCCGAAGCCATTACCCTTAAAACCCCGCTCATATGAAATTGCTCACAAACCACAAAAGAAAGGTAACCCGCACTAGGACTCGACCCAGAAGGCACACCTCTCACTTTCACTGGCAAGGGGTTTCGAACCTGAGACCTCCAACATGGAAGTCTCAAGCCCAAACCACTGGAACTTACACAATTGCCTAACCACTAGTCCTAGCTATGTCACAATATCTTGGCAAAGGTTCACAAGTAGGGCTGGGCGTTCAGTCAGTTCAGTTCGATTTTTGGTTTGGCAAAAATGTGAAACCAAAACAAATTGAAATAAATTTGGTTTAGTTCGGTTATTACAATTTCAGTTCGGTTTGGTTTTCGGTTTAACCAAATTTAATTAACAGTGGTACATTTTCAAAATTCAATCACTTTTGTTCAATTTCTTCAACCTCTGATGTTCTTACAAGTCACGTCCAATTCTATGGCTTTGCAAATGTATTGACAGTTCAAGAGACGTTCAAATATTAATGGTAGAAATTCACCAAATTTTTGTATATAAATTTGCAACTTCATCTGTGAGTTGTGACTGACTACCAGTGAGGCAGTGACCTGCAGCCTGCCCAATTAGGCCATCACTAACTCAAAAGGACATAATTTTACCTGTTCAAATATCAAATTTGTGCAAATGGTAAGTTTTCACCTCAATACCTCATCACCTGTGGGCTGTGCTGCTGTTCAAATGATCACTAACTGTACAACAATTAACATTAACTTCTACAACAATCAACACTCAACGATATACTCTCCAAACTCCAGCAATCTATGCCATACAGTTTGGCTTTTGCCTTCAAATTTCAACAAGCATTCAACTAGCAACTTACCATGTCATTGACTAAAATATTCAAACAAAACTGATTCTAAGGATGATAGACACTCATGGCTCAACGCTACTTCATGAATACTCATTTAACACAATTGTCAACAGAGCCGCCTATAAAAAACTTAATTACAGAAAGACGAAGTACATTACAATTAACAGTTCACAGATCACACAAATAATCACATAGTTGCATTTAATGAATAAAAAAAAAACTCTAATGTGCGCTCCTAGAGTGCTACTCGTGTTGTTTTCCACTAGTTTATTAGATTCCATAATTAATTTAGCATCAAAATAAAGATTATGAATCTGAGTATATTGGAACATGAAAAAGAATAGTTGCAAAATAGTAGTGGAATTAAGATTTTCATTACAAAATATCAAATAAGCTTGAGTCTTGATAACTTTTAGGTGGAGAACATTGTATCCCTGCAGCCTACTGGAGTTATCCCGCTGATGAATTTAAATTTAAATTCAAATTAATCGAGTCAATAAAATTTACGAACCAAATGGTTAAAACAAACTAGTAATACAGTATATTCACAGAGAAAACAAACTAGTACCTTCGAGGTGCAACTCGCGAGCGTGAGCAGTGGGCAGTGGCTACTGGCACGTGAGTAGCGGGCTGCTGGCTGTGGGTTGCGACGCCTGCAAGCACTCAGCGAGAACTGAGCAGCGGCGTCGGTTCGCCTGAGAGTGACGAGTACGACTGACGGAGTTAGAGATGAGAGTCGAGACTTGGAGAGATGGATGAGCTGTGTGGGGCTTTAGGAATTTTAGTTTATGATTTGTGTCTTCTAATTTGGAAAATTGGTGTTTTGACTTTTGGGTAATATTTGAATATGAGCTGTGGGGCATGGGCTGAATAGTGATTAGTTAATAGGGGGTAAAGACTAAAATATATATATATTGAAATATGTATTTCGTTTATTAAGGTTAATCGATTTTTATCAGCTAAAATATCGAAAATCAAATAAAAAAGTTGAAATATTGAAATTTGAAATCGAAATCGATCAGAAAAATCAAAATTAAAAAAATTCGATTTGATCGATTTTAACTATATTATGTCCAGCCCTACCTGAGAATAGAATAGCATCTGCACAATCAAGAAAAAAAGAATAAGGTGATAGATTTAATTAATCTATATTGGGGGAAGAATATATGTGTATAAATATCATGGTATTCTATCTCTTATAAGTATTATTCATGTAATTAGTTTATCAACAAAGTTTATTTTATTCTTGTTATGAAGGGTAAGAATATTGTCGGACGTTAAAATATTTTCATGAAAAAAATATAAAACAAAGCCGCTCGATATGCCTCCTTTTTGAAACACCGATTGAGTTTATATAAAGTGGTTGGTGAACTCGTTTAAAAAAACGATATTGACAAAGGAATAGTTCTTTCTTCTCCAACGAATAAACCTTTTTCAGTTTTTCATCCAACTATTGAAGCAATTGCTCACATTTTTTGAATCCAAATATAGAATTAAATGACACTACACAATTTGTTGCGACACATGTTCGAAACAAGGTGAATGAAATCGAATATTAATCCGCAGAGTTCAAAATTAGAGAAGATATTGCAAGCAATCAAAGAGTTATACTTGATCAAGTAAAACATATGAAAGAAATTGATCGGTGGAAGAATATTTATAAACTCAAAACTAATGAGTTGATTAAGTTTGAAGCTTGATTAAATATTGCCGATTTTAACATGAAATATCTTTGGGAACATTTGAAAAACAAAGTTGCATCTAATGCTTCATAAATGGATTTATCTCTACATTAATTTTTTAAATTCTATTATTGGTTCAACTTATTTTACAAACTTTTTAATCTTTTTATATTGATGATGTTGTTACATGTACTCTACAATGATATTTATTATGAAATAATATTATTCTCATTAAAATAATATTTTTGTTTTCTCTTACATGCTTGACCATGCATTCTTCAAAAGTCTAATGCTTAGTTTAATTTTTTTTATTTATATATTTTAAGTATTAAATATATGTAAAAATTTTATCAGTGAGTGACAGTAAGAATTAAATATATAACTTTTCTAAAAATTTTATATCACAAAAAGGCAAAAACACTATAAATTAAGGAATATACTTTACCTGAAATACTTATAAACAAAACATTAAAAAAATTGAGACCAAACATGTAAGAGAAAAAATATATTAATATAAACTGAATTAATATTTCATAACAAATATCATTGTAGAGTACATGTAATAGCTAGGCATCATCAATATAAAAGAAAATAAAATTAATTAAAAAACAAAAGCAGAACAAATAATAAAATTCCAAAAACTAATGTAGAGATGAATCTACTTATGAAGCATTAGATGCAACTTCATTTTCCAGTTGTTTCAGACGATTTTTCATGTTAAAATCAACAACATCTAGCCAAGCTTCAAGTTGAGCCACTTCATCGGTTTTGAGTTTTTCTACATCCTCCCACCAACCAATTTCTCTTATCTCTTTGGCTTGGTCAAGTATAACGCTTTGCTTGCTTGCAACATCTTCCCTAATTTTCAACTCTGCTAGTTTATATTCCATTTCATTCACATTGTTTCGAACACATGTTGCTACAAGTTTTGTTGTGTCACCTAATTCTACATTTGGATTCAACAAACATTGAGAAACTACTTCAACAGTTGGATGAAAAAATGAGTAAGGCTTATTCGTCGGAGAAGAAAGAACTATTCCTAAATCAGCATCATGTTGTTGAACGAGATCACCAGCCAACTTATATAAACTCAATCGATGTTCTAAAAATGAGGCATATCGAGCAACTTCGTTTTCTAATTTTTCCATGGGAATTATTTGACGTCCGACAGTCTTCTTATCCTCCAAAATAATAACATAAACTTTGTTGGTGAACTAATTTCAAGAAATGATACTTATAAATGATGTATTACCATGATATTTATACACATAAGTTCTTCCCCCCTATAAATAAATTAAATTTCTTACCATATTATACATGGAAAGTAGCATAAATAAGAATCTAACTATAAAAAAAATAAATTATCATATACTTTTAGATGATATGCACTCAAATTAGTGAAATTTGAAACTTCTAGTTAAAAAGGGAAATATTTTAATATACTTACTTAATTTTACCATATTTATAATTATAAAATATAAATATAATTTGAAGAAACATTAGTTAATACAAAAGAAAAATTAAAAATAAATTAAATTTCTTACCATATTGTATATGGAAAGTAGCATGAATAAAAATCTAATTATAAAAGTAATTTTATCAAATACTTAAAAAGGATATGCACTCAATAAAATTAGTTAAATTTGAAATTTCAAGTTAAAAGAGAAATATTTTAATATACTTATTTAATTTTATCATATTTTAATGTCACGACCCAGACCCCTGTGATTGACACCCACACTAACCCTCTGGTGGGAGAACCATTACTACAATCTGACTAAACATTTTTAAGAAACTAAAGCATTTAAAGATACGAAAACAGATTTAAATGACTAAATAAATATGGAGTTCCCATAAACTCCGAAAGTTTAACAAACAACTATCGCGGAAATTCAACCCTTAGAACTGAAAGTAATTGTACTAAAACTCTACCAATCAACAAGTCTAACAAAGAGGGGGTGCAACCCCGGAAAGTAAACATAAGTAAAAGTCTAAACTTGTAGTCTAAGTCTGAAAAGAATGAACTAAACTAACGATGGATCCATAGTAGCCAGAAAGAACTAGCTCACCCTTGAATCTGGTCTCGGTCAAAGATCTTGTAACTAAAGTCTGTCAATATCTGCCTGAAGATGCCCCGTACTCAACAAAGAAGGAGCAAGTGCAGTATCAGTACACAAAATACAGTGTACTGGTAGAATCATGCGGCTACTCCCATAAGCACAATATACAACAAACAAATACAACACAGTAAGCACACATATACAAAATACAAGGTTCAGTTATCATTCTAGGAATAACATACAATTTCTCAATATCAATAGCAGGTAAAGATGAACATAATAGTCACAAGTGGTCCTCTCATGGAACCCACACCTAAATTGTTAGCGTGTCCGAATGTGGCATTCGATCCAATATATGTGTCGTAACGTGACACCCGATCCAATAGATGTGTCAGAACGTGACACCCGATTCAATCTATGTGTCAGAACGCGACACCCGATCCAATCAACACAACCACAATCATAATCACATCTATAATGAACAATACTCAAATCATACAATAAAGTAACATGTTCATGGCATGTAGGGTTCACACATCATCATTCCCTATTCACATACATGCACGCATACAATGAAACAATTATCCGGTATATATCACACAACAGGAAATCAAACCATCACCCACCTCGAAACCAAGTTTGAATCCTCCTAAGACACTTGAGACTTCCCTTTCCAAATTCTTTTCGCTTGTTCTTGGTCTATAAACAATAAAACAAGTAATTTAAAGCAAGGATCAATAAACAAGGTCTACCCCGATTATAACAATATTAATAACCCAAGAACAAACCCATGATCCTAATGTTCAGCTAGGGCTTTTTCCCACCATCAACTTCAGGCCAAAACCCTCCCCCAGCGATAATTACCCAAGATTCTAAGTTCTAGGAATCGAAATACGAATTAGGGGAGTAAAATCCTTACCTTTAGCACTAAAAGTCGTGAAAAACTATCAAGAATCGCCGTGGGTCGCCTCCTGGCTCTTAAGAACGAAGTTTTGCAAAAAATAACGAAATTGGGGTTTTTCCCCTACTTAAGTCGCGACTATCCCACCGCAGCGAGATCCAACCTGCCACAACGGCCCCACCCTGGCAGAACTAACCCTTTCCCAACGGCTTGCACAGAGACAGAAGCTCGGATTTGGAGTTCCAAGCTACCATTTCACAACACACTTTCAACCCGGGACATTCTAAAACTACCCTTTCATGCCAAGATCAGTTTTGGGAGTTCTAGTCACCCAAATTCGATTTCGTAAAGTCGTACAGACTCCTTAACGTCTTAGTTATCCACTCATGTGATCAAATTCATAATTAGATCCCTCATTCATTACCAGATTTCTCTAGACATCACCTGACTCATATTTCGTCCAAGTCTGACCTATGCTAGAATTTCCAAGTTGCTACAAAAAAAAGTTTTCTGGCCCAAAATCCTTCCCCATTGGCATTTCCATAAAGACGGAAACAGGTCGTTACATTTAATTATTAAATATAAAATAATTTTAAGAAACATTAGTTACATATTAAAAGAATAAATTATTTAGAAGGGATAAGACACAAATACCATCCCGAACTATATTCAAAATACCAACAACATATCTAAACATAAGTAAGATATTATTACCTCCCTCCCCCCCCCCCCCCCCCTCTGGACTAATTTATTAGTTTCCATGCTCATTTTATGTTGACGTGGAGCCAAGACCCAATTCAAGTATCAATAGTGATATACATGTGCCGAGTATATAAATTTTATTTTATTTATATTTTATCTTTACTTTTTAATTTTAAATAAACATTTTTTTGTTTTCTTTGCTTTGTATTTAAACTAAATTAATACATGAATTTTTTTTTTAAAAAAAAAAAATTGCCTTACATTTAACTTCTTCTTTTGATTGCTTTTCTCTTTTTTATTCTTTTTTGAATTTCATAGCATCATAAAAAAATTGCATGCATTAACATCGATAAAAAAAAATTAATTAGCTAATAGTATGTTTGGAATAGTAGTATAGGTGAATCTCTTACTCAATACACATAGTAAATAACTTATATACGTATACTAAATTAATCCATGCATATACTAAATTACTTATACACGTATACTAAATTAATGAATACATATACTAAATTACTTATATTAAAATTTATATATTTACACATCTCGGTGAATTAATAAGGATGACTGAAGCAATTTTTAATTTATTTAATGAAAAAGAGAATTGAAGATTCGAAGTCAATTTATTTAGCCCATGAATTTGGTGCTTCGAAGCACCCAAAAATTTTTTCTACAAAAACTTTATGAAGTCCTCCGTAATGAGTTTAAGGAACCACCACATATACTCACACCATATTTTTAACGCCTATTTCCGCATTTACACACTTTTTTAGAAATTTGCCAAAATCCTCGACTTTTCGTGTGTATTAATTAGCCCATGAATTTGGCGCCTTGGAAACCCAAAGTTTTTTTCTTAAAAAACTTTATGAGAACCTCCGTAACGAGTTGGAGAACCACCACATATACTCATGCTATTTTTAACGCATGTTTCCACATTTACAGACCATTTTAAGGATTTACCCAAATTCCTTGATTTTTTTGTGTGTATTAACTCGTGGATCTGGCGCCCCGGAGCACCTAAAATTTTCTTCTCAAAAAACTTTATGAGGACCTCCATAATGAGTTCGGAAACCACCACGTATACTCACACCATTTTTAACACCTATTTTCGCATTTGCAAACCTTTTTTTAAAAATTACCCAAATACCTCGATTTTAGTAGGTATTAGCCCATAATCAGGCGCATCGGAGCACCTAAAATTTTTTTCTCAAAAAACTTTAGAAGGACCTCCATTAATGAGTTGAGGAACCATCATGTATACTCACACCATTGTTAACGCCTGTTTCTGCATTTACATATTCTTTTTTAGGAATTACCCAAATTTCTCATTTTTTCGTGTATATTAGCCCACGGATCTGAAGCCCGGAGAATCCAAAATTTTTTTCTCAAAAAACTTTATGAGGACCTCTGTAATTAGATGGGGAACCACCGCGTCTACTCACTCCATTTTAGCGCCTATTATAGCATTTAGAGACCTTATTTTAGGAATTACCCAAATTCCTTTATTTTTAGTGTGTATTAGCTTATGAATTTGGCACCCCAACCCAATTTTTTTTTCTCTAAAAACTTTATGAGAACCTCCGTAATGAGTTGGGGAACGACCACATATACTTACACCATTTTTAACACTTATTTCCGCATTCACATACACTTTATTCACACCATTTTTAACGCTTATTTCCGCATTCACATACACTTTTTTAGGAATTACCCAAATTCCTCTATTTTTCTTATGTTAGCCCATGGATCTAGCGGCCCATGATGAGTCCACGATTTAGACTCTTTTAGGGCTTTATTTTAATAGATTTAGTGTCCTCAAATTCATATTTTGTCTCAATAACTGATATAAATTCTTAAGTTTCAGGTATTTGAGTTGAGAGACTAAACATGGACGCTATCAAGCAAAAAAGGAACAAGGCGGCTGAAAGAATGAATAAATGAAGGTCTAAGGATTACCTAATGCATTAGACGAGCCGCTGAACGACCTTAATCTCGCCTAATGTTCCAGTGTGTTGAGCCTTGAAGAAAAAGATCAAGTTAGCGATGAAAGGGAGCAGTCGGTGCGTCGCCGAACAGTTTCGCGAAACAGCGCCATATCGCCTAATGATTCAAAACGCGAAGATGCTGAAGGCAAAAGTTGAAAGGTGATGAACCAGACCAAAGGGCGGATTGCCGAGTGTATCGGCGATCCCGACTAACTGTGTCGAGTGTTCCTTCGCAACACAAATTTTTGAAAACTATAAATATCCATTTAAATCAAGTTGTATCGAATTATTATTGAATTTCTAGACATTTTTTCGATTCTTAGAGTTTTTGGAGACATTGTTCTTGAGCTTTGAAGATTTGAAGGTTTACAATTCCAAGAAATTGGAAGTGGGTCTTAAAGAATCTTCATCCTTGACGTGTTTAAAGACATTTTATATCATACCCATTTGATGGAAACACTTTTTGGTATTGATTTCTATCTCTTTATCATGTCTAGCTAGAACCCCAATTCTTAGGGTGTGATTATGTGGACATAGATTAAATTTACTGTTGGGTATTCCTTATTGTTAGTCTATTTGTTGTTTAAATGTGATTTCGTTTAGTAGTTGTGTTTGAACTTAATGGGATTATAGTTGCAAATACGATTTTATCTTAGTGTTTTTTGCTTGCTCGACAGAGAGGTTTTAACACCATAACTACTATATAGATAGCCTGTGGTTATTGGGTCGTCGTGGGTTCAGCCCGAGAGAGTGAACCTTAGACCTTCTCTTACACATTCAGCTTGAAAGAGTGAATGGGCTAAGGCGAAGGCTGTGCCTAATTGCTGCAACTCGGTGTTTGAGAGAAATCGAGTTGATTTGGGGTAAGTTGCTCGAGAGAAAATTTACCTCCATTTTAGTCTAGCTTAGTTACAAATGTTCAGCAATTTACTATCAATGCATTTAGCTGGTTATTTATTTTATCCCATATTCCTATCACATTCCAAGAATCCCATCTCCATATGTCGCATCTTTATATTTTTGCTATTTCTGGTTTAATAGTTGAATACAAACCCCCCCCTCCCTATTGATAATTGACATTCATGTCACTTCTTGATTTAGTATGCTTTTACTCGTAAATATTTATAACTATGATTGACTAGAACATAATTTTACTTTTCTACTTGATTCTCAACTACTAACTGCTCCCTTGGGGATTGACCCTAACCCATTCGGTTGGGTTATATTACTACACGCGATCGTTGACACTTGAACTGGAAGTAGTGGCTTGATACGTGAAGTCAAAATAGCCCCGCTGTCGGGGAGTAGTGTTACTTGAGAATTTTTAGTTAAGTTGGACTTTGTTCCTTGTTAGTTATAGTGATACTTAACTTTTAGTTTCGTTTTGTTTGTTTGTGTATTGTGAACAGGAAGTATGAGTGTAAACGGCAGCAATGACAGCTAAGTAGGCCATCAAGACGACATTAGAAATCTCAACAATGTGAACGAGTCTCATGCTAATGACCCCCATCTCATGGACGGTATTAGTTCCATTCGCTTACCTCCAGCCGAAGGGAATGCAGTGTTCCACATCACGAGTATTATGTTGCAACTCTTGACGCTGAAAGGGCTTTCTAGTGGTTTGGCGCATGAGGATCCCCATGAACACATTAGAAACTTTGTGGATGTATGTGGACCATTCTCCTTCAAGAATATCTCCTAAGAATCAGTTCAGTTGAGGTTGTTCCCATTCTCGTTGATGGGTGAGGCGTGCAAATGGAACATCACGAGTATTATGTTGCAACTCTAGCAACTGAAAGGGTTTTGCAGTGGTTTGGCTCATGAGGATCCCCATGAGCACATTAGAAACTTTGTGGATGTATGCGGACCATTCTCCTTAAAGAATATCTCCCAAGAATTAGTCCAGTTGAGGTTGTTCCCATTCTTATTGATGGGTGAGGCGTCCAAATGGCTGGCTTAATTGCCACATTAATCAATCACTTCGTGGGAGGAGTTGGTCACCGCATTTCAAGTGCGAGTTTTCCCTTTCTTGAAGATGATGACTTTTTGAGACAGCTTTCAGAGCTTCAAGCATTTAGAAGGCGAGCCTATTCATGAAACTTGGCTGCGATTCAAAAAGTTGGTGCTTCAATGCCCAACCCATGGCTTGCCTGATAATGTGTTGCTGTAGTATTTTTTCGGAGTCTGGATTTGGTAAATAAGGGTGTTGTTGACCAACTTTCTCTGGGAGGTTTGATGTAGCAACCTTATATGATAGTTGCTCAACTCTTGGATGGCATGACTACCATAAACAGGGCGTGGTATACCCGTGAAGACCAGGTCTCCCCTTTCACCTTCAAGTTAACTAAGGAACAAGTGGAGAAGCACCAAGAGCGGGACCAAAACATGGCCAAGATCATGACACAACTTGATATTTTGTCTAAAAATGTCATGGGAGTGGTGCTTGAAGTGTCAATGTCGTGGGTGTCGGGTGTGCTAATCCAGATGTGTCCAAGTTTGAAGCCTTGTATAATGAAAAGGTAAATTTCCTGGCTAACCAAGGCAGTAGCTATCGTTCAAACTACTCGAGGCAGAGTGGTAACCAAGGTTGGGCTAGGAATGAAGGATGGAGAGATCGATATTGTGAATGGAGGGACCGTAATTCGAATTGGAAGGATGGGGAAAAGGATATGTATGTGCCTCCCCACGAGCACCATAAGCCAAAAGATTCGGAAGGTGGTTGGTTTGAGGATATGCTCTCTCGTATCCTCAATAAAGTTGAAGGGTTAGACAAGATTTTAAAGGAAATGAAAGAAGATGTGTCTATCCTTAGCCAGACCGTCACCTCTCATTCAATGTTGATCAAGTAGTTGGAGACCCAAATGGGTCATATATCGTCTCATCTCAACCCGAGATAGCATGGGGGTTTGCCTAGTGATACTAAGGCTAACCCCAAGAATGAGGTTTGAACGTTAACTTGCGTCGTGCCGCGACATTAACTAAGGTGCTGCTTGGGAGGCAACCTAAGACCCCTTATTGCTTTATTTTTTTTTTTTGATAAAATAATGGTGTTGATTGTGTGTGTGTAAGTGTGGAAAGTGTTCGAAAAGTGCATATTGGTGAGCATTAGGTCCATTTAGCGGATCGGCGAGGAGGTCAGCGACCCCGACCCAAACCACCGTCAAACTCAAGACAATTTTACATTAGAGTCTGTAAAACTTGGCAAGCCCAGGAAATTATTAGCGAATCGCCGACCATTTCGACGATCCCGACTGAGACCGCCGTTTGGACTCCCACAATAATTGGAGGTCTTGTAATGTTCGGCGAGGTGAATGACTACTTAGCGTGTCGCCGAGTGGCTCGGCGAGCACGACTAATGTTGCCGAATGAGCAAGAACTCGACGATTTTTCAGGCCAAAGGCTTAAAAGTTTCAAATTCATTCAATTTCCCTCATTTTTATCTTCACAAACTCACATCCACACTCTAGTTTCTATATTTCTTGCATTTTTCGAGTATTTTTAGGATTGATTTGTGCTCGGAGTAGGATTACTTTGCCGCCTAGCATTTCAATCTTTATTAATCGGCATCAAAGGTTGTTTTTCTGAACTCGGAGTTTATTTTATCAAAAGTGTACTCATTTGTAGTGATCTTATCGTATTGTCGTGTGATGGGCCTTTCTAATAGAGTTAGTATGTTTGCAGACTTGATTTAAGTTGACAATCTTACCCGTAATGTTTTGATTGTCGAAATCTCGCAGTCTTGTGCTTAAAATGAATTAAATTTTGTGGGTTTATGCTGGAGTGTTATGGGTCTGAGCTTAATTTAACTAGTGTCTGCTTTGATTTTGTTTTCAGGGATTGCGGGGTTGAATTCAAGAAGTTGGGATGAAAGTTGGCACGTTGGGTCATTTGGCGAGCTGGGTCGAGCTCGTCGAACCACTCTAGGGTTGTCCCCATCTCCCCTTTAATTTCATGCTAAATAAGTAGTTGAATTCTGTAACTTTCGGCGAGAAACCTGAGGTCACTGAATGCACTCGACGACTCGCCGAAAATAATCTTGATCGCCTTTTGTCTGTGCCCCTGAATCCTTTTTGCATTGGAACTTTCGGCGGGCTAACCCAGTTCTTCGAAGCAATTCGGCAACCCGCCAACTATTTTGGCGAGCCTGTCTGCGCCTAATTTTCTGTGCATTTGTTTGGATATTTCCTAACTTTTCCTCGAGGCTTTACAGACATGACTAAATCAAAAGTAGCTAATCCCAAGTGAAGACTAAGGGGATTAGGATAAATGAAAATGCAAGTATATCCAGAAGCAAAGCTATGAAATTTCCCACAACGGGTTGGAAAGGCAAAGGCAAGAGGTTCACTTCTACAAGGAAGACCACTATCAGAGATCATAATGTTCTTTCATGGGCCTGAGGATTCTGTGTAGTTGTGCATGTCTTTCTAGAGGAATCGCACGTGACCGCCCCTAATGGATCTAGCACTGCCATTACTCCTGAGGTGATCCCGTGCACTAATGCTCAGAATCAGAGTGATGCATCGGGCATTGATGCCTAAACGGATGGAACGACTATGTAGACTTGACCCTCTCTTTACCTCCATTTTTGTCTTTCTTTATTTCGACTTGTGGATGTTTTTATTTGCATTTGAGGACAAATGTTCTTATTTGTAGTGGGGTGAGGCCCATCTTTTGTGACACCGTTTTGTTTATATAATTGGGCTTTGAGCTAAATTGTGTTAGATACTGCTTTTTGTGGAAGGTTTGAGCTTGTGGCTCCTTACTTTTAATTGTAAATGATTTTTGACCCTTTCAAAAAAAATTTGCCATCTCTTGTATGTGTTGAATGTGGTTGTTCTCTTGCAAATTTAAGTATCGATTTTCATCAATATCGATGACTTAAATAGAGCTCATAATCTAACTTAAATGAATGCGCGGCTACGACAAGGCCAATTGAAGTTGCATAAACAGTATGTGACCTATTCGCATCTCGTTGTGACTAGCCAATCATTGAATTAAGTCTCTTGTGATGAACATTGCACACTAGCGAAAGTGTTGAGTCTTGTTTTACTTTGGTGTCAATGCCTTGTGTGATGAGTTTACCGTGAACTATGTGTGATGACACCTAGAATTTGTTCCGTTGGTTCGGTTGACTAAGTGATGCAATTTCTTAAGATGATCTTAGGCAACTTTAAAGAGTGTGAACCAATTTGAATGTATACCTCTTTTGTGGCTTACCTTGTGAGTGTGTGAACCTCTTTTGAGCACCCTTTGAGCCTAAACGTTTTCTTTGAAGAAACTTGATAACTTTGCTACCTTTTATTGACTCATTACCCATAATCATCATGATTTATGGTTTGTTTGAATAGTCAACTTAGGCCAAAAGCCGAAGTTGGGGGTGTAGTGAAAAAAGAAGGCAAATCAAGTAAATGCAAAGAATTCTCTTGTGCCCATGTTTCGAGAAAAATGGAACCCCTCTATATTAAAAAAAAGAGAGAAAAGATTGAAAAAGAAAAAGAAAGAAAAAGTTGTGAAATAAAGTTGTGGAAATACCCAATGACTCATGGAAGATGAATAATAGGAGACTTTTGACCTTGAATGAAATTGATAAAGAAAAGGAAAGAATGTGTTGTTCACATCACATTTCAAGAGAATTTTTAGCCTATAAGACTAAATGATCAAACCATTACATTCAACCCTATTACAAGCCTTAGAAAGATCTTTTTGATCTTGATGAGCTGAAGCAAAAATCAATTGAAAAATAAGGGCAAACTATGGGTGAAATCATGCATTGTGTTTATCTTTTTGAGTGTGAGTGTTGATCTTGATTTCGAAACTTTAATTGATTGAACCATTGAGTGAATATGGAATCATTCTTTTTGTGAGGGCATTTGAATACCTTTGTTGAGCTTGAACTTGCATTTGAAGCAAGTATAGTGAGGTTTAGATTTTTTAGTAATGATGAGTCACAACTTGAATCTTTGAGTGCACAATTGATCCTTGTGCAAGTAAGTTGAGACTTTTTGTGTGCATTTATGATTAAGTCTTGTGTAGCACTGTTTGAGACATATTTTTTGAACTGCTGAACTTGAGTTTTACTTAAGGACAAACTAAAGTTTAAGTTGGGGTATTGATAAGTCCACGATTTGGACGCTTTTAGGGCTTTATTTTAATGGATTTAGTGTCCTCAAATGCATGTGTTGTCTCAATAACTAATGTAAATCCTTAAGTTTCAAGTATTTGCGTTGAGAGATAAAGCATGGATGCTATCAAGCAAAAAAGGAACAAGGCGGCTGAAAGAACGAACAAATGAAGCCCTGAGGATCGCCTAATACATTAGGTGAGCTGTCGAACGGCCTTAATCTCGTCTAATGTTCCAGTGTGCTGAGCCCTGAAGTAAAAGATCAAGTTGGCGATGAAAGGGAGTAGTCGGCGCATCACCGAATAGTTTAGCGAAGCAGCACCATATCGCCCAATGATTCAAAACGCGAAAATGCTGAAGGCAAAAGCTGAAAGGCGATGAACCAGACCAAAAGGAGGATCGCCGAGTGTATCACGATCCTGATTAACTGCACCGAGTGGTCCTTCGCATTATAATTTTTTGAAAACTATAAATACCCATTTAAATCAAGTTGTATCAAATGATTATTGAATTTCTAGACATTTTTCAGTTCTTAGAGTTTTTGGAGACATTGTTCTTGAGCTTTGAAAATTTGAAGGTTTACAATTCCAAGAAATTGGAAGTGGGTCTTGAAGAATCTTCATCCTTGACGTGTTTAAAGATATTTTCTATTGTACCCATTTGATGGAAATACTTTTTGGTATCAATTTATATCTCTTTATCATGTCTAGCTAAAACCCCAATTATTGGGGTGTGATTATGTGAATATGGGTTAAATTTACTGTTGGGTATTACTCATTGTTAGTCTATTTGCTGTTTAAATGTGATTTCATTTAGTAGTTGTGTTTGAACTTAATGGAATTGTAGTTGAAAATACGATTTCATCTTAGTGTTTTTGGCTTGCTCGAGAGAGAGGGTTTAAAACCAAAACTACTAAATCGACAAGCCTGTGGTTATTGGGTCTTCGTGGGTTCAGCTCGAGAGAGTGAACCTTAGACCTTCTCCCACACATTCAACTCGAGTGAGTAAATGGGCTAAGGCGAAGGCTGTGCTTAATTGTTACAACTCGGTGTTTGAGAGAAACCGAGTTGATACGGGGTAAATTGTTCGAGAGAAAATTTACTCACACTATTAGTCTAGCTTAGTTACAAATGTTCAGCAATTTACTATCAATGCATTTAGCTGGTTATTTATTTTATCCCACATTCCTATCACATTCCAAGAATCCCGTCTCCATATCTCGCATCTTTATATTTTTGCTATTTTTGGTTTATTAGTTGAATACAAACCCACCCACCCACCCCAATTGATAATTGGCATTCATGTCACTTCTTGGAACATAATTTTACTTTTCTACTTGATTCTCAACTACTAACTGCTCCCTTGGGACTCGAACCCAACCCAATTGGTTGGATTATATTACTACACGCGATCGTTCAGTTGAACTGAAAGTAGGGTCTTGATACGTGAAGGCAAGCACCCAAATTTTTTTCATAAAAATATTTATGAGGACCTAAGTAATGAGTTGGAAAACCACCACGTATACTCAAATAATTTTTTTAACACCTATTTTTGCTTTTACAGACTCTTTTTTGGAATTACCAAATTTCTTAAATTTTTGTGTGTATTATCCTATAGATCTGACGCACCTAAGCACCCCAATTTTTTTTTCAAAAAACTTTATGAGGACTTCCGTAATAAGCTGGGAAACCACCATGTATGCTCACTCCATTTTGAACAAATATTTCCGCATTTACAAACTCTCTTTTAGAAGTTACCAAAAATCCTCAATTTTTCGTGGCCATGGATCTGAAACCCGGAGCACCCAAAATGTCTTTCTAAGAAAACTTATTAAAACCTCTGTAACGAGTTGGGAACCACCACGTATATTAACACTATTTTAAACGCTTATTTCCGCATTTACAAACGTCTATTAGCCTATGGATTTTTTGGCGCCCCAGAGAACCCCAAATTTTTTTCTCAAATATCTTTATGAGGACCTCCGTAATGAGTTTGAAAACCACCATGTATACTCACACCATTGTTTTAATGCATCTTTCCGTATTTACCTATCCTTTTTTAGGAACAAACCAAATTTCTCGTTTTTCATGTGTATTAACTCATGGATCTGACGCCATAGAGAACCCAAAACATATTTCAAAAAATACTTTATGAAGATCTCTGTAATGATTTGGGGAACCACCAAGTATACTTACATCAATTTTTTAACGCATATGGATCTGGCGCCCCGAAGCACCCAAATATTTTTTTCAAAAAAATTTATGACGACCTCCATAATGAGTTAGAGAATCATCACGTATACTCGCACCATTTTTTTATATCTATATCCACATTTACAAACCCTTTTTTAGGAATTACCTAAATTCTTTGATTTTTCATGTATATTAGGCTATGGATCTGGCGCCCTGGAGCAGCACATATTCTCACATCATTATTTTAATGCCTATTTTCATATTTACAGACACTTTTTTAAAAATTACCCAAATTTCTCCATTTCTCATTTGTATTAGTCAATTGATCTGGTGCCCCGAAGCACCCAAAATATTTTTCTCAAAATACTTTATGAGGACCTCCGTAATGAGTTAAAGAACCAACATGTATACTCACACCCTTTTTAATGTTTATTTTCGCATTTAAAGACTCTTTGTTTATAATTAACCAAATTCATTAATTTTTCTTGTGTATTAGACTATGGGTCTGGCGCCACGGAGCACACAAATTTTTTTTTCAAAAAATTTTATGAGGACTTCCGTAATGAGTTGGGGAACCACTATGTATACTCATATAATTTTTTTAGCACATATTTCTGCATATACTGACCTTTTTTTAGAAATTGCCTAAATTCATAAATTTAGCGACCCGGCGCATCCAAAAATATTTTTCTCAAAAAACTTTATGAGGACTTCCGTAATGAGTTGGACAACCACCACGTGTACTCACACCATTTTTAACGCTTATTTCCGCATTTACAAACTTTTTTCTAGAAATAACCCAATTTGCTCGATTTTTCACGTGTAATTTAGCTTATTGATCTAACCCCGAAGCACCAAAAAATATTTTCTCTAAAAACTTTATGAGGAACTCCTTAATGAGTTGGGAACCAACACGTATACTCACCTCATCTTTTTAATGCTTATTTCTGCATTTAAGACTTTTTTTAGAAATAACCTAAATTTCTTGATTTTTCTTGTGTATTAACAAATGGATCCGGCAACCAAGAGCACCCAATTTTTTTTCCTTCTAAAATTTTATAAGGACCTCTATAATGAGTTATGAAACCACTACATATACTAACACAATTTTTTAATGCCTATTTCAACATTTACATATTCTTTTATTGAAATTACACAAATTTCTCAATTTTTCGTGTTTATTAGCCAATGGATCTGCCGCCCCAAAGCACCAAAAATGGTTTTTCTCAAAAAAGAAAGTTTGAGGACCTCCACAATGAGTTGGGGAACCACCATGTATACTCGCATAATTTTTTAGCACTTATTTTTGCATTTGCAGGCCATTTTTCAAGATTTACCTAAATTCGTAAATTTTTCGTGTGTATTAGCTTATGGATTTGGCGTCCTGGAGCACCCAAAAAAAATTCAAAAAACTTTATGAGAACCTCTATAATGAGTTGGAGAACCACCACGTATATTCATACAATTTATTTAGTGCTTATTTCCACATTTACAGACCCTTTTTCAGTAATAACCCAAATTCCTCAATTTTTCTCTATATAAGCCTATGGATCTAGTGCCCTAAATTATCCAAAAAAAAATTCTCAAAAAACTTTATGAGGACCTCCGTAATGAATTAGGGAACCACCATGTATAATTAAACCATTTTAACGCTTATTTCCTCATTTATAAACCCTTGTTAGTGAATACCCAAATTTCTCGATTTTTTAAATGTATTAGCATATGGATCGGGCTCCCTAGAGCACCCACATTGTTTTTTTCTTAAAATATTTTATTAGGACCAACTTAATGAGTTGAGGAACCACCACGTATATTCACACCCATTTTTTAATGCCTATTTCTGCATTTACAGATCTTTTTTAAGGAATTACTCAAATTACTCAATTTTCCATGTGTATTAGCCTATGGATTGAGCACCTCTGAGCATCTAAAAAATTTTTCTCAAAAAATGTTATGAAGACCTCTGTAATGTGTTGGGGAACCACCATGAATACTCACATCATTTTAATGCTTATTTCTGCATTTACAGACCCTTTCTTGGAAATAACCAAATTCCTTGATTTTCATGTGTAATAGCCAATAGATCTGGTGCACAGAAGCCTCCAAATATTTTTCTCAAATATTTTATGAGGACCTCCATAATAAGTTGGGGAACCACCGCGTTTACTCATACCATTATTTAAACAACTATTTCCCCATTTTCAGACCCTTTTTCAGGAATTACTCAAATTCTTTAATTTTTCGTGTGTATTAGCCCAAGGATCTGACGCCCTGAAGCACCCAAAAAGTTATCTCAAAAACCTTTATGAGGACTTTCATATTGAGTTGAGGAACTACCACGTATACTCAAATCATTTTTAACGACCTATTTATGCATTGATAGACCCCTTTTAAGGAATTACCCAAATTCCACGATTTTTCGTGTTAATTAAACCATGAATCTAGCGCCCGAAGCACCCAAAATGTTTTTCTCATTAAACTTTATGAGGACCTCTGTAATAAGTTGGGTAACTACCACGTGTACTCATATAATTTTTTTAACGTCTATTTCTACATTTACAAATCATTTTTTATGAATTACCTAAATTACTCAATTTTTTGTGTGTTGGCTGCCCGGAGCATCCATATTTCTTTTCTAAAAAACCTTTTTGAGGACATCCATAATGAGTTGGTGAACCATGTATATTCATGCCAATTTTAACGCTTATTTTCGTATTTACAGACCCTTTTTTAGAAATTATCCAAATTTCTTGATTTTTCGTGTGTATTAGCCCATGGATCAGGTGCCCCGAAACACCTAATTTTTTTTCTCAAAAAACTTTAAGAGGACCTTTGTAATAAGTTGGGGAACCCCCACATATACTCACACCATTTGTTTGATGCATATTTCCACATTTACTAGCCCTTTTTTAAGAATAACCCAAATTCCTCGAATTTTTGTGTGTATAAGTCCATGGATCTGGAGCCCTAAAGCATCCAAAAATAAATTCTCAAAAAAATTTATAAGGATCTCCGTAATGAATTGGGGAACCACCATGTATATTCACAACAATTTTACTCCTATTTTTCCATTTGTAGTTCTTTTTTTTAGAATTACCTAAATTCGTACATTTTCCGTGTGTTTTAGTCCATTGATTTGGCGGCACGAAGCTCCCAATGTTTTTTGCTCAAAAAACTTTATGAGAATCTCTGTAATGAGTTGGGGAAGCACCATGTATTGTTACACCATTTTTAACGCCTATTTTCGTATTTATATTCCCTTTTAGCGATTATCAATATTCCTCAATTTTTCGTGTGTATTAGTACATGAATCTGGCACCCCTGAGCACCCAAATATTTTTTCTAAAAAATCATTTTGAGGACCTCCTATATGAGTTAGGGAACCACAACATATATTCACATCATTTTTTTTAACTCCTATTTCTATATTTACAGATACTTTTTAGGAATTACCCAAATTACTCGATTTCTCGTGTGTATTAGTCAATGGATCTGGCGCCCTGGAGCACCCAAATTTTTTTTCTCAAAAAACATTTGGAGGACCTCCATAATGAGTTGGGGAACCAACACTTATACTCACACCATTTTAACGCTTATTTTTTCCCCATTACATACCTTTTTTTTTGGAAATAACCAAATTTCTTAATTTTTTATATGTATTAGCCCATTGATTTGGTGCCGCGAAGCACCTAAATATTTTTCTCAAAAACTTTATGTAAACCTCATTAATGAGTTGGGGAACCACCATGTATACTTACTCCATTTTTAAACAACTATTTCCCAATTTACAGACCTTTTTTTAGAAATTATCCAAATCCCTCAATTTTTCATGTGCATTAACCCATGAATCTGGCTCTCCGAAACACCCAAAAAAAATTTATCAAAAAACTTTATCACGACCTCCGTAATGAGTTCAGGAACCACCATGTATACTCACACCATTTTTGTCGTCTGTTTCCTCATTTATAGACCCTTTTTTAGGAATTATCCAAATTCCTCGATTTTTCATGTTAATTAGCCAATGGATCTAGCGCCTCGGAGCACCTTAAAAACATTTCTCAATAAACTTTATAAGGACCTCTATAATAATTTGGGGAACCAGCACGTATACTCACACAATTTTTTTAACGCATATTTCTACATTTACTATCCATTTTTTCGGAATTATCCAAATTCCTTGATTTTTTGTGAGTATTAGCTCATGGATCTGGCGGCCTAGGGCACCCAATTTTTGTTTTAAAAAACTTTATTAGGACCTTTGTAATGAGTTGGGAAATCACCACATATACTCTCACCATTTTTAATGTCTATTTTCGCATTTACAGACCCTTTTTTAGAAATTACCTAAATTTCATAATTTTTCATATGTATTAGCCCATGGATTTGGCGCCCCAGAGCACCCAAATTTTTTCTCAAAAAACTTTATGAGGACCTCCGTAATGAGTTGGGAAACCACCATGTATACTTACACCATTTTAACGCTTATTTCCGTATTTACAAACTCTTTTTAGGAATTACTCAAATTTCTCAATTTTTTGCGTGTTTTAGTCCATGGATCTGGCGATCCGGAGCACCCAATTATTTTTTCTCAAAAAACCTTATGAGTACCTCCGCAATGAGTTAGGGAACCACCACGTATACTCACACAATTTTTAATGCCTATTTTCGTATTTACTAACCTTTTTTTAGGAATTACCCAAATTTTCTCGATTTTTCGTGTATATTAGCCCATAGATCTGACGTCACGACGCAACCAATTTTTTTCTCAAAAAACTTTATGAAGACCTTCGTAATGAGTTTGAGAACCACCACGTATACTCATATCATTTTTTTCTGCATTTACAGACCCCTTTTTTAGGAATTACCCAAATTTCTCGATTTTTCGTGTTTATTAGTCCATGAATCTGGCACCAACGAGCACCCAATTTTTTCTTCTTAAAAAAGTTTATGAGGACCTCCTTAATGAGTTGGGGAACCACCACATTTACTCACATCATTTTTAGAGCTTATTTCCGCATTTACATACCATTCTTTAGGAATTATCCAAATTCCTCGATTTTCAACAGTAAAAAAAGAACTCTAACTTAAAAAATAAAGAAAACGACTACTAGAAAATTTCTCAAGAAAATTTTACAGGTAGAATCTACGGTAAATCTAATTGTTTTCATTGCACCATTGAACTAAACTAATCTTAGTTATTCGGTCCTTCACAATTAATTCCAATGGAAAGCCACAACAATTTGACAACAAATTTAGAATTGAATAGATATTAACATCTCTTGCAAAATCCAAGGCATTAATGACTTAAATTGCACTTAAAAGTATATATTGACATCTCATACCATTTTCCCTTATATCATATGCACATAATAGACCAAAAGATGTAAACCTATACAATATTATAGCCGGTACGCTCGAGCATAAGATCAAAACAGTGAACTTATTATTATATAAACAAGCAGGGAATATTTTTTTTTTTTACCAATTGGTATAGATTACAAGGAATTCTCGCAACCATTTGAAACTGTAATCACCATCACTTAGTTCATATTCAATGCTAGAAACATACTCCCTCTGTGTTTAATTACTTGTCCACTTTTGAATTGACACATCTATTAAAAAGCCTCGAGGTGAGGGCCTACTACCCCCGTCCCACTCCCGAGGAAAGGGCCCACTGCCCCCGCATTCGATGCAAAGCCCTTTGCGCAATGACCCCTGCCACAACACAACCTCGAGACGAAGGCCCACTGCCCTCATTCCACACCTGAGGCAAGGGCCTTATGCCCCTGCCCTACCCTGCCCTGCCCTGCCCCACCCTTAAGAGAGGGCCCACCGCTTCCACCCCACCCTGTAATAAGGCGAGAGGCCATTACCCCCGCCCCAACACACCCTCAAGGCGAAGGCCCACAGCCCCCACTCCCACCCACCCCGATAGAGGGCCCAATGCCCCAGTACCACCCCACTCTCGAGGAGAGGGCCTAGTGCCCCCGATCCCCGCCTCTCACCCTAGAGGCGAGGGCCCTCTACCCCACACCTCATCACTGAGGTGAGGGCCTTCTTCCCCGTACCCTACCCCCGAGATGAGGGCCTACTACCCCTGCCCAAACCTTAGAGGCGAGGGCCTACAGGCCCTGCCCCCAACACCCGATGCGAGGGCCTACTACCCCCACCCCACCCATAAGGTGAGAGCCCACTTCCCCCACCCTACCACACCCACTGAGGCTAGTGCCTACTTTCCTCGCCTCATCCCACCCCCAAGGTGAGGGCCTACTTCCCCCGCCTCATGCCCGAGGAAAGGGCCCGCTGCCCCCCGCCCCACCCCGCACCCGAGGTAAGGGCCACTGCCCAATGCCCACCGCTCTACCCCAACCTCGAGATGATGGGTCATTGCCCTACTCCACCCCACACCCGAGGTAAGGGTCATTGCCCCGCCTCACCCCCGAGACCAAAGCCCATTGACCTAGCCCCACCCCACAATGAGGCAATGGGCAATTAACCCTGCCCCAACCCAACTCCGAGGCGAAGTCCTACTACCCCCGCCCCAACCCATCTTCAAGGCGAGGACCCACTGCCCTCGTTCCACCCCACCCTCGAGGCGAGGGCCCACTACCCCCACCCAATCCCCGAGGTAAGGGTCCACTACCCTTGCCCCACCCCACCTCCAAAACAATGGCCTACTATCCCCCGTTTTCATTGGAAAATTAAAATTTTCAAGAATCGCCACTTAATTTTTAAAAAAATAAAGAAAACTTTATATTTTCAAAAGACTTAAACAGAAAAATCAGTTGAAAATACCAAAGGGGTTCGGGGTTTGAATGTACACTTCAAGAAGGTCTTAGGCACTTGAAGTGTCCGCTAATGTGCGGCTAACCTATGAATCGACTAAAAGAAGACTTTTGACTAACTTAAAACTAATTAAATAAAGAAAAAACCCACTTTTTAAAAATATTACTTGAAAAGGAAATGAACTAAAGATAGAATTTTTTTTAGATAATAACTTTTATCAACAAACTTCTAAGTAAATATATAAGAACTTAATTATTTCAATTAACATAAAGAGAAGAAATGACCATCTTTTGGGAAGTTAATTAAATTAAAACCAAAACAAGTAAGGTTAGAATTAAACAAATCACAAATAAGCAAATAAACATAAGTTAGATAACTAAAGAAATAATTCACTTAGGCCCAATTCTAGTTGCTGAAAATTACTTGGGCTTCAGCACAAATTAAGCCCTCAAGAACTGCTACTGCACCTTGGGCCTTTGGCCTATTTTTGTTGTGTATATTCACTGTATACATTTGACGTATATCAGTGTATATTAGCCCTCTATCAGCACCTTCCACTAATATTTTTGCAGGTATCTCAATTTTAGGCCTTGTATTCACTGCATTTCTACCTGTATATTAGTATATACGACAGTGTATCACATTGTATCGGCATGTATACAACCCATTTTCACCTCTTGAATACCTGTTTTTTTTCAATTTCCAGCTTCGTACACCTGTTCCAATGACCTGGCTGTCTCAATGAAGGAAAATATTGAGATTCTGTGGCTCATCTCGAAAATGCAAATAAGGGAAGTCCATTATGGACTCGGAAAGGGTTCATACAACAAATGCAAGAGACAACATTAGCATTTGGAAAAAAGAAACAACTGATACATAACTTAATTGACATGAAAGTAATTAATTATTTCAAGATCCAAAAAGTAACCAAAGCAATTTTTTAGTAACAATAAAACTAAACAAACAGGTAACCAAACATGTCAACAAACAAAAGAAAAGGGTAGCCATTTATCGCATGAAAACAAATCAAGAACGGACATACAATAACTTTAATACATGTTGGAAGGGTGTGCATTGATTGGTTCAATTCAGTTTTATGTATTATCGATTTGGTTTATCAGTTTTTGATTTTTAAATATGCTAACCCAATAACAAACCAATAAGATATTTTTCATCAGTTTTCGATTTATCGATTTTTGGTGGTTATCGATTTGATTTTCGGTTTACCCAATAAGAAAATATCCATAAAATAATATATGAATTCTCACTTCTCTAAATGCTTTGATATAGTGAAATAAGAAAGATAATGAGAAATTACGTCAATAAGAGCAAATGTAATACAACTGCTTCAATTACATGTTACCACCAAAATATGGTATGAAATTTATGATGTTAATCAAATTACTGACCTTTACAAACTTACAAAAGCTACAACTTACAAGTACAATTTAAAATTAAAACTAAAATCAAATTGTCTAACTAGACTAAAACTAAAATCAAATAACAACAATTGTCAACCCTTACTTTAGTCTTTAGGTTTTGAGTAAACAGTAAAAACTAAAGCAACATAGTGTAAAGTGGTTAGAGTACTGATAATTTGATATAGTTATAGTGTCTAGTTATACATTAAATTATTAATATTTAGGAATGATAAATTAGTAAATTATTACCGTCTTATTGGGTTATCGATTTACCCAATAACCCAATAGTAAAAGCTGAAACCGAACCAATAACCCAACATCTTCTTTATAAACCCATTAAAAACTCAATAACCCAATCACATTTTTTCGGTTTGATTTTTGCACACCCCTAAAAACAATAACTTCTAAATCCAATACAATTAGAGAGATAAAGAGAGAGAGAGAGAGAGATCCAGTAGCTTTACAACAAGCTGGAAAAGAAAGAAACACCCTAGAAACATGCTCCTAAAATGAGACAAAACTCACTGATTTAAACAAAGAGTCAGTGAACTGAATCCCTTATTAAAGATGTAACTCAAACGACGATATTTTAATCAATAAAGACTCACTTCATGCTTGTATTAAATCAAACAGTTGACTAATTCACTAACTCCACAAAATAGAAAGGCTTCAACCAGATTGCAGGTTGGAATTTTAGACCAAAACTGAGTCTATTCAAAACAGTTATTATCAATACTAAACAAATCACATGAAGGCGACTAACTCACACCACCAACCGAGCTGAGCTCTAGTGAACTGCTCATAAATCACACAAGAAAAGATGTTTTCCTCTAAAAAAGTCTTACACCTGAAATGGCTATTTTATCTAACACTCTTATTTCTTGATGATCGTCCATCCCCCCTTCTTCTACAGTGAAGACAATAAATGATATTTATAAGGGAAGATTTAGGGCAGAGCTTAGGGGGGAAATCGGATAGGAATTCAAAATCTGAAATTCGAATTCCTCAAAAGATAAGGCTGAGGGCAACTGATTCTTGTACGAATTCAAATCGGAATAGGTCCTTTGATTTCATGAGAAGGACGAGTGAGGTGCGAGATTTCGACACTTGCTTATTCTCCAACGTTCTTATACGGAAAACGAAGTCAACTTGAATTAAGAAAATAACCACATGAATAACAATTTTATCCAAATTGGTTAAAATTCGACCCAATATTAAAATAACAGAAATTGTTCTCAATTAATTATAAGCTTCTCAATCTTAACAAAATAAAATAATTAACTTAATTAAACTAATTACTTCAAAATATAAACTATTAATTTAGACAAAAACTAATTTAATAATATACTTAAGTAAAACTAAAATCCTTTTGGGATGATTTTGAATATTCATAAAATATGTTAATTGTATACATAATTATATAAATACATATGTATTATTTAAAAATTATATTTAAAAAAAAAGACAAAATACTTACAAAATAACTTTAAAAAGATATTTTGAACTTTATAAGAACTAATTATTTCAAACCGTTTGAAATTTAAGAAGCTCAATGATTAATTTATATTGTGGAGGATCAAAATTGGGTGTTAACAACTGTCCCCCGTTTGACTTGGATTGATGAAAGAAATTCGAGGCAAATTAAATTGAAGAATTCAATTCTGACAAACCACATCTTCATCTTTTAGGAAGGAATTTCCTACGGACTTTAGGAATTATGACGGAACCCTGGAACCGGGTTGTTTACATATTTTAGACTATACGAGAATTCACACCACTTTTAGTTCGATATGCTTGATTTGACGCACGATTATGAAAGAATTCAAAAGTTATTTAAATTTCAAATTATGAAAAGATCGAAATGCTCGAGAATAAGATTTGAGAGAGGATGTCGGAATATAGCCGAGTTTTCAACATTGATCCCACCTACATATCCTTCAATCTTAGTAATCAAGTTGCTTGTAGTTCAACTCGACCAATTGAAAAGGAAATCTAATATACACGATAACTTTGGTTGGGAAGAGTAACAAATAAGTCAAGCATGAAAAAGAGGTTTGCAACCTCTTAGTCATGAATGTGGTGCACTTCACACTCATAAATAGTAATTTGCATGGACATAATTTTCAAAGCTCTTGGTATATTGTCACTCGGATTGGAAAGTTACCTCTAGTGAAAATCAAAATTTTTCGGATGCGAAATTGAAACCAATAAACCTAAAAAAATAACCACATGTTTTCTTCTAGGGGTGTGATTTGATTGTGGTGGATTCTCTCCTCATCTCGCGTCCTAAGGGTCTTACATTCCTCTTCAAACTATGTCTAGTTCGCTGCTAAGAAAATTTTTTACGTTGTGTTGCATCCTTTTTTATGTCATCCACACATGTGGTTTGTTTGATAATTCATCCTATTAAATGCTCTGACTGAGATAAAAACTCATTAGTATAAAATGTATTTCAGACGAAGAGATAATGTATTTTACCATGTAGACACTTAGTTGCTCCCTTAAAATACTTGACGTCAGCCTCGTTGATGATTCTTTTGATGGCATTCTTGCAATGAAGATAAAATGATGATGCCTCATCGGGCAATGATAATGATAACTATTTTCTTGTTATGGAATGAAGTTGGTGCCTTACTGGGCAATGAAGATGATGATGTCTTTTCAGTGCTAAACGAAGATAAGGCCTCACTATGCAAAGACGACGACGATGATTTTTCGATGCTGAATGAAGATAAGGCCTCAAGGGGCAATGACAATGATGATGACTTTTCGGTGTTGAATGAAAATAAGGCCTCACTGACAATAACGATTATGATGACTTCTCGTTGCTTGACGATGATAATGACTTTCCAGTGCTAAATGAAGATAAGACTTCCCTGGGTAATGACAATGATGATGATTTCCCTTGTTGACAAAAGATAACACCTCACTGGGCGATGGCGATAATGATGATTTTCCCGATGTTGAATGAAGATAAGCCATCACTGGGCAATGCCGATAATGATGACTTCCGATGTTGAATAAAGATAAGGTCTCACTGGTAAATGACGATGATGATGAATTGTCGGTGCTGAATGAATATAAAGCCTCACTGGGCAATGACGATGATGATGACTTCCCGATGCTGAATGAAGATAAGGCTTCACTAGGCAATGACGATGAGGGTGACTTCCCGGTGTTGAATGAAAATAAGGCCTCACTGGGCAATGACGATGATGATGACTTCTCGGTGTTGAATGAAGATAAGGCCTCACTGGGCAATGACGATGATGATGACTTTCCAGTGTTGAATGAAAATAAGGCATCACTAGGCAATGACGATGATGGCGACTTCCCCGATACTGAATGAAAACAAGGCCTCACTGGGAAATGAAAATGATGATGATTTCCCGTGCTGAATAAAAACAAAGCCTCACTGGGAAATTACGATGATGATGACTTATCGGTGTTAAATGAAAATAAGTCCTCATTGGGTGATGACGATGATGATGACTTCCCACTGTTGAATGAAAATAAGGCATAACTGGGCAATGACGATGATAATGACTTCTGATGCTAAATGAAGATAATGCCTCACTAACGATGACGTTGATGATGACTTTTCGGTGCTGAATGAAGATAAGGTCTCACCCCACCCCCGAGGTGAGGGCCTTATGCCCCCGCCCCACCCCACCCCTCCCCCGAAGCAAGGGCCTTTTTCCCTCCACCCATCCACCCTCACCCTTGAGGAGAGGGTGGTGTCATCTACCCCCACCCTCAAGGTGAGGCCTCTTTGTATGATAAAATATCTAAATGTTCTTTTGGACAACCTGAGGTTGAGTACTTAGGTCATGTTATTACTGGAGAAAGAGTGACTACTAATCATTCTAAAATACAAGCAATGGTGGACTGCCTACTCCTAAGTCATTGAAGGATCTTAGAGGGTTGACATGGTATTACAGGAAGTATGTAGTTGGTTATGGTACAAGTTTCAAGTCTATCACTAATCTACTAAAAGGGATGCTTTTAAACGGAATGATAAAGTTGATTTGGCATTTGCAGCTCTCAAATTTGCTATGTCCTCAACACTAGTATTAGTCATAGTGGCATTAGGGTTGTCCTATGCAAGAAAGAACACGGATAGTTTATTTCAGTAAAGTACTAGCAACTAAGCATAAGGGAAAATCTGTCTATGAAAAAAATACATGGCCTTGCTAAATGTTGTGGATAAACGAAGGCACTACCTTCAGTTCAAGCATGTTGTGGTTCGAACTAACCATCATAGCTTGATAGAACAAAAGGTTACTTCAAAATTACAGCAGAAAGGTTCAGTATAAGAAAGAAGCTCAGAACAGAGTAGCAAATGCACTATCAAGAAAGGAAGAATTAGGTAAGAGATTTAATTAATTTATATTGGGGGAAGATTATATGTGTATTAATATCATGATAGTCTATCTCTTATAAGTATCATTTCATGAAATTAGTTTATCAACAAAGTTTATTTTATTCTACTAATGAAGGATAAGAATATTATCGGACGTCAAAAAAATTTCATGACAAAGATAAAAAAACGAAGCCACTCGATTGCCTCCTTTTCAAAACGCCGATTGAGTTTATATAAATTGGTTGATGAATTCGTTAAACAACACGATGTTGGCATAGGAATAGTTTCTTCTCCAACGAATAAGCCTTTTTCATTTTTCCATTCAACTGTTGAAAAAGTTGCTCACCATTTTTTGAATTCAAATATAGAATTAAGTGACACTACACAACTTGTTGCAACACCTATTTGAAATATGGTGAATAAAATCGAATATAAATATGCAGAGTTTAAATAGAGAAGATATTTCAAGCAAGCAAACAATTATACTTGACAAAGTGAAAGAGATGAGAAAAATTGGTTGATAGGAGGGTATTGAAAAATTCAAAACTTATAAGTTAATTAAATTTGAAGCTTGATTAAATATTGATAATTTTAACATGAAATGTCTTCGGGAACAATTGAAAAATGAGGTTGCATCTAATGCTTCATAAATAGATTTATCTCTACATTAATTTTTGAAATTTTATTATCGGTTCAACTTTTTTTTAATTCTAAATTTTATATTGAAGATGCAACTACATGTATTCTACAATAATATTTATTATGAAATAATATTACTTCCATTAATAACAATATTTTTTTTGTCTCTTATATTTTGACCATATATTCTTGAAAAGTCTAATGTTTAATTTAACTTTTATATTTATATATTTTAAGTATACATGTAAAAAAAATTATCTCTGAGTGACTGTAAGAATTAAACCTATAACATTTCTTATTTTTATATCACAAAAAAGTGCAAAAACACAATAAATTTATAACGTACTTATAAAACAAAACATAAAAAAAAAGATACCGAACATATATGAGAAAAAAATACATTAATATTAATGGAAATAATATTTCATAATAAATATCATTGTAGAGTACATGTAAGAGCTAACATATCAATATAAAATTATAAAATAAATAAAACACAAAAGCAAAACATATAATAAAATTTCAAAAATTAATGTAGAAATGAATCTACTTATGAGTATTAGATGCAACTTCATTTTCCAATTGTTTCAGACGATATTTCATGCTAAAATCAGCAACGTTTAGCCAAGCTTCAAACTGAGTTAACTCATTAGTTTTGAGTTTTTCAATATCCTCCCACCAACCAATTTCCCTCGTCTCTTTGGCTTGGTCAAGTATAATTGTTTCCTTGCTTGCAACATCTTCTCTAATTTTAAACTCTGCTAGTCTATCTTCGATTTCATTCACGTTGTTTCGAACACATGTCGTAAAAAATTTTATAGTGTCACTTAATTCAATGTTTGGATTCAGAAAACGTTGAGCAACTACTTCAACAGTTGGATGGAAAAATGAATAAGGCTTATTCGTTGGAGAAGAAAGAACTATTCCTATGTCGACATCGTGTTGTTGAACGAGTTCACCAGCCAGTTTGTATAAACTCAATCGACGTTTTGAAAATGTGGCATATCGAGTGGCTTTTTTTCTATTTTTTCCACGGGAATTTTTTGACGTCCTGCAGTTTTCTTACCCTCCATTACTAGAATAAAATAAGCTTTGTTGATGAATTAATTTCAAGAAATGGTACTTATAAAAGATGGATTACCATGATATTTATACACATAAATTCTTCCCTCAATAGAAAAAAATTAATTTTCTTACCATATTATATATGGAAAGTATCCTGAATAAAAATATAACTATAAAAATAAATTTATCAAATACTTAAAAATGATATCCACTCAATTTAAAAATTTGAGTTAAAAAGGAAAATATTTTAATATACTTACTTAATTATCAAATATAAATATAATTTGAAGAAACATTAGTTACATATAAAAAAATAAAAATAAAAATACCTTATTTTATATGGAAAGTAGCATGAATAAAATTAAACTAAAAAAAAAAATTATCAAATACTTAAAAATGAAATTCATTTCAATAAATTTGGTGAAATTTGAAATTTCAAGTTAAAAAGGGAAATATTTTAATAAACTTACTTCATTATCAAATCTAAATATAGTTTGAAGAAACATTAGTTACATACAAAAAAAATTAAAAATTAAACTTCCAACCTTATTATATATGGAAATTTCATGAATAAAAATAAATTTATCAAATACTTAAAAATGATATGCATACAATGAAGTTAGTGAAATTTGAAATTTCAAGCTAAAAAGGGACATATGTTAATATACTTATTTATCATATCTTATTTATTAAATATAAATATAATTTGCAGAAACATTAGTTACATAAAAACATCAAATTATTTAGGAGGCGTAAGACACAAGCACTCTCCAGAACTATATTCAAAATCCCAACAACATATCTAAATTTAAGTAGAATCTTATTACCTCCACACCTACCCCTCCAAAATAATTTATTATATGTTTTCATGCTCCTGCCAAGACCCAGTTCAAGTATCAGAAGTGATATACATGTGTTGTCCCGTGTATAAATATTTTATTTTTTATTTTATTTATTTTCAATTTATTTATTTATTTTTTTAATTTTTTTTTTTTGAAAAAACAATTTCTTGTTTTCTTTGTTTTGTATTTAAATTAAATTAGTACATATGATTTTTTTTATTAAAAAAATTGCCTTATATTTAAACTTCTTCTTCTTTTCATTGCTTTTTTCTCTTTTTTCTCTATAGATTTTATTTATTCTTTTTTTTTTTTGTGTTTTCTTTTGATGAGATTTTAAATTTGATTTCAAATGACTCTTATAGGGGTTGGTCTTGATATTTTATTCCTATAAGAAAAGTCTTACAAAAATAATCTCCATTCTTTTGATGTAGAAAAAAACTTATTGCCCCCATAAAATCACTGATCAGTTCCATGGTCATCGCTAGCAATTGTTAGTTGCCTCTTCCTAGTGGGGAGCCACCATTACCTATAATACCCTCCTCTTTAACCCCCAAATATACCTAAGCCTAACCCTATTTTGGTCGAGGATATTACGTATGTTCATGATGAATCAATAGTGATTTATAACGAAGAAGAAGAAGAAGAAGCAGAAGAAGAGGAAGAGGAAGAGGAAGAGGAGGAAGAAGAAGAAGTGAATAACATGATAATACAAGAAGATTATCATTTTGCCGTCATAAGAAAGTTCTCTTATAGTTGACTTGAATTTAATGAAATTCACAAAATCCTCCACATACAATGTGAAACAAAAGCAAAATGTAAGATTGAATTTTTGTGTGATAGACATGTGTTAATACATCTCAGCACCATGGAAAACTATTACACGTGATGTAAAAGCATTCTTACCTTTCTTCAAGCAAAGGATGGTTACTATAAGACCTCTTAAATGGGAACCCTGGTTTAATTCGGAAGAGGAAACTACTACTGCACCTTCTTGGATATCCTTTCCTATATTATCTCCCAATTTTTACTAGTAAGAAATCCTTATTTATAATGGCTAAGGCAGTGGGTAAGCCCATACATATAGATGTGGCCACAAAAACTAATCTAGATCTAGTTGTGTCAAAGTAAAAGTTCAAGTTAATTTGTTGAGAGATTTCCCCACGAGGATCGATATTAGAATCAATAAAGTAAGTGTTGGAGAAGTAATCTCAACTTGAATAAACATTAGGTATGATTATATTCCTAAGCATTACAAGGCATGCAAACTTCAAAAACACAAAAAGATTAAGTGTTTTGTACTATACCCTGAGTTGAGAGGAAGAGAACAAAAGTAAGGATCGTCATCATGAGAAAGGAGAAATAATTTTATCAAGTAACAAAGTTATAAAAAAATGAAATTCAACGTAGAATTAGAAGTAAAGACGATAGAAATTCCTTTTCATGAAAGGGGTAGACATCAGAAAAAGCAATCAAAACAAATTTAGAATGCAATAAAGGATAAAAAGGTTTTTACTCTCAATAAAGGGAAAAGACCTCAAATTGAGAAGTCGGATATAAGGGAACATGGGTGCAAACCATTAACTCATTTGCAACTTGGAGGATAGAGAGACAATATTCAACCAATCGGCTAAGACCAACTAACTAAAGGTCAAGTTGAAGTAGATAATCTTGAACCTCCAATTAAAGAGGGATATGGACAATACTTCATAGGGTGTAGCAAATTTATCAAAAATTGATCAGAAATGCACCAAGAAGATATAACAAAACATACATTAGTAGACTATAAAAACAATGATGTAAGTTCAATTCCTCAACTCAACATTAGACACTTTCAAATTTGCATGTCATGATAACACATATGTAATTACAGAGGACGAAATAATTAACAATATACATCAGACGGAAAAAGAGATTGACCATTTACCAATAATGATAGACCTACTTGAAGAAAACAACTCAAAGAAGAAATGAGGGAAAACAATCATTGAGTGGGATACTCCTATCAAACCTTTATCACAGAGTTTTGCCTTAAGGAAAACTCTAAAATGATGAATAATATACTATTTTGGAATATTAGATTAGTCAATACTCAACAAGCTTTTGAGAGATTGACTAATCTGGATAGAAAAACATTGATACATATATAAGGTCCCTAGGTTATCATACTGTTATAGCTAATTATTTTGGTAAGATTTGGTTATTTGCTAGAGAAGAACTATGGATCCATATTTTAGCAGATACAATATAACTTATTGTAAGAGTAATACATCAAAATTGGAGGAAATAATTTTATTTACACTTACGTATGCAACTTGTAATAAAGAGATGTAGTACTTTTCGAATTGTATAAATGAATGTGGTTCGATAAATCAAGCAGGAGACCTTGTCTATGCTTAGGGAACGGAAACCTAAGAAGGGATAAACATTGTGGATAAGACTATTGCAATAAAGGAAGCACTTGTTCACTATGTAACTGTTGATTTAACTCACGTTTTGTTGGAAAGAGGCTCTCCAGTGCTCCTTTAAGGTCCCAACTTAGGTGTGAGAAGTTCCTAGGAACATTATTGTGATAGTAGAGGATACGGTACTTAGTACAGTTGTGTAAACTTCAAATCCAACATGTGTATAAAAAAAGAAATAGGCTAGCTAGAGACGGGAACATAGAGAACATGACATATATATTTTCTGCAAGATGATCTATAATTACCACATTCTTTGAGGAAATAATCACAACATTTCAATGTTATCAACCATTTCAACTACTGTTAACTCACATTAGATTCTCAGATTTGAGATCAACTTCAATTGAAAATTTCAGACACACACATCAAGAACAATTTTTATTTCTAGATCTAAAAATAAATATGCCCAACTTTTATTCTTAAATTAAATATGCCCAACTTTTATTCTTAAATTTTAAGAAGCTACAACGAGATCAGAATATACCTGAAGTAAAGATGAAGCAACATTTTTTGGAGCACATGAGGGATACATACAGAGATACCCAGGTACATCTTATTGCACATAAAATTAGAGTGAGGAAGAAAAAATGAGAAGAACGGAAATAGAAGCTTGAAAAAAATTACAGATGTAGAAATTTACCGACGACAACAGAGTAGTTCTCGATAGTTTGTCGGTGAACGAAGCGACTCTCTAGTCACCTTGGAGCCAAGATACAAGTCAATCATTAGCTCTTTAGTCGAGAAGAATAAAATATGTCTGGAAGATTCTAAAGGATTTTGTTAGATAAAGATTGATTTTTTTGTACCCATTGAAATTTCATTTTATTTTTATTATGATTTCACTTATAGACAGTCATATGTACTCTTTAATTTTCATAAATAAAAATGACCCTTTAAGGTCTTATTAGGTTTAAAAAAATAATCTTAGACAAAATTTCCCTCCAAACCTAAAAACTTAAAGGATGCTTAATATTGTATCATAATTTGTGTTTTGATTAATAAGTGGATCTGAAAAGTTATTTTTTCCTATTTGTTTGTTTATTCTTTCTTCTTTTTTTCTATTTTTTTCTTCTTTTTCTACTTGTATCTTTCCTTCTTATTTTCTCTTTCTTAGGCTAATCTATTTTATACCTTCTGTATTTTCAAAAAATCAAATTCACCCCCAAGATTCAAGTATCAAGATTCAACACAATTTTTTTAAATCATTCGGGCAAATTTCTTCAGTTCTTACATAAAGAAAAAACCATGCTTTTATAGAATTAATTAGGAATGTCGACAGTAGGAATCGAATTTGAATTCCTGAATAATAATTGTGTCTAGAATTAATGACTCATGAAATCACGAGTTCATTAATGAATCCAGCTACAATAGTTATATAACAACCTAGAATGGAGGAATCACTCAGTGATAATTTTCCTCCTCTTCCTCGTACTCGAAATTCACGAATATTCATCCAATTTTTTATCTAAATTCTTCATTAGCTTGGCTGAAATCGCAATCTGTAAAGCTATTTCCTAAATTCAATCTAACTTACCTCACTATAAACTCAATGTAAGAAACCAAGTTGGGCAATTCATTCAGCAATTTCTAGCAGCAAAGATAACCTTTCAGCAGCCCAATTTTAAACATTTTTCGGTCCAATTCTGATTTCTCAAAAGCCAATGTCCAAACATACCCAAGCCCATATCATATCCAGCAACAACATACAACGATTACAACAACAACAACCCGACCCACCGCACATGCGTTCTCCTTTTTCTTCACTAACGCATGAACGCATTGCAACACTCAGAAACATCGACAGTGATACACGTCAAAGTCAGCAACAATACACAGCATTCAAACAGCGGAATCCACGAAAAGAAGCAGCCGCGTCTTCCCTCACCAACTCGCCCCTGCCCTGCCAACCGCATCTAATCATTCTTGTGGCTACAAGATGGTGCCACATAAAGCACAAGGAAGAGGGAATCGATCCAATCTATCCACGCTACCCCCCTCGTCCGGATTTCCTGGGATTTTGGAGAAAATCTCGCACCAAGAGCAGCCTTTTCTAATCCTTAGAAAAATTTTGAATGGAGGAATGGAAGGAAATTTCCTATTTCACCCTTGTGCTCATCCAATTTCTCACCCTTTTTTTCCCCCAAAAAAGGGACCCTAATTTTTCCATCTATATAACCCCTCTTTTATTCACTGCTAAGGGTTGGGAAAAGATTTGAGGGGAAATACCGAGAAAAGGACTAAGCAAAACTAGTAATACACTCCCGAATAGAGAACTGCTCGTATTCTGTCCAGGTTCTTCATTCGCTGTCCGTGGTCAAGTTTCGTGGTAGAAGTCGCATTCTCTGCTCAAGCTCGTCGTCCTAGTCGCTGCCCAAAAAGAGATCAATTTTTTCTTAGCCTTGTTTAATGCGTAGTTCTTCTGTGTGTTTCGTTTATGTGTTCTTAGATTTGTTTTAGTCCCTATATGTTGGAATTTGGTTGATGCTCGTTAGCTAATAATGTTTTTAGAGTAGAAATAAGAAATTCTTACACATTTTCTCTAAATTTTTAAAGGCTCATATGTTAAAGGCTTTTTAAATTAATTTTTCTTAATTTCTTTAAAAAATTAAGTAACGGCCCTTTTCTAAATATTTTTCTCAAATTATTTTATGATTAGAATATTTCCAAAAAGTAAGTTTTTCTAAAGATAGGAAAATTACGGCATAAAAGAAATGATGACTCTACTGGGGACTTAATTAAGTTCTAACCATATGATTTGACGCATTTGACTAATTGTTATTAATTGCTGAATGTTTTATTTGCGCTTAATGTGTTTATATTTATATAATTGTCATTGTATTTATGGTATTTTTGGTTGTATTTATAGTATATTAAGGATTGTTTCTGCATAATACTTTTTATACTCAACCCATTTTTGGAAGGATCGATAATTTATTGGTACGTCATGCGCCTAATGGTTGTCATGAATTCCAGCCCAGGTTGTCCACTTGGGTTTCCGGTCTTTCAAAAGCCACTCTTAGTCAACAAGTGGAGAACGAAACCAAATTCTAATTTTTAGCAAATTTTAAACTAGGTTGACCCAACACCCCATGGTGTGTTGGGCCCATTAAAAGCCCACCTTGTGTTTATTTGCCCATTTTCCAATAAAAGACAATCATGTTTATGTGTTTAATTGAAGGATTTATATGTCGATTTAAACAAATCAATTATCTATGGGGGTGGGGGTAACTTACCCTTTTCTGTTTTTCTTGTAGGATGAATTCGATATGTGAGCCGTTGAGGACTCGAATGGTGACATACCCCATCCTCACCTCCAAGTTTATTGGAAGTTCATGAACACGAAAGACAAAAAGAGATTTCAAGACACATAGGCCATCTCCTGTCATTAATGGAAATGGTGACTTATCCCGACTTGATTGGAACAATGGTAAAATTTTGAGACATCGACAACATAGTATTTTGATTCGGGGAAATAGAGTTGACTCCGACCATTGATGAAGTTCTTACAAGTTGTGAGAGTGTCGGGCATGTGCAATAAGAGGAAACACCAACCCGATGCTGACCTTCTCTTTCCAATGATATGGGGTTTTGATGAGATTAAAGAAAAACTTTCACTTGTCAAAGCTGAGTGGATAGACAGACTTCCCGGGTCAAATATTTCACTTCGAAAGTTGTATTATCGATTTGGACACGCAAGAGCTTACGAGAAGTTCAAAAAAGACTTTGTCTCAGAAGAAAAATGAAAAGAAACACGCCACCTCGCATTTGCGATATGCCTACTGGACAATGGTGTTTCCCCAAGGACCAAACTACACCATCCATCCAAGTGTAGTAATGATCACTCACACTATTTTTAATGGAATGGGCTACGGGTCTGCAAGAAAGTACTACAATTTGGCTCCTATGATCCTTGCTGACATTTACAGGGCATTGGATAGATGTTAAAGGAGCACACATTTCTTTCAAGGGTGTAACCTAATACTTCATTGGTGGATGATAAGACACTTGGTCAAAGCTCATAATCCAACAGAACCAGACTCGACAGTCATGATTGGTGGGTGCAACGTAATCATTTCAACAGGACTGGAGGCCAAGAATTTTGGTACTCGAGACTTCAGGGTTTGAGAGAGGAAAATCTCCAGTGGTCGATCCAATGCTTGGTAGTAACAAAACAAATGGTGATCCGAAGTGGAAAGGCCCCATACTTGATATTTGTTGGGTTGAAAGAAACTCGGCCATATGCTCCTTCTCGAGTACTTAGACAACTAAGAGGGAAACAAGAACTTCCTCAAATCCAAGACATGACAAGATTTGTGACAGATCATGAAAATGGCGAAGTCGCTTTTACTAAAAAGATGCTTCAATTATGGAAAACTCGAAGGGTATTAGGTGAGCTGGTGCCAAACAGGTTTCGTCCTGAATGTTCCAAGGGTTACAAGGAGTGGTTAAATAAGAGCCTCGCCAGAACTATCAAACCCGATCCAAACGGTCCCCATATTATTGCAGATGTTGGAGCCAAACATCAAATTCGACTTCATCAACTCTAAGAGAAATTTGATAGGAATGAGTTGGAGCATCAGCGTCGGCATTTAAAAGACGCCGAAGTCATAGCTCAGTTAAAGCAAGAGTTACAAAGAGTCAGGCAATGCAAGTCAGAATTGAATGATAGAATGAAACAACAGATCTAGTCGGTAGAGAGGTTCAGATATCAGGAAGGGGCTCGGTTGGCTAGAGATCACCTATGGGTGAATATATATGTCATGTGGGAAGATGGTAGCATCTACAAGAGGACCAGACTTGGTAAAGGATCAGGATGAGTTTGAAGTTTGTTATCATCCCCTGCGTGGGATTGCTTTATATGTACTTTGCTCTGTAAGTTACTTTCTGAACTCATTTCGCAAATTTTATGTTTGTCAAACATTTTTGAATGTTATTAACGAAATATTTTGGGGGATAATGAATTGGCCTAAAAAGACATATACATCATTCAATTCGCTAGGCCTACCCTTGGCACAAAATAGTCACAGATATGTTTAGGACGCGATATTTGTTTGTTTTCTTGTGTGCTTTAACTGTTTATGTGGTACGCTACTTTGAATGAGGACATTTTTAGCCAACTCCTTGTAAAAAAAATTTGAAAAAAGCTCTACAATGCCAAATACAAGTCACTACCAAAATGTCCGACCAAAGTTTTTGAGTCTTGAGTTTCTCAACCAAAAATAAAATCCTCCCACCAAATCCTAAAACATTACTTTATCATCTCAGGAAAAGTAAAATTGTTGCTAAGATGGAAAAAGGCAAGAATGTTGAGGTGAAGACAGTAGAAGAGAATTTAAGGATGAAACAACATCAATTCAAACAAGAGATTCATGAGATGGGAGAAAGAAGTATAGAAGTAGAACGAGCCACTGCAGCTGTGCAAGCCAAAAGTGCAGCACTAGACGTGGATTTAGCGGCAAAGATGGCAAGATATGCTATCATGAAAGAGGAGACGATTGCTATGTGGAAGGAACATGATCTCTTCAACAATGATATAACCATGAGGCTTCAGAAGATACGTGGAAAATGCACTTTTTTCAATCAAAAAGCCAATAGTTGTCCCGAAGACATTCACCTTGGAGCTACTGAAGAAGATATTGATGATGAAATAATCTATATGCCTCCCTTCCTGGGATGTCTGAAAGGAGGAAACAAAAAGATCACTCTCCCAGCTTATGAGCGGACACACAGCGTGGGGGTAAAATTCGTGTTGTATGCTCTCATTTGCAAGCACCTTAAGGCTTCACGTGTGTTGAAGCCTCTCGAAAGAACCATTTTTGGGTTTGGGCATGAAAGCTTTCAAAAGACGTGTGCCTACCACCCGAACCAAAAAAGATACACTGTAGAAGAATGTGTAGAGCTTAAGGCAGCAATCCGCAACCTGATCAACATTAGAAAGATCTCGTATATGTGGGGTGAGAACACCATCCTTACATGTGACCAATTGGAGCCCAGTATGCTGGTCACTGAACACACTTTGTTTTATTATCACTACTTCACGCCTTTAAAGAAAACATTGTTGGAGATCTACAGTCAGTTGGTTCAAAAAGGGGTCTTGGCCACTATCAGAAAGGATGACGAAGTAATCGATCCAGTTGGAATTGAAATCTGGAAACCCTGCCCTTATCATGATTCCATATATCACAACATTGAAAGTTGCCCCGGGTTTCGCTATGACGTGGAGTCTCTCATCAACGTAGGAAAGATTCAAGTTGAGTTTGCCCCTCGCAATTAATGCAGCAGTCAGAAGAAAAAGTTTTGATGAAGGCACCATCTATCATTTAGGAGATTTATTGTACATTTTTTACTTTCCTTGTAATATTAAAGAAATGAATGAATGAAAATGAGAATTTCCTCTTATATTCGAACTATGTAGGGCCTGAATTCTCCTTGGGAGATATATTAGCAGCCTTTCAAGACCCGACCCCTATCCTTTTTAAGATTTTCTTCCCCCCTTCATTCTACAAGGAAATGTTGAATTCACATCAACAAATGTCGAGGGATGTAACAAGAAGACCTTAGCTCTATGCTTGGAAACGGTACCGGAATCGAAACTACCGGACCGGTATGGACCGGAACCGGAACGGAACCGGGCACCACAGGCCGGAACCGTACCGGAACCGAGACGGACCGGAACCGGTAATTCCGGAAATTTATATGTAGTCCCGTCCCGGACCGGATCGGAAACCGGGTCCCGCCTTATATTTTTTAGAAAAAAAAATCAAAATTAAAAAAATAGGAATATTACTCAAATAATATTAAAAGTTTAAAACTTTTATAATTTTAAAGTTAAAAATTTATACTTTTATACTTTAAAAGTTTTAAATACAAACTTTCAAACTTTAAAAGTATAAAAGTTTAAATTTCATTCTTTAAAAGTTTGAAAATTTAAATTCAAATTTCAAACTTTAAAACTATAAAAGTTTAAATTTCAAACTTTAAAATTATAAAACTATAAAAGTTTAAATTTCACACTTTAAAAGTTTGAAAATTTAAATTCAACTTATTCAAGAATCAAGACAATAATAAAAAAAATTAAGGCGAATAGCCTATACTTTTATTAATATTAATTAAATAGTACAAGACTACAAGTTGAGTTACAAATTACAAAATATTAGTAGAGTATTAAAAAATCTAATCTACACAACCACCTTCTAGGAAGGGTTCTGTTTGAATTAGACCTCGAATTATTATACTCATACTAATAGACATTTAAATTTAATAGTTCATGCTATCAAGGAAATCTTTTTTTAAATGTTTTAACATTTCTCTAGTAACATACTCCGGAATTGGTTGATTAGCTAGTTCCTCCATTGCATCAATGCCGTCGTCACTAAAATCTTGCATTATTTCATCAATGTCGTTTTCAAATTTGATCGGTAAAGGTGGACGACCATAACTCCTTCTCTCGCCATTAATCCAATCTCGAAATAGTATCGATATCTCCAAGTTATCTGCTGTTAATGAATATCTATGCTCTCCTATTTGATATCTTGCTGCACTAAAAGCGTCTTCCAAAGCTACTGAAGATGCTTGAATAGCTAACACGTCTCTAGCAACCGGTTGAAGATTTGGAAATCCTTGACCGCGATTGCTCCACCATTCTAGAAGATCAACAGTATTAGGCTCTGTATTTTGATTAATATACGCATCAAAATCATTTCTATCATTATGGGAAAGTTCAAGATAACAATCTATCATATCATCAATATCATCTTCATTATTATATCTACTCCTAGAAGTTTGAGACTCTTCATTCATACTGCATTAATTATATTCGAATTATACAAGTCATATAATTTTCTAGCTTCAATTTTTATACTATGTTTAACATCTTGACAACTAGGTGCTTCATCATATTCACTATCTATACCCAAATTAAAATATATTTTATCAACCATTCGTGATGCACCTTCATCTTTATAATGTGGATTTAATAAACAAGCGGTTAAATAGATTTGAGGAATAAGAATAAAATATTTTCTAAATTTTTCAATCATTTTGTTAACAGATTCTTCAAATCTAAGTTTATTTTTGAATTTTTAAAATTTACTAGAAATAACACAAATATTAGGTAAAACAGAACAAATAGTTAGATAATAAAGTGCATATATTTTTTTTGTAGTTGAATAAAAAACTTTTAAAAATTCTATAAGTTCTTGTATGTCATTCCAATCATTATCATCAAGTCTATATGTCATATTTGAATTATGAGCATTCCAAACCATTTGTAAAGATTTTCTATATTCATAAGCGACTTCAAGCATTTCATATCAAGAATTCCATCTAGTACACACTGATTTAGGAATTTTTCTAGGTGGAAGATTAAATTCACGACAACGATTTTCAAAATCTCTGCGTCTAGACTTAACTTGACATTTAAAAATAAAATGGCATGCAGTTTCAACTTTTATGCAACCATCATTATACATTGCTATATCATCTCTAACAATCAAGTTATATATGTGTGCAGCACACCTAATATGAAAACCATCAATATAAATAGGGCAAAGAGACGGTTTTAGTATTTCAACAGCAGTTCTATTATTAGAAGCATTATCTAAGGTGACACTACTTATTTTATCACAAATTCCATAATTTTGTAAAACATCTATAATTGCTTCAGCTATATAACTACCAGTTTTATGCATTTCACAACATTTATAACCTAAGATTTTTTTTTGCAGTGTCCAATTTTCATCAATCCAATGTGCAGTAATAGTGAAATAATCATTACCATTTACACTACGGCCCATATCAGAAGTAATAGTTATTTTACAATTATTATAATAAAATAAACAACGAAGATATTGAAAATGTTGAGCTTGATAATCAAAGATAGCCTTTTTAATTGTATTTCTAGTAAAACCTTTAAAATGTGGATTATACACAATTTGAATATAATGAATGAAATCGAAATTTTCAGCAAAACTAAATGGCAAACCCATAACAACAATCATTTTAGCTAATTCTTCAAGATCTTTTTCTCTACTATATGACCGTTGTATACTAGAGCCAGAAACATTAGAAGGATTTAATTGTGTTTGGACCATATTAAAGCCCTCTACTCCTTCATTTTCAGGAAGGGTGGTACCATTCTTTTTAGCTTCGGCTACAGCTTTAACATGCAAAAATTCATTTTTACAACATGACATTAAATGATTACTCAAATGTCCCGTCCCACCCTGTTTTCCTACAGTTTTATGATTCATTCTATGTTTACATTTATTACAAATAGCTTGTGTTTTATCTTTATTTTGAGTCATAAATTGCCACACAACTGATTTTTTAGCGCGTTCTACCTTAGTCCTAGGATGCACGGGGGGAACGGGAGCAGGACAACGAAAGGGAGCGGGAGGGGAAGGGGGATTGGGAGTAGGAGTAGCCGTAGTTGGCTGAGTTTCATCATCATCATATTCATCAACATTATGATCAAAACTATCAATATAATCATTAACATCATCATGTTCATCATCTTCAGGTAATTCCTCATCAAAATTACCAAACCTTCTTTGTAAATGTTCATGATAAGGTTCTAACCCACTATTACTATCAATATTAAAAACACTATCATCAACATGCGTATAATCATCCGTATTTATTCTTAATTGAGAAGTTTTTTTAGTTGTAGATTTAGACGTACTATCGATTTTTTTATTTTTCTTGGATTTTGAGCTCCATAAATTAGTGATCGAATCAACTATTGTTGTTTTACCCTTCTCAACATTGTTTTTACCGAAATTCATATTCAAATATAAAAAGTAGTAAATTATATATCATACGAAAATGTAATGCAAAATTTTAAATAAATAAATAACTAAATAAGTAGAGACTAGAGACTAATTACTCACAAAATAAACAATTAAATGCAAACAAATAAATAGCTAAATAAAAAGTGAGTTGAAACGAATGTACCAAACGTCTACTTAAAAAAGTAGACGTGTATGACCGAAAGCCGAAAATTGAAAGTTAAATTTTGAAGCTCCAATTTCCAAAAACCAAATTCGTAATTTTAACAAGAATAAGAGAATAAAGAGATTAGAGAGTAGAGAGAAGATAATATTTAGAGAGTACAGAGAAGATAATATTTGTGAGTGAAAAGAATGAAAGATTAGAAGTATTTATAGGTAGAAAAAAGGGATGAAAATTTAGTTTTTAGAATGTTGGGTATTAAAAAAAGTTTGGGGGGTAGGGTGGTGTAACGGGGAGTAGGGAAGTGAAAAGAGCCGTTGGTGGGGCCCAAAAGCCGTTGCCCAACGGCTCTCAATGGCTATTTTGGCAAAAAATAAAAAATAAAAAAATTTAACCCGCCGAACCGGACCGGACCGGGATCGAAATCGGGACTAACCGGTAAATCCCGATTTCCGTCCCGTTACCCCTCCCAGACCCGGCTATTATCGGGACTAATCGAAATCGAGACGGAACCGATAACGGATCGGGACGGACCGAAATCGAAACCGGCACCTCCCGGTTCCGTTGCCAAGCATACTTAGCTCAAGGCAATTTAACCTTTCTGAGTCACTAGCCTCAATATAAAATGAGAAAATTCCTACTTGTTCGAAAAATCAGTCCCCGTTACTCGTGGGTTAACATGTCCTCAAACAAAGAAATTTTTATGTGTTTACATGCTTTCTAGGTGTTATTTTGCATTATTTGTCCTGAATCAAAACTAACAGATTTGCCTTTGTCTTCTCCTACAGGTACTTAGAATTGGTCTGTGTCGATAAGCTAGTTGATCGTCCCTACTTTACAAGATCTAAGGCTCTTAAAGATTCATTCCCCGATCAAACCTCACAGAAGGGAAAAACAGTAATGGGTGATAACAATAAGGAGACTGGCCTTAACGATGTTGTTGTGGCTAAGCCCGTCATCGCCGATCAGAACGAGTTAATCATGTAGTTAAAGCAGCAAATAGCTGAGATGCGGGTTGAAATGTAGAGAAGGCGAGATTCGCCCAATCCAGCTTTCACTTTCAATGCTCCAGCAGACAGAAGGCCTCCACTTCAATTTCCTCCTTCAAGTGCAAAATAGGCTCAAAACCCATCCTCCGGTTCTACTCATAACCCTTCAATCATCGATCTAACCACCCAAAACCCCCATTATGCCTCCGTCTTTTATCAGACACCACCCCCATCCTCAAAATACCAACCTTCAAGTGCCACTTCCTCCCCAAAATGCCAACCTCCAAACTGGTCCACCCCCTTAAAACCATAACGTTAACAACCCGCAAACTTTCCTCCGTCACCAAAATAAACATACCAACCCCAGACTTTCCCCCAAAACTACCAAGCCACTCAAAATGACAAAATTCCCTCCATTGCTCCACCCCTACCCCAGAAAGCCAATTTCAAAATCCCGGTCCCCAATGAGCATGACGCCAATGGTTTTGTGCTCGACCATTACGAAGAGCGAGAGAGAAAGTGGAGGTCGAAGGAAAAGGTCGCCAAGCTGGATATGAAAGAAGACGTCTGAAAGGCCATGAAAGAGTTGCAGTGTATTCCTGAAGTCGCCGTTTTAAGTTACGAGGATTTATGAATCCATCCAAATTTGGACCTACCGGAAGGTTTCAAGGTACCAAAATTTGACGTGGAGGAATAAGGAACCCCTTAGAACACTTGAGGATCTACTGTGACTAGCTCGTAGAAGTTGGAAGAGATAAAGCTTTACTGATGCAGCTTTTTAGCCGATGTTTGAGTGGAGAGGCTCTAGAATAGTTTACATCTCATAAAATAAGACAGTCGCCTAGCTGGAATGCTTTGGCAAAGGATTTTATCGAATGATTCGCCTACAATGTAGAGATCGTTCCTAATAGTTATTTCTTAGAAAAAATGAAGCAGAAATCAAATGAAAGTTACAGAAAATTTGCATACAGATGGAGAAAGGAGGCGGCTAGAGTTCAGCCTCCCATGTCGGAGAAGGAAATTGTCAAAGTTTTTGTACGGGTTCAAGAGCTCGAATATTATGATAGAATCATATTGCTCGTTGGAGCTGAGATAGCCAAAGTAGGTGAGACTATCGAAGATGGATTAAGAACCGAGAAGATTGCCCGTGTTGCTGCCTCGCTCGGATCTTCGGGTTTGTTGAAGAAGAAAAGAGAAGATGTGTCTTCTATCTCTTATGAGGGGAAGAAGACCCCAAGGGGATCCTCATCATACCAAGCCGTTCTCGACCTTCACAGAGTTCGTACCAGACTTGTTATGCACAAGCTGATTACCAAAATACCCCTCCCTCCAGCTATCAAAACACTCCCCTCCTATATACCAAAATCCCTCTCTAGTTTACCAGACTCCACCCCATCACTACCGAAATACCGCCCCCAACTATGCCAACATTCAAACAAATTACCAAACTCCTCCCCCATTGTACCAAACCCCAGCTTCACTTTACTAAACTACACCCCCCCGAACTACCAAGCTCCACAGCCAAATTACCAAACCACCGCATATCCCAGATATCAAGCCCCTCGACCAAACGCTCCAAATTATCGTCAATTGTCTCCTCCTCAAAATGGCAATTACGATCCCTCCTCGTCCTAGATTTGAGAAGAAGCCTGCTAGAATTTACTCCGCTCATTGAAAGCTGAACAAAGATGTTCGAACAATTAACCGCGGTAGGATATATTTATCCAGTAGGGCCCAAGCCGGTTGACACTGGCTCAAAATTTTACAGACCTGATCAGAGATGCGCCTATCACTCAAACGGTGTTGGCCATGATACCGAGGACTGTATCAACCTAAAGCATAAGATCCAAGAACTGATTGACCAGAAAGTGGTCTCTCTCCAGATAGTTGCGCCCAATGTCAATAGTAACCCTTTGCCAAATCATGGAGGCTTCACTATCAATATGATAGAAATAGATGATGATTGATGTGCGACAAAGGCAATAGTTTCGATCGCTCTTGATGATCGGAAAAGGGTTGTAGCTTCATTGAGCATTAGAGAGAAAAAAAAGTTTGTGATTCTGACACCCGAGAAGGTTATTGCCTTGGTGCCACGAGAAACTCTTGCCCGACCAAAATTTGTGATTGAAATGGCAGTTACCCAGGGTATGACCAGATTTGGTAGGTGCTATACACCAGAAAAGTTAGCCTAGGGAATACAGAAGAAAGATCAGTCTAAAAGGCCAATTAGTAAAGCTGAAGCAAAAGAGTTCTGGAGAAAGATGCAACCGAAAGATTACTCAATTGTGAAGCACCTGGAGAAAACACCAACTCAGATTTCTGTGTGGGCCCTGCTGATGAGTTCACAATTGCATAGACAAGCTTTAATGAAAGCTTTGGATGACACTTACGTACCTGTGGGTACTAACAGTGATAATCTGGCAGCCATGACAAACCAAGCTGATCGAGGACACCGAAACAGTTTTTGTGACGAAGAGCTGCCCTTTGAAGGCAGGATGCACAAAAAAGCTCTGCATGTCACCATTATGTTTCGAGACAAGATAATAAATCATATCTTGGTTGATGATGGATTCGATCTTAATATTTGCCCACTTTTGACTCTAAGGCAGCTAAAATTCGACTTGGGAAAGCTTCACCAGAACCAAGTCAATGTGAGGGCTTTTGATGGAGTGTAAAGAGACACATTGGGTGCAGTAAACTTGGATATTCAGATGAGTCCTACGGAATTTAATGTGGAGTTTCAAGTGTTGCATATCAACACCAGTTACAATTTGCTTCTGGGAAGACCGTTTATCCACATGGCTGGGGCTGTGCCTTCTACCCTTCACCAACTAATGAAATTTGTTTAGAAGGACCAGGAATTAGTCATTTATGGTGAAAGGAGTCATTCCAATAGGTATGCATCGATCGTTGATGATGTCTCTTGAGATTGTGATTTCTACACAGTAGAGCTGGTAAATGTCATCGGTGATGATTTGGCCCCACAGCCCCCTATGCCTTCTATATACAAGATGATTGCTACTGTTATGCTTCGGAGTGGTTTCAAACCAGGTTTCAGATTGGGGAAGCACTTTCAAGGAATTGTCGAGCCTATCCAAAATTCCCGCCAAAAAAGCAAAGTTTAATTTAGGGTATGTCTCCACAGATGATGAAGCAGGGATGAAAAACAAGAGTGTTAATCAAGCATTGGCCAGGCCAATTCCTCATCTGTATCAGTCATTCTCGGTGCGAGAATATATCAATGATGGTGGTCTCGAGGAAGCAATCTGGGGACTTTTTAAGGATATTGATGCCGTCATCGAGGAAAGCTTGGGACATCGAGCATCCGTGATGCAGAACCTGAGGAGCAATTGTGAAATTGGACCTCCACACCACTCCTGATTTCCCGCTCATCTGGTTAGAAAGGACATGTTCTTTTGTTTTTTTTTAAAATCGGTGGTAGTCCGAAAGAGGCCCGAAATCTACCCTTTATGCAGTTTTTACTTGTTTGAAGTTTTTAAATTTCCTTGTGATGTTTAAAAGGGCAAAATACCCCTCGGCTATGGCCAAAGTTGTGCTTGTCTTTCAATTTAAATGAAAGCCATTTTTATCGAAAATTTGTTTACTTATCTATTTATATTTTACTTTCCTAATTTTATTTGTTTATGATTTCAGTAATATTAACTTAAAACCTGCCAATGTCATGTCATATCACGAGCCAAATTAACAAAATGAGGCAGGTGATAATGAATGTGAGGTGTATGAAGATGAAAATGAGGTACCCGAACATGTTGCTGAAGAGTTTCGATAATTTGAGAATCAACACAAGTCAAATCTTGAAGAAACTGAGACTGTGAATCTCAAAAATGAGGAATATGTTAATGAAGTCAAAATCAGTGTCTATCTGACCGAAGCTCAAAGAACGTACCTGGTTCGTTTGCTCAGAGAATACATTGATGTATTTGCATGATCTTACAAAGATATGTCGAGGTTGAGTACGAATATGGGTCCCACGAGTTGCCGATTAATCTAGATTTCAATCCCGTAAAACAAAAAACTCGAAAGTTCAAGCCTGAGTTGAGTTTAAAGATCAAAGAGGATATTACCAAACAGATCGAGTCTCAAGTAGTGGAAGTGACGCAATATCCAACTTGGTTAGCCAATGTTGTTTCGGTTGCCAAGAAAGACGAAAAAATCAAAATTTGTGTTGACTACAGAGATCTCAACAAAGTTAGCCCGAAAGATAATTTTTCATTGCCGAACATTCACATTCTCATTGGCAACTGTGCTAAGCAAGAGATGCAGTCGTTTGTGTATTGTTATGCAAGCTATCACCAGATCTTAATGGATGAAGAAGATGCGGAAAAGATAGCTTTCATCACACCCTGGGTGTATATCATTATCGAGTGATACCTTTTGGTCTCAAGAACACGGGTGCTACTTATATGAGGGCTATGACAACTATCTTTCATGATGTGATTCATAAAGAGATCGAGGTGTATGTAGATGATGTCATAATCAAATCTCGTGAGAGTTCGGGTCACTTGGCTCACTTGAGAAAGTTCTTTGATCGTCTGCGTCGATACAATTTGAAGTTAAATCCTACCAAATGTGCTTTCGGAGTGCCAGCCGACAAGCTGTTGAGATTTATAGTCAGTAGAAGGGGCATTGAGCTTGATCCTTCTAAGATCAAAGCGATCAAAGAATTACTTTCTTTGAAGACCAATAAAGAGATGATGAGTTTTCTGGGAAGGTTAAACTACATCAGTCAACTTATAGCACAGTCCACCTAGGTGTGTGAGCCAATCTTCAAGTTGTTGAAAAAAGATGTTTTGACCAAGTGGATCGGAGAATGTCAGACTGCTTTTAATGCCATCAAGAACTATTTGTCCAATCCACCAGTGTTGGTTCCTCCACGAGAAGGGAGTCCACTGTTGCTATATGTGTCTGTCTCGGATAGCATATTTGGATGCATGCTTGGTCAACATGACAAAATTGGAAAGAAGAAACGAGTCATTTATTATTTGAGCAAGAAATTCACTTCATATGAGGCTCGTTACACTATTTTGGAAAGGACATGTTGTGTTTTGACCTGGATTGCACAGAAGTTGAGACATTATTTGTCTTCTTATATCATATATCTCATTTTCATGATAGATCCGTTGAAGTATATTTTTCAAAAAGCAATACCGACCGGGAAGTTGGCTAAATAGCAAATAATTTTGTGTGAGTTTGACATTATGTATGTGACACAAAGGCGATAAAAGCACAGGTCTTAGCTGATCACTTCGCAGAAAATCCAGTTGATGAAGAGTATGAACTGCTTAAGATTCACTTTTCCGATAAAGAAGTTGCATTTGTGGGCGAAGATATTCCTAAAGCGTACTCGAATTGGAGAGTGTTCCTCGATGGAGCGGCGAATCACCAAAGAAAAGGTATCAGAGCAGTCTTAGTGTCAGAAACTGGTCAGCACTATCCTATGGCGGCTAAACTTCGATTTGATTGCCGAACAACATGGTTGAATATAAAGATTGTATCCTTGGTTTGATGATGGCCATCAACATGAATGTTCATGAATTGCTGGTCATTGGAGATTCAGATTTGATAATTCACCAGGTTCAAGGAGAATGGGCCATGAAGAACCCAAAGATCACATCATATGTGCAGTATATACCGAAGTTCTGCAAAAGGTTCCGTAAGATTGAGTTCAGACACACTCCTAGGACACAAAATGAGTTAGCCGATGCTCTTGCCACCATTGCCTCGATGATTAAACATCCAGATACAAGTTATATTGATCCCTTGGATATAAAGATAAAAGAGCAGCATGTCCATTATTCACATGTTGAAGCAGAACCAGATGGTTTGCCTTGGTATTTTAACATCAAGAAATATTTAAAGACCGGGACCTATTCAGAGAATGCAACGTTCAACCAGAAGAAGTCGATACGCCGTATGGCCCTTAGTTTCCTTGCAAGTGGGGAAATCCTTTATAGAAGGACTCCAGATTTAGGTATTCTCAGATGTGTTGATGCAAGTGAAGTTGCGAAGCTTCTAGAACAAATACATGTGGGAGTCTGTGGTACTCACATGAATGGACTCACTTTGGCAAGAAAGATCCTCCGAACCGGTTATTTTTGGATGACTATAGAGCACGATTGTTGCAAATTTGTGCAGAATTATCATAAATGTCAAGTGCATGGTGATTTGATTCTAGTACCGCCTCACGAACTCAATGCTATGAGTTCACCTTTGCCGTTTGTAGCTTGTGGCATGGATGTCAGTGGTCCAATAGAGCCAGCCGCCTCTAACGGACACAGATTCATTTTGGTTGTCATTGACTACTTCACCAAGTGGGTGGAAGCAACTTTATACAAAACGGTAACCAAGAAAGTTGTAGCTGATTTTGTTCACAATAATCTGATATCTAGGCTTGGAGTGCCAGAATCCATTATTACTGATAATTGAGCGAATCTTAGCAATCACTCGATGAGATAGATATGTGAACAATTCAAGATTACTCAACGGAACTCAACCGCCTATTGTCCCCAAATGAACGAAGCTGTAAAAGCCGTCAACAAGAACAAAAAGAAGATTTTGAGGAAAATGGTTGATAATCATAGAGGTTGGCATGAGATGCTGTCATATGCTTTGTTGGGTTATAGAACGACTGTCAGAACATCAATTGGAGCCACTCCATATTTGTTAGTATATGGAACGGAAGCAGTTATACCTGTAGAAGTTGAAATACCTTAGTTGAGAATTATCCAAGAGGCTGAGTTGAAGGATGCTGATTGGATTCGTAAGCAGATCGACCAGTTAACCTTGATCGATGAGAAGAGAATGGTTGTTGTTTGTCATGGTCAACTGTATCGACAGAGAATGATTCATGTTTTTCACAAGTAAGAGCCAGAATGTTTGAGGTTGGTCAGTTGGTTCTCAAACGTATTTTCCCTCACCAGGATGAATATAAAGGGAAATCTGCATCAAATTGGCAAGGACCCTACATGGTTCGTAAAGTGTTACCTGGAGGTGCCATGGTCCTGCCGGAGATGTATGGAACCGAATAGCCGAAACCGATCAACTCAGATACTTTCAAGAGATATTATGTGTGAAGTTTCGATTTATATTTCTATCATTTTCTTGTAATTGCTCTATTTGCTTGTAATCACTTTGTTTAGAATTTTATCCCGCTGTAATGAACTATGTCATACCTGAATTCTCAAGAATGAGATACATAGGCGCCCTATGTCAGCCTCAATCACTCTTTTATCCCTTTCAATATTTTCTTTTGTGCTTGAACCATGTTTGACCTTATTCCTGTCTCAACGGGATACGTAGGCGCCACAACGGCTCGGTTATATTTCCCTTAAGATTACTATTTCTCTCTACAATAGAAATTGGGATAGAATTTTGAGAGGGACTCAAAAATTCCCGAGAAGAAGATCTTTTTAACAAGTCAGGACTAAAGAGACATCGAGATTTGCAACTGGGACAGAATTTTTTGAAAAGACCTCAAAAATTTCATCATTTGATCCTCAATAGTTCGGTATGCGCTAAGACAGTTAACTAGGACAAAAATTTTTAGGACAATCTCAAAATTTTATTAAGGTTCATCGAAGGTTTGGAACAACTTTGAATACTTCCCAGCAAGTAACAGATAGATCTCAAAGTATCATCTTTAAAGATGTTCATTAAGCTTGACGTGACATGACACTTGGCAGTGACATTTCCAAATATTACTTTTTGAAAATCTAGTTTTCTTAAAAAAAAAAAAATTTACTCCAATTGTTTTGCATAAAAATATTGTCCTATCTACTAAGAAACAGGAGATCGGAGAATTCAATCGGAGATAGTCAAACAAGGAGCAGACAACTGAAGAGATCGACACAGATCAGTTCATTTTAAACTAACAATTTTTCTGTGGATGCAGAAAAAGTTTTATGCTTCTTATACTAGAGAATTGAGAATACGAGTAGCATTATTTCATTCAAATTCTCAGCGAAGCAAGGATCATAATGAACATTGCAACTATACTCAGAGATGGAACAAACGAAACTGCGAAGAGAGCAGTATTATTATTTTCCATCAAATAAAGATACCTGGAAGATGTTTATCTGCATTATATTATCAAATATGATAATATTCTTACCCGGAGAGTCATTTATATCGTATTGTCAAATGAGATGATACCACTACTCCAAGGGTCATTTTTATTTATATTGTCGATTGAGACGATACCGCCATCCAAAAGATACCCAGGAGATCACATGTGTTGCTCGGTGAAACATTTTCTTCGTTTGGTATCAGGGAGGGATCATCAAAAGATTCATGCATTACAAGAGAGGAATGCCATGCATAGCAAGATAAAGGGGTCATGCATAAGCAAGAGAAGAAAGTCATGCATACCAAGAGAAGATAGTCGTGCATAGAAAGTGAAAGAGGTGATGCATAGCAAGAGAGGAAAGTCATGCATAGCAACAGAAAGAGGTCATGCGTAGCAAGAGAAGGAAATCATGCAGCGCAAGAGAAAGAATTCATATATCGCAAAGTAGGAAACCATGCCTCGCGAGAAAATCAACATCGACTGCATCATTTTCATTTGCTAGAACAATATCAAGAAAGCCATCAACAACGACGTCAAGAGAGCTATCAACATACTACATCTGCCTATTTTATTACTTCAACATCACAAAAAAAGTTCATTGAAGATTATATTACAAATATGAGACACAAGCTTTATTTGTTTTACGTCAAACCCGATGAAGTTGACGTCAAATGTTCAAGGAGAAAAATTAAGTGTCAACATGGTACGGACGACATAAAAAAAGATGCAGCACAACGTGGAACCTTTTTTTAGCTGCGAACTGGGACATAGTCCAAAGATGAGTGTCAAACTCTTAGGACGCGAGCAGAGGAGCGACTTCCACAACAATCAAACCACACCCCTATCAGAAGGCATATGGGTTTATCTTTGGGTTTGTCAGTTTCAGTTCCGCATTCGAAATTTTTTTTTTTGTCTCTACAGAAAGCAACTTTCCAATCTGAGTGACAATGCGCCAAGAGCTTTGAAAATTACGTCCATGTAATTTCTTAATTATGGGTGTGAAGTACACCACATTCACGACTAAGAAGTTGCAAGCTTCTTTTCATACTTGACTTATTTTGTCATTCTTCCCAACCGAAGGTTATCTTAGCATAAGAGATTTCCTTTTCAACCGATCAAGTCGAACTACAAACAGCCTGATTCCTTGAGTCGAAGGATATGTAGGCAGGCTCAATGTTAAAAACTCGGCTGTATTCCGACAATCTCTCTCAAATCTTAGTCCCGAGCATTCTGATTTCTTCATAATTTGATACCGAATAGCTTTTGAATTCTTTTAAAATTGTGTGTCACATCAAGCGTATCAAACTACAAATAACCTGAATTCTTATATAGCCTAAGATATGTAGAAAACTCATTTCCGAGGTTCACCATAATTCTTAAGTCCGTACCAAAAGCTCTCTTCTGAAAAATGAAAATATGGTCGATCAAAATTGGATTTGTCAATTTTATTTGCCTCGAATTTATTTCATCAATCCAAGTCAAACGAGGGACAGTTGTTGACACCAAATTTTGGACCTCCACAATATAAATTAATCATTGAGCTTCTTAAATTCCAAACGAGTTGAAATAATTGACTTTATAAAGTTCAAATTTTTTTTCGAGTTATTTTCAAGTAATTTTATAATTTTAAATAATAAATATGACTTTTATATAATTATGTGTATAATTAGTATATTTTATAAATATTTTAAAATCATCTCAAAAAGACTTTAATTTTAGTAAGTATTTTATTAAATTAGTTTAGTTTAAATTATGGTTATAATTTTGAATCATTAATTTACAATTAAGTTAATTATTTTATTTCTTTAAGATTAAGAAGCTCGTTAATTAATTAATATTAATTCGTCCTATTTAGTTTTTAGCCAAATTCACGAACATTCATCCAATTTTAGCTAAACTCTTAATTAGCTTGGCAGAATTCGCAATCTGTAAAGCTATTTCCTAAATCCAGTCTAACTTACCTCACTATAAACTCAATGTAAGAAACCAAGTTGGGCCATTCATTCAGTAATTTCCAGCAACAAAGACAACCCTTCAGCAGCCCAATTTTCAACATTTCCCAGCCCAATTCTGATTTCTCAGCAACCCATTTCACGCATACCCAAGCCCATATCATATCCCGCAACAACATACAACGATTACAACAACATCAACCCGACCCACCCCACATGCGCTCTCCTTCTTCTTCATTAACGCGTGAACGCGCTGCAAAACTCAAAAACATCGACAGTGATACACGTCAAAGTCAGCAACAATACCCAGCAATCAAACGGTGGAATCCACATAAAGAAGCAACCGTGTATGCCCTCACCAACTCGTCCCAGCCCTGCCAGCCGCATCCAATCGTTCTTATGGCTACAAGATGGTGCCACGTCAAGCACAAGGAAGAGAATCGATCCAAGCCGTCCGCGCAACCCCCCTCGTCCGAATTTCCTGGGATTTGGGAGAAAATTTCGCACCAAGAACAGCCTTTTCTCATCCTTAGAAAAATTTTGAATGGAGGAATGGAAAGAAATTTCCTATTTCACCCTTGTGCTCATCCGATTTCTCACCCTTTTTTCTCCCAAAAAAGGGACCCCAATTTTTCCATCTATATAACCCCCCCCCCCCCCCCCCCTTTTTATTCAGTGTTAGGGATTGGGAAAAAATTTGAGGGGAAATATCGAGAAAAGGATTAAGCAAAAGTAGTAATACACTTGAAATACACTCCCGAATAGAGAACTGCTCGTATTCTGTCCAGGTTCTTCATTTCGCTGTTCGTGGTCAAGTTTCGTGGTAGAAGTCGCGTTCCTCTGCTCAAGCTCGTCGTCCCAGTCGTTGCCCAAAAAGAGGTAAATTCTTTCTTAGCTTTGTTTAATGCGTAGTTCTTCTATGTGTTTCTTTTATGTGTTCTTAGCTTTGTTTTAGTCCCTATATGTTGGAATTTGGTTGATGCTTGTTAGCTAATAATGTTTCTTTCATTTTTTTTACTGTTAGTATTTTGCTGAAAAATATCAAATGTGTTTCTCTGTTCAGAGCTACTGTTTTTTAAGTTATTTATCTATCTCTTGGTATTTTCTTCTTTGGCATGATGATTTACTCTTGCCCATGTTTTCTTCATGGTTGATGATTGTTCAAAGTTCTAATCTGCTAGCAACTTGTTCGTTATCTCTGATTTAGTGTGAATATAGAATATTCATGTAGTCATCCATCTTTTATATTTGTGTTCGACTTCCAGTATACTCGCCTGAAATTTAAATTTATTATTACTTGCTTGAATCTGCCTCAATATCGTCTAAGTTATAGACTCTTTTCTTTTCTTTTTTTTTTTGTGATTAACAGCTGAGTTTTAATTCATCACATCTTTAGCTAATAGTGTTGAGTTGATATTTATCAAATGCTAGTTCACTATTGGTTGCTTAGCATGGTTTAATTTTCCTATTGTTCCAAGGTGATTAGAACCTTTGCCCCACTAACATAACAAGTTTTTTTTTTCTGTCTAGACTTCTATTTGATCAAACTAGGAGTTTAGTCTTTTTCCTAGCCTAAGTTAAGTTCCCAAATTTTAAGTTATGTCTTGTTTTAGTATTAATTCCGTAATTTGTAAATGCACCTATAAATTTGAGGTTTGATGGTTGGGGTCATGTTGATCTTGCAGTAACCATTATGAGTTTCTCATCCTTTCACAACTCAGTGTAGGTTAGGAGACATATGGCTTAAGTCTTAAATTATTTCTTCTGCCGATTATTTTATTTAGAAGTTAACCGTTTTGTTAAATAAAATTTAGCTTTGACTTTGTATATATGCGAATATGTAGGCATGTGAATGCAACCTTTCGGGATGCTGCTTTAAATATAATTCTTTAGTTGTCATTTTGGTGCTCACTGTGTTTAAATATTAAAGTCAATGTGTGACAGTTTCCAAAGCTACTAATCTGTTTTATGCCTCTGTTAATTACTATATATTTCTAAAGTGTTGATTGTTGTTTAAATGGTCCTTATGTCATGATCGGTTGTTATAAAGATACCATTTGATTTTCTTTACTCACTATGAGAAGTATATATTGGTCATGAAATATTCTTAATTCTCATTGGCTTTAAGTTATAATTTTACTTGCCTATGATTAATTCCAACATGTTAAGACAATAGCTCTTTGATAGTACTGTGTTTGCTGGTTAAATTGTGGTGAAGGACAAATTGTTGAAATGATTATCCTTAAACCTTATCACCTAGTTTATTAAAGAATTTGCTCATTTACTTATCTTTATCTCCTGTGTTTTCTTATGCATGAATACTCTCCCTCGAGTCTCTTGGACTCCTCCTTTCGCATTTTCTCCATCGAGTCGGCCCCCCTATATATTCGAAATCTGTTGCAGGTTCCAGGGCTCCAACATACTGCTGGAAATTAGTTCAAAAGCCCAAGAAATGGGTTGCACACATACTGGATACAAAATTATACACTGATATACAGGTTCAGTGCAGCAAATATGTGGCCAAAAATAAAGATACAGGTTGGAGGCATCAAATTGGGTTGTATACATTTAGTATACAGTTCAGTATGCAGGAAAAAGGGCCCAAATACAGCCTATATGCACTGATACACGATTAGTGTATACACTGATTTTTGGACACGAAAATGGGCTAAAGCCCATCCTTTTGTACAGCAGGTGGCCTCTGCAGAGTTAACTCAATGGGCCAAAGCCCATCTTTGGCAAATAATAGATTTAGAACAGGTTGGGCCTAAAGCCCAAATTGGATTATCTTCCTTTATCATTTATTTATTTGCACTAATCTCTAACCTTTTATTTGTTTCGATTTAATTTAATTAAATTCCCCAAAAGATGAATCATATTCTTTATGTTAGTTTATTTTAATATAATTCATTTTTATCAACTCTTATACTTATTCAAATATTTGTAGTCAAAACTTTCACTTATCTTTAATTAGATTAAAATGATTTCTTGGTTTATCTACCAAATTGGTTGGAATTGTTATTTCTAAAAATGATGTAAATAAATTCTAATTAATCTAATTTTGTTAAAATCCTAATTGACCAAGTCGTTTCAATTAAGGTCCCATTTTCTTAAAAATTAAAAATTGTTCTTTATTTAACTATTTTATCAAAGTTAATCGAATATTGTAAATTATTATATATTTTATGTTAAATCATTTTCCTAAAAATTATTCAAAAAATATATTTTAGTCAAGTCGTAGGATAACCGCATGTTAGCGGCTACTTTAAGTGCTAATACCTTCTTAGAGTAGATATAAGAACTTCTTACCTATTTTCTCTAAATTTTTAAAGGCTCGTCTGTTAAAGCCTTTTTAAATTAAGTTTTCTTAATTTCTTTAAAAAATTAAATAGCGACTCTTTTCTAAGTATTTTTCTCAAATTGTTTTATGCTTAGAATATTTCAAAAAAGTAATTTTTTCTAAAGATAGAAAAATTACGGCATAACAACATAGTCATCAAAACAGGTTATAAAGCTAGTTATTGTGCGCCCATAACGGTCATAATAGTTGATGATAACTATGTCATGTCAACATCTCATTGTCAATGGTTTAGGTGGAAAATGCAAGGGAAGTCCTACCAAGAGAATCTGCTATCATTCCTCTAGATGTATCATAACCCTAAGTTGGGCCATAATGACGTCTACTACAACCCACAGAGTGGACAAGCCTAAACCCAATTAACAAGATGCAGAAGACATGATTTATATAATACATAAATAATAACAAGCAGAAGACAAGGAGTATATTGCAAGAAGGGCCATATTACATACATTGTATCAATGGGTCACCCGAGATAGTACTTCGAGCTTATCAACAATGTGAATCTAAGTAGAAAACTGTAGCCTGAGCCTAAGCCAATGGGCAGCATGAAATGATATATCGAGCTCACTAGAGTAAAAGTAGCCGAAAGGAGCGATAAATCAAGTAAAAGAGCCTTTTACCACTTTTTATTCAAAACATGTCTCAAGGACTTTCAATTCATTCTGATTAACTCCCTTTTACAAATCAAGTCATTTTTTTGCCCAAAGATCAATCAAGTAGAAACTCCTTAAAAGCATTATCACAACCAAGTCATTTCATACACACAGAGGTAAGATTTAGTTATTTGCTAGAGAAGAACTTCGCATCCATATTTTGACAGATACAATATAAAAACTTACCGTAAGAGTAATACATCAAAATTGGAGGAAAGAAATTTTATTCACACTTGTATACGCAACCTGTAATCAAGAGATAGAAGACTTTACAAATTGTATAAATGAATGTGATTTAAGAAATCAAGCAGGAGACCGTGTCTATGCTTAGGGAGCAGAAACCCATCAAGCAAGAGACGTAGTCAAGCACCAAATCCCTGATCTAAAAATCAAGACAAAGAAAATAATTCAAGCTAAAGAGATGGGAACAGATAGAACAACATACATCACACGACATTCATATTTGCAACAACGAGATCTACAGTTCGCGCTCTTTTAAAGGAAGCAATCGCAACATTTCTAAGTTATCAGCTATTCCAGCCACTGTTAACCACACTAAATGCCTAGATTTGAGATCAACTGCAATTGAAAATTTCAGACGCAACACTCTAAGAATAATTTTTATTTCTAGATCTAGAAATAAAAATAAAAATGACCAGTTTTTATCCTTAAATTTTAATAAGCTACAACAAGATCAGGATCTACTTGAAGTCAAGATGAAGCAGCATTTTTGGAGCGCATGCGGGGTACATATAGAGAGACCCAAGTACATCTTCCTGCACATAAAACTAGAGAGAGGAAGAAAAAAATGAGAAGCGCAGGAATAGAAGCTCCAACAAGATTCAAAGGTAGGAACTTACTGACGACAATAAAGTAGCTCTCGGCAGCTTGTCGGTGAATCAGGTGACTCTCCAGCCACCTTGGAGCCGTGATACAAACCAAGCATTCGCTTTTCCGTCAAGGAGAATAAAAGATGTCCGGAAGATTCTGAAGGGTTTTTTAGAATCCATTTAAATTTTATCTTGTTTTATTTAAATTTTCATATATAAAAAATACCCTTTAAGGTCTTATTAGTTATTTTAAAAAATAATGTTAGACAAAATTACCTGTGAATGACTTAAAAGTTTTTGTTGTTGAGATATTTAAAGAAACTTAGTTAATTCTAATATAAAAATTAAGGACTTAAATTTTGAATCATATGATGTTGAGAAACAAAATCAACGTCAATTCCACTTTTTCTTACAAAGCAATGAAAAATCATAGTTGTAGACTTGAGATTTTGGCCAATTGGTTGCCCTTTGGTCATTTCTGCATTAAAATTATGTTGTTTTTGCTTCTAAAAATGACGGGCGCCAACATATTTACTTGAGTTCTGATTTCCATAAAACAGGATAGATCATGAAACTATGAATTAGACTGAATAATCAACTAGTACTATATTCATCTATTTCTTATTATATACAATAAGATGATGGATAGTGTAGCTCACTAGAGCTTTGTACAGAGAGCAAAGGAGCTAAATGGGAGCATCTAAAAAAACCATTTCAGTTCCATCTCTTGGAGTTCTTTGATTTCTTCGACTTTTGTTTTGCTGCTTGGAATGCCTGCATTTTCTGTTTCTTCCGAGCTTCCTTTTCCGCCTGTCAGTCACAGTAACGATATACACATTCATCAGTCTCTGAATATGATATTGATAATTTACAATTCATCAATCAGGCAAAACATTAAAGCTCTCAAAATGTATATTTCGGGCTCTAGTTTTGACTGATTTAGGAGAGGAAATCCAAAATTGTTACCTTTGACATCTTGGATTTGGCTTTAGCTTTTGGAGACTTGTCCTCGATCTCTGCCTCTCGTTCAAGCTCTCTTTCCCTGGCCTCAAGGTTTTTCTCCAAATAATACTGTACGACACGTAAATATATCATTTATTCTACTAAAAAGAATCCAAAAACACAGTTCAGTAATAAGCGTATAATGTAACCAACTCAAAATCATTTTTTCACAATCAGACCTCCAAGAAGACATTTCCAGAAAAGTATATGTTAAAATCAGAGACAAGTTTTCCGTTAGAAACTTCAAAATTTGATGTGTAAACAATATATTCAACTTAACGAGACACAACATATGAAAACAAACAATTTATGTCTGTTACCAAACATTAATGATTAATCAATGTTTAGAAAGTTTTCAATAGCGATCACAACACTGGGGATAAAGGCTAATAATGGTCATAAGATGCCAGGTTTAAGAACTTACATCATAATCTCCTTCATAATCATGTAAAGTGCCGTCTTTTACTTCCAATACTCTGTTAACAATTTGTTTTATGAAGTACCGATCATGAGAAACAGTTATCACGGTGCCTTGATACTCCGTAATTGCCTCCTACAGAAAAATTGGAAAGAAACTTGGGGGTAAATAAGTTTCCAGCGAGAATATATGTACAAGGTAATATGAAATACTGGTAAGAACTGATGAGAAGAAAATAGTACCTCAAGCATCTCTTTCGTTGGTATGTCCAAATGATTGGTTGGCTCATCCAGTACTAGCAAAGTTGAAGGGGTCACCATGAACTTACAGAAGGACAGACGTGCCTAAACAAAAAGGGTTGACGCATAAGTTCAAATAAAGAACAAGAGAATAATCCAAGAATAAGCCTTAAGTAGAGGGTAATTGGGTGAAAATATTAGTAAGAAATAATGGTGTCACAATTGAGACAAACCATCCATATATCAATTTAGTGCACATAAGTTTGCTGACAATGGAAGTTAAAATGGAAACTGTTAGATGGTGAAAGGTCACAGCTAACACACACTCTTATCAGATGCCTAGATAAATTATCTGTTAAGATTCTTATTCGGAAGCCTCAAAAAATGAAATAAATGGCTTTTCTTCCCTGACACCAAGGCTGTCGGTCAAAATTTAAAGAAATCTTGGAAGTATAGACAGTTAAACCACGATTGTACATTTCAAATTAAAGCTCACAAAACCAAAATAAGCTTGAAAGTGCAATCATAAGGTAATCACATGCAATAGGGAGTTGTGTGAGATAGCTCATAGGTAAGAAAGGTAATACTTGACATTTCCATAAAGCTAAATTAGCAACAGCAGATATTGCCTGTATTGATGCCAAGTCATGTTTGCAGCTAAAACAATTTATAGAACAAATTTACATATGAAAATGGTAATCTGTGAAAGGGTAATGATCAAATGGCTTCAAATTTGAGAAAGGAATAGTAGAAAAAACAATTATTACAGTCAAAGGATAAAAGATCAAATAACCAAGAAAAAAACACAAAAACAGACAAAGGAGAACCTCTATCTTTCTCAAGAATATGCAGAGAAGATCTGTTTATATTCTTACCTTCTCACCGCCACTCAAAAAGGAAACCTTCCTGTCAAGCATGTCAGCTTTAAAATTACAACGTCCAAGGAGTCCTTTTATATCATCTAGTCTCCAATCCTCAGCAGCTTCTGCTACAGTTTCAAGGACAGTTTTTTCCAAATCGAGTGCCTCAGCCTTAATCAAAAGAAAAACAGAGATTAACACAATCTTGGTCACGTTATGACATGTAAAGAAAGGATAAAAACAGCCGCCAAAGATTAAAAGAAAACTAGAAAGACTTGACACACCTGATTCTGCTCAAAGTAATTTGGTAAGACGTTGTGCTCCCCAAGCACAACTTCACCTCGTGTTGGCTTCAGTAAACCCATAATCAGTTTAAGAAAGGTGCTCTTTCCACACCCATTAGGACCAATAATGGCGATTTTCTCTCCTCTCTCAATTGTCAAGTTCGCATTCTTGAAAAGAACCTGCCAGAAAAACAAACATGTAAGATAAAACAGTCAATATATTTTAAGAAGCAATGGTACTAGTTATCATTAACATATCCACAAAATAAGAAGCAAATTGAAATCTCAGCATCAATGTTTTGTGTTTGACCTTATCCTCGAAAGCAAATTCCAGATTTTTAACATTCACAACTGTTCTCCCACTTCTTTCACGTTCGGGGAACCTAATCTTCATTTGTTTCCTTATGAATGGCTTATCAATTTGTTCTTGGTCCTGAAGTTTCTCCAGCTTCTGTTATCACCAAAAGGAAAGGAGAATGAAATCAGTATCCCAAAATCTGAAAGACTAGTTAACAAATATGGATATGACAAAAGTTGGCCAAATTGATCAGGTGTGCCCCTCCTTTTCTTAAATCTCACTTAGCTTAATTTGCAGAATAATAGTCCCATGTGAGAATCCTAATCATTTCAGAACAACTAACACAACAAAAGAGGCAGAGTGATGGGATTTGACATGCTGCCGCCTGCTAACATATACCTTGGCACCAAGAAAGAGATATGTCCTTTAAGCACCTATAGGCTTAGACAGTTGGATGATAAAAATTACACTCTCTATTCATCAGCTATCCGGTAGCTGATTTGCTCAAGTTAATACATCTCTGTCACTCAGTGCAAGAGCAATGGTTTTTTCCACAAAAACACACACAAAACGATGCACTCATGTGCAAAAATCAACATACTGCAGTTACAGATCAATAATGGAGACATCTTTATTTACCTTTTCAGCTGTAGATGCACGACCTGAATTTGCTCCAGCACTTAACCTACTTATCAAATCTCTCGTTTGCTCAATTTCCTTCTGTTGCTTTTCCCATGCAGCATTCTGTGTTTCAATCCATTCAGCCCTTGAAATAATATAATCCGAGTAATTTCCATCATATGTCCTAGATACGCCCATATCAGTCTCCACAATTTTTGTACACAACTGGTCAAGGAAAGCTCGGTCATGAGATATAATGACCATCGGAACTTCTTGCTTATTAAGATAACCCTCAAGCCACTCAATCGTATCAAGGTCAAGATGATTGGTCGGTTCATCCAATAGTAACAAATCTGGGTCCTGCATATATCAAACATGTTATTCCCCAAGCAAAAATAATAACTACACAAAATATAAGCCAAGTCTAAGACCAATCAACCAAAGATGTATCATGGGATAAGTGGACTAAGATGCTTTGAAGAGCAATATGCAACATGTAATCAATATACATGTCCTTGATTCATCAAATAAATTAGGTTCTGCAGTAGCTACCAAAAATCAAAATATCTCCCTTCTTAGAAAGCAAATTACTCAAGATCTACAACTGATCATTTCGCACACCATATTCTTTGCTTATAGACACTAAAACATGATCTTTGACTCATTAATCACAATATACTATCAAAGTGGGTTTGTTAAAGCATTACAATTCCGAGAGACGCATGAACAAAACATAATTCGAGGTACCATTTCCTTGTGAATTACTTGCCAAACAGCATTAACCACACATTAAATGAAAAATCATGAAAAAAATCTAATATCTCATACCTGCAGCAAGATCTTGCCCAGAGACATCCTCATTTGCCAGCCACCACTAAATGATGCCACAAGCCTATCTGCATCCTCTGGAGCAAATCCTAACTCGGGCATCATCTTGTTAATCTTAACATCCACCACATCCAAATCCACAGCTTGTGCCCTCCTCTGCAGCAAATCAAACTCATCCAACAGCCTCCCCATCAACTCCAAATCATCAACAGATTTCTCAATTGCCTTCTGAACCTTCTCAAGTCTCTCAGCAACTTCCATTTCCTCCTTAAATGCACTCATAAACTCTTCCTTCACAGTTCTTGTCGACTCAACCTCAAATTCTTGGCTTAAAAATGCAATCTTCATGTTGGGTTTTGCCTTAATCACATTACCAGAATCTGGTTCATCCAAACCAGATATAATCCTCAATTGGGTCGTTTTCCCTGCACCATTTACACCTACTAAACCAACCTTTTCACCCTTTTTCACCTCCCAATTCACATCTTTCAGCACCGTAACACCTTTATAACTCTTGCTAACATTCTCTAGCCTAACCCCAGATGAAATACTCGAAGCCCCATTACCTGATTGCTTATTACCCCTTCTGGAATAATCAAATTCATTACTAGAATTACTCGAAAACAACGACTCTATATCTTCTTTTACCTCTGTTTCAGCAGTTTCAACAGCTACAGCTTGCAATTTCGATGAAATTCTAAGAACTTTTCTTCTTCTGGGATTATTGAAAACTGTAACTGCAGTGGTTTTCACAACACCAGGGCATAGAAGATTAGATCTTCCAGTGAGAAAAGTGGAACGAAGGTCGATTACTTGGAGCTTTGTAGCAAGGTCCATTGTTAGGGATAATTCAAGAAAAATTTATAGGTAAATTTGTTTTAAAAAAAGAAATAAACTTTAGGGTTGTTGTGAAGAATTTGGGTAAAGATGGTTTGTGGGTGAACGAGATTTCTCTTCTATACAAGGTGTGAAGAAAATGGGGGAAGAGAAGAGAGAGTTTTCACTCTGTAGAAAACTACCTTTCTCTTTCAGCCCATGAAGATGAAGAAGCGGAAGAATAAAAATGCTTGTGGAGAGGATTTAAATAAATTTTACAAACAGTAATTCCTTTTTTCATCCAATGTCCGATATTAGCATTGGAGCTTGATTATTTTGAATTTACATCGTGTAGAATTTAGGGAAGCTCAAATTTAAATGTCAGATTTCTAACTAAGGAGAGGAGCAACCTTGTGTGCTGCATAATTTCTTCTCAAGTATTTGTTCATTTTTTTGTTTTAGTAATATTATTATTTTGTTATCATTTAAAATGTACTAGTAAAGGTGATCAAATTGATTGGGTAGAAAAAATGTTGATTTAGAGTTTTCAAGTTTAAATTATTATATTTTCTCTTAATCGAGTTCGTAGCATTGAATTTTACCTGTATTAGAAAAATTAGTGAAATTTAGTTTTTTTATGTTGTCATTAAAATAAGAAATTACTATTCAAAATGATGAAGCTTTAAGTTTGTCTATTTCTATGACCTTATCTTTGATTTTTTGTGTGATTAGTATTTGAACCTTTCTTCTCCTTTGGGATATTTTTTGAGATTTTCCATTGAATTGAGTAATATCTACTTCTGAAATAAATTTTATCAAATTTTTTCATCAATACAAAGTAAAGTTAATACTAAATAACTTATAATAAGGAGAAGCTAATGCTAAATGATATTTTTCATCAATACAAAAAGAGGATAGCATTAAATAAAATTATTCACTAAAGTCACAAGTTTATTTATTCAAATAGATTTAATCGATTTAATAATATCATCTTAAATATAATGAAAAAAAAATACAAATTGAATACTTTTTTATATACAAATAATAAATAAATGTGTGGTTTATAAGGGGAAAAACAATAAAGGTGTGGGATGAGATAATTTGGATTTTGGAAGAAAGGAATTTGTGGTACATAAACACATAGAGACTATTCTCCAAAGCCAAAGACAATGATTTCATCCTGTCATTTTGTGCCACGTGGAGGGAAATGCAAGATGGTGCATCAACCACGCAGTTATAGATATGAATAATAGTTTTAATTAAAGACATCAATTTTTTGACAAACTTATGTGAATGAGAATATCCAAGTGTGTGGTTCATGGCCATTTAACATTTTCCTACACAGGCTTATTCTTTTGGGCTTATAATAAGTCAAACAAAGGCCATTATTTGCCTTTCTTTCTCACTAAAGCTTATCTAAAGTAAGTAAAATCAAGAATAATTTTCATAAATATTATAGTTTGGATCATAACAATTTATCTAATCACAATTTATAGAAATATTTTTAGGGAGAAGAGAAGCCAGCGAGATTAGGGGATATAGAGGAGAGAAGCGAGCAGGTTATATCGTAGATACAACTTGTATCTCAATCAAAATTGAGATACACGAATCATTGATACACATATACACAATCTTCTCTCTCAAACATTGCTCGCATCTCTCATTTCTCTCTAAACCTCACATAAACATAGGGATACACATATCAGCTTGGAAAATAAAACATAGATACATGGATATACATTGTATCACCCCTAAAATTAAAACATATAGTCTATATCATTTTTTGCAATACACAAATTTTTTAAAAAATTGATGCAATGTTTGAATATTGTATCACTCCTAAAATAAATATACATATACAGTTTTTTCTAATAATAGTTGTATCCCTCTATTTTTTTTTATACACAAATCATGTCTTATAATAGTTGTATTAGTCATTCTGATATATAGATACAATTTCTTTTATACTTGGATACAATTGATTGTGTCAATATGTATCAATTGGAGAAAATACATTTGATAACATGTGTATCAATTTCTTGATACACACATATATTTTTATGATACGTATACATATAATTGGTTGCATCAATCTAAGAAGAAGAGAATATTCAAACATTGAACAACAAATCACTATATATCGACATTAATTCAATAAAAAGAATGAATCAGCGGATATTGTATTAATATTAGAAATAGAGAAGGAAAGGAAGAAAGATTCACACAATGAATTATAAAGAGAGAAAGAAAGGGCAAAAAGGAAATGAGAGAGGAGAGAGGAAAGTGGCGAGTGAGAGTGAATGAGGAAGAGAAGAAAAATTTTCTATAAAATCCTAAATATAGCTATGTTAAATATTTTTTAAAAAATATCACTAAATTTTCTATAAAATCCTAGATATAGCTATGTTAAATATTTTTTTAAAAATATCACTAGTTTTTCCTAAACCCAAAGTCAAGTTGGTATGAATGTGTTAGTTAACCAAGTTTTGCACAATGATATATGGTATATTGGGGTAGAGAGAAAATTTGGGCCCAACTCAAATGGAGATGTTAACAGCCCGTTGATATTTCAGGCTTGGCTTTTAACATACAAAATTAGAGAAATTGGCACGACATATCAACTTGGCCCACTAATTGGCATAAAATAGCCCTATTTAAAATGGCTACTTCAAGAATTAATAATTAAGTTTTAAATTTAGTATTTATATATATTTAGTAAATTTTTTAACATAAATATATTATTTGAGCAAAAGTTAATGAATTTGATTCAACCCACACCCGAGCTTTTAGCTTCTATTTTTAAAATTTTCTCCTTTCCCTTTTTGAAACAATAAAGTATTGCTAAAAAGTAAATGAGTTAATATATTTTTTTAATAACATCAAATGCTTTCGAAAAGTTATTAGTTGTAGGACGTGACATAAAAAGGATCAAGACAACAATAAAACAACATTTCATTAATAATTAAATTAATTAAGATGAGTATGATTTCTTCTATGACATTAAATAATTCTCAAAAATTTTAATTTTGTGCATTGTTGACATTCTTCTCTTCTAGTATTCCATGCATGCATCAATACGCCAAAATTAAAGATAGTAATCATGAATGATTGATTAGTTAATAATAAATGAAGCGGTACATAATTAATTCCACTAATTATTGCCTAACTTTATAATTTTGTTAAAGGCTTAATACGTAAACAAGGCAAAAAAAATGTCAAAAATTTCAAAGGGGTACATCAATTTTTTTTTAATCAAAAGGGCAAAAACGCTCCTCACGTAGCGATTTTCTTCTGAAGCCGTTGCTTTGTTAGAATCAAAATCGCTGACCTACTAGCGATTTTGTCCAAAAAGAACATTGCAGCGGTTTTCGCGAATTTTTTTTAAAAAAAAAAAAACAAAAGTCGCTGCTATGGCAGCGTTATTAAACAAAAAAAAAAATTAGTATTAAAATTAGCAGCGATTTTCTATTAGAAATTTTTTATAAAAAATTGAAAATCGCTCCACATGTAGCGATTTTGGTTAAAAAAAGAAAATAATTTAGTAATTTTTTCTTTTTTAAAATCATGTGAATGTTTGAACAATTAAAAGGGAAAAAAAAAATTGGAAGGGAATTTCGCTGCCAAGGAAGCGATTATTAATATTTTTTTTAATAGTCATTCTAAAATCCATAACGCACAGGGATATCACAAAATCATTGAACCAAAAATAAAATATAAAAATATGAATGAAAGAATAATACTAAAAACTATATACATTAACAAACTTAAATATGTCAGTCATACATTAATTTATATATATAAAAAAAGAAATTACTGAAATCGCCGCCAAGGCAGCGATTGTTAATTTTTTTTTTAGCTAAAACCGCTATATGTGGAGCGATTTCTATTTTTTAAAATTTTCTGATAGAAAATCGCTGCTAATTTTAATATTAGAAATATTTTTTTTACAACAACCCTGTCATAGCAGCGACTTTATTTTTTTAAAAAAAAACACGGAAAACGCTGCTCGGGCAGCGATGTTCTTAAAAAAAAAAGGAAATTTTTTTGGACAAAATCGCTAGTAGGTCAGCAATATTGATTCTAACGGAGTAACGGCGTCAGAAGAAAATCGCTATGTGAGGAGCATTTTTGCCCTTTTGATTAAAAAAATAATTGATGTACCCCTTGAAATTTTTGATAATTTTTTTTGCCCTTTAGGCTTCGGACTCACAAAAACAATATCCTAAGTTTTTTGGGATGTGTCATATAAAAGCATTTGAATTAAGTTTTGATTCAATTAAAGAACTCAACTAATAATAAAATGTTTATTAGATATTTTTGGTCTAAAATTTAATTTTTTTTTTTTGTATGTCTTCTTATTTATCTATTAGGTAGCACACTAAGTTGATCATATAAAATATGATATTTCATTTAATTATATGCACTCACCTCAATAAGCCATAAGATGTGTATAATTAAAGGAGATGTCATATTTTATGTGGCTAACTAAACTATCTAATAGACAATGAAACACATTATTCAAAAGGTGTGAGAGGTTGGTTATAGAGGTTGCAAGGAGAGGTAAAGGTAGACTGAAGAATTAAGAATTTGGGAAAGGCAATATTAAGACATGATATTACGCAACTTCAAGTTACCGAGGACATGACCCTGGATAGAAAGGTGTGAATAAGGACATCGATCATCTCACTTGCTGATGGAAGCTCACCCAAGTTGTGGTGCCACAACCTTCAAACTAGGTGTGCCTTCTCCGATTCAATAAGGGGGCTAATCTGTTCGACCAAACGATATTTTTGTTCTTTAATCTTGGCCAATTCAAGTTGATCCAAGGCTCTTTCGATCTCGGGTCAATCACCTGACTCTTCTTTAGCCGCAGGAGGTAGTATAGTGTTGTTTTGCTTAGGGTGATTGGTGTTTGTGAATGTATAACTAGTTGTATTATTATAATTTTTATTTTATATTTTTATTTTTGTTTATTATTATTTTTTAAATAGAATGTTGTTTATGGTATTTCAATTACCACGTGATTTTATTGTAGTTTTAGCTATTTTGTAATGTTTCTTGTTATTTGCTATATTCTCTTCATTGGCTTTTTTTTTTTTTTTTATCTCAAAATTGTTGCACTTGAGCCAAGAGTCTGTGATAATTAGGGATACTATATATTCTATTTTGATCCTCTAACCGATCAGTCATGTGAAATTTCACTGATTGTTATTGTTATTGTAATTTAAAATCAACGTAAAAAACCTGTGTTATTACTCTAACACAATACTTCAAACATGAGTTTCTATCAATTAATCTGGAATTAAATTACTTAGCCTTATTTATATAATAGAGTGTAAACAACATTAATTTTATCTAGTTGCTCCCAACTAGTTCTTTCAATTAGTTGATTTCTCTCCTTTGACTCTTATTTCAACATTTGAATAATATATATATATATATATATACCTCTGTCAGTTTTGTTCATTGAGTAATGGAAGAAGTAGTAGACAAATTTCTTTCATATGACTTATCTCTGACAAATGAATGGATTAAATTGAATTTGAATGGATTAATTAAACATGAGTTGAGCAATGTTATATAATTAAGTAATAGCCTCATCAAGAATATATATGTGTTGAAGAAAATTCCCGGCCCCAGTCAACTTATTACCAACACTTCAATTGTTTCATTAAATATTTATTATAGGGATAGATTATTCGGCAGAAAGATTTTTTTTTTTTTTGTTGTTGTTGTTATGACCAAGTTTAGGGTTGAGGATGGAATAGGTGGTCACTAGAACCCATTAATTTCACTCCAATACATATAGGAGTAAATTAAATGTCATTGGCATTGACAAAACAATTGACCTTTTTTAAAATGAAACAATTCAAATGAAAACAATCAACATTTTAATAGTCTTATAATCTTAACCAAAAAATAATAATCTTAACCATTATATATGACCATATAAAATAAGATAGAATGAGTAGTGTTTTATTAAGAAAATATGATTAGACTGGTTTTAAGGGTCGCCACTTAATTTTTTAAGAAAAATCAAGAAAATCTATTGTTTTCAAAAAACTAAAACAAAAAATCTATTGAAAACTTAAAGGGATTCGGGGTTCGTATTACCATTTCGGGAAGGGTTTGAAAGCACCTGAAATGCCCGCTAATATGCAGTTATCCGGCAATTAATTATCTGGCTAAAAATAATTTAACTTAATTTGAATAGAACGATTGAACTATTTTATAGTTGAGACAATTTTAAAAAGGGAAAAGAGAAATATTGACCTACGATCTAAGTGAGATACTTCTCAAAATTTATTCTTTCAAGTCTTTTGAAAGATGATCGATTTAGTTAAATTATTAAAACGAAATAAGCGTCTTTCGGGGATTTGAACTTTTCGACCCTAAGATTAACGACAAATACTAATAAGCAAAACAAACACGGTAAAGTAAAGAGAGAAAGATGATTGAGCCCAAATCTGGTTTTTGTCTGCCTGGACCAGTATTTGGGCCCATTTTCGTTTTGGGCCTTTGGCCCTTTTGAGTTGCACCTGTCCTAGACTAACACAAGGTAATCGTTCTTTTTTTTGGGCCTTAGGCCTAATTTTTCACCTGCCCTAAGAACTAACTAAGAACTAACGAAATAATAGCAAAATTTGATGACGAGGACTTAGGCCTAAAAATAACAAAAATACAAAAAATGAAAGGTGGGCCTTTGGCTTGGTCTTTTCAACTCCTGATCTGCTCCGTATTTTTAATCCCGGGATCTTTACGCCGATTTTAATGGCCGACTGACTCGAATGAAATAGAATTGGGCCTCCATGGCCCAAAGGAAAATGCAAGGGTAGAGTCCACGGGACCCGAACAGATTTCACATGCAAAGAAAGTAAGGAACGTAAGTAAATGACTTGCTATAAAGAATAATGAGATGAGGCAACAACACAATATAATGGAGCACTATCGACATCAACTTGCTATCACATAACCCATCTATTCTAACAAGTCAAATGAAACATTCCAATCCCGTATAATAGATAAACTTTGAAGCCTGACCAATGTAATCATTTAAACAAAATCAAAGTTTTGCACTCTTAATTAAATGCTACTATAGTAATCATATAAAAATCACCACTCTAGAATCCTTAGCATGAAATAGGCATGAATATAAAATGAAATGAAGACATTAATGCAAATGAGAGTTGACTAAAAATATAGCATATTAAAACTACTGATTTCCAACATTAACACTTATCAGAGCTTATCCAAAAAAAAAAAAAAAAAACAAACCTTTCAGGCTAAAAAAAAATATTAAAACTTCTTGTCAAGGGTTCACAATAAAACAATGCAATAACTTATTCCGAGATTAAAATTGACTCCAAACTTCATTTAATAAGAAATATCATACTAATAAGGCATGAAATTAAGGCAACAAACTTGAAGGAAAAGAAGCTAAAGCCGCCATCTGTAAAGAGCCAAGAAACAAGGTCTCACACTTTATGAAGCTTATTTATTTGAAACATGTTGATCAAAATACGATTTTTTTTTTGCTAACGGGAAATCAAATCAAACTATTATACTAGGACTAAGACCAAATAAGTAAACAAGTACCTAGATAAATATGCCAAGAGTCAGAAATAGACATGTTAAGACCATGCACTATACTGAAACAGCAAGAATGTACAAAATAAAGGAACAAAAATGAAAATCAGACACTGAAGAAAGAATGCTATCGAGTCAAATTGAAATGTGACATTTTCGGCTAAAAATCAGATCGTTTGGAGACAAAACTTGGTTTAAACACATTACATTACACGGTAGGATGACAAAGACATTCAAAAGATAGGTAAACTAAACGATTAAAACAAGCATGCGACTATATTATATGTATCAACCACATAAATCGACCCTAAAAAAAATCCTAATCTATAAAAGGGCAACCTTTAAACAGTGACGACCCTAAATATAACATAACTGATGTTTGACACGGTATGGATGAAATAATACAGATTTAATAACACTCAAGAATTAGTTTCAAGAAAGGGAACATCAAAATGCATTCGAGCAAAGAAAGACAGAAACGACCATACTAGATAGAATTTGGCAAAATCTTAAAGCAATATTAGGATTAACCCATGGACGCGATTGAGAACACGTACTTCATGTCAAAACAACATCAATCCAACAATAACTAATCAGTAAACGACCAACATAATAGTGATTTTCCAACATCAACAGAGACAAATATCAAAAGAGATGAAGAGAAAGTTATCAGAGTAAACGGGAGCGAAACAGGGACGGGACGAGCAAGAAGCTAACCTTCCTACCACCAAAATTCGAACACGAACAGTGGACCAAAAATTTGAGCAGAAAATTGAACCCAAACCTAAAAAAAACTATTGTATCGTCTGCCTCCGAAACGTACCTAGCTTGTATTTAAAATACTAATGCTTCAAACCTTTTCTGTATTGTTTTCTTACTAAATTTTTTTTTTCAAAGGAGCAGAGGATGAGTTTATATAGAGAAATTCTAGGGGTCAATTTATGTGGGGGGGGGAGAGGATGCGAAAATTTGAAAAAATGGCAGGGGCAGAGTAGGAATAGAAAACTCAATTCCCCAAATTCAAATTTTCCCAAGGGCCGAGGAGCTACTCGTTTTTACAAGATTTTCCCTAAAATCCCAGGATATCCTGATGAGGGAGAAAGCGCGGACGTCTTGGATCGATCCACTCGTCCTTGTTCTTGATGTGGCGCCATCTCATGGCCACAAGATCGATTGGATGGGGTTGGCAAGACTGGAATGGTTTGGTGAGGGCAGACTTTTGCTTTTTCCGTGGATTTCGCTGTTCCGGCTGCTGCTGCTTTGACATTCTGGACTGCTGCCTACAGTTGATGTTTATCGCTGGGATTAGAAGGGAAAGGGGGATTGGGTCGGGTTAAAAGAGAGTGGGCTAGGAATTGAGGGGGAAAAAATGGAATGTGGGAAAACGGACAAAGGGGGTTGGGCTGTTGAGGTGAAAGAGAATTGTTAATTGGGCTGGAAGGGTTTGGTTGCTAGAATTGAAACATAAATGGCCCAAAGATGACTTTTAATTGAGTTGAAAGCAAAACTAAAAAAAAGCTAGAATTGCAATTAAAATTGAAGTGTCAATTATGACTTAATCGAATTTAGTTGGTGAATTTGGCCTACATTTAAATAAGATGAATTTCCGTGAATTATTAAGGAGCTTCTTAATCTTAACGAAATAAAATAATTAATTTACTTGTAAAAAAATTTGCTCAAAAAATATAAGCATAATTTAAACTAACCAAATAAATGCTTAATTAAAGCAAAATATGTTTTTTTAGATGATTTTCGAATATTCTTAAAATATACTAGTTATATATGTAATTATATAAAACACATATATCATTTAAAAAATTATAACAATGATACAACTATTTAAAATAACTTGCAAACTATATTTATTTATTTATTTTGAAATTTTATAAAACTAATTATTTTAAATCATTTGAAATTGGAGAAGCTCGATGATTAATCTATAATGTGGAGGTCCAAAATTGGGTGTCAACAACTGTCCCTCATTTTACTCGGATTGATGCAAGAAATTCGAGAAAAATGAAATTGATCAATCCAATTTTGACCGACCACATTTTCATCTTTTCTGAAAAGGGATTTGGTACGGACTTTTGGAGTTATGGCCAAACCCCGAAAGTAGACTTCCTACATATCTCAGGCTATGTGAGAATTCAGGCCACTTGCAGTCTGATATGCTTCATTTCATGCACGATTTTGAAAGAATTCGAAAGTCATCCCGATATCGGATTATAAAGAGATCGGAATGCTCGGGAATAAGATTTGAAAGTGAATGTTGGAATACAGCAGAGTTTTCAACATTGAGCCCGCTTACATATCCTTAAACATTAGGAATCAGGCAGCTTATTGTTCGACTCGATCGGTTGAAAAGAAAATCTATTATGCAAGATAACCTTTAGTTCTGGAGGAGTGACAAAATAAGTCGAGTATAGAGAGGAGGTTTGCAATCTTTTAGCCATGAATGTGATGCACTTCACACCCATGGATAAGAACTTACATGGACATGATTTCCAAAGCTCTTGGTGCATTGTCACTCAGATTAGAGTGCTGCTTCCAGTGAATCAAAATTTTTCGAATGCGAAACCGAAATCGATAAACCTAAAGAAAAACCCACATTCCTTCTGATAAGGGTGTAGTTTGATTGTGGTGGAATTCGCTCCTCAGCTCACATCCTAAGAGTTTGGTATTCCTCTTTGGACTATGTCCCAGTTCGCTGCTAAGAAAAAGTTCCACGTTGTGCTGCATCCCTTTTGATGTCATCCGCACCTGTGGTTTGATTGAGAATCCATCCTCTTGGATGCTTACGACAAAGACTGAGATAAAACTCAGTAGCATAAAAATGTAATCCCAAATTGGAGATAGTGTATTTTACGGTGTTGACACTTAATTGCTTTACTTGGACATTTGACGTCAGCTTCATCGGGTTTAACGTAAACCAGATAAAGCTTGTGTCTCATATGTGCAATATAATATTCAATGTACTCTTTCTTTGATGTCGAAGTAATAAAATTGGTTGATGTAATATGTTGATAGTTCTCTTGATTATTGTTTTTGCAAATGAAACTGATGCAACCGATGTTGATTTTTTTGCGATGCATGGTTTCCTTTTTTGCGATGCATGTCTTTCTCTTGCTATGCATGCCTCTTTCTCTTGCGATACATGACTTCTTTCTCTTACAATGCATGACTTCTTTCTCTTGCAATACATATTTTCTTTCTCTTGCACTGCATGACTTCTTTCTCTTGCAATGTATGTTTTCTTTCTCTTCCCGCGATGCATGAATCTTTTTCTTACAATGCATGAATCTTGCCTCGCGATGCATGAATCTTTTCTTGCAAAACATGAATTTTTTCTCGCGATGCATGACTTTTCCCCGCGACGCATGAATTCTCCCTTGCAATGCGTAAATCTTTTCTTGCAATGCATGAATCTTTTTCCCGCGATGCATGAATTTTCTCTTGCTATGCATGAATTTTCCCGCGATGCATGAATCTTCTATTTACACTATGCATGACTTTTTTTTTCCGCAATGCATGAATCTTTTTTCCGCAATGCATGAATCTTCTCTTTCCACGGTGCATGAATCTTCTCTTTTCTTGATGCATGAATTTTTTTCCGCGATACATGACTTTTTCCCGCGATGCATGAATCTTCTCTTTCGGCGATGCATGACTTTTTTCTCGCGATGCATGAAAATAATGGTGATGCCTCTCGATAGGGAATGGAGTTGCTACTTCACCAAATAATTTTGGTGATCTTCTAGGTATCTTGTAGTGGTGGCATTGTCTTTTTGACAATAAAATAATCCTCGGAGTATTGGTATCATCTCATTTGACAATAGGATATAGATAACTTTCAGGGTAAGAATATTATCATATCTGATAATATAATGCAGTTAAATGTCTTCCAGGTATCTTGGTAGCTGGAAAATAACAATATTGCTCTCTTTTTCATTTGTTCCATCTCTGAACATAGTAGTGTGTTCGTTATAGATTTCGCATTGCTGGGAATTGAATAATAATGTCTATTCCCAATTCTTTGATATAAGAAGCATAAAATATTTGTTGCATCCACAGAGAAATTGTTAGTTTTGGGGAGATCCTCGCTTTTTGACTTCTCCATGTTCGTTGAATAGAGGAATATGATGATCTTGAGGCAAACTTATAGACCTGCATTCACAGAAAAATTATTAGTTTAAAGTGAACTGATTTGTGCCGATTCCGTCAGTTGTCTGATCCTTGTCTGGCTATCTCCGATTGATTTCTCCTATCTCATGCTTCTTGGTAGATAAGACAAGATATTTGTATGCAAAAATAATTAAAACACGAAAGAAAAGTTGTAAGAAAAATAGATTTTCAAAAAGTAATATTTGGAAAAGGTCACTGCCAAGTCTCATGTCACGCTAAGCTTAGTGAACGCCTTTCAAGTAGATGCCTCGAGGTCTATCTGATTACTTGCTGGGAAGTATTCAAAGCTGTTCTAAACTGCTGATGAGCCTCATTGAAGTTTTGAGGTCATTTTCAAAATTTCTGTCCCAGTAGCAAATCTGAAAGTAACTTTAAGCTTGATTTTATTGGAGAGATCTTCTTCTTAAGAATTTTTGAGTCCCTCTAAAAAATTCTATCCCAATTGCTATTGTAAAGAGAAATAGAAATCTTATGAAAGATATGACCGAGCCTTTATGGCGCCTACGTATCCTGTTGAAATAGGAATCAGGTCAAACGTAGTTCAAATATAAAAGAAAATATTAAAAAGGGATAAAGGAGTAAACGAGGCCGACATAAGCCGCCTACATATCTCATTCTTGAGAATTCAGGTCGAATATAGTTCATGTACAAAAGAAAATATTAAAAAGGGATAAAGGGGTGACCGAGGACGACATAGGCCTCCTACGTATCTCATTCTTGAGAATTCAGGTCGAACGTAGTTCATATACAAAAGAAAATATTAAAAAGGGATAAAGGGGTGACCGAGGTCTACATAGGCCGCCTATGTATCTCATTCTTGAGAATTCAGGTCAGACGTAGTTCATTACAAAGGGATAAAATTCTAAACGAAGCAATTACAAGCAAATAGAGCGACTACAAGGAAATGACAGAAATACAAACTAAAACTTCACACATAATATCTCTTGACAACATCTGAGTTGATTGGCTTTGGTCATTCCGTTCCATCTATCTCCAACAAGATCAAGGCACCTCCAGGTAACACACGAACCATGTAGGGTCCTTGCCAATTTGGTGCAAATTTCCCCTTATATTAATCTTGGTGAGGAAAAATACGTTTGAGAACCAACTGACCAACCTCAAACGTTCTGGCTCTTACTTTCTTGCGAAAAGCACGAATCATTCTCTGTCGATACAGTTGACCGTGACAAATAGCAACCATTTTCTTCTCATCAATCAAGGTCAACTGGTCCGCTTACGAATCCAATCAGCATCATTCAACTCAGCCTCTTGGATAATTCTCAACGAAGGTATTTCAACTTCTGCAGGTATAACTGCTTTCGTTCCATATACTAACAAGTATGGAATGACTCCAATTGATGTTCTGACAGTCGTTTTGTAACCCAACAAAGCATATGGCAGTATTTCATGCGAACCTCTGTGATTATTAATCATTTTCCTCAAAATCTTTTTGATGTTCTTGTTGGCGGCTTCTACAACTTCATTCATTTGGGGACGATAGGCGGTCGAGTCTGATGAGTAATCTCGAATTGTTTACATATTTCTCTCATCAAGTGACTATTAAGATTCACTCTATTATTAGTAATGATGGATTCTGGCACTCCAAACTTACATATCAGGTTGTTGCGAACAAAATTAGCTACAACTTTCTTAGTCACTGACTTATACGAAGCTGCTTCCACCCACTTGGTAAAGTAGTCAATGGAAACCAAAATAAATCTGTGTCCATTGGAGGCAGTTGGCTCTATTGGACCAATGACTTCCATGCCCCAAGCTACAAATGGCCAAGGCGAACTCATAGCATTGAGTTCGTAAGGCGGCACTCGAATCAAATCACCATGTACTTGACATTTATGACATTTATGCACAAACTTGCAACAATCGTGCTCCTTAGTCATCCAAAAATAAATGGCTCGGAGGATGTTTGTTGCTAAAGTGAGTCCATTCATGTGAGTACCACAAATTCCCGCATGTATCTGTTCCAGAAGCTTTGCAGCTTCACTAGCATCAACACATCTGAGAAGACCTAAATCTGGAGTCCTCATATAAAGGATTTCCCCACTGGCAAAGAAACTGAGGGCATACGACATATTGACTTCTTTTGGTTGAACGTTACATTATCAAGATAGGCCCCGGTCTCCAAATACTTCTTGATGTCAAAATACCAAGGCAAACCATCTTGTTCTGCTTCGACATGTGAACAATGAACAGGCTGGTCTTTAACCTCGATATCCAAAGGATCAATATAACTTGTATCTGGATGTTTAATCATTGAGGCAATGGTGGCAAGAGCATCTGCCAACTCATTATGTGTCCTAAGAGTGTGTCTGAACTAAATTTTGTGGAACTTCTTGCACAACTTTTGTATATACTGCACGTACGGTATGATCTTTAGGTTCTTCACGGCGCATTCTCCTTGAACTTGGTGAATTAGCAAATCTGAATCTCCTATAACCAACAACTCATGAACGTTCATATCGATTGCCATCTTTAGACCGAGGATGCAAGCTTCATACTCAACCATGTTGTTCGTGCAATCAAATTGGAGTTTAGCCGCCATAGGATAGTGCTGACCAGTTTCTGACACTAAGACGACTCCGATACCTTTCCCTTGGTGATTTGCCGCTCCATCAAAGAACACTCTCCAACCAGGGTATGTTTTCGAAATATCTTCACCCACAAATGCAATTTATTCATCGAGAAAATAAGTCTTGAGTGGTTCATACTTCTCATTGACTGGATTCTCCGCGAGATGATCAGCTAAAGCTTGTGCTTTTATCACCTTTTGTGTCATATAAACAATGTCAAATTCACTCAAAAGCATTTTCCATTTAGCCAACTTCCCGATCGGCATTGCTTTCTGAAAAATATACTTCAACGGATCCATCTTGGAAATAAGGTATGTGGTATAAAAAGACAAATAATGTCTCAACTTCTGAGCGATCCAAGTCAAAGCACAACACATTCTCTCCAAAAGAATGTAACGGGCTTCATCTGGAGTGAATTTCTTGCTTAAGTAATAAATGACTCTCTCTTTCTTCCCAGTTTCATCATGTTGACCAAGCATACATCCAAATGCATTATCTGAGACAAACAAATATAGCGACAGTGGACTTCTTTCTCGGGGTGGAACCAACACCGGTGGATTGGACAAATAGTTCTTGATAGCATCAAAAGCAGTCTGACATTCTCCGATCCACTTGGTCAAATCATTTTTTTTCAACAACTTGAAGATTGGCTCACACTCCACGATGGATTGAGCTATAAACGACTGATGTAGTTCAACCTTCCCAGAAAACTCATCACCTCTTTCTTGGTCTTCGGAGGAGGAAGTTCTTGGATCGCTTTAATCTTGGATGGATCAAGCTCAATGCCCCTCCTACTGACTATAAATCCTAACATCTTGCTGGCTGGCACTCCAAAAGCACATTTGGCAGGATTTAACTTCAAATTTTACCGACGCAGGCGATCAAAGAACTTTCTCAAGTGAGCCAAGTGATCCGAACTCTCGCGGAATTTGATTATGACATCATCTACATACACCTCGATCTCTTTATGAATCATATCATGGAAGATAGTTTTCATAACCCTCATATAAGTAGTACCCGGGTTCTTGAGACTAGAAGGCATCACCTGATCATGATATACACCATAAGGTTTAATAAAAGCTATCTTTTCGGCATCTTCTTCATCCATCAGGATCTGGCGATAGCCCGTATAACAATCTACAAACGACTGCATCTCATGCTTAGCACAATTATCAATGAGAATGTGAATGTTCAGCAATGGAAAATTTTCTTTCGGGCTAGCTTTGTTGAGATCTCTATAATCAATACAAATTCTGATTTTTTCGTCTTTCTTGGCAATCGAAACAACATTGGCCAACCAAGTCGGATATTGCGTCACTTCCACTACTTGAGACCGATCTGTTTGGTAATTTCCTCTTTGATCTTTAAACTCAACTCAGGCTTGAACTTTTGAGTCTTTTATTTTACTGGACTGCAATTTGGATTAATCGGTAACTTGTGGGACACCATATTCGTACTCAGCCCCGGCATATCTTTGTAAGACCAGGCAAATACATTCATGTATTCTTTGAGCAAACGAACCAAGTCCCTTCCTTGAGCTTCGTCAGATGGACACTGATTCTGATTTCCATGACACATTCTTTATCTTCGAGATTCGCAGTCTCAGTTTCTCCAAGATTTGGCTTGTGTTGATTCTCAAATTGTCGAAACTCTTTAGCAATATATTCGAGTACCACATTTTTTTCTTCATAGTCCTTACATTCATCATCACCTGCCTCATTTTGTTCATTTAACTCGTGACATAACATGACATTGACAGGTTTTACATTAATGTTACTAAAATCATAAACAAACAAAATTAGGGAAGTAAAATATAAATAGGTAAGTAGACAAATTTTTGACAAAGAGGCTTTCATTTAAATTGGAAGATAAGCATAACTTTGGCCATGGCCGAGAGCCATTTTGCCTTTTTTAAACATCAAGAGGGAATTTAAAAACTTCAAACAAGTAAAAACTGCATAAATGGTGGGTCTCAGGCCTCTTCTGGACTACCACCGATTTAAAAAAAAAACAAAAGTACATGTTCTTTCTACCCAGATGAGCGGGAAATCAGGATTGTTGTGGAGGTCCAATTTTGCAATTGCTCCTCAGCTTCTGCATCACGGATGCCCAATGTCCCAGCCTCTTCTTCGACAACCGCATCAATTTCCTCAAAAAGGCCCTAGATTCCTTCCTCGAGACCATCATCATTGACATATTCTCGCACCGGGAATGACTGGTATAGATGAGGGATTGGCCTGGACAATGCTTGATCACCATTCTTGTTTTTCATCTCTGCTTCATCATTTGTGGGGACATACCCCAAACCAAACTTTGCTCATTTGACGGGAATTTGGATAGGCTCGACAATTCCTTGAAAGTGCTTCCCCAATTCGAAACCACTTCTGAGCATAACAATGACAATCATCTTGTACACAGAAGGCATAGGAGGCTGTGGAGCCAAGTCATCACCGGTGGCATTTACTCCACCGTGTAGAAATCACAACCTCAGGAGACGTCATCAACAATCGGTGCATACCCTTTGGTATGGCTCCCTTCACCATAAATGACCAATTCCTGATCTTTCCAAACAAATTTCATTAGTTGGTGAAGGGTAAAAGGCACAACCCTAGTCATGTGGATAAACGGTCTTCCTAGAAGCAAGTTGTAACCGGTGTTGTTATCCAACACCTGGGACTCCACCTTAAATTCAGCAGGACCCATCTGAATTTCAAAATTTACCACACCCAAGGTGTTTCTTTGCACTCCATAAAAAGCTCTCATATTGACTTGGTTCTGGTGAAGCTTTTCCAAGTCGAATATCAGCTGCCTCAGAGTCGAAAGTGGGCAAATATTAAGACCAGATTTGTCATCAACCAAAATGCGATTTATTATCTTGTCCCGACACATAATGGTGACATACAGAGCTTTGTTATGCATCTTGCCTTCAAAGGGCAACTCTTCGTCACAAAACTGATTCGATGTCCTCGAATAACCTGGTTTATCATGGCTGCCAAGTTATCACTATTAGTACCCACGGGTACGTAGCTATCATCCAAAGCTTTCATTAAAGCTTGTCTATGTAATTGTAAACTCATGAACAGGGCCCACATAGAAATCTAAGCTAGCATCTTCTCCAAATGCTTCACAATTGAGTAATCTTTAGGCTGCATTTTTTTTCCAGAACTCCTCGACTTCAGCTTTACTGATTGGCCTTTTAGACTGCTCTTTCTTCTGTGTCCCTTGGGATAGCTCTTCTGGTGTGTAGCACCTGCCGGATCTAGTTATACCCTAGGTAACAGCCGTTTCAATTACAAATTTTGGTCGAGCAAGAGTTTCTCGTGGCACCAAGGCAATAGCCTTCTAGGGTGTCAGAATCACGAACTCTTTCTTCTCTTTGATACTCAACGAAGCCACAGCCCTTTCCAGGTTATCAGGAGCGATCGGAACTATTGCCTTTGTTACGCACCAATCGTCATCCGTCTCTATCATGTTGATAGTGATGCCTCCATGATTTGGCAAAGGATTACTATTGACATTAGGCGCGACTGTCTAGAGAGAGACCACTTTCTGGTCAATCAGGTCTTGGATCTTGTGCTTTAGGTTGATATAGTCCTCGGTATCATGCCCAACACTATTGGAGTGATACGCACACCTCTGATTAGGTCTGTAAAACTTTGAGCTAGTGTCAACCGGCTTGGGCCCACTGGATAAAGAAATCCTGCCGCAGTTAATCGCTCGAACAACTTTGTTTGGCTTTCAATGAGTGGAGTGAAAATTCTAGTGGGCTTCTTCTCAAATTTAGGATGAGAGGGATCGTAATTGCCTTGTTGAGGAGGAGGCATTTGACGATAATTTAGAGCGTTTGGACAAGGGGCTTGATATCTGGGATATGAGTTGGTTTGATAATTTGGCTGTAGAGCTTGATAGTTCTGGGCGGTACTTTGGTAAAATGGAGCTGGGGTTTGGTACGTTAGGGAGGAGTTTGGTAATTTGCCTGAACGTTAGCACAGTTGGAGGCGACATTTCGATAGTGATAAGGTGGAGTTTGGTAGACTAGAGGGGGAGTTTGATAGATAGGAGGGGAAAATTTGGTAGCTAAGAGGGGGAGTATTTTGAAAACTAGGAGGAGGGATATTTTGATAATTGGGGGGAGGGATATCTTAGTAATCGGTCTGTGCATGATAGGATGGGTACGAACTTTGTGAAGGTCAAGAACGAACCTAGTACGATAAAGATTTCTTGGGGGCCTTTTTCCCTTCATAAGAGATAAAAGACACATCTTCTCTTTTCTTTTTCAACAAACCCGAAGATTCGGGCAAGGCGGCAATACGGGCAATCTTCCCGGTTCTTAATCTATCTTCGATAGTCTCACCTACTTTGACTATCTCAGCAAATTTTGCTCCAACGAGCAGCATAATTCTGTCATAATACTCGGGCCCTTGAACACGCACTAACACTTCAACAATTTCTTTCTCAGACATAGGAGGTTAAACCCTAGATCCTTCCTTTCTTCATCTATACGCAAATTATCTGTAACTTTTGTTTGACTTCTGCTTCATCTTCTCTAAGGAATAATGATCAGGAATGATCTCCACATTGTAGGCAAATCGTTCGATAAAGTCTGTAGCTAAAGCGTTCCAGCTAGGCCACTGTCTCGTCTCGTGAGAGGTGAACCATTCCAGAGCCTCTCCACTTAGACTTCGGCTAAAAAGCCGCATTAGTAGAGCTTTATCTCTTCCAACTCCCACGAGCTGGTCACAGTAGGCCCTCAAATGAGCCAGAGGGTTTCCCGTTCCTCCGAAAACATCGAACTTTGGCACCTTGAATCCTTTTAATTCAAACCAGGGACTTCAGAAATACACTGTAACTCATTCATAGCTTTTCGGATCTCTTCCTTCATGTCCAACTTGGCTGCCTCTTCCTTTGACCTCCACTCTCTCTCTCGCTCTTCGTAATGGTCGAGCTCAAAAACATTGATGTCATGCTCATTGGGGACTGGGATTTGAAAAGTGGTTTTTTAGGTTAGGGGCAGAGCAATTAAGGGAATTTAGGTATTTTGGGTGGCTTGGTAATTTTGAGGGTAAGTTTGGGGGTTGGTATGTTGATTTTGGTAACGGAGGAAGGTTTGTGGGTTGTTAACATTTTGGATTTGAGGGGGTGGGCCAGTTTGGAGGTTGGAGTTTTGGAGAGGGAGGGGCACTTGAAGGTTGATATTTTGAGGAAGGGGTGGTGTCTGGTAAGATGCGGAAGCATAATGGGGATTTTGGGTGGTTAGGTCGATAATCGTGGGGTTATAAGCAGGACTGGAAAGTAGGTTTTGAGCCTATTCTGCACTTGAAAGAGGAAAGTGGAGCGGAGGCCTTCCATCTGCTATAACATTGAAAGGAAAAGCTGAATTGGGAAAATCTTACCTTCTCTGCATTTCGACCCGCATCTCAACGATCTATTGCATCAGCTGCACAATTAACTCATTCTAATCGGCGACGACGAGCTAAGCCACAACAACATCTGTTAAGCTAGTGTCCTCAACGTTATCGCTCATTGTTGACTTGCCCTTTCGAGAACTTTGACCAGGGAAGGAATCTGTAGGCCCATTTGATCTTGTAAAGTAAGGATGTTCAGCCAGCTTATCAACACATATTAGTTCTAACTACCTGTAGAGGAAACAACTCAAAGGCAAATTTGTTAGTTTTGATTCAGGACAAATAATACAAAATATCACATAGGGGGTGACACATAAGAGTTGCTTTGTTTGAGAGCATGTTAACCCACGAATAACGGGGACTGATTTTTGAACAAGCAAAAATTTGCTCGTTTTTATTTTGAGGCTAGTGACTCAAAAAGGTCACATTGCATTGAGCTAAGGCCTTCTCACTGCGTCCTCTAGCATCTATTGATCTAAATTTGACATTTTCTTATAAGATGAAGGGGCAAAGAAAATATTTAAAAAATAGGGATCGGGCCTTGAAAGGCAGCCTACGTACCTCCCAAGGAGAATTATGGCCCTACATAATTAGAATACAAAAGAGAATTCTCATTTTCACTAATTCATTTGATTGATTACAAGGAAGAAAACATGCAATAAAGCTCCTAAAACAAAGATTGTGCCTTTAGAAAGGCTTCTTCTTCTGACTCGTCAAAGCACTCTGGCTGTCGCATGGCCGATCATGAAAGAAATTCAACTTGGATCTTAACCTTGTTGATTAGAGATTCTAGATCGTAGTAGAACCCGAGGCACATTCCAATGTTGTGATCTATGGCATTGTGGTAAGGGCACGGTTTCCAAATTTCAATTCCAACGGGATCAAATGTTTCATCATCCATTTTGATAGGGGAGAAGACCCCCTTTCGAACCAACTCACGATAGATATCCAACAACGATCTCTTAAAATGTGTGAAGAAATAACAGTAGAACACAGTATGATCTGTGACTAGTGTACTAGGCTCTTGTTGGTCACATATAAGGAGAGTGTTGTCACCCCACATATAGGGGATTTTCCCAATCCTAATTAGGCCGCGGATCTTGGCTTTGAGATCCACACATTCTTCTGTCGTATACCCATTTTGGTCTGGATGGTAGGCACATGTCTTACGTACGTCTCCCAGCTCACCTCCGGAAGAGGTTCCGTTGAGGGGTTTCAGGATGCGTTGTAAATAAGAGTGTATGGGACAACTTTTGCTCCCACTTTATATTCCTGTCGATATACCTTAAGGGTGATTTTCTCATTCCCTTCTTTCCAACGTCCTTAGAAAAGAGGCCTATAGACGATTTCTTCCTCGAGTTATTCTTTAACAGCTTCAGGTCCAATGCCTTCGGAACCACTGATGTTGGCCTCTTGGCTAAAGAAAGATTACTTTCCATGTAGCTTTTAAAGCCTCATGATTATATCTTTGTTGAAGACATCATGTTCCTTCCGCATAGCGGCTGTCTCTTTATTCACGATAGCGTGTCTTGCCATCTTAACTGTCAATTCCTCGTCTAGCGTCGCGTTTGCGGCTCGTACAACCGCGGTGGCTATCTCCACTGCTATTCTCCTTTCTCTAGTTTCTTAGATTTCTTGCCTGAGCCTATTCAGCTTCATCCTCAAATCCTCCTCAGTTAGCTCCATCTCGATATCTTTTCCCTTTTCCATCTTAGCGGTAATTTTACCTTCCCTGAGGTGACAAAATAATGTTTTAGGATATGGTAAGGAGATTTTGTTTTTGGTAGAGAAACTCAAGACTCGGGAAATTTGGTCGGACATTTTAGGATAGTGACTTGTATTCAGTATCTTAGCAATTTTTGGAAAATTTATGAAAAGAAGTGGGCTAAAATGTCCTCATTCACAGCAACATAGCACATAAGCAGTTACAGCACGCAAGCGGCTAATGCGCGTTCTAAACAAGTAGGGTGCCTTTTTGTGTTAAAGGTAGGCCTAGCGTATTTGAAAGATGTATGTATAAAATTGAACTATTTTGTTATCCCAAAGCAAATTTCACATATAAAAATAATGCTCAAAAGGCGAAAATAAACAGGGGAAGTAGGGAACAAATAGGAAACACAAGAAAAGGCCCACACAGGAGTCATTCGAAAAGAGTACCAAAATATAGGGAAGTCAAGCCCACGCAGGGGCAAATAGCAACAAATACGTATAGAAAAACCCACGCAGGGGTAAAGTCCACTAAGATGTCCCCGATGGCCTTGCTTCTAATCTGCTCCTCTTGTTCTGTGTCATGAGATGCTGAAGTCTGTACTGGATCATTAGCAAGTATCCTTTGCTCCAGCAACCTTTCTCTTCCCAGTCTTCAAGAACATCCCACTTTTCTTATCTCCAATCCATAAATTGAGCTCTCCCAGATCGCTTCTCAAGATTTTTAATTCTTGAGTTATGCTCTCGAGGGCAAATCTATCTTTCTCCTGCTTTCGAAAGAATTCATTGTGCATTTCCTAAGCTTCATTTTTCACCTCTCTTAATTCTATCAAAACTGTATACTCTTTGTCTTCCACACTACGATAAATATTTGGAACTGGAAAGGAAATACCTTGTATATTGTCTTTCAACCATGTTTTGTAGGTTTCATTATACCCGGCTTTAAACCGATCCACGGCAATGGTTTTTTCATCCATCGTACTGTTTTTTTCCATTCTCTCAGCATCTATGAAGCCTCATGCACTCTATCATCCCCGATGTTGAACACATAGATACAGTAGTAAGCATTTGGGGGGGTAGTTTGCACTCTTTCGAACTACCTTAGGACCCGGATTGGTGCGTAGGGGCGGATACCCCGAATACCTGGTGGAGGAAGTACGAGTTGTCCGTGGCCCCGCACTATGACATCCTTTGAGATGAAGCGATCGAACATCCACTGAATGTCATCTTCTCTCAGCTCGGAGAAAATCTGAGCCCATCTCCCTCTGGTCTTCCTATTTTCTAAATCTGCCCAAAACAGCACATCATTCAAACCTTTAAGAGAATTATTATCATCGAGGGTATGTAGTTGTTGAGTCCTACGTCCCTTCGCTAAATGGCTCAGTATCCACCATTAGAGAAGGAGATTACAGCCCTGAAAGTAGCGATGTCCTTCCTTACATCTTCCCAAAGCACGATACATGTCAGATAGGATGACAGGCGCGATGGGATAATACTTCACTTGCCCTTGGTTCAGGTGCCGGTGGAAGAGAGTGTGTACAAGCATTATTATCCGACTGTTGATGATGAGACTCGAGCCTTATGGAAAAACCATAGTACCTAATAACGCGATGGTGAATGCCAAAGGTTTGATCCCGTCCCATTCTCTGAAGGTAACCCTGAACTCTTGGTTGTAACTTGCGTAAAAGCTCGCATGCCCAAATCTAACATAGAGATCCATAAAAGAAATGCTAGAACCCTCGGCCCAGTAGGCGTAATCCTTTCTTAATTCGAGCCAATTTATAATATCTTCCAGAGTAGGCTTGTTAGGAATTAAGATGCTTTCCTATTTTCTCACCCTTCTTTCAAGCCCTGTACCGACTGTGTCTATTTCATTTCGAATCTCCTCAATTATTGGGGTGATTTTCATGGTTCCAAATCGGAATACCATTTTCTCGTTGTCCCAATAAGTCGTGAGGACTTCAACCAACTTGGGCCACCCGACCATGTTAATGAGTTCTGTTAGGGCCACTATATATTTGTTGAGGTCGCTTTTGTGAAACGTATTGAGGTCGTTGTGCCACATCTTGAGGAGAACTGGGACTTCCACTACCATGTCGAACTTTGGAAATCGGTCCATACCTACAAAATAAAGCTTGATTAAGATTCCCTCCCCCCAAATAGGCAACAAACAGGTTTCCACACGTACATCTTTCAAATGTCAAATAATATGATATGTCGTTAGGTCGTGGACCTTGGACATGTTTTTCGGCGGTTTTACTAATGGACTTAATACGTCTTGTGTATTAAGCTGCCTTAGGCTAATGCTTAGATTTGGATTTGGTTTCACTCTACTCTAGGTTGACTAGAATCGATTTAGAAATGACGTTACCTGAGTCGGACAAACAACGGGGTGAAGATTAATAAACAACGTTGGATGACCACAATCCAACTATTCATTTATCACTTCTAAAGAATTCAAATTGGGTTTTTTTGAAGGACAGTCATGGTAAGCCACGTAACCGCCCTTTTTTCTAATGTAATATATTTGCCGTTTGGCGGAATCGAATGTCATGAATGTCACAATTCAATAACTTACAAGAATTGAAACAATTAAAACAAATAGCCAAATAAGTTAATCTAAGGTCAGAACCCAATCAAATCCCCCAGCAAAGTCCCCATTCTGTTTTATTAAGAAAATATAATTAGACTTGTTTTAAGAGTCGCCACTTAATTTTTTAAGAAAAATCAAGAAAATATATTGTTTTCAAAAGACTAAAATAGAAAATCTATTGAAAACTTAAAGGAATTCGGGGTTCTTATTACCATTTCGGGAAGGGTTTGAAAGCACCCAAAATGCCCGCTAATATGCGGTTATTCGGCAATTAATTATCTGGCTAAAAATAATTTAACTTAATTTGAATAGAACGATTGAACTATTTTATAGCTGAGACGATTTTAAAAAGGGAAAAGAGAAATATTGACCTACGATCTAAGTGAGATACTTCTCAAAATTTATTCTTTTAAGTCTTTTGAAAGATGATTGATTTAGTTAAATTATTAAAATGAAATAAGCGTCTTTCGGGGATTTGAACTTTTCGTCCCTAAGATTAACGACAAATACTAATAAGCAAAACAAACACGGTAAAGTAAAGAGAGAAAGAGGATTGAGCCCAAATCTGGTTTATGTCCGCCTGGACCAGTATTTGGGCCCATTTTTGTTTTGGGCCTTCGGCCCTTTTAAGTTGCACCTGTCCTAGACTAACATAAGGTAATCGTTCTTTTTTTTGGGCCTTAGGCCCAATTTTCCACATACACTAAGAACTAACGAAATAATAGCAAAATTTGATGACGAGGACTTAGGCCCAAAAATAACAAAAATACAAAAAATGAAAGGTGGGTCTTTAGCTTAGTCTTTTCAACTCCCGATTTGCTCTGTATTTTTAACCTCGGTACCTGTATGTCGATTTTAATGGCCGACTAACTTAAATGAAATAGAATTGGGCCAAAGGAAAATGCAAGGGTAGGGTCCACGGGACTCGAATAGATTTCACATGCAAACAAAGTAAGGAACGTAAGTAAATGACTTGCTATTAAGAATAATGAGATAAGGCAACAACACAATATAATGGAGCACTATCGACATCAACTTGCTATCACATAACCCATCTATTCTAACAAGTCAAGTGAAACATTCCAATCCCGTATAATAAATAAACTTTGAAGCCTAACCAATGTAATCATTTAAATAAACACAAAGTTTTGCACTCTTAATTAAATGCTACTATAGTAATCATATAAAAATCACCACCTAGATAAATATGCCAGGAGTCATAAATAGACATGTTAAGACCATGCACTATACTGAAACAGCAAGAATGTACAAAATAAAGGAACAAAAATGAAAATCAGACACTGAAGAAAGAATGATATCGAGTCAAATTGAAATGTGACATTTTCGCCTGAAAATGGGATCGTCTGGAGACAAAACTTGGTTTAAACGCATTACATTACACGGTAGGACGACAAAGACATTCAAAAGATAGGTAAACAAAACGATTAGAACAAGCATGCGACTATATCATATGTATCAACCACATAAATAAACACTAAAAAAAGCCTAATCTATAAAAGGGCAACCTTTAAACAGTGACGACCCTAAATATAACATAATTGATGTTTAACACGGTATGGATGAAATAATACAGATTTAATAACACTCAAGAATTAGTTTCAAGAAAGGGAACATCAAAATGTATTCGAGCAAAGAAAGACAGAAACGACCATACTAGATAGAATTTGGCAAAATCTTAAAGCAATATTACGATTAACCCATGGAAGCGATTGAAAACACGTACTTCATGTTAAAACAACATTAATCCAACAATAACTAATCAGCAAACGACCGACATAATAATGATTTTTCAGCATCAACAGAGACAAATATCAAAAGAGATGAAGAGAAAGTTATCGGACTAAGCGGGCTACCTTTCTCAGGGCAGCGAAACAAGGACGAGACAAGCAAGGAGTTGACCTTCCTACCACCAGAATTCGAACACGAACAGTGGACCAAAAATTTGAGCAGAAAACTGAACCCAAACCTAAAAAAATATTGTATCGTCTGTCTCCGAAACATATCTAGCTTGTATTTAAAATACTAACGCTTCAAACCTTTTCTGTATTGTTTTCTTGCTAAAATTTTTTTTTTTCAAAGGAGCAGAGAATGGGTTTATATAGAGAAATTCTAGGGGTCGATTTAGGAGGGGGGGAGATGCGAAAATTCGAAAAAAGGGCAGGGGCAGAGTAGGAATTAGAAAATCAATTTCCCAAATTCAAATTTTCCCAAGGGCCGAGGAGCTACTCATTTTTACAAGATTTTCCCTCTAAAATCCCAAGATATCCGAATGAGGGAGAAAGCGCGAACGTCTTGGATCGATCCACTTGTCCTTGTTCTTGACATGGCGCCATCTCGTGGCCACAAGATCGATTGGACGAGGCTGGCAGGACTGGAACGGTTTGGTGAGGGCAGACTCTTGCTTTTTCCGTGGATTCCACTGTTCCGGCTGCTGCTACTTTGACATTCTGGATTGCTGCCTACAATTGATGTTTATCGCTGGGATTAGAAGGGAAAGGGGGATTGGGTCGGGTTAAAGCAAAATCTTTTTTTTTTAGATGATTTTCGAATATTCTTAAAATATACTAGTTATACACGTAATTATATAAAACACATATATCATTTAAAAAATTATAAAAATGATACAACTATTTAAAATAACTTGCAAACTATATTTATTTATTTATTATTTTTTTTGAAATTTTATAAAACTAATTATTTTAAATTATTTGAAATTGGGGAAGCTCGATGATTAATCTATAATGTTGAGGTCCAAAATTGGGTGTCAGCAAGTAGTAGTAGTATACTATAGAATAATGTAAAATAATTTTTAGAGTAAAGTATCGAAAACGTTTCTAAATTTGGTGTGAATTATTAGACTCATTTCTAAATTATTTACAGGATTAAAAATATCCATTTATTTGACTTACTGAACTTATATACACCTAAATCTTGCAACATGAGTGAAATATACCCCAAAACTCTTGCAAACTCTTGGCTTTTTATTAAGAGCCCAATGTTCCTACAAGAGTTTGAGATTGTTGCTATGTCATGTGACAGATCAGGAGTGTATCTAAGTTTAGTTAGTCAAGTAGAAGAATGTTTCTAAGGTTGTCAATAGTTCAAAGATGAAACTATTCTCTCCGTTCCTATTTATATGTTACCATTTTAGATTTTACGTGCATTAAAAAACTAAGTAAGTTTACTACTCTACCCTTATTTAATATTTTCTTGAAGTCAAGTTTTCAATCAATGAATATGAATTAATTTATATTGATTAATTACTCCCTATGTCCCTATTTACTTTTCCAGTTTTGACTTGACATACCTATTAAGAAAATAATAATTAATATAGAGAGTTTACCATTTTATCCCTATTAATTGATAGTTCAAAATCAATTTACTCGTTAAGGAGGTTCTATTTTTTTCAAAAACATTAACTCTATAAATAAATTGAGGGTATAATAGGTGGAAAAATATTGTCTTTTCTTGATTTGTCAAAAATACAAATAAAAAGGGACAAATAAAAAGTCAAAATTGGACAAGTAAACTATAAAAGGATAGAGGGAGAAATTCGACTAATGAACATGAATTATTTATTTAGTTTCTATATGTTGGTCATATATTTTCAAAGCTTACTCACAAGTCACAAGGATAAAATAGGAAGAATAATGTTATTTATACATTGATTTTGTGAAATGACAAATATTAAAAACTATATTTTTTAATAAAGACGACATATAATAAGAACGGAAAAAATAATAATTTACGTCAAATATAAGAGTGTGTTTTTAGCAATTATCTCTAATTCCTAATATGAAAGAAATAAAACAATCGTAAAGTGGATCTGCCTGCCCAATATCCACCCTGCAATATTCAATATCATTGATATAGCCATTTTTTTCTCTTCGAGATGATATGTGGGCGTTTGATTATATATTTCAAATTTTTTTTTAAAAAAAAGTTCATATATCAATTGAAGTAGAACATAAAATTATATTTGATTATATTTTTTTTAAAAATATTTAAAATAATACTTATGTTTGAATGTACTTAAAATACAATTTTAGAAAATGGAAAGCGAATTTTAGAATAGATTATAAACTGTTTTCTAAATTTAAAATTCAACTTTAAGTTGGATTTAAAATTTTTATAATCATACAATAATTTTCAAATAAAATGGAAAATTAATTCGAAAAAAAAAAAATTATGATCGAATGGTAAATCTTGTATCTTTAAAATTAGTGTCATGTTTATTTTGTGTTATATCCACATGCATTTGGCATCAAGATTCAAGGGTAAAGTCATCTTTATTAATTAAGGGTTTGATATAATTAAATTTTTTAATTTATATTAAAAATATATTTAATGGTTTGTAATTCAGAACTGCTTATTGACATTTACTACACAAATGATTTCAGATCTCCCACACTTAAGATGGATATATGATATAAAATCATAATTTGATAATGAATTAATTTAAAATTGAAGATCTATTTAGACATTTAATTTGAGTCGAATTTAAATTAGAAAATATAAAAGGCAATCAAAACCAATGGATGTGAAAGAAGTGTTGTTAGATCCAAAAAAATATGCCCACTTATATTTATTTTTTTTAATTGTAAAGAACCTGTAGAGTACCATGTAACTTTGGGATTAACTAAATCTATAATTAGTGAATAGTAGCAAATTCTTAGTTTAATATTTTGGGGAATGTTCATTCTAACAATAATTTATTATTTAATTGCAACAGTCGAAATCAATAATTTGCCTATTTTATTAAATTACAACGTTTTGGTGGTCCAAAGATTATTATTCTCTTAAGTAGTAAAATTAAAATATTGCTGACATGTATTCTAAGTTATGTTTAGGTTTGTTTATTCTTCTTAAACATTCTCTATGATAATGAACACAAATATTTTAAATCAATATGTACTGCCCCCAAAATTTTACTGCTAATAACAACCCTTCTTTAGTTAATATGAATTGTGATGGAATGGTCAGAATTCCTTCGCTCTTAATTAAAGATTTTAAATTTGAGACTGCGAAAATGAAAAAAAAATCATATTGAGAGTGTTTCTTCTAAAAATAGGCCCTACAATATGATTCGAATTTATTCAAATCTCGATATGAAATATCTAAAAAAAAAGAGAGCATATATCGTCTCGTCTCTCTTCACATATTATATTAGGCTAAGAAGAAGAATTGAGTTCACATTTTTCCTAATTTTAATGAACATAATTACTTGATACATATTGTTGATATATTATTGGTAAAAGTAGATGTACAACAGCAATAAAAATAATAATTTAAAAACATGGAATATCAATAATAGTTTGCTTCCTCTTAATTTGATTCTTTTAATCATTATCTTTATGTTATTTTATCACAAACAAACCTCTCTTTCCATTTATGGCAATTTAACGCCCTTTTTCTTTTGCCACCCTCTATATCAAGTATTTGTAGGATATTTTTCAACCACATATTTGATTCTTTGCTTCTAAAGGTAACAATAATATATTTGATGTAATTACAAATAAAATCTAAAAAAGGTGATGTGTATATGTAACTTATAGACAATGCCTTCATCTTTTATGGCAATACATTGCAAATCCATGTGCATATGATCTAATTATGCATGATTAATTAATGTTTAAATAAAAGTTCTTTCTGTCCCTATCTTATAAAAATGAAGAAAATAGTTCTAATACATACTTGACTCAAGTAAAATATATTAAAATTTTAGAAAAAAGGTATAATAATGAAGAAATTATATAGAAACTAATGAGAAAAAAGAAACAATAACAATAACATAGCCAATTTTCCATCTAAATAATAATAAGATATGATAATTTGTTGAATGAGATTACGGTGTACATCGTATGGTTTAAAATTCATGGAGAAAAATACATGATATATAGATATATATATATATATAGATGCGGGGGGGGGGGGGGTGGTGGATATTCAAATACAAGAATTAGTTGAACTTCGTATTATAATATTCTAAGCAAAAGTTAATTGTTCAAAATTTTCATATGGTTAAATTGTTAAAAGACAAATTTTCATTTCCAAAGGTAAAGAGAAAGTTTATTGTGAAGGATCAAACGAATACTTTTTGTTATATATTAAGAATTATGTTAGTCAAGGGAAATATATTAAAGGCGAAAATGAACATCTTTGTTATATAATAAGGACATTTCAATTAAGTGAAATATACTAATAATCAAAATAAAGTATTCCTCATACATTAAAGACCATTTTGGTCATTTTCTTTAATTTTACAAATGGATAACTTACTTCTTAACCACTTATCAAACTTTGTATTACTTATACAAATATTAATACATAAATAAATTATATCTAACTAGCTATCAAACGGCTCTTGTAATTATATCAATAAAAAAAAGTACTCAATTCGTTCCAAAGTATCACCTTAGAAATTCAAAATATGTTTTTCCAATTATACCTTTATATTCTATCTTTCTAATACATGTATATACTTATTCCAAAATACCTTTATACTCTATTTTTTTCCAATTAGACCCTTAATAAATATGATTTTTAAACACTTATTTTGAGATAAAGAGAGTAACAAATATTGATAAAATTTATGTTGCTTAGACTCTTCAAAAACATTGATGGGTGCGTGCCGGATTGAAGTAATACATTTTTAAAAAATTCAATATGAATACGACGACAATTTTGAAAAGTCGGAGCCAATAAAATTATGAAAGGGAACAGCTTGAGAAAACGTGTCAAAGTATTCACAGCTAGCATTGGGCTTTTGCATACACAGGATGCAAAGTTTCTTTTTAAAAAGGAGTAAAAAACGTGTGAAAGCTCAATGGCAATTCCGTAGTTAAATACAACTACAGACCCTATTTATTTCCTAAAATCTCTTTATATACTGTACTAATATATTTTTTTCCGATTACGATAAACGATACAATACACATATAAGCCCCTCAATTCTTATAAAATTTCTCTGTTCACCCACAGACTTGCTCCTACCCAATACCTTGCTTTTTCTTATCTCCAAAAATCCAATTTTTTTGTTTTTCTTCATTTTCTGCATAATGGATGATCGCAAGGAGGTAAGAAAACAAAAAAGTTTAAATCTTTACGCACTTTTCTTTTTTTTTTTTTTTAGTTTGCTGATTTTACTTTCTTGATTTTGTTGAGAATCCAAAGTTGGGAAACAATTTCTTCAAGTTCAAAATATGATCTTTGCTTCCATATGTTGAATTTTACATGAAACAAGGCTACCCCTTTTGCAAATTTCAAATTTTTACAGTATTTTTCGGAGTGGGGGGTGGGAGGTGGGGGGTGGTCTGAACTGCCTTGTTTTCATTTTTTTGGGTACCCTTTTGGGAGTATTAAGTATATGAATCTGAATGCTTCTCTATTGAATCATATAAATGCATGAATCTGTGGATTCGAGCTTCTTCTTTTGTTGTTGTTGTTGTTAAAGTTTTTGTCTTTTTGAATCTTGAATGCAGCAGATATCTATCTCTTGGTGAATTCAACTATTTGAACAGTTTACTGTTGTGGTCAAGAATTTATCATTTTGGTCAACTTTAATCATCTTAACTAAAATATAGTATAATTGGGTAAAAGATGTTGAGAAATTAGTCAAAATTCTCAATTATTCTTCTTTTATACTATTCTTTGTGTGGTATGATTGGTGGAGCTATTTTTTGAATTTTACGATTAGTTAATCTTTATGAATTTTCAGCTGTCTTTGTTGAGCACTAGTTGTTTGAAAATGTTAGGTTAGTAGAAGCCAAAATAATTGTGTACCTAACAGTTGATATCTTCCAGTTTGGTCCAGTATATGGATTTTTATTTATGTTAAGTGTTTATTTCTAAGTTAGGTAGTCTAATTTGTGGATCTGTAAGTGTGTACCTGGTTGAAGGAATGTGAGTAACTTAATCAAAGTTCTGTTGTCACTTTTTTTGGAAATAAATTTGGATTAATTAGTTGAATATGAAGTCACTTCCTCTTAGATAAGCAAAATAGTATAAGGAAGATCTCAGTAAATACTCAAGATTCTGTTGAAGTTAGTACTTGGTATACGTTTGGACATGCGATATGAAATCAAATCAGTTTTGCAAAGAAAGACTCATGCTAATACTGTTGACTAATGGATCTTTATGAAATTATGTGTATTTGAAAGTTTGTAATTGCAGACATTTATAAGAGGAACATGGAGATATGTGATTTATCAATGCGGTACCTTAAGATATCCTGATATCTTATTAATGATCTATGGTTTACTCATTTAGTAAGATTGTACTGTGTGGGGTTGCAAACAACTATACATAATTGTTATTATTGAATTGACTGTGAATCTCGTTTTTCACTAACAGAAGACTGCACCATGGCTATCAGTGCCACAATTTGGAGACTGGGATCAAAAGGGTGTAATGCCAGACTACTCTATGGATTTCTCAAAGATAAGAGAGAATAGGAAACAGAACAAATCAAGAGCCAGTCTTGGAAATGAGGAAGAACTTATTTCCACAGCTAATAGCAAGTCAAATACAGTTCACTCAGCCCACAGTGATGATCTCCAATTCCATCAAACCCACCCATCAACAGTAAGTTCTTTTGGTGTATGTTGTTCGGACACTCTCCGATAATGTTGCCACACCCATGTCAGATCCTTCAAAAATGTACTGCTTTTGAAGGATCCGACATGCGCCTGGCGACATTTTTGAAGAGTCGTAGCAATATAGCTTTTGGCTTTTAAAATGCTAGTTTTCTTTTTATATTACTTTCATATTTTAGTTTAAATGCTGATAGAGTTACAGGTAAGTGTCTGATAATTTCTGGGAAAATATAGTATTGAATACACGGATCAGCGAGTAGTTGGCAGTTATTAAATAAAGGGTATGACAAATAATATTTAGTTGGATACATGTGGTGGGGTCATTGTGTTGCTGATCAGTAGGTGGAATTATGGACAACCTTATATTCTCTTATTAACAAGTAATTTACTAAAATAATACCAGCTCATGTGTATCTTCAGACAATTGGAATGACAATTATTGTACTACCAAATATTTAATTGTAATTCTTTTGGAGCTATAATACAGGAATACAACAATAACATTTCTAGTGTCGTCCCATAAGTGGGGTCTCGGGAGGGTAGAATGTACACAAACCTTACCCTACCTTTATGGGATAGAGAGGTAGTTTCCGATAGACCCTCGGCTTAAAAGGATAAAACTATTGCCTTTTTGCCTTTTTTCCCCTTTGGCAAGACCTGGTGTAAGAAAAGTTAAGGCTATATTCTCTTTAATATGGTGTATGCATTTTAACCAATTTCCAATATGATTGTTGATGCATTAGAAGTTCTGATCTTGCAAATTCGAAACCAGTTGAACTCTTAGTTGTTGCAGAAAGCAAAAGGCTCATTTTTTGAGCCGAGGGTCTCTTTATCGGAAACAGCCTCTCTGCCCAGCAAAGGTTGAGGTAAGGCTTGCGTACATCTTACCCTTCCCAGACCCCAGTTGTGGGATTACACGTCAGTTGTTATATATTGGGTACAAGTGCTGTTCCCATGTGGTGTTCCACTCATTAATGGGTGATGGAAAGTGGTCCTCCCAAAAGGGCCAAATCACATGAAAGCTGTAAGCAAGTTGCAAAAAAGTGATGTTTCCCTAATTGGGTAACCAATTTTCTTGTCCAGAAAAAAGCATTTGGCTGTTGCAAGTCTTCAATGTTGGTCTTGTGGTGGAAACACATGGTTCACATTCTAATACAACCTCTTCCAAACTTCCTTGTGGAATAAATTTGGTCTTCAAAAACCGAACCTTTTCTTTTAGTGATCTTGATTTTGCACATCTTAGTAAATAGGCCTTTGATGTGGGCAGTGGAGATGTGGAGTGGCCCATATTCATGGCGCGTAGTGATCAAATACCACGAGCTCCCCATTCCCTTCCTCCTCACCCAGCCTGGGCCACCATGTGACCGAATAAAGATAAGCAATCTTAAATGTGTTCTAGAAATCATGTTTGGTCATAAGTCATTACCAATCTTGAATCTCATATAACTCCAATTTTCCTGTGGCCCCTTGTCTGAATTCCTTGAAAAATCGTCGTATCTCTTAGTTGAAGTGAAGTTTTGTGTGATTCTTCAAGTAAACTGCTTTCTGTAATGATAATTTTTCTATGATATTCATTCCTTTTCTGGTTTTTTTTGACAGACAAGAAGAAGCATTTTCAGCTACTTCAACTGCTGTGTGAAAGCTTAAAGTTAATTGGGATTGATTTTTGTGTATTTTTCTAACTTTTCTGTAATGATAATGTTTCAAGGTGACTTTATGGTAACTCTTCTAAGAAATAGCAACTTATTCTGGCTTTTGAACATTGTGAATTCTTTTTCTTCCGACTCGAAAATTTCGTGCTTACTAGGCAAATTATGTTTATAAGATGTTGCAGATTGTTAACAATCTGAACTATAGATTGTTTGGTCAAGCTTGTAAAATCAGCTTAGGACACTTTTCAGAAGTTTTACTTAGAAAAGTTATAAATTTCATTCTTACTAGGCAAATAACCTTTAAAAGATGTTGCAGATTGTTATCAATCCGAATTTTATATAGCTTATTTAGTCAAGTTTCTGAAATCAACTTATAACAATTTTCAAAAGTGCTTAATGTTATAAATTTTTCGCATTACTAGGCAAATAATGTTAGATGTTGCAGCGAACTTTATAGCTTGTTTGATCAAGCTTTTATAATCAGGTTATAACATTTTTCGAAAGTGTTTTTTCAGAAAAGTTATAAATTTTGTACTTATTAAGCAAATAATGTTAAATTTTTGCAGATTGTTCAGAATCTGAATTTTACCCTTGATTGAACAGAATTGCAAATGCTCAAAACCATAAAAAATCACACACGAAAATTTTGCAATTTCTATATTTGTCTATTTTGTGTACTTATATCATAGCTCCTGAATCAGAGGTATCGAGTTCGAGCTCTGGATATAAGAAAAATCCTATTGGGAGCACCACTCCCAAATGGACCCTTCAGTTCACCATTCAAATTTAATCAGAGCTCCAATGTAGGCTCTGGGTGGATTATAAAAAAAAATCCATTCCTATACAAACTTGCTTTTGATAATGTTTAAATTTAAATGCCTTCTCATTTATTAGGTAGAAAACTCAATCAATATCGTACCCCACTAATACATTTCACTTCTTGAGTTTTACATATCATGAACATTGATTGTGGAAAAAAAAAACTGATCTGTTCCTTTATATTCGAAAGACGTGAACATATTTTCAACTATTTTTTTCTTCAAATTTTAACGGTCGTTTTAGCCTTCTCCACAATTATTAGAATAATATTTTTTTTAAATTAAAACACAGTTAAATGGGGACAGAGGGAAGAGTATTCAATGAAAATAAAATGTGTAGGGCCAAAGTGAGCTGACAATTCTAATTGGTGTTGTCGAATTTTTGGACAACAATGCTAGTGGATGTCAATATTTTGGATTTGCACCATGATAGTAATTGCTCCTTCTACTTCCATATATTAATCTGTTTTTCTTTTTTTTTTTTTTTGGATAAAATTATGTTGTTCCAAAATATTTGATGTTTAAGAAAAAAAGCAAGAAATATTTGTTATCTTTTTGCTCCAATTCACTTTCTGTTCTAATTAGTGAAATATAAAATAAATTGAGATAAAAGATAAGTTTAAATAATTCGGGTGAGCCCAGAAGTTAAGCAAGAATCAACTCCGCCACACTAAGAATATCATTATTATCTAATAAAGAGCTTAAAAGATCAAATAAGATGAAGGATTTTCCTTTTTTCATACTACGACATTGACTAAGCTAAGAGAGGAATTTAGGAATATTCTTACGGCTGTTAAAGAGCATATACAAATCTAATAAAAAATACGAGAAATTATATTTTGAGTCTCACTTCCCTTTCCACTACAAGGACAATTCCCAGTAGATTAGTATCCCAAATAGTAGAAGTAAATTCTTTTTAAAAAAATCTTTTGCTCCCATAGAAAGTAATTTGTCGCACCTAGTCTAGCGTTCAATGAAATAGTTGAGAACCTTGAAGTTTCAGATTCAAGACATAACGAAGACAAAAAAACACTAGGGGATCGTTTGATAGGGTGTATAATAATAATGCTCTATAAAGTGTATTAGTAATGCTTGTATTAGTTATGCATAAATTATTTCTTATGCATTATTTGGTTTGATATATTAAAAATAGTATGCATTGTATACAAATATTTATTTTCAAAAATATCCTCCATAATTATGGTGACAAAGATGTAAAAGTACTTTTGAGGGGTAATTGGGTATTTAACCATACTAATGCATGTATTAAATCCCTATGCATTACTAATACCTAGAAAATCCATGGTATTAATAATACATTCCTAAATACACAATAGAGTGTATAACTATACATAACATTAAATGTACCAAATAAGGGACTAATAATACCTAGTACTTGGTTCTGGTGGCAGGTATCTTGTGGAATTAGTCATGGTGTGCAAAAGTTGACGCGTATACCACGGTCATAAAAGAAAAAGGGTCATGTACTGGGCAGGTTTTATAGTCACAAGGAGTTTGTGCATTTCAATCTTGTACTTATTTACTTACCAGCATATTCTGAAATTTGAAGAAAAACTAATCCAGGTTGCACCAAATAAAAAAACGCATGGAAAGTCCTTATTTACGTAATGCAGATTTTGAAGAAAGATTCAACTCAATTATCAAAAAACACTACAAGTTCTCATGGAATTTTTTTAGATGATACATAGGATGATTTAACCAGCATGCGTGCAGATACTCGATATAGCTTGACAGTGACAACATACACATCAAGCTGTACTTTGTTCAAACTAGATCTACCTACTGGAAAAAGAACAACAAAACCAAGCTTTGCAAGCTAGGACAAACCTCAACATGTGATGGAAAGCTTAGTGTTATAGATATGCATCAACTGCAGTAACCAAGATACAATTTCTGCAATTACACCTTCTTGATGATTTGGACGACGTCTTCATCTTCTAGTTCATGTTCCTGGTACAGAGCAGGAGTAAAGACCGGCATCCTAATTGCACAAAACTAAGGGACAAAGAAACCATTGGGTAGAATGTATAATCTAAGCAGTTCAGAAGAATTTACCTTGCCCACCCTCTGAGGCTTGTGTTTTGCACTTGAACCCCAAACCAGGGCACTGCAGCAACCAAGGCAAATGTTTGTTAAAGGAGGCAGATAATAGCAACCAAACAATACCAAACCTAAAAGCTCACATTCAATGACACACTATTAAATCAATGATGTGAAACCAATGGAAAAAGGTCCTCAAGACGAAGCACATTAAGCATGCAAGTTAGTATAACACTAAAGCTCAAATGCTGAGTCCCAGCTCCCAGGTGCAGGCACTGATGATAAAAGAAGCTTCAACCAAATGGATCAGGAGAGCACACACAACCTATTTTAGAACCCATGACTGTAAATCTTTCTGATTTATAGATCCTGTTTGGATTGGCTTTTGGTTTTTACTTATAAGCCAAAAGCCATAAGTTAGAAATTGTAACTTATTGATATTGGCTTATTTATATTATTTTAGCTTAAAACAAGTGCTTATAAACACTTACCCAAACACTCCAAAAGTGCTTAAAAGCTATTTTATCTTAAAAGCACTTAAAATAAGCCAATCCAAACAGTCTCTTAACCTTCATCCAATTATTGCTATATATGAAATTGCTTCAACGAAATATTTATCATGCTTCACTGATATTTGACAGATGTAGTCCTGTTTCTCATCATTAAAGAAAACCAAAAACAGAAGAAGGGGAATGGAAATGAGAATTACAGCCACAAGATCAATAAGCATCTGGTTAGAAGTATCTGGTTCCTAGCTCAAGAAGCATTTTAGCAGTTTATTTTTTTTAAAGAATGGCAACAATAGATTTAGCAGTAATTCGAGTTCAATTTCTTGAGGAAGGTTAGCCAAGGTGTCAAGAGTTTGTAATGTCCTGTTCCTTTGGAGTTTCAGTAACTATATGAAATTCCAAGCACCCATCCCCATCCCCCGTCACAATCCGTTCTCCATTTCATTGCCATTTTTGGGCCATGGGAGAGAAGGTCCTTATCTTTCAAGGTGGTGGTTCACAAACAAAAGCTCACACTTTTCCTCAAATTTATGCAGAATTGTCCCTTGAAACACTTGCTAGACCCTCGTCATGTTTCGCTTAGGACTCTCTTTCCTTTTCTTTGTAAAGAAATATGCTATACTTAAGCCCATCCTCTTGACAACACATATAAAAGGTACTTTTACTCCATTATGAGAAAACTGTAGGAGAGTTTTGTGAGGAAAAAACATACTATTTGAATTGCTTAACCATATCCTTGTGGATTCTATCGCAAAAGTCCTCCACTGTCCTCCTCTTTGATGATAAAATAACTGGATCATCATAGTCTGGATTCATTCCCTTCGGCTTTGTGTATATGCGGGTTAGACTAAGATATTCCCAAATCTTCTCCAGCAGGCCATCAAGATTCCATTCCAAATGAGCACTGTAAATCATACAAAAAGCATTTTACAATAATATTGGTATATTAAGGGAAAAGAGAAAACATGATCTAAAATGATTCCAGCAGGTACTACATTCTAAACAAAGCAATTTGAGTAGAATTATAAATTTCCATGTCTTTAAGCCAGAAAGAAGCAATGTTGTTGGAACAGTCGTGGTTAGAAAAGCAGCATTATGTCACTTGCCAGTAAGTGAAGCAGATTAGATCTCTACTAAGACCGTAGAAGCTCGGGTACCATGTAAAAAGTCAGTGAACTTATTTTGAATTGAGTGTAACTTGTAACAATATATAATAACAGCTTCATATATGAGTGTCTTAGCTATATATACAATATGGTAGGTAGTTGTTCTTTACTACCAAAGTCATCTTCTACTACTACAACAACATACCCAAAGTAATCAAGTAGCTTCTACTAGAAAAATACAAAATAGAATCATCTATTATTCTCTTACTAAAGTTCAAAAAATCTAGAAATATAATGAAATTAGTACTTCTGAATTACATCAGATGCGATGAGAAAAAGTCAGTAACCTCACAGAAACATAAATATAAAAAGAGAGATGGTTGTGAAACACAAGCAGGAAATGTATAGAGCACTCGTATTAATTCATAACTTTTGTAAGCAATCCCCTTCACCCTGAATCCATGAGGTTCAATGGCCAAGCCTATGTGGTGTGGATGGTACCAATCCAATCTCCTGAAAAGATCTAGCAGCTAAATACCTAGCTTCTTTACAGTATAGTGCATTTGAACCGCTGTTTAGTAGAACAACTAGTTCAACTACACACATCACTCCAAAAATGTGTTCTCTTATTGGATACTTGTAATTGCAACATGATGTTTGCCAACCAAATGAAATCCAAGTCTGACCATACTGGAAATTTAAAAGAAAAAAATTGACTTGAACTAGGGTCAACTAAAATGGGAAAAACCATGTGCAGTTCAAATGCTAATAGAGGGAATAAAGTGGCATACACAGCACTAATCAGGATTTTACCAATATAACGGAGTCTGATCACTGATGTATGTTCATCTTCAAGAATCTCTAAGTTTAGTAAAGAAATGCATATTTCTGATAGAATTCATTGAAAAATATTACAGAAGTGCACATTTCAATTAGGCAGTAATGAATTTCATTCACCTTTATCATTGGTCTTCTTATGTTGTTAGCCATGAAGCTTCTGTAAAAGATGGATGCCTACCTGATTGGACAATAGTGCGGAAGTTTATCCAGAATCTCCAGCTCTTCCATTGTGATTTGATCAATTTTGTTCACAACATAGATGCAAGGTGTGTATACTCTACTGCCTTCAATGACATCAATAAGGTCATCAGCAGTTGCATCATACCTAAGATGAACATCAGCATTATGTATTCTGTATTCGCTGCATATAGCCTTCACAGTGTCGAGGTCCAAATGGGTATTGGTCACTGTTGATGTCAAATTAATACCACCCTTCTCTTTCTTCCTGAATGTCATATTAGGTGGTTCCTTGTTCAACCTAATAAAGGGAAGAGCACCAAGAATCGTGAATCGATTGAGGGGGAAAGCAGACTACACAAGACAAACGCAAACATAACAGTCTATTACCTAATGCCAAATCCCTCGAGCTCTTTCTCTATGAGACGTTTGTGAGTGATTGGCTTTATTGCATCGAGGACAATAAGTATACAATTGCATGTCCTGGCAGTACTGATAATCTGTATTTGTCATCAATCACAAGGTAAACCATATTAAGCTCACCAACTAGTTCTTAATAAGAGACGAGATGAAGGTGGAAGACTCAAGGTTTTATGTCATACAGCAATAGTCACGATCTCACACCATTTCATTTAGACCTACTTACAAGAGTAAAGAGGAACAGAGGGATTTGAGGGAATGGGACTTTGTTGGCCAAGATATGGTGTATCTAGTAAATATGTAACACCAAAACCTTCTCCTTTCTTTCTGTAATTTTACAATAGTTTTCACATCTTCAATATAGCTAAAATCTTTGGGTCCTTTTTTACCCTAATATACCCTTGACTGATCTGTAGCATATAGCATAGCTATTCATTAAAAGTACAGTTAGAAATGGAAAATGACAGATGTAAAGCTGGATGTGACTGTGGCTTTATCATCAGTGTGGTGTATTTGCTTTAAGAGGTGACATTTAGTGGTTTCAAATACTCCATTCCAATATTTTTTATCAGTGCATCCCCTCTATTCCAAATTATTTGGAACTCTAAGATAGGACAAGAATTTTAAGAAAGAAAGACTCCTGATAAATAAGTTTAATATGCATTAGTTACCAAATTGCTCTTTGATGTTTGTTTTTATAATTTATATTCAACTGGGTGTACAACAACTCATGTCAACGGAAACTTAGGAATGTACAGTTTAAATAGTTTCTAAATAAGTAAACAATAAAATTTCATACTCACTTTGGGACAACAAATAAAAAGGAAAAGCAGAGCATACTCAATGTGGAGAAGATACAAAGATACTTTCTGGCATCTTCTTGACTGACGCTCATCATGACTGGAGAGCAATTCACTTTAGGTGCCATTTTCTTAGGTTTCAAATGTATATACTCATAGTCTTGGATACAGATTCCTTATGAATTAAATCTACCTTATGATAAAATATGTGGTGCTAAAGAAATCACGAGATGGCGAAGTTGCAAACGCAATACTTTACCTGCCTTCCTCTACCTTTTCCATCCTTGGCACCCTCAATAATTCCTGGGAGGTCCAACAACTGCCAAACATATTGGCAAAAGGGATAAGCAAGAGAGTTTTATATTAAGCAAAACTCAAGAATTAACATTATGATGCTTGTGAGATGGATAATCTGTTAGGATGTCAACAACACACATCAAAGAAAGGCTAGTGCAGATATATATATACACCCACACACACACACACACACACATTTCATTAACTAAAAAGCAAAAGTCAACTAGCAATTAAATCATTCATGAACAAATCAAAGTATCAACAATTTTACAATTTAGATAGTTAACTTCAAATATTAATTCTCAAGAGGAATCTAAATGTATTTTTATCGATATACATGATGTAAAGGTACCCATCTTCGTCCTTATTTTGGTACACTTCAAGGGACCAACAAGTTAAATGACTGCCTTTCAGAGTTCACTCTCCTCTGATTATCTGGATTATATAATTGAAGCTAAGAGATTGGGAGTGGCTAATCAATCTACGATCGCATTTCAAGGAAGAAAATCTCATTGCACAGTAAGTAGTTTAAACTGTTTTCAGATTACCTTTTCCTATTACAAGAATCTGTTTTCAAATATTTCTGGAAACAAGTTGATAAAATTAGTATTCATATCAATTCTTATACACCTTGAAAGAGCAGTACTTTTTCAAGTTGACAGTTTTATTTGCACAGGTAGCAAACTTTATCTGAAGAATCCTCAAGTGCCAGGTATTAAAAAAATCATAATGGTGTCGGATACCTGAATTTTAGCTCCTCGATACATGATGACACCAGGAATGCAAGTTAAGGTGGTAAATTCGTATGAAGCAACCTGTCAACCACAGAAGAGGGGCTGTTAGGGGGGAAAACGTAGGGAAAACTTACTGCAGCGTTAAGTTTCATCGTATTATTCCTAGAAGTGTCACGCAAAACCTAACAAAATAGATTATATTTTCTTGGAGAACAGATTGTAGTAGCACGCATGACTCATAATCATAGGTCATTCTTACTTAGAAAAGAGTTTATTTCGGTTTGAAGATACGGACCAGATTCAGGATCAATAACTACCCATACCTTTTCTTGCCACTACATTTAAAGTTCTTTTGTATTTTTTGACTGACAAGAATCAAAATGAAGTGAATATGACTCTGATTGGCAGATCACCAGCTAAATCTTGTGATAGGAAATTAGATCTAACTTCCAAAATACAGTATAGTGAAAAGTAAAACTCTTCTCCACTCCTATCCATAAAAGAGGGAAAAAAGAAATAAAAGCAGAAAACATTAGACAAGGAAAAACATTATATTAGAACAAAGTTGGGTTTCCAGAAATACAAACTTGAGCAACTTGTTCTACTATATTTCAAGGAGATTTATAGCTAATAGCACATGCATTCAAATGAGCCAAGTTAGGTACCCCGATTAGGAGTTTGTTACATAACTAACACTGTCACTTCAATTTTCCTGTTCTCCGATCATTATCTTAAGAATCTCAAAACGAATAAATTAATTAGCTACCAAAGTCACTAAACAACTATAGAAACAGAATTTGACATTAAAAGTAACTTCCATGTGTAGACTCATCCAACATCATATTCAAACAAATTCTATGTTTCCTGCATAGATCCATCTATTTTCAGACTCTAGTCATGGCAATCCTACTGCAGTAAATTGTAAAGAAGATCCAGATCTGGCGATTATCTTTTTGCAGGTAGGAAATTTATCCATCGTCCATAATAAGCTTAACTACCGAGAAAGATTTATAACCAATTCTTTTCTGTTGAATGTTATCACCTGCTAATACTAAAAAGAAAGAAGAATGCAAGAAGCATCTTCGTACATCTGTTGAGCTAAAGTTAGTTTGTTTCCCTCATGCTTCTCCTATTCTAGATGATTTTCCATTTTCCCTAATACATTCATCAATAAATTTCAGTTACGGTCACAGACTAAATTTCATGTACATTAAAAAATTGCATTGCCTAGAAGAATTATATATTTTCTCCTCTTTTTTTGGCTCTTACTTTCATTCTGCAGTCAGATTAACCATTTGTGAAGAGTACAACTCCTCATCTGAAAGACAAACTTCATTTTGAATTATTGTACTGCTTTCTGATCAATGTAAAGTTCATTACTCAAAGACCATAGAAAATCCGCCTTCTTTCCAAAAGCATATGAACTTCTAATCCACAAGCATTTGAAATTGTATCTGACAATACTTATCCTCTGACACAGCATAAGAGCCAGGGAGATCAAACTCATTTCCTTTAAAAGAGGGCTGACACAAAATACAACTCTAAAAAGGGCACATTCAACAGACCAACAGAGTGCATAAAACCTAAGCTTTTTTTTAATATGGTAACACACACTGACCACCACCATTCCCAAACAAGGGTCCAGGGCCAACAGTGGCTTTGTCCAACTTTTCCCCTTGGTAAGATGGACATTCAGCCTCATAGTTCGAGGTGGAGGTCTCTTTCTCTTGAACAACCTTATCTCGACAGAATCCCGCCAAATTTTAATTAGAATGTAATTTAATATACTTTACACATGGTTCTCAAAAAAAAACTGCATCTAATGCATGATGCCTCTGAAATATATCCAGGTTGGGTTTTCCTTCATGGTACTTCCTCTACTACAAAAGGATTGTCACCATTTCCTTCAAATTATTCTTAAGAAAAACTGACCTTCAGCTAAAAACTTTTCCATATGCTATTTGATACTTAAAATTCAAACTTCTGAAAAGCTAATGCAAGAACCCTTTTCATAGTATTTACAAAAGTGATAAAACTTAAACTCTTATGGTACATCTGCACTGGTCAAAATACAACACCACTAAGACAATCAAAGTATTAGATAACTAACATAAATATCACTGGATGGTTACTCACCTCAGAAAAAGTTCCTGTCAGTTTGTTCAAGAGTGTCGATTTTCCAACTGAAGGAAAACCAACTAAACCAACTCTTGCATCACCACTTTTTGTAACATCAAAACCTTCTCCAGCTCCACCACCACCTTTTGACGTAGGTGTAAGAAGTTCCCTTCGAAGTTTTGCCAGTTTTGCCTAGCCATGCATTGCATCACAAGACTATTAGTTTGTACTATGAAAAACTAACTGTACAATAAAATAACCAAAGCAAGTGAAATCTCTTCAAATTGATTGTAGATTTACCTAGTTGATTTTATACATGTAAAGATTTCAGAGAAGAATGAGAGGGAAAAACTAGATACAGAACCAGAGATGAATGAGCGTGAGAAACTAGATACTCGTTTTATCCCACGTTACTGCATCTATGACTAACAAAAAATAAATTCAGAAATTCTGATACTATACCAACTAGAGTTCTGGAGAAGAGTTAAAAACATCGGGTATTGGAGTTAGAAATGTGTTAGAATGATGTGAAACCACACCATGAGTTATACATAACAGAATTATCCTATGCTAACTTGAGAAGCTATTACAGCTCCTTTCAAAGTTTTGCCAGTTTTTCCTAACCATGCATTGCATCACAAGACTAGTATTTATTTTTTTTGACAACCACACAAGACTATTACTTTGTAGTATGAAAAACTAATTGTGCAGTAAAATAACCATATAAACTGAATTTATCTAGTTAGTTTTTGCATGTTAAAAGTCTCGAGACCATGACTAACAAAAAACTAAAAGCAGAAATTCTGATACTATACAACATGGAGTTCATAAAGAAAATCAAGTTTTGGAGTTTAAGAAGTGTTACAATGATGTCAAACTATACCATCAGTTATATCTAACACTACTATTCTATGCTAATTCAAGTAGCTCTAAATGGAAAATGCCGCGGCTTATGGAAATGAAATGAACTATTCAAGCAATAAGAGCAAAAACACACACTTATTAAAACATAATTCGATGAAAATAGTAAATGGAAATTTTTCTAATAGATGGAAAAGAATAATAGAAGAGTTTTCGTTCTATGAAACAATGTTATATTATTAATAATATCCAGAAGAAACAATTTACCAAAAGTGTGGCTTCTATACAAAACTTAAGAAGCCAAGGAAATTCAAAACAGATGAATCTTATTTGAATTTCAGTTTTTACACCAAGGAAAACAGTTTGAACTCTAGACTTCAAAATAAGGATAGTTTCTGAGATCCCCTCAAAGCATCTCGCACTGTAGTAAATGACAGAGGTATGAAGTATGCTGAAAATAATTCGAGAATTTAATATCTAAACTAGCGTTGATCTTCACGTTTTACCTAAATATCTCCTTAAATGTTTTAAAGAAGTCAAAATCACTTATAACACAGAGTTTTTCTTTTTTCTGATAAGTATATAAAACAGATATTTCTCAGATTAACCAATATCTAAACTAGAGAAAACAACTCAAAGCATTGGCAGATTTCATAGGTACAGTGCCTTGTCAAACCTGGGGCTTTTTTTTCTTCTTTTTTTTTTTTTTGGGGGGTGGGGGAGCATCTCCGATATAGTGTGAACATTGTACTAGAAAGCATGATAAGCAAAAGAATAAATTTAAGTTTGGTCACAAAGGGTTTCCCAGTTGTTGGTTATGTCTTGTGTATGGTTAAGACTTAAGAATCTTGACTATAAACCTGATTGTGATAAAAGAAAAATCAACTGTCAATGGTTAAGATTCTTGATTATAAAGTTGATTGTAATTTTTTTTGAAAAAAAGCAACCTCCAAAGTCCAAATATAAATTTAGAGTGATATTGTCTACAATATACGACTGTAAAACATAAGCAACCCAATTGCACATCAAAGACCTGGCAAAATAAATTTCGTGTAACCTCATAAATTAACCAAGAAAATGCTACCTTTAACAAACCGAGATGATGAGCAGTCGCTTTGTTCTTTTGGGTCTTAGCCATCTGCAATCAAAGAGAAAAATTCACATTTTCTACTCAACAGTAATACCTATTCAGTGCATGGAAATAAAGGGTGTCATACTACTAGAGGCATATTATTTTATAACCGAGAAATCCCCGAAGGCCACTGATGCAAGGTTCAGAACTTTGTAGATAACACCCCCACCCCCTTTTACCCTTCTCGACAAATATACCAGACTTTATTCTGTGGCAGAGTTTATACTCATGGCATGTGCCTAAATCACAGATAACATGCTACACTCCTACCACTAGACCAAATCCCTCGGGGCATTGCCTGCCAGAGGCAAAATTGAGTGAATACAAACTGAACAAAGAAATTCAAAGAATAGGCTCTAATATACATGATTCAAATACATAGATTCATAGAAGCAGAAATGAAATGAACTGTTTATACGATTTTTTCTTCTTTGACTTTAGATACATGAACATTGAAACTATCAAGTCTACACAGCATGTTCAAAGTTTTAATTATTGATAATAATGAAAAAATAAGCAAAGCTAATTCGGTCAAGAAACCAATTTACAACAGCTGAGATTGTTTTCAGGTTAGTTAGGAAGGATATCAGAGTGTGGACAAATGGATTTAGAGCCACAAGATATGTTAGGCTAGCTCCATCTACAGGTGGCATAAAAGGTCTCCAACCTATTTCTAAGGTTTCAAACTTATCGGATTTCGCACACTTGAAACTTGGTTATCTAGCATTTGAAGTCATCCACTATGCTTTACGCAACATAATAAACTATCAACTTGAAAAATCATCTTGAAACTGGAACTAAATGAGACGAAAAACTCACACTAAATCATATAAGTTTAATCAAACCTTGCTATTAGTATTAATAATTATCAAATTAGGAAATCTGAGATCTTTCCCCTATCATTTTCCTTTATTTATGAAATTCCATCACAGAAAAGTATACACCCGTTTCCCGTTCAATTTTCTCATTCTGCCCTTTCCATCTCTCAATTCACAATCAAGTAATAACGCTGGGACAATCAATTAAATCTCATGTCAACCTATTTTTCATAAGATTAAGTTATTCAGACAGACACAACAAGCCTAGACACTCTACTTCGGAAAACTTCAACTAAGCATTCATTCTTCATTAGAGTTTACATATAGAAGGATTCACAAAAAAAATCACTTTTTTTTTAAGTTTCATAAAGCTCTATAGCTATAAAATAATAATAAAAAAGGTTAATTTTTTGAAGACTGAAATAAGTATCGGTAAGCAGGAAACTACTACAGTGATTGACAGAATTGATAAGATAATTTCATTCTAGACTAACATCCAAACATCTGAGTAATTGAATAGGAATCCCTCCCCCCCCCCCCCCCCCTTTTTTGGGTATTTCAATGAAACAAAAAGTAATAAATCGAGTGTATTTTTGGCACCTCATCTTCGATATCTTTGATTTTCTGCATGACGGTCGCCATTGTTGCTGATTCGAACGCCGGAGAGTTTCGCCGGAAGAGAGGGGCAGAAAGACAGCGCTGAGAATTAGGAGTTTTCTCGAATGTGTTTTTAAGGTTTTGCGACCCTGCTGCTTAATTTTTGTTTTTATTTTTTATTTTTATTTTTATTTCTGTATAATCTTATTTATTTACTTTAATTGCGTTTATTGTTCAAAAACTATTCTTATATATAAAAACATTTTCTATTTAGCAAAATAGCTTATAAATACCACCCACCCCACCACGCACCCCACTCACAATTGCTCCAAAATTAGAAAAAATTAAATCAGAAAATATAATTATCATTCATTCTACTCAATGTATAACTATATTAGTAATAAAAATAATGGGATGCTTCAATTTGTAATAAGTAATAAACCCAAAATTTTCAATTTGTAATAAGTAATAACCCCAAATTTTAGTATGTATTTTTTTTGCGATGAATGGAAAATATTTAAACAATGTACTCCAAATATTATGGAGGGTTGATTGGAATTTCATACTTAATTAAAAAATTTGGATGAAATTTGAAAATGAAAAAATCTTAATCAAAAACACTCTAGGCTTAAAGGCACTATTGTTAATCTTAATATAATTTTAGAAATATTTTATTAAAATAATATTATATTAGTTTTCTCTTTTAAAAAAAGTTTTATACTCCATATAATAAAGATATTAAAAAATAAACAATTTAATATTCAAATATTTATATTGAGATGTAAATTCAACTTAGTCGTCACCAAATTTTACATCAAAAAGAAATATTTTTTTCTCTCTTCATTATTATATTATTATTTCTTATTTCATTTATATTTTTTTATTTCATAAAACAAATTCTTTCTAAAACATTCACCATATATAATTCATATTATTTTTTTTATAGTTATTTAATATAAAATTATTTTATACCATAATTTTATAAATAATATAAATTGCTAGCAAATATTATACATTATACATAATAATGGATAATACAAATAAAAGTGAAATCATTAATGAAATACAATTAAATAAACATTACATAATTGAAAAAATTATTTTAAATTCTACATAAATATTCAACTTTCAATATCAGTGTGGTGCTCCCATAAATGCTCTATTAATGTATTATGTAGTTCAAAATGAGTTTCTTTGTCCTTTATTTTGGTGAATCTGGTATGAATCTGCCCGATTATTAAGTTATTCGTGTAATTTTTTTAAAATTATTATGTTTTGTTGTACTTTTTAAAATTACTATGTATTTTATATTTCAATTTTGATGTATGTCAATTATTACTTTGTTGAATGTTTATTATTTTCGATTATTTTTAAGTACATTGTATTATTTGTTTAATAATTTTTATGTTTGCATTTTTTATTGTTGTGAAGGTTAATTGTAGTTATATCCAATTATAATTTATAGTAGAATTAACATAAATTTAATTTTAAAAAAAAGTCATATATAGAAAAATTAATTTATAAAAAAAGCTAACTTTTATGTCTAGAATTAATATTATAAAAATATTACATAAAAAATAATTAATTATACAAGAGATTTAATTAAAACATACAATTTATATAATGTTTAATTAAAAGTTTTGTATGATGAAATAATATTAAAATATTCAACAAAGTGAATTGGTGTGATGAATAGTGTTACACCAAATTTGGTGTAACGCTATTCACACACCAAAATGGTGTAAAATTTGATGTTGGGTTGGAGCTCCAAAACACCAAATTTTACATCAAATAAGAATTTGGTGTTGGGTTGGAGATGGTCTAAGGTTCCATAAGTATAAGACTACAATAATTTATCTTTAATTAAAACATTAATATGTTAGTTATTAAAATATACTAATATAAAGTTCAAAACTGATATTAGTTAATAACCCAAGGACAAAACAGTCATTTTCTCCAATGAAAAGAAAATGAATGATTTGATTTTCGGGATGAAATAAATAAGTAAATCTCTAACATGGGTCGCTTTTCTTTTGAAAAGAGGGGTTTTTCTCCAGCCCTTCTCATATTATAATATAAAGTTCAAAACTAATATTAGTCAATAACCCAAGGACAAAACAATCATTTTCTCCAATGAAAAGAAAATAAATGGTTTGATTTTCGGGATGAAATAAATAAGTATATCCCTAACATGGGTCACTTTTCTTTTGAAAAGAAGGGTTTTTCTCGGGCCCTTCTTCTTCATGTTTCAGTTGCCGAGAATGATTTGATATAGTTTCAAAATTTTAAGCTGGAGCCTCACATCACGGAACAAATATTTTGTTTTCAAATCAGCTTCGAAGAATTGCCAGAAATCGTCTTCCTAAAAAGAAGAATTTTCGTTTGAAAAAATCAAGTTCTTAATTCCTTAGACGATCAAATCAAATTTCAAGTCAATCAGGTCAATCATTTCAAAGAAAGAAAATAAATGCCGAAATCAAGATGAATATCGACTCGATAAATCACCTAACTTTATATAGCTGAAAGTTGTCAAATCGATCCACCAAGATAAATGATGCGCACTTATTGTTTTTATATCTCATTCCATGCAATTTTATTGAATATATTATTGTAATAGTATATAAGATAGCTGCCACACTATTTTTAAAATATAAATAGTGAAATAATTTTTTTTTTTAAATGAACAAATATCTTAAATCAATTATGTAACACAAATTTTATAGTGATATTATTATTCCTTATTCCACAACCAAACAAATCTTAAAGTAGGGTTGTGTATTGGTTGGTTCGGTTTCGATTTTGAAATTTATCAATTTGATGTAACAATTATTGAATTGTAGATATGTTAAATTGTTATAAAATCATTAAAATATTAATTTCAGTTATTGATTATTATCGATTAACATTAAGATTTGACACACAAAAAAATCACTTGGAAACAAGGAAGTGAAAAACCAATGAACCATGCATATGAGTTGATGAATTGTATCTTGTTCAAAAGCAAACACCGACATATTATAGAATGACAAGAGTTTGAGACAGTCATAAATAAAAACATGAAATTGAATAATAAGTCAAAAAATTTATACACCGATATGATATGAATATAGTTTATTTACTATCAAATTAGTTAACTCATTAAGAAAAAATCTTAAATCGCTAAAAATCCTTAATTTGATAATTAAAAAAAACCAAAACTATTACCAAAATCGCCAATCCAATAATTTATTACTGATAAACTAATAATTTTTGTTGGTGGAATTATGGATTTCGATTTGATTTTAGCGAACACCCTAAAACGGGTCTTGGTATAACCCGAAATCCAAACCGACGTAGCAAATCCTCTGTAAAGCGATAAACTTCATCCAAAGCTTCAAAGTTTTTCCTCCTTTAAGAAATCCGCAATCCAAAGAAAAGCAAAGGATTTTCCCTTCTGTGCATCATTTTTCTTCATTATTGGGCTACTGGCAGAGTCACGTTTCACTCTCCTTCTATTGAGTATTTGAAAAAGGTTCGTGCTTCTACTCGTTGTTTTCAGTTTTTCCTTTTTTATTCTTGTGAATTATCATTTGGATTTACTTCGTTTTGTGAAAAGATTGGATTTTTCCATTGATATAGATGAATTTGTTTTGGGAGTTTTGTGGTATTGGTCTGTCTTATTGTTGTTGGGAGTAATTTCAACTTTATTTAGGAGAAATTATGTAAGGTATGTGTCAGTTAATCTAAATAGGAAAAAGGTGCTGTATATTGTAGTTTAGAGTTTCTTGGCAGGAAGTAATGATGGATTTTGAACACCCTTTGTTGGTATGTATGTATAACCACTTTCGTTGTTGTGCAATATAAGGAGAGTGGTAGAAGATCAAGTTTGTTCTTGACATGTTATGGGGGTGAAACCGTGGGAATATTTTAGCACGGACTACAGATTTATAGGTGCTAAATCCAAGGTTGTGGTCTGGTGGCTAATGGAGTAGGCTGAGCACTATCAAGTCTCAAATTTAATTTCAGTTGAGAGAAAAACACTAGGTGATTTCTTTCCATCTGTTGTATCCTTGGTGGATAGAGATATAGAGTTACTTGGTACCGTGTTACTGGTGGGAGGTGGTAGATATCCCATGGAATCACGAATTAGTCGAGGTGTGTGCAAGCTGGGCCAGGACACCAGGGTTATAAAAAACAAAGGTATATTTTTTAGAATATGCTGGAAGTACGAAGCCAGGTAAGGCCCTTTCACATGAGTATGCCAAGGCAGATGAAAAGTAATATGATTGAAGCTTAAACTAGAGGCATATGCCTATTTGAGAATATCTCAAAACAAGTACAGGTTGCCCTGTCTTACGTCTAGCAGAGCGAGAGACACCCTACAAATCATTACAGAAAATTTTCTTATATATGCGTTTGTAAATATATAATTTTTTTTCTTAAAACATTAATACCAACATAATTTGAAACAGAAAGTAAAATGTTAATACGAACAAAGTCTTAGACCCAAACACACTTACAAGAGGAATTATAGACACTGTAAAATCCTGTGTAAGCCGCTAGCGTCCAGATTAGTTAACACAGTACACTCTATGCTCTAATAGGAGCTATTATGAGCCTCCTTTTAAGAAGGAATACTTGGGTGGTCTCTATTTGGTTATGCAATAGAATACATGTGACAGCTGATCTAAGAGACGGTTTATTTACAATTTTATAAGATAATAATATAACTTGTAACTAAGTTTCCTCTCTCAAAAAAGAACTTGCAATTAAGTTTGTTATTTTACTATGACTATTGTAGTACTGTTTTTGGAGATAATGCCCTTGAAATGCATAACTATTACCTCCAAGTTGGAGGCTTGGATCTATGGAGCCGCTGATGTCTGGATAGTAGTGTATCTCAATAAACTGCACATCTCTCCTTGAGATACCTTATTCTCCTTCCTTTCCTTTTAGATCTAAGGTAGTACTAATTAATGCTTGAATTGCTCCTATTAGAAATAGGGCTACTCTTGGGTACGAAAGAAGGATATTCCGAGCCTGGGCACATCCCTTTGATAGCTTTGTTTAGCCTCCTGAGAAGCTTAGGATATTACTTAAGTATAGGGGCGTAGCAGTTCTTCTTTCAAGCTCAAAATGGGCCGTCTATGCTATATCTCCTTCCTGATCCCCCCCCGGGAATCACATAACTTTTGACATAGTACCCCAAGAGAACCTTTTAAAGAACTATTAATACCCTTTACTTAAGAGATTATTTTCTTAGTAGTTGCTAAAGGCTAACCCTTTGATGAATAAAAGGGATTTTCTGTCTCAGGCTTCCAATTATATCTGATTTGTTTCCATACGAAGTTTAGAATTTAGGTTGAATGGTGGTTGTTTCTATGGACCAAGTTAGAAAAAGGCCTAAGAAAGACAAGTTATTTGCTAATTTTTCCCTTATATGCATCTAATTTTGCCTTGTCGACTTTCTCGTAGTGCCCATGTTGAAGTTTGTAATGTCTTATTAAGAGAGTGGGATGGATAAAGGAAACATGAGAAAATGTGGTTTGCTGTGGGCAGTTGAGATAGAGTTGGCCCTCTAGGTTCATTCCCTAATTTAGTGGTATTTTTGTTACCTTTGGACGGCAAATGTAGAAATTGGTAATGGAGAAGTTTAGTTGCCTCACTGAGCATTAACTGTACCTTCTCAAGAATAACAGTTTGCCGCAAAAATATTGGCTAATTCTCCATATATGCATAAGCTTCACTGGTTTTCAAACACATGACTTAACTAACTGAATGAAGTCATAATTTGATAGTGAACACTACAATCCTTTTATTGGTAGTTCCATTTTGCCAACCGAGAACACTTGTAGTGTGCCAAAGGCAAGGAAGGTTTTCCATTTTCGTGAAAAAACAATTTCTTTAATGGTACTGTCTTGCATGTGCAATTATTATCCTGTATAAATTGCATGTTGAATCTATCTTCCTTTTGACTTCAGGAAGATCCAGATTATTGCTAAGAGATGTCGTTAACTGCCAGTACCACCATGAGTGCGGCTACTTTGCCAATAGGTATGTGGGTGTATATCCCTGGTAGGCTTTTATAATTGGTACATTCACATGTTTTATGAAGGAATGTTAGCATTGCTGTTTTGAATTTTTGTAAGATGATCAATGCCTGTTGTAATTGTAAATATTGGATACGAGTACTAACTTGATGCGATGAATACATGTTAGTTACCTTCTTAGAAAAGGGCATGTTAGAATTGATGTTTCCAATCAATTTGGATCACACAGGGAAAACTGTCATATTCTTGATCCTGTTATAATTAAATAGATCAGCATCTCTTGCTGTTAGCTCACTGAGAAGCCTTTGCCACATTAGATGTTGGAGCATCTGAATTGCTGTGCAAGTGCTGTAGCCTGTAGGAGTTAAGACCGTCACATTAAGTAATGATCCTCTTGTCATATTGTAGTTGCTGTTCTGCATATATTATTGGACTGTATTAGCTTTTGTTTGTTTCCGTATGAAAATACCAATAGGCGTTCACCCACTCACTGTCAAATATATAACACCTTACACAATAATAACTACAACAACTATGCCTTAATCCTAAACAAGTTGTGGTCAACTGTATGAATTCTCATTGTCCATGTTACTTCATTTTAGGCGCATGTCAAATATATAATACCTTGATACTGCAGACTGTAGAAGTGAAACTTTTGGTTTATGATCTATAGTCTAACTTGCTCGAATTTTGGTGCTAGTTTTAACTCTCTGGATATAAAGGAAAAAAATGAAAATAAAATGTTCTTCTCTTTGATTTTCTAGTTAACTTGATCTGATGGTGTGTAGGGTTTGAAGTAATCTATTGATATTTTTATTTTTTTTGATAATCTAATTGAACTTCACATTTAAGGTGTGACAACAATGCCATGAAGACATTACCTTATCAAAAAAAAAAAAAAAAAAAAAAAACAATGCCATGAAGACATTTGATACTTTAAAATCCAGTGTTGGCTAAATCCTTTTGAAGATTTGCTTCTCAAACCTGTAGCACATGTTATCTATGTTGTTAATCATTGGATTTTGTTGTCACAGTGAGAGCAGGGGATCAATGCCGGAAGCAATTCAAGCCAATACTATCAGTTCCTGCTGGCCTCCATCCGCTTGGCATGCAGTCTCAACTCATTAACAATAGAAGACGATTGATATGCCCTGTTCAACAAAAGCATGCTTCAATTATATGTTCTTCTGCTCTGGTATCAGTCTCTTTAGTATTTTCTTCGTATAATTACTGCCAGTGCCTTGTTTAGCTAATTGCATGCCTCTTGTGATCCTAGTGGGTCAATAGTACTTGTCATGTCTTTTATATTAATCTTGTGCAAATTTTTCTCTGAGAAGCTTCCGAGTTTCCGAATGCTACTGCAAGTAGCTGGTTTTGGGCTTACGGTATGTCTCTGTATATGTAGTTCTGCATGCCAAGCAGGTTCTGCAGTAAGCTTATTTAAATCAACTGCATTTACTAAAACAAGTACCCCGAAATCAAGTTTATCAGCTCTCTATTACTAGTTATCGTTAATAGATATATGAATCTGTAACATTTGGAGATATATCTTTTTGAGAAGGTAAAATGTGGAGATTTATGTTTGGTTATTACTTGAAAGTGGTTAGACCCCCTAATACAAGCCTGATCCTAGAAAGGCTAAACGAAAATCATGGATTTACAGGCAAGACAATCGGAAATAGGAACTGATTACTAAAATGTATGTTGTTCTTGATGCTGTTGCTACTACTACTTGCAATCGTGCATTCCACATTTGGTGCATCCATTCCCTACATCATTCAAGTAAACTATATTACTATTAGCCATTTATGTTTGACCCTTTCTTCTTGCATCACTGCAGAATGCGAGATGTGCTGAAGGACAGACACAGACGGTTACACGGGAATCATCGACCATTACAGTTGCACCAGTTCAAGGTAATCTTCTTTCATGCTCTTACTAGCAATTGGTAGAACAATGGATGGAAATAGAACAATTTGCTAGTAGCGTCTGCACTCCGTCCTGCCGCTATAAAAAGATCGTAGATCAGTTTAGCCCTACTTAACCAATGATGTTCAGTAAGGTTCATAAACAAAAAATCCCCAAGCTATTTTTGTACTTTATAAAGATACAGTGTAAAAAAGTTATCATTTGAATGCTGATGTGTCTGGTCTGAACGCAGGAAAGGAGAAATCTCCTGACCTGGATGATGGTGGGACTGGGTTCCCCCCTCGTGATGATGACGGAGGCGGAGGCGGAGGTGGGGGTGGCGGAGGCAATTGGAAAGGTGGGTTCTTCTTTTTCGGATTTCTTGCTTTCCTAGGTCTCTTGAAAGACCAGGAGGATGAAGGACCCTACCGGGACCAACGCAGAAGATGAAGAACCACCATATACATATCAACATAGAAATCAAAGAGGTCTGGAAGCCCAAGAGTCGTAATGGTCTTCCCTCATTCTTCTCTAGTCATTGCTTCGAGCAACGTGTAGTAGGGACTATAACCTTCTATTGGTTATGTATTTGAATGTAACATTACTTGTAGCTCATTTCTATGTTCTTAGAAATGGACCTTCTTTTCAACTCTTCCTTTACCCTGGATGGTTGGATAAGTTGCTATCACAGCTTTAATTGGTTGTATAATGTCCTACTTTTGGTTCCTTTTTGCACTCAAGGTTGTCGTTCAAGACAGCCTTCTATCTATATGTTTTTGAGCGTAAAATAAATGAGACGATTGTTGTCGATAAAGTTGGGAGAATTGAGTCTCGTCTCTTTTCACTTTGTCATACTAAGTGGTGTTATGACGTGAGAATACACGTATGAATGGTCAACAACATCATTCAACTTTTTTTTTTTTGTTGGTATAACATCATTCTACTTCTACGAAGCTAAGGAGAAAAATCTCAACAACCACCCAAAATTATCACCTACCCATTAGGTGAATTGTGAAGTTGGTAAGGAAAATGACACTGCAAAATTAATACTGTAAAACATTGGAGGAAAAGCAAGTGCTATTGATTATTTTAAGCAAGCCATATACTGTCGTTTGAATAGACCTATTAGGAGTTTGCTAATTAAAATATATCATGGTTCGAGCCTTGGAAGTTGTTACAGTAGATTGTCTATAACATATCCTTTAACGTGTGATCTTTCTTCAGTCCCTACGTGAACATGAAATACTTCATGATAGTAGTTTTTGATTATTCTGAAATTGTCATCATAATTAAGTAAAAACTAGTTGAATAACCATAATTCTCTTATAATTAAAACGACAACTATTTTTTCTTTTACAATCACCACACGTTGTACTATAATTCATGCAAAATTCGTGTTGAAATTATTTTATTGCTTTGCTAACTAAAATTGACTCGGAAAACTAGTTTTCAAGTTGACCCTTACCTACCTGCCCAAGTTGGCATTGTTAACTTTATGCAAATGCAATACAAAATTATACCACAGCAATAACATACTTAGTATAAATATAATCCCATAAAATATAATCCGAGGAGAATAAAATGTACACAGGCCTTTAGAAGGAAAGCTAGTAAGAGCTAAGGGTTCATTTGAACCCCCATTTGAAAGAAATATTACATTGTTTATACATAATTAAAATTATTTTTTTATGTATATATAATAAATATTGAACTCCCTTCCACTTCTTCATATTTGGAACCACTTAACGAAAAATTTGAATTCGTCAGAATAGATTTTAGCCATTAGAGAGACGAATCTAACCAAAAGTAAATGAATTGTCAATCCAAATTATTACCAATATTGTTCCTTTTTAGTGATACCATATATTTTCATGACCCCCAAAAAAAAAAAAACTATATATTTCTTTTTTGTCACAAAATTATTATCCATCTCACCTAACATATGACACTTTTTATATAAAATGACTCATTTTTTTAAACAAACACTTCACCTAACCAATCTCACAAAAAAAAAAATCCCATTTTTTCCCCAATCTTGTTGTTCCAATTTTCATTGCTCTTCTGCTCAATAAGGTATGTTCTGTTTTTTTTTTAATCCTTCAATTCACAGATTGGTTTCATTGAGATTTTTTTTTTTCTGTGCTCTGTTTTGGGTTGTAGAAGAAATTAATATTTAAGAAAATAGTGTGGGGTTTTGTTAATTCTACTACTTTTTCTCTTAAGATGTAAAAGTTTGTCCTTTTTTTTTGTTCTTGTTTTGGGCTTAATTGGTTGATAAGAGAGGCTGAATTAGGGTAATTAGTGGGAGTTTTATTATTTGGATTAAGCTTTTTATGTTTAAGAAGTCAATTTTTGTGGGTAAGTGAAGAAATTTCTCAATTTTTGATGCATTCGGTATATATGTTTGCTTTAGAGTATAGAGCTGTTCAGTTGTTTAAGAGTCCAAAAAGTAGAGGCAAGGAAGAATCAAGCCTTTTGTTTTTGGTGAAAGTGAAACTATATTACTCCTTCCGTCTCTATTTATATGACATAATTCGGATTTCGAGAGTCAGAACTTTTCGTTTTGACCATGAATTTGGGTATACAATCTTCAAGGTTTTTGAAAAATAATTTACATATTTAGAAACTAGGTAAAAGGTACTATTAGTCGCAAGAATTAACAAATTTAAAGTGCATGTGGATAAATCACGGTCAAAGATTTTCTTATTAGACTCTCGAAATCCAAATTAGGGCAGAGGAAGTATTGTATATCGTCAAAAATGAATGAATACAGTTCCGTTCCAATGACCAAACATAGTTGCAGTCAAGTTGATATGAAGAACAGTGTCCTTGATCTGTCATTAATATGACATGTTCAAACTGACCCTAGACACATTTCAATAGTTTCATAGCTATACTGTGACATTGAATACGTAAAACACTCAGTACCAAACCAAGAGCAAGTTGCAACAGGAAGATAGCAGTCACAATGAATAACCATCTTTCGCTTGCCTATGTTATGTGGTGTTTCAGATTAAGGGTAAGAAATGTGGAAGACATGAAGCCAGCTACAACAATAAGGAAATAGCCATAAAGGAACAATAGCTGAATGAGGCCAGATGGGGCAGAGTAGTATTTGAGGACTAGAAACAAGCAAAGCGGAACTATGGTAGTATAACGATAGAATAAACATGCAGACCAAGTATTTGGCTTTCATGTTTTCCATTTTTCATTTGTTACTTTTAGTCTGCTTTGCTATTAGAAATTGGGTGAAATCTTGACTTTTTTTTCTTTTAAAAGTTGTATATTGCTATTTTTGGGGTAGATGTTGAGGTATTAATTGTGAGTTCTTTGAATATCTGGATTTAGCAGGCAGCAGAAGCTTGTTGACAGTATAGAGTACACTCTTCAGCTCTTTCTGATTTAAAAGAATTTCTTGTGGTGTTGGTGGAGTAGAGACTATGGAGGCTAGAGTTTCACAGAGCCTTCAGTTGTCCTCATGGATAAATTCAGATAAGGTAGTAAGGAAACCGAGTGGTTTGTTGCGTTTCTCTGAGAAGTGGAATGAAAAACCAAGGCATCGGATAGTCGTATCCTGCCATTTACAGCCTAGAAAAGCTGCACGTTCTGATAGACGAGTACAGTTGAAAGTTTCATGTTCTTCTCAAAATGTTCAAGGTATTTACTAGTTTTTGCAGTCCCATATTCCATAAATATTCATTATTCAATTCAGTACAAGATATTATAGTTGTGCATTGTATGCTTGCAACATTCAGATGTGAATTTATAAACACTCACATTCAGTTGAATGAAGTGGGACCAAATGTGTGTGAAATGGATGTGGATGATTCATATAAACCAACCGTAACTAGCTTGGGACTAAGGCATAGTAGTAGTAGTAGTAGTAGTAGTTGTTGTTGTTTTAGTTGTGTGGTATGCTTTAATCATGCAATTGATTATTGCAAACTTCGAGTAGTTTGCATTTTTGTGGATAACATATAGGTGAGCCTGTGCCCTGTTGTGCGTATGTGTTTGAATACTGGTTGAAATATTTGAGAACACTATTTTACTTAGGTGTCAAATTTCTGGTGAAATCCTAAGCTCCCACCCCCCTTTGTTTCTTTCTTTTATTTTTATTCTTTGGATGAGGATGATGGTTGATCTTATAACTAATATAACCTTTCATTACAACTAGGACTTACTCTTGAGCAGCTAAATTCCACGCGGTTGAACATCTAGCTCTTTGCTACTGATAATATTCCTCTTTCTGCAACCATGTGCAACTCATTTGTATAGTTATTTGACCTGTTATTTCTTTCATGCCTGAAAAATGTAGACACATGAGAAGATGGTCCAAGAAAACGAGGAAAATATAAAACTGACTTCATATGGGAAAATGTTGAACTTATCTATCATTCCTTCTTCTGTTTAAAATTTAAATGCCTCTGATTAGAATTTTGGAGGGGTAAAAATGAACATGTCTTTTCTTCTCATACCCTGTACCTTTTAATATTCCTAATTGAACTTTGCATATTAAGAAGCTTCAGGAAAGTTGTCCGGATTAATCAATAATTTAAATCTGTCAGCAACCCATTAGGCCAAGAAGCTGAAAACTAAAATTACATGCTTGTTAGTGTTAAAAGCATTGATATAAAAAAGATATTGGTGTTCTCTCCCAATTGCTGATCATGTTGATTACTTATGTACAAGTACAACAAAAAGCATCAACTGATTTTATTTTATTTTTGAAACTGGTAAGATTTGTAGGCATCAACTGATTTTATTTGAAACTCTCCTATAATTGGAAGAGAACTTTTGACCATAGCCTGACTTTAGTGGATTTGTGGAGTATATGCATCTTGAAAAGGTGCAGCCAGCTTGATTGGTGCAACACTTTCTTCTATTCTCCACACATAGGCCAAGTCGTTTACTGCCTCAGACTTAGGAGCGTTGAAACTAAGCTTTGCTTTTTCGGCTGTAATTTGTTTTGTGCGGTTCATTTTCTTCTTTGGTCTATGTGCTGCCACCTTCTTGACACTCTGATTTTCTGCTTGGACGTTTAATCGTGATGCACATGAAGTTTTTTAAATCTCCAAAAACTTATTAAGCACCTTGACCTTAATTTTACTGGCATCTGAGTGAAAGCAATGTTGCTTCGCACCAATTCTACCAATGCTCAACTCAGAGGAATAAATTAACTCCCAGTTAAGTCTACAGTTGTCAGATGACTAGGTGGTAGTCTGTTAGAAAATTAGAACACAGAAGTCCTCAATAAAAGTTTGTTGACAAGTTTTTATGAACCCAAAGGTTAGAACTCTAAATTAGAAGTCAACCTGCGGACGTTATTAGGAGAATGTTGAATAACTTAGTATTGCTGTTTATTTACGATACTTTATGGGAGGTTTGCCCTTTATTCCTTCTGGAATCACAAAGAAACAAGGGCAAAAATGCAAATACTTTTTTTCAAAATCAATGCACTTAGAATTGATGTTTAGGAATTTCACCTGAAATTTGATCCACTTGAAAGCAGAATAATACATGAAGTTTACATATTTGAATAGGAAGCCAAGCATGTTTGCCAGTGTCGAATCTGATTTTTGGGAGCTTCATGTTACCTTTCATGTTTTGTCAGCTATAAATTTCAGACATGGTTAGCTTCTTAATTAGGAGCTAATCTCACAATTAGGTTTTGTTTGTTTTTCCCCTGGGCAGTAAATATGAGTTATTTTTTCTATAATTTTATATCTGTGAAGTTCCAGTGTCCTCTCGGGTAGCAAATATTTTACCAAGGATGATTTTATCTCTACAAACATGCTTATAATTTTTTAAAAAGAGGGCCATGAATTTCAATATCATACTTTCGATGGGTTTCTGTACTTAAATTGTTTTATATGGCTCCAAGAAGAAGTGAGTAGACTTCCAGATGCTTCCATGACATACTTAAACCTGTGGTTGTGTTCTGTTTCTCCTATATAGTTGTTCAACAAATTGCAGCACTTCCCTGTCTACCAAAGCATGTCAGCACGTTTTACGTTTTGTTTTCTTCCATGATAAATCTTGACCACCGAGAGAGAGAGAGAGAGAGAGAGAGAAATGGGGAGAAGGGAGCAGGGGTATTTACATTTTGTTTATTTATATGCCCATTGTTATACCTTTCATTCATGGGTGTTTTTTGGAAGCACCTAAAACTACCCAATAGCTGGAAAGTGAAAAAAAATCACACAAAATTAAGGAGCAGGATAAGAAAATTCAACACTAAAACATAGTAATATGCTAATCGATTTCTTATTGAACTGTAATGTTTGTTTTATAGCTTCAGTTCTGGAATCAGGATGTTTCTCTGCATCAATTGATGAAATCGAGACATTAAAGGTATAGTAATATGTCCTTTTGCATCCTTACCTTTTTCATCCAGATAATCTAACATTTGTATCGAACTCTCATGTTTGTTCATATATTTTTCATGTTGCCTATTTATTCAATCTCTCTGTCAATAGGAGATCTACCTTAATTGGAAACTATCAAAACGAAAAGAAAAAGAAGGGGAACATATATAAAGAGAACACTAAGTACTGTAGGAGAGAATTTATCATTTCGTTTCTATAAAGAATGAGAACAAGTTGCTGAATTCACTTTCCTCTATTGTTTTCTTTCCCCTTTGACTTCAACCAAAGAAGCGAAGGAAAAAAATATAGTTGCTCCTTTTCCGTCCATTCCGTTTTCAAAAAAAGTCAAGGATAAATAAGATGCCTTTTTGTGTATTGGACTGACTTCTGATAGCTTCAGTTTCATTTTAATTCCAGAATAAAGCAGAAGAGGTTGAAGAATATCTAGATGGACGATGTGTATACCTCGTTGGTTAGTTCACTTATGACTTTTCTGCTTAAATAGATACATATGAGTTTTCTTCTAAATAGATCATGGCTCATGCAAATCCTATTAGATCTTGTTTCTATTTACGAGTGTTAATCTCGTTTATATTTTCGAGCCTTTTATGTAAATGCTTAGCCACTTTTGGTATCCTGTTAGATAACACAAACTTTTTCCTGATTACAGGAATGATGGGCTCCGGAAAAACAACCGTGGGCCGGATTTTGGCAGAAACACTAGGATATTCCTTTTTTGACTGGTTAGCTTAATAACATAGATTTTTTGGATTCTGTTCTCTGGAAATGGTAGATTCATGGGAAATGTCATTTCAACAGTTTGTTAGGGCTGTCCAAGTAATGACATGACTCGTGAAGCTCAAGAACCTAGCTTCCATCTTGTCATTAATAATCCTTTGACACCCTATACTCCAGTTGGTTGTTTCTTCTAATAAGAGTGAGTCATTCTCTTTTTTCCTTCCTTCAGTGACAGGCTGATAGAGCAGGCTGTTGGTGCAACTACTGTAGCTGAAATTTTTGAGCTTCATGGAGAGAACTTCTTCAGGGATAATGAGGTTAGGAGCTGCACAAATTTCTTCTTTTGCTTTATCTTGTTCTTGCTGCTACATATTGAAGTGACTCTGCTGTGTTAGACGAAGTCCTTGATTAATGAAAAGAGGTACTACAATTGTGTTAATATTCTTTACTGTTACAAAACAAACTAAAAAAAGACAAATAAATTAAAAGATATAGTTCTGTTGTTAAAAAGGGCTTTAATAATTTTATTATTACTAAAAGTTGGGCCCTTCAAATTTAGGGGCCTAAGGTGGATACCTCATTTTCAAAGGCATTGGCAGCCCCTGTTCATAATAACCAAAAAATACTATTAATTATATTTTGTAGGGGACATAATTTTATAAACTCCAATGAGAAATTTGGAACGTTAAAAGCTCTTGTAACTTGGAATATGAGAAATTAAAATATGAAGTTGAGGACTTTTTGATATTTGCCATTTCTCGACACATTCCATCTTACATTCCTTCAGCCAACTCTGCCACTTCTTCATTTTATCATTCATGGCCTTTTTTGGGTAATTTTTATTTATAATAGCGAAATAAATCTAAAATATCAAATGCTACTCCATGATGTGAACAATTTTTATTTGTGATACCATTGAGTTGATTGTTTGTTATCCCTTCATTCCTGATATTAAATGGCTTTTCATTCTATATCTTTTATTTAGACGGAGGTATTGCACAAGCTATCTTTGATGCATCGGCTTGTTGTTTCAACGGGTGGAGGTGCAGTTGTTCGTCCCATTAATTGGTACTTAAATCAGATTACATTAATGAAGTTTTTGTAACTCCTAGTTCCTGTGCTGTGGCTTTCTGGTGACATATGCTTATTTGGTAATATTAATGCTCTTCTCAGGAGGCATATGCACAATGGTATTAGTGTTTGGTTAGATGTTCCTTTAGAAGCTTTGGTCAAGAGAATTACTGCTGAAGGAACTAAATCTCGCCCCCTTTTACATGAAGAATCAGGAGATGTTTATGATAAGGTAGTTTTTCCTTTCCAATTGAGAATTTCCTGTTTTGATTTGTATGTCTTGCACCAAAACAGACATGCTGTGTTCTTGCTGTTAATACCTCTTTGGCTTTGCTTAGACTTTGAAGCGGTTAACTACTTTAATGGAGAAGAGGGGTGAAAATTATGCCAATGCAAGTGCCAGGGTTTCACTAGAAAGTATGAATTCCTCATTCTTTTCTTCTTCTTGTCCACAAGTTGTACTCTTTGAGAATTAATTTTTCTTAACGAAGCATCACACATTCTTCTTCAGAATGCTACTTTTTGTGGCCTGTATGCTGATGTATATATGTTTCTTTTTTGCAGATATTGCATTGAAAAGGGAAAAAGATGTCTGCCATATTACACCTACTGAAATTACTTTAGAGGTCCGTATCCTCTCTTGGCTCTCAGCTTCTGCACTTCTTTGCATGCACGAGTGTTATTGCTCGTACATATTTCTTGACATCATGAAAGCGATTCTCTCTTTTGAATTCCATGTGTGCGCATCTGTGCATTTCTTGACTCTCTTTCAGTAATACTCTGTGGTGCTCATTGCTTCATATACAATGCCAATAGACCTCAAGTGTCGGGCCAAATTCAATGTACTTCTGGCTAAACTACATCCATGGTGTGCATGTGTGCAGGTTCTTATACAAATTGAGAACTTCTTAAAGACACAAAAGAGCGTAGTTGTGCTATAAGTTTTTTCACTACCAATCGTGTGGAGGTGGATGGTTTGGTGCTCTACTTGATCTGTGTTCTCTTGACAAGGGTACGATTTTAGGCATTCGAGACACTTGAGGTTTTGGTAATGTTCTGTTTCTGTTATGCACTGGATATGTAATTGTACATAATCGAAACCATTTTTGGACCTGTACTGTATCCTAAGCGTCCAATTGTTGTATACTAAGAATGCAAACCCAGTAATTATTTCGTTGTTTCAAAGTTTGTGACAGAAATAAATAACCAAATTTCCAATATATAGAGAATCAGATTTCAAGCTCCCATTTACATCACACAGATCAGCTGTTTTTCATTTAGCTTAACCCATGGCAGTGGAAATGAAGTGATATTTCATTTCTTTTATGAGAATATTTTAATGAAATGGATGCCAATTAACTACTTACACCTTGCTTGATCCATGGTATCGTTAGTTTAAATACAATGTTTTAATTGTTACTTCAATTTATTGTTTTAATTGTTACTTAAATTTATTGTATCATATCTTATAAATCCATCATTAAGTAACGACGAAAAGTCTCATTAATTTGGTGTAATCACATCATTACCTTTACCCTACCTTTTATAGTAGCTCTATCTATATCCTACTTTTCTTGTAGGTTTATTATTTAAATCATAAATGTGTGATATTTATGTAACGCTGGAGAGCAATACAATCTATCAAACAATTTATTACGAAACAATACATAACCACCGTTCAAACTTATACCACAAGATCTAAATATTGAGAAAGGGGAAGGAGGAAGTCAGTATACCAAATTGTAGGCTTATTATTCAAATCATAAATGTGTGATATTTATGTAACGCTTGAGAGCAATACAATCTATCAAACAATATATTACGAAACAATACATAACTACCGTTCAAACTTATACCACAAGATCTAAATATTGAGAAAGGGGAGGGAGGAAGTCGGTATACCAAATTGCAAATTCTATGCATTTTTGGAGGATGTGACACGCACCCCATGACATTTTTGAAGAATCCAAGCAATATATTGCCTAGTTTATGCAATTCATTTACATCGCAAAGAAATATGCAAGTAAACAATGGAAAATTCATACTGGAATTACAATGTTAAAGTGAACTACCAAAATAGACCTAGGCAAGGGGGCATTATAATACAGGAAAGTTATACAATTCAGATCCAGTAGTATTTTCCCAGTTTGAACACAACAGACTATATTCTGGACAGAGATGGGATAAATAGAGTTACATCGACACCAAGCAATATAACTTGGGATTGAGGTCTACTAGTTGTTGAAGATAACTGAGTATTTCGAACATGTCTGAATCCATTGTCATTAGAGGTATGATTGAAGCTTGGACGTCCACAATATTCAGCATGGCTGTTACAAATGCACTTGAATCTGCAAGGAATCCTCACAAGCAGACAACCTAGGCTTGTTTCATGACCTCAACCGAATTGCACAGAAGTGTTGAAATATTTGAAACTCAAGCAGCCATGGGGTTTGGTTCTTGTCGAAAAGTTTGTTGATCCTTTTCTGACAGAGTTCAACGTCAAATACAAACTTCTGCCACTATCTTCGTTACACAAATTTATTCCAAGAATTTACGCAGCAGCATTCCAGAAATGTGTTTGAAACACAACTCACTATCTACAACTGCTCAATCTGGCACTAAAAGTTGAACCAGAAGCACTTACCGCTATCTGGAAAATGGCCTATGAAACAATCAACACTTGGAAATATTAATTCTTGAGGGTTCAGACTAGAAGTTTCCTGCCAGTATCTGAATTTGTGCAGTCATATATTGAACTCTCAAAGACAACCACAGCATAGTGATGCAACCCAAACAACTGGGCATCTGAGAAGAAAGCTCATTACATGCATGACCAGCACCTTCAATCTGCACAGATAATTATCAGCCTTCCATTCAAAGAGATTCAGCATATAATGAAGGTTAACAAACTCACATCGAATCAACAACATATAATGAGGGTGGGTGTATGCAGATCTTACCCCTACCTTTATGGGCCAGAGAGGCTGTTTCAGATAAACACTTGGCTCAAGAAAAGTGTTTTATTCAAAACAGGTTTGAGAAACACAAGAGTGAAGAGAAGAAAAGTATTGACAACAAAAATAATCAAGACAGCCAAAGTAAAAGAAACAATAATAATATTAAAACTGAAGAAAAAGATAACGATAGATCATTTTTCATGGTCATTCTTTTTTTATTATTGAAGGTAACAAAAATTTTCCATAGCCATTCTTTCTTCCCATCTTCCTACTTGCTTCAAAATTCTTTTGTAACAACTGCTGACAGAAAAGTTTACAGATTTGAGAGTCTCTTCTGTTGTCATCAAGTACCACAGGCTGCAAAATTTTTGAGCAAATGACTAATGCTTCCACCTCCAAGTCATTAAAATTTCTTATAAAATGAAGTTTCCATACAGGCTTGATTGTCAAATTTCAAATTAATGCCAAAATTACGACTAAGATATCTATTGTCCATAACCACTGATGCTACCATCACTTTAACCCAAACTTTTACAGGAAAATCCGTCAACAAAACTAATTAAGAAAAAACAACAGAAGAATAAGATACTTATGAAAGAGGAATAAAATGTTTAGCACATGAAAGTGTCAGGGAAAAAACATGCTAAGCTATATCAGTTCTTGATTTATCCATCTTATTGCATATTAAAACAAAGTCATTTTGTTCACTGTTGCAATTGACAGTAATTTCTCTTTCACACACTTCATTTGATAAGTAAAAAAGATCGTCTTTTTCACGCATTGTATCCCTCCAAATTTAAGACGCTCCCACACCAATACACACTTCTTCTCCAGTGTTTATAAAAAAAGAAACTACCAAAATAGATAGAACAATCACTAGCACGCTACAAACACTATAAGCACATTTACCACACAAAGTAGACAGCCACAATCCAGACTACATATTAGTAAGTGAATTGTGGATTCCATCTAATTATCAGAAGCATTAACTTCTGAGCAAAAGCACCAAACACTGAAAAGGATAAAGAAGATAAATGAAATGACAACATCAAACAGTCAGATTATCATTGATCACATGCTAGTTCAATAAAATACTTAGCAAAAGCTTGAGAATGACCGCACCTTGTTTGTAGTAATCATCACAAGTCAACTGCCAAGCACTGCACAATTGAGGCACCATTAGGAACAACAAGAATCATATCCGACCACAAAATGTTCCCACTCAACCCTCCATCTTCATCCTTCCACACTTTGATCTCCGCGCACATAATGTCAACCTCCTTTCCCCTCCCCTTGCCTTCCCACACAACACACAACCTGTCATCCAAATTCACCATCGTGGCACCACACAGAAACTTAGGCAACCCCTTATCCACCCCTTTCAATTCCTTCCACACATCTTCCTTCACATCATACCCTCTAATCTTACCCAAATAATCATAACAATACAACACCCCTCCCACCACCGCAGCTCGTCCCCTCCAACCCAAATCAAGCCTTTTCGACACACTCCCCCATTCACCCCCCCCAACATCATACACCACTCCTCCCCTATCCGCCATTGCATACATTTTCTCACCCACAACTGCGCTAGCATGCATCCACTTATCCCTTACTTCAATCGGACTCGGCAACGCAGTCCACAACCCCGTCATCGGATCAAAAACCTCAGCCCAATTCATCGACCTCGCCCAATTATCAACAACACACCCACCCATTACATAAATCTTCCCATTCACAACACCAGCTGCTGAAAACTCCCTACCAATTCTCATTCTCGGACCCATTTCCCAACAATTAAACCTACAATCAAAAACCCACACATTATTCGACGGAATTTCACCAATAGACCCACCAATCACATAGATTCTTGAGCCCAATACTGCAAACGCCGGTCCAATCGGCTTGGTGGGTATTGAAGAAAGGGGAAAAAGCTTTCTGGGTTTTTCTGGGTTTGTGAAAATAAGGTTGTGGAAGAGAGTATACCAGTGGAAAGTAGAGTTTACCCGGATATTAAGGTAGAGGAAGGTTTCGGTAGTACGGAGGATTGATCGAGTGGTGTAAAGTGCAGTGGAGCTTAGGATGCAACGCCAAGATTTGGAGACGAGGGAGAGAACGGGATGATGGGAACGTGGGACTCTAGCTAAGCACTGTAAGGCAATGTCGTCTGGGAGGTTAGGGATGAGCTGAGATTGTGAGCTAAGATCCGCCATTTTTATGAAAGAGAAGCTGTGGATTCTTCTATGGAGGTCAATCTCAATTTGGAAAGGGTTTTGTTGGAGGAGGAGAGGGAGATTGTTTATCCAGACAAATGTACAAACATGTAAGCAAAGCATACAACAAAAGTGTTAAATGTCCGATTTAATTTGTATGTCTGACTTTGATTTGCCCAAATTAAAGAATAACCAAACTTAATCTTCAACTTTAATATAGCTAAATTACCTACAAATTATGTTCTACTAAGACTCATTAAATTGCAAAGTTATATTATCAGCTTATTCAATTATTTGTCAAATTCAAATTTTATCCTATAAAGATAATTTTTCCGCTCTTTAAATAATTTTCTAATTATAATCGAGAAATAAAATATACATACACCAACTAGAAAGTGCTGGATATGTCATATGTTCATATCACATAACTAATAACACAAATAATTAGATCATTATGTATCGTGTATAACTAACTAAATTAAATGCATTCACTTTTCAAATTCAAACATCTAATAGCTTATTTTCGGTACTCAACTCATCAAATAGCCAAACTAGTCTTTGTCTTTTAAACCCCTCGCAACCTTTTTGATCCCTTAGTAAATCGAATCCACAACCTTAAAGTTAGAAATGGAGAATGCTTATCAGAGCTACGTATCAATTAGTTTGGTTCAATTTTGAAGTTAATTAATTTAACTTATCAATTGTCAATTTATAAACATGCTAAACTGTTATAGAACTATTAAGATATCGACTTATCAATTTTCAATTATTAATTGTTATTTGTATGGTTAGAAATTTATTGGTTAAAATTTGACACAAAAAAATTATTGAAATCACTTAGAAACAAAGTGACAAACCAAATGAACCACACAATTTTGTTCTTGATTATGATAAGATATTTGTTTCATTGAGAGCGACAAAAGCAGTTCTAAAACTGCTCAGAAATTCAAATCTCTTAACCACTTCCAAAATAAAAGTGATCTTTTCAAATCTCTTGTAAAAAGGACATAAAATAATAATTTTAAAAAATATTGTAAATAGCCTACAAATCCAATTCTCCTACTCCAAGTCACAAGCTAATCACAAATGTAGCATTCTTGAATATGTATATATTTTTCTGGTGCAACACAAGAACTCAACAAGTTGCCACTCTACTAAGTTCATTGAGAGCGCTTATCACTCATTCAAGTGAGTTATAATTTGGAAAGAAGACCTCATTGCCGCCATCTGTCGAAGACCTCAAAGCCAACCTACAAAACTGTTAAGAGCACAACTCTTAAACAGATAAATGGACATAAATTCATCACTTCATTTGAGAATGAACAAAAGGGTGGTGTGAGACAGAGAGCGCTTAGTTTAACATTTTCCAGAAACCTCAACATTAGCTCAATCTTCAAGTGTATGCTTGCTTCTATGCTGATTGCCTAGACTTAACAGAGGCAGATCCAGGACTTTTAGTTTGTGAGTTTCTACCAGTATCAAATTTAAAAAATAAAAGGAGGCAACAAAAGCCTACATGGTGACCAAGGGGATTCTAACCTCAACCAAGAAGGCAGTAGAGCTTAACAAGTTCCTTTTCTGCCAAATGCCAATTGATCAACAATACACTTTGTTTATGAGTGCCCAACTTGTAACCCTTATATATTTACTGGATTTCTCAATACAAATACAGGATTTGTGCAAAAGTTATTGGGTTCCTGAGAACCCCCACTCAACATCCTAAATCCACCCCTACTTGATTGGCCCCTCACAGAACAGAAACCAGTGCACTAGAGTTGATAGGGAGAAATAAACCAGTGAGTATAGAACATGGAAGAGATTTGGAGGCAGTGTAGTACCCTGACCATGGCCGAATCTCTACCTACAGTGACCTCCTGCATTTTTAAGAGTTACTTTCATTTCTCAACCCAAATCAACTTCAGCTATGTGTATGCTTTTTGATGTTACGAAGTACAGAGACCACACCACCAGTATTTCTTGTATACTAACACGCATTCTCTTCTACTCTAGGGGGACAAGAGATGAAAGAGTGATTTGTTTCCCCAGTTTGAATTCTAGTTCTAAACTTCAATGCTTATACCAAATTGTCAATTAATAACCACAAAGTTAAACTCCTTTAAATCAATTAACCAAAATAAACACGAATATGATCAACACATGTTGAAAGAAAAATTGTAATCAACCAAATATGCCTTTGCCATGGGCCTTACCTCATCTTCAAAACTCTTGAGCAAGATTTCAGAAAGTGAAGAAACCAATACATCATGAGTAATCTTGAGTCAAAACCCACAAAAAGGCACTACCCAAAATATCAAGAACCGAGAAATGCCAATGAAAATTATGGTTACCATCATAACGGAATCTTTATGCATATGAAGAGAATAAGTCTTCTAATAATGAATGAATATGATGCTAAAGTTACCCAAGAAAATGAAGGTACCGAGGAGTCTTTAGAACCTACAACACAAACATCAACTGCATCCTGAGGGAATATAATGATAAAAAATTCCCTAAAATGAAATAAGGGAAATTATGAGATGGTACTTGGCTGATATGGATTAAGCAGAATCTAACATAAGCGCAAGATAGCTATTTAAGTTAATAATAGGAGAAGCATACACTGAAATAAATGCAATGTCAGTTTATGCAATGGTGTTTAACCAAAAAAAAATACAGAAGGGTGAAAGAAATTGAGTGCAGTTTTCTCAACGTAGTAGATGCTCTCCAGGTTCACGAAAGACTGTGAGGAAGTTAAGAAAGATGTTTTGGAAACAAGTGCTGTCACAATAAGGAGGAAAATAAATCTCATCTTGTTGACACTGTTGTAGCTAAATGTAACTGCTCTCATTTTTTCTTCTCTCTCCCTCAGGTACCACGGGTTAACCCAATTTAAGGTGACTTGCATCCGTTATGTCCTTTTGTGATTGTGGTTCTTTCTCTTATTACATCGAATCCATGACAAGCAGGCACCAAACATAAGAGTGTACTTAAAAATTGTGATATGCATCTTGACATCCAAGCTTTTCTCCCCCCCTTTTTTTTCCTTTAGATAAAGAGATGATTTATCTCGAGATCCAATCTAACTTGGAGTATTTGCTCAACTTCACCGGTTCATGTATCAGCGTCTTAAGGAGCAATTATACCTCATTATCAGTAATAAACAAGAATCAACCTCGTTAAGACATTCACTTTTTCTGTTGTCAAACCAACAAAAGATGACACAATTTCACAAAGATAATGCCCTCAATTACCAGAATGTAAAATGTTGGCACAATAGAAGCCAGAAATACAATTAAAACTAAAAATAGTAATGGTCTGGCCATTAGCTTGGAAAACATTCAGTGAATACTGTTAGTAAACCAAGAAATCCATGTATGAGAGAAAACAATAAGCTTACTATCTTAGTTTCTACTTCTGATGTAAAACTCATATACCTCAGGCATCTCGTCCCTTACGGGAAGGACATAATTTTCTAAAAACTGCCGCTCAGACCACTTGATAACTGTATAAAAACATGGCACTTTCTTTATCGCCTGTTTCTCCTTTAGAAGTTCCCAGATTTTAATCCTAGGCAATACCCGCTTCTCCAAACTGAACATTATAAGTGTGGGACGCCTCGCTATGTAACTAGATTCATACCCAAGATCCTCCATGAAAAACTTCAATACATTTCTCAGCTTAACCTCAGATGTAGTCAAACATAAAGGAAGCCTTTGCACCATTGTAATAATATCAGAATCAGACCAACCAAAACTCCTGAAAATTCCAAGTTTCATTTCTAAACTCGACTTGCTAAGTGAGGAAAGCATTTGCACTCCATAATAAAACATCCGCGAATCCCTACAAATGCAAAAATCCTTCTCCACTCTTTGCACTATATCCTCAAGCCACTCAAGCTTTTGAACAAAAATTGTCGGATTCCTAATAAAAAGCTTTTCAATATCCAAACTGGAACATCCATGATTTAGAAAAAACAATATATTACGTGCCATTACTCTATCGAGACGATAATGAAGCAATGCAGGAGATCTCTTAAGAACTTTAGCTACAGTCTCATCTTTACCCAATAACTTCCTAAGATATTCAAGACTAGGTCTAATGCTAGTATTGAGACCTGTTTGAAAAAAAGGTCCACTTTTTGAAATAACCCTAACTAAATCCGACCCAGATAAGCCAAATTCTTGAAGAACCCTAACTTTGGGTTCAAGGGTTTTCCCAACATTAGCAAACAACAATCTTGGCGCCGGATAAACCAAGATTTTTATCTGAGTATTGTCTAAACCGATTTGTTTGAAGAAATTGAGAACTAAATTAGGCTTATTGTTTCCGGGTTTCAAGCAAGTTACCTTGGAGCTAGCAGACATGGCTTTCTCTGTGGAGAACCCAAGTGAATTCACTAGAAATTCTGGCATTAAATTGGGTGTAGCTGAGGAACAAAAAAGTTCCAGTTTGATGCAATACATGGAAATGAAATGCCTTTTTCCACCAGTTTTACCAAGTCCAAACATCTCTGCAAAAATGTAGTTCAATTTTGATTGACTAGAACTCCAATTTATAGCATCCCAAATGATCTAACGATTTTCTTTCGTCTCCCTCGAAAGAAAGAGGCAAAAGATGAGAAAAATGAGGGAGAGGGTGACAAATTAGCTTTGGTTTTTGTTTTGGGCAAATGTGTATTCGACCTTCTACTTCAACCTTTGTCAATTGAACTTTTATACTCAATAAAATTTTAGTTTAAACCCCTTCTAGACACGATGCAGAGTCTAAAAGGGAATTTACAATGTATCTGAAACTTGTAAATTAGGAATTTTAACATCCACCAACACAAAGGTTTGAGTTTTCTAATCAAGTGACTTGAAATTTTTTGCTCAAGTAAAACTTAGCTATATCCTTTTACAAGCAGAAATTAGATCTTTGTTTACTATTACTATACATAATCTCCTTAAGCGGGAAGTGAGATCAATGAACATATCCTCTTTGCATGGTATTGTAAGACCGCCTATTAGATGATCAAAGCCAAAAATACAAGATGGCTTAAGTATGATATTGGTACGACGAATCGCTTCTTTTGGCTCTCTCCTACATATACTATGCAATGTGCTTTTGGAACAACTCCAGATGTCGAATACCTCCTTAGAATTCGATCAGCCTGAATTAATGGAGTCATTTTGATACCCATTATCTCAAGAAATAAGATATAACTCTAACTGATGAAGGAAAACAAAGAGCAAGAACTTTGAGAAATGCACAGAAAATGAGTTTTTTGAATGTCAGGATACTTGTGTTTTGCTGACATGTTTGGGTCTGAATATATGTAAGTTAATGACAAGTTTCATATCCAAATGTTTAATGGTTAAGAGAAATTGGTGACTATCAGTGAGACAATGGCATATGAAGTTTCACATGATATTGCCTACTCTGTTAGTGTCAAAGTATTCAGACCATAGATTTGTTTAAGAACAACACTATATTCCCCACTGATTCTTAGAATTTGGAACAGAAAAAAACACCATTAAATAACATCAAGATGGGAGTAGCAACAAAACTACCACAAAGAAAGAAAGATAACAAGGAATAATGGGATGACTTATTATGTTATAGTCCCTTTCAATATGCCTGCTTATTGTGCCTTATTGGAAATGTTACAACTCTTTGGAAATGTCACAACCCTTCGGAAAGGTGACAACCTTTCATAAATGTCACAATGTTTATAAAAGTCGCAACTTTTCATAGAAGTCACAACTTTTCATGTAATGTGAAGGCTAGTTTTGGAAATAAATAAATTAAAAGAAAATTATGGGTTGTGGTGGCACCACCTAGGTGGGCATAAGGTTCTCTTTTATATATATAATAAATGATGACTAATTTGAATAGACATAACGGTTACAAACTTCCTAAACCATTGTGTTGTTTTATGAAAGACACAACTCCTCCATAAAAATGATAGATTTCCTAAATCATGTTTCCTCTCTCTCTCTCTCTATATATATATATGTTAGAAATGATGTTCGAAACCCTACATTATTTGTAATGGCCACCAATACTCTTTCTGATTCCGAGCAAATATTTACCAGAAGACATAATTGAGAAAATCCTATCTTGTGTAACTCTGAAACAGAGACCAACAGTTTCTTTTGTTTCCAAAAAATGGCGGCAAATAACAAAATCATTCAACGACGATTTAATTTAGTCCATACATATTCTGCAAAGATAGCCTGTGGATACTGCGGATCCTCTCAATTGGATCGTCACGCATCCTGTTTATGCTCCGACATTAATCTCTACCATGTCGATCCATTTATTAAACTTGCTGCAGACAACATCAGTTTCAAAGAGCTTTATTTGTTCATACCACCTAATTTTAAGTATTGTGCGTTTTAGATTCCAAATTCTTAACCGTTCTCCATATAAAAGGAAATTGCAACATGAATGTTATTCGAAAATTTAATGTAATGCCTTCATTGAAAGGGTTGTATTTTCATTCTGTTTGCATTTTTTCACACACCTTCTCCAATTTTATACCCAAGTGTCCTCTCTTTGTTCTGTTAACTTTGATAAATTGTGACAACCTTAATGAATTAATAGTCCTCCATCTCAATTATCTCAAAAAGCTTCATGTCAATACTCGCAAAAAAATTATAAAAATTGAAGTAAAAGCTCAAAATCTCCTTGAGTTTCACTTGTGTTGTCCAGCCTTTACCAAACTTGATCTGTCTGCTTTTACTAAACTACAACTCCTCCATATAGATTCTACAAATGTTCCCGACTCATTTCCTCATGACATTTGCTCAACATTCCCATCTCTAAAATCGTTATGTCTTGTATTATGTAGAGGATTGAAAAAAATCAAAATTGTGAATCCTCTATTGGAGAATTTGACATTGAATAACATCATTGACTTGGACGAAGCATTCATAGCTACTCCTAATTTACAATTGTTCAACGTAATATATAGCTTTAAATTCCAAACCCCGTGTCCCATAGTGGGATCAAGGCAAATGGAAGTTGAGATGGGTGCTCGTGCAACCAATAACTTGCTTAAGTTGAGAACTTTTGCTGAAAATTTGGGTGAAAATATCACGCTGTCCTTGGAAACTAAAACAATTGGAGCAAAGGTATGCACTTACATCTTTAGTATTTTTCAATTCGATTTCCTTTCATGTTTGACAAGTCATTTTATGTTGAATATTATTTTTCATTGTCTATGAAGGGAGTAACATTTCAGCCAAACCTTGAACCACTTTGTATCAAGCGCATAAATTTGGTAATACAATATTCATTTAAACCAAGATATGAATCTTTTCTTGCTGAATGTTTTGTTGCTTCTATCCGCGGACCTTGGTGGTGACAGTGAATTCAAATGCCCGAAAACATGACTTTATACATGTATTCTGCAATATTATAATGACTTTATTTTTCACCTTAATAATTTCCCATCTTCACTTATGTTATGAATTTGTAGGTCCAAATGAATGAGTTGAACAGAGATGGCACCAAACGTTACAAACGTAGTGAGTACATGTTTTGTACAGTGCATTGAAACGCTTTATAGTCCTCGGATCAACTGCATTTGCAAGACAAGAAAGGAAAGCCTGGTGTGATAAGTCCATGCTATGTGCAGGGTCAGGGGAAGGGTTGAACCAGAAGGGGCTATCAGTAGACTTACCCAACATTTCTACAATTACAAAACATGAAAAAGAAGCCCGAAATGGTAAGCGCCCACTCTGTGCTGGATCTGAGGAAGGATGGGAACAACAATTCATATTGTTCGTAGCCTTACCTAACCTTTCTACAATAACAAGAGAAGGCACTTATCAAATTATGTTGCAGTTTGAGTGGTAATTGTCACATAACAAACATTTGTTTAGTTATTTATATATAGCTGAATTAATGGATAATGTTGTAACTTTAATGAAGGTATAATTGAATCAGAATTGCAACTAAGCAAGAGTAGTTCTATGTTGGTGGAACACAATACGTATTGGAGTGCAACTTACAAACGGAGCCAAATTTAGGAGGGTTTTTTTTTTCTAATGTACTATCCCTTAGTGTTACAAATATATATATATATATGACAAGTTTCATATAAAATGTTTAGTGGTTGAGCGAAATCGGTGACTACGGATGAGACAAAGGCACATAAAGCTTCACATGGTTTTGCTTACTCTAATACTATCAACTATTTCGGATAACAAATTTGTTGAAGAACAACATTAGGCCCCACTTTTATTTGAAGGACATCCTTAAAATAAAATTCACTAGGATGGTTCAAAGCTTCCTTCACTGTTTTGGGTATAATGATGAAGTCTAAAGAAGCAACCAAGGACCTCAACATAGAGGACAAGCGGTCATAGGAACAAAATTAACAATGGGATATGTGGATTGACAAGTCTTTTTACCTTTGCGAAGAGCAATAGGAAGATCCAAATTCTCTGAAGGATTGGATAAAGAAATATTTGATAATAGAGGAATCGGTGCAGAACATGTATCGTCGATCTCTCATCTCCTCGAATAAACTTGAACAATTGGTGGTCTTGCTATAGTTGAAGTTGTAGATCCGATAGTCAATTGGTGTTCAATAGGGGAGCTAGGAGATTGAAGAACATTATTTGATTGTTCTGTTACAACATGAGTAACCTGATAGACTAACCACTCATCTTCCTCCTCTTGAGTTGTAAAAATGGGAGGTGCATAGAAGAATGGTGGTCTATGAAAATACCACATCATTTGACACCAAGTATTTACCAAGCTCAGTAGAATAACATCGATACCCCTTCTGAAGAAGTGAATAACCCAAGAAAACACACTTCAATGTCTTAGGGCCCAACTTGGTAACAGATGGCCGAACATCTCGAACATAACATGTGCTTCCAAATACCTTAGGCTCCATCAGAAATAGTGACTAGTTTGGAAAAAAAACATTGGAAGGCACATTACCAACAAGAATAGTCGATGACATGCGATTAATCCAAAAACAAGCTGTAGAGGCTACATCAACTCAAAATTGTTTAGGAACCTTCATTTGGAACAAAAATGCTCGAGCTGTCTCAAGTAGGTTCCTATTCTTTCTCTCAGCAACTCCATTTTGAGTGGGTGTATCAACATATAAAGTTTGATGGAGAATACCATGTTGTCTCATGTAGGACTGAAATAGTTCTAACATATATTCTTTGTTGATTTGTAAATATCTAACTGTGATCAGATATAATTTTGTAGGATTTAAATTGATCATATAAAATCATATATGATATGCTCTTTAATAGGCTAGAATATTAGATCAATAAGATCATCCCTTGATTATCAAATCTGCCAGAATCAAGGGATTTGATTGCTAGATAATTTAGTTTTATATACTATAAATTTGTATCTCTATGGATGAATAAAATAGTGCAACTTTGGTACCAAAACTTACATGGTATCAGAGCAACTTCATTCTTGTGTTGCTTATGACTAAAACAATATTTACAGAGTTACGTCACCTAGCAACATCGATAGAAGCCGCGAGTTCTATTTACAATGATCCAATGAACCAAGGCAACGATTCTTCTCATTTTTCTTTTCAGCTTACTTCTCATAAGCTGAATGGAAATAATTATTTGAAATGGGTGCAATCTATCCATTTGGTAATTGATGGCCGAGGAAAACTTGGACACCCGACTGGAGAAATGAGAAAGCTTGAACCAGGAGAGCCAAAAATGAATGCTTGGAGATCGGAAAACTCGATAGTAATCGCTTGGCTACTAAACTCCATGGATCCTGCCATAGGTAAGCCTTATTTGTTTCTTCCCACTACTAGGGATGTTTGGGAGGCTGTCAAAGAGATTTATTTTGATTTAGAGATTGCCTCTTAGATTTATGTATTAAGAATTAAACTGTGGAAAGCTAGGCAGGGGGAGAGAGGTGTTACTATTTATTATAATGAGATGGTTTTCCTATGGCAAGAATTAGATCAATGCTATAGTGATGAATGGGAGTATCCCAAGGATAGCATGAAAGCAATGAAAAAGGAAGAAAATGAGAGGGTTTATCTATTTCTAGCCGGGTTGAACCAAGAATTTGATGAGCTTCGTTCTCGAATTCTTGGAAAAAACCTACTACCCACCTTGAGGGAAACTTTTTATAAGATTAGGTGAGAAGAAACAAGGTGGAATGTTATGCTAAAAATAGATCCCAATCTAGAAACAAAAAATATAGATTCTTCTACTCTAGTTGCTCCGAAAAATGAAAATGACAGGAAAAAGAAGCCATGGTGTGATTTTTGCAATAGTGGCACACTCGTGAGACTTGTTGGAAAATCCATGGGCAACCATCTAATTGGAATAAAAAAGGGCAGACAACCATGGCAACCAGGTCTTTCATTGTACCATCGAAGAATCAGGGATGAAATCTTCTCTAGAAATGCCACCATTCACCAAGGAACAATTGGAGCTACTACACAAACTTCTCCAATCTCAACTCTAAATCAGTAAACCTGATCCTCCTACTCCTACTTGTTTATTTTCCCAAGCAGGTAGTGTACTTTCAGTTTTTTTGAGTATAGATTCTACTGGTATTAGTTCTTGGATTATAGATTTAGGGGAAAGTGATCACATGAGATGGAATTCCTAGTTTTTCTCGACTTACATTCCATATGCAGGAAATAAGAAAGTCAAAGTTGCTGATGGTTCCTTCTCAGCAGTTTCTGGAAAAGGGATCGTCAAACTAACCCCTTTTTTGGCTCTTGTTGATGTCCTTCATGATCCAAAATTTTCTCAAAATCTTTTTTCCATTAGCAAATTAACTCAAAACCTTAATTATCTGCTATCTTTGACTCTATTTCATGTGTATTTCAGGACAAGGTCTCGGGGAGGATGATTGGCAATGCTAGAGAGTCTGAAGGTCTTTCTTTTCTTGAAGATGGTGACAATTCAATAAATCTAAGATCAGCTTGTTTGAACTTTGTTCTAGTTGATAATAAAGTCATGTTATGGCACTATAGACTTGTTCATCCTTGTTTTCATTATTTGAAGCTCTTGTTACCTCAGTTGTTTATGAATAAAAGTGCATCCTCCTTTAAGTGTGAAATTTGTGAAATGGCTAAACATAGACGTTCGTCTTTTTCTTCCCAAAAATATCATGAAACAAAACCTTTTAAGTTGATCCATAGTGATGTTTGGAGACTTTCTAGGGTAGCATCTATAAATGGAAAAAGATGGTTTGTGAGTTTCATATATAATCACACTAGACTAACTTGGGTGTACCTATTGAAAGATAAAGGGGACGTAAAACATATGTTTGAGGCTTTTTATGTTATGGTTGAGACACAATTTTATGAGAAGATTCTAATATTTTGGAGTGATAATAGGAGAGGGTTTTTCAATGACCAGCTAGGCAGTTTTTTCACTTCCTAGGGAATAGTACACCAAAGTACATGTCCTAATACACCCTAACATAATGGAGTAGCTGACAGAAAAAATAGGCATCTTATGGATGTAGCTAGGGCCTTAATGTTCACAAGTGAAGTCCCTAAATTTCTTTGGGGAGAAGCTCTTCTAACATCCACCTATCTTATTAATATGATGCCTTCCGGTGTTCAAGGTTTAAAAACTCATTTCAGTATGTTTAAGACATATTTCCCTAATTTTAGATTGACCGCTGACCTATCTTTGAGAGTCTTTGGGTGTAGTGTAATTGTTCGTAGTCATGATCATAATAGGAGTAAACTTGACCCACGTTAAGAAATGTGTTTTTGTTGGCTATGCCCCTAGTCATAAGGGATACAAGTGCTATGACCCAAATACTAAGAAGGTTATTGTGACAATGGATACCACATTTTTTGAATCTCAATTGTTTTTTGGAACTTATCTTCAGGGGGAGAAACATAGAGAAGATTCAAGGGATAATAAAGATCCTCTTGACGTCACATGTAAGGAAAAAAATGATCCAAGTTTCATGATAGATACGGGAAATAGTATTTTTTGTAATAACCTAGATAAGGTAAGAGACCCCAACTTAAATACTGAAAATAAGAAAACTCAGACAATACAACTTATTTATGATACAATTAATGATAAGAACATGGTACAAACAAAGGAATTAAAGGTTTACATAAGAAGAAATCGGAACCAAGAAAAATCGATCAACGATTCTCATCAGAACCAAATGTCCACCCTATAAGATCTCACTGATACACAAGGTAATTCTATAGAACCTAATTCTGATTTGCCCTTTGTTATTTTAGACCTTGATCTTCCAATTGCTAAACGTAAAGGGGTAAGAAAAGTCACCAACCATCCCATGTCAAATTTTGTGTCATATAGAAACTTGTCCCCTTCCTATGTAGCTTTCCTTTCTCAATTATCTGGAATTGAGATACCGAGAAAAGTGCAGGATGCTTTGAATATTCCCAATTAGAAAGAAGCAATTCTAGAGGAGATGAATGCTCTTGATAGAACTGAAACCTGGAAAATGGTGGATCTGCCACGTGGAAAGAAAACAGTGGGTTGCAAATGGGTGTTCACTATCAAATTTAAATCATATGGGTCCCTGGAGAGGTATATGGCACATTTGGTAGTAAAAGAGTTCACTTAGACCTATGGGATTGACTATCTTAAGGCATTCGCTCCAGTTGCGAAGTTGAATTCAATCAGGGTTCTTTTAACCATTGCTACCAATCTTGATTGGCCTCTTCAACAACTAGATGCCATGAATGCATTCTTGAATGGAACACTTGAAGAAGAAGTCTACATGGATACTCCTCTGAGTTTTGAAGAAAGGTATGGAACTAAAGTGTGCAAGCTAAAGAAATCTCTCTATGGGCTCAAACAATCTCCAAGAGCTTGGTTTGAGAGGTTTACTCAATTTGTAAAAAAACAAGGGTACACTTAAGGGCAAGCAGATCATACTATGTTCATTCGACACTCTGTTGAGGGAAAGCAAACTATCCTGATAGTGTATGTTGATGATATCATACTTATAAGAGATGACTTACCCGAAATGAAAAATTTTAAAAAATAGTTGGCCTCAACGTTCGAGATCAAAGATTTGGGCTAATTGAAATATTTTCTTGACATGGAAGTAGTAAGATCAAAAGAAGGCATTATGGTGTCACAAAGGAAGTATGTACTCTGTTGAGGGAGAGAAAACTATCCTCATAGTGTATTAGTGGTTGTCATCTAGCTGAAACACCTATTGATCCAAATATTAAATTCAGAAACAAAGAAGGAAATTCAGTTGACCAAAGTCAATATCAGAGACTAGTGGGAAAGTTGATCTACTTATCACATACTCGGCCTAATATAACTTTCGGTGTAAGCTTAGTGAGTCAATTTATGCACTCTCCAAAGGAAGAGCACCAAGAAGTGGTCTACAAAATTCTAAGATATTTGAAAAGTTCACCAAGGAAAGGTTTGTTTTTCAAAAAGGGACAAGATAGGGGCATTGAAAGCTTTACAGATGCAGATTGGGTAGGTTCTACTATTGATAGGAGGTCTACATCAGGATATTGTACTTTTATATGGGGAAATCTAGTGACTTGGAAGAGTAAACAGCAGAATGTTATAGCTCGTAGCTGTGCTGAAGTTGAATACCGATCTATGGCCCATGGGATCTGTGAAATGATTTGGCTCAAAAAGATAATGGAATAACTAAAAAAATTATTTGTGTTACCAATAAAGTTGTACTATGACAACAAAGCTGCCATAAGTATTGCTCACAATCCAGTTCAACATGATAGAACAAAGCATGTTGAAGTGGACAAGCACTTTATAAAAGAGAAGATTGAAGAAGGAAACGTGTGCATGCCTTTCATCTCAACAAATCAGGAAATTGCGCATATTTTCACAAAAGGCATGTTTAAACCAAAGTTTGAAATTTTTGTAAGCAAGTTAGGCACGACAGATATTTACATGCCAACTTGAGGGGGAGTGTTGATTTGTAAATATCTAAGTGTGATCATATATGATTTTGTAGGATTTAAATTGATCTTATAAAATCATATCTGATATGCTATTGAATAGGTTATGATATTAGATCAATAAGATCATCCGTTGATTCTCAAATCTGTCAGAATCAAGGGATTTGATTGCTAGATAGTTTGGTATTTCTATACTATAAATTTGTATCTCTATGGATGAATTAAATAGTACAACTTTGGTACCAAAACTTACATTCTTTAGCATTATCACTCCATAGAATACGCACTGAAGTATTGAACTGAGTTTTGACTTCAACACAAAAAGCACAAATGTGAGTAATCACTTCAGAACGACTCTTCATAAAATAAATCCAATTCATTCGAGAGTAATCATCCACAAATGTGACAAAATACTTATGTCCGATTTTGGAATCAACATGACATAGTCCCCAATCATCTAAATGAACTAACTCAAAAATTGACTCCACTCACTTATTAACCCTTGGATTTGTTAAGCTACGATCTTGTTTGGTAAATTGATATGACTCACAATCTCGTGAAGGAATATTCTGAAATTGAGGATAGAGCTTCTTCAACATAGGCAAGAAGGATGTCCTAATCGACAATGTGCCTCAAATAAAGGCACGACACAGAAGTAGGAAGCAAATCGAGGCTCCCTATATTCATCAAGAATGTAGAGACTAACTGATACATGTCCTTTACCAATAACTTTATTTGTCTTCAGATCACGAAACAAACAATGATAGGGAAAGAATGAGATATAACAATTTAGGTCTCTGGTAAGCTTACTAACAGACATCAAATTAAAGGCTAACTTTGGTAGACCTAATACGGATGACAAGGTAAGGGAAGAAGTTGGTTTTACGATCCTAGATCCTATAATATTATAGATTGAACCATCAACAACCGTCACAGGAGAGAGTGCTTTGTGTGATTGAAAGTTAGAATATATATTAGGATTACCTGTCATATGATCTGTGACACCTGAATGATCACCCATTTATTCGAAGAGGATATAGGACATGTTTTTCCTGACTCAACAAGAGTAGTAACTAAAATAGATTATTTTTTAATTTTTGATACTGTGAGAATTTTGCAAACTTTTCTACCGAAACCAAAGTTCTTTTATCTGAAGACATAAGATCCACAATTTCAGTAATTCTCTCCAAATATTTTAGTAGCACAAGAACTCATCAACAGAAAATATAACCAGAAGCATGTACGTGACCCCACAAATACTGATGAACTAATTCTAAAAATGATTTTATCAACTAAGAAATCACTTGTCCACCCAAAATGAAGAATCTAAGTACTTTACCAGTAGATAAGAGCAAGTAATGAACAATCAAATACCCAAGCAAGTAGTTTAGAGAAAGAAATGATGAATCGCAACTTATGACCAAACAACACCAATTATCTGAACTGAAGTTGAAGTTAGCAGCCACAGAATCAGAAATCACAAACCAGATTCTGTGTAGCAGAATAGAAACTAACCTGAAAGTGACGAACAAACTTTCCAGATCATATTTTAACACTAGAACACGCCGGAGAAGTGACGAACAGACTTTCCAGATGGTATTTAACACCAGAACAGACCTGTGATTCACTAGAAATATGTGTCGATACCGTATATTAAAACCCAATCAATTCAGCCAAACATGCACCTTTAGTTGCCGATGCGTGATAAACAAAAAATTGTATGACCTGTGCGTGATAGCCACTCGCTTCACAGCCAGATGCTGATGAAGACTAGTTTGGCTCAAAAATATACTCTGTCTCCTTCTGTGGTAATGATAAAACAAACTGACCACTTTAAATTAGTGGAATAGAAATCCAAACTTCTTCCGTAACACAACAAAAATGACACGAGCATATTGGCTTTGATACCATGTAATTACATGGAAGATGTTGTCTTATTCTAGTTGGTGAACAATGAATAAATACAATACATAAGGTGCTAACTAAGGAAAGAAATAAAGAGTGATTCCTATAGATCTGCAGTGATCCCTATAAATCTGCTGCCTATATATAGCTATGCATATTACTAAGACTAAGTCTATATATATTCTATAACAATTTTCAAACTAGCTACATCCATATATTTTAGGCCCCATATCAACATGGTCAACAGGCATCATCATACGACTTTGCCTTCATTAGTTAGTGACAAAAACTTTAGCTCCAACCCAAGGCCTGTCTATAGAATTCTTATATAAATAATCCCCCATTCATGATCCCTTTTCATCATCAAGCTCAAGCATTATCAATTTACCAACAAAGGTCTTTAAATTTCTCATTTAATTTCTTTCCTACAGTCTTCAAAGGAAAAATGGCAATGCTCAGTGCAAAGAAACTCATCAAGATGGCCAGGAGATGGCAGAAGTTTGCATCCATGCAGAGGAAGAGAATTTCATTTCTAAGAAATGGTAATGCTGCAGGCAATTGCAGTACTTCCTCATCATCTATTGTTGAGAAGGCCATTTTGTAGTATATATAGTTGATCAAGCCCGTTTTATCGTTCCATTGGCTTACATTGAAAATGAGGTCATTAGGAAGCTTTTAAGCATGTCCAAAGAAGAGTTTGGGTTGCCAAGTGGTGGCCCTATTACGTTACCTTGTGATGCAGCCTTCATGGACTACTTGGTTACACTAAACAAGAAAGACGTAGGTGTAGAAGATCTTCACAAAGCGTTGCTCCTCTCAATTCCTTCATATTGTTGTTCAATTTCTTCTTTGTAGCAAGAAAGTGGCACTCAACAGATTCTTGTTTATTAAGTTAAGGTTAACAATTTTTTATGTACATGTTAGCTCAAAAATAGTTTTTAGACAGGGTGGAGATTAACGAGAACACAATTGTACATCAAATCATACATATTTAATATAATTTTTTCTTAAAATTGTCCATAATCAAGGCTTTTGCTTTTCAATTTGGTTATAATAAGTCCTAACAATCTAATCATATAATTGAAAACTATAATTTAAGCATTTATAAATCTTCAAAGGACTACTCAAAAGACTTCCACACCAAACGCCACATCTAGGAAGCATTTTGAACCAAATAGGAATAGAGTTAACTTTTTTAGTGGAAATAACCCTGGAAGGAGGTTAACTACAGCAGAATTGGATAAAAAGAGGGCTAAATTAATTGACCAGGAAGTGGAGAAGAAGTTAAGTTGTAAGGCTAACCCTATATTGGAGCAGTCAATCACTGTAGTTGATGAAAGAGAAGTGCAAACTTCTTCTATATGTAAAAATATTTAAGAACTCTTACATGGAACAACTTTTGCTTCAGACTTCTTACTATTGTCTTGGGGGTGCAATCGTTGAACACGTTGGACCGAATCTTGTTTGACCTTAGCAATAAGACCGTTGATTTTATGTATCAGAGCAAAAAACATGTGCTAAGAGGTTCTAGTAGTCAGTTCAAGGCATCTAAGGCATAGGTCTTTTGGTTGGGCCCTTCCCTAGACCCTGCACATAACGGGAGCTTTAGTGCATCGGGCTGCCCTTTTTTACTCACGTCTTTTTGACAGGTGAGCTGCATTATTTTATTGATGCAGACTCATGTACGCAGATACGAGATCTGGAAATATGCTAGGTTCTATATTCTTTGCTCTTGGTGAGCCCCTCTCTGTTCCAAGGGCTTAGTCTACAGTTCTCGAGTTCTTCAATCATTCACATTTTTTCTTAAAGTAATGTCACATACTGTTTCATCAAAACTAACAGATATGTATACATTTGTGAGAGATCTTTGTTATTCTTTTACATATGTAAATTTGACTACTTTCGACCATTAAGTAGGATATCTTGTTTGACGATTTCAAGATCAAAGTGTTCCTTACACTTATGCTTTTCTCGTCTTAACAGAAATAAAATGCCAATATCTAATTTCACATAAAGAGAATTAGATGAAACAATGAATAGTATAAAATTGTATTTGTCAAGTCTAAATAAACAGATCTGATAATAAAAGACTGTACTGCCATCTCTTCAACAAAAAACCTTGAATAAATTTTTCTAGTTCATCTTCAGTATGCACCAACTTTAGGTCTTGTAAATTTATTTAATATAACCACATAAAGGAGGGGTTCACGAGCTATATATGTTGATAATAGTACTTAACCGCTCACGTTAATATAGTCAGTAAAATGGCTGTGCAAAATATCAGGCGCATCAATCCACAGAATGAGGAGGCATGAAAATACAAAAAGTTTTAAGTCTTCTAATCAAGTGACTTGAATTTTTTTTCTTATATAAATGTTGTCTATATCCATTTGACAATAGGTGGTTAGTCATTTTAACTCAACTTTATATGCAGTAATTCCTTGTTTACTAATACTATAGAAATGGTTAAGAAACGAATAAGGAATTATTTTATTTCTCTGTGTACTATCTTTCATTTTTCTCATTTCTAATCCTATTGCTTGACAAAATTTCATGGGCAAAAGAATTTGCATCATGTTCCTACTCATAATCTCCTCAAGCAGGAAGTAAGATCAACGAACAAATTCTCTTTGCAAGGTATTGGGAGACCGCCCATTGGATGATCAAAGCCAAACTTTTCTTCAGCTTGAATCAGTAAGTTTTGAAATATAGGATGACTTAAGTACGATATTGGCACGACGAATCGCTTCTTCTGGCTCTCTCCTCCATATACTGTGTAATGTCCTTTTGGAACAACTCCAGATGTTGAAGACCTCCTTAGAATTCAATTAGCCTGAATAAATGGAGTCATTTTGATACCCATTATCTCAAGAAATAATAAGATGCAACTCTAATTGATGAAGGAAAACAAAGAAATTGTGTTTTGTTGACATGTTTGGGTTGGAAATATGTATATAAGCTTATGACAAGCTTCATATCAAATATATAATGGATATTTATAAGACAATGGCACATGAAGCTTCACATGGTTTTGCTTACACTATTACTATCAACTATACAGACGATAAATATGTTGAAGAACAACATTAGGCCCCACTTTTATTTTAAGAACACCCTTAAAATAGAATCAACAAAAATTGATGAAGTTGATTGCCAAGATAGAAATCTAAAGGTCACCTATCTACATGGCAAAGAAAGGAGCAGAACATGGTTTTGCTTCTTACCAGCAATTGTCCATTTAATGGTTTCAAACTACTAGCATTGAGAGAAGAAAGCAAGAAACTTATCATCATTTATTTTCAAACTAGTTGCATCCACAAATTTTAGGCCCCATATCAACATGGCCTACAAGCATTGGCACATGGCTTTGTGTACGGTGGTTAGTGACAAAAACTTTAGCTCTATTTTGTATAATAATTCCCCATTCATGATCCTTTTTCGTCATAAAGGACAAGAATTATCAATTTAGCCATCAAAGGTCTCTAAATTTCTCATTTAATTTCTTGTTTCCAGTATTCAAAGGAAAAATGGCAATACTCAGTGCTAAGAAACTCATCAAGATGGCTAGGAAATGACAGAAGTTTGCAGACATGCAGAGGAAGATGATTTTAGTTACAAGAAATAACAGTGATGTAGACAGTTTCAGTACTTCCTCATCCTCTATAATCGAGAAAGGCCATTTTTTAGTATATACAATTGATCATGCCTGTTTTAATCATGTCTGAAGAAGAGTTTGGGTTGTCGAGTGGTGGCCCTATTACATCACCCTGTAATTCAGCCATCATGGACTACATCGTTTCACTAATTAAGAAAGGTGTAGCTGTAGAAGATCTTCACAAAGCGTTGCTCTTTTCAATTCCTTCATGTTACTGTTCAACTTCTTCTTTGCACAAAGAAAATGGCACTCAATAGATTCTTGTTTATTGAGTTCAAGGTTAACAATATTTTTGTGCGTGCTAGCCAAAGTAGTGTCTGGACATAGTGGAGATCGAAGAGAACACAATTGTAAACAAATCATATATATTAAATATTAACTTTTTTGAAAATTGACCATACTCAATGCTTTTACTTTTCAATTTGGTTACAATAATTCCTAACAATATATTCTTGGATTGATATTTTTTTTTTATATATATAAGTGCAAAACTCTAATTCAACCATTATAAATCTTCAAAGTCAAATACTCATATAGAACTACGCAAAATAACACACACCTATCACCATTTTGATCTGTATTGTTCTCTCTAATTTTGCTGGTACTTCATTTATTAAGTTGAATCAAAACAATTATTTGGTAATATGAAAGATGAATAAACTGTAAGTTTCAAAAGCAATTATGGAGAGTTAGTTCGTGGATTATTGTAGGAAAGAATGTCCAGTGGCTTATTTCTAATGTTTTCTGGCTCTTCTTGAATTTGGACCGCAGAAGCCACCAGTTGAGAGTTAAATTTCTTAGATGGTAACTAATAGTACTAGTCATCTCAGAAAGTCACTTCAAGGTTAGGAAATTCACTAAAGGTGTTTGGGTAGTTCCACGTCTGACCAATTCAGACCAGTTTTAATTCCTTGAGTTGTGATGGAAACACTTTTTGCACTTGGAATAGATGGACAAAATTATCAAACTACTTGGTTTTCTGTTTTTCACAAATTTTATAGTCCTTCGTTGTCCCGTAAAATCTTAAACTTTTTGATGCTCTCATACCTTGGAATGATCTTTTTTGTGCAACATTGAGGTAGCATGATAGAAACAGTTTGTAAGTCTGGAAAACCTGAGCACCTATCCCTATCAACAGATCTAGGAGGATTTCAAAACAAAATTCAAGGCAATGGCACATGAGGTTTTTGCTTACTATGTTTTTATCTAGTATTAAAACCAAAATTTTTGTTGAAGAACAACATTAGGCCCCACTTTTATTTTGAGGGTACCCTTAAAATAAAATCCACAAGAATTGATGAAGTTGATTGCGAAGATGGAAATCTAACGACCACCTACTTACATGACAAAGAAAAGAACGGAACATGGTTTTGCTTCTTACCAACAATTGTTCAATTAATGGTTTCAAATTATTGGAATTGAGAGAAGGAAGCAACAAACTTATCATTTTTATTTTCAAGCTAGCTGCATCTACATATTTTAGGCCCCATATTAACTTGGCCAACAGTCATGAACACATGGCTTTGCCTTCGTTGGTTAATGATAAAAACTTCAGCTCCAAAACAAGGTCTGTCAATAGCCTTTTATAAATAATCCCCATTCATGATTCTTTTTCATCATCAAGCACAAACATTATCAATTTAGCCATCAAAGGAAAAATGGCAATGCTCACCGCTAAGAAACTCATCAAGATGGCCAGGAAATGGTGGAGGTTTGCAGCCATGCAGAGGAAAATGATTTCATTTCCAAAAAATGGTAGTGATGCAGATAGTTGCAGTACATCCTCATCCTTTATAGTTGAAAAAGGACATTTTGTAGTATATACATTTGATCAAGCTCGCTTTGTCATTCCGTTGGTTTACCTTGAAAATGAGATCATTAGACAACTTTTGAACATATCCGAAGAAGAATTTGGGTTGCTGAGTGGTGGTCCTATTACATTACTTTGATTCAGTCTTGATGCAATACATCATTTTGCTTATCAAGAAAGGCATAACTACTAGAGATCTTCACAAAGCATTGCTTCTATCAATTCCTTCTTCTTGCTGTTCGACTTCTTTTTTGCACCAAGAAAATAGAAACCAATATCTTCTTGTTTGTTGAGTTACAATACATGCTAGCTGAAAATTATTTTTTAGATAGGGCATACACTGATGAACATTATTGAAAGCTAATCATCAAATATATTGAATATTATTCTATCAGAGAAAATTTACCATATCTATGGCTTTCACTTTTACATTTGGTTATGAGAAGACTTAATAATCTAATCCTCGATTGGTACCTCTTATGTATTAACACCACTTTGTTTATGGCAAGCATTTCACTTACAACAGTACCTTCTTGATTTAATAAGGTCTAAATGATCAATAAATCAACTATGCCTCTTTTTATATATATGCATTAGTATGTTCTAATCAGGCTCTGCTGAAATGTCAGCATTACGGTGGCAGAGATGAGAGACAATGACATCTGAAGTACCGTTGTGCTTGTCTTCTAGGTTAGCATCCAGTGTGAACATTTTGTGGTATTTTCAGAAGCAACTATGTGATAAAACAATATAAGCTAACTAGTCTTGAAATCTAAAGAAAGTCTCAAGAATGATATCAGAACAACTGTAGGCCTAATATACAGACACTAAACTTGTTGAATAGTAGGCCTCTGCTTCTCATAACTTAGAATCAAGGACATAAAAAATTTAATGCCTTAAGTATAGATAAAGCTGATGACTTGGTTTCGCTATGTAATTTCTTGTTTCTTATCACAAACTTCATTCATATTCTGCTAAATGATATTTTCTTGGATGTGTTAGTTTGCAAGCAAATATAACCAATTAAAATAATGATTATAAGAAATGGTACTTTTGCTATTAATAAATTGATCATAGAAACAACTTCTATAGATTCTTGTGTTTCTAAACTATACAGTGAGAGTTCCTTAGTAAATCTCCTATTTCTATTATCAATGCCTACTACTCTATAAAATTTCATGTGCAAGAGAATTTACACTTTGATACAATTCATGATCTCAAGCGGGATGTGAGATGAACAAACATGTCTTTCTTGCAAGGTATTGTGAGACCACCCATTGGATGATCGAAACCAAACTATTCTTCAGCTTTAGTTAACAAGTCTTGAAATAAAGGTTAGCTCAAGTATGATATTGGCACGACGAATCTCTTCTTTTGGCTCTCTCCTACATATACTGCACAATGTCCTTTTGGAACACCTCCAAAATTCAAAAACATCCTCAAGATTCTAGTACCTTGAATAAGGGGACTCATTTTGATACCCATAGTGATATACTTTTGTAGCTTTAAATGAGTGACTTAATAATAAAAAGAATGAATGGTTTTGAGAAATACACAACAGGTGGGACTTGTGTTTTGCATAAAAAAAACTTTCTACGTACGTGTGTATATATATACAAAGTTAGTGGTAAGTTTCATATATAAATTAAATGTGAAGAGAATTTGGGGGGCCATTGGTGAGAGGCAATTGCACATGAAGCACATGGTTTTGCTTACCTTGTTATTGTCAAGTATTCAGAAAAGAAATTTGTTCAAAATCAACATTAGGCCCCAATTTTATTTTACGGATACCCTTAAAATAAAATTGACAAGGATTAATGAATTTGATGCAAAGATGGAACTCTACATGACAAAGAAAAGAGCAAAAAATGGTTATGCTTCTCACCAGCAATTGTACATTTAATGGTCTCAAATTATTGGCATTGGTGAGAAGAATTGAAGAAACTTATTGTCTTTTAAACTAGCTTCATCCATATTAACATGGTCAACAGGCATTAGCACATGGCTTTGCCTTGCCTAACAAACTTATCAGCTCCTGTAGTATAAATAAGCCCTCTTCCTTGAGCATTTTCATCATCAATCAAGCACAAGCATTAGCAATTCAGCCATAAAAAATCTCTAAATTTCTTATTTACTTTCTTGTTTTCAATCTTCCGAAAAAGAAAATGGCAATGATAAGTACCAGGAAACTCATCAAAATGATTAGGAAATGGCAGAAGTTTGCAGCCATGCAGAGGAAGAGGACTTCATTTCCAAGAAATGGTAGTGATGCAAACAATTTCAGTACATTTTCATCTTCTATAGTTGAGAAAAGCCATTTTGTAGTACAATTGATCAATCCCGTTTTGTTGTTCCCTTGTCTTACCTTGTAAATGAGGTCATAAGGTAACTTTTAAGCATGTCTGAAAAAGAGTTTGGGTTGCCGAGGGGTGGCCCTATTAAATTACCCTGTGATTCAGCCTTCATGAACTACATCATTTTACTAACCAAGAAAGGTGTAGCTGTGGGAGATCTTTACAAAGAAATGCTCCTCTCGATTCCTTCATGCTGCTGTGCAACTTCTTCTATGCAACAAGAAATTGGAAGTCAATAGCTTCTTGTTTGTTGAGTTAAGGTCAACAATTTTTTTGTACATGGTAGCTCAAAAATAGTTTTTAGAAAGGCGGACATTAGAGTGTACACAATTTCAAAGAACATCATACAAATTGAATACTACTTTATTTGAAAATTTACCATATTTCCTAGTGCATATATTTTGATCAAGATTTGTAATACAAAATATAGAAAACTAAATCAAAATTTGGGATTCCACCCTTCTTCCGAAAAATGGGAAGGAAAGGGAGAAGGATAATTTCAAATGGATCCCTCTTGTTCTATTTAGTCCAGTCCAAACATTTATTAACTGAGAAAGAAATCCACTAGGTCTAAAATACTATAGATGTATTGAAAAGAGGACTGAGACACGACCTGGACTCCCACGGGGGGCAGCAGTGGGGAATTTTGGACAATTAGATCCACCTGATCGATGAACACTCAAACCAGACTCGCCCAGCCTTTTAGGCACAGGGATGCGAGAACCAATCCGAGTAATCAACCGCTTTTTCAATTCTTTTGAGTTTATTGACCCTTTTCCGCTTCCAAGAATCCCCAACTTCTTCCACTTCGTCCCGAAGAGTAACTAGGACCAATTTAGGCACATTTTCATGTACTTACTATTCAATTTGGTTATGAGTAGTCCTAACAATATAATGTTGGATTTTAGCACCTTCTTTATTGAAGAAAAACTAGATGGTATGAAAATTTGAAACAAAGGAGATCAATCGATCAACATTCAACTACGTCTCAAACCCAAACTGTTTAATCTCAATAAATGAATCAACTTTATATGTTATGTTCTAATCAAGTCCATTCACTCCCATAAAATAATAAACTCATTATCTTCCATCCTTTGAAACATGATTCGTCCACAAATTTAAGTCCCCATATCCAGCAGGTTTACTGCATATTCAGGCTTTGCTAAGGTATTTTCATAAGGTGGCAGAGGTGATAGACAATAATATTTGAAGAATAAACTTGTTGAAGAAAATAATATGTCCAAGTATATTTATGGTATTTTCATAAGAAATTTGGAGATAAACTACAATATGATCTCACGGATCTTGAAATAAATTAGGTGGACTTTATTAGCGCATAAGTTGCTTTGTACAGCTGTTAGATAGAATTAGTTAATAACTGTTTTATTAGTCATGAGTTACTGTTGAGTTTTATTATTAGTTTACTGCTGCTCTTCTATTTTGACTAGGTCTCTAACAGTGTTTAGGCTTAGGATTATCTCTCCATTTTGTGGAGTTAGCTTAGGATATAGTTAGACCATCGTTATATTTATTTCCATTCCAGCAATAAGAAGGTAGGGTTCTTTTGCAACTTATCTTGTTTCTTTATGGTATCAAGAGCCACTATAAACTCTAACGAGTAAGATCCTATATTTTTTTCTCTCCCACCCTCCACAAATGGGCGACACTTCTCAAGTTGTCACCGTTAATACAAACATCGGAGTGACAATCGTTCAATTTAATCCGGTACCCCAATTGCCTATCAAATTACTTGGTAGCCAAATCTTTTCAACGTAGAAGGCGTAATTCTTGATGCTTATGCATGTTCATGATCTATATGGCCATCTCGATGGGTCTGCTCCCTCCCCTTCTCGCATGATCACAACTGGCACAGTCCCTAGTGCCAAACCTGCGTTTTCTGTTTGGTTTCGCCAAGACCAACTAATTCAAAACGCCCTTATAGCATATGTTGATCCAACAATTGCCACCACCATTGCAATTTCTAATACAATAAAAACTGCCTGGGATGCGTTGCACACAACCTATGCGAATAAGTCCCAAACTCATATTTTTAGTTTGCGTGATTGCCTTACGCACCTAACGAAAGACTCCCAACCAGTCATAGAATATTTGTAACATACTCGCACTATTTCTGACGAACTCTTTACAGCTGGTGCCCCAATTACCAACTCAAAACTTATTGTTAAGATCTTGAGTGGTTTGGGTCCAGAGTTTCGTGAGATCTCTATTGTGATTTATGCTCGTGACTCCTCTATTTCTTGTGAAGGACTCTCCTTCGCCATGAAGAGTCCAAGTGTACGCTTCCAACCAGATTACTGTTGCCGTTGCTACATCTAACAGGTGTGGTCATTCCAATTTTCAGAACACTCATCGGCCCAACGATGACAGCAACTAACAATGGCGGTCCAACAATCGCTCTACTACGCCCAATCAGTGTCACTCTTCCACCACCACTAACTCTTATGATAGTGTTCGCTGCCAATTATGTAACAAAGCAGGTCATGTTGCAAGTGTGTGTAGATCAAAATCTCACAATCATTTTGAGGCAAAGGTCAACTATGTTTCAGGATTGCAGGATCTAGCAGATTCTTGGATAGTCGACTCTGGAGCATCTCATCATATCACTGCTGAACCTCACAACTTGTAGGCATACAATGGCATGGAGCATGCCTCCATGGGTGATGATAACAAAATTCCCATAACTCACACTGGTTCTACTCAATTACATGCATCGAATAATGCTTTCAAGCTTTCTAATACTCAATGTACACCTACCATTACGCGTAACTTTCAGTTTCTAGATTTTGTCAAGATAATCTAACCTCTGTTGAATTTTTTCCTTTTCATTTTTGTGTAAAGGACCTGTACACAGGGACTCCTTTGGTCCACTGTCAGAATAGAGACGGTCTTTATGAGTGGCCAACTTCACCTTCGGTGCCTTCCCCACAAACACATGTTGTTTCCTCCAATTTGTCCTCCATTATCACTTGGCATCGTAGATTGGGTCATCCACATGCTAGAGTTTTGAATTTTGTTTTAAATAAATTCTCGCTGCCTTGTACACGAGAAAAAAATTTTAGTTTGTAATTCTTGTTCATCAAATAAAGCTCATCGGCATCACTTTCAACAACTTACATTATCAAGTACCAAACCGTTTGAAACCATTTTTAGTGATTTGTGGGGCCCTTCTCTGGTGTTATCAATTGATAAAAAACAGTACTACATCATTTTTATGGACCAATTTACAAAATACATTTGGCTTTATACCTTGAACATAAAAGTGAAGTAAAAGAACTTTTCAAACACTTTCACGTTTTGGTGGAACGTCGTTTCAATACAAAACTTCTTTCTTTGTATACTGATGAAGGTGGAGAATATAAAAGTCTTGATCCATAAAAAAACTCTTAAGGTATTGAACATCTTTTAGCTCCTCCATACACCTCTCAACGAGTTGCTTTTGCCGAATGCCGACATAGACATTATTGAAATGGAAAGAACATTACTCCATGAAACCTCAATTCCCCCGACCCTTTGGTCCTTTGCTTGTCAATATGCAATTTACCTGATCAAGTGGTTACCTACCTCCCTTTTGCACAATCAATCACCTTTTCAAATGTTATTTGGTACACATCCAGATTATGCTCACTTAAAAATTTTTGGGTGCTTGTGTTATCCATGGCTCAAACCATACTCGAAGAATAAATTAGAGCCACGCTTGACGCCTTGTGTTTATTTTGGTTTTTCCTTAAATTATCATTGTTATCAATGTTTTAATCCAAAATCTTCAAAAATATACTTGTCTTGTGATGTCAAATTTTTTGAAAGTATTTTTCCTTTCCAGAATATGTTTTCACAGCTTTCCTCAAGTTTCAAACAACCTGCTTGGGAAGACTTGGTTACAACTAACTAGGACATATCTCCTATGATTTCTCCTGTGCCTTGTATAGATTTACCGCCTCCTATTATCCTGACCAATGCAGATACCATCCAGCACACGCATGATACTATATCCTCCGGCTGCGCTCCAACATAGTCTGCGATACTAGGTACTTTTCCTACTTTTTCTCCTCTACTTTTTTCCCTTTTTGATGCCCAATCTTCTCCTCTGCCGTCCTCCATCCTTGTTGAGAGAACTTCCATTCCACTACCCTTTCCATCACCCCAACTACCATCAACATCCCATCCACCCTCGCCAAAACCTCCTATTCGGTTCGTGTACTCTCGTCACTCCACTCTAGCGGCAACAACGAACACCTCTGCCCCAACCTTGACCGAACCACACCCTTCCCCATTGCCTCTAAATTGAGTCGTTACCCGCTCACAACTTAATATCCATAAACCAAAACCAATTTTTTATTACATGGCTTACCTTCTACCTATATTCACTCCTAGCACCTTTAGCCAAGCAAGCAAACACATAGAGTGGCAACAGGCTATGCAAGCTGAATATTATGCACTGCATAAAAACCACACGTGGGAATTAGTACCTCCTGATCCGTCTAAAAATGTCATTGTTTGTAAATGGTTGTACAGAATAAAGCAAAAGGTTGATGGTTCTATTAATCGTTATAAAGCCAGTTTGGTCGTAAAGGGATTTACCCAACGTCCCGGTGTTGATTTTCATGACAGCCTAGTAGTCAAACCAACTACTATTCATGTGGTCCTCTCTATTGCAATCAAATTTGATTGGCCTTTGCGTCAACTTGACGTTAAAAATGTATTTCTTCAAGGACATTTGGATAAAGAGGTTTATATGGAACAACCTTAGGGATTTGAAGACAAGACTTGTCCAACCCATATTTGTCATCTTCATAAAGCTATTTATGGACTCAAACAAGCTCCTCGAGCATGGTACAATGAACTCAAGAATCATTTGCTTATGTTAGGCTTTATGAAATCTGAGTCTGACAGCTCCCTCTTTGTTCGTCAACATTCTCATGCCACAGTGTACCTACTAGTATATCTGGATGACTTTATTGTTACTGGCAACAATACTTCAGTTGTTTGCTCCAATGAGTACTACTAAAGTACTCAAGGTCAATGATGGCGACTTATTAGCTGTTGCAACCAGAAACAGGAGGGTGATAGGGAAGCTCCAATATTTGTCTTTCACTCGTCCAGACATTAGTTTTGCAGTAAACAAACTATCACAATTTATGCAAACTCCCTCCAAGATCCACTGGAAAGCTGTCAAACGGGTACTAAGGTATCTTCAAGGGACTGCTCATCTTGGCTTATGGTTGATGCGCCATAATGATTTCTCTTTACATATGTACTCTGATGCGGATTAGGCTGGAGACGTCAATGATCGAGCTTCTACTACTGGATACCTTCTGTTTATTGGCCAAAATCCTGTGAGTTGGTCCTCCAAAAAAGCAAAAAATGATTGCTCGTTCTTCCACTGAAGCTGAATATTGAGCAGTTGCAAGTGCTCTTCCAAAAACAAACTAGGTCACAAATCTTCTCATAGAACTGCAACTTACATTTCAAAAAGTCCCAACTATCTATTGTGACAGTGTTCGTGCGACGCATTTATGTCCCAATCCTTTTTTTCATAGTCGCAATCAGATTCAGCTCAAGCAAGTTCAAGTTGTCCATATACAATCCGCAGAGCAACTTGCATATACTTTAACCAAGGCCCTTTCTAAATTAGCCTTCGACAGACACATGTTCAAGATAGGTATTGTTGCACTGTGCCTACCTTGAGGGGGGCGTATCAGCGGATAAGTTGCTTTGTAACAGCTGTTAGATAGAATTAATTAATTACTGTTTTATTAGTCATGAGTTACTGTTGAGTTTTACTATTAGTTTACTGCTGCTCTTCTATTTTGACTAGGTCTCTAACAGTGTTTAGGCTTAGGATTATCTCCCTATTTTGTGGAGTTAGCTTAGGAAATAGTTAGACCATCGTGTATATTTATTTCCATTCTAGCAATAAGAAGGTAGGGTTCTTCTGCAACTTATCTTGTTTCCGTGTATATTTATTTCCATTCTAGCAATAAGAAGGTAGGTTTCTTCTACAGCTTATCTTGTTTCTTTAGACTCATGTATGTTATTTGATTTGACTTAATAAATGGAGTTGTTTTGATACTCATTGTTTCAAGAGACAATTTTTTTACCCTAAATAATGACCTAAGAGAAAACAATAACAAATAATTTTGAGAAACGCAGACAGCACAAAAATTCTAAAAGAATAATGGAATTGTCTAGAAAATATTACTGAAAGAGAGATTATTCTGAACTAGAACATTTTCTATTCATAAATTGATCATGGAAGAATTTTTGAGGTTCGTGTGTTTCTAAACCATACAGTGAAAGTTCCTCTCTCAATTTCCTCATTCTAATATCTAAGTCCTACTACTTTACAAAATTACATTTGCAAAAGAATTTGCATTGTGATCCTACTCACGATCTCCTCAAGCGAGAAGTGAGATCAATGAATACATCCTTTTGGCAAGGTATTGTGAGGTCACCCATTGGATAATCAAATCCAAAGTGTTCTATAGCTTGAGTTAACAAGTCTTGAAATAAATGTTGGCTCAAGTATGATATTGGTACGACAAATCTTTTCTTCTAGTTTTCTCCAATATATACTACGCAATGACCTTTGGGAACAACACCAGAATTTGAAAACCTCTTTAAATTCGAGTACCTTAAACAAGAGGAGTCATTTTGATACCCATAGCGAGATACATTGTAACTTCAAATGATGATTAGTTAAAGGAAATAATACATAGCAAGTGAAAGTTGTGTTTTGCTTAAATTGATTGCTATGAATGTATACATATACAAGTTAGTAGAAAGTCTTACATCTAAATTTAATGGTCAGAAGCAATGGCACATGAAGCTTCACATGGTTTTGCTTACTCTGTTAAGACAACAAATTTGTTGAAAAACAACATTAGGCAATGCTCAACACTAAGAAACTCATCAAGATGGCTAGGAACTGGCAGAAGTTTGTCGCTATGCAGAGGAAGAGGATTTCATTTCCAAGAAATGCTAGTGATGCAAATAGTTGCAGTACATCTTCATCCTCTATAGTTGAGAAAGGCCATTTTGTAGTCTATACAGCTGATCAAGCCCTCTTCGTCGTTCCATTGGCTTACCTTGGAAATGAATTCATTAGGCAACTTTTAAGCATGTCTAAAGAAAACTTTAGGTTGCCAAGAGGTGGCCCTATTACATTACTCTGTGATTCAGCCTTCATGAGCTACATCATTTCACTAATCAAGAAAAGTGTAGCAGCTGGAGATCTTCACAGAGCAGTGCTCCTCCCGATTCCCTCATGCTGCTGTTCAACTTCTTTTTTACACCAAGAAAGTGGAAAACAACAACTTCTTGTTTATTGAGTCAAGGCCAACATTATTTTTGTAAATCTAGCTCAAAATAGTTTTTAGAGAGGCGGACATTGATGAGTACATAATTGTAAAGCACATCATACAAAATTTTAATACTACTTTATTAGAAAATTTACCATATTCATGTCTCTTACTTTTCAATTTGGTTATGAGAAGTCCTAACAATCCAATCTTATAGTTTTCTAAAACTAGTACATTCTCTCAATCTCACTTTAATCCCAGTTTTGGAATACAGACATACACATCTTTAACAAATAAAAGAAAATTTGACAAAACCCAGAAGTTATGATAGCTTACTTTGTCAATCACCTATTTCCATTATCTTCACGAATTCATATCCCAATTGAATTCAACAAGAACCAAAATCTTGTGGTGCTAGTTTCATACTTGAGCCAACCTTTATTTTAAGACTTGGTAGTCAAGCTGAAGAAGAGTTTGACTTCGATCATCCAATGGGTGACCTCACAATATCTTGCCACGAGGACGTGTTTATTGATCTCACATCCCTCTTAAGAAGATCATCAGTAGTATTGTAGTGTAAGCTCTTCAACATATGCAAATTTTGTAGAATAGTATGACATTTAAAAGAAAAAGAGAGAATTCAGAGAGAAATATTCAGTGTATAGTTCACAAACATAAGAACCTAGGAGGGAAATTCTTCTTGATCATATTTTTGAATAGAAGACACTCTAGTTCTGACTAATAACTCGTTCGGTAGTATTTGCTTAAACAGTAGCCTTAATCTTTTAGAATTTTACTGAACAGAGTTATTAAGCACCTTCATGCAACAACTGCATTGAAATAAAGTTGGTCTGCAACGAGTTTACCAACCAAAATGGATATTATGTACAAGTGCAACATTAATACTTACTAGAATCTAGAAAGCACACAATACAGGTTAAGATGATCCCAACAATTACAGTCTATACTTCAGCAAATAACTTTCTATCGAAATAGTGAATATTTTTAAAGTGGTGAGCTAGATATTTTGAGTGAAACATTACTAGAAAGCTAAGGAAAAGATATCAGACTTTCTTAAATTATCAAGGGAAAATGCATAAGTACCCCAACCTATGCCCGAAATCTCAGAGACATATTTATACTATACTAAGGTCCTATTACCCCCAAACTTATTTTATAAATAATTTTCTACCCCTTTTCGGCCTACGTGGCACTAACTCAATGGTAATCGCTTGGCTACTAAACTCCATGGATCCTGCCATAGTGTCACGCCTCAAACTCGAAGGGCGAAACTGGCTCCTAATGACAAAACTCATGCCCGACTCGACCCTGCTGAACCATTTTCTACTAGTGCATGGCAGCCACACGCAATCAAGAAAACAAATAAGTTTATATCGGTTTAAAACTAAGCCCTCGGCCGGCAAGGCCCCTGTTAACTGATCTATAAAATAAACAATTACTCCCAAGAGATCATAGAAATAAATAGCCAACTAGCACAGAAGTCTTGATTGGGCCATCGAGGCCACTATGGTATCTATTCCAAAACTAAAAGCAGGTATATATCAATCCAATACATCAAACAACTCATAAGCTTCAACAAACCAACAACCTATGTCAGTATGGCCATAACATAGCTATACACCCCACACACTAGTCTGGAAGCCTATAATAGTAGTAAAGATTGGTAGGACAGTGCCCCAGCCTACCCATAAAGATATATACCACAAAAAGTAACAAACCTCCTAACTATGGCAGCTCGGAGGAAAGGGGGTAGCTAATCAGATAAAAGTCAATCCTGCTGCCGAGGAGGTCTACAGGTTTGTCTGTCGGGACCTGCATGCATGAATATAGCGCCCCCAAGGTAATGGGGCATCAGTACAAAATGATGTACAGAGTATAAAAGGCTATAGACTGAGCAAGTATCATAATATACCAAAAACAATCACGCAAGGAAATTAAAATTTTAGATAAGCATGCTAACCCGCTATTGAATCTAAAAATACCAAAATGATCAAAAATCAACCTAACCAAACCTCCATAAGCTCGCCAGGTAAAAACAACCTACCACCTACCTAGGCCCCCATAAGCCCAGAAGGTGCCAAATCAATCTACATACCCCTATCGATAGCCTCTTATCTTTGCAAGAAGTCACATAGCCCTTTTTGGGAACAATATATCCCCGTAGGCAGCACATAGCCTTGTTAGGCAACATCATAGCTCTGTGGGCTGCACATAGCCATCTTTTGCATCAACATAGCCCTGTAGGCAACACATAGCCTTCTTTGGCGTCAAAATAGCCCTGTAGGCAACACATAACGTTCTTTGGCATCAATATAGCCCCGTGGGCAACACAATGCCCTCTTTGGAAATAACATAGTCTATTAGACAACATCATAGCCCCCATAGGTAGTTCATAGCTCAACAACTAACCACAATAGCCCCAAGAGCGACAACAACAATTGAATAGGCTAAAGGCGAGCAATTTAGCTATAAACAATATATATGAATAATCTCCAAGTTGTTCCTAACTTAGGGTCATTCTTAAAAGATTATTAGTCCTTAAAATGAGGGTTTATAACCACTCAATCATCCAACCACTCATAATTACATCTACAAGATCACCAATGTTAACTACCTCTAAGGAAACATGTCGAACGAAGGGAATAACCTTAGCATACCTTTTCAATGAACGCTCGAAAGATCGTTGGTCCTTCACAAAAGTTGTTCCTTATGTCGTAAGCTTTACAAACACTATATACACACAGCTGGTACGCACCTATAAACAGTTCATAATTATCTTAAATCGGCAGATTTTCCATATTGCCCTAACTTGTTGAAACTTCCATAGAAATTCATAAAAACAATCATAAAATAGTCCAAAGATGATTAACTTAGTTAACCAAGTATAAAAATTGAAGAAACAACAATAACTACAAATTTATATCTTTAAAAACCAGCTCCAAATGCAGCTAATAGAAGGGAAAAACGATTGCCACTTGTAGAGATCATGCTTCTAGGCACGGGGGCAACCTTTAATGGTAGAAATCATCAAAAACTAACCTTCATCATGGAAGAACTCCATAGGAACCCTCTCTTAAGCTTGATTTCTGGTTTGGAAGTGAAATGAAATGGTTTCATGGTTTAAAACGTTGAGTAAGCCGATATACCATATTTTTGACCCGACCCGGATTCTGCCCTTGTAGTTCGTAGTAAAACCCTCATAAATTTTTACTCTGATGTCGGTTGGATACAAAGTTTTGTGCGTTGAAAAATAAATTCGTAGGCCTTCGATTTTATAGGTGATAGGCCTTCTAAGTATTTGTATATTAGGAGAAAACATCCAAGATATTTGACCCAAATTTCAAAGAAATCTGTGAAAAGGAACTTACAATAACTTTCGCCAACTTTTACTTTGCCACTTACCTTACTTCAAAACTTGAGATACAACCTTTGAACACTTAAAATATGACATACCACATCATTCTTAATTTACTACCCAGCCTCCTTGTCTTTCCACGAAGCTACGAGTTAATTTAGACGTTTTGAAAAGTCGGGGTGTTACATAGGTAAGCCATATTTGTTTCTTCTCACTGCTTGGGATGTTTGCGAGGCTGTCAGAGAGAGTTATTTTGATTTAGAGAATGCTTGTCATATTTATGAATTAAAAATGAAATTGTGGAACATTAGGTAGGGGGAGAGAGGTGTTACTATTTATTATAATGAGATGGTTTCCCTATGGCAAGAATTAGATCAATGCTATAATGATAAATGGGATTGTCCTAAGGATAGCTTGAAAGCAATGAAAAAGGAAAAAAATAAGAGGGTTTATCTATTTCTAGCCGAATTGAACCAAGAATTTGATGAGCTTCGTTCTAGAATTCTTACCCACCTTGAGGGAAACTTTTTTTGAGATTAGGCGAGAAGAAACATGGAGGAATGTTATGCTAAAAATAGATCCCAATCTAGAAACAAAAAATATAGATCCTTCTGCTCTAGTTGATGCAAAAAATGAAAATGACAGGAAAAAGAAGCCATGGTGTGATTTTTGCAAAAAATACTGGTACACTCGTAAGACTTGTTGGAAAATCCATGGGAAACCGTCTAATTGGAATAAAAAAAGGGCAGACAACCATGGCAACAAGGTCTTTCAATGTACCAACGAAGAATCGGGGATGAAATATTCCCCAGAAATGCCACCATTTGCCAAGGAACAATTGGAGCTCCTGCACAAACTTCTCCAATCTCAACTCCAAAACAATAAACCTGATCCTCCTACTCCTACTTGTACTTTTTCCTATGCAAGTAATGTACCTTCAGTTTTTTTGAGTATAAATTCTACTGGTATCACATGACATGGAATTCCCATTTTTTCTCGACTTACATTCCATCTGCAGAAAACAAGAAAGTCAAAGTTGTTAATGGTTCCTTCTCAGCAGTTGCTAGAAAAGGGACAATCAAAATAACCCTTTTTTTTTACTCTTGTTGATGTCTTTCATGTCCAAAATTGTCTCATAATCTTTTGTCCATCAGCAAATTGACTCAAAACCTTAATTCCTGTGCTATCTTTGACTCTATTTCATGTGTATTTCAGGACAAGGTCTCGGGGAGGATGATTGGCAATGCTAGAGAGTCTAAAGGTCTCTATTTTCTTGAAGATAGTGACAATTAAATAAATATAAGTTCAGCTTGTTTGAGCTCTGTTCTACTTTATAATAAAGTCATGTTATGGCACTATAGACTTGGTCATCCTAGTTTTCATTATTTGAAGCTCTTGTTACCTTAGTTGTTTATGAATAAAAGTGCATCCTCCTTTGAGTGTGAAATTTGTAAAATAGCTAAACATAGACGTTCCTCTTTTTCTTCCCAAAAATATCATGCAAAAAAACCTTTTAAGTTGATCCATAGTGATGTTTGGGGATCTTCTAAGGTAGTAACTATAAATGGAAAAAGATGGTTTGTGAGTTTCATACATGATCACACTAGACTAACTTGGGTGTACATATTGAAAGATAAAGGGGAAGTAAAACATATGTTTGAGGCTTTTTATGTTATGGTTTAGACACAATTTCATGAGAAGATTCAAATATTTTAGAGTGATAACGGGAGAGAGTTTTTCAATGACTAGCTAGGCAGTATTTTTCACTTCCAAGGGAATAGTACACCAAAGTTCATTTCCTGATACACCCCAACAAAATGGAGTATCTAAGAGAAAACATAGGCATCGTATGGAAGTAACTAGGGCCTTAATGTTCACAACTGATGTCCCTAAATTTCTTTGGGGAGAAGCTCTTCTAACATCCACCTATCTTATTAATAGGATGCCTTTCCGTGTTCTAGGTTTTAAAACCCCTTTCAGTATGTTTAAGACATATTTCCCTAATTCTAGATTGACCGCTAACCTATCCTTGAGAGTCTTTGGGTGTAGTGTATTTGTTCATATTCATGATCATAATAGGAGTAAACTTGACCCACGTGCTAAGAAATGTATTTTTGTTGGCTATGCCCCTAGTCAAAAGGGATACAAGTGCTATGACCCAAATACTAGGAAGGTTATTGTCATAACAGATGCCATATTTTTTTGAATCTCAATTGTTTTTTGGAACTCATCTTCAGGGGGAGAAACATAGAGAAGATTCAAGGGATAATAAAGATCCTCTTGACCTCATATGTAAGGAAAAAAATGATCCAAGTTTCATGATAGATACGGGAAATAGTATTTTTAGTAATAACCTATATAAGGTAAGAGATCCCAATTTAAATATTGAAAATAAGGAAATTGAGACAATACAGCTTATTCATGGTATAATTAATGACAAGAACAGGGAACAAACAAAGAAATTACAGGTTTACATAAGAAGAAACCGGAACCAAGGAAAAGAGATCAAGAACTCTCATCAGAACCAAATGTCCACCCCGCAAGATCTCAGCGATACACAGGGTAATTCTATAGAACCTAATTCTAATTTGCCCTTTGTTATTTTAAACCTTAATTTTTCAATTGCTAAACGTAAAGGGGTAAGAAAAGTCCCAACCATCCCATGTCAAATTTTGTGTCATATAGAAACTTGTCCCCTTCCTATATAGCTTTCCTTTCACAATTATCTGTGATGGAGATACCAAGAAATGTACAGGATGCTTTGAATGTTCCTAAGTGGAAAGAGGCAATTCTAGAGGAGATGAATGCTCTTAATAGAAATGAAACCTGGGAAATGGTGGATCTACCACGTGAAAAGAAAATAGGGTTGGAAATGGGTGTTCACCATAAAATTTAAATCAGATGGATCCCTGGAAAGGTAAAAGGCGTGTTTGGTAGCAAAAGGGTTCACTCAGACCTATGGGATTGACTTTCTTGAGACATTTGCTCCAGTTGCAAAGTTGAATTCAATCAAGGTTCTTCTAACCATTGCAGCTAATCTTGATTGGCCCCTTCAACAACTAGATGTCAAGAATGCATTCTTGAACGGAACACTTGAAGAAGAAGTCTACATGGATCCTCCTCCGGGTTATGAAGAAAGGTATGGAACTAGAGTGTGCAAGCTAAAGAAATCTCTCTACAGGCTCAAACAATCTCCAAGAGATTGATTTGAGAGGTTTACTCAGTTTGTAAAAAAACAAAGGTACACTCAAGGGAAAGTAGATCATACCATGTTCATTTGACACTTTGTTGAGGAAAAGACAACTATCCTGATAGTCTATGTCGATGATATCATACTTACAAGAGATAACTTGCCCTAAACGAAAAATTTTAAAAAACAGTTGGCCTTCGAGTTCGAGATCAAAGATTTGGGCCAATTGAAATATTTTCTTGGCATGGAAGTAGCAAGATCAAAAAAGGCATTATGGTGTCACAAAAAAATTATGTACTAGATCTTCTAAAAGTGTCACGCCCCGAGCTACCCCCGAGAGTGGACATAGGACCTAGGACCACAAGTGATCCCAATCTAACCCTGCTGGCATGATTATGAGCATACTAAAGATAAACTGAATAATAAAAATTGTACGAAAGCTATAATCATACAGAAAATGAAAGGGATTGGGAATACGCATATACTATAACTGAGATAAATAAAAATTTATGAGTTTAATACAAAGAAGATATTAACTCAATACTAAGCTGAATCTAACTATGTCTGAAATAAGTCTCTAAACTAACTAGAAATGTTAGGACCTACCCTAGCTAAGTCTAACAAAAATGAAACTAAAGGACTAAAATAGTGAAAAGAAACTCATGACTATTGTCCTCGGAGAAGGAGGACTCATCACTGCTTCTGCTGAACTGGAGATCGAGAACCAATTTAAGTTTGATCTGGATGCTGAGAACCTGAACCTACATCACGAGAAGATGTAGCGTATGTATGCGTCAGTACTTGAAAGGTACTGAGCATGCAGGATAGGGTAAAGCTGAAATAACATATAATTGAACAAAGAAATAAAGCAATGAAATAATTTGAACATGATATAGATGTTGAAATACTAAACATGACTAATCTGAATGTAATGACCAAGTTATAACATACTGAGACTGATGACTGAAACGTGGTCAATGTGATAGAGTCTGACAGAACCGTGGGAGTTAGTAATAACTGATAATAAAACCACATGAGCTAAATGTGAAGTCCGATGTATACTCCCCATCGAGAGGACCCAATATACGCTGCTAAAGGTATAGAAGCATGCTGGCGTGATCACTGAAATGAGGCCCATAGGGGGGACTTACAACCTACGTTGCTAGTAAGTGTAGGACTATTTGGTTACGCTAAACCCTAGTCCAAGTCGATATTATGCTACTCTCAATAGATTAAGTAATTAACACATTATGACTGAATTTCTGTAAGTTACTAGATAGCTCAAATTGAACATGCAAACTGAGTATGCTATAATTAAACTGATATTGATACATTAATAACTGATGCATGTATAACTAAATAACTGAAATATCTGACCTAGCATATGTAATTCAAGAACTAAAGAAATATATAGCTAGGGTTCTGGAATTCATGTAATAAACTGAATATTAACATACTAATTTGATTTGGATTATTCTAACAGCTAAGAACCCAATAATTCTAACATTCAAGAAAAACTAGGTCTAGTCATAATAAGGGAATCAAGAAACTAACTAAAAACTAGGGACCTAATTGGTGAAAGGAACCTACTAGTGAAATCCCGCATACCTGGTGACGAATTCCATGGAGAAATCTTTAGATTTCGAGGATGAAACTGATGGAACCTTCCTGCATTCTTGAACTAGGGTTCTTGACTTCTTATTTTCTCTTACGCTCTAAGTTTTCTAAGTTTTGATTAATGATTTGACTTAGGTAAGTTCTAGTTATGTTTCTAGGCTTAAACTGACTAAAACCTCATAATTTATGGTCTAAACGACGTAGCTTAGGGGTCCAATGAAATAGGAAAAGACCAAAAGACCCCTGACTTAACTGTTGTCGGAGTGACCGACGGACGGGACCTACGGGTCGTAGGTCAACCATGGTCCGTAGATTGGGGTCGTAGGTCAAGTCTACCCGCAAAGCTTCACTAAAATGAGCATAACTTTTTACTCGGAGGTTAGATTTTAGCAAACTCGGTGGCGTTGGAAAGAAAATTCAATTATCTATCATATAGTAGGTCATGGGACACCCAATTCCTTTTGTGCTAAGAGTGATAACCATTTGAAATTGACCCAATCAGCAATTTCCCCCTAACTAGCTGCTGGCCTTTACCAACGATCAGACTTACGGATCGTGGATCCAACGACGGTCTGTGCTGGTTGACCGTCATTTGTGTTAGAGGCTGGGTAAAGGGGGCCTCAATCCATGGACACAGACCACTGACCGTGGTCTCACTTACGGACCGTGGGTCTGTCCGTGGGTCGAAACTTAGCCGATTTTCTAAGCTAGGTTTGGGGAAGGGTTGCAGTGGTGAACCACAAACCCATAACATGGGCTGTGGGTTAGACCACGGTTCGTGGGTGGCGACCGTAGGTTGCTCCTGAAACTTCTAAAATCTGGTTTGCTTTCAGATACGAGGTGTTACAAAAATAGACAGGTATGAGTGGTTGTCGTCCAACTGAAACACCTATTGATACAAATATGAAATTCGAAAAAAAAGAAGGAAATTTAGTTGACCAAAGTCAATACTAGATACTAGTGGGAAAGTTGATCTACTTATCACACACTCGGCTCGATATAACTTTTGTTGTAAGCTTAGTGAATCAATTTATGCACTCTCCAAAGGAAGAGCACCAAGAAGCGGCCTACAAAATTCTAAGATATTTGAAAAGTTTATTAGGGAAAGGTTTGTTTTTCAAAAAGGGACAAGATAGGGGCATTGAAAGCTTTACAGACGTGGATTGAGCAGGTTCTACTATTGATAGGAGGTCTACATCAGGATATTGTACTTTTATATGGGGAAATCTAGTGACTTGGAGGAGTAAAAAGAAGAATGTTGTAGCTCGTAGCAGTGCTGAAGTTGAATACCCATTATGGCCCATGGGATTTGTGAAATGATTTGGCTCAAGAAGATGATGGAAGAACTAAAAAAAATATTTATGTTACCAATGAAGTTGTACTGTGACAACAAAGCTGCCATAAGTATTGCTCACAATCCAGTTCAACATGACAGATCAAAACATGTTGAATTGGACAAGCACTTCATAAAAGAGAAGATTGAAAAAGGAAATGTGTGCATGCTTTTCATCTCAACAAATCAACAAATTGCGGATATTTTCACAAAAGGCTTGTTTAAACCAAAGTTTGAAATTTTTGTAAGCAAGTTAGGCATGACAGATATTTACATGCCAACTTGAGGGGGAGTGTTGATTTGTAAATATCTAAGTGTGATCAGATATGATTTTGTAGTATTTAAATTAATCTTATAAAATCATATCTGATATGCTATTGAATATGTTAGGATATTAGATCAATAGGATCATCCCTTGATTCTCAAATCAACCAGAAGCAAGGGATTTGATTACTAGATAGTTTTGTTTTCTATACTATAGATTTGTATCTTTATAGATGACTAAAATTGTACAACTTTGGTATCAAAACTTATAGTAATAAATGACACTCTTAAAAATAAAATCCACAAGAATATATAAAGATGATGATTTTTCCTGGACCACCAGGTTTAAACATAGGGTTAAAGAGACCAAAACAGAATAGCCACATGATGACTTAAATGAAGGGGTTTTTCTAGCACAACTAGCCAAACTGAGAGTCAAGTGTCCCCTATCTACATGAAAATGAAGGGAGAAGAACACAGATTTGCTTCTCACCAGTAATTGTTCATTTAATGGTATCAAATTATTAGCATTGGAGAGAAGTACCATTTATGAGTTGATATTATAGCTAATAGGCCTTGCTTCATCCACAAATTTTAGGCCTCATGCCAACTTGGACAACAAACATCGGCACATGGTTTTGTCTTTGGTGGTTAGTGGCAAAAACTTTAGCTCCATTTTGTAAAAATAATCCCTCTTTCATGAGACTTTTCATCCCCAAGGACAAGCATTATCACTTCAACCATCAAAGGCCTCTAAATTTCTATTCTACTTTTTTATTTTCAATCTTCCAAAAAAAAAAATGGTAATGCTCAGCGCTAAGAAACTCATCAAGATGGCCACGAAATGGCAGAAATTTTCCTCTATGCAGAGGAAAAGAATTTCATTTCCAAGAAATGATGGTGATGCAGACCGTTGCAGTACGTCATCATCCTATATAGTTGATAAAGACCATTTTGTAGTCTATACAGCTGATCAAGCCCGCTTTGTCGTTCCATTGGCTTACCTTGAAAATGAGGTCATTAGGCAACTTTTAAGCATGTCTGAAGAAGAGTCTGGGTTGCCAAATGGTGGACCTATAACATTTCCCTGTGATTCAGCTTTCATGAGCTACATCATTTCACTGATCAAGAAAGGTGTAACTTCTAGAGATCTTCACAAAGCACTGCTCCTCTAGATTCCATCATGCTGCTGTTCAATTTCTTCTATGCACCAAGAAAATGGAAGCCAACAGCTTGTTGTTTTTTAAGTCAAGGCCAACATTCTTTTTGTAAATGCTAACTCAAAAATAGTCTTTAGAGAGGTGGACATTGAATAGTACACAATTGTAATGAACATCATACAAATTGAATACTAGTTTATTTGAAAATTTCCATATTCAAGGCTTTCACTATTCAATTTTGTTCTGAGAAGTCCTAACAGTCAATTAGCATTCAACTGGCTCAAACCCAAATTGTTTAGTTTCAATTATATGAATCAACTTTATGTGTTATGTTCTAATCAGGTCCATGCATTCCAATTATGAGTATATAAGTCAAAAGAAAGCTCACCAACGCCAGATGTATTGCTTATCATATTTTAATCCTAACTAATAATTAGTATTACATTTACAAATTCTATTGCATCCATGTTTTATGTTCTTAATTAAGTATGCATTGGCCCCAAGAGACTGCAATATTTTGAGCTCCCTATGTTATACATATTTGGTTTAATTTGTTCCTTCTTACCATCTTCTAACATCATATAATTGCACCTATGGATCTCCATGCTCTTGAAGATCCACTAGGATATGGCTTGATAAATTCAGATGGCCTTCTCCCATTTTATCCTCTATATGCGCAGTATATGCACCCACTCAGGGTACAACCTCTAACAATAACTTCAAAATAAATGGGATAAGATGCTACAGTATGCGATTATCCATCTTTACAATTTACCCTAAATAGATTCCAAGAAATAGTAAGTCACAAAAGTAGCTTTTATCCTCATATCCCCCTATATTATTAAAAGTTGGAAGCTCTAAAGTACAAAGTTAGATGACCATTTATAAAAGAAATTCCGAGCAAGGATGTTGCAACTCGAAACAAAGATGTTTCAATTGCAGCCAAGGCAGACTAGAGGGAGATTAAGCTGTTGACGTAGGGAAAGCATCTCGAATTATGAAATTAACCAGGAATGCATTTTGTTGCATGAGACTTGAAATCATACCAAAAGGCTTTTCCCTATCTCCGGACCACCGACATATTACTGTCAACATGTAAAACTGAGCAGTCCCCTGCTATATTCCCAACAATTTTACTTTTAAGAGCAACCTGCTGTTTTACTGCCCACATTTTGGTTTGACTTCCCATTTGCATTATATTTGAGTAGATATGAATTATCCAAAATGTTTAAGCTAATTGTATTACCATAGACATTCGTCTTATAAATCTTTCCACTAAACTCACCCAAAATCCCATGAGTATCATAGTTTTGAAGGAGTTGTGACCTCTCCTTTGTTAGATCAAAGGCAAGAATACTAGGAGTACCTGTAATTTTCATCTAGTAAACAACACCATTCAATGAAATCATGAATATTGTAATTTCTTGTTACTCAATATCTTCTCTTTATTTGCTTTCCTTATTTGTCAATCTTCCGAATTTGTACATGTGCATTCCTGTCTCAGGGTACTTGATTTCATAACATGCAACACAAGTAACAATGAGTTCACTTTTATCAATCATCAAAACTACATGCATAGTCTCCCAATTTGTCTTCTTCTTTATATTTTTACCCTTTTATTGAAAATCCATATTCCATGACTGTGTAGGGATCCATTACTTACATGAAAAAGCAGACAACATCATATGGCTCGATAAAATTAATCCACCACTAAGATATCAATTCTTCATTCAAAGGTCTCAAACTATTATTATATGTGAGAAGTTGTCCTCAATGTTATTTGGTGACATAATAAATAGGTCTATTTAGTCGTCTACCAAATGAAGAAAGAATGACAGTCATCATGTTACATCTTTTTGAACAAGATTCATCCACACATTTAAGGCCCCATATAAACATATCCAGCAGGCATCAGACATTGTTGAAGTATCCTTATTAAGGCGGCAGAGGTGAAAGACAATGACATTTGAAGACTTGAAGAAAGGATGAAGGATTATAGAAATAACCAAGTTAAAGTTTATTGCAAGTGAGAAGACTAGTATGTGTGTGTGTGCATATATAAAGGACACTATTAGAAAAAATGCATAAGAATAGATAAACAAGATGACTTTTCCTGGACCACCTAGTTTAAAGATAGGATGAAAGAGGCCAAAACAGAATAACCACATGAAATGTTTTTTCTAGCACAACTAGCCAACTTGATAATCAAGTGTCCCCTATCTATATGAAAATAAAGGGAGAAGAACATGGTTTTATTTCTCACCAGCAATTGTTCATTTAATGCTTTCAAATTATTGGCATTGGTCAGAAGAGCCAAGTATGAGCTGATATTATAGCTTATAGGCCTAGTTGGTTGTTGATCATAGTGAAGAAAGGAAGAAACTTATCATCTTATATTTTCAAACTAGTTTCATCCACAAATATTTGGTCCCATACCAACTTGGACAACAGACATAGGCACATGGCTTTGCCTTTGGTGGCTAGTGACAAGAACTTCAGCTCCATTTTGTATAAATAATCCCTCTTCATAGGCCTTTTCATCATCAAGGACAAGCATTATCAATTCAACCATCAAAGCTCTCTAAATTTCTTCTCTACTTTTTTATTTTCAATCTTCCAACAAAAAAAAGGGCAATGCTCAGTGCTAAAAAACTCATCAAGATGGCCAGGAAATGGCATAAGTTTGTCGCTATGAAGAGGAAGAGGATTTCATTTCCAAGAAATGTTTGTGATGCAGACAGTTGCAGTACATCTTCATCCTCTATAATTGAGAAAGGTCAGTTTGTAGTCTATACAGCTAATCAAGCTAGCTTTGTCATTCCATTGTCTTACCTTGAAAATGAGGTCATTAGGCAACTTTTAAGCATGTCCGAAGAAGAGTTTGGGTTGCCAAGAGGTGGCTTATTACATTACCCTGTGATTCAGCCTTTATGAGCTACATCATTTCACTAATCAAGAAAGGTGTAGCTGCTAGAGATCTTCATAGAGCAGTGCTCCTCTCGATTCCTTCATGCTGCTGTTCAACTTCTTCTTTGCATTAAGAAAGTGGAAAACGACAGCTTCATGTTTGTTGAGTCATGGCCAACATTCTTTTTGTAAATCTAACTTTCCCAATTTTGGAACACAGACATACAAATCTTTAACTAATGCAAGGAAAATTTACAAAAAAATAGAAGTAATGGTAAGTGTATCAACCAAAACTAAATTTTAGTCCGAGCTAGTCAGTATTACGTGTATGGATTCTTTTGCATCCATTGTTGTATGTTCCCAGTAAAGTCCGCATTGGCTACATGAGATTTTTTAATATTTCCAGCATTTTGTGTGATATATGGTCTAACTTGTTCCTTCTAATCAACAACATCATTTTATTAAATCTATCGATTTGTGCATCTGATGTCCACATATTATTATATGGTGGATAATAATGTATTGTTGCATCCATATTTGGGATCGACGACCTCTAATAATACTACAACTACTACTAAGTCCTAAATAAGGTGGGGTCAGCACTCAGCTATATAAATTCTCACTCACTATATTGCTCCATGTAAACTCATTTCAGACTAGCTTCATTTCAAATGTAATGTTATATCCTAGGTATTTTGATGATTATCACAAATACAGGGACCTGGTCCCTAGAAGAGTGCTCTTGTCCAGATTCAAATAGGGTACAATTGTAAAACTATCATGTCAGGTGGTAAGTGAAAATTGCAGTATACTGTACCAACAGGAAGAGCGGACGAAACTGTCTGTTTTAGTGTAATGCAAGGACTCGATCCCTGGTAGAGTTCTCTCGTCTAGATTTATAATGGTGTACAGCTAGAAAGTTGTCCTGTCAGAGGTTGGTGAGTTGTCAGCGTACTACACCAATCAAAATGGACGAGGCTGTTTGTCCAACTGTCAATAACTCTTTATGGTTGACTTAGTCAACATGACAAACAACAAATTAATTCATTCATTCAAAAGGAGAGAGAGCCAACAAGTATTCTCAAGAACTCACCAAGAAAAGTTTGCAAGGGACCTGGTCCCTGCAAGACTGCGTATGTGAAAGGATGATAAGACAACTGTCAAAAAAGTTGTCACCTCTGATGTGGTAGGTGCAATGTCATTCCAGAGAGGCAAACTCTTAGCCAATGGGCGGTCCCAAGGAATTTGTGTTCATTTTGATATAATCTCTTAACACAAAACACAAACTCAAGATTTGGCAAACAAAAACTTGGATTTTCTCTGAAAATTCTTAAGCTTGAAAAGAGAAGGCCATCTTCAAGGAAGAACACTATTCAACTCAACCACGGGACATGATAGAGTGAAAAAGAGTCTTTGTTATATTTTGAGCTTGTGTCTTATGTGCTTACATTGTAAATCTACTCCTAAGTTATATAAAGGATAGTATATCACTTGCTTGTTTAAATATTTAGTTTGAGTCATATTAACTAGAGTTAGTTAGTCGAATCTTCTAAGTTTTGGTCAAGCCTTTTACACTATTGTTTTGGTGTTCTCTTGGGTAGAGTTGCCTAGGAGTTTCAACTAGAGTTAGTTGATGTGTGGTGCAACAGAGTTGCTGCTCATTTAAAACCTTGTCTTGGAGATCGGAGTTGGTGGCTAGAGTTAGCCTTGGGTGTTCTTAAAGTCTAGATCAACTAGAGTTAGTTGGTTTAGAGGTCAATAGCATTATTTCTTTGGCTCGTTTAAGTAATACAGTATTACTTAGTGTGGGATTAGGGTGTTAATCTCACGGTTGTGGTTGTAAACTGTGTTTCATTTTTGCTTGAGAAGATTAGTGAAAACAGTTTGAAAATCCTGTGTGACAGATCATAGTTTTAATCCCTTGAGCAAGGAGGTTTCCACGTAAAACTCTTGTGCCTAATTTACTTTGTGCTATTTATTTTTGGCACTTTTACTTCTACACTGTTCTTTTGTCAAGAGACCTAGTCCTATTGTAGTTAGTGGACGCATACATTCCAACAATTGGTATCACAATCTGGGCTCTCTATCTGGTTAACACCAAGAGAGAGAATCCAACGAAGAATGGCTGCTCCACTAAGCTTGTAAGAAGGTCGGTCTCCAACGAAGCCACCTCTGTTTGATGGTCAGTACTATTGGTGGTGGAAAAAGTGCATGTTTGACTTTATAATGGATGAATATTGTGAGCTGTGGGATGTTATTTGTGTGGGTCCCTATGTGCCAACGATAAAAGTAAAATATGGGGATATCACAAGGGTCGTTTTCAAAACCCGACAGCAATACAATGACTTTGACAAAAGGAAAGTTGAGAAAAATCACAAGGCTAGGAAGTTCTTAATGTGTGGAATCAGAGCAAATGCATATGATCTGATTTCTTTGTGTGAATCAGCCAAATAAATTTGGGATTTGCTGAGAACTACATATGAGGGCAGTGAGGAAATAAGGAAATCTAAACTAGATCTCTTTACTGCTTAGTTCAATAGTTTCCTAATGAAAGAAGGTGAACATGTTCATGAAATGCACACAAGATTTTCCAATATTATAAATGAGCTCATGCTCTTGGAAGAATCAGTCCCTATGTAGACAAGTCTCCAAGATTATGGAAATTCTTCCCAGACCATAGACAAATGGTTTTACGATTGGCAATAAGACAAGGGAACCTGAAGAAATGAATTTGTGTGCTCTGTTTGAGCATCTTCAAGCTCATGAGATGTATGAAAAAGGTGAAGATATGAGGGCAGAACTGACTGGTGAAGCTGACCATAAGGAAGTAAACGACAAAGAAGGGGACCAGGTGCGTCCCAACATAAGCAGGAGATATGCCTTTTTTTCAGACGGTGAAAAGGGAGATAACTGCATGGGAAGATTCCTCAAGTGATTCAGATGACTCTGAGCACTCTAATGAGGCCTTTATGGCAAAATCTGATGATGAAGAAGCTAAAGAAGAGGTAACCCTTTCTGATCTTAAACAAAACTTGCATATTTACTCTGTTAAGAAGTTGAGAAGTCTAGTCGTTGTTTTGATTAACTTTATCATTGAGTTAACAACTAAAAAAGATATGATGAACAATAGCCTAGATATCCTTCATGAAGAAAAGGTAGCCTTGATTGACCAAATATCTGTTGTGGAAGAACAATTGATAGTTCTAAAAGCTGAAAATCTAGAACTTAGGGAGAATTTAAAGATGTTGGGTAAGAAATGTAGTAGAGGAATGGAGAGGCTAGCAGCTTGTTAATCGATCTAGAAACCAGTTTGAATACTGCTGAAACAAAACTTGTTATGGCCTTGGAGAGAAATAATCAGTTAGAGAGAGACATGGTCCGTGTAAAAGAGGAACTTGAAAATCCCTCATATAGACTAATTCCTTTAAGATCCTTACAAATTTAATTGGTCAAGGCAACAACAATAAAAGAGGGCTGAGCTGTGAGAAGATAGATTTCCCATACAATTCTTACAACAAATATATTTCTGATGCTGATGATCTGTTGTGTGTGCATTGTGGTCGAGATGGACATCTTAAGAGATATTGTCCTGTGTTGAAAAAGTATGGAGAAAGTTCGTCAAACTATTCTAAACAGCTGAATAGATTGAAGAAAGGACCTGGTCCTGCTTATGGTCCCAAGTTGAAGAAAGCCAGTTTGCTTTACTGGACAAAAGATCGTCTTATCACTTCATTATCTACTTACTAGGAGCTCCGTCTCAAATGGGTTCACAGGGCTAACAAGTGATTTGTTGTGTAAGTGAGAGGAGGAGCATCAGTCAATGTTGGTTTATAAAGAGTAGATGCTCAAAGCACATGACTGAGAAAACTACAAAACTTTTTCTCTCTCTCTCAAGGCACTTCAAGGTGGAGGTGTCTCTTTTGGTAATGGCAAGAAATGGTACATTCTTGGTGTAGGTAGAACTTGAATGTCTGTGGAACACTCTTTTGAAGTTATGCACTATATTAACGGGTTGAAGTACATTCTTTCAAGTGTCTCACAGATCTGTGATGAACAAAATAAAGTTAAGTGTTTATCAGAAAAATGGGTTGTCACAAACTTGCTCTCTCGGGTGATAATTTTGACAGAAAAGAAATGTAAGAACATGTATATTACTGATCTGAACTCTGCTCGTAGTAACAGTCTCACTCTTCTTTGTGGTCAAGGTGAGAATACTGATCAATGACTCCGGAGACTCGGCCATGTGAGGGCTCCTCTGCTTAACAAACTTGTGTCAAGGGACCTGGTCCTCGATCTACTAAGAATAAAATTTGCATATGACAAAGTTTGTGATGCTTGTGCTAAAAGAAAGTAGATCAGACTATCCTTCAAGTGGAATATGTAGGCTGTTAATCGTCTAAAGAATTTTCAGCTGAAATAGTGAATAGTACATGTTTTGTGACCAAAACGATGATATTGAGAAGTGTAATCTCAATGATGTTGAAAGAGTATTTGTGGGATACTCTTCCTCCAACAAGGCATATCCGGTGTATAAAAATGTGTGCATTGAAAAAGATGTTCATATGATTTTTGATGAGTCTGGAAAAATTGAGAAGTAAGTTGCAAAACAAAGAAGATTATGAGATGGAAGAGATGTTTCAGATTTAGAGAGATGATCTAAATAGTGAGCTTGCTGAAGAACTGTCGCGACCCCTTTTCATTTACCGTATGCACATAAATTACAAGATGTAAAAATATTTTTTTTTTCTCATGCAAGTAATTAATGATAATAAAAATTATCCACTTTCGAGTACCCAAACTAGTTAGGTTCATGCTTTATACAATCATTACCAACAAATAGGACATGTAGCATATTACAAAACTTGGGCTTACACACCCAAATAAACCAAACATATAGCCATACTTAGATTACAACCCATGAACATGATACGGTAAGGCTTCAAAATCGAATGCAAATATATATATCATATAGATCGTATATAAGTACCAAAATTTATACAAAATATATATGCCTATATGCAAATGTGATCTTCTTTTAAGTTCTCAAAATTTCCATCTCCCATGGCCATCTTCATCACTCCTCTCGATCAGCCCCTACGATAGAAACAACTATCGCTAAGCATAAAGCTTAGTGGTGTAAAACTATAGGGTCGAAAACCTCAAAATTCATCAAGCCACCTTTTCCAACTCAATGAGCATCATACTTGAAATATAATAAATAAATCAAGTAGCAATAGATAACAAGTATCAAATTCGATATTCAAAGATACAAATATCAAGAAGCTCATAGCACCCTTTTCCAAGAATTTCAATAGCAAGGCTCGCCCCATATATACTTCATGTCGTCACCCCCGGCAGAAGCAAGTATCAAGAAGGGTCGCTGCCCTGTATCAAGAAGGACCGAAGCCCTGTATCAAGAAGACCAAGAACCATATTAAAAATGGCTTTCTAGTTCGTACTTAAAATGGATAACTTCCATTCCTAAGACGAGCTACAAATCCAGAGTCAAGATGGCAAATGATCTGAATCAAGAGGCCTTCCAAGAGTGACAAAGCCGCAACCACAAGAAGGACATAGTCCCAACACGAGTGCCAAGTGATATAACAATCCGTACAAGTGGGCGAGTTACACAAGCATCATACCAACATGACAATGCAAAGTAACAAGAGGTAGCTGAGGTATCAAGATCAAATTTCATTTAAACCAGCCATCACAAGAGTTCAAGTACAAGTTTATACACAAACCTCAATACTTTAGCGTAGCAATAGTCCAATAAACTTCGCAAGCTCAAACCCAAGACTAACCAACGTGTCAAGTTCCTCAACTTGTTCACAAGTCTATACAACCTTAAAAATCCAATTAAATAACTTCTTTAAGTCCTAATATCTCAATAATATCAAAATAAAATAGGATTATCATCATTAGTAAGCTCAGCCCACACAGACAAAATTCTTTTCTCAAAACAGTGATTCTGGCCAGTTTAGTACCCCCTGTTGCAACTTAAATTTGAACAGGAAATCAGCCAAAATAGATTTTGTAACCTTCATTAAAGTTGTAGATACATCTCTTAATATTGCAACGCAACAAGAATCACTAAAAAATACATTTTGTACAAAAAGATATCATCAATACACTAACAGTGGTTCCTACCGAAATTCTAAACCCAAAATCTGGACAACACTTGTCCTGTGTTGCATCCCATTTTTCACATCTATAACAGCTAAATCAGACTTTCAAATTAACATAAGAGTTGTATATATATGAACCAGCTTTCCAAATCATATTTATGCACCCAAAACGGAGTTCTAGATACTGAGATATTCTAAACGTAACACAACCTACTCAGCTACAACAACAGAGAAATCTGGACAGAACTTGTCCTGTGTTGCGTCCCAGTTTTCACATCCATAACAGCTAAATTAGACTTTCAAATAAACATAAGAGTTGTAGATATATGAATCATCTTTCCAAAACATATTTATTCACCCAAAACGGATTTCCAGATCACAAGATATACACAATTTACCAAACACTGCCTAGTTCAGAAACAGATTTTCAGCACTTACCAAACAAGGCGATTTGTATCTTGAATTTCAGCCAAAAGACCAAGGTTTTTCTTGTGATTCTGATGAAGAAAAGGTTAATTTAAGTTCTAAAGTTTTTGTGTCTTTGAATGGACTGAATTTCACTAGAGAAATGTCAATATATAGCCACACAAGTTATGCTTATCACTTGGGACACTTGGCTGGCCAAGGTGCTGCCCAGAAATAGTGTTGTGTGCTGCCCCAAATTGTGTACATCTACACTTATATATATATATCCTTCATTTTCTTTTTTTTTCAACCATACAAAATTCCAAATAAACTCTTAAGTAAATACCCCCATACAATCCCATAAATTACGATTACAATCTAAGCTAAGCAAGTTTGCAAATATCTCAAAATTTCAAGTTCCCAAAATGTGAATAAACCATATTGAAGTAGTTTAACGAAGGTAATTAGCATTTAGGGGTGTTACAAGAACATCCTTTTCATGAATCCAGCAATCTCAAGAAAGCTGATGCAAATTATGAACCTGATGAGGGAACGGGTCCTGTAAACAATGCTGAACAAATATGATGCAATTCAAACTAACAATGTGAATTATGAAGGTAAGAATGAAGAAGTTGATCAAGCTCAGTTTGAAAGAAGCAAAGTATGACACTCGGTTCCCAAACAAGCTGATAGGTTGTCTAAGTTCCTCTTCAACAAAGGCTTCAAAAGAGGTAAAATTTTCGAAAACCCTCTTTTTGAAATCACAAGGAAAGGAATTGCTGATCATCCAAGTGTATATCGATGATATCATCTTTGGAGCAACATTTTGAATTGTTGTGTGAAGAGTTTGCCACATTCATGGGTAATGAGCACGATGGGAGATTTCTTCTTAGAGCTACAAATTCAGAAAACCTCTAAAGGTACCCTCAATTGTCCAGAAAAGTACATCAATGAGCTGCTCAAATGGCTTAACAAACTTGAAGTTAAGACAATGACAAAGAGGGGTAATATCATCATAAAGGTTTGCAAAATGGAAGATCAAGTGGCTGACATCTTCACTGAAGCCCTAAGCAAAGACCGATTGTACACTCTTAAGTCTCATCGGAACTTAACTATAGAGAAGAAAATAGCAGAGCGTTCAGGGCAATTGATGTCTGAGCAAAGACAGGGACCTGGTACCAATTTAGAGAAGCTGCTAAAAAGTTTAATGTTATGGATGCCTAGACAATTCATACTCTCATGGGCACTAACTTGAAGTTGGATGCTGATGAACCTGGTTCATAGACTCCATTCTTATACGAAGGAATCACATTTGAAGGCTGCTAAGAGAATCTGAAGACAATTGAAGAAAACGGGGACTGGGTTCTATTTTGTCCATCAGGAGACTTTTTGATTTGGAGGAGCATATGATGATGATTATGATGTGTATCAGGTTGATGGAAAGAGTACCTCAGGAGTGACTTATGTTAAAGGTTGATCTTTCACTCATGGGGAAATAAAAAGTAAGACTTAGTTGCTCTTTTAACAACTGAGCCAAAGAATGTAGCAAGTGCAACTTGATGTGCTCAACTCTTGTGGATTAAGCAACATCTTGAAGATCTTGATGACCTGGCTGAGATAATTAAACTGATGTTGGGAATGCTAAAATCTTCTTGAATGGATCCTTCCTGAAGCAATCAACTCTCTCATGACTATGCGAAGGGAGCAGGTATTCTTACTTTTTAGTTATGTATGTTTTAGCAAATTTAGTCTCATACCTTTTGTAGGCATACACACATGGCAAAAGGGCGGAAGGAAAAAAGAGGTCAGGATAGATCTAGGCAATCACATTCAAAATACAGAGAGGGACTCGGTCTGTTCTTGAAGGTTAGCACTCTTAACAATGCAATTTGAATTATGCATGAGAACTGTATTGCCACATGTCTGTCATTCAGGTATATGGCCGTTGTCCTATCTTTTGAATACCAAAATGACACTTTCTTTCACATAATACACCATTTCACTTCCTTTATACTCCATATTTTTTTTCAAATCCCCTTCCAAAATTAGAAATTTTTAAAACCCTATTTTCTCCTCTCTCAAAAAAACTTCAACTGGTTAAACCCTTTGTTCTTACTAGAGAATTTTCTGATGAAGATGTTGTTAAGTGTGAAGAGGGACCAAGTCCACCAAGAAAAAGGAAGAAGTGGAAAAGATGATGTTCAAAAAGGAAAAAGTGATATTCTGAGAACTAAAAGTATTCTTAATAGAAGGGTGTCTAATTAAAAAAATGAAATGAAATTTTCTTTTTGGTTCCTTAATTATTGATCTATTCATCTCAAGGGCCTTGAGTAAGTTTGATTTCATCAATCTTTTTGTCATAAGAAACTCAAGCTTGCATTGGAAGCTATGATAGTTGTTATTGCTAACAGGGATACTGAATTGGTTTGCCTTATGGCTCAGCTTCTGAAACAACACTATCAGAGGGACCCGATTATAAAAAAAAATTTAGCAACCCTAAAAATTCAACATGAAGGCTGGGCAGCAAAGAATGTGAACTTCAAGAGAGGCTTCTGAAAATACCATGCTAAGGGATATGCTCTACTAATTCTACTTTTTCAATTCCTTGTCTCTAAATCATCCCCTCTCTTCCTAAATTTCTATGTCAGTCCTCACTCCTCTTTTTCTATCGAAACTGAGTAGGCATTGTCCTGGTTTTCATTCGTAATTATATTTGCAATGCTTTGATTGCTGATCTTTAATTTATGGATGAACAATGTCTTGTTTCTACTGGCTTGTCTTATTACTTTATGAATTTTTACTCATGCTTAATGTTGTCCAAGTGGCCATGAATTTGCTTGAACAACATTTCTATCAACTTGGTTTACTACTTTAACCCTTTTTTATGATGTCAAAAGGGGGAAAATTGTTAAGGTATGAGGTATGAGGTCAATGCTAGCTACTTGAAGCATGTCGATAGGGGGAATGCTAGCTACTTAAAGACATGGTCATGCCGATAGGGGGAATGAAAGCTAGCTACTTGAAGAAGACATGGTCATACCGATTGGGGGAATCAATGCTAGCTACTTGAAGAGGACGTGGTCATGCCAATAGGGGGAAGAAGTTGAACATGTTTGTCATAATAAAAAAGGAGGAAATGTTATTTTTATATTTTGATGATTTGACAAACTTCAGGGATGATGAAACTCCAGTTACCTGAAGAGTTCTTGTTGATAGGGGGACTGGTGAATAAGTTTGTTATCATCAAAAAGGGGGAAAATGTTATTTTGAAGCTAATGTTATGTTTTGATGATTTAACAAACTTAAAGATCTAACAAGGAATCATATCATTGTTATTGGGACTACTGACAGTGAAATGAATGAATAAACTCAGTATGAGGAATATTTGTGTGTCATCATCAAAAAGGGGACGAGACTGTCTGTTTCAGTGTCTCACAAATGCAGGGACCCGATCTAGAGTTCTCTCATCTAGATTTATAATGGTGTATAGCTGAAAAGTTGTCCTGTCAGAGGTTGGAAAGGTGTCAGAGAACTACGCCAATCAAAATGGAAGAGGTTGTTTGTCCAATTGTCAATAAATCTTTATGGTTGACTTAGTCAACATGACAAACGTCAAATTAATTCATTCATTCAAAAGGAGAAAGAGCCAGCAAGTCTTCTCAAGAACTTATCAAGAAAAGTTTGCAAGGGACCTAGTCCCTGCAAGACTGCGTATGTGAAAGGACGACAAGACAACTGTCATAAAAGTTATCACCTCTGATGTGGTAGGTGCACGTCTTTCCAGAGAGGTAGGCTCTCAGCCAATGGGCGGCTCCAAAGAGTTTGTGCTCATTTTGATATAATCTCTTAACACAAAACACAAACTCAAGATTTGGCAAACAAAAACTTGGATTTTCTCTAAAAATTCATAAGCTTGAAAAGAGAACCATCTTCAAGGAAGAACACTACTTAACTCGACAACGGGACTTGATAGAGTGAAGAAGTGTCTTTGTTGTATTTGAGCTTTGTGTCTTATGTGCTTACATTGTAAATCTACTCCTAAGTTATAAAGGATAATAGATCACTTGCTTGTCTAAATATTTAGTTTGAGTCGTATTTACTAGAGTTAGTCGAATCTTCTAAGTTTTGGTCAAGCCTTGTACACCATTGTTTTAGCGTTTTCTTGGTTAAAGTTGCCTAGGAGTGTCAACTAGAGTTAGTTGATGTGTGGTGCAACAGAGTTGTTGCTCGATTAAGCTCTTGTCTTAGAGATCGGAGTTGGTGGCTAGAGTAAGCCTTGGGGGTTCTTAAAGTGTAGATCAACTAGAGTTAGTTGGTTTAGTGGGCAATAGGATTATTGCATTGGCTCGTTTAAGTAATAGGAGTATTACTTAGTGTGGGATTAGGGTGTTAATCTCACGGTTGTGGTTGTAAACTGTGTTCGCTTTTGCTTGAGAAAATTAGTGAAAACAGTTTGAAAATCATGTGTGACAGGTCGTGGTTTTACTCCCTTGAGCAAGGAGGTTTCCACATAAAACTCTTTTGCATGATTTACTTTGTGCTATTTATTTTCAGCACTTTTACTTCTGCATTGTTATTCTGTTGAGAGACCTGGTCCTATTGTAGTTAGTGGATGCATACATTCCAACATGTAGAAACATATTGAAAGTTTTCTAAATCTTTTGTATTAGGTTACAATATCGAGTAAGAAGCTACAAAGAGATTGGATAAGATGGAATTAGCAATTTAGTCACACTAAATGACACTTTCTTGAATGTGCTAGTTTGTACAACATAGTGCAGTTGTTGTATGCAGATGCCTACTGTTCAGTAGAAAAATGTCAAAAGAATGAACAAAATCGTTGAAGAGAATATTGCCAAAATAACTTCTGTATTCATAAATTGATCATGGGAGATTTTTCTGAACTATACAGTAAAAATTCCTCTCAGTATCCTCTTTCTAATATCAAAGTCCTACTACAATACAAAATTTCATCGTGCAAAAGAATTTGCACTATAATAAAATTCATGATCACATGCAGAATGTGAGATCAACGAACATGTCCTCTTTTCAGTGTTAGCTAACAAGTCTTGAAAGAAAGGTTGGCTCAAGTTTGATATTGGCACCACAAAACATACAGTATCTGTGTATATATATACAAGTTTCATATTGAAATATTTAGTGGTGGTCAAGAAAAATAGGTGACTACTGGTGAGAAACAATGGCGGATAAAGTTTCAATGGTGAGAGACAATAGTTTTGCTTACTCTCTAAAGTATTAAAACATAAATATATTGAAGAACAATTTATGATGACTTTACCTTGCCCGACAAAGACCAAAACAGATAGCCACATGATGACTTTAATGAAGTGACAACTAGCCAAGATGATAGTCAAGTGTCCCCTATCTACATGAAAATGAACAGAGAAGAACATGGTTTTGCTTCTCACCAACAATTGTTCATTTAATGGTTTCAGATTATTAACATTGGTGAGAAGTACCATTTATGAGCTGATATTATAGCTAAATTTTGGACCCATACCAACTTGGACAACAGACATAGACATATGGCTTTGCCTTGGGTGGTTAGTGACAAGAACTTCAGCTCCATTTTGTATAAATAATCTCTCTTTCATAAGCCTTTTCATCAAGGAAAATCATTATCAGTTCAACAATCAAAAGTCTCTAAATTTCTATTCTACTTTCTTATTTTCAATCTTCCAACAAAAAGAAAATGGCATTGCTTAGCGCTAAGAAACTCATCAAGATGACCAGGAAATGGCAGAAATTTGCCGCTATGCAAAGGAAGTAGATTTCATTTCCAAGAAATGGTAGCGAGCAGACAGTTGCAATATATGTTCATCCTCTATAGTTGAGAAAGGCCATTTTGTAGTGTATACAGCTAATCAATCCCGCTTTGTCGTTCCATTGGTTTACCTTGAAAATGAAGTCATTAGGCAACTTTTAAGCATGTCCGAAGAAGAGTTTGGGTTGCCAAGTGGTGGCCCTATTACATTACCATGTGATTCAACCTTCATGAGCTACATCATTTTGCTAATCAAGAAAGGTGTAGCTGTTGGAGATCTTCACAAAGTATTTCTCCTCTTAATTCCTTTATGCTGCTGTTCAATTTCTTCTATGCACCAAGAGAGTGGAAACTGGCTGCTTTTTGTTTATTGAGTCAAGGCCAACATTATTTTTGTAAATGCTAGCTTAGAAATAGTTTTTAGAGAGACTTACATTTAAGAGTACACGATTGTAAAACACATCATTCAAATTGAATACTATTTTATTTGAAAATTCACTAAATTCATGAGTCATGGCTTTCACTTTTCAATTTGGTTACGAGAAGTCCTAAACATCTTATGTTGGATTTTGGCACCTCCTTGATAGAAGAAAGACAAGATGATATGAAAATTTGACACTGAGTAGATCAATCAATTAACATTAATTCAGCTGTCTCAAACCCAAAGTGTTCAGTCTCAATTAGATGAATCAACTTCATGCATTATGCTCTATTCAGATTCATTCATTCCAGTTATGAAAAGTTTGTCTAGTCTAAAGACAGTTCACCAACACTGGATATTATGCTTATCATAACAACTAGATTCTTTTACATCCGTTGTTTTATGTTCTCAGTTAAGTCTGCATTGGCTCCAAAAGGTTGTAATATTAGCAGTCTATGTTATATGTTATTGGTTTAACACATTCCTTCTTATCATCTTCCAACATCATATAATTATACCTACGGATCCGTGCTCCAAAAGGTCCACTGATAAGGCTTGATAGATTCAAACGACCTTCTCTCATTTTATCCTCTGTATTTGCACTATATGCACCAACTTCATAGTACAACCTCTCAGAATAAATGGGATAGATGCTATAATAAGCAATTAGCCATATATTTTCATTTGTTTCTTCCATAATAGATTAAAGGAATAATAAGTCACAAAATTAGCTTATATTAAGATTATATTATCACAGCAAAATCATTGAACTTTTGGAATTTTTTGTTACTTATCACAAAGGTCATTCTTATTCCACTAAATGACACTCGCTTGAATCCACTAGTTTGCACTACAAGGTGAAGTTGTCACATGAGGATCAATCAATCAGATACCAGCTGCATATATTGATATAGGGCCTAAATTTGTGGATGAATCTTGGTTGAAAGGATGAAGATAATGAGTTTCATTTTATCTTCATTTGGTCAAAGACTAAATGGACTGAGACCTTTATTGGAATGAATGGACCTGATTAGAACATAATGCATAAAGTTGATACGTATAATTGAGACTAAAAAGTTTGGGTTTGAAATGCAGTTGATTGATCTTCTTTGTTTTAAATCTTCATACCGTGAATGTCTTTCTTCAATCAAACGCGTTAGATTGTTATGACTTCTCATAAACCAAATTGAAAGGTGAAAGCCATGACTCATGAATATGGTAAATTTTCAAATAAAATTAGTATTCAATTTGTATGTTGTGCTTCACAATTGTGTACTCTTCAATGTTTGTCTCTCTAAAAACTATTTTGAGCTAAATTTACAAAAATAATGTTGGAATCGACTCAATAAATAAGAAGTTGCCGACTTCCACTTTCTTGGTGCAAAGATGAAGTTAAACAGCAGCATGAAGAAATCGAGAGGAGCACTGCTTTGTGAAGATCTCCAGCAGCTACACCTCTCTTGATTAGTGAAATGATGTAACTCATGAAGGCTGAATCACAGGGTAATGTAATAGGGCCACCACTTGGCAAACCAAACTCTTCTTCAGACATCCTTAAAAGCTGCCTAATGACTTCATTTTCGAGGTAAGCCAATGGAACGACAAAGCGGGCTTGATCATTTGTATAGACAACAAAATGACCTTTTCCAGCGATAGACGATGAAGATGCACTACAACTATCTGCATCACTTGCATTTCTTGAAAATGAAATCCTCTTCCTCTGCATGACTGCAAACTTCTGCCATCTCCTAGCCATCTTGATGAGTTTCTTAGCACTGAGCATTGCCATTTTTTCTTGGAAGACTGGAAAGAAGAAATTAAATGAGAAATTTAGAGACCTTTAATGGGTAAATTGATAATTCTTGTGCTTGATGATGAAAAGGATCATGAATGGGGGATTATATATATATATAAAAGGCTATACACAGGCCTTGGGTTGGAGCTGATGTTTTTGTCACTAAAAAGGTAAAGCCATGTGCTGTTGCCTGTTGGCCATGTAGATTGGGGCCTAAAATTTGAAAATAAAAAATGATAAGTTTCTTCCTTTCTTCGGTTTGATGAATGAACTGATTAGGCCAATATATTTGCTACTTCTCTCAATGCCAATAATTTGAAAACATTAAATGAACAATTGTTGGTAAGAAGCAAAACCATGTTCCTCTCTTTTCTTTGTCATGTAGATAGGTGACCTTAGATTTCCATCTTGGCAATCAACTTCATCAATTCTTGTTGATTTTATTTTAAGGGTGTCCTTAGAATTAAAGTGGGGCCTAATGTTGTTCTTCATGTGCCATTGTCTCTCACCATAAAATTTGGATATAAAACTTTCCCCTGTCTTGTATATATACACATGTAGAAAAATCATTTTAAGCAAAACACAAGTCTTTGTATGTGCAAACAAACTTACACTTGCTGTGTATTTCTCAAAAAATCCTTTGTTCTTATCATCATTTGAAGTTACAAAGTATCTCACTATGGGTATCAAAATGACTCCCCTAATTCAAAATAATTGCCTTACTATTTTAGAATTCTACTGAACAGTTATTAAGCACCTGCATGCAACAACGGCATTGAAATAAAGTTGGTCTGCAATGAGTTTACCAACCAAAATGGATATCATGTACTAGAAAGGATAAAATAATGCCAACAATTACAGTCTACACTTCAGCAAATAACCCTGTCGAAATAGCTAATATTTTTAATGCGGTGAGCTAGATATTCTGAGTGCAATATTACTAGAAAGCTAAGGAAAAGATATCACATTTTCCTAAATTATCAAATAATAGAACAAAGAACAAGTAGGCTGCCAGAACAAGGACTTTTGATGAATAAATATATGTTAATCATCATATATCATCAAAAGCTTTTAGCTTCAAAATTGAATTACCAATTTACCTCTACTATAAGTTAAAATGTTATAAAATATTTAATTAGTCAAATATTAGAATTTTCAATAAGTTTTCTCTAATAAATATTTGTATTCATAACCAAATTTTTATGCAACCTATAATTACAATATTTAATATGTATTAACCTCTCACAATTGAATTATTAATAATAATAATAATAATAATAATAATAATATATATATATATATATATATATATATAAAAAAAAAATAGTAATAATATATATATATTATTTTGCGCACCTTAAGTAAAAGTTAAATAAAATTCAATTAATTAATTTTTCAATTACATAAATTGAACGGGATTTGGAAGTGGAAAAGTGGTACTTTAATGCTCAGATAAACATATCCAAGAAATTCACATAATACATGATTAATTGCTTTAAATTAACACATCATGTATTACTTTACCTAACTTTTACAATTCCTATAATTTGTCTTTTCATTTTCTTTAACTTGACTTATCAAATTCTAACATTTTTAAATTAGTAACCAATCTTTGTTAATATAACAATCGGTATAATTTGAATAGTTCATTAAGTATTTAAGTGTAGGTTAATAAATACATATTATGTTAAAAGGAATTTCAAAGAACAAAAAAAAAAACACTATATAAAGGTAACAAATGATTTCCATTTCCTTCTAGTTTTGTTTCTTTAGTTGAGCAGATCTTTTTTAAAAAAAAATCTGGCCTTCCTTCTCATTTTCTTTCTTTTCCTTTAATTTTTTCCTTTTGCATGAAATAAAGAAAATGGGAGATGGAGAAACATGTAGAGTTGATACATGTTGGAATTGAATAATTGTCATATCAATTTACATGCAACATTCAACATTCATTGGATGATATATGAAGACCACTATCTCCGTATGGAGTGCTAGCAGAAATTCATGAGCTATGAAAAGGAGGAAGTTGGTTTCTCTGGAAGACTGATTTTAGAATTTTCATTAATTGATTTATTCTTATAATGTACTGTAATTATAATTGTTTACGTCTACAGTTAAATGCGACGTTATTTGTGTATTTAGAGGGAGTTATAAAATGATATCTTGTAGTAATTTACTATAAAAGTGGGAACTACCAAGTAAAAAGTTTACATCTCTGACATTCATCTTAATTTGTTTGTTATTGTTAATAAAGTAGTTGGATATCACAGGTTATATGCCTTCATGGCATCATGTGATTCGTATTGAAAAAATTATTTCGTAATTTTTTGTATTATGTAATGTGTCTTCATATGTATCTTCATATTTGAATTTACTAATTCATTTTACAGAAAGAATTAGGAGTATCAGTGTCATATATAAATATAATATCGAACTTTAAAAGGAAAATTTTCTTATATTTTGATATGATATCATTGAATAAAAACTATTTTAGCTATCACAAAATACAGATATCTTCACTTAAATAGTCGGGTAGATTTACTATTACTTTTTCTAGCCGGCATATATATATATATATATATATATATATATATAATATTATATACTCACCAATTTTTTTTTATAGTTTAATTAATTGGATGGACAACTATTTATATTAATTCTTCAAAAATAATCTTAGTTGCAAATTTTTGCTACATTTATTTTCAAAAGTAAATATGTATGTATTTTTTTAAATATCATTAATATGGCGCGTGCCCGGAGACTAGTATTCAATATATGCAGTATATGTACCAAGAGGACATTGTGCAGCATATGGAGGAGAAATCCAGTAGAAGCCATTTATTCTACGCTGCCAATATCGTACTTGGGGAAGATATACTGGCTTTATTTCAACACTTGTTAGCCCAAGATGAGGAAGATACTGGTTTTGATCATCAAATAGCTGGTGTCAGAATCCCCTGCAAAGAGGATGCTTTCTTTGATCTCACTTCTCGGTTGGGAAGGAATCGAGAGCGGATTTACTCCCATTTTATCATGAACAATTTGAGCACTAGTAAAGGAAAAGCTTAGTACCGAGACGAAGGAAGAATCTTTGACTCCTGAGAATGAATGTAAAAGAGATGGCATCACATAACTTTACTATCAAATTTGTTCATTTTGATTTGAAAAATTAAGACTTTCCAGTTCATTGCTCCATAGCAATTTACTGCTGCGGAACTGTAAGAAAAACTTTATCTCGACACCATCAAGTCCAAATGTACCTTTAATTTGAAAAGAATAATACAGATCTCTCATTATAGTGTACAAGGCTTTTTAGTTTTGACAAAATATACCATAATGCAGGTGCAAACTGCTTAAAATTTAGAGTTTGATATTGCACTGCATGTCTCTGAGTAGGATCAATTCTGAGCGATTTTGATAGATAATGGAGTCAAGAAGAGAGCAATAGTTATTGTGTTGACCCGATCCTACAATATATAGTTCTCTCTGGTTCTTCTTCTTTTGTTACATGCTTGTTCATTAGTAGAGGTTCGTTAACTCATTAGGAATAGTAAGTTAAGGTCTAGCACTTCCTTACTCATAAAAGAATAATAAAAACTGAAGGATTATAGAAACACAAGTGAAAGTTTGTTGCAAGTCCGGAGACTAGTATATATACACAAGTTAGTGAAAAGTTTCATATCAAGAGAATTAGGTGACCACTATAATGAGAGACGACAATGCCATATGAAGTTTCACATGGTTTTGACTTTTGCTTACTCTCTAAAGTATTCAGACCACAAATTTGTTGAAGAACAAGACTCATGATTTACATTAAGGACGCTCTTAGAACAAAATCCACAAGAATAGCCACATGATGACTTTAATGAAGTGGTTTTTCTATCACAACTAGCCAAGATGATAGTCAAGTGTCCCCTATCTACATGAAAATGAAGGGAAAAGAACATGGTTTTGCTTCTCACCAGCCATTGTTCATTTAATAGTTTCAAATTATTGGAATTGGAGAGAAGTACTATGAGCTGATATTATACCAAATAGGCCTAATTGGTTATTTATCAAACTAGCATCATCCACAAATTTTAGGCCCATACCAACTTGGCCAATAGACATCGGCACATGGCTTTGCCTACCGTGGTTAGTGACAAAAACTTCAGCTCTATTTTATATAAATAATCCCTCTTTCATGAGCCTTTTCATCATCAAGGACAAGCATTATCAGCTCAACCATCGAAGGTCACTAAATTTCTTTTCTACTTTCTTATTTTCAATCTTCCAAAAAAAAAATGCCAATACTCAGAGCTAAGAAACTCATCAAGATGGCTAGGAAATGGCAGAAGTTTGCCGCCATGCAGAGGAAGTGGATTTCATTTCCAAGAAATGGTAGTGATGAAGACAGTTGCAGTACATCTTCATCCTCTATAGTTGAGAAAGGCCATTTTGTAGTCTATACAGTTGATCAAGTCCGCTTCGTCATTCCATTGGCTTACCTCGAAAATGAAGTCATTAGGCAACTTTTAAGCATGTCTGAAGAAGAGTTTGGGTTGCCAAGTGGTGGCCCTATAACATTACCCTGTGATTCAGCCTTCATTAGCTACATCATTTCAGTTATCAAGAAAGGCGTAGCTGCCGAAGATCTTCACAATGCAGTGCTCCTCTTGATTCCTTCATGCTGCTGTTCAACGTCTTCTTTGCACCAAGAAAGTGGAAGCCGGCAGCTTCTTGTTTGTTGAGTCAAGGACAACATTCTTTTTGTACATGCTAGGTCAAAAATAGTTTTTAGAGAGGCTGACACTGAAGACTACACAATTGTAAAGCACAACATACAAATTGAATACTACTTTATTTGAAAATTTACCATATTCATGGATTTCAATTTTCAAATTTGTTATGAGAAGTCCTAACAATCCAATCTTGGAGCACAGACATATAAATCTTTAACTTATAAAAGGAAAATTGACACAAACCAGATGTAATGGTAAGTGTAACTTTGTTTTATGTTCCCAGTTAAGTCCACATTGTCTCCAAATGATTGTTAAAATTTCCAGCTCTTCGTGTGGTCTATGGTCCTACTCATTCCTTCTTACCATACTGTGTTGAACCTATGGATTTGTGCATCTAAACGTCCACGTATTATATGGTGGATCATATTAGATGATCACTTCTCATATTATTATGTATTATTGCGCTACATGCACCCACATTAGGGATCGATGACCTCCAATAATACTACAATAACAACTACACCTAAGTCCCAAATAGCGTGGGATCAACTATATAAATACTCACTTATTATATTTCTCCATTTAAACTCATTGTAGACTAGCTTCATTTCAAATGTAGAAACATATTAAAAGTTCTCTAAATCTTTGGCATTAAGTTACGACATTGAGTAAGAAGCTCAAATAGATTGGATAAGATAGAATTTGCAATTTAGTCTCATATATGTACACTTGTATCTCCTAAAATAGAATAAATAAGTCAAAAGTAGCTTATATTAGTAACTAATTCCACTAAATGACACTTTCTTGAATGCAGGTGCTTAATTAATCTGTTCAGCAGAAATATTCCAAAAGAATTAACTAAATTGTTTAAGAGAATATTACCATAGTAACTTTTGCATTCATAAATTGATCTCCTCTTTCTAATATCTAAGTGCTACTACTATACAAAACTACATGGTGCAAAAGAATTTGCACTATGATAAAATTCATGATCACATGCAGGACATGAGATCAACGAACACGTCCTCTTTGTAAGGTATTGTGAGACTACGCATTGGATGATCAAAGTCAAACTCTTCTTCATCTTTAGCTAACAAGTCTTGTAATAAAGGTTGGCTCAAGTATAATATTGGACCACAAATACATACAATATGTATGTGTATAACTGTATATACAAGTTTCGTATCGAAATATTTTGTGGTGGTCAAGAGAAATAGCTGACTACTGGTGAGAGACAAAGGCGGATAAATATATAGTTTTACTTACTAAAGTATTCAAACATAAATATATTGAAGAACAATACATGATGACTTTGACTGGACTGACAGTGACCAAAACAGATAGCCATATGAAGACTTTAATGAAGTGGTTTTTCTAGCACAACTAGCCAAAATGATGGTCAAGTGTCCCCTATATACATGAAAATGAAGGGAAAAGAACATGGTTTTGCTTCTCACCAGCAATTGTTCATTTAATGGTATCAAATTATTGGCATTGGTGAGAAGTACTATTTATGAGCTGATATTATAGCTAAGCCTAGCTTCATCCACAAATTTTAGGCCCCTTACCAACTTGACCAACAAACATCGGCACATGGTTTTGCCTTCGGTGGTTAGTGAAGAAAACTTCAGCTGCATTTTGTATAAATAATCCCTCTTTCATGAGCCTTTTCATCATCAAGAACAAGCATTATCAGTTCAACCATCAAAGGTCTCTAAATTTCTTTTCTATCTTCTTATTTTCAATCTTCCAAAAATACAAATGGCAATGCTCAGTGCTAAGAAACTCATCAAGATGGCCAAGAAATGGCAGAAGTTTGCCGCTATGCAGAGGAAGAGGATTTCATTTCCAAGAAATAGCAGTGATGCAGACAATTGCAGTACGTCTTCATCCTTTATAGTTGAAAAAGGCCATTTTGTAGTATATACAACTGATCAAGCCCGTTTTGTCGTTCCCTTGGCTTACCTTGAAAATGAGATCATTAGACAACTTTTAAGCATGACCGAAGAAGAGTTTGGGTTGCCAAGTGGTGGCCCTATTACATTACCCTGTGATTCAGCCTTGATGAGTTACATCATTTCACTAATCAAGAGAGGTGTAGCTGCTGGAGATCTTCACAAAGTGTTGCTCTTCTCACTTCCTTCATGTTGTTGTTCAACTTCTTCTTTGCACCAAGAAAGTGGAAGCCAACAGCTACTTGTTTGTTGAGTCAAGGCCAACATTCTTTTTGTAAATGCTAGCTCAAAAATAGTCTTTAGAGAGGCGGCATTAAATAGTACACAATTGTAAAGAACATCATACAGATTGAATACTACTCCATTTGAAAATTTACCATTGAATACTACTCCATTTGAAAATTTACCATACTCATGGCTTTCACTTTATTTTAAAATTTTAACACAATAGATAGTAACCAACCTTCACTAACTTCAAAGAGCGGTTTCATATTACAACTATATAATCTAAGGAACTAACTCTAGTACCTCAACCTCAGCAGTTAATTATAACTGTTCCAACTACTCTTCAAGAAGTCAAACCTGCTTGTGTTACAAATCTCACCAACACAACTACTCACTTCAATCTAGAAATTAATTCAACTCCATAATAACCTTCGAACAAAAGCCTATTTGACTAGTCCACTCGATCTACTTGCACGAACGTAGTTCTCGTTTACTCTACTTCGTTGTTGAACCTATTTCTTCAGCATATTTGTCTGTCATCAAAACTCCTTGAAATTTGAACTTGTGGTTTCCATCAATTTCCCCCTTTTTGATGACACAAATATTGAATCCTCAAATCACGTTGCATCACATTAGCTTACATAATTAAGACAACTGTATAACTTACCGCTCATTTTTCCTCCCTTTTGACATCATTTAAAAACACATTATAGAATAGTTAATTTTAACGAAATGACATGAAGTACAACAATATTGATGTATGGCCACTAGGGCAACACTATGACAAGCTCATGCCAAGGTCGGATCTGCAATCTAAGGATATTAATCATCTCAAATATGAAAGAGAGATAGTATCCCGACACACATTTTTAAGCCTTACTAGTATCTGCACACGTGTATTTCATGTTAATTTGTTCAATTTTTTTCATTGAGATGGAGGGAGTATATAATAGTTAAATATATTAGTTTTATATGTTCCTAAACTTTCATATACAACGATACATAAATATGGTGCATAACAATAAATTTGTGTTAAACTTTGTTCAGTGAAGTTGATGTTACTGGCTAATCGAACTCTAGAAGTCAATAGATCTTGGTACTTTTGATCCTCTCAAATTGTTATTTTCTCTTCAAGTACAAAAAAGAAGATGAAATTAATTAATAAATTAAAATTATGCAAGAGCCTATAAAAATGGTGAGTAAGAATTCAAGAATCCTTTCTTGCCTTTTTATAGTTATTTTTCAGTTTGCATTCCTTGAACATTTTCTTTCATCAGTCTATATTTAATTATTCAATGCAACTTGTCCTATTCTCCAAACTATTTATTTCTACTAATTAATTAGTCTACATTTAATTAAATATTCAATGCAACTCTTCCTATTCTCCAAACTATTTAGCAATGAATAGCCACACTTAAATTTGATTAATGGGTAAATCATTAAGGGCTACATTTAAATTGGACTTTTGAATATCTGCACATTCACAAATCTCATGTAAATTTAAATACTATCACTACTATTTCAATTAGATTGGGTATTTTATTTTAATTAAATATAAGAGAGAAATTGTTATCTAACTTTAAATACTCGTTCTATTTCTCTCCATTTTTATTCATGTGGATACATTCACCTTAAATTAATATTCTACTTTGAACAGAAACAACACAAAATAATATATGCAAAGATACATATTCCAAGCCATAATAAATGTCATTATTTTTTATTATGGATGCATTCACCTCAGTTCTCACACCATGAATTTCCGTAACATTTCATTAATTTGACTGGAAACATAATAAGTATCATTATCTTTTAGTTGGAATATGAATGTCAAAGAGTGTCCTCTCTTTTTTGTGTGGATAATTTAGTGATTTTACATTTATGTAGATTAATTTTGAAGATATAATACATTTTTATTATTATTTAATTAGATTAGATGTTGTATTTATTACATTTTGATTAAGTATAAGGGTAAAATTGTAATCTAATTTTGAAGATGGATGCTTCCCACTTTTAGTAATATATATAATATAATATAATATATACTCCCTTTGTCCCTAATTACTTGTCCACATTTTCTTTTTTAGTTGTCCCTAATTACTTGTCCATTTTGACAAACCAAGAAAAAACAATTTTTTTTTAACCTTTTATACTCTCAATTAATTACTTTGAAAAAGGTAGAACTTCTTGAAAATATTAAATTTTTAATTCATCCACTTCATAATTAATAGAGGTAAAATGGTAAACTCACTATGTCAATTATTGATTTCTTAATAGGTGTGTCAATTCAAAAGTGGGCAAGTAATTAGGGACAGAGAAAGTATAATATATGTGTGTGTGTGTGTGTGAATGATTATTTAATTAGATTAGATGTTGCATTTATTACAGATTGATTAAGTATAAGGGTAAAATTGTAATCTAACTTTGAAGATTGATGCTTCCAACTTTTAATAATTTAGTAATTAGTAATTAGTAATTAGTAATATATGATATTGGGTGAGCACCAACATGGTCACATTTATATTTATCAACAAAAAAGAGTCACCACCAAAAAATGGCCTAGTATAATAATCTAACTAATTGCGTGATTAAACTTCTTTTGGTTGATGATTTGGTTAATCCATCTTTTAGCCTTATTACTTTGATATACAACAAATTCAGAATAACACTCATAATATCTATCCAGTTATTCAAATTTATAAAAGCACATATTAAATTTTAAATTTGTAATTTAACATCAAAAATATTTATTTTATACTATATAGTTCTTTTCTTTGTGGGATCTTTTCCCACGAGAGGTAATGAAAAGAATTTTAGAATAAATTGGTATCAATGCCTAGATCACATATAAATGGAAATTTTATTGATAAGACCTTTTCAATTGTAGTCAATATCTTATTACGGGTGATTCCGACGTCACGAACAGCAAGAAGAGGCAAGGGATTCACCCACTTTCATGAGTTTCATAGGTCAAGAGATCCCACCATAGAAGTGTCTAGCCTATTCAATAATGGAATATGGATTATGACTTACTCGCTATTCACTCGATTTTGCAGTCATAATCATTATGTAGGAGAGATGGCCGAGTGGTTCAAGGTGTAGCATTGAAAATGCTATGTAGGCTTTTGTTTATCGAGGGTTCGAATCCCTCTCTTTCCGTACCTTCTCTTAATTCAATAATTTTACTAACAACAAGGGCTCAAATAGATAAGGCATAAATTTCTCTCTAAATTATGGTCAAATCTCAGCTGCATAGCTAAACTTAACTAGGGTCTTATTACCCTCTTCCCCAAACTAATTTAAAATTGAATAAATACTTCATAAATGTCGATGTGGCACAGAAAATGTGCACACTCTCTTAAAGGCAAGTGAATATGTCTTTTTTTTTATATGATTTGTTTATAATTAGTTAGTACACATAATTATTGACATAAAAACTTATATTTATCTAATTGTTTTTTATTTCTTTCTTTGTAAAATATTTATTCCCCTCCTCATTTATTTTATTTTCTCTTTTATTAACTTCTTATCTTTCCATTTTTAATTTTATTACGAAAAATAAGTGTGTTTTATTTAAAAATAATATAAATAAATTAAAAGTGTACTTTTATTTTAATGTTTTAATTTTTTATGTTTTATTTAATTTTTCTCCACTTATTTTGATATATCCGTTCAAAGTTGACTTATTTTAAATACAAGCTATTTGAAATTAAATTTGAAATCAAATAAAAAAAATGAAGAGAAATAAAAAAGTGAAAAGAAATACAATGACTGAAGTTTAAATTCAATCTTATCCCAGAATATTTAACTTACTTATTATTCAAAGTCTCTTTAGGATAGATTCAAATTCAACGTCATCTCATTAAATAAAGTATAAAAAGTAATTTTTGGAGTTAAATTTGAAATCAAATACAAAGAAAATAAGAAGAATAAATAAAATTAAGAAAGCAAAAAGAGTGAAAAGAAAAACAATGACTGAAGTTTAAATTCAATCTTATCCCAGAATATTTAACTTACCTATTATTCGAGTCTCTTTAGGATATATTCAAATTCAATCTCATCTCATTAAATTAAGTATAAAAATTAATTTCTTACCATTTTCTAACATCTGTTAATCCATCAAAATTCATTATCTTCCTAATAAAATATTTCAAATATTATATTTGGTAAAAGTAATTGTAAAAACATCTATTTAAAAAGGTTTTCTCTCAAGCAAGTGGCATAGAAAATTAAAATAAATAAAGCTTCTTTCTTATTAATTTGCTCTAAAAAAAATTAGCAATGGCTTCCCCAAAGTTCTTGTCGATGTCCTTTTTACATTTTATCTTTTTTCTTACTATTTGTTTAACAGTCTTCATGATAGTTCTTATGGTGCTTTTAGTCCTTAGCGAGATGAAGAAAGGAAACAATGCAACTAACTTAAAAAAGAAAAGGCTCTACCTAGAATACGAATCGATAAATGAGTAAAGCGAGAAACCAATTTATTCTGCATGTATCAAAGAATTAAAAGAACATCTTGAAAAGTTGCATAAGGAATTTGATCAATTGAAAACGGAGGTTAATTTTATTTTCATCATATGTTCATTCATGAAATGTTCTAGTAAATTGATTATTGACTTTATCTGGCCTTTTCTTGCAGTATGAAAAGTTGGCAAGTTTTGTCAATTATGTGAAGAGTGAAGACATTACCGGATGAAAAGTAAAGTTTGGACCAAAATGTTTCTTAGTGAAGAAGGTTGGGTATTATTAAAATAAAGTAATTGTAGTTTTCTCTTTGAAAATTCTAGCTAGTTGTATAGCAATGCTTTTATCTTAGATTTAATTGTTATCATGTTTTTCTGTACTTTTGACTTTGTTTAAATGTATTGTAATTTTTCTCATGACTTTGTTTATAGTCTTTTTAATGTATAAGAATATATAAGAAGTCAAATAAACCAAAAAGTTAAAATTAATGACATACCTTTAAAATCAATAGAGACAAATATTTTCTAATTACTAATTTAACAACTAAATCAAATAAATTACAAATTAAAAATTAGTGAATTATCAAGTTCAATGGTACAAGTTTTTACATCTTAGTTCTCATGCTACTTGCAAAATCAGATAAAATAATAATATAAGTGCAAAATAGGCATAGTCAAAAAAATTCTCTTTTAGGCCAAAACTAATTAAGAGTACTTGCCAATTTCACTCACAAATTCGACAACATCTAACACATAGTAATGTGTTAGAAATTCCTTATTAATTAATGAGCAGTTATTATTGGTTCAAGACCTTATTAATGAGTAGTTATTAATGTGCTAGAAATTCCTTAAATGAGATAAGTCTTGGTTTATTTAAGGAAAGTGCTAAATGGCCAGAATTATGTGGCCATAATTATAAAAAGACTAATTTAACCTCGTTCACTTCCAAAGTAAAGTCAAGTATTTATTACTATTATTTTCTAAACTTCTAAAAATACGTGTGAACAATAATTATTATGTTTAATGAGTCAGAATTATTATTAATTGTGTGAAGGAAATTATTCAATGGACATTATAATGTGAGACCCATTAGAATCTAACTTCACCTTCTTTTAATTCTTCCTAATTCACTCTTTCTTTGTTCCTTTTTCTTCATTTTTTTGTCATCCTTTCTCTTTTCTTGTCCATTACATGTAAAATTAAATTATACAAATTCTAATTTCATAAGATATTTTTGGATACCGTTTATCAATGATTTTCTAGTCTTGAACTTGTAAAATAAGTTAACATTTATTTATTTCTATTATATACAAAGCAACCAATTCTAAAATCAAGCACACAAAATAATTTTTGATAATATCTAACTTCATAACACAAAATTTGTTGGGGATAATATTGCATTTGTTTTCTTTATTTTAATTTCGCTATAGTATATTTAATACACTATCATTAATATTAAAAAATAATATGATTTGATTATTTTTTTTTCTTCACTAATATAATGATTTGAATATTCTATTTCATAATCATCTTTTAAAAAATGAATAAAATATTTTTTATGATAAACTTTAAAGATTATTCTTTACAGATAATAACAAATCCTTTTTTAATAAAGTTTGTACTTTTATGTGTTAAATATAGAAAGATAAGTTTCATGTGATAAATTTAATAGTCAGATGAATTTTATGTATTAAAAAATAAAAAAGTAATTTTCCGTGTTATAATTTTTTTTTTTTGATATTTTATAGTGAAAATATGACATAATGCTATATTTTGTGGATTTATTTGTTTATCATTATCTGAATATTTTTTTTCAATTAATAAAAATAAAATATTTTTGTATATATTTTTTTGTGTATGTGTATAGTTCATTCATTTATTTTTAAAAAAAATATTGTTCAGTTAATAAAAAAAATTTGTACGCTTTAGCTAAAATAATATTTTTGAATTGTAACTTAAAAAAATGTTCATAAGGTACCAACGCATACCTTTGAAAAATAATGTTTTCGCTTAAAATAAATCTTTTTATTGAAGAAGACAATTAAATCTCTCATTAATAATAACTACAAATGACTACCTTGTCTACTTAAGATTATACTTAATTATTTTGTAATACAAATTTAGTAAAATATAGTAATTAAGCGTAGATTCAAAAAAAATAGTTTAATTTTTCTTTAAATATAATCAAATAAATAGATTAGTCTATATATAATGGATTTTTAATAATGTTATTTTGGAAATTAGATGTTTCTAAAAAATAATTGATGATAAGACATTTATAACTATGCGATGAATAACACATTAATTATGGCCAAAAAATGTCCAAAAATAAATCAATTTATAGTGTGAACATGTCCTTTTACAATTCTGGCCAAAAAGATTTTCTCATTAGGATATTACATTTTTTAAAAATTATTTTCATTTAATATAGAATTTTCTACTGAAGGAGACAACTAAAATACATGTTGATAATATACATAAAAATATGTTTTTAAATATAATTTGAAAAAATATTTCAATAACAATAATCAAAACTCAAAATACTTTAGAATTGATAAAAATCAACACATTATAGAACTACGCAATTTAATTTTTTAAAACATAATAATTAAATATGTAGTTTAATTTTTTAAATATGTAGTTTAATTGTTAAATATGTAGTTTTAAATACATAATTTAATTTTTTAAAACATAATATTTAAATATGTAGTTTAAATTTTTAAAACATAATAATTAACAAATATCAAAACTACAACATTAATGTGAAACTATCTTGGGTTGTTGTGAAATAGGATTGATACTTATGAACCATATATTTTTAGTATTTCTTTATGTGTCGATATCTACTGATTCTATAGTATTTTGAATTTTGACCATTATTATTGAACTATTTTACATTATATTTTTACAATTATTTAAAATTGAATTTAAATAACTATTTAAATAGGTAATTTAAATTTATTCATATAATAAATACAATAAAATTACTTAATTTTATAAATTCTTAATCAGTTTTTAAAAAAATATTAATTTGAGAGAAAAAAGAATAAATATTGTGACAACAACTATGTATACTTAATATTTTAAATATCATTTAATAACAAATATTTTTTTTATAAAACAACAAATAATACTAATAAAGAAAACTATATTTGTGATGAAACTTTGATCTAGTTCATGTTTAACAAATTTGTGTTATCATTATCATCAAAAAACTATGAAAATGTTTTTCTTTAAAAAATTTTTTATAAAAGTTTATTTTGAAATCATAAAGAACTTTCTATATCCTTTCCTAGTTATTATAATTTTTCAATGAAGAACCGTCAACAACTTTTTCCAAAAAATATTTTTATACGTCTCTAGTACTAAAATAAATAAATAAATATTAATTTTAATGAGTCTTTATTTTTGTATGATGTGATTCATATATGTTCGAGGATATGAAAGAAATCACATAATGGAGGAAACATGATGGTAATTTAAGTTTTTTTCATATTTCGTTCACATACATTCTAAGTATAATCAGATAAAATATATTATCATTTAACTTTTTTTCTAGAAAATCCATGCATAACAACAACTCCTTTAAATAAATAAGAGTAATTGTTTTGCCAACTTGGTGAATTTTTTTAATTTTGAGTATTATCGATATAAATTTAAATTTAGATATAATTTATCATTTCACGATTATAAATTATAAACTAAAATAGATAGCTACACTTTACTCCTCTTTTTTACTTTTTAATTTTTTTTTTTTATCATTAAGAATGAAGAAATGAAAAATAAATAATTAAAAAAGAATAAGTAGAAAGGAGGAAATTTAGAAATTTAAAAAATTATAGTATATATTTACTTTTTACTACTTCTGCCATATTTTTATTTTTATTTTTAGATCTTGAAAATTTCAAGTAAGAAGAGTGGGTGAGACTAATGTTTTCTTTGGTTAACTTTGCGGTTTCTTTCTCATGTTTAATTATGAAATCATCAATAATTAATCTCATTAATCATTTTCAATGTATTGGAAACATAATTAAAGAATATATTCAATATTTAAGTTAAAGGGCAAATATGTCCAAAAATAAACTAATTTATAGTGTGAACATGTCTTTTTACCATTCTGGCCAAATTATGACCAAATTTTTATGGGCAAAAGGATTTTTTCCTTTATTTAAATCCAAAAATATAGAGATTTTTTTTTAGATTTTTCCATTGAAGATTGACTTTAATTTGTTCTATCACTTGTTTTTTTTTCTTCTTATTTTTTTTTTAGTCATGAATTGTCATATTGTAACGACCTATTCCCGTCTTTATAGAAAAGTCAATGGTGGAAAATTTGGGGACGAAAAACTTTTTCGTAGTAGTTGGATTTTCCCAACCTAGTCCAGATTTGAACGAAATTAGAGTCTTTAAGGTGCAGGAAAATCTGGTAACAATCGGGTGAATTATTTATGATTTTGATTGCATGAGTAGTTAGATAACTCGTTAAGGAACCCGTACGACTTTACGGAATTGAATTCGAGGGAATAAGACTCCCGAAATCGATCTTAGTGTAAAGAGTATTTTCTAAGCGTCATTGGTTAGAGGTGTGTTCTGAAATGGGGATTTTGGAATTCTTTAAATAGCTCACTGATTCCGTGCAAACCGCTTTAGCGAGATTGGTGTTGCTCTGGCGGGGCTGCTGCAGCGGGGTGAGGGCCGTTGTGGCAAGCTTGACGCGACTGAAGGTCGTTAATAAACCCCTAAACGACCTTATTATGCACTTTTCGACATTTAGAGCTAAGGAACAAACCCCAGGCGACTCCTAGTAGTTTTTCACCATTCTTAAGGCTAAAGAAAAGCTTTTCACTCCCTGAATCTCGATCCGTAAAACGTAATAGAAAGGGTGAATATTGATGGGGGAAAGTTTTTTTTATAGATTCTTTAAAATTTTTTATAGATTCTTTGGTGCAAACAATCCTAATTTGGATAATTGGGATCATGGGTTTGATTTAGGGTTTATAGAATTGTTAGTAATTCGGGTAATTAGTGGTTGTTTATTAATTCCAGTATTTTATTGATTGTTTGTAGACCAAAAACAAGCGAAACGAATCCGGAAAGGGAAGGATCAAGTTTCTTAGGGTTTCAAGCTTGTTTTGAGGTAGGTGATGGTTGTGATTCTATGATTGTGTGATGTATGTTTGTTCTTACTTCATTATGATACATATATGTATATGAATGTTATCATGACTTAATTGTATGATCTTGAGGAAATACTTGTGATTGTGATTGTGGTGTGTTGAATGGATCGGTTGCCACGTTCCGGCATAAATAACTTGGATCGGTTGCCACGTTCCGGCATAACTATGGGATCGGTTGCCACATTCATGCATAATTATTGGATTGGGTACCATGTTTTGATACTGTTTGGGTTTGTATTCCATGAGATGACCAATGATTTGATATAATTGTGTATCTTGAGAAATGTGAAGTTGTTCATTGTTCGTATATGTTAATGATATTTTATATATTCATTATATGCATGTGATTATATTGTTGTGATGACTTATGTATGTTACACTTAGTCGGATAGCCGTGTGATCCTACCAGTACACTGTAGTTGTGTACTAATACTGCACTTGCTCTTATTTTAGTTGAGTACAGGACATCTTCAAGCGGCTACTGACAGACCTCGGTTAGGAGATCAGTGATCGTCGTTCGAATTCAAGGGTGAGCCAATTCTTTCATGCTGTCATGGGTTCTCTTTCGTCTATATCCATCATTTCTAGACTTAGACTATGTTCTAGATAGTTGATTAGTTCATTAGATTGGGATTTCATCCCTTCTTGTTTAGACTTGGTTCATTGTTAAATGTTTTGGTACATTGACTTTCAGGTTCTAGGCATTATTTCCGCAATGTTAGTTTATTATTGTTAGACTTTTGTTAAAGTTTATGGGAACTCTATTTCTTTCCTTAGTATTTTCCTGCTTTCGTATACTTAAATGCCTTAGTTTTGGTTTAATTGCTTGGTTTGGATTGTAGTAGTGGTTCGGGTTAGCGTAGATGCCAATCACGACAGTATGGATCCTGACACATAATGATGGAAGCAATTGATTTAATTGGTCAAGAGATAAAAGAAGACTTTATTTCTTGACATTCTATTGTACAAGTTGAAAAACTAAAAGATTATGAATTTATTGAATAAAACAATTTATGACTCTCATTTTCATCATAAAAATCAATTTTTTTTTACCATTTCTAACATATGTTAATCCATCAAAATTCACTATCTTCCTATTAGAATATTTCAAATATTATATTAAGTAAAAATAAATTAAAAATAATCTATTTAAACAGGTTTTTCCTTTTATAAAAAGAAATAAGCGATATAGAAGATTAAGAGAAATAAATAAATAAAGCTTCTTTCTTATTAATTTGCTCTTAAAAAGCTTACCAATGGCTTCTCCAAAATTCTTGTCATTGTCCTTTTTACATTTTCTCTTTTTTTATCTTGTTATTTGTTTTACCGTCTTCATGAACATTCTTATGTTGATTTCAATCCTTAGCGAGTCAAGAAAGGAAACAATGCAACTGACTTCAAAAAGAAAAGGCCCTCCCTAGAATACGAATCGATAAATGAATGGAGCGAGAAATCAACTTGTTCTGTGTTTGTCGAAGAATTAAAAAAACACCTTAAAAAGTTGCATAAGGAGTTTGATTAAACTTTTTTATTTTTTTTTTCTCTTTTACTAACGTCTTATCTTTCAAGTTTTAATTGTTATAAAAATGAAGTAGATTTTATAATAATAATAATAAAATAAAATAAAAAAATTAAAAATTAGAAATTAAAAAAAGTGTCCTTTAATTTTAATATTCTAATTTTTTTATGTTTTATTTGATTTTCTTTACTTGTTTTGATATTCTTCCGAAATTAACTTAAATACAAGACAAAATTAAATTTGCAATCCAATCAAAAGTAAAGGCAAAGAAAATTAAAGGAATAAATAAAATCAATAGGGAAAAAAGTGAAAAAAAAACAATGAATGAAGTTTAAAAATTGAAAGAAAAAAAGTTTAAATATAGGGGAAAAAAAATTTCATTTTAAATTACATGTATGATAGTTTAAATACAATATAAAGAAAATAAGAAGATTTTTGAAAAAAAAATAAAATAAAATAAAAACTACGCATGCGGCGGTGCGTGTTATACGCAGTCAACTTTACCTAACTGAAGGTTTAACATCAACATAAAACATGTACGAAAATACGGAAAAATTGAGTTCGAAGGGGAGGAGAGGGTGTATAGGAAGCGAATTAAGTTAAGATGTGTTGTTGTGATTTATATTATAGTTTAGGGGATCTTTTGTCTTATCCAAAATATATAACTACCTATATATTATCCAAGTCTCCTTAGGATAGATTCAAACTCAATTCATCTCATTAATTAAATTAAGCATAAAAATTAATTTCTTACCATTTTTATATGCTATAATCTATCAAATTCATTATTTCCCCATTTAGATGCTTCAAATATTATATTTGGTAAAATATTTATAAAAACATCTATTTAAAAAGGTTTTCCCTCTTATAAGAAGCAAGTGATACAGAAAATTAAAATAAATAAAGTTTCTTTCTTACTAATTTGCTCTAAAAATACTTATAAATGGCTTCTCTAAAGTTCTTGTTGATGTCCTTTTTACATTTTTTCTTTTTTCTTTTTATTTGTTTTATCGTCTTCATGAACGTTCACATGGTGTTTCCAATCCTTAGCGAGATGAAGAAAGGAAACAATGCAACTAACTTCGAAAGAAAAAGGTCTCTCTAGAATACAAATCGATAAATGAGTGGAGCGATAAACCGAACTTGTTGTGCATGTATTGAAGAATTAAAGGAACATCTTGAAAAGTTGCATAAGGAGTATGACCACTTAAAAATAGAGGTTAATTTTCTTTTTATCAAATATTCATTCATTAAATGTTCTAGTAAATTAATTGATTATTAACTTTACTCGGTCTTTTCTTTTTCAGTATGAAAAGTTGGCAAGTTTTGTCAATTATGTGAAGACTATTCCTGATGAAAAGTAGAGTTTGAACCCAAAAAATTCTAGTGAAAAAGGTTCGGTATTATTAAAATAAAGTAATTGCAGTTTTCTCTTTGAAAATTCTAGCTAGTTGTATAGCAAAGTTTTTTCCTTAGATTTAATTGTTATCATGTTTTTTGTACCTTAACTTTGTTGAAATGTATTATAATTTTTGTTTAGTATTTTTAATGTATAAGAAGTAAAATAAACCAAAAATATATATTTTTAAATTTAATGACAGACCTTTAAAAGTTAAAGTCAATGGAGACAAATATTTTCTAATTACTAATTTTACTGTTAAATCAAATTAATTACAAATTAAAAATTAGTCAATTATCACGTTCAATGATACAAGTTTATCCATACTTGGTTCTCATGCAACTTGCAAAATCAGGTAAAATAATAGTATAAGTGAAAATGGGCATAGTTAAAGAATTTCCTTTTAGGCGAATACTTAGAGTATAAATTCGAAATTTCTAACACATGGTAGTAGAAAAAAAAACAACTAAAGAGTGTCATATTTAATATGGACTCATCAAGTTATTTTGTTATAGATTTATTCAAATCCAATTTTTTTTATGCAAATGAATGAATTTTATGTAAAACTTGATTTTAAAAAAATTAAAATCTATTATTTGTGTGAAATTGGCAAGTACTCTTAGTATTTGCCTAAAAAAGAAATTTTTTAACTATGCCAATTTTGCACTTAACGTTATTATTTTATCTCATTTTGCAAGTTGCATGGGAACCAAGTATGGATAAACTTGTATCATTGAACGTGATAATTGACTAATTTTTAATTTGTAATTAATTTGATTTAACAGTAAAATTATTAATTAGAAAATATTTATTCTCTATTGATTTTAAAGGTCTGCCATTAATTTTAAAAATATTTTTTTTGGTATATTTGACTTCTTATTCTTATATACATTAAAAGACTATAAAACAAAATTATGAGATAAATTATAATACATTTCAACAAAGTTAAATATCGAAATTTCTTTCACTTTGAACGACTCCGATACAGAAAACATGATAGCAATTAAATCTGAGAAAAAAACATTGCTATACAATAAGATTTTTCAAAGAGAAAACTACAATTACTTTATTTTAATAACACCCAACCTTTTTTTTTTCCATGGCAGCTGAAGCATTAAGCCTCTAACATATGATTTCACTAGAAATCTTTGGGTACTGTCTTCACATAATTGACAAAATTTGCCAATTTTTCATTATGCAAACGAAAAGGCCACATAAAGTTAATAATCAATTTACCAGAGCATATCATGAATGAATATTTGATGAAAAAAATAACCTCCGTTTTTAATTGATCAAACTCTTTATGCAACTTTTCAAGATGCTCCTTAAATTCTTCGATACATGCAGAACAAGTTAATTTCTCGTTCCACTCATTTATCGATTCGTATTCTAGGGAGAGACTTTTCTTTTTGAAGTTAGTTGCATTGTTTCCTTTGTTCATCTCGCTAAGAATTGGAAACACCATAAGAACGCACATGAAGACGGTAAAACAAATAGCAAGAAAAAAGAGAATATGAAAAGGACATCGACAAGAACTTTGGAGAAGCCATTGATAAATATTTTTAGAGCAAATTAATAAGAAATAAATTTTATTTATTATAACTTTTTTTATCACTTGCTTTTTATAAGAGGGAAAACCATTTTAAATAAATGTTTTTATAATTTTTTTACCAAATATAATATTTGAAGCATCTAATAGGAAAATAATTAATTGATGGATTAGCATAGGTTAGAAAATGGTAAGAAATTAATTTTTATACTTAATTTAATTAATGAGATGAATTGAGTTTGAATCTATCCTAAAGAGGCTTGGATAATATATAGGTAGCTATATACTTTGGATAGAAATCATAACAACACACCTTAACTTTATTCGGGTCCTATTATCCTGTCCTTCCATCTAAGCTCATTTTTTTTGTATTTTCGTACACTTTTATGCTGATGTGACACATTCAACTAGGTAAACTTAGTTGCATGTATAACATGCTCCGCCACATGTGTAATTTTTTTATTTTAAAAAATAATTTTTAATTTTTTAGAAAAAATCTTCTTATTTTCTTTATCTTGTATTTAAACTAAGTTAATACATATAATTTTCTAAAAACCTTTTTTGCCTTAGATTTAATTTTTTTTTCTTTCAAATTTTAAACTTCATTCATTGTTTTTTCACTCTTTTATTTTTCTATTGGTTTTATTTATTCCTTTTATTTTCTTTGCCTCTTTTATTTTTTTAATTTGATTTCAAATTTAATTCCAAATGTCTTGTATTTAAGTTAATTTCGGAAGGATATCGAAATAAGTGAAGAAAATTAAATAAAACATTAAGAAAACTAAAACATTAAAATTAAATGACACTTTCTTAAAAAAAATTATTATTAAATTATTATTATAAAATATACGTAATTTTTTAAAACAATTAAAAGTGGAAAGATAAGAAGTTAGTAAAAGAGGAAAAAAAATAAAAAGTTTAACCGAACCCCTTAAGCAACTTTTCACGATGTTTTCTTTAATTTTTCTATACATGCAGAACAAGTTGGTTTCTCTCTCTATTTATTTATCGATTCGTATTCTAGGGAGAGCCTTTTCTTTTTGAAGTTAGTTGCACTGTTTCTTTTTTTGATCTCGCTAAGAATTGAAAGCACCATAAAAACGTTTATGAAGATGGTAAAACAAATAACAAGAAAAAAAAGAGAAATTGTAAATAGGACATCAACAAGAACTTTATATAGAAAAACTTGACTATGCCTACTTTGCACTTATACTATTATTTTACCTGATTTTGCAAGTTGCATGATAGCCAAATGTAGAAAAAAGAAAAACGTGCATGTACCACTAAATGTGATGATTGATTAATTTTTAATTCGTAAAATTAGTTTTAAATTAGTAATTGGAAAATATTTGTTTCTATTGGTTTTAAATTAAAGGTATACCATTAATTATTATTAATTTTTGGTTTATTTGACTTCTTATTATTATACATTAAAAGACTATAAACAAAAATCATGAGAAAAATTATAGTACATTTTAACAAAATCAAGGTACGGAAAACATGATAGCAATTAAAGAAAAAAATATTGCTATACAACTACAATTTTCTTAAAAGAACATTACGATTACTTTATATAATACCCAACCTTTTTCATTAATAATCTTTGGATCCAAACTCTACTTTTCATCCGATACTGTCTTCATGAAGTTGACAAAACTTGTAAACTTTTAGTACTGCAAAAGAAACGGTCAAATTGTAAAGTCAATAATTAATTTATTAGAACATTCCACGTATGAATATTTGATGAAAAAAAAAATTAACCTTCATTTTTTAATCGGTCTAACTTTTTATGCAATTTTTCTAGACGTTCCTTTAATTCTTAGATACATGCGGAACATGTTGGTTTTTCGGTTCACTCATTTATCGTTTCATATTCTAGGGAGAGTCTTTTCTTTTTGAAGTCAGTTGCATGGTTTCCTTTCTTGATTTCGCTAAGAATTGAAAGCACCATAAGCACGTTCATGAAGACGGTAAAACAAATAGCAAGAAAAAATAGAAAATGTAAAAAGGACATCGATAAGATCTTTGGAGAAGCCATTGGAAAATATTTTTTTTTAATGTTCTAAATTACATTTTCTTCTTATAAGAGGGTAAACCTTTTTGAATAGATGTTTTTATAATTTTTTTTACCAAATATAATATTTGAAGTATTTTAATAAGAAGATAATTAATTTTGATGGATTAGCGTATGTTAGAAAATGATAAGATATTGATTTTTATACCAGTAAATTTTATCGTGCTTCGCGCGGTCATAAAATACGTTATTAATAAATCTATTTCGAATATATTAAAAAAAACTAGTCAAGATTATTGCTTCCACAAACTAAAGTCACCTTTTATTTTTCTTCTAAAAGATTATCTGAAACATAAAAAAAATTGTAATTTCAAAATTGAATAAAAACTTCGCCTGCATCTTCATATTAAATAAAAAAGTAAAATAAACAAAAATAACTATAAGGACACAACAACAAAAGGTAAATCAAAATTTACTAAATATATTACGTGTTCGGCGAAAGCATGATCTTACTATTATCATTGATCATGTTGATTGCAGATAGCTTATAAATTATCAATTTTCTTATTATATTTTTTTGAGAGAATTAATACTGTTCATTATTATTTTTTCTAAGATGAATTCACATGATTTTTTTATCAGGCCTTGAGCCATTGGTAGAAAATTACGAATAGAAACATCATTTTGTTTTACGCTTCTTATTAGTAAAACATTTCATTTATAAGAATTAGTCGTCTTAATATTAGAAATTACATATAAAAGTTGTGTTGAAAGAGAAATAATTTCGTTGCCAGAATAACTTCCTTAATCATAATTGAGCCAAAGCTATTCATACATTCTTATTTGAAACACTACAAATGCTCATAAAATTTATCAAAATTTAATTAACAGTTATGAAATTATAAACTTTATCTTTCTTAATTACAGTATTAATAGAAAATGATAATTTATTACTTTATACTTATTACATTTTTTGTTATGATATTAACTCATTATAATATGGGAAAATGCAATGTTTTGAATTTTAAAGGACAATGAGATATACATCCGCCCAACTACTTCCTCTAAAATCTCAAAAGAAAATCTAAAATTGTGAAACTCAATCACAAAATGTTTTGATGGTATAAAATGATACCAAATACATCTGTAATAGACTAATATCTTATCGGTATAGATAAAAAAAATATTTTTTTCTATCATATAGAGTATCAAATACTATGAATTTGTGACCAATTAAAACCATTTCATTATCACCGTCTCCTAATAGAAAATTTCTATTTGTGATGTCCGGCTATACAAGTCCCAAAAAAAAGAGAAGAAATTATTAGTTAAATTACGTATATGATGAGTAAGTAAATTTTAATTAGAATGAAACTTTTAGATTAAGACCATACAATTTAGGAGAAATTAATAATAAGATAATATTGATTCAAATATAATCCTGAATTTTTTATTAATTGAGAGAGATCAAACTTACAATTTAATTGAAATTAGAAGCTAATACTTTTCAAGCTATAGCAAAACTTGCAGTGTCATTTTTTGGCATGCACCTCAATAGTTCCATCACCGCGATGTATTTGCATAAAGCTATAGTAATGGGTGAGAAGCTGTGGAAATTTAAGCTTAGGAGAACTATAAGTTAATTTAAACGTTTTATTTTAGTGGGAAATATCAATAGATTATAAGTTTTTTTTTTAATAACTGATGATATAATTAAATAATTAAAAAGACAATAGTAATGAGATTATTACTGAGAAAAAAATAGATAGTGTTCTAGGCGCTCTCTCTCTCTCTCTCTATATATATATATATCCAGAATTGATTGCAAAATCAATTGTATTTCATGAAATTTTATAACACATATCTGTAAAAGTAAAATATCATGCTCAAATAAATTTGTGACATACCGTATCAAAATATCTTCACTTGGATGCATCGAAGTCAAAAGCTATTAAAGTTTATGTAGGCTCATTCTGATTTCTCAAGAAAATTGAATTGTAGTCATTTTCGGCTCAAACAAATGAGAAGAAAAATATACTAAAAACAATAGCAAGTCATTATCAAAATATGTAAAAAGAAAATTAAAATGAATTGTTACTTACATTTCTTGACTTCTTTTGCTTGCTTAGAGGTGTGTCACAGACATTTTTATCACCATTGTTTGTGATAAAAATGGTGGTCTAAAATATCACCCCAATGCTTATGCAAATTTCCTGAACATGAAACTGGAGGAAGTTATATATTCTATAATACTCTTTAGTATTTACACAAAAACTATAAAGTTGGGGAAATTGACCAAAGGTCTGATTATTAATTAGCATTGTTTGGTAGTGTAGTACGCGGTAGGGGTGTATATGATCGGATTGGTTTGGATTTTTCAAATATCAAATCAAATCATTTGTGTAAATATTTTAAATTTATAAACCAAGTCAAACTAATAAAATTCAAATTTTCGGATTTTTCAACCTCGATTGGTTCGGATTTTTCAAATACCACACCAAACCATTGTGACGAATTTTTAAATTTATAAATCAAACCAAACAAATAAACCTCGGATTTTTTCAGATTTTTGGATTTTTTGGTAAAGTTTGCATACAAACATATAATTAATTTGTGCTTCAAATATTTCTTTAGTTCAACCAAAATACAAATATATAAGGTGTTTCTTTAAAAAAACACACACACACAAAAAATATTAGATGAGTACTAATGACACAAAAATATTCAATAAAAAATAATAATGAAATCATCATATAAAATAAATATTGCAAAGTCATAATGAAAATGATCATAATTTAAAAGTACTAAATCATGCTAAAATAAGTTTAATAAGTATTAGTTACATTACTAAATATTTAAGGAAAATTAAAATTAGATTATGCATTTTAATTGTCTAAATCAATGTAAAGCTAAAGAACAAATATTCAATATTATTGTCATTCTTAGTGTTGAATTAATTTTCTTTTTGCATTAGTATTAAGTTGATTTTGATTTAAGTTTTATTATAATTATCAACATCTATGAACTATAATCTTTATTGGACCATTTCGAATTATAAGTTTTAAACTTGAAATAATAAATTAAAAGATAAAAACTATGAAATAGTATAGGAAATATTTTAAAATTATATCTAAGTAAATATTTTTATGTATAAAATAAAATTTTAAAGTTACATATATAATGTCGGGTTGGTTTGGTCTCAGATTGGTTTTTTTTAGTGAAAACCAAACTAACCCAAATATAGTTGGGTTTTTTTTTCCAATACCAAATCAAGTCAAACCAAATCACTAGTCGAATTTTTTTTTTCTGATTTGGTTCGGTTTTATGCACCATAATATGTGGAATGAAGCAATTATTTGGGCTTTTTGAGAAACTGCTATTACATGGGCTTTATTAGAAGTTGCTATTTGGTGGACTTACGGTTAGCATTAATGTTAGTTATTGACATTACAGTTAGATATCATAATATGTTTTGTTAGGCTTTTAAAATCTATTTAATTAATAAATTATGAATTAAAAATGCAAAAAAAAAAAAAATTTAAGAATGCTGGCCATAGAGAGGTACCACATCACTTTCTCTATATTCGGCTTTATATATATATATATTGATTTAATGAGATGAGATTTTAAAGATTTTTAAGTTATGAGTTTAACCTTTAAAGATATTAATGAGTAATTTTCATCTTTTAGTTTTGACAAAAGTGAACATTCTTGATTTTCATCGAAAAAAATAATAAATTGTTAGACTGTTGGGAGGAAATTAAATGTAAAGATGATGAAAGTCTTATGAAATCTCATATATCACAATACCAAAAATTGTATGGACTGGCCAGATTAAGCATTTTATTTTTATTCATACTAAAGTAAGTACTTTAATCTATGAGTTAAATTTAATTTTTTAAAAAAATTATATTTATGCCTAGCTTTTAATAATTTTCTCTCTCTCGATTCTTGCTGTTTTCCATTTTTGGGTTTGTTATTATTGGTTCAAGACCTTATTAATGAGTAGTTATTTATGTGCTAGAAATTCCTTAGATTAGATAAATCTTAGTTTAATTAAATCCAAACATATGGTGAATTCTTTAGATTTTTCTATTGAAGATGGACTTTGTTTATCACTTGTTTTTTTTTAATTTTTTTTTTCTTCGAGTCACAAATTCTCATAATGATGGAAATCCTTAATCTAATTAGTCGAGAGATAAAAAGAAGACCTCATTTTTCGACATTCTATTTAAGGATGGTAATGGAACGAGGCGGATGTGGGAAGGGGTGGGTTTAAAGCTTGCAGGGCAAGCAAGTATAAAGTTGCGTAGGGTGGGAGGGATGTGGCATGAGTTGAAGTGAGTTTTCTTTAAACTAATGCGGGCGGAGCGGGGCGGGTTGCGGATATATGTGATTTTATGTGAGTTGAAACTTACTTTTAACTTTTTACATGTTATCTGAGTAATAGAGAATTATTTATTAAGATAATTTTTTTAAATTACTAAAATATTCAAGATAATATATGAAAATGGTTCAATAAAAAATAATACAATTTCTTACGTATTGCCCTCTAAAAAATAAATGTTTAAGTTATTATCTATTAAATTAATACAACCTAATAAAAAATTAATTTATTTTTATGAATTTTATTTTAGTATCAAACTTAATTAGAAAAAGAAAATATTAAAAAAACTATGCGGGGAGGAACAGGTTGAAAATGAAAAAAGATGTTATGCAGGGTGGATTAAAAATTTTGCGAGTTAAGCTCAATCCAATTCGCTCCCTCTCCACACCGCCCCATTGTCATCCCTAATTATATTGTACAAGTTGAGAAACTAGAAGAATATGAGTTTGTTGAATAAAACAAGAGAGAAGTATTTAAAACACCCTTAAAATAGGTGTGAATTATTAGTTTCATCCTCAAACTATTGACAGTTTTAAAAACATTCCTTTACTTGACTAACTGAACTTAAATGCATCTCCAATCTTGCATTTTATGGTGTTCCGTTATATTTCAATTAATGCAATTAATATATATATATATATATATATAATTTTTTATATATATAATTATGGTGTTCGATTAATTTATAATAGCGAAATCCGTCATGAATTAGAATTGGTGAAAATAAATAGTGTTCTTTTTATTAGGTTTTGAATTTGAAATTTCACAATGTTCAACTTACTTTATTGGTCACTAGGTCGGAAATGTTTTGTAATTCATTTTCTCATACTTATTTTTAATTATTTTTTAAAACTTATGATACATAGTACTGTATATGTGGACAAATTAAATATATTGATATATGTGGAAAGAATAAAATTGTCCCCATACATGCTACTGAATTTCTTTCCGCGTTAAAGTATCGCTCATGACTCATAGATCTAAACGTGTGTACTTCAACAAATGGGAAGAAAATGTAATGTGGAAGAGTTAAATCCAAGAAAAGGTAGTGAAAATGAGTGCCATATGGGCGTTTGAGCATGTTTCATAGTGAAATTTGGAAGAAAAAAATAATTTTTGTTTTCAAGGTTCAAAAATGATATTTGAAAATTTGAATGGTATTTGGAGGATGTTTGGATTGATTTAAAAGTTGATCAAACTTCTAGAAGTGTTTGATAAATATAAAAAATAATTTAAAATAAGTAAAAAAAAAACTTAAAATTAATATTTAAGAAATTGAATTTTTATTTTTGATTTGAAAGCTATTTTTTTAAATCAATCCAAACGAACAATCATTAATATAAATTAGAATTGTCTTTAATTTTTTGTGAGTAATTTGGTTGTCTTTCAAATTCTTGAAAGACTTTGAATTCTAAACTTTTCTGATCAAATATGCTTTCCAATTTTCCAAAATTCAACTTTGAAAATATTTTACCGTCAAACGCCCCAAAGATTTACATGTGATGATAGCACTAAATAAAGCTATGGTAAGTAATGGAATCAAATCTATTAGAACTTTGACTAGTATTTTATGAAATATTTTTTTCATCATATTGATATATAAAATTACATAATTTATATAAAATTTTTCGTATAATTTTTAAATATCTAAATTTTTAATTTGAAATATTAAATTAACATAATTTAATTTAACTTTAAAATTAGTCAAATTGGGACAGGGAATAGCAAGTGACATAAGTGATTAAATTTTGCAGCCTATATAAAGCTAGTATAGTTTTCATTTTGAAACATCACAAATTCCACCACTCCTTTTTTTTACCCCTTCATTTCATGGATTTAGGAATGGTCACAAAAGACTCCAATTGGTGGGTATTTACACTACCAACTTTCCTTGGTTGCCAAATTCTTCTTGATGAATATGTTATCCTTTATATTATTTTAACTTTCATTTTAATCACTCTAATCACTTGGGCTTCTACTCCTGGTGGCGTTGCTTGGAGAAACAACACCACTAGTAGTAGTGGTGGTTCAGGACGAAATATTCCTGGACCACGTGGCTTTCCAATTATCGGAAGTCTTTTCACTCTGAGTCGCGGTGGCTTAGCTCATCGCACTTTAGCCACCGCGGCTTGGAGTCATAAAGCTAAACAGCTTATGGCTTTTAGCCTTGGTTCAACTCCTTTAGTTGTATCTTCCGATCCTCAAATAGCTAAAGAGATTCTTACATCACCTCATTTCGCTGACCGTCCGATTAAACAATCGGCTAAAAGCCTCATGTTTAGCCGAGCCATTGGGTTCGCTCCTAACGGAACTTACTGGCGTCTACTCCGTCGTATTGCGTCTTCATATCTCTTCTCTCCTAGCCGAATTGCGGCTCATGAGACGAGCCGTCAGCTTGACTGTTCTGTTATGTTACGGAATATAGTTAACGATCAGATTGAAAATGGAAAAGTAGTTTTGAGGACGCATTTGCAATTTGCTGCGTTGAATAATATTATGGGCAGTGTGTTTGGGAAGCGTTATGATAATGTTGATAATAAATTAGAGCTTGGAGAGTTGCAAGATATGGTGAAGGAAGGTTTTGAATTATTAGGTGCTTTTAATTGGTCTGATTATCTTCCGTGGTTGAGTTTGTTTTATGATCCATCAGGCATTGTCCGACGGAGTGAAGCTCTCGTGCCACGTGTACGAAAGTTTGTTCTTGATATTATTGATGAACATAAGCGTTGTCGCGCTTCTGCATCAAAAATGGTGATGACTGATAATGGTGATTTTGTTGACGTTTTATTATCTCTTGATGGAGAAGAAAAGCTAGACGAAGATGATATGGTCGCCGTTCTTTGGGTACGTAATTACTATTTTTTCTGTCTCAAATTATACAATATACTTTTCTTTTTAATCTGTCTACATACAAACATTTAGGTCTCACTTATTTGGCTAGAAAGCCCACAAAAATGTATTTTTTTTAATTTTAAGAATAGTTTTGAAACATTATAAAGTCTTTTCATATGCAGGAAATGATATTTAGAGGGACGGACACCACGGCACTTTTAACGGAGTGGGTGATGGCGGAACTTGTTTTGCACCCCGAAGTGCAAAACAAGTTACGACAAGAAGTCGATAATGTAACGATGGGAAAAGTTGTGACTGATGTGGACATTGTTCGGATGCCATACTTACAAGCAGTGATAAAAGAGACACTTCGAGTTCATCCACCAGGCCCACTTCTCTCATGGGCGCGGCTTTCCACATCAGACGTTCGGCTTAGCAATGGCATGGTTGTTCCTTCCCATACAACGGCGATGGTCAACATGTGGGCTATTACTCATGACTCTGACGTGTGGAAAAATTCACTTGAATTTAAGCCAGAGCGGTTTGTAGTGTCAGAAGGTGGTGTGAATGTGGATGTCAGGGGGGGTGACCTACGTTTGGCACCGTTTGGGGCAGGAAGGAGAGTGTGCCCCGGGAAGAATTTGGGGTTGGTTACAGTTATGTTATGGGTGGTTAAGTTGGTGCAACATTTCGAGTTTATGGAGGATGGGGCACATCCAGTTGACTTGGGAGAAGTTTTAAAATTGTCATGTGAAATGAAGAATCCACTCACTGTTGTGGCCATGCAGAGGAATGTTTAGTTTTAGATTGTGTGTGTTTTTTTATTTTTGATATTTTTCTATATTACTCAACTCTATAGATTTGAATTTTGATTATTAAATTTGGGGCAGAGATAGAATATGGAAGATAATGTGCCTAGCATATAAATTTGGACTCCAATTTTGAACCTATGTAGAGAGTCCTGACTTTGTGCTTTCTTGTTTTGGAAAAAAACTTATATTGTGTTTTCTTGCAATTAAGTGATATATAATGATAATCATGTTCAGCATTTGATTATAGATTTTGATTTATAAGTACGTGATCTATAATGATCATCTCATTTATTTATATTAATTGCTTAAGTTTCTTACCATAAATAAGTTTTCAGTCTTCATATTTGGCTAATTCATTTTCTTTGGTAGAAAAATTTTAGAACTCTATAAATAGAGATTCGTTTTATCTAATTTAATCAACATTTACTAATTTTAGAAACTTTGAGAGTTTTGGTTTGGGGAGAGAATTTGTGGAACACAATTGATATGTTATCACTTGTGTGAACCTCCTTGTATTTCGAATGAATTGGTTGAGGCTTATTTTCTCTATATTTTGTACTCTCATGTATATATAGTGAATTACTCATCTTATTTGTGGATGTAGGTGGGTCAATTGAACCACGTTAATTTTTTGTGTGTTTTGATATATTTCTCGTTTGTCTTCTTATCCGTTGTCTTTCGAAATTTGCTTTGTTAGCTTTCACATGACGCTTAATTATTTTGATCCTAACAGATGTTTGGTTACATAATTTAAAATTTTATCTTTAAATATCTATTTGATTATTAAATTTGATCAAATTTTAAAAATTTTGATCTTCAAATATTTTCAAGTTCATTAGTTTTTGGATTTGTGGGATTTCCACTCATAAAATCTATACCAAGTCTTTCTAGTATAACGTATGTCCAAATAAAATTTCAAATTTTATAAGTCTCAACTTCAGAATCTATGGCTGAATTGGAGCTTAGTTCTATTGTTGAATTATAAATGTTTCTTTATAAGTTGTTTTTTGTCACTAAAACTGATTTATCTATCTATATTATCTTAAAAACATGAGCTCCTAACTTTAATGTTAAATTACTACAATATTTTTAACTTAAGTTGTGACTTTTTTGATAAGTTGTAATTTTTTTGAAGGGTTGTAATTTTTTGATGAGTTGTGAATTTTTCAAAGGGTTGTGACTTCTTGAAAAGGTCATGACTTTTTAGATAAGGCACTAAAAACATTTGTTCATATTACCCTTTGTTGACTATAAATAGAGGGACTTCTTCTCATTTTTCAACCACAATTTATTTAATATTCTACTCTTCTTGCATTTTAAATTTTTTTGTGTGATTTATTGTCGTTCAACGAGTTTGAAGTTTACCGGAATATGAGGTACCACTATTCTGATAAAGTAAGTCGTCCTAACATAAGAGGGTATAGTCCATAACCTCGAGTACTCGAGAAAAATAATTTTGATGATATAATTATTATTATTTTGCTTAATATATACATTAGTATGTAATGTTTCAATATATAAAGTTAACATGATGTAGTCTAAATTCATTTGTTTTTGTCAACAATTTCTCTTGAAATGTAGATATATGCTTCTGAATATCTTTTTCAAATTTTAGAGAATTGTCACGATTTGTTTTTGATGCTCAAGACAAAAGAATGAATTTATTTATTAATGCTACTTATGTGATTTAAACTCTCATGAAGTTTGCTTCAAAATAGTTATTACAATATAAACATTGCCCTTTTGTTTTACTTATTTACTATTTCTTAATATTTTAGTATTTTAGACAAAGAAAAATTTATATGACTTGTTCAGTTGAAGTTTGTATTAATTTAATTTTTATTATTTATTTGATAGTTAATTTTAGAGATAAATAATTTCATTAATGCAAATATATATTTATATTTGGGAAGGTATTTGTATTTAAATAAAAGTATTATATATGTCGCAAATGTATTATTAAGTTAATAAGATCTTCTAACTTCAAAATATATTATTTTAAAATGTTCCCAAAAAACTCACAACAAATGTGAAAATATGTGAATATATAAAATGGTGTTGTTTTGTACATATGTTCATTTGACATCTAAACAATTTAACGTGAAATACACATGTAAAACACATCTGGTTAGATGACAAGAAAAATATAAAGAAAATATTGTCTATAAGGTAATATTAGCGAGATAAGACTAATTATATAATTGAACCTCATCAAATTGAAATAAATATATACATTATAGCATTTAACTAATAAAATTTTTTATTAACCATCTTTATAGATTTGCGTGAATAAGAGATATAATATGACAATCCACGTTAAACATTCACAAAAGAATCTATAATATTATTTTTTCTAAGCTTATTATTCAAATTTTCGCTTAAATAAGTAATACAATTTATTATGACATATATTTTTTAAATTGATGATCACGTGTCAAAAAACTAATGTGTGTGTGTGTGTATATATTGTCGTGTGAAAAGACTAGTCATATTGTTCAAAAAGATCATATTCCAATGAGAGTATCCATGAACCAAAAATATGCTTATCAGATATGTTTTAATTAAACTCTCACGTACTAAGTCAACCGAAAAATTTTGTATAAATCTTTTTCTATAAGAAAGAAATGTTGATAGAATTAATTATGTTTGAAAATGTCCTTAACGAGATTCATGGGAAACAATTAGAATCACAGTGTATGATGAATAAAAGCGAAGTCAGGATTTCAATTTTATGATTTTCGATTAATTTTAGAATAACGACTTCATATTGTTAACAATTGGATTCTAAATTTAATATGTGTATATATTAAATGACTTTTCAAAACCTAAAATACACTGTTTAATGAGCACAAGTTATTAAATTCAACCGAATTCGTATATACTCAAGTAGATAAAGAAACATACTCTATTTATTTTAGCTGAGACCAACTGTTTAACGTTCAGCATGTAGATTGATAAAAGAAACAAAACTAGAGCTTGAATTAATTTAAATAAGTTGTTTTATTACATTTGTTATGACAAGAGAATTTTCTAAATTGATCAATATTAATGCTTCTAGCAATCTAGCCATTTGTTTATTATACTGATTTTTTTTCTTCTCTTTGTATAAGTAATGGTTTTAAAGTAACAAATTGGAGTGAAGGGACTAGTTCTTTATCAGTTTTAAAACTTTTGACATCCAACAGTATGTAATTGCTTGCTTATAAAAAGCAATTTCACCGTCATTTACTCTTATCTATCATATTTTATGTAATATAATCTCTTTTATAATTTTTCAGAAGGTATTAACATTTGTTTAGTAGCTAATGAGGAAGAAAATTAGAAAATTATTTATGTATTTAAAATTACTAATTCCAAGTAACATATATTAAATATGTTTAGAACATACAATTTAACACTTAGAAACATAAACTTTTACTACATCAAAAATAATCTTTAGTGCCAATTAATCAACAGTAATAGTTCAATATGTATATTTAACGATAATTAACATTTTTTGTATATATGCCTAAAATATTTAGCGATAATGAATCTAATGATACTTAACTAATATCAAATTTTATCATATTTTATTAATATGTCTATTCATTATCGTTAAAAGTTATTTTTGTCTTGCTGCGCACACATAAGCTTCACTCAGAAACATTTTGATAGTACCACAACCTAGGGTGAATACCAAAACTGTCCTTTAAAAGATTTGATTAGAAGTGTGTAATAATGAAGTCATATACTAGTAAGTCATGAAGTGTACCAACAAGGATTATGATAGAGTGATAAGTATTTTTTCATTTTTAACTGAGAGATTTTGGATTTGAGCTCCATTAGGTACAAAATCGCCTTTGTTAGGAAATATTTCATCTCCCAATATGAACTTTTCGACACGAATCTAAATTTAATCTAACTCTAATATAAATATCGGATATCAAATAAAAAACTAAAACAAAAACAAAATATCATGAAGAGTAGGGTAGTGCTGGAGCAGCAACTTTTAGTGTAAAGATCGTTGCAAGTAGATATTGCCAACTCATCCACTCGTTTTAGTCAACAAAACCTCTATTTAGTACCCCACTCTCTTGCAGAGTTACTGTATTACACCGGATTTAAGTGAACCCCATAATTTTTATATAAATTTTATATTTATATTTATAAGTAATAGTTTAGGTGTGACTCACACTCTTAATAATTTAGATATGAAATTAAAAAAAATAGTTTAAATACATTTTTAATATTTATCTCAATATTATGGCTTGATGGTCTCCGCGTGCCCAACATGTGCCTCTTTTTGCTATTTTAAAATCTTCTAACATTAAGTTCTGACTTCGACACTGTCATCAGATCCCTTTATCTGCAATAAAATTTGGTTAGTTACAAGAAAAGATTTACAAAAAAAATTTTGACCAGAAAATTTGGTCAGAATTTGACCAAAATGGTAAAATAACATATTCATACTATTTTATTTTACCTTTTTGTACCCTTTTACTTTTTTAACTTTAATTAATACCTTTTAATTAAAATATAAAAAAAATCAATATATTTAGGGGGTCAAATGTAAGTCTTCCTCCCTTGTGTTCCTAAAGTGTAATTAATAACACTCGCTTCTGATTCCACATATTCTGTCGTACCACTCTTCACGTGACTGCATTTCATAACTTCTGGGGGTCACTCCACGTACTACTACCCCAGAGCATCAATTATTATCAGTTTGGCTACCCATTTCATAATTTTAACCTACATATTTAAATTTATATTATATATATTAAAAAATATGAGATTTAACTCTTATTTTACATCATAATGCAAAATAAACATGAATAACTATTGGTCTGTCACGACTTAAAAACAGACAAGATGACACTTGTCTATTTCATCAAGATAAGTCAGTCTCAATTCAAAGAAAACAAAAGAAATGCGGAAAGATAAAATAAGAACACGATAAAAGCAGAAAATTTATTCTTCTATTAACCCCCCAAAATTTGATTGTCACGTATACAAGCCACTAATGTAAAAACAGACTATAAAAGATAAATGCAAGTCTCATAATCTTATTTCTCAAATAGAACAAAGTATAAAATAAAGGAACAATAGGGTTCATCGGGATGACAGATAACTACCTCTCAAAATACTTGACAAGCCTCAAAATCATAAGAAGAAAGAACAGATATAACACACGGGTCCGGGCTCAAAACCTGCACAAGTGTAGAAACAAGGAGATCGTACCAATAACATGGTACCCAACAAGCAACCTAATAAATAAGGCAACCTAAATAGAATTCGACTACTCATTTTCATCCAATCGAGCGTCTTCAAACTATAACTTGCACAGAGATCAATCAACCTAACAGTTCTACAATATACAATTCACAAGGCTCAATATTCACAATCCAAAGTCACAAGTCAACAACCAACACGTATCACGTAAGTCAATCTCAATGTCAAGTAGATCAATTACACATAACAAGTGCATCAATCACAAGTAACAAGTAAGTCACCCATAAGCATAGAAATGCATCAAATCACAAGAATCAATCTATCACCAGAACCATTTCCCATCGATAAAATATCACTAGCCGAAACCATTTCTCATCGATTTTTTATCAAATCACTAGTCGGAATCATTTTCCATCAGTTTTATATCAAATCACTAGTCGAAACCATTTTTCATCGATTTTGTATCAAATCACTAGGCGGAACCATTTCGCATCGACTTTATATCAAATCACTAGCCGAAATATTTCTCATCGATCTTACATCAAATCACTAGTCGACATCATTTTTCATCGACTTTATAACAATCATTAGTCGAAACCATTTCAGTTTTATAACAATCGCCGACAAAGACCTGGCATCATAAAAATGCATGTCTCATCACTCTGTTCAACAATCAATGCACACAAGCAATATTACACCACACGAACAGACAACAAGTCATGTAATTCAACTCCACATTCAAGCCATCACGATATTTTGTCAAATCAATTAATTAAGGTCGCAATAAGGCGATTCACAATTGTCGTTATCATCACAAAACCTTTTCATTTACACCTTCTTTGTTTATCAACAATAGTCAAGTGGAGCAATAAGACCCTTCACCTCATTCCTGATTACTCCATAGCACACATATAATGAAGAGAAGTAGAAAATTCTACTAGATTACAATGCTTAAGAAATCACTTGCTTTAAATCAATCAATAATCACTCCAAGAGTTGAGTCTTTCCCTTACGAATCACTTCCAAAGCCACACAATCTATAACAATTAAGTATTCAAAATAACTCATCAAAAACAACAATTTCCACATCAATTATATAGAGCAATGGGTCAATCAACTCAAAACTCAATTTCAAAATGGTGGTTTGAATCCAGAAAACAATACTTGAAAATGATGTATAAGGCTTTAGGAACTCATTAGTGAAAATCATTTCGAAACAGTGATCAAAGCCACTCAAAATCACCATTTTAGATCAAAACTCAAGTTCTTTCAAAACCTTGCCATTTTCCAAATCAAATCCCAAATTATGATGATGTTAAAATGCATAAATAATTAAAGAGAAATGAAGTTTTAGGATCATGAAAGCTTACCCAGATGATTTAGCACAAGAAAACGTTTCACTAATCGCCTTTAAGGGTTCCCTAAGCTAAAAATGAAAAATGGGGCTTTAAACTTCGAAAATGGCAGGAAAAAACTCTCTCATGATGTCGCAAAAACTCTCTATAGGTTTGCAAATGTGAATCATGCAAAAAGGCACCTCTCACAAAAGCGAAGCATTCTTCGCTTTTGCGAAGCTCGCTTAAGCGAAGAGGCTCTTGCTTCTGCGAAGATCGGTTAAGTGACTGGCTTGCACAAAAGCGAGGCTTGCAGACACCAACAATTCAGTCAATACTCAAAACATTGAAAGGACCCTTGAAATTCATTCGAAACCCCATAAACACAAACCACATATACAAATCAGCTATACTCAAGTTCTGGACTCAATAAAATTGTTAAGACACAAATCTGAGGTCTCGTTGACCCGACATTCGTGAAAATCACAAGAAACTAATTTAACGTCATATAGGCTAAAACAAGCTCGAGACCTGACAAAAATCAATCAAGACCTCACCTAGCCCTAAAATCATCCTCCGAATCCAACGAAACTCTGAGAATTCCGATCTGAGCATCCTAACCACGAATATTGACCAAAGTCAACCTAAAAGCTAAAATTTCCACAATTTCACAACTTAGAACCTCAAATCCTCAATAAGACACAGAATCGAAAACCAAATACAACATAAATCACAATGACCTAAATATTTACATATATATACAAATCTCAAATCCTAGACCAACCTCATGATTATTCCACTCTAAATCATAATTTTTCCACCATTAACTTCACCTAAAACTAGCAATTCTATGGTTACATTACTGAATTACGACAAATGAATTAAAAACAAATATGCTTATGAACAACCCAAGGACTTACTCCCTAAAGTCTTCATAAACCTGATTTTTCTCCACCTTAGGATGAATTCAGTCCATAATTACCGCCTCTAAGGCCTAAGAATCGAAATACCAAGGTAGGAGATCAGATTGCTCACCTTTATGAAGATTCTTAATGAAAACTATGAAATTCATCCTAGGTCGCCATTTTTATTTCCCAAAACGTTTTAGGTGATTATGTGATGTTTCCGGAAGTTTTTCTGCATTTACTGTGACTAACCCACTATAGCGGTTCAAACCAATCACTTTTTTTTCTCTACACTACAGCAGCGTGTCACATGCTTTAGTGGCTTGCACATGACATAACCTTGAAAATTCTTTCTAAATAGCCTATTTCACAACACACTTCAAATCCTGACGTAGTCAAACTGAATCTTCACACCAAGTTAAATATCAGGAGTTTTACTCACCTCAATTCGATTTTGAAAAGTCCTACGAATAATTTAAAAATTTTAAACTAGGCTAATCTCATATAGAATTTAAGCGAGGTAAAGTGGAGGATAATCTGGAAAAGAATTATGTGAAAGGTCTAAAAATTTGAATTTTATATGCACCTTTTATATTTTCAGAATTTAGAAAACTTAGTCTCAACATTTGTTAATCCAATTAACTTATCAGGACAATAAGTAACATAAAGATTATTTATATTAATAACCTTTAAGTTTACCATAATATATGTCTTTCGCTTTAACAAATTTTTGATTTATTATTACATAAATAAATTTCAAACTTATTGCTCCAAAAGTGAATTTCAAATTCATTATATTTCATAAAACAAAATATGACAGTAAAAATAAACATGTAACACAAACATGGAAATACAAAGACAATATCTTAAGAATGGATTCAGACATTCAATATATATATATATATATATATATATATATATATATATATATATATTGAAGTTATTGCATATAAACAAAAATGTAAAAGACAATTTGTGGAAATACAAAGACAATATCTTAAGAATGGATTCAGACATTCAGTGTTGATGAGACTGGACTCTAGCTAAGTCATACATTTCATACTAATAGCATAAAAAACAAAGTAAGTTATGGGTATTTGCATTCTTTGAATAAAATTCATATTGGATTTCGAGAACAACCAAAGTGAATCACTAGTGTCCAATTCCTTTTGCATGCCTTTGGGTCCTATTGCACACAGAGACTGAGCCAGTTTGGGCCCATTATAGGTCGTAAAAAATTGTTTTTTCGTTTTATTTTATGTGACACTTTTTAAATTTTTAGATTCAAACAAATTTATCTTTTGATCAAAATTTTTCATAAATCTTTTAAATATTTTGAATTATCAATTATTGTGACTTATAGTACATTCTACATAGTTTACAAATATATAAATTTTATTTCAAAAAATTAAAGATTGCATGCGCAAATTTTCGATCAAACTTGAATTTTTGACTCTCGAAAAATGAAAAGTGTCACATAAATTGGGATAGAGGGAGTATATTATTTATATATAATTCAAATTATATATATATATATATATAAATTGATCTTTTTGATAAAAAGTTTGGCTCTGCCATTATATGCATGTGTACAATCTAAAGGTCATTTTGTTATAATTAAGAGGAGATATAATAATTTCGCAATAAATACAAAATTAGAGGATTTATGTAGATATAAGCAATTTCATAATTATTGTTTAACCTAATATGAATTAAAGATAAACAATTGAATGTAAAAATAGAATCAAAAGTAAGTTATAATAATTACAATTAACCTCTTGATCATGAAAGTAAGTTCTATAGTGTATTGATGTAAAAAGGCAGGGTAAGTTAGGGGTATGCAAACGGACCACACTAATAACATCTTTCTAGCCGCCTAAAGGAAGTTTCAAAGATAAGATAAGGCTATGCGTACACAAGCTAACTTCAGGTATGCAGTTAGTTCTCAAGCGATTTATCAGTCGATTTGATCAGGTTTTATTTTATATAACATCAATTTTTAATTTTTAAATACACTAAATCAATAACTAATTCATGAAAGCGCTGACAACAACTGAAAGGAAGGGGTCCACGTAGCAATCGCGTTCGCTCCCTTCCTAGTCAATGGGGCACAACAAGTTCGACACCTACTATAAAAGATAAGATATTTTTAGTCCGGTTTTCATTTATCGTAAAGTTTTGATTTTCGATTTCACCAATAAGAAAATGCTTATAAAACAAATATATGACTTGTTCAATGATTTGACGTGACAAGACAATAATGTAAATTTATAAAATGCTCATAAAATAGAAACAATACTAAAATGAAAAAAACTATAGAAGTGCAACACAAATATAAGTTAATTAAGAGGAATATGATTCTTACTTTAGATTTTGTATACTGTAAAGTTGTAAACTCAAAATCATGATGAAGTGTGAATTAAAGGCTAAAGGGAAAAGACAATAACCAATAAGGTACTGAAACTGACATTTAATATTTTTGTAGGGATAAAGTAGTAAATTATTGCTGTCTTAATAGATTATTGGCTTACCCAATAACCCAATATTAAAAATTCACTATCAAATCGACAGTCCGATAAATTTTTTTACAAAATCATTAGAAAACCGTTAACTCTCTTATCCAATAACAATAAACTAATAATGTTTTTAGATTCAATTTATGGATTAGTTCGACTTTTGCACATCCCTAAAGCTCATAACTATGTTAATAAGCAATGTGATTTAGAACAAAACATATGAGCTTTGTAAACAACTTTGCGAAGGAACTACAGGTGACAATTTCAGCCCATATAAGTGAAATGGATCACTCATATATTCTTAAATGGATAAATATGGACTTCAACTTATTTAAGCTCACACAAATATGGACAAAATGGATAAACATGAGAATTCATATATATCCATATATCACTCACTTATTATAAAAATTCCTAATTGCAGTATTTATTTTTTGAAAATAAAAAATAGAAAATTGGTGGGGTGAGGGTGAGGGTGAGGGTGGGCGTGGGGTAAAAAAAATTTAGGTGTGGGTGGGAGGTGTCCTGGAGTAGGGTTGGAAAAAAAATTTTCTTTTTCAAAAAAAAGATTATAAATTTTTTTTGGGGTTGGGGTGGGAGTGGTGGTGGGTGGGGGCGGGGGGGATTGGCAAATATTTTTAGAACTTTTTTTTTTTTTTAAAAATAAAATTCCTAAAAAAAATTTTCTAATTACTTTTTTTGGTGGGGGGGGGGGGGGGTCAGGGTTGGCAAAAAAAATTAATTTTTAAACTTTTTCTTAAAAAAAATTGGGGTTGGGTGGGGGTTGGCGGGGTGGAGTGGGGATGGAGTGGGCTGGGGTGGTAGGGGTTGAGGTACTAACAGTTTAGCTTTGATTTAATATGTTTTAGACTTTAGGAGAATAATGTGGGTTACAACCATTTTACGCAAATCATATTTGACCAAATTCATATTTATCCATATTTTTTAGGGAAAAGGGTTTGAAATATATCCAAACTTTGATCGAAATTGCTGTAACGATACCAAATTTTAGAAAGGACCTTTTACCCCCTACACTATTTAATAGTGTATTTTAAAGGTATATATGTGTCCGCGTGGATATCATAAATATTTCATAATTATAAATAGTAACGTGTCCACGTAGGCACATATATACCTTTAAAATACACAATTAAATAGTATATGGAGGGTAAAAGGTCCTCCATAAAGTTTGGTATCGTAACAACAATTTCGGCTAAAGTTGAAGTATTTTTCAGATCCTTTTTCCTATTTTATATGGGTGGATTGTGATCTAGTTCATTTTAACTTAATCCATATTCAATCCATCTAAATTCGATTCAATCCACCCATTTACCACCCCTAGAAGAAACTATAAATTCGGATCACACGTTCGAATTAACCTAAATAATAAATAAATATATGTTTGTTATATATTTAACTACTATGAAATAATGAAAATACACGATGGTTAGGACGACTCCTAATTTGGATGAAGATCTCTTTTTCGGAAAACATTAAAATAATTCTGTAGCAAGGTACAATTCATAGACTAAAATTCTTTAGGTACAATTCTTTAGTGTAGCATGACCTAATTTGACTTGAAAAGTGTTTAAGACCTCATTTGTTTTCATTAAAAATAAGACCTCTGAATCTAAATACGTGTCTAAATATTAAGATTTATATTAAGAGGTAGGTGTCTAGATCTAAATACACATCTGAATATTAAAATGTAGTCTCTAAATCCGAACACTGAATAATTATTATTTGTTTTCAATATCTGAATGTGCATATGAAATCAAACATCATATTAATAAATTGTTATAAAAAAATTCATTTCAACAAAAAGAATATTATTTTTTGATTTAAAAAAATATCATAATTATCAAGCATAACATAAAAATAATCATGAATAATTTTCTTTTTATAGACACAATATAATATTAAAAAGTTCAATAAATATAATTGATACTAATCAAAAAATAATAAATAAGATATCACATCATCAACGCGTAACATAAATTTCTCAACCGCTTTATCCATAATCTTCAAAGGAGAAGCATTTGTTCGCTCCTTTGCCAATTTTTCATAATCATCTGCCTCTGCTTTCTCTTCCACCTCTAAACCCCACAAAAATATTACAAAATGAATAAATAAATCATTTTCATTACAAAAAGTAGTAGTAAATCACACACTAATGGCTTCATAGCCAAACTCCTCTGAGTAAAATTCAAGGCATTCAATGGAATTCGAGACCAATCCATTGACAGAGTGATACCCATTTGTGAAATTGCAAAAACACCCCATCAAATTAGACCAAAAAACGAAATTCAGATGATATAATTCTCTAATCTTCATCACATAAACACTTTCAAGTGTAAAAATTGAAACTTTAGGAACCCAAACAAAGAAATAACAAATCCAGATGTTAAAAATTCTCTAATCTTTATTACATTTACAGTTTTTAAGTGCAAAAATTGAAAATTTGAGAACCAAAGCAAAAAAAAAAGGAATAAAGTTTGTAGTTGGGAGAGCAAAAGTAATGCAAAGATCGAGAGAGGCGATACATTATTATTTTATAACTTATTAAATAAGTCTGAATAGTGTTAAAATTCTCCTGCAGATTGATCCGTTTAGACCTTTCCAAGTTCATTAAGGGGCTTTTTGAAAAAAAAAAAAATGGACTTAATGAGCTGAATTTGAATAATTCAGATTTAGACCACTTAATGGGCTAAATTTGAATGATTAAGATTCAAACTTCCATTAAATGCAAACAAATGAGGCCTAAGAAAAGAAAAAAAAACTTTTTAATATTGTGGTTCTAAATTAAAGTTATATCAAATGTATCAAAATATATTTTAATCTTGTGGCCTTAAACATGTAAAGTGGAAAGATGAAAAAATGCCTTTTAATGGCCAATAAATTAGAAAGGAAAAAAAAACTTGTTGACATATTTTGTTTCTTTTTTACTACATTCATCTATTTATTTATTACGTCATATGTAATCAATTCAAAATTATTGACTCTTTGGAACGGTATTAATTTATTAATTTTAGAGGTTAAAAAAATATTAAGCAATAAAATAATTAAATTTTTTTTGATTAAACACTTATTGCATCTAATATTTGAAACATTTTACAAATTATGGAGTATGGGACGGGACAAAGCAGATTTGTGTAGGTCAAGGCAGGATGGGTTGAAACCAATAAATAATGCAATGCGGGGCGGGACGAGGTGAAGCAGGGCGAGTTTATAATTTTAGCGGATTTATGCGGATTTGCCCCCGCAACCGTCCAGCCTCACCCCGTTGCCATTCCTATTTGTACGTCATAATAATCATTATCTGCATGTCCTCATGTTGTTGTTCTGTGAAGCTTATCATGTCCAGACACTTGTGAGTGACCAATAGTTCATTTTCTGCATAAATATCTGTCCTTCAAATAGTGTTTGGGATTGATGTGGTAAACAGTAGAGTAACAAATAGGGGGCAAACTGACTAGGATATATGTGGGGGAGACATATTCATGATTTCGATAAGATGAATGTACGATTTTGAAAAATGTAATTTACATAGTATAAATTTAATTGATTTAATTTTAGATTTTTAATATAAATCATTAAATTTTAAAAATTATAGATTTAAAATATGTAGTACTATAGGATCGTTTGATTTGAAAATAAATTATGATAAGATTAATTATACTGGAATAAGTTATACTGAAATTAGTTATGATGGGATAAATTATGCTGAAATTATCTTTTCTTGAGTGTTTGGTTTATTATATTCAAAATAATATGTATTACATAAATATTAAGAACAAGTTGTTTATTTAAAAAATTACCCTTCACTTTATTTAGTTTTTTCTATAGTTTCTTTGCAAGCTTTAATTATTCATTTTTTAAAAAATAAAACTTGCATCTTATTTAGCTTAAATACTTTTGTGTGTGCATTCCCACTATGGTACCGTATGTATTTAAATTTTTTTTTTCTTATTTAACTTAAAAATAGAATTTCCATCTTAAGTTTGTTAAAGTAAAAGAGGATTTGTGAGAAATCAAAATATAAATAAACATAAGAATTAGTCAAATATATTCATAAATAAAAATTATATTCATATAGTGTAATTTTTAATAGAAAAATATGAAAAATTATCATAAAAATAAGAAGTAGTGCATAATATTACATACATGATATTAAAAATAATATTAGAAGGGGGGAGGGGGGAAGTTGATCCGGAGGCCATGTGTTAATATTTTTGTTTAGTGAAAAAGCAAATTTATAATAAGATACGTCCTATGATTTTGCATTAAATAATTTTTTTTAGTAATGTTTTTTTTTTTTTTTGTAAAAGAATTATTTAAGATTAATGAGGTTGAAGATACTCAAAAAAAACTATACATAAATGTGAAAAAGTGAGGTATAAATAGAGTATAAAGGGATATATTTATCATTTATTTATCTTATTCGGGGATTACTATACCATTCAAGTGGAGAGATAACTTATCCCAGTACTAATTATTAATCCTGGGATAAGTTATCCCAAGCTTTGCAACCAAACAAGAGATTAAAGGCTATTTAAAATTTATCTCAATATTAACTCTCCTTATCCTTTACAGCAAACGACCCCTACTAGTTTTAAATTTTAATATACATATTTTGATTTAACTATATAAAAATTTTAGAGTACTAAAGTTTTTAGGAATTTTCAATTGAACATACTTGAAACTTTTGAGAGATTTAAGAAAAAATCAATAGAAAAATTAGTTGAAATGCCAAAAATGTAACTATTAACCACTTGGAGAGGTGTTACTTATAAAGAGAAGATAGATGAGTATAAAATTTAAATTTCTATCCTCAAAGTGCATCCAATCATCACCGTATTATTACATGATACTTTGAACATGAATTCATATTTATATTCAAATATTTCTTTAAAAAAATATAATATTATTATATATAATTTAGAGAAATAAGTGTGGGTTCACGTGAATTCATGACACTCTCTCTAAATACACCCTGGATATATATATGAAACTGCAAATTCATTAATTTATGGTGCCGTATATGAACTACTCTATTTGGAGTGTTAAGTTAGAGTTTTGAATATGAAAAAAATTATTGACAGCAGATACTATTCATAAATGGAGTTGTATGCTCAGTGATTCGAATTAATTATATTTCATTAATGTAAATATTGAAAATTGCATGAAAAAGGTAGCTCAGACTTCGAGATGAGAAACACTGCCACGTGAATTTGTGCAATTATTAATTACTGCCTCTGCAATTCCTTTTCCTCTTTGCTCTATAATTAATTACCCATTAATTCCATCATCACTTACGTCAAATTTCAAACTATCATGAATTTCTCCATATTTTAATTTGTTGTGTTTAAAAAAAGTTTCTTTTTTTTAATAAAGAATATTTTAATAAATTTTATGTATCTTTTTAGTTTAAGATTGTAAAATTAATGTGTTTTTTCTAAAATTTTATTTTAAGTCAAAATCAGATAAATAAATTAAAAAACGAAGGAAACATTTGGCAACTTTATTACAACCTTTACCTTTATTGCTTAATTTTTCTATCCTTTAGTATCCAATCTCCTTAAATACTTTAATTTGCAACATAAGCTAAAACAAATGAAGGAAAAAAGTTGCAATATTAAAAGGAAAATTAGTCACCCTATACATATATGTATACCTTATTTTAAAAGTCTACATTATAACTTTATTAAGTGCTTATTTATTTTGAACATAGTGAATCAATACTATGGAAATTTATATAAAGTTACTTGAAGGCTAAATTCAAGATACTATTTGTATGTATTTAAATATCTTTGTGAGAGAGAACAATTTAATCTTCTTATTTGATATTTCATTTTTGTTTCGAGCTTTAGGGATGAATCTATCAATCCGTTTGCAGATTGATCGAACTCAGTCGATTTTGTTCAATAAGTATAATTGTAACTCATATAATAAAGAGATAACCCGTCTACTTTAGTAGCATGATCTGATTATTACTTTAATTAAATTGGTAATTAAACGCCTGTAATTAGGAAGTTATTAGCGATCCAATATACATTAGATTTATTGTACATATACCAATGAAGATTATAAATATTGTATTTAAATTTATGCCTTTTACCACCGGCGTTGTTAACGAACAAGAATGTTTGAATAAATTTATTAAATGTCTAATTTTTTTAAAAAAATAGTTTTTACCAATTTATTTTTTTTAAATTTTTGCCTAAGCTTTTGTTATATTTCTTGATAAACTATGAGAGATAAAAAAAAAAAAGAGGAAGAGGAAATTACTGTTGAGTTTAGATTAGTTAACAAAGATTTGGATTCTTGTGAGAAATTGAACATGTACTTTCTTTTCTAGACAATTATTATTTTATAGTAGAATTTAATTTTAACCAGCCCAAAATAATATCTCATACTGTCAGTTGTAAAAATAAAAAACAAATTAATAATAATTCGATTTAGCTAATTTGGCCTTTTTTGATGCGTCGTTGTCACCAGCTTTTTGACAATTCTTCAAGTACTGTTTAAATGGAGAAAAAACCAAATTATTAAAACAGATAAAAATGTACGATAGTAAATTGTTTTCTGTTTAGTTGTCTGGTGATTTCTAGGGATGTGAGCCTTTCCCAACTAGATAGTTCCATCTAGTTAGGTTCCTCTTTCTTATTTAGTTTCTTTCTAACCAAGTTGTATTTTATTGCTTTGAGTTAGCGTTTGATTATAAATTTTATTCTTAAATATTTATCTGATTAAATTTTAAAAATATAATTTTCAAATGTTTTCATAAATGGACTTTGATTAATTGTTGATTTCTTTTTTTTTAGAATTTTTACTTACAGAACTTCAGATATTGTTCAAGTATAATGTGTATCCAAATATATATTTAAAAATTATAATTTCTTAAACACATTTTTTAAATTTTAACTTCATAAAATATGACCAAACGAGTTAAGATAAATTGAATCATAATGAACTAAACAACGAGTCCATAACTCAACTTGTCTAGTCTGATTCATCATTTTAACAAACCTGATAAGTTTCTGAATACTTAAAGGACTAAAATCAATAAGTTTATAGTTAAAGAATTAAAATCGATAAGTATATGGTTAAGAGACCAAAGCTGATAAGCTTTTGAATAGTTAAAGGACTAAGTTCGTTAAGTGTATAGTTAAGGGATCATTTTAGACCTACTCCTATAATTAAAGGACCTATTTATGTCATTTTCTCGTGAAAGAGACCTATAAAATAAAAAAAAATGATAATTTTAATTTTATAATTAGTTAAATAAAAATTACATTTTTATTAATTACATCAAAAAAAAATTTTAGCGGTAGTTAATTAACTATAATAATTTAATTGTCGCTAAATATATATTTATAGCAACAATTACTAGTGACAATTGTCTTTTAGTATTTTTTGTAAATATTACTAAAGCTTACAGTAATGATTCTAAAGAAAGATACAAGTATTTGATAAAAATGAATTTGATTATGTTACAACGTGGTAATCCTACTATTTCTATTAGAGTGACATATTAGGAGTTAATTGTTAAGCAGTAATCCCTCATTAATTCATAATAACTGATTAATTGAATGACATTTAACAATGAAGAAATAATATTCTATGTCATTTATAAGTCGGTTTCATAACAACTAGTGTTGGCTATTAACTTTTCCTCCGATTGTAATGCTCGATTATCTTTCACGCGTCATTGCATGATTCGATCATGTGTCTTGCCTAGTTATGCTTTGAATAACTTTCACTATTCTCCACGTGTAACAATCTGATACGGCCACGTGTCTTGACTTTTTTAAACCTTAATACAAATTTATATTTTTAATCATAATATTTTACAAGTTATGTCTCATGTCCTTAAAGAACTTATGCTCTGCTAGACAAATGTTCGATTGAGAAGGAAAAAAAACTAAAGACTAATTCATATGAGGGTCAAAAATAAAGACTAATTCATTTAAAAGACAAATCGTGACTTGATGGGCCTAATTCAGCCCTATCTATAGAAGACCAACATTGGGTAACCTATCCAATCTCTACGTAGAAATTGAATTTGCTAGTCAATTAATTGTTACCATATTATTTAAGGTAACTTTGTTTTGAATTTGGCATGTGTAACTTTGTAAGGACTTATTTGTTGATGCTCCTTTTGGTTTGGGAGGTTATTGATTATTTGAATTGGAAGTTAGACGTAAATGTTTGAAGTTGGCTTACATAAATAATATATCAAACTTTAGTCCAAATTTCTAACTTTGAAACAAATCTTTCTATTTAAGTTGGGTTGATTCTAAATTATAAAGATTTATAAATATAAGCTAAACCGGGGTACAAATCGACTATTTTGTGCACTTTCCAAATCGCAGTGGAAAGTCTACTTCAAACTCTTCTAAAGTATTAAGTTATATTTTATCATATGGAAGTAGCAACAACAAATGTTGAGATGGCCGAGTTGGTCTAAGGCGCCAGATTAAGGTTCTGGTCAGAAAGGGCGTGGGTTCAAATCCCACTCTCAACATTTTTTTTAATACTAGACACCGGTGCCCGTGCTACTCTCAACATTGAGATTTACTATATTTTCTACATAGTTTCCAAATTAAATAATACATGTTACTTCTTTTGTCCCATTTTATGTGACACAAATAGATTAATTTTATGAATTAATCAATTTTTTTATAAGAAATTGAATTTTTTATATGTTTTTCAAAAATATTTTAAGTTGTCAATTATCATGATTTATAGTATTTTTTCACAATTTTAAATATATAATTTTTTTTTTAAAAATAAGACAAACAAATTAAAACGGAAAAAAAAAAGTAGAAGTGTGGAACCAGACAGGTGAAGCAGGCATGTTAACTGCCATCTGTGTGGTTATCCACACTTATAATTAAGTAGTAGATGATACAAATAGATTAGTTTTATGAATTAATAATAAAAAATAATTATAAGAAATTGAATTTTTTATATGTTTTTCAAAAATATTTTAAGTTGTCAATTATCATGATTTATATATTTTTTACATAATTTTAAATATATAATTTTTTTTTATAAATAAGACAAACAAATTAAAACAGAGAAAAAATGCAGTAGAAGTGTGGAACCACACATGTGAAGCATGCATGTTGACCGCCACTTGCGTGGTTATCCACACTTCTAATTAAGCAGTAGAATTTTAAAGATATATTTTTTTTAAAAAAAAAGACAAACAAATTAAAATGGAGGATAAAGACTGAAGAAGTGTGGAACCACACAGGTGAAGCGGGCATGTTGACGGCCACGTGCCTGGTTATCCACACTTATAATTAAGTAGTAGACAATAGAACATCGTAGAGTACTGTACAAAGCAAGTTCTATCAAGATTTTTACGTTCGATCGTGAATGGATGTCAAGTGTAGTGATCATACTGTAGGCAATGACATGTAAAGGATAATTCATCGAAGTATGAAATATGTTGATTATGTACTCGTCAAGTAGTTTAACAAATCAAGTCTTATATATTAATGTATCAGATATGAAATATATTATCAATTAAAGAAACACCGATGATCAATTTAAGGAGATTTATATATTAAATTTGATGTTGATAAACTTCTGTTGATCGATAAAACTAAAAAATAATATAATTACGAGGTGTGTATATATATATATATATATATATCAAGACCAAAGAGATAAAATTCTCTTAGCAGTCAAGCAAGAGGATCAAGGAATGACTCAAAATGTTGTTTATACTTTGGTTCTAAATATTATAGAACATTTCTCTGGAAAATGGTCAGATAATAGTGAAACCATCAGGACCTTACTTCAGAATTTGAGGTGTAAGACTCTGACATCTTTCAAATTCTATAAAGATGTTTTCCTCAGTAGAGTCATGGAATTACCGGAAATGTAATAGTACTCATTGAAAATTCAAATTTATTGATGGATTGCTAGCTCATTTTGCTGAGAGAGTTAGGAAAAGTCTCAGAGGAGATGGACATAGTATCAATTACAAGGATTATACATATGGAAAATTGATAAGTGCTTGTGTACAGGAAGGATTGTCCTTTTGTAATGAAATTAAATTGAATCAATAGATCAAAAGACATTGTCTTAATGAAAGACAACAGTTAGGAGAATTTTGTGATCAATTTGCTCTAGATATTCCTAAACCTGCTTCTAAGGACAGGAAGGAGAAACAGAAAGAAAAGCATTCTTCTAGAAATAGATCTTCCAAGACCGATTATAAGGAATGCAAAAAGAAGAAAATTGAAAGAAAGGAAAGGAGGAGTAAAGAAGGGAAAAGCTACAAAAGATTTTATAAATCTAACGCAGATTTCATAAGTCAGATACTTACCACAAATGTGGAAGATTTGGCCGTTATGCTAGGGATTGTAGAGTCAAGGAGAAGATTATAAACCTTGACATAGAAGATAATATTTGAGATTCTCTGTATAAGATTATGCTCAATTCTGATTCAGAGAAATTAGATTCAGGATACAGTAGCCGAGAAGAATCATCTACAAGTGAAGACCTTAAAGCTCTTTTCCAAGAAGATTATATGTCTTCAGAAGATGACTGTAACACCTTGTCAACAAAGATTGGAATGTGCTAAGGAAAGAGAGGAGGATGATCTTTATAAGATTTATTCTCAGTTTAAGGAGCTGAGTATCAATGTCATTGATAATGATAAGATTATAGAACTCTTGCAAACGGTAAATGATCCGAAAATATGAGCTCAAATCATTGATAAAATTAGCAATACATCATCTACCTCTAAGAATTCGGTTCCAGAGGAGATTCCAACCAAAGATGATTCATATACCATGGCAGAAGTTAATAATCTTATCCTAGAAAGAAGAAAGCTCATAAGTTCTCCGACTACAATCAATGATTTGAAACAAGAGATTAATAATCTCAAAGAAGACATCAAGCAGCTCAAAGAAAAGAATGTCATTATAGAAGTTCGACTTGATAGTTTTGAAACAAGGAAAAAGTTGAGTAATAACTCTGCATCTTCTTTTTCATATGAAGGGGAAAGTAATAATCTAGATTTTCTCAAAAATCTAAATTTTGGTAATACTAAAGGAGATTTTTTGCAAAGCCAAAAAACTTTTACTTCTCAAAAATTTTATACAAAAATTACTCTTCTTATAAATTATAATTATAAATTTTTTTTTATTGCCCTTATTGATAGCGCAACTGATTTAAATTGCATACAAGAAAGACTTATCCCTTTAAGATATTTTCATAAAACTACTCATAGTTTGAGATCAACAAATGGTAGTAAAATGAATATTGAATTCAAACTACCTAAAACTTTTATTTGCAAGAGAAAAAATTGTGTTCCTCAAAGCTTTGTTTTGGTTAAAGACATCACTAATCAAATTATTTTAGGATTACCCTTTATCAATGATATTTTCCCACTTATTCATTGGGATAATGAAAAAATTATAGGTATATGGAATAATAAATCTTTTATATTAGAATTTATTACCAAACCTTGTACAAGAATGATAAACTAACTAACCTCAAAAATGATTTTAAAAAAACAAATCAGATGAGTTTTCTTAAAGGTGAAATTAATAGTATAGAAATTGATAATATTTTACAGAATCCTAAATTACAGAATAAAATTGCTATTTTACAAAATCAGTTCTTTCTTGATATTTGCGGAGATCATCCAAATGCTTTTTGAAATAGAAAAAAGCATGTTGTTAGTCTTCCATATGAGGATGATTTTATTGAAGATAATATTCCTACAAAAGCAAGGCCCTGTCAGATGAATTCTGCATATTTGAAATTATTCAAAAAAGAAACTGAGTCTCTACTACAGAAAGGCCTTATAAGGCATTCAAAATCTCCATAGTCTTGTATAGCCTTTTATGTTAATAAACATGCTGAACAAGAAAGAGGTGCCCTAGGTTGGTTATCAATTATAAACCACTTAATAAGGCATTATGTTGGATTAGGTACCCCATTCCTAATAAAAAATAATTATTAGATAGAGTTTATAATGCTATTACATTTTCAAAATTCGATTTAAAATCAGGCTACTGGCAAATTCAAATAAATAAATGAATCAGATAGGTTTAAAACCACTTTTAATGTCCCCATGGGTCAATTTGAATGGAACGTCATGCCTTTTGGTTTGAAGAACGCTCCATCTGAATTTCAAAAAATTATGAATGATATTTTTATACCTTATAGTAATTTTATAATAGTTTACATAAATGATATTCTAGTATTTTCAAAAAATATAGAAACTCATTTTAAACATCTTGAGTTATTTTAAAAATTATTATACAAAATGGTTTGGTTTTATCTGCACCAAAAATGGCTTTATTTCAAACTAAAGTTAGTTTTTTGGGTCATAATATTGAAAAAGGAAGTAGTAGTACCATTAACAGAAGTATTGCATTTGCTTCTAAATTTTCTGATGAAATTACTAACAAGACTCAGTTGCAGAGATTCCTTGGAAGTCTCAACTATGTGGCACCTTTTATAAAAGATTTGGCTATAGATATAACTATTTTATATGACAGGCTTAAGAATAATCCAAAAGCTTGGTCGACCGATCATACTGAAGTTGTTAAGCGGATTAAGACAAAGGTTAAAAACCTTCCATGTCTTACATTGGCAAACCCAAAATTGGAAGAAGACAGTTGAAACAGATGCTTCAGATGTAGGATTTGATGGTGTCCTTACAAAATATTGTCATGTCAATAAACAATATTATATTGTTCAATTTTATTCTGGGAAATGGAACCCAATTTAGAAAAATTATGCCACTGTAGTCAAAGAAATCTTAGTTATTGTGAAAAGTGTGCTGAAATTTTAAGGCGATCTTTATAATCAAAAGTTTGTGATAAAAAGTGATTGCCAAGCAGCAAAGTTTATGTTTGATGAAGATTGTAAACATGATGTTTCTAAACAAATGTTTGCTAGATGGCAAGCTTTATTAGCACCTTTTGATTTTGAGATCCATTATAAGAAAGGAGAAAATAATAGTCTACCTGAGTTTCTCACTAGAGAATACCTAGACTAATAAAAGTTTTTTTTTTAATCTCAGGCCATCATGGCCCCCTTCACGAAGGGGAAGAGGACGAGGCACAGGAGGTAGAAGAGGTCATATCCTCGCACAGATAGGAAATAAACAGCTAGTAGCGGCACATAGTACTTCTACAAGTGGAGAAGGGATGAGTACAAATCATCCTATGTATAAAAAATTTATGGATTTTATCAAACAAAGTCAAGATCATACTCTTCCCACTTATTCCATAATATTAATGAATGAAGAGACTACAGAGGTATTTAATATGAATGAGAAAAAGAAGTTATTCTTTTGTTAGAAAATAATGATCTAAAATGGAAACAGGACCCTTGGCAATTAATGACTAGGTATTTAGATTCAGTTTTTATACTACAATTGTATACAAATACAGAACGTATTATGAGATGATACTCTCAACAATAGGGTCAGGAGAATTTCAACATTTCTACCTTGCCAATAAGCAGAAAGTTTATAACTTTTCAAAAATTATCATAAAAAAGATTCTTAGTCTAGAAAAATGGGGAATGAATCCTCTAAAGGAAAGGGATTATATTCATCTAGAGCAAAAAAATAGCGGTAAAATATAATTATTGAGATTTTGTTGATGGCATTTATAAAGCTTTGTTATATGAGAATGCTAATCGAAAGCATTCATGGTTTATAAAGATTTGTCCAAATGTTTTTACTTAGTCAATTTCAAATTGGTTTTGCAAATGGTGAATGTTATACGGGTCTTCAATAAAAATTCTACCAGAACAGTATAAACAATTATACTTGGAATGGATAGACATATCCCCAAAGCTTATAAGCATGGAACAAGATAATATCTTCTTCAAAGGAATGGCGGTAATGTATTTCTTTATGGAATTTTCAATTTCATGGATTATGAAATGGAATGTAGAAGTTAATACTACTTTTGAAGGATTTCCATGTTTACAAAGAACTTTTTATACAAAGTTTTGGAGTAAGTTGATAACTAAAGACCTAGAAGGCAAGGTTCATGGCCAAGAAATTTTAGATTTAATAAATGAGAAAATTAATAAATATCAGGACCACAAAACTTCTAAACCGCAAGAAACTATTCTTAGTCCGTTCAAACAAATTGCTAGGAAACTTCAAATGAAGAAAGGAATTATATCTAGGATGGAGACTATAGCCTTATACATGGAAGAATATAAGAAAGATTTAATAAGGAATTTTGATATAGATATTGAAGATGATATTTCCATGGTATCAGCAAGCCATACTAATTAGGATGATAAAGTGTATATGGCAGGAGAAGCCCAAAGCGATCATAGTACATAAGAAATTGATATTGATACTCTCTTCAAAAATTTCCAAGAGCAAGTGGAGGAATCCTCCAACCAAGTCACCTGCAAAGGCAAAGAAAAGATGTGAAGATAGACCCTACCAAATGGTAATACGACAAAAGACTTTAATAAAGAAGAAAGAATCTTTGATAAAGATTAGTGGGCACCGAAAGTTATGTCGGCCACGTGAATTAGTGGAGAAGGCCACATGTGTCTGTCGGCCTTATATCTTTGTTATTGGCCATTGTAAAGATTGTGGGTCATGTTTTTATTCGTTATGTTTTATTTTCCCTTTATATAAAAGGTTTTTAGTTTTAGTAAAGAGGCAGGTTTTAGAACCCCTTCTCTTTCTTTCTCTAAATTGTTCTACCTCGTTTGTAATATTTTCAAAGTTTGAATAAAGGCTATGAATTTGGTTGGAACTAAGATGGATTTTGAAGTTAGTTTACGGGTACTATTTCTTTTATTTATTTCTTCTTAAATTTGGCCTAGATGATAGGCTAATTTGTTTGTGTTGAGCTAATATCATACTAAGTTATTATAATTAAATGACATGTGTCTATATGAAGACGATTTAAACAGTAAGAACTAAGGTCTAATCTAAGTAATTCAGACATGTTTATGAAAGACTGCCAAGAGATCCGTCGGATTACCCTAAGTTGAGGGCGGACTAAAAAAAATCCTTTGGATTACCCTAAAGGGCGGATCCGGATAGATGAAGCTTTTAGGAACATTGTTAGAATTGTTTATATTTGTAAAAGAACTTTGTATTCTACTATACGATCCAAAATTATATGGTATCAGAGCCAAAGAATTACAGTAATTCATCATCAAAGATATAAGGTCGACAGACACATGTGGCATTCTCCACTAATTCATGTGGCCGACATAACTTTCGGTGCCCACTAATCTTTATCAAAGATTCTTTCTTCTTTATTAAAGTCTTTTGTCGTATTACCATTTGGTAAGGTCTATCTTCACATCTTTTCTTTGCCTTTGCAAGTGACTTTGTCGGAGGATTCCTACACTTGCTCTTGAAATTTTTTGAAGAGAGTATCAATATCAATTTCTTCTGTACTATGATCGCTTTGGGCTTCTCCTGCCATATACACTTCATCATCCTAATTAGTATGGCTTGCTGATACCATGGAAATATCATCTTCGATATCTATATCAAGATTCCTTATTAAAGCTTTCTTAACTTCTTCCATTTATAAGGTTGTAGTCTCTGTCCTGGATATAATTCCTTTCTTCATTTGAAGTTTTCTAGCAATTTGTTTGAACGGGCTAAGAATATTTTCTTGCGGTTTAGAAGTTTCATGGTCCTGATATTTATTAATTTTCTCATTTATTAAATCTAAAATTTCTTGGCCATGAACCTTGCCTTCTAGGTCTTTAGTTATCAACTTACTCCAAAACTTTGTATAAAAAGTTCTTTGTAAACATGGAAATCCTTCAGAAGTAGTATTAACTTCTGCATTCTATTTCATAATCCGTGGAATTGAAAATTCTATAAAGAAATACATTACCGCCATTCCTTCGAAGAAGATATTATCCTGTTCCATGCTTATAAGCTTTGGGCATATGTCTATCCATTTCAGGTATAATTGCTTATACTGTTCTGGTAAAATTTTTATTGAAGGCCCGTATAACATCCACCATTTGCAAAATCAATTTGAAATTGACTGAGTGAAAACAGTTGGACAAATATTTATAAATCATGAATGCTTTCGATTAGCATTCTCATATAACAAAGTTTTATTAAAACCATCTACAAAATTTCAATAGTTATATTTTACAGCTATTTTTTGCTCTGGATGGATATAATCCCTTTCCTTTAGAGGTCTCATTCCCCATACTTCTGGACTAAGAATCCTTTTTATGATAATTTTTGAAAAGTTATAAACTTTCTTCATATTGGAAGGGTAGAAATGATGAAATTCTCCTAACCTTGTTGCTGAGAGTATCATCTCATAATACATTCTGTATTTATATGCAATTGTAGTATAACAAACTGAATATAAATACCTGGTCATTATTTGCCAAGGGTCCTGTTTCCATTTTAGATCATTGTTTTCTAACAGAAGTATAACTTCTTTTTTCTCATTCATATCAAATATTTTTGTAGTCTCTTCATCCACTAATATTGTGGAATAAGTGGAAGGAGTATGATCTTGACTTTTTTTGGATTTCATAAAATCCATAAATTTTTTATACATAGGATGATTTGTACTCATCCCTTCTCCATTTGTAGAAGTACAATGTGCTGCTACTAGCTGTTTATTTCCTATCTGAGCGAGGATATGGCCTCCTATACCTCCTGTGCCTCGTCCTCTTCCCCTTTGTGAAGGGGACCATGATGGCCTCATTCCTGAGATCAAAAAAAAAAAAAACTTTTATTAGTCTAGGTATTCTCTAGTGAGAAAATCAGGTAGACTAGTATCTTCTCTTTTCTTATAATCGATCTCAAAATCAAAAGGTGCTAATAAAGCTTGCCGTCTAGCAAACATTTATTTAGAAACATCATGTATACAATCTTTATTAAACATAAACTTTGCTGCTTGGCAATCACTTTTTATCACAAACTTTTGATTATAAAGATTGCCTTGAAATTTCAGCACACTTTTCACAATAGCTAAGATTTCTTTGGCTATCGTGACATAATTTTTCTGAGCTGGGTTCCATTTCCCAGAATAAAATTGAACAATATAATGTCGTTTATTAACAGGACAATATTGTGTAAAGACACCACCAAATCCTAAATCTGAAGCATCTGTTTCGACTGTCTTCTTCCAATTTGGGTTTACCAATGTAAGACATGAAAGGTTTTTAACCTTTGTCTTAATCCGCTTAACAACTTCAGTATGATCGGTCGATCAAACTTTTGGATTATTCTTAAACCTGTCATATAAAATAGTTGTATATATAACCAAATCTTTTATAAAAGGTTCTACATAGTTGAGACTTCCAAGGAATCTCTGCAACTGAGTCTTGTTAGTAATTTCATCAGGAAATTTAGAAGCAAATTCAATACTTCTATTAATGGTACTAATACTTCCTTTTTCAATATTATGATCCAAAAATCTAACTTTAGTTTGAAATAAAGCCAGTTTTGGTGCAGATAAAACCAAACCATTTTGTATAATAATTTTTTTAAATAACTCAAAATGTTTAAAATGAGTTTCTATATTTTTTGAAAATACTAGAATATCATCTATGTAAACTATTATAAAATTACTATAAGGTATAAAAATATCATTCATAATTTTTTGAAATTTAGATGGAGCGTTCTTCAAACCAAAAGGCATGACGTTCCATTCAAATTGACCAATGGGGACATTAAAAGCGGTTTTAAACCTATCTGATTCATTTATTTGAATCTGCCAGTAGCCTTATTTTAAATCAAATTTTGAAAATATAATAGCATCATAAACTCTATCTAATAAATCATTTTTATTAGGAATGTGGTACCGATCCAACGTAATGCCTTATTAAGTGGTTTATAATTGATAACCAACCTGGGGGCACCTCTTTCTTGTTCAGCATGTTTATTAACATAAAAGACTGTACAAGACCACGAAAACTTTGAATGCCTTATAAGGTCTTTCTGTAGTAGAGACTCAATTTCTTTTTTGCATAATTCCAAATATTCAAAATTCATCTGGCAGGGCCTTGCTTTTGTAGGAATATTATCCTCAATAAAATCATCATTATATGGAAGACTAGCAACATGCTTTTTCCTATTCCAAAAAGCATTTGAATGATCTCCACAAATATCAAGAGAGAACTGATTTTGTAAAATAACAATTTTATCCTGTAATTTAAGATTCTGTAAAATATTATCAATTTCTATACTATTAATTTCACCTTTAAGAAAACTCATCTGATTATTTTTTAAAATCATTTTTGAGGTTAGTTTGTTTATCATTCTTGTAAAAGGTTTGGTAATAAATTCTAATATAAAAAGTTTATTATTTCAAGTACCTATAATTTTTTCATTATCCCAATGAGTAAGTGGGAAAATATCATTGATAAAGGGTACTCCTAAAATAATTTGATTAGTGATGTCTTTAACCAAAACAAAGCTTTGAGGAACACAATTTTTCCCCTTGCAAATAAAAGATTTAAGTAGTTTAAATTCAATATTCATTTTACTACCATTTGCTGATCTCAAACTATGAGTAATTTTATGAAAATATCTTGAAGGGATAAGTCCTTCTTGTATGCAATTTAAATCAGTTGCGCTATCAATAACAACAATAAATTCTTTTTTATAATTATAATCTATAAGAAGAGTAATTTTTGTATAAAATTTTTGAGAAGTAAAAGCTTTTAGGCTTTGCAAAAATCTCCTTTAGTATTACGAAAATTTAGATTTTTGAAAAAATCTAGATTATTACTTTCCCCTTCATATGAAGAAGAAGATGCAGAGTTATTACTCAACTTTTTCCTTGTTTCAAAACTATCAAGTCGAACTTCTATAATGACATTCTTTTTCTGAGCTGCTGGATGTCTTCTTTGAGATTATTAATTTCTTGTTTCAAATCATTGATTGTAGTGGGAGAACTTATGAGCTTTCTTCTTTCTAGGAGAAGATTCTTAATTTCTGTCATGGTATATGAACCATCTTTGGTTGGAATCTCCTCTGGAACCAAATTCATAGAGGTAGATGCTGTATTGCTAATTTTATCAATGATTTGAGCTCTTATTTCCGAATCTTTTATCGTTTGCAAGAGTTCTATAATCTTATCATTATCAATGACATTGATACTCAGCTCCTTAAACTGAGAATAAATCTTATAAAGATCATCCTTCTCTCCTTCCTTATCACATTCCAATCCTTGTAGACAAGGTAAATTGTCATCTTCTGAAGATAATAATCTTTTTGGTGAAGAGATTTAAGGTCTTCACTTGTTGATGATTCTTCCCGGCTATTATATCCTGAATCTGATTTCTCTGAATCAGAATTGAGCATAATCTTATACAGAGAATCTTTAATATTATCTTCTATGTTAAGGTTTTTTAATCCTCTCCTTGACTCTACAATCCCTTGCGTAATGGCCAAATCTTCCACATTTGTGGAAAGTAACTGACTTATGAAATCTGCATTAGATTTATAAAATCTCTTGTCGCTTTTCCCTTCTTTACTCCTCCTTTCCTTTCTTTCAATTTTCTTCCTTTTTCATTCCTTATAATCGTTCTTGGAAGATCTATTTCTAGAAGAATGCTTTTCTTTCTGTTTCTCCTTCCTGTCCTTAGAAGCAGGTTTAGGAATATCTAGAGCAAATTGATCACAAAATTCTCCTATGTCTTTCATTAAGACAATGCCTTTTGATATGTTGATTCAACTTAATTTCGTTACATAAGGACAATCCTTCCTGTACACAAGCACTTATCAATTTTCCATATGTATAGTCCTCGTAATTGACACTCTGTCCATCTCCTCTGAGACTTTTTCTAACTTTCTCAGCAAAAAGAGCTGGCAATCCATCAATATATTTGGATTTTCAATGAGTACTATTACATTCCGGTAGTTCCATAACTCTACTGAGGAAAACATCTTTATAGAATCTGAAAGATGTCAGAGTCTTACACCTCAAATTATGAAATAAGGTCCTGATGATTTCACTATTATCTGACCATCTTCCTGAGAAATGTTCTGTAATATTTAGAACCAAAGTATAAACAACATTTTGAGTCATTCCTTGTTCCTTTTGGTTGACTGCTAAAAGAATTTTATCTCTTTGGTCTTGATATATTATATATATATACACACACACACATACACACACCCCTTGTAATTATATAAGTTTTTAATTTTATCGATCAACAGAAGTTTATCAATATCAAATTTAATATATAAATCTCCTTAAATTGATCATCGGTGGTTCTTTAATTGATAATATATTTCATATCTGAAACATTAATATATAAGACTTGATTTGTTAAACTTCTCGACGAGTATATAATCAACATATTTCATACTTCGATGAATTATCCTTTACATGTCATTGCCTGCGGTATGATCACTACACTTGACATCCATTCACGATTGAACGTAAAAATCTTGATAGAACTTGCTTTGTACAGTACTTTACGATGTTCTTTTGTCTATTTCATAAAATGAAAATTTAGTATTATGCACAATAGCAAAATTATGATTAATAGGATTATTTTAAATAAACCGACCTCCGGATGTCGTTTTTATTAAAAGTAATTAGATTAAATAAAAAATACCGACCTCATGAGGTCGGTATCACATTAAGTTGTAAGATTAATAAAAAGTAGTCATGTTAATTAAAAAATACTGACATAAGGGAGTTGGTATTTTATATTAATTTATTTTTAAACTTATATAAAACCGTCATCCGGAGGACGATTTATTTAAAGTTAATTGAAAATATTAATTTATTAATTTTCTGGAAGTCACTATATAAATATTTTAATGAAAATTAATTTTATTACGTACTATTTAATTTTACCAACTTCCGGATGTCCGTATTATAATATTTTTTACTTTTTATTTTACACAAAACCGTCCTCCGAAAGGCGATTTAAATAAAATTAATTTAAAATATTTCTCAATTTTATTTTTTTATATTAAATTGAGAAAAAAATAAAATATTGTTATTTATTGATTTATTTAATACTAACATCAAGAGGTCAGTTTTTATTGTAATTCCTTTTTTTGGGAAAAATTCCGACCTCTATAGGTCGGTATTTGATTTTCTCATTTTATTTTTCATAAAAACCGATTTCTTGTAGTCGATTTTCTAAAGTTTTTTTTTTATTTTTTATTGTTTTAAACAATACCGACCTCCGGGGGTAGGAAATTATCGACTTCTATTTGAGATCGATAATTTTTAGATCTGTATTCACTATGTTTTTTTAGTAGTAATTACAATTCACAATCCACATAGTTGCACACTTGCATTCAATGATTAAAAAACAAAAGAGGATGCAATACATGCTTTTCATATTCTTGCCATGGGTTTTCATCAGATTTTGCTCTTATTGTGTGTTTAACAATTTCTTTTGTTGTTTCACTTCAAGAATCTCTAACAATGCTTACAGATTTTGCTCTGCTCTAGAGTGCTACATTGCTCTACTATTGCCTACTCGTGTTGTTTTCCACAAATTTATTGAATTCTATTATTAATTTATCATCAAAATAAAACTTTCCAGATGAAAGTTGGGACGCGATGAGCACAGAACTTCGAGGCGCGCGTCACGAGCAAGCACTAAGCAGTGGCCAGTGAGAAGCGTTGTGGGCTGCGAGTATTTGGCGAGAGTCAGAGCTGAGAGATGAGAGACGACAAGCTGGTGGGCTACGGCGTAAGTCGTAACTGATAATTCCAAGTCGAGTGAGGAGTGACAACTGACGACTAACGATTGACGACAGAGAGTTGAGAGATGGGAGTTACTGTCTGAGTTAGGGATTTCAGATTATCAGTTTAGGGATTTCTGAATGGAATTTGGGCCTAATTTCAATGTGGGTTGTAGGCTATGGGCTGAAATTTCCACTTTTCCAGTTAACCGATTTTTTTAAGATAAAGATCAAAATCTAACCAAAAAACTAAAATATTAAAATTTGAAATCGAAATCGACTGAAATAACCAAAACTAAAATTTAAAAAAAAATTGATTCGATTAGTTTTTTCGGTTTTAACCATATTAGGCATATCCAACTACTTTAATAAACGAGTTCGGAGCCAAAAGGGTAAGAAAATTTGTCAAAAATTTCAAAAGGGTAACAAAATTGATTATACAACCAAAAGGGAAACTTTTTGATGGAGAATTTAACGACGTTTAAATAAGGGCAGGCGCCACAAGGCGCAGAATTTCATGCACCTTGCAAGGCGCAAGGAATTCAGCGCTTTGCAGCATAATTTTTTTTTTTTAAAATTTCATTCCATGTATTAAGGTTGGCCCCCTCATTTTGAAGTTTTTATTTCATTCAAATATTATATGAATTTAAATTAACAGTAAAAATATTAAAACAATTCAAATTAAATTAAAAATATGATAACTTTCAAAAAAAAATAAACCACACACCGTTTTTTTAGAACTGCTTTAAAATTCACTATAAATTTTTTTATGATAAAGTAAATAAGATCGGTTGTAAACTTTCACCTTTAAATTATGTTACCAAATTACAATTGCCATCTTTTTCAAATCCAATTCCCTACGAAATGCAAAAGAAATTGATCTGAATGGTTAAATACCAAAAGGGAAACTGGTACTTTGCAAATTGTTTAATGAAATTGTACCATGTACACCTTAATAAAATTCTAAGAAATTACTGCAAATATGTAATTTTAAATATTGCGGATAACTACACCTTTTTAAATTTCAAATAATACATATGTGGCATCTTACTAATTAGCCACTTGGCAACTATTTAAATCTATTCTTATTAAAAAAAAAATACAATAAAACCTCTATAAATGCATATGCTGGGGACCAGAAAAAATATTCATTTATCGAGATTATTAGTTTATCGATAAATGCATAAAATATTTATTTATCGATAAATAAATATTTATTATTTTAGAGAGTATTTTGCAGTATGTGTCATAAGAAAGAAAAAAAAATATTTGAATTAAGAATTTCAAAAGTTTAAATCTAAGAAACTAAAAAGTGTAGTCTTTGCATATTTATTATTTAAATCTAGGAAAGTTAAACGAATTTAGTGAAGTTTAATGTTTCTAATTGTATTCATGTATATAGAATATGAAGAGATTTTATGTTAACTATAAAAGGAAAAAGCTAGATGTTTAAAAATCATAATCCAAGTATAATGTCTTCTCATCATTTGAAAGGCGTACAAAAATCATCTTTAACCAATAAAATAAGAAACGCAATATGTGAGCATAAGAAAGAGAATCCAACTATTAGCCAAAAAGATTTGCAAGCATGGATGAAACAAAAATTTGATTTGACTATTAGTCAATCAACAATATCGCACACTCTCAAAAGGTCGATAGAGTATTTGTCAAATGAGATGAAAAATAGCGATGCCAAAAGGCATAAATCTGCAAAATACCCTGATTTAGAGAAAGTTTTGTACGAGTGGTTTCTTCAAATGCAAGAGAAAGTGAACATGTCAGGGGAAATTATCCAAGGAAAAGCAAAAGATCTTTTCCTGAAAATGTATGGTGAAACTAATCCAAAATTTAGCTTCTCTTCTGGTTGGTTAGAACATTTTAAGTCAAGATACGGAATCTAGTCTTACAGACGTTTTGGTGAAAGTGATTCAGTTATCACGGAGAATATTGAAAACGAATTGCCTAGCATACGGTCAAAACTAGTCAGTTTGAATTGAAATATATTTATAATATGGATGAAACTGGATTATTTTACCGATTGAAAGCTGATCATTCACTTGCTACCAAACAGCTTGAAGGTCGCAAAAAAGACAAAGAGAGAATTACTCTTGCTCTCTGTTGCAATGGTGATTGATCTGACAAAGTACCATTGTGGATTATTGGTAAGTTTGCAAATCCTAGATGCTTTAAAAATGTGAACATGAACAATCTTACTTGCATGTATAGATCCAACAGGAAAGCTTGGATGACTGGTTTGCTTTTCCAAGAATATGTTGGCTGGTTTGATAAGAGAATGAATGGCAGGAATGTTTTGTTAATAGTAGACAATTGCCTAGCTCATCGAAAGATAGTTGAAGGCCTAAGAAGTGTAGAGTTGTTTTTCTTACCTCCTAACACAACGTCTAAGATTCAACTATGTGATGTTGGGATTATTCGAGCATTCAAAGCTCATGATCGTCGTCGTCTTTATTTCAGCATCCTACAAGCCCTTGAGGTTGAAGCACCAAATACTTAAAAAATTAATATTTTGAATGCCATTAATTTTACTAACTTGACTTGAAATTTTGATGTGAAAGAAATAACAATTGCAAATTATTTTCGGCATTGCAAGATCCGGTCGGAAGAAAACAATGTTCCCGAACCACAAGTTGGTGAATTAGATGAAGGTATCCAAGAAGTTGGTAAATTAGATGAAGGTATCCAAGAATTAAATGATGTCATCTCTAATTTAGCCTACAGAAATGTGATGGATGTTGAACATCTTTTGAATTACCCTAACGAGAATGATACAGTTATGGAATCACCTACAGAGGAAGAGATTATTCAATATGTAATGAATAATGATGATGAGAATGATCCTGAACAAGATGATAGTAGCATTGTCCCACATGTATCGTCAAAGGAGACATTTCAAGCAATGACTACATTGTCAAACTATTTGGTATAACATGAACAGAATATTTTGAAAATTGTGTTCGCTTTTCAAAAAGTTAAGGATAATATTAATTTTGGTTTTGGTGGGAAAAAAAATAATCAACTATAGAATCATATTTTAAAAAGAAATAGTTATTGGTCTAGTATTATTGACTGATTAAATATATATAAATTCTTGATGTATTCAAGTAAATATTACTTTGTATTTTTTTTGGGCCTTTAATACTTTATTTTTAATTATTATCTAATGCATTCAGCGAGAATATTACTTTAATATAACTGGCCCAACTCGGGACCAGAGAAAAATATTCGTTTAGCGAAATTATTACTTTATCGAATATTATTTTATCGAGGTTTTATTGTAACTACAAAAATTAAATTTAGTTTAATTTTAAAAAGGTAAATAATACCAAGTGGCGATTTAGTTTTTTCAAATTTAAAAGAGTGCACTTTTTTAAAATTACGCCGCAAGGCGCTGTATTCCTTGCGCCTGCATGGAATTCCATGCCTTGCAGCGGCTGCCCTGATTTAACCTCGTTAAATTCTCCGTCAGAAAATTGCCAATTTGATTGTATAATCAATTTTGTTGCCCTTTTAAAAATTTTAACAAATTTTCTTACCCTTTTAACTCTCCTTAGAAGATGACTCAGATATGTTAGTTTAAATGGGTCCACATTACTCTATATACGTACTTTAAGGGGTCATTTGGTGTGAAGGATTGGTACAACTAGTTCTGGGATAAATATTTAGTGGCACTTTATTTAGTTTTTGGTTGGGAACTTTGGGATAACTTATCCTGGGATTAATAAATAGTACAAGGATAAGTTATCCCTTAAAAAGGGTGGTATAGTAATCCCATCACAATTTGTGATGGGATGAATTTATTAAATGACAAAACTACCCTTCAAACCCTTTAATTGATAAGCTTTCACAAGCGCCGCTTTGGTCTTAGCTTCCAAGTTTCTTCTTTTCTTCATTGCAGTAAGAATCACTCTTTGATTTGGGTACACTCAACTTTTCATTTTCCATTGAAGCCATAGATGGGTGATTGAAGAACTTCTTTACCAATAACCTTCAACTTTCAAGTTTCTAACAAGGTAAATTTTTTTTTATTTTTCAGAATTTGTTTCTCTTTTCTTTCTTTGTCATCATTAGTAATTCTCTGATCTATTACATAATAATTTGGATACACTCATCTTTTCTACTTAATGGAAGAAATAAAAAAAAAATAAAATTCTAGAATGTTATGTTTTAGGGCTTTTGTAAATTTTGAAAAAAGTTTGTTCTTTTTATGTGCTTGAAATATTTGTAAACAATTTCAAGTTGTCCTCATTTTAAAGTTTCCCTGTTGATTCTTTTTAATTGTTTTTTTTTTTTTTTTTGTGTATTAACTCTTTTCATTTTTTAATGAACAAATAGGGTTTCTTATGGATCATCAACTACAGTCCGATATTGAATGTTTTATCATACTTGAGGAGATATTGTGCCAACAATTTCTTGTTATGTTTATTTTTCTTTTCATGGTTATTCATGGTATTTCTATAAAAAGAAATAGGCATGTGATTAGGTACTTTATGAGTAGTCGAGTTCCTAAAATTATATCTCATTGAAATGGTATTGTGCAAGATAGTGACACATCATGTATTGATAAGTTAAGGATGGATAGAAATTCTTTTCACACTTTAGTTCTCTTAACTAAGGAAGTTGGAGGTTTGACTGATAGCAAATATATGTCAAGTAGTGAAAAGTTAGCAATGTTTATAAATATTTTGGCTCATCATCAGAAGAATAGATCCATTACGGTTGATTATATTAGATCGGGCTGGAGCATAAGTCAAGCTTTCAATGAATGCTTGAAAGTTATTCTAAAACTAGCTCCATTGTTACTTGTTAACCCCAAGCCGGTGCTTGAAGATGAGCTTGACGATCAATGGAGATGGTTTAAGGTATATGCACTTTCAATAGGTATCTATTAATTTATGTAAAAGTAAAATAAATATAATTTTACGAAGAAATTTTTGTTGTTTGAGATAATGTTATAATTTTTTTATAGGGATGTCTAGGTGCATTGGATGGTACTTACATTCAGATTAGAGTTCCATCTAAGGACAAACCAAGATACAGGACAAGAAAGGGAGAAATAACAACAAATGTATTAGGAGTTTGTGATAAAAATCTTAATTTTACTTATGTATTACCTGGTTGGGAAGGATCAGCGGCTGATAGTCGTGTATTACGAAATGCTATAACTCGAACGAATGGTTTGAAAATTCCCGAGGCCAATTCTATACATATGCTCACATTAAAATTATATCACAAAATAATGTTGTATAAAAGCAACTAATTTCTTATTTATATTATAGGTAATTATTATTTGTGCGACGGAGGATATACAAATGGAAATGGTTTTCTTTCACCTTACCGAGGATATAGATATTGGTTAAGGGATTGACAAGGTGAAAATCCACCACCCCAATGTCGAGAAGAGCTTTTCAATATGAAGCATGCTAGAGCTCGTAATGCTATTGAAAGAACATTTGGTCTCTTGAAAGGACGTTGGGGAATTCTTAGAAGCCCTTCTTGGTACTCGGTAAAGATACATAACAGGATTATTAGTGCTTGTTGTTTGATACACAACTTTATTCATAGAGAGATGGAAGTGGATCCTTTAGAGATCGATGTGGAAAAACAAGTAGACTATCAACAAGATAACATTGATGTTGTTGAATCATCTCAGGAGTGGACCACATGGAGGGATGAGTTGGCTCAATCAATGTGGAATGCTCACTTAAACAATTGATCTTTCCATTATTTTGTGCTTGTTATATGTTTTATGCTACATTTGAATTATTATTCCCTTTAGTTTTTGATATTCTTGTAAGATGCATCAACTTTTAGCTTTTTATGATATAAGAAATAGTTACTTACATTAATTTAAAATGTGTTTAATTTATTTCTTTTTTGTGATGTGTTTGTATGTTTTTAATTTATTATTTCTGTACATTGAAGTGCATGATTTTTTTTATGATGCTAACTAATGATTTGGAGATACTTTCGCTTTTTATGATGGTAACTAATACTAACAATGATTGTTTCACAAAATTATTCAGACAAATGAAAATTCAGAAATCTTCAATGCAACCACCAAAATGATCAAGAAGAAGACGATCAACACCGTCAACTCGAAGGACATGGACTCCTACGGAAGAAAGTACTCTTATAAATGGTTTGAAAGAGTTATGTGTTAATGGTTGGAGAGCTGATAATGGAACTTTTAGGCCAGGATATCTGATGGAGTTGGAGCACTATTTGCGTGAACGTCATCCTGAAAGTGGCTTGAAAGGCGAACCACATGTCAATTCTAAATTAAAATTTTGGAAGAGAAGTTATGCAAGCTTAAGTTTACTAAAAGGTCGGAGTGGTTTGGGATTTCAATATAGTGATGGAACTACAATTATTGATGATCCAAAAGAATGGGATAAATTTTTAAAGGTAATTAATATTTTGCTATTAGAATATTATTACTTCATATAGATATTTCTTCAGTTTTCATAATTTATAATTAATACATATAAAGTTGTCGTCTTTCTTTTATTGTTTGTCTAGAATGAACCTGGTGCAAGCAACATGAATACTAAAAAATGGCCACTGTTTGCGGATTGGGAGGAAATTTTTGGAAAAGATAGAGCAACTGGAGAACATGCAGAAGGGCCACTGGATGCTGTTGAGGATATCTTAAAGAGTTGAACATCTGGACTTTTTACTGATATGAGTTTAGGATTTCTTATCAATGTTGATGATGATGAATATGAAGATGAATCTAGTCATGGACCTAATGCACCTACTGAAGAAGCTGAAAATACTGATACAGGACATAATTTTACTCAAACAATTGAAAATGAATATGCTGGAGGATCTCCTCGTGAACATACTGGACCATCTGAAAAGCAAGGTAAATATGCTAAAACATCTTCTTCTAGTGTCAATGAAAAAGAAAAAGGCAAGAAAAGAAAGAGGGTTGTGGAAGATGTTAATGAAACATTTCTCAAGAGTATGGCGGAAGTTATGAAAAGCTTTACTGAAAGCCAAGATAAAAGAATTGGTTCCTTGATCGACAAAATTGGAAATCGTGACCACTCTAATATGCGTGGTCAAATTTATTCCATCATTGAATCTCCTACATTTGATTTGTACACCATAGAGCAACGTATCAAAGCTAAAAAGGTTATTTGTGAAGATGTCAAAAATATGGAAATCTTTTTACGTATGGGTGAGCTTGAGCGCCAAACAATGATGTTCATGGTCGTCAATGATAAACTTTGAAGTATGATAAGCTAGTGTATATAAATGGTGGCACTAGTGTGATAGTTTTTGCTCAACTAACAGTTTCAAATCAAAACTTTGATTGGAGTGCCATTTCTTGATCCTATAGTTATGTTCACACTCTTTTGTGTATGACTAATGTAGGTCATGAGGATGCTAGAATCTTTTGTATATGTAAAATCTATTAAATAGATTAACTCTCATGTAAAAGTTAAGTTTGTTACTAGTTATCAATTTTTGTGCAGTTGCTTATGTTGCTTCCCTACAATTTTGGTCTCATTTTTTCTACTATGGCAGACCAGTTTTTGGTCTTGTTTTTTCTGTTGCTTTGATGCAGAGCTTTTGTTTCAGTTTTGACAGGTGTTTTGGTGAATATTTACTGAAATTTTACTCTTGTTTTAGCTGTTGTTTTAGTTGTAGTGTTGGTTGGTTTGCTGTATCCTGCTGGTGCCTCTGTTTAATACTGGAAAATGTCACAACTTCATGTTTTCAAACACTGCTATAGTCCAGTGGCTCAGCGCTTATATACAGAATTGACATTATTGATGCACTTTGGCTAAATAAGTGTTGTCATGATTCTCCCTTAATCACCTTCACCCACTCGCGGAGGCTTTCTGTATCGGTATGCCAGGGGAGGAGATCCAGCTTCCAGTCCATAATTTGGTTTGCAGCTCGAGAATGCAGTTCCACCATATCATTGTTATTTAATGAGAAACCCACCAAAAAGCATGCCGGACATAGAAAGGTCCCGATCTCGGAAGAGACATGACGCTACCGACCTTTTGAGCTACACAAAGCCTTCTAATATCAGGGTGGCTGTACACGCAATTGAGTGTACTTCTTGCTACTTCATCGTCCGTCAAAACCATCAGCTATTGGCCAGAGAAGCTCTTGTTTTTCTTTCAGGAGTTGGTTGGTTATAGTATTTGTTTATTTGCTGGCACAGGTAGTAGAGGCATTATCAGTAGCAGATGTAGAATCTGAAATGTCTCATAACTTAGCTAAGGTAGTCATTTCCTTGTTATGCAAATCTTCTTGGGTTAGAAGATTTACTTATTTTCTTTATTGATTTAATCGTTAATCCATTAAGAGTTATCATTTATTTATGTTATTCTATTTTAGGTCTGATTTGACAAGATTTTGGATCATTATAAGGCAGATTTTGCTTATCTGATTTTGGATGACCAAAATTAATTACAAACAATAGAAGTTTTAACTTCATTGCTGCACATTTGAAGGATATGGAGTATCATATTGATGGAAATCCTGATTCTCATTGATATCTTACTTACACAGCAACAACATACAACATGAGATTTTTCTTATCGAAAGAATGGAATCTGTAACCAAGTATGCAATTGTGATTAAAATCATGGGTCGTACCGGATCGAGGGGATAGGTGACTTAGGTGAGAGTCAAGTTTCTTGATGACCAGAACAGGTTTCTCATAAGAAATGTCAAAGGACCAGTCAGAGAGGGTGATATTCTCACACTGTTGGAGTTTGAGAGGGAAGCCAGGAGGTTGCGTTGAGCCCATGATTATGATTGCCAAATCAATATTCCCTTGAAAACTCGATATTTGCTGGGAATTTGTTCCCTATTTAATAGTCTTTGGTTTTGTTTGCTTAGACTCTTTTAAGTATTGACATGTCGATTTTGGTCATTTCTCGAATAGTTTTCATAAAATATTTTGCTACATTTGTGTCAAAAAAAAAACCCCATCAATACTCCGAATATGAATGTGAAGACTAGTATTGCAGGTTGCACTTTTGCAGCATATGTTGGATTTGTGTAGCCAAGACCAATAAGAAACAAAAATTGGTTCCCAAAAATACTGTTGCGGTTGACAAGAAAAATGAAAAAACATAGTTCTAGTGTTTGCTTTCTTCCAATGCTTCCTGGTTTAAGAATTTGGATATGGAAACTCTATTTTTGTGTTCATTTGTTTTTCAAAGCTGAAAGTGAGTATGGAATAAGTTTTAAAATGGGTAACTGGTGGATTTTCTATGTTGGATGGATTGAGTAGTTAAATTTGGTTTTAACTAAAACTCTACCAAAAAAATATACAAAAAGTTAAATAAGAGGGTATTTTTGTAATCAAACCACTTACTTTAGGAAGTATGTAATGGTTATTATTTTTAGTACAACAAACCAAACAATCAATAAGAAATAATGCCAGGATAACTAATCCCAGTATAACTAATTCCAGCATAACTTATCCCAGCATAACTTATCCCAACATAACTTGTATTCAAACCAAACGACCCGTAAAGGATATAAGAAGAGGAAGAAATTTGCATTCAAATCAAATATCCTTTAGATATTCCAAATATATATCGATCAACACATGATCTAGAGATTAAAAAGGGTAAAACTTTTATACTTATCATCATATTAATTGATTCTCACAAGGTCATATATATATATATATAGGGGTGTGATGAATGAGCTATTTGAGTTGAATTCGGGGAGATGAAATTTGGTTGAAGCAATAAATGGGTCATTACTTAATGCTTTCCAAAGTAGAGATGTGCTTGGTTATTTTTTTTAATTGTTTTTTTTTTATATAAAATGATGTAATATATTATATCTTAATATGCATGACAGACATGGTTGCTGCTAGGATTAGGGAAGAAGGATAAAGGTTGATTACAATATTTTCTGATACTTTAGGCTTTAATTATATGCCTTAGCAATTTTTTTTTTTAATTTGATCTGTTTTCAGGTTTCCAACAACAAACAAAGAATGGAACTACCTATACCTATAACAAATAGGAGTTTGCCATATCTAAGTTGAGATGTGCTTGGTAAAGATGGACTAAAACAATGAGTCATAGCCTGACCCACTTAACTTTGACTCATATTTTTATAATTTCAAACTTACATGAATTTAAAAAATTCATAAAGTGACCATTCAAATTATAACCGTATGTAAACATTTTGGTTTTTTGGAGTAAAGTATAAGTAAAATGTTAGATATTGCTTCCTCTACTAGGGTTACTCTCGTTATTTATTCAATGCCTTAGAAGAAAAGGAGCGTTGATTTTTTAAAATGGACAAATATAAATGAATATCTATTTTTAATAAGATGGACAAAGATAGTATTTTTCAAGGTGTCTTTAGCAAGATTGAGGGATATCATATAGTAATTGATAGGGTCCCTCCATGTATCAAAAGTCAAAAGTTAGAATCTTGAAAGAAAAAAAGTTCGATAGAAAATAATATTTCACGTAACACATGCTTAATTAGTTAAAAAATCTCAATAGAAGTAATATTTCACATGACACAATTCTAAATTCACAAGAGACTAGCTTTACAAAACATTTACATTTCAAAAAATTAAAAAATCCATTCATTCGAGTATTATTGGAAATGGAGTGGAGAGTTTAGCCTCGACCCCTATCTTAGCTTATTTATTACTAAGACCACTTACAAGAGAGGGGGACATATGACATATACCTCTTGCCAAATGACACCAATTAAAGACGCACTAAAAGTCCTTTAAAAACAATTATTTTTTTCCATGAAATAGTAGTATATTGAAGCATTTGCCATATAAAGAAGATATCCTTAGTACATGCTGTTTGAAAAACAGGATGAGAGGTACCAAACTTTGGTGATTCTCTCTCTATATATAAAATCCACGTGTGTGATAAAATGAAAAATAAAAGGGGTGATATTTGATTTTATTCTTATCTTCAATTGATTCTGTATGAGGGAGAAAAATGTTGGTTGATACCTTGAAGGGCCAAATTTCATTTGTTCAATTATAGAGGGCATAAAATCTTTGTTTTGTGTAGTTAATTAATTACTTATTTGAAGGCAATTAGAGGTTACATCATAGGATAGATGCAAATCTTTTTGTAATTGTATTCTATCTAATTCAGGAAAAAAATATGATGAGAGAAGTAAAATTATTATAGCATAGTTGATAGAACTAGTGATGGTGAGGACTCAATAAATATTCAACCATGCGGACTTGTATGGTGCAATAGTTTTTGTTCATATTGTTTACTTGCTCCGTCATTTTTTACTTGTCAATTTTTTGACTTGACACACCTATTAAGAAAACAATGATCGATTGACATAGTAAATGACAGAGTTTTAAACATATTTATAACCCCTGAATCCTAAATCGCAAACCCTACTTTTGCTTATAGATTTTTAACCTTAAACCATTCTTGTTTTAGTGCAGATTGAGGTTAAACCTACGAGAGAAGGTCGTGGTTATTTACTCCCTTAACCAAGGAGTTTTTCACTATAAAACTTCTTGCGTTAATTATATTCGATACTTTAAAGCAACTGAAGAACCTGATTCTTTAGTAAATATATTAGGTGTCATCATAAAATAACAATCATTTTTTGCCACATTCTCATGTTGTAGCTCTACCATGTAAACAATATATGACCTTTCGAGATAACATCGACCCATTTCTATCCCTTGAGCCATTTTTCTCTTTGTGAGAATCACTTGATAAGATGATAAGTATACATATATATACACACATTCACATATTAGCTGTTTGGAATATTTAAAGGGAATTTGGGCAAATCATTTTGTGAACTAAAGAAGAAGAATCTACAAATTAAATTCTATCTTCTTGTCTTTGTACAAGTACAGATATAGTTATAATGTGGACACCATTTGTACAACATATACAAATATTCCATCTTCTTAAGATTTCTTTTCCCCACATCACACAGGGATTGATGCGAATATGTATTTTTACTTGGTTGGTTATACTCATGAGTATCTATTTACAAGGCAAAAGATTGGGATTCACCATTACTCCTCCCTCTATTTTAATTAGTTTGTCTTAAATGAATGTCACTTTCTAACTTTTAGTAACTCTTTACAACCAACATATATTTAAGACCATAATATTCATAGAAAATTTTGATACATTATACCAATAATACTTAGTTTAAGACTACAAAATTAAAATCAAACTATAAGACACATAAAGTAAAATTGAGGGAGTAATTTTTATCATTCATTTTCTCTAAGTAGCATTAATGAATCCTTTCATACATGATACACCCACCTATGAACTCAGTGACCAAATTGAGATTTGTTCCACCATCATCGATTGTGATTTATCGAATACTATGTTTGTCCTACCATCACTCACAGTGGCGGAGCCAGAAATTTTATTAAGGGTGTTCAAGATTAATTTTTTTTTATAAATAAATTGAATGTTATTTATTTAACCTAGCGATGAACGATCCCAACATTTGTTACTATCAAATACAAACAATCGAGTTTTTTCCCTAATGCATTGATTTTATATAATAATATATGAATTATTGTGTATAAAGTGAAATAATAATTGAACAAATGCGTCTAGCTTTATACGAAACACAAATCACACCATCAAAGATTTTTTTTCCTATTAAAAAAGAAGAAGATAAAACGTCTGTATTGATTTTAGCTTTGAGTTTAAAGTTATAAAAATATATAAACACAAATTTTTAATGTAAATTGTTGGCCAATTTGTTATTCTACCCTTTCAAAGTGCATTATATGTTAGATAAAATTAGAAATACATAATATTTGTATAATAACAAATTTCGAAATTAAAATAATTTATTTATATATGCTACTCTATATTAGTAGAATTGTAATATTAAGAATTAAGAAACTTGAAAAACATTTTAAGAATTTTAAGTATATTTGCTCTCAAAATAAAACAAAAAAATATACTCCTAATAAAGTCAATGAGGATCGAACCCGGAACTATAAGAAGGAATTGGACACCTCTAACCATTGCGCCAGAAGAACAGCCTATGTCAAGATTGTTCAATATTAAATATATATCGTTTAAACCCAGAATTTGACCTATATACTCGGTGTAATTTTCCAGCGAAGAGTGTTCACCTGACCAGCCTTGGAAGGCTCTAGCTCCGCCTATGATCACTCAAGGTTGCACTCAAAGTGACTGTGATACCATTTGTATCGGCCCTCCAACTAGTGATACTGTCCGATTTGGATCTATGCTCGGTCCGAGGCGGAGCCAAGATTTCAGGTCAACAGGTTCTAAATTTTTAAAGAGAACAAAAATCTTAATCTAAAGTAACAATCATCAAAGTAACTAACAAATACAAGTATTTAATTCACTAAAAATGATGAATTACTTAAACATTTTATGAATATAAGCACTATCATTACAACTGCACTCGACGAGGTGTCATATTTTGAAAATGATCAATGATCCCATCATTAGGTGCACTTTCAAATAATTCATCTTCTATATAACAAACTAAACAATCATTTAAAAAGTCATCACCAATTATGCTTTGCAAGTCATTTTTAATGAACTTCATTGAGGAAAAAATTCTTTCCACGATTGCAGTAGCCAAATGTTATATCAAGCTTAACTTCCCAAGAAGTTAAACTTTTTGAATGTGAGTAGAAATTAATAGTCATATATTGTTTTAGAGTACGACACAAATACTATTTTTCTCTTCTATTTTATCATTTACCAATTTTTTGTTTTTGTAAACTTTTTTACATAAATCGACACATGTTTTTAATTAATCCTTTACCAATTTTATGTTATTTTAAAAAAAATTACTACACAAATACTATTTCCTTATCGATTTTCTATTTTTTAATTATTTTATATAAACAAGCGTTTAGAAATTAATCCCCCAAAACAGTGAAATACTAAACAAAATTAATCCCAAAAAACAGTGTCTACAGGGTTTCGAGAACCCACATTCTGCGGAGGTGAAGAACTTCTCTGGGTGCGCAGCGACCACTGTGCCAATTGCTTCACTTTGTTTATGGGTTTACTGGAACTATATATATACATTGCACTTCATATTTTAATACAAATATAGGATCTACGAAAAAGCCAGTGAGTTCATCCAAACCCCATCATATACAGTAGATCCACCCCTGTGCTCGGACAACCTTAAAATTTGTCATTAGGGGCTACACTTTTTCTTTATATGTGCAAGAGCTTGTTTTCGCATGGATGCACATTGAGTCACTTTGATATTACTTATAAAGGCTCAACCCATTAATAATATTGTCCACTTTTAATTTAGGTTTGTGTGACTTTATAACATGTCACAAAGGTCTAAAACTTGTTTTCTTATATACCCAACATCACATCAACATTTTACTGACGTAGAATTTATTTAATGTATCTGTTGAATGTAGTGATAATGTAGAAGCTTCTACATATGAGTTAGTTACATTGTAAACAATAATGACATGAAGTTAGTTAGAATCTTGTTACAAAGTTAACTATAGTTAAGTTAGAATTAACTAAGTGAGTTAGTTACAAAATTAGATTTCACACTATAAATATAGTTGTATTGATACTGTACAAGATCAGATTGGTATGAGAATTATGAAATACAATTTCTCTCTTCTTCCTTCTTCTATGTGATTGTGTTTGAGCTTAGTTTCTTCATGGTATCAGAGCCAAGGAGTAAAGATCTCACTGCTTCTTAGTGCTTCTGGATCAGTGCTGCGTCTGGAGGAGTGTTGTCTTGCTCACGCAGCAGGTCTCCATTAATGGCACCTGATCAAAATTCAGAGATCCCTACCAACACAGCTCAGAGTGGTACAATGGTGATTGATGCACATCATCCACTATATCTCCAAGCTTGTGATACACCAGGTAGCTCTCTAGTTTCTATTCAACTAACTGGATCTGAAAATTACTCCTTATGGAGCAGATCAATGAAAATAGGCTTATTAGGCAAAGGCAAGTTAGGGTTTGTTGATGGAAGGTACTCAAAAACGCAGTTCCCAGACTCTCAACATGATCTCTGGGAGAAGTGTAATGCAATAGTTCTTTCCTGGATTATGATATCTGTTAGTAGAGAGCTTCTTAGTGGAATTGTATATGCTAGTAGTGCTCATCAAGTTTGGGTTGATCTCAAAGAGAGGTTTGACAAAATTGATGGATCTAGAATTTTTTTTCTACACAAGGAAATTGTTACATTGACTCAAGGAGTCTCATCTGTAGCAAGCTATTTTTCTAGGCTTAAGGAGCTTTGGATGGAATTTGATTCCCTCATGCCCTGTCCTAGTTGTGAATGTGAAGTGTCGAAAACCTATGCTACTCATTCTGAGTATCAGAGGTTGATGCAATTCCTCCTTGGATTGAATGAATCATACAATCAATGTAGAAGTCAGATTATGATGATGGATCCAACACCAAGTGTGAACAAGGCTTATTCCTTGGTGATGGCTGAAGAATGTCAAAGAGTGCTTGGGAAATCCAATATGATCAGTACTGAGACTACTCATTCTGGACAGCTACCAGATGCCATGGCTTTTTTCAGTCATGGAAAAGGTTCTCACTCTGCCTCTGCAGCAGGCAATTCACCTCACTCAAGGTCCAATTTCAAACCTCAGAAACAGTCCAACAGTAATCTGTATTGTGACTATTGTAACTGGAAGGGTCACACTAGAGCTGTATGTTTTAGGTTACATGGTTATCCAGCCAATTGGAAGGGCAAGAGAAGGACTAGCCCTGGACCTATTACGGCTGCTAACCTTGTCATGGGAGTTTCTAATCAGCATAATGGAGGTCACATGGATTTTTCGTCTGGTTCAGTGGTTGATGGCCAGGGTTCTTTCACCACTGGGATTGGTAATACAAACACAGGCAGATCTCCTATACAGCATAGCTCTTCTCAACCAACTTCCAGTAATGGTATGTCTTACCCTGGTTCTTCTCCTGCTCTTATGACTAATCTGCAGACATATCCATATCCATCCACACCATGGGCATATCCTCCTACTCCTCAACAATACATGCAGTTCTCACAGTCCATTGATCAGGAGAATGGAAGGACTAACACCGACACCACTATGAAGGCAACAGGTATGACCAACAGTCCTACTCAAGTTCCTGTTGATGCTAAATGGATTATAGATTCTGGAGCCTCTAAACACATGGTTAATAACTCTAACATGCTAACCAAATTCACATCAATCCATGCCTCAAGAGAAGGAAGAGTTCATCTGCCAACTGGTAGTTTAGCTACGGTTGTCAACACTGGTTCATCACAGATTTTGGGAGGGGTTGGTATACATAATGTACTTCATATTCCTGAGTTCAAGTACAACCTGTTGTCTGTACCAAAGTTAACAAGGGAATTAAACTGTGGGGTGTTATTTTATCCTGATTTCTGTATATTTCAGGACCTCTCCAGTGGGAAGGTGAGGGGGATTGGCAAGTTGGAGGATGATCTATATGTTCTTCAGGTTGATTGTCTGCTGAAGTCACAAGGAGCTCCTTTAAAGTCCTCTATAGCTAATGTAGTAGCTGTTTCTAAGTCTGATTCTATAATAAAGGCTAACAGTAGCAATTTGTCTCTTTGGCATAGGAGACTTGGTCATGTACCAATCACTACTCTCAAGAAACTTGGTTGTTTTAACAATGTATCCTGTAAGTCTGATGTACCTTGCACTGTATGTCCATTAGCTAAACAATCAAGACTTCCTTTTCCATTGAGTAATACCACCACTTCTACTTGTTTTCATACTTTACATGCTGATGTCTGGGGTCCCTACAGAGTGCCAACTCATGATGGAAAGAGATTTTTCCTAACCATAGTTGATGATTGTTCTAGATATACTTGGCTATTCTTACTCAATTCTAAATCTGAGGTGATTGTAGCTCTCAAGGATTTTCTGACTATGGTCAGTAATGTGTTCACAGCTACTGTAAAGATATTGAGAACAGATAATGGTTGTGAATTTTTCAATTCACAGGTAGCTACGTTATTGTTGTCTCTAGGCATTCTTCATCAAAGTTCTTGTGTCTATACTCCACAGCAAAATGGAGTGGTTGAAAGGAAACATAGACACATCCTAAACACTGCCAGAGCATTACGATTTCAAGCAAGTCTGCCACTCAAGTTTTGGGGTGAATGTGTTCTTACAAGTGTGTATCTCATAAACAGAATCCCTTCTACTGTACTCACAGGGAAAACCCCATACAGTGTTCTGTTTAAAACTAGTGCTCCTCTAACTCATTTAAAGGTGTTTGGTTGTTTGGCATTTGCTACAGAAGTAAGGAAGGTAGATAAGTTTGCCTCCAGGGCTATTCCAACTGTTTTTTTAGGCTATTCAGCCTTACAAAAGGGTTACCAACTATGGTCTTTACACACACATGAGTTTCTAGTCAGCCGGGATGTGATATTTCATGAAGATATCTTCCCATTCCAGCATATAAACTCCACTGTTTCTCCTATATTTCCTGTCCCTCAGTTTTCAGAAGTGTATTATGACTCTACTCCTACTGGTGTTCCTCCTATAACCCCTTCTTGTCCTACTTCTGAGTCTCCTTGTATACCTGTAGTTCCTCCTCCTATTAGAAGATCTTCCAGGACCAGCAGACCTCCTATATGGATGCAAGATTTTCTAACTTCTCCGCCAAACACTAGCTGTGTTTATCCAGTATCCAATCATGTCAGCTATGCCAATCTTTCACCTGCCTATGGTCATGCCTTGGCTGCTTATTCCAGCATTGTTGAACCTAAATCCTTTACTGAAGCTGCTTCTGATCCTCTTTGGGTGGAAGCTATGAAATCTGAGATATCTGCTCTAGAGGACAATAAAACCTGGACCATTACTGATCTACCCCCAGGCAAGCATCCTATTGGTTGTAAATGGGTGTTTAAAGTTAAGTATCTAGCTTCAGGGGCTGTTGAGAGGTATAAAGCTCGCCTTGTAGCAAAAGGGTTCAATCAGAAAGAAGGGTTGGATTATTCCGAGACTTTTTCTCCTGTTGCAAAGATGGTCACTGTCAGATCAGTGTTGGCTATTGCTGCTGCTAAGCACTGGACTATATTTCAAATGGATGTGCACAATGCTTTTTTGCAAGGTGATCTCCCTGAGGAGGTTTATATGGTTATTCCTCCTGGATTTTGCAGACAGGAGGAGTCTGGGAAAGTCTGCAAACTCCATAAGTCACTTTATGGTTTGAAGCAAGCTCCAAGGTGTTGGAATATTAAGTTGACTGAAGCTTTAGTTCAACTAGGCTTTGTTCAAAGCCACTATGATTACTCTCTTTTTACTAAGAATATAGATCAAAAAATGATAATAGTGCTGGTATATGTTGATGATCTCTTAGTGACTGGTAGTTGCAATGATCTGATACTTCAAACTAGAAATGACTTGAAGCTTAAGTTCAAAATGAAGGATTTGGGGGAACTGAAATTCTTCCTTGGAATTGAATTTTCTAGGTCTCAGGAAGGGTATGTGATGAGCCAAAGAAAATATGCTTTGGAATTGATCTCTGAGATGGGGTTGAGTGGAGCCAAACCAGTTTATACACCTTTGGATCCCAGTTCCAAGCTCACATCAATTGAGTTTGACTCTCATGTGCAAGGATCTAAATCTACCGAAGAAGACATGCCCTTAGAAGATATTGGAAGGTACCAAAGGCTGGTAGGGAGGCTACTATATCTAACAATGACTAGGGTGGATATCTCATTTGCAGTACAAACTCTAAGTCAGTTTATGCATGCTCCCAAACAGTCCCATATGGAGGCTGCTCTTAGATTGGTCAAGTATATCAAGTCAGCACCTGGTTTAGGTTTGCTTATGCCAGCTCAAAGCTCAGGAAACTTAACAATCTATTGTGACTCTGACTGGGGAACTTGTGTGCAAACAAGAAAGTCTGTCACAGGTTATTTGGCAAAATTTGGAGAAGCAATTATTACTTGGAAATCAAAGAAACAGGAAACAGTTGCAAGGAGCTCTGCTGAAGCTGAATTCAGGAGTATGGCTTCAGCAGTTGCAGAAATAACTTGGCTTATTGGAATTTATAAAGAATTAGGAGTAACTATCAAGCAACCAGTGAATCTTTTCTGTGATAGCAAAGCTGCTATACAGATTGCAGCTAATCCTATATTTCATGAACGAACTAAACATTTTGACATTGATTGTTATTTTGTGCGAGAAAAAATACTACAAGGAATGGTCAAGACTCATCATGTATCAACTAAAGACCAGCTAGCTGATCTACTCACAAAAGGTCTATGGAAAGCTCCTCACTCACACTTGATGTCCAAGCTAAGTCTGAAAAATATTTTCCAGCCTTCAGCTTGAGGAAGGGTGTTGAATGTAGTGATAATGTAGAAGCTTCTACATATGAGTTAGTTACATTGTAAACAATAATGACATGAAGTTAGTTAGAATCTTGTTACAAAGTTAACTATAGTTAAGTTAGAATTAACTAAGTGAGTTAGTTACAAAATTAGATTTCACACTATAAATATAGTTGTATTGATACTGTACAAGATCAGATTGGTATGAGAATTATGAAATACAATTTCTCTCTTCTTCCTTCTTCTATGTGATTGTGTTTGAGCTTAGTTTCTTCAGTATCACAATTACATTGAACCATACAGAACTAGAAAAATGGAAAACTTTTTTGTCAAATAATTAATAATAGACATATATTAGGGAATAGCTTTTTTGTTTTCCTTTTCCATCTTGAGGACCATGTTGTCTAAATTGTGCTGCTTAAGATTCCAGGTGAATAAGCCAAATATCATGTCTTTTTTTTTTTGTGTAAACAATATCAATGATCCAAAATGCTTTGGATATTTTACGTATAAACTTTTCCCACACTCACCTTTAATCCCTTATATATAGCTTCATTTAAGTTCAACTTTCTCAAAACATATCTTCCTTCAATCATCAAGAAAGAAACATTATAACAGCTTTTTTTTCCAACTTGTTGAATATGGAAAGGGTGATGAAGTTGGGAGGAGAAAGTCCAGTGGTGATTTTCACTAAGAGTAATTGTTGCATATCTCACAGCATTGAAACCCTAATTCGTAGTTTTGGTGCAAACCCTATGATTTATGAGCTTGATGAACTTCCAAATGGGATGGAAATGGAGAAAGCATTGGTTGAATTAGGATGTAAGCCTAGTGTGCCAGCAGTGTTCATTGGAAAAGAATTAGTTGGTGGTTCAAATGAGATAATGAGCCTTAATTTGAGGGGAAATAAGCTCAAGCAATTGCTTATAAGGGCAAAAGCCATTTGGGTATAAGTAAAACTATATATTTGTGATCGTTTAGAAAAATAGATAGCTAGCCAGTTATTGAATATTTAATCTCCTGGTAGCTAGTTGTTGCTCTTCTCTTTTCTCCCATTTAATTTATATTCTATGTATTTGTTAACTGATTTTAAGCAATAATATTATTAGCATCTTATGTTGATCACTTAATTACTACATATGTGCTTAATTTCTAAAGATCCAAGAGTATAAACTTTTATTGAATCAGTAAAAAGTATATTGTTTTGTAGTTAATAGTATGTTTTGTCACTAAAAAGGTTATTACTACCAACAAAATTATATCGTCGCTAATTATTTTACTTCAATCAGTGATGACATCAGCTGTCTCTAAAGTTATATGTATTTCGTAGTTGAACAAAATCTAATTTCATCACTAATGACTATATTTTCTATAAAAAAATAATATTTTGTTCAGAAATAAATTTATTATTATAAAAAAGGTTAATTTTCCTCTTATCTCCCATCTCAATTTTTTTAACCCCTCCTCGGGAGGAACGCCCTTATTATGCTTTTTTGGGGACTCGAACTCACAGCCTTAAGGTTGGAAATGATGAGTGCTTACCATCCGATCAGCTCTCTCTTATCTCTCATTTTTATTTATTTTTAACTTCATTCACTTCTTTCAAATTTAACTTCTGTAGAAATAATACATTATATGCTTATTTATATACATACACAAATGCATGAAATTTACCACCCACAATTCATTCAATGTAGATTATATTTTAATTAAACTTTATATCTTTTAAAATATCTTTGAATATATTCAGTACGATTCTGTCATTTTATTTATTTATTTTTATCAATTTTTTCAATTATTCAGTACAATTATAAATTTATATAAAATTAAACTTTCGATTTTATTAAAAAAAATTGAATAATCGGTTCAATTCGATCAATAAATCAATAGTTTTGAAAAAACATCGATACCCATAACTATAGTACTTCGTCATAATTTATTTGAATTCCTAGTTGGTTTATTTCTATTTTCACACTGATTGAAAAAGTAAATAGAAATTAATGAAATATTTCGCACCTTTGCAAAGTCTAAGTTTGTAAGTCGATGTTATCTCTGTATAGTTGCTCTACGTACGTATGTGAAATTATTATTAAATATGTACATATTTTTAGGCAGAAGCAAATAGATCGACTTAGTCTATGCAGTTTACAAATCACAAATCAAAAGACACACTAAAAAATTAGCACCAAAGAATTGAGAAATTATTTTTTCTATCGTCTTTATCGATGAAAGTGTATCAAATAAAAAACAACAATGTTAAACCAACAAATATTAGCAAAATAGTGGGTAGAATCATACCCCACTCACGATATCTATAACCTGGATTGTATTTTTCAAATGATGCATTTTATAATTGCATAATTTAAGAAAATTGATGAATTAAACTTTTTCACTTTTACAAATCGACCCAATTCGTTGGTTTTAATATTTTACCTCACCAATTAACGAATGGACTCTGTCTATTTCTTATGAAGCACTTGTATTATTCTTTTTGTAAGTTGTCACTTGTAATTATGAACAATTGTAGCAAAAAAATATTGTATTTAGCTATGAAATTTTTCGTAGAAAATATTTGAATTAATCACTACAAATTTTAAGTCGTCACTATTTAACACCTTACATATTTTGTGACAATTTATTTGTTGTCACTAAATAACAGATTGATTAGAGACAATAAAATCTTTGTCACCAATTATTTATATTATTAGTGATGAAAATAAATGTCATAATTAAATCTAACTTTTTATAGCTAAAGCTTATAACATTTAACTATGAACTCTAATTTGTCGATATTGTAACAACATATTTTTTTAGATGAAATTTTTTTGTCTCCAAAAATTAATAAATTTCAAGACAAAAATTAATTTGTCATGAATTAGATACATTATTAGTGACGAAATAATGTGTCACTGATAACTTTAAATTCGTGACTAACACTACTTAACAAATGACGCCAATTAATTTTTTGGTGGGAAATTTTAGTGGACAAAACTTTGCTACGGATTTTTATGTTTTGTCACTAAATTATGTGTCTCATATATTTAAGCACAAAAAGTTAATTTTGTTACTAAAAGCGAACAATTAGTGATGACTTTGATGTCGTAGCTAATAATTTCATAGCTATATATCATATTTGTTGTAGTGACATTTGATATCTGAACCCACACAATTATTTTCATACATTAATCTCCATTTATCATTTAAAGTCTTTAACTTTCCTTTCGAAGATTTGAGATGTATTTCAGATTTTAAAAATGTATTAGATGCTGCTCTTTGTATTTATGCTACCAGGTTTTAAGATATTCTTTGTTGTTGTTTCTATCATTTGTGGTATGACTTCCCTTTGGGAGTCTCGTATATGTATTTCTTTCGACTTACATACCATTTTGGAATTCTCGGGGTGTGCGCCATCATTACCTCAGCTTTTGGATCGTGACATCAACTGTCTCATATTGTTGTGGCTGTTTATAATATTCTATATTGTACCATGTAAACCGTCATTCCAAACAATAGTTTTATACATTGGACGGATAATGTTGAAGTGTGTGACCATCTCATTTAAAAGCTTAAACTGTTAGAGAGAACACATTTATTTTTATTTAATTATGTTCTCAACCGATATGAAATATGTGGCCTTTCGAGACAAAATTAGCTATAAAATCTCAATTGAATTAATTTTATACAAAATAATTTTTCTCTGCTTATACCTTAGGAACTCCATTTATATGAGATCAAATTTGTAAGGTCGGATGACTATCGATGGTAGGTGAGCATACCTTAGAGAGTTGGTTATTCTCACCATTATTATACTACAAGCTAAGTACGGAACTAAAAGGGAAAAAGTCACTTGCGTCAATTACAAAGATTTTGTGGGGAATAACTTTTTTGATTTTCTTATCATGCTTGAGGGCCATGTTGATTACACTTGTGCTGCTTTAGATAATTAGCCAAATCATCCACTAGGCCATGTTGACTACACTGTGCTGCTTTAGATAATTAGCCAAATCATCCACTACATTATATATCATTTGTTTTACTACATTATATATCAGTAGTTTCTTACAAACTAAATTGGAATAAGTCATGCCTTTATGGGAAATTTAGTTTGTCAACTTTTTCCACACCCATACACCCCACCTTTTTAGCCCCTTATATATTCAAGTTAAGATTTCTCAAACAATCTCATCCTTCAAGAAAACACTAGCAATTAGCAAAGCATATATATTACACTTTATTATATAGTTGAAGTTTTTGAATATGGATGTAATTATTTAAAATTTATTAAATATAAATTTATAAAATGATTCAGATTATATTAAATTCATGAATATATTAGTCCAAATGATAATCGAGTTAATTATTTAAATCCAATAAATATGGATTTAATTAAAACCCGCTCCATAAAGCCCATATGCCATATCACTTAAATTTGATTGGGCCGAAGAGAATCCTATTCCTATCACAACTCCTCTATTCTAAAACTATAAATAGGGGTCCTCATAATTCAGAAAACCAACCAAGAATTCTAACAAGAAGCTAGAGAAAGCTCGTGGATCAAAAGCCACAAATTTCTCTACAAGCTAGAAGTTGAAGAATTCAAGTGTTCAAGATTAAGTTTAAGATCAAGATCAAGAACGATCAAATTCAAGACTACAAGATTTAAGATCAAGCTCGAAGCCCTTGAATTCAATTAGAAGTCAAGATCAACCTCAAGTTCAAGACCAATTCAAGATCAAGATCAAGATAAAATTAAAGTTCAAGTTCATCGAAGATTCAAGAATAAGCTCCAAAGCCCTTGAATTCAAGATCAAGATCAAGATCAAGATAAATTAAAGTTCAAGTTCATTGAAGATTCAAGAACAAGCTCCAAAGCCCTTGAATCCAAGATCAAGATCAAGTTAAAGTTAAAGTAACATCCAAGATGAAGCTCAAGAGCCCTTCAATTTATATTTGAAAATAAGAATTCAGAGGAATCATAGAGATTGTAACACTCACACTTTAAATCAATAAAACGATTGTTGTATAATTTTTCGTTCTTAATTATTATTTTCTCGATGCGAATTTTACTGTCTATAATGGAAAGAGTGATGAAGTTGGGAGCAGAAAGTCCAGTGGTAATTTTCACCAAGAGTAGTTGTTGCATGTCTCACAACATTGAAACCCTACAGTTTACGAGCTTGACGAGCTTCCAAATGGGATGGAAATAGAGAAAGCTTTGGTTAAATTAGGGTGTAAGCCTAGTGTGCCAACTGTGTTCGGAATAGTGCCGGCAAAATGAGCCCATATTTTGGTAATCCGCCCAACCAGTCCATATTTAATGGGTGGGTGAGTGACTTTTTACATGTGTAAAATATGGGTTGATACCCATATTCAACCCATAAAAATATGGGTAAAATATGGATTAGCCAAATGAGTTAAGCTTCTAACTTTTATTCACTCAAAATTCATGATATTACCAAATATATTGTAACTTCTCTTCCTTTTTATGTTCTTCTATAAAACTAATTATTTTTCTCTATAATTGAAAATATGAAGTTTTTGTCCCTCCAAAAATATCTATTTTAAATGTACATTTCTTTTGTTAATTCTAATTATATTTTTTTTATTTGTTTAACTTATATTGGATAATAAATAATAGTGTAAAATAAGCAAATCATGTACTAGTATTGGCATTGCTTAAAGTGCATTAAGCATGTTTTAGGGTGTGTTTGCTATGAAGGAAAACATTTTCACCCCTACCCTCGACTCCCCCCCCCCCCCTACCAACCCCCACCCCTCAAAAGAATTTTTAAAAAATATTTTGAACTTCAAAATTTCAGTTTGTCACCCCTATCCTCGACCCCCCACCCCCTACCAGCCCCCCACCCCCCAAAAAAATAATTTAAAGTTTGCTTTTAAAAAATATTTTCAACTTCAAAATTTCATTTTTTCATCCCTAACATCGACCCACCCCCACCCCCTACCAGCCCCCACCCATCCCCCTACCAGCCCCCCACCCCCCAAAAATATTTTTAAGTTTGTTTTTTAAAAAATATTTTCAATTTCAAATTTTTATTTTTCACCCCTACCCTAGATCCCCCTACCGGCCCCCACCCCTCAAAAGAATTTTTAAGTTTATTTTTAAAAAATATTTTGAACTTCAAAATTTCATTTTTTCACCCCTACCCTCGACCCACCCCCCACTCCTACCAGCCCCCACCCATCCCCCTACCAACCCCCCACCCCCCAAAATATTTTTTAAAAAAATTAAGTTTGTTTTTAAAATATATTTTCAATTTCAAAAACTATTTTCTACTCTAGGAAAAATAAAAGATATTTCTCAAAAATATTTTTCATTCATAAACCAAACACTACAAATCTTTTCTGGAAAATATTTTCTACTCACCAACCAAATATGAGAAAATAAGTCAAAAATCTACTTGTTTTCCAGGAAAACATTTTCTAAAAAACATAAATTTATTTTATATTGAAAAGTTATAGGATTTTTTTTTTTTTTACTTTTCTGATACAATAAAACTAAATGAAGCATTTTCAACATATTTCATCTAAAAAAAAGACTAAAATATTTTCTCCATGTTGAATTCTTAAGTAGAGTACTGTTTACTCATGAAAATATGGGTAAAATATGGGTAAACTAGTATTTTAGCCAACCCATTTGTTACCCAATCCATTTTTATCCATATCAAATATGGGCAGGTTGAATTATTACCCATTTTATGTTGACCCATTTTCAACCCGCCCAAATTTGACCCAACCCGCCCATTTGCCACCACCAGTTCGGAATTAGTTTGTGGTTCTAATGAGATAATGAGCCTTAATTTAGGGGCAATAAGCTCAAGCAATTGCTTATAAGGGCGAATGCAATTTGGGTATAACACTATTATTTATACTTTCTGTATTTTGTTAACTGATTTTTAGTAATAATATATAAACACCTTTATGTGATACATATTTTGTGCTTAGTTTCTTCTTGTGTACTGCGATTTTCTAGACTCAAATTATAACAAATTACACGAAAGTAATTAAAAATATTACTACTACAAAAATTTTAATGGCAATAAATATACGTCACATTAACAAAGAGTGATAAAACTTTTATTAGCAGTTTGAAGTTGACCCAAGTAAAATCTCATATTAAAACTCAATCGATAAGAAAACTTTCAACTCAACTTTGTGCTAAGGGATTCTAGTGTCCTTAATTCATATCCAAAATAATTCCCACATTAAAGAATTTACCTTAACACCTAAGAAAAATTAAGAATCACTTGGTACGATCTTATTCACAAATAAAGAATGATTCGAGTCTTAACCTAGAAATTTTTGGGGTGATACATCTCCATATTTGAATGTTCGACCGTGGTATGACGTTGAGTTAAGGTCTTGCAAAACAAGATGTTTCTAGAAAAATAAGTTTCGTCGATGTTTGTGTATAAATTTCATTGAAGAAAAAATCATCTCAATACGAATCTTTCCATTCTAGTTTGAGCTGGAGTTCCGACCCTCTAATAAAAAACTAAGAGATTCTATAATCTAACAACGAAAGGCAGTGTATTAGCACTAAGTGAACTCTATTATTTGTGCTTCTTAGCTACCAAGTAATAAGAGTGTCTCTTATTCTTTCTTGTTTATTGTTAATTATCAACCTCAATATTTGATTATTAATGTTTAGCTTGCTAAGGCCGAATTTCAATTGCGTGTGTGAAACATTATTTTTCAAAATGGCCAATGATTGAATCCATTTGATAAATTGTTCTTTTAAAATAGAGCATTAAGGACTGATGATGAGATGAATAAAAAGGAAGCTTCTTTGTATAGCATGTTTTGATTTCTCTCTTATTTTTTCTTTTTGTTTAACTTATATTTATATTCAACCTTTAGAAGTAGATTAATTCGAAATTCAACAAGATCTTCTATGTTTTTATGTTTTATAAATATATCTAAATATTCAAATTTCAGAAGAGATTAGTTTGTACTATGTATATTTAATTTTTAATGTGGCGCAGAAAGCGGACAAGTTTACTAGTTAGACATAAAATTTAAACTCATTTATAATAATCTCATGCGATAACCTAAACATATCAATGTTCTATTACACTTAGTTTCCGTATAACTATATTTTTGAAGAACAAAAACATAGGGGCACAAATTAAATATCAGTAATATAGCAGACTATTTGTGCAAACATTTAAAGAATTTAGAAAATCCAAATAATAAATTTGGTCAAACTGTGACTTAAACTGTCACACCCCGAGCTAACCCCGAGACACGGACACGAGACCTAGGATCACAGGTGACCCCAAGCTAACCCTGCTGGCATGACATGAGCATATTAAGAATAAACTGAGAAATAAAGCTGGTGCAGAACTAATAATAAGTGAATTTGAAATGATGGAGGATACCTATATACTAAAACTGAATATCAAATATGAGAGATTAATACAAAAGGAACATCAAAACTCAAATGCTAAGGTGAATCTAACTATGTTTGAAAATAGCCTCTAAGTGACTAGAAGTGCTAGGGCATGCCCTAGCTAAGTCTAGCAAAACTGAAACTAAAACAATGAAAACTGAAAGATCACATGACTATTGTCCTCGAAGAATGAGGACTCACTACTGATGCTGCTGAACTAGAGATCGGAGATCGATCTAAGCGTGATCTGGATGTTGAGAATCTGAACCTACATCACAAGAAGATGTAGCGCAGAGTATGAGTCAGTACTTGAAAGGTACTGAGCATGCATGATATAGTAAAGCTGAAATAAACATATAACTGAACAAGTAATGAAGCAAGAGTATAATTTGGACATGATATAGATACTAAATACTGAGCTAACAGAATGCAATGACCAAATTTAGACATGCTGATGCTGAATACTGATATATTGAAATGTGGTCAATGCAATGGAGTCTGACTGAATTGTGGGAGCTACTAATAACCGATAATAAAACCACATGAGTTAAATGTGGAGTCCGATGTATACGCCCCATCGAGAGGACCCAATACACCTGGCCAAAGGTGTACAGACATGATGGTGTGATCACTAAAATGATGCCAACAAAGGGGACTTACAATCTACGTGGCTCGTAGTTCTGGGACTATATGGGTGATTGACCTTAGTCCAACTCGGTATTATGCTACTCCCAATAGATTAAATGATTAACACATTATGACTGAATTTCTGTAATATACTAGATAGCTCAAAACTGACATGCAAACTGAGAATGTATATTAATAAACTGATAATGACACATTCAAAACTGAGGCAAGTATATCTGAAATACTAAAATATCTGACCTAACATGTGTAATTCGAGAACTAAAGAAATACATAAATAGGGTTCTGAAATTCATGCGAGAAATGAAGTAATAATATGATAATCTGATTTGGAACTTGTAAATAACTAATTCATGATAATCTGCTGAAGTTCTAGAAACCTTAGGTTTAGTTGATAATAGGGAATCAAAAATCTGATTGAAATCTAGGGACCTAATAGGAGAAAAGAACTCACTAGTGAAATCCCACATACATGATGACAAATTTCATGGAGAAATCTTTCAATTTCAGGGCTGGAATTGATGGAATCAGGCTGTGTTCTTGAACTAGGATCCTTGACCTATTTTCTCCTCTTATGCTCTAATTTTCTTTCTAAGTTTGATTAATGATTTGACTTAAGTAAGTTCTAGTTATGTTTCTAGGCTTAAATTGACTAAAACCTCATAATTTAGGGTCTAAATGAAGTATTCTAGGGGTCAAACAAATAAGGAAAAGATCAAAAGTGACTTAACTACGGTTAGAGTGACTAATGGACGGGACTGACAAATCGTCGATTGACTGACGGTCCGTGTTGGTCGACCGTCGTTCGCGACTGAGGGCTGAAATTTGGGGTGTCAATCCATGGACATGGACCACATCCTGTGACCTGACCTACGGACCGTAGGTTCAGCTATGGGTCAATACTTTCCCAAATTTTCTGGCAAAGTTCTGGGGAAGGCTAAATATGTGAACCACGGACCACCAGCACGGACCGTGGATCACACTACGGTCCGTAGGTGGCACCAGTAGCTTTTGAAATCTTCAATTTGGTTTGCTTCAGATACGGGGTGTTACATTATCTCCCTCTTGGAAACATTCGTCCTCGAATGAAGACTAAACTAGCTGAAATGGAGGGGATGAGCTGCACCCCTACCACTAAACACTAGAAATTGATTTCTGACTGAACTAAGTTCCAAAACACGCAAATACGCTGAAAATTCAAGTACAAACTGAAGGAACATGATACTAAGACTGATTCTACACATGAATAACTGAAAAACTGAAGAGGAACTAATACCTCAAGCTAGAGTGGAATCGGAAGGAAAGAGGTGAGGATACTTAGACTCCATGGCTGCTTCTGCTTCCCAAGTAGCTCCCTCTACAGACTGACTCCTTTACCAAACCTTGACTGAAACAACTTCTTTGTTTCTCAATCTTCTAACCTGACGATCAAGAATCTCAACTGGTACATCCTCATACGAAAGACTATCTTTCACGACTACACTTTCTAATGGCACTACAGATGCTGGGTCACCCACACCCTTCTTCAATAGTGAAATGTGAAAGACTGGATGCATTATTGCTAATTTTGTTGGCAACTCTAACTCATAAGTCACTTTACCAAACCTTTTCAGAATCTTGTAAGGGCCTACATATTTAGGACTGAGCTTCCCTTTCTTGCCAAATCTCATCACCCCTTTCATAGGTGACACTTTCAAGAAAACCTAATCATCAACTTGGAACTCTAGTTCATTTTCTTCTTACATCTGCATAAGACTTCTAGCGACTTTGGGTTGTCTTAAGTCTATCTCTAATGAGTTGCACTTTCTCCATCGTATAAAAGACTGAGTCTGGCCCTATCAAGGCTGCTTCACCTATTTCAAACCAACTAACAAGATATCTACACCTACGCCCATACAATGCCTTATAAGGGGTCATTTGAATGCTCGAATGGTAGTTATTGTTGTAGGCGAACTCTATAAAAGGAAGGTGATCATCCCAACTACCCTTGAAGTCGATCACACAAGATCTGTCTGAATGGTATGCTCTGCTTGACCATCTGTCTGTGGATGAAATGCTGTGCTAAGATTAACATAAGTACCAAGACCTTTCTGAAATGATTTCCATAAATGAAGGGTAAACTGAGGACCTCTATCTGAGATGATAGACAAAGGAACGCTATGCAACCTGACTACCTCATTAATGTAAAGCTTGGCATAGTCCTCTGCCGAATATGTAGTCTCGACCACCAAAAAGCGAGAAGACTTAGTGACTCTGTCAACTATCATCCAAATAGAGTCATGCTATTTACGAGTACAAGGTAAACTTGTGATGAAATCCATGTTGATTACTTCCCACTTCCAAGTAGGTATGTCGATCTCTTAAGTCATACCCCCTGGTTTATGATGAATAACCTTCACTTGCTGATAATTGGGGCACTTAGCCAAAAAATCTGCTATATCCCTCTTCATGCCATTCCACAAAAAAACTTCCTGCAGATCACGATATATCTTAGTGGCGCTTAGATGAATAGAATACCTGGAGTTATAGGCTTCTGCTAGAATATTCTGTCTCAAATCGCCCACATTAGGAACATATAATCCACCCTGGTAGAAGCACACCATCTTCCCTTTGGGAGAATACCTCAACTCTCTGTTGATGGACTGCACCATTGAGTTCGAGCAATATCAGATCACTGTCTTGATTTTCCTTAACCTCCACTACTAATGAAGATTCTGATCCATTTTAAACTGTCACACCACCATCTGATATGCTCATAAGACGAACTCCTAAATGGGCAAGCCTGTGAACATCCTTTGTCAGCTTTTTTCTTTCTTCCTCAACATGTGCTACACTATCCATAGATAGTTTGCTAAGGGCATCTGCTACTACATTTACCTTACCAGGATGGTAATGCACACTCATGCCATAATCTTTGAGGAATTCAAGCCATCTTCTCTGGCGAATATTCAACTCTTTCTGGGCGAACACCTACTAAAGGCTCTTATGGTCTATGAAAACATCTACATGAACACCATAAAAATAGTGCCTCTAAATCTTGAGTGCGAACACCACTACTGCAAGCTCGAGGTCATGAGTCAGATAGTTCTTCTCATGCACCTTAAGCTGTCTGGAAGCATAAATTATAATCTTACCTCGCTGCATCAACTCATACCCTAGGCCGACCCTGGATGCATCACAATAAGTCACATAACCGTCTGAATCCTCTAATAAAGTCAAAACAGGAGTTGTAGTCAACCTAGTTTTCAGTTCTGCAAAGCTTTTCTCACAATCATCTGACCACTGGAACTTGACATTTTTCTGAGTCAACTTAGTCAACGGAGAGTCTATGGATGAAAATCCTTCCACGAACCTTCTGTAATAACCCACTAGACCTAAGAAACTTCTGATATCTGTAGGAGAGGTAGGTTTGGGCCATTGTTTCACTGCTTCTATTTTTTGGAAATCCTCTCAGATCCCTTCGCTGGATACTATATGCCTAAGGAAAGCAACTGACTGCAACTAAAACTTGCACTTGCTAAACTTAGCGAATAACTGGCGATCTTTGAAAGTTTGCAGAGCAACTCTTAAGTGACTCGTATGTTCTTTCTCATTCCTAGAGTAAATGAGTATATCATCAATAAAGACGATAACGAACAAGTTCAAGTACTGCTTGAACAATCTGTTCATCAAGTCTATAAAAGTTGCAGGAGCATTGGTTAGTCCAAATGACATTACTACAAATTCATAATGACCATACCGAGTTCTGAAGGCCGTCTTCGAAATGTCATTATCTCTGACTTTGAGCTGATGATAACCTGATCTGAGGTCTATCTTTGAGAAATGACTAGCACCCTAAAGTTGGTCAAACAAGTCATCAATCCTAAGTATGAGATACTTATTCTTGATTGTGACCTTGTTCAACAGCCTATAGTAGATGCACATTCTGAGAGAACTATCTTTCTTCCTTACGACCAACACTGGTGTACCCCATGGCGAAATACTAGGTCTAATGAAGCCCTTATCTAGAAGGTCTTTCAACTGTTCTTTTAATACCTTAAGCTCAATTGGAGCCATTTTGTAAGGAGGAACACAAATAGGCTAGGTATCTGGAAGTAGATCAATTTTAAAGTCGATTTTCATTTCAAGAGGAACTCCGAGAAGATCTTCTGGAAATATTTCTGGAAAGTCATTAACCATTGGAACTAACTCAAGAGTTGGGGTTTCGGAGCTTGAATCCTTAACCCAAACTAGATTATAGAGATAACCCTTAGAGATCACCTTTGTAACGACCCTAAAAATAAACTAGTGAAACTAGAGCCTAACGTGTGTGCGTTTGTGTTTGTCTTGAGTTTTGAAGTTGTTTAATGCTGTCCCGAGACATGGTTGAGGTGTTTAGGGGTTAAGAATCAAGGTACGACTCCCCAAGGACCACTTTAAGGGTCCTTTAGGAGGACCCTAAGTTTAGACCCCAAGGAAACTATGAGGCTGCCCAAAATGGGGTGACCTATGGAAGGGGTCCATGCCCCGTAGGTCCATCCACGCCCCGTGGATGGCCTTCGTAGGTTAGGGCCCAAAATGGCCACCCTCTGATCCAAACGACGAATGACCAGTATGAGGTGTCAACCTATCCACAATCCGTGGATGGAGACCCGTCGACTGACACTTGCAATGCTGTCAAGACACGGCCTAGCTAGGGGTGAATTAATAAATTCACCCCAAGTACCAATTAGTATGTGGTTGGTTATTTTAAATGCTTTAAGGTAGTTTAAGAGTATTAAAACATTAAAACACTCATTTAGATTTCATCTCTCAAATCAAAACCCTTTTCTTCTAAAATGTTCTCTCTAGAAACTCCATTGGAGATCAAGGTCAAGATCAAGCTAAGGTTAGGGATTGCAAGGTGTTTCTTCTTCAATTGTCATAGGGATTCATCTAATAAGGTACGGTGATCCTTCATCTAGGGTTAGTTTTCACCCTAGAGCTAATTTCAAAGAAGTTTCTAAGTTTTCAAGTTTTATGAAAAATCCTAGGTTTTACTAAATCTTATAGGTTCTTGCGTCAAACATTTTAAAATGATAAACTATGATTATATTGATGTTTAATTGATGATTTAAGATGAAAATACTCTATGAACACATGATTTCTCTCAATTTCTAAATTGTGCCTTATGAAGTAGGTTTGTTGATTATGAATGAATGTTGATGGATTTATGCCTAGACTGATTTAGATTATTGATTTGGATCATTATCTATGTCTAATTATGGTGAATTGAGGAATTGTGATCATAGCCTTTAAAGGGCAAGTTTGACCTACTTTCATGTTAATGTAGAATTGTGCTTGAATTGTTGATCCACTTGAAAGGTGGAGGTGTTTACTTACTATGTACATTGTGATCATGGCCTTGAATAAATAGTGTGATGAATTGAAGTATTATCATGATGTTTTATAATGTGAAGGATTTACATGTGATTCAATTATAGAATGATGATCTTGTATTAAATGTATTTGTGTTAGTATTGAAAGGCTATTTCTCAATTTGACATTCATGAATGAAAATGATGAAATGTGAAGGGTTCCTATAATGTGAAAGTTGAATCTAGAATTGGTAGGCATTATGCATCCTTTTCTTATATAATAAATATGTCTTGACTTAATGAATATGAATCGATAGGCTATGTCATTCCTTTAATATATGAGTGATGAATGTGTCTTGACTTGATGACTATGAATTGATAGGCTTGATGCATTCTTTTCATAAATGATCTAATGTAATGAAGACTCTAGAATCAATAGGCTAGCGACATTCCTTTCTTAATGAGTCAATGTACCATGAATCGATAGGATAGTGGCATTCCTTTCATGAGTATAAGAATGTAATTAGGGACTATGAATCGATAGGCTTATACCATTCCTTTCATGAGTATAAGAATGTAATTAGGGCCTATGAATCGATAGGCTTATAACATTCCTTTCATATGGACCCTAGAGCTATCCTTGAATGTACCATGGATCGATAGGCTTATGGCATTCCTTCCTTGGTAATGATGTATCATGGGTCGATAGGCCTATGGGATTCCTCCCTAATACACTAATATAATTTGAATAAAATAATCTATGGGACTGTAGGCTAAGCACCGAGTGGATAAAGTTAGATGGAAACTCTCCCAATGTTAGGTTAGAGTTCCAATGAACATCTTTCTATCCCATAACTATGTGACCACATAGAATATTAGCTAACAGATTCTATCTGAGCTAATGTTAACTGATTTACCTTAGGCAAGTAGACCAACCCTTACGATGTGGGATAGTACATCGGATTCCATGATCTAGCTCTCATGGTTTATGTCGGTTAAACACATATTTCCATCATGTGAGATGTGCACTCTGGTTACTTGATAAGTACTACAAAGTGTAGGTAGTAGTATGGGATGCTATCTATACATTGCACGAGTAGGCTTTGAAAGGGATATAGTGAGTTCTCTAAGTTTTATGACTAAATGCATGAATGTGTCCTAAATGAACATAATGAAGAATGTTGGCTTAAATACTTAAATGTAAAGGTGCATGCTATACTTGGATTGTTTGATGAGTTATTTTCTTGTCATTTCTATTGTATATGAATGTGCCTTGTCTATTGTGACTTCAAAGGATTACTTAGTGTGAGTAGTAGTATGAGATGCTACTTGCACATTGCACTAGTATGACTTAGAGTTGTCTTAGATGTTGGTCTTAATGTAATGTTTATGTCTCTTAAATGTTTTATTGTGTAAAGGTGGAAAGGATGAATGGTAAGTTCACTTTTGGTGACCTTAAGGTGGTGCCTTAGTGTGGGTGGTGGTATGGGACACTACCCATTCATTGCACAAGGTATAGCTTGAGGGTTACTTGATGTGGAGGCTCAAGGTAATTGTAAAGGGTTATATGTGATCTTATTAAAATGTGAATTATGTGACATTGAATGTTGGTTGTGACTTATATTATGCCTTTCTTGTATCAATGTTCATGAAGTTTTACAAAAATGGCATAAAGCATGACTTTCAACAAAATGTCCCTTTTAAAACATGTTTTTTCATAGTCATCATACTTAGTACATTTATGTGTGCTAACCCATATTTCTTTACTTTTATGAATTGTAAGGATTGGCACTCGATTTGATTCTCCGTAGTGAAGCTTGGGATTAGAGTTCTCTCAAGACCTCTTTTTGTATGTCCTCATATGTCGAGGACAAGGACTTTGTGTTTCTAGTTTTTATGTTTTAATACTTTTGTCTATACTTCGATTGTAAAGGGCCGTGACCCTATATTGTTAAAGTTTGTCTAAGATGGCCATGTGAGACTTAGTCTTCCACTGTGTCTTTTGAAATATTTTCTATGAGTATTGCATTACTTTGAATAGTATGTTTTTGAATAAAAAGTTTTAAGTCCACACTATTTCTCTTGTCTATGCAATGAATTAGCTAAGAGGCTTGTATTAGACCCCTTCGGGATTGATACACTGTGTTACTACTAGAGGGTGCTCTCGGGTCATGACAAACTTGGTATCAGAGTATAATATTTTGGAAATGGTTTTAGGGATGCTGTCTCACAAGCCACATCTAGTAGAGTCTTGTTCATCGGTGTGAGTCACGACACATCTATGAGAAAGAGGCTATAGGAAGATATAAAGTTACACTTTTTTCATATTCTTGAAGTCGTGCCTTAGAGTTTAGCTCTATAAGTGTCATTTTCCTAATCCTTCTCTTGTGTTTATAGGATATTAATACAAGAAGGACGCCCGCAAGGAGAATAGAAGAGAAAGTAGTGAATGAGGGAGTTCCTCCATAAGGTGATCAAGGTCTTCAAGGTGACCAAGTGCCTCAAGATAATGAAGTTTCGGTGGTTCCCCTGGACATGACTGATGAAGAGATTAGGATGACTTTTCTAACCCTAGCCCGAGCCATGATGACTCAAGCAAATAGAGATATGGGGCCTTAAATGGTAATGAGAGTACCGTGGCCTCAAGATTGAGAGACTTTGTGAGGATGAATCCTCCTATTTTTCTTGGCTCTAAAGTGGGAGAAGATTCCCAAGAATTCTTGGATGAAGTTTATAAGATAGTATATGCTATGGGAGTAACTTCTAGGGAGAAGGCAGAGTTAGCTTCCTACCAATTGAAAGATGTGGCCCAAGTGTGGTTCACTCAATGGAAAAACAATAGGTCGGTTGAAACAGGTCCTATAGAATGAGAGGAGTTTAAGGGAGCTTTTCTTGGTAAGTACGTTCCCCGTGAGAAGAGGGAGTGTAAGGTTGAGGAGTATATAAACCTTAGGCAAGGTAACATAAGTGTGGAGGAGTATTCCTTGAAGTTTACCCTATTGTCTAAGTATGCTCCATCCTTGGTGTGTAACCCTAGAGATGAGATGAGATGAGTATGTTTGTTACCGATGTATCCGACCTAGTTAAGGAAGAGTGCCGTACGGCGATGCTCCATGATGATATGAATATCTCTAGACTTGTTGTATATGCTCAATCTATTGAGGAGTCCAAACTTAAGAGGGTGAATAGGGATTTGAAGAGGGGTAGATCCGATGAGCAAGGTCAATCTAGGTTCAAGAAAATAGCTCCTAACCATGATTCTTCAAGTGCTCCTAAGGCTAGTGAGGTGAAAGGTAATGGATCTCAATTTTCTAAACCTCTTTGTGCCACCTATGGGAAGATGCATCATGAGAAGTGCCTAGCTGGTACTAGTGGGTGCTATGGGTGTGGCAAAAGTGATCATCAAGTGATAAATTGCCCTACTCTTACGACTAGAGGAAGGGAGGCCAAACAAGCTCCTTATGATGGCCCGGATCCTAATGCACCAAAGAAGAACCGTTTTTATATGCTTCAAGCTAACAAGGAAAAAGGAGATAATCCGAATGAAGGTACATGTAAGTTATAGTTCCTTTTATGGTGATGAGATATTTATGTTGTTTCATGATAGCCTTAGTTGGATTTTCTCCTAAGTGGGGGATGGTTTGTGAATAGTAAGGTTGTTAAGAGTGTTGATATCCTCATATCTTTTCCTTTTATTCTTATTCAAACTTGAGACCAAGAGTTCCTTGTAGCTTGTTTCATGTTTTTGAGTTTTGTGTGATATTGAGTTTCCATGGTCACCTTATTGTTGTGCATGTTCTAGTTGAATTCTTGTTTAAATGAGAAAAATGAGTTTTCAAATTGTGTTCCTCATGTTACTATGCATCTATGATGAGTTACCTAAATGGTTCATGAGTTGACTTGTTGGGCATGCTTAAATGTGTTGTTATGAAGAAGTTGCATAATGAGCTTTTATGAGAAAATTGCTTAAATGTGCTTAATGATGTTGTGATGAGCATAATGTGGTTTGGAGAAGGAAGTTACTCCAATGAAATGAGAAATGTGAATTTTTGATGCATAATGAGTTTGTAGATGTAGTTCTTACATTCTTGTTGTGTTTTGAGCCTATTGATGTGGAGTTGATGTTTCCTCATATGTTTATGCATTTATATTAATGTTGCATGCATGATTGTGGGCTGCCAGTCATGAGTTGTTACCCCTTAATGTGTTAAAATGTCATTCGAGGACAAATGTTCCTACGTGGGGGATAATTTAACGACCCTAAAAATGAACTAGTGAAACTAGAGCCTAACGTGCATGCGTTTGTGTTTGTCTTGATTTTTGAAGTTGTTTAATGTTGTCCTGAGGAATAGTTGAGGTTTTCAGGGATTAAACGTTAAGGTACGACTCCCTAAGGGCCACTCTAAGGGTCCTTGAGGAGGACCCTAAGTCTAGAGCTCAAGACCCCAAGGAAACCATGAAGCTGCCCAAAATGGGGTGACCTACGGAAGGGGTCCACGCCTCGTACGTCCATCCACGCCCTGTGGATGGCCTCCGTAGGTCAGGTCCCTAAATGGCCAGCCTCTGATCCAAATGACGGACCACCAGTGTGAGGCGTCAACCCATCCACGGTCAGTGGATGGGGAGCTGTCAATTGGCACCTGCAATGCTGCAAGACCCTGCCTAGGTAGGGGTGAATTAGTAAATTCACGCCAAGTCCCAATTAGTATGTGGACAGTTATTTTAAGTGTTTTAAGAGTATTAAAACATTAAAATACTCATTTAGATTTCATCTCTCAAATCAAAACCCCTCCCTCATAAAAAGTTCTCTCTAGAAACTCCATCAGAGATCAAGGTCAAGATCAAGCTAGGGTTGGGGATTTCAAGGTGTTTCTTCTTCAATTGTTATGGGGATTTATCTAATAAGGTATGATGATCCTTCATCTAGGGTTAGTTTTCACCTTAGAGTCAATTTCAAAGAAGTTTCTAATTTTTCAAATTTCATGAAAAACGCTAAGTTTTACTCAATCTCATGGGTTATTGCATCAAACGTTTTCAAATGATAAACTATGATTATATTGATGTTTAATTGATGATTTAATATGAAAATACTCTATGAACCCATGATTTTTCTCAATTTCTAAATTATGCCTTATGAAGTGGGTTTGTTGATTATGAATGAATGTTGATGATTTTATGCCTAGATTGATTTAGATTATTGATTTGGATCATCATCTATGTCTAATTATGGTGAACTGTTGGTGAATTGAGGAATTGTGATCATAGCCTTGAAAGGGAAAGTTTGACCTAATTTCATGTTAATGTAGAATTGTGCTTGAATTGTTGATCCACTTGGAAGGTGGAGGTGTTTACTTACTATGTACATGGGGATCATGGCCTTGAAGGCATAGTGTGATTAATTGAAGTATTATCATGATGTTGTATAATGTGAAGGATTTACATATGATTTAATGATATAATGATGATCTTGTATTCAATGTATTTGTGTTAGTATTGAAAGGCTATTTCTCAATTTGACATTCATGAATGAAAATGATGAAATGTGAAGGGTTCCTATAATGTGAAAGTTGAATCTAGAATTGGTAGGAATTATGCATCCTTTTCTTATATGATGAATGTGTCTTGACTTTATGAATATGAATCGATAGGCTATGGCATTCCTTTAATATATGAGTGATGAATGTGTCTTGACTTGATGACTATGAATTGATAGGCTTTATGCATTCTTTTCATAAATGATCTAATGTAATGAAGACTCTAGAATCGATAGGCTAGTGTCATTCCTTTCTTAACGAGTCAATGTACCATGAATCGATAGGATAGTGGCATTCCTTTCATGAGTATAGGAATGTAATGAGGGACTATGAATCTATAGGCTTATAACATTCCTTTCATATGGACCTTAGAGCTATCCTTAAATGCACCATGGATCGATAGGCTTATAGCATTCCTTCCTTGGTAATGATGTATCATGGGTCGATAGGCCTATTACATTCGTCCCCAATACACTAATATAATATGAATGAAATAATCTATGGGAATGTAGGCTAAGCACCGAGTGGATAAGGTTAGACGAAATCTCTCCCAATATTAGGTTAGAGTTCCAATGAACATCTTCCTATCCCATAACTATGCGCCCACATAGAATATTAGCTAGTGGATTCCCTCCAAGCTAATGTTAACCAGTTTACCTTAGGCAAATAGACCAACTCTTACGATGTGGGATAGTACATCGGATTCCTTGATCTAGCTCTCATGGCCTATATCGGTTAAACGCTTATTCCCATCATGTAAGATGTGCACTGTAGTTACTTGATAGGTACTACAAAGTGTAGGTAGTAGTATGGGATACTATCTATTCATTGCACGAGTAGGCTTTGAAAGGGCTATAGTGAGTTCTCTAAGTCTTATGACTAAATGTATGAAAGTCCTCTAAATGCATGAATGTGTCCTAAATGAACCTAATGAAAAATGTTGGCTTAAATGCTTAAATGTAAAGGTGCATGCTATACTTCGATTGTATCATGAGTTACTACCTTGTCATGTTTATTGTATATGAATGTGCCTTGTCTATGGTGAATTTAAAGGAGTAATTAGTGTCAATAATAGTATGGGATGCTACTTGCACATTGCACAAGTATGACTTAGAGTTGTCTTACATATTGGTCTTAATGTAATATTTATGTCTCTTAAATGCTTTATTGCGTAAAAGTGGAAAGGATGAATGGTAAGTTCACTTTTGGTGACTTTAAGGTGGTGCATTAGTGTGGGTGGTGGTATGGGACGCTACCCATTCATTGCACAAGGTATATCTTGAGGGTTACTTAAGTTGAAGGCCCAAGGTAAAGGTAAAGGGTTATATGTGATCTTGTTCAAATGTGAATCATGTGACTTTGTATGTTGGTTGTGACTTATATTATGCCTCTCCTGTATTAATGTTCCTGAAGTTTTACAAAAATGGAATATAGCATGACTTTCAACAAAATGTCCCTTTTAAAGCATGTTTTTGCATGGTCATCATAATTAGTACATTTCTGTATGCTAACCCATATTTCTTTACTTTTATGAAGTGTAGGGATTGACACTAGATTTGATTCTCCATAGTGAAGCTTGGGATTAGAGTTCTTTCAAGACCACTTTTGGTATGTCCTCATATGTCGAGGACAAGGACTTTGTGTTTCTAGTTTTTATGTTTTAATACTTTTGTCTATATTTCGATTGTAAAGGGCCTTGACCCTATATTGTTAAAGTTTGTCTAAGATGGCCATGTGAGACTTAGTCTTCCGCTGTGTCTTTTGAAAGATTTTCTATGAGTATTAAATGACTTTGAATAGTATGGTTTTGAATAAAAAGTTTTAATTTTATACTATTTCTCTTGTCTATGCAATGAATGAGCTAAGAGGCTTGTATTAGACCCCTTCGGGTTCGAGTATGCCGTGTTACGACTAGGGGGTGCTCTCGAATCGTGACAATCTTTCTTGCCTTAAGGTAAGAAATGAATCGACCTATAGGCACTAAGCTACTATCCTTCCGTTCTAAGATTGGTTCGTCCAAAAACTGAAAATGAACAATCCTAGTTCTACAGTAGACTGAGGCATAACAGGAATGCAACCAATCCATGCCTAGAATAACATCGAAGTGTAACATTTCTAACTCTACAAGATCTGTTGAGGTGACTTTCTGAGAGTCTGTGATAGGGAAATTTCTGTATACCTGTCTAACTATAACTAGGTCACCGACTGGATTAGAGACTGAGAAAGGTTCTGAGAGATTTTTTGGACTAAAATCAAACTTAACTGCTATATAAGGAGTTACAAAGGAAAGGGTAGCCCCTGGATCTAACAAAGCATAAACATCGAGATCGAAGACTCGTAACGTACCAATGACTACATTAGGAGAATCCTTCTGATCCTGGCGAGCCTGGAGAGCATAGAGCCTGTTTTGGCACTGTTAGTCACCTGTACCAGATGAGTTACCCTGCTGAGTCGAGCGACTTGTTGGGGCCGCTGAAGTTGTGGACTGAGCTCTACCATTTCCTCCTTGACCCTATTTAGAAGGACAACCCCTCAATCTGTGACCAAACTAACCACACTCAAAGCATCATTCCTTTTCTGTAAGGCACTCGCCCGGATGGTTCTTACCACACTTAGGGCAAGTTGGGTAGGTTTTGGTTCCTAAAGCATTTCCTTGAGATTTAGCGCCTGATGCCCCACCTTTCTGATCTTGTATGAACTTGGAGGACGGAACACTAGCTGATGAAGGTGCTGGAGCTGAAAATTTCTACTGACCCTGCGAGCGATTTCCACCACCCAATTTCTATTGAGAATACTCATAGTTTCCAGTCCTAGCCTTCTTGTTCTCCTTAGCCTATTTCTTAAGCTTATCACCCTCAACCAGCTGAGCATAAGTCATGAGCCTATTAATGCTTATATTTTCCAGCAATATAGCATTTCTACACTCTGCCTTCACCAAGTCTGACACTCTATATAGAAACTTATTCATCTGAGCCCTGGAATCAGAAACCATGTGAGGAGCATACCTGAAAGTTGGGTAAACTTGAGCCCATACTCTTGGACTGTCATGCTACCTTGCCTTAAGTTCATAAATGCTTCAGCTTTCGTAGCTCTCTTGGGAAAAACGTGTCCAGGAAGGTCTCACTAAAGCAATCCCAAGTGATAGGAGCTACATTTGTACCCTTGTTCTCTTTCCACTGCGCATACCATATATGAGCTACATCCTTAAGTTGGTATGATGCTAACTCAACGCGGTCATTCCCAGTTACTTGCATCACTTCAAAGATCTTCTTGACCTTATCAATGAAGTTTTAGGGATCCTTACCAATCTGTGATTCTAAGAATTCTGGAGGATTCATCCTAACAAAATCTCGCACTCTAGCTGCAGCTGACCCTACATTAGCATATGTTGGACTTAGAACCTGTTGATTGTTCTGGTTGGCTACACTCTGAGCCAACATCTGAATGGCGTTCTAAAACTCTGCATTTGAAACTTCTTAATCTGGGACTGGAGGAGCTGTGTTTGTGTTCCTGGCATTCACATTCCTGGCGTTAGCTCTACGAGGAGGCATGATCACTAAAATGTAAAATGTCGAGTTGGAATGAAATTAAATCATACCTTACACACGATAAGAGTAACAAGAAAATAAAGATTTTCCTAATACACTTTGTAGCCTCCCTCTCATTAAATGTGGTGCGCATAACACACCCATGAAAATAACTTTACCTAGTGTGGCATTTTAGATATCCTAGGCCACTTAAACCAAGTGCTCTGATACCAAGTTTGTCAATCTCTGAGCTACCCCCGAGACAGGGACACGGGACCTAGGATTACAAGTGACCCCAAACTAAACCTGCTGGCATGACATGAGCATACTAAGAATAAACTGAGAAATAAAGCTGATGCGGAAGCTAATAGTAAGTGAATCTGAAATGATAGGGGGATACCCAATACTAAAACTGAATATCAAATATGAGAGTTTAATACAAAAGGAACATCAAAACTCAAATACTAAGCTGAATCTAACAATGTTTGAAAATAGCCTCTAACTGACTAGAAGTGATGGGGTATGCTCCATCTAAGTCTAGAAAAACTGAAACTAAAACAATGAAAACTGAAAGATAACATGCTATTGTCCTCGAAGAATGAGGACTCACTACTGATACTGTTGAACTGGAGATCGAGGACCGATCTAAGCGTGATCTGAGTGCTGAGAATCTGAACCTATATCACAAGAAGATGTAGTGCAGAGTATGAGTAAGTACTTGAAAGGTACTGAGTATGCAGGATATAGTAAAGCTAAAATAAACATATAACTGAACAAGTAATGAAGCAAAAGTATAATCTGAACATGATATAGATACTGAATATTGAGCTAACAGAATGCAATGACCAAATTTAGACATGCTGATGTTGAATACTGATATACTGAAATGTGGTCAATGCAATGCAGTTTGACTGAACTGTTGGAGCTACTAATAACCGATAATAAAACGACATGAGCTAAATGTGGAGTCCGATGTATGCGCCCTATCGAGAGGGCCCAATACACCCGGCCAAATGTGTAGAGGCATGCTGGTGTGATCACTAAAATGATGCCCACATAGGGGCCTTACAACCTACATGCGTAGTTTTAGGACTATATGGGTGACTGACCCTAGTCTAACTCGGTATTATGCTACTCCTAATAGATTAAATGATTAACACATTATGACTGAATTTCTGTAATATACTAGATAGCTCAAAACTGACATGCAAACTGAGAATGCATATTAATACACTGATAATGACACATTCAAGACTGAGGCAAGTATATCTAAAATACTGAAATATCTGAACTAACATGTGTAATTCAAGAACTAAAGAAATACATAACTAGGGTTTTGAAATTCATGCGAGAAATGAAGTAATAACATGATAATCTGAGTTGGAACATGTAAATAACTAATTCATGATAATCTGCTGAAGTTCTAGAAACCCTAGGTTTAGTTGATAATAGGAAATCAAGAATCTGACTGAAATCTAGGGACCTAATGGGCGAAAGGAACCCACTAGTGAAATCCCACATACCTGATGACGAATTCCATGGAGAAATCTTCTGATTTTGAGGGTGGAACTGATGGAATCTTGCTGCGTTCTTGAACTAGGGTTCTTGACCTATTTTCACCTCTTATGCTCTAATTTTCTTTCTAAGTTTGATTAATAATTTGACTTAGGTAAGTTCTAGTTATGTTTCTAGGCTTAAACTGACTAAAACCTCATAATTTAGGGTCTAAACGATGTAGTCTAGGGTTCAAACGAATAAGGAAAAGACCAAAAGACCTCCGACTTAACTGCTGTCGGAGTGACTGACGGACGCGACTGACAGACCGTAGATTGACTGACGGTCTGTACTGGTCGACCGTCATTCGCTACTGAAGGCTGAAATCTGGGGCGTTGATCCACGTACACGGACCACGGTTCGTGACCTGACCTACGGACTGTAGGTCAGGCCTCTTCGCCGAATTTTGGGTAGAGTTTTGGGGGCGGCTACAGGTGTGAACCACGAACCATGGGTCACCCTACGGTCCATAGGTGGTGCCCGTAGGGGGCACCTGTAGCTTCTGAAATATGTAATTTTGTTTGCTTCGGATACGGGGGATTATATAAACATTAAACTCAAATGATAAAATCCTATAGTTCATAAAACTTTCTTCCTTTCTTAATAAAGTTCTTTAGTTGATTAACAAAAAGAACAAATTTCACTCCTATGGATTCTTGAAACTCTTTTGCTAATGTTAACACCGCTCAAATTTCGTTGAATCATGGAGAAAATTTTGGTATCTATGTCTTCACTGTTTGTTCTAATTTGAGAAGATTTAGCTTGTATACATTATTTATATAAATTTTTAAAACTTTATTGATGTAATTAGTGATTATTGAGTTTTCTTGATGGTTGTCAGGTGTAGTTGGTACAAAGTTAATCCATTTGAACATTGGGAAGGTAAAAATATATTTTTTTATTAATCTTTAGCCTAAACCTAAAGAATGTATTTTACATAGCATGATTTACAGATCTTAGTTTAACCTGTATGGTATTCTGCTATTGCAACAAGCTTGAGTTTTGAATTTCATATGAGAAAAAAAATAAGAAATTAATATTTTTACTTGGCTTCCTTGTTATGTATTTTGGGTTGATAAGTCAATAATTAATTGATGGACAAGTATTCAAGGATGAAATAAATGACCCAAACTTTACAAAAATTAATTAATTCTCTAATGATAAAATAAACTTATGCTCTTGATAAGTTACTTTTTTATGTTTCATGAGATAACTAAGACATTGTCATCAATTGATGTGACACGTCAGAGTTTTATTTGTGTGTTTCATTTAATCATGACTATATATTCCTTTGTTTTGCATAGGCTAGATCATGACCCTTCTATCATAACATCTTCTAGTGCATTCAATTCTTGTTTTTCCTTGGACTTGAAACATATACTATTTTTCATCTTTTGCATTTTAACAAATTACTTAAAGGATTTGAAGTTAAGGAGGAAGGTGAATAACTTGTGTAGATTCGTGAAAAAAATTAATGAATAATGAGAGAATTATTATGGATCTCATAGCTCCATTTCTTAAAATATAAAAGTAAAATGTAACTAAAAAGAATATTTATATCATACCCATAATCAAACTTCTTCTTTTTTTAAATTTTTTTTTCTTGAATTAAAGTTCATGTCTTGTGCTGTTTTTTGTTTGACTTTACTAAATGATACATACCTATTATCTATTACGCAGGACATTGTATTTAAGACAATGAATTTCTTACAACAAGAAGAAATGGAAATTTCTATTCAATTTGTAACTGGAGAAGTATGTAGTGTCTCATTCAAGGAGATGGGTGGTGACATTGTGACATATGAGGTGTGTATATGTTTTAGTTTTAACACGCTTACCTTTTTCCTGTCGTTATGTTGATGCATGTGAGATATCTTTGACCTAGTTTCTTGCCATATTGACCTCAAATGTGTGATGAATATTGGCTAGAGGTCCAAGGTTAGACCATGAATCTCACAAAAAAATTGAACTTTCTGAGTTGATGTTCCATTTAATGCTATATTTTGCTTTATACCTGGCCCATATGAGATTTTCCAAGCTTGAGAATTTCCTTTTGACCATTTTTTTGGACAATATGTTTTCTGGATTAGTATTTAGCTTGAAAGAATTCAACCCAAATAGAATAATTTGTCCTCAATCTCCACCATCTCTTTATGGCAAGTGTTTTAGTGTTGTTTTGGAGGATTCAAAGGCCCACTCCACCTTCATATTTAGGGAAACAAAGTTTATCCCAAACACCCCAGTGATACTTCTTTTATTTAGTAGGAGATCCCTATAAATATCTAGCAATGTGTTTCTCAATAGGTTTAATGAATCTTTTGGGAGTGTTAAGAGCAGTAAGGGTGCATGTTGGAAAAGACTAAAAAACACTCTTTATGAGAACCATCCTTCCACTATATGAAAGCCTTTTTCCTTTCCAACTATTCATTCTTTTGACTACTTGAGTCATTGTGTCATCAAAGTAAGCAATTAGTTTTCTTCCTACATAAATAAGACACCCTAGGTAAGTAAAAGAATATGATTTATCAATGAAGCCAATGTAATTTCATAGCCTGTTAATACTATAAGGAATCGTTTTACAGAAAGTGAGGAAGAAATTTTTGTCCTTATTTACCAATTACCCTGATGCTTTCTCATAGTTTGTGATTTGTTTCATAATCATCTTGACAATATATGATTTTCTAATGCTAAAAATGACGATATTATGAACATAGGATACATGATTGATTTGGGGCCTCTATTATTCATTGAGAATGGTATGAAATCTTCCTTTTCATTCAGAGTGATGACGGATTTTGAGAGAACATCAGTTGCAAGAATAAATAAAGAGGGGAGAGAGGGTCTCCTTATTTGCGCCCTTGAGATGAAGAGAAAAAACTATGCCGAGTACCATTAATAATTATTGAGTAAAAATTATTGGAGATATTCTCTTAATCATATTAATCCAAAAATTATTGAAACCAAATTTGTCCAGAGCCTCCTTTATTAGGTTTGGCAATATCATGGACAATATCTTGAGCAATCATCACTTCTCTGTAATAAGTATGTTAGGAACAAAACCACTTTGATTCTTAGTGATAAGCCTAAACAACATGGGGTTAAGCCTCTGGAGAAGATTTTTGAGATGATCTTGTTGGTGTAGTTGTTGAGACTGATAGGCCTGAAATCACTACATCTGGAAGGAGAGTCAATTTTAGGAATTGGAGCTAGGCAAGTATGAGTATAATACTTAGTGAGCTCCTTTCCTTTAAAATATTCTGAAAAGAAATTCACAATGTCATTTTTGATAATATCCCAATAAGTCTGATAGAAAGATCCATTGAAGCTATAAGGATCGGTACAACTATCCTTGGTCATAATGAACACTACCTCCTGGACCTATTTTTCATAATGGAATCTTGGTCAACAACTCATTATCATCATCGGTGATAATCTTTGGTATACAATTAATAATACATCTATCGCTACTGGTTTGATGGAGGTTGAAGAAACTCTTGAAATGTTTAATGGAAACTCTTGCAATTTTGACAATCAGTTAGATCAGGTGCCAATTATAAAGTATCAGGTTGTCAGTAGAATGAAAGGAACAATGTATTTTGTTTATTGTAGACTAAGTATATATTGATTCTATACGACTACTACAACCAAGAGATAAACTAAGAAAAAGATAAGACTTATTTATAACCTAAATACAAGAAGGAAGCTATAACAGAGTTCTAAAGAGCAGACACTACTAACTCTAATATCCTATTATGCCCCCACAAGTTGATGGTGTTAACAACATCTAACTTGTAAAATTACTGCACAAAAAAAGCTTTAGGAAGAGGTTTTGTAAATATCTAAGCCAATTGATCAACTGAGTGAAAATATCCTTGTTGTGAGCTTGCTCACAAACAAAGTGAAAATCAATGGCGACATGCTTCATCCTACTATGGAAAAACAAATTGGAACAAATGCAAGTAGTGCTGATGTTGTCACAAAAAGCCTGTGGAACTCCTTTAAGTAAAAGAAAAGTTCATGAAGAAGATTTGTGAGCCAATTGGTTTCTACTACAACAGCAACCACAACCCTATACTCAGCTTTTGTATAGGGTCGAGTTATGGAGCATTGTTTCTTGAAGGACTAGGAAATTGGTGTGCGTTATGGAAAGTAACATAGCCAGAGGTAGAAGTGTGATCATTTGGATCACTAGCCCAATCTGAATTAGAATAAATAACCAAATGAGAAGAGTAATCTTTGATGATCTATATTCCATATTGGCAGGTGTGACGAAGATAATGAAGTAATCTCTTGACTACTTTCCAGTGAGATTGGCATGGATTGTGCATAAATTGAAAGAGCTTGCTAACTGTGAAGACAATATCAGGACATGTGAAGGATAAATTGCAACTTTCGAAATACCCAACTATAAAGAGTACCATCAACCGGAGGATCATTTAGTGAAGCTATCAAAATGGTAGTTGAAGTCATAAACATAGGAGCTCCTTTACTGCCTAGCATGCCAATATCGTCTAAAAGATCAATAATATACTTTTGCTGGGACCAAGACCAACAATAGAAAAGATAACCTCAACACCCAAAAAGTAATGGAGTTGTCCAAGGACTTCTAAGGAGAAACAAATGGAAAAACCATCTAGTATATGAAAAACCCCACGAATCTGATTTTGAGTGATGATTATATCATCCACATAGATAAGAACATAAACCAGTGAATCCAAAATTATGCAAAATAAATAAAGAAGAATCAGATTGGGACTTGACAAACCCAACAATTAGCAAATAATTTTTGAGCTCGTTGTACCAAGCTCGGGGACCTGTTTCAAGAAATATATTGGTTTATTCAAACATGGGTGGAGAGACTTTGATCTTCAAATCCTTGTTGTTGTCTCATATAAAATTCTTCCTCAAGGCGTCCTTGTAAGAATGCATTATTGACATTAATTTGATAGATTGGCCAGTTGTATTGCGTCTCAATGGTAAATATAAACTGAAAAATAACTGGTTTGGCTATCGAGCTGAAGGTGGAATGGAAGTCTTAGCCTAGACTCTGGTAAATCCATTTGCTACAAGTCGAGCTTTATACTTGTCAATGGAACTATCAAATTTATGTTTTATATAAATCAACCACTTGTACTCAACCACATTTTTCGAAGGAGCAACTGAAACCAAATCTCATATCCAATTCCTAACAAGTGCATCAAATTTATCTTGCATGGGTTTTCTCTAGTGAGGGTAAGGACATGCTTGTTTGTATGTATGAGGAACAAATGATGAGGAGAGTTGACTACTGGCACTAAACTGTTTGGGTTTAAGGCTATTTATTTTGTAGTGTGTGACCATTTAATGAATTGAAGTGGTCGCCACGGGTGAAAGAACAAATGTATTCAAAGCAAGTGCAGGTTGGGAAGGGTAATCATCAAATGACCGAAAAGGTAGGTTGGGGTGGTACAAGGGAAGGGAATGGTAACACTGAAGTACTTAGTTGTTGGTGATCTTTGTGTTGATAGGTGATTAATGGTCTGGATGATGGTGGGGGTTGAGTATTATTGGATGGTCGTGTAACAGTGGGTGGAATGAAAGAGAGGATAAAGTTTGAGAATTACCTGATGTAATGGAGACACCTTTTGATCCAACAAATGTTGAGTTGGGTAGTAGAGAGTGCACAACCAAAGCATTTGGGAGTGGATGAAAAGAAGCTAAACTTTATGGTTTATTAGTCACAGGTAGAACATCAAAACAAATCTTCCAAGCGATAGTACTGCTTTGTTGAATTTAGATTGGAAAAATTATTATGAAAAGGATAAGTATCTTCTAAAAACTGAATATCCCAGGATAAGTACAATTTATTTTTGATGAGATCAAGACATTGGTGGCAGTACTATTTATTAGATGATCCTAAATATACATAAGGACTAGATTTTGGCTCTATCTTATTTTTGGCATATGGTTTAAGCCACAAGTAATATAAAGAAGTTAATACTTTGGAGCCTCTCGAAATAAAATTTCATAGGGGCATTTATTTTGTAAGTTTGGAGTGGTTAGATAGTTTATAAGTTAGACTTCTTGGTGATAGGCAAAATTCCAAAAAGATGAGGGCAAAGAGGCTTGATGCATCAAGGTTTTGGCAGTCTCAACAACATGTTGTGTTTGTGTTCAACTTATGCCACTCTTTGAAGCATTTATGGAGGCGTCATGAAGTTTTCAATACCATGGGTTTTCATATGTGAAAATAAACCTTGAAACTCACCACCACTGTCAGTATAGAGAGACATAATTTTGGATTGAAACCGATGCTCAAGTGAGGGATGTAGAGTTTGAAAGACCTCAAGAACTTCCTTTTTTTATTTTATAGTGAACAACCACATATATTTTGAGTACTGGTCAATAGATAAGGCATAATATCTCTTGTTATCAATTGATAAAATAGGAGATGGACCCATAAATCAATATTAATTATTTGCAATGGTCATTGACTTTGGAATGAATTTTCAGAAAAAAGGTAACCTGTGCATTTTATTAGAATAACAAAAATTACAAAGGAAGCGATTGTAGAGTGGAAATTGGAAGAGAAAATTGACGTAAAAATGTGTTTAAAGTATGATGATTAGGATGGCCTAAACGCCGGTGCCATATGTGTAGAGGAACGACAACATTTTGTTGAGAGGAATGATATGCACTACCTGATGGCCACTCATATAGCCCATCTCCATTCTTCCCGCGAAATAGAGATGCCCCTGTACTCAGATCCTTCACAAAATAAGAAAAAGAAAGAATTCAATGGACGCATGGTTACAGCGGAAAAATTTGGAAACAAAAAGAAGATTATTTTTTTTATAGAATGAGAGCATAATGTATTGAGAAGCTTAAATTGCTTACTCGATACACTTAAGTTAGTGTTACCGGTATGAGATATTGAAATGGTGTTACCGTCCAGATATTGAAATGGTGTTACCGTCCCCCATTGCTATCTCCTCTAGACCATGGTAGGTGTGCACATTAGTGAAGTTTTGCGAATTAGATGCCATATGATGAGTGGCGCTTGTATCAGCAATCCAAGGAGCCTGTTGAGTTGGAGAGTGAGCAACATAGTTTACCCAGGGTTGTAGATGATTGTGATATGCAAACCTTAGCAGAATGACCAGGACAGTCACACAACTGACACTTCAAAATGTTGTTGGTTATTTTTACCACTACGCCATGGTTGGGCACACCATGACTGGTTGTGTTGGGGGAATTTACGTTTGGACACCTGTTAGAGGTGTTACCTTGACGAGGATGCATGTTCGTTTGTCATGCAATAGTAACAATAATTAATGTTGAGAGTGGCTTTTTTGTTTCTTCATGCTTGATGAAAAGTTCACGGTCAAGTAACTTTTCATAATGTTCTAGATAAGAGATAGTAGAATCTCTTGCACGGATAATAGCAAATATTTAATGGAATTCAAGTCCCAGTCCAATGAGGATTTTGACAATCAGTTCCTCATTGGACATAGGAGCTCCAGCAGTGGCAATTTCATCACAGAGAGATCAAACTTGGTTTAGATAATCAATTACATGAAGGGTTTCTTTTGAGAGGTGAGCCAAACGATTGTGCATGCTAAAGATCATTGTTTGCAATTTGTTGGCATACACAGTGTGCAAAGCATCCCAAGAAGCCTGAGAATTAGATGCATCGGCAACCGTAGCAGCAAGAGAAGGATCAAATGAGGTTAATATAGCATTTTGAATTAGCTGATCTTGGCGATACCATGAAACAAATGCAAATTTTTTGATGTCCTAATTATTTTGAGCCCATGTACAGTAGGGGCTGGGCGAGAACCGTCGAGATGGAAAACAAGGTTGTGCCCACGTATAAGCATGGACACTTGTGCTTTCCAATGGGAAAAATTGTGGCTGCCAGTTAATTTGATTGGTAACTGGGTGACTGACAGGATTAAACTGAACAATTGTTGTATTGGCATCGAAGTTGGTTACAGTAATATTTTGGGCCATTTTGATGGGAAGGGTGGGAGGGATTCTCGACAAAATTTTACTCGTGAGAGTTTATTATTGGCTCTTGATACCATATGAAGTATAAATCTGTCAGTAGAATGAAAGGAACTACGTGTTTTATTGATTGTAGACTAAGTATATATAGATTATATACATCTTCTACGGCCTGGAGATAAAATAAGAAAAAGGTAAGACTTATCTAAACCTAAATATTAGGAGGAATTTACAATAGAGTCCTAAAGAGCAGACACTACTAAATTTGATCCGTTATTACCAATCACGTCGTGTGAAAATTTTATTTTAGTTTTTCGACTCCTAGTCCTTTTTTAATGTTTGGAGTGTTTTTTCATAAGTATTTTGAATGTACTTGAAGTGGGATGAAACATAATAAAACCTTTAACAGACGATGTTAAGCCCATATTGCATCAAATTGTGTCTTAGTTAAGGCTTCATTTTCCCTAATTTTTCTCTTTCTATTATGATGACAAATATTTTTCTTCCTTTATATGCACCTTGCTAGTATTTTCATTTGAGATATCAATTAGTATTAATTAGCTGATAAATTTTGGATGTAATTGATCATGTAACTCTATGAAGGATTACCCTGTGATTTTGTTTTTTAGACATAGAAAAAATGTGACCAGCTAATAGTTTTTATTACTGAACTTATTTGGAACGAATTGTCATATTAATTGTCAATTGATTTTAGCTTATTTTGGCTGCTCTACCTTATATATTGTGTGCAACTAGTCGGATGTACATCTATTGAAAATGTTGTGAGTTTCTTATGGTTATTACTTATTAATGCTTAAATTTGATAAAGGTGATAACCGAGTATACTTATTTAGCATTTCTCATCAAGCATGTCTTCTATTCTTTATATGCAGGGTCGATTTCGCATCATCTCATTAATAAAGTCATTCATAGTGGTAGAAAGTAGTAGAATATGTGGTCTTCACATATTACTATCTTGGCCAGATCATAGTGTTATCGGCGGTTACTTTTTTGGAATGCTCATGGCTGCTACTCCAGTAGAGGTGTTGTACTTCTAACTATCTCTGTCCTTGGGTTCATGTTCTTTTCTTCTGCGTTTAGATTGACTAGTAGTGCATGACTCGAAATTCAGTGGATAATGGTCCCACCCCACTATTTCTAACGATTTTCAATTCACTACCAGGTGGTTGTGAGATTCATTTCCGAAAATGAAGAGTCGGGTTATGATGACGCTCCCATGCTGATAACATAAAATGAAAAAAAGTACAAGTCTGTTCGAATGACTTTTTATAAATATTGGTAAAGGTTTTAAATACTCAAATTCAACTAAAATTGTCGCTATCTTGGAACAAATTCTTACAAACTATTGCATGTCATGGAAAAACAAGCAACATATTAGGATATGTGGAATATAAATTAGGTAGCTGTCTATTACTTTTATCTTCTTATGATGGATTATGTGATATCACTGAGCTGACTAATTTTATCTTCTTCCAGTTTCTTATAATGAATTGTGTGATATTAGTTAATTGTCATTAGATCTAATGCCGTTGTAAGCTTTAAAGATATTTACAACAAGTGCTAATTGCTTCTAAAAATACATATTTAGCATAATATTAAGAAATAATAAAAATAATTACCCAAAAATATTGTCATAAAGTAGTATCATTGGTTTTGCTAACTAAAATAAAAAAAAGAAGTCATGATGCCTATTATATGGTGTAATGATCAAGAATATTTTTACTTATTTGTTTAGAGAGATATATTTAGTTTGTCAACTTTTTCCACATCCATAGATACACCCCACCTTTTTAGCCCCTTACATATATAGCTTTATTTAAGTTAAAAGATTTCTCAAACCATCTCATCCTTCAACATATATTTGCATAAAACAAAACATATTTTTCCTTTCCCTCCAAATCATCAAGAAAGCACTAGCAATATTTACCGAAGCATATATATATATATATATATACATGGTGGAAAATTTTCAAGATATTCCAGCAATAGCAAAGAAAATACTCAACATGGATAAAATAAACATGCCTTTTTGAGGATGACACAACTGGACAACTGATTAGTATAATCACAAGTTTTCAGTCACATAGTCAGCAACTACTGGAACAGAGGAAGAGCTTGATATCTACAATTTTGCCTGAAGTGATTTCAGAAAGCCTAATTACTATGCCACCTGGTGAGAGTTTAGGGTGTACAATGGTAATAGACTTAGGCAAAGTAGTGGGGACGTCTCTTCTATGTTTTCGTTGCAACTCTGTGATTTTCTTGTAGTATCAAAGTTAGGGGCAACAAGCTGCTAGATGATCATTGATATTGTTTCCGATAAATCCTTTTGATGTGTGGTATTAACCTCTTTGAGGTTCATTCTGTCAAGGGATGAGATAGAAGCAGATTCAACGCCATATAGTGACTTGTTATAAGGTAAGTATAAGAAGTGATCTAGTAGTAAATTAGCAGATAATCTAGAACCTAGAATTTATCTTTTGATGTGTGGTATTAGCCTCTCCGAGGTTCATTCTATCGAAGATTAATAATAGGGAAAAGATTTGATTAAAGGAGGCCTTTGAACCTCACACCTTTAAATTTAAAAAATAAAAAAAATAAAAATAATTTAAAAATAATTTTTTTTAAAATAATAATAATAATAATAATATATATATATATATATATATATATATATATTACAGTTGATTGAACAATTAAAGTTTTTGAATATGGAAAGAATGATAGTTTTTATCAAGAGTAGTTATTGCATGTCTTACAATATCAAAACCCTAATTCATAATTTTGGTGCAAACCCTACTGTTTATGAGCTTGTGGAATTTCCAAATGGGATGGAAACTGAGAAAGCGTTAGTTGAATTAGGGTGTAAGCTTAGCCTGCCCACAGTGTTCATTGAGAAGGAATTAGTTAACTTTGTTAGTAATAATATAAATATAAACCTTTATGTTATACATATTTTGTGCTTTGTTTCTTTTTGTGTACTGTGATTTTCTTTTTCAGATTACACTAAAGGAATTATTTAACAATAACTATGTAATATAGGTATAATCGTGTACAATTTGGTATAAACATGTGTTCAAGAGGGTTTGAGGGTTTGACATCGACTTCTATCTTGAATATTTATGTAATAATTAAACTTGTGGGGGGCATAAACTAAAACCTCCAATGAATTAGTGAGCTCATAGCTTACAGACATAGGACATGTGTGTTTACTAGAAAGTTAGAGGGCATAGATGTCAGTTTAGAACAAGTTAAAGAGAGCGCGCGCGCACACACCAAATTACTTTGTTCAAAATTGGAACTATATGTATAGTATTTTGCCTAAATTTTATTATATTATATCATTAAATCCATTATTAGAAAATGATAAAAAGTTTCCACATTGTGTAATGATAGAATTGGTGTAATTGAGTTGTTACCTTTTTGTCATTTTTTAAAACTCATTATATTTAGTAATTCTATTTTATCTTTATTTTTTATACCTTTTTAAAGTAGTTCTATCCCGTATTTACTTTTCTTGTTTATCCTTCTAATTATTAATGTGTGATATTATATAATAATGAAAAATGATATAATGTATCTAAGCATTATATTAATTAAAATAATATAATATGCATGATACATACAATAAAATACAATACAATACAATACATTACAGAACAACCATCTAAACAAAGTGTTAATGATACTTTGACCCCATTTATTTTGTTGAATGGAAAGTAGGGGATTTGTTTTTATAACTGACCAATTTGATGTGCAAAAATTAAATATCATACCAAAATTGAAGCACTTTGGTAAACAAATTGAATTTTTTAAAGACAAATTTAGAACATATGATTCAAAACATATGATCAAACTCCAGCTTAAATATAAAATCTAGACTCTAACCCCTGATTGGTTCATGTGTATCATCAATGTTATTAAATATGTTGTGTGAAAAGGATTATGTGATTGACCAAGACATGCCATTTTACATATTTGACAACTATTGATTGGTTATTATTTTGAATGAGAAATACCACCTTATTTGAATACGTGACATCATTTTGTTGGTCTTGAATTTGACTGGGATGACAAGTGTTATAATGATATCTGACATAAATTTAGACCTCAAGATCGAATGAATCTTGAATTTGAATCTAATAAATGAACTTATTTAATTGTGTATTCCGAATTAAATTACTTGTTGAATTCAATGATCATGAGTTTAATTCATATTTTTGTATGAATTTAATTAAAATTTATGTGCCTACACACATATAAAAAACAACATTTTATAATTTCCTTCTTTTAATATTTTGGGTTAAGCAAAGATTTAATATTAGAAAATGAAAAAAATGTTTAGTATAGAAGTAGATTGAGCATCCCCATATTCAAATGTTCGATCGTGGTATGACCTTGAGTTAAGGTTTTGCAACACAAGATTCTCCTAGAAAAATAAGTTTCGTCGATGTCTGTTTTTAGCGCTTGTTTGACACAATGGAGGAACTTCCCAAGAAGTAGGAGCATCATGGGTCCCATTGATTTCTACCTCCTTATCTAGTGCATCCGCTATCATATTATGCTCCTTGTACACATGCTACGTCAAATTGAGACTCCTAGCTGTTCCATCAACGAATATGTTAGCATAAGAAAACTGACTTTTTTTTAAAAAAAAAAAAATCCACCAAAGGTGGCAATTAGGCATTATCTAATCTATCTATTAATATTAGCAAAAATACATAATTGATGTGTTGAATTTTTATCCAGATCACCTTGAGAAATAAGAAAGATGAACAATTCATCCTTCTACAAAAAGGTCCCAATACAGTGGTACATGAGATTGGTCATAAGAGTATGGTAACCTCTTGGGTGCATAGATACAAAGTGTGAAATACACACATCTCATGGCCCAAAAAAACAAAAGAAATTAATCATTAGCAAAAGTGAAGGACTTCCTTTGTTCTCTAATTCTGAAATTTGGTGTTCTTTAATGTCATTTTTCAATCAGTTTTTGACTTCATTAGGAAGAGTCAAATTATGCTTAAAGAAGGAATATTTCCTTTGTTTTTCACCCATATTAGCAAGGTACTCTGCCAAGCTATTTACTTCTCTATAGCAATGTCGGAACTAATAATTACCATTCCACATCAGAGAATTAATTTGGCCAATACGATAAACGATATACAGTTGACATTCGAGTGATCATTGACCATGTTAAAAATGATCATGGAGTAAGATTCTATGTCAACATTCGTGTATCCATTAGTGATGCACCATTGTATTCCTGTTAGTATAGAGTTGGATTCAAAAACATTATTAGTACAATCTCCAAAGTAATCTAAGTAGGCCATGATCCTTGAGAATGCCTCCTCCACTTGCAGTACCTGGGTTTCCTTTGTTTCATCCATCTATGTTCAATTTAAATATGCCTGGACTTGGTTTACTCCACCTAAGCTATTTGATGTTAATCTTATATTTGAGTTTTTCAATTTATATTATAATGTTGCTTCATTGCTAATTGTAATTTACTTTTGGAAACTGACAAATGAGAAATATTCTGATCTAAAAGATAACATAATTGATAATATAACTTGGAAAGCTTTTGATCGATGTCCTCATACTTATGACTACATCTGTATTTCCAAATTTCCTAACAAATGAATAAAGGAAGGCAGTGTATTAGCACTGAGTGAGCTCTATTCTTTGTGTTGCTTATCCACCAAGTAATAAAAGTGTCTCTTATTCTGTTTTGTGTATTGTTAATCCCACAAGAATTTGAGAATAAATTTCATACTGAATTAGCATGTTGTCCTTGTTTGAAGAGGCGTTCCACATTCTCTATGCATCCTTGCTCATAACAGATGCACTTTAAAGGTCCATGAACTTTGAATCTTTGTAGAGCATCGTCATTTGATAGTTTGTTGGACAATAACCTAATCATGAAGAAGAAAATCTTGTGAGGAACCTATTTTTGCCAAGTTCTGACAAAAATAAGAGTAGTAGTATTACTATCAGTACTTGCCATGTAGATTTAGTAGTGAAAAAAATCATTTTGATTTGGAGTCCAAATATGCATGTCATTGTTGTGTCTCATATTGTCAATGATAGTAATTTGACTAAGAAAATTAGTTGGCAGAATATTATTAAGCTGAGAAAATTCTAACCATCATTAGTGATAAAATCAAGCACCTTAACCTTTTTAGAATAGTGAGTGTCAGCAAAATGGTGAGCAACAGGTCCTGATAAAATCAATATTAGATTAATAAGGCCAAAGTTCAATTGCATGTCTTGAAAATTATTTTTCAAAATGGCCAATGATTGAATCCATTTGATAAATTGTTCTTTCAAAATAGAAAGTTAAAGACCAATCATGAGATGAATAAAAGGGAACCTTCTTTATATAGTATGTTTTAATTTATGTTTTGATTCCTTCTAAGCTATTTTCTTATTGCCATTTTTTTTTTCCTTTTTGCTTAATATTTATGTTTTTTAATATCAAATATTAGAAGTAGATTAATTCAAAATTTCAAAAGATCTTCTATGTTTATATATTTTATAAATATATAGTATACAAATTTTAAAAGAGCTTAGTTTGTATTTTGTATATTGCCTATTTAATTTTTAATGTCACGCAGAGAGTGGAAAAGTTTACAAGTTAGACATAAAAATTAAACTCATTTATAATAATCTCATGTAATAACCTAAACATATCAATGTTCTATTACACTTAATCCTTGTATGACTATTTTTGAAGAACAAAAAGTATAGGCAAAAAATAAATATCAGTAATATAAGGGACTATTTGTGCAAACATTTAAAAAAAATTATATTTAGAAAATCCAATTAAACTATTGGTCAAAGTGTAACTTAAAATCCTAAAATTCACAAAACTTTCTTCCTCTCAAAAAAGTTCTTTAGTTGACCAACAACAAAAATAATTTTTCTCTTCTATGGATTCCCAAATATCTTCTGCTGATGTTAACACTGCTCAAATTTCGTTGAATCATGGAGAAAACTTTGGTATCTACATCTTCATTGTTTCTTATAATTTAGGAAAGATTTACTTATATACATTTTTTATATAATTTTTTAAAACTTTATTACTGTAGTTAGTGATTATTGAGTTTTATTGATGGTTGTCAGGTGTAGTTGGTACAAAGTTAATCCGTGTGAACGTTGGGGAGGTAAAATATGTATTTTCCATGGCATGATTTACAAATCTTAGATTAACCTATATGATATTTTGTTGTTTTGCAACAAGCTTGAGTTTTGAATTTCATATGAGAGAAAAAGGAATTTATTTCTACATTTATTTTTTTGTTGACTTCCTTGTTATGTATTTTGGGTTGATACATGAATAATCAATTGATGGAAAAGTATTCAAGGATGAAATAAAAGACCCAAACTACAAAAATTAATTGACTCTCTAATGATAAAATAAACTTATGTTTTTGATAAGTTACTTTTTTGTGTTTCTTGAGATAAATAAGGCATTGTTATCAATTCATGTGACACATCAGAGTTTTCTTTGTGTGTCATTCAACAATCACTATTTTTTCCCTTTTATTTGCATAGGCAAGATCCTGACCCTTTTATCATAGTGTTTACTTCTAGTGCATTCAATTATTGTTTACCGTTGCCTTGAAACTTATATTGTTTTTCATCTCCAACATTTTTACAAATTACTTGGAGGATTTGAAGTTAAGGAGGAAGGTTAATAACTTGTGTAGATTGGTGAATAAAAATTAAAGCAACGAATAATGAGAGAATTATTATAGGGCTAATAGCTCCATTTCTTAAAATGTAAAAGTGTAATGTAACTAAAAAATAATATTTATATCATACCCCATAATCAAACTTCCTTTTTTAAAAATTTCTTGAACAAAAGTTCTTGTCATGTAAATTTTTTGTTTGACTTTACTTAATGATATGGACCTATTATCTATTACGCAGGACATTGTATTTAAGATAATGGATTTCTCACAACAAGAAGAAATGAAAATTTCTATTCAATTAACTGGAGAAGTATGTAGTGTCACACTACAAGAAGAGTCTGGAATGGGTAGTAACATTGTGACATATGAGGTGTGTATACGTTTTAGCTTAAACACACTTACCTATGCTTAGTTAATTTATGACTCTATGTATATGTTGTTGTCTTCATACTAGATTTATTGGTTATGTGACCTATAAATTTGACATTTTTTAACTTCTAATTTTCAAATCAAAATCTGATTTAAAGAGAAATCATCAAAAACACATTTGAAGTATCGTTGCTTTTACGATTATGAGTTTCTTGGTTGAACTATCAAGTGTTTGCCTTTGCTACCAACTATCACCAATTATATATGCCACAGGTGTAGAAATCTCACGTTAGGTTTAGAGAAATCAAGGATTGTATTAATAAATAAAGCTGTTGAGTGCATGCTCCTTATAAAGGAGAAGAGTCTCGTACGTACTTAGAATTCTACTACAATACAAAACTATAATTTACATGAGTAGTATAGGTTTACTATTACTACTATAACTACAATACCTTATCCTAGTCAACTTTAGGCTCATACACGATACAACAACTTAGTCGTACATAAGTTAGGATTTAGTAGTCTAGTCCTAATATGACTTTTAACTCTACAATAGTAAACACACTAGCTTACTTAGACCTGTTCGGGACTGATGGAATCGATGGGATTCCATTCCGACACTCAAAACTCCAAAAGATTTTAAAAATCACTTTATTAACAACTTAGCCTTCAAAACTCACAAACTTACTAAATGTTGAACTTTTAACTCAAAGTTCAAAACCATCCCTTCAAACTCAATCAACATTGACTCAAGGTTGATAACCGGAGGATCAAAATGGTAGATTCAAGAAACTTTTCAAAAATGACCGACTAGATTATTACATAGATATGCTAAACCTATCAATTCAAGTTCTTGGTGCGTGTTTAATACTATACAATGCCTTTTAAAGTAGAGACACATGATGAGCATACTTAGGATCAATAAATCCAAGAGGTTGACTCATGTACACGTCCTCTTGTAGGAAATCATAGAAGAATGTATTTTTTTATATCTAGTTGCCTAACTTCCCACTTTGGTGATTGCATTGGATAAAATTGCCCTAATAGTTATGGCTTTAACCACATAGCTAAATGTTTCTTCAAAATATATCCCTTCAAGTTGCGAGAATCCCTTGGCCAAAAGTTTGTCCTTGTATCTATCTACTATTCCATCAGCTTTCAATTTTGTCTTGAACATCCATTTTAATCCAACCAAGTTTATACCAGGGGATTTGGGCACCAATATCCATGTCTTGTTAGTATGTAAAGCATTGATTTCCTCATGCATAGCTGCAAGTCAATGAGGTGACTTTAGTTCTTCCTTAGTAGTATTTGGTTCCCTCAAAATCTCTTTGTTACAAACTAAACTAAAGTTCCGAATCTTGCTTTATGCACTGAGTAATTTGTGAACCGCGCTTCCTCTGAAGTGCTCGAAGTCACAGTGTTGCTTTAGCAACCCCTAAACTCGAATTTGATGCAAACTTCTTGATCACAGCTAGGGTCAACTCTAGGCTAGCAAATAGTGAACATGAGACCAAAGGTAGGCTATTATGCAAGAAAGCCTAGTTTGTTACTGCAAGCAACAAGTATATATGGTGTTCCTTTGCCTTGTGTCTGGTGATCATATGATGCCTTTGTGGTGCAAGAGGTATATCAACTAAAGTTGTTGATTATAATGTAGTATCTTGAGGTTGATAATGTTATGGCATATTTCACCTAGAGAACTCAATTTCTAAATGTATTCCTTACGGATTAGTAACAGAGAAAGTGAGATTCGATAAACCACCATTGAATGCACTTGAACATGCAACCTATTCCTTACTGCCACTAGCTGATCCTAAACCTGCAACTGGAGTCTCATCAATCTGAGTCTCATTACTACTGTCTGGATCGTCACTTTCAACGTGTTCCTCATTAGCACTATCATCTCCAAGGGGTCTATGGGTTATTGTAATAGCATTTTTACCAGTCACTTGTGTACTATCAACCTGTGCTTCTCTTCCATTATGATCATCACGTGTCTGTAGTTAAGAGAAAGATTCCACAAAAGTAACAAGATGAGGTGAGACATTAATGTTAGTTTGATATTGACTTGGAGACATATAGGGTAATGTATTTTCATCAAACACAACATATCTGGATACGTACACCCTCGTTGTAGAGGGATGATAATATCTATAGCCTTTGTTTAAGCTTTTGTATCCTATGAGCACACAAGGGTAACTTTTTTTACTGAACTTGTTGCTATCATTGATATATGAAAAGCATCTATAACCAAACACTTTTAGGCTGTTGTAATTAGGTTTCTCTTCATACAACTTAACAAATAGTCACCATCTTTAAGACTTAATGAGGAACACTACAATAAGGAAAGCCTTAACCTATAGATATAAAGGGAGGTTAGCATGAAATATGTCTCACGATGCCACAAACTTCCAAATTTTTTATGAAGTATGTTTTGATAAACTCATCACCTCCATCATACTGAAATATCTTATTTTCTTTAGAAAATTGTTTTTCCACTATTTTCTGGAACTTTACAAAGACTTCAAAAAATTAGATTTCTTTGTTAGTGGAGAAATCCATGTATATCTTGTGTGACCATCTACAAACACGACATAATATTTCATATGTTGAGAAGATTCAACAGGAGCAAATCTCCACAAGTCACAATTAATTTTTAATTAAGGTTCCTTCTCAATTTTATTTCTCAAACCAAATGAAAGCTTATAACTTTTGCCTAACTGGCAACTAGAACAAACAGTAGGCATTTTATTTCTACTACTAACATTGATGCAACTATTACTACTCAAAACTTTTAGTGACTTCAAACTAAGGTTTCCTAATCTAGTATGCCACATGTTGTCTGATATGTTCCAATTGTGTGCATCAATTAAAGGATAGAGATTGTTATCTTCCAAAGCATAGAGTCCATTCCTTTTAGATGCCTTTGTCATCAATGTCCTTTGTCTTCTTGTCCTTTACAACAAAGTTAGTTTCATCAAATTCAATAGTGCAACAATTATTCTTTGCAAGTTTACTAACTGAGAGTAGATTTTTATTAATCTTAGGAACTACAAGAACTTCTCTTAACTTCAGGCCTAATCCCAATATGTTCCCAATATGTGTTATGTCTAATTTTTATCCATTCAAAATAATGATTTTATTTGGTTCATTATAGTGTTTAAGATCAGTTAAAATACCTGAGCTATGTGTCATAAGACTACTTGCTCCTGAGTCCATATACAAAGTGTCATCAATAGGTTTTTTAGATCGGCACCAACCAATGTTTGTGGTAACTCATCTGCAACTTGGTAAGAGGAGACCCACCTATAGAAACTCTTAAAAGTGATATGGTTATTCCTACCACACATTTTACATGCCTCAGTATTATTCCTCCCCTAACTTCCACTTGAAAGATTGTTCTAAGAACCTGATCATTATTTACTATTATAAGAACATGTTCCTTGTCCAGCAAGTTTGAAGTCTCTTCCTCTAGAGTTGAAGTTATTGTTTCCTCTTCTTTGAGGATAGTTTCCTTTTTCCCTGCCCATTAGGGTAGAGAATGTCATGTTATCGTTTTTTTGTGGAGCTTCTTCTTTATCCTCCTTCATATTAAAATTCATGAGAGCATTAAAAAATTGATCAAGAGAGGGCTATGGTGTCTTACCTAGCATGTCAATCTTGAAGGTCTTGTACTTGGGACCTAGACCTCTAGAAAAATTAATTAATTTTCTATATTCATCCACATGTTTATGAATGGATGCAAGACCATAACATATGCATTTGAATTCCTTAATATATTCATCAATATTTTTGGTTCCTAGCCTAACACTTTGCAGTTGTTGGAACAACAACTTATTATCTTTCGTTGCTTGAAGATAAGCTTCTTCCAAGCATTCCCACATATCCTTGAAAGTTGAGCATCCCACAATCAAGTACATGATTTCTGTATAGGTGCCTAAGATCCAACTCTTTAACAACACATCTTTCTCCTTTAGTCATCAATATTGTTGTTGTATTTTGTATCCTTCTCAACTGCTACAAATTTCTCAACACTCTGTCCAATGGAACAGGTACTTTTAGTTGGTTCATTTAATATGATGAGGTAGGTTAATCTCATCACCTGAATCAACTAAGATATTTGTGTCCTCCATATAAGATAATTTGTTAGCTTGAATTTAATGGAACATGATGCAATAAGATGGTGAAGTGAGGAGGTTGATGGAGTGTTGGTAGAAGAGGTCATTACAATTCGATCGTGTGGTTATTTTGATTTTTGGATCTAATACGTAAAAGAGCAGAAAATCTTTTAAGCTCTTCTTATACCATGTAGAAATATCACAGTAAGTTTAGAGAAATCAAGTATTGTATTATTAAATAAACTATTGAGTACATGCTCCTTATATAGGAGAAGAGTCCTATACTAACTACACTTACGGTTCTACTACAAAATAAAATTATAATTTAGATGAGTAGTATAGGTTTACTATTACTACTATAACTACAACACTTTATCCTAGTTGACTTTAGCCCCATACATGATACAATAGCTTAGTTGTACATAAGTTAGGATTTAGTAATCTAGTCCTAATATGACTCTAACTCTACAACAGTAAAAACGTCAACTTCCTTGGACCTGTTCCTTGGATATATTCCTATCATTAGCTTCCTTCATCTTCAACAACAAGGACATGCTTCAATGTTCTTATAGTATATCATGACTTAGCCTAGTAGATGTTGATGAATTTCAGTCCCAATGTTAGCATTTAGATTCAGACTCTAATGATTACATATTAATTAAATACATTGCTTGTTTAATTAAATTAGTTAATTCAATCAAATTATTTACAGTTAGTTAGATTTAGGATTTCTCTAAACGAACTCATTTGCAAAGATAAGATTTCAGCTTTATGGGTATTTAATTTTAGAATAATGATTTTAAACATTAATAATCGTGATCTAAACTTAATACACTAATTCAGCAAAAGCTACTGAATTTGACCGACCTCATATGGGCTTCTAGCTCCGTTTCTATGTTGACAGTCAGCTGGAGTGAGGTGCCAATCACGTCACGTGAAAATCTTATTTTAGTTTTTCAACCCCTAGTCCTTTTTTATGTTTAAAGTATTTTTTCATAAGTATGTTAAATGTACTTGAAGTGGGCTGAAACACAATAACACTTCTAACATATGGTGTGCACACCCTCTATTGCAACAAATTGACTTAGTTGAGGCTTCATTTTCCCTAATTTTTCTATTTCTGCATTGATGACAAATACATTTCTTCCTTTATATGCACCCTAGTATTTTAATTTGAGATATCAATTAGTAATAGGTAGCTGATACATTTTGGGTGTAATTGATCATGTTAGTCTACGAAGGATTACCTTGTAAGTTTGTTATTTTAGACATGGAAAAAATGTGAGCAGCTAACAATTGTTCTAGGTAGTTTTTATTACTGAACTTATTTGGAACGAGTTGTCATATCAATTGTCAATTGATTTAGCTTGTTTGGGTGGCTCTACGTTATATATTGTGCACAAGTAGTCAGATGTACATCTATTGAAAATGTAATGAAGTTTCTTATGTATATTATGCTTAAATTTGATAAAGGTCATAAACGAATATACGTTGATTGTCTTCTAGTATACTTATTTTTCCTTGCTCATCAAGCATGTCTTTTATTCTTTATATGCAGGGTCGATTTCTCATCATGTCATTATCATTGTCATTCATGGTGTCAGAAGGTAGTAGAATATGTGGTCTTCACGTGTTACTATCTAGGCCAGATCATACTGTTTTCGGCGGCTACGTTCTTGGAATGCTCATAGTTGCTACTCCAGTAGAGGTGTTGTTCTAACTATCTCTGTCCTAATTGGTTTCATGCTCTTTTTTTCTGTGTTTGGACTGACTAGTAGTGCATGACTGGAAATTCAGCGGATAATGGTCCCACTCCTCTATTGTTCACTTAAGTAGAAGGCTTTTGATTGTGATAGGATTCAAACTTTGAACCTTGTTGTGTGCATAACTTGGACATCACATGCTGCTCTCTTATCACTCGATTAAAGCCTAGGGATGTACTTATCCCTATGTTTGAGTGCATATTATATACTTGCTAACGATTTTTAATTTACTATCAGGTGGTTGTGAGTAGCTTCATTCCGAAAAGGGAAGAACCTGAGTTTGAGGGATATGATGACAATTGAGTAGTCAATTGTTCGAATGACTTTTTTTAACCACAATGGTTAGATATTATTTGAACTTGGAAAATCGAGCAACTAAATTTAGTAATGTTTGGTATTATTAGGGGCAGACATGTAATATATTAATATGGAATTACCGGATACATTTTATAGACGTTTTTGGCCTATGTTCACTTAAATGTTTTTTTTTAATATATCTTCAACCGTTAATTTTATCAGTATTTGTGATTCTATAATCACGAAAGCATTAGCTCATATATGAATACTTTGACCTATATGCTTGTTTTAATGATTATTACAAAAACAATTCTGATGTGGCCAAAATCTCATGGCCTCTATTGTAGATAGACATTATGAGTTTTTAAATTTTATGTGCATTTTTGGGAAAATGGATGTTGTGGTGTTCAATATATCCATCACTCGTCAGAATAATTTTTACAGTTTCACATTATATTTATCTGATGTAATAGGTAACCTGCCTTATTTTTAAGAGTTTCAAATCTTACACTTCAAAGAGACTTATTTGTGATGTTCTTTATCACTCGATAATGAAAATAGTAAATGTTAGATTTGGCTCCCCCTCCATTACTCTTTCTCTCCATTTCGTCAAGTACACGTCTAGCTGAGAGACATATGTATTATTTAATTGTTAAAGGTCAAGATTATATTGCATTATCATAACCATAATTAAATGAATAAGTTTTGAACAAATAATTTATAAACTTTGGTAAAAAAAATATTCCTACAAATCTTAGAACCCTTTGATTTCATTTTATATTTCTATATTCAAATATTAATATTGTACATTATTTAATCGCTTCCTGTGCTAGCAAATTTATTCTTGAAATATTATGTTGAGAAATTTAAATTATAAAAGGAAAAATTATCATTAATGATATAAATCATATAATAAAAATGGGAAGTAAAAAATGCATTAGAATTACAAATGTGAAAGTATTCAAAATAAAATATTTTGTAAGACTACTGTTAGGCTAAACAAATTAAACGTTGTTAAGTTCATGTTCCATAACTTTAATATTTAAATATAAAATATAAAATAAAATTAATGATATAAATATATGGATACCAAAAACTGAGAAGAACTAATTATTCTTACTAAATTTGGAGATATTTTTTTCCCAAAACTTATTCACTTTACTATAGTTATTATACTAGTTAATGCAATATAATGTTGGCATGTAACAATTAAATAGTACACACGTCTCTCGTCTAGATGAGTACTTGATGAAATTGAGGGAAAGACTAATGGAGGGGAGCCAAATCCGTAAATGTTTATACCAACAATGTATAAATCGTAAAGTAACCAAAAATATTATTAAAAAAAATATACATTTTTTGTATATTTTCACAGTACCAAACTTTTATAATAAACCTGACCTTATAAAATAAAATATATTTTTATGAATAGTCATATATAGGAAGTAACACAATAAAAAAAAAGTCAGATGTCAATAGTGATATCCAACCACCAATGAAAAATAATTTTTTTAAAAAAGTGAACTTACCTGATAATGATCTTGTATCACTCTCATAATGATTTTCCTAAAGAGGATAAGGTCCTCCTTCAACTTGACAAAATTCATACTTCTGGAAGAATATATGAAAAATGTAATCTCTTTGTTAGCTAATTTATTTTTTTGCTAATAGAAAGGAATCTGAATAGGCTTCTTCCTTAGATTGCTTAGTCAATCTCTTTTGTAGATTAGAGGAAAGGTTTCTTTCGGATTTGTCTCAGTTTAGCTTCTGGTAGCACCTCAGTTATTAGAAGTTGAGATTGGAAAGAAAAAGTTTCATTTTTGTCATTGATGCGGTGATCAATGAATCCAACCTACAGATTGTAGGAAGTCCAGTGGGTTGTAGGAAGGAAATCATAGGACTTGGTTTGAGATTTGAAAAAATTTAAAGTCCCAATAAGTTGACCTACGAAAGAATAGAACGAATCGTAGGGTGGTCTATGAGTAGTAGGAAGTGCCCATAAGGTGAATCAGAGAATAGATTTGAGACCTCATGTCTACGAAAGGAGTTGAAGAGTCGTGATATAGTCTATGGTTCGTAGGTGGAATGCATAGAAGTTATCTAAACTTAGTGAAATTTTGGGCTGGAACATGGGTTCTAAGGATAGGGGTCTACGAGCCGTAGAAAGTGGGATGGGCAGTAGGAACGTTTCATGGAATCGATAAAAAATAATAAGTCATAGTAATAGGTTCTGTCGTTGACCAGGATAGCCCATAGTTCTGAACCGTAGAACTATCTAGCATATTTTAATTAAGGGTATTTTGATCTTTTTCAACACAAGTAACCCCTAAATTATGTCGTTTTGGCCATGTACCTAACCCTATAACCATTTTACTCTTCAAAACTTAACCTAAATCCTCTCATTCACTCAATTTCCCCAAATCCCTCAAGTCTTCTTGTAACATCCCACCTTAGAAAGAGCTAAAATTAGAAAGCGCTAAATTGGAAATAGCTAATTTGAGAATTTTTTTTTGCAAGTTTTGCTTAAGTTGTGAGTTTTGGATCAACTTCAAACGAGCATAGCTTTCAGGATGAGTTAGGTGGCCCATAAGGTATCAAATGAAAGGACTTGGAATCCTCTTTCCAATGCCACCGAGTTTGCTAAACTTTGAATTCGGATGAGGAGATATGCCCGTTTGAAGTTGGCCTGTCTGGTTAAGGAAAGTTACCCAAAAATATGAGGGGTATTATGGTCTTTTCCATACCTAATTAGATTAAAACGATTTTTAGTAATATTTAGGGGTCAAATCATATTTGGGTCAGTTTTACAATCGTAATTTACGCTTAGGGTTTTAGAAGAGAGTTCAAGAAGAGAAAAGAGGAGAAAGGAGGGAAGATTCAAGCATTCATCAAGTTTCTTGAAGTTTGTTGCGGAATTTCGCCAAGGGTTTGATCCCTAAGAGGTATGTGAGTTCTCATAGTGTTGGGTTCGTTCACCCACACGCCAATCATGCCATTTTAATGCAAATACGTTCTTAAGGTTGAAGGATTTGAGTTCTTGATAAGTTTTCTTGAAATTCCTTTCGTAATCTTGATTGATGGGGGTTTTGATGAATTCTTGAGATGGAAGTTAGTGATTTAAGGGTTTTTGAGTAGATTATGTTGGGTATTCAAATCTAAGTGAGTGGAGAATAAACCATTTCGTTCTAGGCGAATTAGGGTCAGAAAACGAGAAACAAAATTAGTCGGGAAAATTCTAGGTAGTGGTTGGCGCGCCGCCCATACTGGTGCACCAGAAACTTTCCTCTATAGTTCAGGGCCTGGCGCCCCGCACCACTCAGAGCGCCAGGGTTGCCCGCCCTAACCTATTTCTTGTCCTTTGCTCCGTCTAAGTTCTTTCAAAGGGTACCTTTACTCCCTATTGATTCTAACTACTCTAAACTACTTCTAAACATCGAGATATCATTCATAACATGAATCATAACCTTAAATTCATAATTCAAATTCAAGGTAGAGCTAAAAGTTAAGTCTTGAGAGTTCTTTCAAGTCTTTTTGAGAAGTCTTTTACAACGTTTTAAACTTGTTTTAAAAGACTTGAGCACTTGAGTTGAGGAAGAGTAAAGTTGAGTTTCATTTTTTTAAATGAATATATGGGAACTAAGTATTCCCTAGAGTAAATGTTATTACATTTAAGATGAGAGGAAACACAGATTTTCAAAAGAGTTCATGAGCAGTTTTGAGTGCTATCTCTTGTTAGAGAAACCTTTTTGAGTAATAATCTCAAAGTTAAGGAGGAGGAAATGTTTTCTTTAAAACATATGAGCTAAGTTATATTTTGGGAGTAGTATTGAACACCGATATGGGGAGAGTTCAAACAACTGACAGCCCCCATAAATAATATAGCCAACATGGGTAGAGAAGGATATACTTTTTAGATGATTCCTTATTGCTTTTAAGCATAGACTAGTGGATCCTCTTAGTTGAGGAGTTCTATACCCCGGCAAGGTAAAGGGCGGTTTTGGCGGCATGGCGAGACGTTATAACATCACATAGCTCATAGTGATGATTGTCGGTTAGAGAATATCCCAAACAAAGTTTATTTTGTATTTTTACAAACAAACTGAGTTATATTGTATTTTCCAATACATTGACTTATTATCTACTATTTTAAAAGCTTTTCTTTATATTGCATTATTGTTATTGCTTTTATATTTAAATGAGTTGAGGTTGAGTTGAGTTGAGACGAGGTAAGTGATTTCTTCAGTTCCAGTTCAAGCTTATATCATATTTTATATTTTCCCTCGCATGCTCGTACATTCCATGTATTGACGCCATTTGGCTGCATTTTTTATGATGCAGATACAGGTAACCAGGATCATCAACTAGCGCTTCGTTGATCCAGTTGAATTCCAGAGTTTTTTGGTGAACCTCCTTGCTTCCGGAGGATCCCTTCTTTATGTTTATCATTTTAGTTTTATTGTTAGGATGTCTTGGGTCTTGTCCTGGCGTCCATATCAGTTAGTAAATGTTTCATAGATATAGATAGACAATAATAGTTCATAAGTCTTGTTCATTTCCATAGTTTATGTTGAGACTTGAGGTCCCTTTTTGGCCAATTGAATGCTTATTTCTAAATATAAATGCCTTTCTGGATATTCCTCAATGTCCCAGCTATTCACAAAACGTGAGAAACAGATGATTAATCATCTGTTTCCGAAAGAAATCGAAGAATTTCTTGGGAATCCTACAAGATCCATTCATTCTTTTTTCTCTGATAGATGGTTAGAACTTCATCTGGGTTCAAATCCTACTGAGAGGTCCATTAGAGATCAGAAATTGTTGAAGAAACAACAAGATTTGAGTTTAAGAATTTGAGACTTTTGAGTTAAAACTTTCTTTTGAGTTCATTTATTGATGAGTAAGTCTTTCGCTGAGAGTTGAGTCAGGCCAAGGGTTCTCTTAGGGCCAGCAATGGTTCTCGAGTGTCGGTCACGTCCAGGGTGTAGGCTCGGGGCGTGACACTTCTTCTCCAAATCCTCTTAAGAGCTCTCAAGATTAAAGTTAGGGTTTCAAGCTTCAAGGTCTCATTATTTTTGCATTCTTATGTATTTGATTATCAAGGTATGTGGAAATTCATCAATAAATCCCATTCATCCATTGGGCTTCAAAGGAAAACTCAATTCTCTAATTTATTTCACTCAATTCTCTTAGGGTTTCATATGATTCTCTATGGTTTCAATTCCTTGTGATTCAAATTACTTATATTCATCTTCTTATGCGTGATTTATTACAATTATATGATTTTGTCATAGATTCCACATGAACTCATACCTATGCATTTTTTATGAAGTTGAATTATGAACAATGCTTATGAATTTATGAACTATGATCATGAAAATGATTAAGGATTTATGCATGTTTTGTGAAAATAATGATTTATGACTAAAAGAATGCTTTTACGATATCAATGATTTGTGAAAGATTTTCTCACAATTGAATGAAATCATGATTTAGATGCTAAGAAAGATAAGTGTCTACGGTGAAAACTTATTATGAAATCCTGATTTGAACTTATGATTGGATTGGTAGTCCTAATTGTTGTCTTTCCAAGTATTTTGATATAAATATGATTATGTCTTTTTTGTTGGGATTTATTAGCACTGATAGGACATTGGAATGGAGTCTCAACTACTAGTAGAGCTTTGGTCATTAGTAGCAATTTTCTTGTCTCAAACTATATGCCCCCATAGGACTATCTTAAATGACCTAAGCTAGTGGATCCAGTTTAGCAATTAAAAAAGGAGTTACGTGAAGTTCAGGAAAAAAAACTTAGACAAGTAGATTTTCTTTTTCGGTGAGAGGGTTATAATGGATTCCATAGTATTGCTCACGTGGTCTTATTGTCGGTTAACAATAAATATTCCACGAATAAACCCAAATTTTCTTCAAAGGTTTTATGAAAGCTTCTCAAATGGTTCTAAGGATGCATTGATCTCATATATGATTATGGTTTCTTCTTAATGACTTGTATAAAGTTTTACTTGGTCTTGCATATAATGTTTAAGTTCATCATGTTATCATACTTTACGTTTTTACGCATTTTCCATACTTACTATGTTTACCATACTAATGCATATTTGTCCCTATATTGTCTCAAAATAGAGGATCTAAAACTCCTCCTCCCGCTCGTGGCTACTTAGATTGTTCTACTAGCACATTACATTGGTGAGTCCTCATGCTCCGAGGGAAAGACAATTGATGTTTTATTTCTTTTATTGTCTTTTCATTTCAGACTTGTACGTGGTGTATGAGTTATGCATTATCATGATTAGAAACGCTATGTCAAACTATTTAGTATTTCACACATACGTTCATATTCTTTTTTTTTTTATGTGAGACATATGTTGATTATTCTCTCTTATTGTATCTCTTTTACGTAATGCTTATGCCAAATGACTTATTTAGGGTCTCTCGGGGGTTTTATTTACTATGTCACACCAAAGGGGGTACTTTGGATCATGACAAACTTGGTAATCAGAGCATCAAGTTTTAGAAAAGGTCCTAGGTTGTTTGACAAGATGCGTCGCGTAGAGTCTTTTTCATGTGTGTGTGAAGGGCGTCACGTTTATGAATAGGAGACTACGAGGCATTTATAAAACTTCATTTCTTTCACTACTCTAAAGTCGTGACATAAATTTTATCTCTATAAAGGTCTTTCTCCTAAGTCTTGTTCAATGTTTTTCAGGATAGGCCTCCTTAAAGAGGTTATGTGAGAAAGAATGCGGGTGATAATGTGGAGCCCGAGGTTCCTCAAGTGCCAGATGATCCTTTGGCCGAGCAAGTGTCTCATGCCGAATTTTGAGCCGCTTCCCAAGTTTAGGCTCAAACTATGATGGCCCAAGCTAATTGAGAGGCCATTTCTTCCATGAACCTAATTGTGGGTATGACGGTGATAAGGGTGAGGGACTTCACTAGGATGAATGCTCCAAAGTTTGATGGGTTGAAAGATGATGAAGATCATCAAGAATTTCTTGATGATATTTATAAGATAGTGAAATTATGGGAGTGTCAGGGGTGTAAAAGTCGGAATTGGCCGCTTATCAACTCAAAGGTGTTACTCAAGTTTGGTTTAACCAACGGAAGAGACACAGGGCTATTGATGCAGGTCCTTCTGATTGGGAGAAATTCAAATGGACTTTTCTTGATCGTTTCTTTCCTCTTGAGATAAGAGAGACGAAGGTGCTTGAGTTCATTAATCTTCGTCAAGGAAATATGAGTATGAAAGAGTATGCATTGAATTTTACTCAATTGTCTAAGTATGCTCCAACTATGGTAGCAAGGATGAGTAAATTTGTGTCGGGTATATTCGAAATAAAGGTCAAAGAGTGTCCCACCGACATGTTGATTAGTGAGATGGATATCTCTCGTTTGATGAAACATTCCCAACAAATTGAAGAAGAAAATCTAAAAGAGAGGTCTAGAGAGTCAAAGAGGGCGAGGATCGGTAATGGTGACTTTTCTCATTCTAGGTCCGGTGGACATGGTCTTCCTCAATTCTGATAAAGTTTTCATATCAAGGTTCTTCTAATATCCCAACTCTAAATTTCAACAAAGATAGGATGTCTAACCCTAAGCCTCAATGAGGTGGTGGAAATGGATTTTCTATTTTTGCTTGCCAAAAATGTGGCAAGAATCATTCGGGAAAGTATTTAACCGGTACAAATGGTTGCTATGGTTGTGGAAAGAGTGGAAACAAGATGAGGAATTGTCCATTGCAAGATAATAAAGGAAAGTATGGTAAGCAAGCCTACACTAGTGGTTCTGGTTCAGGTACTCCTTGTCAGAATATGTTCTATGCATTTCTGACTTGATAGGATCATGAGGGTTCTTCGGATGTTGTGACCAGTATAATGAAAGTCTTTCATCTTGATGTATATACTTTGCTTGATTCAGTTTCTATCTTGTCATTTGTTACTCCTTATGTGGCCATGATATTTGACCAGTTCCATTGTTGTTAAAAGAGTTTAGAGAAATTGCCCTATTTCTATTTCTCATAGAGTCACTCATGTTAAACTCATAGAGCTTAATATGCTAGATTTTGATGTCATTCTTGGTATGGATTAGATTGATTCTTGTTATGCTTCCATAGGTTTTAGGACCTGATAAGTCACATTTTAGGTTTCGAACGAACATATCTTAGAATGGGAAGGAGGAAATTTAGCGCCTAAAGGTCATTTTATATCTAGCCAAAAGGCTAGGAAAATGATTTCTAAGGGTTGCACTATCATCATGTTTGGGTTAGGGATACTTATTCTAAAACCCCTACTCTTTAGTCAGTCCCAATAGTAAACAAGTTTTTGAAAGTGTTTCCCGATGATCTTCCTAGTATTCCTATTAAAAGGGAAATAGACTTTAGTATTAACCTTCTTCCAGATACATAACCTATCTCTATTCCGCACTTATGTTCAGATTCTTTTTTATGTGAGACTTGCGTTGCCTATTCTCTCTCTTGTTGTATATCTTTTAGATCATGCTTATGTCAAGTGACTTTTTTAGGGCCTCTCAGGGTTCTATTCGTTATGTCACACCTAAGGGGTGCTTTGGATCGTGACACTTCCATAACAATTATATTCATTTACTATATGCATGAATCTCAATGTCAAGGCAGACCATGGGTTAGCTTTGGGTCTTTGGTGACTCTAAGCACCGTGTTACTACTAAGGGGTAGTCTCGGATTGTGACAAAAATCTAAACATATCAATGTTTTATATTACACTTAGACTCATTTGTTTGCACTTAATGGAGGTCTGAATCTATAATGGTTTAGACATTAGGTCATTAAGTGCATTTATTAATTTATTACTTAAAAATCTCTTAATGCGTCTGAAACGGTCTGAATGAATTAGATTTGTGACAGAGTATTATTCTCATTCAGATCCTTTTAAAGACACTTTTATTTTTGAAAAAAATTGTGCTCTATATTTTTTTCTTCAAGAAAAAATAATTTCAAGTCTCTCTCATTCTCCAACTTTATTAATCATCCAAATTATTTTTCTTAAACTTTTAGTTTTTGTTCTTGCGGCTTATTTATCGAATTGATAAAATTTATTGCAAATTTTTTAATTGACTAAAGTGCAAAACTTAACTTAAAATATTAATTTATAATTTCAATACCTTAATGTGTATTAAAGACTGATTTTTTTTAATATTTTGTTAATATAATATTTAACTACTATTTTATTTGAATTTAAATGTTTATTGTGTTTAAAGATTAATAAAAAAAATATATGGGCTTTGCTGGTGAGATGTTATTAAAATCATAAACAGGCCTCTCCCGGCCATAGAAAAAAAGGACAATGAGTTTCGGTACATGTTCATGTAGGCCCAATATATATGGTCCCAACACCCCACCCCCTGCCTGTGTTTGTGGGCATCAACAAATGTCGTTGTAATACCCCATATATTTTAAGGCGACTAACTCACTAAACTTAACACGTACACGTCAAAAACTATACTTTTTGCCTTACATTGTTTGTTGATGAGTTGTCAGGAGAATAAGGTTTTAAATGTATACATCACATCTTTCAAATAATCAAAAAAATTGAAAACTCAGAAATAAGAGTTTCTCACATAAAAGAGTTTAATTCAATGTAAAGAAATAAGAGATTCTTACAAACAAATATAATGAATCATCGAACTTATCACATACTAATTTTCGACATACTAATTCGAAAAGTCGTTTTACAAAAATTATAATCAGTGAGCTTGCACAAAAATTGAATGGAAAATGCAAATTCAAAATGGTAAATTGTGAGTATATTCAACTGATATTTATCGTTGGTGCAAAGGATAATTATACTAAAAAATTACTATCAAATGAATTTGAAAAGCATTTTCTGAAGAACTTCAATTATGTTTGTAACATCCCGCCTTAAAAAGAACTAAAAATAGAAAGAAGTAATTTGGAAAGAAGCTAATTTGAAAATTTTCAAGTTATGCTTGAGTTGTGAGTTTTGGGTCAACTTCAAATGGTCATACCTTTCGGTACGGGATGAGTTAGGTGGTCCATAAGGCATCAAATGAAAGGTCTTGGAATCCTCTTTCCAACGCCACTGAGTTTGCTAAATTTCGAGTTCGGCAGAGGGAGATATGCCTGTTTGAAGTTAGCTTGTCCAGTTAAGGAAATTTACCCGAATTAATGAGGGGTATTTTGGTCTTTTCCTTACCCCATCACATTAAAACGAATTTAGTATTATTTTGGGGTCAAATTTGATTTGGGTCAGTTTTACAAATCCTAAATTATGCTTAGGGTTTTAGAAGATTTTTCAAGAAGAGGAAAAGAGGAGAAAAGGAAGAATGATCAAGGTTCGTGCGAATCGAAAATTTGTTTCGCCAAATCGAGGTATGTAAGTTTCCATACTAATGGGTTCGTTAACCCACACGTCAATCATGTTTCACATTATCAAATTCATCCATAAAGATTGAGGAATTAAGTTCATGATGAGTTTATTGAAGTGTTGTTATTCGTTCTTGAATTTTAATGTTTAGTTGAGTTATTGAGGTGAAGATTTTGTTAAGGGTTTGAGTAAATTGATAGTTCTTGAGTGGGTTTCACTGGAATTGTGCTGACTTATAAGAATTTGAGAGTTTTTACCTTAGAATTTCAGTGGATATGAGTTGAATCGAGTTTGGGAGAGGAAGAAAAGATCAGGCAGAAAATAGGTGCTAGGTCCGCGTTGCGGACTTGCTCCCCAGAGAAATTCTCTCTCTCTGCATCTCGTAGAGAACGCATACTCTACTGTTTCAAAAATTATTTCGCGACCAAATATTTTAATTAATCTCCACATCATGTCCTTGCTCCCCAAACAGTGTTTTTCAACTGTTTCTCATTATTAACTATCTAAAACTAATTTAATCATCACGATATCCTTCATATCATAAATCTTAACCTTGAATTCATAATTCAAATTCAAGGTAGAGTTAAGAGTTCTTTTGAGTCCTTTGAGAATGTCATGACCAAAGCCTACACCCTGGACGTGACCGGCACTCGAGAACCATTGCTAGTCTCCAAGCGAACCCTCATCCTTGCTGACTACAAGCGGAAGACTAACTTAAGCATACAAATCTTAAAAACTGAATAAAATTCATGAAAACTTACAAATCTTTAACTCAAACGAATAAATCTAAATAAAAATAGAATATTCAACTAGCCAACAATAAGTAACTCAAGTCTTTAATACATTTAATAAGATAAATGAAATAGAATTCTCAAACTCTACTATCTATCTATGAAGCCTCTAACTGACAAAGATGGAAGTCGGGGAAAAACCCGCTACATCCTGATAAAACTGGAAAGTAAATGATATCCTCCGGAAGTAAGGGGGCTCACCATTGCTAACTCGAACTCCATGTGGTATCAACAAAGCTCCTGTTGATGATCCTTTTATACCTAAATCTGCATCATGAAAGGATGCAGGCCAAATAGATCAGTACATGGATGTACAAGCATGTAAAGGGAATTCTAAAGCATAAAATAAACTTGAAACTTGATAAAAAAAAAAAAAAAGGAAAACATACTTACCTCTTCTCAAACTTACTTAACTCAAGGAATACTCAAGGATACTAAAAACTACTCAAACTTACTCAACTCAGAAGTACTCAATTCAGTAATAAGGTTCTCAACTTAGTGAAACTCAACAATAAGGTACTCAACACAATGAAGCATAAATCAACTCAAGATACTCAACTCAAAGGTACTTAACTTAATATACTCAACTCGAAAGACTCAACTCATGATACTCGAGGATAAAGCAATAGTAAAAGATGCAATATATATGGAGAACTGTAAAAACTGTAGATAGCAAATCAATATATTAAAAAATACAATAATACTCAATGTGTATATAAAAATATAATATAACATTGCGGGAGTCTCTCTAACCGACAACCACTACTACGAGCCTAAGTGATGATAGATCGCCTTGCCCACACTGCTAGAATTGTCCTATACTTTGCCGTCATATAGAACCCCTTAACTAAGTGGATCCACTAGTATATACTAAAAAGCACCAAGGAGTCATATAAAAATTATGACCCTTTCTACCCATGATGGCTACATGGTTTATGGAGACTTGAGTTATTATGAACTCACATCCCCAAATCGGTCCCCAATACTACTCCCAAAATATACTCAGCTCATATGTTTTAAAAACAAAACTCTTTCTGTGATTTGAGATAATTACTCAAAAACTAACTCAAAGGCTCTCTTGGAAATTGATGTTTCCTCTCTTGTTCAAATGTGAAAACATTTTAATTATTGGGAATACTTAGCTCCCGTATAATATTTGAAGAAATGAACTTTACTCTTACTCTTTACTCAACTAAAAGCTTAAATCTGAAAACAAAGTTAAAATGTTTGTAAAAGACTTCTTAAAATGTGATTCATGCCGAATTATGGATGTGAACAACTCAATGCAAGGTTTTAAATAACCATAGATAGAACTCAATACTTGGGACTCAAGAACTTCAATGATACTCTCATTTCAAGAATGCTCAACTCAGAGGGTTCATGCAGAATTATGAGCATGAACTACTCAACTTAAGGACTCAAAGATATTTCTCATCTTAAGATTGTTCAACTTATAGGGTTCATGCTAAATTATGGGCATGAACAACTCAACTCAAGGACTTCACGGGTAACATGTAATAGTCCAATGATTAGAAATATAATCTTAAAGTGGATTAGGAACTCAATACTCAATACTTAGAACTTAAAGATACTACTCCTCTCAAAGGTACTCAACCGATGGAGTTCATGCGTAAGTTATGGGCATGAACGACTCGACTCAAGGGTCAAAATATCAATAAGGAACTCATGTATACGACTTTTCTCATTCTCATACTTGCTTACTCAAAACTTAACTCAAATCGATGATGGATCTCAAAGGATTCACAATTGAACTCAAAGGTTTCCTTGAACTCTACTCTTAACTCTCTCTTGAATATGAATTATGAATTCAAGAGTTATGGTTCATGATATGAAGGATATCGTAATGAAAAAATAGACTCATGAATACATTCTCCTCACTCTCATACTTACTTGCTCGAGTCTTGAAACAAGCTATTAGGAAATGTAGAAGACTCCTCAAAGGACTCAAAGGGACTTTCTAAAAAATGTTTAAGAGAACGCTCAAGACTTGACTCTCAACTCTATGTTGAATGTGATTTATGAATTCAAGGTTGCGATTTGTGATAGGAAAGATCTCGTGATGCTCAGGAGTATTTTTAGATAGTTAAACATGAAAAACGATCAAGAAATCACTATCTGGAAGCAAGTCCGCGACGCGGAGATGCATTTTAATATTTGGTCACGAAATAACTTTTAAGGCAAAGGGGTCCTTGAGCTCTCCACGACGCGAAGAAATTTTTTGTGAAATGGGAAGGCAGGTCCGCGACGCGGACTAGGTTTCCAGATTCGCCTGACCTTTTCATTTTTTGTTTTCTAACCCCAATTCGCCTAAATTTGATTATTTTACTCAACTTCTCTTTAAATTCTGATGCCCAATGCATGTACACTAGAATCTATCTCAAACAAATCTATAAATTGATGCAATAATCTAAAGAACTTCTCAATCTCAGTCCAATTCAAGAACGAAAGCAAATTCGAGAACACATATCAAGAACACCAAACTTTCAACTTTCTAGGACAAATTTAACGCTGAAATTAACATGATTGGCGTGTGGGTGAACAAAACCAACACTATGGAAGCTTACATACCTCTTAGTGATTAATGGTGAAAATCCACAACAAAACGCAAGACTCTCAACGAACGCTTCGATCATCTCCTCGTTTCTCCTATTTTCTCTTTTTTTCTCTTCTTGAACTCTCTACTAAAACCCTAGGCTTATATTAGGATTATAAAATTGAACCTAATAGTATTAGACCCTTAAAACCTTACTAAAAATGAATTAAATCTGATTTGATAAGGAAAAGACCAAAATACCCCTCACTATTTTTGGGTAACTCTCCTTAACTGGACATCTTAACTTCAAAAGGGAATGTCTCACTTATTCGAACTCGAAACTTAGCAAACTCGGTGGCGTTGGAAAGATAATTCAAAGTCATTTCATTTTCAATCTTATGGAACACCTAAATCATCATGTCCTGAGAGTTATGGTCGTTTGAAGTTGATCCAAAACATAGAAGACCTTAGGAATGAATTCTCTCTAGTTCTTATTAGAACTCAAAGTGATACATCTAGTGCCTGACCTTAATACTTAAGAAATTTTAAATTCCTTGGTAAAATACTACTCACAACGAAGGATGGTTTGAGTCTTAGTTCAAAAAATTTTTGGGGTGTTACAGAGAAGTCTTCACCACCCAGACCGTCGTGATTAGCACCCACACTAACCCTCTGATAGGAGAACCATTAATACTAAGTAGCTAAGCAAGAACCAAACAACTTAATCAAAACTAAGACATTTAAAGATGCGGAAGCATGTTTAAATGCAAGAGTCAAATAGAGTTCCTATAAACTCCAAAAGATCTAACAAAACATTGTAGAAATTATTCCCTAGAACCCGAAAGTCAATGTACCAAAACTCTAACAACGATCATAAGACTAAAGGAAATGGGTACAACCCAATTAAACATAAGAAAATCTAAAGTACTAGTCTAAGTCCGAAGATGTGGACGTAAACAATAGAGAACTCACGGCAGCCTAGAAGAAATGACTCACCCATGAATTCGATTAATCACTAATCTTCTAGACGAGGTCTATCAGTAGCCACCTGAAAATGCCCTATACTCAACAAAGAAAGAGCAAGTGTCGTATCAGTACATAATCACAGTGTACTGGTAGGATCACGCGACTATCCCAATAGGTGAAACATATATAAGTCATTACAACAATAATAAACATGCATACCCCGAGCATATACAATATCAATTATTACTTACGAACAATGTACAATTTCATAAATCTCAAGATATACAGTCATTTCAAGTCAATGGTCCTCTCATGGAACCCATCCCCAAACTATTGTGTACCGGTACGTGGTACCCAATCTAAGTTAGTGTATTGGACGTGACACTCGATCCCATATATGTGCCAGTACGTGGCACCCAATCCAAGTTAGTGCGTTGGAATGTAACATCCATTCAACAAGCCACAATCATAATGTATATTCTCATAATCACACAATCAAGTCATGATTTATGACATACAATTATTCAATCATCCTCATTTACAATTAGTGTGATAAATAATGCAACATTCATATACATACATATATTATAATGAAGTAATTACTAACATACATCACACCAATATGAAATCACAACCATCACCTAACTCGAACAAAGCTTGAATCCCCTAAGAAACTTGATTATTCCCTTTCCAAATTCTTGTCGCTTGTTCTTGGTCTACAAACAATCAATATAACTCAAGGATTAACAAACAAGACCTAATTACCTGGATCATAACCAATAATATAAACCCTAGGTCAAACCCTTGATACCCATACCTAAATTAAGGCTTTTTCCACCATAATTTCCATATCAAAAACCCTTCCTCGTCGATGATTACCCAAGAAACTAGGTTCTACTAATCGAAAAAATGGATTCGGGGAGTGAAAAGCTCACATTTTGCCTCAAGAATGGAGAAAAACCGTCAAGAACACACCTGGGGTAGTCTCCTAGCTCTCAAGAACAAAAATTGCATTAAATAATAATTTTGGGGATTATTTCTAACTTAATTCGCGACTGGCCCGCTATGGCGGCCCTAAACCCCAACAGCGGCCCTGCCCTGGCAGGATAAATTCCGCCCTGCGGCTTGTGCAGAGACAGAACTTCGTAATTAGGGTCTCAAACCCCCCATTTCACAACTGTAACACCCCAGAAAAAAATTTTGAGCTAAGACTTGAACCGTCCTTCGTTATGAGTAGGATTTTACTAAGGAATTTAAAATTTCTTAAGCATTAAGGTCAGGTCACTAGATTTAGCACCTTGAGTTTCAAAAAGAACTAAATTGAAAATAGAAAATATCTGAAATTTTGCAAGATAAGCTAAGTATGAGTTTTGGGTTGAGTTCAAACGACAACAACTCCTAGCTCAGGATGATTTAGGTGTGATACCAGATACCATAGAAAATATCTTAGAATTATCTTTCCAACGCAACCGAGTTGCTCAGTTTCAAGTTCTTATGAGGGAGATATGTGCATTCGAAGTTGGCCTGTCTAAATAAAGAAAGTCAAAACCTGATATTAGAGGGGTATTTTGGTCTTTTCCTTACCAAATCAGATTTAATTCATTTTTAGTAAGGTTTTAAGGGTCTAATCCTATTAGGTTCAGTTTTATAATCCTAAAATATTCCTAGGGTTTTAGTTGAGAGTTCAAGAAGAGAAAAGAAGAGAAAAGAGGACAAAAAAGAAGATGATCAAAGCGTTCGTCGAGAGTCTTGCGTTTTGTTGTGGATTTTCGCCATGGGTTTAACCCCTAAGAGGTATGTAAGCTTTAATAGTGTTGGTTCTGTTCACCCACATGCCAATCATGTTATTTTCAGCGCAATTTCGTTATTAAAGTTGAAAGATTAGAGTTCTTGATAGGTGTTCTTGAAGTTCATTCTAAATCTTGTTGTGTTGGGGTTTTGATGATTTATTGAGATGAAATTTAGTAATTTGAGTGTTTTTTTGAGTATATTAGAGTGTAATTATGTTAAGTAATCAAATCCAAGTGATTGGCGAAGAAATTGTTCGATTTTAGGCGAGTTAAGGTGAGAAAATGAGCAAAGAAAGTCGTTGAAGTTTTCTAGGTTGGGGCCTGCTGTGTCACTCCAGCCTAAATGTTAGGGGCTGGTTCCCCAGGCCACTCAGAGCACCAGGGCCGCCTACCCCCACCCGTTCTTCATTGTTTCGTCCGTTTGAGTTCTTTCAAAGGATACCTTTTCTCCCCTTTGATTATAAACACACTAAACTAATTCTAAACACCTAAAATCATTCCTAACATAATAATAACCTTGAATTCATAATTCAAATTCAAGGTAGAGTTAAGAATTAAGTTTTGAGAATTCTTTCGAACATTCTAAGAAAGTCCCTTTGAGTTCTTTTGAGGAATCTTCTACAACTTCTAGTAACTTGTTTCAAGACTTGAGCAAGTAAGTATGAGGATGAGGAGAATGTATTCATGAGTCTACTTTATCATTACAAGAACCTTTATATCATGAAACATAACTGTTGAATTCATAATTCACATTCAAGAGAGGGTTAAGAGGAGAGTTCAAGAAAGTTTTTGAGTTCAATTTTGAATCCTTTGAGATCAACTATTGATTTGAACTAAGTTTTGAGGAAGTAAGTAAGAGAATGAGAAGAGTCGTATACACGAGTTCCATATTGATATTTTGACCCTTGAGTCGATTCGTTCATGCCCATAATTTCCGCATGAACTCCAACAGTTTAGTATATTTAAAAGGAGTAGTATCTTCAAGTCCTAAGTCTTGAGTATCGAGTTCCTAACCCTTCTGAGATTATAATCCTAATCATTGGACTATTACCTATTACCCATGAAGTCCATGAGTTGAGTTGTTCATGCCCATAATTCCGCAAGAACATTATAAAGCGAACAATCTTGAGATGAGAAGTATCTTTGAGTCCTTGAGTTGAGTAGTTCATGCTCATAATTCTGCATGAACCCTCTGAGTTGAGCATTCTTGAAATTAGTAGTATCATTGAAGTTCTTGATTTTCAAGTATTGAATTCGATCTATGGTTATTGAAAACCATGCATTAAGTCGTTCATGTCCATAATTCGGCATGACCATATTTTAAGAAGTCTTTTACAAATGTTTAAACTTTGTTTTAAGACTTGAGCTTTGAAGTTGAGTAAAGAGTAAGAGAAAAGTTCATTTTCTTCAAAATGATATATGGGAACTAAGTATTTCCAAGAGTAAATGTTTTCACATTTAAGATGAGAGAAAATTGAGATTTCCAAAAGAGTTTTGAGCAAGAAAGGGAACATCGATTCCAAGAGACCTTTTAAGCTAAGTTTTGAGTAATTATCTCAAATCAAAGAAAAAAGTTGTTTTAAGAACATATGAGCTAAGTATATTTTTTGGAGTAGTATTGAGCACCAATATGGGGATGCGAGTTCATAAGTCTCCATAAACCATGTAGCCATCATGGGTATTAACGGGCATACTTTTTAGATGATCACATAAGTTAAGCTAGTGGTTCCACTAAGTTAAGCATTCTATATGACAGCAAAGTATAGGACAGTTCTGATAGTGTGGGCAAGATATTGTATCACCACTTAGGCTCATAGTGGTGGTTGTTGGTTAGAGAAAATCCTACATAAACTATATTACTTTATTATATAAGTAAAGTTGAATTTCTTATTGCATTTTCTTTAAAGAACTAAGTTATTTTTTTATTGTTTTATAAAGGTTTCCATATATTTCATGTGTATTGCTGCTTTATATTGACTTGAGTATATTTCATGTGTATTGCTGCTTTATCTTGAGTTGAGTATCCAGAGTTAAGTACCCAGAGTCGAATATCATATCTTTGAGTTGAGTATCTAATCTTTGAGGTGAGTATCTTATCTTTGAATACTTCTGAGTTGAGTAAGTTTGAATAGTTTTAAGTATCCTTGAGTTGAGTAAGTTTGAAAAGAGGTAAGTATGTTTCCTTTTTTATCAAAGTCCAAGCTTATGTTTATGCTTTAGAATTCCTCTTTCATGCTCGTGCATTCCACGTACTGAGCCATTTGACCTGCATCTTCTCATGATGCATACACAGGTATTCAGGATCATCAACTGGAGCTTCGTTGATACATTTGGGAGTTCGAGTTAGCTATGGTGAGCCTCCTTGTTTTCGAAGGATTTCATTTACTTTTCAGTTTAGTCAGGATGTCGTGGGTCTTGTCCCGACTTCCATCTTTATCACTTAGAGGCTTCATAGATAGTCAATATAGTTGAGAAGTTTGTATTATTTATTTAATTTATTAAATATTTTAAAGACTTAAGTTTCCTATTTTATGGCGAGTTGAATATATTATTTTTTTTCTAAGTTGTTCATTTGAGTTAATGTTTTACAAAGTTGATTTTATTGAATTTTATTTCATGTTTTAAGTTTTTGCATGCTTAAGTTAGTCTTGCGCTTGTAGTCAGCAAGGATGAGGGTTCGCTTGGGGACCAGCAATGGTTCTTGAGTGTCTGTCACGTCCAGGGTATAGAAACTATCTGTTCACACAAAGATCAGTTTCGGAAGTTCTACTCGCCCAAATTCAATTCTATAAAGTTGTACGGGTTTCTTAACGTCTTATCTATCTACTCATGTGATCAAATTCATAATTAGATCTCCCATTTGTTACCAGATTTTCCTAGACCTCACTGACTCAAATTTTATCCAAATCTGGACTAGGCTAGGAATTTCAAGTTATTACCAAACCGTTTTTCAGCCCAAAATTTTTCCCCGTTGGTTTTCTATAATGACTGGTGCAGGTCGTTACATTTTCAAACCTTTTTAAACTTGTTATAAGACTTGAGCATTTGAGTTTGAGGAAGAGTAGATTTGAGTTTATTTTCTTTTAAATGATATATGTGAACTAAATATTCCCAAGAGTAAATGTTTTTACATTTAAGATGAGAGGAAACACCGATTTTCAAGAGAGTTCATGAGTAGTTTTGAGTACTATCTCTTTTAAGAGAAATATTTTGAGTAATAATCTCAAAGTTGAGGAAAAGGAAATGTTTTCTTAAAAAAATATGAGCTAAGTTATATTTTGGGAGTAATATTGAGCACCGATATGGGGGAGAGTTCTAACAACTCACAACCCCCATAAACCATGTAGTCAACGTGGGTAGAAAGGGTCATACTTTTTAGATGATTCCTTATTACTTTTCAGCATAGACTAGTGGATCCACTTAGTTGAGGAGTTCTATACCTCGGCAAGGTATAAGACAGTTCTGGCAGCATGGGCGAGACGTTGTATCATCACATACCTCATAGTGATGGTTGTCAGTTAGAGAATATCTCCAAAACATAGTTTATTTTGTATTTTTACATATAAACTGAGTTATATTGTATTTTCCAATACATTGAGTTGTTATTTAAAAGTTTTTCTTTATATCGCATTATTATTATAGCTTTTACATTGAAATAAGTCGAGGTCGAGTTGATTTAAGACGAGGTAAGTTGTTTCTTCAGTTCCACCTCAAGCTTATGTCATATTTAGATTTCCCCTTACATGCTCGTACATTTCATGTACTGACGCCATTTGGTCGGCATCTTTTATGATGCAGATATAGGTAACCAGGATCATCAACCAGCGCTTCGTTGATCCAGTTGAGTTCCAGAGTTGTTTGGTGAGCCTCCTTGTTTTCGGAGGATCCCTCATTTATGTTTATAAGTTCAATTTTGTTATTAGGATGTCGTGGGTCTTGTCCCGATGTCCACCTAAGTTAGTAGAGGCTTCATAAATAGTTACACATTATTATTTCATGAGTCTTGTTCATTTCAGTTATTATGTTCTAGACTTGAGTTACCGCTTTGTAGTGAATGTTTCTTTAAATATTTTGAGTTAGTTATTTTGAGTTAAAGCTTTACCTATAAAGTTCTCTTATTGTTGAGTAAGTCTTCCGCTGAGAGTTGAGTTAGGCCAATAGTTCGCTTGGCACCAACAATGATTCTCGAGTACCGGTCACGTCCAAGGTGTAGGCTCGGAGCGTGACAATGTGATTATTATTATTATGTACTCACTTGATATTAATTTCTTTTTCTATATGTCGACAACACATAATTTAAATATGAATTTGAGGAACGTCGGTTATGATCATATGTTTCATGTGTTACAATTTTTCGTCAGATTTATACAAAATTGTAGTCTCCTGTTATAATTTTATATATATGAAGAAGTTTTTGTCGAATGAAAGTAGTGTTTTTTAGAATTTGTACATAAATTCCATCAATGTATTTTTTTCTTATAGGATATGAATTAGATCATTATCAACTTTATGGTGTTCACCGACATATAAATTGTAATTATTTGTGAGGAAGATAATAATTGTTGAAATTGATGTATATAAATCATACTTATACGAACATGTATCCTTTTGATGATTCAAAATTATGAAGTTTTTTCAGCTGTAAAATTAACAAAAAAAATAGTTAAATTGTATACATAAAATTGTGTTATAAAAATTGCACTTGTGTTATCAAAATATACAGTAAAATAACATGTGTTGATTATGGCTATGAGAGATAGAACCTTCAAAGAATTTAAAAAATCATTAATCATAAGATATAATTAACACAAAAATACGAACAAAGAAACACAAAAATTACACTTTTATGTATGATATTGTCCTTATTGAACAATTACATTTGCAGTCAATAAAGTGAGTAGGAAGAAGTGGAAAGACACCAAATGCCAGAATTATATATTCAACCAAGTTCTTCTTTTTCCCTTTTATATTATTTCTTCTTTACCACTAATTACTATCAGTTCAAATTATCAATGGATGTAACTGTTTGGGAAAAATTGAAGGTCTTAAAACTAAGATCTTTTCATCTTCTTTTTTCAAAAAAAATTATTTTAATATTGTTTCTTACATAAAGTCAATAAGAAATAACTTTTAGAATTCTCAAAATAGTGACTATCACTTAATTTGCAAGTTAGGAATAAAATCGCAAGCCGTAATAGTTTCTTTCATATTAATTGTTTAATCAGTTAGTATTTGAAGAGTATTGTTTTTGTCTTCTACTTTAATTTAATTAATTTCCCTAATCAATTATATTTATTATGTCATGATGAAAGAATTAAAGCAAAATCCTTCCATTAATTAATTATATATTAATATTTGATTAAATTTTAATTTAGTGGAATGACAAAATGGTAATCCAACTTTGCACTTTAGAGCTAGCTTCCCACTTCTAATAATATATGATGTGATGATATATGATATGATATATAATGTATTTTGAAATCTAATGTGTTAATAATTTTTCTTTTTAAAAAAAGTATTACATGTTTATGTAGTATATATAATACTTGTCAATCCTAATATGTATGCTTATTAAAAAGTACTAAAGTTTTTATCGGGACTAGTTAATTGTCATTGGATCTAATGTCTCTATAGACTTTAGGGACATTTACAAAGAGTGTTAATTATCTCTAAAAATAGAAATATTTACAAAGAGTGTTAATTGCCTCTAAGAAAATATATTTGTATCAATTAAGTAATTGTTGTTAATTAATTGCCGCTAAAGATAATTTTTGGAATCGTAGTGGCAGCACACTTGCAATTGCTCATCTTTTTCAACTTGGCTACAAGGAATCCATCCATGTTGTGCACATGAGGATAGAATGGGCATGTCAACCAAAGATGTGTGGAAACAGTGCTGCCTAAAGCGAATAAATCCAGGCCTCCCAAAATCAAGTCTACAAGGCACAAGCTTAACATTAGGCTTAGATTTACTTTTGTTTTGTTAAATAGGTTAATTAGATATTTAGATGTTTAAAAACAAACGTTCTTAATTATTCAGTGTTCAAATGGAGACAAAATCTTAATCATTCAAATACACATTCAGATTCTGACATTTTAATCTTAACGAAAACAAATGAGGCCTTAATTTGTGCCTATTTTTGAAGAACAAAAGGAAGGGGCAAAAATTAAATATCACAAATGAAGGGGACAATTTGTGCAAACATCTAAAAGAATTATATTTAGAAAATCAAAGTTTTACATTTGGTCAAACTTAAGTTTAAACACTAAATTCAAAAGATAAAACCCAACAATTTTTAGAACTTTCTTCCTCTCTTCTCAAATTTCTTTAATAAAACAACAGCGAAAACAATTTTTTTTATTCTATGGATTCTCAAAAGGCCTCTGCTGGTATTAAAATCGCTCAATTTTCATCGAATCATGGAGAACTTTTTGGTATATATGTGTTCATTGTTTCTTCTAATTTGGAATAGATTTAATTTATATACATCATTTATATAATTTATATAATTTCTATAAACATTATTACTGTAATTAGTGATTATTGGATTTTCTCGATGGTTGTCAGGTGTAGTTGGTAAGCCACGGTTAATCCATGTGAACACTGGGGAGGTAAAATTATGTTTTACTTATTGATTTTTAGCCAAAAGTGTGTATTTTTTATAGCATGATTTACAGATCTTAGGTTAACCTGTATGAGATTTTGTAGTTTTGCTACAAGCTTGAATTTTGAATTTCATATGAGAGAAAAAGAACAAATTAATTTACTTCTACATTTATTTTTTTTGTTCACTTTCTTGTTATGCCTTTTGAGTTAATACATCAATAATTAATTGATGAACAAATATTCAAGTATGAAATAAAAGAATCAAACCACAATAATTGATTGACTCAATAATGATAAAATAAATTCATTTTATCGATAAGCTATAACCTTTTTCACGTGGCACATCACAGTCTTATTTGTGTGCTCCTTCCAATCATTATTATTCTTTGTTCTTTTATTTGCATAGTGTAGATCTTGATCGTTCCAACATAACGTCTCCTTTAAATGCATTCGATTTTTGTTTTTCGTCTGCCTCCTTATGTTTCAAGAAACTTATACTTTCATCTCAAATATTTTAATGAATTATTTGAAGGATTTGAAGTTACGAAGGAAGGTGAATAATTTGTGTGGATTGGTAAACAAAAAGTAGTGAAACATGAAAGAATTATTATGGGGCATATGGCTCCATTTCTTAAAAATGAAAAGTTTAACGTAACTAGAAAATAAAATTTATATCATACCCTTGATCAAAGTTCTTTTTTAAAGTTCTCTTGAATTGAAGTTCATGTCTTGTGAATTTTTCGGTTGACTTTACTAAATAATGCAAGCCTAGTATCTTTAATTTTACACAGGACATTGTGTCTAAGATAATGAATTTATCACAACAAGGACCTATGAAAATTTGTATTCTTTCTGCAACGGGTGGCATATGTACCGTCGCCCTCCAAGAGTCTGCAACGGATGGTGGCATTGCGACATATGAGGTGTGTATTTAGACTCAGCCTAGTGGATGTTGATGTTACAGTCTCAATGTTAGCATTTAGATTCAGAGTTGAATAATTACATATTAACTAAATACAATATATGTTTAATAAAATTAGGTAGTTCGGTCAAATTATTTACCATCAGCTAGATTTAGGATTTTGCGTGACGAACTAATTTACAGATATAAGATTTCAATTTTACAAATTTTTAATTTTAAAACGGTTATTTCAATTATTAATAATTGTGTTCTAAACTTAATATGCTATTTCAGCAAAATCTAATGAATTTGGCCAACCCATATGGACTTCAAGCTCCACTTCTAATAACAGTCAATTATAGGCGGGCATGCCAATCACGTGGTGTGAAAATCTTATTTTAGTTTCTAGACCCCTAGTCCTTTTTTTCTCTTTGAATTGTTTTAGTCATAAGTATATTGAGTGTACTTGAAGGGGAAAGAAACACAATAAAACCTTTAACACATGGTGTTAAGCCCATATTGCAACAAATTGACTTAGTTAAGGCTTCATTTCCCCCTTTTTTCTCTCTCTTTCTGTTGTGATTGAAAAATACTTTTCTTCCTTTATATGCACACTAGTATTTTCATTTGAGATACATGAATTAGTAGTAGTTAGCTCATAAATTTTGGGTGTATTCGATCATGTTACTCTAGGAAGGATTACTCTAATAATTACTTTAGGTTATTTTTATTACTGAATTTATTTGGAACGAGTTATCATATCAATTGTCAATTGACTTTTCTTGTTTTAATGATTCTACCTTATATACTATGCACTAGTTGGATGTACATCTATTGGAAATATTGTGAAGTTACGTATGTATATTAATGCTTTAATTTTATAAAGGTGATAACCGAGTGTACATTGATTGTCTTCTAGCCTACTTATTTGGCATTGTTCAACAAGTATGCATATCTTTTATTATTTATATGCAGGGTCAATTTGCCATCATCTCATTATCAGGGTCAATCATGCTGTCAGAAAGTAGTAGAACATGTGACCTTAACGTGATGCTATCTAGGCCAGATCATATTGTTTTCGGAGGTTACGTTGCAAAGCTCACAGCTGCCACTCCGGTACAGGTGTTATTCTAACTATCTCTATCCTTGGGTTAATGTTCTTCTCTTATTCCTTTTGGATTGATAAGTAGTGCATGACTCGAAATTCAGTGGACAATGATCCCACCCCTCTATTGGTCACTTAAGTAGAAAGCTTACTTTGAACCTTGTTGTGTGCAAAACTTGCAGGCTTGGGATGTTTTTACCCTTATTTTTGAGTGTTTATTGTGGACTTGCTAACGGTTTTCAGTTCACTATCAGGTGGTTGTGAGTAGCTTCATTCTGAAAAAGGAAAAACCCGAGTCTAAGGGTGATGATGATGCTCCAAAGGGTATTCAACTCGTTGATCCCCCCGCAGCTGTGTAGGCAATTGAATGCACATTCCAAGGGACATATCCTTCTACTCCTCTCAATAATGAATGTGTTGTTCAAGTCGGGTTTTATTATTGTCCCTTTCAAGACATTCCTTCTAAAGTGTGGCCTACGAGCCAAATTGATAAATTCATTGATTTTGAGGTTTGAAGTTTGTGATTATGAGTTGCGAATGCATTGTATTGCTGTCTGTTGCAATTGAAAATTTACTGATTTTATATCTTTAAATGAGATGTTTGGAAAGACTAGAATTAATTGAGAAATTAATAGAAGTAGTTTATTTGTATTGATTACAATGGTAATAAATGTTGTGTTTGATAATAGTGACGATAATGGAAAGGTTGTTCAATGATCTTGATGCTTTAGTAGGTAAAAACAAAAGTGTCAGAAATGAAGAGTTTTCATAATTAAAAAGTGTTAAAGTTTTTATCGGAATTAGTTAATTGTCATTGGAACTAATGTCTCTATAGACTTTAGGGACATTTACAAAGAGTGTTAATTATCTCTAAAAATAAAATTATTTACAAAGAGTGTTAATTGTTGGTAAAAAACATATTTGTGCCAATTAAGCAATTATTATTAATTAATTACCATTAATTATCATTTTTTTATACTGCAGTGGGAGCAGACTTGCAATTGCTCATCTTTTTGAACTTGGCTACAAGGAATCCATCAATGTTGTGCACATGAGGATAGAATGGGCTTGTCAACCAAAGATGTGTGGAAACAGTGCTGCCTAAAGCAAATAAATTCAGGCCTCCGACAAATCAAGTCCACAAGGCACAAGCTTAACATTAGGCTTAGATTTATTTTTGTTTTGTTAAATAGGTTAATTAGATATTCAAATGTTTAATAACAAACCGTCTTAATCATTCAGTGTCAGATGAAGAGACAAGATCTTAATCATTCAGATGCACATTCAGAATCAGACGTTTTAATCTTCACGAAAACAAATGAGGCCTTAATTCTTGTATGACTATTTTTTAAGAACAAAAAGAAGGGCAAAAATTAAATATCACAAATGTAGGGGACAATTTGTGAAAACATTTAAAAGAATTATATTTAGAAAATCCAAGTTTTACATTTGGTCAGACTTAAGCTTAAACACTAAATTCAAATGATAAAACCCAACAATTTTTAGAACTTTCTGCCTCTCTCATCAAATTTCTTTAATAAAATAACAGCGAAAACAACTTTTCTATTCTATGGATTCTCAAAAGTCCTCTATTGGTTTTAAAACCACTCAAATTTCATTGAATCGTGGAGAACTTTTTGGTATATATGTGTTCATTGTTTCTTCTAATATGGGAAAGATTTAATCTATATACATTATTTATATAATTTTTATAAACTTGATTGCTATAATTAGTGATTATTGGATTTTCTTGATGGTTGTCAGGTGTGGTTGGTATGCCACAGTTAATCCATGTGAACATTGGGGAGGTAAGATATGTTTTAAATATTGATTTTTGGCCTAAAGCGTGTGTTTTTCATAGCATGATTAACAGATCATAGATTAACCTATATGAGATTTTATTGTTTTGCAACAAGCTTGAGTTTTGAATTTTATATGAAACAAAAAAAAGAAATTAATTTACTTCGACATTTACATTTTTGTTGACTTTCTTGATATGCCTTGCGAGTTAATACATCAATATTTAATTGATGAACAAATATTCAAGGATGACATAAAAGAACCAAACTACATAATTGATTGACTCTCTAATGATAAAATAAAATCATGTTGTCGATAAGTTATAACTTTTTTCACTGGACACATCAGAGTCTTATTTGTGTGCTCCTTCCAACCATTACTATTCTTTTTTCTTTTATTTGCATAGGCTAGATCTTGATCCTTCCATAGTGTATCCTTTAAATGCATTCGATTTTTATTTTTCGTTTGCCTCCTTTTGTTTCGGGAAACTTATACTTTCATCTCAAATATTTTAATGAATTATTTGAAGGATTTGAAGTTACTAAGGAAGGTGAATAACTTGTATGGATTGGTGAAGAAAAAGCACTGAAACATTAAAAACTTATTATGGGGCTTATGGCTCCATTTCTTAAAAATAAAAAGTCTAACGTAACTAGAAAATAACATTTATATCAAACCTGTAACACCCCTAAATGCTAACAAGAGTTTCTTGTCGATTGACCGTTGCTTATTACTATAATATGTTTTACTCTTATGTTGGGAACTTGAAATTTTGGTGATAATTGCTAACTTGTTTAGCATAAGTATATCATAATTTATGGGATTGTATTGGGGTATTTACGTAATAGTATAATTAGAGTTATGCATACTTTTAAAAGGAGGTGAAGGATATATATATATATATATATAAGTGTATATATATGCTTATTTGGGCAGCACAAGAACTTTTTGGGCAGCACCTTTGAAGGCCAGCTGTCCAAGTGATAAACATCACTTGTGTGGCTATATATTGACACTTCTCTAGTAAATTTCGGTTCCTTCAAAGCCTAAAAACCTTAGAACCTTAATTAACCAATTCTTCATCAAAATCAAAAGAGAAAAACTTAGTTCTTTTGGCTGGAATTCGAGAGACATATTGCTTTGTTGGTAAGTGCTGAAATCTGTGTATGAGTTGGGTAGTGGTTGGTAATTTGTGTATATCATGTTCTCTAGAGCTTAGTTTAGTGTGAATAAATATGTTTTGGAAAGAACATTCACATACCTACAACTCTTATGTTTATGTGAAACTCTAATTTAGCTGTTATGGATTCCAAATATGGGACGCAACACAGGACAAGTTCTGTCCAGATTTCGGATTCAGAAATCTTGTATGAACAACTGTTAGTGTATCGATGATATCGTTTTGTACAAAATGTATTTTTTGGTGATTCTTGTTGCGTTGCAACCTTAAGAGATGTATCTACATCTTTCATGAAGGTTATAAAGTCTAATTTAGTTGTTATGGATTCGAAATATGGGACGCACACAGGACAAGTTCTGTCCAGATTTCATATTTAAAAATCCTGTATGAACAACTATTAGTATATCGATGATATCTTTTTGTACAAAATGTACTTTTTGATGATTATTGTTGCGTTGCAATCTTAGGAGATGCATCTACATCTTTCATGAAGGTTATAAAGCCTAGTTTTGCCGTTTTCCTACTAGACTGGCCAGAATCACTGTTTTGGGAACATAGTTGTATCTGTGCAGGCTGAGCTTACTTGTAATGATCATCTTGTTTTATTTTGACATTATTGAGATATTTGGAATTGAAGAAGTTATTTAATTATATTTTTAAGGTTGTATATACTTGTGAACAAGTTGAGGACCTTGATACACGCAGTTTTGTTGGACTGTTGCTACGCTAAAGTATTGAGGTTTGTGTATAAATATATATTTGCACTCTTTTAACTACTGTATATTTGAAAGTTGATCTCGATATCTTGGTTACCTCTTGTCACTTTGCATTGTCGTGTTGGTATGACGTTTGTGTAACTCGCCCACTTGTACAGATTGTTTGATCACTTGGCACTCTTGTTGGGACCTTGTCCTCCTTGTGGCTGCGACTTTGTCACTCTTGGCATGCCTCTTGATTCGGATCATTTGCCATCTTGATTCTGGATTTGTAGTCCGTCTTAAGAATGGAAGTTGTCCATTTTAAATATGAACTAGAAAGCCATTTTTAATATGGTTCTTGGTTCTCTTGATTATTGGGTTGTGACCCTTCTTGATAGAGGGTGTTGGCCCTTCTTGAAACTTTCTAGTGCCGAGTGTGACAACATGAGGCATATAGGGCAATCCTTGTTATTGAATCTCTTGGAAAATGTTGCTATGAGCTTTCTTGACATTTGTATCTTTGAATATCGAACTTGATGCTTGTTATATATTGTTACTTGATTTATTTATTATGTTTCAAGTATGCTGCTCATTGACTTGAAAAAGGTAGGTTGGTGAATTTCTAAGGACTCCGACCCTATAGTTTTACACCACTAAGCTATATGCTTAGCGATAGTTGTTTCTATCGTAGCGGCTGATCGAGAGGAGGCGTGAAGATGACCATTGGGGATGGAAATTTTGAGAACTTTAAAGAAGATCACATTTGCATGTATAGGCATTTATATTTTGTATAAACTTTGGGACTTATACACGATCTATGTGGTGTATATTTGCATGTAATTTTGAGGACTAATCGGATCATGTCCATGGGTTGTAATATAATTATGGCTACAAGTTTTGTTTATTTGGGGTGTGTAAGCCCAAGTTATATAATATATTACATTTCCTACTTGTTTTGAACGATCGTATGAAGCATGAACCCATTTAGTTTGGATACTCGTAAGTTAATAATTTTTTTATAGCATCATCTACTAGCATGGGGAAAATATATGCATTAAAAATATTTCATGAGTTATTGGCATAGTGTAATATGAAAGGGTCGTTACAAAACCCATGATTAAAGTTGTTTTTTTAAAAATTCTCTTGAATTGAAGTTCCCGTCTTGTGAATTTTTTGGTTGAGTTTACTAAATAATCCAGGCCTATTATCTTTTAGATAGGATATTGTGTCTAAGATAATGAATTTATCACAACAAGGACCTATGAAAATTTGTATTATTTCTGCAGCGGGTGGCATATGTACCATTGCCCTCCAACAGTCTGCAACAGGTGGTGGCATTGCGACATATGAGGTGTGTATTAGTTTTAGCTTAGACACACTTACTTTTTTTCCCGTCTTTATGCTGAGGCATGTGTGGTAGTTTATGCTTTGTTAGTTTATGACTCTATGTATATGTTGTTGTCTTCTCACTAGATTTTATTGGCTATGTGATCTAGAAATTTGACTTTTGGCATTTATTTAAATGTATATTGACATGACAATTGCTTTTTACTTGAGAGAAACAGAACGGTAAAGTACATCCTTTTAGATGTACTCCTTCTAGCCCATTTATATGTATATTACCTTTTAAAGAATCGTCATTTTCTTAACTACTATTTTTCAATCAAAGTGTAATTCTAAAGAGAAATGATCAAAAACACATTGAAAGTATCATTGTTTTTACGATTACTAGTTTCTTAGCTAAACAATCATGTCTTTTTCATTTCTACCTAAACTATTACCAATTATGTATGCCACAAGGACATGTTTTATCACTCTTTGTCAATTTTCTTATAGTATATCATGACTCAGCCTAGTGGATGTTGATGTTTCAGTCTCAATGTTAGCATTTAGATTCACACTTGAATAATTACATATTAACTAAATACATTGCATGTTTAATAAAATAAGGTAGTTAAGTCAAATTATGTACCATCAGTTAGATTTAGGATTTTGCTTGACGAACTAATTTACAGATATAAGATTTCAATTTTACAAATTTTTAATTTTAAAATGTTTATTTCAATTATTAATAATTGTGTTCTAGACTTAATATGCTATTTCAACAAAATCTAATGAATTTGGCCGATCCATATGGACTTCAAGCACCACTTCTAATGACAGTCAGTTATAGGAGGTATTGGAAGATTCTAGAAAGAGTTAGTTACTAGTTTGTTACTAGTTTGTTATGTAACTAATTCCTATGTGGCATTAGGTAGTTAGAATGCAAGTAGTAAAGGTGTGATCTATAAAAGAAGGCACTGATTCTTCATTGTAAGAGCATCTTGATTAAATAAAAAATAATCTCTCCTTCTTCTGCAATTAGTTTTGTTCATCAATGGAAGAACAAGCTTCCATGGATTCAATTACATAGTAACAAATTGACATGGTATCAGTGCAGCGATATAGGGATAAAATCACAAAAGCTACGTATTGATTTACACTTTAAGTTTTCTGTTATGGAGGAATTAACAGTAGCTACTCTAGAACACTCTCATCCTCTCTATCTTCATGCATCAGATGCACCAGGAACAGCCTTGATTGCGGTCAAACTCACAGGTCCAACTAATTACGGATTATGGAGCAGATCACTAAGGCTTGCATTATTGGTGAAGAACAAGCTTGGGTTTGTAGATGGAACTTGTCTAAAGAGTTCATTTAAAGGGGATTTAGCAACTCAATGGGAAAGATGTAATGCTGTGGTACTTTCATGGATCAGTAGCACTGTAGCTCAGGAATTGCTTACTACAATTGTGTATGCTTCGAATGCTAAACGTGTCTAGGACGACTTCAAAGAAAGGTTTGACAAATCTAATCTCACTAGAGTGTATCAACTCTGGGCAGAAGTTGCGTCTTTAAAACAGAGTACTGATTCAGTCACAGCTTATTACTCGAAATTAAGGGATCTATGGGATGAATTAGATGTTTTAGTTCCAGCTCCTTTATGCAATTGTGATGAATCTAAACCTTATATTGAACATTTAAATCAGCAAAGGTTACTGATGTTTCTCATGGGCCTTAATGAATCCTATAGTCATGTTAGAAGTGATATCTTACTTAAGGCGATTGTTCCTACTGTTAATCAGGCTTATGCCACAGTAATAAAGGAGGAAAGTCAGAGGTTACTAGGAGTTATGGATGTTAACAAGGAACCTCTCACAATGATGGTCAATAGGAAGCAAGGTTTCAAGGGAAGAAAGTTGTTTGACACTGCTTGTGAGCACTGTGGTTATAAAAATCACCTCACCAAAGATTGCTATAGGATCATTGGATATCCTACAGATTTCAAAAGCAAGAGGAAGCAAGGGCAAGGTGATTCTTATGGTAGCAAAACTGGATTCAAGGGATCTGGTGACTATCAGGGAGGTAATGGTCAAACTGGTTATAGGTCTAATTTTCCTCACAATCAGCAGACTGGTACAGGTTTTAGATCTTATGCAAATTGTGCTACCACTAAAGGACAAGATATTGAATTAACTCTCACTGAGGAAGAATACAATCATGTAAGAAATCTCAGACACAACAACAATATTAGTAGCTCTGCAGATACTGGAAATAATGGTGATTGCAAAGCCAACTTAGCAGGTAATGTATCTTTGACATCTGATGATTATGATTATAGTTGGATAATTGATTCTGGTGCCACTCACCATATCGCATCCTCTAAAGAAATGCTAGCAGAACTGAGCAGTATGTATAGTCAGAAGTCCAATACTGTCCAATTACCAACAGGAAACAAAGCTCAGATTGCTAATACAGGTCATTCTGTTATTTTGGGTTGTTATAAGGTGAAGAATGTACTGTATGTGCCTGACTTCAAGTTTAACTTGCTGTCAGTTACCAGATTGACTAAGGACTTATTGTGTAGTATCAGTTTCTTCCCTAATTTCTATGTGATGCAGGCACTCTCAAATGGCAAGGTGATTGGGATTGGTAGAGAACATGATGGTTTATACTTGTTAAAGAATCCAATAAAAGCTGTTGTCAATGCTACGATAAAGGATAACAGTGCTACAACATCACTATGGCATTTAAGACTTGGTCATCCCTCTCTTGCTGCTATGCAACACATTTCGGATATCAAAGATCACCTAACTGATTTACCATGCTGTCACACATGTCCCCAAGCTAAACAAAGTAGTGCTTTTCTTGACAGTGTCCATAGTTCTAGTTCTATTTTTCAATTGATACATGTAGATGTCTGGGGTCCTTACAGGACTCCCACATATGATAGGAAGTAATATTTTGTTACTATTGTAGATGATTTCAGCAGGTTTTCTTGGGCCTGCTTAATTCATTCAAAAACTGAAGTTTACTCTGTACTCAAGGATTTCTTGTTAATGATAACCACTCAGTTTGGCATGAAAGTGAAGATGTTACGGTCTGATAATGGGACAGAGGTTATGAATTCAAAATGCAATGAATTATTTGCTTCTCTAGGTATTGTACATCAAAGTTTTTGAGCATATACACCCCAACAAAATGGGGTGGTAGAAAGAAAGCATAGACATATATTAAACACTGCCAGGTCCTTGAGGTTTCATGCTAACATTCCTATCTCTTATTGGGGACACTGTATAAAGGCTGCAGTTTATTTGATTAACAAGATTCCCACAACAGTATTACAAGGAAAATCTCCACATGAAATGTTATATGGTACTAAGCCACAACTGAATCACTTGAAGGTGTTTGGTTGTCTTTGTTTTGTTTCTATATTTTCCAGATCTGACAAGTTTGCTCCTAGAGCAAAGAAAGGAGTCTTCATGGGATATGCAGAAACACAGAAGGGGTATAGAGTATTGGATCTAGAGTCCGGTACATTTCAGGTCAGCAGGGATGTCATATTTATAGAGGAAGAGTTTCCATTCAAGACAAAGTTGAATTCTCAACAACTTAAGCCAACTGAGTCAATCTGGTTCCAGGAATTCAGTGATGATACACCTGTTTATTTGCCTCATATTGATCCAACAGTTGTCCTACAGGATGATACCCTTCATGATCACTCAAATGGTGGAGAAAGTGGTGAATCCAGGAATGATTATAATGATGAAGAGTGTAATGAAGTCATTGCTTCTACTGATGAAGTATCTGCATCTGCACCTATCATTATAACCCCTGAATCTACACATATTAGACCAAGCAGGTCTATCAAGCCTCCTATATGGCACAAAGATTATCTTGTGTCTAAATCCACAAAAAGGTCTCATAAAGATGTTCCTTATTCTATTACTAACTATGCAACTTATTCAAGGGTAAGTCCTTCCTATATGGCTTTTCTAGCTGAATTGTCCTCAGTAACTGAGCCTGCTTCTTTCAAGGAAGCATCTGGTTGCAAAGAGTGGGTCAAGGCTATGTAAGATGAAGTCAATGCCTTAGAACAAAATGCAACTTGGACTATGGTAGATCTTCCACCTGGTAAGAAAGCTATTGGATCTAAATGGGTATATAAAGTTAAACTTCAAGCTAATGGACAAGTTGAACGATACAAGGCAAGATTAGTTGCTAAAGGGTACAGTCAATAGGAGGGACTAGACTATCATGAGACATTCTCACCTGTAGCCAAGATGGTGACAGTTAGGACTACCATTGGTGTTGCAGCCTCACAAGACTGGCCTCTTTATCAAATGGATGTGCATAATGCTTTTTTGCAAGGAGATCTTCTTGAGGATGTGTACATGGAGATGCCACAAGGTTTTCAAAAGCAAGGGGAACGTAAAGTTTGTAAGTTGCTCAAATCATTGTATGGGCTCAAGCAAGCATCCAGGCAATGGAATCAAAAACTCACTGAAGCACTGTTATCTACTGGTTATTCACAGAGTTCATATGATCATTCTCTCTTTACAAAAAGGGAAGGGATGGACATAGCTGTGATTCTCATTTATGTAGATGATTTGCTAATAACAGGGAACAGTCACAAGTTGATACAAGAGTTAAAGGACTCTCTTCACAGCAGGTTTAAAATGAAAGATCTTGGTGTTCTCAAGTTCTTTCTAGGCATTGAAATCATGAGGTCCAAGTCTGGAATATTGCTCAATCAGAGGAAATATGCTCTTGAGCTGATCTCAGACACTGGTCTTAGTAGTGCAAAGCCAGCAAACACACCTTTGGAGATAAATGTGAAGCTTACTACTATGGAGTATGATGAGCTTACTGGAACTATTGATGATCATATACTCAATGACATCACAAGTTATCAAAGGCTAATTGGAAGATTATTATATCTAACCATCATTAGACCTGATATCAGCTTTGCGGTTCAGGTTCTATCACAGTTTATGCAGCGTCCTAAGAGGTCGCACTGGGAAGCAGCTTTGAGGGTGGTTAGATACATCAAGAGTTGTCCTGGTCAAGGCATATTGTTAAGCAGCAAGGGAAGCCTGGAACTTGAAGCATTCTGTGATGCAAACTGGGCAGCTTGTCCCAACACAAGAGGTCTGTGACGGGATACTTAGTGAAGCTAGGGGATTCACTCATATCTTGGAAGTCAAAAAAGCAGCATACAGTGAGCAGGAGCTCTGCAGAGGCTGAGTATAGAAGCATGGCTGGAGTGGTTGCAGAAGTCATCTGGCTAGTTGGACTGTTGAATGAGCTAATGGTCAATGTGACTATTCCTGTGAAATTACATTGTGACAGCAAAGCAGCACTTCAAATAGTTGCTAATCCAATTTTTCATGAAAGGACCAAGCATATCGAAATTGATTGTCACTTTGTAAGGGAAAGGATCAAAAGTGGAATGATACTACCTACTTATGTTAACACTAAACAACAGCCAGCTGACATACTAACAAAAGGACTAAGTGCAGTTTCACATCATATGATGTTGTCCAAGCTTGGAGTCTTCAACATATATTCAGACTAAAGCTTGAGGGGGAATATTGGAAGATTCTAGAAAGAGTTAGTTACTAGTTTGTTACTAGTTTGTTATGTAACTAATTCCTATGTGGCATTAGGTAGTTAGAATGCAAGTAGTAAAGGTGTGATCTATAAAAGAAGGCATTGATTCTTCATTGTAAGAGCATCTTGATTAAATAAAAAATAATCTCTCCTTCTTCTACAATTAGTTTTGTTCATCCATGGAAGAACAAGCTTCCATGGATTCAATTACATAGTAACAAATTGACAGGAGGTTATGCCAATCACGTGGTGTGAAAATCTTATTTTAGTTTATCGACCCCTAGTCCTTTTTTCTCTTTGAATTGTTTTAGTCATAAGTATATTGAATGTACTTGAAGGGGAAAGAAACACAATAAAACCTTTAACACACTGTGGTAAGCCCATATTGCAACAAATTGACTTAGTTAAGGCTTCATTTCCCCCTTTTTTCTCTCTCTTTCTGTTGTGATTGAAAAATACTTTTCTTTCTTTATATGCACCCTAGTATTTTCATTTGAGGTACATGAATTAGTAGTAGTTAGTTCATAAATTTTGGGTGTATTCGATCATGTTACTCTACGAAGGATTACTCTAATAATTGCTTTAGGTAATTTTTATTATTGAATTTATTTGGAACGAGTTATATTAATTGTCAATTGATTTTTCTTGTTTTGATGGTTCTACCTTATATACTATGCACAAGTAGTTGGATGTACATCTATTGGAAATATTGTGAAGTTACGTATGCATATTAATGCTTTAATTTTATAAAGTTGATAACCGAGTGTACATTGATTGTCTTCTAGCCTACTTATTTGGCATTGTTCAACAAGTATGCATATCTTTTATTATTTATATGCAGGGTCAATTTTCCATCATCTCATTATATGAGAAAGTAGTAGAACGTGTGACCTTATCGTGATGCTATCTAGGCCAGATTATATTGTTTTCGGAGGTTACGTTGCGAAGCTCACAGCTGCTACTCCGGTACATGTTTTATTCTAACTTTCTCTATCCTTGGGTTAATGTTCTTCTCTTATTCCTTTTGGATTAATAAGTAGTGCATGACTCGAAATTCAGTGTACAATGATCCCACCCCTCTTTTGGTCACTTAAGTAGAAAGCTTACTTTGAACCTTGTTGTGTGCAAAACTTGCAAACAAGGGATGTTTTTACCCTTCTTTTTTAGTGTTTATTGTGGACTTGCTAACGGTTTTCTATTCACTATCAAGTGGTTGTGAGTAGCTTCATTCCAAAAAGGGAAAAGCCCGAGTCTAAGGGTGATGATGATGCTCCAAAGGGTATTCGACTCGTTGATCCCCCCGCAACTATGTAGGAAATTGAATGCACATACCAAGTGGCATTCCTTCTACTGCTCTAAATAATGAATGTGTTGTTCAAGTCGGGTTTTTTTATTGTCCCTTCCAATATATTTCTTGTAAAGTGTGGTCTATGAGCTAGATTGAGAAATTAATTGATTTTGAGGTTTGAAGTTAGTGATTATGAGTTGAGGAATGCATTGTATTGATGTGTGTTGCATTTGAAAATTTATAGATTTTATATCTTAAAATGAGATGTTTAGAAAGACTAGAATTAATTGAGAAATTAATAGAAAAAGTTTATTTGTATTGGTTACAATGGTAATGAATGTTGGTGTTTGAAATTATATACTACACTAAGAGAGAAATTCTCTCCACTCTCTAGAACCTAACAGATGGCCACATCTTTAGCTTTTTCATCACACCCTCCTAAACCCCAGATGGGGAGGCTATGGAATTGGATACAATAATATAACCTCTACTAGGACATCAACTTCCTTCAAGAAAGCGCTGAACTTCCCTGTTCCTCGTAACGACTTTAGGGGTAAATTGACACCGAAAGAAGATTCTGCACAGATGAATATTTGTACAAATGAGGTTGAAAGGAAGAGACAACAAGGGGACCCTGGGGATTTCTCTATTATAATCAAACTATTGGGAAAGAGAGTAGCCCGATATTACCTCCGTAGCCGCCTAAAAGCGTTGTGGAAAATATCCGAAGAAATAGTCCTAATTGACTGAGGATATGACTTCTACATAGTCTAATTAATTAAGGAGGACAACATGATCAGAGCACTCCAAGAAGGCCCTTAGCTCATCAATGGGTACTTTTTATCAACAAAACATTAGCAACCTAACTTTGTAGCATCGAAATCCATAGAAACTTACTCCTTAATATGGTTAAGGCTGCCTGAGCTCCCCATAGAGTACTATGATCATAAAATTCTAGCAAAGATTGGAAATAAGATCAGTAGGCTGGTTAAAAGAGACGTATGTACATCAGCAACCCTTCGTGGTGGATATGCACGAATTTGTGTAGAGGTGCTAGTGGAGAAACCAAAGAGATCAACATATCCACATAGGTAATTTGAAGCAGAACATCATTTATGAAGGGGAAGGCATATTATGCCTCAGCTGTGGAAGAGTTGGGCACACCTCAAATGCTTGTGAATATTCTAAGCAAAATAGGATGGACAAGGTCACAATAACCAGTAGAAAAGTAGAACAATCCAAGATAACAAAGCCCATTGGGGGAGTTACTAATCAAGAAACTTCAGCAGAGACTCCTTGGCAGACAGTTTCCTTCAAGAAGAGGACGTCGCGTATACATGGAGCAAAAGTTGAAGGTAATTCAGACAAAAGAATGAGCAAAAATTCTTCAACTACAAATAAAGCGAGTATCCCAGTCAAATTGTTTGACGCCAACACATGTAAGTATCTCGATTCCCAAGTTTTTATATATAAAAGTAAAGATGCCAAAGCGGGATCGGCATCTACGTTAGGTCAACAGGGAAACATTACCTCAGGAAACAAGCTGGCAATCTCAAGAAGCTAGTAAGAGGAAACAGTACAATCTATGACCCCACAAATATCGTCATGAGTGATGCATTAATTACATATAATAATAATAACAATAATAAAAATCCTAAGGCGGCAATTTCAACTAATAATAGGAACCCGTACTTGACCCCTAAATCTCTAAAAGGTAACCTAACCCCCCCTATCCCATTCATTAAATGAATATGCAGTTCCCCACCCCCAAGTCTGGAAAGCGTATAAGGGAAGCCTCTCTGCACTAAACCAACGCCAAGTATTTTAGAAGCTCTAATGGATTGTCTACACATGGATGAATCAAACACCACTTCTTTAGACCACAAATTTCCAGTTGTATTAAGGACAATCGAGGTGTATTTAACAGATATTTCAAAAGATATTCTTTCTCTTTCCAGCTCACAAACCGACCTTCCAAATCTTGATTCTAAAATAGAGGAAACTGGTACCGATATTCCTAGTACCATTAACTCTAACCCACTATATAGATTGCATATTCCTATAGATTCCATAAGTATAGTACTTCCCATTAAAAGCAATAATGCTAAGACTACCCTTTTCCTCACAAACTCGACTACAAGATGCAATAAGACAAACTATCCAAACCAGCTTCCACACTCACTTCCAAACGATGTCGAGCAACTACCAAAACTCCACCAATGCGAACCAAAGTCACCCTCTGAACAATAATCCAATTTACACTACTTCAGCTCCCCCACCAAATGCAGTACCATCTTTTTGGCTGGAACTAAGTCTACAGGGTCACTCTCTCTCCTTCAATATGGTGATCGAAGGGAGAGAAGTGGCTATTGTAGTTTAGAACCCGACCTTCTTAGCTTTGGTTGTAAGGGAAGGTATGAGGTTGGCTGTGGAAGCCTATAATACCCATGTGTGGATGGCATCCATACTCTAAACTCCAACTCTCTATCAATATCCCCAAACTCTTCTGTTCCACATACCAACTTGGGAAATGTAAATTCTCCAACCTATGGATCAGAACCAAGCCGAGATGACATTTATACCCCCGACCATGTCGAACTTAGGGATTAGATCCTCTCATCAACCCTCTGCACCTGTTCCAACAGGGAGCTCCTCCACCAGTGTTGGTGCCAATGGGATCGATGGAAAGCTAAAACCAGGGTCCAACCAATGTAGCTTCGACGTCTCAATTACCAACCATCACCCAACTACCTCAAATAGTTCAATTACAAACTGCGAACTCGTAAGAATTACGGGAGGCCCTAAAGCTAATGAGGGAAACAAGAACGGAAATAGTAGTTTTAAGAGAAATAAAAATAATGGTTTATAAAGAAAAATTCCAAAAGAAACTAATCCTTATTTGTCATCTGAATCACTTAAAAAGCTCGCTAGACATCAGACCACCAATAAACTCACAATTAGGGAATAATGTGCTAGTTATGAGTCCAATGTTGAGGGAAATAAGAGAGCAGGTTGTCCCGAGAAGGACACTGCCATTAATGGTTCCACCCAACATGACAAGATCAATGAATTTAATAATATGGAACTCTAGGGGGGTAATGGTCCATATTTTAGGAGGAACTTTCGCTCCATATTAGATTGGCATAAGCATCCTTTAGTCGCTCTATTAGAAACAAAATGCAAAACCATAGAAGCTTGTTATAAGACTTCACATTCAATAGAATGATCGAAGTCCCGACAGTAGGTAACTCAGGAGGCATTGTGGTTCTATGGGATGACGCCGTCTTGGAGCTGGATGAAATTACTACTACTACGCATGAAGTCCATGCCATCATCAAGGTACACAATTTAAATACTACTTGATTGTTTATCATTATTTATGCTAGCACTCATAGGTATATGCAGAAAATTCTTTGGAATAACTTGTGTAGCATAAAGAATAACTATAATGGTAAATGGCTAATAGGGGGTGACTTTAATGAACTTCTTCACAGTTTGAAAAAAAAAGGTGGAATCCCTCTCAATGCTTCGAGAGTGTCGGACTTTCACGAAAACATCAACCACTGTGAACTCATAGACATGGGTTTTAAAGGGAGCCGATATACCTGGTTGAACAAAAGATTTAAAAAAAAAACTCTTATATTTGAGAGCCTGGATAGATTCCTGGCAAATAATGATTGGTTATTGTGTTATCCTAATGTGCAAGTACAACACTCGTCGAGGACTCATTCCGACCATTGCCCATTGCTATAGTCTTTATCCAATAACTACAACAACACTAGGCCTAGACCTTTTAGACTAGAAACAATATAAACGTCTCACTCAGATCTCATAGGAATCGTCAACCAAGTGTGGCTTGCTGGGAGCTTTGTCAACTTTTGAAGGTGACGTAACAAAATGGTCAAAATCAATTTTTGGTGATATATTTTATAAGAAAAAAAAGGCTACTAAAAAGATTACAAGGTATCCAAATCTCTCAAAACTACCCTTACAGTAACTTCCTCCTGGACCTAGATAATAGGATGACTTTTGAGTATAACGAGATATTAAAAAGAGAGGAAGATTATTGTAAATTGAGATCCAGAATTACTTGGCTTACTCAAGGCGATGCCAATACTAAATTTTTCCACACTACAACTCCAAACAGACTAAGAAAAACAAAATTACATCTTTACAAATAGAGGATGGTAGTTGGATCTATAATCAAGAATGCATCTTAGAATATACAACCTCCTACTTCGATGCTCAATTTAGTACTAATCTCAATCAATCCCCTAGGAAGTTTGAAACTAAGGATTGTAGCTTATCCAGAGAAGAACTCTCCCTATTGGGGGATACAGTGAATGAATTTGAAATTACAAATGCAATCTTTTCTTTCCAGTCGTATAAGGCCTCTAGACTAGATGGTATTCACCCTTTTTTCTACCAAAAATACTGGGGGTTAGTTGCACCATCGATAGTAAATTTCTGTAAAAAAAAAAAAATTGGGATGAGGAGTGTATTAATTCAACAATTAACTCCACCAACGTGTGCCTTATCCCTAAGAGTAAAAATGATACAAAGCTAAAAGACCTTAGACCCATAAGCTTGTGCAATACTACTTATAAAATAATTACTAAAATTTTGGTTAATCGACTCAAACCTATCCTAACCAAGATCATAGGCATATGCCAACCAAGCTTCTTAAAAAATAGGCAGGCTACGGACAAGTCTAGGAAATTATTAACCACTTCAATAAAATGAAAGGCCGACATACCTAGAAAAGGCTTTCGATAAATTAGAATGGACCTTCGTGAATTACACCTTACATTACTTTAATCTCCCTTCTAATATAATCAATCTCACAATGTCTTGTATTTCGTCTAGTAGGATTGCTATATTGATAAACGGAACTAAAACTAAATACTTTGAACCAAAAAGAGGAATTAGACAGGGCGGCCCTGAGTCGCCCTATATCTTCATACTATGTATGGAAGTACTATCAAGGTATATGAATAATGAGGTCCTGCAAAAAGTATGGAAACTAGTATGGATCACAGGAAAAGGACCAAAGTTTATCACATCTATTTTTTGCGGACAACCTAGTTCTCATAGGGAAAGCTAACCTTGACACATGCTTGGCTATAAAAAATACAATGCTAGATTTTTGCAGGATAAGTGGCCAAAATATTAATCACTCTAAATCCAAAAGTCTTTTCTCTAAAAATTGCAATGACCAACTAGTAGGCCTACTAACGAATACTATGGGAATCCAAAAAAGCAATAGTTTTGAAAATAACCCAAGGTTTCCAATCTTTCACAACAAACCTACTACTCATGACTACTAATTCATATTAGATAACCTCTAATCCAAGCTCGCTACCTGGAAAACCAAGTTCCTCAACATGGCGGGAAGAACCACCTTAGCTAGGGCTGGGCGTTAGGTCGGTTCGGTTCGGTTTTTCGGTTTTCGATTTGGCTAAATGTGAAACCAAACCAAACTGAAATAAATTCGGTTTAGTTCAATTATTATAATTTTGGTTCGGTTTATTTCAGTTTGGTTTTCAATTTAACCAAATTCAACTAATAGTGGCCTGTGGCTTACTGGCATATGGATAATTTTAGTAAATTGAAAAAAAAAAAAAAAGCTTCAGAAATACAGGAATTGAAATAGCTATAACAGACGGTCACAAACGAACCCTTTAAATAGCTATGCATTTAGTTCCCACTTCCCACATTTAATATGTCTATACGACTAGATTTATGGTAGCTGCTTGTATACACTATCTTACAAGAATCAAAATCATCACCAACTAGAGGGGAAACCTTTTAAACCACTCCTGACATGGGTAATCAATCCCCTGTTCTTTAGGGGTGGGACTTGGGAGGATATTTGCTAATAAAGGAAATCAAACAAAAATTAACTCCTCACAAATGAAACTTTAATGCAAAAGATTTATGCTTTTCAGCGACACCAATGCATTAATAGTTAATACGGCTCAATTTCCCCAAACATTCACATGAAAGTTGGAAGTACATGACTGAATGAAACCTGATAAACATCATGTATGGCTTCATAACTGACCATTTCTCCAAATGTTTGTTTATGATCCAATACTTGAAGATCAGATAGAATCCCTCTACTTTGGAGGTTCAAAAAGTAGCAAATCAAGGGAGGAGATGCAGTTGGAAGAAACTATCAGCCATTAAGGAAAATTGTGGAATTGAGCTTGCTCTTGATGAGTGTGTAGCAATACTCAACCATATGCGTAGACTAAAAAAGGGTGCGGAGAGAGCAGTTGCTGCTTCACAAGGCATGTCAAGCAGCACAGTCAAACTCAATGCTTCTCGACGTATTTCTTCTTGGAATTGCATTGCGCGTGAGAACTCAACAGGCTTCCTTGAGGAAGACTTTCACGCAGATCCTGCTTCCTCCCTTCATCATCACAATGCTGGTCGAAACTGGCGTTATAATAACAAGAATGTTGCACATGATCATCATGGTAATGATAGTGAATCTGAAAGCACGGATAATAATTCTTAGACAAGATCAGGTGGTCCATTGATGAGGACAACATCAGCTGATAAGTTTATCGACCATGTAAAAAACGTGGAAATGCATAAAGACTATCAAGAGTAAAGACAACAACACTACACAATTCAACAAACTTGTGCTCAGCCCTAAAATATAGTTAGTTACAAACTACAGTCCAGCTGCCAGTAGACAACATTGCAATTTGCAACAACCAAAAGATTTAGAAAACCAACAAAACATTGTTTTGCAACCTCCAGTGCAATAGCTCCCAAGTTCCAAGTTCCAACAGATAGCAACCAAGAAAATAACAAAACATTGATGTGCCTGCGAGAAAATAGAACTCTTTAGACAAATGATCTACATTTCATAATAAAATATATAAAACTATCAAACAAATTATGTAAATAAGTTCTTTACTTACCCATTACCATGCATCACTAGTTGATAGTTGAACTTACAAGTGGCAACTATGTATCAATAATACTAGATTCACTTCCACTACAAGCAAAATCTAAAAAAAAAAATGAAAGAATTTGTTAGTTGTTAAGAAACATAAGTAAGAAAATTATTTTCAAGATAATTAATACAAATATCAAATTCTTACCAAGTTCAAGTTGTTCAAGATACTCTAAATCTTCCACAATATTGATTGGAAAAGGCTCACTTCTAAGCCAATCTTGAACACAAATAAGAGATTGCACAAGTTTAGGAGTTAATGAACTCCTAAAGGGATCAAGAACACGACCTCCTGTGCTGAATGCACATTCTGATGCGACACTTGAAATGGGAATGGCTAACACATCACGAACCATCTCCGCGAGAATAGGAAATATCGGCTCATGAACTTTCCACCACATTAATATATCAAATTCATCACTATCTGGCTCAATATCTTCAGCAAGATATCTTTCCAATTATTTACTACTTGAATTTCCACTAACTTCTTTATGATTCTCAAATTGTTGTTTCGTTCTCATTCTTCCTCTATTTACAAAGTTGTCACAACCACTTACATTTGATATACTTGATGAGTTGTCATATGAAGTGGGTGATGGTACATATGAAGAGCTTTTTGAGGATTTCTTAACATAATAATCAAACAATTTTTTCATGTATTTTTTCACTTCTGAACATAGCTTGTCCCCTACTTCTTTTCCAAACATATCCACAATTCCAAATGGAACATAATCAAATTTGTTACGGGGATCCAACATGGATGAAATAAAGATCATCTTGTTCATTTTATGTGGTTCACCCCAATACTTTTTTAACTTTTCATTCATACATTTTGCCATTTCTTTCAAATTACCATCTTCATTTTCCATCATCTCTTTCAAAATAAGATTAAGTTCAGCAATTTCAACAAAGTGTGTATTGCTAGTGACATGATTAGAACCAGAGACCTTCAAAGTAAGTACATAAAAAGTTTCAAGAAATTTCACCATTGACCTCACATTTTTCCAATCAGCACTTGTAAGAATATCACTTGCAAGAATATTTGCACTAGTTCTTTCTTCATCACTAGTTCTATCTTCATCTTTAGAAGAAGATTCAAGTATCCAATATCATAAAAACTATATCTTTCAAATGCAAGCTCAAAATGTTGTGCTACATCAAGCATCGAATATGTAGAGTTCCATCTAGTAAGAACATCTAAACACAATGATTTCTTACAAGTTATCAATTGAGATTCACAATATTCTTTGGACTTTCTAAGTCTTGCGGGAGATTGTTCAATGTACTCACAGCTTGTCTCACTAGCTTGACAGACTTATCAATTTCCTTCAACCCAACTTGCACAATAAGATTAAAGATATGTGCCATACACCTCACATGAATATGGTCACCATCCATAGTGTTAGTTCTCCAATTACTCAATTGTTTAGACATTTCTTTCACAGTAACATCATTAGAACTAGCATTATCAACGGTAATAGTAACACATTATCCAAACCCCATTCAAGCAAACAATTAGTAATGCAAGCCGCCATATCCCCGCCTTTATGACTAGAAATAGGACAAAAATTTATTATTCTTTTATGCAAAGTTCAATTTCTATCTATAAAGTGGGCTATCAAACACATATAGTTGATTTTTTGTATAGAGGTCCAAGTATCTGTCATAAGACAAACTCTTGGACGTGCATCTTTGAAAACTTTCTTCAAAAGTTATCTTTCTTCAAGGTATAGTTCATAACAATCTCTCGTCACGGTTCTACGATGAGGAATATGAAATTGTGGCACTGTAACTCTCTTTAAATCCTCTTTCTCAACAAAACTAAACGGTAGCTCGTCAACAATTATCATTTTGGCTAAAGCTCTCCTACGTTGTGCTTGGTCAAATTTCTAAGTGTTAATCGCCCCTTCCTTTGCTCCAGTTGAAGATGGTAGAAAATTATTTAGATTTTGACCTTTATCTACGATGTCACGAGGAAATTTAGGACATATTCTCATATGATTATTCATTGATGACGTACCATTACTCGATGTAGAAGCTGCGTAAGGTTTCTCACAATACTTGCATTTGGCTTTCTTAGCTCCATTTTCATTAGTAAACTTGTCAAAATGCTTCCAACAAGCAGTTCTAGGTTCCATGATTTTTCTTTTATGTGAAATATCAACATCAACTTCAACCTCATTGGGAGATGAGGTGTTAGGTATGCTGTCATTTGAAACTCCACTTTCACTTAACCTACTTCCTATTTGTGTCATCTCAGTCTGTACAAAAAGTGAAACAAACAAGAATAACAACAATCAGAAAGACGCAGTACATTACAGTTCACAAATCATACAAATAATCACAAAGTTGCATACTTATATTGAATGATTAAACTCACGCAGATCAGTTGTGGTTCAGAACTCAGAAGAACAATAATCATGCAGTACACTGTACATTACAGGGAAAACCTCTTTATGCAAATACAAACTACATGACTAAAACTGAAGTACAGGGAAAACCTCTTTATGCTCATATAAGCAGCAAAACTAAAGACAACCATAAAAGCATGGATGAAACAGATAAAATCCACTTTCTAGTTCTACGTATATAGTCGCATTAGTTCTACACATATAGTCGCATTGTCTTCCAAAAAGAGAACATTTGAGTATGAACAATTGGCGTGGTCAACAATATCTCACATGACCAGAAGCAGACTGTTAAATTTCTTTCTCAAACAAACCTATTAGAGAGATAAATAGGGGAAAAGTCACAAAACATAGCATCTTAACACCAATTTTTCCCTACTGAGTACTGACTGTTTATAAGTTCATTTGACAAAGGAATGAGTATATGATTAGAACTCATTTTACAAGGATTAATAGATAACCAATGTTGCTAAATACACATTAAACATTGTACGACACTAGCAGCAGAATATTGCAAACCTGTTGATAAGAAAGGGGATGAATAACTGCACCAACACCACTGACTTCCAAGAAACGGTTAGGAGTAATTTATTACTGATTAAAGAGGAGTAGCTGAGGGCGGCGCCGGCGAGCACTCAGCGTCAGCGAGGAACCAGGAGCAGCGGCAGATGAGAGATGAGAGATGTTATATGAGAGTTGAGACGAGCTCGGAGCCGCGGCATAACTAAGAGTCTGAGACGACACGAGAGTTGAAGCTTATGGACTACGATCTACGCCCTACGGTGGTGGACTGGTCGCGCTTCGCCTCACGCTTGGTCGGTGGTCTCAAGAGTCAAGACTCAAATTAGGGATTGCTAAATGCAAAGCCTAAATTCAAATTGGAATTTGGGCTTGGGCTGGGCATGGGCTGAGAGTTGTATTTTTATTAAAAGAATGGGCTGGCCTAAGTAAAGTCAAGATTCAAGAATATATATGTCCAATTTTGGTTTTTCGATTAACCGATTTTTTAAGTCAAAAAACCAAAAACCGAATCAACAAACTGAAATATTAAAAATCAAAAACGAAACCGATCGAAATAACTAGAAAATCAAAACCGAAATTAAAAAAAATTGGTTCGATCGGTTTTTTCGATTTTAACCATATTATGCCCAGCCCTAACCTTAGCTAAATCATACCATAATAATATCCCAACATACATAATGCAACTAGCAAAGCTATCTGCAAACATAACAAAAAGGATCGACCAAATACAACAAAATTTTATTTGGGGAGATTTGGATGTTAAAAGGAAATTACACCTTATTAGATGGGATGTAATCACTAGGAGTAAGCAAGAAGGGGGCCTAGGAGTGCAAAGGTGTAGTATCAAGAATAAGGTCATGCTAGCTCGCCTTGCATGGAGAGCTTTTAAAACACCTACGGCTTTATGGGCAAATATTATCCTTGACTTATACACCAAGTCTAAGGGCCTAAGGGATAACTCTAACCATAGGAAGAAAATTAGCCCAATTTGGAAAAACATAAAGAATGGTTGGGAGGAATGCAAGGAATGTCTACATTGGATAATGGTAAATGGTGACCAAATTAACTTATGGTCTGATCCATGGATCCCAAACTCTTTGTCCCTAAGGAACCTTCTCAGTAGTACACTCCTCTCACGCAATGAATTGGAGAGATTAGTCAGTAGCATCATAGTAGAAGGGTTGTGGAACCTGGATAATTTACCTTACTCCCTTCCTAAAAGCGTGCAACAAAGACTTAAGCAAATTAATATTCCCAACATCTCAAACCCAGTAGACAAACCTACTTGGGGTGTAAATACAAACGGGGTCTTCAGTACCTCATCACTATTCCACAACATCAAGAATAAATATAAGAATATATTTCCTTTAACTAAGGATTTTAATTGGATTTGACAGCTTCAGTGCCCAAACAAAATTAATTCTTCCTTTGGACATGTAACCACGGACAACTGTCGACATGCCAATACCTTTATTCAATTGGGATCAACATCATCCCCACATGTATAATATGTGGGGAGATAGAAACTGACACACACATTATTGCCAAATGTACCAAAGCTATCCAGTTTTGGGATAAATTGTTAGATGGTAGAAAAGGTGACTGGCTTACCACTATTAGAAATTTTAAGAACTTTAAAATACATAACAACATTGAATGGAAATATGCCTTTCTGTTCTATATTTGGAGCATATGGCTAAACCGAAACCATAATCTATACAATGGGAAAAAGGATGACATCCCAACATCTACACCATTGAATAAAACTGTAAAGTTCTATTACCTAGGCCTAAAGGAAAGAGCTAAAACCAATGGTAAGCACAAACTAAAATGGCTACCACCAGATGTTGGCTACAAACTAAACACGGATGGCTCATACAATCATACTTCAAAAATGGGGGAGGGGGTGGGGGGTATAGGAGGAGTAATTAGGGATAACAAAGGCTCCTAGATAACAAGTTTCTCAAAGAAGGTTAATGTGATTAACACCTTACACTCCAAACTTTTAGCGGTACTAACAAGACTTAAAATTGTTGATAGGATGCAGATCTCGACTATCCAAATAGAGACAGACTCTTCAAACACCTTAAACACAATATGTAATAGTCATGACTCTTTCACTAACACAATCCTTGAATGCAGGGAGCTAATACAAAGGCTGGGCAACCCAATGATCAACCATAGCTACGGGGAGTAGAAGCAGATGGCTGATAGGTTAGCTAAAGAAGCAATAGGTTTAACGAAAAAATTAGATTTTGTGGAATGGACAAAGACTCCCTAATTCGTTTTGAAGATCGTCTATGAAGACAAGGAGAGAGCAATTTTGAATAGGCAGGATAGGCCACTCTTATTATCGGATAGTATGAATTATGTTTGTAACTTAGCAAGTACTCCTTTTGAATGTAATGCTTTAGGCCACCGGTCATGTACAGATGCAAAATATATATAAATAAAATAACTTTTTTAACCAAAAAAAATGTTGTGTTTGATAATAGTAGCGATAATGGAAAGGTTGTTTCATTATATTTGATGCTTTAGTTAGTAGGTAGAAACAAGAGTGTTAGAAATGAAAAGTTTTCATAATGTATTAAGTAAAAGAGAAAGATAGTCTGTGAAATAGGGTTAGGGTTGAAGAAATGTTAATAATAATATGATTCATAAAACAAGTAATTAAGGAGGGTTTTAAGCTCGAAGTAATTATTAAATCAATGGTTGAGTGAGTGTCATGATTTAAGATATGATTTACTTGGAGTTAGCTCATCACAAAGTAACTAACTAATAAAATGAATCGTAATTAACTAAAAGACCAAGTTCATTATGCTTCATAACCAACTAATAGACCAAATTCATAATGTAGTGCATTTGAACATATCTATCTTTGTGTTGTGTTGTGTTTTGAGGAGGTCGTACCCTTTCCTTTGCCTGCGTAACAATAAATGAAATACATCGAAAATATGACTAAATTTATTTTTTTAAAAAGCTAGTACAATTGGGGAACTATGCTAATAGCACGACTATTTGTATTGACTCAATCTAGTTATTATTAATATGGAAAATGGTCTGATATACTGTTGCTCCCCGAGTTTACACCCTGGGCGAGAGTAGCACTCGAGAACCATTGCTAGCCCCAAGCGAACCCTTTGCCTGGCTTACTTACTCAGCAGAAGACTATATGCATATTTATAATGATCAAAAGCACTATACTCACTTGAATAATATCATAACTTAGAATGTTTAAAAGTTAACATTCAACTTGACCAAAATGGCAACCTCAAGTCTTAAAAACATAAGACAATAATAAAGTAGTGACAAATGAATTTAACTAACTGACTATCTGTCTACGAGCCTTTAAACAACTGAGATGGATGTCGGGACAGGCCAACGACATCCTAACGAGCTAATAATAAAACTAAAAGCAATAAAAAGAGTCCTCAGGAATGCAAGGAGGCTCACCAACAGACTTTGAATGTACGAGTATGCGAGTTGAAAGGCTAAACACAACATAGGCTTGAAAGGAATCTGAAGAACTTACCTGGCTCAACTCAACTCAACATAACTGAACTCATTTCAATATAAAGCAATTTAAAACAAGTTCAATATAAAGAAAAGTTGTTTAAAACATGATGTCAACTCTATGTGTATGCAAAGATACATTATAACTCTGAAAATATATGTAAAAATACAATAACTTGTGTATATAAGAATACAATTACTTCTGTGGGAGTTTCTCTAACCTACAACCATCACGTAAGAGCTATTATGATGACACAACATTTTACCTCATGCTGCCAGGTCATCCTATACATTGCTGAGTTTATAGAACTTGAACTATTAAGTGGATCCACTAATCTATGCTAAAAAGCACTAAAGGAATCATTTAGAAAACGATTACTCTTTTCTGAAAACTAGCCCGAAGGCTCTTTGGAAATCGAGGTTTCCCTTCTTGTTTAAATGTGAAAACATTTTAAATCCTTTGGGAATACATAATCCCCATATACTTTTGAAGAAATGAACTTCAAGCTTTACTCTTTACTCTTTACTCAACTTGAACTTTAAGTCTTAAAAACAAAGTTAAAACATTTGAAAAAAAGACTTTTGGAAAACTCTAAGAACTTCTTTTGACTTTGACCTTAACTGCTCTTGACTTGACTCTTAACTGGTCCTTGAATTGAATTATGGATTCAAGGATTATGATTTGTGATTGGATAGATGTCATGATGTTTAGGAATGATTTTAGATAGCTAAACATGAGAAAAGATCAAGAAATCACTTTTTGAGGGTGGGGTCCGCAATGCAGAGAAGCATTTAATTTTTGGTTTCGAAAACAACTTTTGAGGCAGAATGGTCTGTGACCTCTCCGCGACGTGAAACAACTTTTCCCCAAACTAGGGAGTAGCTCCGCTACGCGGAGGAACTGCCAAATTTCGACCAACGAAATTTCTTCTTCACTTTCTAGATCTAAACTCCATGGGTTCTTTCCCCAAACACTTAGAATCGATTATATGCTCAAAGTACATCAGATTCTACACAAAACCAAACCTAAAATCACTGATTAGGATCAAACAACTCCTCAACGATTTCAACGAATTAAGAATTTGATAGAACTTCAACAAACCCATCAAGAACTCAATTTCTAAGCTTCCAAGAACTTAAAATTCATTGAAACAAATCATGATTGGCGCGCTATGTGATCTCATATACCTTGTAGGGATCAACTCCGACGAAATCCACAAGCTAATCTCAACGAATCTTGAACGTTCTTCTCCTTTCTCCTCTTTTCTCCTTTCTCCAAACCCTAGCGTGAAATTCACTTTTCTAAAACTGACTAAAATCAGACTTTACCCCAATTAAACTCCTAAAAATGAATTAGAATAATTTGGTAGGGAAAAGACTAAATTACCCTTCCAAAATTCGGATTTGGACTTTCCTAATTCCAATAGCCCAACTTTCAAAGGTCACAACTCACCATACGAACTCGGAATCACGCAAACTCAGCGGCGTTGGAAAGATCATTCCAAGATCATTCCTACCATATCTGGAAGTACCTCTAACTCATCTTGAGCTAGAAGTTATGGCCGTTTGATGTTGGCCAAAACTCAACTTTTCCTAACTTAAACAAATTTCCAGATTTTCATTATTTCCAAAAATGACTATTTCCAGTTCTTAGCTTCTTCCTAGCTATTTCAAATTGCGAGATGTTACATATACCCCCCAATTTTGTCATTTAGAGCTGATATACTGGTTCAACGTCTCATTATTAAAGTGGTCCATCTATACTCCTATTCTTATACAAATGAATCACATATATCATTTTCCTCTAACGGATGTGGAAAAAAATTAATTTAATCTTTTAATTATTTTTTTGAAAAAAATAAAATTCATATGGGGTATATTTGATCTTCCTCGCACTTTTTTTTTTTTTGACTTTTTTATTTCAACGAGTAATTTAAATTTATTATTTTGATAGTTAAATTTATTTATGTTTCACTAATTTTCTTGTAAATTTTATTATAGATGCACCATGTTTTATTTTATTTTTACAAATATAAAAATTAAATTATAAAATAGCCGCAAAAAAAATATTTTCAATTTTTTTTCTTACTAAAGAACGAAAGAAAAAAATAAGAAACTCAAACAATGATAATCAAATAAGTCAAAAAATAATTAATGTATGAAAAAAATTAAAATATACGTTGAACTTTAATTTCTAGAAGGATCATATATATACCCCTATATTATTTTTTAAAAGTTTGGAGTTAAAAAAATAAATTCAAAACTATTTTTTTCACTTCCATTTAATGAAGGGTATATGTGAGCTCATTTTATAACGGTAAAGGTATGTGAGTCATTTGTATAACGGTAAGGGTATATATAAGTCACTTTCATAACGAGAAGTATATCAACTCTAAATGACAAAGTTAAGGAGTATATCAGACCATTTTTCATTATAATATAATTTTCCAACCAAAAAAAATGAAACATCCATCTGAAAGAACCTCAAATAAAAAAATATTTTTTAGGAAAACATTTTTGGTCATGTACCAAACACACACCAAACGTACATTTCAGATGGTAGAATATTAATATGTGGTGAGAAGCTAACGTTTTGAAGGGAAAAAACAAAGGAAGAAGTCAAAAAAAAAAAAAAAAAAAGAATATATATACATACAAATCCACTACACTGGAATGACATTTGTCCTTCTAACTTTTAGAGAATAGAATTGGAATATAATTATCTTCTTCACTCAACTAGGTGGGAAGCAGCAAATAGATAACGGAAACTCATGAAAGAATACCTATTACTCCTTTCGTCTTATTTTATGTAATATAATTTGACTCAATAGAAAATTTAAAAATAAGTCATATAAATTGAAACAGATAGAGTATCATGTAGGAAAAAAAAAGAGACATGATTTACTCACAGAATAGCCAAAATGTTTTGACTTAGGCGGTTTTGATAAGAAGGAAAAAAATCGTAATTGGTCTTAATTTTTTTTTTTTTTTAGAAAACCAAGTTTTTTGAAAATTAGAAAATTGATTTTCTTAATGATGTAGAAAAAATTATTTCAAATTCATTGTCTCATTCCTACCTTTACAACACTCCCTAACTTAACTCTGTCACCCCTTTGACCATCTCACCCCCAACTAGAGCTGACAAATGAGTGGTTGGGTCAATATGGGTGGATGATGATGGGCTGGATTAATAAAGTAAAAATTGTCTAATTACATAATCATTTCTATCATAAATAATTATATAGTCTTACTAATTAATAATTTCATACCAGATTTAATCGAAGCAGAACAAACTAGGTATGTTTCTATCCTAGTCACAAATCCATCAACAGATGAACCCTACTTTCCTTAATCCATGTTCTATTCCTAGTTTACCTTTGTCCAGTTCCACTAGAAATTTTCATTTACTTTATAGATTATGAAACCACAAAATAGTGAGTATAAGATTAAGAGAACAAACATATATATATACACACTACATCTGTTGATAGATGTCAATACATTTTTAAATATAGTAGACAAATCTTATGCTCGAATAATCAATAATCCAATACAATTATTTGGTACATTTAAAGCAACAAATTAAATCTTTGAGGAATATTTAAAAGATAAACAAAATCCCCCTTTTCTTATCTATACTATCACGTGACAAATCAAGTCATGCCTCTGTAGTCTCAAAATCAAGAATAATATGATAGATACCCTTACTTTATTTTACTGTTCAAGACTAATACTCCTATATAACACCATGCAAATTGAGGTCTTAATTTAATTAAACCCTTAAACTACAATAATATTATTTCCACAAGTTCTAAATAAACTATAGTTGCATTATTTTACTATATCAAAAGATGGATATAGTGCATAGATTAGGAGAAGAAAGCCCAGTGGTGATATTTAGCAAGAGTAATTGTTGCATGTCTCACAGTATCGAAACCCTAATTCGTAATTTTGGGGCGAATCCAATGGTGTATAAGCTTGATGAAATTGAGAAAGGCAAGAAGATGGAGAAAGCTTTGATTGAAATGGGTTGCAATCCTAGTACCCCAGCTATATTTATTGGGAAAGAATTTGTTGGTGGTTCTGATGAAGTGATGAGTCTCAATGTTAAAGGCAAGTTGAAGGAATTGCTCATTAAGGCTAAAGCTATTTGGGTATAGACTAGAACTATATATGGCCAATGTTATATATGTTGCTCAGACTCTTCATGAAAAATGTTTTTGCATTAATGTTTGAATCTTTTAAAAATGCACTATTTTTAAAGGATTCGATCCGATACATAATACTTCGACGTTATTGAAGAGTCTGAGCAACATAGGACTAGGTATGTGTCTATGTATGAGTGCTTACATGCAGCTAAAAATGTACTGTTGTTTTGTTGTTATTTTTTTTTTTCCAGTACTATTTGTTGTCTCTTTTTTTTTCCAACTTTTAGTGTACTAAATAATGGGGGGAGGTGGGGAGATGGGGTGAGGTAGGAGGGGTGATCCAGCATCCGTAGTGCCATTAAATAATGTCTACTTTTATCATGCATGATAAACTGAAATATTTCAGATCTTATATTAATCTTAGATAATTTATAAATATGTAACTTGACATTATTGTTATTTAGTTTTTTTTTATATATATATAAAAAAAAGGAGGAGGATCTCCATTCTTACTACATATCTCTTGTGGAATACACAGAATCGAGCACTCATTATGTCTAGAAAAAACTCACTATGCAACGTTAGATTTGTCCGACTTATTTACTTACTATATTTAATTTGCTTATAATTATCTCCATTTAACTTTGCATCCAATTGATGAAGTTATTATATTCTTAAAATGAATACAAAGGGCTATATATATCATTAAGTATTATTCCATTTGTCGAGAAAAGACAAACTCACCACTGAAGTTGTTTCGAATTTTTAAAAAGACACCTTAACTTTGCGGGTGTCCTATTACCCCACGAAACCATATAAATCCACAATAAATATACCCTTCTGACTAATTTTAACACCACTCGTGTTGTCACGAAATATGGGCGCGTGAAGGACTGTTCATACAGCTTCAGACCAACGTAAAATTGTCATGTGGCACTCCCAATTTGACTTATTTTGAAAAAAATATAATAACACATGTATTAATTTTTTTAAAGCTTTATTAGAAATTGTTTTTAATTTTCAAATCTTTTTTCTCATCTTCCCTAACATCATTAGCTTACCATATTTCTTGGGCATCTATGTCTTCCTTCAAAAAAAAATTTATTTTTGCTCTATTTTTTTTCTGGCCATTGTTTTTTTTTAAAACTAACGTTATGGTGTTCATTCTTATTATTATTATTTTATTTTTTTGAAAAACAAATTAGTTTAGTGATTTATTCCTCTACAAATCAAGTTTGGGATTTGAGAATAGTGAAACTATGGAAAACTCTATTTGGGAGTAAGAAGTTGGAGAATGAGGTGATTTAAATGTCAGATTGTGACTTGGTGATATTTTGAGTATTTAGATTTTGATTATTTGACAATATTTATTTTCATAAATAAATTAATTGGTGGTAGTTTGACAAATAATTGATAATGCTGCCGGAAAATTCCGTCCCGCCACAGTGGGTTTGGCGACTGTTCATCACCATGAAAGGAATAGCGGAAGAACAGAGGTTGAGGCGAAGAAGAAAGAGAAAAAAAAAAAGAAAAGCAAAGAAATCAAATAAAAATAATTAAAAAATATTTTTAACACGTGTCAAGTGATTATTAGTGCTTGACTTACATATAATTTTGTATAAGTGGTATTGGGTGAAAATTGGGTATACATACTATTGCGAAGTTGTTCAATGGGGTATTAAGGCATCCACAAAGTTAAGGTGTATTTTTGAAAATTCAAGACAACTTCAATGGTGACTTTATGTCTTTTCTCTCCATTTGTCTCAATTTATGTGAAACACTTTCTTTTTTAGTCAGTCCCAAATATTCAATTTTGTTGGAATTTATACCACTAGATGGTGAGAAAACCTCAACAGAGATAAATACAAGCAAGAGGGGCAAGACCTTACCTTACCAATTCTAATGAGGTACGAAACTTCTACTTAATTAACCTGCATGAAGAAAATAAGAACTAGAGAGAACTAAGTATTCTATGATCATCACAGAGTTTGTAATACACTAGGATGATATTACAAATGAGGATGCTTAAGTAGTACAAAGGTATAAAAGCCATGATGAATTTGAGTTATTAAACTCAAACTTCGTTTTACAAAAGTATGAACTAAAAAAGATAGATTGCTCTTCTAAAGTAATCTGGACTGTTTTCATCTTGTCTTCCTCTTCAAATTTGTCTAACAATACTTGATAGTTCATCAATTCTTCTTAGATTTATTGGATCTTGTTAAAGTTGTTGGCACTATCACATGATTCTGCTTTGCTGTTGCATTAGGAGGTACCTTGGAACAAACTCCTCAGTTATCTTACCATCCCAATAATTTTTTCTTCCGTGGTGTTGTTGCGTTGTTGCCTAGGAGAAATATCTCCATCCCTAGTTGAATTTGCAAAACAATAATTCAACATATCCTCTTCTTCACTTTCCTCAAAGGTGTCCTCATCTTGTATGTTCGCAAATCTATTTGTGGAGAAAGAACTACTACCAACATCTTGTAGTTGTTTATTTATGTTAATAGGCATATGAGAAGTCAACTTTTTAACATTAGAACTCACCAACGAATCAAGAAGCTCTTTGTCACCAACTGAAATTTTTTTAACATTAGTACATGTTAAAACCAATTGTCGCCCTATATGTAATGGGGATGAATCACTGGTAATGTCACTACCCTTAGGCACAAAAATTGGTGCTTCGGGGCTCAATTTTCTATGAGTTGTGACATGTTTATCCTCTTCTTCCACCCGGTCAGTCTATCGACTCTCACTTGTAACACTTTTTTGCCTGCTAGAAGTGATCAAATTATGTGTCGAAGTAACTTGGTAGATTGAAACGATTGGTAGAGCATGAGAGTTAAACATATTCAACTTAGGATCAACATGAGGCTTAATTAGAGAGGCTCCTGGAGAACCAATTTGAGCTCCAACATCAACCGTTACCCATGTTTTATCAATTATATTAGACTGTCCAAGTTCTTATATTTGCGCCACAAAAATAGCAGTTGTGTTAATGGCTACATCTTCAGTCAGTAGCTTTCCATAAGTGACTTGTGATGCAACAACAAATGCCTTTGAATTAGTTGTATTTCCTTGAAACTCAATCTTATCATGTATCTGCAGGTTCACTCCCTACCCGTGCGACCCCTGTAGCTTTAACACTTTCTTTTTCAGTAGTATTATAATTAAGTTGCTACCCAACTTCAATGTGGTATGTATGCTGTCCATAAGATCAAGAATGACCTTAACTCTAGTTGTGCTAGGTCTCGTCCTATCTTGAGTGGCTTTATCTATGGCTACTGGCGTACCAATAGCTGATGCAATGGATAACAAAGGTCTTCGAGCAAAAAGATTTGGCAGCAGATCTGGTAGCGAAACCCATGCCAAAGCTTTTGAAGTTTCTTCCTTAGGATTAAAATTTTGTGTCCATGGAAAGTTACGGAACAGATGTTGTTCCCCATTAAATTGAAGATAACCAAAGTGTTTTGGAAGAACTGAGCAAAAATCTTCATAAAGATCACAATGAATTAAAAGATGTCGTGCTACAAGCGAGCCAATTAAACTACGTCCTTTGATGACCAACTGTTTTGGAATTAATTTTCTCAGTTCGTGTAAGCTTGGTGCACCATAGGAAAGCTTCATAATCACAGCTTGATGAAGTCCCTCTTCAACGACATACTCATCTAATTCCTTAAAAGTAAATCAAACAGTTGATTCCCCGTGTATTAATTGAATAGGTTTCAAGATTATTTTGGTCAGTGTCGTAGGATTATAATTCATTAGAGACACATAGGTATTGTTAAGGTTTGACTCTCCCACAGTTTGAGACCAGGTAGAGGCAGCGGCAGCCATGAGAGGCTTCTAAGTCCCCCATTCACGAGTAGCCGCAGGGGTTAGGTTTTCAAATTGATTAGTGAAAACTTTAACGTTCAAATGTTTATTTTACCGTTCTTAATCAGATAATTTATAGTCAGATAAATATCTATGACTTGTTTTAAACAAGCTTCAAAAGTAAATCTTTCTTTCTTAAACTATGTACCAAATCAAACATCACATAAATCAGATAGCATTTTGTATTATAATTCATTTACAATCTTGTGTGTGAGATTGGGGCATACAATTATGCAATCACAATCAGGATGAAAGAGTACAGGTATGCGTCAACAAAAAGTTAACACTAATTATTTTTCTCATTTACTTTTGTAGTTTATCCTTCTCAAAGAAGGAATGTTTATAAAATAAATAATTTGAAAAAAAGATATCTCATTCGAACTAAACATTTAAGGAACTTTTACTAAAATGGGTAATTTATAAATAAGGATTATAATAGTCACGAGTTCAGAAAAGCTGCACAATTACAAGAACAATCAAAAACACTCTTTCTTTATAAATAAAAGTGTGCTCTCTTGATTAATTTAACATGGTATCACAATGGGTAGATATCCTGAGACCGAATCTCATCATCTCTCTCTATCAACTTGAACTTTTAGATGAAATGATTACACACGTCAATAGTTTTAAATTTTTGAGACGTACAAGAATTATCAAGACATGTTTAACATGATTTCTTTGAGTAAGCAACTCTAAAATTCCTTTTATTTTTATTTGTTGAAAAGGTAATGAGTTTACACCATTCTCAGTAAGACACACGCTGTCAAATTGACATGTAAAACATAAATGTAAATATTGATATATACTATCTGGTAGAACTGGACATAACCTTTTCATATGACTAATATATTCCAGGCCATTATTAGGTCAAGGTTAAAGATACTTAAAATCTAAATGAGTAGCATTCATATATTTCTGGAAGAAAGACAGAACAAGGAATTTTTCGTGTTATTTCGACCAAATAGTAAATACAAAAACATGCATTATTTATTTTTAGGTCAGGTGACATTCAAACTATGAAGTCTTTCTGCATAAATATGGAAAGGCTCTAGCATTTGTAGTTTATACCGGCTAATGTAGAATAATAGAATCCAGAGCATGCTTTTAGCTTTCCTTATCTGCTCCCCAGTGAGCCTAAGTCCAGAAAATTGAAAATGCAGGCGTTTCTTTGCAGCAATGAGGTAAACTGTGGCAGGAAAACCTTGTTTCGATCGTTTATACTCTCAGCAATGTCCTAAGCCTGAGAATGTCCTGCAGGTACGAAAATATCATCTTGAGAAACTCAAATATTGCAGGTAGCAGCAATTCCAACAAAGGCGAATCTAGAATTTGAAGTTTATGAATTCCTATAATGATTTCAAGTTAATACTCCTTCCGTTCACTTTTACTTGTCAACTGTATTAAAAATAAATTTTCACTTCTACTCTACCATTTTAGTATATCAAGAGAAAAACAATTTCCTTTTCTTGTTTAACTTATTAACTACTCATTCAAAATCATTTCTCAAGTCAATTAAAGATTATACATCAATTAATATGGATATTGTGATAAAATATGCATTTCATTAATATTTCTCAAGAATCCTTTATGGACAAGTAAAAGTGAATGGAGGGAGTATATGATAATAACTAAGTTCACAGTCAAATATTTATAAATATTTTATGAATTTCTTAATATAAATACAAGGTTTGAATAAAAACTATTGGGTTCATGTGAATCGTACCTTACATCCTAGGTCCTCCCCTGATTCCCAAGTGCCATAACATCTTAATCATCATTCATCATCACAACCGCCCATAAGTTGCAAGTATATCTCTTAGCTTTTTTGCTTCTGCATCCAGGCTGTCAAAGCTAGTTGAACTAGGTATCCTCCAACTCCAGTTTCCAAACTGCAATTAGGGGAAAGATAAGAAAACGAAAACCATGTCAGAGAGAATTCAAGAGAAATGGCGAGAAGTAAATGACTCACTTAGTTTGATGTGTTTTCGATGAAATAATCATATTGGTATAAATTTTGGTATTGCTTTATCCAGCTTTTGGTTTGTAGTTTGAATATTGCATGGCTAATTCTCATATAATTTAGTACACCAATTGGATTATTATATTTGAACCTGATATAACATGGAATAACTATGCATGGATAAAAAAACACCAAAAGATAAAAATACCCTTTATATTTCCTCAAACCCATCATCAAAATCCTTTCAGCTTTATTAAGTTTTAAGAGATAAACCTATATCTTAACAATTTACCCTATATATTCATTTCTAGTACAAAGAACGAAACGCCCGATAATAATTAAGCTATGGATTACAATCTCGCATAACTTGTTTCTATGCCAAACGACTCCCAACATCATTTAGTTCCACTACATAGTAACACCAGTATATTGATGTGGTTGCTATATACTATCATAATTCAGATGATATTGGAAAGGAAAGGAGATTCAACATTGAAAGAAATAGTATTTTGGTCCAAAGCTGAAAATTTCCAAAGCGTCAATAGAATCAGAAGCTACCAGATGCCACAAATTTGCACATAATCAGTTAAGCATCTCTACTTGTCTCAGCTAACCAAACAACAAAAAAAGGAAGATAACTTCAGACATGCATCCAACAGCGTTGACAGTTAACAGAAGGTTTAGAGTGCTAATGTAGCTTCAATATAAACCAAACTCTACCAACGCCCAGCCTATAAGAGAAAACGACCGAGCATTGGTCACTCACTATTCACTCTGTAGAAGCAGATTTATGTCTTTACCTGAGTTGCTGGAATGTTCATTCTGGAATCACTCCCAAGCCCAAGAACGTCCTGCATCGGTATAATTGCAATACGGGCTACAGAAGAAACTGCACCTTTGATCAAGCCCCATGATATTTCCTCTTCCTCAATATTTGATAAATACTTTAGTACCTGATACATCAGTTTAAGTGAACAACAGATTCATGTTCATTGTCATCTCACGTTATATTTATAGCAACAAAAAAACATGGTTTAGTCAATGCATCATACTAACATTGGATTTCTCTTCCTGTGGCAAAGTATCCCACCAACCTCGGATCTAAAACATGCAAACAAAAGAAAATGCTTACAAATTTTGGACAGGGAGTAGTTATGATAGGGAGGGGGGGACAGTTAATCAAGATCAAGCACTGAAGATTACCGTATCATTGTCATGTGTTCCAGTATACACTACTTGGTTCTGCTCATGATTGTGAGATAAATGAGGGTTTTCAGCGTCACTGCCAAATGCTGAACGACACAGGGAAGAACAAATTTATACCAAGAATGCAGATAAATTCAACGCTACTTTCTGCACACATTTTACTAGTACGGCAGAGGATATAATACCAAACTGGAGTACAGCCATTCCAGGTGCCTCAATGGACTTTCTTAGCTGAACAACGTCCTCGGTAATTACCCCCTGTCATTTAGCATTCTAGAAATGAGAAGATATAGCAATAAAGCAATAAAACTACATAAACAAATCAAAAATTCCCTTCTACCTATATACTTTTATATCAAACTTAAAGAGTACAAGCTAGCCTCATCAATAGATAATTAATTAGAGAAATAGAGAAAAATCTACTCGTATGCTTAGATGAAGCCGAAGGAGAGAAAATAATGATGAAAGATAAATGGCTAAAACATATGTTATGCTTGTTGCACACAAAAACAGGTTTGTTAGATCTGCTGTCAACTTATTGCTTTTGACCAGTACAACCAGAAATTGCCTAAACAAATGGGTTGCATGCAATATTTTATTCTACCTTCTATCTTCTCTAAAGGCATTATCTTTTACTTCCTAAAAGAGAGAGTTATTGGTAGTGTCCAACCATTCGAATGTCTACCAAACTACAAAAGAATGCTCCAGGGGAGACATAAAGAAGATATTTCTTTTTTATTGGTAGGAACCGTTAAGCAGACATCAAGACAACATCAGAAATTTCAGAGAGAGCATGTTGTATATATGCTCTGCTAAGACATACCAAGTCTTCTGCTATAATATTGATCTTCCCAACAGCTTGTAAGATAGCATCAAACAAAGGTTTTCCAGGTCCCACCTAAGTCATTAAAAAAATAAAACAATGAGATAGTTTTTGAGGTTAAGATTCAAAACATGAAAGAAATATGAAGAGATCTGACCTTCCACCGTCCCAGAATTGCAATTTTTTCCTCTGCAAGTATGGATTATACAAACTACATGAGTGCCCAATTGATACAAAGTTACATATAAGCCTGTAAAAATCCAACATCCGTTACCAGAAGGAACAGCCCAAAATCCAGCAAATCCTCTAAAGTGATCTATCCTAAACTCATCAAAAAGATCAGTAGCACGTTGAATTCGGCGTACCCACCATGAAAATCCATCCTTCTCCATGGCTTTCCAATCATAGAGAGGGCTGTTTAGCAAAAAATCACAGTAAGTAGTGGATAGCACATGAATTGACAGTTTATCATTGAACTTAGACATGATCTACCAGTAAACTAAAACGACAAATGTCCACCAAGTACGTCTTCTAAAAGCAACAACTAGATATGGATACGTCCATACTCAAATATATATTTTTCAGATAAAGGAGATGTTTGTTCAGCAATCTAGTGTCCGAATAACACTTACCTGCCCCATAGTTGACCAGTTTCACTAAAGGCGTCTGGAGGAACACCACTAACTATAAGAGGGAAACCTTTCCTATTCTGCCACAGAGATAGATGGTTTATGCAGATCAGAAGGCTTTAAAAGTTAGTGAGGGTAATTCACCCAACTTGTGTACCGTCAAGGTTCATGGAGATACTAACCAGCAAAAATTGTTTCTTGTTGGCCCAAACATCAGCACTGTGATATCCAACATATATTGGCATGTCTCCCATTATACTGATTCCTTTGGATCGTGCATAGTCACGAACCTTTTTCCATTGTCGTTGGAACAAGAACTGTTGTGCAATGAATATGTCAATCTGTTCCAGGTAACATTAGATCATGTTCAACGTTTGCCCAATTTAAAGGATCCAACTTTGGTCAGCATTCAAATTTTAAAGAGGTCTTACAAAATCCTTTTCACTTTGATAAACTTCTTCTAGAGCTGCAAGATGGCGATTTTTCAATGGTTCAGGCCAATCATACCAGCTGATAGCGTTTACAGAGTTGTCTATGGCAGCAAAATAAGCAGCATCCTCCAGCCAACCTGTATTTTTCTTGAACAAATTATGTTTAAGAATAGCAGGTGTTAACAGAACCATTTTTAGCAATTATTAACATGTCCCCACATTTTCGGACTTCTTTTTTCATTTCAAAGTGAATATATCAGCTATTCATAACAAGTGTGTTACAGAGCATTCCTATTCATATACTATCAGCTATTGTCCCTCCCAAATGTGTGATTAAGGAGTTATCATGGTTTCACAGACCATGGTTATCCTTGCTCCTATTGTTCACCTTAATCAAGAAATGAAGTAAGTTTATCTTACTCGAAATATTTGGATCCCGGCGAAAGCTCTCGAGCTGGTCTTTCAGTTCCCCTTCACTGGAGAGAAGCCTCTTTGCTGCCTAAAAATGATTAAGGAAGAAAATTACCCTTGATATCATATGAGCTATCAATTCTTGAAGTGAAAAAATTATTTATCTATAATGAGAATGAAAAAGGAGGTGGATAAAGCTCGAGTACAGAAGAACAAAAATTTGATAATTTGAAGCAGACATGTAAGGAAGTCGAAGAGAAAAGAGATATGTTTAAACCTCCTTTATCTTCTCCACACACTCAAAACCTTTCTCTTGAAAGCACTTTCCAACCCTTTTTTGTTGTATAAAGTTCATGTTATATTAAAAGAAGAACTAGCAACAAGTATCTCCTCATTGTTTACCTTGGTTATTAAAGGATCTTTTATCTCAGATATAGTCGAGTAATTGACACGATCTGTAGGTCTTCAGAACAACGAAACATACCAAACAATAAAAATGGGATGTCAAGTAATGTTCCATAGAATTTCTCTGTCCAGAAACACTAATGAATTGGAAGGAAAATGTTGTAAAGTGGCTCACAGTGGCTCCGGAAGCTCCTCCTTCTTCAGTAAACCATCATCAACAAGCTCTTCAAGAGAAATCAGCAGTGTGTTACCACAATTTGCATCCTGAAAGCAACCATTGATAAACTGTCATTTCAATGTTGTAAAGATTACAATTTGGTCGTCTCAAGATCACTACAGCATTAACAAAAAGGTAATGATCTATGTCATTTTCTGTACGAACATTTAATCAAATAAATTCTGTTGCAAAGAGAAGGAACCCAATATGACATGAATCAAAACAACACAAAATCTCAAAATTGTGCCTCATGAAATGTGCATATTGTTTAGAATTTGATCAAAATACACCCTCTGTTTCAATTTGTTTGTTTTACTTTCCTTTTAAATCCATTTCAAAAAGAATGACTCTTTCCTTTTTTGGCAACTCTTTAATTTCAACTTTCCACCTAGCATGTTTAAGACCACAAGATTAAAGGACGTTATGGTACACTCTACATATCTTTAGTTTAAGACCACAAGATTCAAAAATCTCTTTACTTTCTAAAACTATGTGTCAAGTCAAAACCAGACAAACAAATTGAAACTGAGGGAGTAATTTTTTAAAAGAAAAATCAAGCGTAAAAAGGAAAATTCATGTCACCTGTCCTGCATAGGGTGATCCGTCTTCATTGCCTCTCTTTCCAGGCGGTACAAGTGGAAGAACCTGCAAACAAGCGCAGAAAGTCCTGTTGCCTTTTAGATTTTAATTACTCACAAAAAAGTTAGAATCAGCTTTGGTTCCATTGTTTGGATAGAGGGTAAGACTGGATCTTGATCTCCAATTTTAAGAGTAGGCTATTATGTTCTCGAGTAAAACTTCAAAAGCATACCTACTACATCAATCAAGATATAAATATACAACCACCAATGCCTTTTTGAAGTTCCAGACCAAATAACTTGAGACAACAAGCTTCTCATAACATTCATTACAGCTTTAAATAGACAATCAGAAGCAAACAAGAGAGTACAAACTCTAAACAGAAGGTACTTTTTGATCCTTTATTAGTAAGTAAGTTACTATTCTCCTTGCCAAAAGTCCTTGCAAAATACAAACCAGGCATCAAACTTCCGTAGATGCCAACACCCACCCATATGAGTTGATGAAGTGCAAAACTGAGATGCCAAGATTCCTATTACATGGATGCTAATTTCTATGAAAGAAAAGAACTACACTTGAAATCTTTTTTTTTCTTACTTTTTCTTTTGATAAATAAGTACTCACAAATCCTATTTGTGCTAGCTTTTAACTATTCTCAGCATTCTTTTATTATCATATTTGTAGTCTTTCCACTAAAGACATAACCTTTATGTTTCTTGCTACCACAAAAAGAGGTAAGAAACTATTGCCATGGTAGTGTAGGAAAATTATAAGCTAAGTTGCACGAACTCTTCACTTTTGACACCGCACCAGTGTCAGATTTTCAGTATATTTTTGGAGAATCCAACACAAACATTTTGGAAGAATCTATAATAGCATAGATAAAGCTTGTTAAATGAGCTTTATAATGCTTGTGTTATGTTGATCTTATATTACATCATGAAAAGTTATTCATTCCCCAAATTTTTTCATGAATAAAAAAAAAAAAAAAAAAAAAAAAAAAAAAAAAAGCAATTGAACCTGCCAAAGGGAGCAACCAGCAAGATGAAGCCAGTCAAGGAACTTAAAAGCCTGAGGACCAAGGTCACCAATACCATAAGGTCCAGGAAACGACGTCGGATGGAGCAAAATTCCAGCTCTTCTACGATCGTTTGGGTCTCGTTTTGGCAACCAATCAGCATAATCAATCGGAAAATCCTCACCTACAGCAGGAACGGCAGCGGTGCCATTTTGAAAGGAACCTTTCCGATCAAACATGAAAGTGGGTCTAGATAATACTGGGAAAGGAGATTGAAAAGTAGTGCTTTTGGGGAATGGCAATTTGGGAGAAGAGAAAGAAGAAGGTATTAGTGAGAAACAAGTGTGAATTGCCATTGATAATGAGAATAAGTGAAGATCGTTAGTATTTTTCCTTCTTATTATTGATTTGAAGGAGAATTTGAATCGAAGAAAATGGGTCCATTTTGAAATTGGGATTGCCGTTTATCGCTTGAAAATGGCACGGAACGGAGTGGAGTGGAGTGGAGTAGGAAGTTGAGGAAGGTGTTGGAGTGGGGAGACAAGAAGCATGTGATACACCTCATAATTGCATTAGTCGATTCGATTTGATTTTATGTATTATTGGCTCAATTTATTAATATTTTAATTTTTTAAATACGCTAAATTAATTTTATGTATTATTGGCTCAATTTATTATTGTTTAGTTTTTTAAATACGTTAAATTAATAATCAAATCAATAAGATATTTTTTATCGATTTGGTTCCTTCATGGTTTGTTTCGAAATCAATAAGAAAATACTTATAAATACATAAAAATTCATAATATTAGTAATACAAAGATTTTAAATGCATGCATTAGTATGATTAAAAATAGGGAGAACCCATCGGTGAGCTCCTAAACTTGGCACGAAATTTCACTTAGACACCTCAACTGAACGATGTTCATTTTAGACACATCAGGTAGGATTCCATTGTGTCATTTTGACATTTTTCGCTGACATGACATGGCAAGTGTAATGCACCCAAAATCAACGCGTGAAGGAGCTCTTTTTCAGGCCAAAAAAATAATATTTAAAAGGTTTTTACTATTCTTCTTCCTCATTCTCTCCTCCACCACACACCATCCATTTACCACCACTACCACCATCGCTATTAATACAATCAAATTAATTTTTTTATTTATTCAGTTCCGAAAATCACCACAACCATCGTCATCTTCTCATTCTTATTCTTTAGAAAATAGCACAAAAGAGATATAGAGTGTATGAAAAAAAACCGATTTTCGATTCCACCTTTTTCGCCAGAAAAAATGGATATGAACACTCATATTTAATAATTTTTCTTTCTCTCCTTGTCTCCCTCCTCCTCCTCTCTTTTTCTCTCAAAACAACACTATGATAGAAAGAAAAAAAGAATCTAAAACAATTTTAAAGAGCAAATTAAGAAAACAAATTAAGAAAATTGTTGGATATAGTAGAGAAGACAACTACCATGGGGGGCAAGGGGGGAGGGGAGGGGTGAAATTGACTTTTTTTAGAATAATATTTTTATTTTATTTACTAAATAGATTTTAAAATAATTTTTAACTTAAAATAACACATGTAATCATTTAATTCGTCGTTTGCCACGTCATCAACGAGTGTATTACACTCTCCTTCAGCTTTTTTCTTATTGTAAAAAAAGTGTCAAAAGAATATAACGGAACCCTATATGAGGTGTCTAAAATAAACATTGCACAGTTGAGGTGTCTATATGAAATTTCATGCCAAGTTTAGGGAGCCACTGATGGGTTCTCCCTTAAAAATATAATAGCCCCTCAAAACCTTTTTTTACATCTGTTTCACCATATTTTGGAAGGTATTCTTATAATAAAATATTTTAAAATAAAATATTATAAAATGCATGTTTTTAATACATCAAATCAAACAATGATTAAAAATTAATCTCTGTATAACTAATACAAACACTACATATCTAAATATTATTTTTGTATACCCTACCAAGCGATCTAAATGGTGTCAGTCTAGGAGTGTGCCAAAATCGAACCGAAAAAATTACTATTGATTTATTGTTATTGGGCTATTGGATTAACAAATTCTTAGTGATTTTATAAAAATAAATTATGGGGTTATTGGGTAAACCGATAACCCATTGACAGTGTATAATTTACTACTTAACCCGTACATAAATTAAATATTAATCTCAACATCTTACTAGTTACTATTTTTGCTCTTTAGCCTTCAATTCACACTTTATAGTGACTTTGAGTTCACAACTTCACATAATATAAAACGTTAAAAAATAAAGTAATAACTCTATTCCTCTTAATTTCTCTTTATCTTACACTTATATAATTTTTTTCATGTTAGTTATTATTATTTTTAATTATTCTATGAGTATTTGTAAAATTACAATATTGTCTTTGTCACATTGAAATACTTGTTCAATTCGAATTGAGATTTACAAGGTGGGTTGAATTTCAATTAGGATTCTTGGAGACTACTCAACTATAAACCTTAGTTCATGCATATATAAAAGGTACAATATTCCCTTAAAAAGGCATCTCGAAAATTCCATAAAGAGATCGAAATCTAAAAAATTTCATCACAAATTCATCGATTCTTCATAAAAAGATAAAGGCATCTCAAATATTCCACAAAGTCATAGAATATTTATAAAGAGATCAAATTCAAATTATCTTAATTCGAGAAATATATGCCACTAATGCCGCTCGAATCATGAAGATCAAGTCCAAATCATCTTAATTCGAGAGATACGCCACTAATAGCCCTTGAATTATGACGATCAAGTCCAAATCATTCTAGTTCGAGAAATATGCCACTAACGACCCTCAAATTATGAAAATCAAGTTCATATCATCCAAGTTCGGGAAATACGCCACTAACGGCCCTCAAATCATGGATAAATCTTATGAGAGAAGAATCAAGAGAGAAACAGAATTGTACTCACAATTTTATTTGTGATTGTAACTTATTTTCTATCACTTTAAAATTTGTTACAAACAATCTTGTCGCGTCAAATTATTGGAGACATAAATTGAAAAAATATACAAAAAAAAGACACTAATAATACACAAATATATGCACTCTACCGAACGGTCCATATGTGTTCTCAAATTAGTAAAACTATTGCATGTTTATTGTCTTCATTCGTCTAAAACTTTGCAGATTTGTTTGTCTTCCTACGAATTTGTCTGATAGTGGCATTGATTGCTTTCGATAAATATCGACAATTTTTAATAATGGACCTAAGAGAAAAATATTGTATATTTTTTTAATAAATATAGACAATTTTTAATAATGGACCTAAGAGATTAACATTGTATATTTTTCTATTCAAAAAGTTTGATAGCAATTAGCAAGTAAGCAGTTTGTCTCCACTTCAGCGTCTTGTTTTCTCCTTTTGATTTGCTAATTTGATGCCTTGTTTTAGACCATAGTTTTGATTCTTTAAAATAAAAAAATTATATTTTAATTAAATACATATGACTTGCTCATTCTTGTTTAGTATTTTTGCTACACAATATCAGGTCAAATACAATCAATCTGTATCTTATTTTTTTATTAGGTTAGTTGTCTTTTTTTTTTTATTCGTCATATCATTTTCATACAATTGAATAGAAAAAAGTTGCAAGATTCATATATACGACCAATAAAATTTCATTTCATAATTTTTTTCTAACATAATGTAGCTTATCAAGAAAATTAGAATATATACTATACTTAACATAATAGAGCAATGGACTTATTTCTCATCTTTTTACAACATAAGGAAGAAAACATCATTTATATAAAGTGTAGGATGTAAAATGTTGAAATTAAAGAATTGTCAAATTAAAAAAAAAAAACATTCTTTTTAAATAAATTTTATAACAAATATAAGATAAATAAATTAAAATAGAGAAGTATATATATAATTAGCTAGTTAATTTTCGAAATTGAAATATACAACATGTCCCAAAGAGAACAACACATTCTCTCCATAAATCTCAAATAAATACACATAAAGTGAAATACTTGAATCACAATGAAAGATGACAACTTATTCATATTGCCATTTTCACTGTTGGCCTCCTTCTCTTTTGATGGTTTATCTATTATTGTACTATAACTTTCTTTATAATAATAATATCTTTTAACTATATGATATCTATTTACAACATATATATTAACTAACCAAGGTCCTAATGAAACACATTGTACTTGAAACATTAGATAAAATCAACTACTTAAGTATATCACTTCCTTTTTTCCAATATTTGAGGTCTAGATATCATCAGTCCAATCGATGTTGTCGTCTTCATAAAACAAGCCATCGACGATTTGATCGATGAAGGAATCGATGAAGGTGTTGCAACCAAGGGTGAAAATTCGGCCAACACGGGTGCGAGAACTGGAAGACCAAGCAAAAAGAGCAGCACAGGCCACTGCACCAATACAAACCCCAGCAGCTTCAGCTATTGCTTGAAAATCAGTCTTTCTGAATACAGAATTTCCAGTCACAACTTCCATAGACACTGTTGCTGCAAACACAATCTGGAGACAAAAATTAACTAAGAATATTCTAGAGTTTATGTGATATGTAAAACTTTTTATAGAGTACATCATTAAGAATTATTTTATTACTAATGTCTTTTAATCGGTTATTGCACGTCATAATTATTTTTCGAGTTAATTACCATATTTGACATGAAAGTAACATGTGTCACCATAAAATTTATATGAATTATTTTTTCTTTTTAATTCGTTCAAAAAATAATATATTTAAATATTTAGTAACAATTTAATTTTAAAATATCTATATATCCTTAATAAAATAATTTATACTCTCAAAATATATTTATTTATGAGTTATTTTATAACATAATTTTTTTATAAGAAATCTAAAAGTTTGTATTAAATCAAAGTAACACATAAATTTAAAGAGAGCAAGTAGTTTTTTTTACCCACTACAACAAAAAGAACTTATAACACCAATATATATGTTGATTCATAAAAAGTGTTAATTGTCATCTGATCCAATTTCGCTATACGCTTTAGGATCATTTGAAAAAAACCTCATATTACCTCTTAAAACATGTTTAGAATAATTCAACATTTTTATTTTTTTTTTGAAGGGTGACCCCTCTACAGATACTCAAATTCAATATTTTAGAATTGAAGGTGAGAAATGTTATCATACAAGCGAATCTTTCTTATTGTGTAAAAGAATAACAAAAACCTTCTTCTAGTTAATATTTTATTTAAGGACATGTTAAGGAAAAAATCAGAAAATTGAGGAAGTTAAATTACCATGGCAAGTCGACCAGATATAATTTCAAAATCATGACTCTTCTTAGAGCTTTCGATATACTCCGATAGCGTTGCGAAAAAAGGCGAAACCTCATTATCTTCGCCATTAAAACTTCCGTTCTTCGTCTTGATCACTCCGACAGGATCCGACCCGAATGATCTTAAAGTGGTCAATCTAGGCTGCAACATGATTTTCCCATTCTCCTGCCCCGGTTCTGGCACCCTCAACTTCTGAACCGGCATAAAACCGGCCGGTTCAGGCTTCTGAGTTTGTGGTTTAAGTTCACAGAAAACCGGTCCAGCTCTCAAGGCCATTGAAGAATCTAAGAGATGATTCCTGAAAAGTTGGAGAGAGGGAGAAAATGTTAGAGAAAAGTGGGGTTATTTTTAGATGCATGGAATAATATTATGTAGAGTTCTAATTTAACTCAAATAGTCCTATAACTTTGAGGCTCTGCTATTTTGATCCTTATTGTATTACTATGTCAAATTATGCGGGTTGATTTGGTTTTTCATTTAAACTTATATATTAAATCAAATTGAAAAGCTTTTAGTTGGTTAATTCAATTTTCTCAACTTATACTTTGATCGAAAAAGAAATCAAATTGAAAAGATTTTTTCTTTAATCGTGTGATTTAGTGCAATATTTGAAGAAGAGACATCTAATACCATTGGCACAAAGTGAGTGATTATATATTTCTTAATGACATTTCCAAAACATTTGAATAAATAAAATCGAAATACGAAGATGTATAATAACATGATCTCCAAAATATTGTATTAGAAAAATATATCAAAAAATCAGAACAGACACAACACATGTCAATACTTTTACAAGTCCATATATGAAATAATATATCTTAATATTTCAATTAGTTTTAAATGATATTCCGCTAATTGGACTAAAAATTGCACATCCCTAAACTTGAGTGGACCATTTGTTTAAAGAGTCATGTTTTGGGGTGGGGGGGGCGGGGGTGTGGGGGACTTTGGTGGTGATTGTGAAGAGTCCACGTCTAAGAAAAGTTATGTTTGGTGTAAGGTGTTTTATAGTTATTGGATGAGAAAAGTAGAAAAGACGTGGATGTTCAATTCTTCTTTAACGTTCTTTTCAAATGAGAAATAATTGTGTGGATAAATGACAAGGACGACTCAATGAGAGAGAAATATTGGATGGTGTAATAACTAAAGGCTAAGGAGAAAGTATTGGTTGGAGAGTACATAAAAATAGTCCACTGTGACGATTTTCATCGAGGAGATTTAATATAAGTAAACAAATGAATGAGTAATTAAAAAAGGTTTGACATTTACTATATAAATAAAAAAATAATTTAATTATATATAAATTGTATAATTTTTAATTGGCTCTGCCTCTATATTAGATGGTGTGCTTTGTTTTTTATCGATTAAATTCAAATTTGTATCAAAATATTTTATATATTAAAGAATTCAAACTTCTAATTTCTAATTAAATATAAAATATAGTACTTATCCTTTTACCACCGTTCACATTCAATGAATTGCTTTGTTAGCGAAAGTGAATGTGGTTTTGGAATTGCATGGGATTGGGGAATGTATATGCACCGTGGGACCTTCGAGCCTGGGTGAACAAAGTTTACGGTGGAGTGACAAGTACTCTTTTATTTTTAATTAAAATATCTCGAATTCGTGTCCCCTTGAATATGAAGTCACTTTTATTAGAAAACTTTAAATTTAATTTACCTCCAGTGTCGCTACTGAACACCAGTGCCAAGTGGGAAAAAGAGTCTTGGTGTCTCCAATGGCTAGTTTGATATTTATATACGCTGCTTTTGTTACAAAAATTGGGCAATATAATGAAGAAAAAATGAGTTGAATCGAATTTTCTTTAGAAACAAATACTGTAGGTATATAAATCGAGAAAAATCCAAGCAAACTTTTTCAGAATATAACAAACTCAATAATTTATATCTGTAGATTTTTTTTAACCACTCCATATATATAAGAAAACTTTATTTATAGATTTTTCTTTATTTATTAAATTTCATAATAAGTCAAATTACATAACATAAATCAGGAGGATAGGAGTAATTAATAATTCAACCAGTCTTAGGAGAAGCTGGTTTCACTGGAGGTGTTGCTGTTTTAGCTCTTGTTTCATGTAACACTGGTCCTTCTGTGTTTCCTGTTTCATTTCCCTGTAATATTTCAAGAAAATGATCTTTATTAGCTACACAATAATATTGCATGAAAAAAAATGTGTTTTTTTATCCATACATCTTAGACATATTATTACCAATTTTTATGACATAATTTTATTTGTTTTTAGTTCGTTAAAAAATGTCATTTTTTATATTTAACTTGCGTTTCAACATATAATATGAAGTCATGAATTCAAATAGTGTTTGGACATGTAATTCGGGTTCATGATTTCGAATCTCAAATCTCCAAATGCATGATTTGGAATTTTAAATCACGATTTCAAATCTTTTATATTGTAAAACCTGACCCATAAATTATATTATGTAAAATAAAATATAACTTATTACTATTATTATTGATTAGTGGATCTTTATAAAACTATGTGTATTTAAAAGTTTATAGAAAATATATGAATATATGTGATTTATCAATTATTCATCATGTTTGAATATTTTGATATCTTGATTATGAATTATTGTTTGCTCATTTGGTAATATTGTATTAACATTAGGAAAATTTTGATAATTTTCACAACTTGTGGGGTTTGCTTGTTGTTTTCTTTTTTGGGTGCCCGGGGGAGGGGGGGGGGGGGTGTTGATGTTCATGAGAAAAATATAACTTAAGAAAATCAAATTACATGCCCAAACAAAACTTCAATTTTATATCAATTTGATTTTATATCACATGTCCAAATAGGCCCTTACCAATAATCTAGAAAATATTTTCTTTTTTTCCATGTTTAGCTGGACAAATTTTTTGAAACATATTTTTTCGAAGAAAATAAATTGCTTAAATATATAAATGAGGAAAATGTCTTCCTTTAAGACAAAACCATTTCTATAACTAGAATTCTTTATTTATTGTAATCGTAACGACCTATTTCCGTCGTTATGGAAAAGCCAATGGAGAAAGAATTTGGGCCAGAAAACTTTTGAGTAGTGACTTGAAAATTTTTAGCCTAGGCCAGTCTTGGACAAAATCTGAGTCAGGTGAGGTCTAGGGAAATCTGGTAATGAATGTGGGGGGGGGGGGGGTGACTTATGAATTTGATGTACAACTTTACGAAATCGAATTCGGGCGAGTAGAACTCCCGAACTGATCTTGGCGTGAAAGGATAGTTTTAGAACGTCCCGATTTGAAGGTGTGTTGTGAAATGGGAGCTTGGAACTCAAATTTCGAGTTTCTGTCGCAATGCAAGCCACCAAAGTGGGATTAATCCCGCCAGGGCGGGGCTGCTGTGGCGAGTTGGGGTCCGTTATGGCTAGCCAGTCGCGAACTTAAGTCGGGAAAAACCCAAAAATTGTTATTTTCTGCAAAACTTCATTCTTGAGAGCTAGGAGACGACCCAGGGCGATTCTTGATAGTTTTCCACGACTTCTAGTGCTAAAGGTAAGGAAATTACTCCCTTAATCCATATTTCAATTCCTAGGACTTAGAATCTTAGGTAATTATCGTTGGGAGAGGGTTTTGACCTGAAGTTGATGGTGGGAAAAGCCCTCGTTAAATATTAGGATCTTGGGTTTGGCCTTTGATTGATAGTTTGATTATAATCCGAGTAAATTAGGCCTTGTTTATTAATCCTTGCGTTAATTACTTGTGTTTAGACCAAGAACAAGCGGAAAGAATCCGAAAAGGGAGGACTCAAGTATTTTAGAAGAATTTAAGCTTGGTTTCGAGGTAACTGATCATTCGATTTCCTATTTGTGTGATATATGCAAGATAATTGCTTCATTGTATGTATGTGTGTATGTGAATCGTGAAATGTGAATCAAATCTAATGAAATGATTATGTGAGAACAACTACATACCATGAACTGTTACTTGACCCTGTAACTATATGTATTATTCATTATAGTGTGGTTGTGCTGATTGGATCGGGTGTCACGTTTCGACACATACATTGGATCGGGTGTCACGTTCCGACGCACATATTGGATCGGGTGTCACGTTCCGACGCACATATTGGATCGGATATCACGTTCCAACACATACATTGGATCGGGAGTCACGTTCTAACACACTAACAGTTTGGGTATGGGTTCCATAAGAGAACCACTTGTGGTTATTATGTTCATGCCTACGTGTCATTGATATTGGGAAATTATATGTTGCTCCTGAAAAGGTAATTGAACTATGTATTTTGTATATGCATGTTTACAGTGTTGTAATTTCCTTGTTGTATTTCGCTTAATGGAGTAGTCGTGTGATCCTACCAGTACACTGTGGTTGTGTACTGATACTACACTTGCTTGTTCTTTGTTGTGGCTGTACAAGGCATTTTTAGGCGGCTACGGACAGACCTCAATTAAGAGATCACTGATCGAGACCAGATTCAAGGGTGAGCTAGTTCTTTCAGGCTGCCATGGGTCATCTATTGTTTAGTCCATTCTTTTCTGACTCAGACTCTATAGTTAGATTTATTCATATGTTTAGTATTGGGGTTGCACCCCATTTTCTTAGACTTGTTAATTGGTAGAGTTTTGGTATAATGACTTTCAGGTTGTAGGAGTTGACTTTCGTAATAGATTGTTTAATTGTTTATTTAAAACATTTGGAGTTTATGGGAATTCCATTTCTATCCATCATTTAAACCTGCTTCTATATTTTTAAATGTTTAGTTTTTCGTTAAGTTGCTTAGTTGGGTTGTAGTAATGGTTCTCCCACCGGAGGGTTAATGTGAGTGTCAATCACGACGGGCTGGGTCGTGACAAATTTGATATCAGAGCCCTAAGTTCGTTGATCTCATTGTACCAAAATGAGTTTTGCGAAATGGTACGGAGACATTTGTACTTTTTTCGAGAGGCTTCAGGACTTTAGGAAATCTCTTTGTATTTTCTCTCTTCGTGCTATGACTTGATTTCAATTGGTATCTGGTGATCCAAGTTGGTAACTAATTCTTTTTCACTCTTCTATCCACAGATGGATAATACACGATACAACAACGTCAGGCTCATAGCCCCTATCAATGAGCCAACTGAGGAACCCGTAGCAAGAGACCGCGGTCGAGACAGGGTAGCACCTACCAGAAGTGGAGCCCAGTTTGAAAATGCTCCCAAGGAAGAGGCCCCTCCTACACCCCAAGAAGAGGTATAAAAGAATATAGAAATCTACAATGAGGAGGATGTTGGACCAAAGGAGGAAGAATAGGCTGAGACTACATGTATTTCTCCCTTAGACCCAGTGTTAGCTCAAAAGATCATGACTTTTCTGAAGGGATTGTTCAGCCCTGGAGTCCTTCCCACAGTGCAAGCGGCTCAACCCCCCCCCCCCCCCCCCCAACCAACTAATCCCCCATCTTACTGTTCCCAAGGTGGGTGGAGCATTAGGCACTGATGCCTTCTTTCGTCTCTTATTAGGTCCTGTGATGACTGGTACTGAGCATGAAATGTTGACTAAGTTTTTGAAATTGAAGTCGTATGTATTCCATGGTTTTGAGAGTGAGGATGCCTATGAGTTCATTTTGGATTGATATGAGAGGCCGTTCACAAGGTGTGCGGGGAGGGAATCAGCGAGGCAGTGGAGGCCGGGGAAATGGTAATTCAGGTAGAGGAGCAGTGCAGCCAGGCAATGAGGTTGTCTATCAAGATGACAGGGCTCAGTGTTATGCCTTTTCGGGCAAGACCTATGCGGAGACATAAGATGCGGTGATCACAGGTATTATTCATATCTGTGATCGAATTGCCACTATTTTATTTGATCCGGGTTCTGCTTATCCATATGTGTCAGTTTAGTTTGCCTTAGGATTTGATACGGTATGTGATGTGCTTGAAGCCGCCATATATGTTTCTATCCCAGTTGGAGAGTATGTCATAGTCACCCATGTGTATCGTGCTTGTCATGTCTTGTTTATGGGTTTTCAGACTTGGGCTGATTTGGTTATTCTGGATATGACTGACTTTGATATAATCTTAGGCATGACTTGGTTGTCCCTATATTATGATATGCTTAATTGTAATACTAAGTCTGTGACTCTAGAGATCTCGGGTAGGGAAAAGTTAGAGTGGGAAAGGGTGTACAAGCCTAAGCCAGCTAAGGTTATATCTTTCGTTCGGGCTAAGAAACTGGTAGGGCATGGATGTTTGGCATATATAGCTCATATTCAGGATGTTGATACTAAGTCTCCTACCATTGAGTCTATTCCTGTAATGTCTGAATTCAAGGAAGTGTTAACTACTGATTTGCCTGGTATGCCACCTGATAGAGATATAAATTTCTACATTGACTTGGAACCGAACACTCGCCCCATCTCCATTCCTCCTTATAGCATGGCTTCTGTAGAATTAAGGGAACTTAAAGCTTAAATCTAGAAGCTGCTTAAAAAAGGTTTCATCCTAGTGTTTCCCCGTGAGGTGCTCTTATCTTGTTTGTTAAGAAGAAGGACGGTAGTTGAATAGGGTCACCATTCGAAACAAGTTTCCGTTTCCTCGAATAAATGATTTGTTTGACCAGTTGCAGGGTGCATCAGTTTTCTCTAAGATTGACCTAAGGTCTAGTTACCATCAGCTGAAAATTCGGCCTAAGGATGCACTAAAAACGACATTTAGGACCCATTATGGGCACTATGAATTTTTAGTGATGTCGTTTGGGTTGACCAATGCGCCTACAACCTTCATGAGTTTGATGAATGGTGTGTTTAAATCATTCCTAAATTCTTTTGTTATAATCTATATTGATGACCTTTTGGTTTATTCTAAGAGCAAGGAAGAGCATGTCGACCATTTTCATATTATTTTGGGTGTCCTTGGAAAACAGAAATTATATGTCATATTCTCCAAGTGTGAGTTCTGGTTGGATTCAATTGCCTTTTTGGGGCATGTGGTTTCAAGGAAAGAGATAATGATAGTTCCCCAAAAGATCGAAGTAGTCAAGAACTGGGTCCGGCCTAGCTCTGTAACGGAAGTTAGGAGTTTCGTGGGACTCGCCAGCTACTATTAAAGGTTTGTGAAAATTTTTTCTTCTATCACCACACATTTAACAAGGCTGACCCAAAAGGAAGTGTCTTTCGATTAGACCGACAAATGTGAGGAGAGCTTCTTAAAGCTCAAGACTCTTCTGACTACATCACTTATTTTGGCATTGGCGGTGGAAGGTAAAAATTTCATTATTTATTGTGATGCTTCACATTTGAGTTTGGGTGTTGTGTTGATGCAGGATAAAAATGTCATAGCTTATGCATCGCAGCAGCTGAAGGTGCATAGTAGAAACTATCCAACACATGATTTGGAGTTGGCAGCGCTAGTGTTTTCCTTTAAGATCTGATGGCTTTACTTTTATAGTGTCAAGTGTGAGGTGTTTACTGATCATCATAGTTTACAACATGTATTCACTCAAAAGGACCTGAATTTGAGATAGAGAAGGTTGATGGACTTACTCAAAGATTATGATGTTATCATCTAGTATCATCCGGGTAAGGCTAATATAGTGGCAGACGCACTAAGCCGGAAGACGATAAGTATGGGTAGTTTAGCTTATTTAGGTGTGTCCAAGCAACCCTTGGCCAAGGAGATTCAGACCTTGGAGTCTAAGTTCATGCAGTTGGGCATCTCATAGAAAGGCGGGGTGTTAGCCAACATTGAGGTTAGACCCACATTCATTGAGGAGATCAAGGCCAAGCAATTTGAGGATGATAGTTTGAATGAGCTCAGAAAGAATACAGTGTCTGTTAAGGAACAAGATATGGTTCTTGATGCCGGTGGTGTGCTTAGTTTTAAGGGGAGAATTTGTGTTCCTCAAGTGGACGACTTGATTCAGAAGATGTTGACAGAATCCCATGGTTTGCGGTATTCCATTCATCCAATTGTGACTAAGATGTACCGAGATTTAAAGCGACTTTATTAGTGGTCTGGCATGAAGAAATACATATATGAGTTTGTGGCAAAGTGCCAAAACTAATAGTAGGTAAAGTATGAGCACTAAAGGCCTGCAGGGTTGCTTCAGCGAATGTTAATCCCTAAATGGGAGTGGGAGATGATAGCTATAGATTTTGTAGTTGGTCTCCCCTAGACCTTGGGGAAGTTTGATTCCATTTGGGTAGTGGTTGACAGATTAACTAAGTCAGCCCACTTCATTCTAGTCAGAATAGATTATAATGCTCAGCAGTTGGCTAAGGTTTATGTGCAAGAGATAGTGAGGTTGCATGGGGTGTCTCTTTCTATCATCTCAGACCGTGGTACGCAGTTCACATCCAAGTTTTGGGGAAAATTACATGAGGAGTTGGGCACTCAACTCGCTTTAAGCATAACGTTCCATCCACAGACGGATGGGCAGTCAAAGAGAACGGTTAAAGTGTTAGAGGACATGTTAAGGGCATGTGTGATTGACTTTGGAGGGCATTGAGATAAGTTCCTACCTTTGTGTGAGTTCTCCTATAATAACACTTACCACTCCAACATTGATATGGCACCGTTCGAGGCACTTTATGGGAGGGAATGTAGATCACTCATAGGGTGGTTTGAGGCCGTAGATGTGAAACCCTCGGGGGTTGAATTGGTGAAAGATGTTCAGGATAAGGTGAGAAGTATCTAAGTTAAACTTATAGCAGCCCAGAGTCGACTGAAAAGTATGCAAACCACAAGGTAAGGGACATGGCACTTAAGGTTGGTGAATAAGTTCTTCTAAAAGTGTCACCCATGAAAGGGGTGATAGGATTTGGCAAGAAGTGAAAGCTTAGTCCTCGTTGTATCGGGCTATTTAAGATTCTTGATTGTGTAGGGCCAGTGGCTTATAGGTTGGATTTACCACCTAGCCTATCTGGAGTCCATCCAGTATTCCATGTGTCCATGTTAAAGAGATATCATGGGGAAGGAGATTACATTATAAAGTAGGACTCAGTTTTGTTAGACAAAGATCTTTAGTACGAGGAAAAATTGATTGCAATTCTGGATCGCGATATCCAGAAGTTGGGAACCAAGGAGATAAAGTCTGTGAAAGTTAAATAGAAGCATCGTCCGGTTGAGGAAGATACTTAGGAAATCGAAAGGACATGCGAGACAAGTATCCCTAGTTATTTAATGATTCAGGTACTACTATACTCTTACCTTAGCTAGTTTTTCCTAGTTTATCACTCAGGGATGAGTGATGGGTAAATTGGTATCTATTGTAATGACCTGTTTTTGTCGTTATGCAAAAACCAATGGGGAAAAATTTGGGCTAGAAAACTATTGAGTAGTGACTTGGAAATTTTTAGCCTAGGCCAGTCTTGAATGAAATCTGAGTCAAGTGAGGTCAAGGGAAATATGGTAATTAATGAGGGGCTTAATTATGAATTTGATCACATGAGTGGATAGCCAAGACGTTAAGGAGTCTATACGACTTTACAGAATCAAATTCGGGCGAGTAGAACTCTCAAAACTGATCTTGGCATGAAAAAGTAGTTTAAGAATGTCCTAGTTTGAAAGTGTGTTGTGAAATGAGAACTTGGAACTCAAATTTTGAGTTTCTATCTCCGTGTAAGCCATTGGGGTGGGATAAATCCCTCAAAGGCGAGGCCATTGCAGCAGGTTGGGGTCCGCTGTGGCGGGCCAGTCGAGAACTAAAGTCTTGAAAAACTCAAAAATCGTTATTTTTTGCAAAATTTTGTTCTTGAGAGCTAGGAAACGACCCAGGGAGATTCTTGACAACTTTCCACAACTTCGAGTGCTAAAAGTAAGGAAAGTACTCCCTTAATCAGTATTTCGATTCCTAAGACTTAGAATCTTGGATAATTATCGTTGGGTGAGGGTTTTGGCCTGAAGTTGATGATGGGAAAAACCCTAGTTGAATATTAGGATCTTAAGTTTGTCCTTGGATTGATAGTTTGATTATAATTCGGGTAAATTAGGCCTTGTTTATTGATCTTTGCATTAATTTCTTGTGTTTAGACCAAGAACAAGCGGAAAGAATTCAGAAAGGAAAGACTCAAGTGTCGTAGGAGGATTCAAGCTTGATTTCGAGGTAGGTAATGGTTCGATTTCCTGTTTGTGTGATATATGCCGGATAATTGCTTCATTATATGTATGTGTGTATGTGAATCATGAAATGTGAATCGAATTTAATGAAATGATTATGTGCGAACAACTACATGCCATGAACTGTTACTTGACCGTGTGACTATATGTATTATTCATTATAGTATGGTTGTGATTGTGTTGTACTGATTGGATCGAGTGTCACGTTTCGACACATACATTGGATCAGGTGTCATATTCTGAAACATATATTAGATCGAGTGTCACGTTCTGACACATACATTGGATTGGGTGTCATGTTCCGACACACTAACAGTTTGGGTATGAGTTCCATGAGAGAACCACTTGTGATTATTATATTTATGTCTACCTGTCATTGATATTGGAAAATTATATGTTGCTCCTAAAAAAGCTAATTGAACTATGTATTCTGTATATGTATGTTTACTGTGTTGTCATTTCCTTCTTGTATTTCGCTTACTGGAGTAGCCGCGTGATTCTACCAGTATATTGTGGTTGTGTACTGATATTGCATTTGCTCGTTCTTTGTTGAGTACAGGGAATCTTCAGGCGGCTACGGGCAAACCTCAGTTAGGAGATCACTGATCAAGTCCGGATTCAAGGGTGAGCCAGCCCTTCTAGGCTGCCATAGGTCCTCTATTGTTTAGTCCATTCTTTTCTGACTCAGGCTCTATAGTTAGATTTATTCATATATTTAGTTTCGGGGTTGCACCCCCTTTCCTTAGACTTGTTGATTAGTAGAGTTTTGATACAATGACTTTCAGGTTCTAGGGGTTGACTTCCGCAATAGTTTGCTTAATTGTTTATTTAAAACCTTTGGAGTTTATGGGAACTCCGTTTCTATCCATTATTTAAACCTGCTTCTGTACCTTTAAATGTTTAGATTTTTGTTAAGTTGCTTAGTTGGGTTGTAGTAATGGTTCTCCCACCGGAGAGTAGTGTGGGTGTCAATCACGACGGGCTGGATCGTGATAGTATCTTCCCATGCACCCAATGCCTCCAACCTCTATCCCTTGACTGTTACAAAATGCATTTGACATAACAATTTTTTTGGCTTACTTACCAAACACTAGAAATAAATAAAAAATCTACTTGTTTTTCACAAAAATTATTCTCCCTCAAATCAAGCACATTCTAAGTTTATTATTTTATCTTTAGTAAAATGATTTATAGTCGCATAAATGTTTATGATCCCTTGTAGAGCTAATTCATAGCATAAGGGTAATTTTAAACTATACTCTAAAGTTGAATAGTAAATTTTGACCATTTTTCTCTAAAATATTGGCAAATAGTCCACTCATTACACGTTAGAGATCTATTAGTTTCAAAGATAAATACAAAATAATTTGCTAACGACAAGAGTATATATAATCAACAATATAACAAATGGTTAAAGTAAGCAGTTTTTTTTTTTTTTAAAAAAAAAAGAAACCACAAGGGCAAATTTAAATCTTTTTCTCTTTTATACAACATATTAGATAAATTGAAGGAGGAGGAAACTTACACCCACACTTTGTTCTGCAACATTACCTGAAATGTTAAGTTGAATTAATACATTAAAATTCAGAACTATTAAAGGATTTAAGTTCTACTTATTCCTCTGTCCCAATTTACACTTAATTTTGAAAGTCAAACCTCTTAATTTTAGTCATAAATTTTAATATAGAAATTATGTGAAAAGTATTATACAAGTCATACAATCCAAAATGTTTAAAAAAATGTTTGAAAAATTAAGGTCAAAAGCTTGAAATTCGAGCACTGTCATATAAATTGAAAGGGAGGAAATATAAATTTTTACCATTAACATGTTTTGCACATGAAGTGAGGGATTGACCTTGGAACCTGTTGGACATATCTACAATGGCAATGAATCTCTCCATATTTTTAATTTTGTTTACCAATGCCTAATATTAAGCTTTATCAATATATAGTTGAAATTTTTTATCTACTTCAATTTTATATCCATTAACTATATGATTTTATTTGTGGTAGAGGTTTAGCAATCGCTTTGGATGAGATTTTGTCTACCTAATCAATTCATATTTAATTAATTTCATTTATTATTTTTTTGTTTCCCTAACGATGAAAGTCATCGTACATGCACTGTGGGGTGATTGTACTATTGGGAAAACATAATAATTTATTACCATAACAATAACACACTTAGTAAAATTCCATTTATGTCTAAAGAAATTTCAAACATCGCATGTTTAAAATTATTTTGAAATAGATAAACTTGTAATTTTTAGGCATTGCAAATATGACTTCAATTTAAATAGTAATCCCAAAAAATAGGTATGTTCACACTTGAGTTAAGTTATGGTATATTTATTGTTGTTGTTGATATTCTTTATTATATTTTCTTTTCCTACTTATTTGATATGCTTACTTGAGATAATGGTCTATCGAAAACAGTCTCTTTAACCTATAGAGTAGAATAAAATTGCATACACATTATCTTCCCCAAATTCATTATGTATGTTGTTCTTATTGTTATTATGTTTGGGCTTGGCAAGGGAAGCCTTGAGTAGAGAAACTCACATAAATATGTCATATTTAAAAAAATATTTATCATTTATAGCTATACCATTTTAATACATTTATATAATTCACTTTCAATACATAATATAGATTTTTTATAAAAACAAATCTAATACATTTTAAGACACTTATAATACATCTATATTGCATATAAAACTTATTTTTATACATTAATGCAATATATTTATATTATATACATAGTTCGCTTTAATACATAGTACAATTTTTTGTATCAAATTAAAACAAGTATATCTATATATATATATATATATACTTTTTTTAAAGAATCATTTTATTAAAGCTATCAACAAGGGTTGTGAGTCACCGGTGTAGAAAGGGGGGGATAGGTTTGACCCCAACCATGTCCATTAATTCCCAAAAAAGATTCTAAGTTGGACGGGATCATGAACCAAACCTTTCCAACTATCATCATCAACATCAAAACAACCTCCACTACAGGTGAAAAAAGAATCAGCCTATACATCTATTTCTACAGGACAATTAATAAAAATATTTAGCTAACTAAAATTGCTCTTCTCATATCTTCTCCTCATGGTGGGGAGTTGACATTTGTCTAGTTGAAGTAAACCTTTAACCTCACTTACAAGGTGTTGGTTCATGACCCCGTTAGACTTTGTAAGTTTTTTTTGGGAATTAATGGACATGGTTGGGGTCAAGCATAACCCCCACCCCCCTGATGGCTTTAAAAAATGACTCTTTAAAAGGTAATTGACATTAATAGGTTAGAGGGAGTACATCTAAAAGGATGTACTCTACCAATCTTTTTATCTTAAGTGAAAAGCAATTTTTACGTCAATATATATCTAAATATTGACCTAGAAATTTGATTTTTTAGTGTTTATTTAAATGTATATTGACGTAACAATTGTTTTTAACTTAAGAGAAAAATACCAGTAGAGTTTATTTAGATGTACTCCCTCTGACCCATTTGTGGCGATTACCTTTCAAAAAATCATTTTTTAAAGCCATCACCAAGGGTTGTGAGTCACTGGTGTAGAGGGTCGGGGTTAGGCTTGACCCCAACCATGTACATTAATTCCCTAAAAAGATACAAAGTTGGACAGGGTCATAACCAAACCTTTCCAACTATCATGATCTACACCAAAACAATCTCCACTGCAGGTGAGAAAATGATTTGCCTATACATCCATTTCTACAAGACAATTATTGAAAACATTTAGCTAACTACAATTGCTCTTCTCATATATTCTCCTAATGGTGGGGAGTTGACATTTTTCTAGTTGAAGTAAACATTTAACCTCACTTAGAAGGTGTTGGTCCATGACCCCGTCCAACTTTTTATCTTTTTTTGGTAATTAATGAACATGGTTAGGGTCAAGCCTAACCCCGCTCTACATCAGTGACTCACAACCCTTGGTGATGGATTTTAAAAAAAAATGATTCTTTAAAAGGTAATTGACACAAACAGGTCAGAGGGAGTACATCTACAATGATGTACTCTGCCAATCTTATTATCTTAAGTCAAAATCAATTGTTACGTCAATATACATCTAAATATTGATCTAGAAATTTGATTTTTGGGGGTTTATTCAGATGTATATTGACGTACAAATGCTTTTAACTTAAGAGAGAAAGACTGATAGAGTACATCCTTTAAGATGTACTCCCTCTAACATTACCTTTTAAAAATCATTTTTCAAAGCCAACACCAAGGGTTGTGAGGCACTGGTGTAGAGGGGGGGGGGGGGGGGGTTAGGCTTGACCCCAACCATGTCCATTAATTCCCAAAAAAGATACAAAGTAGGATGGGCTCATGAACCAAACATTTTCAACTATCATCATCTACACCAAAACAACCTCCACTGCAGTGAGAAAATGATCAGCCTATACATCCATTTCTACAAGACCATTAATGAAAATATTTAGCTAACAAAAATTGCTCTTCTCATATCTTCTCCTCATGGTGGGGAGTTGACATTTGAATAGTTGAAATAAAATTTTAGCATCACTTCGTAGGTGTTGGCTCATGACCCCGTCCAACATTATATCTTTTTTGGGAATTAATGGATCTGGTTAGAGTCAAGCCTAACCCCCACCCTCTACACTAGTGACTCAAAACCCTTGGTAATGACTTTAAAAAAAATGATTCTTTAAAAGGTAATTGACACAAATCGGTCAGAGAGAGTACATCCAAAAGGATGTACTCTACCATTCATTTTATCTTGAGTCAAAAGCAATTGTTACGTCAATATACATCTAAATATTGACCTAGAAATTTGATTTTTTGGGCTTATTTAGATGTATATTGACGTAACAATTACTTTTAACTTGAGAGAAGAAGACTGGTAGAGTACATTTAGATGTACTCCCTCTGACCCATTTGTGTCTATTACCTTTTAAAGAATATTTTTTTTAAAGCTATCATCAAGGGTTGTGCGTCACTGGTGTAAAGGGGGGGGGGGGGGGGTAAGGATTGACCCCAACCATGTCTATTAATTTCCCAAAAAGATACAAAGATGTTCGGGGTCATGAACCAAACCTTTCCAACTGTCATCATCTACACCAAAACGACCACCACTACAGGTGAGAAAATATCAGTCTATACATCCATTTCTATAAGACACTTAATGAAAAGATTTAACTAACTAAAATTGCTCTTTCATATCTTCTCCTTATGGTCGGGAGTTGACATTTGTCTAGTTGAAGTAAACATTTAACCTCACTTAGTAGGTGTTAGTTCATGACTCCGTCCAATTTTGTATCTTTTTTGGAAATTAATGGACATGATTAGGATCAAACCTAACCCCCCTCTACACCATTGAATCACAACCCTTGGTGATTGCTTTAAAAATGATTCTTTAAACATAATGTTCAAAAATAAGTAAGAGGGAGTACATCTAAAATGATGTACTCTACCAAACTTTTTATCTCAAGTCAAAAGCAATTGTTACGTCAATATACATCTAAATATTGACCTAGAAATTTGAATTTTTTTAGGTTATTTAGATGTATATTGACGTTACAATTGCTTTTAACTTAAGAGAAAAAGACTGGTAGAGTACATTTAGATGTACTCCCTTTGACCCATTTGTGTCTTTTACCTTTTAAAGAATCATTTTTTAAAGTTGTCACCAAGGGTTGCAAGTCACTGGTGTAAGGGGGAGTTAGTCTTGACCCCAACCATGTCCATTAATTTCCAAAAAAGATTTAAAGTTAGACGATATCATGAACCAAACTTTTGCAACTATCATCATCTACACCAAAACAACCTCCACTGCAGGTGAGAAAAGGATCAACCTATACATTCATTTCTACAAGACTTTTAATGAAAAGATTTAGCTAATTAAAATTGCTCTTTTCATATCTTCTCCTCATTGTGGGGAGTTGACATTTTTCTAGTTAAAGTAAACCTTTAACCTCACATAGAATGTGTTAGTTCATGACCCGTCCAACTTTGTATCTATTTTGGAAATTAATAGATATTGTCAGGGTCAAGAATAACCCCCCCTCTACACCAGAGAATCACAAACTTTTGTGATGTCTTTAAAAATATTTCTTTAAAAGGTAATTGACACAAATAAATTAGAGGGAGTACATCTAAAAGAATGTACTCTACCAATCATTTTATTTTAAGTCAAAAAGCAATTTTTATGTCAATATACGTCTAAATATTGACCTAGAAATTTGATTTTTTGGGGTTTATTTGGATGTATATTGACATAACAATTGCTTTTAACTTAAGAGAAAAAAGACCGGTAGAGTACATTTAGATGTACTCCCTTTGTCCCATTTGTGTCTATTACCTTTTAAAGAATCGTTTTTTAAAGCCATCACCAAGGGTTGTGAGTCACTGGTATATACAAAGGTTGATTATTATAAACAATCTCCTGAAAAACCTCGATCAACTTACCAGATTTTCCATCCACAAATTGCAATCTTATACGATTTGGAAGATTTTCCATTAGATCAAGTATAACCTTGACTATAGCTGTGCTAGGTCTTGACTTGATTTGAGTAGCTTTATCTATAGCTATTGGTTTCCCAACTACTAATGCTATAGACAACAGAGACTTCTTTGCAAACAAATTTGGAAATAAGTTCGGTAAAGAAATCCAAACCACAGCTAACTTCATTTCCTCCTTAGGATTATATCCAATGGACTATGGAAAAACCCTACATTGGTGCTCCTCTCAATTGTAGAGAAGATAATTAACTGAACGAGATAAAGCTAGTACATAATCTTCATATTGATCAAATCTCAACAAAATTTGTCTTGAAACAAGTAAGTCAATTAAACAATTGCCCTTGGTACCAAGATGTTTCGATAAAATTGACCTTAATACCTTCAAATTTGGCGCACCAAGGGATAATTTATACACCACTGCTTGATGCAATCCCTCTTCAATCATAAAGTCTCGCCTTTCCTCCATTGAAAACGTGATAGTAGATTCTCCATGAATTATTTCGATTGATTTTGCGATTGTTTTTGAATTAATTAGGGCTGATTGTTTAGGATTTATAGTATTGGAATTGAAAAGAGTGGCGTATGTGGCCGTCCAGTGGCTGTAGCAGCCATGAGAGCTGCGCAGCTGCTGGCAAGGAAGGAAACCCTAGGTCGGTACTGGAATTTGAATTATATGTTTCTCCCATTCTTCTTTCCTAAAATCCACACATTCAAATTGTCTCCGTAGTACAATGTTTTCTTATCAAGGATTGCTAATTTCCCATTCACTTTTAATATGTAATAATAACTCCCATCTATGTGTTCATCTAAGGAATTCCACAATGTGATCATTCTGAAATTTTCACTTTTAACATCAAACCCTAATACGAATATGTTAGGCTTACTGTAACTCAACCTATAGATAACTCCATTAACGCAAACTGCATGCTTACTAATTATTGTCACAACAAATTAAAATCAGTAATATCTTTAATCTCTCTCCATGATTCGTCTCTACCGAAAGTAAAAATCCAATTTCTTGTAGGCCTTGCAAATCCATTAATTGTCATCAACACTTTATACGGCTTTTCTTCTGGATCAAAACCCATTGAATAGAAATACTCAGGATTATCAATTTTAGGACAATCTTTCAAGCGGGGAAGAGATCTTACAACTTTCGTACTAGGATTGCAAATTGCAACCTCGTCCACGTTGTGCAAGGAGCAGCAAAACAAACCATTAACGCACATTTTATATGTAGTTGAAGAAGAGTTCACAAAAATTACCAATATGAAAAGGAGAGACTTTTCCTTCTTCCATTGTGTACAACTTTGCACGTTGCCGCACAATGAATTTAATTCTTCTCGTACGATATTGATGTATATCCACAAAAACTGATTCAGATACTAGAGAATTACAAAATTTGGAAACAGATTTAAAACGCATTAACAACTTGACAGGAAGGGTAGAGAATATATCAAAAATTATATCTAGAGGAATTGATATTTTTAGTGTGGCAGGCTCCATCGTGATGCTGAAAGTTTCAAATAATTTTGGTAAAAGTAAGGAACCCTTTACCTTTTAACTCTGATATTTTTGCTTTCCTTATAAAAAAAGGAATAGGAAATTTTAATACTTAATTGATTTTATTTAGGAGACTTTCCTACTATAATACGTTTTTTAATTGTGGGAAAATTATTGATGCCTTATTTTCAACTTCAGGAACCAATAGGTATTTTCCATATATATATCTTTTAAAACAGAATTTTTTCTAATTATAGTTTTTTTTGTTAATTAAAAAATGTTTATAAAACTTCAAAAAATATTTTCTATTTTATTAGGAATTTTGATTTAAGAGAGAAGTATTAAAAATATCCCCGAACATGGCACGGATTTTGGTTTCATTCCTAAACTATTGATAGGCTTAAAAACACTCTTATACTTGACGAACTAAGCTTAAATACACCTCTAGATCTCGTGCCACATGGCATAGCAAGTGATTATACTCTCTTTAAGAGTGTGAAAAGTTAAAAAAAAAAACGCCACATCAGATTTTTATTTTATTTTTTAAAATTTTTTCCTTCAATAATGAATTATCAACCGCTACAATACCCTTCTTCTTCCTATTTAACTTCTCCTCCAGTAAATTTTTTCCTTCAATATTGAATTTACAGTATTGTTTTAGTTGTGTACACTGTAAATTTAACATTTATTTTCTCTTAATTATTAATACAGAAATACACTAAGTATTGTCTTTGTCTTCAAACTTCTTAATGAAAGGGCGATTTTGAAATTGATATTGTTGTAATGTGGTGAGTTGCACATTTGCAGATAACAACTAAAAAGGAAAACACATGAAAAATGAAGATGTAACTATGATGAGGGGTCGTGAACACAATAGAAAGTGAAAGAATATTATAGCAAATGAAATTAAACAATTAAAAAAGAGTGAACAAATTTTTGAATCATGTTTTGAGGTCAGTTTTAATGGAGGAGAAGTTAAATAGGAAAAAGAAGGGTTTATAGCTGTTGGTAATTAAAAATTGAAGGAAAAAGTTAAAAAAAAAAAAATCTGATGTGGCATTTCTTTTTTTTTAACTTTTCACACTCTAAAGAGAGTGTAATCACTTTGTTATATCATGTGCCACAGGAGGGGTATTTAAGCATAATTCGTCAAATATAGGGTGTTTTTAAACTTATCAATAGTTTAAGAATGAAATCAATAATTCGCGTCAAGTTTAGGAGGTTTTTTTAATACATCTCTCTAGATTTAATAAGCCAAAAATAATCGCCGTTGCCGGGGATCGAACCCGGGTCACCCGCGTGACAGGCGGGAATACTTACCACTATACTACAACGACTTTATTGTTATTTGTGATGGACATTATTTAATTGTTACTACAAAGATCTATATTTTCATAAATATTTTGTTCCTCAGTCTTATAATATTTGTCCTTTTCACTTCCCAAATATCAAAAGAAATTTATTATCATCAACAATTTGTTTTAAAAAGGGGAACTATATTATCATTTTGGAATGGACAAATTTACAACTTATAGTATGTTTCATTCAACTTACCAACTTATTGTTAGAAATCTTATGGAAAGCACCTTCTCATGAACACTAGTAGAAATTATCATAGATTGAGGCGTGTCAAAAGGACACTGTCCTTAGGAATATATCACCCGATATAGGTGTATCCCTTAGGATTCAACAAATTCTTCTAGTATAAAACTAGGAGCCAGAAACTAACAAAGATTCAATTGAAAGAAAATCCAAAACACAATAAATTAGGGAAAACAATATTATAAGTTTAGCTCTCTTGATTTTTCCACTTCTTCCTTCTCAATATTACATAAACAAGATTATATATGCAAAGGAAAATGAGTTGCCAACGTCTCAAAGGGATAGAAATTAAAGCGTAAGAGTGAATGTCATAAAATACATTAAAGACAATTTCTTTTGGTCAAAAATAGACGTTGCAACAACCATATATTTTTACCAACATTAATAGTGATTTATGATATAATCAAAAAGATATTAACACTCATTTATATAATAGAATAGTTATAGATAATATTATCAATACTTCTTTTTTGAGATATTAGAATTATTTTTTCAATATTTATAATATATTTTTGGGAAAAAACTCAAATATCCTATCAAACTTTGAGAAAATGAGTCATGTATGTCATGTGTGAACTTTGAGAAAAGACTCATTTATGTGATCCGTTAAAAGTTTGGCTCATCTATACTATTTTAGTTAACAAATAATATTATGCGTGGACCTTTTCACAAGAAGATTTATATGCTTGTTTATTTCTGGTGTACTATGATATACGAAACATTTCATGAGAATTATATATTCACGCCTTATTTAAGGGGACTTGGCTCCTCTCTAGTAGTTGATTGTTGAAACGGAATTAAAGAATATAATACAATTATAAAAACAACAAGAGAAAACTTTTTCTAATTGACATGCATGCCTCTATACGTTCTTTAGTTTGCGTTTATAGTTCTGTTGATCTCCATTATCACCAGAACCAAGCTTTACAGTATAGTTGAATGTACTGTAGCTCCTTGCTCGGATTTATGAAAATTTTATTACTCAAATGGATCCTTTAGATTAGAAAAATAGTAAAATTGAAACCTCTCTGGAGGTAGAATACAGGGAAACAACAATATGACAGAAGCTATATATGAATCTGAAAAATGTTGCATTAGATAACAAAATTACAAATCAAGTACTCCGTTAGTATAATTGAGGAAAAGATGATTCAACATTACCTTCGACTTCGACTTTGAGAGGGAAATTAACAACATTATTATATATCTTCGACTTCCAATTCCTCTCTTAAAACTGTTTGGGACACTATTCTCTCTTTTCTTGGTGCTATAGAACTTATGCCGAGTGAGGTCGCAGATACCGCTGATTTGAACCACAATTGTCGCAACCCAAGCTTTAAGGCCTAAATTCTATGTTTATTCAATGGTGGTTCGTAGTTTTATCCAAATTTATCTGCAGAACAAAACAATGGGCTTATGCCTTATGCATATACGATGAGGTGTGCTACAATTGTACAAATTCTGGATTTTATCAGCAACAGTTGGTAACACTTATTTCATAAAAAAGAAAACAAAACTCGTAAATTATCTAATTTAGCAATCACATGCAATGCCCCTTCTTCCCTTAGTAGTCTCAAGTAGGGCGTACAAGCCTGCCCCTTTAGTAGGTGATTCACTACGAAACAAAGAAAAGGCTGGATGAATAAAAGGGGTACTATCGTAAATAAAATCTCAACGGAATTTGAATGATATGCTTCTCCCATTCTTCATTACCTGAAATCCACAGATATCCATATTTTTCCTATCCAGGATTGCTAATTTGCCATTCACTTTTATTATGCTATAATAATTCCCCATGTTATGATGAAAGGAATTTCAATTCTGAAATTTTCACTGACGTCAAACGCTACGCTACGCTACTATGAAAATGTAACAATTCAATATATAGATAACCCCACTAACGCAAACTACGTTCTCAAAGTGTCACAACAAAATTGGTAATACCTTTTTATTGCCTCGACATCTCAATTCGATCTCCTTTCTAAATCCTTTAGCCACTTCAAAATCTATCATTGATTTAGTTAAAACAATCAAAAATCGTAGTACGAAAACTAAATAAAATATATTGTAAGTTTGTCCATTCTAAAATGATACAATATAATTGCCCCTTTTCAAACAAATTGTTGATGATAATAATTTTCTTTTGATATTTGGGAAGTGAAAAGGGAAAATATTGTGAGACAATATTTATGAAAATTGAAAATAAAGATCTTTGTTGTAACAATTAAATAATGTCCATAACAAATGACAACAAGGTCGTTGTAGTATAGTGGTAAGTATTCCCGCCTGTCACGCGGGTGACCCGGGTTCGATCCCCGGCAGCGGCGATTGTTTTTTGGAATATATATTTATTTGGAGTCCCAGCATCTCCAACCCAAAAATGCACCAAAAAGAAATATTTTTCTCTCTCTTCATTATTATTTTTTATTTCATTTATATTTTCTTATTTCATAAAACAAATTATTTCTACAACATTCATCATATATAATTCATGGTGAATGCCAATTACTACTTTGTTGAATGTTTATTATTTTTGGTTATTTTTAAGTACATTGTATTATTTGTTTAAAAATTTATATGTTTGCATTTTTTTATTTTTGTGAAGGTTAATTGTAGTTATATCCAATTATAATTTATAGTAGAATTAACATAAATTTAATTTTAAAAATAAATCATATATAGAAAAATTAATTTATAAAAAAGCTAAATTTTATATCTAAAATTAATATTATAAAAATATTACATAAAAAATAATTATATATACAAGAGATTTAATTAAAACATACAATTTATATAATGTTTAATTAAAAGTTTGTATAATAAAATAATATTAAAATATTCAAAAAGCGAATTGGTGTGATCAATATTGTTACACCAAATTTGATGCAACACTATTCACACACCAAATTTGATATAAAAATTAGTGTGGATTGGAGCTTAAAAGACCAAATTTAGAATTTAGTGTAAAATTTGGTGTTGGTTGGAGATGGTGTCAATTCTTTGGTGTAAAATTCGGTAGAAAGTAGCTTTAAATTTATTTAAAATTGTCAACTCAATTCTTTTAAGACATTTGTCTTTGAAAATTAAATACTCATAGGCTTTTAGAACAATAAACAAAAAAAAAGATTTAATATAGGAGAATAAGTAGGAAAATTATTAGTACTACAGTTTTAGGATGTGTTTGGTGTGAGGGATTAGAAATAATAGTGATGGGATAAAAAAAAATTATGTTGTTTGGTTGGCAAGTCCGGGATAACTTATTCCGGGATTAATAATTAGTATCGGGATAAGTTATCCCTCCCCATGGGTGGTATAGTAATCGGGATAACTTATCCCAGGATAAAATAGGTAAATGACAAATATGTCTCTTTAAATCCTTTTTATACATCAGTTTTCACATTTATGTAGATTTACATTTTTTTTAATATCATGTATAATAATATTTACTACTCCTTATTTTTATGATAATTATACATATTTTTCTATTAAAAAATTATATTATATAAATATAATTTTTATTTATGAATTTATTTGACTAATTCTTATGTTATTTTATTTTGATTTCTCATAAATTTTCTTCTCTTTAATAAACTTAAGAGGGAAGTTCTATTTTTAAGATAAATAAGAAAAAAGTTATATTTTTAAATATACATGGTACTTATCATGGGAATACATAAACAAAAATATTTAAGTTAAATAAAATAAAAAATTTATTTTAAAAAATGAATAACTAAAGCTCACAAAGAAGAATTTAAAAAGTTTAAATAAAGTGAAGGGTAATTTTGTAAACAAACAATTTGTTCTTAAAATTTATCAATATATATTATTTTGAATATAACAAAACAAACACTCAATAAGAAACAATCCCAGGACAACTTATCCCATCACAACTAATCCCAACATAACTTATCACAACATAACTTATCCCATCATAACTCATATTCAAACCATACGACCCCTTAATATTTTTATCCATTCACTATTTGTAATTGATAAGAACTCCTAATATTTAGTACTCCCTAATTAGTTAAAACAATATCTCTTATCAAATACGAGTAGAACTTCATTTACAACATTATTAGTTATTTTAATATTGAGAGTAATTGTTTATCTAAATTTATGTGAAAAAATCAATTGTACGATAATTATAACCATTAGATTTTGATATTATTTTTTAAATCTACAAGCAATTACCGATGAAGTTCGTAACTCAATTAAAAATATGAGGGTCTTTAGAAATGTTGATTAAATTTTTTGTCCTTCATTAAAAGATTTCACTTTAGACAAAATTGTCTTTTTACCATTTTTTGAAATAGTTATCATTTAATTATTATTCTAATATTTAGGAGTTTGAAATCTCAACTAAAATTAGAGTTGTTAAATTTTTCCTTATTAAAACTATGCAATAAACCATATTTATAAAAGATAAGTAATAATTGCACAGTGAACTCACGTTGGAAAAAATCCTAGCACTTTCAGATCTTTTAGATTTAGGATTCTTTTCTTATATTTAGTGATTTAAAACTAATGCATCATAATAAGGATTTACAAAGTTTTTATCGCAATAACAATAAAGGAAGAAATTCTACTTACTTTAGGACAAAAATTAGTTAATTGATTAATTTTCCTGAATTTGCAATTAAAAATAATTATATATCTACATATTTTTTCTATTTCGAACTGGCAAGTGGTAACTAATTAGATATGGCTCTATTCACAAGATTTTTTTAAATTAAAAATTTGACAGTTATTTAATCATAATCCCATTTTAAAATAAATTTTAATTGTTTATTAATCACCAAAAGAAAATATCAAACCTAAACTACTCCTATTTTGCTTATTTTACCAAAATTCTTTTGAAACTTTCCGTCAAAGAAGACATACATGAAGCCTTTATCAATTCCTGAGGTAATAGCTTTTGAAATATTCTCATGGCTTCCGTTAATGCGTTTTAAATCCGTTTCCAAATTTTGTAATTCCCTGGTATCCTCGAATCAGTTTTCGAGGATATACATCAATGTCATACTAGTGGTAGTGAAATCAAATTCATTGTGCGTCAAAATTCAGAGTTGTACACTGTAGAGACTATAGAGGCAATGGAAGAAGGAAAAGTCTCCCCTCTTCATATTGATAATTTTTGTGAAAAACACTTGTACGACCAAATAGGGTGGTGCGTTAATGGTTTGTTTTGCTTCTCGATTGACCCCATAGATCGCGTTGTAATTTGCAATCCTAGTACGAAAGTTGTTAGATCTCTTCCCGGCCTGAAAATTGATTATCCTGAGTATTTCTTTGCAAGGCCTTATTCCTATTCAATAGGTTTTGATCCAGAAGAAAAGACGTATAAAGTGTTGATGACACTTAATGGACATGAAAAGCTTGAGATCCGTACAAGAAATTGGGTTTTTACTTTAGGTATAGAAGAATCATGGAGAGAGATTACTAATTTTACTCTGCCAATTAATAAGAAGAACCGAGTTTGCGTTAGTGGAGTTATCTATATGATGAGTTACATTGAGGACAAACTATTTGTAATAGCGTTTGATGTTAAAAGTGAAAATTTCAGAGTCATCACATTGTGGAATTCCACATGATAGTTGGGAGTTATTATAACATGTTAAAAGTGAATGACAAATTAGCAATTAACGCTTGACTTTTGTTTATGGAATAGTTTATATTTTTGTCTCTAGAAATTTATATTACTCAAAGTCTCTGTATTCATGTCTTCAGCTACTTCGTACTCTGCTCTTCTTTGTAAATAGCATCGGGCTATATTACCCGAACAGAGTAGTTGTTGTTTAGTTACATTTGTGGATCTCGAAACTTGTAATTATTTGTGTTATATAGAGCTGAATCATGAAAGTGAGAGATCATTTCAGGTGTTCATAGACGTGTATTGAAAATACTCAACAAATTAGGTGATTGCATCACTTGTGTTCTGTTTTGGTGCAGCAGAGGGCCTCTGTTTTAGCAATACATATTGTGTACATTATAATTCATAGGGCTATATAGAGCTCGCGACAGTTGGGTACAACAAAAAATAATGACAAATATCAAATGGCGAGTTTCAGAGGCGTATGCAGGAGGGGGTCATTGGGTTCACGTGAACTCATGCTTCCCTCCCGAAATCATATAGTGGTAAAATCATATAGTGGTAAGTATTCCCCCTTCATTGATTGAAAAGAAGGGAGATATTGCTCTGAATAGATTAGGGGATTTTGAAAGTGAAATATAGGATGAAATGAGTAATTTTTTTAGAAACAAGTTCCATCTTTTTCATGTTTAGTGCAAAAGCATCAATTGCAGCCGAGTTGCCTAATCGTATTGAGGAGAGATGATTAGATAAGACGTGAAACACATGCAGCTTATCGAGGACATGACCCTAGATAGGCGGATATGAAGGTCGAAGATTAAAGGAAAAGGTTAGTAGGTAGTCGCGCGCTGTCTAGTTTCCCTTATCCATGGTATTGGTATTTTTTTTCTCCCATGTCTTTATACTTTAATTTTATTGTTTTTTGTTTCCTTTGCTTCAGTTATCGTATTATTTGTTGGTGCTACTAGTATTATGAACAGTGTATTCTCTTTTCCTTCTTGTTTTGTCATGTTTTACTTGAGCCGAGGGTCTAGTGGAACCAAACTCTCTACCCACGTAAGGTAGGGGAAAGGTTGTGTACATTATTTTTTAGAGCATATGCTGCTAGATTGACTGAAAGCCGCCATCTTTCTCTTGTTTCCGTACCCTGACTCCTACTTTCCTCTGCTTTGGTCTGCCTTTCAGAATGTTCAAATCTTAGTAGAGACATGTCTTAATCATTGTGGAAGTCTTTATAAGGGTGTTTTAGTTTATAAGAAAAAATACAAGTGGAAATGGTTTCTCGACATCCGAAATTGTTCATTTACCTTAATTACTCTAAAGGAGGGAAAAAGAACCGAATGTCACATGGATGAAATGGAAGATTGAAGTAAACACCATAGAAGATGAAGTATTGGGAACATATACGAGATGCTGGAACTCTAAAGGAAGCTTGGGACACGTTGCTTGCACTATTTTCAAAGAAGAATGATACATGACTATAACTTTTAGAAAGTGGGGTATTGTCGATGGCTCAATGTGATATGAACATTGTGAAATACCTTCACAAGGTAAAGTCGATATGTTCGTGAAACTTCAAAATTAAAATCAACAGCTCCAACCAGATAAACCGGGATGAAAAGAATAATCATTCATTGTTGCAGATCTAAATGTAAAAGCTTTGTTTCTGCAGTAAAGGGATTGTCAAATTAACCATCACTTGTTGAGTTTGAGACTATGTTTGTTGGCCAAGAAGTCATGGCTAAGCAAATGAATGGAATTTCTCTAAAAGGCGGGGAGGAAACACTCTATGTCAACAAAAGCATAGGAAACTCTAAGCAGTACAACACTGATGGATCCCCAAAAAAAAAAGAAAAGATAATGATGAGTCAAAAAGTCATCAAGGAGAAGGAAGCTCTCGTCTAGGGGACAACGACAAGAGGTTTGAAGGGAAGTGTCACAACCGTGGAAAGTAGGGCCATAAAGCGAATGGTTGTTGGTTCAAGAAAAAGTTTGTTAAGAGCACTGTTGTTGCCACCTCTGATCCAAAGGAAAATAGTGAAGATGACTAGGATGTCGAAGCATTCTTTGTTGTAAAACATGAAGAGTTAGCTCTTGCAGTAACAATCTCTAAACAAATTGGCTATTAGAATAATTATATTCTTAGGATGATCAAGCTATTTGACAGGTGACACAGAGAAGTTGCAAAATTTGTCTGAGTCAAGGGAAGTTATGAGGTGGTGACGGCCGATGACATAAAATTATTGATAATTTACATCGATAAGATTGTAGTGTATCCAAATAGTAGTGGTGACATCATTGGGTCATTTTATTCTGTTAGTCCGCAAGATATAAGAATATACCATGATCTTGAGATTAAGGAAGAGACAGTGATGAAGGAGCGAAGATTGAATTCTGCATATGTCATATCTATAGAATCCACATATATAGACAAGACAAGAAAGAACGAGATTGTAGACCTATGACATATGCAGTTGAGTTACATTAGCTGCTCTAAATATAACGTCATGATGGAAAAGTCAATATTAAAGAACATGAATGTAAACTTATGACATATCTGGTTGAGTTACATCAGCTAGTCTAAACATAATGTGATGATGGAAAAGCCAATATGTGCAGGCTGCCAGTATGGTAAAGAACGATACTACTAGAGCATTTTTATTCCTCACTAAATAATTTCAAAACATTTTCATGACTTCATGTCAAGTCTTTATGCGTTTTCAAATTTTATAATTCTCTAATATCATAATCAGCTTTCGTGGATATACATCAATGTCATACGAGTGGAAACAAGTTGTTTCTTTGCAAAAAGGGGATATCTACCCTATAGATCAAAAGGAAGGAGGAAAAGCTACCTTTCAGAATTTCAGTGATCATCTCTACTACTTCAACCATATAATGTGCACGGGTTTTTTACGAAACTAAGTCATTATATAAAGCAATAAGATGTTTTCCAAAATTTGAGGAGTTTGATGAAATAAACTATCGCGCATTGTAGAAAATGGAGTTTACATTGATGGATTTCCGAACAGAGTTTGATTAATGACATTTATAGATATGATGAAAGCCTCTTCCCAGTTGAAAAAAATATGCAAATACTACCCTTTATACTTTTGTTCTCTTTTTGTGTTTTTTTCTTCTTCATCAATCAGAAGAATTATATATATGCTTGTTTGTTTCTGGTACAGTATGATATCATAATAATAATACACATATATTTGAAACATTTCATTTCATGACTAATTTACATTCACACCTTATATATATAAACTACTTTGCATCATAATAATTTGCTTTAGGCAAAAGGGGCTGGTGAATCCTTGTACTTGTGTGAATTTGTATTATGAATTCTTCTACTTATTCCTTAGTCAATTGAACCTCTGAACTCATCGAAACACAACATTTTAAACACGTTTACAACTCAACTATGTGTGTATTACAAACCCTTGACACATAATTTTAAAAATAATTATAAAATGACACGTATGATTATAAAATGACACGTGTATATATAGTCACTTCATATTATTTTTCCTTTTATTATATTTAATTATTGTAGCTATGAGTCTATTTCCAATTTTATTTCTCTTTGCCATAGCAGTCTTCGTCCCTTTTTATCATCTTCCTTACCCTTTTCCTTTTTCCAACTTCTTCTACTCTTTCCATTGAAGTAAAAAAGTTGGCATGATTTTTGATTGTTCACAATATCATCGGAGTTCGAAGTTGATTTTGGGTTCTGTTGGATCTGGGTTTTGGTAGTGACCGGTGGTGATAAGGAAGAGTGGACCTCTGTTGGGTGGTCTGATTGTTTCTAGTTGTTCACAATCTCGCCGGAGCTCAGGGCTGGCGGCATTGTGAAGGTCGAGGCTTATTGGCGGAGTTGGTTTGGGGTTTTTGTTGTTGTTGGTTGTTCTCGCTTATAGCTGCCGGTTGAAGCTTGGTGAGAACGAAGGCGGTTTGGTCGGAGAAGGTGAGGAGGACGAGAAGAAGGAAGTAAGTTTGGGTTTGGTTTGAATTGAAACAGGGGGTCATTTGGGTGGTGGATGACTGAGGGGTCCATGTTGAAAATTATTCAAGTTTTTGTTTGATTTTCAACTTATTTGGGTAGTTTTTTTCAATTTATTTTCGAATTCATTTGTTGTTTAATCTGTAATTGATCGAAAAAGAGCCAAGAAAACCTCAAACTTTGTTCAACAATGGTGTTAGATGCAAATAGGAACGATGATAAAGCTCTAATGTTACTGTTAGACCCTTTTCCAAGTGTCTCATGCTCGTAATAGGTGTGTGTCATATGCTCTTTGGTATTTGCTGTCACGGACGCCAAGTCAAAACTAGTGTTTAAATATTGTGTTTTAATTAATTCAGGAATTCAGATAACAAATAAGCAAGTAAAAGGGTTTACAATATAAACACAAATAAGTATAAGAGTCAGACTCTTTTTGACATTTGCTTTACTCCTACAAACAATACGAGGAGCAAAATGCAATATATCATATGATATACGGTTTTAAATATGCAATACAGGAAACCGATTTTTTGCCAATAACTTGTCCTTGTGCCAATACAAAAAAGTATGCCTTTGAGTAGAAATAGCACATAAACAAGCAAAAAAAGGTTTTATATATACTCACATCATTGTCGTAGGATGGATAAGATTGATTCATCTTCGGATGCAAGTCAGGATAAAAAAAAAATCTATTAGGTACTTTCCCCTTGAATGGACCTTATATGACACAAATTCAGATTAATCGAAACTCCAATGCCTTTTTAACTTACCAAAACATAAACCTACAAGTACATACCTTGAATTTAGCGCACACTCAAATCTAATTCTAGTTGTCGCTCAAGCAACTGTGGAAGCAGACTTTGTGAAAAGAATTGAAATGGATCTAGCATTAAAAAAGGAAGAATTAACAATTTTGAGGTGATAAAGTCCTAACAAACAAAAATCATCAAACTTTAAATGAATAAGTATAGATCAACAAACCAAAAGATGAAGATTGTAAAAAAATAATAATCTAAAATTAGATAATCCTAAGAACCTTTCAATGCTTTAATTCTGTACACCAAATTCATCAATAATTCCCCCACCTACAAAGATACAAATTAATATATCTACAACACTAACAAGTCATTTTACAATAATTGTATATTCATATCCTCACAAAGAAAATACTCAATTCAGGTTCACTTTTTCCATCTGGGCTCAACATATATAAGGTTTCTGAGTCTTTTGATCCCACTACCCTTTCAAAATGTGCCCTCATATACGCCATTTCATCATCCACGTGTCCTTCCACATCGGGCTTTGGGGGCAGGACGCCTGCCCCCATCGACACCGCCTTAAGTACCTCCATAAGATGGAGATCTTCTGCTGTGGCATCTCTCTTTGCACAATAACCACTTTTTTTCCCATTTACAAACATAGTCCAACATGACTCATCTAGAAGTTTCATTTTCTCCTTATTATTTATATTGTCAGGTCTTTTCTCGCATTCCAATGCTATTCGCACCATCCCAAGGCTCATTTCCTTTTGCAATGTGTTCGTTTGCATGGCTAGGTCAATTACCAGAGTAGGAAGAGTTCCTGGATTTTCCTGAATGGAAAGGCTAACACGGCCTTTTCTATACCCAAACAACGTGCCGGATACACCGACTTTAGTTTCGGGTAAACGGCCACCGGGGAGAGAAGGGAGTTTACATACGGGTGTAATAATAGGGAAGGAACGGAACACATTACGAAAGGCTCTAAAGATTTTTACGGGACGTTTTTTGTTATTTTTCGAGGAAGGCTTTACGAGGGATAAAGGAGTTGTGGATGGAGTTGGTGGTGGTGGTGGTGGTTGTGGCACTTCCATTTCTGGTTAATTAATCCACCTTTTTTAAAAAAAAATTAAGGTTGGAGATTTAGAACCAGTAATGGAAGCATTGCCATTAAAGAGAGATAATTAAGGTTGTTTGAATCGAAATTAGGTAAATTGTATAGAGGGAGAAAATGAGATAGATATAATTTGTGTATCAATAAATTTGATGTTATGAAAATGATATTTGACTTGAGTTTATTTTTTATGATCCATAGTATTCGGTACCTGAATTTGTGGAGTTAGATAGAATATTAATGATTACACATTTTTTATTGGATATAGATTATAGAAGATTAATAGAAAAAAAATATGCAAAATAAATGTATATCTAAATTTTTGTTGGATTTATAGATATAAATTGGTGCTGCGACAAAAAGCAAACGTGGACAAATACAAAAAAGAGAAAATAAAGAACATCAATTTTTTATGTGAAAAACTCTTTGAAGCGAAGATAAATATAAGAAAGTCTCGAGATTCAAATAGCTTCACTATAACTAGCGTACTTTTGTTTAAAAAAAAAAAGCATTTCTCGAATCATTATAATGGGAAAAATAGTAGAACAAGCACAAATAATAGCATCGAGACAGAGTGAATTGGAGTCCTTTAAAGTTATTGCTTTAAGAAATCTTCCAAAGACTAATACCAATGACATGGAACAATATAGTCATAAGAGCTTCTCAATTTATACTAGACTAGATATTAGCATGAGTTCAATAGATAGTAATTATTTTGTTTCAATTTATGTAATTGATTAAATTAAGAGTCAATCAATTTTTTTGATATACTTTTTAAATATGTTTGTTTGATTTTCGATTTCTTAAAAATACTTTCATTGCTAACCACTCTCTTCATCTTTTGTTCGGTTTGATTAGTGCTTCTCATTTTCGCATTATTGAGTCATTTGGTTGGTGGAATCACTCTGATCTCTGAGTTTGACTTGTTTCGTGCCATCCTAAGGGAATTAATGTGGCAAGCGTAAGGCTGTTTTTCTGGCTCCTTGTGCCCTAGATCAGGATCTAAGGCCTGACTGATAAATGTATTATTGTTTTTTGCCCTATTTTATGTTGTTTTTCCTGAATAGTGAGGAAAGACGTGAAGAGCTAGTATGGAAAATCTCTGTAATAAGAAGGTAAGTAGTCTATTTTATTCGGTGTATCTGTGATGATTCTGTCATATATCTAGTCAAACTATTCCATATATTTGTATTTTCTATTAGATAAAGATAGTTATTTACTGTCATGTATCTAAGCATGTTATTCAATATATACTTGAGTTCTTTCTGTCATGCTCTAGAGTGCTTCCTTCAGTGTATCTGAAATGATTTTGTCATATATCTGGTCATATTTCAACGAGATCGTTGTAGATCGCACTTTATGAAATTACGCCAATCACAAATTTATCGTCGGTATAGTTAGCAATAATGAAGACACAGTGAAGCCAAAGCACACATTTATCGATTCAAATTCCATTGAAAAGATAACTATTGAATAATCAGGTACATACATTAGATACATAACGAGTTTCAAATACATGTATCTAGTATCATCTAAATCATGAAGTATGTGTTGAATGCATGTATGTGTAAAATATTTGACTGTTCATAATTTAAAAACACAAAAGATACATCTAATGAAATTAGTAAGTGCATGAATCAAATACTTGCTTTAGATACATTAGTAAAAGAGCACGTATATACTTTTATTAGAATATTCAACAAAGTAACAACAAACTAGAGTGTGCGATACATAGTGTTGTCTAAACATGAAAAATTGAAAAGAAAAATCTTGAAATTTAGAAAAATAAATTCAAATTTATGGGGAAAAAATTGCTCACTTTGTTGTTGCTCGAAAATAAATGGAAGAAATTAGAACTTTTTTTTGAATTTTTTAGAAGTTGTTAAATTAGATATACTCAAAGTTGTTAAAAGATTGATTTCCTCCTTAAATTAAGCATTTTAATTACCGTCTTTAATTAACACACGTTTTAGTCTGTATCTAGCTTAAATTAAATGTACATCAAATATATGTATCTGAATGTGACAAATACATGTACCCAACACACCAATTTTGATAGAAAATGCAACATTAAAAACTAACATAAATGAAAATAAATTAATCCTAAACTAATGAGATTTATGGTGTTTATCTTTAAAAAGAAAACCAAACAAATGCATATTGAACCAAAAAAGGCTAGAATAAAAGAAGATGATGGGCCAACATGACTAGGAAAAGCTCAATTAATTTGCTTGACACAAAGATAAAAAGCAATACATGTGATGATAATTTTTTCCAATAATGAAAGGTACACATATAAACACTACTAAAAAAACAGTGAATACCGACCTAAAAATTACCGACCTCAAATGGAGGTCAGTAATTTCCGACCTCCGGAGGTCAGTATTCTTAAAAAGAATAAGAAATTAAAAAAAATTTAGGAAACCGACTACAAGTAGTCGGTTTTTATGCAAAATAAAGCGGGAAAACAAAATTCTGACCTCTGGAGGTCGGAATTTTTCCCTGAAAAAATGAATTACAATAAAAACCGACCTCTTGATGTCGGTATTAATAAAATAAATAAATAACAATATTTTATTTTTTTTCTCAATTAAATATAAAAAACAAAATTGAGAAATATTTTGATTTAATTTTATTAACTTCCGGAGGACGGTTTACATAAATAAATCATCTTTCGGATGACAATTTATATAAATTAAATTAATATAAAATACCGACCTCATGTGGTCGGTATTTTTATTTCATCCAAATACTTAGAGACATTAAGAGGTCGGTTAGTTTATTACACAATAGTTTATGCAAAATAAAATACCGACATCTGGAGGTCGGAATTTAAAAAATACAAAAATATAATTACCGACCTCCGGAGGTCAGAATTTAAAAATTACAAAAAATAAAAAATTCCGACCTCAGGAGGTCGGAATTTAAAAGATACAAAAAATAAAAATACCGACCTCCGGAGGTCGGAATTTAAATAATGCAAAAATAAAAATACCGACCTCCGGAGGTCGGAATTTAAAAGATACAAAAAATAAAATTACCGACCTCCGGATGTCGGAATTTCAAAAATACAAAAATAAAAATACCGACCTCCGGAGGTCGGAATTTAAATAATACAAAAATAAAAATACCGACCTCCGGAGGTCGGAATTTAAAAGATACAAAAAATAAAATTACCGACCTCCGGAGGTCGGAATTTCAAAAATACAAAAATAAAAATACCGACCTCCGGGGGTCGGAATTTAAATAATACAAAAATAAAAATACCGACCTCCGGAGGTCGGAATTTCAAAAATACAAAAATAAAAATACCGACCTCCGGAGGTCGGAATTTAAATAATACAAAAATAAAAATACCGACCTCCGGAGGTCGGAATTTCAAAAATACAAAAATAAAAATACCGACCTCCGGAGGTCGGAATTTAAAAGATACAAAAAATAAAATTACCGACCTCCGGAGGTCGGAATTTCAAAAATACAAAAATAAAAATACCGACCTCCGGAGGTCGGAATTTAAATAATACAAAAAATAAAAATACCGACCTCCGGAGGTCGGAAATTAAAAAATACAAAAATAAAATTACCTCCGGAAAATACCGACCTCCGGAGGTCGGAATTTAACAAATACAAAAATAAAATTACCGACCTCCGGAGGTCAGAATTTCAAAAATACAAAAATAAAAATACCGACCTCCGGAGGTCGGAATTTAAAAAATACAAAAATAAAATTACCGATCTCCCGAGGTCAGAATTTTAAAAATACAGAAATCAAAATACTGACCTCTGGAGGTCGGTATATTTCAATACAATGAAAACCGACCTCTTGATGTTAGTATTAAATAAAATAAATAAATAACTATGTTTTATTTTTTTCTCAATTAAATATATTGATTTAATTTTATCATCTTTCGGAGGACGGTTTTGCGTAAAATAAAAAACAAAAAAATATATTATAATTCCGACTTCCGAAAGTTGGTAAAATTAAATAGTATGTAATTAAATTAATTTTCATTAAATAAATCGTCTTCCGGATGACAGTTTTATATAAGTTAAAAAATAAATTAATATAAAATACCGACCTCATGAGGTCGGTATTTTTATTTCATCTTAGTACTTTTAATAAAAGCGACATCCGGAGGTCAGTTTGTTAAAACTGTTCCTATAAATCGTAATTTTGCTAGCATAATACTAAATTTTCATTCTACACATACAATTAATTGTTTAAAAGAGTGTAACAATTTTGTATACTTTTATAAATAAAAAGTTAAAATTCATGGAATAAATAAAAAAATATCTATAATTCATATTTAGAGTATGAAATTACGTTGATATGAATTAAGAGATAATTATACTTATATTTGTAGAGTAATGTACAAATTCTATCAGTCTGTTGTCAAATGATGAACTTAATATATCATGTCGATGTAGAGGTGAATAGTTAATTAACATATAATATAATCTATTTGAGTATGAAATGCGAGATAATATTATTATATACGTTCGATCTTGAATGGATGTCAAGTGTTGTGATAATATCGTAAGCAATGAAGACATGTAAAGGATAATTCATCGGAGTATGAAATACATTGATTAATTATATATACTCACTGAGTAGTTTAACAAATCAAGTCTTTTATATATATATATATATATATATATATATATATATTAGTGGCTTAGATATGAAATACATTATCAATTAAAGAAATACCGATGATCAATTCAAGGAGATTTATATATTAAATTTGATATTGATAAACTTTAATTTGTTGATCGATAAAATTAAATTTATATAATTAGGAGGTATATATATATATATAATTTTAATTAATAAAATCAACCTCAAGAGATGAGTTAATATTAAAATAAATTAATAAATACCGACCTTAAGAGGTCGGTATATTTAAATTATTATTTTATTTAAATAATATCAACATCCCGTGGTCGGTAAATTAAACACTTCTCTTAAAAAAAGAATGATATAGTATCAAAACCCTAAGGCATCTCTCACTCCACTCTCAGTCCTCTCTCTTACCCTGACCCACCCCCATCTTGCCCATCGGGCTTACTTTTCAAAGTGGTCTTTCTCGATTTCGGAACGGAAAGGCTTGGTTGAAGGCAAAATTTGGTGTAATTCGGTATTAAATAAATAAATAAATAAAAATATTTTATTTTTTCTCAATTAAATATTAAAAACAAAATTGAGAAATAATTTGAATTAATTTTATTTAAATCGTCTTCCGGAGGATGGTTTTGTGTAAAATAAAAAATTATAATATGGACTTTCGAAAGTCGGTAAAATTAAATAGTATCTAATTATCTTAATTTTCATTAAAATATTTATATAGGACTTCCACAAAAATTAATAAATTAATATTTTCTTTTAATAAATCGTCATCCAAATGACGATTAATTTCAAAAATACAAAAATAAAAATACCGACCTCCGGAGGTCAGAATTTCAAAAATACAAAAATAAAAATACCGACCTCCAGAGGTCGGAATTTAAATAATACAAAAATAAAAATACCGACCTCCGGAGGTCGAAATCTAAAAAATACAAAAATCAAAATACCGACCTCTGGAGGTCGGAATTTTCCAAAAAAAAATGAATTACAATAAAAACCGACCTCTTGATGTCGGTATTAAATAAAATAAATAAATAACAATATTTTATTTTTTTCAATTAAGTATATAAAAAAAATTGAGAAATTATTTTGATTTAATTTTATTAAAATTGACTTTCGGAGGAATGTTTTGTGTAAAATAAAAAATAAAAAATATTATAATACCGACGTTCGGAAGTCATCAAAATTAAATAGTATGTAATTAAATTAATTTTCATTAAAATATTTATATAGTGACTTCCATAAAATTAATAAATTAATATTTTCAATTAAGTTTAAATAAATCATCTTCCGGATGAGGGTTTTATATAAATTAAAAAATAAATTAACATAAAATAGCAACCTCATGAGGTCGGTATTTTTATTTCATCCATATACTTTAATAAAAGCGACATCCGGAGGTCGATTTCTTTAAAATGTTCCTTTTAATCATTATTTTGCTAGCATAATACTAAATTTTCATTTTACACCTACAATTAATTGTTTAAAAAAGTTTAACAATTTTGTATACTTTTATAAATAAAAAGTTAGAATACGTGGAATAAACCAAAAACATCAATAATCCATATTTAGAGTATGAAACTACGTTGATATGAAAATTGAGTACAAGTAGTCGGTTTTTATGCTTAATAAAATATGAAAACAACAGGTTTTATTAAATGTAATGTGATACCGACCTCGTGAGGTCGGTATTTTTTATTTAATTAACATGATTTGCTTTTCATTTATCTTAAAATGTAATGTGATACCGACCTCATTAGGTCGGTAGTTTTTATTAAATCTAATTACTTTTAATAAAAGCGACATTCGAGTATGATATGGGAGATATTATTATTATATACGTTCGATCTTGAATGGATGTCAAGTGTAGTTATTACCTCCAAATTATGATGACATGTAAAGGATACTTCATCGGATTATGAAATACGTTGATTAATTATATACCCTTTGAATAGTTTAACAAATCAAGTCTTACAAACTAGTGGTTCAGATATGAAATACATTATGAATTAAAGAAATACGTATGATCAATTCAAGGAGATTTATATATTAAATTTGATATTGATAAATTTTTGTTGATCAATAAAATTAAATTTATATAATTAGAAGGTATATAATTTAAATTTATAAAATTAACTTGTTCGATAAATTAAATTTATTAAATTAAACTTCTGTTGATGAGTAGTTGAATTATATATATATATATATATATAATATTTTAATTTATAAAATTTACTTGTTCGATAAATCAAATTTATTAAATTAAACTTGTGTTGATGTGTAATTAAATTACACACAAACATATATATATATATATATATATATATATATATATATATATATATATATATATATATATATATATATATAATTTTAATTTATAAAATTTACTTGATCGATAAATTATTTATTAAATTAAATTATAAAATTAACTTGATCCATAAATTAAATTTATTAAATTAAATTTCTCTTGATGTCTAGTTAAATTATATATATATATATGTAATTTTAATTAATTAAATCAACCTCAATAAATTAAATTTATTAAACTAACTTTATTAAAATTAAAACTCTTGGTCAAAGTCTCACAAGTCGCACAAGTCCCACAAGTCTCACTCCTCTCTCACTATTCCTCTCATCGGCGCCCTCCACCAACCCCGACGACCGGTGCCCCGCCACCATCTCCGAGGACCGGCGCCACGCCACCATCCCAGACGACCGGCGCCATGCAACCATCGCAGCAGCGGCGGCGGTCGCGTGCAGCAGCAGCGGCGATCGCGTGCAGCAGCAGCGGCGGTCGCGTGCAGCAGCAGCGGCGGTCGCGTACAGCAGCAGAGGAAGCTCGCGTCAGCAGCAAGAGGTCACGCCGCCTCCATCTCGACCGGCGCCGCCTCCATATTGACCGGCGCTGCCTCTATTCCGACTCACTGCCCTTCTCCTTTAATTCAAGGTTATGTTTCATAATAGTATTTTTAATTTTTTTTAATTCGAGTGTTGAATTAGTTAATTAGTGTATTGAATTAGTTTTTTTTATTGATTGTTAGTTAATTAGTAAGTGAATGATTGAGGGTTTTTGATTGTTAGTTTGAATTAGGGATTATTTGATTGTTTGTTTGTATTTGTTGATTGTGAATTGAAAATTTTAATGTTAGGGTTAGTTTGAATTAGGGATTATTTGATTGTTAGTTTGTGTTTGTTGATTGTGAATTGAAAATTTTAATGTTAGGGTTAGTTTGAATTAGGATATCTTAGGATTTGTTTGAAATTTGGCATTTCTTGAGTTAATTAGTTTGATTTTGGAATTGTAGAATTAGATTGAATTAGGGTATTTAAGGAGTTGTTTGAATTTGGGTATTCAATTTGAGTGTTGAATTTGTTAATTAGTGTATTGAATTAGTTTTTTTTATTGATTGTTAGTTAATTAGTAAGTGAATGATTTAGGGTTTTTGATTGTTAGTTTGAATTAGGGATTATTTGATTGTTAGTTTGTGTTTGTTGATTGTGAATTGAAAATTTTAATGTTAGAGTTAGTTTGAATTATATTTGGGGAGTTGTTTGAATTTGGGTATTATTTGAGTTAGTTTGAATTATTATTGAGATTTTAGGACTAATAGTTTGAATTTGGGATTAGGAATAGCTAGCTAGTTTGAATTTAGGATTTTAGCACTAGTTAGATTTTGGGATTTTAGGACTAGTTTGAATTTTTGATTTTAAGACTAGTTTGAATTTTGAATTTAGGACTAGTTTGAATTATTATTGAGATTTTAGGACTACTAATAGTTTGAATTTGGGATTTTAGCATTATAGTTTGGTTTTTGAATTCTAGGAGTACTTTCAATTTGTGATTTTAAGACTAGTTTGAATTTGGAATTTAGAACTAATGGTTTGAATTATATTTGATATTTTAGGCTAATTAATAGTTTAAATTTTGGAAACTAGCTAGCTAGTTTTGAATTTGGAACTAATTAGCTTGAATATATAGCTACTTAAGTTTAGAAATTAGATATGAACTTGAATTGAAACTTGAACTTATTAAAACTTGAATATATATATAAAACTAATATTCTTGGATTTGAAGGTTATATTTAACTAAACTTGATATTATTGATGACAAAATTGATTTTCTTGCAAGATCTATTTGTGTCCATCTAGTGTTGACACTTAGCTTTAATTTAGGAATAATGTGTTTGTTAAGCGTAAGTACCAACACTAGTTGATCCTATTAATGACAAAATTGATTTTTTTGCAAGATCGATTTGTGTCTATCTATTCATGTGGGCGTGTTCTTTCATTTTCTATGTTGATGGTTGTTTTCAAATTGGCTCGTATTTAGGAAATAGGCAGTTGACGAATCTCGATGTTGTTGTGTGCTTGTGCTACGTAGTAACTAATAATTATTGAATCTTTTTCTAGTGTTGAAAGATTTGATTTTGAGGGCTAGGCAACTAAGGAAGCTCAACATCAAAAAAAGTTGATACAAGCTTCTTTCATCAAAGTAGAAGATAAGGTTTGGTGTTTCTAAATTTCTAAAGTTCAAGTACAATTTCTTTTTATAATGTGTTTGTGTCCTTCTAGTATTGATACTTAGTTTAAATTTTGTGATAATTTGTTTGTGTCCATTGAATGTTTGTTTAGCATAATTAAGTACCAACACTAGTTGATCCTATTGATGACAAAATTGATTTTCTTGCAAGATCAATTTGTGTCCATCTAGTGTTGACACTTAACTTTAATTTAATGTGTTTGTTAAGCATAAGTACCAACACTAGTTGATCCTATTGATGACAAAATTGATTTTCTTACAAGATCGATTTGTGTCCATCTAGTGTTGATGCTTAGCTTTAGTTTAGGAATAATGTGTTTGTTAAGCATAATTAAGTACCAACACTAGTTGATCCTATTGATGACAAAATTGATTTTCTTGCAAGATCGATTTGTGTCCATCTAGTGTTGACACTTAACTTTAATTTAATGTGTTTGTTAAGCATAAGTACCAACACTAGTTGATCCTATTGATGACAAAATTGATTTTCTTGCAAGATTGATTTGTGTCCATCAACTGTTGATGCTTAGCTTTAGTTTAGGAATAATGTGCTTGTGAAACATAATTAAGTACCAACACTAGTTGATCCTATTGATGACAAAACTGATTTTCTTGCAAGATCGATTTGTGTTCATCTAGTGTTGACACTTAACTTTAATTTAATGTGTTTGTTAAGCATAAATACCAACACTAGTTGATCCTATTGATGACAAAATTGATTTTCTTGCAAGATCGATTTGTGTCCATCTAGTGTTGATGCTTAGCTTTAGTTAGTGAATTTAGTTGTTGGAATTAAGTCAAAACTAATTTAGTTAAAGTTAAAAAGTTTTTTGTTGTTTAAATGAGTTAAAATAAATAATGTCGTTTAGTTGGTGGATTTAGTTGTTGGAATTAAGTCAAAACTAAACTAGTTAAAGTAGTTAAGTTATTTAAATTAGTTATAATAAATAATGTGGATTAGTTAGTGAATTTAGTTGTGGGAATTAAGTCAAAACTAATGTAGTTAAAGTTAAAAAGTTGTTAAGTTATTTAAACAAATTAAAATAAATAATGTCGTTTAGTTAGAGTATTTAGTTGTTGGAATTAAGTCAAAACTAATGTAGTTGAAGTTAAAAAGTTGTTAAGTTATTTAAACAAGTTAAAATAAATAATGTCGTTTAGTTGGTGAATTTAGTTGTTGGAATTAAGTCAAAACTAATGTAGTTAAAGTTAAAAAGTTGTTAAGTTATTTAAACATGTTAAAATAAATAATGTGGTTTAGTTAGTGAATTTAGTTGTTGGAATTAAGTCAAAACTAATGTAGTTAAAGTTGTTAAGTTATTTAAACAAGTTAAAATAAATAATGTGGTTTAGTTAGTGAATTTAGTTGTTGGAATTAAGTCAAAACCAATGTAGTTAAAGTTAAAATGTTGTTAAGTTATTTAAACAAGTTAAAATAAATAATGTCGTTTAGTTGGTGAATTTAGTTGTTGGAATTAAGTCAAAACTAATGTAGTTAAAGTTAAAAAGTTGTTAAGTTATTTAAACAAGTTAAAATAAATAATGTCGTTTAGTTGGTGAATTTAGTTGTTGGAATTAAGTCAAAACTAATGTAGTTAAAGTTAAAAAGTTGTTAAGTTATTTAAACAAGTTAAAATAAATAATGTGGTTTAGTTAGTGAATTTAGTTGTTGGAATTAAGTCAAAACTAATATAGTTAAAGTTAAAAAGTAGTTAAGTTATTTAAACTAGTTAAAATAAATAATGTGGTTTAGTTAGTGAATTTAGTTGTTGGAATTAAGTCAAAACTAATGTAGTTAAAGTTAAAAAGTTGTTAAGTTATTTAAACAAGTTAAAATAAATAATGTCGTTTAGTTGGTGAATTTAGTTGTTGGAATTAAGTCAAAACTAATGTAGTTAAAGTTAAAAAGTTGTTAAGTTATTTAAACAAGTTAAAATAAATAATGGGGTTTAGTTGGTGAATTTAGTTGTTGGAATTAAGTCAAAACTAATGTAGTTAAAGTTAAAAAGTTGTTAAGTTATTTAAACAAGTTAAAATAAATAATGTGGTTTAGTTAGTGAATTTAGTTGTTGGAGTTTAATCAAAACTAATGTAGTTAAAGTTAAAAAGTTGTTAAGGTGTTTAAATAAGTTAAAATAAATAATGTGGTTTAGTTAGTGAATTTAGTTGTTGGAATTAAGTCAAAACTAATGTAGTTAAAGTTAAAAAGTTTGTTAAGTTATTTAAACAAGTTAAAATAAATAATGTGGTTTAGTTAGTGAATTTAGTTGTTGGAATTAAGTCAAAACTAATGTAGTTAAAGGTAAAAAGTTGTTAAGTTATTTAAACAAGTTAAAATAAGTAATGTCGTTTAGTTGGTGAATTTAGTTGTTGGAATTAAGTCAAAACTAACGTAGTTAAAGTTAAAAAGTTGTTAAGTTGTTTCAAAAAGTTAAAATAAATAATGTCGTTTAGTTGGTTGATTTATCTGTTGAAATTAAGTCAAAACTAATGTAGTTAAAGTTAAAAAGTTGTTAAGGTGTTTAAATAAATAATGTGGTTTAGTTAGTGAATTTAGTTGTTGGAATTAAGTCAAAACTAATGTAGTTAAAGTTAAAAAGTTGTTAAGTTATTTAAACAAGTTAAAATAAATAATGTCGTTTAGTTGGTGAATTTAGTTGTTGGAATTAAGTCAAAACTAATGTAGTTAAAGTTAAAAAGTTGTTAAGTTATTTAAACAAGTTAAAATAAATAATGTCGTTTAGTTGGTGAATTTAGTTGTTGGAATTAAGTCAAAACTAATTTAGTTAAAGTTAAAAAGTTGTTAAGTTATTTAAACATGTTAAAATAAATAATATCGTTTAGTTGGTGAATTTAGTTGTTGGAATTAAGTCAAAACTAATGTAGTTAAAGTTAAAAAGTTGTTAAGTTATTTAAACAAGTTAAAATAAATAATGTGGTTTAGTTAGTGAATTTAGTTGTTGGAATTAAGTCAAAACTAATTTAGTTAAAGTTAAAAAGTTGTTAAATTATTTAAACATGTTAAAATAAATAATGTCGTTTAGTTGGTGAATTTAGTTGTTGGAATAAGTCAAAACTAATGTTGTTAAAGTTAAAAAGTTAAGTTATTTAAACAAGTTAAAATAAATAATGTAGTTTAGTTGGTGAATTTAGTTGTTGGAATTAAGTCAAAACTAATGTAGTTAAAGTTGTTAAGTTATTTAAACTAGTTAAAATAAATAATGTGGTTTAGTTAGTGAATTTAGTTGTTGGAATTAAATCAAAACTAATTTAGTTAAAGTTAAAAAGTTGTTAAGTTATTTAAACAAGTTAAAATAAATAATGTCGTTTAGTTGGTGAATTTAGTTGTTGGAATTAAGTCAAAACTAATGTAGTTAAAGTTAAAAAGTTGTTAAGTTATTTAAACAAGTTAAAATAAATAATGTCGTTTAGTTAGTGAATTTAGTTGTTGGAATTAAGTCAAAACTAATGTAGTTAAAGTTAAAAAGTTGTTAAGTTTTTTAAACAAGTTAAAATAAATAATGTGGTTTAGTTAGTGAATTTAGTTGTTGAAATTTATTCAAAACTAATGTAGTTAAAGTTAAAAAGTTGTTAAGGTGTTTAAGTAAGTTAAAATAAATAATGTGGTTTAGTTAGTGAATTTAGTTGATGGAATTAAGTCAAAACTAATGTAGTTAAACTGCTGTTGCCGAAAGAGAGAAGAAGAGAGAAGAGGAGATTGCGGCAGCACAAGAGGTAGAGAGGCATGCAGCGCTTCATGCCCAACTTACTTTTCTTTTTCAATCAGTAAATATTCTTCCTCCATGTCCAGCCAGCAGTGATGGATCTGATCAAGAGAGTGATGAGAATGATAATTCTGATAAGGAGAGTGATCAGGGTGATGAGGAGTAGTTGTATCTATTTGACATTTTAGACTTATATATTTTGGAATTGTTTGATTGTATTTTGAAGTTGGATGAAGTTTATTTTGAAATAGTTTAATGTATATGTTGAAAATATTGTGTTGTTTTGGTTGGATGAAGTTTATATTCTTTGGATTGTTTTGGTATAAATATGCAGGTGGGCAATTATAATTACAGCAATTTGCTGCCAGTTTTATAGCAGAAAACCGACCTCCGGAGGTCGGAATTTTAAAAATACAAAAATAAAATTATCGACCTCCGGAGGTCGGAATTTGAAAAATAAAAGAACAAAAATACCGACCTCCGGAGGTCGGTATTTAAAAAATAGAAAAATAAAATTACCGACCTCCGGAGGTCGGAATTTTAAAAATACAAAAATAAAATTACCGACCTCCGGAGGTCGGAATTTGAAAAATAAAAGAATAAAAATACCGACCTCCGGAGGTCGGAATTTGAACAATATAAAATAAAAATACCGACCTCCGGAGGTCGGAATTTAAAAAATACAAAAATAAAATTACTGACCACCGGAGGTCGGAATTTTAAAAATGCAAAAAATAAAAATACCGACCTCCGGAGGTCGGAAAATAAATTAATGAATTTTCCGACTTAAAATAAAAACCGACCTCCGGAGGTCGGTATTGAATACCGACCAAGCTTTTTCCAACCTAAGCTGGGATGTCGGTTTTAGGTCAGAATTATAGGGAATACGGACCTCCGGAGATCGGTATTTTTAGGTCGGTATTCACTGTTTTTTTAGTAGTGAAAGTAGATACATCTAATTACCTTAAAGCACATAAATCATAAAATATCGAAAACACTCCTGTTTGAAAACAAACATATCGTTCGAGTTGTTATCCTAGCTAGCCTCTTATATATGAGTGACTTTAGATAAATATGTAACACTCTGATTATCATAAAATAAGACAAAGCACTTCTATAATTAGTAGTAATACTTTAGGAGTCTTTTTTGCTAGAGTACCTTTCAAAAATCTTAATTAACAACGAATGTACTGCAACCCCCATGTTCCTTTATAGGATTAGAAATAAATCAACTAAGAGTACCAACGACATGTACAATATTCTCAAACATCCCATTGCAGAAGTAAAGTGCTACTCCTTCTGTCCCAATTTATATGACTTGGTTTTTTTATAGTCAGTCCAAAAAAGAATAACACATATCTATATTATGTAACAATTTAACTTTAAAATATTTATTTTATCCTTAATGAAATGATTTATAGTCACACAAATTTCTATCATTAATTTTAAACCACAAGTATTTTTTTAAAAGTCTTCCTTTCTTTTTTAAACTCTATGCCGAGTCAAAATACCTCAGATAAAATGGAACAGATGAAGTATTAAGTATCCTTCTCCTTTTTGGAATCAAATAATTAATTTTCAATCTGAAGTGCTATCACGATCCAGGGATACCCCCTAGATGTAACATGGCATACTCGATCCCGAAGGGGTCTTATATAAGCCCTTAGCATCGTAACATAGGTAATAGAAATGAAAATACAGAACAATTTAAAACTTTTACAATCAATGTCATATTCCATAAAAGCAAGCGGAAGTCTTTACTAAAACTTTTGTCTCAAACCATCTATTAAACTCTTGAATAAAACTCTTGGGACGCAGCCCATACAATGTCTAAAACATAAAGAAATGACATAAAGGAAATAAGGTTTCGTCCTCGAAGCTATGAGGACTCACCAATTCTTCAACTCTTCTTGATCCTTGGAAACCTAGTCTTCAAAGCAACTCAATCTCCTCAACCCTACATTTAGTAGAATGTAGGCAATATGCGTTAGTACAAAATGTACCAAGTACGAAAGCTAGCACAACATCACAAGAGCATCTCAAATGGTTAGTCAACATAAGACATAGTTAATGAGCATAGGAGACAAATCATAATCATATAAGCATAATAGACTCTTAGTCCTCAATACCATAATAACACTATTCTCAAGTAACCTCAAAAGCATACATGTGCAAAGCAAGAATAGCATCCCATAAAATCACCCAAGCCAAGTATCTCTTTTTGGTCATCTTAATCATAGTCTACATTCATGGTCAACTCTAAGCTTCTCTATGCCATAACGGCATCATACTTCTAAGTAACCTCAAGACACACTTGTGCAATGCATGAAAGGCATCTCATACTACCCTTCACACTAAGCATAGCCTTGAAGATATCCTAGTCATATTCACCCTACTTTGGCCTTATTATTTGCTTAACTCTCATAACTAAGGGAATCTCTCACCTTTGGTCAACTATAACTAGGAAGGGCAACTATAGCACAATCCTATCTCAAGACTTCTCTTTAATGACCCTAATTCATACTGGTGCAATGCATGCATAGCACCCCATAATACTATACATGCTAAGTACTACCTTTAGGTCCTCATACTAACCCTTCTTGGTTTGGAACCTAGTTCCTCTCTTTAACTTTAGAACAATATGAGGTACTCTCTTAAGCACATCTTAGTTCATTATTAGGTTGAACCCTATGAGATATACTTCCTTTAGTATGTCTAAGTTCACTATTAGCATAGATACTATGAGATACTTATTTAACCATGTTTAAACCCTTTTGCTTACTTTGAACACTATGAGATACTCTCTTAAGTATATCTAAGTTCATTCTTCACATGGACCCTATGAGATACTACTTTAAGCATGTCTAAGTCCACTTATACTCTTGAACACTATGAGGTACTTTATTAAGTCTTAGTTCAATTATGCTTTAGAACACTATGAGATGCTTCCCAAGCATGTCTTAGTTCATAGGATATGGAGATTGCTACTAGGAACCTTAACTCAACTATGTGAAGGCTCCCATCGCATAAGACCTAACGTTGGAAAACCCACACTCTACTACGTAAGAGTTTCCCATTTAATTTGGATAGTCCTCACATCAACTAGGTGTGACTCTTATTTCTTCTTGGAGTCTAGACCCTATCTTGTGTGACACTCCATCTCATTGTCAATATCCACTTGGATCCAAGAATACACCCCAAGGTTTACTTGTTAAGCCTTGCTTAACACTCATATCTCATGAAAGGATGTCCTTGACAATCCACCCATGCTCAAGTGATTCTATCACTTTCATCTATCGAGCATGCATAAGATAGATTAGGTGAGTATAGGTCTTTCACCACAATTCAACCTATTATACCTCTATTCTCTTTTAGACTTTACTCTTAAAGCCTTAACATCAATAGTTAATCACCTTAGCTTCACCCTAAAGCCTTAGCTATCATGATCACAACCTTACTCTCAAGGTTTCTTTCTTAATCTCTTCTTTATACCTAGATTTCAAGGTAATTTGATCACATATCTCATTTCTAGGTGATTCTAGTCTTAATTGATCATAAAGGTTCAATTCTAACTTTACAAGTCAAGATCAATCATATAAAATAGAGTCTAGTTCAATTCATGATTACATGATTACATGATCCTAACTTTGATTAATTACTACACATAACATTGAATTAGGAAGATTAACTATAAACCTTCAACTTTGCCTCTAATGGCATAAACCCACAAAGATCACATTCATCAATTTAGATTAGGGTTTGCCATAAAAATCACATGAACTCATCATAATATCATTAAATGCTAAATCAATCATAATTGGGTGATATCCACTAGATTGGAATCACACCCAAACCCTACCCACAATGCAAACATAACCCTAGCTAGAATTGTGTTTTTGATTTCTCAAGTGGGGAAACTGTGGGGGCTCCATGGGTAGAAGAACCCATGGATGACTAAGCTTCACATACCTTCAATCAATTCCCAAAACAAAGCTTGAATCAATGGGGAAAATCGGCCTAAGTTGCTGCCCTCTTCTCTTCTCTTCTTCTTCTTCTTCTAATTATTCTATTCTGGAGAGATGATTTTTGGAGAGAGTTTTGGGGTCTTTAGATTAATGAGTTCTAATGATTAGTTTAGGGTTTATTTAAGCTTATATAGGTGGTTAATAACCTATTAACCGACCTACATTAATCCCTAATTAATAACTAACTTAACCCCTAAACACTCAACTAAAAACTAAAAGCTGAAAACTGTTCATGACTTTCGCCCACCCATCCACGGACCGTGGATGAGACTACTGTCCATGGTTTGGTCTTGTGGTTGGGGTCTGAGGCCTAAATGTTGCAGGCAACTCAGGCCTTGACCTACGCCCATGACCTACGGGGCGTGGACTGATCTATTGGTCGTAGATGGCCATCCTACTTCACCAAAATTCTGTTTTGGGGACTATTTTGGGGTCCTCCTCAAGGACCCCTTGGGTGGTCCTTGGGGGGTTGTACCCAGATGTTTAACCCCTAAAATTCCTATTCTAAGTACGGGAACCATTTCTTTTGATTTTAATTCTCATACGACACTCCAAAACTCTTACCAAAGGCTCTAGAACTCACTAGTTCAACTCACTAAATTCCGTGGTGTTACAAGTTCTTAGAAAGAGAATTACTAACCAGCTTGCTTTTGTCATGTGAACCTCTTGAGTACCTTCTTAATACAACGCCTTGGGATAAAAAGAAGAACTTATTTTACTTTAATTTATGTTGGTGAATTTTTGTGCCCAAAATTTTCTTTGTTGCCCTCAATTTTTAGAGACTATAATGCTAGATTTATGCAAACGATAAATATATATCATCCATATTAATCAAGAAAATAATAAAATCACCACTGAAAATGTTGTATTCTAAAAGGCGTGAATGGAAAATGAAGAGTTGCGACTTTTATGAAGAGTTGTGACTTTTATGAAAGGTTGCAACTTTTATAAAAGATTGTGACCTTTCCGAAAGATTGTGACTTTTCCAAAGGGTTGTGACATTTACGGTAAGGCACAATAAGAACATTTTCACACTACCCTTTCTTTTCTATAAATTGAGGGATTTTCTCTCATTTGAAAAGAACCAATTTCTGGACTTCTTCAACTACTACTAAATCTAGTATTCTATGCGTACTTTACTGCCTTTGAGTGGTTCGCTGACACCGTGGTTTTAGGTATCAATACATCGGTGAGTAAGATCTTTCTATCCTGGGAGGATATATTTCATTAACCTAGAGTACTTGAGGGGAATAATTTCCTTAAAGGGACACTGTGCATTCAATAGGCTCAATTTTCTTCTTTGATAAAAATATTTTGTATATTGTTTCTAATTTGTTTTTCATTCTATTTTCTCTACTAGTTTTAATTTTCTAGTTTTGAAAATACTCTTTAAACATTGTTGTTTCTTATCAAGTTCTTCAAAGTTTTGTTATAAGTATCTTAGGAATACAGGATGAACAACAATCTTAAGGAAATTATTATACTATTGGTATTTCTTGTATTCTACTGATTGAGAGAAACAGATCATGAAGTGGAAGGTTAATGCACTACTTCTTCAGAATTCGATACCTTGTATCGAATTGAGAATATACCAAAAAAATTGATGGTATTCCGATTAAAGATTACACCAGGTAACCTTCTTATTATTTATCTAAGGAGGAAAATAATTTATAAAAGTTAATTCTTTTAATATTTATCATGTGTATCTTTGAAAAAAGATCTGCAAATCATATGTTTTGGAATGAATTTTCCTTGGCAAATAGTGTTGCCTTTAAAATTCTTTAGTTTGCAGAATGAGAGATGCACATTTTTGTTTGATAAAATAGTATGTCAAAATGTTATAGTTGGAAGACTACTATTTTGAAAAGAAAAACATTTATATGTGATAATCTAAGAATATGTTTTATTCTGTTTGGAGAAAAAAAAAAAACTTTTGTAGTTTCCATGTGAAATTTGACTATGTCTGATTATTGTAGACTAAAATTTTTTGTAGTTTTCTACTCTTGATAAATTGGACTATGCAATTGATTTGAAGAATATGAAAACTTCACCTAATAAGTGAATGTTGTACTTCTAATTTTTCTACAAACTTCATTGTTAATAGAAACAAATTTTACAAATTTTTTTTGTCTTTATTGTTAGTATTCTAAATATTAAGTGGTATGTCTAACTATGATAGAAAAAAAAAAAAAAGTTCAGTGACTTAAAGTGTGTGATTTTGTGCCTGCAGTAGGTGTCTCTATGGAATAAACTTTGACACTATGTAAAGATTGTCAAAGGGAATTGAAACATTATAACTCTTTCGTAGAATAATATCTCCAAAAGAAGTTTCATGCTGCCAATGACATTTTGAAAATCTGGGAAAATATGTAGAAAAATTATTTTCAACTACTTGAAAAATATTTTTGAGATCATATTTAAAATGTGGGGGTTCTTTGCTGATGATAAAGATAAAATTCAACTTGGTGTCTAAATTAATTTTGGAGCAAAAGATATGAAATTCAATGATACTTTGGTATTATGTTAGACCCATAAAGTATATTTGATATTGTGGTTGTTGAGTGTGTGATTAGTATGAAACAACCAAATTATATATATACTTGTTCAAAATAATTGTGTTCTTTTATGAAAAAGTGTCACTTAAAATGTTGTGATTTTTCATGAAAAGATATATCTATTAAATAAAAGTATTTGTATAGACATGAATATTGGTGAATAGTCATTTGTCATGTTTTGTAAAAGAAACATTTGGACTGTATTGCCTTTATTGGACTCAATGAAACTTTGCTCATGGGTAGTTTTATAGCAATCAATTGAAAGTTATGGACCTTCATGGGTAGTTCTATAGCAATCAATTGAAAGTTATGGAAAGGTCCTTCTGAAAAGGACATTTGACAAGATGATGACTCTAAACAATGTTTGTATCACACAAAATTATAAAAAATAGGAACAAATATTTGTGAGAAAAAGCTACCCCGTGGAGAGCTTTTCAAACTCAATATTTTTATTTTGTTCTTGCTTGAGTCAAACTGTTTGTTACATGAACACTTGGGACATGTTAATTACAAAACCTTGTAATGAAAACTGATCAACTTAGAAGTTTCATCTAACTTTGAGTGAAATAAATAAAAATGTCAAGTTTGTGTGGAATTTAAGTATGCTGAGCATTCTTATAAATCTGTTGAAAGGAATTCTAATAACTTAGAATTGATTTACACTGACATTTGAGATATGAAGTCAACACCATCTCGTGGTGGAAAAAAGTATCTCATAACTTTCATTGACAATTGCATTAGAAACAACTATGTCTATTTGGTGAATGGTAAGGATGAAGCAATAGAAACGTCTAGACAATATAATATTGAAGTTGAAAATCAGTTGGGAAAAAGATAAGAAGTGATAGGGATGGAGAGTATAAATCTCATTTTGCAGAATATGTTTGAAAAGTGGAATTATCCATCAAATTGTTGTCCTATTCACTTCAACCTAAAGAAAAATAGAACGTTGAAAGAAATGATGAATGCATTACTTATAAGTTCAGATTTACCACAAAAATTGTGTGGAGAAACTATCCTTACTGCAAAAGGGAACAATAAAAAGTTGTGTTTTTAGAAAAAAAAAAGTAATTTTGTTTGTTCACGACACAATTTTTTCCATATGAGAAATGGAAAGGAAGGAAATCCAACTTGAAATATTTAAAGTGTGGGGATGTCTAGCAAAAGTTAAAGTTTCTATTCCTAAAATGATTAAAATAGGACCTGTTGACACCCAATTTTGGACCTCCACAATACAAATTAATTATCGAGCTTCTTAAATTCTAAACAATTTGAAATAATTAGCTTTTATAAAGTTCAAAATATTTTTAAAGTTATTTTTAATTAATTTCATCATTTTTATAATTTTTTAATAGTATATTTTATAAATATTCGAAAATTATCTCAAAAGGATTTTGTGTATTCGAATCTTTGGTTGATTAGTTTAATTATTCAATAGTTTATATTTTTGAGTTAATTAGTTCGTAATTAAGTTGATTATTTTATTTCGTTAGGATTAAGAAGCTCATTAGTTAATTTACATTAATTCGTCTTATTTTAATTTGGCCAAACTCAACCAATTGCCTCAATTTGATCGAAACTGCAATTGACGTTGTTATTTTCTTAAGTTAAATTGACCACATCTTGGCTTCCTTTCCAAGACTATTTTTATCCAATTTTGAGCCCATTCCAGCCCCACCAATTCTTTCTCAAAGTAGCAACCTATTTTTGGCTTCATCAGCCCATACCCAACATTACAATACATGCGATACCAACAACAAATTCAACAACATTCCAAAAGACCCAGAACAATGCAAATACCAACGCAATACCCGACCCTCTATACATTTTCTTCTGAGCAAATTACCGAAATCACATACTTTTAAGGTAAAATTACAATTTATCCCTTAAAAGTTTATAATTACATAAATCTCTCAAACAAATACAATAATATAACCGCTAATACATTAATCTGATGCGCGAGATACATTAATCGTTAAGTAAGATACACTATACTTTATACGTTATACACTAATCTGATGAGCGAGATACACTAATCTGATGCGCGAAAATGAAGAATTTTGGAGATTTGTAAAATTTATAGGGGATAATAATAATAAGTAAACTAAAATGTGGGATTTCCGTAATTTTACCTTTTCTTCTTCTCCAGAAATTCCAGTGACCCAAATCGTTAAACCCACCAAGAACGAAATCCAGCAGTAAATCGCGAGCAGCAGCCCAGCGAATGCGAGCCCATCCTTGTGCGTGTTTGTCACCCTCTCTCTCTTATCCTCTCCTTACGGGAATAATCCAGGTGTCTCAATCGTGTTGCTCGACCGTCCTGCTCTCAACATCAAGCCGCTGTGATTTTCTTACCGTTTGAATTGGTACAATTGATAGTTGGCCTACCCCTTTCTCCAGAGGATTGGAATTTCGAATTGGAAATCACCTAAATTCTTCACCCATTTTCCCCCTAAATCAGCCGAATTCTTCCTTATTTAAAGTCCTCACTCTACATTTTAGGGGGAGACAGAGTGAAAGGGAAAAACACAGCTTTTGGAGGCATACTCTAAGAATACAACTTTAAATCTCAAAGAAATCCAAACCTCTCTGAATTCCTAAAATTTACAAGGAACTAGAGGTTATAGATGAATGTTTTGTTTGTTGTTTTCTGCTCGTCATAATCGGGTGAAGCTCCGCTTGTCGTGAAGTCACAGCTCTTCGGCTTGTTGATGGCCTACTCGCTGCCCGGAACAAGATAACTCTTCCTTTTTCATAATATTCTCCACGTCTTTTCTTCTATTTTGATGTGTCATTTTTCGATGTCGTAAAATTCTCGTTATGTGGCGGTTTGCTGTTAGATGTCATTGGGTGGCTGATGTGTTCAATATGAAATATGCCTGTCCTAAATTATTTTCCATGATTCATTCTTAATGTTGACTTAAGTTTTAGTCGGTGTGTATCTAGTTTTGTTGTTTATTTGTTTCCTTTGGTTGAGTTTGTTCTTTTTTTTTTTGTGTTAATGTTTCCTCTCGAAGCTGTCGGACTGTAGTTGAATGTGTACTCTCTGTTTTTGTTGTCTTAAGCATCAAGGGTTCACTCACTTGGCTGTTGTTATGGCGTTTTTCTTTTTAAAAATAGTGGCAAAATATTAAACTAGCTAATATGAAAGTTGTTTGTCGTTTTATCTATCTTTTGCTAATGTAGTCACTTTTTTTTCTCTATTTTTTCTTTTAATTTCTGAACTGTCTTGTTGTCCAACATGCCTTGTTTGAATAGAGTCTGTGCCCCCTATCTTGTTTATTTTTTTAGTCGAAAATGCTTGCTACCATATGATCTGTTTTCTTCACTTGGGTCGTATTTAAGTTTCGTGATTTTTATTTAGTTTGATCTTAATATGGTGTCTCATCGAAATGGTGATTCGTAGATTTAACTTTAAATGTTTGATTATCATATTTGAGTTATTGAGACTATGTTTGTTTAAATGATATTATTAGCTTCCTATCTGATCATTTCTACCTACCCTTTCTATCTTCCTAACTTTAATTGAGACTTAAGAGTAGTGCTTGTGTATTCATGGTCTCAGCTTACTGTTTCTCTAATTCAAGTATCAAAAAAAAGAGTTAAGGTTTTGGTCATTTGTGCGAGTCTTGCAATTTAAAATATTGCTCATTGTTTATTGAACTGATGAAGTGTTGCTTAATGCTCACAAATAAGACCAGAATGCTCCAAGGTAAGACATTTGGTCGAATAAAACACTTATCTAGCAGATCTTTCAACTATTCTTTAAGTTCTTTCAACTATGCAGGTGCCATCCTATATGGCGGAATAGAGATATGACGGATATCTGAAAGAATATCTGTATCGAAGTCTATCTCTCTCTCATGAGGGACTTCGGGTAGAACATCTGGAAAGACTTTTGAAAACTCTTTTACTATAGGAACTTACTGAATGGAAGATATCTCAATACTTGGGTCATTAACTCGGACTAAGTGATAGACACAATCCTTGAAAACTAACTTTCTTGCCTTAAGGTACGAAATGAAACGACCCTTAGGCACTGCTAAACTACTTTTCCACTCTAAGACTGGCTCATTAGGAATTTGGAACTTGATTACTCGAGTTGTACAATCTATGGAGGCATAACATGCATGAAGTCAGTCCATACCTACAATGACATCAAAATCTACCATGTCTAACTCAATTAAATCAGTCATGGTATCTTTGTGATTTATGGAAATGACACAATCACGATAAACTCGCTCAGCTAAAATAGACTCTCTAACATTGGTAGAAACACAAAAAGGTTCACAAAGTTTCTCAGGAATAACATCAAACTTATTTGCAACATAAGGGGTTACAAAAGATAAACTTGCTCCTGGGTCTAGCAAAGCATAAGCATCAAAAGTAAAGACTTTGATCATACCAGTGACAACTTCTAAAGAGTTATCTTGCTCATGACGACTAGTGATTGCATAGAGGTTGTTTGCTCTTCCGCCAATACCGAAAGTAGCTCCTTTAGGTACAGCCCTATTTAGTGGAGCAACTGATGAAGATTGGGCTCTATTGCCTTAATTTCCACTACCTTGTCTGTTCTTAGGACACTCTTTCATGAAGTGACCCTCTTGCCCACACTTGAAACAACCTGACTGGCCATCACAACACTTACCTGGATGGGTTTTACCATACCTAGCATATGCAGGAGCCCAGTTGCCTCCTTGTGCCACACTACCCTGAGACTGTGCAGGTCTAGCTCTGAAGTTCTATGAATTCTGACCATTATACATCACCTTTGTTTCTGGGTGCATGTGCACTAGCAGATGATGGAGCAGGTCCTAAAGGACGAACGGTTCACATTACTTTTCTGCTGCTCGGATTCATTACCTGTCTTAACTTTCTTATTTCTAAACTCCTCCCTATCCCTCAGCTTCTCTTCTTTAACCTGCTGCACATATACCATCAACCTTGATATATCCATGTCCCTAATTAGCATCGCTGCCCTGCCCTCCTTGCTTGATAGATGGGATAACCCAGCAACAAACAGACTCATTCTACTCCTCATATCCTCAACCATCTCCGAAGCATAACGAGATAGTTGGGTGAACTTGAACCCATACTCATGAACACTCAAGGAATCCTGCATAAGGGTAAGAAATTCTCGTACCTTAGCCTTTTTCAGTTCTCGGGGAAAGAACGCCCCAAGAAGGCCTCCTCAAAACATGCCCAACTCACAGGTGGTGCATCCTCAGCTCTGTCCCCTTCCATTAGTCAAATAAGTCCTAACAACATTCTTCAGGATATGCAGGTAGTTCAAATCGCTCAGTATCGGCAACATGCATAACCTCAAATACCTTCTTCAGTTCCTCAACAAAACTCTCTGGATCCTCAACAATGCTTGAACCCTTGACACTTGGAGGATTCATCCTCAAAAACTCTTGAATCCTTGAAGTATCAGTCACTTCTTGCCTATCTCCTTTCTGTTGCCCAACCAGATTAGTCACAGCTTGACTTAGCATCCTGATTGCTTCCCTGAATTTAGCATTGGTGACTTTCCCTTGAGGTTGTACTTCAGGTGCATTTGGTAACTCTTGCTCCTCAATATTAAGCCTAGCAGGACGACCTCTAACAGCTTTTCGTGGAGGCATGATTATCTGAAAATACACGTAAGCACGAATTAGAAAGAAACTTTTTAGAGATCAAACTGTAACGCACGAAATGAGTGTTAAAGAAATGAGAAAATTTCCTAAGTGTTGCAGCCTCCTAATTATAGATGTGGCGCGTTTCACACTGATAACTAGGACTCTACAGACATGGTTTTATAGACTCTCTAAGAGTCTTGAACTCTGGGCACTGATACCAAGTTTGTCACGCCTCGAGCCTATACGTGGCTGGCACTCGAGAACCATTGATGACCCCAAGCGAACCCTTGGCCAGACTTACTTACTCAACAAAAGGCTCTATGAATATTTATAATGATCAATAACACTAAACTCATTTGAATAATCAAATACTGAGAATCTTTTAAAAAGTCAAGCATTCAACTTGGCTAAAATGGCAACTCAAGTCTTAATATATGAAATGAAAATGTAAAGACAATTGACTATTTGACTGTCTATGAAGCCTCTAGAACAAAGAGGGATGTCGGGACAAGATCCCCGATCATCCTAATAATGAAATATTGAAAGCAAATGATGAAAACAGTCTTTCGAAATGCACAGAGGCTCACCAAATGACTTTGAGTGTTGAACCTGATCAATGAGGCGCTAGATACTGATCTTGGTTACCTGCATCTGCATTATAATAAGATGCAGGTCAACTGGCATTAGTATATTGAATGTACGAGTATGCGAGTTGTATTGCTAAACACAACTTAAGCTTGAAAAGGATCTGAAAGGAACACTTACATTGGCCTTACTCAACTCCTGCACAACTTAACTCAATATAAAGCAATAAAACACATGCAATATATATAAAGCTTGTAAAACAGTGGAAAACAACTTAGTTAGTTAAAGAAAATGCAATAACAAACTCAACTTTACTCATGTAATAAAGTAATATAGTTTCTGTGGGAGTTTCTCTAACTGACAACCACCACTATAAGCCTAAGTGGTGATACAGCGTCTTGCCCACGCACTGCTAAAAAAACAGTGAATACCGACCTCAAATAGAGGCTGATAATTTCCAACCTTCGGAGCTCGAAATTGTTAAAAAGAATAAGAAATAAAAAAAAACTTTAGAAGATCGACTACAAGTAGTTGGTTTTCGTGCAAAATAAAGCGAATAAACAAAATTCCGACCTCTGGAGGTCGGAATTTTTTCCGAAAAAAATGAATTAAAATAAAAACCAACCTCTTGATATCGGTATTAAATAAAATAAATAAATAACAATATTTTATTTTTTCTCAATTAAATATAAAAATAAAATTGAGAAATATTTTGATTTAATTTTATTTAAATCGTCTTTCGAAGGACGATTTTGTGTAAAATAGAAAACAAAAAATGCTATAATACCAACTTCCAGATGTCGGTAAAATTAAATAGTATGTAATTAAATTAACTTTCATTAAAATATTTATATCGTGAGTTCCATAAAATTAATAAATTAATATTTTTAATTAACTTTAAATAAATCGTCTTTCAGATGACGATTTTATATAAGTTAAAAAATAAATTAATATAAAATACCGATCTCATTAGGTCGGTATTTTTATTTCATCCAAATATTTTTAATAAAAGCGACCTCAGTTTCAGCTACTCGCTCGGCACACCAGTCACATAATGCCTCTTCTCATGTGGCTCCACAATCTGGTTATACTATGTTTACACCCACTGTGGTACCTAGTTTGGGTTACCAAACATTGCAGAGCTATTCACATCTTGGTCGTGAGTCTACCATACCATCACTAGTGCTAGTCAGTGCAATAATTTGAATACTAATAGTGGATCAGTTGGACTTTCCAATCTTTATCTTGAATCCAATGGCCTCGGCCCGGGAAGGGGAGAGTGGTCGAGTGGTCAAAAGTGGCAAACTGTAAATACATTGAAGTTTTTCTACGTAGGTTCGAATCCTACCTCTCCCACTTGTTTGTTGTAGACTTCAGAGAAGAGAAAAGAGGCATTCGTCAGAGACAGTTTTCGGAGGCTTGTCATCGAGCCATTAGGATACAAGTATGATTTAATTATGTTTCATTTTTTATTTATCTATTTATATTCTAATTAATTGATTAATTATTTTTTGTTTACCCTACTTTGTCAATGAACTCGTATTTCAGCTTACGTCCGAATGTGGGTATGGCAAAGATTATTTTAAAGTGCATCGAAACTCATTATAATGGTGTGTACTCGAATTGGAGTTCGATCTCACTTAACACCAGAGGCAGATGTTCAACGAATTTAAGGTAAGAATGTATATCAATTAAATTCACATCATATTCATTTAAATTCGCTATTCATTTGAACAATAAATATTCAAATATTTTTTATTACAAAAGTATTATGTATGGGCTCCCAAACATGAGGAAGAAGTTCAAGTGAACTTCAAGCTTAAAGCTTCAAAGTTGCTTTCTAGCACATTTTCTGACTGTCGGAGAAAAAACATAATTCCTCAGTTTATGTTACCAGATCGATGGGATCTGTTACTGAAATATTGGGGTACTGATGAAAAATTTAAAAAGAGGAGTGAGATTGGGAAGATGGCTCGCGCATCAGAAAAGGGAGGCTCTTTGCACACTAGTGGAGCTATTAGCCTGGTTACTAGGAATGAAAGAATGATATACTTTCTTAATTTTGTAAAATATTTGTTTTTCCTTTTTGATAAGTAGTTTTTGGAGATTAATGAGATCAAATTCTATATATGTTATTTGCTGGAAAAAGAGTTGGGTAGGTCGGTAGCTGTAGAAGAGATGTTCAAGGTTACTCACATCAAGAAGAGTACGAACCCCACAGAAGAAGAAAGATGGATTGAGCCACGTGCTTAAGAGACATACGTAAGAACTTCATTCAAACTAATCTTTTTTCTTTTCCTTGTATATATTACATTCTTATTTGTAGAGTTCTTTGTTTAAATTACAGAATAGGTTTATACGAATATCTCAGGAATATCATAATACTCTACCTCTTGAGAGTCAGGACAGATCATTTACATAAGAAAAAAATGAGAATCTTTGGAAACAGAGTACAGGTGAACCGATTAGAGGTTCAGTCAATGGCTATCCAAAAAAGACGTATCAGAAGAAGAAGGCTTGGTATTGTTGTTCATCATCCTCAAGCTTTGATTTTGGAGGGGGGGGGGGGGGGGGGATAGAGAGACAATATCTGCAGTGGAGGGTAAGATAGTTTTTCTCAATGCCAAGATTGTTGTTGTAGCGCAAAGGAGGAAATTACGGCAGCAAAGGAGACAGAGAACAAGAGGTATGCAGCGCTTCAGGCCCAACTAGTTTTTCTTTTTTAATCAGGAAAAATTCTTCCTCCATGTCTGGAGAGTAAAGGTGAAGAGAATGATAAGTCTGATAAGGAGAGTCAGGGTGAAAAGAATGATAAGTCTGATAAGGAGAGTGAGGGTGATGAAGAGTAGTTGTATCTATTTGATATTTTAGACTTCTATATTTTTGGAATTGTTTGATCATATTTTAGTTTATTTTGAAGTTGGATGAAGTTTATTTTGAAATAGTTTAATGTATATGTTGAAAATATTGTGTTGTTTTGGTTGGATGAAGTTTATTTTGAAATAGCTTATTTGGAATTATTTGGGTTGTTGGTATAAATATGCAAGTGGACAACTAAAATTGCAGTAATTTGCTGCCAGTTTTGTAGCAGAAAACCGACCTCCAGAGGTCAGTATCTCAAAAATAAAAAATAAAAATACCGACCTCATAAGGTCAGAATCTCAAAAATAAAAAATAATAATACCATCATCTGGAGATAAAAATCTCAAAAATAAGAAATAAAAATACCGACCTCCGGAGGTCAGAATCCCAAAATAAGAAATTAAAATACCGACCTCCGGAGGTCAAAATATCAAAAATAAAAAATAAAAATACCGACTTCCGGAGGTCAGAATCTAAAAAATAGAAAATAAGGATACCGACCTTCGGATGTCAGAATCTCAAAAATAAAAAATAAGAATACCGACCTCCGGAGGTCAGAATCTCAAAAATAAAAAAATAAGAATACTGACCTCCAGAGGTCAGAATCTCAAAAATAAAAAATAAAAATACCGACCTCTGGAGGTCGAAAATTAGAAATTAAGAAAAAATAAAATTAAAACATACGAACATTCGGATGTCGGTATTTCAAAATATGAGAAATAAATATTCTGACCTCAAGAAGATGGAAATAATAAAACTAAAAAATAAACAAATATATAAAAGGGACCTCAGGAAGTTGGAAAATAAAATAATGAATATTTCGACTTAAAATTAAAATTGACCTCGAGAGGTCAGTAAATACCGACCTCTAGAGGTCGGAATTGAATAGCGACCAAGCTTTTTCCAACCTAATCTGGAAATACCGACCTCCGGAGGTTGGTATTTGTAAGTCGATATTCACTATTTTTTTAGTAGTAACGCTGCTAGAACTATCCTATACTTTGCCGTCATTATAGAATGTTTAACTAAGTGTATCCACTAGTCTATGCTAAAAGCATCTTAAGGAGTCATCTAAAAAGTATGATCCTTTACTACTCATGATGGCTACATGGTTTATGGAGACTTGAGTTAATATGAACTCACATCTCCATATCGGTGCTCAATACTACTTTCAAAATATATTTAGCTCAATGATTTAAAATCAAAACTTCTTTCTTTGATTTGAGATAATTACTCAAAACTTTAGCTTAAAAGCTCTCTTGGAAATCGGTGTTTCCCTTTCTTGTTCAAATATGAAAACATTTTAAACTCTTGGGAATACTTAGTTCCCTTATGGCTTTTGAAAAATGAACTCAACTCTTTACTCTTTGCTTAACTTGAAACTTAAGTCTTAAACCGAAGTTAAAACGTTTGTGAAAGACTTTTGAAAACTTTATGAACTTCACTTCACTTGACCCTTAACTTTACTTGACTTGACTCTTAACTTTGCTTGAATTGAATTATGGATTCAAGAATTGTGATTTGTGATAGGAAAGATCTCACAATGTTTAGGAGTGTTTGTTGATAGCTAAACATGAGAAAAGATCAAGAAATCACCGTCTTGGAACAAGTCCGCGACGTGGAGTTTCATTTAAATATTTGATCGCGAAAATTAATTTTGAGACAGAGGAGTCCGCGTCCTAACCGCAACGTGGAGCTGATTTTTTTCGTATTTGAAAAAGAGTAGAAATATAATGTAATTGACTATTAACACTATAGAATTTGTGTAAATTTTCCACAGGGACACTTACTAGAAAATTGGCACAACATGACAATCTATAGACCAAATAGGCAACAAATAGCCCTCTTTTATTTATTTATTTATTTTTGGGTAATTTTTTTTATTATTTATTTTGTCACTTAATAACCACATTTTGTTTCTTAAAAAGTGAAACTTTTCAACTGATTTTTTCAATGTATATTTTCAGCTCCCCAACTTTCTTCCCTTTTTTCCGCCCTCTTTCAAGTTTTAATATTTTTATCTTCTTTCCTTAAATATTTTTATTAGAGATCAATTATAACATTAAGGGGTCGTTTGGTGTGAGGGATTAGAAGAAATAGTGATGGGATAAGGAAATAGTGATGGGATAAAAAAAAAGTTATGTTGTTTGGTTGACAAGTCCGGGATAACTTATCCTGGGATTAATAATTAGTACCGGGATAAGTTATCCCTCCCCATGGATGGTATAGTAATCTCGGGATAACTTATCCCGGGATAAAATAGGTAAATGACAAATATGTCCCTTTAAATCCTTTTTATATATCATTTTTCACACTTATGTATATTTACATTTTTTTTAATATCATGTATAATAATATTTACTACTCCTTATTTTTATGATAATTATACATATTTTTCTATTAAAAAATTATACTATATAAATATAATTTTTATTTATGAATTTATTTGACTAATTCTTATGTTTATTTTATTTTGATTTCTCATAAATTTTCTTCTCTTTAATAAATTTAAGAGGGAAGTTCTATTTTTAAGCTAAATAAAAAAAAATTATATTTTTAAATACACATAGTACTTATCGATGGAATACATAAACAAAAATATTTAAGTTAAATAAAATATTTATTTTAAAAAATAAATAACTAAAGCTCACAAAGAAGAATTTAAAAAGTTTAAATAAAGTGAAGGATAATTTTGTAAACAAACAATTTTTTCTTAAAATTTATCAATATATAGTATTTTGAATATAACAAACCAAACACTCAATAAGAAATAATCTCATGACAACTTATCCCATCATAACTAATCCAGCATAACTTATCCCATCATAATTCATATTCAAACCAAACGACCCCTAACTCTTTACATTAAGTAACTCCTCAAATCACCCCCAAATAAATTTATATTGATTATTTGTGAATTTTTTTAAACTTTTTTTTTAAGGCTACTATTGTTGACACCCAATTTTGGTCTAACAATTTCAAAATTCGTAACTTTTAAGTTTTATTTATTTAATAGTTCAAAATAAATTTTTTATATAATTTTAAATAAGTTTATCGATAACTATCTTTATTTATCAAAATTTAAGATTTTTTTTATTAATTAATTTTAAAATTGCATTTTTATATGTCATTAGTTAAGTTTATTATATTTTTTAATATTGATTTTATTAGTTATATTTGATAATATTCATTTTGATATTTTGCACGATTTAAAAATTTATTCAAATACAGATAAGTTTTCGTATACAACTATTTTATTAACTAGGATTTAGGTCCATAATTTTTAAATAATGATATTGTATAATAGATGATTTTTAATTTTCTATTTAATCTATTTCTAAGTCTTTAAGTGGGGTGTGGCGAAAAATTTCAAATGTGTGAAACCGTAACATATTTTTCTATCCATTCCTCACTGCCTCTCCTCCGCAACGCCTCTTTTTCTTTTTCTTCCGGCGAAACAAATGACCCCCAAAGCCGCCTGAAACAGCCACCAAACAAACCCAGTGCCTCTCCTTTCTTCCTCACGATCGAAACCATCTCCCAGAAACGAGCTCCGATGAACCAGAGCTAAACGCGAACCAGTTTTCCCTTCCCCTTTTCCCCTTTCACGTTTTTTCTTTGTTTTCAGGTGTTTCTGCTCAATATTAACGAGCTCCAGAGAGCCAAAGGTCACCCACATAGCTGCTCCGTTTCTTCTCCGGCAAAACCAAGCCACGCCGAACTCCGAGCTCACACCATCCGGTGAAACAGCCCAACAATTCCGAACTCTCACAACCAGCTTTGAACAGCTCCATTCTCAAACAGAAGGAGCAAAAATTGGACAGCTCTTGACAGGGGCGGAGGTAGCATATAATGAGGGGTCGGCAAAAAATATTACTATTTATATATGGTTAAAATTATTATTTATACATAATTAAAATTATTTTTAGGCATGTATAATATATATCGAACCCCTTTCACTGTGTTTACTTCTCAGATTTTGAATCCCTTATTAAATTTTCTGGCTCCGCCACTGGCTCTTGACGAGCTCCACCGCGTTGCCTCCGTCTTCCTCTAGCCGGACTCACGACATGGCCGACAAAGGTTTGAAACTCTGACACACTTTATTTTCTATTGGTTTGTTTTATAATTTTGTTAAATGTTTTCTTTTCCAGTTTAGTTCTAAGATAAGTATTTACTTTTATTGAAATCATATGCTTCATAGTTCTTAATTGTTATACTGTTTCATTATCTTATTATTATTATTGGTCTATTTTGTTTACTACAAATCAACCACTATTAGTGCTATTATTTTTCATTATTATTTTTTTTTAGCAAATACTGTTTGTTTATGTGTTAAATTGCTTGATTGAGTCTTTTATTTTTTTTTTAATATCTAGTTGGGTGTTTTTATTATTTTATTTTTCTTTTGTGCTTAGCATTTGGAATTTTGCCTAATGTAATTTTTTGGAAGTGTTTCTGCGAACACGTTTTTAATTTTCTCTATTTTTATTGAATTTTTGTTTGGGTTGTGTTATTGGATTGTTTACCCCCTTTTGTTTCACTATTCACATGGTTTCATACGATTGCTTATCGCTCAACCTTTTTAATTCTATATATGTTACAAGTTAAAATGGCTAATGCAAAAAAAAAATTTCCATCGATTTTAGAGGTCTTTTCATTATAAAAGACGAAAATTTATTTTAGGTTCATATATTTTGTATGTTAAAATGGTCAATGAGAAAATCTCTCCGTCGGTTTTTGAGGTCTCCCCAATGTTAAAAGACGAAAATTTAGTTTAAGTTTATATTTGTTACAAGTTGAAATTGGTCGATGAAGAAATTACCGTCGATTTCCAAGGTCTTCCATGTTAATAAGACGGGTTTTATTTTTTAGTTATTATTTGAGTTATTCATTTTTATTCACATTTATTTAGTACTAATACTTTTACTAAGTGTTTTTACAGGTTACTCGAAGTCACTTTCTATTGAAGTCATTCGAATAAAGTTTGAAAATTATATTCATTATTATGTATATTGTTACAATAGGCAAACATTAGGTCGTTTCTCATACTACTCGTTTACTTTATTACTTGTGTATATTGCATGATTATTATAGATGTATATTGTTTTTATCCCCTCCTCAATTTGAAAAAAATGAATTCAGTCGAAACCCACAATTGTGGATTTCGAAGGATGCCTAACACCTTTCCTTCGGAATAACTTGAACCCCTTACCTAGAATCTAATGGTTTCGTAGATCACTTAAATGGTTTTCTAGTTTTCCTAAAATTAGGTGGCGACTCTTTTAAAATTTGTTTTTTTTTTAAAAAAAAAAATAAATTTGATTCAATTGATTATTTTTTGAGTCATCACAACATTTCGTCCTATTTGAATAAAATAGGGATGTAAACAACTATGTTTCTTATCTTGTCATTGAATACAAGGACTTTACAAATTTATGCTTTCTAGTACATTATGTTATGACCCGCCACTTTGCCCTTAAAATTTTGCATTGGAAGAAGGGAGAAAAATCTAGAGTTCTAGAGAGGTTAGTAGAACACTCTAGAACCCCCTAGATAGTTTCCAAGAAAACCTTAGAATTTCCTAGAATGTGTAGAAAATTCTAGAGAGGGACTATTGTGTAAATATCTTAAGAACTTGTAAAGTAATTTTAAATTACACTTTAGTCCTTAGGTGGTTGTATAAATAGAGGTGTCATTCATTTGTAAGACATCCAACAAAGTGTAAGCAGTCTTCCAAGCAATATAAAGCCTTCTTCCAAAATTCTCTAAGTATTTCCTTTCATTTTCTTAGCGATCTTAGTTTTAAAGGACTTACTTGAACTTATAAGATCTTGAAAGATTAGTGAGTAAGTTATCAAGTGTCGCACGGAGCCTTAGTGAGACTCTAAGTCCGTGACAATTGTATTTCAAAGGATGGGTAAGAGCAGTTCATTCTCAAAAGAGAAAAATATGTAGAAAGTGACGAAAATTTCATTCAGAAAAGAGAATATGTATAGAGAGGTGAAGATTGCAACAGCAATATTAAATTTTTGGAGGAAATGATGAACTGAAAAACGATGTTGAGTTTGAAAATCATCATTTATGAGTATGAAGAATAATTGATTTGTAACATTTTCACCTACAACATCGATTTCAACACATGTAAACTTACTTCAGTATTCAAGTTGAAGAAACTTTTGAATCTTATTTAATATTAAACATAAATTCGTATACATTGAGACAAAACTCTATAATAATTTAATGCATACGTCTTTAAATTGAATGTATGCATAGTAAGTGTTATGTATATGTAGATGACAATATGCATGCTAATCTGATTATATGTATCAATATATTTTATCAGGAGGTAATATATCTATACACGTCAATAGCTGCAAAATATACTTATGTCTACTATAATGTATAAAAACAAAATATAAATGATGTAAACATCATAATGCAAATGTGTACTTCATTAAACATATATTTGCTGAAATGTATTTCAATTGAAAACATACTTATTTGCAACAGATTTCAACGTCACCACACACACAAATATACAAACAAAATATGAAAATAAATTGTGTATACATTATAGTGCAAACATATATTTGATCAAATATACTTAACTAAATACACGAAACAACTCAACATAATTGAGGGCCTAAAGCAATATTTCAATTCGAGGCCTAAAATATAAACAAACTTCGTATACGTATTTATTCAATTTATTTTTCTTACACTACTTAGATGAAAACTATTAGTATTTAACATTGTTTTTTCAATTATTAGTTTTAAATAAGATTTTATCAACTCAACATTGAAAACATCTTTTTCAGTGAGACAATTATTATATGATTTGTTAACACAATACTATAAGAAATAAGTTGACAAATATTTAAAAAAAGATAAGAATTAGAACCATAGAATCCGATTCAAAAAATTGATGACTTGGTATACTCCGCTTTAATATATTTGTTGTAAATTAAAATTTAAAAAGAAGTAGAAAAAAAATTGTAATTTACTTTGTTCAACACTTTTTACTATTGATTCATATTTTTAAAGTACAAAATGCGTTAAAATGGATAAAATAAAATATTAAATTTTTTTATACTTTTTATCATAAATAATCATTTTTCCTATAAAAAATTTAATACACAATTTATTCTTCATAAAAATTTGGGGCCCCCAAAATTTGGAGGCATTATATCATAGTCTACATTTAATATAAATATGGATTGAGTTTCTTACCATAACCTCTAACAAACAATTGAGAAAAAGAATTTATAGATGGTAACTCGTAAATCGTAATAATATCCTTTAAAAGAATAATAATCATAATTAAATATTTTTGCTAATTTTACGCAGCGAGATAACTCTAAATAAACTTTTTTCTTGTTTTAAGAAGAAATAGTTACAAGTTAGAAAAGAGAGATGATACTAAATATCTTTTATATTTAAAAAAATAATAATTTTTTTTAAAAAAAGAGATAAGTTTGAATAAAAAGTTCATTCCCTATTATTATGCAGAAAAACACATATATGATATAACTACTAAGTGCCAATTTTTTAAGAACTTCTATTTACTAATAATATTTCCTTAACTAAATATCAATTAAATTTAAGAGTTATATATTTCACGAAAACAATATATCTTTAAACTACGTAAAATTAAACAAAAACATTACGAATTAATAATTGATCCATTATACTTCTATCATTAATAATTTATCTAAAAATGCCTTTATAATTAATACTTTCTTCATTTACTTTTACTTGTCACGATTTGATTTGATTTGATTTGATACACATGTTATGAAAACAAATAATGATATAGGTATTTTACCAAATTATCTCCTATTAAATAATGTCTTGAAAAATAAATATTTAATATTGAGGAAAAAATATGAAAAACAAATTATAATATTTTCTAATAAGTAAAAATAAATTATATTTTTTAAGAATAAGTGGCATTAAAAAAGGTACCCTGCCGCCTAACACCCACTTTATCCGCTTTTTCTTGTTTGATAGGAGAACCTACGAAGCAGCAGTACAACTTTGCCCCCATTTGTGAACAGATTAATGAAACCAAATAGTTCCAAAGAGTTAGCGTCTTCCTAGAGTTGTAATACTCTTTGAAGATTCTTGAAAAAATAAATTCTTCTCACAGTCACCACTTTTCTTGAAAACCCCACAAACCCATTTGGAAGAAAATAAGAATTGACAGGTTTTTTTTTCTTTTCTGAAGAAAAAATGTATGAATTTGGGGATGAACTGATAATTGAAAGCTTTAAAATTCCATGGTTGATTTGGATTCAGTTAGTGGTGATGATTCTTCTTGTGTTGCTTCTTTTCTTTGGGTTTAGTGCTTTGGATCTTTCAAACAACTCTACTTCTCAAGGTCCTGTTGGTTCTTCTTCGCATGTCAACTTGCCCTCTAATTCTATTAGAATCCTTCAGGTTTGAAAAAAGTTCATTTTTTTTCTCTAATTTGTGTGATTTCTCTTTTTGTTTGTGATTGAAGTGAAAATGAGAACTTTTGTTTGATTTGTTTCTGAGTTGATTTTGGGGTAAATATTGGATTTTTATTTTTTATTTTTTGCATTTAAGTCTGAAAATCTATGTTCTAATCGCCAGATGAAACCGCCTACTTAGTACATGGAGTAGTATTTTTACCCTTTTAATTAACTGTTCTTTGATGCCCAATTTCAATTGCAGAGATGAAAAATATACTATTGTTAATTGTGCGTTGGAAAATGCTTGTTATTTTGAGTCTGGGCCAATTGACAAGGAAAAACGTCAAATGAGATAATAATTAATAATAGAAATGATGCATTCTTATAATAGTATAACAAATACTTTTGAATAATTGCGAGAAGTAAAAGTTTTTTTTTTTCTTGAGTCAATCCAGGTGTGTACATCTTCAAATTCCTTTTTCCTTAATATTTCGATAATGGAAAAAAATGATTCATGCTCCATTGATCTTTCAGAAAAAATGAATTATTTTTGAGTGGTGGCCGGTGAGGTTGGTTGTTGTCAAAGAAAAGCACAAGTCTTTGTCAAGTTAGGAGAATTAGATTGCTTATGCCACCAGCCAAAGCATGGAATTCTCAACTTTCACTTTTCACTTTGCAAAGGTTGATAGTAGCATTTATATTTTCTACCAAAAGCAAAGGTTTTAGATAATGGCGAACTCTTGTTCCAGACTGCTAGATGTAAGCAATACATTTTAAAGCAAAATGAAATAGAATAGTGTGTTGAAAACATGAGGTCACAGGTATCCCAGAGACAAAAACACTAAGGGGTCATTTGGTAGAAAAATAAATAATGCAGGGACTAGTAATGCAGGAATTAGTAACGCAGGGATTAGTAACACAGGGATTAGTAGTGCTGGAATTAGTAATGTAGGGTATATTTTATATCAAGTGTTTGGTTCATTGCTTCTAACCTCATCTTCTGTTTGGACTAAAACTCTTCAACAAATTTCTTTTCAATTATACCCTTGCATTATTATGAGATTTTCTATTCTATTTAATTAGTCAAGGTAGATAATTGCCGGACAATATTATTTTTTATGGCCTTCTAACTAGCTAAGAGAAGAACAATTTTGTTGTTATGTTTGCTATTTTCTCAATTGAATTATTTGAGGGTAAACAATTATTATCTTAATAAATTAATCACTTAAAAAACGTTAATTTTCAATTTAGAATAGATGGACCATCTACTTTAAAATAAAAAATATGGTAAACAATAGTAAAATCGAATAAATCATCTACATTTACACATAAAAATTGCAAGTTGTAGTTTTAATATGTATGCAATTTATAAATTGTACAAAATACAAATAATTAGAAACCACATATAAATCAACAAATAATATATTCAATTAAGATAACAAACGTCATGTGGTGATATATTTGCCTTTTCAATGAGTAAATGTTAAACAACTCACATTTTAAATATTGTATTGATATGTATTGCATTTATTTATTAACTAATTCATGGATTAATTATACATAGGCCCAAAAATTCTACCAAACATAGTACTAAATAATATCATACACAATACACAATACATGGACTATTTCTCCTAATACCTCCTACCAAACGACCCCAAAGTGATTTTTTCTAGCTATCCTAGCCTTGGTGGATAGAGTTGCATGTACTTGTTGGTGGGAGGTACCATGTATTTCGTGGAATTAGTCGATGTGTGTGGAAGTTGGGCTTGAACACTATCAAAAAAGATAAAATGAAGTAGATAGTTGTAGTTTTGTTGGAAGTCATTTCATTTCCCTTGAGTTTGGCATAAAATACTTTCTAAGTTTGAACCTTCATTCTTCATTTGGATAGATTGGGCAGTTGTTTTCCACTTTTACCTATAATAAGCTTACTTTTGCTGACTATTTTGATTTTGTGATACAATTTGTGTTCGAAGTTATAAATTAAACAGCAATAGAGGCAACTAGCATAAGTCTTAAAATTACCATGTTGCCAAATATTCTTTGTGCTTAATGTAGTTAGAAAAATGATAATGGAAAGTCTATGGTTTAATCAAGATCGACTCATTATATCATTGATACTACCTCGTTGTGATACTTATAATTGAAATGTTACATTGGTGTGATTCTTCATTTTGGTTTATCCATCCAGCTAAATGACAGGTCTTAATTCATTCCCGCTTTCGAGATTTAAAAACTGAGAGCGGAGAGAGAGAGATTGAGAAGGAGAGTAACAAGACAGTTATACTATTAAGACATATGTTCTTATCACCTAGACTGAATTTTGCATGCATTAGTTGCCTACCAAAAGTACACGGACATATTCTGTGAGGTGGTTGTTAGCATGACCATTTATATATATATATATATATATATATATATTTGATGAAATATTTTTTTGCTAAGTACCCTTTGTACTATAGTTTTTTTTTCTCGTTCTGAGACCCTTTTCTTTCATAAAACTTCTTTGTTTTGAGATATTGTCTGTAACACGGCCAAAAATAACTGTGTATGGCAAGGGCACTTTCTTGTTTTTTACAATAGGTTGTTAGGACCAACAAAGATTTATCCTATATTAGACATATTAAAGAGAGTGGTACAAGAAATAGACAAAAAAATGTTTAAGATATTTTACTAAGCAGTTATATTCTATTCACCCTTTTTCTTTACTTGATAAGTTTCACCCCATATTTGTTTTCTATGAGCTAGTTAATACATTTACTTAATAAATGTGTTCATTTGTTGTGATTTGAGCTACTTGCAATTTAAGTACCAAAATTATGGTTTCTGTTTTCTGTGAATAAATTGTCCTCTGATTGACTACTGTTCAACTAGAAACAAAAAGATTTATGGTCAATTTATCTCTCGGTAGTTATTGCTGTTTTTTCCAAGATTATATATTTCTATGCTTTGCTTACAATGAGAGCCAATATGGTTTTGGGTGGGTAGGAAGATCTGGAGGTTGAGGATTAGGGTAAAATGTTAGTATGTAGTCGAGCGCTATTTAGTTTTCCTTATCAGTATTATTATTGTTATTATTACTCTCCTACTATCGTATCCTTCAATTTTGTTATTGCATGTTTCCTTTGCTTCAATTATCGTATTATTTGTTGTTGCTAGTGTTCTTTACTCCATTATTTTCAACATGGCTTTGTCTCTATTGTATATCCTTTTCCTGCCCAATTTTTATTCTTTTCTTGACTCGAGGGTCTTTCGGAAACAACCTCTCTACTCTCACAAGACAGGAGTAACGTTTATGTTCATATCGCCCTCTCTTGAACTCACTTATGGGATTGTACTGGTATGTTGTTGTTGTTCCTTACAATGAGAGGCAAAGTAGATGGTATTTTGGCTGAAAAATGAAGTAGATGTTGTAACTAACTAATTGTATTTACTCTAGTTACTTAAATGTATCTGCAATTTAGTGTTTCACAGTACATAAAATAATGTTAACTTGATGTAACATGCAATTGAGATTATTTCCTTTTGTTGAATTCGAAGAGCTTTTTTCTGAACATCTAGTATTTTCAGCATCGGAACCTAAACCAACATTCTAAAGGGGTAAATGAAGCTAGCACTAGCCGTGAAATCAGGGCAGATGAATCTCAAGAAAGAGAAGGATCTGCAGAAAAGGACGCAACCACTTTTAAGTTTTGTGTACGTACAGAGCACCCTTGCAATTACTTTGGACTAGCCAAACAAGCATTTCTTAAGTGCTTGGGCTTTGATTCCGATCGCGACAATTGTAACACCAGAAGACATGCTAAAGAAGAGTAATGTATGCTCTTCTTCAGTTCTCTCCCTCTCCCCCTATCCCACTACACCTCATCTTTTGATAGTAAAGATGAAAAACTAAGAATTCCCGGTGGTTCATAGAATAGTTGAGGTGTGCATGCTTGCCTAGACACCACCGCTCTAAGAAAAAATTATATGCTTTTCCAAGTGCTTCATATTACTTGTTTTCCAACTTTTGTACCTACTTTGTTGTTAAAATGTAATATGTGGTTTTGCAGGGGAAGATGCTATATTAATTTTAGGTTCTTGAGATGCACAAAGGTTCAGGTCTTGGAAAGAGTAGATGCTGCTAGGTATTTAAAAGTGTATATTGCAAGTCACATGACTTTTGAAGGCACCCCCCACCCCCCACCCCCCACCCCCTCTTTTTTATTTTTACACCGTAAACCTGTTACCTCCTAACAAACAACATCAACAGGTAACTCTACCCACCAAGGCTAGGACTGACGGAAATAATTACCTAGTGGTTTTGTGCAATTTAATTCGAACCCTCAAATATTGTTTCTTAGCATGTAGTAGCTCTTTCATTTGAGCAAAGATTAACCTTTCATTGATTTGTCTTCTATAGCAATTGTGTATCTACCATGTATATATATAGATATCAGCTTTCTATTGAGCACTATGCCTTGCCAATTGGCATTATATGAGCTTGCAGTATCTACTTTTATAGTCACATGTTTCATGTATAACCAGGTGATTTCATTTTTTAATATACTTAGCATTGTTAACTCATTACGTTTTTAAAGTTATGGGTTCATATATATATTTTTATGTTAATTTAATGAACTTTGACAAACAAATTTATGCTCCCCATCGAAAATAGTGGGTTCTGGTAGGCTGGTACCCTGAGATTGGATTTGCCTGTGTATAAATTGGCTAATGTACCATACTTCTAAGAATATTTTTTTTTTCTTTTTTGATATATCTTTCATATTAACTTTTCACATTGCATCTTTAAGATTAAAAGATTAACCCTGGGGACTAGGGTAATACAATTGAGTAGTACATAAATTGTGAACAAGATTGCATATATATTTAGGGGTTTTGTTTTATATTTAAGCTAAATATGACAGGAAGTTTTATATTTAAGTTAATTAAAAAGGAAGTTTTGTTTTTAAATCAAATAATGTTAAAGTTTTATTTTTGAGCTAAATAAGATGATAATTTTATTTTTAAAGCAAAATAAGATGAAAGTTTTGTTTATAAGTTAGGGATAAGGAACAAGTATCCACTAGATTATGACCGAAGTTCTAGAGACACCTTATTTAAACTAAAGTCCTATTATCTCAAGTGTGTGGAGTCACGAGGTGTGCTACGTAAGTCAAAAAGGTTGTACAAAATTACAAAAAAAATGGGTTCAGGGGCTAATAGGACCTTAGTTTAGTTAAAGTGTCTTTGAGATTTTGGTCATAGTCTAGGGGTACTTGTACCTTATTTCTTCTAGTTAAATAAGATGAAAGTTTGATTTTAAAAACACACGACACAATCATGGAAATGCACATACAAAGATTTAAGCTAAATAAAATGAAAATTTTATTTTTAAGAATGATCAAGTAAAGTTTGCAAAGAATATGTCAAAAAAAAAAAAAAGAACTAAATAAGGTGGAGGGTATTTTTGTAAGCAAACAACTTATTCTTAAAAATTATGCAATGAATATAAGTTTGAATATGACAAACTAAACAAACAATAAAAACTAATTACAACATAACTTATCCCAGCATAAGTTGTATTCAAACAAAATAACCCCTTATAGTTGGTATTTGGTTGGCGGTGATATCTCTTAATAACAAAATTGTCACTCCGTCTGTTTATTTTTATTTATCTATTATTTCAAAAATATATTTAGTCTTACTTGTAAGTTTTAATATATCTATTTTTTTATATATATGTTGCCCTTTAACATTAATTACTTACTAGGTTATGACGAGAGATATTACGCATTAACACTTGTTGAATTTCAAAGTTGTCGAAGTAGTGCTGAAATTTTAAATTATAAACAACTCTATCCGGCTTGGATTTTCTTCCTGGAGTAGCATATCTCCAAATGTATAATTCGAATTAGTATAATCTACATATAGAGCTACTTTCACATGTTTCTCCGAGTGTATAAAATGTTTTTTCGGGATATGAATATCTTGATAAAAGCATAGATTATAATCTTCCATCCAGTGGCGAATGTATGTGTTAATTTTGGGTCATCCGAACCCGTACTCATCCGACTAAACTCGATATATTACTTCTATAATTATTAAATAATGTATTAAATTAAAACTTGTTGAACCCGTTCTCAAGATGACTTATCTTTAAAGTAATGGTGCACCCGTTTTTTTGAAATTCTGGATTCGCCTCTGCTTCCATCATAAGTCATGCTTTGATTGTTCAATGATAAAAAATTTATATCTAGTTCATAAGTTGGGTGTTCATAGACCCCATAAAAGTCGAAAGGGATATTTGCATTATTTACTAGAGAAAAGTTTACATGTATACATAAATTATCACCCGATTTTCATGTCCTATTAGATATAAATGTAAGGTAACTATTGTTCCGCTGTAATATAATACTTTTCGATAAAATAAACCAATATCCCCTATATTGGGTCAAGTTTGTGCACTCTTGAAATATATTTTTCGATATAATAAGTCTATATCTCCAATATTGGCTTTAGTTCGTGCACTCTTTGAAGTATAACTCTAAGACAATTTCTTGTCCACCACAATTATAATATTTTATTTTTAGTTTTAATCTTGTTATTTTGAAATTTATATAGTAAATGATATTTTTAAAAATTATATTATAAATGTTATCTCTAATTCAGTATTATTTTACAAGAACTTGACTTTTTTTTTTGTTAATAAGTTATCACCTCGACTGTGGTTCTCTTGGTGTGGTAGGTTAGTCTTAACTATTTCGATTAATCCAAAAAGTTATAATTGTTGGGGGACATGAACCATATCCCTAACCAACAAATTACATTATAAAAGGTTCACACAAAAGAGGGGAGGAGTAGCATATTCAATCTCCTTCTCTATCAAAAAAATATACTTAGCTTACAAAAAAGTTACATTTTTCATGTTTTTTCCTCAAGAAAGTACTTGCCACCTATCTGAATTAAATCTTTCACCTCTTGATGAAGACATTGCCAAGAGGAGAAATGTGTTTCATTTCCACTAGTAGAGGTCATCTTGGCAAAGTAGTCAGCCACCATATTAGCTTCTCGATAGCCATGAATGAAGTTGACATTGGCATTACTAACACTTCTATTAGTATCGTAAATGATAATTTTTAGATTTAGATTCGTAGTTCTCATGTTTTTCAACGTGTTAGTGATTACCAGAGAAAGTTTCCGCTTTATCAAGTTCTCACGTGACTATTTGTCTGATGGAATAATGACTCATATGTCCCAGAAGATTTGTACTCTCAGTTTGAACTTTGAAGCCTGTGGGCCCAACAACCTTTTCAATATCGGCTGAGAGATGTCATTCATGCATAATTACTTGTACTATATTTCTGAATTAGCACAACATTTTTTTAAATATTTATCTCATTCAGCTATTATTAATATTAGATATTTTATTTTAATTTAATTGTCTTACTCTTTTTATTTATCTTATAATATATTAAAATTATAAACGAAATATTACTTAAATATCATAAATTACAATAATTAATAATTTAAATTATTTTACTTTAATATTTTATTTTACTATATATTAAGATTGTAAAAGAAATATTATTTAATAAATTACACATAAGGTATTATAAATCATAATAATTGATAGCTTAAACTATTTAAAAACCACATAGGCATTTGATTGACTTTGCATTTCATTGTGTCATATAAATTGAGATTGAGAGAGTAACATATATTATTTGAAAACGACATAAAAAATATTATAAAATTATGAAACAATGTCTAGTATCTTCATATGAATCTATGATTATTTTATACTTGTGTACTTGATCGTGCTTCGTGCGGTCATAAAAAAAATTGTCTATTAATATCATTAAGTACTTTAATAAAAGGGAATTGATTTTTACTAATCACACAAATTTCATAGAAGAAAATTATGAAAAATATTAAAATTAAATATGAAACATATAAAAGAAATCAATATATCTGAACTTGCAAAAGTTATATATTAAATATAAATTTAATGGGAAAAAAGACTAATGTTTAAGATGAGTGGATTTTTAATTTGAGATGTGATATTTTTTTCTTTTTTTGTGATCCTTTTCTAAATTATAATTTTTAGAATGATTTTTCTACATTTATGTGAACTTGAGTTGAGATGTGATTATTATTTTTTCTTTTTATATGGTTCGCTTCTTAAAAATATTTTTAGTATGATATCTCAACATTTATGCGTCATAATATTCACATTTTTCATATTTTTGAATAAAATTCTTAAAAATATTTTTAGTATGATATCTCAACATTTATGCTTCATAAGATTCACATTTTTCATCTTTTTAAATAAAATTAGATTTAAAAGATTAAAAGAGGAAAATAAGAAGAAATAGCATAAAACGAAGAAAAGGATAAAATATACCAATATTTTGTTACAATTGTCATTTTATGTTGTCTACAACGTATATACTCTTTAATTGGAGTTACTCAGTTTTTCACATCAATATTTTTTCCTACTTCTTCCTCTTCTTTGTTAACTTCATTACTATTTATTTTTTAGTTTTCATCTGTTCACCAACCTAAAGAATTGTCAATCAAGATCACTAATAAATAAATAAAAATTTGAAATTAGAAGACAAAAGAAGGTAAGAAAAAAATACATTTGAAATTAAATATAAAAACGAGAACAAAAGAGAGAATTAACTACACAAAAAAGATTGAAAAAACTGATAGGTACAAATTTTCAATTTTTCTAGTTTTGCTTGGCCTATATACAAAAACATTAAAGAGTATATTTTACATTTCAAATAAATATTACATTCAATATACAATAAATTCCTAAGAATGAAAAGTTATAGTAATTAAGAGGATTAAGAATATGACTTTGAATTAATGAAAAGACAATTAAAATTAAAGTTATTTAAATAATTATTTTTACAATAAGTTCAATAAAAAGTAGGAAGAATAAACAAAAACAAAAACAAAACCAAAATATGTCAAAAATAAAGAGAGACAACACCTCACCGTTTTAGCGTCAATAATTATTATATTAGATAGATATATACTTTTAAGAATCACCAGTTTTTTAACAAAAAAATCGATACATCGTTTTAGAATAATATTATCTATAGAAAAAAGAATTACATATAACACAATCTTGCATTACTTCACTATTTAAATATTAGACATATATAATATAACAATTACATACTCATAAAACCCAACAATCACAAAGTCATTTACCTCATAATTTGCATAACCTTCTCTTAGAAGTATATTTATATGCTCAAGATTTGATGAATTTATTGAGATTAATATTTACCGTTTCTTTCTTCTTTACTCAACATGTTAATTATCATCTTTAATTTAGCCATTAGTCTCTTTTCATTTATTTAAATTGTCTTTTCATTTGTCCATTATAAAATTTCATAAATAAGATATAATTAGAGTTTTTTATATTTACCGTTTCTTTCTTCTTTACTCAACATGTTAACTCATCTTTTTTCTATATATGAATTAAAATATATTTTTAAAATTAATTTACTTTACATTTCCATGTTCTATTCATTATAATAAATAAAAACTTGATCCACATAACTATAAAATTGTATCTACATACTTTCTTGAGTAGCATATATAGATATGTTAACTTCTTTTTTTATATTTATTTTCAAAAATATTCAGACCTGAAAATCTGGTAAGGTAACCTTACAAAAAAAAATAAAAAATTAACTAATCAAGTAAAAACTTTAAAGAATACTTAATTATGAGTTAAAGAAGAAAGAAGGAACCTGTTATCAACATAACATAATTCAATTATCCAAAACCTACAAAGAAAGGAAGAAAGTAAAAATAAGCAGATTCTCTATAAACTACAAAATAAGCAACAAAAAAAAAATCTCTAAAAACTACAAAGAGAAGCAAAAGAGAAGTATCAAATCATTTTTTTTCTAAAATAAAATTCATGATTTGTTTCATCAATAATCCAAAAGAAATAATATTAAATGTATAGTTGCAATAAAAAAGTGATAATTATATTAAACACGTCAAATCATTATCAAACTATGCAAGAATGTCTAACATTAATATTCTCTAGAACTACAAAGAGAACCGAAGAGAAAAAATCAAATCATTTTTCTAAAAAAATAATAATCATGATTCGTATAATCAAGAATCCAAAAAAATAATTAAAACATTTTTACTTCGTAAAATCAAACTATGCAAGAATGTCTAATATTCTTCATTATAGATCTCTCTCTTGCAAAATCATATCAAAAAAGACAAAAAATTAACCAACCAAAGAGCAAAAGATGAAAAATAAGAAAAATAAAAATAAAATAATTATCACATATATCTCAAAATAGATTTTTATAAGTGTGATTTTGAAGAGTTATAAATTTATATATTAAATAATTTGAAGACTATGAATATGAAAGGTTAGGAGTTATAAACATTACTAAATTAATTAAGAGGTTTTATGTAATTGAAGATGTATGAATTAAATAAATAATTTTATAAAATACAATAATTAAAAAAATAGAAAAAATGTAAAAAAAAAAAAAACCACAAAAAATAAATAAATAAATAGGATCCTTGACCATTGGGAGGTGCCACATCGCTTCTTTTTAATCTATCTATCTATCTATCTATCTATCTATATATATATATATATATATATATATATATATATATATATATATATATATATATATATATATATATATATATATATAGATAGATAGATAGATAGATAGATAGATAGATAGAGTGTTTGTTTTCAATTTTAATGGTCAATAATCATTTAACTGAAATACCACCTAAACCACGATTAAATTCATTAATTGTCCATAAATATCCTTTCCTTATTGGTGATATATATTAAAATTTTAAAATATTTTTAAAAATTATTCTTAAAGACCAATTTGTTTAAATTTTGAAATTCAAAAAATATATTCAAATAATTAAAACGAGAGAACACTAAATATTCATAAAAATAAAGTGAAAATGAATTAATCGATTCACAGAGAAGTATTAAAAATACCCTTAAACTTGGCACGAGTTGTTAGTTTCATTCCTGAACTATTGGTAGTCTTAAAAACAGCTCTTTACTTGACTAACTGAACTTAAATACACCCTCGATACATCCACAATATTCCACATGACATTGCAAGTGGTCTCAAACTCTTGTAGGAACATGATACTCTTAATAAAAAATCAAGAGAAGCGTAAAAAATACCTCTAAATTTGACGAGAATTTAAAGGTATATTTCACTCATATTGCAAGATCGAGATTTAAATTCAATTAGTCAAGTAAGAGATTTTTTAAAGCTAACAACAACTCAAAGATCAAACTAATAACTTATATCGAATTTAGAAATGTTTTCAATACTTCTCTTATCCATTAAAATAAAGCGGCTCATGAAATTTAGTGTAAATTGGAGCATGTGATGAGTCAGAAACACGTGCCATAAATCTAACAAATATTTCCAAATTTTGTAACATTACGTATATTAAAACATTAAAATATAAGCACCCACCAACCACCCCGCCCCCAAAAAAAAAAACCCCTTACCAACACCATATAAAGACATTGTGTTGAAAGAAGAAGAAGATAGACTAGTCATTTATCACCAATAAAAAATTTTAAAAAATGGGAGAAAATCCTTGCAATATTTTTGAGAAATTGATTAAATCCACACTAAACTTTTTTGGATATGGTAATAACCACATCTGCAACTTTGTTGTCTCCACATATTCCCACCAACAACAAGAAGAGGATATAACATCCATGGTATTTTATCTCGATCAAGCGAATTTAAAATTTAAACTTTGTATATTTAAAGTTAAACTTAAATTTTTTCATACTAAAATATTGAGTTTAGTTGAACGTGTCCCTCATATAATATTAAATTATTGATGCAGGAAAATATAGAGTGCATGACAACAAGGTCCATAAGTGTGAGAAACTCAATTAGAGGAAGAAGCCCCCCAAGGCCACCAGTGCAATCTGGAGGAGGTGCTCAAACAAATTATTCTTCTTACTAATTATTTAGTTGTTGTTTTTAAGTCTTCTGAATATATATATATACTCTTTGTTATTTTAGCAAACAATAATAGATCTGAGACAATTCTGTTAAATATTTCTAGTCTAAAAGGGATGTTCTTATCTATCCTCTAATTTTATTTGGAGTTAAATATTAACTTGATTACATTTTAATGGATTTTCTATCACCTAGCTCCCTTTCTCCTCTTGTTTTTCAATTTTTTTGTATGTTAAAAGAAGGTAGCAAAAGCTAGGTTACCTCTAGATCTAGGTCAAGTTCATCGCACCAAACTTATTCAGTGCAAATTAATTTTTGTGTGATTTACAAGTTATCATATAGAAACGTGATAAGTGTGATTTGCAAGCTATCATGTAAAAACGAATATTACCTGTGCACACTCGAAACAAAGTTCCTTTTTGTGATAAAAAAAATTCAAAATAAGAATGTGTGTGTTTAGGGACAATGTAAAAAGAAAGGTGTGTTAGTGTCACAAGGATGGTGACAGTTGAGTAATTAAAAAGAAAAATATGTCATTTAAGACTTTGTCTAATTCAAAACTAATATTGTGATGATTTAGATCATCTCCAATCCACCTCTATTTTACTCTCTATTATCTATATTTAGAGAGTGATAAGAGAGTGAAATAGAGAAAGGGTACTCTAATCCACTTCCATATCACTCTCCATTCTTCATATTTAGAGGTGAATAGTAGTTTTCCAAACACTCTCTATTTCACTTTTTAAATATTTTATTATTATTATTTCTATTACTTTTTGATTAACATATTATTTTATATATAATGTCATTAATTAAATATCTAATATTCATAATTCTTTTTGAAATGTAATATATTATTTAATATATACTACTTTCATCTCGAATTAATAGTATTTAAATTTTTTTTAATTTTCGTCAATAATATAATTTGATTTTATTATTAGTTTTCACTATAAAGAATACACAAAATTAAAATGATAAGATGAAAATTTTAATTTAAAAATACAATACACAATATGATCACATAACATAATAATTTAAATACAAGATAAAATACAATACATAACATAATAATTAATTCGCGATAAAATAAGACTCATGCCGAAAAGATATTGAACGTGCATTCTGAGTTTTGCAATCACATTTTGTAATTATTGCAGGGCCTTCACATTTTTTTAGAAAGGAAGTGCTACATGATATAATGACTACATGTATTATACTGCACAACATGATAAGTGAGAATGAACGTGATCTTAATGCACCAATTCAAGATGCCGTAGAGGCTCCAACTCCAGCAACATAAATGGTGGTAGATGAAAATCTCTGGTTTGAACAATTTTTAGCTAGACATAAAAAAAATTAAGGACAAAAATCTCATTTTGAGCTCCATAATGCATTAATAGAGCATTTATGTGACCAACGTAATAATTTCGAAAATTGAATGTTTATGTAATGTTTATATAATTGTGTTTCACTTTTATTTGAATTTGTCCATTCATTTGTACATTGTAATATTTCTTGCAATTTATGTTATTTAAAAATTTAGAATAAAATATAATTTTATATTAAATAAAAAAATTAAAAAAATAAAATTTTATATCACATGAAAATTATATAATAATTATTGGAAAAAAGAAATAAAGAATTTATATTATGAAATAAGAAATTAAGAATGAAATATAAATAATAATATAATATTGAAGAGAGAGAAAAAAATTCTTTTTTAGATAGTAAAATAAAGAATTGAATTAGAGTTGGTTGTCTTAAAAAAATAAAAAAAATTATAATTGGAGAGTAAAATAGAGTGTAGGGTTAGAGATGTCCAGGTTATATATAGGTCAACCACCAGACGGCAGAAGATTTCCTTAACACTTTGTTCATTACCTATTGTTTTATACTATGGTTATAATGTATGATTTGGTATTGTATTGTATTATATTTTATTATATTATTTTAATAAGTATAGTGTTTAAATAGATTGTATTTTTCTCTATCATTATATTATGTCGCATATTTCTAATTTAAATTATAAACATATAAGAAAAGTAAAGCTTATGAAAAGGTAGGGTAAAAAGATAAAATAGATTTATTAAATAAAATATAAAATGAGAAAGAAAAATTAAAGTAATGAAAGCAATTACGCTAATTCAGTCGTTACATAAAATAAGTCTTTTTGTTATTATATAACAATGAATTTAAATGATACGATGCAACAAAATTTATGTAGCAGTCAAAACAAATATTGTATTTTAATTTGAATTTACATATATACAATTGGTAACAACCATCATGATGCAAAAAGGATCATTATGGAACATATATTGTTATTATATATACAATTTAGTTCAATAAAATTACATCCAGGATCCGTGGCGCAATGGTAGCGCGTCTGACTCCAGATCAGAAGGTTGCGTGTTCGATTCACGTCGGGTTCAAAACTCCCGAAATACTGGATCCATCCTTTTTAAAAAAAAGTAAATTCATTGTATAAGATCTCCTACATCAACTTAATAACCATTTATAAATAGTTTACTTTGTATGTGAAAAACTAATATTTTTTTATTTTTGTACATAAGATCTGAAAATGCTATCCTTCGGGTGCGCACAGCGAGAGATAAAAAACTTCGTGGGACGAGCTCGAGCGAAAAAATATGTTGACAGGTTCAAACATGAGACTCGTTTGAGAGATCTATCGCTCAATCAACTTGACTATGTTTATAGATTTCGTTACTTCAAATAGTCCTTTGTTATACGTCAAAATATTCTTTATCCTGGTTTTTACATATGTTACTCCAACAACAATAATAACATACCTAGTGGAATCTCATAATTAGGTTTGGTGAGGGTAGAGTGAGTATACACAAACCTTTCCACTACCTTGTAAAGATAAAGAAACTGTTTTTGAAAAAACTTCAGATAAAGTGCAACAAATCTAAGTACAAAGAAGAAAATACAACAACTACTAAAGGAAGTAGTGGAAAGGCTATAAAAAAGGAACAAGAACAACCACAAATACTAACAAGCTTTAACCCTCAAAAAGCAAGACAACACTTCACTATCTACTAACCTTCTTTCCTAATATGTGTTCTACACACCCTCCTATCTAAGGTCATGTCTTTGATAATCTAAAGTTGCCACATGTATATCCTACCTAATCACCTCTCCCCAATTTTTCAGCCTACCTCTACTTCTCCTTGTACCTACTGTATCCAACCTCTTCACATTTCTTATTCCGAAAAGCACAAGTTTTTTTGTCCAAAAAGAAAACACACCACTCAAAAATTTCCATGTTGAAGTAAAAGTCGAGGTGGGAGGGGGAAGAATTTCCATGGTTACATTTTGTTCTGCAGATTATCCACAAGGTTTCACAATCCAGTTTGATTGTTCAACTTATTCTGATACCTTTGCTCCTAAAACAGGTATTACGAAGAAGCATAGGTAGATTAAAATGACCAATAAAACTATGTCTCTTTTAACTTCTCTACGCTTGGTAGCACTCCCTACTTTTGCTCTCATAAAATGCACATCATTTCACAGCTAGAAAAAACAAGCACAAGCCAAAGTTAAGTGACGCGTAAAAACAAAAGAAGATTGAACAGAAGAACAAGTCTTTCTTCAAATTGACACCTCATATATTCACAAAACAATGCCCTTGCCTCCACTACAAAAAACTTTTTAGCCAGAGAGATGCTGCCTTCCCATCCCATCTACTCTGGTAATTTAAACAAAGCTTATGCCTTCTATTCTAGTTGTAATCCCTAATAATATCTTAACTGAAAGTATTCGCCTTTTATAACGATCTTTCTTGCATCACTATGGGACTTGTCGAGATCTAAATTCACAGCTCAGAGCCCTCAGCTGACAACCAAGTACTAGCCTATATCTAACCACTGTTTTCATTCACCAGGAAAAAAGAGAAAGGCGACCCCCAGTCCAACTTTACTCTTCCAAGTTTGAGAAATGTCCTTGATCTGCATTTGCATCAGTCTTGAGAACTTCTAAAACGGTTGCATTGCAAAAGAAGCATCTCTCACAGTTCAGAAGGTGTCTTGAAATGCAGCCGAAGCAAGAAACGTGCGAACAAGGGACAAATTGAGCATTTGCTTGACTCGTATAACAGATGCAGCAGGTGCTGTCATCATAATCTGTTTCACCCCCATATGCTATTCTCTCAACTTCCACTACCTCTGACTGACAGATAAGTAGACCTGAAAATATCTCCAGTTGCCTGATTTTTTCCAGATAATCATCTCCCCTGAATAAACTAGCCTGAAATTCATGAAAAGATAGTTAGATTACAGATGAAGCAACCAAAGAGCAATTAACTATTGGAACCCTTTCCAAAAACATTAGCACATATAGGCAGACATCAAAAACAGCAACTGAACCCAAACCAGTCAACCAGCATTCAGCTTTCTAATTGCCAAGTCTAAAAAATCACAGTACCCATAACAATTTTCTTGGCTGTATACCAATTTTCCATGCCATTCTGAAATAGGAAGTAGCCTAGGGGTACAACCAAATTAATTAAGTGAAGTAAAGACTAACCCAATTGTACTCCAAAAGATACTGAAGCCCAGAGACTACAGTATCAGGGCAGTCCATGCTGGAAAAAATCCCAACCATGTCATTATCTCCAGTATCCGACTCCCTGCTAGCATCCAGCAAATTAAGAATAATTCCAGCAAGGGGTGCCAAAATCATGCCTCTGTTTAGTTTCTCTGGGGGCTGACCTGGACGCCTTACGAAACTGCAAGAATGACAACTGAAGACCCCAAATAAGGAGGAACCAAGACTTACACAAACACACATACACAAAGGGACTCAATACGTCCTTGTTACAAAGAAATATCAAGCTATGGTGAAAAGAAAAGCAAGAACCAACTATATTCTGATAATGCATGGAACGAGTGTGTTCCACACATTGATAAAGAGGGCTAGATGAATGCAAGCTCAAGAATTTTTCGGTGAATGCAAGTCTGTCGATTAAAAATTTATTTATTTTTCAGAAATATCAGGTTTCGGTCTTCTTTCTCCTAATATCGATCTCCTTACTTGGCAGATAGGGCTTTGATTCAACACTAAAGAAATACAATGTGGGGAGTGATAAACCACAACAAAAAAATTTAACCATCAGAACATAGAGGTTTCACTGTTAACGGAATAAAAGCATCAGTATCATCACCTAAGATAGTGGATGCCAGTTTACAGTTGAATGTGAGGCATATTCAAAATAAAATAGGACCTCATAAAGGATCAGCTCAACTCGACTGGAGAACAGATCTTTTATCAATTGGAATAAGATTGGTCTTTGGTTGTGTCGGACACAGAAGAAATAAGCAGATTTGACTTGACACTCTCTCACTCTAAAAGTACACAATAAACCAAAAAAAAAAAATGGAAACGCAAAAAGCTATTCCACATAAATATCAAAACTTACAGGTCAAAAAGTTCCTGATCAGCTGCAGAAATTAAGTGGTTTAGTATAAAGACGATCACTTCAGTCAGCCTTCGCAAATTTGTGTCTGCCCCAGAGATAAAGGCTTGAGGTATCTCATGGGTACAAAATTCTAAAATCCTTGCAAGATTGCATGATAGGTCAAATATGACGCTGCATTTCCTTTGCTGAAACTCCAACACCTAGAAAGACACTTAAACATTTCAATACACATCAGAAAAGAAAACAACAACAAAAGATTCCTTCAATCCCATAAACTACTATTTCACCTTTGCAAGACAGTATGCAAAATCACCTTCAGTTAAGATATTCAACGCCTGCACCCCACAAAACCAAGATACTACAAACAACTAGTACAACATAGGTAGAAACTCCAAGCCGGATGTAAAGAAAATTACGTTTTTTTTTTTTTTTTTTTCACGAGGATATGCTTTGTTTTTACAGATCAATATTCTACTCGAGGACTTGACAAAAGAAAACATTCTCAGAATATCATCACAGGCAATTCACTAGAATGTATACTTAAAAAAAATTTCTGGAGGTAAACAAAATACGCAGGGTGTAAAACATTTTATTTTGCCACTCTATTCTGTAATATAGAGCACAATCTCTCAAACATATTATCAGCAAATCCGTAACAAAAGTTACTACCATCGGAAAATTAGAAACGACGTACAACAACATGATATTGCAAGTCAAAGACAGAAATGTCCTGTGTGGTCAGTTGAAAAAAGAATAATGGGGAAGGGGGGAAGTAAAAGTAGAAGGCAAACATAATTCCCTTTGCTTGGTTAAAAGAGTATGCATATTAACTTTTCTAAACTCCCTGAAATTGGACGATAAAAAAGAACCTCTTTTAGGTGTACATAGCACTTAGCAGTACCACAAAACAACCATTAGATAAAAGATTAATCAATTAGCTGTACCCTCTTTTGGCTTCATTCTCCCTCATTGATCCAAACATAGAAGGATAATAGACATTTAAGGGAGCAATACCTTGTAACTTTCCTGCATCTCGCGAACTGAAACTGAAAATTCCGTCATTGCCCAACTCAGAGTGTTGAACAAATGATTCAGGAAGGTAGAAAATAGTTCTTCATCATGCAAGCAAACCTCTTGCAATAATTTCTTCACATTAACAAGGACAAAAGAATTAGATCTACAAGTTACTCTCAATGGCTACGCAGGACAGAATGATAACTGTGTAGACAAGGATGAACTTTCATCAAATCACCTGATATATAACTGATGAAGAGGAAGATGATTCTCCACGTTTTGATGAACCAAAGCCTGAACCTTTGCACAAACGGAGAAGTATATTTGTTACAGGAATCCACGATCTATTGTCAAAAGCAGACAGTAGTGCTTTAGGCATTCTCTGCATTGCGGCTTCATTACATTCTAATTCAGACAAGAACTCCTTGTACTGCACCAAGATATAAATAGACTGCAGAAGAAGATCTCGCAACTCCACACTTGATATCCTTGGGTCATTGAAGTGGGTGACAATGAAAGTAACCTGAACAAGGAAAGTTACCAGTAAATACACGTAACAGAATGAAGCCCAATGATATAATACATAACAGAAACAAGTATGAGAAGGAATCTAGAACTGTGGATCATTCCAGAACCAATCTTGCTGTATTAAGAAAATTTTCTTGTGCTAATTTTTTTCTTGCAAGTATTTCTCTTATATTACATTAGCTTTAGAGGGTGTTGATGAATTCTGTTTCAGCATATCCAAAAAGTCAATCATGACATATACCACAGGCACTATAGGCTTGGTACTGAAAGTATCATAGAAAGAAAAGGCAGATGATTAGAGAGAGAGTTACGACATACAAAGGATGTGAGTCCTTGCTTGAGAAATATTGTAGCAGGCACAAAAGGAGGGTCACTTTTACGAAGTACGTGGAAGCAGTCCACCTGTCATTGAACAACAGAAATGAAGATTACTTTCATTGTTTCAAAAAAAGTGGTAACTAATAAACCAACCAATTAAATGACATGAAAATAGCCGGAAAGAAAAAAACATTTGCCAATTGTCAGCACTCGTAAGGACAAAGCCTTTTACATATTTTATGCCCAGACATACATAGAGACAACAGTTTCAACTTTTTTGTCCAAGATCAGTTGAGGGGAAATGAAGTAAAACTCAATGTGCATGAAAATGAAAGGAAGCAGGGAAAAATGCAATGTACATAATATAAGACGAGTCAGGTTTGCTTGATATATTCAGGCCCATTCCCCCTAAAGCTATCCAAACACAGCATACTAGTAGTGCAAGGTGCAGAGATGGAAAGGCAAATTGAAGCAAGGCATGGAAAGAAAAGAGTAGGAAAGCGAAAGTTTTTGGGTCACTTGACTATTAATAACTGCAGAGATCCAAATTCCACATAGGATATCACACCATCTATTGAGGGAAGTCATAGATTCTTCTTGGCTTCACTATCTACGCCTGAAGAAAGTTAAGTGGCACTAACAAAGAGGTAGAAAAGATTCATGTTCAAAAGTAAACAGAAGAGTAGAGCCTTAATACAAATGATAAGTCACTCTTTGATTTACAAGAAAATACAAACTAGGCTAGAGTTCTAAATAGTATCCAGAGCCAGAAAGTTTATTACCAAAGTTTCCAAATAGTACTCAGGAATATAAAGGAAGACTGAGTCCTCTTTGCTAAGAATTAAAAGAAACTGAACAATCCACATGCACGCTGCATATATCCCCCTCTGCTTCCACCGAGAAAACAGAGAAATACGATACCTGTTAGATGATAGATAGAAAAGAACTAAGCTATACATCCTTGAAAGCATACAGCAGCTACTCATTAATATGGAAGACATAAAACAAAGATGTACAATGATTGTATTACCAAGCACAATGTCTGACACAATCCATTACTTCTTCTCTATATACACCACGAACCTCCTTCAGGCGCTTTACATGCTCCCTGCAAACGTTTTCTCTGATCTGCTTATCAGTTTCTTCCAGAAGAGAGATTGACTGTGATTGCCGATTCATATACAATGATGCCTACAATTGATCAGTGATACTGTTAAGTGATGTGAAATCCATGAAACTTGGTAAGGAAGATATTTAACACTCCTCCAGCAATGAGTTCAGGTGCCGCAAGAATGGGAAGTGAAGAAAGAAAAGATAATCTGGCAGGACAGTAACATGCTCCCCAAAAGTGAAACACAATATCAGGAGCCATGTCCCACATAAGCGAAGCAGATAGAACTAGTCGCAGACATAGTATATATCAATGAACTATGCATCGATCCCATATTTGTGGGAATCTATCATATGAATCCTCTGTATCCACTCCACTAGGTCCATTTTATTCTTTATCAGACAAAACATCTTAGTTAGATTATTTTTACACTGACCACCAACCTTCCCCACTCCTACCCCCGCTATTTGCTTAGGCAGTCATCCTCGCCACTATTTTCAAAATGTACTATACCATAGATAAATTAATCATAAAGAGAGAAAACATGAAATTCAACTCCTAGACTCCTCCCCCTGGAGGTACAATTACCAAATCACATACAACACCTTAACCAATGGGACAATAAAGAAAGATGAGACTGTTATAATTGTCCAGGACATTAACTTCAAACTAACAGGACACTAAATATTCCATCAGTACTAATATATATAGGACATAATTTTGCAAGGCCAAATGCCGAGAAAATGTTGCAGTTGAAACTTTAGCTCCAGCTAAAAAAAAGGTGCAATGTCCATTAAAGGGACACTACCTTAGCATATGGTTCTGCAAAGCAGCTTAATAAAACACCACCATATAAATCCCTTCATTTGATGTTGTGTTCAATGGGGAACATCCGAAAAATCAGACAAATGGTGTCTTTGCCTCATTTGCACCACTTCAGACATTTCAAACAGTAAGGCAGCCTAATTATTATCTTCTAGTAAGGGGAAAATCTAGTCACCTGCTTGAAATTGGGTGCAAGACCTAAATGGTACAGCAAAAGCATGGTGTCCAGTAGCTCCTCTTCTTTTAGTGTTGCTGAAGAAACATTGTTCTCTCTGGGAACATATCTCACTTGCTGTATAGGAAGGAAGCCAAACTCTGATTCCGACTGGTCACTCGTGCTTGGTTTATCTGCAATATCATCATTCAAACTACTGGTGCTGCATTCTGCAGCAACATGTGCAGACCTTTCACGAATAGAGCTGCAATGTCCCCGTGAACCTTTTCCCATGTGTCTGATAGAATCTTTGGATATTCTTGTAAAATTGGTATCATAAGTAGAACAACAACACGGCTTCTGCTTACTTAGATGTGTAACCCTATCTTCTACATCATCCACACACCCTTCTTCCCACCGAATCACTTCCTCATGCTGCTCAATACTAATAGGATGGGATTTTGCTAGGTGATTATATGAACCACCAAGCCTAGGAATATCAACTCGATGAGGATCATTCTTGAGAAACAAGCCTACAGGAAAAGCTTGCTGGCCTCCTCTGTGTAGGAAACCAACATCAGATGTTCCAGAGTCCTTCATCCAATCACAAATGTCCCCGAACCCCTCAGAGAGGAAATGGAGTACGATACCAAACAAAGAAACAAGTACAGAATTGCTTGAAACACCAGGCGGTGGCGAATCTCGATCTGCACCCCTGTTTTTAAGTAGAATGTTTTGTAGGAATGTCTTGAATACAGAGCCAGGTAGCTGAGGTGGTGATGTGGGTGGCATGAACTGCATTACCAAGCGGCAGAGGTCCCTCTGCTTCTCTTCAACCTGCAGAAGGAATGTGTTAATCTGCTTGTGGATGGAGAAACATATAAGGAAATTGCAAACCCTTTAAACTTGTTAGTAGAAGGGATGTGTATGTGTGATAGATCAAAAACATCACATGTAATGATTCTTAAGTGAAACATGAACAGAGAAAACTGATAGATGCACTCATTACTGGAACCAAGGCAGTTGCAAAGACCAGATAAACTGGAAAGCTGGGCAAAGAGAAGATCCAAATGATGCAGTAAAATTCATCATATCACCGTCTAAATGTAAGATTTGACGAGAGCGGCCAAGCAACTATACAATTTTGAATAAGATAAGACACTAGGTAGTGCAGTAATGTATACGCACACATCTACTATGCATCTTATTCCAACTTTCTACTATTTTACTAAAAAGACCAAGCAAAAAAGAATCGCCAGAGCTTCAAAAGGTTAGATTTGATGTTCGTTTTTATGTGCATTATAGTATTTTTACAAGTCAAAGGTCTGGGCCATATGACTACGAGTATTGCGTTAAGTTTCAAATAGCTAAGATTGCTGGACGTTCCTATTAAACTTGATCAAGTGAGAATGTATCAGTTTAATGGTCAAGACATACTTTTGGCTGATAGGTTGTCTTAGTTTTCAATATTGCTACATACAAAATCTATGATGCTATTTCTCCTCTGAAAGCAGTTCAAAGTTAATGTTGAAATTGGAGACATCAAGCATCAAGTGCTCATTACATCACTCACCACCATATTAAGAGATTTGAGCTTTCATTTCAACGACAATACTCCAGTCACTTATACTTTAAGGACACATAACAATTGATTCACGTCTAAACTTGTTCCAGGACTTTCAAGGAACACCATCAAATGCACTTAATCTTATTCAAGTATAAGGTAGCAATATTAGACTAAGAACTAACATGAGCATGGACCAATGTTGAAGGGATAAACAAGGACATAAAATACCAATATAGGTTCTGTTCCACCCACAAATAGAATACCTTGTTAATTATTTCTGACAAAGCACCTGTAGTCAGTAACAGGCTAGCCTCATTTGACACATCCTCACACGAACCAGACCACCATATAGAAGGCATCAGACCTTGAAGATCCTGCTTGTTAGGACTCTTCCGCGACAAAAATCCTTCAAATAAGAGGTCAAAATCTGAAGATCTCCACCAAAGTGTCATCACTTCTTCCCGCCTTAAGATGTGGCATGCCAAGGCCAGATATATATATGAACCTGAGTAAGGACAGTTTTCTGTAAGGCTCAATGGCGCTGTTTTGCAAAAGGTCGAGAGCGAACTTATGATATGTTCAAACAAAATTCTCGACTCTGGGAACTCTAGAAGAGAATCAAGTATGCTGTCCAAACTCATATAGTCATGTGGAGGATGCATCCTAAAGACCTCCATTATCAGTGATAGAAGTGGACCACAAGATACGTACTTTGTGCTTCCGTCTTCAGCAGCAAGTGTAGAGAATAATTCCTCACATATCCCACGAGAGACAGGGTGTGAAAGTTTTTCAAATGATACAAACCTTTTCAATCTTTGCAATTTCTCAACAGAACTGAACTCTGCCCTTCCCACACGCTGCATTTCAATTAGCCTTCTAAAACAATTAAGCAAATCAGTAGCAATTGAACTTCTGGTAGGTGGAGGCTGAATGGGAAGGAAACCTTTTACGGGGTACCTGAAAGGGATTTCCCCAAAGTTTAACTCACAACTTTCACCTTGAGAAAGAGAAATTGCTGGATAATATCCCAATCCAGGTACCATCTTACGAATACCAATAAATGCTACGCCAAGTGAAACTCCATTTCGATAAAATGATATCTCATCACCATCCAAATCAATACAACATCCAATCACATCACCAACAACCCATGGCTGACCATAATCCTGAGCTTCCTTATTCCATTTACTGACCCTTTTTCCATCGTATGCATATGAATCATCAGCATCGCCCACACCCTTGTGATCAGTGAATGGGCAGGAAAGAGTCGCCCAGCCTAGCTGTTGTATACCAGAAGTTTCAAGAGTTACTTCATACATCCATTTCCCTTTCCAGACACAAGCATTGGCCCTTGCACTGCTGAATAGAGAATGACTCTCCATAATCAAAGGCTGTTTGACTATTCGAATATCACCACAGATGCTTGATTCCTCTAATTGAATAACCTGATGTTTACAACCATCACCGCCAGCAGTCAAAACCCCTTCTCGTTTTCTGTCTGTACCAGTCTTCTGATTTATGTGGTACTTCAGAAATTCATTCTTTATAACTGAGCGAACCACTTCAGCATCTATTGAACAAGAGAGTGGCTTAATACACTTGTATGGAAGATCAAAGATGTGCTCAAGGGTTCTTTCCACAGATTGATCGCCAAAACCATCACAATATGAAACAAGATGAGTTTTCTGAGAAATCTCCTTCCTATCTTCACCATTCAATACCACAGCCAACCCAGAGGAAAGGCCACCTATCCCTATGCGTAGGTAGTCTTCTGCCATTAGCAACAATAGCACTCCAAGAACATTCAATCTTCACTCACCCAAATCCCAAAACAGCATCCAACGTCTCCCGTCAAAACCAAGAAGCAAAGATATCAATCATTCAATGCCTACACAACAGAAAAGAACACTAATTCATCACTATTTCCTTAGTTAACAATGAACTTGCAGCTCCTTTATCCTACAAGATCAAAACAAACAAACTCAGAAAATCAACAAAAACTAAAACAAAACGAATAGATTTTTTCTCCACCATAAATTAGCAAAAATGAAGTCAAGTATCAAAAACTCAAATTAAAGTGAAAACTCAAACTCAAAAATTTCAGCTTTGACCTACACTTAATCCCAACTTTAACCTCTAATGATCGTTCAACTAGACTAAACACCCAATTTCTAGAATTTAATTCTCATTCCACCACTTAAACTCACAGAAATCAAAACTAAATCACCTCAAATTCGAATTCATTTCACAATAAAACACAATTAAATAAATAAAAAAAATCTACCTACAAACAACTGAAAGTTCAAAATTCAACGCAGATAAATAGAGTTTAAAACAAATACTTACAGGTAAAGAAGAAGAAAACATACCTGTAGAACAAGGTCCATAAAGCTTTAAGGTGCGGTTTATTCGAAGAAAAATTAGAAGCGGCGGCTAAGGAATAGTGGGGGTTTTCAGGTACGCCATTGATGAAGGAAGAGAGAGAAAGTAGAAGAGTTAATTTACTAAGGAAATGAAGAGTTTGGATTTGATTTTTTTTTCTTTTTTTCCAATTTTTGGGGATTTTGTGTGTATTTGCCAGAAAGTTAGTAAAGAAGAAAATAAGAAACAGACGCGAACCATACGCCTATTATACACCTGGCGGCTAAGAGCTTGTTGCCCGACTCGTGATTTCGTAAAAGCTAGTGTTGGTTATTGATTTTTTTTTTCGAGTGTATTAAACTTTTTGGTCCGATTAATTTAATTTTTTATAATGTGATTTCCGAAAGGCCCTTGGTTGTTGGTTTTTTTATCTAGTGTATCGACTTTTTGATCTCATAAAGGCTAGTGTTGGTGGTTGATTTTTTTTCTCGAGTGTATCAAGTTTTTGATCCAATTTGTTTTTTATGATGTGATTTCATAAAGGCAAGTATCGGTTATTGGCTTTTTTTCTCAAGTGTATTGGTTATTGATTTTTTTTCTCGAGTGTAACAAATTTTTTATCCAATTCGATATTATTATTAATATTATTATAAATATTAACAATTAATAACTTACAAATGCATACATTAAGAGAAAGATACAATTATTAAAATAAAACATTCTAGTGATCTAATAGCATATAATTAGTAACTAATTTGTGAACACTAGAATAAAATAATAAAAATTTAAAACATACCTCAAATAGAAGAACTGTGCGAAAGAAGATAAATTTGATAGATGAAGAAAGTTGATCTTTGAAGTATTGAAAGAGGAATTAAAAACTGTTGGGGCAATTTTAAATAATTGAAAGGTTGTATAAATAGGATATGATATACTAGCGTGCAGTAGAAATATATTAAAAGGTGTGCAACAGTCAATAATTTGAAAACATAATTGTGGAAATGACTGATAAGTCACGTGATGTTGTCGGTGATTTGTAAATAGCGTGAGTGTTTGTGACTTGTCGTGTAGTGAGTTGCTTGTCACACGTGAATTTTCACCAGACATTTATTTTCAAATAAAACTTTTACGAAAATCTATGGAAAAAAAATTTTAAAAATACTAATAATATAATATAGTATACAAACAATTAGTAACTAATTTGGGAAAAGTAAAATATTTAAATTTAAAATTTAAATCATACCTCAAATAGAAGAATCACACAAAAGAAGATGGATTTGATAGGTGAAGAAAGTTGATCTTTGAAGTACTAAAAGAGGAATAAAAATTTGTTAGAGTAATTTAAACAATTGAGAGGCTATATAAATGGGGCACGATAGATAATTAGCGTGCAGTAGAAAATGTATTGAAAGACGTGCAACAATCAATAACTTGGAAATCGTAATTGTGGCAGTGACTGATAAGTCGCGTGACGGTGTCGATAATTTGTAAACTTGTCGTGTAGCGAGTAGCTTGTCACACGTGAATTTTCACAAGACACTTGTTTTCAAATAGAACTTTCACGAAAATCTATGAAAAAGAAAAATACAATTATTTTTTTAAAAGAAAACTAATAATATAAGATAGTAATAATAACAATTAGTAACTAATTTGTGAATAGTAAAGTAAAATGAGTAAATTTAAATTTAAACTATACCTTAAATAGAAGAATCACACAAAAGCAGATGAATTTGATAGATGAAGAAAGTTGATCTTTGAAGTACTAAAAAATTGTTAGGGTAATTTGATACAATAAAGAGGTTGTATAAATAGGGTATGATATATTAGTGTGGAGAAGAAAATGTATTGAAAGGTGTGCAACAATCAATAACTTGAAAATTGTAATTGTGACGGTGATTGATAAATCGTGTGACAGTGTCGATGATTTGCAAATAGCGAGATTGTTAGTTTGTCACACGTAAATTTTCACCAGACACTTGTTTTCAAATAAAACTTTTAGGAAAATATATTAAAAAGAAAAATACAATTATTTAAACAAAAAACTAATAATATAATATAGTATAATAATAATTAGTAACTAATTTGTGGATAGTAAAGTAATATGATTAAATTTAAAATTTAAATCATACCTCAAATTGAAGAATCACACAGAAAAAGATGAATTTGATAGATGAAGAAAGTTGATATTTAAAGTACTGAAAGAGGAATAAAAATTAGTTGGGGTAATTTTAAACAATTGAGAGATTATATAAACAGGGTATGATATATTAGCGTGTAGTAGAAAAGGTATTGAAAGACATACAACAGTTAATAACGTAGAAATCATAATTATGGCAATGAATGATAAGTTACGTGACGGTGTTAGTGATTTGTAAGTAGTGTGATTGTTAGTGACTTGTCGTTTAGAGAGTAGCTTGTCACACGTGAATTTTAACTAGACACTTGTTTTCAAAAACTTTCACGAAAATCTATGAAAAAAATACAATTGTTTTTTAAAAAAAAAATTAATAACATGATATAGTATAATAACAATTCGTAACTAATATAGTAAAGTAAAATAATTAAATTTAAAATCTAAACCATGCCTCAAATAGAAGAATCACACAAAAGAAGATGAATTTGATAGATGAAGAAAGTTGATCTTTGAAGTACTGAAAGAGAAACCAAAATTTGTTGGGATAATTTTAAACGATTGAGAGGTTGTATAAATAGGGTATGATATATTAGTGTGCAGTAGAAAATGTATTGAAAGGTGTGCAACAGTCAATAACTTGAAAATTGTAATTATGGCAGTGACTGAAAAGTCGCGTGACGGTGTTGGTAACTTGTAAATTGCGTGATTGTTAGTGACTTATCGTGTAATTAATAGCTTGTCACACGTGAATTTTCACCAGACACTTGTTTTCAAATAAAACTTTTACAAAAATCTATGAAAAAAGAAAAATGCAATTACTTTTAAAAAACATTTTAATATTAGTAGTATAATAATAATTAGTAACTAATTTGTGAATAGTAAAGTAGAATAGTTAAATTTAAAAGTTAAACCATACCTCAAATAGAAGAACCACATAAAAGAAGATGAATTTGATAGATGAAGAAAGTTGATCTTTGAAGTACCGAAAGAGGAATAAAAATTTGTTAGAGTAGTTTTAAACATTTGAGAGGTTGTATAAATAAGGTATGTTATATTAGCGTGCAGTAGAAAATCTATTGAAAAACGTGCAACAGTCAATAACTTGAATATAGTAATTGTGGCGGTCACTGATAAGTCGCATGACCGTGTCAGTGATTTATAAATAGCGTGATTGTTAGTGACTTGTCGTGTCGTGAGTAGCTTGTCACACTTGAATCTTCACCCGACACTTGTTTTCAAATATAATTTTCACAAAAATCTATTAAAAATAAACCTACAATTACTTTAAAAATATTCTAATAATTTAATAGAGTGTAATAACAATTAGTAACTAATTTGTGAATAGTAAAGTAAAATAATTAAATTTAAAATTAAAGCCATACCTCAAATAGAAGAATTACGCAAAAACAAAACATGATATCATAGTTGAAGAAAGTTAATTTTTGAAGTATTGAAAGAAGAATCAAAATTTGTTGGGGTAATTTAAACAATCAAAAGGTTGTGTAAGTAGGATTTCGATAAATTATAGTGTGGTAAAAATTGTATTGAAAGACATACAACAATCAATAACTTGAAAATTGTGATTGTGGCAATGATTGATAAGTCGTGTGACGATGTCAGTGATTTGTGAATTGTGTGATTATTAGTGACTTGTCGTGTAGTGAACATCTTGTCGCACGTGAATTTTCACCAGACAGTTGTTTTCAAATACAACTTTCACAAAAATCTATGAAATACAATTATTTTTTTAAAAAAAATTATAATATAATATAATATAATGTCCTGGCGGTAATTCGCCCAGTCATAAATCTAGCAAGTCAAGCATCCTTAAGCTAGTGGTAGTCCGCCTGCGAAAGAATCGAAATGCACAAGAATTTTGGCATAGTTTTTCAGACTGCATGGTAAACCTTTTACCCGAGCAAAGGATCTGTCTGAATTTAATACATACAACTTATTGAGTCCATGTGTCTTGGCAGTTCTAACCGGGTATAAGATCTCGGAACCAAGTCGAAAAGTCATACTAAAATCCCTCTATATTTAAATAAAGCTTAGATCCATTTATAGTCTATATAGGAGAGAAGTTAGTTATTCGACATAGATAATCTTTAACCGGACATAGTCCTAGCTAGGAGAGTCGTACTAAAAAGAAAGATTAAAATTATTACCTTATAAAGGACGTTGTCTCCAAGCTCAAGTAACTCTGAAGAACTGGCCGGTTTATTTATATAAATATCGAAACAGTGATCAAAAGTGAGAGTCTTTACAAAAGATTTACAAAACTTAAAGAAAAGAGAGAGCTTCCTAAATTTTTCTGATGCTCTTCCCTAAAACCAACTAAGACTTATATAGACAAAATTAAAAGACAGAAGAATCGATGTACAGTGAAAAAGGGCCCATATCTGGATCCCTGAACAATGTATCAGTTGTTTAGTGGGGCTTCAACAGTAAATCTTCTGTTGAGTAGGCCTGTCTTCACATGGCTATGTTTCCATCTTTTGTCGTAGTCTTGCCTTTATCTAAAGCCTTCATTTGTTGTAGAAAATCTTTTGCATCCTGTAATTCAGTGGCTGACAGCATATGATCTGATTCGGCACGTTGTGAGTCTTCCACATCATTGCTAGTTGCACTTCGCATTGAAGTGTTTGATTTGTCTATCTGAGTTATGGTTTGAAGTAAATTCTTTCTTACTTCCTCAAGATAATCCTGAATCATTTGTTCTTTATCTCTTTCTTGAAAGGAGATCCTTCTAGCAATATGACGAACTGAGTTATCCTCAATAATATTTTCTGGATGAATTGTTTTATAATCAATAATTTCTTCTTTAATTGAGTCCATAAGTTCTTGATTAATTAATTGTTTGGCGTTGGAATCTTGTTTTAAGAGCTTATCCCAGAAATTATTATAATAAGTCCGGTAAAGACAAGGAATATTTTCCTTGTTGAACCCTACTTCAAGTGTCCATTTATGTATCCAAGATTCTATGAAAATATAGATTTGATCTATCCTTTCTATCCAACATATCTGGTGATACTTTAGTCCATTCTTTGTATAAATTTAAGAATGGTTCTGTAGAATTTGAATGGTTGGACCGTGGTATGACCACCAGTTAATAAACCAATTTGGTATTGGTTCGGCAAAAATCTTTGCGCACACTTTCACGAACCAAGTGTGTTTCTTCTTATCATTATTGTAGTATAGCACTTTATCAAATGCTCGAATATAATCTCAATAAGTAAAATTCATTCGGATATTGTTAAGACTTATCCGTCTTTCTTTAATGGCTGACATGCCCCAGTCTTCAACAGATATAATCTGCTTTATAATAATTTTTAAAAAGTTATAACTTTTCTCATGTGGGTTATGACTCGTGCCAGAAAAGTGCTGAAATTCCGCACTTTCTGTACTCATCAAAATTTCTTCATAGTAGGATTGAGTTTTATATGACTCTCTTGGATAATATAAACCATTTACAAGATACCGTTGAAATATCTTCCAAGGTTCATCCGTTCTTTGTAAATTAGAATTTTCTAAGAGAAATATGATTTCTTTTTTTTTTTTTGTAATTTTTCATAGGATTTGATATCACTCTTATAATTGAAACAAAAGTATCTTTTTGTTTCTTACCTTTCAAGTAGGCCTGCATATGAGTATACAATGGATTATCTTTTGGAATATCTTCCAAATTAATCAATTGTTGTGAACTTGATGAGGATTCTTCCTGAGAAGAAGTCTTTTTGTTAATCAAAGTTCTTTTTCCCATTTGTATAACTGGGATATTTGATTCGGATCTGTATGACGATCCTTGTGATGACCTGATTATGGATCCTTATGACGAATTTTCATAATTTCCTCTGTTTGGGGTTGTTCTTCCCCTTCCTCTTCCTTTGACGTGAATCCAAGGAGGATCCATTCTGTAAACAAAACATTCTTTCGTTATCATTTAGAAAAATAATATGTCAAATAATCATCTGAATAATATTCTATCTGAATATGAGAAAAATCTTCATGTAGCATTTTATCAACAATCTTCATATGAGTTTTCATATCTCTAGGCAAAAGTGTAAGAATTCTCAGTATTTTAACTAGAGTTTCATCATCAAGAATAGTTTGGAAAAACATAATTTACTGAATATATTCCCTGGATAAGAAATTCAGTAAAGAATTATCAACTTCCTTTTTATACTGAATCTCGAAATCGAAGGGGGTTAATTGTGTTTGCCACCTAACGAATATCAATTTCGAAGCATCGTGCTTGAAATTTTTGTGAAACATAAATTTGACATATTGGGCATCAGTTTTTATCAAAAACTTTTGGTTGTACCAATCGTCCTGAAATTTGAGAACACATATAACGATGGTTAACATTTCATGTGCTACCGTCACATATTTTTTCTAAGCTTCATTCCATTTATCGGAATGAAATCTAATCAGATATTCACTTTTATCATGGGGATTAATCTATTTAAAAATTCCACCATATCCAATATTAGATGCGTCAGTCTCAATAACCTTTTGCTTGACAGGGTTGGGTAAGGCTAAACAAGGTAGTGATTGTACTCACCGCTTGATTTCTTTCACCAAGTTGGTAAGACTTTCAGTCCATAGAGACTTATGATCCTTTTTCAGCCTGTCATATAACGGGGCTAAGTCTCTAGAGAGGTGTTTGTAGAAAGGGGAAATGTAATTTAAACTTCCCAAAAATCTCTGTAATTGAGTTTGTTAGTAATCACGTCATGAAATTTTTCAGCAAAATCAATGGCTCTTTGAATAGGAGTAATCTTTCCTTGACAAATTTGATGCCCTAAAAAGCGAACATCTGTTTGGAATAAACTTATTTTAGGTTTTGATATAACAAAACCATTTTGTGTCACAACTTTTTTGAAGATATCAAGATGCTTGACATGTATTTCAAAAGTTTTTTAAAACACTAGAATGTCATCAATATAAACAATGATAAAATTCATATAAGGGTTGAAAATATCATTCATGATTTTCTGAAATTCAGAAGGGGCATTTTTCAAACCAAAAGGCATGACATTCCATTCATATTGCCCAAACGGAACGTTAAAAGCAGTTCTATAAGAATGCTCTTTAAAAATTTGAATTTGCCAATATCCTGATTTTAGATCAACTTTGAAAATATATTGACATCGTATAATCTTGATAAGAGATCCCTTTTATTAGGAATAGGATACCTAATCCACTTTAAGTGTTTATTCAAAAGCTTATAGTTAATAACCAATCTTGGAACACCTCATTCCCTTTTAGCCGCGTTATTAACATAGAAGGTTGTGCAAGACCAAGGAGAGTTGGATGGCTTTATCAAACCCTTTTGTAAGAGATTATCAATCTCAGTTTTGCAAAATTTTACTAACTCAACATTCATCTAACAAGGCCGAGATTTAGTAGGGATATCATCCTCTAAAAATCCTTTTTCATAAGGAAGAGTCACAATATGCTTCTTGCAATTCCAAAAAGCATTGGAATGATCTGCACAAATATCTACAGCAATCTGCTCAGAAATCATTTGATTTTTTCCTTACCTTAGCAGATTTTAAAGAGTCTAAAATATTCATGCTGAATAACTCCAATTGTAACGAGTCCATATGACTCTTCTTCATATTAATCAAGGCATTAATATCCCTGGTTACTGGATCTGTAACAAAAGAATAAGTTATCTCATTATATTTGTAATTTGCTGAAAAGCCTTTCGCATCGAATCCTGTGAAAGGATAAATCACATTTATAAAAGGAGTTTCAAGTATAATTGGAGGGTTTAACTGATTCTTAACCAAAAAGAAGAAGTGAGGAATGTAGACTTTATTCTGGCAAATCTTCACATTGGGTAACTTCTACTATATATTCAGAGCATGACCAGAAGCAGATTTCACCAAATGTGCAGTTTTTGAAAATATTTAGTTGGTACTAAACCTTCTTGAATACAACTAACATATGCACCGCTCTCAATCATAGCAATATTAGTAATCGAAAAACTATTATCAATTAATATAATACATTTAATATACCATTTATGAGCTGTAACAATCTGCATCATTCCCAAAAACATATCTTGTTTAGGATCAGGATTAACAGATTGAATTTGTTCACCTTCAACTTGCTTTCCTTTGTTTTTAAAAATCCATTCTTCAATATTATTAATCTCAATTTGAGTAATATGGTGATCACAAATCAGTTGTTTTTGCTTAAGAGATTTAGTTTCTCTTTTCAAATTTTCAACTTCTATTTTCAGATCGTTGAAAGAAGAATCCTTTTCAAGAAAATTATTTTTCTTTAAAATACGATCATCTACTTCTTTTAAAGAATAAGGTGCTTCATATTCAAAATCATTTATATCATTCTTTTTCTTTTCAAAAGATTTTGAAGAACTTACTTCATTTGAAGTAGCTAAATCAATAATTTTTTCATGGAGCTTACTATTAGTAATTTCTTTTAAAAGTTCAATCACATTATCGGACGAGATATCATTCATGTTAAAGTCTTGAAACTGTGATTGAAGTTTATAAACTTCGTTATCTTCGCAATTGCAATCATGACCCTAACAAGTATCACAAGCATTAGTACGATTATTATCATAATTAGAAGAATCAAATAATTCAATGTTAGAATCTGAATCTGATTCATAATCATCTTTTGATTCAGAAGTGTATAACAAATCATATACCTTTTCATATGTCTCGTTATCAAGCTCTAAAGTTTTCAACTTGTTTAACTTGCAATTTGGAGCAATATGCCCCAGTTTTTCATACTTGTAGCACTTTATATTTGAAAGATCTCTTCCAGATCTGTCTTTAATAAATTTTTTAGATTTACGATAGTTTATCCTAGCTTCTCGATCTTCTTTCGATCTATGCCTATGCTTAGATATTTTCTTTCTGTGCGAATCTGCATTTTTTGAAGACCTATAATATTTATCTTTCTTAACAGTGGGATTTGGTAAACCGAATTGTTCACAAAAATCTCCCAATTGAGATCGTTCCTTTAGCTTATCCATCTTAAGCTGTCTAGCCATTTTTAGTTCATTGCACAAATTCAATCCTTCTTGTGTACAAATTCCTATAATATTTTCATAACTCAAATTGCCGTAAGGTATTTCAACCTGACTTCCTCTTAAAGTTTTTCTAACTCTTTCAGCAAAAAGAGGGGGAAGTCCGTCTATGAACTTGACTTTCCAATATTCAAGCTTATTTTCGAGTAATTTCATAACCATACTAAGATAGGTATCTTTATACCATCAAAAGTGTGTCAAAGTCCTACATCGAAGACCATTGAGAAGAGTTCTAACTGTCTCATGTTGGTTGGTAAATCTACCATTAAAATGCTCCAAAATAGTAAGAACCAGGGTATAAACAACATCTTCTCTGTTTTTCACCAAAGTCATACCTAGGTTATCAATTCCTTCATCGGTGGCTATAGCATTAACAACTACAACCTTTTCTTCAGTGTTGAGATAATTGTTTCACCACCCTCGAAGCAGATAAGTAAAATCTACAATAATCATTTTACAGATTGTTATGTCTGTGTTTTTAACACTCTTACAGATAGTTGCATACATTAGCATATGATGCACCAAAATCGTTAATTGCCTATTTGTCAACCGATCAAGATTCCATTCATAAATTTCAGAACCGCTGTAAGACGTATTAGTCTGATTCCAGTCATGTTCCTCAATTAAAATATCTTGTGGATTCGGACGAGGATAATAATACGTATTCATATTAGGCTCGGTAGCATAACCACTGTTCTTCTTAGGATAACCCCTAAGTTTATTAAACTCTGAAAAGACTTGATTTTTAAGATCAACAGTGTTATCCATTTTATTGGCAAAATCTTGCGATAAATTCATAGGCCCAAACTTTAAGCCAGAAAGCTTTTTCTCAACAAGTTCTTTAATATCTAAATTGGAAAATTTCTTATCAAGAAGTTCTTCCAAATTTTTCAAAGAATAGGTTTAAAATCGGATATTTCTAAAGGTCTTTGAACATGAGTAGAAACTACCGTGGGTTTTCTTTCAGAAGTAGAGACAATATCAGTAGTAATAGCAAATTTGTTTTAGCCATATTGGCCTTAATATCTTTTAGTAAAATGGTCAAATCATTGAGTTTTTTGTCAAGAGAGTTGATATGCGCACCCAACACTTTAACATAAAGACTCAAATAATTATTTTGCATAATAAGTTTATTAATTTCAATAATACTGATTGAAGCAATATCTTCCTCAATGAATTTTTGAAAAGCTGAGAAAGTAATACAAGTATTGTTTGGTAAAACAAACGATGACTGAGGAGGGTAGACAACTTTTTAAAAACTTATCACTCCCATCTTTATAAGTTCTTTCAATAACGTTAATATATAACGGTAGATAGGTGGTTATAAACCAAGGAACAAAATACATAATTTGATTATGTAAAGAACAAGTTTCATAAAACTCTTGAGAAATATTGTTAAGATCTTCTTTGCTATAAACATCAAAGAACCAAGTTTTAAACCGATTACATTTTTCATTAAAAAATTCTTGTTGAATATGTTTTCTTGCCAGAGAGCCTGGACTAAAATCAATTTGGTGTGAAAACATTAAGAATCGTTTAAATCAAACTCTATCTCGGAGGCTTAAGGAATATCCTTATCAGAAGCACCTTCATTTACTTGAACTATATTAGTTCGTGGGTCGACTCTTACCTTTTCGACCACGGAGTTTCTAAATAGTATGTAACGAAGTCGCACGATCTTTAGCTGGACCATAACTTGGATCGATAGTGGAAATATGATGAATCGCAGGCAGAAGTCTACGACTTAATAAAGAGTGTCTATTTATACTATGATTCATAGAAGAAATTAACATGTTATTAGTAAAAGACTGCCTATGAGGCGCATAACTCTGATCCGCGAATCGTTTACAAATTTTTTCATCAGAACTCTGAGAGATATGAGAAAAATCAGAATTAGTAACAACATCGGTTAACTGATTTGAGGATATAATGAATTTAGAGTCCATGAAATAGGAAAATCTATTTCTTCCCACTTAATAGGTCTTCTAATAATAACCTTAGACCTTGCAAAATTGGTTTCCACCAAAATAGTTTGATTGAAAATATCATATAATCTACATCTAGGATTAAGAGTAGATAATAATTTAAAATAAATTCGATAAGATAAACAAATAAATTTCGAACTTGGAGCATAATTATAGCCATGCGTTTTAACATTTAATGTTAAAGCAACGAGAATATTCGCATCAATGAGAGATAACTACAAATTAGGCTGAGTATTAAAATAAATTAGGCCATAGGCCACTGTAGATTCTATCGAACCCATAAGAGACTGTCTAAAATTTAAATTTCTAGCATCGCGAAGAGCAGCTAAAAAAGTCCCAAGCACCTCTTTAAGAGTCAAAGGTTTAAAGGCAATTTGCACCATACCAATATGCAAATAATTATACTAATTTTTATATAAAAGTACATCTCGTTCGTTGAGCAAACAAATAGTCTGTTCAGACAAATTCAAAGCAAGAGACTGCTCAGTTGTTTTAATCAATTGTTTTGTAGATAGTTTATCAAACCAACCATAATCATAGATAATTTTTATAGGAACTTTAGGAATTGTCTACCTGTTTAACAAATCAAGATTATTAGGCATATCTACCTCTTCCAGTCTAGTACTTTTAGTACTCGTTTCTCCTAGATCCATGGGTGAAAATATAAAATCTATGTCGAATCATTCACCTCTATCTCATATATACTATGAAAAGTTCTAGGCTCTAATACCATATTTACAGGATCAAGGACCTGGCGGTAATTCGCCCAGTCATAGATCTAGCAAGTCAAGTCTCCTTAAGCTAGCGGTAGTCTGCCTGCGAAAGAATCGAAATACACAAGAATTTTGGCATAGTTTTTCAAACTGCATGGTAAACATTTTTCCCAAGCAAAGGGTATGTCCGAATTTAATACATACAACTTATTGAGCCCATGTGTCTTGGCAGTTCTAACCGGATAAAAAATGTCCTACTTATCAAACTCCTTTTTCGGGCTAAAACCACGGCTAGCCAGACAGAGTCACTAAGACAAAGCCAATAAGAGTAATACTAAATTCGACTATACTATAATATAATAATAATTAATAACTAATTTATGAACAATAAATTAAAACAATAAAATTTAATACATACCTAAAATATAAGAATCACAAAAAAAATTTATAAATTTAGAAAAATGGAGAAAGTTGATTTTTGAAGTATTGAAGGAAGAATAAAAATTTGATTGGGGTAATTTTAAACAACTAAGAAGTTGTATAAATAGGGTACAATATATTAATTTGTGGTAAAAATGTATTGCAAAGTGTACGACAGTTTATAACCTGAAAATCGTGATTGTAGCAGTGACTGATAAGTCGTGTGACAGTGTCAGTAATTTGTAAAATGTGCGATTGCTAGTAACTTTTCGTGCAGTGAGCACTTGTCACACGTGAATTTTCACTAGATGCTTGTTTTCTGGTAAATCTTTCATGAAAATCTATCTTTAAAAAAGTACAATTATTTTTTTAAAAACATTTTAATAATATGATATAGTATAATAACAATTATTAACTAACTTATGGATAGTAGAATAAAATATTAAAATATAAATTTAAAACATACCTCAAATAGAAGATTCACACAAAAAAGATGAATTTGATAGACGAAGAAAGTTGATTATAATTTTTACAATTTTTGTGAAAATTAATAAGATGTAGGTACGTTATGGTTAAGGGTGCGTAAGAAAAACAATTATGTTTTTGTGTTATTTAGTATTTTGGTCTTCTATTAAAAAATGCCAACATATTCAATAGATAATAAAATTATTTTATTATAACTTCTATATCTGTTTTAATTTATTTATCTTATGTTAATTTGACACATAATTAAAAAAAAAAATTTGAACCTTGTGGCATAAACTTAAGATATATCAAATGCATCAAAACTGTTCTTTATTCTTGTAGTCTTAAACTCTTAATCATATTACGTAGAAAATGAAATTAAAGAATTGTTAGAAACGAAAGAGGAATTTGTTTTGAAACAAATATAAAAAAAAAAAAATAGAACAAACAAATTAAACTAAGGAAGTATTAAAATTATAATTAACACATGCAAACATATTTAATAGAGAATAAATAAGTCGTGAAAATTTTAAATGCCCTACTTTGAGAAATGAAATATTGGAAACAAATAATACAGAGAAATAAAAGGTATTTTACTAACAAAAGTTCAGTAATAAAAAGTGAAAAAATTGTCCTGAATCTCTAATTGAATGCATTCTTTTACTAATACTTCACTTAAACAACATTAAAACATATTAAAAATCTAATTATATTGTATTTCATAAATTAATATCTTATAAGAATATTGTAACAAATAACCTTATCCAATCAAATTCATAAATTCATAAACTTATCCAATCAAATTAATTGCCACCAAAAAAAAAAAAACCTATACAATCCTAGTGAAAATCACTTTATAAATGCCCCTTTCATTTATCTGTATCACGATCACAATATTCAACAACGTAAATTAACGTAAATCATTTCAACGTATGTTTTATTTTATTCAAACGTAAATTAATGTATATCACAAAGAACGCTAGTCAGAACAGCATAAAACTGCACTCCTCGTTGTTATTATAACCCATTATCGATAAGTATTTATTAATATATATAATAAGGAACCAAACAACCACCGTTATCGTTGCCATGACTGCAATGGAGATAGGCGATGACCAACTAGACAACGTCCCAACGAAGTTAGCTAACTGAAACAAGTTTTTTTGGATTCTTCCTCTTCAAAACCTTTGATTTTGAAAGTGGGGATTTGTTTAATCCCTAGACTCTAAATACCTAAAGTATATTTTTTTCTTTTAGAAAATAAAATATTTAAGTCGATGTTTAAAAATTGGGCAAAAAAATGCTTCAATTTTTAAAACTTTAAAGACAAAAGATGTTTCCACTTTCCAGTTCTCTAAAATTTAAATAAAACAATGAAAACGTAAAAAAGCTTTCAGCTAGGTTCGGACTCCAGACGTCCAGGCCAATATGAAGGTGAAATTACGCAGCCCCTCAACCACTGGGCTGGCCCTCTATCTTGTGTTAAGAAGTACCAACTTAATATATATAGAAACAATATTAAAATTTGAGCTACCTATACAATGTAATTTTCCGGCGAAGGTGTGTGTGTCGCTTGACACCCCTCGGGCAAGGGTAGCTCCACCCCTGCCTGCAAGCTATATTCACATATATAAATACCAATTTAATTTTTAATAAAACTTCAAGAAAAAAGAAAAAGAATTGTTTCTTCTAGACAATAATCATGTACCACTCAGAAGAAAGATAACTTAAAGCCTGTTTGACATTGTTGTTGGGAGGTAAAAAAGTACTTTCTCTTTTCTAAAGAAAAATGCACTTTTTTTAAAAAAAAAATCAAGTGTTTGACAAATCTTTAAAATTGCGTTTAAATGGAAGCAGAAATAATTTTTCTACCGTTGGGAGGAATTTAAAAATTTCTGTTTCTATAAAAAAAAAAAAAAAAGTAAAAGCATAATTATTTATTTATTTTAAGACAAAAAAAGTAAAAGCAGAAAACTATTAATTAATTAAGAAAATTAATTTTTCAAAAGCATTTTTATGAAAAGATATTTAAAAAAGAAAGTACTTCTAAAAATAAACCCATTTTAATATCAATATATCAAACGGGCTCTAAATATTGTTATTACATATGAGATCCCTGAAAATTCTTCCGTATTTATTTTTTAATCATTCTTCTAATTGTGATCCTATTAACTTTGTGAAAAATAAACTATATATGTATGATGATCTAATAACACATATGACTTCTTTGTCATTATTTTTTAAACACAATAATGCGAATTTTTAATTATATATTATTCTATTTGTCTTAAAATAAATGTAATTTTAATAAAAAATACAGTTATTAAAAAAATTAAAAAATACAATATATATTTTATTGAATTATCTTTATTTAATAACTATCTCTTGAAATTTGAATACTATTAAGTAGATGGAGTATATATATAAGTGAATTGTTGAAAAAACATGAGTAATTTTTCTTGTTTTGAATTTTTAAGATAGCATTTATTTTGAAGCAATTTATTTTTTCGCCAAGACAACATTTATTTTGGGACGAAGAGAATATTTAATTTGGCGTATTGACTAATTAAGTTGGGTAATTAAGCTTAGGGGAACCATTCATGTTAGTTGACTTGTGAACTTAAGATTGTGAGGGGCCAATAGTTGTAAAATGGTAAACGGATTCGAAAGCAACACATATTATTGATGATTTATGACAAAATGCTAATTGATTAATCACCAATAATTCAATTTTAAAATAGAAACACGTAAAAAAATTTGTGATCTTTTGAGTGTGAAAATAACACTTGTTAAAAGAAAAGGGAGATGAAGAATTAATATTATTTTATTTGATTAATCTGTGTTTGTATCTTTAATCATAATTAAATCCTTATGTTTGGTCGTTACCTTTATAAGCATGTGAAGGAACTCAACTTTCCAAGTAAAGAAAAAACAAAAAAGGTATGTGAAAAACAATATTAATTAAATTTGATGATTAACCCTTCAACAATATTAATTAATTTCATATTGTTAAATAACTATAAGACTCATTCGTATCATTAAATTATTTATTGCATGTAGTCTAAAGTAGGATAGTTGAAGAAACCATCAATAATTTTATAAGGGTCTAACGATGTCAGAATTTTTATAAAGAAATGTCAAAATATAAAAAAGTATATTCATGAAGATGTTAAAGAATCTCTCTCTCTCTCTATATATATATAATGAATATTTTTTCTAACTGCACAATATAATTTTTTGACAAAGAAGTTATTGTTGGTTGAGCTCCGCCCTACTATTGCATATAGAATATTTTGCCTCACCACAAATTAAATATGGAATGTGAATAATTCAATCAATTTATATGGGGAAAAACATATACATGGTCAATTTGACTTAATAATAAAAGGAAGAAGCACAAGTTGCAAAGTAGTAGGAATTTCATGAGTCACATACATAGTGTTCATTAAACACATATACATTGTTATGTTAATTAAGATTATGGATTACTATGTCCAAAAGTGACTACTATGTTATTTTTAAGTCATTAAAATTCTGATTTGCTAATTGGTAATCTATTTATTGAATAGCGTTGGAGGGTGTGACAAAGGGGGAGTAGCTAGTAGAGACTAATCCAACATTTATAATTGTAAAGACCTGTTTCGGTTTTTATAGAAAAGCCAACGGGGGAAAATTTGAGGCCGGAAAACATTTTCGTAGTAATTAGATTTTTCCAACCTTGTCCAGATTTGGACGAAATAGGAGACATTAAGGTGTAGGGAAATCTGGTAACAATCGGGTGAATCATTTATGATTTTGATTACATGAGTAGTTAGATAACTCGTTAAGGAATCCGTATGACTTTACGAAATTGAATTCGAGCGAGTAGAACTCCCGAAATCGATCTTAGCGTAAAGGGTATTTACTGAGTGTCGTGGGTTAGAGGTGTGTTGTGAAATGGGAATTTTGGAATTCTTGAAATAAATCTGTCTCGAGAATGCCGCTTTGGCATTGGGTTTTGCCGTTGTGGCAGGCCTGACGCGAATTAAAGTTGTTAATAAACCCTTAAACGACCTCATTATGCACTTTTGATTTTTTGAGCTAAGGAACGACCCCCAGGCGACTCCTACTCCTTTTTTTCACCATTCTTGAGGCTAAAGGTAAGTTTTTCACTCCTTGAATCCGTTTTTCGATCCGTAGAACGTAATAGAATGAGTGAATATTGATGGGGGGAAGTTTTGTTATAGATTTTATGGTGGAAACAACCCTAAATTGGATATTTGGGATTATGGGTTTGATCTAGGGTTCATAGAATTGTTAGTAATTCGGGTAATTAATAATTGTTTACTGATTCCCGTATTATATTGATTGTTTGTAGACCAAGAATAAGCGGAACGAATTCGGAAAGGGAAGGATCAAGTTTCTTAGGTTTTCACACTTGTTTCGAGGTAGGTGATGGTTGTGATTCTATTATTGTGTGATGTATGCTTGTTCTTGCTTCATTATGATACTTGTATATGTATGAATGTTGCAATGTTGATCACACTTGTTGTAAATGAGATAGAGAATTGATGAATGCCATGAAATCATGACTTAAATGTATGATCTTGATGATATACTTGTGATTGTGATTGTGGTGTGTGAATGGGATCAGTTGCCACGTTCTGACATATCTAACTTGGATCAATTGCCACGTTTTGGCACGACTAACTTGGATCGATTGTCATGTTTCGGCATAAAAATGGGATCGATTGCCACGTTTTGACATAAATATGGGATCGGTTACCACGTTCCGGCATGCTAACTATTTAGGTTTGGGTTCCATAAAAGGACCAATGATTTGATATAAAATGCGAAGTTTTTCGTTGTTCGTAAATGTTGATAATATTGTATATGTTGATATATATGCATGTGATTATAATGTTGTTTTGACTTGTTTATGTTGCACTAGTGGGATAGACACGTGATCCTACCAGTACACTGTGGTTGTGTACTGATACTGTACTTGCTCTATTTTTGTTGAGTATAGGGCATCTTCAAGCGGCTACTGACAGACCTCGCTTAGGAGATCAGTGATCGTTCGAATTCAAAGGTGTGTCAATTCTTTCGGGCTACCATGGAATTCTCTTTCGTCTATGTCCACAATTTCCTGACTTAAACCTTTGTTTTAGTTAGTTCATTAATATGGGGTTTTATCCCTTCTTTTTTAGACTTAGTTCATTGTTAGAATATTTTGGTACAATTACTTTCAAGTTCTAGGTCATTTTTCCGCATTGTTAGTTATTATTGTTAGACTTTTGTTAGAGTTTTGGGAGCTTTATTTTTATTTCCTTAGTGTCTAATTTAAATGCCTTAGTTTTTATATTATTTTCTTGGTTGGGTTGTAGTAGTGGTTCTCCCATCAGAGTGTTAGTGTGGGTGCCAATCACGACTGTCGTGACAAAGTTGGCATCAGAGCCTAGGTTCGTTGATCTCGATGTACCAAAACGAGTCTAATAGAGTCTCATGGAACGGTACGAGGACGCCTTTACTTTTCTTCAAGAGGCTATAGGACTTTAGGAAATCTCTTTGTTTTCTCTTGTCTCCTTTTGTGCTATAACTTGATTCCAATTGGTATCTAACCTCATTTACTCTTCTGTTCGCAGATGGTTAATACTAGGTATAACGGCGTCAGACCCATTGCTTCCGTCAATGCTCCAGTTGAGGAATCCGCAGCCAGAGGTCGTGGTTAAGGCAGGGGTAGAGGAAGAGCTAGGGGTAAAGGCCGTGGAAGAGTAGTGTCTACTGGAAATGGAGCTCCTATTGAGAATACTCCTATGAATGAGAACCCTCTTAAGCATCATGAGGAAATGGGAGAAAGGGTTGAGGTTAAGAATGTTGAGGAAGTTGGACAAGAGGAAGAAGTGCAGGTTGAGGCTACATGTATTCCTCCCATCGATCTGGTGTTAGCTCAACAAATCATGTCATTCAGGGTTGGCTGGTCCTGGAGTGCTTCCATCTGTTCAAGCAATTCAAGCTCCTACTAATCGTCATGTTGCTAGCACTGCGCCAAATACGGGTGTAACGGGAAGTAATGATGCATTCTTTCGTTCTTTGTTGGATTCTGTCATGACTGGTAATAAGTATGAAATGTTGACTAAGTTTTTGAAGCAAAAGCCTTCTGAGTTTCTTGATTCTGAGAGTGAGGATGCTCATGAGTTCATCTTAGATTGCTATGAAAGGCCGCATAAATTGGGTATTGTTCATCAATATGTGGTTGAGTTTGTGTCCTTTCAACTTCAAGGTGAGGCCCAGCAGTGGTGGAGAGCTTATATGGAGTACAGATCTTCTACTTTACCTCCACTTACTAGGACCTAATTTCATGCTCTGTTTCTAGAGAAGTATGTGCCTAGGACTTTGAGGGATCGCAAGAAGGATGAGTTCATAGCTTTGGAGTAGGGTGGTATGATTGTGGCTGCTTATGAGACCAAATTTCTTGTTTTGTCTAGATATGCTACCCAATTGGTGACTACTGAGGAAGAGAGAATCCAGTTATTTATTAGGGGATTAAATTATGAGTTGCAAGTATTATCTGTTCATATGACTTCTGCAAGGAGAAACTTTAATGTGGTGACATACTGTGTTAAGAAAGTGGAGGGGGTGAGACGAGATGGTTAAGCTAAGGCATGGGTAAAAAGGGCCAAAAATTCGGGTAACTTTCAAGGTTCTTATTCCAAGGGGTCCGAAAGGCCAACGTTTGCAGCCAAGCCAATTAAGTCATATATGCCCGCCTCTACAGGCAGTTACTCGGAAACATCATCTCATAATTTTCAGGATAGCCAGGGCGTCACGCCTTTGATGGGTGGCAGACCATCTTTTGATCGTACTTGTTACAACTGTGGATAACCTGGGCATATGAGAAGAGATTATTCTCACCCACATTTGTTATTCCACACAGCAGCAGTCTAGAGCAGTGGTACACGCGGAGAATGGTAATAATGGTCGACGGAGTCCACAAGATGGGCAAGGAGGTAATCAGCAAGGCCATGGAGGTAGAGGAAATGGTAATGGTAACGAAGGTAGGGGTAACGCACAACCAGGAAGGAAAGTGGCTCGTCATGATGATAGGGCTCAGTGTTATGCTATTCCGGACAAGAATGAGGCAGAGGCGTCTGATGCAATGATCACATGTACTATTTTTATCTGTGACCGGATGACGAATGTGTTGTTTGATCTGGGTTCTACTTATTCATATGTATCTGTGAGATTTACTTCAGATTTTGATATGATTTGTGATATTCTTGATGCCCCTATTCGTGTTTCTGCCCCAGTTGGAGAGTCAGTCATAGTTATTCATGTCTATCGTGCTTGTCATGTTTTGTTTATGGGATTTCAAACTTGGGCTGATTTAGTGATTTTGGATATGATTGCCTTTGACATAATCTTACGCATGACTTGGTTGTTCCCCTATTATGCTGTGCTTAATTGTAAAACTAAGTATATAACTCTAGAAATTCTGGGAAGGGAAAAATTAGAGTGGGAAGGGGTGTGCAAACTTAAGCAAGCTAAGATTATATCCTCCATTTGGGCTAATAAACTGGTAGAGCAGGGTTGTTTGACTTATTTGGCTCATATTAGGGATGTTCAGATTGAGGCTCCATCTATTGAGTCTATTCTTGTGGTGTCTGAATTTAGTGAAGTGTTTCCTAATGACTTGCCTGGTATGCCTCCGAATAGAGATATAGATTTTTGCACTGATTTGGAACCTGGTACTCATTCCATTTCTATCCCTCCATATTGCATGGCTCCGGCAGAATTAAGAGAGCTTAAGGCTCAAATCCAAGAACTACTTGATAAAAGATTTATTCGTCCTAGTGCTTCCCTATGGGGTACTCCAGTTTTGTTTGTTAAGAAAAAGGATGGTAGTATGAGAATGTGTATAGATTACCGGCAATTAAATAAGGTCACTATTTGAAACAAGTACCCTTTACCTCGAATAGATGATCTTTTTGACTAATTGCAAGGTGCATCAGTTTTCTCCAAGATTGATCTAAGGTCTGGCTACCATCAATTGAAAATTAGTCTTGAGGATGTGCCCAAGATGGCATTTAGAACTCGCTATAGGCACTATGAGTTTTTGGTTATGTCTTTTGGTTTGACCAATGCGCCTGCAACTTTTATGAGTTTAATGAATGGGGTGTTCAAACCATTTCTTGATTTGTTAGTTATAGTCTTTATTGATGATATTTTGGTCTATTCAAAAAGTGAGGAAGAGCATGTCAACCATCTTTGTAGTGTTTTGGGTGTTCTTGCAAAGCAATTGAAAAGCGGTGAGTATGGGTAGTTTAGCTTGCTTGAGTGTATCCAAGCGACCTTTGGCAAAGGAAATTCAGACCTTAAAATCTAAGTTCATGCAGTTGGACATCTCAGAAAGAGGTGGGGTGTTAACTAGCATTGAAAAGAAGGTCACATTCATTGACGAGATCAAGGCCAAACAATTTAAGGATGAGAATTTGGAGGAGCTTAGAAAGAAGACTGTGATTGGTAAGGTATAAAAGACCACTTTTGATGCAGATGGTGTGCTAAATTTCAAGGGGAGAATATGTGTTCCCAGAGTATATGACTTGATTGAGAAATTGTTGGCCGGGTTTCATAGTTTGCGATATTCTATTCATCCAGGTATGACCAATATGTATAGAGATATAAAGCGAATTTATTGGTTGCCGAGCATGAAGAAAGACATAGCGGAGTTTGTAGTGAAGTGTCAAAATTGTCAACAAGTGAAATATGAACATCAAAAGCCTGCAGGTTTTCTTAAAAAAATGTCAATTCTGGAATGGAAATGGAAAAGAATAGCCATAAATTTTGTGGTTGGTATTCCCAAGACTTTGGGGAAGTTTAATTATATTTGGGTAGTGGTTGATAGATTGACTAAGTCAGCCCACTTTATTCCGATAAGAATAGATTACAATGCTGAACAATTGGCTAAAATTTATGTGAAAGAGATAGTGAGGTTGCATGGAGTGCCCCTCTCTATCATCTCAAACCGTGGTACTCAATTCACATCCAAGTTTTAGAGAAAATTGTATGATGAATTGGGCACACAACTCACTTTTAGTACAGTCTTCCATCCATAGACATACGGGCAGTCAAAGAGAACTATTCAAGTGTTAGAAGACATGTTGATGGCATGTGTACTTGACTTTGGAGGGCATTGGGATAAATTCTTACCTTTGTATGAATTCTTATATAATAATAGTTATCACTCCAGTATTGATATGGCACCATTTGAGGCACTCTATGGGAGGGGATGTAGATCACCCATATGATAGTTTGAGGTTGGCGATGTGAAATCTTAGGGGGTTGGTTTAGTGAAGGATGCTCAAGATAAGGTGGGGAGTATTCAAGCTAAGCTCTTAGTAGCCTAGAGTAGACAAAAGAAGTATATGGATCATAAGGTAAGAGACATGACGTTTCAATTCGATGAAAATGTTCTTCTTAAGGTATCACCCATGAAAGGGGTGATGAGATTTGGTAAGAAGGGTACGTCAAGTCCTAGGTACATTAGTCCATTTGAAATTCTTGAATGTGTGGGACCGGTGGCGTATAGATTGACTTTACCTCCTAATTTATCAAGTGTTCATCTGATATTTCATAAGCCCATGTTGAAGAGGTATCATGGTGATGGAGATTATATCATTAAGTGGGACTCAATTATGTTAGACAAGGACCTCTAATATGAGCAGGAATCGATTGCAATCCTTGATCGTGATGTGCGCAAGTTAAGGACCAAAAAAATTAAGTCCGTGAAAGTTCAATGAAAGTATCGTTTAGTTGAGAAAGCTACTTGGGAGACCGAGAGGGACATACGAGAGAAGTATCCCCAATTATTCGTCGATTCAGGTACTACTTCATTCCTTTCTTAGCCTATTTTTCTAAGTTTTATCACTCGGGGACGAGTGATGGATAAATTGATATCTATTGTAACGACTTGTTCCCATCATTATAGAAAAGACAACGGGAGAAAATTTGAGGCCTAAAACTTTTTTGTAGTATTTAGATTTTTCCAACCTTGTCCATATTTGGACGAAATCGAAGATATTGAGGTGTAGGAAAATCTGGTAATAATCGGGTGAATCATTTATGATTTTTATTATATGAGTAGTTAGATAACTCGTTAAAGAATATGTACGACTTTACGGAATTGAATTCGGGCGAGTAGAACTTCCGAAATGGATCTTAGCGTAAAGGATATTTATTGAGCGTCGTGGGTTAGAGGTGTGTTGTGAAATGGAAATTTTGGAATTGTTGAAATAACTCTATCTCGAGAATGCCACTTTGGCGCTGGGTTTTGCCGCTTTGGCAGGGCAGCTATGGTGGGGTGGTGGCTCTGTGGCAGGCCCGTGCGAATTAGTCATTAATACACCCCTAAATGACCTCATTATGCACTTTTCAACTTTCTGAGTTAAGGAACGATCCCCAGGCGACTCCTACTCATTTTTTTCACCATTCTTGAGACTAAAGGTAAGCTTTTCACTCTCCGAATCCATTTTTTGATTTGTAAAACGTAATAGAATGAGTGAATATTGATGGGGGAAGGTTTTGTTATAGATTCTATGGTGGAAACAACCCTAAATTGAATAATTGGGATAATGTGTTTGATCTAGGGTTCATAAAATTGTTAGTAATCCGGATAATTAATGATTTTTTATTGATTCACGTATTATATTGATTGTTTGTAGACCAAGAACAAGTGGAACGAATCCGGAAAGGGAAAGATCAAGTTTCTTAGGGTTTCGCGCTTGTTTCGAGGTAGGTGATAGTTGTTATTCTATTACTGTGTAATGTATGTTTGTTCTTGCTTCATTATGATACTTGTATATGTATGAATGTTGCAATGTTGATCACACTTGTTGTAAATGAGATAGAGAATTGATGAATGCCATGAAATCATGACTTAAATGTATGATCTTGATGATATATTTGTGATTGTGATTGTGGTGTGTGAATGAGATCGGTTGCCACGTTCCGGCATAACTAACTTGGTTCGGTTGCCCCGTTCCGGCATGACAAACTTGGATCAATTGCCACGTTTTGGCATAAAAATGGGATCGATTGCCATGTTCCGACATAAATATAGGATCAGTTGTCACGTTCCAGCATGCTAACTGTTTGGTTTTAGGTTCCATGAGAGGATCAATGATTTGATATAAAATGTGAAGTTGTTCGTTGTTCGTAAATGTTGATAATATTGTATATGTTGATATATATGCATGTGATTATAATATTGTCTTGACTTGTTTATGTTGCACTAGTGGGATAACCGCATGATCCTACTAGTACACTATGGCTATGTACTGATACTGCACTTGCACTTATTTTTGTTGAGTACAAGATATCTTCAAGCGGCTACTGACAGACCTTGCTTAGGAGACCAGTGATCGTTCGAATTCAAGGGTGAGTCAATTCTTTTGGGCTGCCATGGAATTCTCTTTCGTCTATGTCCACCATTTTCGGACTTAGACCTTTGTTTTAGTTAGTTCATTAGTATGGGGTTGTATCCCTTCTTTTTTAGACTTGGTTCATTGTTAGAATGTTTGGTACATTGACTTTCAGGTTTTAGGTCATTCTTCCGCATTGTTAGTTATTATTGTTAGATTTTTGTTATAGTTTATGGGAACTCTATTTTTATTTCCTTAGTGTTTGATTTAAATGCCTTAGTTTTTAGATTATTTGCGTGCTTGGGTTGTAGTAGTGGTTCTCCCACCAAAGAGTTAGTGTGGGTATCAATCACAACAATCTGAATCATGACAATAATTAATTAACAAGTCTAAAATTGTAGTTCTAGTTCTTATATTATATCGTGAAAAGGTTAAAATTTGTTTATGTACAATATGTGAGATTGCTCATGCATTTATTTTTTGTTTACCAACCACATATTATTTAATCATATCTAGTTTTTTTTCCCGATAGGTTTCAATATGAAATATGTTGATTCCATGTATTAAAATACTTCGAAAAAAGGTTCAAAATTAACCAATTATTTTTTACTATAATTTAAATTTTAAAGTAATCATCCATTATTTTCAAGTTAGTCCTTTTTTTTGGTTTATTTGTCGACTTGTGTGTGTCATTCTTGCACAAAGGCCATGCTAATGTTCTCTGTATTGTTCCAATTTTATCGGATGTCCTATCTTTCAAATTAGATCTATCCGCTAGGATGTAAGGTCTTTTTTAGGGATTTATATAAAGGTCTTTGGTTCATTTTATCCATTATTTTATAAGGTTTTTGGTTTTTCATATTCATAAGTTCAACTCCAACTACAAAAAAAAAAAATTTAAAAATGATAATGTAAATATTATTTATCCAAATAACATATATAACTTATAATAAATAAAAATGACCTAATACAATCAAAGCGGTTAAAGGAGACTGCTTTGATGACCCTATGAGGAAGTATTCCTCATAAGCTTTTCCTAATCTATCTCATAATGTTACTGAAAGAATATAGGCTCTTTTCGAAGAAAATGTCGCTAATTTTAATGTAAATATCTTTTATATTAATAATATATATAACTTAAACTCTTTATTAAATTATCTATGTTGAGAACAATTAATTACATATGATAAACAAGAAGACTATAATTTTCTTAGTAAGAGTTTTGCGCAAGACAGATTGATTTATGCTTAATTCCTTGAATATTATATAATAATTATATTTTAAGAGATGTACAAAATTAAAATGAATAAGTAAAAATAAATATAGAAAATATCTTTTTTTAATTCAACATGCGATGCATCGTGCGCTTTAAGGATTGTTGAAAAGCAGTAACTTATAGATTATGTATCTGAATTCGATAATTTTGGCTCAAATTTCATGTGTATAAAAACTCATTAAAAGAAGTATAGAATACTATACGTAATAGATTTGAAATCTAATAAATCAAATGTATTGTGATAAATTATTTCCAAAATAAAACTTGTAATGCCTAAAGAATATTGAATCCACTCATAAACTTGTTGATTAGTTAGAAATCTGTTTTAGAAAAAATAAAAAAGGTACAATCAAGATTATCAAGGTTAAAAGCTTGAAGTAGAAGATGTGCATGAAGCTAAATTACATAGTGTTATGGATGAACACTAATTTAATGGTAGAAGGCTAGAAGCTAATCATCCACATTATGCTTAGTGCATCCTTCAGTATCTAATGATCGAAATCTTTTTTTTTTTATAATCGTAGATTCACGTCAATTTGTGTATCCTCGATTAAAATTTCACAAAATATTTGTCATTTTTCACCAACAGCAAGTATACTTGTAACTCTGTCTACCAAACATAGAACAAATGGAAAGAGATCACGTCGAAATCCCTTTGCTTATACCTAAATCACGTAGAATACATCTTTATCCTCTCTTGTATACATCCCTATTCCCTCTCGGATACATCTCTATCCCCCTTTCGGATACATCCCTCCCATTAAGTAATATATCATTCACAATTCATGAGCTATGTATCCACATGTTTCTAACCGAGATATTATAAATTTAAGGAATTTTTGTAATTTGAAAAAGAATAGAAATATGATGTAATTCGCTTTTAACACTGTGAGATTTATATAAGTTTTATTTTTTTAATAAGAAACTTACTTTCTTTATTTTCTCTTTGATACGTTGGCTGACATACTATAATTTATTTTGTTTCTTTTTTACTCATATGGTGTGTAATCAATTATTTTACAATGTCAAATGACATAAATTACTTTTTACTGTGATATTAATTTAATATTTCTTGTTTAGTGCTAGGTGGGCTACCATTTCTCAACGTTGTCTTGGTATTTGAAAGTTGGCATATGGTTGCCGGCCACGTCGAGAACATTCTCAATTTCTTCTTTTTTTCTCGTTCTTTTGGGTGTGATCAAGAATGTTCGTGTCAGTACAAGTTCAATATATATCTTTTATTTTGTTTTAATTTATGCAACAGAAATAAAATGTGGAGTCTATCAAATTTGTATATGCTTTAAGTTGTTACTCTAATTGTTCCAATTTATCTCGTACAAGTGAAATTTTGAGAGTTGGCCAAATATCTTTTTTTACATAATATGTTACTCTCTTTGTCTAATTTATGTGGTACACATGAAGTTTCAAAAGTAACCAGATTTTTATATGATTTTTAGATATTTAAGTTGTTAATTATTTCGATTTATAATAATTTAAAAAAAAATTCACATAATATATGTTACTCCCTTTATTTTAATTTATGGAGTGTAGATAAATCGGAATAATAATCCTATAATATCTTTTAAGATATTGTAATACTTAGAGTGAGTATTTGATAAGGAGAAAAATATTTTCAACAAAATGTTTGATTGGTCAAAATATTTTTTGAAACGGCATAAGTTATTTAAAAATGAGAAAAGTGATTTCTCTAACAAAAGTAGAAAAAATAAGTTTCATACGTAACAATTCAAGTTCATTATATTTATTTCCTCCCCATCGAAATCAGGAAAAAAATTAATTTTTTTTTAAAAAGAATGAGGCTATTTAATGCCAAATAAACATTTAAAAAATCTTTTTTTCTAAAAAGTTTAAAGTGAGCTATTTATTGCCAATATGTTGTCATGCTATGCCATTTTGGGCTTGAGGAGGAGAGCAGTTGGCCCATCATCGTCAATAATCAGAAGGAAATTATGGGCTTCAATTTTTTTTTAAAAAAAGTAAAACTTACATAAATCTCATAGTGTTAAGAGTTAATTACATTATATTTTTATTCTTTTTCAAATTACAAAAATCCCTTAAATTTATAGGATCTCGGTCAGAAAACATGTGGATACATAGCTCACGGATTGTGAATGATACATTACTTAATTGGAGGGATGTATCCTAAAGGGGGATAGAGATGTATCCGAGAGGAGATAAGGATGTATACAAGAGAGGATAAAGATGTATTCTACGTGATTTAGGTATAAGCAAAGGGATTTCGACGTGATCTCTTTTCATTTGTTCTATGTTTGGTAGACAGAGTTACAAGTATACTTGTTGTTGATAAAAAATGACAAATATTTTGTGAAATTTTAATCGAGGTATACGCAAATTGACGTGAATCTACGATTATAAAAAAAAAAAGATTTCGATCATTAGATACTGAAGGGTGCACTAAGCATAATGTGGATGATTAGCTTCTAGCCTTCTACCATTAAATTAGTGTTCATCCATAACACTATGTAATTTAGCTTCATGCACATCTTCTACTTCAAGCTTTTAACCTTGATAATCTTGATTGTACCTTTTTTATTTTTTCTAAAACAGATTTCTAACTAATCAACAAGTTTATGAGTGGATTCAATATTCTTTAGACACTACAAGTTTGATTTTGGAAATAATTTATCACAATCCATTTGATTTATTAGATTTCAAATCTATTACGTATAGTATTCTATACTTCTTTTAATGGGTTTTTATACACATGAAATTCGAGCCAAAATTATCGAATTCAGATACATAATCTATAAGTTACTGCTTTTCAATAATCCTTAAAGTGCACGATGCATCACATGTTGAATTAAAAATAGATATTTTCTATATTTACTTTTACTTATTCATTTTAATTTTATACATCTCTTAAAATATAATTATTATATAATATTCAAATATAATAATTTTGTACATCTCTTATCAAATACTCACCCTAAGTATTACAATATCTTAAAAGATCTTATAGGATAATTATTCCTATTTATCTACACTCCATAAATTAAAATAAAGGGAGTAACATATATTATGTGAAATTTCTTTTAAACTATTATAAATCAAAATAATTAACAACTTAAATATCTAAAAATCATATAAAAATCTTGTTACTTTCGAAACTTCATGTGTACCACATAAATTAGACAAAGAGAGTAACATATTATGTAAAAAAATATATTTGGCCAACTCTCAAAATTTCATTTGTACGAGATAAATTGGAACAATTAGAGTAACTACTTAAAGCATATACAAATTTGATAGACTCCACATTTTATTTCTGTTACATAAATTAAAACAAAACAAAAGATATATTGAACTCGTACTGACACGAACATTCTTGATCACACTCCAAAGAAAGAGAAAAAAAGAAGAAATTGAGAATGTTCTCGACGTGGCCGGCAACCATATGCCACTTTCAAATACCAAGACAACGTTGAGAAATGGTAGCCCACCTAGCACTAAACAAGAAATATTAAATTAATATCACAATAAAAAGTAATTTGTGTCATTTGACATTGTAAAATAATTGATTACACACCCATATGAGTATAAAAAAAACAAAAAAAAATTATAGTATGTCAGCCAACGTATCAAAGAGAAAATAAAGAAAGTAAATTTCTTATTAATAAAGAAAGTAAATTTCTTTTTTATCATTAAATTAATACATCACTAAGATTTTTGTAATTTTTTTAATTGATTTTTTTTTTTTAGAGATTATAATAAAATAGCATGTGTATTTAAATAATTTTTTCTTAATTTGTGATAAAGGGAAAAGGATTCGTCATTAGCATTTATATTTACTACTAGAGCAATACAAGACTGCAAGAGTGTATATAAATAAATAAATAAAAAAATATAAAAACAAGCATTATAATTTGAAGTTATAATTAATCTAATTCTTTTTACCACTTTTGGTATGCACTAAATTAAAGTATGCGGCAGTGTCGATTGTCCAATTTTTGGTGACAAATCTTGAGATGATTTATTTTAAGAATGATTTATTAATAAAAAATAGTTGAAATAAAATAACTAGACGCATGATGTAATAATTCATGTAAATTCTAGATCATTGTTTTATTTTCCATTCTTCTTTCTTCACTTTGTCCTGAGCTGGAAAACTATAAGGTCTCGTAGCCCACCGCAGGGCGGAGCTATATGGCGGTGTCAGTAGAATATTCACAGGATATTTTTCGTTGAAAAATTACATTATATATAGATTAAATTTTATTTTATATTGGTGTATATAATATTTTAAACATAAGGGTATACTCAAAACTTATATGGTATCCGGTTTGAATCCCTTATAATACGATAATAGTATCTGATTAGTAAGAAATTTTGCGCAATAATCTATATATCCATCTTCAATCGTAGCTAACATTTGTTAGAAAAAGTAATCAAAACCACATAAGCTCTTCGTTTTCCAGTTTGTAAAATCAAAACAAAAAGTTTAAAAATTTATTTTTAAGAATTTTGGTTTTGGTGAGACAAATTCCAACTTATCAAGGTCAAAATATAGGTCATTCTCTAAAAGTCATACTTGTTTTTAAGTGATCAGATGCTTTTGTTTGGACCCTTTCCCTTTATCCTGTTCCATCTTGTTAATTTTCTACCTTTTTTTTTTTTTTTTTTTTTTTCTCTATTTCATTAGTTTATTTAAATTGTAATGTTTATTGTTCATCCATAAATAAATCATTTAAGTCGAATCTAGTTTTGATGAGATCGTTTTCGATAGATCTTCGGTTTAAGTAATGTATATAAAAATCAAGTATGGAAAAGAAATACAGTAGTAGAGAAGTCATGCTAAAGTAAAGAAGAGGAGAACAATAACAACAAAAATGCTATGGTAATCGAAGCAAAAAAAGCAATAAACAATAATGAAATCGAAGAGTAAGATAGTAGAAGAGTAATAAAAAAAAATACTCATAAAGGAAACGAGACAACACTCGACTACCTATTAACCTTCTCGACCCCTATCTCTACTAGGGTCATGTTCCTCGGAATGCTGCAAGAGTATCATGTCCCCAATACTTTTTTGGTTTACCTCTACCTCTCATCATACTCACCATAGTCAACCTCATCACTGAAGCATCATCTATGCATCTCATTCCGAACTATTTCAGTCTCACCTTCCTCATCTTGTTCACCACATAATTTTTTTTCTCACATTATCCTGAATAGGCGAATATCTATGTTCTTAATATTATCTCTCCTAGTATGCACTGTACATCTATCTCAATATTCTTATTTTCACTATCTTCAATTTAGGGGTGGGCGTTCGGTTCTTCTGTTCGGTTTAATCAAATTTCGGTTTGGTTCTTCGGTATTCGGTTTTAGAAAAGTGTGCACCATAGTTCATACCAAACTAGATCGGTTCGGTTCAGTTCAGTTTAGTTCGGTGTTTTTAAATCGGTTTTTCGGTGTGAATAAAAATAAAGAGGGAATATGATAAAGTGTTTAGAGTTTTTCAATATGATAAACTGTTTCTAGCATTATTAGCATATATGCCATGTTGCTGCTCCAGCGGCCAGCCAACAATATGCGACAGAATCAACCATCGGGCAATCAACAAACATTGAAAACATGAGGCTGCCCAGGTCTACAAAGACTTGTCCAGTGTCCACACATTTTAAAAAAAAAAAAACACAATACTATCAAACAACACTATCTCTTTGGATACACGATTCAAATTACAACACATTCAAAACATGAGGGGCTTTAGGGTTTACTTTACTGTGTTTTGAACTTGTATTTAGTTTATACTTTAAATTTTGGGGCTTTAGGGTTCACTTTACTGTGTTTTGTGACTTTGTCACTTAAAAATTGAAATGCGTCGTATTATTAACTAATTAAATAATATAATTTAAATATTTTTAAATTTATTTAATAAAACTTTGGTTCTTCGGTGCACAGTAGTTTCGGGACCCTTGCACCGAACTTCGAACCGAAGAATCGAAGTTTCGAAAATAAAAAACCAACACCGAACCGAAACACCGAAGAACCGAAATAATTCGATTTGGTTCGATTTTTCGGTTTTTCGGTATTTATGCCCACTCCTAATTTTCATGATCTATTTTTTAACGTGTAAACTCTAAATTAATCAACCTCCGCCCATACAACATGGCTAACCTGGCAACTACTTTATAAATAATAATAGTAGAAGTTCTTTTATTTTGCGCAACATTATTTAAACATTTAGCTGGATTGATTAAAGAGACAACTAATAGGGATAGTATAATGAATGTACTTAACTATTGTTAGCAAATTGACATTTGGCACATTTTTGTAACAAGAGTTAAGCTGAGCTGGTATTAATAATTAATTATATTTACACTAAATTAGTATATGACCGTTTCGAAACTGAACGTGCAAGTTTTTAATTGTTGAACTACAAGAGTTAGGTCATCATATCCCTAGCCAAGTGTGGTAAAGAGTATTATAATAATAGGGATCACGGAAAAATTTGATAAAGTAACAAATATTTTTTATTCTTAATCAAAAGTTGAATGTCAAATCTGAGGAATAAAATTGTCTTTAACATAAAAAGTTTTTCTTTGAAAGTGGAATTTTTGATTATGAGTTTTAATTAATCGAGCTGAAAGTGAGTATATGATATTGAATGAAAAACATAATAGTAGTTGACTAGAAGTATTGTATTTTGCTGCAGGATATGTCACGCGGAGCATTAGAAGTAGCTAGAAGCAAGCCAACTTAATTATTTGATGACTCATCATGCATCTCCCTCCTAGAGAAGCAGAATTTTTTAAAATGCTAATTGGAAATTTATTTATTTAAAATCGTCGAATTATAAGTGATTTTATAGAAAAAGGAACCATGAGTGTTTGGTACAAGGAAAATACTTTTCGAAAATAATTCTCTTAGAAAATGATTTTTTATTGAAAATTCGAAAAATACTTGTCACGTTTTTCTCTAGTTGCCATTCATAATGATTTTTTTCTTTTACTTTTTTAAAGCTTTTGAGTTGATGATAGCTAATTCGTGTTTTTCGAAAAAAGGAGGACCGTTGATTACTTTTCATAATGTGGTGGCTAAACTCGGATAGATTACTTACTTTTTAGAAAGGGTGATAGAGGTCGTTATAAGGACTGTAAGATTATTCTAAGCGAGAATCTTACTATCCACCATAAGTTTTTGATGATGAACTTGAAGATTAAGCAACAAGAGAGGAAGAAGGCATTATATGAGCGATCGAGGATTAAATAGTGTGGCTTGACCCTGTCCTCTCTCAGGAGATGGGAGAGAAGTTGATGGCAATGGAGACCTAGAGAAGTAGTAGGAATGTAGATAATGCAACATGTGCGATAAGATAATTAGTTGCATTAGGAAAGTTGCTAGATAGGTGCTAGGGATACGTATACGCCTAGGGGTAATGTAGATGGTCATAAGGAGATTGGTGGTTGAATGAAGAAGTCTAAGAAAAAGAGAAACTAAAGAAGATTGTTTATGAAAAGTTGGTGGAGTGTAAAAATGAAGAAGAGAAGAGCATGAATAAGGAAATTTATAAGGCGACAAAGAGGAGGCTAAGTTAACAATTACAACAACAAAGAGGAGGCTAAGTTAGCGATTACAACAACAAAGAGGAGGCTAAGTTAGCGATTACAACAACAAAGAAGGGAACTTTCAAACGCTTGTATATATTGATCTAGGGGACAAAAGGGGAAGATAAGAAATTGAATAAGTTCGCGAAGGAGAGAAAGAGGAATCCCAACACCAAGATCAACTGAAGTGCATCAATGATGAATAAAACAAGGTATTGGTAGAAGAGATCCTTATTAAGCAAAGATGACAATCATACTTCCACAAACTCTTGAACGAATTAGGGGATAGAGACACTGTGTTGAATTATTTGGAGAATTCTAAGAGACATCAAAATTTTGGATACCATAGGTTTATAAAGGTTGAGGACGTTAACCGTGCTATTAGTAGAATGAACAAAGGAAGAGCGACCAGACTAAATAAAATATCGAAGGAGTTTTAATAGAGCACATACATTATAGGTATAGAGCGATTAACTAAGGATTCTTGTGATTTTGGATGATCCAACTACAAAAGAACCAATAACAAAGGGCTCTCCCTCCCCTTTTGCCCGACTATTTGATCTTAAGAACGCTATTTTAAGAATTTATGAGTCATTTCCCTTCTCCAACCCTGATTTCCCAATTTGAGAGTGGACAATAAATGTGTTTCATTTATTAAACATGGTCCTATGGTCGGTTTGTAACCCCTTAGATATCGAAGGCATCCTTGGGGTGATCTCATAATTCTTACAAGGTGAAGATGATGAGATCGGTCCATGAATTTTCCTTCTTTAATTTTCTTTTGTCGCATTTCGCTCAAAGGGTTGAATAAAGATAGTGTATCAAACTGTTCACAGATCTTCCAAATGTAGAGTGCGCATTGGTTGATGTCATTTTTAAGATCGATGATCAAAATGTTTGAAGAATGAAGGTGAAGTACAATGGTATATCGTTGTACAAGAACAAACTGATATTCAAAATTGTAATAATTATAGGAATATCAAGTTATTACGACATTCTATAACAGTTTGAGAGAGAATAATGAGGGTGAGAAGGGGTGTGTCTATTTCCAAGAACCGAATTTATAATGGAGCTATTGACTACAAAAGTCATCCATCTTTTGAGCAGATCGGTGAATAAATATAAGGAAAGAAAGACGGACTTAAAAATAAAGAAAGAAAGATGAACTTACGTATGATGCTCATTCACCTTTTAAAAACCTATGACAATGTCTTGAGGAAAGTCTTCTAGAGATGCCGGGAGGCTAGAGATGTAGGGTTGGCCTACATTAGGTAACACGATGAAAGGAGAATCGAAGCACTTCTCAGTTGAGATGAGTTTGCATTAGGGATCAATTCTTAGCCCGTTCATATTTATCTCGATGATGAATGAATTGATGCAATATATTTAAGATGAGGTGTCATGGTCTATATATTTGTAGATGATACACTACTGATCGAAGAGACACTCAATAGAGTTATGCTAGAATAGAGGTATGGAGACAAACTCTAGATTCTAAAGGGTTCATAATGACCAAGACCTAAATAAATATTTGGAGTGAAAATTTAGTGATATTGCAATGCATGAGGCAAGTGTGCAAATGAGGTTTGATGCATAGACAATCCTAAGAGAGATAGTTTTAAGTAGCTTGGGTTTGTCATCCATGGAAGTGGGAACATCAATGGGGATGTCATACATCGTATTGACGTGGCTTGGATGAAGCGGAGACTTTCCTTTGGAGTCTTGTGTAATTAAAAAAGTACTACCTGGACTTAAATGCAACTTTTATAAAGTGGTAGTTAGATTGATTTTGTTATGTGAGCGAAGTAATGACCAGTTAAAACTCTCATAATCAAAATATGCAAGTTGCATAAATAAGGATGTTGAGACGGATGTATGGACATACTAAAAGTGATAATATTAGGAACAAGGATATCATGGATAAAATATGGAAAGCGAGACTATGATGATTTGAAATACGGAAGAGGAGTCAGTATTACAAACTTTAATACTAACATTTATTGCTATGTTGAGTTATGAGTTTACTCACAATTCAAGGAGATAATATCACAGATGGTCACTCAACTTTGAATAGTATTACTCAGAAAATCACTCAACTATGAATGGTTCACATAGAAAGTCACTCAACTTTATTTTATAACTTAGAAGTCACTCAACTTAAACTAGTTTACTTAGAAAGTCACTCAACTTTAATTTTATAACTCAAAAGTCACTCAATTATTAGTATTTCACTTGAAAAATCACCCGACCAATTTAAATATGTTTTTCATTAAATTTTGTTCAAATGTAATTTTTATTTTAAATTAATTTTTTTATAAATAATAAAATACCCTTTACTTAGTAAACATGTTTCCAGTTATGAACAAAAGATAATTTTGCTTTAGGAAAATTGGTGGAATATTACATTGGTCCAGTTTGTTCCATTAGTGCTTTAATTAGTAGATCGAGCGATTAATTTCTCGATTAGAGTTTGAAGTATTTTGACAAAATAATAATAAGAGTCAATGTGTTATACTATATAAATAAATTTTCAGATTAATTTGGTTTTTCGGTTTACATGCAAGTAATTTTAATAATACAAATATTTTAAGCTCAAAGGAAGGAATGATTTTTAACTCGCTAATCTACTCTATGTTAACTTTAAACTTATTGCATTTTTAATTTCGAGCAAAAAAAGAGAAGGTAATAAGTATTATACCATAGAAAGAAACAAACATGTATCATCACATTAATAATTTTCATAAAAAGAGAGAAACACTAGAAAAAAGGAAAAAAAAAGTTTATTGACAATATAACTAGAAAATAAGAGAGAAGAAAAATAGTAGAACGGAAAATGAAAGAATTTTGTCAATTATTGTTGTGCATTTTTCAAGAAATTTAAAATTAAATAATTAAAGCGGGTTCAATAAAGTAATTAAAATGAATATATTACTATTTCTTAAAATTATAGTTTGAAATAAAAATAATTTAAATTGGTTCGATGACTTTTGGGTTATAAAAATAAAGTTTAGTGACTTTCTAAGTGAAATATTAATAGTTGAGTGACTTTTGGGTTATAAATTAAAGTTGAGTGATTTTCTATGTGAAATATTCAAAGTTGAGTGACTTTCTGAGTGAACTATTCAAAATTGAGTGAGCATCTGAGATGTTATCTCCAATTCTAGAGGCTCAACTCGTTATAACCTTTTAACATGTTTATGTCATCTTTTAGTTTTCACAATTCAAGAGGCTCATATCAATTGATGATTTTGCAATTCCATTCAACTATTTGAAGCTCAAGAAATGAAGTTAATTGGAGCTCAAATTAAAATGAGACCTCTCAAAGCCAAGAAAAGATTGAACATTGGGTTCATTCTCGAGTCAGAACAAAATAGGGGTCAAATATAATTTAAATATCTCAACAAAACTAGCTTTCTTCAACAAACTTTATATCTTAAAGTCAAAAATGCCTCTAGATAAGGAACAACTATGAATGTGGAGCATGATCAAGAAATCCTTGTCATACAATATCTTTCAAAACTCTTTTTTTAAACATGATCTTATAAGATGAAATAAAGTAAAGAAAATAAGCATCTTTTTGTTTCTGCACCTTTTAACTTCTTCATATAAACTTAGATATGAAGATTTAATTTTTGTGTCAAATCATAGCCTTAAGTGATTGATTTAATACATGGAATCTATGGGGGACACCAACAAATACAAGTGAGGCAAAGAAAAGAATTTATTCACTTCCTTCTCTCTTTTGTTTTCTACTTTTCTTTCTTTAGCGTTGCAAATGTATATTGTCACGCGCTCAAAGGTGTGACCTAGCCAAAAAAAAAAAAAAATACAAGTGAGGCAAAGAAAAGAATTTATGCACTTCCTTCTCTCTTTTGTTTTCTACTTTTCTTTCTTTAGCGTTGCAAATGTACATTGTCACGCGCTCAAAGGTGTGACCTAGTAATTAAATAAACTACGTACAAATCTTGTAGATTAGGGTTTAGTTCCTAACTAAGGCAAAACAAAAAATGAAGAAGGTGATTTCTTCCTATTTAGACCGAAGTCGTGGTAGATAAAATCACCTGATTATTACGTTGATAATGTAACAAGTATCTAATGAAATAATTAATCAAGATGAAAGAAACATGGCCCGAACACCACTATACAAAAAGAAGAAGATACCTTTGCTATCTTATTGTGCATTTTAATGTAAACACCAACCAAGAATTTGAACCCTATGATGTTTACAAATCTTGAAAAGATATTAATTTGCATGTGAAGTGAAGGATTGATGAAATCTTTTATCGAACATAAACATCTCCTCCAATGTCAAATAGTAAGAAAGAATATGAGAAACTTATAATTGGATACCTTTTGTTTGGAAACTTGTTGAGCTAGAAATGGAGATACATACAATTAATATATTTTTATATATCAAATATCTTTATTGCCATATGCATTTTACAATTTTGAGGAATATTTTACGGCATAATACATAAATGTGTCATTTAATTTTGATTCAGCTTGTATTTATGCCTTCTATTTTGGATCTGTATAAGTATGCACTTAAACTTGTATAAAATTGAACAAATAAACACATCCATCATATGTGACATCCTACGTGGCGTTGTACATATATTATGTCATGTAGGATGCTTATGTCTACTTGTTTAATTTTATACAAATTTATGTGTCTATTTATGCATACTAAAAATTGAAGAGCATAGATGTCAACTGAAACTAAGTTAAAGGCATAACTATGTATTATACCAATAAATTATTGTACATATGCATGTTGATATTTATTTGAATTTGACTTATATACGCCGTCTAAGTTTTATTTTTATTTTTACATTATCAATATATTTAAACATGTTTTGATACAAAAAAAAAAAAAAAAAAAAAAAACTTGCCTTATTTTCAGGTTATTTATAAACGTTTTTATGTTATGTTATCCATGCATATAGAAGTTAAAACTTTATTTATAAAATAGGTATCGAAACATGAATTACTCATAATATAGAAAAAAAAAAATCATCATCATAAATAATAATATATGAATTGGAGAATTATAATTTTTAAGAACTAGAATACTCAAATTTTCACAATAATTAAAAGATGAAAAAGAGGAGATGAACTCTATTTTATAATCAAGAATTTCTAGAAAGATATGATTCCAAGAACAAAACAAGAACTCTTGGTCCTACCCTATTTGGAAAGCAAAAATATACCAAAAGCTAGCTTTAAATAACTTTTACGTTAGAAATTAAACCTACAAATTTGCGAATTGTCAAAAGCACTTTTTATAGAAAAATAAATTTGTCTTTATCGGTATATCATCAATAATAATAATAATAATAATAATAATAATAATAATAATAATAATAATAATAATAATAATAATGTTTACACATAAGTTGTATGTATAAGTCAAAACTCAATTAGAAATTAATACTAATTAGTGTCAATATTTGGTTAAACAAAAGGAGCTAATATTTTTGGTAATTTTGTCAACTCAAACAAAAGGTCACATTATAATTAAAGCATACTATGAATAATCTCCACCAAGCCGCCCACTCACACTCACCTTATAGTGGAGTTTGTGGCAAAGTTTTCCATGTCCAAAACAAGAAGAAAAAGCTCATAACACAAGATTATTATTTATTTTTTAATTAAAAAAGGTATATATTATTATATTATGGAGATCCTCTCTATTATCTTTTTGTCCGTTTTCTCTTCTTCATTAACATAAGGAGATAATTACGATAACTAACATATTCAATATAATTATATAAGTATGACTTGACGTAACCTTCTTCAATACTTTTGTGTGATAAAGAAATTATTTCTGATAAATTTTCAACTTAAAAAGAGAAGTTATCAAAGTAGAAATTAAATGCAAGAAAATATGATAACCATATAATTAAATATAATGCAAATGAAGTACCAACGTAACACATCTTGAAGAATAAGAAACAATCCAACTATGAAATGCTACTACTACTAAAGAGGAGAGCAGATGTGATAAGTCCCTCTGCCTTTTTCATCTAAAATGTGATAACACTCGATTGCGTGTTAACCTTCTATCTTTTATTACTTATATTTAAAATCACGTCTTTATAACATTGACCTTTATTACTTCTATTTAAAATCACATCTTTATAACATTGACCTACGTACCTTTCTAAATTTTCGCTCAAATATTTATTTCATCTTATTCCCTTATTCCACAAGTTATTTCTTCTTCTTCTTTTTTCCCTTAAGATAGACAATAAGTCAAATGTATTTAAATTTGATATTTATACAAACCTTTTTTTAATCTTAATATTTATACTAACCAACGAATACAATACATGTATTTTTCATTTACCTATAATTAAGTAATATATATATATATATATATATATATCACTTTAATTTTTAATTGTTAAGCTTAAATTGCTTGATATATAGTGTATATATATAAATGCAATACCCAAACACCTATTGACATGGCAAATTTGAATTTGCGTTGAGTAAACTTAGCAAAAGATAAATTTCTGCATGAGTCATAGTTGAATGGTTGAGATCATCTCACCCTTAATTAGAGGTCACATGTTCTAGTTCTAGATACGAAAAAGATTTTATTTTGAGTGTCGCCCTCATAAATGGACCCTGCAATGCATCGATCGAATCTAAATAAGTTGGATTTCAATATGAGTATCGAATACCAAATAAAAATATATTTTAAAAAAAAAAAAAATCCACAACATCCTTTTGAAAATCAACTCATAATTTAATATATATCCTTTTTATGTCCCAATCAAACCGTCTGTCCACTCTTTTTTATATTGTTTCTTTTTCCTTCTATTGTTAGCTTAAAAGCCCCCCTTCTCTCCCTTTCAATATTCCAAAACCAACATACACAAAAATCCCAAAACAAAAAAAAACTCTTAAACACATCTCCTCTTTTAATTTCTTTCTACTTCTTCATCATTATTATCATTATCATTATCATCATGACCGGAAAAAAAACCCTAAATAGCCCGGTTGAAAGCCCGTTATCGGGCAACACATCCGATAACTTCTCTAAAGAACTAGACAAGTTCCTCCCTATAGCTAATGTTAGTAGAATCATGAAAAAATCTCTCCCAGCCAACGCGAAAATCTCCAAAGAAGCCAAAGAAACCGTTCAAGAATGTGTGTCTGAGTTCATTAGCTTCATCACGGGCGAAGCATCGGATAAATGTCAAAGAGAGAAGAGGAAGACCATCAATGGAGATGATCTTTTATGGGCTATGACAACATTAGGGTTTGAAAATTATGTTGGACCTTTAAAAGGTTATCTAAATAAGTATAGAGAAAGTGAAGGGGAAAAAAATATCATGGCTAGAAATGATGAAACTTCACATGAACCAATTATAACTAGTACAAATAATATTATTGGTACTAGTTATAATGATAATAATAATGTTACAAAATTCTCATTAGCAAGGCCTGAATTTATTCAGAGCTATAATAATGGGAATTTTTCACAAAATTATGGTGAGAATTTGACATCTAAAGCTAATCTTCATGGGGTTGAATGGTAGTTTATTTTATTTTTTTTGAAAAAAATATTATGTACTTTGTTTTCTTAACATATTGCATACACCTTATTTTTAGGTGTTGTTTATTTTTCTTTTTTTGTTTCTAAATTAGCATATTTTATTGCTTTTATAAATTAGTATGTGTGTTAAGTATTGTAGTTGGATTTACAGGTTTGCTGATTATGTATCTTTCTGATGTAATGAATGAGCTGATTCATCAATGTCATGTTATTATTATTATTATCTAGTCAAATTGTTGTTGGGTTTAATTATTTGATTAATTAAGAATCAAATGCTAAGTTGTATTTTGAGAAAATGCATTTAAAGTATTGAAAGTTGTTTACGGATTAATTAATATTAAGTTTACCGTGTTGTCTACATAGTATGAGCTTGAATATAGAGTAATTACCTACTATTACCTATTAATTGAACTGACCCAGAGAATAGAGTTATTCCTTCCTTAATTAGAAGTTTTGGATCTGAACTCTGGATATAAAAAAAATCTTTGGTTGCACTCTCCTAAATGGAGTCCTAAGCGGCGCGAATTCAAAATAGTCGAACTCCACTACGAATAGCGAACACTGATTGAAAAAGAAAAGTGATATGATAAACTTCAATCCTTCGAGGAAACTTCATACAGAATTATTCTTATATATTACTCCCTTCGTCCATTTTTAGTTGTTATGTTACGCTTTTCGAAAGTCAATTTGACTAATTTTGAAAGTTAAATTAGAGTCCATTAATTCGATATTTAAAACAAAAAATTTAGATATTCAAAAACTACCCAAAAAGTACAATAAATTGCTATTTTTTATTAATATAATAAAAAAAATACATCATAAAATATTAATTAAAATTTTTTATCATTCGATTTAAAAAAAAAAAAATACCATAATAGCTAAAAGCGGACGAAGGGAATAGAAGATAGGAGTAATAAGCAACTATTTCAATTATATGTGCAAAAAAGGAAAAATGTTATTTGACAATTCTAGTAATTGGCATTTTATATGCCCAAGAAAAGAAGCTGACCATTCATGAGTGTTATTCATGTTGGTCTGGCCCAGAGAGTGAGATGACTCCTCAATTATAACTATATAGCTCCACCAACAATTATTAAAACTTATTGTGATACATCATTTTTGTAATATCGATTTTTCTTATTATTGATGAGAAAATTTAAAGTTATTATCTTTCAAATTTACACACAACACAAAGTAAATCTCGTTTTATTGTAGTAGTCCACAAATTATACATAAGAAATAAATAATACTAAGCAATTATTGTACGACGAGCTTAATAAAAAAAATAAACATTAAAATTGTTAATTATAATTAGATGGTGAAGATTTGAGCACTCATTTGTTTTCTTTGTTCCTTTTCTATATAAAGGACTTTTACAATGATTAGTGTGAAGAAAATGATCCCTATGTACCCATTTATAAATTTTGCCCCTTCAATATTACAAGGCCAGAGTTTTGGAAATATATACAATTTTAATAATTATATATCCAGAAGGTATATAATAGCAAAAATAATCACATTGTTGTATATTATTTTATTGTATATTATTAAGGTATACAACATCTGAATTGTATATCATGAAGGTATATATAAGGTACATATTTAATGGATATTTTTATAAAGTACTTAAGAACCCTATTGTATTATGTAACAAAAATATTTACACAAATCAACACGACCACGGTTAGCTTATAGAAGGTATACTAAGGATATTTTTCCATGCCTAATTGACTATAAGTTTTATTATAAAGTCACTCAAATATTCCAAAAGGGGAATCATCCGTTGTTCCTCCTTTAATTAGAAGTCTCGAATTTGAGTTTTGAATATAGAAAAATTCTTGATAGGGAGCGTTTTTCCTCAAATGGAGCCCTCCCTAAGCAACGTGAATTCGAAATAGTCGATCTCCCATATGAATATTGAACATCAGATAGAAAACCAAACAAAAAAACTCCAAAAGGAGAGTGATACCATCTCTAGTGTTAGTAGTCCTTTTGTGATCATGAAAAGTTTTGTATGACTAGAATCAACTTATTTTGAAAAGTGTTTATAAAAAAAAATAGAAAAGAAAGAGGAAAACAGTTTGTATTTGACTATTTAATTTGAAAAGTATTTTTGAGCAATAATTAGTATTTGACCAAGCTTATAAAAATTATTTCTAGTGTTATTTTTTTAAAAAAAATTGTTCCCAAAAAAACACTATTTATTTTAGCTTTTGAAAAACAAATAAGTCTTGCTATTTTTCAATATCACTTACTTTCTCCTAAAAACTTAATCAAATAGCTCTCTTGTTAAAGATAAACATTTAAGCAAATACATTTTTGACTTTTAATATTTTAGGCAAATTAATTATTAATATTTTGAGCAAAAAATAAAAGCCTTGAACGGAGTCGAAAAATTTACCTTAAAAAGTAGTTTTATATCTTTTTTCCTTATCTCTTCTAGAATTTGTCATGGACATTAATATTCCTTTTTGATAATATTTAATAATAGTTCATAATTTGTAAACTAATAGAGTTGGGTCATTTCAATCGTACAATTATTATCTAGTTTTTTATTTGCTATTGGCACTATTAGTGCCTATGTAATTTTAGGAATCCTAAAACTGAGAATCAAGTAATACATTGTCTAGCTACACAATCGCTAGCTTTAACAAATGACAAGTATAGTATATGGTTATAATATTCAATTTAGGTACATTTTATATATTTGAGATAATGATCTTCGATTAAATTCTAAGTTCATATTCATTTTAAACAAGATGATATGTATTTTATTTTTAAAAAGATCTTAAATTTTAATAGCATATTTTAAAATCGTACAATCTTATAAATCGAGATAATTGCAGAGTTGATCATTCGGAGAACACTGGTGAGTTTAATGTTAATACTCATTTTTTTTAATTTGACTTAATTAACCCCACACTCTAATGATAAACCAAACCTCTTCGTTTTATTCCAAAGTCAAGATTCCATGGATCACCCGCCTCTATCTCAACCCGTCGATCCGCCGCCAGAGACCACCGGCGACGCCATGGCTTCCGAAATTCTACCGGAATCTTCAAATTCCGGCGTTATGAAGAAGAAGAAGACGAAGAAAAAAAAGAAGAATAAAGCATGCGTCACGGACCCTTTTGACCCTCATTCTTCCTCTGCCTCTTATTCATCATCATCTTGTTCTGCGACGTCGTTTTCACCTTCAACTCAAAAGGGTATTAGGGTTTCTACCGGTCGTCGGAGCCCTCGAGTCATCATTAGCTCCGGTAGACAGAAAATCGACAATGTTGAAGCCCTTGCACTTCCTCTCGGCATGTCTATTGCTGCTGTTCTTTCTCAGGTTTAATTATTTAAAAGTTTGCGTATGGAAATGTACTTTCTTGATTATTGCAAATGGTAATTTTTTATTGTTATATATTTCTCCTGTGGGAAGGGTAGCCTAGGTAACTGTAAGACGAAGGGGTTGGGTGGGGAGGTAAAATTCTGAACCTTTTTGAGGATGCAAGATTAGTCTTTTCAGGTCATTGTTGAGCTTGGGTATTGGATATTAGCTGGTTGTATTTGTTAATGGGGTTCTTTTGTTTACTAATACTGTAATTTGGAATTGTGGCTGGAAATTATTTGATACTGTCTCTTTTACATTGTTTGGTTACACGGAAAAGCTTCAGTCTTTTTGGGAAAATTGTTCTATTTGTGTTGAAAGAAGTGATTTTGATATTAATTTCTTATTAGAAAGAAGTGATCTTGATATTGTTATTGGTATTAAGCAGGAAAAGAGGCCGTATTGGCTATTGGTGTTTCTTGTTGGCCTCTATTTTTGGTGATGATGATTGGAATCACGGGTGGAAATGTTTGAATTTTCAAAAGTTATTAGAAGTAGTGCTGAGAGTGAGAGGAGGTGTGTATGGTGCTACTAAGTTGCAGTGACGTATTGTTGAGTGTTTGTTTTGGGATAAAGACAATAGTATTCTAGCAACCATAAAATTGTTCTGGCCTAAAATGTGATTTAATGTTGCCTTGTCAAAAAAGAAAGTTCATTGTTTTTGAATTGAAGGGAATCACAAAGGTGTTGTACTATCAAGTAGCTCTGAGTTTCTCACTGGTATTAGTTTCCTGAAATGGTAATTCTTTTTTCACAGATGTTTTATGAAAAGTTTCTTTCAATCCATATAGTCCAAGAAATGCACAGAGGAATACACATCCAAATCTTCTTATGAAATTTGTCGGTGTAATATGTCTTACAACATCGTAACAAACTTATAATGTTGTGAGGTGCTGCCCAATAAACTCCAAAAATTATCAACAACATAGCCCAGAGCTGCCAAGTAAAACTCCACTGTAGGAAAAGATGATCAGTAGATTCAATGGAATTTTCACCTAAATAATACCTGTTGCAAAGCTTATACCCTCTTTTTTGCAAATTCCTGCGGGTAAGACAAGCCCCATGAGTTACCAACTGAAACAAGCCACTTCAAGAGGGGACAATGTCTTCCAAATCATCATCCATGGCCAGGAAGCAACATTTTCAGCAGAACTTTCCTGAAGCAATCTGTAGAAGGAGTTCACAGAGTATTCTCCATTTTTGCTTGCCTTCGAAAACATATCAGCATCTTTGTGCATGCTAACACTACTAATTGCATTCTACACAGAAAAAACCTCAACATCTTCCAACACACAATCATTGAAGTTCCTCCTGAACTGGAAATTCCATCCTGATATACTAAAACATTCTGCCAGCAGTATACCAGAAAGTCTCACCAACCTGTATAAGACTGGAACTTGATCCGTAAGCAGCCCTTCTCCAACCCAATAGTCTTTCCATAACCTTTTTTTTTTGTAGTAGTAAAATATCAAAAGAAGAAATAGACTAGGCTTCACAACAGTTTTTGAATCAAATTCCCTTCTTGTTGAACTTCTGGTATTTTCTTGGTTAATAAGAAGGCAACAAAACTATTAATAACTAGTAAAATTATCCGCGCGTTAATATCACATAATTTTTAAAATAAGACTTACAATCTATCAGTCATTAAAACTAAAACACTATATTATCTTACATACAAGATACGTAATAACGAACATTAATAATATAAAGGAAAGTAATAATTATATCATCTTATCATTTATCCTTCAATCAATCATCTTTAATTTGGTTTTATAATTTATCCTTTTGCCTTCAGGAAGTATTACTATTTGATATTTTTGGAAAATTTGATGAACATCAACATGAGATACTAAATTTTCTAATAAATAAATAATATTTATATGTACTAACAAATACTTATAACAATAACTTTACTGAAACATAAACAATAAAGTTTAAAACGTGTACAAAAAACAAAAACTAATATCATAAGCATAAATTAATGACTGTAAAAAAAATATACCAGGATCTATAACAATAGAATGAAACAGAAAGGAAAAAATTGAGCTCACTTAATGCATAGTGTCCCATTAAGGAAATTAATCCCCTCTAGTACTCGAGGTTTAATGGAATAGATCCTCTCAGGATGAAACGATTTTATTCACAAGTATATTGATACAAAAACAATGGTGTCAGTGAGTCATTCAACAGGAGCAAAGCACTTGAATATTTAATTGTGCAGAAGAAGTTCAGAATTTTCGGTGTTTTAAAATGAGAGGAAATCTCTCTATTTATAGACAACAAAGAATAGTGTGAATGAATGCTTATTGTGCCTTATCGGAAATGTCACAACTCTTTGAAAAGTTATAACTCCTAGGAAAGATCAGAACCTTTCATAAAAGTCACATTTTTTCATAAAAGTCACAACTTTTCATGAAAGCCACATCTTTTCATTAAAAGGGGATGACTATTTTTGGGTAACTCTTCATAAAAGTCACAACTCTTCATAAATGTCATAACTTTTCATAAAAGTCTCATCTTTTCATGAAAGGGGAAGGCTATTTTTGGAAATAAATAAATTTAAAAGGAAATTCTAGCTTGTGGTGGCGTCACGTAGGTGGGCCTAGGGTTTTCTTTTATATAAATATATGATTGGGTAAAATGATTAGTTTCCAAGATACTTGAACATTGCTTAGGACAACATAGTTTCTATTCAATTGGGAGCTTCATACTTCATTCTTATGATAGCGAGTCTTGTTCTCTTTATCTAGTAGTATGTTGTTTTTTTCAGTTCTAACTTCTAAGATGGTATCATTGAGGTCTACCAAAGCTATGATGAGAAGAACTGAAAAGTCGCTTATAGAGTGTATGTGCATTCTGCAAGATGTCTTTAACATCTGAATCAATTTAGATCTTTAAAAAAGTATGCTTCCCAAACAGTGTGAACTTCAGATTATTACTAAGGTGGATGTTGGTAGTTCTACTCTACTGACTTGCATGTCGTATTTATTTGGGTAAGATAACTATATTAAGTTTCATCTTTTATGAAGTGCTCTTGATTTCTGCTTCATTCTATGTTTTCCCTTGTGATGCTAGTTCCATAATCTTTTACTGTAGATATAGTCATTATGACAAAACTAAGATCGATATAGTCATTATGACCAAAAAAACTAAAGATTTAAATTATAAGTTTCATACCTGTTTCATATTTGGTAACACTGCTTTGCAGTATCTGTCCTAGCACTAAATAGTGTCACTAAGTTGATTATTACTCGTTTTGCTCAAAAGTATCAGTTTTATCTGATTCTTGGATGGGAATGCTCTCATGATGCACGATGAAGGTAACATCTCTGATGGTCGCATCATTTTATTTTTTTTTTGCTCTGCACTTTTCTGTATCGTAAGCAATGCCATACCCATTGTGCATGCCTAGCTTTTATCTTTTATCTTGTTCCTATAATATCCATTTATTTATTTGGCACCTTTCTCCAAAAACATTTGTTTCTTTTAAAATTACCTCAAAGAATTTCTTTCTTGAGGAATAAACTCAAGACACTTTGTCATAAGCTGGAACCATACACTACCTTCATCAAATTTTTATTTTAGTAACCCGTAGAATTTTCTGAGCATGAGCTCACCAAATATAGCTTATCCCGTTATGCCACCATTTTGGAAATTAGCTCCTTCTGCAGTTCTGTTACCATGTGGCTCCATCTGACTTGTCCCATTGTAATGATATGACATCTGTGTGTAGGATGTCTAATCAATTGTGTTAGGTCTAGGAACTGTTTAATAATTCAGTGGAATGATGTTTGAATTTTATGGGTAGTTCATGTTCAGCGTCATTTTAAATCCATTCACTCATCTTTAGAAACATCTTTCTTTCGTCAGTGGTTGTTTATATTGCTATTTCTCTTGATTTGCCAACAATGGTTTGGCTCCTTCCGTTTTGCTTGTGATCATGACATCATCGACTGTCTTGCTAAGCTTCATGGTATGTGCTTTACAGAAATAATAATAATAATAATAATAATAATAATAATAACAATAATAATGATTATAATTACAGAGGCACCGCACAGTGGGAGAGAGAGAGAGAGTTGCCGGAGTAGCAAAACCAGAGTGACAAAAGACAAAAAATGGCAGACAAGACAGTGACTATTAGAACTAGGAAGTTCATGACCAATAGGTTACTTGCAAGGAAATAATTCATTATTGATGTCCCAATGTTTCCAACACTGAGTTGAAAGAAAAATTGGCAAGGATGTATGAAGTGAAAGATTTAAGTGCCATCTATGTGTTTAAGTTCAGAACCCACTTTGGAGGAGGCTAATCTTCTGGCTTTGATTTGATCTATGACTCTTGAGAATGCAAAGAAGTATGAGACGAAGTACAGGCTGATCAGGAATGGATTGGACACTAAGGTGGAGAAGTCCAGGAAGCAAACGAAGGAGAGGAAGAACAGAGCCAAAAAGTTCATGGTGTTAAGAAGACAAAGGCAGGAGATGCCAAGAAGAAATGATTTATTAGTAATTGTAGACAAAGCGGGAGATGCAATTTGCCTAGACAATGCAGTATCATTTATGTTTTATAGGAACTTTTTGTAACACTTCTCAAATTTGCTCGGGTTACTCCAATATATTTTGCATGTTCAAGTACTATTAGATCGTCATCAAAATTGAGTGGAAGGCTAGAATATTATTCTCTCTTCAAAAATAAAATGACAACACCATGAGTATGCGATGCTCTCTTTTTTTTTTTTTTTTTTGATGAAGCAAGAAAACTTCCATCCAAGGCATCAAGAAGATGCTCTTTGTTGATAGCTATGTTGCTCTGACTCTTCAAAATGTCAACGGGTGCTTGTCGGATTCTCTAAAAGTAGTGTATTTTTGGAGAATTTGACAGGGGTGTTGCATCGGAAGTGAAGAGTATGTGCAACTTAGGTTGATAGCACATATTGGCATTTAACTTGGCAGAGATATAAGCTGTCTTTTACTACTAAATCCCTATAAACCTTGCTTATTCTGATCATCGCTTGATTCAAACATGAGGGGTGGTTCACATTCTAAAGATGAGTGTTGGCTTACCCCTAGGGCTCAATTCAAGTGGCAAAGGCTTAGGGACTTGTGAGTTGTGACTTAGGTCACATGTTTGAGCCTTGTGCCATGCGAACTAAGCCTGGTAATTAAATGGAGATGGATAGACTATAGAGGGGGACCCATTATCTCCAACTTTTGGAGGTTGCGGTTGGTCGTAAGAGATGGCCCCAATCGGATTTCTCGGTCTAAAAGAATGATGAGTTTTGTCTTGTTTGATACTGCATCTTTTCTTTTGCTACAAAGTTGTCACCCTCCTTATCATGGGAACTTAATATGTTGATAGTCGCTCATGAGTTGTTACCATGATTTTTATGTATTTAAGGATATACGATGTGTAGGCTGTTAATATAGCTTATGTTACTTTGTTTAGGTTTTGGAAAGAAAAGATGCAGCCGGAGAAAAGATATCTGTGGATCACCTCTCCGAGGTACGAGATACTTTTTTTGAACATGAATTTTCTTTTTGAACAGGAGAGGTATGAGATTCTTTATTGGACAAACAATTTCCCGTGAAGTGATTAAGGACTTAATACTTCATCTAAAAAAAGTGATCAAGGACTTAATAATGATCTGCACTTTGCAGAACCATATTGCTATATATGAAAATAGACTTTTAAGGGTGTTTAATCCCCTCTATCCAAGCATACATCCTTACATGATTGAATTTTAGATTACAACTATAACCTGCCTTCATGGACATGTTCGAAACATTTTGTAATTTCTTGCGGAAACAGATGTGCAGATCTCATGGTTTTATTGTCATTTTTCACACAGATTTGTACTTTGGCTGTTCGAGAGTCTTTAGCCAATGTAAGCATAATCCATCTTCTTTCTGTTAAGTTGTGGTTTGTCACTGATACAGTCAGTTTATTAAATAGTGACAATGTTAAAGCAGTGGACTTTCTACTCTACTTTTGTCTTGTTCTGGAAACAGGTATTCGGTGACCAGTTTGAGCCTTTCGTGAGGAACTTTGAGAAATCGTTTCATAGTACCTTGATGACTCTCAGATTAATCAGTGAATCCTCAATGAACAGTGGAGTACAGCAACAAAATTGTGCAGCAAGGGCTTCTGTCTCTGAAAGATCTGTACCTTTTTTTTCTAACAGAGCAGAAAATGTTACATGTGATCCTGACTTCGGTGAGTTTCAATTGGAGTCATTTCAGCAGAATAGCTCAGATAATGAACTGAGCAATCAAGAAGAGAGAAGTGACGGTACATGTCGTGAATCAATAGGTCGGCAGCTTACCCTCTATGATAGGCAAGTAAGGCAGCAGTTGGCTTCTGCTTCTTCAAGCATGATTTCATCCAATTCAGAGATTAGCCAATCTGTGCATAGGACTTTGGAAAGATCTCTCACAGAACAAGCTAGGTCGAATGACCTCAAGACATTTGAGATTGGTCTTACAATGAGGAAGTTGCAACTTAAAGAAAGGCAGCTGGCTCTCAGTTCTGATGCGAACCTTTTGGAGAGGGTCAAACTATCATTTGGTTTCTCTAAGACGTCCTTCAAAACTGAAAAGTTCAAAAATCAAGTAGAAGACTCAAAACATGCTGAGCTACTTAAAACATGTATAGACTGCCTTGTTGCTGGTTTATTTATCATGCTGGCGTGTCTTGGATATGGAACTTATGTTTTCTCTCACAAAAGAATTACCGAAGCTACAGCATCTTGCACACCTTCCATGGTAAGGAATGTCCAATTCTTAATTTTGTTGATTTTGTTTAAATCTTTTTTCAAGAGCTCTAGTATAGTTTGACTCAAGGCAGTTGCCTCATCTCCCTTTGCATCTGGTTTCTTTGGAGTCTATAGTGGCAGAGAATCAGCAACAAGAAAGAATATCAACTCTTTTCCCCTTGCTACATAAACTCTGTTTACTCTTATGGCTTGGCTGGAACAAATGCTCCATGCATTATTTTTGTTTATGTAACAAGCTCATTTGAGTTCCTCGTTTATAGTGGTATGCAAGTCCAAGTAAAAGTGGAAGTGTTGGGTACATTCATGCAGAAAATTCTTGAATGAAGAAGCCCAATTTCAAGTTGGTGGAAGGGTGGAAAAGAGGGATGATGGTTATAGTAATGCTAACTCTATAAATATTAATAAGAGATTTATTTGGTGGATTTATTGCTCAATAATTATATATGGCAGCTATATGATTTGCCAAGGGGCATACATTGCTGAACGAAAAATGGTTGCTTTTGATCCAAATGCTGAGTAATGATTTGTATTCTCTTTCTTTTACTTTATTTTTGTTTTAGCAAATTCACCTATTAAGCGATGCAACAAAAGAGAAGGAACTGTATCAGAAGACTTGTCGTCCAAAGAAGTCAATGTTAGTTGTTGTAGATGCTGCTTTCCGTGTTCTTTCTTAAAGCATGGACCCCAGGGATGATAGTTTAGTTAGTTGGCCATCTCTGTTTGTTCATGTGCTTCACCAGTGTACAGCATTTATTAGCCATGGTAATGAAATGGACATATTTTACGTTCCAGGAACACAAGTCTTGGTGGATGCCCCAATCAATGTCATCCATCAATTCAGGATTGCAACTCTTACGGTGTCAGGTTCAAGTTCTCAGTCGCATGCTCTTTGGTGCTTTGCTGATATTGGCTGTAGCCTATTTACTTCTCCAGCGCTCTGCAACTTCAAATCAGACTATGCCAGTTACTTTCATTCTGTTGCTGCTGGGAGTTGGCTGCGGTTTTGCAGGGAAGTTTTGTATTGACACCTTGGGGGGCAGCGGATATCGTTGGTTAATTTATTGGGAGACTTTGTGCCTGCTACATTTCTTTTCGAATGTCTGTATCTCGACTTTGTTCCTGATCCTTAATGGGCCTGTCACAGTGTCAGAAAAGAGCATGAGGGATAGAACCTTTCCATACTGGATGAGGAGATCTGTGTTTTATACCACAGTACTTCTTATTCTCCCCTTGCTATGTGGTCTGATGCCTTTTGCTGACCCCGGGGAATGGAAAGACCACTTCTCTTCACTTGTCCTGGATGCTTTTATTACTCCAGTTGAATTCTGAGTAGAGTGCAAGCTTATAGCATTATTGGATGAAACACTGTTTTGATCAAGACCTGTCAAGGAATTTTGACTAGTAGAAGACAAGTCTGAAGTATCGGGCTTAAGGATGATTATGTTTCTGTTTACATGTAAATTATGATGTATCATTAGGTGCTAGATGAAGATTTCCGGGTTATGGATGAAACACTGTTTTGATCTGTGCCTGTAGCGCTGTATCATTAATTAGTACTCCAGGATTAGCCTAAATTGTGTATCATTAGAGCAAAATGAGGCTCTGTGTTTCCTTTCTTTTTGGTTAATATAATTGGGGGAAGCAGGTTTCGAGTCTTGTAACATCATCATATGAAAATTGCAGGAGGATACAAGTAATCTTGTATTGAGCTAGGAGCACTTTTTATTCAATTGATTGAGTTATAAGCTATAGATTGTGTTGATTAACTGATACCAGTTCTCTATGATTTATCTGCTTCTTCACGATTTGTTTCATATTTATAATATGTACTGTTCTGATTTAAGAAAATTTAACCTGAATGGTAGAAAATACCTCATTGCACTGATCTTCTAGTCTTACCTACCTGACATGGGCAAAATCACGGACAAGGTAGAAAATTACTCATGCACCGATGCACGAACTATCTAGTTTTCTTTTTCATATTGCACGCAACAGTATTTTTTCCATAGCATTCATTCTCCGTTACACCTTCGCTCATGCGCAAATATATAGCATACATGCTCCGTTACAGCTTCGTTCCTGTGCAGCCTATGACCCGCTCAATCCTCATATTTGCTAGTATTACTTCTATTTCCATTTTAGTTGGGAAAGAGAAATACAGTTTTCATGTGTTTGTATGTTAGAGATATCTATTAATAGGCTTTTTATCACAGTGATTATTTATTTTTTCCTTTCCAGCTCACCTGTTGTTCAACTATTTCCTGTTATTCCTATTTCACAGCCTTAATATAAACTTGTTATCTTGATCACCAATGTATTGATCCCATATAAAGATGTAAATATTAATCCCAAAACGAAGCAAGCAGTTATATGCTTGCGAATTCATCCCTGCTCATTATTTAAAATTACATCAGAAGAAAAACAACTCCATGAATGGGTATACATGATTATACTCTTCTTCCATATGAAGCAAAAATATTCATAGTTCATCTGATCAAGTCGAACTAAGAACAAACTGCTAATTGCTGCTCATGATGTCTGTAGGGGTAAACATGATAATTAACGATAGAAAAGGATTGCATTTGCATCCAAGATAAAACGAGAATTTCACAGGTAATGAAGACAAGAATCCATTGCCAAAATTTTGACTCAACACTCTAGCTATAGGATTGAAGAAAAAATACATTTCACCTCTATGGATCTTTCTACATCCTCAAATAGTTCTATAACTAATGGTTGCGGCAAAACACATGCTAAGCTGAACAATATGGTTCCATCATTCAGCTCTGAAGTAGGCTACCAGAACATGGTTTCAGATCACAGTTGTTATTTTCCCATTCTGAATATGTTCTCTGATGCATCATCATTTAGAAAACTTTGTGAGCCTTTCCGTAGTATCTGTTTATGAATGGGGACTGCGAAGAAAAAGGAAGAGGTGAGAACCATGAATTTTAATAGTATTAACATATCAACTAAACATGAGATCTCATGCATAGACTTATTTATAAGATAGTTCAGAATACTCACCTTGACCTGAGATACATCAGGAGCATCAGGTGAGACCACAGGATAATATTTGTAAAACTTCATACTCTGAAATGCAGCCTTCGCTTCTTCACTCATCTCCTGTATAGCTTTTTTCCTGGCTTCTCTCGCCTGAACCATAGAAAATTTACAGTCATGGGCATAGACAAATCAAGTATAACATGAAAAAAGATAATAGGACTGCAAAACATCAGCTTTGCCATGCAGAAGGAAAATAGGAATGCAACAAATTTCTCAAAATATACCTCTCGGTTGCTCCTCTTTCCTTCTTTAACCTTCTCCTTTACAAATTCCTAAAATTACAAAGATGAATATACACAAGTTTAATAAATGTCTTAATAAGGTAAATAGTTTATCGATGAAAATGAGACTTGTCATTTGATATCACAAGGAAACATTACCACAAATTCATCTTTTTTATCTGCCGGCAACTCCTCTGACTCGATTAATTTGTCTGCCATTTCCTACAAATTTCATCACTCAAGTTAATAGATGGTAGAATGATTTGAAAATACAGAAGCATATACAAGATTGGCATTGACTTCAAACTGGCAAAAAACTTGCATGACTTGAGCAAGAGGAAATGCCGATCCACCTCTATGCTTCATACCGGAAAATTTACCTTTTTAGTAAAATGAAAATTGTATCTCACTAAATCAATTCAACTTGGTATAAACTAAAACTGAACTGATTTGTAGACAGTGTTGCCTCTCTCCTCCTTAAATGGAACTCACACCAACAACTAATAAAATAATTTTACAATTCATTTATTTCAAACTTGATGCAGTGTAGTTCCTTTACTTTAAACTAATTGTTCTGCTTTTTCACACATCAAAGTTTATAATATTCAACATTCCTAAACTTGTCACATATTTGCTCTGCAATCTCAAACACCTTTGGTAAGAAAAAAAGGCAACCCAAAGGATGGCTCTCAAGCTGCTAAAAGAATAAAAAATAATCCTTTCTCAAATTTGTCTTAAAACAAGAAATTATCACAAATAGCAACCAAGTATGGTTGAGTGGTCCATGAAAGGGAAACAATATTCTAATGTGGGTTGCGATGAGAATTTTCTCCTATTTTTATTCAAGATTACAACGAAAAGAGACAAAGTTGTGTTTTGGTTGAAAAGAATCTTTGTGATAGTTCAACAAAAAGGGAGTTTATTTCAAGAAATTGCTGGATGGTGCTTTCTGTGTCTAGTCACCTAAACCATAGAACGGAGCAACAGAGATAACATATTGAATGGAGAAAATGTTCCAGTCTCATGTTAAGATTTCTGTCTGTCGTTGGAGCTTATCAGCTACCTAATATATTAAATGGAAACGGGTTAAAAATGCCCTTAACGTGTCATAAATGGTTCAAAGATGCCCTCCTTCCACCTATAAGACAAATGGCATCAACCTTTTTTTTAAGGTCTAAAAATGCCCTCTATAGAGAAGTTGTAAAAAACTGGTGATCGAATGTCTTTAACTGCTTCAACATATGACAACACACATAGGAACCAGTTTACAGGGTATCCCAACAGCCTATTAATTTTCATTTGGTAAGACGGCGGCACCCAAAAGTACAGAGATGGCAGGGAAGAAAAGGAGAAGGGTTAAGTATACCTCTGGCTCATCAAATTCCCAATCGAACTCGCAAAACACCTGAAACCAAAAGAAGTCAAAACTTTCATAAAATTATGAAGATCATGCACATATACCTGTATTTCTTTTCATAGAACCACTTAAGGATCTAGTATACACAAAATTGCTCATGTTAGACCCATTTAACATCTATTTCATACCAAGAAATCATCCTCAAGCAATCCTTCCTATGGCAATACCATAGTGGAGAAGCCACTGTATTATTCTACCAGTATTTGAAAGCTTACAGGCGGTTCTGATGGGAACAAGATCTGCACAATGGTGCTCTGTTCAAATTCATCTTCTGCAAATGGCTGATAGAAATCTGCCAAGAAAATAAACGTCATGGAGATTTCTACTAGAAATGAAACCCATCAAATACACCTATAACAATCAAAAGATGTACACCAAAGATGACAGGCTATCCTCTAAGTTTATAAGTGCAAAACAACAAAAGAAACAGCAGAGAGAAATGTATGAAACTGAAACATCTAAATTCAACTAACTTACAAAAAAAATGAGATATCACATTCTTAAACTTAGTTAAAACCCATATATAAAGTCTAACATGATTGATCTTTAATTAAATAATTTTTGACAATTGTAAGAAACATATTCTTAATAATTAATAATTGTGTTAGATAACTGATCAATTATACATACAAATACATATATAACTGAAAAAACTATCAGCAAATCAGACAGAAAAATGTTAATAACCAAATATTTAGTTTCCCATCTGTTAAGGAAAGAGAGAACAAAATTACATTCAGTGCAAGCATACAGATGATTTAACTTTCAAATTTCAATTTTTCCGAATTTCAGATAGTAACTTCTCAAAACAGCTAGAAATCTATCTTAATCCAATCCAAAGAGGAGACCAAACAAGTATAAGCACAGCAGTGTTCCAAACTTTTATTCTGAAAGAAAGATATACCCCATCAGTTAGCATGATACTAGAACAGAATCAACTAACTTAAGAAACTAAAGCAGCATAAAAGGAAAACTAAACCCATGTTTATGATGGACACGAGGGAATAACTTAAGGGTTAAATCTCCACAGTTATTGGAGTTTTCTTACTTACAAGGTAAGCAATACTCAAACTTCTTAACTCGCTCCAACTTCAAGTGTTTTAAACCAGCCCTGAAATAAGCATATCGAAAGATATTAATCACAGATGGTTTTCATCTCCCTGGCTCCTCCTATCACCTCTTTAATACGCAAACATCAAGTTATGACATTGGAAAATTCTCCTCAGATACCACATAGAAAATTCAGTGCCTTAACAAAACGATTTTTCTGTGTGGTATCTGACACACCAAATAAAACCAGCTAACCCATCAAAACAGAATGCAGGAGGTAAGGAAGCAAACCTTCTCTGAGTGCACCTCAGAATAAAAATTTGGGATTTGAGTCTTTCAACTTGAGATTCCCTGTTGGAATGATCAGAACCAAAATATAAACCACTGACATAAGATATACAAGAGGCAAAACAAGGAAAAGAAGGCCCATCTTAGGGGCAAGAATACTATTGTTCTAAAGGAATACATTCACTGTTAGAAGCCAAGATAGACATGCATATAATACGACCTACAAGAGACAATAAGAATGAAAAAGTCAAACCAGGGTGAGGGGGCAGCAACAATACCGTTTTTCCAAAGGAATGTACGGAACCCAGTCCATTTTCATCTGTTTCATTGGCAGTATCTCTTCAGCTTCCCTTTGTACAGAGTTTATTCCAATCTTATCAGAAGGTGCAAAAGGAGATACAACCTGTTCAAAAGGAAGAAAAAATCAACAAAGAAAGAGGAGATTATATAATGTATTTTTAATGAACAAGTAATTGGCCTGTATATGAGGTAAAAGAAAATCAAAGTTCTGAAATTACGGTACTTCTCCAAAAAGCATAAAAACTAAAACCATAACAAGGACACCTTAATACACTAGAAACCACTATAAGTTTACAGTCATTGGCATGTTCTCTACTCCTTACTGTGCCCCCGCCCCCCCTTAACCAACCAACCCTCTCTCGGGGGGGCTCCATTTTGTAACTCTTCATATGGATCAGTTGAGAAATTTCCTTAATCTCGGGTATACAACACTGTTCACATTTGCAAACCTCTTAAAGACACTAACAGCAATCACATGGACTCAAAAGTAAGCTCTACATTCAGAGGGTGGGGTAGATTAAAGCTCTGCCAATAAACTAGAGGTCAAAAAGACAAACTGAAAAAATGTAGCCTTTTTTATGAGCAGTGAAGAGTGCATAAATAGAAGTGAAAGGAATAAGGTTAACGGTTGTAAATACTTCTATATAGGATCTTAGAGACAGGACTTACAGCAACCACAACAGGTATACACGTGACTTTTGATTGTCCCTGGAAAAAAACCAATTGTGCTGCAAAAACAAGAGAACAGTTCTACATGAAGCAAATCATTTCAAGGATATAATGGGATATTGGTCATACAAAAAAAAAAGATTAAGTTGAAAAAATATGATCACCTATTCAAAGAAAAAAATTGTTTCAAGGTACATGAAACAGAAAGAATTATGAATGCTATCAAATATCTTAAAACAAAATTGACAGGAAAAAGAAGGTCATCGGATCAAATGAAGGGGTCAATGACATACAAGAAATTGTTCAGCAAGATTAGAGCAAATAGAAAATTGAACAATAAAAAAGGTCAGAACATAATTATTCATAAGAAATTGACATGAAAAACAAAGGAATGAATCAGCTTAAGGGAGCTCAATGATCCCCAGGTGAAATTGCATAGCAAGATTAGAATAAAGAGAAATTTGAACATGAGAAGTGGTGAAATGTGACTATTCACTAAAACATTGACGGAAAAAGAAGAGAATAGATCAACTCAAGGGGTCAATGATCTCGATATAAAATTGTATGGAAAGATCAAACTCTAAACTGAAATCTGAACCACAGTGTAGAAGCCATGCAGTTTCAAAGATCAGCCACAAGTCAAGCTACTTGGAGCATAGAACATGAATATGTCTGTACAATAAGACAACAAGCTCCAGCTACCACTTACGTTCTGTACAACCAAAAAGGTAGACTTTCTGTCCATGCAATTCTCCACCTTCTTCAAATGCATCCTATGAGAAGTCCAACAAGACCTGTGAGTTATCTTGTCTTTTTGTTTTCAGAATACTTTATTTACTAAAACAGAAGGCAAATAATCAACTCACTTCAAGATTTGAGAAATTCCATTTGTATTGATAAACCATGTCAATCTGATCCCACTACCATCAAGAAAAAGAATACATTCAAATTTCAGAAAGTATATGCAATGAAATAACAAGCATAAACCAGAATGCTGTGCCAATGAATAAACAGAAAGCCACTATATCAAAAAATAAATAAACAGAAAGTGAACAAATTCTAACCTCTGTGCCAACAGGAAAAACCTCTTGCCACAGATCTTCCTGCAAAACATACCAATTGAAAGAGTGAGGGAGAAGAGCAAAAGGATTATTGCCTAAAAGAGCAAGTAGGAAATTACAAATTTCTACAATAAAAGTTCAATCAGGTAAAACTACAACTATGATGATAAACACAATGTAGTGTCTTTTGATGTTTCTGGGCTCATCCTCCATGACTAGACTCCAAGATATAGTAGCTTGAATAATTTCTCGACTTTTAAATTATTTCATAGGACTGGAGAAATGAAAACAGTACAAACTAAAATGTTGGATGTCATTTTTATATATTTAGGAAACTAAAAAATAGATGTGCCACCCAATGGTTTGTCTTAAGTTTAAAGAAATCAAACATATAAAGTACAAATCACATCCCTATGCCAACCCCTACAACAAGTAACTTTCAAATATATCAAGACAAAAAGCACAAAAAAGCTCTAAGGTCCATTGGGGCTTTAAGTGCAAAGCACAAATAAAGCATGGACTTTAATGAAAAAAGGTCCAAATGGAGAAAAAAAACAAATATGCCTATGTAGTTCAAGACAAACAATTATAAGCATGAATAACAAATACATGAAAGTATCAATTGTTTTAAGTTGCATCTTTAGAATTAAGCTTATTGGCAAGGAAATATATGCCTTAGAGCTTTGATGACATAATTGAAGCGCTCATGAAGCAAGACGAAGCACTCAGTTTGTTTTATGCCTCCCTTCAGGGCTTAAGCGTGTCATTGACAACATTGATCAAAATATGAGATAGAACACTCAAAAACAATCCAAACATTGACTTCAACTCAATGCTAACAACTGCATATGAAAATCCAAAGCAATGGTCATAAGCTAGCTAATCACATCATCCACCATTGCCAGGAATCAGCAAAACCCCAAAACGAAGAAGTAGCTCTAATAACTGAAGCATATACTTTTTGAGAAAATAACAAAAACATATACTTGAGCAAAAACCCCAAGTTAGCATTAACAATCATGAAAATATCAAATCATAATATTCAAGCTTAAACAAAACCACTTAGTAGTTGAAAGAATCAAACCTACCCTACATTATTAAAGGGAACATCGAGATTTCACAAACAACAACAACATACCCAGCGAAATCTCACAAGTGAGGTTTGAGGAACATCAAAATTTCACAAAATACCCCAAAATTACTTAAGCCCAAAACCTAGCTAGCAATAACAACTATCAGAGTAGCAAACCATAAACAGAGTAATTAACACTTCAAAGAACCCAACGTAACCTGTATTATCTAATAACAAAGCAAACCAAAAAACAGAGCAAATCAAATACTTGAGCAGAACCCCACATCAATTACAATCAATCAAGTACCAATCAAATCAACCACCCTAATCTCAAACTAGAATAGGGTTCAGCTACATAAATCCCCACTAAGCATTTTCAAGATTCGATTTACTACTTACTCGAACATTATCAATAATGAAAACAACCAAAAGCTAAAAACAAAACCAATGAAAAAAGGCAGCAGCTTGCATTACCAAATTACGCTTATCAGGGAAGTACTCAGTCTCGGTCTCAGGCTTAACAATCTTAGCTCGTTTAACTTGTCGCTTAACAACAACTTTGTCATTGTTCTTGGCTTGTTCTTCGGTGGTTGGCGTTTCCTCCTCCACTTTCGTCTTGCCTTTTCCTACTACTTCCTTAGCCTTTCGCTTTGTTCCTTTCCTCATTGCTACTAGAAAAAAAAATACGAAAAGATGGGAATGGGTGTTAAGGGTTTGTTGCGGTGAGGAATTTGAATGGAGGTGGAAGAGCGGCGATGGCGGAAAATAGAAGAACCCAGACAATTTTTGAGGTAATAATGCCGAAATTTTGAGGGGGGGTTGGGGTAAGGAAAGAGCGTAAATCGGACGCGAGTATAGTAAGGAGGGAGATTGGAAATTTTGGCTTTGTTTTTCCCCCCTTTTCAATGTTCAATAATTAATTCTCAAGGAAACTAATTCAATAAAAATATTTCTTTAAGGGATTTGTTTTGTAGAGTGTATTAGCATATTTGTATTTTGTTTGGCACTCTTTTGTAAGTTGTGTATTAGTAATATCATAAATTTTTAGATATTAGTATTGCAATGGTTTACTGCATGCATTAGCATGGTTAAAGGTCTAATTCTCCCTTAGAACCTTTTTTTACATCTTTTCCGTTATAATTGTGGAGGGTATCTTTGTAAATCAATTTTTAATGCAATGTATGTTATTTTTAATGCACCAAACCTGACAATGCATAAAAATAACATATGTATAATTAATGTAAGCATAACTAATACAAACATTACTAGTGCAAGCATTATTAATAATTACAAAGGCATATCCAAAATTTTGAGATGATAGGTATACTATTATGAAAAAGTAGATCTAATCGGTTTGACATTTAGGTTCTTATCTTTGAAAATAGTTAAAAATTTAAAATCATAGGTCCAAAATTGAAATATTTAATTAATTAAAATGTCAAAAGTGCTATCAGTAACCTCTTAGAGAGGTGTTATTCAATTTTAGAAGAAGAAAAAAACAAGATAGATATAAAATTCAAATTTCTAACCTCACTAACATTCTGTTTGGATCATTGTTACATGTTCTGTTGCATTGTATTGTTACCAGACATACAATGTTTATTTTGATCGTTACTTACAATGTATTGTATTGTATTATTAAATTTTGTTGTTCAGTTCAATGAAAACCCTCATTTTATGGAACAACCAATTTGGTGTGCTTCCATTGTTACTTAATTTATTTTTTCAATTATTACCTTATTTAATATTTCATAATACTATTTTACACTTTACCCTATATTATTTAATCACAGTCCAACCTCCTACCCAATAATTACTGCATTGTTTTGTTCCTTCTAGGTTTGGTTGTTTGTCCTTCTTCTTTCTTTTTATTTAAGCATATACTTCTTCCTTTTCTTTTTTTGTCTATTTCAACATATTGCTTCATATGTTATTGTTTTTTGCAGATTTCTACGTTTTACAGATACAAAAGTAAAAATTAAAATTTATAGTTAATGATTTAGAGTTAACAATTGGTGAATGAATAAATATATTAATTAGTTAGTTCATACAAAGCAGTATCTTCTTACCTTTTCATCATTTTTTCAAAGTTTCGTAATACATGCGGTACGTGATAATTTTTAGAATTGAATATATAAAATTTTGATTTTATCAATTTTTAATTAAATTAATCTAGATACAAACGTGATAGTAATGTTTGATAATATAATTATAGGTGATGATATAATTTTATGTTATTTTCATATGACATTAAAAACTATGCATGATAGTATTGTTATTTTATTAGTAATTATTGATAAATTTAGCATTTAAAATAATTAAGGACATTTTAGTAAATTTATAAATTACAATACAATATGATATAGTCAAACCAAACAATAAAAATGTTATTAAACAACAACAAATAATACAGTCTAGCCAAACATTGTATCTACCATACAATACAACACAACACAATACATTACAATACAATACATTATGAAACAATGGGTAACAATGATCCAAACAGAGTGTAAGAGGTGCACCCAATCACCGTCACTTTATATGATACTTCGTGTGTGGGTTCGCACATTTATATTTAATGAAAAAATAAAAAAGTATAACACTACTATATATGATTTCGGGAGGAGAGCATGGGTTCACGTGAACCCGATGATCCCCTCTTGCATACGCCTCTACTAATAAACTATATTTAGCATTACTTATACACTCTATCAAACGATCCCAGAGTTTGACGCCTAGATAATAGAGAAAAAATCCAAATGTATTGGATTAAAATGTAAAAGTTGACTTTTACACTAGATTATATGGAATGGATGTAACTCCTTTGATTTTTAGCCCCTAGAAGTATTCGATCACCTTCTCTTCAATGAATTGAGGTTCATTATGATAAATTATTTTCTTTGACACTCTGAAGTGACATATGATGTAGCCCCAAATGAAATTAATAACTTATTTTTCTTTTATTGTAAGTTGAAATACTCATCCTCATAAACACAATACAAAAAAAGGTAAGCCTATACGAACTTCTCACACAGTGAGTAAACGTAAGGATATTGTTGATGTTGTCGAGGAAAAGAAGGACAAATACAAGTCCATGAATGATATACGATTGCATTGGTAGGTGTGATGGAAAATTTAGAGGAGGACCTAATGTTACGATTCAAAATATGACGTTATGATACTCGTCTTATCTCACTAAAAAAAATTAGTCTTAAACCCAAATAAACAAGATAAATGCAGAAATAAAGTAGAAACGAAATCTCAACTTAACAATAACACAGATAACTTACACTTCGTTTGGATGGTTGTTACATATTGTTTCATAATTTATCGTATTGTGTTGTATTATGTCATACTTAAAACTGTCAAAATGGACTTGTCCCGTTCGGCCGGCCCAACCAAATCCTTGAATTAAGAGGGGTTGGACTTAATTTTTTCAGTCCATTTAGGAAAGAGGTTTTTTAGCCTAGTCTCGTTTGGTCCACTAGCTTCATAGGCCAACCCGCAAGCCTGAGAGGCTAGCCTATGGGTTGTGAATTTTTTTAAAAAATAAAATGTATATATATATATAAAAGCCAGTAAGAGTGGGACGAACACGACATTATACAGTAGTACAAATAGTAGTATAAAGTGTACTATGAAAGCCTTTAATTTTTGCTCTGTCTGGCCCAATTTCAATAGCTATAGTCCCTTTGTATCCACGTGTAAGGAACTAAAATTATCTCTTCCTTTTGATCAATACAAATTCTCTATTCCTTTCTCTTTAAGCTTGAAACTGACGATGCTTTTTGCCCTTTCTCTGCATCTATTTCTTCTCTTCAAAGATTTATGTTGTGATGATTGTAAAATACCTACTTTTATCATTCAATTCCTAATGGATAGTTGTTTAGTTCTTGGATGGCGTTTATTAGATTTTCTGATTCTTGAGTACATTATTGTAGGATTTTGTTCTTGCATGTTCTTAATTTGGTTTGATTTATTTATAGATACTTGAAAATTGGTGTTCCCCTTCTTATTCTTCTCACTTTTGTCTTTTTTCCTTGACAAGTTTACATTTTTGATAGTCACAATCTGTTGGGTATTTTGTTTCCACTTTTTTTTATTGTGTATTTTTCTACTTTTTGAGTAGTTTATTGCAAAATTTTGTAATTTCATGATCCTAATTAGGTTTTACTTACTCATGCATGTTTCAAAATTGTTTTGTTTTTACACTCACTTCTTCACTTTCATTTCTTTTTTGAACTTTTTTTTTTTCTTAATATGAATCTTGAGATGCTATTGATGGTTGTTTTTTTGGAGGATTGAAGGAACTGGCAAGAATAAAGAAGAAATTAAACGAGATGGAAGATGAAGTTACAACTCTTCGTCAGATTCAGATAAAATTTTCTTTCAAACTTTTATTGTTTATTGCTCTTCGTTGTTGCTTTGGAAAATCTTGATTTCTCTCTTTAAAAGTTAGTTTTTTTTTTTTTTGCTATTTAGAGTCAATTCTTTTGGCTGATTTGAAATACAAAGTTTTAGTTATTATGTGTTTAAAGCTAATACGATTTGGAATTCCTTGCTGGAATTTTAGGTTTCCTTTGTTTCGATAATTAGTATACTAATTTTAGAAATTTTTAGAAGTTTGGGAGGGATATGCTGGTTAGTTTATTTTGTAAAGAATATTTTCTTAGAGTAAAATATTGATGAATTCATCAGCCTTACTTTTCTGTTCTTCTTTTTTCTAATTTATTTATGCATTAAAATAATAAGAATACGCTGTATATGTTCTTGACCATGTAGATAATAAGAAGAGAGCAATGATAAAGCTGAAGTGCTTTCAAAAAAAAAAAATGTATATTTTGATCTTAAAAGTAGTTTGATTTTTAAAAATAGAAAAAGATCACATGAATATAGTGTGTAGATCATGTGTTTTTTTGACTCCTTCGAATCGTTGCTCTTTCATATCAATATGCTAATATTTATCCATTTGATGACATATTTTAATGGTCTTAGGAAGAAAGTACAAGAGTGGTCAAGCTGAAGGTAAAACTCACCATGTTCTAAGTATCACTAGAAACCTTGTATCTGCTTCTGCTAATAATGAAAATAAGTCACGTTTTTCGATCGTTCTATATGAATGTTATATGGTAACTAACAAACTTATCTTTCACGAGTTCTTTTTAGGCTCATTTAGTGTCCATGCACAAGCAATAGCAAAGAAGAACAAGGTAAACATTTTGCAGCACAATGCAATCATAGAAAACATTAATTTTTAAGATAGAAAATCGAATGCCCATATATGTTCGATGTGTTCTTATTTTGCATAAACAACTTTTTTAAGTAGTTACTATAGAGTTATAGCAGGCTATGCTGTTCAGACTCTCTAAAATTGTTGTCGCATCCGTATCAAATTGTTTTAAAATGCACTACTTTTGAAGTATCCGACACGAAGCTTCCGAGTAACATAGATAGCAGGAAGAGGTATTCTAGCATTGCACCAGCAAGCAGAAAGGAATCTGGTAAGCCAAGAAGTGACATTGTTGTTGTGATATGCCCTGTTCTGAAAATCAAAACTCTTTAGGAAAGCCCCTTGAGTAGAAGAAAAGCAAAGATAAATGCAAAATTTCACTTCTGCCCTCTTGCACTAAGAAAGTAAGGATATAATATCGTTCCTCGACTCAATGTAAAGTATAGTGACAAATATCATTATATGTAGTCAGATTGACCATTCTATTTTCAGGCTGTTTGTAGACTTTCAAGCAAATCGAACAATTTTCTTCTCGAGTGATTGCTGATAATTATTCTTTTTGCCGTTCTGGAATATGTTGAGGAAGATATCTACAAGTTGGCAGAGGTCTAGTGATTTTCATTAGCTATTTTTATTTAAGTTTTCAATTTTAGAGTAACTGAATATAGAGATTTAAAATTTCCTATAGATGTTGTCAAATTAGAGCAATATGAAATATAAAGGGAATTAAGTAGAAGATAGGCAACATGTAAAAAATAGTACAAAAAGAACATTACGTTAGCTGACCATCTACGATTATAGTACCGATATCTAAGCTCTATAGTTGACGTAACTTCTTATGTGTTTTTTTTTTCGAAAAAAGGGTTCAAAACACACCCATAGGCGTACCAAGGATTTTGAGATGATGGGTGCACTGTTATAAAAATGTTGATCTATGATATAAATTTGATCGGTTCGACATTTAAGTTTTTACTATTGAAAACTGTTAAAATTTTAAAATTATAGGTCTAAAATTATATATATATATATATATATATATATATATACACACACACACACTAATTACCACTTAGAGAAGTGTTATCTAATTTTAGAAAGAAAAATAAAACAAGCTAAATATAAAATTTAAATTTCTAACCTCGCTGAGAGAGCTGCACTTAGTCATAATCGCATTATGTGATACTTCAAGTATGGGTTCACACATTTATATTTCAATATTTTTTAAAAATATAACACTATTATATATGATTTGGGAAGGAGACCATGGGTTCACATGAATCCGGTGACCCCCCCTTAGATACGCCTCTGAACACACCCAAACTATGGGCGAAGTTGATGTTACACATATGAACTTTAAGGGGGTCCTATGACCCCCAAACTTACTTTTATATATTTTTATGGGTATTATTTGCTTAGTCAGACCAACAATATCATCTTTGGCTATCGAGGCAAATGTATCACTTTGCTTCTGAGACAAATATGTCTGTAGCTGTGCATATAATGGGCTATTTTCTGAAATATCTTCCAGATGTATAAAAGAAGTCTCTTTTTGAGAGCTTTTTAGATTTACCAAACTCATCCCTAAAATTCTATGGAAAATTATAGATGGCATGGTGATAGATGTCTACTCTATTCATATGATAGAAGAAATCGTTAATTTTGATGATGAACTATATTATTATAATGAATATTATGCCTTTGAATAAAACAAAATGTTTTGTTTGTAGGATGGACCCTCCTTGGGTGATCAAGGCTAGAGGAAAAAGCTGTTATACCAGAGGAAGGGGAAGATCATCCCCAGGAATTAGGTTTTCGAGAAGCTTTTCTATCTTCCCGTTCTTCCTTAGATCTACGTCTATATATATAGAGCATTCTTATAGAACAACTTTTAATGTCCCATTTGGACAATATGAGTGGAATGTTATGCCCTTTAGTTTGAAAAACGCTCCTTCTGAATTTCAGAAAATTATGAATGATATTTTCAATCCATATTTGGATTTTATCATTGTTTATATTGATGATATTTTGGTTTACTCAAAAACTCTTGAAATGCATATTAAACATTTAGACATTTTCAAGAAAATTGTTATACAAAATGGTTTAATAATTTCTAAACCAAAAATAATCATTTTGCAAATATTTCTATCTGTGTTTTTAACATTTTTACAGATTGCATACATAAGCATTTTATGAACAAGAATAGTAAGCTGTCTATCAGTAAGACCATCAAGGTGTCATTCATAAATTAGCAAAATTTTTAGACAAATCCATAGGAATCGTCCTAAATTCAGAGAACTTTTTATCAAGAAGTTCTTCTAAAACATAAATTGATCAAAAATTTGTTGAAGAAGATGTTGCAGCAGTCAGCATTAACGAAATTAATAATCTAATTTCCCAAAATAATTGTTTGGGACTTTTCGAAAAGCTTTTCTATCTTCCCGTTCTTCCTTAGATATACGTCTATGTCTTCTTTTCCTATAAGGTTCATCGGGATTGGTACCTCTAGAATCTCTGTGTTTGGTCTTCTTCTTGCTATTAGTCGAAGTATCAAGTAAATTAAACTGAGTACAAAAATCTCTTAGCTGAGATCTTTCTAATAGATTTACTATGAATAGGTCGAAGCGAGACCTCGCCAAGATTAAATGTTATATGTGTGACAATTTTGGACGTATAGCACCTAATTACAAGATTGCAAAAGTTGAAAACCTTAGAATAAAGCTGAAGGTTATATTTGATCATTTTTCCTTAGATAAACAACAAAAGATACAGTGAGCATTCCATCCGTAACGAGACCCAATTAACCAATCAAATTTCTCTCCACACCTATCTCTCTTGTGACGTGGCATCTCTTCTACCATGTAATGTAATTTCCTTCTGCTTCTAATATTCATAGTAATAAATAACATACAAATAATGATTCCTATTTTTCTCCGCCACTAACTTCCCATTCTCCTTCACAAGCTCCATAAATTCTCTCAAAGCTATGGCAACTCAGTTCTAGAATCTTCTATAACTCAGTTTCTATATCTGCTACTACGACGAAAATGGCGAGTATTTCAGCTACACTTTCAACTGCAACTTTACCGGAACTCAAATTTCTATCTCCGATTTCGACTTCCAGAAGTTTCCGTTTACGTATACCTCAGCGGAGTAGAATTAAGGCGTCATCGGGGAAGAGAGAAGAGAACGTGGTGTTGGAGGAGAGAGATGCGGAATTGTTGAGGAAAGTGAATGGGAGTGTGAATGGGAATGGGAGTGTGAAGAGGAGTGTTGATTTGAATGGTGCGTTGTTGGTGGATAAGTATAGTAATGGAAGTGTAGGTGTGATTGAGAGTGAAAATGAGAGTTTGATGAAGTATGTGAATGGGAATGGTGTAGTGGGGAAGAGTGCGGAGAAGGTTGTGGAGGTGAAGGCGGAAGAAGTGGTTGAGAAGAGGAATAAGAAGAGTATTGATGAGATTGGACAAGAGGAAGCTTGGTTTAAGAAGAATAAGGAAGTTAAGGTATATGTGTTAACTTTGTATTTGTTGTTGTTTTAGCTTTTCGTATTCGTTTTTTAACATATTTAAATGTCTTGTTTTAGTTGTGTTTATGTGAATGATGTTGATAGCTGCATAGAAATTTGCCACTCGAGTACGAACCACAATATTTTGAGGTTAAGGCATCTTACATTTGAAAAAAAAAAAGACATTTTTGACCCTTCGACTGGCCCAGTGGTTTGGTCTTGGGACTTTTATGTTGGAGGTCTCAAGTTCAAAACTCCTTGCCAGCGAAAGCAAGGGGTTTGCCTTCGGGGTCGAGCTCGTTGCACCGGGCCTGGCTAGGGCGGGTTACCTCTCCTATGTAATTTGCGAGCTATTGCATAGGAGCGGGTAGTGGCGGAGCCACCTTACAATGAGGGGGTTCATTCTAACCCCCTTCGGTGGAAAATTATATTATTTATATATGGTTAAAAATATTTTTTTAGGTATATATAGTAGATGTCGAACCCCTTTGACTACTTCGTGTGTCTATTTTTTCAGATTTTGAACCTCCTTATTGAAAATTTTGGCTCCGCCACTAGAAGCGGTGGTTTTACCCTATGCGCACCCAAAGGGTAGTGGCTGTTGAGGTTGATTGATACTGATTGGTTGCGAATGATCAAGTGTGGAGGGGTGTTTGTGCCATTATATAGATATCACTAAATGTGATTATTCTATAAAGTTTCTACTTTTAGAATCTACTGTTTATTTTAAGTGCATTGTTATATTAATTCCAAATTGATTTTTGGGTGACTAGCCTTGATATTTACTATAACAAGGATGAGTTGTATGTTTAGTGAATATTTTTTGTTCGAAAGGAGTCAATGAAAGTTAGCTAAATCTAGTGGACCCTCATTCCTTTCTTTTACACAATGAGGTTCAGTTAAATTAGTGTCATATTTGATGAATACAGCAGCAACTGCAGATCAATCTCAAAATTGTTCCTTTTCTTGATGAAGTTCAAGCCTGAACTTTATGTTCTCTATTTGTCTAATCTTCTTAAGATGAGAATTATCAACACATGACCAAACATGTTATTACTGGCCTTTTTGATGAAAAAAATGAAGTTCTCTAATTAGAGGTGCAAGATGAAGACCATCCTAGACGAACGAGTTTGTGAGTTGGCAAGTTATTGGATTGGTTATATTAAAACTAAGACTAACCAGGTCACTATATCAACCTCACATCTACTCAATTGCTGTAGTGGGAAATGTAACAGAACTTGATGCATGAGGGGGGATTCATAACTGGACCAGAAAGGGTTTGGAGACTCAGGTTTACGCAATGACTGTTAGAACTGTTTGTCGCAGGCAAATAAACTAAATGATAAAGAAGGATTTCAAATGCTTATATAAAATATTGCAATTTAGCCTCTATGCTTTAAGGGTTCTTGCGATCTCTGGTTCATTTCTGGATGGAAGCCAGATTATGACGTTACTGAATGGTTTTTGCAGGTCTCTGTACCGCCTGGAGGCCGTTGGAACAGATTCAAAACATATTCAACAATTCAAAGGACTTTAGAGATATGGGGATCTGTCTTCACTTTCTTATTCAAGGCTTGGTTGAATAATCAGAAGTTCTCCTATCAAGGTTGGTCAATGACATAACCCAATTTTTTAATAAGAATTGAGAAGATAATTGCCGTGATGTGTCGTTCCTAGCAAAATGCTGTTGTTCTCTTTTTTTAACATGTCACAATGGCTAAAAACAGGGTGATAAAGCCCCATGATCTTGTTATATTGACCCCCCCCCCCCCACCACCACCAAAAAAAAAGGTCTTCTTTTTGGCACCTGTTTCAATTTGAAACATTAAGGAATGAGGCCTAATTCTACTTTAAAAAAATAAAAGCCTATTCAAAATTCACTTAAACTGATCTACATGAATAGCTTTTTAGCTATTCACTTTTTTAGTTTCTTCGATGAATTTTCCCTACATTGAAGATATTAGGATCCACGAACTGATGGAAAGAAAATATTTTACTCTTCCAAAAGGTTAGGCTATTTATGCCGTTCTCGTTGGTTGTTGCTATTCCAACGGACATTTCAGGACACCAGCTTCATATCAAGTCTGAACTATCCCTTTTCATTTAGTGATATTTCTTCTTTATATTGATGACACTGAACTATACAATAGTGAAAATGATTACCATGAATCCTAAAGAATCTATTTTCCATCATCCCCCCCCCCCCCCCCCCCCCCTTTATACTTTGTTTTGACCTATTTTCCCCAGATTTTACAACAATAACCCATCTATAATTGTTGATAACAAAGCAGCGACCAATACACTGGCAACTCCCATCATATGAAACAGGTACTGAGGAGGCAAGGCTAGCCAAAAGATGGTTAATTCTTGTTGAACCTTCAGAAATTCATCATTTGCCACGCCAATCTGTTATGCTCAGTGATAATACAAAAAAAATACTCCTTACTGTAACTAATACGAGGAGCTGCTTCGTGCAGGTGGAATGACTGAAGCAAAAAAAACTGAGCGGAGAAAGGTCCTTGCTAAGTGGTTAAAAGAAACTGTTTTGAGATTGGGTCCAACTTTTATCAAGATTGGACAGCAATTCTCAACAAGAGTGGATATTCTTGCTCAAGAGTATGTTGATCAGTTGTCTGAGCTTCAGGTTGGTGATGTCCTGATTAAGTTACTGTATGTTTGATCTTCTATTACACACATTCACCAAAATTTGGTACCTTCTCAGCATCCTTTAAGTTTGAAGAATGAGGCATAGTTGTCGTTGTTATTTAAGCTTGAAGACATCTTTTGCGCAGTTTAAGTAGCTGGGGATCTTGGCTCATCATCTGAAATTGCTATCAAAGTGAACAGTCCGGTCATATATATAGCTTCCTATTAACTTTTGCCAATCCAACTATTGTTTTATCTTTCTGTTGTTTAGTATTTTCTTGAGACGATGTATAATATCTCAAGCTGGGCAGTATTCATATCTGTTTTTCCTCTGAGATTTTCCAATATCTCGAGTAACAGACACGGCAATGCGTGGGGCCTGAAAGATTATTTTAGCAACAACGATTACCTGTGTACAAGAAACCTGACTCACATATACATGGCATTAGCTTACAGAATGCAATAAAGAAGACGACTGAGCATGTTGTTGGAGTAGATGATTCTTACACAATCAATGACTGTAATACTTGAGATGATATCAACATATAAGTAAATGAATTATGCAGTTGAGATCCATAGTCCCTGAGATGGGATATACTAACTTCGAAGCATTTTATTTTCTGAAAGCATACTAAAGTAACTTCTAAAGTTAGCCTATATAATTGGCAACACATGCTATGCAGTAAATTGATTTTCACCTAGGATGAAGCATGCCTGGCTGCTTTTTTATTCTTTTTGTGGTGTACTTTCCCTTCATACCCTCTCGTGATTTCCGCTTTGGGTTTTCTGTCATTTCCTGGTGCTATGCAGCATGTTTTCTTTTTTCTTCTTTTTCTTAGAAATAATTAATTTTACAGGGCATTGTTTATGTACAAGACTAATTTTTCTCTGCTTAGGACCAAGTTCCTCCTTTCCCATCTGAAACTGCTGTATCAATAGTTGAAGAAGAACTTGGGGGCTCATTGGATAATATATTTGAAAGATTTGACCGTGAACCAATAGCTGCTGCAAGTCTTGGTAATATTCACTTAATTCTGATTGTGTCACAGAGATCCGTCCTTCATTCAGCAAATAAATTCTGCAACTACCAGTGATTGTTCTATGTACTCAACAAGCTTTACCAGAATGAAATATAAGAACACTGCATATATTATAATGCAGGTCAGGTGCATCGTGCAAGACTGAATGGGCAGGAAGTAGTTGTCAAAGTACAAAGGCCCGGTCTTAAGGATCTTTTTGATATCGATCTTAAAAACCTGAGGGTCAGTTTTAGATAAAGTATCTTTTACATTTAACTCTTGAGTTCTTTTGTGTTATAGTTGGATATGATATAAAGTAAAATCAGATCTTCATTGACTGCATAGAGAAAGCCCCTCTTTGCTGTTTTTTCTTCTTAGATCTTCCGATCTAACTTCCAGACTTTTGCTAGAATAAGTCTCACTTCAAGTAATTTATCTGTATGCTTGGTGCTATGACCTAGTTTTCATGATGAATGACACTTCTCCAGGATGTTGTGCACTAAACATTCGTACGAGAAGTGACTTTATAGCACTGATATGATCACTTCTACTTCTAATTTTCAAAAGATAGGTTGTTCATTATCATATATATCTTTTTCACGTGACATATTTCTTGCAGGTGATAGCTGAATATCTGCAGAAAATAGATCCTAAATCTGATGGTGCGAAAAGAGATTGGGTTGCAATCTATGATGAATGTGCAAATGTCTTGTATCAGGTATTTTTTTAGTAAATCATTTATTTTAATATTGCCAATTTAGCATCATCATTTCATCAATTTTTTTTTTAAAGGACTTCAGGATTCTTTCCTCAGTCTGACTTATATTTGTTTCTTTTTGCATTAAGTTTATTGTTGATTTACTTTTCCCTATTTGAGGTGGACTGGATGTCTAATTGACTTGCCTAGTTTGCTTGTACAAGTTTCATTCCAAAGACATATATATAGTGGTGAGGTCTGAACCCATATAGGTTTTCGTGGAAGAAATTTTTCTGGTTGACAGACAATCGTAGAAACATGAGCTTGTGATATAGCTACACCTAGTTCCAGACTAGTTAATGCAAGAACTATAAATAAAGGACCAAGGTTCAGAGTTTTAATTAGTTATGAATAAGCATCATCAGTGTTCAAGGAATTCAAATATATTGGTCTTTAACAGGAACGGTATTGAACTGTTAAGAAAATGTAATGGCATGTCATGTGAGAAGGAGAAGAGATTCATTCAAAAGTTCACATTGTATTATGGTTTGATATGAAATAAAAATACACTATCTTATCTCGTTAGTAGGTTCTCTTTGCACTTATTTAGGATACTTCAAAATACAATTACCAGTTTTAGAAAAAATAAAATAATAGAATACTTCCATTTACCATTACTCAAGAGTTCAAGACTTAGAGCCTGTTTGGATTGATTTATTTTAAGTGCTTTAAGCCAAAATAGCTTTTAAGCACTTTTGTATTGTTTGGATAAAATAAAAAAGGTGTTTTTAAACACTTGTTATAAGCCAAAAAACCCAAAAATAAGCCAAATATCACAAGTTTGAATTTCTAACTTATGGCTTTTGACTTATGAGCCAAAAGCGATATGCCCATCCAAACAGGCTCTTCAACAATGACAACTGGTCACTTGCGAACTGTGTTTTTGATGGCTTTGTATTAACTAGCTATCATGAATTGAAGTAGTTTATAAGTTACTCTAGTGATTGCCTGACCCGCCTTCTGGTCCTATTATTTTATTTTGTATCTAATTTAGTAGTCGAATGCTGCTGAATCTTTTTAGGATCAGTGTTGCTATCCTCCTTGATTTGCATCTTTCAAGCTGTAAGTTTGTCTAATAAGAGATGTTATTTATGAGTTTTGCAGGAGATTGATTACACTAAGGAAGCTGCCAATGCGGAACTGTTTGCAAGTAACTTCAAAAACTTGAATTATGTGAAAGTCCCATCGATATACTGGGAATATACCACGCCACAGGTTCAACATAACCAGTGATAATGATGGTTTAACTGATTAACATTGGATTCTCTCCACAATTCATTTTACTTGAACGATATTTTTCACTCCTTTCAGGTTTTGACAATGGAGTATGTCCCAGGCATTAAAATAAACAGGATAGAAGCCTTAGATCAATTGGGTGTTGATAGGAAAAGGTGAGCTGAAAGTTATGCCATTCAATTTGTTGAATTATGAAATTTACATATATCCTTCATTTTCATTCATGTACTGGTGTTGTAATCATGTCCGAGAGACATGTTGCTTCACAGGAATCCTTAATAAGTACTCAGATAGCCTGCTAAAATTCAATGTGTTCTGTCAATTCATTCTCGTGTCTGATAGTAACTCAGGTACTGAGTAATAATAACAGGACTGGAAATGATATTCCTTTGGACTTCTCTCAATTGTTTATCAGGTTAGGGAGGTATGCAGTTGAATCCTATCTGGAGCAAATTCTGTCTCATGGTTTCTTCCATGCTGATCCAGTAAGATTTCTCACCGACATTCACAGTTATTCTGCTCTACTTTGATTCACAGTGCACTTTGTAACCAAATAGCAACATATAATAGATCTGTCAGCTTGAGGTTTAACATATTCAATAAACGAGAATTTTCCACTTCCATTGTTTCCCTTTTTCGCATACTCATAGTTTACCCGTCTGCATCAGCATGTTTTCTTTCCTTCTAATCATTCAACTCCCAAGCAATATAAACTGCAACAGAATCTTGCGTTGATTGTTCAAGGAAAATTATTTTGTTATAGATTGGTAATCGTACCTCATTCACTTGGATAGGACAAGTAACTACTTCAGAGATACATTTGGAGAGCTTCACCTTCCATACCAACCAATTCTTGATATCTTTTACTCTTTTCGAAGTTAAACATTGTTTCGATCTTACTTCTTAGCTTTAGCCTTATCTCATATCTGTGAAGTGTGAAAGTGATGGTTTTCCAAAGAAAGTTGGTGCTGATTTAATTTCTTGCAGCATCCTGGAAATATAGCTGTGGATGATGTTAATGGTGGAAGGTTGATCTTTTATGATTTTGGAATGATGGGAAGGTAAGTTGAACATTTCCATCTAAGTAATATATTTACTCTGAAGTTCTCCAACCTAAAACTAGTCAGTTCTCACTTACTCTATCACGTTGCAGCATAAGTCCTAATATCAGAGAAGGCTTGCTGGAAACATTCTATGGAGTTTATGAGAAAGATCCAGATAAGGTGATCAAACTTGAAGTTCCCAGGCTTCTTTCCTTTTTTTTTGGGTTCTGTCACTGTTCTACTTAACCACATAAATGCTTGGCTACTCGTTGAATTCAGGTCCTGCAAGCAAGTATTCAAATGGGTATTCTGGTGCCTACTGGTGACATGACTGCTGTCAGACGAACTGCACAGTTTTTCCTTAATAGGTACTCGCCCACATCATATCTTTCAATTTTTATGTTGTTTAAAGTAAAATTGAATGTTATAGACTTGAGACTGCCAAAGTTAAGCCTATTGTTGACATTACTAAATTACCGATCACCTAAGATTGTGGGCTGATGTACATTTTGTGGTTTGGTATATTTTTTGGGTCAAGGTTGTGCTCTCATGTACATAAATGAAGTGAAAAATTTGTTCGCAAACTGTTTGCATTAGAATCTGGAAGAGGTGTCTGTTTCGACTAGGGTTTTTTTCCTTTTTTCCTCTAGTTGCCTTTATCTCTTTTTCTCAGCCAGGTATTAGCTCAGATTATGCCTGTTGTGCATCAACTTGTCTGCCCCTAAATATTTGAGTTCTACATGTGATCTTTCCATGTTCAAGTAAAAATTTGGTCCATCTTGTATAAAATTTCCAACTGGTAGGTTTCTAATGATGGGTTTTTTAATTATTGACAAGTTATAAGATTTGATCAACAGAAAGTTGGGTGAAGCCTGTATACAAGAGGTAAACATCGAGCAGCTATAGAGCAACATTTCTTCCTACATAGTCCAACCGGTATTTATACAAATAGAAACCCCTCATATGCTCCAATAAAGTGCAAAATGAAGCCAGATTGAATGAAAAGGCCTTCCCAATCTTTCAAAAGCCAGTCGGTTTTTGCCCCATATAGTCCACATCGTGGCTTGTGGTGGTATATTCTATATTCATCTTCTCTTAACCCTTCGGCCTCTCAATTTGTTTCATCTTGAGAAGCTCCTTAACAGTTGTGGGCATTGCGTACCTACTTTTGAACAACCTGTCTGAAGCGATTCACCTACCTCATATCATTTTGCAGTGGATGAGCATGTGGCTAACATCCACTCCTGCTCCTTTAAACAAGATACACCAGCTAATATGAATCTCTCTTTTCCGCATCTTTATTGACGTCTTCGGGGTTGGCTATTCACACGATTTACTACATTGGACAAAACTTGTCATGTAGTAAATGTTTTTCCTTTGTTTTCCCATTGCTTCTATTACCTATTCTGTTTCCTTTCAATCAGTTAAGTGCGTCAAATTTCAGGTCTGTACTGCAAAAAAGAGAGAGTCAATTTGACTCTCATTTTGTGGTTAACTTTGACCAGAACCTAAGCTGCATTGACTCTGAGCTATTTTAAAAAGACCTTTGATTCACAATGTGCATCATCATTTGCATTGTTAATGGACAAGAACTCATCCGATAAGTGTTTAAATTGATTGAAGCTTGACAGTTGAAAGTTTGCAGCTTTGAAGAGCGCCTTGCAGCACAAAGAAAGGAGAGAGAAATGGCACAAGCAGAACTTGGTTTCAAAAAGCCATTGACCAAGGAGGAACAAAAAGAGAAAAAGAAGCAACGTTTGGCTGCAATTGGTAATTCACTTGTCTTATCTTCTTTTTCTGGTCTAGGTAACACACTTTTTTGTGATAGCTTGTTATATTCCTTTGCCCTCTTTACTTCGGCTAATTCTGGGGGGACTGTTCAGGGGAATGGAGAAAAGCAACATGTTTTTATTACTTGGTCCCCCCCCCCCCCCCCCCCCCCCCCCTTCCTTTTGCATAAGAAGTAAAAAGCAAAAAAATAAATAAAGACTAGTTAATTGTTCACTTTACTTGTAGGCTCAAACTCAGATTTTCTTCTCACTAACAGGTGAAGATCTACTAGCCATTGCAGCAGATCAGCCATTCCGATTTCCTGCCACATTCACTTTTGTGGTTAGAGCATTTTCAGGTACTTGAGTGCCAGCTTATGTAATTGCTTACAATTGTGCTGCTTGCTTTGGCGTTCAACTTCTTATAGTGAAACCTATTATTTTTGTTATCAGTTTTGGATGGCATTGGGAAGGGTCTTGATCCACGATTTGATATCACTGAGATAGCCAAACCGTGAGTGCACCACGATATATAATTTCTTTTCTTTTTGTAATTTCCTCCCCTTTTTTCGACATAAACTTTTATGCTGCTCTATAGCTATGCCATGTTTTTTGACATAACTTTTATGCTGCTCTATAGCTATGCACTAGAGTTGCTTAGGTTTCGTGAAGCTGGTATTGAAGTTGTGGTAAAGGTAAACCTAGTAAAAGTTTGAAAGTATACGCAGGTTTTATTTTTCATATGTGCTTAGTTTTAACAATTAATCTTTCTGACTTCCAGGACTTCAGGAAGAGATGGGACAGACAGTCTCAGGCATTCTACAACTTGTTCAGGCAGGCTGATAGAGTTGAGAAACTTGCTGCAATTATCCAGCGACTGGTAGATAACATGCCATATCGTAGCTTTAAATTAAAATTTGATCTCAGATCCATAATTTTTCAGTCTTATGCTTTATCCATTTATATCTATTCTGATTTGCTCACAGGAGCAAGGCGACCTTAAGCTTCGGGTTAGAGCTTTAGAATCTGAAAGGGCTTTCCAACGTGTTGCTGCTGTTCAGAAGACAATTGGAAGTGTAAGTTGTCATACTTTCTGGTAATATATACATATTCATTTTCATGTGAAATTTGGTGTACTTTTTTAATCCAGAAAGGTACAACATGTTTGCTGTCATTCTTCTCTATCAATAAAAAGTTATGCTGTGAGATGGAGCTATCTTTGAGTTTGACTATGGGCTGCCCCTGTTAGACCCTCTCTTTTGGGCCCTTTGGGGGTGGGGGGGAAGAAAGAGGATTCACTCATAGTGTAGATAATATCTATACTTACATAACTTGCTGCTCTTTTTGCCTGCTCATTGTTTCACTTCTTAATGACTTAAGGTCTTCATCTCATCTGTTTGGGAACTTATCTGAACAGGGAGTAGCCGCTGGAAGCTTGGTTAACCTAGCTACAATTTTGTATCTCAACTCCGTCCGTGTAAGTACATCTTCACTTTTAGATTTTAAGTTTGTCATCTTTGCATACTAATGTTTAACTTGCACGCATCTTCATTTTACAGATCCCCTCTGTTATAGCGTACACTGCCTGTGCATTCTTTGGCTTCCAAGTCCTGTTTGGCCTTCTGAAGGTTAAAAAATTAGATGAACGAGAAAGATTGATTACTGGAACAGCTTGAACAAATGGTGAGCAACTCTTCTCTAATTTAGAACTGACAGAATCAAAAACTCTAAATTTTTATGAAGTCTTTCAAAGTTTGATAGGTAAATATTAGAGGTATGGTTCCAAATTTCAGATTTGCTTTAGGTTATAAGTCAAACTTTGGGTCATCTCCAAAAATATAATAAAAAATTAGAGGTAGAAACGCTATCTAGAAACTTTTCATGTACAGTAAGCCATTAGAGTTGAGTCTTTAATGGCTTATTGTTCATGAAAAGTTTCTTGGTGGCATTTCTACCTCTATAGCACATGCAAAAAAATGAAAATGGGGACGTTCAAGGTTATTTACATTTTTGTGTTAGAGTTGATAATGGTTACTAATAATATCAAGGAAAATTAGAGTTAAACTTCAGAGGCTTCACACAATGGTAGAGTCGGCGAGTCATTTTGGTATAGGGAGACATTCATCCATGTTAAAAGTTTGATAGATGACTTGCTCCTCCAGGTGGAAAAAAAAGTTGACTTGTGAAGGAAGAAACAAATTACTGGAAATTCTAAGTTGAAAAAAGATTCTTTAGAATGGATTTTCATCTAAACATGTGTATAGTTTTTCATTAAACCTAAAAAGGCTTCTATTATATATCGCTTTAGGGTTAAGCACATGTACAAGTGTACAAACAAAAGTAGGTTTCAAATATCAAAATTCCCAGAAAGAGAATTTAATAAGAGGAAAGTTTGAGTAAGACAGATTCTCGAAAAACTCTTTACTTCATATGAAAAAAAGATTCTCGAAAATCTTCAAGTCCACTATGAAGGATAACTGGATAAGCTGGTGTTCAGCATTTGACTGAAAGGAGCTAGGCTTGTTAAGCACTATTGGTATGACATACTGCAAGGTCTCTAGATAAAAACTTCAAGTTAAGACTTCCTTTTGGATCAAGCTTTCTGCAAGAAGTTTTATCTACCAGTTAGAGCAAAAGTGGTACCAATATTGGCTAAAAACTTGGAATCTTTACTGTGGTTGATCATGGTTGACTTCTGAACTACTGTAATGTTGAAACCATGGATTCTTGGATCTATATTGGCCCATATCATGGAGATGGTCTAACTTATGGGAAAATGGCTTCCAAACCTAAGCAGAGAATGATTTGTTTCATAAAGAAGAAGCTAGAAAAACATATATAAAATCTTCCTAAAAAACAATATAAATTGTTCTAGAACAATGAGGCTTCTGAAGGACCATTATAAAGAACTATTGAAAATTAGTATCATTGAAATAAGAAAGAAGGGAAATATGTGAATTAATCACATGATTCTTGGACACCTTTATGATAAAACACACAAGAGGGAGTGATTAGGTGTTCTGTGTGTTCCAAAAACTTCTGCAGATATTAAGTGGAGTACTAAAGATTGTATCAGACTAATAGTAAAGTTGTTTTTGAAAATTCTCTTTCTATGGGAATTCTTAATTTTGATATAATGGAACTATTTTATAGAGTTGTGTACAAAAATTAATTTTCTACTAATAGACAAGCGAACAAATTAAGAATGTTTAAATAAAGCTGTTAAAGAAATAATTAACTGAATAAATGTGTGCTCTATAACAACTTCAGCTTTTAGATGAGATGTTCATATGCTTCATATGTCCAGTCCTGGGCGCATGGGTGTTAAGAGTCCCACATCAGCTGTGGATGGGGTGTTTGGTCTACTTATATGGTCTTGTGCAATCCCTCACCTTATGAACTAGCTTTTGGGGTTGAGTTAGGCCTAAGGTCTATTTCTTATCAAAAGCAAATTGATAATGCAAACTCAAATTTATACTGGTACAGCTATGCGTACGTTCAATTCCCTTGTTCAGGGGTTCCACTAGATCAACTTATTTTTCTCTAACACAAAGTGATGAGTGATTTTGCACGTGCACACCATGTGTGGTTTTGTCTTTGCATCATCACGAAAGAGTTACATGTAGTGGTTTCAACTTTGCTAACCACCAACAAAGGCTGCCTAAACTTTCTCTCATTTAGTGATTTAGAAAGCTAGGTCTTTGTCTAGACAGTAGAAATGAAGATGATTTTCACCCTTTTCGGAGTAGGGCTTCTTTTCAGTAAAATGATGGACTCTTCTATAATAGATTGTAAACTATAAGTACCAATTTCCAAGTATAAGAAGCTGTGCTGCTTTGCTCTTTTCTTTATGAGTGCTTGTCTGTCTTCTTGTCCTCAAGTTCTTGGTCAATTTCTACTAGATGTCCAGACTTGAGGAATTCTTTGTTGAAAGTATTCCTTATGTAGCACCAATAGCCGTTGGAGATTAAGTCTTCAAATTTCATAAACTTCAGCCATAGTTGACTTGTTCAATCTTCAGTTGCCTCAAGTTATTTCCATATCCAGTTCTCCTAGCTGCCGAAACTTTTCATTCTTCAATTCTTACATAACTCGTGCTTGTGCATCTGTGGATATTTTTAAGAGTAGCTTCTGCACAAGTTAATTCTTTGAATTTGGTTCCTCCTTTCTTCAAGATCTTTTCCTTAATCTGGTACTTCTTTCCTTATTTAGATCCTCATCAATTTCATTATTATGCTAAGTACCCAAAATCTATCACTTTCATTAGCAGTCTGGATCTTCCTTTAATTGCTCAATTTATCAATCAGCATCCTTTGATCAATCAATCCTGCAAAACAAGAATAGCCGCAGATCAGGATGAATTATTTGATTAAAACTCCAAATACCAAAATAACAACAATGCCTTAGGGCTTAATCTATATGAATCTTCACCGACTATACTACTCCATTTAAACTCATCTCATGCCAATATTAAAATTCCAAATAAGTTTGTTTTATTAGACCATAATATAGAGATGTGAAATCCTTGGGCCAACACTTCATAGATTTTTCCTAGATCATAATATGGATGAATATAATGATTGTCCGACTCTTTCTCGATAGAAGGAGCTTCATCCTTTTCAGTATGCCTTCCATAAGTTTATATAGTAGCACATGATTGATTTCTCTTTTGAATCTTCAAATTTTCCTTTTTTGTAGAACATTATCTGTTTAGCACCATGCCTTGTTCCTTCGTTTGTTTTATTTAATAGAAGAACTTTTCAATCCTTGGTTATTGAATGTTTCAGCTAGTATATTGCTATATTTTTTTTTTTGAGACTGGTAACGTGTGTATATATATATATATATATATATACACACATACAGGATTAGCAATCCTTGGTTATTGAATGTTTCAGCTAGTATATTGCCATATTTACTAGGACCAAGTCGGGTCTGTACTTATAACAGGATTAGCCAAAAATAGAAGACATCTGAGGTTGTCAAGGGCGTAGTGACCGATTAAATTTATTTCAGTGTGCATTTGTCAAGTTGGTTTTGTAGTTTCCAACTTTCCATATTAATATTTGGTATATATGATCTCTCTTCACAAACTTTTTGTTGTATTTCTTGGCCTGAGAGGGTTGAGGGTGGGAGAAAAAATAGGTAGTCCTGTGAATAAGTCATTCGGTGATCATCACTGCAGTTTTAAGCGAAGTACAAATTAAAAGACATCTTTGCTAAACATGTAAAATGCAATTAATGTTTTATGTTTAGAGAAAAGACATAAAGTGACACCTAAAGTTCTTTTGAATTTTCAAAAAGACACCTTAACTATACGGGTGTTCTATTACCCCACAGAAGTATTAAATACCTTTAGGGGGAACCCATCGGTAGCCTCCTAAATTTGACACTAATTTTCACTTAGACATCTTAAGTAGGCTTTGTTCATTTTAAACACCTCAAGTAGGGATCCGTTGTGTCATTTTGACACTTTTTCTATTTTCAAAATGAAAATCACATATTAAGTGCGTACATCCAGACACTCTTATGTGGAAAAATAAACGAATTTATATGTGACACGTGGAAATTTTATTTTATTTTTTAAAAACTCAATTTTACTTTTTTTTTTCTTTATTCCAGATCCCAAACCCCATGCCCTCACCTCTTTCTTCTTCTTCTTGCGTTTGAATGTACGCACTTAATATGTGATTTTGAAAATAGAAAAAGTGTCAAAATGACACAACGGACCCCTACTTGAGGTGTTTAAAATGAACAAAGCCTACTTGAGGTGTCTAAATGAAAATTGGTGCCAAGTTTAAGGGGCTACCGATGGGTTCCCCCATACCTTTATAAATAGAGCATTTTGAACCATTTTCTCATCTATGAACAAGTGCGTGATTCTCACCCCTTTTAATTAATTAATTTAATTTAAAAAGTTGGTTAACCTGATCCGAATCAATTGTTTCGAAAACAAAAATTCTTGGTAATACTTAAAAATAGAAAACCCATAAAATTCTCCTTCAAAGTTCCAAACTTTTATCAATAACCCACAAAATTCTAACTCAAATTCATCAAAGCACAAAATTCTAACTCAAATTCGTTAACCCACTTCACAATTTTACTCCTTAGATCGATTAAATTGATTCAGAAATCTCTCTAGCTATTGCTTCTGCATTATACAACAATGGCGGCTCTTTCCCTTTCTCCCTCCGTGGGAATAACTTTTCATTGTCACCATAGCTACCCAACTGGTTCTTCTTCTCCCATTACTGCTTCTCCAACTTTGTTATCGAATGACTTCTAATTAATTTTTTGGACTGAAAATTAAATTGATCATGAGAGAGAGAGGGAGAGAGATTGCTGATTTTTTTTAAACCTTTAACAAAAGGCTCTCTTGAAAATTTGGGGAAGATGATGCATTTAAAAATTAATTAATTAATTAATAGAGAAAATAACTGAAACATGTCGCTTTTTAATTGGTTTTTGGAAGTAAAATGATACCTTCACGCGTTGTGATCAGCGTGTTCACAAACATATGGAGAAAATTGGTCAAAATGATCTATTTACAATGATATTCAATACTTTTGTGGGGTAATAGGATGCTTGCATAGTTAAGGTGTTTTTTTGAAAATTCATGACAACATCAGGTTTATGTCTTTTCTCTTATGCTTACTCAAACTTGAATATACTGGAATCATTAAATCTTACAGTTGGCCATTGTACAGTACAGGTTACGCTGCGAGATCATATATGGGAACTGCTATTCCAAGCTGTAACCCTGGAAAAACAGAAATAAAGTGGTGAGGACTTAAACGGATCTTTGAGTATTCATAGCACTCCCCTGGCCAAGAGTTACCAGTTTTGTCATTCAGCTTTAAGATGCATCATGTGGTAAGGCTTCCAATATGGAGGTTAACTTCTAATTATGTTGGTCAAAACAGATTGTTGTATTTGCCCATCTCCACTATAGAGCACTCCTGTGAAGTAGTCCAAATAAGAAATCTTTCATGTAGTATGACACCCATTTTGACCTTCTTTAGCCTTAGTGTATAGGTATACAAAATCTAGGAGATAAATGTAACTAATTTTAGCCCTATCTATCTTCAACCTTATTTGTGGAGTTCGATTCTCTTGAATTTGTGTATATTATACACTGTGAACTTATATTTATTGTAAAATCAGTGTCATACGAGTATCCTAGGGATCAAATAGGTCATTGAGCTAACCCTACTTTGTATTAGTCCTCTGTATGTGTATTAGTATATCAAGTCTTCTTAGACTATGTATATAATTTCAACTGGTTTAAAACAGTCAGTCTACTGTAGGGGTGTGCATTCAGTTTGGTTTTGCACTATTTGGTTTGGATTTTTTGGTTTTTGGTTTTGTAAAAGTATAACTCAATTCGATCCAAAATAAATTTGGTTTGGTTTGGTTTTCCTCTATTTGGTTCGGCTTTTTTTGGTTTGGTTATTTGGTTATGTCAATAATTAATAACAATACCAAAGTAATAATATTTAATCTTTAAATATACTTTCTAATATAAATCATAAGTAAAACTTAAAACACAACACTTATAAGTATATCTAATGTAATTCGAACATAAAATATAATTCAGTTTTTCGGTTTTTATATTTTAAAACCCAAAATCAAACCAAAAAACCAAACAAAGTAATTTATTAATTCAAAACCAATTCGAAAAACCAAAAAACCAATTCAAATAAAAATTCGGTTTTATTTGATTTGGTTATTTGGTTTAATCCAAATAATGCACCCCTGGTCTACTGACCTGTCCTATGCACTTTGTATGCTGAACTATTATAAAGCTGAGGATTTTGCTGCGTTGCTTCATTTTAATCTTGTGAAGTATCTTGTGTCATGTGTCTCTAGAATCCAATTCTTTCTTGTTTCCATTTTCACCCACCAAGATGGTGGATCCTCTAAAATTTTGTCCTTTAAACCCATTTATATTACTATTATTTATCATTGTGGGACAAAACATACTTTGGATGAAGTGCTTGAGCTGTACCATGTGCTAGATAACATAAAAAACAAAACATCTACGTTTTAAAGTTTGCACATCTGAAAAAGTGAGAAGACATTTGTGTATTGGCTAGTTTGTGATAGTTTTGTTGTGTTGGAAATTGGATTTACATTATATTAATTAGCTGTAGCTTGAAAAAGGATAATGCCTTTGCCTAATTGGTGGATAAAGTAGACGGTCCGATTAATACCTTTTTATTATATGTGTGTGCATAATAAGCAAGACTAAATAACTATTGATCTAGGACATATTTTGTATTAGATTTCAAGTTAGATACGCCGCTCCTTCAAATTTTTCCTTCGTTCTTCTCTCTATGCATGGATATATTTATGAATGCATTAATGCATTTTTTGATACTACATGCATGTATCTTTGATTTTATATACATTTTTGATACCAGCTACATTATGAAATATAGATACACAAGGAGAGAGGTGAGCGCGAGAGTCGTATGCATGCATATCACGCTTGAATACAGTGTTATGTGGAACAAATTACACCAAGTTTAACGCACATGTATCAAAGCAAATACATGTTCTGGCAAAGAAAAAGTGATATGGAGCGTAATTTCCTAAATTGATGTGAGCACATATAATTAGGACCTAAACGTATGTACTTTGTGTTTTTTGCTCATGAGAAAAAGTCTTAGGGTATTTGGTGTCCGGTTTAATCGCCGAAAGCAAACGTTGTTGTATCAATGGATATAAACCTTATGTTTAACTTAATCTAACTCAAAAATCATGTTTACATATATACCTGTCTATTGCGTCTTTTATCTACTATGGTTATATTATATATAAATTTCTTGCATGTTCACCATCATTTGTGATCTCATTACCAGTGTTTTGCGTGTGAAAGAGTGCAAATTTTAATCTGTATATTGCTGTTGGTTCCATTAACAATTATTGAACTATGTTTTGTTTGATGTTTTACTTCCGGCACAGACGTGATTAATTAAAATTGGTGTATTGGTAGGAAGGAAAATGTTTTCTAGGAAAATAAGTAGATTTCTTACTTATTTTTCTTGTTTTCGCTATGCAAGTAAAATAAATATTACCTTAAAATCATTTGTATACAATCTAGATAAATATTATGGAGGTAGGAGGCATGGGGTGGTTGGAATAAGGGGTGTGAGGGTAGGGATGAAGGTGGATTGTGTCGTAGGATGAAAAAGACACAATCAATGTGGAATACCACTTGTGAAACTTGTTTTCCATACTTCCATTTGTTTGGACATATTATAATTCAAACTCTAAATTGCCAACTTTACACCCCGACTAAGTTCTAACTAAATTGTGATCCAAATTAAAATAATAGTAACAACTTTCCATCCTACCTTCAAACCATGTTAGATAATATATTAATATATAAATTCTCTTGAAATAATATTTTTTTTCCTTACTTGTCAAACATTAAAAAAAAAAAAGTAATTAAAAACCCATTTGTTTTCGAATTCTTTTGAAGGAAAACATTTTCCTTCGTATCAAACACAACCTAATTAGAGCATGAAAGTTGAATTTTTTCATTGACCAACAAATTATCATACATGCTAAATCAAAAGTTGCAAAATCCTACTCAATTCATTTGATGAACAGAGAGAAATCTATGTTACAAAGTAAAAGCCAAAAAAACAAAAACAAAAAAATAAAAATCATAGAAGCTTTCACCTATGGAAGAGATTGTGTATAGATATAATCTTCATTCTCAAACAATTTCTCTTCTGCTCCACCTTTACCATTTCCTTGTTTGCAATCACCTTTCTCTTGTCCACATCTACCTTTTTCACCCTTCAACATAACAAAAAAACATAAACGAATTCAGAAATTAAATTTAAAATGTTCAAGAATATAAGTTAACGTTTATACTACTTTTCATAAAATTTCACATATACAAACATTGTTATACCAATACGAAGATTTAATTGAATCGACCTAATTCTTACAGTCAAGGTTCGCTCCAAAAAAAGGAAAGAGAGAGAGAGAGTTACCTTTTTCATCAAATCCTTAGAGGAATCAACAATGAGATCATTATTAGGAACAACTTGTCTACCATGAGCTAGAAACAACAAATGGAAGATAAAAATTACTAGGATAATAGCAAAGGAGTCGAAGCTAGATAAAGGTTTCATATTGATAATAATAATATATGAACTATATAATAAAAATATGTATATCTTTGCTCCAAGAAATTAATAAGCTAAAAATTTAGTGTTTTTTTGCTACTCTATCAACTTATAAAGGGAAATCTTAATGAGAGTCAAAAATCTTTCTTCAACTATTTGAACTATGTCTCTTTTTTTTCAATAAATTTTTTATTTAAAATAAAATGTTTTTTAACCTTTCTTTTTGACCTGTCTCCTGATTCCACAACATGTAGCTCGATCATCAAGATTATGGGTTGGCTTCTCTGATGTTTTGTCACTTAATTAAATAATCTTTATACCTATAATAATAATAATAATAATAATAATATTGCTGCTTATTTTAGTTTTATTTTTTGTTTTCTGCTTTATATTCTTACTTTTTGTACAAGGTGGGTGGGTGGAAACCGAGAAGAGCTTAAAAATAATTAAATGCAAGGGTTTAGCCCGCTAGTAATATTATTTGCTTTGGATTTATATTCATACGACTTTAAAACACGTAAAGGTTTAACCCACTAGTAATATTATTTACTTTGGATTTAGATTCGTACGACTTTAAAACATGTCATTAATGCAGCCGAAGCAAATAGCCAAGATGATTTGCATGTAATATAGATAACATATAATTGTAGATTTTAATCTAGTATAAAATCAATACGTATTTCTTAAAGCGTAAGCATGATTCCGATCGAATTGAACACAAAAATTAGCGTAAGCATGATTCCGATCGAATTGAACACAAAAATTATCTACTTGATCATTCTTTAGCTCCAAGTCATCTTATTTAAATTCTTAATAAAAAAAGCAATTTATCTATTGTGATATAGTTATGAGTATTTGTGAATTGAAATGGTTGAAAGGTATCTTATAGACTTTTGACGTGAATCATGAGTCTCTAATCAATATATATTATGATAATCAAGCGACAATACTATATATTTCTCAGAATTTGATTTTTCATGAATTTAAGCAGGCACTGAAATAGATTATTTTCATTATGTTTGGGATGAGTTGCAGTCCAATAGGACATAGTTAGCGAGTACCGGCTATAAACTTGTATAAAATGAGGCAATATTATTGTGAATACAAAGATAGAGAAATTCTCCTAAACATTTTTTTTTTAATTCTTTACATTTTTTGGTCTTGAATATTTCACACACATGTACAAACACAATGAAAATACAGAAAATTATAATTTCACCATCTCTCACATAGTACAAACTGAAATTATCCCAACCACTAGGCAGTAGGCACTAACACTGCAATAAATTAAAATAATTTTTAGCGGCAATAAATATACACATTAACAAAAATTACTAAGTCTTTATTGTCATTGGATCTAATGTCACTATTGGCTTTAAGGAAATTTACCAAGAATGCTAATTGCCACTAAAAATATATATTTAGCGATAATTAAGCTATTCTCGTTAATTAATTATAACTAAAAATTAATTTTGAACGTGTAGTGTAATATAAGAAGAGAAATTTATCTCCAGGGCATTTGGCTTACAGCTTGTTCTGGATAAATTTAGCCAAGACTTTCTATGAAGTGTGCACGAATATTTCACAATCATATATATATATATATATATATATCATGTGGTTACAAAACATTTTAGGAAAAAATAATTTCCTCAAAAATATTTTCTGCCGTACAAACAAATGTCTTACGCAGAATAAGTGAGAGGTGAACATGTGGAGTAATTTTTTATTTGGAATCCACTAATTCGACTAATCTAAATATGTATCACGTAGGGCTCAGAGTAGAAATTACTTCTTATCAATCATTTTTTATTTTTATATTTCAAATTCAAAAGATCTATTAAAAATAAAAGGATATGTGTATATACTTATATGGTGGTCTAACTTCTAAGACTTGCATGGCCATGTGATCTCCTAAATGGTGTATACTAATCATTTTTTTTAACTTCATTTTCTTATTATTTATTCACTTATAACAACTCAATCTTAACTAGCTATATATCAATATCTACATAATACAGTGTTGCATCATAGGCCACTTTATATTTTATGAGCGTGACATTGGCTGAATATTTCCCATATATCAAGTCAAATCGTAAAACTATTACTTTCTCCGTTTTAATTTGATGGCCTAATTTAATTTTGATTTGACATATATAGAGGTAGAGTTAGAATTTTAATTAAAAGGATTAAAATTTGAAGAAATAAGCATATAGTTACAAAGAGGTGTTCGATATTTAATATATATAAAATAAAATTTAATCATTTATAAATAATATAATTTTCCATCAAAGAGGGTTCAGATGAACCCCATGACCATAAATTGGCTTTGCTCATGGACATAGAGTAAGAAAATAAAAAAAAATGTTTGAATCTTGTGCTTTTAATCTAAAGATATGTAGATTAATGTATCAAAATATTCTTTAATCTTGTAATTTTAAACATGTCATTTGAATATTCAATTTTTTTTTTAAAAAAATGTCAAAAAGGGATAGTTTATTAAAGCGCACTAAAAAAATAAAAAAAACAAATTGAAGTGAGTGAGAAAGTGATAGTATTAAATTTAGGGGGAAAAGGATTTTCTACGTATGAATGCTTTTTTGTTTGATAATACTTGATAGACTGCGCATTCAACGCTAATAAGTAAATTATTGGCAGTCTGCATCTCACTAGCTAAAGACAGGGTGTGTTTGTATCGAAATATTAATCCAATTGAATCTAATGACAATTAATTAATGTTATTTTGATAAAAAATTTAATATTTTTTATTAATGTGTATATTTATTGTGACTAAAAGTTATTTTTTATTACAATGATAAAGAAATATGAAGTTGCTATAGGTTTGTCATCATTAAAAAAAATGTTGTAATTAGCCCATAAATTGAACACATAAACTTAGCTTGGAATTTGAAGAAATTAGTCGTATAGTGAAAATGAAATCCAAGTCGAACAAAGATTTATTTCTTGAAAAGTCTTGAACCAAGTTTTGGTTGAATTTGGAGAATCATAAGCCACTACTTAAATAAATATATTATAGAAGATGTTTTTCAAATTTTTATGTTTTTATTTTGAAAAATATTATCTTTAAAAAAACCAAATTTCTTAAATAAGGAAATGACTTTCCTAAGGGGAAGTAGGAAAAATAATTTCCACAAACAATATTGCCCATTAATTGTACTGGCCTTACCAACTTGGGTTGTGGTGCACTGGTGAGAGTGCTTCACCCTTAGCCAAAGATTTCGGGTTCGAGCCGTGGGTATGGAGAAAATCCTGTTGGGAGTGCCACCCCCGAATGGACCTGCAGAGTGCGATCCGGATTTAGTCGGAGCTCCAATGTGGGCTCCGAATACCGGGTGGGAAACCAAAAAAAAATTGTACCGGCCTTTCCACCCTCCGATAACTTATTAGGGGTGTCTATCATATATTGTATTAGTATTATTAAGATGGATAATTTTGCTTAATTGATACTAAATCGTTATATACACACACACACACACACACTCTCTCTCTTATAGTATGCTCGCCAAACGGCTCAATGTGTCTATTTTCAACCCAACTTCTCGAATTCAACATACCTCAATTTCCAATTTATATAGCTTACGAAACCTTAGTGGTACCAATACAGTATATATATATATATATATATATATATATATATATATATATATATATATATATATATATATATATATATATATACACGAAAATTCTCAACCTTAATGAATGGGGGGTATGGGCTGTATTTTTTTTTTGTTGAGAAAATGGATATTTTTTAAATTACTTTGGATTGTGGTATGAACGTGTAATTAATTTGAGTTTTATGACTCATTTATGTAATTTTTCCTGAAAGAATCTTCAATTGACCCCAAGTTAATCTCTAATTTCAATCCGTTTTAAGATTCCTTATTTATATTGATATAATGTATGTTCCTATATTGAAGATACGAATTACTATCTATTTTATATCTTTTAGATTTTTATCTAGAGTGAATTTCACTTAATCCCCCTAACTTTCCATAATTGAAAAAAATATTATTTTCACAATATTTTGAATGTGAATATCATTTTCCAATGAACTTGACTGATGATGCAAACTTGAAAGTACAGTGCAAAAATAATTAAGTTCAATTTTTTTCTATGTGCAAATATATGATAAATTTGTTGTTTATTTCTTATAGTTATCTTTACTTTCTAGTTGAGGTACAAATATGCAGAAAAGAGAAAAAAAAACTTGCCGTAAAAAATTAGTATCAACTGCCAAGGTAGAAGAACACCACATTGGCCTTAATTAATTTTTGACAACTTGGTAGGATCCAGATCCGACTCCCCTCCATTACCCCTTCTCTCCATTTCGTTAAGTACACGTCTAGATTAGAGACTTGTGTCATGTTTAAAGTTTAAAGGTCAAGATTATATTACATTAACAAATATCATAACCATAGTTAAGTTAACTAATTTTAGAAATCTACTCTTCAAATTTGATAAGAATTACAATATATTTCATCCAAAATTTGATATTTATTAATATCATTAATTTCATCTTATATTTTTAATTTACATTTAAATATTAAAATTGTAGAACATGAAACGTTTATATTTAATGTGATAAATAATAATCTTCAAAAACATTTGCATTTAAAACAATGTTATCCTATTTTACAAAAAAAAAAAAGATAAAAGAATATTTATTTTTAAAAAACATATATTTTTCCCCTTCAAACACAATTGCCACATTTTCTCCTTGGAATAATTTTGGTATTTCACGTTTAATTCTAAAAATCTTTCATCTTTTTATTTTTTATTTCGTGTCTTCTATTTTATGGTTTTTTTCCACACTGATAATTCTTAACTTTTTTGTTTTAGTATATATAGTATTTCAAGAGCAAAGTTTACTAGTACATAAATTGTTTAGTTGATTCTCACCTTAAATATCATACAAAAATATAATATGAAATTAATGATATTAATAAATATTAAATTTTGTATAGAATATATTGTAATTCTTATCAAATTTAAAGAGTAGTTTTCTAAAATTAGTTGACTTAACTATGGCTATGATATTTTTTAATGTAATATAATTTTAATCTTTAAATTTTAAATATGACACATGTCTCTAATCTAGACGTGCACTTGACAAATAAAGGGAAGGAATAATGGAGGGGTGCCGGATCCGTAGGATCCAAGAACAACACTAGTGACAAAAATTGTATCTAATTAATAATGTATATTTTTTTTTATTACTATTGCATTTTTCAATCTTTTCATTTTACATAATAGGTAAACGTATCTTTTAACTTGATTTTAGTTGATATTTATATCTTTTAATTTTGGATATGTACAAGTATATACTTAAATCTGTATAAAGTTAAACAAAAAGATACAAATGTTTTATTAATTAATTTGAGTTTATCTCACATGAATTGCCACACATAGAACATCACATAAAGTGTATATATTTACTTGTCTAATTTTATACAATTTCAAATATATATATTCGTACACAGTCAAAATTGAAAAACATATATAAATGTCCATCAAAAGCCAAAACTGCATAAAAAACATATTTATGTGTTATGGCTTTTCATTTACATACAAAAATCAAAAGGGAACAAATGCACAAGAAGTTAATTTTTTATTTTTTAATTTAATTTAATTAACTGATCTTTATCCTCTGTAGTAGTAAGCTAAATAATTATTTTGTCTCACAATTAAAATAATTGAACTTTGCTTATTATGACATCAAAGTTGTTAACTTTACCCAACATGAAATTGGTTAATCTAATGGGTAAACATTTGTGATAATTGATAAAGTTTAATTACTTTAATATCATAAGAAATATTTTATACCTCACTATAATATGAGTAAATTTCAATTACTTTAAAGTAGCAAAAATAAATATATTAACTCTTTGATTAACTATTATAGCGGATTAAAGTTCAGTATTCATTAATACTACATTTACTCTAGAACGAAGGAAACAACCAACTTTCTCTCTTTTCTTTTTTGTTTCGAAGCTCGATTACATTTAAATTTGCATCGAAAGTTTCCACATTAAAGATAAATCTATCTCTAATAAAAATAATTTTATATTAAAAAAATTCATACCCGAGACTTATAATAAAAAATGAAGAAATACTAGAACATGAAACAGCCAACTTACTTGAACAGGAAGCAGGCAACTTTCTCTCATACACAAATGTATATTACACGTTACAACTTAACAACTAATATCCATGTGTATTAAAATCCCATTTCATTCCCTCTTGTCTTTATGAAAATATTATATATAGTAGTTTATCACTTAGACAAGTGTTGAGTTGTCAGATATCCATATTAAAAGTATCGTATTTGAACTTTGAATATGAAATTATTTTTTATTTTAGGACGATACTGAATAAAAATAAAAAAAAGAAATATTTATATTAAAAATTGATATTAGTTAATTGTTTGTCTCTTACGATTCACGTTTAATCACGAAAGAGAAAAACGAATAGCGTCAAATACAAGGGAGAAGATTTTATGAAATGAAAAATTGAGGCATTTTAATCTTTTGAAATTTCTAAAAGAGGACTAACACAAATCATTTTGTCCTAGTATGTACACCTTGGTTATAATTCATTGTACACTACTATGTTTTTTTTAATAAAAAACTTATATATAGTTTCCATTCGTTTGTCTTATATACTTTGATTTTTTGTTTGGTCAAAAAGGATATATTTTTCTATTTTTGACAATTTGTTAATTTCAATTTTTCACGTGCCATATTTAAGACCTCATGTTTTAAAAATTTTCTGTACTTTTTAAAATTTTATGCCAAATAAAAAAGGACAAATCATACAGTAAAGCAACGAGGAGATACATGTTTCATCATGTCTTTTTTTTTTTTTTGAGATTGTACACATGTTTTTGCACGAATATTACTTTGAAAACCAAGAATTCATTTATGTTAAGTGTTAACCTACAATTTTAGAAACATAAAGAGTACAAATAAGGAAAAAAAATTTGAATAGTTAATGTGTCAAAATTACACCAAATCCAAATGGAAATAATAATAATAATAAAAGTAAGTATTACTCTCTTTATTTTATGTATAAAAGTATTTGATTTGTCACAAAATAAATTGAACACTTTAAAGTTATATAATTCCCTTTTCAAGAATTTTGAAGTAAGGAAGGAGCAATAAAATAACACCAAAATTCTGTCTGAAACACATACGCAAACATGGAGTTTAGTAAAACCATAAATCTTTGCTGTCATTATTATTAGAAAAATCAATCTTTCACTACAAAATAATTTAGTGTTCTCTCTTCGCTTTCATTTGTCACGTTTCATTTCATGATAATTGAATTGTATGAATTTTGAATAACAATTTAATAAGTATTTTTTTCATCATATTAATATAAAAAAGTTACAAATTATAATATTTTTCGTATAGTTTTCGAATATGAAAAATTTATATCTAAAAGAGTGAATTAATCTAGTTCTATTTATTTCTAAAAATTAATTAAATTGACTCTCATAAATTAAAACGTAATAAGTAAAAAGTGAACACAAGGAATATAAGGCGATAAGATCTTACTTTTGATGCTCACGGGTCACCACATCCCAACCCCTTTAAATAATAAATCAATCTAATTTAATTCAATTTTGAAAATTAGTCAAATTTATATTTTTGTAAATCAAATCGTGATAAATAAAAATGAACCGAAGAAGAAATAGTATAATAATAATCCTACATTTGATGCTCTCCACCCAGCCCACCCCACCCATCCCATTTAAAATAATGAATCAATCCAATTCTATTCAATTTCGAAAATTAGTTAAATTCGTAAATTAAAACGTGATAAATAAAAGTAAACATTGAGAGTATAATAAAAATCCTACTTTTGATGCTCACCACACCCCCAACCCTTTAAGTAGTGAATAAATCTGATTCAATTTAACTCCAAATATTAGTTAAACGGACTCTCGTGAATTAAAACGTGATAAACAAAATGAAAGAAAGAAGAGGTATAATAAAAGTTTTACTTTTGATGCTCCCCACCCCACCCCATTTTAAAAAATGAATCAATCAAGTTCAATTCAAACTTCAAAAATTAGTCAAACTAACTCTCGTACAATAAAACGTGATAAATAAAAGTGAATGAAGAGATGATAATAAAAATCTTACTTCTGATGCTCTCCATCCCCACCCCCATCCCACACCCCATTTTAAATAATGAATCAATCCACTTTAATTCAACTTTAAAAATCAATCAAACCGACTCACCTGAATTGAAACGTGATAAGTAAAAGTGATTGGAGAGAAGATGATAAAAATACTACTTCTCATGCTCTCCGCCCCATTCCCATTTTAAATAATGAATCAATCAATTCAATTCAGCTTCAAAAATTAGTCAAATCGACTCTCATAAATTTAAACGTGATAAATAAAAGTGAACGGCAAGAGTACAATAAAAATCTTACTTATGATGCTCTCCACCCCACCCCATTTTAAATAATGAATCAAATCCAGATTCGAAAATTAATCAAATTGAGTCTCTTAAATTGAAACATGATAAATAAAGTTGAATGGAGAGATAATCACAAAAATCTTAGATGCTCTCCAACCCAACCCCATTTTAAATAATGAATCAATCCACTTTAATTTAGCTTAAAAATTAGTCAAATTGACTCACCTAAATTGAAACGTAATAAGTAAAAGTGATTGGAGAGAGGATAATAAAAATACTACTTCTCATGCTCTCTGCCCCACCCCATTTTAAAAAATGAATCAACCCAGTTCAATTCAGCTTAAAAATTTAGTCAAAGTGACTTTCGTGAATTGAAACGTGATAAGTAAAAGTAAACATAGAGAGTATAGAAAAAATCCTACTTCTGATGCTCTCCACCCCACCTCATTTAAAATAATCAATCAATTCCGTTCAATTCATATTTGCAAATTAATCAAATTGACTTTCGTGAATCAAAGCGTGATAAATAAAAATAAACAAAGAGAGTACAATAAAAATTCTACTTTTGATGCTCACCACACCTCAATCCTTTAAATAGTGAATCAATGTGATTCAATTTAGCTTCAAAAAATTAGTCAACCAACTTTCATAAATCAAAATGTGATAGATAAAAATGAAAGGAAGAAAGAAGTATAATAAAAATCCTACTTTTATGCTCTCCATCCCCACCCCCCATTACTCCTCCACCCGTCCTCTCTCATGAAAATACCACCCCATTCCAACAGAGAAATACAGAGAGAAAGAGCAAAATACAAAAGAGACACCAACTCATTTGCCACTCTACCCCCAACTATAAAAACCCTAATTTCCCTTTTGTTCTCCTTTCCCAACTCTTTCCCCACGCCCAACCCCCCTCTTACCACTCCACCTACGCTAATCTCTCTTTCTGTCTGAACTCTTTCTTCAATTTTTGGTGCTGTCTCCATAGTCATCCTTAAGCTTTTCTTCCTTTTACCCCTTTTCAGACTTTCCTTCTTTGTCTCAATGCCTCATTTTTAGCACTTAACTCACATTCTCAACCCAATGACTCTCTCTCAATCTCTCTCTTTACTCCTCCTTGTACTTGTGTTTCGGCTCAATGGGTCTTCTGCTGCAGAAGATGAAGTTCGATCACTTTTGGAGTTCAAAAAGGGTATTAAAAACGACCCATTAGGTAAAATCTTCAGTTCATGGAGTCAAACGGGTCTTTCAAATCCATCAGCATGTCCAAAGTCGTTTCATGGTGTCGTTTGTGATGAAAACTCCGATTCTATTTTCTCCATTTCTCTTGACGGGCTTGGGCTTGTGGGTGACTTGAAGTTCTCAACTCTTAGTGGGTTGAAGCAGCTCAAAATTCTTAGTCTTTCTGGTAACTCTTTTACGGGTAGGGTTGTTCCTGCTTTGGGTTCTATGTTGACTCTTCAGCATTTGGATCTCTCTGGAAATCAATTTTATGGACCAATTCCAGCACGAATTAATGAGCTTTGGGGTTTGAATTACCTCAATTTGTCCAATAATAATTTTACATTTGGTTACCCAAGTGGAATTAGTAATCTTCAGCAGTTGAGAGTACTGGATTTGCATAACAATGGACTTTGGGGTGATATCGGGGAGTTGTTTTTGGAGTTGAAGCATATTGAGCATCTTGATTTGAGTAACAACTCGTTTTTCGGGTCTCTTCCTACGAGCCCGGAAAATGTATCACTCTCTTCGACAATTCAGGTCATGAATTTGAGTCACAACAACTTGGGTGGTGGTTTTTTTCCTGGAAAATTGTTGGAGGCATTTGAGAATTTGATGGTTTTGGATTTGGGGAATAATGCTATAATGGGGCAGCTTCCTTCTACCGGATTTATGCATAATTTGAGGGTTTTAAGGCTTGGGAATAATCAGCTTTATGGATTAATTCCCGATGAGCTCTTGCAGGGAACAGGTCCATTGGAAGAACTGGATCTTAGTGGCAATGGATTTTCAGGTTGGGAAATGGATATCAGTTTTTTTGGAATATTTGCATTTCTTAGATCAGTATATATTGTTGTTGTTGAATGATCATAATCAAATACACCTTTTATTTGTATAGTGTTTTTGTGGATGCCTTGAACTTCAAACCTCTTAATTTTTGGAGGTGGACCAAAATTGGAAACTTTCTTGTGTTTTAGGCATTGAAACTTTTACAGTTATGCAAAGTTGTGCGGACTCTTCACTTCCGATGCCGCACCGTGTCGGATTTTCCAAATATACACTACTTTGTAGAGTCCGACACGCACCCGTTGACATGTTTGAAGAGTCCGAGCAACATAACAGTTGTGAATGTAAAATCTCGTTCTTTTTGTTTTCTTGTCAGGTTGTAATTAGTTTTCTTGTGTGAGTAGTGGTTGACAATCTATATAATAGAGAATAGAAATCTTCAAGGTGTTTCAGCTTATGCCAAATACAGAAAAGTTTGCTTTTTTGTGTAAGTAGGTTTTTTAAAAAATGTTTTAACAAAACTAGATTTTGAACAAATTTTTACCGCCAGCTTTTTTTGTTTGCCTCAATAGAATGTGAGCAGCGTGGACTGCATAGACTAGTTTGAATTGCAAAGCATGTTCAATAGAACTTGCCCATAATAAGTAGTCAACAAAGTGTTTCCTAATTGTAGTAAATTTAATAAAAGCTCCTAATGGAATAGTTGCATGAATGATTGCATCATTAGTAGCCATAAATAATCTTTTTTGCAATGGTATAACTGTATGCTCAAAGTTCATGGCAAGCTAGCTGAAGTAATATTTAGCCCAGTGTCATCAAAGGCGCGCTTAAGCCCTGAAGCAAGGCTCAAATCGTGTTGAGCACTTCGCCTCGCTTAATGTGCGCTTCAGTGTTGTCATCAAGGTTCTAAGGCATACTTTTCCTTATGTTTATATATTTGTCATTCATGCTTAGGACTAAACATATATATTTTTATTTTTTCTCCCTTTTCGCCTTTTTCCATTAAAGCCCGTACTTGTGCTTAAAGCCCAATCAAACCTTAGAGCTTTTTTACTCTTTTTGCTTTCGATAAGACTGATTTAGCCTTTATCTTGAAAAGTTGAAAATGATGAATTTTTCTTCTGCTTCCAATATCCAATGTTATAGCACAGTATTTGTACCTACAGTAAAATGAGTTTTATTTCATTAATGAGCTATTTGCTCTTAATATGCTCATCTTTCTATTTTGTTATCATTGCATTACACCGTCCAGGGCTCCCCCCTTCCCTCCAGTGTAGGCCGCTCATGGTGACATTGGGCCTTAGAATCAGAAAATAATTGATGACAACATTTCTTTTTTGATAAGGAATTGATGACAACATTTCTGTCTTCATTATTATCAAATCAGTACTCAAATTAGAGAAAAGAATGGAGTCGGTGAGACCTGATTATTGAAGAAAAGCAGAGCAAATTTACAAGGGTGATAATTTGGGTCTCTGAGCTTAAAACTCCTTGGTGACCCTCTGATAGGGAAGTTTGTTCTGTTTCATGAGCTACAGAGAGGGTTCACAATTTCATATTTCTTTAGTTACACTTGGATATCTTTCATCATAGGACCAGAGCGTGGTTCCATTTAGAGCCTAAATGTGGGGATCCTCTGTTCAGAAGTTGAATGGTGCTGTTGACTGATGACCGATATTTCATTCTTCTCATCTTACATTTATTCTTTGAGGAAGTGACTCTCAGATCAGCTAGATAGTTTTGTATACTTCTCTCACTAATATACTTTTTTGCCTTCTAATTTTTTTAGGCTATATAGTATTTCTACCATATTCTTTAGCTAGAAATAGTTGCACTTGGACCTGAAAGTTAAATTGGATGTTTAATAACAATGCACATTTTTTTTTTAATAATATGAGCTCTTTTTCTGTTGGACTTGTAAACTTATTCTAAAGAGATATTTAAAGTTTAATATTTCGTTTCTACGCATGCAGGTTCAATTCCGATTGTGAATTCAACAAAGTTGAGAGTTCTAAATATTTCAATGAACCACCTATTAGGTTCACTGCCATCCTCCATAGGAAATTGTGTAGTTGTGGATTTGAGCAGAAATATGCTCGTGAATGGTATATCAGCTATTGAGAGCTGGGAAGCCAATTTGGAAATTATTGATTTGAGTTCAAATAGGTTAACTGGAAATATTCCCAATACAACCTCTCAGTTTCAACTATTGACTTCACTTAATTTCGGAAACAATTCTCTTGAGGGAACCTTACCTTCAGCACTGGGCACCTTGCCAAGACTGGTTAAACTTGATCTCAGCACCAATAAACTTGGTGGACCGATTCCATCTACGTTTTTTACTTCAACGACATTGATGAACCTAAATATATCTGGAAATCAGTTGTCAGGATCAATTCCTCTTGAAGGCTCTCATGCTAGCGAATTACTCGTTCAATCACCATACCCTGCACTGGAGTCTCTTGATCTTTCAGAAAACACTTTCACAGGTAATTTGTCTTCTGCCATTGGTAATCTGCGGAGGCTTCAAGTGCTAAATCTTGCTAAGAATCAGTTATCAGGCATGCTGCCTACTGAATTGGGTGACCTTAGGAGTTTGGAATTCCTTGATATATCTAACAACAATTTTAGTGGTATGATCCCCGAAAATCTTTCATCAAATTTGAGGGTGTTTAATGTGTCTAACAATGAATTAAGTGGTGCTATCCCTGATAACTTGAGAAACTTTAATGAAAGTTCATTTCGTCCTGGAAACTCAAATTTGGCAATCCCAAGCAACTGGTTACATGATAATCATGGCGATCCTGATCAAAATAGTCAGCACCATCGTAACTCGAAATCCAGTATCAGGGTGGCTATTATTCTTGCCTCAGTTGGAGCTGCTTTAATGATTGGTGTTGTTCTCCTGGCTTACCATCGACAACGGTTCCAAGATTTCCACTTACCAAGTGGATTTAACAGCCAATCTGCTGTAAGGGATGTTAAACTCGGGAGGTTCAGCCGGCCTGGAATTTTCAAGTTCCATGGCTCCTCAGAACCACCACCAACTTCCTTGAGTTTCTCTAATGATCACTTGCTCACTGCAAACTCGAGATCTCTGTCTGGGCAAATTGAGTCTGGTACAGAAATTGTTGAGCATGTTTTTCCAGAGGGAGTAACTGCAGTTTCAGCATCTACACATCTTGGCACTGTGGGTAATAATCCTGCAACATCTGGCCGGAGATCCTCTCCAGGCTCTCCAATAGCTTCCTCCCCTCGATTCGTCGACACAGTTGAACAACCGGTGACATTGGATGTGTATTCACCGGATCGATTGGCTGGGGAATTGTTCTTCCTGGATGGTTCACTGTCATTTACTGCTGAGGAGTTATCTCGTGCCCCTGCTGAAGTTCTGGGTAGAAGTAGCCATGGCACATTGTATAAAGCTACTCTGAATAGTGGGCATGTTCTTACTGTCAAGTGGTTGCGGGTTGGGTTGGTAAAAAACAAGAAAGAGTTTGCAAAGGAAGTTAAAAAGATTGGATCTATTAGACACCCAAATGCTGTTCCTTTACGAGCATTTTACTGGGGACCTCGGGAACAAGAAAGGCTTATTTTAGCAGACTACATACCAGGAGATAGTTTGGCGTTGCATCTCTATGGTAAGATTTACTTATGAATAACTTCAACAATGATTTTCCATGTCTTCCATTGTTGTTTGGTTACTGTTATTAGAAAGTTCCTTTTGCTGGTCTGGTGGGTGATTATCTTGTGTTAGGACCAATATCTAGTATCCTTCGCATAAATAGTTTCTATAGCAGCATAGCTTATTTCTAGTGGTGGTTTTCTAATTGCTGAGATCTCTTGTGTTTTGTGGGATTGTTTGATAAAAATTATGGAGGATAAAGTTGACTTGGCCCTATTATTTATTTTTGGTTGGCCTCTCTTGCAAATGTACCTCTTTTACATGTCTTACAATATGCAGATAGTGATGAGATCTTATTTGGATCTGTCGTCTCTTATGAATCCAGTGGTAGAGTTGTTGATCAAACGGAAAAGGAAAAAAATAGGACTGCAATTGTAGAATCTGAATGTTTTTTTACAAAATTATGTTTGTTAGAATGTATGTGCAGATCTTTATGTGTCATCTGGTAACCTTCAAAGGAACTCCAAAAAGGTACAAAAGATCTCTGGTTCACTAATTGCTGTACGCCAGCAGCCACACATCAATAGCCCATCAAAATTAGGGAGTAGACCTATTCTACGATCTCGTTAACATGACCTAGAATGCAGTGATAGTTGCTCAACAATCCGCTTTAAAAGCATTTCCATTGTTTCTGAATCATTCATGATGGTAAAACTTGATAAATATGGAGAGTTGGCTTTGTCATAGTATCCCCGGTGCAGTGAGGACTGATTACTTGTAGACATGTTGGGGGTTGTTGGAAACTTTTTACTTTTTGTAATTTTTCGCAGTTTAAAGTTTTTAATGAATGTCTACTTTTTACAGAGACAACCCCTCGGAGGTACTCCCCGTTATCCTTCAACCAAAGGTTAAAAGTTGCCATTGAAGTTGCTCGGGGTTTGGCATATCTGCATGAGAGAGGGCTGCCTCATGGAAACTTGAAACCTACAAATATAATCTTGGTTGGTGCTGATTACAGTGTCCGCCTCACTGATTATGGTCTCCACCGCCTGATGACTCCAGCAGGGATTGCAGAGCAGATACTGAACCTAGGGGCTCTAGGATACCGTGCTCCTGAACTTGCTACTGCAAGCAAACCTATCCCATCATTTAAGGCTGATGTATATGCTCTTGGTGTGATTCTAATGGAATTGCTGACGAGAAGAAGTGCTGGAGACTTAATCTCAGCACACTCTGCTGCAGTTGATTTAACAGATTGGGTTCGGTTGTGTGATCAAGAAGGTAGGGGAATGGACTGTATCGATAGGGACATTGCAGGAGGAGAAGAACACTGCAAAGCGATGGATGATCTGCTAGCTGTGTCGTTAAGGTGTATTCTTTCGATAAACGAAAGGCCAAACATCAGACAAGTTGTTGAAGATCTGGGTTCCATATCTGTGTGAAATTTTTGTACATGTTGTCTTGGAATTACAATTCTTTCTTTTCCTTCACATTTTTTATTATGTCCTATTGGTTGCCTTCTAATGTTGGTCGATCCTTACATATTCCCCATTTTCTTTCCCCTCCCCCCCTTCAATTTTTGTGTAAAGGGATGATCAGTCCATTGATTGGTTGACATTTTTCTCTAATTAGAAAAGATTGCAGTTATTTATGTGTAATTTATTTTTTGCCAACAGAAATTGGCTCCTAATTGCTACTGTATGTTCATATACATTTCTTTTCCATTCTGCAGTTTTGTTTCCCATTTTTTCTCCTGCTGTTCAAAATTGAAACCGAAACCTATAATTTGAATCAAAAAAAATTTATTGGCTTATCGGTAATTGATTATTGGTTTAGGTGATTTTGATAATGGTTTTGATTTTGCTTATTGGTATTTTAGGGTTTGAGGTTAATTGATAATTCAATGGTTAATTAATAAATTACATTCATTTCATTAGATATATAAAACTTTTTTAACTTAGTGTTTAGTTTCATACTTTTATTATTTACTGTTCCTCAAACTTTTTGTTATTCTACATAGTGTTAGTATTTGCTTTTGATCAAAAGATGCTTTTAACTTATTTCATTAGATTTATCATCTTATTTTTGAGTGATTTTTAATTATTTTTTTAGTAAGAAATTTTAATGATTAAATTGATAATCGAATTGATAATAATCAGTAATCGATAAAATAGATTTCTTAATGATTCTATAAAGGTTTAGCAAAGATAACTTATAAGTCAAAAGGAGATATACTTTAAAACTGGACCGACCAATATCAGCCTGCAAATTGGACTTTTCATGATATCTGAAGGATAAAGATAAATGTTTATTAATTGAATTAGTTAGACATGATATTAAAACTTAGAATTATTATTAAAAAAAATGATGTGGCAACTGGCAAGAGTATTGAAGATGTCGCGTTAAATTAAAATAAATTATCGCCATGGATTTAATTATTTATATTTACTTAGAACTAGTCACTAGTGGTGTATTATATATTTTTTTCAAGCTCTTATGATTATAAGTACTCTTATCTTCTAATTATCTCTTTATGGGGTATTAGTATACTGTTAGTTTACGAGCTTCTGTAATTAATGACCACTTTTCCACGTAAACTACGTACGGTAATACATTCAACTCATAACTATTATGTAAAACATTTGAGTGTATACGAATAAAGCTCAATAATGTGTATTAGTAATGTTTGTATTAGTAATGCTTGTATTAAATATACTTGCATTAGTTATGCATAGATTATTTCTTATGCATTATTTGGTTTGGTGTATTAAAAATAACATGCATTGTATAAAAATATTTATTTACAAAAGTATCCTTCACAATTATAGTGGAAAAGATGTAAAAATGCTTTTGAGGGGCAATTGGGTCTTTAACCATGATAATGCATGTATTAAATCCTTTGCATTGCTAATACCTAGAAATCCATAATATTAATACACTCCTCAATACACAATATAGTGTATAGCTAATACAAGCATTAGTTATACATAGCATGAAAAAATGCACCAAACAAGGGACTACTAATACATATAGTTAATGCATGCATTTATTTTTGCTCATACACTCTACCAAACGATCCCTTATTGTGGAGTGCAACGGATTAGCATTAAGATGTATCAATTTAGAACTAAAATTAGAATTAGGGAAATTGAAAGAACAAAAGAAAAGATAATCTCGTAAATAATACATCTCTTGAGGTGTGTACCTGCTTGGTGTTCAAATCTAGTACAACATGTGGAGTGAATCTGGGCTCAAACTTGTTTTTGTGAGTTTTTAGAGTCCTGAAAAAACAAAGACATTTAAAAGATTTGAGATGTGAATATATAGGCTATTTTTGGTACAATATTTCAAACAGAGTTTTGTTTTGGATGAATATGAAGCGAAAACTATTTATCAGGTAAAATAAAGTTAAGACGCATTCCTCTAATAATTCTCAGACAAATATTTGTATTTTCTTTCAACCGCATCATTTTCTTGTGGTGCGTATGAACACATTATTTGATGCATAATGTCTCTGGGTTGTAAAAAAATAATAATCTTTTATTAATAATTCTAGACCATTGTCACTTCTAATGGCCTTAATTGTGGTTTTGAACTAATTTTTGTTACCGGGAATACAGAGGCCTTCATGATCTGTAAATTTTACATATAAAGAGTTGTTTGGATAAAAACTTGAAAGCTATGACATGAATTCCCTTATTTTCGAAAAAAAAGAAGACATGTCCTAGTTTATTGCGCCACAAGTAATCTGCATCATCTTCATGAGATGTGCATGAGGAAAGAAGATTGATCGAGACAGAATAATCAACAGAAGCAGGAAAAAATTTAAATTACAATAAACTCTTTTATTACTTCAATTGACAAATTTTATAGAAGAGGTAGCAGGATGCAAAACTTGCTTATTCGAAACATACAAAAAGGCCAAGCAGATGATGAAATACATGAGACAACATGTCATTTAATTTGATACTTTGAGCATTAAATCATTTCTTGCTCTATGTAGTGTTTTCGGAAGCAAGAAGCAGGAAAAATCAACGAGAGATCGCTTTAACACATTTTATTAAATAAAACACTATTTATTATAAAAATAAAATATAAAATATGCGTAAGATAAATAACCAACAACTCAATAGAGTAACATATTAAGCAAATCTTTCAATTCTTAAATTAAAAAAATATAATAGATACTAGAAATAGATAATCAATAATCCTCATATGTATCATACAATATTGCAGTGCATCAGCAGAGTAGATGATATTGCAAATAAAAAAAATTAGAGCAAAAAAAAAGATATACAAATAAAAAAAAAACATGGCAGAATGCAGCGCAATAGCCAATAGTAGAGAAGCTTAAATTAAAAAAAAAAAATTCCCATCAGGATCGTAACAGAAAAATAAAAAATGAAGAAGAGAAGAAGAGAAAAAGAAAAACTTAACTTGAGTTGCAGCAGTCACACAAGTCACAACAACAATCCTACAATGGAGGAAAATGTTTGGAAAAACTTACGGCAAGTAAATTTACAATTTTCTTATAAACCTAGTTATTTCTTTTCTCGCTTAAACGAGCTTTTTTTTGCTTTAAATAAAAACATGTTTCTTGCTTCGATTTTAGAAGTGCACACTTATTCACAATCACATCATTCCAAGGTATTAAAGTGACAAACTATATATAGCTTCGCTTCACGCTTAAAACGAGCGTTTCGTCGCTTTTAATAACACCGACTCTTGCAATCACCCGAGAACTCTTTAGTGAAGGACCCTGCATAAAATATGAATTATTATTGAAACTAACTATATCTTTGATGTATATTCTAAACAATGTACTAAAATTAAGTTGCATTTTAAGCTTGGTATAAACAACACTTTGTATAACGACAACGTTAATTTTAATATGCATCTTCAATTTTTGACATTTTTACTCTAAAACCATTTGATAATATAACTAGGAAAGGTAAGGAATGATTATGATATTTGTGAGTAATATCTTATTGAAAGTGATATGATTTGAGGCTTCTGAGTCAATAATCGAGGTATTAACAATTAATTTGAAACAATCACATTAAAGATCACCAATTTCAGTAGTAGTAGAATCACAAACCAAGATACCTGCAAAGTTCATAGTGTCTGCTCATGATGTTATCCACAATCTCCTTGATATTTTCAAAATTATCCTTGTTGCGCCGTAATTTTTCTATCTGTAGAAAAATCACTTTTTGAAATGTTCTAAGTATAAAACAATTTAAGAAAAATATTTAGAAAAGAGTTCGCCACTTAATTTTTTAAAGAAATTAAGAAAACTTATAGTTTTTCAAAGATTTAAACAAAAAAAATCATTTGAAAATACCAAAGATGGTTCAAAGTTCAATTTACACTTCGAGAAGGGTTTAGGCATTCGAAGTGCCCGCTAACACGCGGTTGACCAGCGACTTGACTAAAAATATTTGACCAATTATTTGGGGAAGTGATAAAAATAATAATTGATAATATTTGATTCAACTTTAAGAAAAACAAATAAATGACATATTTTATTTCATTTTTTAGAGAAAGGAACCTAAAAATGAAACAATTGAAATTAATTGCGAGCGATTATAATAAAACTAGGTTAAATAGAATTCATGTAATTCATTTTGAAATAATACGTTAGGCCAATTTAATAAATTAAACATGCAAATTAATTAGCTAACCTTTTTGCAAAAATGACCAAGTAGGTATATATATTCTTTAATTAATTGAAAAGGTTTTACCTAACACTTTTAGATATTTGAGAGAAAATACTTTCACTCCAAAACAATTTTAAAATGAATAAAATTTAATTGAGTGAGAAACTTAAAAATATTGTTTTTTAAGAACAAAAGGTTTAACTTAATTAAAATGTATGATTTGACCGACATATTTGATTAATAGAGTAAGTGAATGCTACAACATGAAATATATTATAATTAAACCAACACAAAAGAAATAACTCGTCTTTTGGGGAATTTCTTTAAGTTAATTAATAGGTATAAAGTTAGAGTTAAATAAAATTAGTCGAACATAATCAAAACAAGTAGGAGGGTAAAAGAGATAATGAAATTGGGCCCTTATTAGGCCAATTTCGGTGCAAATTCTGGGATTTTAATTCAATCCCCTCTTTGTATATTTCAGCTGTATATCGGTGTATATGAGCATATATATCAGCTCTTTTCACGTGTTTCTTGCTTTCGAACACCTGTACACTGACCCAGCCCTGTATTTTCACGTTTTGGACCTGTATATCAGTGTATATTTCTATATATAACATGTATACAACCCGTTTTTCTGCTTTTCGAGACCTGTACGTCAACTCCAAAGGCCTGCTCTTTGATTTTTCAAGGTTGGCTGACTAGATAAAAAGTATTTTGGGTCTTTATGACCCTCTCTAAATGCGAAAGGAGGAAGGGGTCCATGAGAACTCGGAGGCAGGAATTCATGCAAAGAAAGATATGATGATAAGGATTAATATTCCTTAATATCACATGGAAAGAGATCAAAACTAAATATTACTGCAAATTCAAGGAATCTGACCTTCCAAATTATTAGCAAACACTCATTTGCACTAAAACGATGATGCTCAACTAGCCAATACGTTAATTAATATCATGTAATCGAATAGAAGAGACTACAATTTTCTATTTTTTTTTTGTTCTACTCTTTCGCTGAGTTCTCTGCAACAAACTAGTGTCTCTATTTTTTCTCCACTGATGGCCCCTCTTACAATGGAGAGGAAGAGATATATATAGGGGAAATCTAGAGTTCGAAAAAAGGGAAAAAGGATAGAATCGGAATTCAAATTTGACCTTGATGTGAAATCTCTTCTCCAAGGGATGGGAAAGCTGCCTATGGTGAAAGATTTCAACCGAAATCCCCTGAAATCCGGAAGAAAGATTGAAGTGGGCGGTTGGAGCAGGTGGGTCTGGCAGACGCGATTTCCGTGAAGAAGATGAGAAGCGGTATGGCAGTGGGGTCGGGTTTGGTATGCTCATGATTTCCTGGGTTTGATTCTGGCTGGCTGTTGCTGCGTTCCTTGCTGCTGAGATGATGTAGAACGTTATGGGGGCTGGGTCGGGTATTGTTGCTGTTTGGTATTGTATGCTGGAAGGGTCATTTGAAAGAGGTGGGCTGAAAGGTTAAGTGATGGGCTGATTGGAATCAAGAAAAGGAAATGGACTGCTGGAAAGTGACAAAAGAGAAAGCCCAAAACTTTGGCCCAAAAATGGGTTAAGGATAAGAATTAAATTGGTGAGAATTAAATTAAGCTTTGGCCATATGAATTTAAATTACGGTCAATTAGAGATTAGAGATATAGCCAAATTTAGCTGATTAGGGTAAGCTCAACTTGTAATTAAATTAGAGGAATTGATATTAATTAACTAACAAGCTTCTTAATTTTAACGAGATAAAGTAATAAACTTAATTGCAAACTAATGATTCAAAATTATAACCATAATTTAGACTACACTAATTTAATAAAATACTTACTAAAATTAAAATCTTTTTGAGATGATTTTCGAAATGTTTATAAAATATACTAATTAATATATACATAGATCATTCAAAAATTATAAAAATGGCAAAATTACTTTAAACTAACTTGAAATTTTATTTTATTTTTATTTTTATTTTTTTGAATTTATAACGTCAATTATTTCAACTCGTTTGAAATTTAAGAAACTCGATGATTGATTTATATTGTGGTGGTCAAAATTGGGTGTCAACAATCCTTACACCTTACCTTTTTCAATAATCTCACCAAATGACGATATTGGTCTTTGATCAAACGATGAGCTCTTTGGTCAAGATTGTGCATATGATTTTCATAATTGTTGTCTATCAGTTCCTCAAACATAAGAACGGAGGCTTATCACTTTCTTGAAGACAAGCTTCAGCCTGTTGGCGATCCACACCATGCTTTTTAGTGAAATCTTCTTGAGGGGAGTTTTCGAGATAGCATACTCGTATGATTGATTTAAAGTCGGCCACTTATAGATGGCCTTTGACTCTTCGAACGGATATGCTAGAAAGGATGTTTGGACGTTTACTTGGATCATACATGTATAACGTGTTTTCCAAGTAAACGTTTGATGTTCCTTTTCTGAAGAAGCCTAAGGGGTTTTCCTGTTCCTGAGTTCCTTTCTATGGTGAACTTGAAATTTGATAAATATCATGTAATTTATAGTACCTATCTTTTGTGTATTTAGTCTTTTTACAACAATCACAAAATAGATTTGCTTTGTTAACGTCGAGAGTAGGGTAAATATTCTTGTTGACATTCTAAAAATGGTTAGAAGGACCTCTGAAACAATTCTTTCATATACGTGCCTATTCTGAGAGTAATTTGTTTTGAAATTGCTACTCCCAGAGCTAGCACTAAGAGAAGTGGAGCTCAAATTCATGCGAATATGAGGCATGATTTTTTTCTCCTATTGGAATAGGATAATAAATGTTTGTGCCATAGTTGACAGCGAATTCATCATTAAAATGCTATCTCTCACCACAATGTAGACCTCATTTAATTTATAGGAATTGAATGAATTTCCTATCATGCGTCGTCTTATGTATCTTGATTTTATCATCACAAATACATATCCAGGTGCATTGAGTTTTGACATCCAGAATGTTGAGCTCTTTTCAAAGTCTCTCAATTTTTGTATGGTACCTTTTGTAGTTCAATTTCCCTTACGTGAGGTCATTAATTTCTTGTTAAGAGTTAGTATAATTTTGCACCATTGATTTAGTGCTATTTATCTTCTAGATCCTTCCATAATTCCTTTGTGTTGTTGAAGTATTACAATATATCTCCTAAATACTTCATCAGGAAGTTCAAAATCTATTACATCATTATGTCATTGTAGTAGTCCCACTGAGTAAACGTAGATGAATCTGAAGTTTATGAAATCTTAACCTTTTCATTGATGAAGTCTATTACATTCTTCACAATCAAACTTCTAAGAACCCCTTAACTCCAAGATATTTATCCAATTTCATCAAAAAGTACTGGAATGATTGCAGATCTGGTGCTCTTTGATGAATACATGTATAGATGTTCAATGGAATCAATTGCTAAGCTTGATTTTAATTCGTGTTTGTGCTCGTAGCCATGAATTTACTAGAAATTGATGAAGTTGAGATAGCAAATTGAGAAATTCAGAAAATGAAATTGAATCGAAGAAGAGAACAGAATTGAGAATTCATAACGAAAATGAAAAGTTAATCAAAAAAAAACTTGAGAACTGAATAAGGTGATGCAGAGTTTGGAGATAGAAAGAATATCTATGACTCTGATACCATGTCAAAAATATGAGTGAACAATTGAAACTCCATTGAAGGAGCTACTAAAGAAATCGAGAAAAAGAGGATGAAGAAGACGAGTGAAAACATAATTTGGAGAAATAAAAAACTAAACTTCCATTTAACCTTTTTCCTATAAATATACACGTGCATAGAAGAATAGATATGAAAACTAAGCTATATTGATAGCTAAGATACAACCAATTACCTACTAAATCTAACTTTCCTATATTACATATACATACAATTAATTGAAAGAACTAATCTAACTAAACTCATTAAGTGGAAGCAAAAAATAATAATAAAAAAATCATAAAATGTACTAAATGATGAGATATCTAATCCCATAATATATCCTTTTTTATATCTTACAATACCAAACATGCCGTAAAGTTTTAATGAAGTACAAATGTCACGATCTAAACTGTACCCTAGTGTAATATGATGTATAGAACCCCGAAAGGCCATCACAAGCCACTTAACATACATTATACAAGAAAATAAAAATAAAGATTTCAAAAGTAGCATTCCATATTTCAAAAGAGTTTGACAAAGCGAAAGTCTACCATAAGTCTCAATAAGCCATCTAAACATAAAAGGAGTGGTTGAGACATAACACATAGACCACATACATCATCCAAAAACTAAAAAGTCATAAAGCAAGTAAAAGTGTCTCGGTCCTCGAAACATGATGACTCACCAATATCTTGCAATCTCAACTAGCCACGAGAGTGAGGAGTTGGAGCGTTGGACCCTACATTGTCTATATTAATGAGACAATGTAGGCACAAGTATGCATTAGTACATGAAATGTACCAAGTCTGAGGCAATTATATGCATAAAATAGACACAGTAGCATGAATGACTTAAAACATGTAAGCATGACCAATATTTAAATATTTAAAAGCTTAAAGGAGCAATAGCATATGAATCATGAAATATGGTCAATACATTGAAATAAGAGACATAAGAAAAGCTTTGAAGAAATATAGTTATTTTTGTGGGATATTTAGCTTTAATCAATAATAAGGCCATTAGAGATATATCATGGAATTTGGTATATCCCTCATACCGAAAGAAGGGGATTCTACTTGCCAAGGTAGAACCCATACATATCATTTTTTGCTAAAGTGGATCCACTAGATAGGTCATTTAAGAAAATTCTACGGGGACACGTAATTTGGGGCTAGAGGTTGCTACTAAAGACTCCTATTTGAGCCTCCATCTCAAAGCCCTCTTGGTGCTAAGTCTAAATCCCAACGGAATAGATAAAATTCAAATATCAATATAATCTAGGAAAGACAATGACCAATACCAATCCACATCTTAAATATTAAAACATAGAATATTTCCTTAAATTGCAATTCAAGCATTGGTGAGAAAACCTTTCACAACAACACCGATTCTTTTATTTTAAAAGCACACTTTCATCATAAACATTATGAGATACATAATTCTTTAAAATTCATAGTTCATGGGTTCATAGGTTTATCATAGGTTTATAGTTGAAAATCATAAATTAGGCATGAGTCAATATAATTTCAATTAAATATCATGTATAATATTGAATCATGCATTAGAAGACTTAATCAACAATAATAAATCATAATTGAATGAAACCCATAGAGATTGAATTGAAACCATAACTTGATCAATTGAAATTGAATTGACAAATTGGAAACCTTGGGGACCCCATGGAGGAATTGACTCCATGGATGAATACCCACATACCTTGCTACTTAAAGCCCAAGATGAATGGGGAATTGAAGACTTGGATTGAACCCTAGCGACCTCCTCCTCCTCCTTCTTCTTTTTCTTTTTCTTGAGAGGAAATTTGGGAGTGAATTTGGTTAGGTTTTGGGAAATTAGAAGAATGAGTTTGAAGTAGGTAGTTTTAGGACTTAAAAGTTTTATATAGGGCTTAGGGTAGAAGACAGAATGACATAATATTGATTTAAAATAATTAAAAAAAGACTCAAAATCCCTTGAAAATAATTGTTTGACTCGATCTACGGTTTCGACCTACATTCTACAATCCGTACTGGTCAACTGTAGACCAAGTAGTGAGACTATAAATATTATTCAATTCGACGGAACTCTTCTATGGCTCATAGGTCTTTTATGGTTTGTAGATACCACCCTTAAAACCAACTTGACTCCTTAAAATTTTACTAAGTCTGAGACCCACCTACGAGACCTATCTACGACCCGTACAAATATTAACGGGCCATCCTGATGAACCTTAAAAGAGGTACTGAGACTTGATTTTGAAAAATTATTTTCTCCCTTTATACGGGACTGCTCTACGACCAGTAAAAAGTCCTACGAACCATTGACTAGTTTCGTAGACCTGAACCTAGTGGTGTAATTTAATGCAGACCTTTTCTTTTTGAAATCTGATGTGCTACATTATCTTTCATTTGGGAACATTTTTCCCCGAATAGAACTCAAGGCAACATAAGAAGGGTATGAGAAGAGATCTAGCAGCCCAACAAGAATTCAACTTCATCAAAAGCACATTATCAAGGAGGAACATCAACTCCAAGCCAAAACATATTCAATAAATCATTTCATAAGGTATAAATGAAAACTATACTCAAATGCACAAATCATGAATCAATCAATCAAGCTAAATCACATCTTTCAAAAATTTAAAATTTCATGAGCCTGCATGCTGAGGAAACATGAGAATGACTAAGACACATGAATTCGAAATTTTTTTATGAGGAGCTAAATACCTTAAGCGAAGTAGGATTCGAGGGAAAAAGAAACGGGACATTATATCGACCTCAACTTCCCAATTAGCACCCTCACCATTTGATTACTCCATAACACTTTTACGAATGCAACTTCCTTATTCATCAATCTTTTAGCTTGATGGTTCAAAATCTCAATCGAAACTTCTTCATAAAAAAGAATCTCTTGTATACCAAGACTCTTTAAAAGTACAATAGATGTCAGATCACCAACACATTTTTTCAATCGGGAGACATGAAAAATCAGATGCACCGATGCTAACTCAATTAGACAAATCAAGTTCATAAGCAATTTTGTTAATACGCTTCAAAATCTGATATGACCTACATATCGAGGACTACGCTTCCCTTTCTTTCCAAACCTCATTACACCCTTCATAAGTAATATTTTCAATTAAATCCAATCATCTATATCAAATTCAAGATCTCTCCTTCTAACATCGGGATATGACTTTTATCGACTTTGAGCCTTTTTCGCCCTTTTTCTAATAAGCTGAACTTTCTCCATAGTCTCATGTACCAATTCGAGACCTACTAAAGCAACTTACCAATTTCAAACCAACCTATATAAGACCTTCTACCATAAAGAGCCTCAAATGGAGCCATTTCAATACTTGAATGATAACTATTGTGATGAAATATTTATAATTATCATGGATTGATATATGATATGGTAAATCTATATGGAGGAGATTAAAAATCTTTGCAGAAGAGAGTGTGACCTTTATTGGAAATATAGTCTTAAATATTTCTTCGGCAAAAGAACATATAGTACATATAGAGAGTTGTTTGGATAAAAACTTGAAAGGTATAATATGAATACCCTTACTTCCAAAAAAAAAAAAAGATATGTCCTAGTTTATTGTTCCACAAGTAATATGCATCATCAATAATCCTCATATGTATCAAACAATATTGCAGCGCATTAACAAAGTTATTGATATTGCAAATAAAAAATATCAGAGCATAAAAAAAATTATATATAAATAAAAAAAACAGAGGAAAATGCAGCACAATAGACAATAGTAGAGAAGCTTAAAATAAAAAAAAATTCCCATCAGAATCGTAACAGAAAAACAGAAAAGGAACAAGAGAAGAAGAGAAAAAGAAGAATAAGAACTTACCTTGAGTTGCAGCAGTCGCACAAGTCGCAACGACAATCCTACAATGGAGGAAAATGTTTGGAAAAACTTACTCTAAGAATTTTTACAATTTTTTTTTTAAAAACCTAGTTATTTCTTCTCTCTTAAACGAGCTTTTTCTTGCTTTAAATAAAAATATATTTCTTACTTCGATTTCTGAAGTGCACACTTATTTGCATTATTTCAAGGCATCAAAGCGACAGACTATCGCTTCGCTTCACGCTTAAAACGAGCGCTTTGTCGCTTTTAATAACACCGACTCTTTAAATCACCCAAAATTTCTTTAGTGAGTCCTGCATAAAACATGAATTATCATTGAAGCTGACTATACCTTTGATGTATGAATCTAAGCAATGTACTAAAATTAATATGAATTTTAAGCTAGGTATAAACAACACTTTGTATAACGACCATGTAAATTTAAATATGCACTTTCAATTTTTGACACTTTTACTCTAAAGCCATTTATTAATATAAATAGGAAAGATAAGGTATGACTATGATATTTGTGAGTAATATCTTATTGAAAGTGATATGATTTGAGGCATCAAAGTCTATAATCGGGTATTAACAATTAATTTGAAACAATCACAATAAAAATCACCAATTTCAGTAGTAGTAGAGTGACAAACAAAGATACGTGAAAAGTTCATAGGGTCTACTTATGATGCTATCCACAATCTTCTTGGTATTTCCAAAATTATCCTTACACCTTACCTTCTTCAATAATCTCACCAAAAAATGATACCGGTCTTTGATCAAACTATGAGCTCTTTGGTCAAGATTGTGAATATGATTTTCATAAATGTTGTCCATCAGTTCCTCAAAGATATTGTGAACATTGTTGTTGCTCCTGAGTTTCTTTCTATGGAGAACTTTAAATTTGATAAAAATAATGTAATTTGTAGCACCTATCTTCTGTGTATTTAGTCTTTTTACAACAATCACAAAATAGATCTGCTTTGTTAATGTGAAGAGTAGGATAAGTTTTCTTGTTGACATTCTAAAAATGGTTAGAATGACCTCTGCAACAATTTTTTCATATATGTGCCTATTTTGGGAGCAATTTGTTTGAAATTACTATTCCCAGAGCTAGCACTAAGAGAAGTGGAGCTCAAATTCATGCGAATATGAGATTTGACTTTTTTCTCCCGCCTTTTGGAATAGGATAATAAATGTTTGTGCCATAGTTGACACTGAATTCATCATTATGCTAGCTCTCATCCTAATATAGAACTTATTTAACTTATTGGAATTGAATGAATTTCCTATCCTGCTTCGCCTTATGCATCTTGATTTTTCCATCACAAATACATATGCAAGTGCATTGAGTGTTGACATCCAGAGTGTTGAGCTCTTTCCAAAGTCTTCTAATTTTGGTATAGTACCCTTTGTAGTGTAATTTCCCTTACGTGAGGTCATTAATTTCTTGTTAGAGCTAGTACAATTATGCACCATTGATTTGGTGTTATCCATCTTCTAGATCCTTCCACAATTCCTTTGTGTAGTTGACTATTACAATATATCTCCTAAATACTTCGTTGGAGAGTTCAAAATCTATGACATAATTATGTCATTGCAATAGTCGCACTGAGTAAACGTAGATGAATATGAAGTTTAAGAAATTAACTCCAAGCCAAAATATATTCAAAACATCATTTCATAAGGCATAAATGCAAACTATACTCAAATGTACTAAATCAAGAAGTAATCAATCAAGCTAAATCACATCTTTTAAAAATTTAAATTTCACGAGCATGCATGAATGAGGAAACATGAGAATGACTAAGACACATGAATCCGAAAGAATGAACCATGAGTTCCTAAATACCTGAAGCTAAGTCGGATCAGAGGGGAAAGGATGGGGATAACAAGACATCATATTGACCTCGGCCTCCTAAGTAACACCCTCAACCATTTGATTTCTCCACAACACTTTTACAGATGCAACTTCCTTCTTCCTCAACTAGAAAGACATAAAGAAATTAAGAGTCTCTCGGTCCTTGGAACATGAGGACTCACCAATCTCTTAAAATACGGAAGAATTCACTAGCCACGAGAGTGAGGGGTAGAAGCCTCAGACCCTACATTAGATAGACAATGTAGGCACAAGTATGCATTAGTACATGAAATGTGCTAAGTATGGGAAAATATGCATAAAATAAACATAGTAGCATGAATGACTTAAAACATGTAAGCATGACCAATATTTAAACATTTAAAATCCTAAAAGGAGCCATGACATGTGAATCATGAAATATGGTCTATACATTGAAATAAGAGACATAAGAAAAACTTTGAAGAAACATAGTCATTTTGTGGAATATTAGCTTTAACAGACAATAAGACCATGCGAGCTAAATCATGGAATCTGGTATATCCCTTATACCGAACAAAGGAGATTATACTTTCCAAGGTAGAACCCATACATATCATATTTTGCTAAATTGGATCCACTAGCTAGGTCATTTAAGATAATTCTACGGGGGCACGTAGCTTGGAGATAGAGGTTGCTACTAGAGACTACTCTATTTGAGTATCCACCTCAAAGCCCTCTCAGTACCAAGTCTAAATCCCAATTGAATAGATAAAAGTCAAATAGCAATATAATATAGGAACAATGATCAATACCAATCCACATCTTAAAGATCAAAACAAAGAATAAAACCTTAAATTGCAATTCAAACCTAGGGGAGAAAACCTTCACCAATGTGAATCCATATGTGAGAAATACCTTTCACAAATCATAATCATATTCATATGTTAGAAAACCTTTCACAACAACATTGATACTTTCATTTAAAAGCACACTCTCATCATAAACATCAATTTCATAAGACATGCATAATTCTTCAAAATTCATAGTTCATGGGTTCATATGTTCTCATAAATTAGTCATGGATCGATACAATTTCAACTAAATATCATGTATTAATATTGAATCATGCAGTAGAAGACTTGATCAACAATAATAAATCATAATTGAATGAAACCCATAGAGATTGAATTGAAATCTTAACTTGATCAATTGAAAACCCTGGGGACCCCATGGAGGAATTGACTCCATGGTGAATACCCACATACCTTGCAAGAGTGAATTTGGTTATATTTGGGGAATTAGGAAAATGAGTTTGAAGTGGGTAGTGTTAGGACTTAAAAAGCTTTATATAGGGCTTATGGTAGAAGACAAAACAACATAGTATTAGTTTAAAACAATTAGGAAAAGATCCAAAAGCCCTTGAATATAATTATCTGACTCGATCTACGATTTCGACCTACGAACCGTAGAAATTTCTACGGTCTGTATTGGTCAATAGTAGACCAAGTATTGAGACCATGAATCTTACCCAACTTTGACGGAGCTCTTCTACGGCTCGTAGGTCTTCCTACGGTCTGTAGATACCAATCGTAAAAACCAACTTGACCCCTTAAAATTTCACTATGTCTGGGACCCACCTACAAGACCTATCTACGACATATTCAATGATTGATGGGCCGTCCTAGTAAACCGTAAAAGAGGTATTGAGACTTGATTTAAAAAAAAATATTTTCTCTCTTTCTACGGGTCTGATCTAACACCCGTAGAAAGTCCTACCAATCGTATATTGATTTCGTAGACCTGAACCTGGTGCTGTGATTTAAAGTAATCCTTTTCTCTTTGAAATTCGAGATGTTACAACAAAAGATGACAAAGTTGAGATACATATTAAGTGTATTCAGTATTTGAAAATTAAAATGTGACCGGACACAAACATATTGGATCCACTAGAAGGAAAGGACAAGGCCACCTATATAGTAATTTCAAATTTTTGTTATGCAACAAGGCTAGAGTTATTATTAGTAGTGTGCAAAAAAATTGACTTGCATTGTATTCGATGATAGATCCATAATTTTCACCAAGAGGTTTAGAAAAGATTTAAATCATCGAAAGTTCGATAAGCATAAATATAGTGCCTAGAATTTTAATTCGAAACTTCACAATGAATTTTGAATTTCGTAAATTACTAATTCTAACCTCTGGTCTTTTGTTCAATCTACACATGCACTAATTTTTTTCTTAAAAATACCTTATATATACAGTGCCGTCGTTGCCTCCTAATTAAATCCGCCCCTATTGTATTGTGGTTACATCTAAATTAAAGTACTAACATAATAATAATAATGCTTAGTTAAATGGATAATCTAGAATAACAACCTGTTATTCAATAATTTCACATCTAGAATTAAAGAAATAGATAATGGTATGCAAGTAAGATACAATGCATAGGCAACAATTTAAAAAAAAAACTATTCCAGTGCAATTGCTTTCTCCAGTAGAAAGACTTAAATCCTAAAACATATATAACATTCCAATAAATATAAATTAGTAATTTCATAATTAGGATTCATTAAACCTACATGTAGAAATTCTCACAGATTTAGATTGCAAGCACAAACAATTTTAATACAAATCTTAAACATGACTTTAAGACCGTGGAAATATATGATTTTTACATTACGTAAAATAATATTTATTTAATTAAGATAACGTACTTGAGTTCATGAAGTTTTAATATCGTACAACCCGCAGGTTCTAGTACTACATGCCCTCCAAGCAATTATAAATAAAAAGTATCTTTTACTAATTTATTTTTAACTTTTTCAACATAGTCAACAATATTTCAAAAATAATTTAATTTTAAGGGTAAAATAAATAAAAAAGTGAATTAATTTTATCTTTATTTTATAAATTGACAAATATTTTTAGGAATTTTCCTAAATAATATGGGAGGGAGTAGTATAATTCTAATTGAAATGGAGGAGTAATCTGTTTTAAGGTAGCATAGTGATGGAAACTTAGTAAATAATCTAAAAGTAAATTAGATTACCATTATGAGCATCTTGTCCCGTAGCTCAGTTGGTTAGAGCGTTGGTCTTATGAGCCGAAGGTCGCGGGTTCGAGCCCCGCCGGGACAAAATTGGTAACAAATTTTATTATGTGTAAGCATTTTGTTTCAATGCATTATACAAGTACATTTTACTCAATTCTCGGTCAAAGCACAAATTAGGATAAATGGAGTATTTATTGTACTTGCTTTTTACATATTTGATTTTTGTGATGCTTAAGTTAGAGCCTATCCAAAACAATCATTTTTTTTATTTTTGTGATGCTTTGCTTTTGTCAGAGCCTATTTGAAACAATCATTTTACCTTTTTAAGGTAGGGTAAGGGTTATGTTATCATGATCCAAAATCACATTAAGCCGTGAGGGCACCCATCATTCTCCATAGGCAAACCCATAAATGTACAAATCATTTAAAATGAGTAGAAAGCAAAAATAAGTATCTTTTACTATATTGGTATCATTAAGACTGATAATTTTGCTTAACTAATATTAAATTAGTATCATATACTGTATTGGTATCATTAAGGCTAATAATTTCGCTGAGCTGATACTAAATCGGTATCTTATACTATATTGGTATTATTAAGACTGATAATTTCGCTTAATTGATACTAAATTAGAATATATATATATATATATATATTGTATTGATATCATTAAGATTTCTTGTTCAGAAATTACTCATGAGTCAATGATACCATAAGAGTATAGAGTATATATATACTCTTATGGTATCATTGACTCATGAGTAATTTCTGATCAAGAAACTTTAATGATACCGCAACAATATACATATACTCTTATAGTATCATTGACTAATGAGTAATTTTTGATCAAGAAACCTTAATGATACCACAACAATATACATATACTCTTATAGTATCATTAACTAATGAGTAATTTTTGAACAAGAAACCTTAATGATATCAATATAGTCTTAATAATACCAATACAATATATGATACTGATTTAGTATCAGTTAAGCAAAAATTATCAGCCATAATGAATTGGAGTATGAGCTGTAATTATTTATGAAAGAATGGGTATTTCAGGAATTAATTTGAGTTTGAGTATGGACTTGTAATTATTTTGGATTTTATGGCCCATTTATATAGTTTTTCCCATATATATATATATATATATATATATATATATAAAGCACCAAATAATTATTACTAAACAAAGAAGGTCAAAGAAAAAAACACGTAAAAACTGAAAAAATGAGTCCGTAGAGGTCTGAAACCGAAACCTTCACTATGGTTCTTCAGCACAAAATCATCTAGGCTACATGCATTCTTTATTTAAGAAGTGTCACTTATAATATATAATCGTTATATCCGCTTTTATTTCTTATTATATATACCTATTTAGCAAGTTTTTCCGACTAAGCAACGTGACACCCACCCCTTCCACCTTCATAAATCCGCCTCTGTACTCAACAACATTGTTGATCGACCCTTACATGAAACGATGTCGAGGGTTGGTCCTATGCTAACCTTGTCAACACTTGATTAATCACAAATATCATATGTAAGATCTCAATTCAAAGACAATCTAGCAACTACAAATAACAATAATCAAGATGGAATAAGCAATATCCAAAACGAACTAATATTAGAGAATTTCTCGATAAGTATCAAGCATAATAGGGAGGAAAACATGTCACTTTCATAATCATGTTGCCATTTCACCGATCAGAATAAATTATGTTAAGTAACTTTATGAACTGCATTAGCGTGTAATTGTTATCTTCATATTTTTTTACTAATGATGAAGATGGATAAATTTGGCTCGAAAATGGCGATTCCAAGTTATTGACCATAATAACTTGGTAAAATAGCTTATATAGAAGAATATATGTTCCGTATGAAAATGCACCTAAAAAAACATATTTTGACATTTGCATTTACTTAGTATAAATTATATATGCAAACGATACTTAGGAATCAACCTAAGATGTTGAACTCTAGTAGTTACTAAACCAAATTTCTCAGTCATGTCAATATCCTTCGGGTCATGCCATTTGGCAATTCCCAATCAAAGCAATGAACCAATTGTGCGAGCACCAAACGAACGGTGGTGAACCCTAGCTGCAAACCCGGGCAACTTCTTCGGCCCGAACCAAATGGTAAAAGCTCAAAATGTCTCCCACGGAAATCAATATTGCTTCCTTGAAACCTCTCAGGTTTAAACTTTTCTGGCTCAACCCAAATGTCTGGATCTCTTCCAATTGTCCACACATTGATTAAAAGTCGGGATCCTTTAGGTATGTGAAAACCATCAACCTCACAATCTTCAATCGACTCGTGAGGAATCAACAAGGGTGCAACAGGATGTAGCCTACTACTTTCTTTTATGACCATATCTAAATACTCCAAATTTTCTAAATCTGATTCTTCCACCATTCTATTTTTGTCAACTACTTGTTCCAACTCATTTTGAAGCTTTTTCATTACATTTGGGTGCCTTAGAAGTTCTGCTAGAATCCAATCTATTGTTGTTGCTGAAGTATCCATAGATGCTACAAGTAAGTCCTGCATATAAATCAAGTAAATTATTTAGTTAGCTATTAATTAAGCTCATAACATATATTTAAGATTGTCACAAGACATAATTAAGTAAATAAAAATGTGTTCCATCTATAATATTTTATGTTTATAGATTAGATAAAAGATCAATATGATATCACACTAGTCGAAGTTTTTGGGTTCGAGTCACTTGTTAGAGCGTGTTGAGGAACAACTATATAAATAAGGGTGTAATTCAACACTAAGGAAAATATTTTTAGGAAAATAAGTATGTTTCTTACTTATTTTTTAGTGTTCGATATGTAAAAAAATATTATCTTAAAAATATTTTATATAATCTAAAACAAATAGTATTAGATGTAGGGAGTGTGGGGGTGGTGGGGATGGGGCTACGTGGGTGTAATTGAGATGTGTTGGAGGATGAAGATGATACAATCAATCAATGTAGAATATGATCGCTTGTGAAACTTGTTTTCCTATTTTCACTAGAAAAGTCATTTTTTTCCTAATAACTTTAATTTTTGGATGAAATGATTGAAAAATATATATCCAAAGTCTGCCTTCTATACCATCAAAGATATGGAGCTAGAACATTTACTGGTCAGTCATATAAAAATATTAAGCAAAAAGTTTAATATCATTCCATAAATTCGAATAATAATTAAGAAAAATGTGAGTTACCCAAGAGAATGAATATATGTGCTTTTTTTGTTTTCCCCCCTATTCTCAATACCACAATGGGCATCATTTACAAAGGTTTAAAACTAGTGCAAAATTCTTCAAAGTACGTACATTTTTTGTCCTACTTATTTTTAATTCGTTACAAAAAAAGTTTTTTTTTTTATAATTTTTTAATTAATTTTTCATACGGTATATTTAAGTTCACAAAATAAAAAAATATTTTGATACATTTTACTTATTTTTAGTTTAAATCACAAGATTCAATTTATTTTTTTAAAAATAAACTTCATATAGAATTAAAACCATATAAATAAATTGATACAATAAGACTATTCACACAAAATCAGTTGAAAGAAAGTGAAAATTGATTACATTTTTCAATTGAGTTTTTTACATTGGGGTCATTTGATATCTGGTTAGGAGAAATATTCTACATATATTATATCATATATATATATATATATATATATATATAATATTATGCTTGATAATTAGTTAGAAATATATATAAAATCAATATAATATTTAATTTGACTAATATCTATATAACTTTATCCCTACATAAATACACAACTTTTCTCATAACTAATATCTAATTCTTCCCTATTGAGCAACCAAATGACCCCACAAATAGTAATGATATATATGTGGTCACTAAGAAAAGGTATGATAAAAACAATCTCTTGAAAGGAACTAGAGACTGATATTTATTAGGCATTCCACTTGATCAATCATATGATGGAGACAATCAACAATTATTTCACCAATCCAAAACACTGCATTAATTTTTATTTTAGGATATTCAATAATACTTAATTTATTAAAATAATGGATAGTTTATTAATGTTATGTTTATTTTATTCTTATTATTAAATACTATTATTTATTTTTCAATGTTTAAATGATTTATATTTAATTTTTATGTCAAGTCAGTAGTAAGCAACTATTGTTAGACATAAACAATAAAGTTATTTCAAATTTTATGGGAAAGAACAAAATATGAAAGAAATAAAATCCAAGTAATAACAAGTAGGAAGCAAATTCAGAATTTAAATTCAATAAAAAACATTACCAGTAGAATAGCTTTGACATGCCTACGATCAAAACTCGAATTCACCTTCTCCAGATTGCATAATCTCGATCAACGTATCCACCATATCCTTCTGTTCATGACTATATTTATCACAAACATGTTCATCAGTCACTCTCTCTAAAAACTCATCAAACAACTTCGCTAATTCCTTGGAACGACGAGTAAATCCCTGAAGATCAAGAACTCGAAGAAAAGGAAAAAATTCAGCAAAATTTGGCAATCCAGCAATACACAAAATATCTCGTATTAGAGGATTAAACCCCTTTTCGCCAAGATCCTCATCCATATACTTCTTCCCAAATATCATCAAACACGACATGTTAGCACTAAGAGACGCAATTTTTGCACTAACATCAATCACATTACTTTCCTGTTTGATGAAATCCACGAGAATTTGAAGTTGTTTTTTCCTCATAGGTTGAAAAGATTGAATCTTTGCATTACTTAGGAAATGCAGAGTGCATAATTTACGCATGTTTCTCCAGTAAGGTCCGTAATAAGACGAGACAAGATTTCTACGATTGTAGAAAACGGTCTCTGCAACTTCATTAGAAGGTCTACTAGCAAATGTTAAATCATGAATTTTCAAGAATTGCTCTGCAGCATGAGGTGATGAAGCAACAATTACAGGAACAAGACCAAAGTGGATTGACATTATGGGACCATATTTTTTTCCATATTTTTCCAAGATCTTGATGAAGATTTTCACCAAACATATGGAGATTTCCAATAAGAGGGAGGCCTCTTGGACCTGGAGGATGTTTCTTGTTAGTGAACTTTTTTTGAACTTGTTGAATAAGAAGAAATAACAGGGGAATTAGTGCAAAAGTTATTAGCCATAGAAAAGCCATGGAGTTGGAAGCACTTATTTTGGTACTAATATAATTGAATGTTGAAATTGTAGTTTTAGCACTATCTGATAAAAGAGAAATTGTGGTGGAAATGGAAGGTAAAATGATAAGACTACAAGACCAAAATGCAAAATATCTTGGAGCATGTTTGGATTCGCTTAAAATAAATAAAAAAAAAAATAGTTTTTAAGTTACAAATAAAAAATCAAATTGAAATGATTTTTAAATCAAAAAATAAAAAGTAGGAGGAACACGACTTACTTGACGTCATTTTTGACATTGCCAAACACTCTCTAACTAATTTAAAGTTATTATTTACTTGTTTTAAGTTATTTTCTATATCTGTCAAAAATTCTTTCAAAAGTAAAAAACTGACTTAAATATAGATTTGACTAACTTTTAAGTCAATTTAAATACCCTCTTACTCTCTTTCTATTTTTTGTTTGATTTGACTAGATATCAAATTCTATTTGTTTGTTTGATTTGATTGGATATCACCTATCTGCCAGCACCATAAAAAAATAGATTTTTTAAATAGTTTAAAAAACTAAAATAACATGTAATAGGGTAAATAAATAAATTACTATTTTATTTTAAAAATAGTTTATAAATTTAAACATATGTATTTTTTTTTTTTTGGAAAAATATTTTTAACTATCTTTCCACAACTTTCTTATTTATGGCAGAACAAAAATATAATAATAATAATAATAATAATAATAATAATAATAATAATAATAATAATAATAATTATTATTATTATTATTATTATTATTATTATTATTATTATTATTATTATTATGATTTTTTTTCTTTTTTTTTTTTTTGGTAAAAAAAGCACCACTTATGATCTACATGTTCTATCTTTACTGATAAAAAAATGGAACTAATAATAAAGTAATATATTTAATTATAAAATATCCAACTAAATAGGGCGTTTTAGTTTTTATTTTGAAAAAAAAAAGTAATTATTCAAACTAAATAGGGAGTTTTAAGTCTAAACAATTGAAAAACTTTTAAATTAAAATTATTTAAATGTCCACACCTTTACAATTGTAATATATTGCCAAATGTCAACACCAAAATAATTATCTATCTAATTTTCAGTTGGAACATTTTTTTTTTTAAATTTTAAAATATTATATTTCTGTATTTTTCGTAATAGCCGTGCCAAAAAGAACTACTTTGACAACACAACCACAAAAACTCTAAAAATAGGAACCACAAATACACGTTTAGTTCGAAATACTCTTATCAGCATGTCATTAATCCAAATTATTTGAAAAAAGAAATAACAATTTTTCTATATATTTATCCTATATATATTTATCCTAATAAATGCTATATCATAAAAGTATTTGCATTTTAATTTGAGTTTAAATACAAAACTTTTATATTTAAATGTTTTTGTGGAAAAAACATTTGAAAGATGAACACTTAAAATTTAAATTGATACTTAAAGTTTTGGAGACAATTACAACTTCCCTCATTATTGTATGAGTTTTCAAATTTAAAGATCCTTTTGAATTCAAGACAACTACAACTTTTAACTTTATCATGAACGCCATCTCTTGCAATTTTTCAGGGTATTAAAAGCCTAAACTCGACAAAAAAAAACTTTTTTCTTTTTAGTTAATTAACTACATCTATGTTCATGCAACTTTCAACATGAAATAGAGGTGACTAGCAGAGGTGGATATTATTAAGAAGGTTTCTTGGAACTCCTCAAAAAGCAAAATGAATGTAACCAAGGTAATTCTGCTGACATAGAATGTTTAATTGTACATAAATTATATGCTACTTAGTTACTATGAGCATATATTCAATTTTGTGTGTTGCGCCGTAATCTTCCTATCTGTAGAAAAAATTACTTTTTGAAATGTTCTAAGTATAAAACAATTTGAGAAAAATACTTAGAAAAGAGTCGTCACTTAATTTTTTAAAGAAATTAAGAAAACTTAATTTTAAAAGACTCTAACAGATTAAATCTTTAAAATTTAGAGAAAAATGGGTAAGAAGTTCTTATTTACGTTTCAAGAAGGTTTTTAAGGCATTTGAAACGCCCGCTAACACGCGGTTATCCTTCGACTTGATTGAGAAATATTTGACTAATTATAATTTATAATAATAATAATAATAATAATAATAATAATAATAATAATAATAATAATAATAATAATTCACAATATGATTTACTTTGAGAAAATAGTTGAACAAAGAGCAATTTTATTTTATTTATTCATTTATTTATTTTTGAGAAAGGAACCTAAAAACGAGACATTTAAATTAAGTTGCAAGTGAATAGGTACTTGACAGAAAAAAATAGATTAATTAACATCTATTTGAAGCTTTTTTGAAGTAATAAATTGAACCAATTTAGTCCGTTAAAACATAAAATCATTTTAATCTAGTTAAAGATAAGCGAAAGTTTTAACAAAAAAAAAAAAAAAAAAAAAAACATTTGAATAAGTAAATCAAGAATAAAGAGTGATGAAAAAAAATTACTAAAGTACACCAACACAAAGGAAATAGCTTATCTTTTGGAGATTTAATTAAGTTAATTAAAAATTTTAAAGTTAGAGTTAACAAACAATAAATAATCACAAATAAATAATTAATAGAGAAATTAAATTTGGGCCTTTTGAGCCTATTTCGTTGGGATTTTTGGGACTTATGCCCAATCCCGTCTTTGGTATACACTGGTTGTATATCAGTGTATATCGGCATGTATATCAGTGCTTTTCACGTATCTTTCGCTCCCGAACACCCGTATTTTGCCCCTGCACTGTATTTTCACGTTTTTGGCCACATATTTGCAGCTTCAGACCTGTATATCGGCGTAAATGCTATATAGTATGTATACAGCCCCTGTTTGGGCCTTTGAATTAATTTCCAGCAATATGGGTGATCTCCAAGACCTATAACAACTTCCGAATATGTAGGGGGCTGACTTGATGGAGGAAAAGCAAAGATCGAGCCTCTATGGCTCAACTCCGAAATGCAAGGAATGAGAACTCGGGGGAGATCCACATTCATGAGAAGGGAAAGGAAAGAAATAAAGATTAGCATTTTAAATAAGGAAACAAATGAACATAATTGAATTCAAATAAAGGTGACTTAAGTGTTTTAAGATTAACAGTAAATATAACCAAAAGCAATTGTAGGCCCATATGACAAGATTTTAAGAATGTGCAAATGCACTAATTATATCTCAATAACAAATAATTAAAACTTTTAGCAATACCAAGAGAACTTGACAAAATGAGAAATCTAAAACATGGATGGAAAATTAAATATGAGCCTAATATGAAATATCAAAATCTAGGCATGACGACTTTTCTGGACACATACATATATAAAAAAAATAAAAAAATTTAAGGGAGCATATAGGGATGCAATAAGAGCAATCAATTTATAACTTGACATGAGACATTAAAAGCGTCACTAATGCTCACCGGGTAATTCATATACCCCTTCCAATAATTCTATCTTGACAAATTAATGCACATCTCATGCTTAATCAATTAGAGAATTGAAACGGAAGTACATTATTCGCGAACTTAGATAAAACATCCTTTAAATAACATGACAAGTTACTATATTTCCTGATTTCAAAAGTTATTAAAATCATGAGTATAAACAGATGTTGAAGGACTTAATATTCAAAGCGAAACATCTACCAGCACTCATTGAGATGAGAACAAATCTAAAGGATTAAGGCACTAGCGATTAATTCGAATATTGGAAAATAGTGATCACAAACAGATGCGGCAAATTTGAATGGAGAAAAGAAAAACAGAAATGGAGTAAATGCCATATGAGTAGACTCAACAGAGTAACCCAATAAAAGGAATAAAGAACGAGCTGTAACAGACACAATACAAGAACCCAAAAAATAGCAAATGCGGCACATGAAGTTGAAATATTTATATGTTAATTTTTTCATTCACCTCGAGGTGAAAGAGTAAAGGGTAAGACGTCAAATATTAAGCAATAAGACAGATTCATGTTGAATAGGAGCAAGCTAGGACCAAGAACTCCTATTATCCAACATCAACAAGAAGAACAACATATGAGACAAACAAAGGGCAGGTGCCTGGAAGGGATAAGATCGATAGAAAAATTCATAAGAGGAGGCCGAAAATTTCATTCTATTCGTAGACATAACACTAACTAACAACATCAACTAATAAGCATAAACCACAACACTAACTAACAACATTAACAAGCATAAACACAACGCTAATTAATAGTATTAGCTAATAAGCATAACACAACATCAACTAACAAAAATTAAAATCTGGAGGACATTTACCTTTTTTGGAGCAGCGAACTGGATGCCAATGAGTTGGAGACGAGCTATTCCACCACTACTGCAGAACTCGCTGGAATGAGAAAGATTTGAGACAGCCAAGAAGGAAGAATTTCTATCCAAAGTTAAAAGACAATGTTCTCTATTTCAGAACTCAGAACCTTTATGATTTAGAACTTTGTAGTCTTAGAAAAAGAAATCGTGATGGTGGTCGTATCTTTCTCCAATTTTAAATCCAAACCCCCTAAATCAAGAACAAGAAGAGGGTATTTATAGAAGGAAATTGGGGTTCGGATTTGGGAAAAGGGGTAGAATAGGAATTTAATTCCTTCCTCAAATTTGAAAATTTCTTCCCCAAGTGGATAGGAAAAAGTTGTCTATTGCTCCAAATTTCAACCAATATTCCTCAAAATCCGGATGAAAGATCAAAGCGGATTGATGGGGCTGCTGGAACGGTCTCTTCCTCGCGTGAAGGAGAAGAAATTATGGGCAGTGGGGTCACGTTTGGTGCTACTCTGCGCTGAAGTTGTTAGCCTGTTGTTGACGTTGTGGGTCTCTGGGAATTCACTAAAAGAAGAAGAACAAAGGGCATAGGGGTGGGGTCGATTTTGGTGTTGTTGTATGTATTGTTTGGGGTCTTTTGTGAAGAAGAAAAAGGGATGGGTCGGGTATATTTGGGAGTTGTATTGGATCGTGGGAATTGTATGGGCTGGCTGGGATATTTGTTGTTTGGGAATTGTATTGTTGTTGTTAAATTGGGCCAGCTTGTCACGCCCCGAGCCTACACCCCAGACGTGACCGGCACTTGAAGACCATCGCTGGCCCCCAAGCGAACCCTTGGCCTGGCTTTCTTAACTCAGCGGAAACTTAACTCAACAGAATAACTCAATGCAATGAAAAGTTGTAAAACAACTCAACTGAAAGTAATTTGCCAACAAGGCATCTCGAGTCTCAAAATAGGATATTTAAATATATACATGCATGAGAGACTCCAAATTAACTGACTGACTGTCTGACTGTCTATGAAGCCTCTAAATACTGAGATGGATGTTGGGACAGACCCCGCAACATCCTAATAAAACAAAAACTAAGAACACAAAATAATTGAGTCCTCCGGAATGCAAGGAGGCTCACCACTGACTCTGGAGTGCTCAGCTGGATCAACGACGTGCAGGATGCTGATCCGGGGTACCTGTATCTACATCATAAGATGATGCAGGCCAACTGGCCTCAGTACATGGAAGGTACTAGTATGCGAGCTGGAAAACTAAGCAACAAAGGCTAGAAGGAAATTTGAAAGAAACTGAAAAGTTTACCTTGTTCAACTCAACTCAACCTGACTGACTTCTTTCAATATAAGGCAATTTAACACAAGCGTGATATAAAGAAAGACTGTTTAAAACATGCTATAAAACTCTGTATGTATACAAGGATACAATAAGCCTGAGATGTATATAGAAATACAATTGAACTGATGTATATAAAATACAATAATTTCCGTGTATAAAAATACAATAACTGCTGTGGGAGTTTCTCTAACCGACAACCATCACATAAGAGCTAAAGTGATGATACAGCGATCAACCTCACGTTGCCAGAGCATCCTATACCCGACCAAAGGTATAAGACCTGAACTGCCTAATGGATCCACTAGTCTAATATGAAAAGGATTCATCTAAAGAGCATGATCCTTTTCTACCCATGGTGGCTAACATGGTTCTATGGGGGCTGTGGGTTCTTTGAACGCTCCCCCAATTCGGTGCTCGATACTACTCCCAAAAATGTACTGGCTCTTATGTTTTTAAAACACATTTCTTCCTGCTGACATGAGATAATTACTCAAAAAAAACTATCCCGAAGGCTCTTTGGAAATTTCAGTTTCCAACCTTGTTTAAATGTAAAGACAATTCTTTAAAACTTCTTTGGGAATACATAGTTCCCTAATAACTTTGAGAAAATGAACTCAACTTGAAACTCTAAGCTCTTTGCTTGACTTGACACTTGAGTCAAAAAAATAAAGTTAAAACGTTCAATAAAGACTCTTAATTTCTAACTTCAATTGACTTCTAACTAACTCTCCTTAAAATGGAATATGGATTCAAGGTGTTTGCTCACATGTTACGGATGAGTTCTTGACTTTTAGAAGTACCTTGGAGTGTTGGAAACAACTAGGAAACATAGGTATAATACCTAGGAACAAAATAAAATACAAATGGGACTGCTGGCCAGCTTCAACAGGGGCTGCTGGGCACTCTGCATTCTGCCCAGTTGCCAGCCCTTTCCCCAGAAAAAAACCGACTTTTCTCCCTCTTTTCTTCAACTCTAAACCACCCTTACTTCAATGGATTTAACCCCAAACACTAAGGATCATCAATCTCTCAACATACAATAAATCACAACTCAAATACACAACCCAATCATGTCCCACAACCAACAATAACTTCAACAACAACTAACAACATCAACAACAACTAACAACTTCAACAACTTCAACACCAATCCAATCTTTTCTCAAATCATAAAAAAAAGAGCTTGGTGTGTGGGGGAAAGGATCAAACCACACAAAGAACTCACATACCTTGATAGGGATCACCCCCGACGAAAATCCACGACGGAACTTGTTGATCTCCTTTCTCCTCTTCTTCTCCTCTTCTTCTCTTCTTCTTCTTCTCTCAAGAACCCTAACTCTTTCTCTTTTAAAATAGGATAAAAATGATCCAGAAATCAGCCTAACACACAATATAACCTCAAAAGAAATGGCTAGGGAAAAGACCAAAACGCCCTTAAAATTTTCCGGACGGATTCCCTGCCGACTGCCCAACTTTCAATGGCCATAACTCGCTCATACGAACTCGAAATTGAGCAATCTCAGTGGCGTTGGAAAGATCATTCCACAAGCTTCGCAACCATAACTGGAACTACTCCTAACTCATCCTGATCTAGGAGTTACGACTGCTCAAAGTTGGCCAAAAATCACTGATTTCCACACTTAGCCAATTTTTTCCAGATTCTGTATTTTTCCAAAAAAATGGCTACTTCCAATTTCAAGCTTCTTCATAGCTATTTCAAATTGACGGATGTTGCACAGCTGGAGTTGGCCCAAAAATAGAAAAGGGTTGATTCTTTTATTTAAGAAATAAAAATTGAGTTTAATTTAGATGAATTAACATTAATTAATTATCGAGTTTCTTAATCTTAACAAAATATAATAATTAATTATATTATAATTAATTTAATTACAAACTAATGAACTTGAAATTAGAACTATAATTTAAACTAAGTTAAATTAATAAAATACTTAACTAAATGTAAAATCTTTTGATGATTTTCAAATATTTATAAAATAACGTGATTGTAAAATAACATACATTTATTATTAAAATTATTAAATTTATTAAAATGATAAAAATGCGCTAAAATATCTTGAAAATACTTTGAATTTCATGAAATTCATTAATTCACGATTACGATCCTTACTACTAATAAAATATTTAAAATGCAAAACCTTTTTGAGATGATTTTTGAATACTCATAAAATTTATTAATTATAGACATAACTAAACGAAACATACATATTATTAAGAAGTGACAAAATTATTTAAAATAACTTGTAAACTATGTTTATTTTATTATTTTATTATTTTTTTTTTATTTTTTTTGGAAATTTTATAAAATAATTATTTTAAATTGTTTGAAATTGAAGAACCTCGATGATTAATTTATATTGTGGAGGGTCAAAATTGGGTGTCAACATTGTGCACTCTTAATACAATGTAATTTTTTTTTTCTAACAATTTATTCGCTAAATTTCTAACTCCGCTACTCAATGAGACAGTAAACATGCCTGTCTGCTCTAGAGTCCTTATTGTCTAAGCTTCTATCTCAGGGTTCAGACTAATTTGCATGCCATATATATGCTCTAGACATGATTAGGAATATGAACAATATCCCAACCATCTTGCCATATATACACACACACACATATATATATATATATATGTTGTATATTTTAATTGGTGTTTAATCTTCTAGTTTTGTCACTACCTAACATTCAATTTAATCATCATCATGTCTTCTAGCTCTTCTATAAAATTAATATATATATATGAACCACCAAGGACATTGTTGTGCTTAATATATATTATCATCACATGCATGTCTTCTAGCTCTTCTTGGATCTTCTGATTTATTATATTTAGATACGAAGAAACTATTTTATTAGACATATATTCATACTCTATATTTTATATATAGTAATTCTATTTATATATTCAAATAGTTACATATCGTACCATTAATTAAGAATTTCCTATATATTGAAGAAGATACACTTAGATACATGTATATTTACTACCAGATACATTAAAATAGGAAGAGATGCAAGCGAGATGGGAAGAGAAGCGAGCGAGATAGTCATGTATCCTAGATACGTGAGAATGACACTAGATACATGGTGTGATCCACATGTATATGAGATTTGTTATGTATTCAGATATATGTGAATTCACTTGAATACAATGTATTTAGAATACACTACACCTAATTTTAACTTCATGCATCGTGAGATAAGATACATGTATGTGGATGTATATGGACACACCAAAATCTTGTATCTAAATATTTAGCTCCTTAACTAGTGAGATTTTTGTAAGTCTTTTCCTAAAAATAACATTTTTTTTGGATGTTCAAATATCAAATATAATTTTACTTTTTTTAGATATTCATATAACGAATGATCTCTTTTAGACTTCCCAAAGTGAGGATTTAAACCTGGCCTAACAATTTGCATATATTTTTTATAGGGAAATTTAAGAACTTCCACGACAGTGTGAGAGAGCAATCATATTCTAACAAGTGCCCATTCTAGTCAGCTAGCATTCTTAGAAGCTCACTGCTTTAAGTTCCCATTCTAGTCAGCTAGCTTTCTTAGAAGCTCACTGCTTTTAGTCCCCATTCTAGTCAGCTAGCTTTCTTAGAAGCTCACTGCTTTTTGACACTTATAGTGTCGATGATTTAAATAATATTTCTCAAGAGTTTTATGAAACTTGTGCTTTGCATAATCAAATTATGTATTTTGTACCATGGTTTATAACCACTTATTTACCTTTGTTCATCGACGTTCTTGAACGATCTTATAAAGATGGAACTGGTAATATTATCAAGGTTGTTTATCAACCTCAGTCATCATTTGTTTTACTTAATAATACAGGTATTACGTTTACTGCCTTTTCAAAAATTTATTGAAGAAGATGTTGCGGCAATCAACATCAACGAAATTAATAATTTGATTTCTCAAAACAATTATTTGGGACTTTATGTTAAAGTTTTGGGTGAATATATTGGTTCTCTTGATAAAAAATTAGATAAACTAACTGCTTTGATAATTCAAATAAAAAATGATTTAAAGACTTCTGATAAAGCTTCAACCTCTAAAACTAATTCGGAAGCTCTTATTATGTCTACTCCTATGCAGCGACCTCCGGAGATTTCAAAATTTAAATTTAAATCGATTTATGATTTCGAAGAACTTGTTGATAAAAAGTTTTCTGAATTTAGTGCAAAACCTATGGATTTGTCTGAAAGTTTTGCTGATGAAATGGAAAACACCTTTGATTTTAAAAATCACGTTTCTCTTGAATTTGATAAACTTCAGGGTTATCCCAAAAAGAATAGTGGTAATACTAAGTTTGCTCATAAACCTAGCAAGCAAACTTATTACTACTCCAGGCCAACTCCAATCATACAAGACCCGATCTTATTATGAGAAAATTCTAATAAGCACCGGTAGTGCTGAGTTTCAACATTTTTTAGGTTATAACACTAGTGAGAATAATTATAACTTCTCTAAAATGATAATCAAACAAATTATATTTGTTGAAGATTGGGGTATCTCCACAATGAAGGAAAGGTAGATCTGCCTGAATGAAGTCTTTATGAATTTCACATATTGGGACTATATTCGTGCTTTTGATAAAGTCCTCATTACAATAATGAGAGACATAAGCACACATGATTTATTAAAATTTGTGCAAAGATATTGTTTCTAAACTGGTGGTCATACCACGGTCCAACGATTAAAATTCTACCAGATCCATTTCTTAAGTTATAAAAAGAATGGGTTAAAGTTTCGCCCGATCTTAACGCATTATATCACACAAATCATATCGTTACATCGAAAAAATTGAACAAATATACTTCTTCATTGAATTTTCGATTCCTTGGATTCATAAATGGACTTTAGAAGTGGGTTTTACTAAGGAGCAAGTTTCTTGTTTATATAGGACTTTTTATAATAATTTCTGGGATAAATTAATAAGAAGAGATCCTAAAACCAAGTCTTTATATGGACAAGAACTATTGTATCTGATTGAAAAAAGGGTTCAAGAACATTGCATCACCCCTCAGAGTAATTCAAGATAGCTTGGTGAGGCATATTGCTCGCAAAATTTCCATTCAAGATGGAAATAAAGAAGAGATGATTAATAATTATCTTGAAGAAGTAAGAAGGAATCTACTCCTCAACATAACTCAATATGAGAAATCAGACACGTCCATGAGGAGTGAGACTAGTGAAGATGTCGCCCCCGAAGATATTCAAGAGGCTCAACCATGTGAGTAGAACGAATTTATCGCAGAAGATACTTTGCAAAAGGCGGAAGATTTCCTCTGCGAAATAAAGAAAAAAGACAAGATGTATAACTTATCGCTACAATAAAAGCCACTATCAACAGTAAATACACTGTTGATCAACAGTAGATAAATTGTTATCGTACATAGGGACCCATAGATAAGGGACCTACATTTACTATTTATCAAATCCTTTTATAACAAATTATAAATTTCCTTTTTGCAGAATTCTACCAATTCGGCGTTCATCTGGCAAGGACGAGACTTAGTAGGAATATCATCCTTAGAGAAATTTTCTTCATATGGAAGAGTAACAATATGCTTTTTCCGATTCCAAAAAGCACTAGGATGATCAACACAAATATCAATTGCCATTTGTTCAGAAATCAATTTAATTTTTTCTTGTATTTTGGTAGATTTCAAAGTATCAAATATATTCATACAAAACAATTCAAGTTGTAAAGAATCAACATGCTTTTACTTCATATCAATTAAAACGTTAATATCACAAGAAATTGGGTCAGTGATAAAAGTATAACTAGTATTCTTGTTTTCATACGTAGCAGAAATCCTTTAGCATTTATGCTAATAAACGGATAAATAGCATTTATAAAAGGTGTTCCAAGTATAATCGGAGGGTACAACTAATTTTTAACCAAGAAAAAGAAATGCGGAATGCAAACTTTTTTTTGGCAAATGCTAGTATTAGGCAGTTTATAATTTATATCTAAAGCATGTCATGACGCAGATTTAACCATATGAGTTGTTTTTTCAAAGTATTTGGTAGGTACAAGACATTCTTGAATGCAACTCACATCGGCTCCATTATCAATCATAGCGACATTAGTTATAGAAAAACTATTATCAATTAGTATGGTGCATTTGACTAACTATTTATGAGCCGCAACAATTTGCATCATTCCTAGGAACATACCTTGTCTAGGATCAGGATTAAAAGGTTTTGCAAGAGTATTTTCTTCAGCAATATTTTTCCCTTTGTTATGAACATTTTCAATCTGAGTAAGACGATGATCACAAATTCGGCTAAGTATTAAAGTATACTGGACCATATGCCACAGTAGATTTAATTGAACCCATCAAAAATTGTCTAAAATTTAAATTTCTAGCATCACGCAAAGCAACTAAAAATGTCCGAGGTAACCCTTTAAGGGTCAAAGGCTTAAAAACAATTTGTATCATGCCAATATGCAAAAAGATATAGTGAATTTTATATTGATATCTCATTTATTTAACAAACGAATAGTTTGTTCCGACGATTTTACGCCAAAGATTGTCCAGTAGTTTTAATCAACTGTTTATTAGAAATTTTATCAAACTAACCATAGTCATAAATGTTTTTAATATTAATTTTTGGAATAGTCCATTTGTTTAACAAATCAAGGTTTTGAGGTATATCTACCTCTTTCAATCTAGTACTTTAAGTACTTGTTTCTCCAAGATCAATGAAGACAAATATCATATCTATGTCGTATATTTCACATCAATCTCATATGTACTATGAAAGTTCCTAGGCTCTGATACCAACGAAACCAGGATCTCCGAAGACGGGAAATAGTCTGTGTGTTCATCTTCAATCTAGCTTGTCAACATTTGAATTCAAGGAATAAATTCGAATCGAAATATATATAAATTTTTATATAGTTTTATGACTGTATGGAAGAATCTAATCCTTTTACCCAAGCAAAGGGTCTGTCGAGATTCAATAAGTATTGTTATTGAGCCCATGTGTCTAGTAGTTCTAACCAGGTATAGAGCGCCCTTTTCAACTCCTTAACGGGCTTAGAACCATGGCTGGCTAGACAGAGTCACTAAGACAAAGCCAATAACTTGTTGTATTAAATCTGACTGTACCACCATCTTGGAACCAAGTTAAGAAACCATGCATAAATTTATTTATATTTAGATAAAGTCTAAATCTTTCATGGTAGATATAAAACCGAAGTTAGATATCCGACACAGATATGATATGATTCTTTTAGCCGGACATAGTCACGGATCTAGATCGGAGAAAGGTAAAAAGAAAGAAGAATAAAAGTACCTTGTGACTGTGGCCAACACCAGGGCCTATAAAAACTATACACTTTATTGATAACTCCGGTAAGTATCCGACGAACTCACAAATTACAAAAGAGACAAAAGAGAGAGAGCTTTACAAGAGAGAAGAACGAGAGAGAGGGTTTTCTAACCTACCCTCAACGACTAAAACTAAACTTATTTATAGATAAAAAAAAGAATCTACGAATAGTAAATGTAGGTCCCTTATCAATGGGTCCTTATGTACAGTAACAATTTATCTACTGTTGATCAACATTGTATTTACTATTGATAGTGACTTTTGCTACAACAATAAGTTCTATATCTTGACTTTTTTCTTTATTTCGTGGAGGAAATCTTCTGCCTTTTGCAGAGTATCTTCTGCGATAAGTTCGTTCGACTCACATGGTTGAGCCTCTTGAATATCTTCGGGGGCGACGTCTTCATTGGTCTCACTCCTCATGGGCGTGTCTGATTTCTCATATTGAGTTATGTTGTGGAGTAGGTTCCTTCTTACTTCTTCGAGATAATTATTAATCATCCCTTCTTTATTTCCATCTTGGATGGAAATTTTGTGAGTAATATGCCTCATTGAGCTATCTTTAATTACTCCCTTCTGAGGGGTGATGTAATATTCTTGGACCCTTTTTTCAATCAGATCCAACAATTCTTGTCCATTTAAATACTTGATTTTGGGATATCTTTTCATTAATTTGTCCTAGAAATTATTATAAAAAGTCCTATATAAACAAGGAATTTTCTCCTCGGTAAAACCCACTTCTGGAGTCCATTTATGAATCCAAGGAATCAAAAATTCAATGAAGAAGTATGTTTGTTCAATTTTTTCGATGTAACAGATATGATCTGTGTGATATAATGCGTTAAGATCGGGTGAAACTTTAACCCATTCTTTGTATAACTTAAGAAATGGATCGTAATGGTATAAGCCTGCCTGACTGTGAGACTGACTGGTCGAACAGAGACGAAAGTCGGCCATAGTGATCCGGGAGTCCCGTGTGGAAGGGCTCTCGCTCAACGGATCAAAGGTACGCCGGGGATAACAGGCTGATAATTTTAATCATTGGACCGTGGTATGACCACTAGTTTAGAAACCAATTAGGGATTGGTTCTGCGAATATCTTCGCACAAATTTTAATAAACAATGTGTGCTTATGTCTCTCATTATTGTAAATGAGGACTTTATCAAAAGCACGAATATAGTCCCAGTATGAGAATGTTTATATATATATATATAATGAAATAAAATGTTATATACATAGTTGTGTGTAGTCTATTAATAGGTGGACCACTTATGTCAATTGTTAGTAATTGTAGTTGCTTACGTTTCTATGGCCCTGCACAAATTTTGTTATATCTCTTGGTTGTCCAATACACCATTTTTACGAAAATCTAATTAAAAGAGGTGTGTATAACATATTAAAAATGTGTTAATATATTATGAACCGAGTTAGATATGTAAGAGTCTATGGACTAAAATTGGCGGAGACTGATTTGGTTAAAATGGCAAATGAGTTGGAAAGAAAGGTTTATGCATATCGTGAAAGAAGTTGTCTCTTACTCTCATCTCTTTATAGAGTCTAAGCTTCTCATCCCAACTCTTACGTCTATCTTAGTTACTTGTTATTTCAACATTTCCATTGTAATTCAGTTATTTGAGTATTACAACTACGATTCTAAAGTTGTAATCACATTCCAATTCTCTTGTTAATTTGGTGAGGAATTTGGATTTGTTACATAATATTTCAAGTTCAAATTATACATGCCAAAAATTTGTAACACTATCAAATCATTTGAAGAACGTCTACATACAAATGAGAATTTATTCATATGATTTTTATTTGACATAAAATTTGAGAAAGTAAATAAACTTTTTGAATTTTGTAGTTTTAAAATAAAAATACACTGAAGTCAGAATGCAGAGGTGGAATAAGAATTTGATGTTTGTGAATTCAGAAATTTTAAAATAGGACAATGATCTCAAACTAATGTAACAATTGTCAAATTAATGAACAAGTACTATCACTGCAATTGCACTCGACGAATAGTCATATTTAAAAATAAAAATAAAAATCAATGATCGCATTATTAGGTATACTTTCAAATACTTCACCCTTGATATATAACAAGCTTAACAATCATTTAAAAAGTCATTGTGAATTCTACTTCGCAGGTCATTTTTATGAACTTTATTGAAGAAAAAATTCTTTCTAGTGTTGCAATAGGCTTATGTAATATAAAGCTTAACTTCACAAGTAGATAAATAAGTTATCATGTCTTTTGCATATTTGTTTTAGTCAATGTAATTGAAAGATCTCCAAGTCCTTTCAAATTTGAGAAAGCGTTTTCCCCTTTCGGTTGGGTTTTATTTGCCCCGAGTTTCTTACCATAAATAGGTTTTTCTTTTAGGAAAATGTTTTAAGATTTGACTAGTCATTTTCTTGTAGGAAAAAGTTTAGGGTTCTGTAAATATATGCTTGTTCTTTCTAACTTAATCAATATTCACAGTTTAGTCCTATGGGCATTGAGAGTTTTGGTTAGGGGGAGAATTTTTTGGATACAAGTGATACGTTTTCTCTTTTGTGAACCTCCCATGTATCCTGAGTGAATTGGTTGAGGTTGTTTCTCTCTATATTTTGTACTCTCATATTTATATAATGAGTTGCTCATCTCCTTTGTGGATGTAGGTCGATTGACCGAACTACGTTAAATCTTTGTGTCTCTTGATATATTTCTCGTTTGTCTTGTTACTCATGGTCTTTCGAGATTTGCTTTGCTAGCTTCCGCATAACACTTGTTTATTTCGGTCCTAACACTTTCGTCAAATAATGAATTTAATTGTCAAGATCAAAACTAAGTTCTTCAAGGGTGGAGATATTAAGTTCATCTGAAAAATACGTAAAATGTTTCTTGATCTTATTTTTATCATAATTTATAAAAGAACTAGTAAATCTATCCGCGCTTCGTGCGGTTATAAAAAAACATGAAGGAATTTATAAAATTTTTTGTTTTTTTTAAAAAAATATGATCAAGATCAAGTTAAGTTCCAAACTTTAGAATAAGATACTTAAAGGAATTTTTTGTTATATGATTTCAATAATTAAGCTTACAATTATGATTGCTAGTGTCTTTCATATACTGTCACGACCCAGACCGTCGTGATTGACACCCACACTAACTCTCCGGTGGGAGAACCACTACTACAATCCAACCCAAGCAACTAAACAAAATACTAAGGCATTTAAGTTACGGAAGCAAGTTAAATATTAAGGAAATAAAGAGGGAGTTCCCATAAATCCAACAAAGTCTAACAACGAACTAACAATGCGAAAGAAATAGCCTAGAACCTGAAAGTTAATGTACCAAAACATCTAAAGTTCAACAAGTCTAAACAAGAAGGGATGCAACCCCATACTATTGAACTAATACCTAATTAGAAAGTCTAAGTCCGAAATGGTGGGCATAGACAAAAGAGAACCCATGGTAGCTCGGAAGAAATGGCTCACCCTTGAATTTGAATGATCACTGATCTCCTAAGTGAGGTCTATTAGTAGCCGCTTGAAGATGCTCTATACTCAACAAAAATAAGAGAAAGTTCAGTATCAGTACACAACCACAGTGTACTGGTAGGATCACGTGGCTATTCCACTAAGTGCAACATAAACAAGTCAAGACAACAATATAATCACATACATATATATTGAACATATACAATATTATCAGTATTAGGAACAACTTCACAATTTGCAAAATTGGTCCTCTCATGGAACCCAAACCCAAACAGTTAGCATACCAGAACTTGGTATCCGATTCTAATGTTATGCTGGAACGTGGCAACCGATCCCATATTTATGCTTGAACGTGGCAACCGATCTAAGATAGTTATGTCGGAGAGTGGCAACCGATCCCATTCACACACATACAATCACAATCACAAGTATATCATCAAGATTATACATTTAAGACATGATTTCACGGCAATCATTATTCATCTATCTCATTTACAACAAGTGTGATCAACTTTGCAACATTCATACATATACAAGTATCATAATGAAGCAAGAACAAACATACATCACACAATCATAGAATCACAACCATCACCTACCTCAAAACAAGCTTGAAGCTCTAAGAAATTTGATCATTCCCTTTCTGAATTCGTTCCGCTTGTCGGTCTACAAACAATCAATATAATACGGAATCAAATAACTATCACTAATTACCTGAATTACTAACAATTCTATGAACCCTAGATCAGACCCATGATCCCAATTATCCAGATTAGGGTTGTTTTCACCATAGAATCTATAACAAAACCCCCATCAGTATTCACCCATTCTATTACGTTCTACGGATTGAAAAACGAATTCGGGGAGTGAAAACTTACATTTAGCCTTAAGAATGGTGAAAAATTAGTAGGAGTCATCTGGGGTTCGTTCCTTGGCTCTAAAAGTTGAAAAGTGCATAATAAAGTCGTTTAGGGGTTTATTAACGACCTTAAGTCGCGTCGAGCCCACCACAGCTGCCCTCATCCCGCTATAGCGGCCCCGCCAGAGTGGCAAAATCCAGCGCCAAAGCGACTGGAATGAAACAGAGAGCTATTTTGAGAATTCCAAAATCCTCATTTCACAACACACCTCTAACCAATGACTCTCAGAAAATACCCTTGCGCTATGATCGATTCTGAGAGTTCTACTCACTAGAATTTAATTTTGTAAAGTCGTACGAATTTCTTAGCGAGCTATCTAACTACTAATGTAATCAATATCATAAATGATTCACCCAATTGTTACCAGCTTTCCCTATATCTTAAAGACTTCGATTTCGTCCAAATCTGGACTAGGTTGGGAAAGTCCAAATATTACAAAAAAAATTTTCGACCTCAAATTTCTCCTCGTTAACTTTTATATAATGACGGGAACATGTCGTTACCCATCATTCATCCCCAAGTGACAAAACTTAGGAAAATAAGCTAAGGAAGGAAAGAAGTAGTACCTGAATCGATGAACAATTGGGGATACTTCTCTTTCCTGTCGCTCTCAGTCTCCTATGTAGCTTCCTCAACTGGACGATGCTTCCATTGAAACTCTATGGATTTAATCTCTTTGGTCCTCAACTTGCGCACATCACGATCAAGAATTGCAATCGGTTCCTCCTCATATTGAAGGCCCTTGTATAACACAATTGAGTCCCACATAATATATAATCTTCGTCACCATGATATCTCTTCAGCATTGACACATGAAATACAGTATGAATACCCTATAGATTAGGAGGTAAAGTCAATCTATATGCTACCGGTCCCACACATTCAAGAACCTCAAAGGGGCCAATGTATCGCAGACTTAGCTTACCTTTCTTGCCGAATCTCATCGCCCCATTCATGGGTGATACCTTAAGAAGAACATCTTCACCGGATTGAAATGCCATGTCTCTTACCTTATGATCCACATACTTCTTATGTCTACTCTGGGCTGCTAAAAGCTTAGCTTGAATACTCCTCACATTGTCTTGAGCATCGTTCACTAAGTCTACCCCCAATGGTTTCACATCTCCAACCTCAAACCGTCCTATAATGTATCTATATCCCCTCTCATATAGTGCCTCAAATGGTGCCATATCAATGTTGGAGTGATAACTATTGTTATACGAAAATTCACACAAAGGTAGAAATTTATCCCAATGCCCTCCAAAGTCAATCACACATGCCCTCAACATGTCTTCTAACACTTAAATAGTGCTCTCTGACTATCCGTCTGTTTGTGGATGGAAGGCCGTACTAAAAGTTAGTTGTGTGCCTAATTTATCATGCAAATTCCTCCAAAACTATGATGTGAATTGGGTACCACGGTCTGAGATGATAGAAAGGGGCACCCCATGCAACCTCATTATCTCTTTAACTTAAACTTTAGCCAATTGTTCAACATTATAATGTATTCTTATCGAAATAAAATGGGTTGACTTAGTCAATCTATCAACCACTACCGAAATTGAATCAAACTTCCCCAAAGTCTTGGGAAGACCAACGACAAAATCCATGGCTATCCTTTCCCACTTCCATTCTGGAATTGACATTCTTTGAAGCAAACCTGTAGGCCTTTGATGATCATACTTCACTTGTTGACAATTTTGACACTTCGCCACAAACTCCGCTATGGCCTTTTTCATGCCCGACCATGAATAAATTCGCTTCAAATCTCGGTACATCTTGGTCATACCCGGATGAATAGAATATTGCAAACCATGAGACTCTGCCAAGAATTTCTCAATCAAGTCATCTACTCTAGGAACATATATTCTCCTTTTAAAATTTAGCACACCATCAACATCAAGAGTGGTCTCTTGTGCCTTACCATTCACAGTCTTCTTCCTAAGCTCTTCCAAATTCTCATTCTCAAATTATTTGGCCTTGATCTCTTCAATGAATATGGACCTCATTTCAATGCTAGCTATTACCCCACCTCTTTTCGAGATGTCCAATTGCATGAACTTAGACTCTAAGGTCTGAATTTCCTTAGCTAAAGGTCGCTTGGATACACTCAAGCAAGCTAAACTATCCATACTCACTGCTTTTCAACTCAAGGCATTTGCCACCACATTAGCCTTGCTCGGATGATATTGAATGGTCACATCATTATCTTTAAGTAACTCCATCCACCTTCGTTGTCTCAAATTCAGATCCTTTTGAGTGAACACATGCTGCAAACTACGATGATCAGTAAATAACTCACACTTAACACCATAGAGGTAATATCGCCAGATCTTAAGGGCAAACACTACCGCTGCCAACTCCAAATCATGTGTTGGATAATTTCTCTCATACACCTTTATTTGACGCGACTCGATGCATAGGCTATAACATTCTTATCCTGCATTAACACAACACCTAACGTAGAATGAGAAGCATTACAATAAACTATAAAATCCTTGCCTTCCACCAGTAATGCTAGAATTGGTGCGGTGGTCAGGAGGTCTTGAGCTTTTGGAAGCTCTCCTCACATTTTTCAGTCCATTCAAATGGTATCTCCTTTTTGTTCAAATTAGTCAAGTGAATGGAAATATGTCACGACCTAGGGGTACCCCCTAGACGTAATATGGCGTACTTGACCCCGAAGGAGTCGTATACAAGCTCTTAGCACATCCTTAACATAAGATAATATAAAATACGAGAAAATTTAAAACTTTTACAATCGAAGTCATTTATCATAAAAGCAAACAGAAGACTTTCTAGACTTTATCTTAAACCATCTAATACAACCTTTTAGAATAAAATCTTGGGACACAGTCCATACAATAGTTTCAAAACATGAAATAAAGACATAAAGGAAATAAGGGTTTGTTCTCGAAGCTATGAAGACTCACTAATTCTTCAACTTCTTCTTGATCCTTGGAAACCTACCCTTCAAAGCAACTCAACCTCCTCAATCCTACATTTGAATAGAATGTAGGCAATATGCGTTAGTACAAAATGTACCAAGTATGAAAGCTAACACAACATCATAAGAGCGTCACAAATATGGTTAGTCAATATAAGACATAAGCATAAGAGATAATAACATAATCATAACACAATTAACATAGCCATGGAATAATCATCAACCCAAGCATCTTGTAAATATAAGTCAATATAAGACATAGTTAATGAGCATAGGAGATAGGCCATAATCACAATACGCCAAGTCTTCATTATAGGTATCACACAAGCATAATTGACTCTAGGTCATTTTTACAAAAATAGCACCATTCTCAATTAAGCTCAAAAGCATACAAGTGCAAAGCATGAATAGCATCCCATAATACCACCCAAGCCAAGTATCCCTTTTTGGTCATCCTAATCATGGTCTATATGCATGGTTAAGTTTTAAACATTTCTACCACAAAGGTAGCATACTCATAAGTAATCTCAAGGCACACTTGTGCAATGCATAAAAAGGCATCCCATAATACCCTTCACACTAAGCATAACCTTAAAGTCATCCTAGTCATATTCACCCTCCTTTGGTATCACTATTGGCTTACTTCATGTAGACAAAGGAATTACCCCTTCTAGTCAATCCTATCTTGGAAGGCATCTATAACAACTATCTATCAAACATCACCCATGTAAGACAACATTCATAAGGTAACCTTTAGTCATACTTATGCAAGGCATGCATAACATCCCATAATACTACTCATACTATGTACTTCTTTAGGTTGTCATATTTATGTTCCTTAATTAGATATTAGTCTTGTTTTAAAGCATGAGAACCCTAGGAGACACTTTACTAAGTCTATATTAGTTCCATTTTGTTTTAAACCCTAAGAGATACTATACTAGGTACATCTTAGTTCATCATGTTGGAACTCTAGGAAATGCTACTCAAAGCATAACCTAAGTTCATTAGACTTGAACTCTTGGAGATGCTACTTAAAGCATAATGTTAGTTCATTATAAAGTTGGACCTTATAAGATACTCCTTTTAGCATGTCTAGGTTCATTATTATTATGGACTCTAGGAGGCACTACTCATGCATATCTAAGTTCATTTATACTCTTGAACATTATGAGGTCCTTCACTAACTTGTCTTAGTCCCTTATTACTTAGAACCCTAGGATATACTATATCAAGTACATCTTAGTTCATTAAGCTTGGTCTTTAGGAGATGCTTCTTCAAGCACAATCTTAGACCATTAAGGTTGAAACTTAGGAAATACTACACTAAGTACATCTTGGTTAATCATGTTTGAACTCTAGGAGATACTACTTAAAGCATACTCTTAGTTCATTTAGTTTGATCCCTAGGAGATGCTCCTTCAAGCATAGTCTTAGACCATTACTTACATTGGACTCTAAGAGATGCTACTTTATGCATAATCTTTGCCCATGAGGTTTGAATTCTAGGAGATGCTATATTTAGCACATTGTTAGTTCATTACCAATCTTGTTTATTGGGATATAGCCTTAACCGACACGAGAACATATGAGTTATCACATAATCTCCAATGGTGTTACCCACACCATTAAGGGTTGATCCACTTGCCAAGGTAGGACTGGTTTGTTAGCTTAGTCGTATCCACTAGCTTACTTTCCTATGGGGCACGTAGTTATGAGATACAGAGATTGCTACTAGAAATCCAAACTCCACTAGGTGAGGGTTCCATCTCATGAGACACACTTGGGGAAATCAATACTCTTCTAGGTGAGAGATCCCTTGTGGGAAGCCCAAACTAACTAGGTGGGAACCTCCATGAAAGCCCAAACTCAACTAGGTGGGAACCTCCATGAAAGCCCAAACTCAACTAGGTGGGAACTTCCATCTCATTACAATAACCACTCGGTGATAGGCCTAAATCTCACAAGATAATCATTAAGTCTATTCTTATACTCAGGTTAATGGAAAGAGGTTCTTGACAACCAATCCATGCTAATACCTCTCTCAGACCATGTGTGAGCAACTATCACCATCCATGACCTAGGTATAAAGGCCCACTAGCCTTAGGTTCAATTAGTTAGGAGAAGTCCTTCAACCCTAGAACCATTAATATGTGAGAAGTCTTTCATGATAAGTTCATATTTATGTTTAGCATCATGTTTAGAATTCTTCATTAGACAAGGATATCATCATGACCTTAGTGATCCTATCACTTCCTACCATCTATGATTCATATGGTGAATTAAGTAGGTAAAGGTCTCTCAACACAATCCTATTCATTAGCCTTGGACTCATATGTAGGTTTTACTCTCAAAGCCTTAGGATCTAAAGTCAATCTTATTAGATTCTTGCTTAAGCCCTAAGGATCATCATTCATTACTATGACTCCTCATTCTAAATGACTCTACATCATGAAAGGATATTATGAACCTTGATTACAAGACATTCAATCACATTCTTTGATACTAGGTGATCTTAGTCATAAATTGCCCTAAAGGTCCAATTCCATCTTTACAAGTCAACATCAATCATGTTGTATAGAGTCTAGTTTAATTCATGCTTAGGTATTTCTAATCTTGATCAATTACTACACACAACATTGATTTAGGAAGATCACTCATGGACCTTCTGTTGACACCCAATTTTGACTCTCCCCCGATAAGAATTAATTCGTGAGCTTCTCAATTTTCAAACGATTTAAAACAATTAGCTTTATATATATATATATAATATAGTTTGCAAATTATTTTAAAGAGATTTGTTACTTTCTCTGATCTTTAAATAATATATATATTTTATATAATTTTGTGTATAATTAGTATATTCTATAAACATTTCAAAAATCATCTCAAAAAGATTTTAATTCTAATAAATATTTTATTAAATTAGTTTAGTTTAAATTATGAGTATAATTTCGATTTATTTAGTTTATAATTAAATTGGCTATTTTATTTCGTTAAGAGCTCGTTAGTTAATTATATTAATTCGTCTTATTTAATTTCTAGTCGAATTCACTAGTTTGTTCAATTTGGCTAATTTTTAAATCCAATAGATCTGCCCTTCTTTGAGACCAAATCAGGCCATTTTGCCAATACCCATAATCCATTCCCAGTTCCAAACAGCCTACTAAGAAAACCCATTCCCACCAAATCGATCCAGTCATGCGTCCCTCTCCCCTGTTCCTATTCGTTCGTACGAGAGGATGCTCGCAGAATCACAGGTGTCTCTATCGTGTTGTTCGACCGTCCTTCTCTCAAAATCGGACGACTCTCCTTCTCAATCCGTTGAGAAATTGTACAAAGTGGTACAAGGATAGAGCTGGCGGCCTTATCTCTGAAGGAGTTTTTGAATTTCGAATGGGAATTCATTCAAAATCTCATATCATTTCTCCCCTCAAATTCGACCTAGAAGTTGCCTTATAAATACCCTTTTTGCTCACTGTTCAAGGGGAGCATTTTTTGAGACTTGAGAATACCCCTAAAAGATTTGGGAATCCTCAGTTCAATAGTTTAAAGTTTTGTGGCTGTTCGAGTTTAGAGAGGTGGTGGAATCGTGTCCGTCAAACTCGTCGTCCGGTTCGCTTCCCGGAAAGAGGTAAATTCTTTCCTTAACTTTGTTTCCTTTTAATTTCTGTTTATGTATCCTTAGCCCTGTATGTGTTTTAGCTGTGTTTTATTCTCTATATGCTAGAATTTGGTTGATGGGTATTAGCTAGTAATATCCCTTTCATTATTTTTTGGTTCTCTGTTTATGTGTTTAACTCTGCCCAAGATGTTATTTCTCTATATATCTTGCTTCACTAGCATTTAGAATTTGTATATTGTAGAAAATTTAAATAATATTGTGGGCGTTCGAGTTTTGGCTGGATAAGTATTAGCTTCATTCATGTCCAACTTTCCTTGTGATTTTTGTGTTATATTGGCAAATCCCTAATTCTTTGAGCAATCAGTTTAGTCTAAACATGAATGTACATCAGTTCTTATTGGTTCAAAGCTTATAACTATGCATGAAATATATGCTCCTTCTTGTTTTAACATATCTTCCTTGTTTGGTTTATTAGTTTTTTACACCCTTGTATACAATTGATGGTTTCCTCCCTTCCGTCTACCCTCTTTGAATGCATATAAATTAGAAATATAAGTTGTATACTCTTCAACATTGGGTTGTTTGGTTTAAAAACACTATGTCGAGCTTGTTGGTTCTTAAATTGCTCACTTATTATGTTGCTGAAGTTTGTCTCTGTTTTGCCAAAAATAGATTACTGTTACTTTTTTTTTAGTCTGTCTATTAATATGGATAGATCTTCTGTCAAGGTTTTTCTTTAGTTGTATTCCTTTAAAATCTTGGTTGTTGGACATCTATTAATTTCTATTGCTTGAAGTTTGATCACTATTGCTAATCTCTTAGAATTAAAGTTGTGTTGTGATTAATGGAAACAACTATGTGGTGAGCTGATCCCCTACTTGTTTTGATCTTTACTGTGGTTGAACTTGTAGTTAATGTTTGTTGTTCACTTGTGTCTTATTAAATTCACTTGCTAATTTTTTCTTCTTCGTTGGACTGCGCATGAACTCTCTTGTTGAGTCCAATTTGGACTCCCATCCCTTGCATACTCCTCTTCTTAAATATCCCCCATGTCGTTGAATGGAAAGCCATGTTATTGGGTTAAATACCCAAGAAGACAGCAACAGCAACAGCAGTCCCCAAATGGCCGAAAAATCGTAAATTTTGGACCTTAAAAGGTCCAATTTACAGCAGAATAGCAGCAGTCTCCAAATGGCCAAAAAATTGGAAATTTTGGACCTTAAAAGGTCCAATTTACAGCAGGTAGCAGCAGTCCCCAAAGGGACTAAAAATTGGAAAATTTTGGACCTTAAAAGGTCCAATTTACAGCAGGTAGCAGCAGTCGCCCAAAGGGACTAAAAATTGGAAAATTTTGGACTTTAATAGGTCCAATTTGCAGCAGTAGCAGCAGCCCCCAAGGGCTAAAATTTTTGGGATTTAGAACTTTAAAAGATCCACTTTTGAATGCAGCGGCAGCAAGAAGAAGCAGCGAATGGACTTAAAATCGTCCAAATTCTATTTGCACTTTGTCTTCATTATATTGTGATTTTGTGATAATTGTTCTTAACTTCTAACATTTATTTTCTTAACTTAGATGAATCTTTGGAAGAATTGTTATTTCATATTTTGTCGTTTGTTTACTTTAAAATTTTCAAATTTCCAAAACCCATTTTAAGTTGGGAAATGTAAGCTTATAGGATAACTTAAGAATCCCTTCATGTTCTTTCATAGTTATCGAAAAGATTTAATTTCATGTTTATGAGTTTGAACTAACTATTTAGTTCGAACTTTTGAATAGGATAAAATTGTTAAATTTCTTAAAAAATTAGTTGTCTTTTAATTTAACATAGGACTTTGTATGAATGACATGAGGATGTTTAATATCCTTTCATAGTTGTCAAACAAGGTCCTTTAATTCGTGTTTACGAGTTAGAATTAATTGAATGATTCAAAACATGATCATGGATAAAAGTTTTAAGTTAGGATTATTCTTGAGATTTTTAGAAGTGTCAAGAGATTTTATCTAAGTTTCAAATAAGATTTCTACAAGTAACTATTTTTACAAGATTAGCCAAATTTTTAAATTTGTCGGTCAATCATGTGTTAGCGGATTCTTTAAGCTGCCTAAACCCACCCTTAGAGAATTATTTGAACCTTTATCCGACTCTGGTTTTATTTAATACGTTTTCTTTCAAACTTTCCTTTTTAAATAGTTTTCTTAATTTCTCTTAAAAAATTAAGTGGTGACTTCAAAAATTATAGATTTTTCCAAAAACTTACAAAATTGCCAAAGTTGGGAAATGGCTTCGAAACCTTTAGTTTTCGAAATCGGATCGTAACACCTTCAATTTCACATCTAATGGCATCAACCCACAAAGATCACATTCATCAATTTAGATTAGGGTTCATCATAGAAATCACATGAACTCATCATAATATCATATAAAAAATCTAATTCAATCATAATTGGATGTTATCCACTAGATTGGACATCCAAGCCCTATCCCCAATGCAAGCACAACTATAGCTAGAATTGGGTTTCTGGCTTCTCAATTGGGGTAAACTAAGGGGGATCCATGGGTGGAAGAACCCATGGATGAATAAGCTTCACATAACTCCAATCAAATCCCTAAACAAAGCTTGAATCAATGGTGAAAATCTCCCTAAGCTGCTGCCCCAACTTCCTTTCTTCTTCTTCTTCTTCTTCTTCTTCTAGAGCGATGATTTCTTGGAGAGTAATTTGGGTTCTTAAGATGATTGAGCTACAGACTTAGTTTTAGGGGTCTATTAACTATTTATAGGAGGGTAATTAATTAACTAAACGTCCACCCTAACCCCTAAACTAATTACTAAACTAACCCTCAAAGCCTAACTTAAAACTAAACTTGACCAATATTGCCAGCATTCACGAGACTCCCATCCATGGACCGTGGATGGGTCAACTGAACGTGGTTTGGGTCCATGATTGGGGAATGAGGCTTATAAGTTGCAGGCCTGTGCAGGCCTTGACTCACGACCATGAACCACGTGCCGTGGAGGCCGTAGATGGCCAACAGTGGTTCATCGAAAGTGGACTGTTTTGGGGTCCTCCTCAAGGACCCCTTGGGTGGTCCTTGGGGAGCCGTACCCGGATGTTTAACCCCTAAACATGATATTCCAGGTACGGGAGACATTTATTTTGATTTTTAACCCTCTTACAACACTCCAAAACTCCACTACAAGACTCCACAACACACTAGTTCAACTAACTAATTTACGGGGTGTTACATAATAGAAGCAAAGTTCTTCACAAATTGACGATAATAGCTAGCGAGCCCTACAAAACTCCTAACTTCAGTCAGAAAACTTGGTCAGACCCAATTTTTAACCGCCTCAATCTTTTGAGGATCTACCATTACCCTTTCTTTTGAAACTACATGCCCCAAAAATACAACCAATTTCAACCAAAATTCACATTTAGAAAATTTAGCATATAGCTTTTGCTTCCCAAAAACACCCAAAACACTACGAAGATGGTTGGCATGCTCTTCCTCACTTTTCGAATATACCAAAATATCATCAATAAAAACTATGACGAAAGAATTAATAAATGGCTTGAACACCCCATTCATTAAACTTATAAAAGCTGCAGGCGCATCGGTCAAACCAAAAGGTATAACCAAAAACTCATAGTGCTCATAGCGAGTTCTAAACCCCGTCTTGGGCACATCCTCAGGCCTAATATTTAATTGATGGTAACCAAACCTTAGATCAATCTTAGAGAAAACTGATGCACCTTGCAATTGGTCAAAAGATCATCTATTCGAGGCAAAGGATACTTGTTTTGAATAGTGACCCTATTCAATTGCCGGTAATCTACACACATTCTCATACTACTATCCTTTTTCTTAACAAACAAAACTAGGCACCCCATGGGAAAGCACTAGGATGAATAAATCCTTTATCAAGAAGTTCTTGGATTTGAGCCTTAAGCTCTCTTAATTCTGCCAGAGCCATGCGATATGGAGGGATAGAAATGGGACGCGTACCAGACTCTAAATTAATGCAAAAATCTATATCTCTATCTGGAGGCATACCAGGCAATCAATAGGAAACACTTCTATAAATTTCAACACCACAGGAATAGACCCAATGAATGGAGCCTCAATCTCAATATCCCTATTATGAGCCAAATAAGCCAAACAACCCTGCATGATCAATTTCTTTGCCCGCATGGAGGATATGATCTTAGTTCGCTTAGGCTTGTACACCCCTTCCCACTCTAATTTTTCCCTTCCCGAAATTTCTAGAGTTACATACTTAGTATTACAATTAAGTACGGCATAATAGGGGGACAACCAAGTCATACCTAAGATTATGTCCAAGTCAGTCATATCCAAAATCACCAAATCAGCCCAAGTCTGAAAACTCATAAACGAAATAGAACAAGCACGATAGACGTGGGTGATTATGACTGACTCTCCAAATAGGGTAGAAACGTGGATAGGGGCATCAATTATATCACAAATCATATTAAACTATGAGGCAAATCGCACAAACACATAAGAATAAGTAGAACCTGGATCAAATAACACATTAGCCATCCAGTCACAAACAAGAATAGTACCTGTGATCACCGCAACAGATGCCTTTGCCTCATTATTGCCCAAAAAGGCATAACACTGAGTCCTATCATCTTGACGAACCACTTCCCTGCCTGGTTTTGTGTTACCTCTGCCTGCATTACCATTTCCTCTACATCCATGGCCTTGTTGATTACCTCTTCGCCCACCTTGTGGACGTCTCTACCATTATTACCATTTTCCACGGGTACTACTGCTCTAGACTACTACTGCACAGAATCTAACACACCCAGGTGGGGATAATCTCTCCTCATATGCCCAGGTTCTCCACAGTTGTAAAAAGTACGATCAAAAGGTGGTCTGCCGTCCGTCATAGGAGCGACTCCCTGGCAATCTTGAAAATTATGAGATAGAGTTTTTGAGTAACTACCTGCAGAGGCGGCCATAGCGGACTGAATTGGCTTGGTTGCAAGTGTTGGCCTTCTAGACCCCTTGGAATAAGAACCTTGAAAGATTCTCGAGTTCTTGGCCCTTTTTGCCCATGTCTTAGCCTGACCGTCTCGCCTCACCCCCTTCACTTTCTTAACATAGTTTGTTACCTCATTGAAGCTCCCCCTGTAGAAGTCATATGAACAGATAATACTTGCAACTTTGAATTTAATCCCTTAATAAATAATCAGATTCTCTCTTCCTTAGTAGTCACCAATTGAGTAGCATATCTAGACAAAACATTGAACTTAGCCTCATAAGCAGCCACAATCATACCACCCTGCTCCAAAGCCATGAACTTATCATTCTTGCGATCCCTCAAAGTCCTAGGCACACACTTCTCTAGAAAGAAAGCATGAGATTGGTCTAAGCAAGTGGAGGTAAAATAGATGATTTGTATTCCATATAAGCCCTCCACCACTGCTTTGCCTCACCTTAAAGTTGGAAAGACACAAACTCAACCTTATGCTGATGAACAATACCTAGTTTATTAAGCCTATCATAGCAATCCAGAATGAACTCATAAGCATCCTTATTCTTATAACCAAGAAACACAGGAGGCTTTAGCTTCAGAAACTTAGTCAACATTTCATGCTCATTACCAATCATAATAGAACCCAACAAAGGACGGAAGAAGGCATCATTACCTCCAGTCCCACCCATTTTGGGCGTAGTGCTAGCAACAGGAGAATTAGTAGAGCTTGAGTTGCTTGAACAGAAGGAAGCACTCCAGGACCAACCAAACCTTTCAAGAATGACATGATCTGTCGAGCTAACACTGGGTCTATGGGGGGACATCGGTAGTCTCAGCCTGCACCTCTTCCTCTTGTCCCACATCCTTAACATCAATATTCTCTTCTTCAATTTGTTCATGATGCGCATGAGGGTTTTCATTCACAGGAGCTTTCTCAACAGGAGCTCAATTTCCAGTAGGTGCTATTCTTCCATGACCTCTACCCCTAGCTCTTCCTCTACCCCTGCCTCGACCGTGACCTCTCGCTGCAAATTCCTCAGCTGGGGCATTGATGGGAGCTACGGGTCTAACCATCTGCGGATATAAGAGTGAAGGAGGTTAGATACCAATTTGAATCGATAGATACCAATTGGAATCAAGTTGTAGCACGAAAGGAGATAAGAGAAAACAGAGAGATTTCACAAAGTCCTATAGCCTCTTGAAAAAAGTAAAGGCGTCTTCGTACCGTTCTACGAGACTCTGCTAGATTTGTATTGGTACATCGAGATCAATGAACCTAGGCTCTGATACCAACTTTGTCACGACCCAGGCCGTCGTGATTGGTACCTACACTAACTCTACGATGGGAGAACCACTACTTGAACCCAACCCAAGCAACTAAACAAAATACTAAGACATTTAAGTTAAGGAAGCAAGTTAAATTCTAAGAAAATAAAGAGGGAGTTCCCATAAACTCCAAAGTCTAACAATGAATTAACAATGCGGAAGAAATAACCTAGAGCCTGAAAGTCAATGTATCAAAACATCTAAAGTTCAACAAGTCTAAACAAGAAGGGATGCAACCCCATACTAATGAACTAATAACTAATTAGAAAGTCTAAGTCCGAAATGGTGGATATAGACGAAAGAGAACACGTGGCAGCCCGAAAGAAATGGCTCACCAATGAATTTGAACGATCACTGATCTCCTAAGAGAGGTCTGTCAGTAGCCGTTTGAAGATGCTCTGTACTCAACAAAAATAAGAGAAAGTGAAGTATCAGTACACAACCACAATGTACCGGTTGTACCGGTAGGGTCACGCGACTATCCCACTAAGTGTAATATAAACAAGTCAAGACAACAATGTAATCACATGTATATATTTCGAACATATACAATATTATCAGCATTACAAACAACTTCACATTTCGCAAGATACACAATTAAGTCACATCATTGATCCTCTCATGGAACCCAAACCCAAACAATTAGCATATCGAAATGTAGTATCCGATCCCAATGTTATGCTGGAATGTGGCAACCAATCCCATATTTATGCCGGAACGTGGCAACAGATCCAAGTTAGTTATGTCGGAACGTGGCAACCGATCTCATTCACACACCACAATCACAATCAAAAGTGTATCATCAAGATCATACATTTAAGTTATGATTTCATGGAAATCATCATTCATCTATCTCATTTATAACAAGCGTGATCAATATTGCAATATTCATACATATATAAGTATCGTAATGAAGCAAGAACAAACATACATCACACAATCATAGAATCACAACCATCACCTACCTCAAAACAAGCTTGAAATCCTAAGAAACTTAATCCTTCCCTTTTCAAATTTGTTCTGCTTGTTGTTGGTCTACAAACAATGAATATAATACGAGAATCAAATAACAATCACTAATTACTCGAATTACTAATAATTTTATGAACACTAGATCAAACCCATGATACCAATTATCCAAATTAGGGTTGTTTCCATCGTAAAATCTATAATAAAACCCTCTCCCATCAATATCCACCCATTCTATTATGTTCTACGGATTGATAAATGGATTCGGAGAGTGAAAAGCATACCTTTAGCTTCAAGAATGGTGAAAAATGAGTAGGAATCGCCTGGGGTTGATTCCTTGACCCTAAAAGTCAGAAAGTATATAATAAGGTCATTCAAGAGTTTATTAATGACCTTAAGTCGCGTCGAGTCCGCCACAGCGGCCCTCATCCTACTATAGCGGCCCCACTAGAGTGGCAAAATCTTGCACCAAAGCGGTTGGAATGAAACAGAGAGCTATTTTGAGAATTCAAAATCCCCATTTCACAACACACCTCTAACCAAAGACGCTCAGAAAAATACCCTTAGCGCTAAGATCGATTTTGGGAGTTTTACTCACCCGAATTTAATTCCATAAAGTCATACGGATTCCTTAGCGAGTTATTTAACTAGTCATGCAACCAAAATCATAAATGATTCATCCGATTGTTACCAGCTTTCCCTATACCTCGAAGACTCCAATTTTGTCCAAATCTGAACTAGGTTAGGAAAATCCAAATACTACAAAAAAGTTTTCTGACCTCAAATTTCCCCCCATTGGCTTTTCTATAACGACAGGAACAGGTTGTTACGTATACAATTCATTTTTGAGATAGGTAGCAATTACATCATCGTCCAACCATTAAGAACCTCAAATATTTATTTATTTAGCACTATGCCAGGTGTCACTCCCCGAGCCTATACCCCAGACGTCACTGACACTTGAGAACCATTGCTGGCCCCAAGCGAACCCTTGGCCTGGCTTACTTACTCAACGGAAGACTATGCATATTTATAATGATTAATAGCACTATACTCACTTGAATAATAAAATACTGAGAATGCTTAAAAGTCAAATATTCAACTTGGCCAAAATGACAACTCAAGTTTTAACATATGAAATAAAAATGTAAAGACAACTAAACTACTAACTGTCTAACTGTCTATGAAGCCTCTAAAATAAAGAGGGATGTCGGGACAAGACCCCCCGATCATCCTAATAATGAAATAATGAAAGCAAATGAAAAAAAGAGTACTTTGGAATGCAATGAAGCTCACCAACTGACTCTGAGTGCTCAACTGGATCAACGAGACGCTGGATTCTGATCCTGATTACTTGTGTCTGCATCACAATAAGATGCAAGACAACTGACATCAATACATTGAATGTACGAGTACGCGACTTGGAATGCTAAACATAACTTAAGCTTGGAAAGGATCTGAAAGGAACACTTACCTTGGCTTTACTCAACTTCTGAATAACTTAACTTAATATAAAGCAATAAACATATGCAATATATAGAAATCTTGTAAAAATAGTGGAAAACAGCTTCGTTCATTAAAAGAAAAATACAATAACAACTCAATTTTACTCATATAATAAAGTAATATAGTTTCTGTGGGAGATTCTCTAACCAACAACCACCACTATGAGCCTAAGTGGTGATATAATGTCTTGCCCACACTGCCAGAACTTTCCTATACTTTGCCGTCATATAGAACGCACTAAGTGGATCCAATAGTCTATGCTATAAGCATCTTCAGAAGTCATCTAAAAAGTATAATCCTTTACTACCCATGATGGCTACATGGTTTATGGAGGCTTGAGTTAATATGAACTCGCATCCCCATATAAGTGCTCAATACTACTCCCAAAATATACTTAGCTCATATGATTTAAAATCAAAACTTCTATCTTTGGTTTGAGATAATTACTCAAAACTTTAGCTTAAAAGCTCTCTTGGAAATCAATGTTTCCCTTTCTTGTTCAAATGTGAACACATTTTAAACTCTTGAGAATGCTTAGTTCCCTTATAGCTCTTTGAGAAATGAACTCAACTCTTAGCTCTTTGCTTAACTTGAAAGTTAAGTCTTAAAACAAAGTTAAAACGTTTGTGAAAGACTTTAGAAAAACTTTATAAACTTCTCTTGACTTGCTTCTTAACTTCTAGACTTGACTCTTAACTTTTCTTGACTTTGATCCGAACTTTCCTTGAATTGGATTATGGATTCAACATTAATGATCTCACATTTATGGAAAATTTCATGATGTTTAAATGTACCTAAGAGTGTTGGAATCAACTAAGAAACATAAGTACATTGCTAAGGAACAAGTACGAAAAGATAGGGAACGAATGAGGAGAACTGGCATCCTTAGCGTTCTAAGAGCCATGGGGTGCCCGCCCTCCAAATTCAGAGACTAGTCTGGGGTGCGCTGTCTGGTGTGGCGCCCAAAGGGTGAAGATTCAAAAACCCTTTTGGGGTGCGCTGGTTGGCGCGACGCCCAACCCCTATCCCAGTTGTTTGACGACTTATGTTCTCGGTTTTTTATCTCTAAATCCTCTAAACTTCAATGGTTCCTTCCCCAAACACTTAGAATCATTTATACCCTCAATATATGATAGATTCAAACCGATATTACACCCAAAAACATGAATCAAATCGCAAGAAACTCCAACAACACAACCCACAACAAATTTAAACGAAACTTTCAACAATGTTCATCAAGAACTCAATTTCTAAACTTTCAAAGCCTTAATTTTGCTATATTGAATCATGGTTGGTGCATGGGTAAACTAACCCAATGCTATGTGATCTCACATACCTCGTAGGGATCACCCCTTGACGAAATCTACAAGCTAAACCCGACGATCTTGACTTATCTTGATTTCTCTTCTCCCTTCTCCTCTTTTCTCTTTTCTCCAATCCCTAGCGTGAAACTTCAACTTTTCTAAACTGACTAAAATCTAATTTTACCCCAATTAACTCCTAAAAATGAAATAGAATAACTAGGTAAGGAAAAGACTAAACTACCTTCAACAATCTAGATTAGACTTTCTTTATTCTAACAACCCAACTTTCAAAGGGCGTAACTCACTTATACGAACTCAGAATTGCGGAAACTCAGAGGCGTTGGAAAGGTTATTCAAAGAGCTTTCCAAAAATATTTGGAAATACACCTAACCCATCCTAAGCTAGGAGTTATGGCCATTTGAAGTTGACCAAAAACTCAACTAACATATAATATACTTCACAATTTTCCAGATTTTCATATACTTTCCAAAAATCTTTCTTTCCCCAACTTTTAACTCTTTTCTCATTATTTCAATTTGCGAGATGTTACAATATCTCCCCCTTGGAAACATTCATCCTCGAATGAGATTACTCTTACTATGCTAAGGGTGTAATAGTAGTCATACATTTTAAACACCTAACAAGCAAAGCAAACACAACATGCCAATTTATAAGTAAAATGCCAAGAAAATGATTAGTACCTTGATTTGGAACTTCTCCAGATTCGAAGAGATGTGGATATCTCTTCTTCATATCCTCTTCAGCTTCCTAAGTAGCTTCCTCAACAAATTGGTTCCTTCAAAAGACTTTGACTGATGCTACTTCCTTAGTCCTCAACTTGCGAGCTTGGCGATCTAGAATCTGAACATAAATCTCCTTGTAAGATAAACTGTCCTTTATCCCAATATCCTCAGTTGGTATGATCAATGAAGGATTGCCCATGCACTTCTTCAACACAGAGACGTGAAATACCGGATGAATCGCTGCTAACTCTTGTGGTAGCTCCAACTCATAAGCTAATTTGCCAATCCTCTTAGCTATTCAATAAGGTCCAACATACCGGGGACTAAGCTTCCCCTTCTTACCAAATCTCATAACGCCCTTCATTGGTGAAACTTTTAAATACACCCAATCATCAACTTCAAACTCTAACTCTTTTCTCCTAACATCAGTGTAGGATTTCTGACGACTCTGTGCTGTCTTCAACCTTTCTTGAATCACTTTCACCTTCTCCATGGCTTGATGAACTAGATCTGGTCCTATAAACCCTACTTCACCAATTTCAAACCACCAATAGGAGATCTGCACCTTCTCCCATAAAGAGCTTCATAAGGAGCCATTTGGATGCTTGAGTGGTAACTATTGTGGTAAGCAAACTCAATAAGAGGTAGGTTATCATCCTAATTACCTTTAAAATCAATCACACAAGCCCTCAGCATATCCTCTAAAGTCTGAATAGTGGGCTCTGCTTGACATCTGTCTGAGGATGAAAAGCAGTACTCAAGTTCACCTTTGAACCCAAGCCTTTTTGGAATGAATTCCAAAATTGTGCAGTAAATTGTGCACCTCTATATGAAATAATGAAGATCGGAACCCCATGAAGTCTACCACTTCTTGAATATATATCTTAGCATAATCTTATGCTGAATGGGTAGTCTTCACCTGTAAAAAGTGGGCTGATTTTGTGATCCTATCAACAATCACCAAAATGGAATCATGTTGCCTGCAAGACCTTGGAAAACCTATGATGAAATCCATATTAATCATCTCCCACTTCCACTCCGAAGTTATATATTTTAGGCCAAACCACCGGGTCTTTGATGCTCTACTTTAACTTGTTGGCAATTCAGACACTTAGCAACAAACTCTGCAATGCCCTTCTTCATGCTACTCCACCAATAAACTTTTCTCAAATCACGATACATCTTTGTGGAACCCGAATGAATGAAATATTTGGAGCTATGAGCTTCCTCCATGATCCTCTCTTGGAGTCCATCCACCATAGGTACTCACAATCTACCTTGATATGTCAATACGCCATCTCCCCCCTGTTTAAAAGCTAATACTTTTTTGCTTATGAACATTTGCCTTCAATTCAAGAAAAATTGGGTCGTGGTCTTTATTTTTTTTCACTTCTGACACTAATGATGATTCATCCCCATTCATCACCACTACTCCTCCTTTTGTGAAATCCATTAGTCGGACTTCTAAGCGTGTAAGTGTGTGCACATCTTTCGTTAACTCTCTCTTTTCTTCTTCAACATGGGTGGCATTACCCATAGGTAACCTGCTTAAAGCATCAGTAACAACATTAGCCTTACCTAGGTGATAAAGAATACTCATGTCATAATCCTTGAGGAATTCCAACCACCTCTATTGTTTGAGATTAAGCTCTTTTTGAGTGAACACATACTGAAGACTCTTGTGATCAGTGAATACATCAACATGAATACCATACAAATAATGATGACATAACTTCAAAGCAAATACTACAACAGCCAACTCTAAGTCATGGGTTGGGTAACTCTTCTCATGAACTTTCAACCATCTCGAGGCATAAGCTATAACTTTGCCATTCTGCATTAGCACACAACCCAAACCAACTCTAGACGCATCACAATACACAATAAAGCCTTGCGTACCTTTTGGTAAGGTCAACACTGGGGCAGTAGTCAACCTTTTTTTCAATTCCTGAAAGCTTTTCTCACAAGCTTCAGGCCATTGAAACTTTACTATTTTCTAAGTCAACTTAGTTAAAGGGAATGAAATAGATGAGAACCCCTCTATAATAGCCAGTCAAACCCAATACACTCCTAATATCAGTTGGAGATGTGGGTCTAGGCCAATTTTGCACTGCCTCTATCTTTTTGGTATCAACTCTAATTTCATCACCGGAAACTATGTGGCCCAAGAACTCTTCAGACTCAATCCAAAACTCACATTTAGAAAAATTAGCATATAACTTCTTATCTTTCAAAGTCTGAAGAACTATTCTGAGATGGCTAGCATGATCTTCTTCATTCCTTGAATAGATTGGTATGTCATCAATGCTTCTTAACTTCTCTTGACTTTGATCCTAACCTTCCTTGAATTAGATTATGGATTCAAAGTTCATTATCTCATGTTTATGGATGATTTCATGATGTTTAGATGTACCTAAGAGTGTTGGAATCAACTAAGAAACATAGGTACATTGCTAAGGAACAAGTAAGAAAAAATGGGGAACGAATGGGGAGAATTGGCGTCCCTGGCGTTCTGAGAGGTGTGGGGCGCCAGCCCTCAAAATTTAGAGGCTGGTATGGGACGCGTTGGCTGGCACAGTTCCCCAAAGGTGAAGATTCAGAGACCCTTTTGGGGGGCGCTGGCTGGCGCGACTCCCCACCCCTATCCCCAGGTGTTTGACGACTTTTCTTCTCTGTTTTTCATCTCTAAATTCTCTAAACTTCAATGGTTCCTTCCCCAAACACTTAGAATCATTTATACTCTCAATATATGATAGATTCAAACCAAAATTACACCATAAACGTGAATCAAATCGTAAGAAACTCCAACAACACAACCCAGAAGAAATTCAAACCAAACTTTCAACAATGTTCATCAAGAACTCAGTTTCTAAACTTTCAAGGACTTAATTTCGCTGAATTGAATCATGGTTGGCGTGTGGGTGAACTAATCAAATGCTATGTGATCACACATACCTCGTAGGGATCACCCCTTGACGAAATCCACAAGCTAAACTCGATGATCTTGACGAATCTTGATTTCTCTTCTCCCTTTTCAACTTTTCTCTTTTCTCCAAGCCCTAGCCTGAAATTTCAACTTTTCTAAACTGACTAAAATCTAATTTTACCCCAATTAACTCCTAAAAATGAATTAGAATAATTAGGTAAGGAAAAGACTAAATTACCCTTCAATAATCGGCATTAGACTTTTCTTATTCAAACAGTCCAACTTCCAAAGGGCATAACTCATTCATACAAACTCGAAATCACACAAACTCAGCGGTTTTGGAAAGGTTATTCCAAGAGCTTTCCAACCATATCTAGAAATACACATAAATAATCTTGAGCTAGGAGTTATGACTATTTGAAGATGACCAAAACCTCAACTAACATACTTCACAATTTTCCAGATTTCCATATACTTTCCAAAAATGATTCTTTCCTCAACTTTTAACTCTTTCCTATTTATTTCAATTTGCGAGATGTTAGACCAGACAACTGTATCCATTTCGTATCCACTCTTTGACAGAGTAATGACTACAAAAATGAAAAAATAGTGAGCTTGTTCCTACGGACCCTCTATTCACCATTGCAACTTAGGTGAGCTTGAGGGACACACAAATGTGAATATAAGAACTTTTTTTTGTATTCAATAGCGATAATTCATCTGGTATGAAAGAATTAAAATTTATTGAAAAACTATTAAGTTTGTTGTGTTAGTAAATGTTGCTTAGCTCTTTGTTAAAAAAATTCATTGTTTAGGCAATATGTAGGGAATATAAATATAATTAATTAAATGAACTGTTAAAAGTGAAATGGGAAGTTAATAACTCATCAATTCTACCGTTTCATAAAAATGATCAACTCTACGGTAAGTTCATCATCATCCTCCAACTTATTCCCGGCTTGCTCATTAGAGATCTGGAATAAGTTCATCCTTGATGGTGCACTCTTAAGAGTTGTAAAACTGCGTGTATTATTATTGTACAAACATATGTATATCAACATGACTCCATATAAAGGCCAATATGTTGTCCATCTGGACGGACCATATGAATGTCTCGTTTCTGCAAAATATAATAACAAAATTTCTCCAATAAATTTGAAACAACAGAAAAACAATCTATTGCAAAATGCCTTTGATAATTAAATTAAATTTTAATGAAACAACTGTAATAGCACAACAAACGAAAATCAAAATACTAAAGGACATCTCCTATGACACTATCTGCTAACAGAAACATAGTGCGACATTGGTACCAAAAATGAATATTCAAGAATATCCAAAAAATTTAGCATGTACTAAAATAATCAAAACAAAGTTTACTTTCAAAAGCTGAGAGTCTTTGCCCCATAATGCTTGAAAAGTTCAAGAACAATATCATTAATATAGCAAATTTTAGAGGCCCCATTTTTCTTCGCACTGAACATAGACATGGATCTGCAATACAACACTTTCCCCTGATTTTACCAAAACAAAGGTCCGCATTCACTTGTGAAATTACGTTGAATATGTTGTAATTGTTGTTGAATAGTAGAAATAAGTTGAGAGGTAAAGGGTGATATAAGAAAAGAGGATTTGCCAGGATAGGAAAAAAATGAGGAAGATGGTGGATTGAAAGAAGTTAAAAGGGGAAGAAGGGACAATTATTTTTAAGGAAAAGAAGCGTTGGTTTGATTTAATGCCGTTTATCAGTAATGAGTAATTGTAATGCGTGGGTTGAGAAACGAACTATTAAGAAAAATGGATAATTTATGAGCGCAACATGGGTGAGGCTTTTATTAATTGAATTAGTTGGTCATATTAATATTGTGTTAATATTATATGAGAATGGATGATAATTAAAATGTCAAAAAAATGTGAAAAAAGAAAAATACAAAAACTGATCAAAGAAGCATGCCATATCAGCAGGCTTATGTTTCTGCTTTATATAGAATTATAGATTCTCGTGACTCAAACTAGTTATACCAAAAAGTAGATCTGTTGACATCCAATTTTGACCCTCCCCGATAGAAGTTAATTTTCGAGCCTCTTAGATTCCCAAACGATTTGGAATAATTAGTTTATAAATTTAAAATAGTTTGCAGAATTTTAAAGTGATTCAGTTACCTTTATAATATTTTAGATAATAAATAGTTTTTATGTAATTGATTATGTAATTAATACCTTTTAAATATTTGAAAATCAATTAAAAAAGATTTTACATTTTTAAGTCAAATATTTTATTAATTTAATTTAGTTTAAATCGGGTTTATATTTTGAATTAATTGGTTTTATAATTAAAATTAATTATTTTATTTTGTTAAAACTAAGAAGCTCATTAATTGATTAATATTAATTCATTTTATTTAATGTCTAGCCTAACTTTCTAATAGCATGCAATTTTGGGTTAATTTCTTAATGCATTGGTTAGCTTTGTTTACAAGTATATCCATTGTCTAAATCTCAATTTCAACCCATCTCTAAGACTAAGATTGGGCCTTTCTCAATCAACCCTTAATTTTAGCCCAATTTCCCCCAACCCGGCCCAACTCTAACTTCAACATAGAGAAATTCAGAAACGGCAACAACACAACGATTCCAAACAACAATTCTTCACGGCGTCAACTCAGTGATCAAACACGACACGAACAGCAGCCAAATAACGCCCACTCATCTCCAATTCAAACAGAGACACACAATGAGTACACGGCATGAACACGGAGACGGACGGAAAACAGCAGCAATAGTTCCTTGTCGCCTTCTCCAATGTCCCTCTCCATCCATATGAATTTTAGCGGCGATTCCAACAAAAGCCCATACAAGAACACGTTTTCGTCCATGTGGCCTCGAGATCATGCCACAAAGCATGTCAAGGACAATCGTTTCAATCTAAGCCCTCCACCTCGATTCCTAGCCGTTTGAATTTGTGAATATATTTTGGATAGAAATTTGGTGTTGGAAATTCAAAAATTCCTTTGTTCTTATCTGATTTTGCCCTCCCCTCCCACCCACCCACCCTACAAAATTGTGCCCTAATTTCCTCTATAAATACCTCTCTTCTGGGGAAAAATTGGAAGAAAAAAGTTGGTCATTCTTCACTGATACAAGGATAAAGAGAAAACACATAAATATATAAGAGACAACATCTAAACAAAGAAGAGGACTATTTTTTATCTTAGTTTTACTGGCTTTGTTCTTTGGTGAGGATTCTTCAAGGTCTACGTTGGTGGTTGTGAAGTCCTGATCTGCTCGTCTCGTTTCCGTTCGTTGCCCAGAAAGAGGTAATGTCTTCCTTGGCTTTGTTTGATTTCTAGTCCTTCCATGTGTTCTGTTAATGAGTTCTTCGATTTGTGTATATTTTGTTTATGTGTGAGCTTTAATTTAATTCCCATATGTTGAAACCTAGTCAATGAGTATTAACTGTGGATAAATTCTATTTTGGAGTTAGTTTAGCATTATTTCTAAGCACGTCTGATCTCTCCACTGCCTTTTACTGGTTGTTTCATATTGTTCACCAGAAAAGAAGATATGTGACAATCGTGGTGATAAATTTTCTTAATTAGTTTGATCTTTGTAGAAATTAGTGACAATTGTATTAAGTTGTTAGCTAGCTTAGTATGTATACATAGATTAATAACATAATTTGTTAGATTAGATTAGTTGGCAGTATAATTAGTTAGTCACGTGTATAGTTAGTTGATGACATGTATAAATAGCCATAGTTGGATTGTATGAAGAAATAATACAGTTTCACAAATTCTCCATTTTACTTTCTTCTTTCTTCTTTCTTCTTTCTTCTTCTTTGATATCAATGTAATAGTAGCCATTGTAGCTGGGTTAATACTTTCAACAGGGTATCAGAGCTCAGTTCCATTGAATCCTAGCACATCCTGTTACAGAGATATTCACTTAAGAAGAGATGTGGAGAATTAACAATATACAATCACCAGTTGAAGAATAGTGATCGATTTCACAATCCATTTCCTGTTCATCACAAATTGAAGAATCAGAATCGCAAAGATTTTTTCTCTCTTCTGTGTAGTAGTGTTCAATTTGTGTGAAAGGTAGCTTAAAATGGTAAATACAGTAGATCTGTTAACACAGTTGCCATCACCATTGAGTTCCATCAGATACGCCAGGTAACATTCTACTTTCACAAAAATTAACTAGCATAGAGAATTATACAGGTTGGAGTAATTCCATGAGAGTAACATTGCTAGCTAAAAACAAAATTGCTTTTGTTGATGGATCATGTAGAAAAGAGCAATATCTAGGAGATTTAGAACATGAGTGGGAGAGGTGTAATGCATTCGTCTTATCATGGATCACTAATTCTGTTTCGAAGGAACTAGAAAATGGCCTCATGTTCTCATCTAGTGCTCATACTGTATGGAAGGATCTAAAAGAGCGTTTTGATAAAACAAACCTTATAAGGATCTATCAATTACATCGAGAAATATGCACCATGAGTCAGGGCACTCTTATTGTTTCATACTACTACTCTAAGCTTAGAAGTCTGTGGGATGAACACATTTCTTTAGTACCACTACCAGCTTGTGAATGTGACAAGTATAGAGAGTATGCAGATCATATGGAGAAGTAGAAGCTTATACAATTTTTGATGGGACTGAACGAGACATTTGCTCAATCTCGTAGTCATATTTTGATGACTGTTCTTAGTTTTAATTTGAATCATGCCTACAACATGATAACGCAGGATGAAAGTCAAAGAGTACAATCCAAAACAATATCTGCTTTAGTTTTGCCATTACAACAATGAATGTTAATGAATCCATTGCATTAGCATTTATGCAACATAACAAGTTCAAGAAGCCTAATGATATATACTGTGAAGATTGCCATATGAGGAATCATAATACCAAGTATTGCTACAAGTTGGTAGGATATCCATTTGATCATAAATATGGCAAGAAGAACCCCATAGATAGAAATGAGAGAAAGCCACAGTTTAAGGATGAAAGACAAAGGTTTCAAGGTGATAGGCATGAAAGTGTTAGTGGTAATAGAAGACAACAGGCACACAATGCACAGTGTGGTGATTCTTTTGAGTATGGGAACATACATCAGCAAAATCACACTATAGATCATCTAGATAATATAGAGTCTGGAAATAGTTCTTCAGCATCTATGTTGGTGCCATCATTCACTCATGATCAATACAATTATATTATGAGGATGTTGGGCAATGATTCTGCATCACAAGGAGCCATGGCTAATATGACAGGTATGCCTCAAAACACTACTTCATGCTTTACTTCAAGGTGTTTTTCTATAGGTTTAAACACAGTTCCTTAGGTGGTTGACACTGGTTCTACCAATCACATGGTCTGTAACATGAAATCCTTACTAAACTTATCACCTGCACCACCTTCTAACAACCAAGTACATCTTTCAAATGGTCAAACAACAGATGTCAAATACATTGGCACAATAACACTCTTTGATAATGTGTGTTGAACAATGTGTTGCATGTTCCTAAATTTGAGTATAACCTCCTATCAATTTCTAAGCTCACTAAAGAATTTCATTGTTGTGTCTCTTTCTATCCTTCTTTTTGTATCTTTCAGGACCTATCAACTGGCAAGGTGAAGGGGATTAGTAGAGAAAAAGAAGGATTATACTTACTTCCATCTACTCAACAACATTCAACTGTCAGTGCTCCTGTTAAACCACATTCATGTGTATCATCTATTCAAGCTGACCCCTCCATCTAGCATCTCAGACTTGGACATGCACTAGTTGTTGTTCTTCAAAAGATTCCTCTACTCACCTCCAACTTTTTGAATAAAGATTCTACATTCTGTTAAATTTGTCCCCTTACTAGACAAACTAGATTACGATTCCCTAATAGTACTAAGAAGTCTGTAAATCCTTTTAATCTCATTCACATGTATGTTTGGGGGCTTTACAAACAATGTACTTACAATGGTTATAGATACTTCCTCACTATTGTAGATGATCATTCTAGAATGACTTGGATTTACTTGTTAAGATTGAAAAGTGATGTAACAATGCACATTACTTCCTTTCTTACTCTTGTTAAAAATCAGTTTTCAACTTCTGTTAAGATTGTAAGAACTGATAATGGTTTAGAGTTTTTCAATTCTCAATGCAATTCTCTATTCAATTCCTTTGGTATTATTCATCAAAGTACTTGTGTACATACACCTCAGCAAAATGGCATTGCTGAAAGAAAGCACAGACACTTTCTTAAAATGGCTAAAGCCCTTAGATTTCAGGCTCATATACCCCTCAAATTTTGGGGTGAGTGTGTCTCTACTGCGGCCTTTCTCATTAACAGATTACCATCCACACTCTTATCTAAGATTCACCCTATGAGGTGTTTCATGGTGATCCTCCTAAGCTTGATTACATTAAAGTATTTGGCAGCCTATGCTATGCAACCAAGCCACTCTACACTGATACATTCTCTTCTAAGGCTATACCATCTATTTTCATGGGATTTGCAACCACTCAAAAAGGGTACAGGCTATACAATATTTCCTCAGACACTTTTTTCATAAGTAGGGATGTCACTTTCAAGGAACATATATTCCCTTTCCAGCATCCCAAGTCCACGTTTTTAACTCCTGATTCTATGTCCTCTTCATATACATTTCCTTCTACATCGGCTTTTTCTCATCCTCTGAATGTATCTGTAGAGTCTCATGATCATTCCTTATCCAATTCATCTCCATTATATCTTCATCAGTTCTCACTCCCATTATTCCTACCACACCTATTCTTGCTCCCTCACCTCCTTATGTCAGGAAATCCTCTAGAGTCACGAAGCCTCATCTTTGCCACATTGATTACATTACACAATCCAAACTTTCTAATGCCACTCATCCTATTTCCAATTGTCTTTCCTATTCTGCCATCTCACTATCTTTTAGAGCATACCTCACTGCTTTTTCTTCATCCATTCCTCAGCCTTAGCCTTCCTCTTACACTCAAGCTGCTTAGGATAAGCAATGGATTTTTGCTATAGACTAAGAGATTGCTGTCCTAACTGATAATCACACTTGGGAGATTGTGTATCTTTCTGTAGGTAAAACTCTTATTGGTTACAAGTGGATGTATAAGGTGAAATATAAGGCTGATGGGTTTGTTGAAAAGTATAAGGCTAGGTTAGGTTCTAAGGGGTTCATTCAGCAGGAAGGGGTCAACTATCATGATACTTTTTCTCCAGTTTTTAAAATGATCACTGTAAGGACTGTTATTTTCATAGATGCTTAGTCTAATTGGCCTTTGTTCCAGATGGATATGTATAATGCTTCCTCCAAGGTGATCTCCTGGAGGAGGTCTCTATGACTTTGCCACTAGGTTTTGATAGCCAGGGGGAGCATAAGGTCTGTAGGCTACTCAAATCCCTATATGGCTTTTACAACAGCCTTTATTAAATCTAGGTCACACAAAGCAAGTTGGATTGTTCTTTGTTTACAAAAAGGAATAAAGGAGGGATTGTCATCATGCTTGTTTATGTTGATGACTTATTAATTACTGGGACTGACAAAATACTCATTCAAGAAGCTAAGGAAATCTTGAATTACAATTTCAAGATGAAGGACCTTGGAGAGTTGAGATACTTCCTTGGAATAGAGTTTGCCAAATCCAGCAAAGGGATTATGATGAATCAGAGAAAGTATGCACTAGAGCTAATATCAAAATGTGGTTTAGGGGAAGGAAAGTCCAATACTACACCACTAGCACAGAATCAGAATATGACAAGACTGGAGTATGATGAAGTTTTTGAGCATACTGGTGATGATGTAGAATTAGAAGACAAGAGAGTGTATCAAAGACTCATCGGCAGATTATTATACTTGGCAATGACAAGACTAGATATCTCTTATGTAGTGCAACACTTGATTCAATTTATGCATGCATCTAAAAAATCACACTATGAGGCAGCTCTACATGTGGTCAGGTATATAAAGAAGCAACCTGCACTAGGACTCCTAATGAGCAACAGAAAGTCAGGTAAGGTGATTGCATATTGTGATGCAGATTGGGCATTATGTTTGATATCAAGAATGTCAGTGACAGGTTTTGGAATAAAATATGGAGATTCACTGATTTAATGGAAGTCAAAGAAGCAAAGTAACGTGTCAAGAAGCTCAGCAGAAGCTGAGTATAGAAGTATGGCAACCACAGTGGCAGAGTTAGTTTGGTTACAATGTCTGCTCAAGGAACTATGTGCTCATGTGGAGTTGCCAATGGAGTTATATTGTGATATTAAAGCAGCATTGCAGATAGCTTCAAATCGTATATTTTATGAGAGGACTAAACACATAAAGATTGATTGTCACTTCATTAGAGAAAGATTACAAGAAGGATTGATCTAACTTCCTACATTGCTAACACAGAACAATTGGTAGATATATTCACAAAAGCATTGGGGAAACAATTGCACACTGAGATGTTGTTCAAGTTGGGGTTGCTGGACATTTTTCACCATCCAACTTGAGGGGGAGTGTAGAAATTAGTGACAATTGTATACACAGATTAATAACTAAGGATGGCAATGGGGCGGTGTAGGGCGGGGGTGGTGTTGGTTGAGCTTAACCCGCAAAATTTTTAATCCGCCCCGCCCCGCCCCTCCCGCATAACAACTCTTTTCATTTTCAACCCCCCCCACCCTGCCCCGCATAGACCCGTTCCGCATAATTTTTTTAATATTTTCTTTTTCTAGTTATGTTTGTTACTAAAATAAAATTCATAAAAATAAATTCATTTTTCATTAAGTTGCATTAATTTAATGGGATAGTGACTTAAAATTTTATTTTTTAGAGGCCAGTTGGGAAACATGTAAGAAATTATATTATTTTTTATTGGACCATTTTCATTTATTATCTTGAAATTTTAGTAGTTTTAATGAAATTATTTCAATAAATAGTGCTCTAGCACTCTTATAACATGTAAAAAATTAAAATTAAGTTTAAACCCACATAAAATCACATATACCCGCAACCCGCCCTGCCCCACATTAATTTTTAAAAAACCCACTTCAACCCGCCCCACACAACCTTAAACCCGCCCCGCCCCACATAGCCTTAAACCCACCCCGCCCCATTACCATCCCTATTAATAACATAATCTGTTAGATTAGATTAGCTGGGCAGTATAATTAGTTAGTCACATGTATAGTTAGTTGATGACATGTATAAATAACCATAGTTGGATTGTATGAAGAAATAATACAGTTTCACAAATTCTCCATTTTACTTTCTTCTTCCTTCTTCCTTCTTCCTTCTTCTTTGATATCAATATAACGGTAGCCATTGTAGTTGGGTTAATACTTTCAACATCGTATATGCTGCGTTTGATGCCAATTTCATGGTTAGTTTGCCTGTTAGTGATACTGCTTTAGAAGAGTTAATTCGGTTAAAAATGATATATCATGGTCTGAATAGTTATGACCGACTATAGGCTAGAAAGCATCTATGTGTTTGAGTTATATTCAATTTGGAGGATTTTGTCCATTGTTTTGCTGTTAAACCTCTTCGTTAGTTCAAGTTTAATTATTAGTAGATTTTTTTTCCTACATTAGTCTTAAATAGTAGCTCAGCTCATTTCCTAGAATATGTGTCTTTCTTGAAAATGATTTCCCTGATGCATAATATTCAAAAATATTTGCTCAATGCTCACATGACTGTGTACATGCTATTTCTATATACGTTTTTTGTTAACTTGGATGTGTGGCAAAGATCAATCTTACTCTTTTTATTTTTTTTTATGTTGTCCATATGCATGTGTTGCTAGCTACTGTATTGATTCAGTTGGCTTGAAATAATCAGTATGCTCTCTTAGTTACTCCTTTAATGTTTGTTAGTTCTCAATATGTTTCTATATGATATACTTTAGTGGGATTTTATGTCGATTTATACTCTCTTGAGTTCGTTCCCATTTTTCAACAAATCAATGTATTTTTCTGTTTTTATCTCGAGTTGGTTTATATATTAACTCTTTTTCTTTGCATGTGAAAACTCCTTTTGAGTTCACAGTGGATTCTTTCTCCTCTCTTTTGCATTTTTAATTGAGCCATAGGCTCAATTCTTCCTTATCGAGTCAACCTCATCCATCATCCATCATTAGAACGAAAGAGAAGCAGGTGAACACGTTGAAGGCAATAAATATGGGCAGGAAATTAAATTTTTAGGTTCCGGAAAGCTGAAAATAGACTGAGATACAGCCTGTTACATTGGTATACAGACGAAAGTACTATATACAGGTTCAAAATATGGAAAAGCAGGTTGAAATATGCAGAAACATAAACTTCAAATCGAAATACAGGATTCAGAAAGCCCAAAGTAGGTTGGATACAGATCGTATACAACAATATACCCCCAATATACACAGAATATACAGAGAAGTGGGCCAAAAATCCAAGAAAATTTCAGCAGCAGATTTTGGTAAAAATGGGCCCAAAGCCCCCATTTGAAGTTACCGCAGGTCTTTGAAAGAATTGGACCAAAGTCCATTATTTGGACCAATTTCTAGAATTAGGACAGGACAAAAGAATAACAGCCTAATAGCTTGAGATTTGGACAAAAGTCCAAGGCATTTATTCTTGGATATTCTTTCATTTACTATTCATTTGTTATATTGACTAATATTTTATTTGATTTTGGTTTAACTTAATTAATTCTCAAAAGATAGTCATTTCTCATTTTATGTTCAAATAAAAATATTTATATTTTTTATTTATTACTTTGCTTTATTGTTATTATTTGTCCTGCAACACATGAGTTATTTTTTTTAAAAAAAACTCTTTCAGTTTATCTAATTCTAAATTAAAAATGAGTTTTATTACTTAATTTTATTTTTAAAGTTAGTCAAATGTTTTAGTCAGATAGTTGATCAACCGCAAATTAGCGGACATTTCGAGGGCCTAACACCTTCTCGGAATGTAAATTGAACACCAAACCTTAGATTTCAAATGATTTTATTCTGTTTAAATTTTTCAAAAAAAAAAATAAAATTATAAGTTTTCTTAATTTCTTTAAAAGATTAAGTGGCGACTCTCTTTAAAAAATTGATTTTTCTTCAATACTCGAGTTAAATTAATTTTTGGAAAACTAAAGTCTTTTATTTCTTTTTTGAGTAAGACAAGATCAATATTCACTCCATTATAGCAATTGTTAAAGCTCTGAAAGTTATAAATCAAAAACAACAAAAAACACTTTCAGACACAAATGGTGAGAATATATTGTTAAGCAATTGTTGAGCTCTAACGCTTCGACTTTTTAAGATCATATTTCTCATTCATCTTATGGATCATAATACCTTTTTTTCATCGAAAAATAGAGAGATGTCTTCTATCAAAGATTTTTATTTTGATTCCCTCATTAACTATAATTAATATTTTTTTGTGAAATCAATAAATTTCGTAGCACTAACAATATCTTATTTTTTCGTGCAGAGCCATATTCAAATCATATGTAATTATAAAAATTTTCAATATCAAATGCAACATGTAGATAAACACTTGAGATTTAATGTCTTTCACTAGACTTTTTGTGGTTGATTGCTCATGATAATTTGCACCCCCATTTTCAAGAACTTCAAGTTAAAAAACAATTGATGAGAATAAGAAAATACAGTTATGTACCTTTGAAGTTCAAGTTTCTAGTTTAATTCAATCCGCTAGTAATTCCTCTATTTCACAATATCTCCCTCCACTTAAAGAAACCCTCCAACGATACGTAAAGCATTGCAAAAATGTCAAAAAAATTTATGCAATACAATTAGATTTGATGAGCAAAACAATATATGCAATATATCAAATAGTAATATTTCTAAACCTTTTTGAGGATTTGAGATCCTAAGTTAGAAATTGTTGAAAATTTAGCCTTTGGGTTGACTTTGATTAACATTCAGGATTCGGTTGCTCATATTAGAATTTTGAGAGTTTCTTAAGATTTGGGGGATGATTTTAAGTCTAGGTGAGGTCTTGGTTGATTTTTGAGAGATCCTAAACCCGTTTTAGCCTTTTTAGACATTGTGTTAGTTTTTTGTGGTTTTCATAGATATCGGGTTAAGAAGTCCTCAGATTTGTGTTTCGACAATTCCATTGAGTTCGAAACGTTGAGTATAATTGATTTGCATATGTGGTTTGTGCATAAAGGGTTCTGAACGAATCCTGAAGGTCCTTTCGATGTTTTGAGAGTTGGCTGGTTTTTCTAATGTTGGTGTGCTTCGCTTTCACTGTCACGCCCTGAGCCTACACCCTAGACGTGACCGGCACTTGAAGACCATCGCTGGCCCCCAAGCGAACCCTTGGCCTGGCTTTCTTAACTCAGCGGAAACTTAACTCAACAGGATAACTCAATGCAATGAAAGGTTATAAAACAACTCAACTGAAAGTAATTTGCCAACAAGGCATCTCGAGTCTCAAAATAGGATATTTAAATATATACATGCATGAGAGACTCCAAACTAACTGACTGACTGTCTATGAAGCCTCTAAATACTGAGATGGATGTTGGGACAGACCCCGCAACATCCTAATAAAACAAAAACTAAGAACACAAAATAATTGAGTCCTCCGAAATGCAAGGAGGCTCACCACTGACTCTGGAGTGCTCAGCTGGATCAACGACGTGCAGGATGCTGATCCGGGGTACCTGTATCTGCATCATAAGACGATGCAGGCCAACTGGCATCAGTACATGGAAGGTACTAGTATGCGAGCTGGAAAACTAAGCAACAAAGGCTAGAAGGAAATTTGAAAGAAACTGAAAAGTTTACCTTGTTCAACTCAACTCAACCTGACTGACTTCTTTCAATATAAGGCAATTTAAAATAAGTGTGATATAAAGAAAGACTGTTTAAAACATGCTATAAAACTCTGTGTGTATACAAGAATACAATAAGCCTGAGATGTATATAGAAATACAATTGAACTGATGTATATAAAATACAATAATTTCCGTGTATAAAAATACAATAACTGCTGTGGGAGTTTCTCTAACCGACAACCATCACATAAGAGCTAAAGTGATGATACAGCGATCAACCTCACGCTGCCAGAGCATCCTATACCCGGCCAAAGGTATAAGACCTGAACTGCCTAATGGATCCACTAGTCTAATATGAAAAGGATTCATCTAAAGAGCATGATCCTTTTCTACCCATGGTGGCTAACAAGGTTCTATGGGGGCTGTGGGTTCTTTGAACGCTCCCCCAATTCGGTGCTCGATACTACTCCCAAAAATGTACTGGCTCTTATGTTTTAAAACACATTTCTTCCTGCTGACATGAGATAATTACTCAAAAAAAAAGCTATCCCGAAGGCTCTTTGGAAATTTCAGTTTCCAACCTTGTTTAAATGTAAAGACAATTCTTTAAAACTTCTTTGGGAATACATAGTTCCCTAATAACTTTGAGAAAATGAACTCAACTTGAAACTTGAGACTCTTTACTTAGCTTGAAACTCTAAGCTCTTTGCTTGACTTGACACTTGAGTCTAAAAATAAAGTTAAAACGTTCAATAAAGACTCTTGAACAACTTTACAACTAACTTGACTTGCTTAACTTCTAAGATTAACTCTTAATTTCTAACTTCACTTGACTTCTAACTAACTCTCCTTAAATTGAAATTTTTGGATTCAAGGTGTTTGCTCACATGCTATGGATGAGTTCTTGACTTTAGAAGTACCTTGGAGTGTTGGAAACAACTAGGAAACATAGGTATAATACCTAGGAACAAAATAAAATACAAATGGGGAATTAAGGTAACGGGAAGGATTGACGTTCTTGGCGCTCTAAGAGGAGCGGGGCGCCAGCCCTCAACTTCAAACGAGACTGCTGGCCACTCCGCCAGGCCCCAGCCCTCAACTTCAAAGGGGACTGCTGGCCACTCTGCCTTCTGCCAGCCCTTTTCCCAGAAAAAAAAAAAACGATTTTTCTCCCTCTTTTCTTCAACTCTAAACCACCCTTACTTCAATGGATTTAACCCCAAACACTAGGGATCATCAATCTCTCAACATACAATAAATTACAACTCAAATACACAACCCAATCATGTCCCACAACCAACAATAGCTTCAACAACACAACTAACAACATCAACAACAACTAACAACTTCAACAACTTCAACACCAATCCAATCTTTTCTCAAATCATAAAAAAAATGAGCTTGGTGTGTGGGGGAAAGGATCAGACCACACAAAGAACTCACATACCTTGATAGGGATCACCCCCGACGAAAATCCACGACGGGAACTTGTTGATCTCCTTTCTCCTCTTCTTCTCCTCTTCTTCTCTTCTTCTTCTCTTCTTCACTCTCAAGAACCCTAACTCTTTCTCTTTTAAAATAGGATAAAATGATCCAAAATCAGCCGAACACACAATATAACCTCAAAAGAAATGGCTAGGGAAAAGACCAAAATGCCCTTAAAATTTCCGGACGGATTCCCTGCCAACTGCCCAACTTTCAATGGCCATAACTCGCTCATACGAACTCGAAATCGAGCAATCTCAGTGGCGTTGGAAAGATCATTCCACAAGCTTCGCAACCATAACTGGAACTACTCCTAATTCATCCTGATCTAGGAGTTACGACTGTTGAAAGTTGGCCAAAAATCACTAATTTCCACACTTAGCCAAATTTTTTCCAGATTATGTTTTTTTCCAAAAATGGCTACTTCCAATTTCAAGCTTCTTCATAGCTATTTCAAATTGACGGATGTTACAATATCTCCCCCTTGGGAACATTCGTCCTCGAATGAGGTGCTTCTTACTAAGCTAAGGGTGCAACAACAACTCAAACACCCAACAAGCAACTATGCAACAACAACAACAATATGCCCACTATAATTTAAAGAGCACTAAGAAGGAAATTAATACCTTGATCTGCGGATTCAAAGAGATATGGATATCTCTTCTTCATGTCTTCTTCGGCTTCCCAAGTAGCTTCCTCAACAAATTGGTTCCTCCAAAGGACCTTGACTGAGGCTACATCCTTTGTTCTCAACCTTAGAACTTGCCGATCTAAAATTTGAACAGGAATCTCCTCATAAGATAAGTTATCCTTGATCTTGATACTTTCAGTCGGTAGGATCAATGAAGGATCGCCTATGCACTTCTTCAACATGGAGATATGAAATACCGGATGGACCGCTGCTAGCTCCTGTGGTAGCTCCAACTCATAAGCTACATTGCCAACTCTCTTAACTATGCGATAAGGTCCAATATATCGGGGGTTAAGTTTCCCTTTCTTACCAAACCTCATAACCCCCTTTATGGGTGAAACCTTCAAATATACCCAATCATCTACTTCAAACTCTAACGCCCTTCTCCTAACATCAGTGTAGGATTTATGACGACTCTGTGCCATTTTCAACCTCTCTTGAATCACTTTCACCTTCTCCATAGCTTGGTGAACTAAATCTGGTCCTATCAACTGTGCTTCACCCACTTCAAACCATCCAATAGGAGACCTACATCTTCTCCCATAAAGAGCTTCATATGGAGCCATCTGGATGCTAGAGTGATAACTGTTGTTGTAGGCAAACTCAATGAGAGGTAGGTGATCATCCCAATTACCTTTGAAATCGATCACACAAGCTCTCAGCATATCTTCTAAAGTCTGAATAGTGCGCTCTGCTTGCCCATCAGTCTGAGGATGAAAGGCAGTACTTAAGTTCACATTTGAACCCAAGCCTTTCTAAAAAGATTTCCAGAACTGTGCAGTAAACTATGCACCTCTATCTGAAATAATGGAGATTGGGACTCCATGAAGTCTCACTATCTCTCGAATATACAACTTGGCATAATCTTCTGCTGAAAGGGTAGTCTGTACCGGTAGAAAATGAGCTGACTTTGTCATTCTGTCGACAATCACCCAAATAGAATCATGCTGTCTGCGAGACCTTGGCAACCCTGTGATGAAATCCATATTGATCATCTCCCACTTCCACTCTAGAAGTTCTATCCTCTGAGCCAAACCACCGGGCCTTTGGTGTTCAACTTTCACTTGTTGGCAATTTGGACACTTAGCAACAAACTCAGCAATGCCCTTCTTCATGCCATTCCACCAATAAACTTCACGCAAATCACGATACATCTTGGTGGAACCCGGATGAATAGAATAGCTGGAGCTGTGAGCTTCCGCCATAATCCTCTCTTGGAGTCCATCTACCATAGGTACGCACAATCTACCTTGAAATCTCAAAACACCATCTCTCCCTTGTTCAAAAGTTAATACTCTTTGCTTTTGAACATTTGCCTTCAACTCAAGCAAAATGGGATCTTGATCTTGCTTCTCTTTCACTTCTGACATTAATGATGACTCGGCCCTGCTCGTCACAGCTATTCCTCCTTCTGTGGAATCTGTAAATCTGACTCCCAGGCATGCCAGTCTGTGCACATCTTTTGCTAACTCTCTCCTTCCTTCTTCAATATGGGCGGTGCTACCCATAGACAACCTGCTCAAAGAATCAGCAACAACATTAGCCTTACCTGGGTGGTAAAGAATACTCATGTCATAATCCTTGAGTAACTCTAACCACCTCCTCTGTCTGAGATTAAGCTCCCTCTGAGTAAGCACATATTGAAGGCTCTTGTGATCAGTGAATATGTTGACATGCACACCATACAAGTAATGACGCCATATCTTCAAAGCAAATACTACAGCAGCTAGCTCTAAATCATGGGTTGGGTAGTTCTTCTCATGAACCTTCAACTGTCTGGAGGCATAAGCTATAACTTTGCCATTCTGCATTAAGACACAACCCAAACCAACTCTAGATGCATCACAATACACCACAAAACCTTGAGTACCTTCTGGTAGCGTCAAAACTGGAGCTGTAATCAATCTCTTTTTCAATTCCTGAAAGCTTTTCTCACAAGCTTCAGACCATTGAAATTTCACCGTCTTCTGAGTCAACTTTGTCAAAGGAGATGCAATAGTCGAGAACCCTTCAACAAACCTTCTATAATAGCCAGCCAAACCCAAGAAACTCCTAATTTCAGTTGGAGATGTGGGTCTAGGCCAATTCTGCACTGCCTCAATTTTTCGAGTATCAACTTTAATTCCATCACCGGACACAATGTGGCCTAGGAACGCCACCGACTTAAGCCAAAACTCACATTTAGAGAACTTGGCATACAACTCTTTATCTTTCAAAGTTTGAAGAACTATTCTGAGATGGCTAGCATGATCTTCTTCATTCCTTGAATAGATTAGTATGTCATCAATAAAGACAATAACAAACATATCTAAATAAGGTTTGAAAACTCTATTCATCAAGTCCATGAAAGCTGCCGGTGCATTGGTTAAACCAAAGAACATGACTAAAAACTCATAATGACCATACCTGGTTCTGAAAGCTGTCTTTGGGATATCACATTCCCTTACCCTTAACTGATGATAGCCTGATCGGAGGTCAATCTTTGAAAAACAAGTTACACCCTGAAGCTGATAAAAAAGATCATCAATCCTTGGAAGAGGGTACTTGTTCTTGATGGTAACCTTATTCAACTAGCGGTAGTCTATACACATTCTAAGGGAACCATCTTTCTATCTCACAAACAAGACCGGAGCTCCCCAAGGCGAGACACTTGGTCGAATGAAACCCTTATCTAGGAGATCTTTCAACTGCTCTTTCAACTCTTTCAACTCTGCTGGTGCTATTCTATATGGCGGAATAGAGATAGAACGAGTATCTGGAATGAGATCTATGCCGAAATCTATTTCTCTTTCAGGAGGAATTCCGGGTAGATCATCAGGAAAAACTTCTCGAAGCTCTCTTACTATAGGAACTGACTGGAAATGAGGTATCTCAACACTAGAGTCATGAACTCGGACTAAGTGATAGATACAACCCTTCGAAACTAACTTTTTCGCCTTAAGGTACGAAATGAAATGACCCTTAGGCACTACTGAACTACTACTCCACTCTAAGACTGGATCATTCGGAAACTGAAACTTGACCACTCGAGTTCTACAGTCTATCGATGCATAACAAGGATGAAGCCAATCCATACCTAGAATTACATCGAAATCTATCATGTCTAACTCAACCAAATCAGCTATGGTGCTCTTGTGACTGATGGAAACAGGACAATCACGATAGACTCTTTCTGCTAAAATAGATTCCCCAACAGGTGTAGAAACACAAAAGGGTTCACAAAGTCTTTTAGGAAGAACCTCAAACTTATTTGCAACATAAGGAGTTACAAAAGATAAACTTGCTCCTGGGTCTAGCAAAGCATACACATCAAAAGCAAAGACTTTGATCATACCAGTGGCAACATTTGGAGAATTCTCTTGCTCATGGCGACTGGTGATTGCATAAAGGCGGTTTGCTCCTCCACTGGTACTAGAAGTAGCTCCTCTAGGTGTCGTCCTGTCTGGGGGAACAACTGAAGAAGACTGTGCTTTATTTCCCCCATTACCCTGCCTATTCTTTGGACACTCTCGCATGAAATGTCCATTCTGACCACACTTGAAACAACCAACGGAGCCTTCTCGACAAATACCTGAGTGGTTCCTACCACACTTGGCGCAGGTAGGAGGCTTACTACTCCCTTGCGCCACACTACCCAAAGATTGTGCTGGTCTAGCCCTGAAGTCCTTCGAATTCTGAACATTAAATTCACCTTTATATCTGGGTGCAGGTGCTCTAGCAAATGATGGAGCAGGTCCCTTCTGCCTTTGCTGAAAGGAGGAACGGTTTGAATTACCTCTCTGCTGTCCGGACTCGTTCCCGATCTTTGCTCTCTTATTTCTAAACTCTTCTCTGTCCCTTAGCTTCTCTTCCTCAACCTGCTACACATAAACCATCAACCTTGATATGTCCATGTCCCCGATAAGCATTGCAGCCCTACCTTCCTTGCTCGACAACCGAGACAGCCCAGCAACAAACAAGCTCATTCTATTCCTCATGTCCGCAACCATCTCCGGAGCATAGCGGGATAATTGTGTGAACTTCAGACTGTACTCATGAACACTCAAAGAATCTTGCTTAAGTGTGAGGAACTCACGTACCTTGGCCTCTCTCAACTCTCGAGGAAAGAAATGCCCCAAGAAAGCTTCCTCAAAACCGGCCCAACTCACAGGTGGTGCATTCTCAGCTCTACTTCTTTTCCACTGGTCGAACCAAGTTCTAGCAACATCCTTCAATTGATATGCAGCTAGTTCAACCCGCTCAAAATCTGCTACATGCATCACATCAAAAATCTTCTTCAACTCCTCATTGAAGTTCTCTGTATCCTCAGTAGTACTTGAACCCATGAAACTCGGAGGATTCATCCCCAAGAACTCACGAATCTTTGAAGTGTCAGCTCCTTCATGTCGAGCTCCTCCTTGCTGACGAATTTGATTAGTCACAGCTTGACTCAGAATTCTAATTGCCTCTCGAAACTCGACATTAGAAACTTCCCCTTGATCTTGCACTCCCGGGGCATAAGGTAACTCTTGCTCATCAACATAACGTCTAGGAAGACGCCCTCTACCAACTCTTCGAGGAGGCATGATTATCTGAAAACACGCGCAAGCGCGGATTAGAAAGAAACTTTTTAGAGGTCAACTCTAATGCATGAAATGAGTGTGAAAAAAATGAGAAATCTTCCTAAATGTTGCAGCCTCCCAATTATAGATGTGGCGCGCTTCACACCGATAACTAGGACTCTACAGACACGGCTTCATAGACTCCCTAAGACTCTTGAACTCTGTGCTCTGATACCAAGTTTGTCACGCCCCGAGCCTACACCCTAGACGTGACCGGCACTTGAAGACCATCGCTGGCCCCCAAGCGAACCCTTGGCCTGGCTTTCTTAACTCAGCGGAAACTTAACTCAACAGGATAGCTCAATGCAATGAAAGGTTATAAAACAACTCAACTGAAAGTAATTTGCCAACAAGGCATCTCGAGTCTCAAAATAGGATATTTAAATATATACATGCATGAGAGACTCCAAACTAACTGACTGACTGTCTATAAAGCCTCTAAATACTGAGATGGATGTTGGGACAGACCCTGCAACATCCTAATAAAACAAAAACTAAGAACACAAAATAATTGAGTCCTCCGAAATGCAAGGAGGCTCACCACTGACTCTGGAGTGCTCAGCTGGATCAACGACGTGCAGGATGCTGATCCGGGGTACCTGTATCTGCATCATAAGACGATGTAGGCCAACTGGCATCAGTACATGGAAGGTACTAGTATGCGAGCTGGAAAACTAAGCAACAAAGGCTAGAAGGAAATTTGAAAGAAACTGAAAAGTTTACCTTGTTCAACTCAACTCAACCTGACTGACTTCTTTCAATATAAGGCAATTTAAAACAAGTGTGATATAAAGAAAGACTGTTTAAAACATGCTATAAAACTCTGTGTGTATACAAGTATACAATAAGCCTGAGATGTATATAGAAATACAATTGAACTGATGTATATAAAATACAATAATTTCCGTGTATAAAAATACAATAACTGCTGTGGGAGTTTCTCTAACCGACAACCATCACATAAGAGCTAAAGTGATGATACAGCGATCAACCTCACGCTGCCAGAGCATCCTATACCCGGCCAAAGGTATAAGACCTGAACTGCCTAATGGATCCACTAGTCTAATATGAAAAGGATTCATCTAAAGAGCATGATCCTTTTCTACCCATGGTGGCTAACATGGTTCTATGGGGGCTGTGGGTTCTTTGAACGCTCCCCCAATTCGGTGCTCGATACTACTCCCAAAAATGTACTGGCTCTTATGTTTTAAAACACATTTCTTCCTGCTGACATGAGATAATTACTCAAAAAAAAAGCTATCCCGAAGGCTCTTTGGAAATTTCAGTTTCCAACCTTGTTTAAATGTAAAGACAATTCTTTAAAACTTCTTTGGGAATACATAGTTCCCTAATAACTTTGAGAAAATGAACTCAACTTGAAACTTGAGACTCTTTACTTAGCTTGAAACTCTAAGCTCTTTGCTTGACTTGATACTTGAGTCTAAAAATAAAGTTAAAACGTTCAATAAAGACTCTTGAACAACTTTACAACTAACTTGACTTGCTTAACTTCTAAGATTAACTCTTAATTTCTAACTTCACTTGACTTCTAACTAACTCTCCTTAAATTGAAATTTTTGGATTCAAGGTGTTTGCTCACATGCTATGGATGAGTTCTTGACTTTAGAAGTACCTTGGAGTGTTGGAAACAACTAGGAAACATAGGTATAATACCTAGGAACAAAATAAAATACAAATGGGGAATTAAGGTAACGGGAAGGATTGACGTTCTTGGCGCTCTAAGAGGAGCGGGGCGCCAGCCCTCAACTTCAAACGAGACTGCTGGCCACTCCGCCAGGCCCCAGCCCTCAACTTCAAAGGGGACTGCTGGCCACTCTGCCTTCTGCCAGCCCTTTTCCCAGAAAAAAAAAAAAAACGATTTTTCTCCCTCTTTTCTTCAACTCTAAACCACCCTTACTTCAATGGATTTAACCCCAAACACTAGGGATCATCAATCTCTCAACATACAATAAATTACAACTCAAATACACAACCCAATCATGTCCCACAACCAACAATAACTTCAACAACACAACTAACAACATCAACAACAACTAACAACTTCAACAACTTCAACACCAGTCCAATCTTTTCTCAAATCATAAAAAAAATGAGCTTGGTGTGTGGGGGAAAGGATCAGACCACACAAAGAACTCACATACCTTGATAGGGATCACCCCCGACGAAAATCCACGACGGGAATTTGTTGATCTCCTTTCTCCTCTTCTTCTCCTCTTCTTCTCTTCTTCTTCTCTTCTTCACTCTCAAGAACCCTAACTCTTTTTCTTTTAAAATAGGATAAAATGATCCAAAATCAGCCGAACACACAATATAACCTCAAAAGAAATGGCTAGGGAAAAGACCAAAATGCCCTTAAAATTTCCGGACGGATTCCCTGCCAACTGCCCAACTTTCAATGGCCATAACTCGCTCATACGAACTCGAAATCGAGCAATCTCAGTGGCGTTGGAAAGATCATTCCACAAGCTTCGCAACCATAACTGGAACTACTCCTAATTCATCCTGATCTAGGAGTTACGACTGTTCAAAGTTGGCCAAAAATCACTGATTTCCACACTTAACCAAATTTTTTCCAGATTCTGTATTTTTCCAAAAATGGCTACTTCCAATTTCAAGCTTCTTCATAGCTATTTCAAATTGACGGATGTTACATTCACGAATGGTGCCTCGCGATTGTAATGTTCGTGAAAGAGACCCTAGTCGCAAAAGCGAAGGGCCTAAGTTAGGCAGGATTAGCTTAAGCAAACCATGGGTTGCGATCGCGATGTTTGAGAAAGAAAACCCTTGTTCGCGAAAGTGAAGGTGCCCACTTTCACGGGGTTCGCATTTAGTGAACCCAAGGTCGCTTTTGGGACATCAGAGAGTGGTTTTGATGTGCAAATTTCAGGTTTTGAGCCTCATTTTCATTGTTGAGCTTGGTAAACCATTGGAGGCGATTTTTGAAAGTATTTCTTGTGCTAAATCATTTGGGTAAACTTTTCTGATCCTGAAACTTCATTTCCCTTTGATTATTTATGGATTTTAACATCAAAATTTGGGAATTTATTGGCAAATGACAAGATTTTTCAAGAACTCAAGTTCTAAACTAAAATGGGGATTGTGAACTTATTTTGAGTCATTTTTCGAAATGATTTTCAGCAATGAGTTCCTAATTAAGACCTTGAGTAACATTTTCAAGCGTTGATTTTCATATTCAAACTTCATTTTTTGGAATTGGGTTTTGTGATTGACCCATTTTAAAAAGTATATAAGTTGTGTTACTGTTGTTTCTGGAAATTTATTATGAATACTTGATTGATATAGATTGTGTGGCTTTGGACATTGGTCGGAAGGGGAAGACTCAGGTCTTGGAGTGACTAGTTGATTGATTTAAAGTAAGTGATCTCCTAAACCTTGTAATATACTAGAATTCTTATATTTCCTTTATTGTGTGTATGTTGAGAGTAATGAAAATGAGGTGAAGGGTTAATTATCCACTTGATAAATTTTAATGAATAAAAAGTGGTTGAAATGAAAAGGTTATGTGTTGATCATAATGCTTGTGAATTGCCCTGTGATGACCCTTATTTGATTGATAGATGAAATGCTTGATAGCATGATTGTGGACTTGAATTGCCTGAATTGTTGTCTCTTCTTTATGGTATGAAATTACTTATGTTCATTGATTGTTGTACACCGTGATGAGACTTGTCATATAAAGACAATAGGAAATGGTTTCGGCTAGTGAAATGATATAAAGCTGATTGGGAAGTAGTTACGGCTAGTGAAATGATATAAAGCCAATGGAAAATAGTTCTGGGTAGTGAAATGATACAAAGTCGATGGGAAATGGTTCCGACTAGTGAAATGATATAAAGCCAATGGAAAATGGTTTCGATAAGTGAAATAATATAAAATCAATGGAAATTATTTCGACTAGTGAAATGATATAAAGCCGATGGGAAATCTTCCAATGCACATTTACTTTATCTTTTTTTTTTTGCTTTCATAACGACATCTCTTGCTATATATATAAAAGAGAAATACTATTATGTTTATGAAAAAATCGAACCAAATCAATTGATATGAATTATATTTGATTTTGATTCGTTTCATGACTAAAAAGCCAAATGAATTAAGTTGATTGTAATTTTAGTCAAAAACTGATCCAAATCAAATTATGAACAACTCAACACATGATATAAGACTTAATCACTGAGAGTTTCAATGTCTTTCTAAAACATCACCTATTAGAGAAACATTAATCATATTTTACGTCTAATGTTTAGTATAAAAAGAGATTGTTAATAACAACTTTTTTTTAGCTAGATGTGTTTTAATATATTTAAGGAAATCATTATTGAACGACAATCATATCCCTTATTAGAAGAGGAAAAATACTTTCATTATTTTCTTAGCAAGAGATTATTGAATTTCAAAACTAAAATGAAACTAACAAGTTGTACAATAATGTTTCCACACATACACTTACACTGAAAATACGAAAAATAGATACTTCACTTTACTCTATAAATAGGAATAGCCATTAGAGATAGTGTGACTATTTGACTTATTTTCACATTTGCATTAATTTACTTATTATGCAATCGATAAATAGGAATAGCCATTAGAGATTGAGCTCTAGCTGTTACCAAACCAAATTTCTCAGTCATGTTAATATCATTTGACATCATACCATTTGGAAACTCCCAATCGAAGGAGTGAACTAATTGAGCTACCACCAAACGAACAATGGTAAGCCCTAACTGCAAACCGGGACAACTTCTTCTGCCAGAACCAAATGGTAAAAGTTGAAAATTTTGTCCTCGAACATCAATAGTACTTTCAACAAACCTCTCTGGTATGAACTTTTCTGGCTCATGCCAAACATCTGGATCTCTTCCGATTGCCCAAACATTAACCAAAACTCGAGATCCTTTAGGTATGTGAAATCCATCAACTGTGCAATCTTCAATTGACTCATGTGGAAGTAATAAGGGTGCAACTGGATGGAGCCTAGAGCCTTCTTTTATGACCATGTTTAGGTAATCTAGGTTTTCTAGGTCTTTTTCTTCTACAATCCCCTTTTGGCCAACTACATAATCCAACTCATTTTGGAGTTTCTTCATTACATTAGGATGTCTGAAAAGTTCTGATAAAATCCATTCAATTGATGTTGATGAAGTATCCATTGAAGCTACCAACAAGTCCTGTATATTGAAAAAAATATATTTAGTGATTGTGAAAACTTTGTCACCAAAGATCAATATATTTAGATCTAAATCAAGTAGACACAACTATTGTAATTTCTTCAACGTAATTGGTGAAATATAGAAAAAATATTAAATCAAATACAAATAACATCAAAGTGATCTTGGTGTACATTTCTAAAAGATACGTTATTGTAACATTTTCATTAGATTTGGATATATGAATTATAAAACAAACACTTTGGACTCTCAAGAAGTATGATATGACATTACCAACAAAATAGCTTTGACATGCCTGCGATCAAACTCGAATTCAGCTTCTCCAGATTGCATAATTTCCATCAATGTATCAACCATATCTGTACTAGTTTTCGACTGGTCACTCGAATATTGACGAGCATGTTCATCAATAACATTCTCCAAAAATTCATCACAACTCTTAGCTATTTGTTTCATACGATGAATCGATCCCTGGAAATCAATAAAACGAAGAAAGGGAAATAATTCAGCAAGATTTGGCGTTGCTGCCATACGCGACGTCTCTTTGACCGTATCTTTGAAATCCCCTTCTACACTGTTATATTTCTTTCCAATTACCATAAGACAAGCCATGTTCGCGCTAAGAGATGCAAGTTTAGCGCTAAGATCAACCACATCGCGATTTGAAGCTGCTTTTTTGAGGAAATTCACAAGAATTTGAAGCTCTTGTTTCCTCATAGATTGAAATGAATTGATCTTGATACTGCTTAATAATTGTTGAGTGCATAATTTACGCATATGTCTCCAGTAAGGTCCGTACTTTCCCATGATCAAATTTCTTTGTTTATAAAAAATGTAATAACATGCTGCATGGTATGGTCTACTAGCAAAAATTTGGTCATGGTTTTTTAAGAATAGTTGTGCTGCATGAGGAGAAGAAGCAATAATAGTAGGAACAAGACCAAAATATATGGTCATTATTGGACCATATTTCTTGGCTATTTTATAAAGATCTTGGTGAAGATTTTCACCAAACATATGAAGATTTCCAAGAAGTGGAAGCCCTATTGGACCAGGAGGAAGTTTTTTTCTTTTCATGAATTCTTTCACAAGGAATATTATTGCAACTAATACAAGAGTTACTAACCAAATTGAAGTCATGATGGAGGAAATAAATGATGGTAGTATTAGTAAAGTTTGATACAAAATAAATAAGGGAGGAGGTTCAAGGACCATGCTAGTCTTAAAAAGGTTAAATATATCGGCAATTCAATTAAATCCACATTTTTCATGAAGGTATGCAATAAAGTTTGATACAAAATAAATAAGGGAGGAGGCTCAAGGACCATGCTAGTCTTAAAAAGGTCAAATATATAGGCAATTCATTTAAATCCACATTTTTCATGAAGGTATGCTTTATTTCAAATACTGTTCAAGTTTGATTCTTAACTCTTTTTTTATGTACCATGTAAATACAAAATACAATAATTATAGGCTTTTATTATTTTTATTTATATTCTTAAACGGTGGTTTGCACTTTAAAAATCGATAGACATTTGTTAATTTTTGAATAAAATAAAAAAAGAAGGGCACAGAATACAATTTTTATGCTTTTAGTATTTTCATTTGTATTCTTAAACTGTAGTTTTACATTTTAAAAATAGATGGGCGCCTGGTCAATTTTCGTACAAAATAAAAATGACGGACACACAAAATACAATTTTTTATGCTTTTATTATTTTTGTTTGTATTCTTCAATTGTAGTTTTACATTTTAAAAATAGATGGATATCCTTCCGTTTTTGTACAAAATAAAAAATGATGGACGTCCTTCGGTTTTTCTTAAAAAAATATTTCCTTTTTATAGTTTTGTGCAAAAAATAACTGATAAAAGTGTGGGATATATATATTTTGAAGTCGTCCTTTGCAGCAATAGGCCAATAACATTACTCTTCAATTACTGCAAATTGATGAAATTATTGGTCCACTTTTGTTGCATGACTTCTGTAATTTTGTCAAAAGTATCACTTTGCACATAAGTGATAGATGAAATATTCTACTTAAGTTTAATTTTCTTATGGTCATTGATGTCACTGTCAACATCATCATGAATCATTCTACTCTATAAAAGGGCCATCAACTCATCAGTTCAAAACACACTAAAAGAGAGAAGCAATAGATAGTAGAGAGAGCAATTTAGAAATTATTCCTTAGTTTGTAAGAAAATAGTGTGCAAGTAATATTATTATGAATTGTAAAAAATAAAAGAATATTGAGTAGTAGTCTTTTGATACTATCAAGTTTTTCTTCAATATTATTGTATTACTTATTCGAGTATCATATTTACCCCATTTTAATATTTGGTATCATTATTACTCTCTTCCTATTACTATTTAGTTTGGACATTATCCTGAGTGATTATCATTTTGTCCAAAATCTGACAGTTTTCTTTTAAAAGAAATCATTGACAATCAGACGGAATTTATGAGATTTTAGTAGTTTTTAGTAGTATTATTAACTATGAAATAAATTTTTTTAACTTTACTGAATATGAACTCTTTTACCCGTATTGGAGCAGAGAAAATTAATTAAAACTAATTGGATGTAATTTTATATATATTTTTTTTATGTTTATCAACACGCACTGAAATGTTGACATAGGATAATTGTTTTTGTTTTTAAATGGTACAATGAAAAACTAAGGTTATTTTTAGAGCATATGTTTTTTTTTTTCTTGGAACTCCAGAGCCCGTAGATTCTGGGTAAACCCCCCACTGTGTAATAGCCTGCAAATCACACAGGGGATGTAAATCGCATTAGGCAAGTGCTATGCGACAGGATCGACTCAGAAGGCATTGAGGGGGGATCGATCTCGGGTCATCCATGTGGATAACCACCCTCCAAACCAACTGAGTTCATTCCAAAGAATAAAGCATATATTTTAAAGAGTAAATTTTTGGAATAACAAATATAAAAATTATATCAGTGCTCTATAGCTATAGTTTTGCTATTTGCGCTCCATAGTCAAATTATGTTTGCTATGTAGCATCTGATTTGTATAAATCGTGGCGATTTGTATAAAATTTGTGCCGATTTGTATGAAATTTGTGTTTGTATATGTATATGTACTCAAGCTAGAGTGACGAGCGAACTTGGGAGAGGGAGGAAAGAGGCGAGTGAGAGAGGGTAGAGAGTGGAGAGAGGTGAATTGTGTATGTATATCGGTTAGATAATTGTATGTATGTAACTTCTATGTATATGTATCAATGATTGTTTTTGCATATCTGTATAAAATTTGAATTCGTATACAATTGAATCGAGTTAAAATATTTGAATTTGTATATCAAATCTCTCTTGCTTTATACAAATAAAATTATACATTGTATTTTATATAATTTGTGTTTGTATAAAGTGAGGGAGAGAGAAAGGCAAAAGAGAACTGGGGAGGGAAAGATTTGTATTTTTATATTTATAAGTGTATTGGACAGAGAGATATGTATTTGTATTTGTATATACAATCTCTCGCTTTATACAAACACAAACACAAATTATACATTTGTGTTTGTATATGGTGTGAGAGGCGAGCGAGAGAGGGTTGAAAAAGAGGAGAGTGGCGAGGGAGATTCTAGAGAGGGGAAAGAAGCTAATGACAAGAAGTTTGGTGCGAATTGAAATTACATTGTATATTTAAGGTAAATTTAAAAATTTTTGTGTCTATATATTGATTTTGAACCTCTTTATTGTAAGATTAAAGGTTGGTTTAGTAGTTGAGGAGTTCAAAACACATCTAGAGGTTCCAAGATCAAATCTTAGGCACTACTCTTTTTTTTTTTCGAATCCTTTTAATGAAAATCCTGAATCCGCCACTGACTGTAACATTTATTTTGAATTAATAGTTTGCTATAATACACATTTCTGTATTTTAAAACTCTTCCATATTCTTAAACTTTTGACAAGTCAAATACCTTCTTAAAAAGTAAGATGAATAAAATATTTAATTAGTCAAATACCTTATTCTTTTTAGGATGGGTAAATTTACAAGCCATGTCCCAAACCATTTCATGTGACATCTCATTTTTTAGTCCATTTTAAAAAGATAGTGTTATACTTTGATATAACTAAAAATAATTTATTTTAAAATTTCTTCTTTTATCCTTAATAAAATAATTTACGACTATACAATTAGTTAAGAATTATTTTTTACCAGGGGCGGCTCTACAACTTTGAAAAAAAAGCAATTGCCTTAGGCCCCAAAATTTGTGGGGCCTCGTTTTTTCAAAAAATAATAGGTTATAAGTATTTTTTTTAAAAAATTATCGAGTATTACTTGTAGAAATAAAAACTTTTCATAAAAGAGCAAAGAAGTAATAGAAGTGCGACAAATTATGAATATCATGTCTCAAGAAAGATTAAATAATTGGCTATAATAAACTTCATAGAAAATATATATTCGAATTTAAGGCCTCCATTCGAATTTGACTTTAGGGCACTAATTTATTAGAGCCGCCCCTGTTTTTTACGATAAATTTCAAAAGTTTTTTTTAAAAAAAAATTAAATATATGAGACAGAAGTATATAAGACGGACATGATTGGGGTGAACAATAAAACTTTTGTCTGGGCCTAAATAATTGTTCGATGATATTTGCGCATGAGTCACGAGTTATCTTTAATATATTTTCAACTTTGCTACTTGTATGTGTGTAATGTTGGCCCGAAAGTGGGCCACTTGGTAAGCATTCATTCATAGCTGAATATGAAATAAATTATATGTATATTATTTTTTGTATAGTTTATCTGATATTTGATGATAGAGAGAAAATAAGTTAATTAAATATAATTGATGATAGAGAGAAAATAAGTTAATTATATATAAAATTAATAATATGATGTTTAATTGATAATTTAAAAATTCACACAATTAATATATATATAAGTTATGGGGATATCTATATATTATTTTACGCATGATAAAATGTGAAAAAAATGAATATTTATATAATTTATACATAAATAACTAATCCGTACATGACTAATATTTTTACATAAAATAATATATATAAATTCAAGTTCCAAAGTGATGTGATTTCTCTTCTTTCTACCCCACACAAGATATAGACATTTTCCTGCCCATATATAGTCATAAGATAAGCATATATTATGATATATATGATAAAATCCTTTCCATTTCAATCATTTCTTCACAAACATAAGCATGTGATAAATGTCATTTTTCCATCAAATGTAGTTATCATAGTTGAGACTAAATCTATCTAAAATAATTATAAATCATCAAAGATTTGACATATATTTAGCCGACATTTAACAGTCACCTATAAATTATGCATGTGAAATAATTAAGCTAATTTCCAATTAGCAAAATTTGTAATACATCATACTAAATTGAACAATATCACATAAAATAAAATGAAAGAAGTATATATAATATGACCGAAGGCATGAACGGCCCAACATTGAGTAAAAGAGTGTCAAGCAACACCCTCGATTCTTTTTACGCATATATACTAATATTGTGCATAAAGATATACATTTAACAAAATGACACTATTTGGCAAAAGTTACCTATTTGTATGTTGGTTCATCAATTGACTTTTGCTATTGGAGGTGCAAACCTTAATCTAAGAATATTTTTACAAAATATAATATATTCATTCTTAAAATTGTGGTTTAGTAGTGTTGAATTCAAGACCTCCTCTAACTTAAAGCTAATTAAATCAATTAGTCAAAGATATAACTTACTTATAAGTATAATAATTAAATTTTATCTTTTCCTCTATAAATATCAATACCACTTTTTAAAATTTTTATATGCGTCAATGACCAGATAAAATAGTAAAGCTTTTGTCTTGACAAAAAATTGTAAGAGAATTAATAATTCGCCCACTCATGAGTTATCTATAATGTCTTTTCTTGCTACTTGTAGAAGATGATTGTGTAATGATCCGACAGGTCATTTTTGGAAATTCGAACTATTCGTCTTGCTTTAGTTAATTAGTTGATGGACAATTATAGATAATTGACTTAATTGATAGTTAGTGGGCTAAAGTGATAATTTATTTAAGACCCTATAGTATTTGAGGGAACCGCAAAATTCATGCGGTGTTAGATCTGACATTGTAACAAGAGGACGCATCTGTGAGAAGATAAAGTGTGGTGCTTCAGGTGAGAACTTTATTCCTCAAATAAGTGATTATGTAATTCAATTATTAGGGGTAAGGAGTACCCGTATTATGTTCCCTTAGCTTGTGTTTATAAGTTTACTTGCTGAGTACTATGTGGTTTGGTACTTACCCCTTGCTTCTATAATTTTTGTAGGTTACGAGCCTGGAATTTTGTGATACTTTTCATTCTCTTCTTTTCCGAGGCTTCTTGGAGATTTGTGAGGTAGTTGCTTGTCATTTTAGCGGACCTTCTTTCTCCTTAATTATGATCTTATTCTATTCTAGAAATAATGTCATTTGAGACTTGTATTTTCTTTCAATTTTTTTTATAACACATTAGAGGCTTGTACACGTGACAATCAGGTTTTGGGATATTTTTAAGTTGATTATAAATTTTTGTATTTTATCATAAAGGTTGAGTTTCAGGCTGACTTGTCTTGGTGGGATAAGACGAATGTCATCATGTCCACTTTTGGATCGTAACAAAATGGTATTAGAGCCCCAAGTTCATAGGTTTCACGTGTATACAAGCCGAGTCTAAGTAGAGTCTCGAGGATCGGTACGGAGACATCTGTCCTTATCTTCGAGAGGCCATAGTGACTTTTAAGAAAAATCTTCACGTCTTGAATCTCTATCGTGCGTCCTTGGTCCAATTTGATTCTTATCGCTTCACTCCATTCACTCTCACTTATAGTGATGACTCGTGCGTAGTTCCTCATGTGAGCATTTGGTGTGTCGTGTATGGCTAGGATGTTAAACCTAGTACTAAAGTTGAAGTGATAAACTTTTGAAAATGATATGTGGTCGGATTATGAATGTTCAGAAATTTGAAAGGATTGAGTAAGGTGATGAGTCGATGATGCATTTTGAGGATATTCGAATGATAAGGTTGAATAATGATTTTAGGGGCTTCATAAATGTTTTTTTTTTTTGGTTAGTTACCCCAATAAAGGGAATAGTACTTGTGCGGTATAGGCAATATCGGGAATGGTTCAACGATTGAGAGTGAAATTATTAAAGAGAACACTAGATAATGAACATTATAACTTTGGAAGCTACAGTTAATAAAGTTACATAGGTATGGGTTGTTTAGTTTATGATGAGAATGATGTTACGTTAACCGAGATCAGAATCTCTACTACGATTTTATAGATTGAGTGTATATCAAAGAGTTCATAATACAATTACTACAACTGTATTGATGTTTACTGGTTCGAGTTATAAAGTGTGTTACTTCTGCCATTGACCCGATCTCTGAAAGAGTGCATATCGCTTTGGACGAGAAACCGAACAAATATGGTAATGTATTAGAGTTACTTGATAGGCAGAAATGTGTGGGCTATTTGGGTACAATCTTCTCGATAGGTATGATATGTTCTAGTTGTGGATCTAATAGACTTTCACGATGTGGTACTGGTGGTATATGGAAACAGATACGTCAATTGTTAAACGTGAATACTAACTACTTAAGAAGTCATCAATTATATCCTATGCTTGTATAACGAGATTTGATGTCTCATTCATATTTGAGAAACCAAGTAGCTTATTACTATGGACGAATAGGTTAAGCATTATTTATAAGGGGAATTTTAGTGGTGGATCATTGTTACGGTATTGATGTGTTTAGGTTGTGAAGTGTATCTTGAGGATTTTAAATGAGTGGTGATATCATCGTTAGCTTTATGGAAGTGGATCGATAGAAGGATGACAAGCTTATAGGTAAAGGAAATCTCAATGAGTATACTTGTGTGAAGGTAATTGAGAATTTTAGTAAGAAAGTGCATATAAAATTAAGTTAGTCTTTTGAATTTTATTGATATAGCTGAGTTTGAGGTGTCATCGATGACAAGATTGACTTCGTACTGATGGAAAGGGCTAACTGAGCATGATAGTAATAAGAGTTCGTGATGAATTATGATTGGAATGCAACTATATGATAAGTTTTGTTGGTTAAAATAATTTCGTATGGTAATGATGACTTTTGAATGTCTAAGGCATGATTTACTACTATTTTGTGAGTAGCGTGGTTGTATGATAATTTGTATGAGGAGTTGGGATGTCGCTCGAATAGAATTTAAAGCAACTAGAGTCATAATGAAAAAAATAAATAATGGGATGTAGTGTTGCCTTCGAAAAGAGGTGAGAGCAAGAATATTTTCTCTTATTGCAAGGGCTAAAAAGGTATCTTGAAAGGGATTGAGAATTGAGGTATAGAGACATGTGGTTCCATCTATTTTACTATGGTTATAGTGATAGTGTTACATGTCATTCATATCAGTTAAAAGTTGTTGGATAAGATTTGAGAAAGAAGTCTATAGACATTTGACTCGACTGTAATGATAAGTGCTTTATTGTTTTGAGTTTGGTAACTGGTACAGTTGAATTTTTAACGAAGGATACAGTAAGATCAATGGAGAGGCGATCAATTATAGGCTAAGATACGTGAATTCATAAGGATCCTCAATGCATGAGCTAATATTGATAGATAATGGGATTGTGTTACACAATTGGTATCAAAATTCAAGTTTTTCATTGTGAGTATAGGTTTGTGGCAGTGTGTTTTGTCTAGGTATGAATTGGTAAGGTAAGAAGTGATTGATCACATTGAGTATAAAACATTTGGAAGGACTTATGCATAATTTGAGTAGTGAATTTGGTTACTTTTGATTTTTATACTTAAGGGGGGTTTCACGTAATGTTTCAGTTTAGATTGGGTTCATGAATTAATCTGTGGCTTGATAATCACTCATGATTCGTAGATCTACCAAAGTTTGATTCAAAAGTTCAGTTCTTAGTAGTTGACCTCTTTGGAATAGTGTTAACGAGGAGTTCATTCGGAGAGGTGAACACTGACTCTAAAAAAAAAAAATCATACCTCAGGCTTTTGATAACGTCGGTTATTCTTTCTTTTCCTTCTTTATGTTCGAGGACGAACATAGTTTTGAGTGATGGATAATGTAATTACCCAATAGGTCATTTTTGGAAATTCTGAACTATTCGTTTAACTTTAGTTAATTAGTTGATGGGTAATTGTAGATAATTGACTTAATTGATAGTTAGTGGGCTAAATTGATAATTTATTTAAGATCCGATAGTATTTGAGCTATATATAATTAATTAATTAGACCCACAAAATTCATGCGGTGTTAGATCTGACATCGTAATAAGAGGACGCATCCGTGAGAAGATAAAGTGTGGTGCTTCAGGTGAGAACTTTATTCCACAAATAAGTGATTACGTAATTAAATTATTAGGTGTAAGGAGTACCCGTATTATGTTTTCTTAGCTTGTGTTTATAAGTTTACTTGCTGAGTACCATGTGGTTTGGTACTCATCCCTTGCCTCTATAATTTTTGTAGGTTACGAGCTTGGATTTTTGTGATACTTTCCATTCTCTTCTTTTCCGAGGCTTCTTGGAGATTTGTGACGTAGTTGCTTGTCCTTTCAGTGGACATTCTTTCTCCTTAATTATGATCTTATTCTATTCTAGAAACAATGTCATTTGAGACTTGTATTTTCTTTCAATTTTTTGTAACACATTAGAGGCTTGTACATGTGACAATCAGGTTTTGAGATATTTCTAAGTTGATTATAAATTTCCGCATTTTATCGTAAAGGCTGAGTTTTAGGCTAAATTGTCCTGGTGGGATAAGACGAGTGCTATCGCATCCATTTTTTATCATGACAGATTGTCTATCCGAAAAAAGATGAATTTGACGTCCAAATTTGTGATCGTGAGCCACTTAGTATGTATGAATTTTTATATAATTTATATGATATTTGATAGGTAGATAAAAAATAAAAGTATCACGTATAAAATTAATACCATGCTTGATGGATAATTTAAAAACTTGCATGAATAATACATATATAAATTATAAAAATATTTATAAATTATTTTATATATGATAGAATATAAAAATATTTATAAAAAGACTTATATAGAGGTTCTAGGTGTAGGCAAAATGACATAGTATAAGAATTAATTAATTAGGAAAACACCTAACTAACCCTGACAATAAGAGAAAGCACGGACCCCCGACTGATGGACCGCTGATCAACCTACGATCCATCCTGGTCAGCCGTCGGTAACTTCAGAGAGTTTTGGGCCAACGACGAACCCCTAGACCAGGACCGTGGTTTGACCTATGGTCCGTAGGTCCAGTCGTTGTTCATGACCTGGAAATATCACGACCCAAACCCCCGGATCATGCGGGCACCCACTCTAACGCCTAAGTAAGAGAACTCTCATATCCCAATAGTTAAAACATGCAGAAAATTAAAGAAAAAATGGAGATAAAGGAAATAACTGGGTTCATAAATAAGAAATTTTGAGCAATTTCGGGTTAAGACTTGTAAAGTAAATAAAACCACTCTAGGATCTAGTCTAAACAGGTACAAGAGCTACTAAGAGTACAACATAACATAAGAATGAAAAGACACAACTCCCACCATGCGGAAGGAAAAGTAGAAGTTGCTGGAGAATTCTTTTTTTTTTTTGATCTAATGAAACATCACCAACATGCATCCAGACTATGCCAAAAAGGCATAGCAAGAGTAGTATCAGTACAAAACCACAAGTACTGGTAGGCATCATCAGTCAACCCGACGGCCACCACATAATATAAGAAATCAACTAGTAAGAATATGCAATAAGACCACTCGTTTCTCCACCTTTACCCCCTCTGGAATACTTTATAATTACACTAGCACCCTTACTACTAACCTCTATCTCAATCCACCTACTTACTAGGGTTTTGATCATAATCTAACCATTCTAACTCATAGAAGAGTCCATAATTGCAACTACCAACGTTCCCTTGAACAAACAATCACACGCGACATACCCTTGCTTTCTCTTCATCTTACCCAGTCCTTGCCACATGACACCTTTTATCAAGGCTTCCCAACTACCAACCACGAATCCCTTTCTTTCACAGAGGAAACTACCTACGTATTTCCATCATGTACACTACCCCCACTTCTCACCCTCGCAACACACGAACAACCTTTCCTCTCACACATTGCCGACCCTTGAACTTGTCCCAGTTTATTCAACAAGGAGATACATAACAAGTTTACTCGACATAGTAGAACAATCAAATATATGTCTGTTTTACTCAAAAAATAAAAATGGACTTGTTTACGAAAAATCGACTAAACTTATGACTTGAAAAAAAAACGATTTTCCAAAATAGAGTCGCCACTTAATTTTTTTTAAGAAATTAAGAAAACTTAAGATTTTTTCAAAAGATTTAAACAGACAAAATCAATTAAAAATAAAAAAGGGTTTAAGTTCAATGTACATTTCGAGAAGCTGTTAGACCCTCGGAATGTTCACTAATTTGCGATCGACCGACGATTGGACTAAAAGAACTTTTCAACTAACTTTTAAAATTTTAACTAAGTTTAAAAAATAAATAAAATTTTAAGATGTTACTTTTAAGGAAACAAATTCGGTATAATTCCTATTAGGACAAAATAATCAAATGTAGCTAAATATATAAATGAGTAAATAATAGATATTTCAAAAATAAGAAAGGCTATCTTGGGGAACTTAATTAAAGTTAACCAAAAAAAAAAAAAAAAAACAAATAAGGTTAGTTAATCAATAACATGAATATTAATAAAGAAAGAAGGAACAATTGGACTTGGGTCTTTTTGCCCAAATCCAAATGAATTAGACTTTGGCCCACCTGTCCTAACTCTACAAAATATGCTATACATTAGATGTATACTGTTGTATACAAGCTGTATCTCAGTCCATTTTGTGCACATTGGTTGTATACCAAACGTATACTGCCTACTTCAAACTCCAGCACTTGTATCTTGCACCTCAGACCTGTATTTCAACATTTAGACTTGTATACCAGTTGTATAATGTTGTATACAACATGTATACAACCTATTTTTAAACTATCTGAGGCCCGTCTAAGCTTCCTTTAACATGTATTTCAGCTTCCAACATCCCAGAGATAGTCAAGGTTGACTCAAAGAAATTCAACTCGAAGAAATGCAAGGATGGAGTCCAAAGTGGACTCGAATTGATGTCACATGTATCAAGATAAAGGAATAAGGATTAGTACTCAATTAACAACATCTCAAAATTGCATCTTTAAACATTAACAAGATTAGCTGACCATAAAAGGACACATCAGAAGAAATATAATTAAACGAACTTCAAACAGGCAAAGCTAACAAATTGAAGTTAAGCAACACAACAAAATAGCTAGCAGTGACTAGGAAAAAACATATGGTGAACCGGACAGATTTTATTAAGATATACATTATGAACTGTTAGCATACCGAAACATGGTACCTGATCCAATGTATATGCCGGAACGTGGCAACCGATCCCATATTTATGCCGAAACGTGGCAACCGATCCAAGATAGTTTGTCAGAACGCAACACCCGATCCTTTCAACAAGCCACAATTACAACCATAAAGTACATTCTCGTAATCATACAATCAAGTCATGATTCATGACATTCATCGTTCATCTATCTCTATTTACAATTATTGTGATCAATAATGCAACATTCGCATACATACAAGTATTATAATGAAGCAAGAACGAACATACATCACACAACATGAAATCACAACCATCACCTATGAAGTATTCATCGACATATATCACTTAACGATAATTTGACCAACTTAGTCCTAGTTCACCACCTAAGGCTTCTTCCTAAGATTAAATCATCTTTTGTTCGATGCACGAAGGTCTATGCATAAATCCTATCATTGATTTACATTATATTATTCAGTGAGCACATATTTATAATTACTCAATTAATAAAACCTAGCCTACTTGGGAGCCACGCATCTACACGGAGTTATGGCTGCGATTCTGGTTTTTCGAACTTTGTGACGGTGATCTTGGCTGGAAATTTGCAATCCCTCAACCTCCTTATGCTAGAAATCTCCTTTTCCCTCCTTCCCAAGCTTAGAGTAGATTTTTGAGGGTTTCCAGGGTGGTTTATGTCTAAAATAAGTGTTTTAAAAAGAAAGAGAAAATAAGATTTTGTGTTATTTACATTATGTCTCGCCTATCCCGCTTTGAAGCCAGCTTACCTCGTTATGGAGCCGCTGCCCTAGTGGCATCTGGCCCGCCCTGGCGGGACAGTGGCTCATTAAATTCCTGAATTTTTGCTTTTCCTAATTAACAACAGTTTGAGTCGTTACAGGAAATTTTTCCACTGGCTAATCCATGGATCCCACTTACTGTCTGTGGTTCAACACACGGGTCGTGGTTGGTCACCATGGTTGGAATCTGGTACTATTGAAATTTGGTAAGCTTTCCTCTTTCGGATCTAGGGTGTTACAATATCGCCCCCTTGGGATCATTCGTCTTCGAATGAGATTTAAACTGTTTCTAAGAGAGTAGGGGAGGAACTAACAACACAACCTAACAATGCAATGCATGTAACCAAGGATAAACTATCAACTCCAAGCTAGGACGTTCTCAAAACATCATATAGGGGCGAATCTAACTCAAATAGCCCAACATGCATGCAATCTCATCAAAATGCACATAATCAAGGAAGAAATATCAACTCCAAGCTAAACATACTCAATGCGTCATATGGAAGTAAGCATTACATCTATCAACCCAAAATGTGTGAAATTCTCAAAATTTCTCATGTTCAAAGAGGAACTACCTTCTCCAAGCTAAAAGCATGCTCAACTCAATCTCATGGAGCTCCTATACAAATTACTATAAAAAAGCATAGCTAAAGCATGTTTATCAATTCATCTTATGAAGCCTATATGCAACTTATACTCAATGCACAACAACATGAGGAAAATCAAACAATTAACTCATTTCTCAAAACTTAGCTTTTCATGAACATTCATAACATAAGGAAATCATAGAAACACATAAAACACACATGACTCCAAAAACATAGAACAAACCAAGAGGAACTCATTACCTCAAGCTAGAGTAGGAGTAGAAGGAAAGAGATGAGGATATTAGGGCATCGTATCGGCCTCGACCTCCCAAGTAGCACCCTTAACCAAGTGATTCCTCCATAACACCTTTACGGAAGACACTTCCTTGTTTCTCAACTTCTTCACTTGCCGGTCTAAAATATCATCCGGAGCGTCTTCATAAGAAAAAGTCTCTTTAACTTCCAAACCCTCTAAGGAAACTATGGATGTCTGATCTCTAACACATTTCTTCAACACAGAGACATGGAAAATCGAATACACCGATGCCAACTCATTTGGTAACTCAAGCTCATATGCAACCTTACCAACACGCCTTAAAATTTGATATGAGCCTACAAAACGGGGACTAAGCTTCCCTTTCTTACCAAACCTCATTACACCCTTCATGGGTGAGATTTTCAAATACCAATCATGGACATCAAACTCAAGATCCATTCTTCTAATATCGGAATATGACTTTTGTCTACTTTGAGCCATTTTTAACCTCTTTCTAATAAGCCAAACCTTCTCTATGGCCATATACCAATTCAGGACCTATTAGGGCGACTTCACCCACCTCAAACCAACCTATAGGAGATCTACACCTCCTACCATATAGTGCCTCAAATGGAGCCATATCAATACTCGAGTGATAATTGTTATTATAAGCAAACTCAATCAATGATAAATGGTCATCCCAATTACCCTTAAAATCAATACACAAGCCCTCAAAATCTCTTCCAAAGTTTGGATAGTATGCTCCGCTTGCCCATCAGTTTGGGTATGAAAAGTCGTGTTAAGTTTAACTTTGGTACCAAGACCTTTTTAGAATGACTTCCAAAACTGATAAGTAAATTGGGTACCTCATCGAAATTAATAGACAAGGGAACTCCATGAAACCTTACCATCTCTCTTAAGTACAACATAGCATAGTCCTTCACCGAATAAGAAACCTTGACGGGAAGGAAATGAGCAAATTTCATCATCCAATCCACTATTACCCAAATCGAGCCATGTTGTCACCGAGTACGTGGCAAACCTACTATGAAGTCTATATTCACATATTCCCATTTCCAAGTAGGAATACCTATGTCTTGGGATAAACCTTCCGATTTTTTATGCTCAACCTTCACTTGTTGATGATTAGTACACTTAGCCACAAATCCTGCGATATCCTTCTTCATCCCATTCCACCAATAGATCTCCCGCAAATCATGGTACATCTTAATGGCTCCCGAGTGAATAGAATACTAAGAACTATGGGCTTCAGACAAGATATGTTCCCTCAATTTATCAACATTCAAACCACATAAACGACCGTGATACCTAAGCACACCATTTTCCCCTTGGGAGAAAGCCTTAATGGACTTCTTAAGCACTGCCTTTTTCAGTTAAACCAATATTGGATCAAGACCTTGCTTAGCCTTCACATCCATCACTAAAGACGATTCGGATCCATTATGAACCATAACACCACCCTTGGTGGAATCTACTAGTTGAATACCTAATCGGGCCAACCTATGAACATCTCAAACAAACTCTTTTTTTTCATCCTCAACATATGCAACACTAACCATCGATAATCTACTAAGAGCATCTGCCACCACATTAGCTTTACTGGGGTGATAAAGGACACTCATGTCATAATCCTTCAATAATTCAAGCCACCTTCTTTGGAGAAGATTCAAGTCTTTTTGGTTAAACAAATATTGCGAATTCTTATGATCGGTTAAAATATCAACATGAACCCCATACAATTAATGCCTTCATATCTTTAGGGCAAAAACAATTGCCGCTAACTTAAGGTCATGGTAGGATAATTCTTCTCATGGATCTTAAGTTTCCTTGAAGCATAGGCAACAACTTTACCATTTTGCATAAGCATACATCCCAACCCAATTCTAGAGGCATCACAACATGCCACAAAACCACCCATACCTTTCGGTAAGGTCAACACCAGAGCGGAAGTAAGCCTATCTTTCAACTCTTGGAAACTTTTATCACAGGCTTCCGACCAGATGAATTTAGCCTTTTTTTTAGTCAAAGTTGTCAAAGGAGAAGCAATAGAGGAAAACCCCTCAACAAACTTTCTATAGTAACCAGCCAAACCCAAAAAACTTCTAATATCCGAAAGGGTTAGAGGTCTAGGCCAAATCTTGACTGCATTCGTCTTTTTTGGATCTACCTCAATACCCTTGCTTGAAACAATATGACCAAGAAAAGCTACAGACCTTAACCAAAATTCACATTTGCTAAACTTTGCAAAAAGTTGTTGGTCTTTGAGAATTTGTAATACAATACTCAAATGATCAATATTCTTATTCTCACTTCTTGAGTAGATCAAAATATCATCAATAAACACAATTACGAACATATCTAGGTATTGTCTAAACACCCTATTCATCAAATCCATAAATGCCATCGGAGCATTAGTCAATCCAAACAACATTACCAAAAACTCATAATGACCATATCGGGTTCTAAAAACGGTCTTCAGGATATCATCTTTTTTCACCCTCAATTGGTGATAACTCGACCTAAGATCAATCTTAGAGAAGTAACTTGCCCCTTGAAGTTGGTCAAACAAATCATCTATCCTTGGGAGAGGATACTTATTCTTAACGGTCACCTTGTTCAACTGGTGATAATCAATACATTTATGAAGAGAACCATCCTTCTTTCTAACAAACAAAACTGGAGCCCCTCATGGAGAGATACTCAATCGGATGAAACCTTTATCCAACAAATACTTCAATTGTTCCTTCAACTCCATAAGTTTTGCCGGAGCCACTTTATAAAGAGGAATAGAAATAGGTTGCACGTCTGAGAAAAGGTCAATACCTAATTCTATTTCTCTTTCGGGAGAAATACTGGGTAAGTCATCTGGAAACACTACTAGAAAATCATTTACAATAGGGACTAACTCAAGAATAGGGGTATCAGAATCTACATCCCTCACCCTAACTAGATGGTAAATGTAACCCTTAGAGGTCATCTTTCTAGCTTTAAGACACGAGACAAACTGACCCTTGGGTATAGAACTTCCCCCCTTCCACTCTAGGATAGGCTCATTTGGGAATCGAAATTTGACCACATAAGTTCTACAATCAATAGAGACATAACATGAATGCAACCAATCCATACCAAGAATGACATCAAAGTCTAACATGTCAAGCTCTATCAGGTCAACAAGAGTAACTCTATGGGATAATGAGACGGGACACTTTCTATGAACCATCTTAGCCACCACAGAGTCACCAACAAGAGTAGAGACAAAAAAGGTTCTAACAATACATCGAGGAGCACATCAAACTTCATGGCCACATATGGCGTTACAAAGGACAAGGTAGCACCGGGATCAAGCAAAGCATACACATCAGGTTGAAAAACTTTTAACATACTGGTAACTACATCCAGAGAACTCTCTTGGACACCTCGGGTTTGGAGAGCATAAAAGCTATTTTTCTTTGGAGCATTCGAATTTGAACCACTATGAGGAGCTTGCTTTCCTTCCATCACTTTTTTCATAAGCATTGGGCAATCCTCATTTTATGACCACTCTTTCCACAACTAAAGAAACCATCCGTGCTAGCTAGACACTTACAATCGTGCTTCTTCCTACACTTAGCACAAGTAGACCTAGCCAATGAAGATCCACCACCATTCCCTCCTTAAGGTTTAAGGTTCGACACTCTATCCTTGTTAAATTTAGGAGGAGCATTGGAGGAACCCTGACCGGAAAACCCTTGTCGAAACTTAGGACAACCATGTCCATTGTACCTTGCATGAGAGAAATTACAATCACCAGTCTTAGCCCTTTTTACCTCCCTAGACTTTTCCATGAGTTTCTTCTCTTCAATTTGTTGTGCATGAACCATGAGACGAGAGATATCCATGTCACCAATGAGCATAACGGTACAACACCTCTTTAACCACCATTTTGGATATACCTGACACGATCTTACTCATCGTTTCCCTAGAATCGACAACCATTGTTGGAGCATATTTGGATAATGGTGTGAACTTTAAAGCATATTCCTTCACAATCATACTTCCTTGATGAAAGTTAATGAATTCAAGCACCTTTTCTTCCATCATCTCAAGGGTAAAAAAACCTATCAAGAAAAGCAGATTTAAACATTTCCCACTCATCGATAAACTCTTGAGGATCTTTCTCAACCTTGGAGCAATAAAATTTCAGAGCGTTTATTCTCATAAAGTCCGTCACTTTTGAAGCCTTCGTACCCATATTTGGGTTCAAGGGGACTACTACCTCCCTATTGGCTTGGGCCGTCACGACTCAAGCCAACACTTGAAAAGCCGATCTAAACTCTGCATTTGTTACATTTTCATCCAAAGGGTCTATTGGAGCTTGAGGAGGAGCTTCTTGTTCTGCATTCTCGCTCACATTTCTTCTAGTGTAAGCTCTTCGAGTAGAAATATCTTGAAGAAAATAGGATAAGGATTAGGAGAGAGACTTTATAAAGTTAAACTCTATCGCACGACTTAAGAGTAAATAAAAAAGTGGAGTTTCCAAATCATCTTGTAGCCTATTATTCATAAATGTGGCTCGCTTCACACTCTTGAACAAGACTTTACTAGACGTGGCTTATGAGACATTCTAGGACCATTCTAAACCTTGTGCTCTGATTACCAAGTTTGTCACGACCTAGGGATACACCCTAGACGTAACATGGCGTATAGAACCCCAAAGGACTCCAAACAAGCCCCTTAGCTCTTATAACATAAGAATCAGAACAATAAGAGTATAACAATAGTCTAAGTCCAAAACATTTTATAGAAAAGCGGAAGTCTAGACTCATGTCTCATTATAGCCATCTAATACAATAGAATGAAATTGGGCCTAGGACATACTTCATGTTCAAAAGAGTAATACTTGAAAGAAACTAAAAAAAATAACTCCGTCCTCGAAACATGAGGACTCACCAAAGCTCGGGAAAATATCTAAGTCAAACTCTAACCACGAAACTCAAAAACCTATCTGTCGGACCTTATATTTGGGAAAAATGTAGGCAAAAGTATGCTTTAGTACAAAAATGCACTAAGTATGATAGCCATGCATAAAAACATTTAAAACATGCTAAAAGGGACATTTCATTTCATGACATGACATTGACCAAGCTAAAACATCATATGAAAGAGTTATAAAACATAAGTTATAAATCATGGTCAATGCAAGCTAAATCATCTTTAAATCTTTGAACACATATGAGATACTCCTTGAGTAACCTTAGTTCACTTTTAGTCTTGTTGTGGGAATTAGCCTTAAAGGACATACAGACAATGTGAGCTATAACATGATCACCCAGTGTCTCCCACATCAAAAAAGGTTGTTCTACTTGCCTAAGGTAGAACCATGAACTTCTAGCTTAAGTGGATCCACTAGCTAATCAACCTATGGGGGCATATAGTTATGGGATAAGGAGATTGTTACTAGAAACTGAACCTCTTTTAGCGGGAGAGCTTCCATCTCATGAGACTTTTTCTAGAAACCCGACATCTACTAACGGGAAAACTTCCATCTCAATGTCAATATTTACTCGGTGCTAAGCATAAATCCTATGGAACAATATTTTCTTACTCTCATTATCATGGAAAGGCATGTCCTCTTGCTAATCCAAGATAGTTCATTAGGATAACTCTTATTCATTGATTCTATTAGGTGAGAAAAACTTTCAACCTAAGAATCATTCTATGTGAGAAAACCTTTCACATCATACTAGTATGTATTTATGAGAATGTCCTTTCACAACACAACACCATCATTGGTACTTTACTCTCAAATCACCCTTAAAGCATTTACATAATCTTCATGAAAACATGCATAATTCCAAAATCACATTTCAATTGCCAAAAACCCTCTTTCAATCATCAACATTTAGAAAAAAAGGGTTAGATTTGGATTTCATCATAAACGCATGGAATTCTCTCATTGCATGCTTAACTTCATAAAACTCTTCCTTTTAAGATCAAAATCCCACAACATATAGTTCATAACTTGAAAACATAGCGATTTCATGGGTTCATAGGGGAAAACATCATAGAACCATAGTAAATCATCAATCCATGTTTAGAATATCATAATTCAACTATTCAAATCAATAATCATACGAACACATGGTGATTGAAGAAATCCTAGCTAATTAGGGAATTCTACCTTTTTGGAATAGAGGAATTCGGGGACTCCATGAATGAGGAATTCATGGATGAAAACTACCATACCTTGACTCCAAATGCTAGCCTTTAATGGAGAAATTGACAACTTATCTTGAAACCATAGGTTGAATCTTCTTCTTCAAGTTTCTAAAGAGAGAATATTTGAGAGGAATTGGGTTTTATTTTGGCAATCGGAAGAATGAACTAAATGAGTTTAATTTGGGGATAAAAAGACTTATATAGTGGTTCTAGGTGTAGGCAAAATGACACAGTATAGGAATTAATTAATTAGAAAAAGACCCAACTAACCCTGAAAAATAACTGACCCCTGACCGATGGATCGTCGATCGACCTACGGTACGTCCTGGTCGATCGTCAGTAACTTTAGAGAGCTTTGGGCCAATGACGGACCCCTAAACCATGGACAGTGGTCTGACCTACGGTCCGTATGTCCAGTTGTTGTTCGTGGCCTGGAAATTTTTCCACTGGCCAGTCCATGGACCCCACCTATGGTTCGTAGCTTGATCCACGTGCCATTGTTGGCCACCATGGTTGGAACCTGGTACTGTTGAAATTTGGTAGGCTCTCCTCTTTTGGATCTGGGGTGTTACAATAACTTGAACTGCAAATGGTCTCAACGGAGCATCTATTGATGACCCTAAATACCTATATTTGCATCATAAAAGATATAGGCCAAATGGCATAGGTACATGAAATGTACGAGTATGTAAGGGGATCTCTAAATCATAAACATAAGCTTGAACTTACAGAAAAGAAACATACTTACCTCTTGTCAACTCACTCCACTCTACTCAACTCAAACTCCACTCAAGGATAGGATATTCAACTCAAGATACTCAAGGATAAAGCAACAATAAAAGATGCATTATATGGAAAGCTTTTAAAATAATAGATAGCAACTCAATTTTATGTAAAAAAAACAATAGTAACTCAGTTGTATGTAAAAATACAAAAAATACTCTTATTTATATGTAAAGATACAAAATAACTCTATTTGGGAGATTCTCTAACCGACAACCATCACTCTGAGCTATTTAATGATATAACGTCTCGCCTATGCTATCAGAACTTTCATATACCTTCCCGGGGTGTAGATCTCCTCAACCAAGTGGATCCACTAAGTTATACTAAAAAGCAATAAGGAATCATCTAAAAAGTATGACCCTTACCCACACTAACATACATGGCTTATTGGAGATGTGAGTTGTCTGAACTCTCCCCCATATCGGTGCTCAATACTACTCCCAATAATATAACTCATGCTTATATTTTTAAAATCATTTCCTCATCCTCAAACTTTGAGATTATTACTCAAAAGGTTTCTCTTAAAGTATATTATACTAAAAATCCTCATGAACTCATTTGGAAATCAAAGTTTCCTCTAATCTTGAATGTAAAAACATTTAATCTTGGGAATACTTATTTCCCATATATTCATTTTGAAAAATGAAACTCAACTCATATCATCTTCATACTTAAGTACTCAAGTCTTAAAACAAACTATAATTAATTGTAAAAGACTTCTCAAAATAGGGTTCATGCCAAATTATGGATGTGAACGACTCAATTCAATATTTTCAATAACCATATATAGAACTCAATACTTGGAGCTCAACAAATACAAAACTCAAGGACTCAATGATACTACTCATCTCAAGAATGGTCGACTCATAAGGTTTATGCGAAATCACGGGCATGACCGAATCAACTCAAGGACCTCCATGTACAACATATGGTAATCCCAAAATTATGAAATATATTTTCAAAAAGGTTAGGAACTCAATACTCCAGAACTTAGAACTTAAAGATACTCCTCCTCTCAACAACACTTCATTTATGGAGTTCATGCGGAATTATGGACATGAATGACTCGACTCAAGGGTCTAAATGATAATATAGAACTCATGTGTACAAGTCTTCTCATTCTCATACTTACTTTCTCAAAACTTAGCTCAAATCGATAGTTGATCTCAAAAGAGTTCACAGTTTGACTCAAAGACTCTCTTGAATGTTACTCTCAACTTAATCTTGAATTTGAAATGTGAATTCAAGAATTATGATTAGGATGTAGGGTCTCTAAATAATTAGACGAGGTTTAGATAGTTGATAAAAAGAAACGAACAAAGACACAGACTTGGGAGCAAGAGCGCGACATGGAGAAGCATTAAAATATTTGGTCGTAACATAAACTTTAGGACAGTAGAGTCCGCGTCTTCTCTGCGACACGGACCTGGGTGCCGAATTCTTCCCAACTTTTCTTCCTCTTCCAAACTCGATTCCACTTTGATGGAATGTACGTGTCTACTAACGATTACAGGACCATGTCCTTTAGTACAATTAAGATTCTTAAAGTAAGTACTGGAAGTAAAGAGAACACACGAGATTTTACGTGGAAACCTCCTTGCTCAATGGAGTAAAACCACAATCTGTCACACAGAATTTTCAAATATTTTCACTAATCTCCAAGCAAAAGTGAATACAGATTTCAACTACAACAATGAGACTAAACTCTTAATCTCACACTAAGTAAAACACCTATTACTTACTGAGCCAAACCAATGCATTCATTTCCCATTATATTAACTATCTCTAAGACTTTAACAGTAAAACACTAGGTTAACTCTAACAATTCTCTTACACGACTCAAACAAAGATTTGAAACATTTCTTATAAGATTGAATTGAATCCTACAAATTTAGCACAATACAAGCATTCAATAACAATAGCCTAAACAGAAAGCACTTCTTATGTTGATTAGGTCCCTTGCTATATATTTGTAATTGAAGTTTGGTTTCTCTCTGTTTGAATGAAATGAATCTTCAAGTTGTTTGTTACTTAGATTAATCAATTAAGAAGAATTAATTGACCAGTGGACAAAACACCTCGTCCATTTCTATTGGTGAAGTACGCTGATAGTTTCACCAATTTACTGACAAGACAACTTTCCAGCTGTATACCATTTTATACCTAGACGAGAACACTCTTCTAGGGACTGGGTCCCTACATTTGTGAGGATCATCAAAACAACTAAATTACATCACACTTGTACCCACTTCGGTTCTAAGGTCAAAATTCAAAAATTTTTATTACTCGAAACAATATTAGAGAAACCCACAAAAGGAACTATCAGTTAAATCATCTTATTCGAAAACCCTCACCTTAGAAACTCAACAAGACTTCATTAACAAGGAATGAAGCTAAAACCTCAAGAACCCTTCAAAACTCAGATCATTCAACCTCAAGGATAAAATTATGAATAAAAATCACATGATTGGTGTGTGAGTGAACAAATCCAACACTACGAGAACTTACATACCTTAATTTGGCGAAACAAAAACCTCGATTTGCAAGAAAACTTGGCGAACACTTGAACTCCTCCTAGTTTCCTCATCTTGAACTCCTCTCAAAACCATAAGTGTGATTTTGAATTATCAAAAATGATCTATGTCAATTTAGACCCCTAAAATATTACGAGAAACATTTAAAGTTGATGAATAAGGAAAAGACCAAAATACCCCTTACTAATTCAAGCAAATTTCCTTAACTGGACAGACTGAACTCAAATGGGCAAACTCAAAATTTAGAAAACTTGGTGGCATTAGAAACATGAATCAAATATCTTTCATTTGATATCTTATGGGTCTCCTAACTCATCCTGTGCTAAAAGTTATGGTCGTTTGAAGTTGACCCAAAACTTGAAAGAACTTAGAAATGACTTGAATGAATTATCTTTAGTTCTTTTTGGAACTCAAGGTGCTACATCTAGTGACTTTAACACTTAGAAAAATTAAAATTCCTTGGTAAAAATCTTACTCACAACGAAGAATGGTTTAAGTCTTAGCTCACAAATTTTCTAGCGCGGTTACAATTATTATTTGTAATACAAAAATCAAATCAAATAAAAAAAATAATAATTCAATTACCATATCAAATATTAACCCTTAATACATTTCCTTGAGTAAACAAAAAAAGAGTCTAAGGCCTCATTTATTTTCATTAAGATTAAGATATTTGAATCTGAATAATCTATGAATTTTAGGATGTGCATTAAGATTTAGAGGTGTGATTTGTATATATATATATATATATATCTAAATATTGTTGTATTAAGATTTAGATGTTTGGATCGAAATACACATCTTCATATTATGATGTTGCATCAAGATGTGAATACTAAATAGTTAAGATGGTTTGTTTCTCAATATATAAATGTAAAAAACATGTTTTTGTTTAAAACTAATAAATATAAAAGTTAAAGAAAATACTAAATTAATCCAACATTATATCAATAAAGTAATTTAATGTTTTATATTGTAATTGGTGGTATTTATGACTAACGATTGTAATTGTGTGTCGATTTGAGATGGTCTTGATTGATTATGATAGTTGTGGGTGGTATCTTATGGTGTAGTACAATACTGATTAATTGTAGTTGTTTTTTGGTGATGAATGATAATTAGTAATGAATGATATTGATAGCTACCGGAGATGATGAATAACAATGTCAGTTAAGCGATTTGTAATATAAGTTGACTAATGTAATAATTATTGATAGTTTAGTGGATGTAGCAATGATAGGCAATGGCGAATTTAAGTATAAAAATGGGTCACCAAAACTTGTGGTCATCCGAAAAAACTCGATATCTTACTTATATAATTCTTAAAATATATCAAATAGCAACTAAAGGAACCCATGATTATAAACAATTGGATGGTTCACTGGTTTGAGTGTTTGTTTTTCATTTTGAGGTTGAGGGATCGATTAAAAAAAAAAAGAATCTAAAAGTAAGTTCCATTGCAAGCATTTTATTTCACAAAAAACATAAAGCAGTGCTCGAACTTACCAGCTAAAAAAACCCACGTTCTTTCTTTTCGTCCTGTCTTGTAGTGTTTGGAATGCTCTGTCGACTTGCAGGGGCTACTCCTTGATGGTCAACCTGAGCTGTCATAACCTGAGCCAACATCTGGATGGCACTGCAAAACTCAGCATTAGTGACGTTGGGATGAGGGGGCTGAACAAGAAGAGCGTCAGGACCCCTTGGTCCGACTGACACTTGTGACTCTTGAGGATTTTCATTCTAGCTTGCACCGCACGATCAATAGCTCTTCATGGAGGCATGATCTGAAATACATATAAGTATGAAATAGAAAAGGTGAATAGAGTTAAACTCTATTACACGATTGAGAGCATAAAAGAAATGAAATATTTCCTAAACATCTTGTAGCCTCCCCTTTATAAATGTGGAACACTTCACACCCATAAAAAACTCTATTAGATGCACCTTTTAAGACACTTTGGGACACTTGAACCTAGTGTTTTGATACCATGTTTATCACAATCTAGATCTACACCTCAGCCGAGACACGATGCTCGAAACCACAAATGGCCCCAAGCTAACCCTTAGCATAACTTATAAAGCATATCATATGAAACTAATGCGAATTCTGAAACATATGCTTAATAAGTCTTAATAAGGATATCAACAAATCCATGATAACTGAACAACTAATGTCTGAATATAAGCCTCTACTACCTGGAATGCAGAAAAATGTTTACTAGGACATGGCCCCCAGCTACCTTAAAATAAATATTATCTCTAATGAAATGTGTAACTAATAGATACTCCATAAAGTTCCCGAATGAGGAGGACTCCAACAGCTAACCGAAATGTTGTAGCCTATCTAGCCACGAGGCAGCTGAGAGTGAATGCCTGAATCTACATCATAAAATGATGCAGTCAGAGAAAAATATGCATTCAGTACGTGGAATGTACTAAATATGTAAGATGAAACCAGACACAACCGTAAAGTAACATAGTATAAATGAAAGGTATCTCAAAACTAGTGTGTGAATGTCATATCTTATAAGATCTTAATGATGATACAAGTGCCTAATATTAATAGTAGCTTTATTGGGGAGTTTCTTACAACCGACAAACACTATGTGAGTTGATGATGTACAACGATACTAGTTGGGTGGGCTTCCCTATGCTTTGCCAGAGTATAAAACATGTCTATCTAATATGGATCCACTAACTAAGCCTCAAAGGGTTACATGATTTAACCGTCAAAGCGGCATACTCAATTTCTGGGATGGCACGTAGTTATTAGACTTGATTCTAAACTTGCATCCTCTCGGTACTAAATAATCCTCACAAAATAATATACTTATATGATATGCTCATAGTTTGATAAACTGTCTTTCTGAGTAATGGATGAGACTGAGCTCAAACTTTCTAAAATATATCTTTCAAAATCATGCTTATAGCTTAAATCATGAGAAAGCCTCCTAGAGCTTGTATAGCTTGTAGATATTCAAAAATAGTTTTCAAAATAACATAAAGACTTTAAAATCATGTGTTCAAATATAAGCTTCATGAAATCATAACAATATCATGCCAATAACTCACAAGAATGACAATGAAAAATCTTACCAAGTATAAGAAAAATACAATAATCAAGAATCTATAATCATAAATAACTAATCCAAGAATTCATGCATTTTGGTCATAAATGTGATGAATTCGCTAGTGAGTTTGATAACCCTAATTATAAAATTAAGTTCATGAAGTTTGGGAAAAATATTGGACATGAGGATGGAAATAGTTCCAGAAGCTTGATAGAGAATCTTGAAAGATGAACCCTAGCCTTGATGCTCTTGAGCGTAAATTTAGGAGTGGATGAGAGAGTTTTGATTATGAAAAAACTAATTTTCTACATGTTTAGGGCCATTTAGATGACTCCCTAAAGGTTTTTAGGACAAAAATATCCTTAAAAAATAACAAGAGCTGGAGGATGGAATTTAATTCTAGGGGACAATGAAGTCTATTTTCTCTTCTTATCGTGGAGCCATCGCGGAGTATTTTCTAGGTTACAGCGTCTCTCGTAAAACAATCATAACTTTATACTCAAAACTCAAATTAATGTAAACTTGAGGGTGTTGGAAAGAAGACTCATAGATCTTTAATTTGATGGTTATGGGCCACCTACCTTATCATATTCTAAGAGATATGCTAGTTTGAATTCGACCCTTATATAAACTCATGCGAAAAATTAGCCGATATAAATGCTTTGAACTTGGCTTAGTTTTTGAGGTACCTTACGACCTTAAACTACACCCGATATACTTAGTACACTCATTGGCATATCTAGGATTTTAGGGTTGTGGGTGATCTGAAAGTCGAAGTCAAAAATACATTAAAAAATGTAACAACGAGATTCTAACTCTGGCTCAACAACACGAAAAGAGCCTTAAGCACCCACCCAAGAGCCAATGGACCAGTCAAATCATTTGTTCATTTGGTGCACTATGTTAATTTTATACAAATACCTCTAAATTTCTACATAGTTATATATATATATATATATATATATATATATATATATATATTTCGAGATGAGGTTAATGGGTGCTCTAGCACCCGGCAGACTCCATGTGGATCCGCCCCTAAGTACACTAATTAAGGGACTTGACATACATTTACAACTTAGAAGTCACCGGGCTCGGACTTATATGAATCGAATGATGGTTTAAATCTGTGCTTAGGAGTTGAGAGGCATTACAAATTCTACTTTTCGTTTCTTGAGTTCCACTAGAAATTATCCCTTAATTGGGAAAATTAGCTAACTAGTGAAAATTACTAACATAATTATTAAAAATATCTATAATTTAAAATAATTATTAAAAATGTCAAAATGTCAATATTTTAACAAATAAAGTGTATCCTAATATAATTCATTTATATTCCTTTTATTTCTCAAATTGGGTCCACTTTTTTACTCTTTTACGAGTGAAAGAAAAAATAAAAGACTCCATTACCCACTTTTCACTGTCTAAATTTTTTACCCAAATTCTATCCTTTCTCTTTCTCTCTCTCTCTCAAGATTTCTTTCATTATTCTATATCCTCAAGTACCTTAAACCTTGCCTTTAAAATCAAAATCCTCCATTTTTCTAAGAAATTTTAGAAATCATTCAAAAGATTTTCAACCTTTGTTGAAGTATTGAGATACAAAAGTATTTTGTATGTTTTGCATGTTGGATCTAGATCTGGAAGAATTACCAAGTGAAATTTTTTGGCAATATTAGGATAAATCGTTCAAAAGTATTGAATTGGATCTGGAAGAAGTGTCAGGTGAAGAAGTGTCATTTTCGAATGTCAATATTTGGAAAGTTGATGAAATTGTTAAAGATCAAAGTGATGAAAAACAACTTTATGGCATGTTGCATTTTGTATCTAAAGTATCAAATTGTATTTTTTACTGTTTTTATTGTCTGTTGCATTTTGTATTCATTACAAAATTCATGTGGTATCTTGCTAAAATTTGAGTTTTTTAGGTGTAACTTGTATTTATTTTGTAGGTGGTATTCATTTCAAATTATGTATATGTTTAATTTTGTATTATCTTATAGGACAATAGATAAATAGTTTTACAAAATTTTGTATGCTATTCTAAATTAGGCTTCATACAATTTTGTATTTTTTTAAATTTTGAATTCATTCTAATTATATGCCAACAAGTTTTGTATTTTTTTGTGCTCACTTTGTATTTCAATATCATTTTGTATTTCAATCTCACTTTGTATGCCAACAAATTTTGTATTTTATTTTTATTTTGTATTAATTCTAAATGTATGCCAATAAGTTTTAGATTTTTTGTGCTCAGTTGTATTTCAATATCATTTTGTATTTCAATCTCACTTTGTATGCCAACCAGATTTGTATTTCTTTTTTATTTTGTATTAATTCTAAATGTATGCTAACAAGTTTTAGATTTTTTGTGCTCAGTTTTATTTCAATATCATTTTGTATTTCAATCACTTTGTATGCCAACCAGTTTTGTATTTCTTTTTTATTTTTGTATTAATTCTAAATGTATGCTAACAAGTTTTAGATTTTTTATGATCACTTTGTATTTCAATCTCCCTTTTTATGCCAACAAATTTTGTATTTCTTTTTTTTTTTATTTTGTATTCATTATAAAATCTTCTTCACTGCTAGCAAAAATCTTAAATCAATCGACTTCAATTCGACATGAATTGAGTATTTTTAATGGAGTGTTAAAAAATAATATTGGGAATTTGAGGAATAAGGAAGAGAGAAGTCATGTCAATTGTGGAACCAAACAAGTATAATAGAAAAGGGATTTTGCAAAATTTAATCCCAAAAGTAAAAGATGAAAAGAGCGTAAGAGTAGTGGAAAAAAAAACTATGCCTACTTAAACTTATACCAAAATTATGATTAGTAATTATGGTAACTTTGTTAGTTTAAATTTAAAAGTTACCTTATTTGAAAACCTTATTTGAAATCCTTTTAATATCTTTCATCCTAAATGACACTAGTATTTGTTTAAGGTTTGGCCAAGTTTGGAACGACCAATGGCATATACATAATTAAGTTATTGTAGAACAGTAAATTCCCTATAAAGGATTAATTCCTTTTTAAAAATATTCTCTCCCCTAAATTTTTCCTATCTCTGTTTTCAGACAATTGTATTCTTTTAATAAAAATAAATAATAAAAATTTAAATCAGATACAGAACAAATTAAAATTTTGACATTTTTAATAAATATTGAAAATATGACTAAAGGCTCCTTTTAAATGCTAAAATATTGACATTTTGAAAATTTTCCCCTATTAATTTACCCTCATGGATAGCCAGTCAATAGAGTAGTCAGCACAAAGTTAAAACATTTGGGAATGACCAGCGTAGTGAGTTCATTATTTGTAGCCCAGTCAGTGGACTAGCCCAATAAATTTGGACATTTAATCAAAGGATTAATTATTTGGGTAAGTATATTTAATAAATTATTGCTTATAAATATACTTTTTAGTTGTCACCGTCTATAGTAATAAATAACAAATATATATATATGGTAAATTACCCGTGCTTTGCACGTGATTGAACTATTTTATTAAGCTTACATATGATCATTCGGTAATATCTGTAATTTCGATACATACACTACATTATCAAGAACAATTTATCTTAAGGCAAAACATTCCTCCGAAATCTTAAAGTGCTATATTTTTTTAATTTTCACTTTTGTTATACAAAAATTATGAGTCATAAAGAGATTGAAGTATAAGAAAGAAGTCTAAGAAAATCTCCATGGAAATAGTTGGTCAAAAGTAACAAAATTTTCTAAATTCCAAGAAGTTATAAAAAAAACAATATCAGACGTTAAAGTAGAGACAAAAAAGGTCAGGACAACAACACTCCCAAGTAAAGTGGAACATCACTTCCATACAAGAACATAATTAACTAAATTCAAATGGAGGACCTTCACCTCCTTTCTTATGAACCTTCATCAGTCGCTTTTTTATTTCAGTATGTCGTATCATGTATATGTTAAAAATGACCTTAATCCTTAGTATCATAAAGGTTTTTCCTCATTGTCTCAGAGTAGTCATTACTATTGCTTAAGTTGCATATCACCTGCATCAACTTATTTGAAATTGAACCATATTTATTATTATGATTATAGTATGCAGATACAAAGAATTAATGCAATAATCAACCAAGCAATAGGTGTCATCTCAATCGAATTGTTGACATCTGGATATTCTAAATCAAAATTTTGATACATAACATATTAAAATCTCACAGCACAATTTTGTGAGCACTTGAACTCACAAATATCCACAAATAATAATAAAGACAACCTTACTTTTCTAACAATCAAGAAGAAAAAAACATGTTGCTTAACATATTTTTCAAAAAGATAGTCTGTTGGGCTGTATTCAAGTTTACAGTTCACAAAATTAATTGAAAGAAGCCAAAATAAAGATACCGACAATTAATAGCTTAATGCCGCTAAATATATATTTTCAGAGGCAATTAGTACTCTCTGAAAATGTCCTTAAATTCTACAGTGACATTGAATTTAATGACAATTGATTAATGTCGGTAAGGGCTCTAGCACTCTTTGTCAATGTGCATATTTATTGCCGATAAAAATTATTTTTGTCATCGTGTATTTTGGGCATCTGTTAGTTTCAAGAAAATTTGTCTCTTATTGTGCCCAAAAAGAAGAGAGGAAGAAACATGAAAAATTAGTCGACTTGCGATAAAAGAAGTGGACTAATTGTCTCAATACTAATATTCTAGGAAGAGTACAATGGCATACAAAATGTTTCCTAAGATAAAATAATCAAAATAATATACTAATTGTGGCAAGCAAGAGAGCAATATGTTTGTTTCTTTTAACAAACTTCACCATTGTTTTCGTATTATTGATCACATACTTGTTGTGTGCTACCAAATATAGAACAATCCACAATGAATTTTTCCAAAAATTATAAGAAGAAACTTATATAAAGGGACAAAAGAGAAGATCAATTTTCAATCATCCTTACTGGAATTCTTAATAGGGTTCCAAAAAAAGTCACAAAAATAGCAAAAAGAAATTGCAATAGTTACATGAATTAATTTGACTAACAGTAAAATATTAAGATTCATGAAATATGAGGAAGAAAACTTTAAGGAATGAAACACACTTCATAAGAAGCTTAATTAATGTATTTGAATTCAACTACCACATAGTGGAAAATAACATATAAATAATAGTGGCAGAAATAGAAGTTTTCTTTACTAAAGAATCAAATGTGATGAATTTAACCGTTCTAGCAGTGTTATGAGTTGTGGATTGAGAGGTGCAAGAGTGGTAATGTTGCGTTGCAATTAAAATCAATTTTCTTTGTTTATACGAAGAAACATGTAGAAAGGGACAAAAGAGAAGATCAATTTTCAATCATCCTTGCTGAAATTTTCAACAGAGTTAAAAAAATTCAACAAAAATAGCAAAAAGAAATTGCAATAGTTACATGAATCACTATAACTTACAGTAAAGATTAAGCTTCATGAAATAGGAGGAAGAAAACTTTGAGAAATGAAACACACTTCATAAAAAGATTAATAATGTATTTGAATTCGACTCCATTATAGCGGGAAAAAACTTACAAATAATAGTGGCAGAATTAGAAGTTTTGTTTACTAAAAAACTAAATGTAATGAATTCAACCATTCCAGCAGTGTTATGAGTTATGGATTTAGAGGTGCAAGAGTAGTAATGTCGCATTGCAATTGAAATCAATTTTCTTTGTTTATACTTTCTTCTTGTGGTGCCTTGGAATTAAATGTTGGATTTTAAAAGGTGTAAATGAAAAATGAAGAGTTATGACTTTTGTGAAAAGTAGTGACTTTTGTGAAAAGTTGTGACTTTTGTGAAAAGTTGTGACTTTTGTGAAAAGTTGTGACTTTTGTGAAAAGTTTTGACCTTTGTAAAAAGTTGTGACTTTTGTGAAAAGTTGTGAATTTTGTGAAAATTTGTGACTTTTGTGAAGAGTTGTGACTTTTCTAAAGAGTTGTAACTTTTTCGTAAGTTGTGACTTTTAAGAAGGGTTAAATAAGAATCATGATCTGTGAGGGCGCCACATAGGCAGGTCGATTATTGTAAACAAGCCCAACGTTTATGAAGTACGGCAAGAGTGATAAAACAATGAACGGGAGAAGCGGTTGTTGAAGGCCGCTTAGGCGAAGGGCAGTTTTGAAAATAAATAAATAAAAAGAGAATTCTTGCTTTTGGTGGCGCCATGTCACTGGGTTGAGGGTTCTCTTTTATATATATATATATATATATATATATATATATATATATATATATATTAGTCGGTACTTGGCCCCCACGCCCCTCTCTCTATTATATATACACACACTTCACATACTTATTCGTTTTACATAACTTGATTCATGTTCAATTATGTTAGCACTCCCTTTAAAATATTATTTATTAGAGATTTTACTTTAATAAATTAACCTTATTATTTATGATTATATTTGATCATGAGTATTTTATGTAGTAATTTAATGATAAGCATGGTATTGAAAAAAACAATAAATTTCTTTTAATTTGTTAAAATTAACAAGTCAAAAAGAGAAAAATTACATTTACTATAAAGGTCAAATAAAATGAATTTGAGGAAAAAGTTATTAGTGATAAGGCTGGTATTAAAAGACTATTTATATCTACTTATTTCACCCCTTTATAAATAACTAATATTTTTTCTATTTTGATACTAAGCTCTACACTCTAAAAGCATATATCAATCAAGGAAGAATATTCCTCAAATGGAGTTTCCCAAGTTTTTAATTGTTTTCCTTCTCTTAATTGTTCCATTTTCAACTGCATCAAATCCACTTGGTAAATCACATAACATACTTATATTTATATTTTTTCATGTTAATTTATCTTTTTTTTAAAAAAAATTAATTATTAATTATTTTTTTAAAATGCTAGGTGCATCAAATGACCCTGGTAAGGCATTTTGCTTTAAGGCATGCACGCCTGATTTTACAGATGAAGATTGCAAATTTGAGTGCAAAGGACGAAAGTTTCCATATGGATCATGCGATTTACATCGTTGTTGTTGTCACGAACAACCCCTATTAAGCTAATACATGTATTAAGTCGGTATATTTCATAAAAATATTATAAGATTAATCTTTAATCGAAAAATGATCTTTATTTGCTCTTCTCATTATCATTACTACTAATTTTAAGATACTTTCCTCTTCTTTTATATAGAAAAATAACCTAAGTGGGGTAGAGCCGGATTCAAAATTTGAAAATTCTAAATGTGACATTGGCCAACATGATCAAGTTTAGATTTCGATTTGAATTATTCATCTTTTCAATTTATATAAACAAATCGATTGAAAATGTAATAATTATGACAATATGGCGCAAATCATAAAATTTGCACAGATGACTTTTGGAGGAAGAAGCTTATGCTATGTTAAATTTTAACTTAATGAGCTTGAGCAAATACATAAAACATAAAAAAGTAGTCAAGTTTTTGTAGAAATTAATAAAGCTAGTCAACACTAATTAATTAATTAGTTAAAAGCAGGTCAAAAGGTATTAATAAAAAAAAAAAGGTAAAACATTAAAAAAAAAAAAAAAAAGGTTAAAAATTGAGGGCCAAAATCGATTAACTGCCTCGTATTTCTGCTTAAAACCGATCCAAAATTGACAAACTCGACGTCCGTCAATTTTCTTAAATAAGAAATCGAGGGACATCATTAAGGTTTAATTAAAGGTACGCTTGGCACGGAGAAAAATAACAATCTTAATCTCAACAAAGAGAAATTACTGCACTTTATAGAGGCTCTTGAAGCTATGCAAGCAGCAGTTGTATAGTTTGCCATAAATGAGTCATAATCATAGTAGAGCAAGCAAAGGTTCATGATTTGAGTCTTGCCGTCACTTATTGTAAGATATAAAGTACGACATATGCTTTTTGATATGATTTTTTTACAAAATCATGCATTAGTATATGAAAGATATATATTCTCATATGATGGATGCAATAAGCTTCCGTCTTAGTCCGGCAATACATGAAAAAATGTGTATACTGAGTTGTCATTATGACTAGCTAGACAACAAAGTTTATATGAGAAATTCTTGAAGGATTTAAAAGGTTTGAAGGGATTCCAAATTGATTATCCAATTGATGTAATATCGTTTCACATAAAAAAAAAAAAGGATCAATTTCGATGACATAAAAATGATAAGGAAATGCCACGTCTAAATGTAATTGGTGCATTTATATGCTATTACTATTCATAAAAAATTGTTTTCTATTAATGTGTTGAACGACTCGTTAGGTCATTTCGAACACTAGAGCCTTCTCTTTATTGAAAGACTCTTTCCGTAGATTTTAAATGGATATTTTGGACCATTTGTTAATTATTGTTATTTAATTGATGGGTAATATTAAATATTTTATTTAGTTGGTGGTTAATGGGTCAAGTCCATAATTTAGTACATAAATGAGTCATAAAACTCAAAATAATTACATGTTCATATTTCAATTAAAAGTAATTCAAGAAATAGTTATTCTCTCAAAAAAAAAATTACAGCTCATGCCCCCCATTCATTAAGACTGATAATTTCGCTTAACTGATACAAAATTAGTATATATATATATATATATATATATATATATATATATATATATACACACACACACACACACACTATATTGGTATCATTAAGGTTTCTTATTCAGAAATTACTCATTAGTCAATGATACTATAAGAGTATATGTATGTTATTGTGGTATCATTAAAAGAATTAGATTAAGATATAGTTGGCTTCATAAAGAAATACAATATAAGTTAGAGCTTAAAAATCATCTAAAAAGATCAACAGAAATTTTAACCTGGATAGAGGAAGAGTTAGAAAAGGAAGAAGTAAGCGAATTTTTAATCTGGTCAAAAGAAGAATTAGCTAACGAAGAGATACCTAAAACTTATACTATAGATTTTTTGAATAAAGAAAAAGCTAAAGTAATAAAAGACATTAATCACATAAAATTAAATATTAAATATACTAATAATCGGATAAATTACTATAAACTAATATGTCCAATTAGAAGTTCTATAGGATAGAAAAATAGATTCTCTAAAACAATTAGAATATTTAGATTTAAGAATACACCCAGAAAAGAAATATAGATCACTATCCAAAAATAGTATTTTAAAGTGTAATTTTACTGAAGGAGAACATATATTACATTCTGACGATAAGCAATATAATACTTTAATAGACTTAATAATAAATCTTAGTGAAAAAATTCAACAGCAAGATAAAATCATAATAAAATCGCTAGAAGAAATAGAGGTAGTACAAAATAAACAATTTAAAATACTAGATAAATTAGAAAAGAATTTAGACTTCTTAAAAGCACAAGAATTAGAGATAGATAGAAAAATTCAATATCTAAATACAAAATTTAACTTAGAAAAAATACCTACTAAAATAGAAATAGAAAAACTGATAAAAACTATAGTAGAAAAGCCTAAAGAATTAAAAATTAAAAATACTCAAGTAATAACAAAAATCATAGAACAAGTAGAAAAAATAACTACTGAAATAAGTAATCTAAAAGAAATAATTATAAAACTTGAACAGATATCACTTTCATGAGTGAAGAAGATATAAATTATAGAAAAGCATTAGAATATACAACAAGATTCCATCAAGAAGTAGTAGGATATTCTAGTCACATTCCCTCTGGCCAAACAGACAAAGTAATTATTAAACAAAACAACACAATAATAGCATTACTGATAGAATTAAAATATAAAATTAGATAAAATATTAAAAGAAAAACAACCAGAACAAATTCATATAAATATAGTAATAGACGAATTAATTACTCAACTCAAGAAAGTAGAAATATCACCTAAACAAGAAAAACAAAAGTTAATTAAAAAACAACCCCAAAAATGGACTTTCTTTAAAATGACCGAACAACCCAAGAAAGTAGACCAAGCTTCTCAGAAAATAGAATAGGAAATAACTTAATTTCAAGAATATTATCTAGGAAATCTTCCATTATAGAAGAACATCAAGAATTAAACGAAATCATAGATATAGATAAAGATATACAAATCTTTCAACAAAATCAACTTAGATTATTAAATCCTAAAACATTATATAATACAAAATACTTCTCAAAAAATAATCAACTCTACCGACACTATAGAGAAGAACAAATATCTGCTATAGGAACAGACTTTGCCAGGCTAAACTTAGTAAACTCAAGTTTCATAAAGATAGTTAAAAATCCTAAATTAATGCTAATGCATATGGGATTAATAGTTATAGGAATAAAAGGACTAACTAGAAAAAATCTAGGATCTAAAGTTTTAATTGTATTATACGATGATAGATAGTCAGACTTAAAGAAATCTATAATAGGATTAACTGAAGTAGACATGACAAATAATGGAGGAATATTTTATATTAGCCCAGACTTTTTAATAAATCTAAAAGAATTTGGAAAATATATTAAAATAGGAATCTAGACTAAAGGATATGAAGAAATGAATAGTGGAAATAATTTATTAATGTGTGTAGGTTTTATTGGAAAAATGACTTTAAATAGTAACACAAAATTTAAACTTCAAGTAAATGATGTAGTAGAAATAATGGGTAATAAATGAATAAAACTAATAAAACCAATAAAAATAAATCCACAAGAATACGCAAGATTAGAATGGAATCTAGATAAATTAAGTACACCAAAAGTATTTGCTCCCAAGCAACATTTCATATATACTAGCTCAAAAGGAGAAACATCAATTAGGTTAACAGACTATAATTATACAAGTCAAAGAAATTTAGATGATACTGAAACAGAAAGTACCATAGAAACAGAATAGGAAAAATTTATGAATATAGAATTAATAGAAGAAGGGTATGAGGTAGCTATAGAAGAAGCAAAAAGACAATACCAAGAAAATAGTCTTATAACCTTTAAGTGTAAAGGATGTAAAAAAGGTAAAATGGATATAATGAAAACAGTAGAATATTTTAGAATATGCCAAGACAGAGAAGATAATTTAGCATATAGAATAGAAGAACCTGAAAACATAAATGAAGAGATAATAGATACATTATCCATAACTAGTTATACGGAACTAATGGAAGAAGCAACTAGTTCACATAGTGCTAGTCCATTCCAAAGAACTAGTGTAGCTTCTAATATTAACTATAGTACAGGTAATCTACCTAAAAAATCATGGACAAGACCTGATCAAGAAATAAAAGATAATATTAGACCAGCAGGAAAAAAATGTCTATAGAAGAACCTATTAGACTACAAGAAGGAGGAAATAAAGGAAAAATATTAAACATAGCAGCACATGATCCACAAATGTGGAATACAGTAATAGACTTATGGAAAGGAATAGTGGTAGCAGACTTTATTAAAAATTATCAAGAAACTGACGTTGAAACTATGTATAGATATTTAGAGACATTTTTAGGAGAATCCTGTAAAACATTATGGGAATCTTATAAACAAACTTATCCACAAGAATTTCAGAGCTTAATAGAATTAGGACCAAACCCACACAATTTTACAAATAAAATACATGTATTATTAACAGGAGAAGACCCAAATAGTGGCTTAGTAACATTACAAAGAAACGCTTTAATTAAACTAGAACAATTAAGTATATCTAATTGGATGTACATAAAGAACTTTCTTAAAGATTATTTTTACTATTGTACAATTAGTGAAAATTCATTTAATGAAGAATTAGGTAAACAAACTATTTAAAAATAATTGTACAATAGTAAAAATAATCTTTAAGAAAGTTCTTTATGTGCATCCAATTTGATATACTTAATTGTTCTAGTTTAATTAAAGCGTTTCTTTGTAATGTTACTAAGCCACTATTTGGGTCTTCTCCTGTTAATAATACATGTATTTTATTTGTAAAATTGTGTGGGTTTGGTCCTAATTCTATTAAGCTATGAAATTCTTGTGGATAAGTTTGTTTATAAGATTTCCATAATGCTTTACAGGATTCTCCTAAAAATATCTCTAAATATCTATACATAGTTTCAGCGTCAGTTTCTTTATAATTTTTAATAAAGTCTGCTACCACTATTCCTTTTCATAAGTCTATTACTGTATTCCACATTTGTGGATCATGTGCTGCTATGTTTAATATTTTTCCTTTATTTCCTCCTTCTAACTTCTATTCTTTCCACTCTTTTTCACCCACTTTCTCCACTCTTACTACTACTCCTTATATAGGCAAAATAAGAAACTTAAAAAGACCAAAATGACACTACTAAGTGGCCCTTTTTTTTTTAATGACCGATAACTTGATAAGATTCTTTTAATAATACAAGTCGGGTACTCATTGGGCCCCATCGTCACGTGCATCATTAAGTTCATCTTGTTGGACTTATATTACAGACTGACATAGTTATTGGACGCGTGTTATGTCAACAGTTTTTCCCTCTTTTGAAGGGTAGTGTTAAAATGACAACACACTCTCTTTTACAGGACACGTAGTGGGCATTCCCACCTACTAGTAAATATTTATAAAACATGTAGTGGGCATTCCCACCTAACTTTATTAATATATATGTATATATATATACTCTCAAGATCCTTATGAAGTCGATGATTCAGGCATGAGTTTTGATACTATTGCTTTGCACAACTTAGACACTTAACCATATTATAGAAGACTTCATTACTTATTACAAAGAAGAAACTATGGAAAGACACTTAAAAAAAAAATAAAAAATTAAGGCCACTTAGTAGTGTCATTTTGGTCTTTTTAAGTTTCTTATTTTGCCTATATAAGGGGTAGTAGTAAGAGTGGAGAAAGTGGGTGAAAAAGAGTGGAAAGAATAGAAGTTAGAAAAAGTTTGTCATATTCCCTCCATACTTCCTCCATCCTCCTTCCATACTCCTTTATGTACCAAAAATCCTCCTTTGTATATTAAAGTTTGTGAAATAAAAATAAGTGTGTTTGAGTGTTAAAGTTTTAGAAAGCTTTTTCAAAGTCCTTCGGGGGTTCCCGAAAGGGAAACCTCTTTCAATTTATCATGTAAGTTTTACGATGTTTACTTCCCAAAATTCCCCTAAAAAATATGTTATTTTTATAAGTTGTTAGTTTCAATGTAATTATTGTGCATGTGTTAAAAAATGACCCTTAGTATATGGTTAGCTTCTTAATTTCTTAATAACGTCTATGGATTAACCTGTAAATTCCTAGGATTCTTGGCTTTTACAGTCCGCTTGATGAAAGGACGAATCTGTTGCCAGATTTTATATCCGGGGTGTGGTTAAAGATGAAGTTGTTAAGAACACAGGTTAAGAAGAAGAGATGAACTGGGTAAGTTAAAAAAAAATGAAAAATATAATTAAAAATGGGGAAATTAGGGAATTAAGTCAGAAATTAGCATGATTTAACTAAATGAGAGAGGGAGTACTGAATAGGACTTACAAAATATTTGAAACAAAGCCTAAACACGGAACAACTTGCATTATTTGAAACAAAGCCTAAACACGGAACAACTTGCAATATCTTGCCATACCTTATCAGGACTACTAAACTAACACGGAACAACTTGCAATATCTTGTCATACCTTACCAAGACTACTAAACTATATTAATTATCTAGTTATTACTATATATATAAACTTATATATACTATATATATATATATATATATATATATATATAGTACTATATACTACTAATACTATATATCTATATATTATACTTATATATATATACGTATTAGTATATATATTATATTAAGTCTTACTATATTATTACTATATATATACTAATATTATATATATTTATATATTATTTCATTTTCTTTTTACTTATTATTATTCCATATGTTACGAATAATCTAAATACTGTTTGTAAGTGTCCTAAGTGTTCTTGTATGTCTTTGCTAAATACTAAAATATCATCTACATATACTAGTATAAAATTCTTATAGTCTCCGAACATTTCATCCATCTTTCTTTGAAATATAAGCGGAGCTGTCTTTAAGCCAAAAGGCATGGCAAACCATTCAAAATGACCTTCGGGACAAGTAAAAGCTGTCCATTCTATACTTTCAGGGTGCATTTTAACTTGCCAGTATCCGGACTTACAATCAAATTTACTAATATTCTTTTTACCTTGTATTCTATTAATTAACTCACTTTTATTGGGTAATTTGTATGCATCTGTTCTAGTATTATCATTTAATCTTTTATAATTTATTATCATGCGAGCTTTTCCTCCCACTCGTTCACTATGGTTTCTAACCATAAAGGCTACCGATCTATGTCTAGATGTAGATCTTCTTATTACTTCTAGTTTTAGTAATTCCTTTATTTGTTTATTAAATTCTTCCGTATCTTTATTATTAGCTTCTATTGTAGCCCTTTTTATAGTATATTTTGGGTTTATTATGTCTAGTTTACACATTATTTTATTACTTCCCCAAATTATTAAGGGTTTTTCTCTTATTATTTCCATTTCGTCTAATATTGCTACTATATTTTCTAAGTTTTTAGGATTTTTTATTTTTTCCTATAGTATTTATTCCTTTTTGAAAATTGTAAAATTTTGTTTCTATATTTATTAAAGTATAATCTTTTTCTATATCTTCTAGGTATATGTTGTCTAAATAATTTTCTTCTTGTTTTTCTTCATATAGGTTATTTGAACAACAACTGCCCTTATCTTTACAATCGTCACAACATGGAGTTATATCTTTATTCAATTCTTTAGTTGGAATTTTTCTAGTTTGTACGGGAGTATATGTTGTATTTCTAAACATCATTATTCCATCTCTAGAAATTAGAAAACTTCCGTTATTTTGTATAAGGAATTGTAAACCTAAGACTAAGTTAGTTTTAATATTAAGATCTCTTACTAATATCTTATACATATTATATGTAGGTTTATAAAATTCACTACATGTATTTATAAAACTTATTTGTGATTTTTCTATATACTGATCATAAAGATTATACGTTCCGTCCATTTGTATTGCTTGTATAGGTTCCTTAAAATTTTTTAGAGTTAATAATAAATTATGTGGTAGTATCTTTTTATTAAGTAGGCAGCTAGTACAACCTGTGTCTACTAATGCTAAAGTTTCTATTTCTACGTCTTTTATTTTTATTCTTACTAATATTTTTACTGTTCCAAATTTTTTATCTTCATTGCATATAAAACTAGTATTATTTTCTTCTATGTTCATTAATTCACTTTCTTCTATTTGGTCTAAATGTATTGTACCTTGTGATTGTGTAGTATCTATGTCTATTTTTTGTTTACGTTTTTCTATCTTAGTTATTCTTTGTTCTAAGTCATTTATTCTTGTTTCTAGAGTTATTAGTCTTAGATTAGTAGCCTGGTCTTTTATATGAACTTGTTCTTCATTTTTATTTACTTTTTGTTTTAATTTATTTTTTATACAACTAATATAGGCTTTCATGTAACAGTATTTATATTTGGCCCTATTTATTTTACTAGGAAACCATTTACATAGATTACATTGGTTGCTATCTATTCCTTTTAGTCTTTCGAACTCATGACTACATTCTTGAGAAATATTCATCATAGTATTTATTATGATATTATCTAGGGAATCTTGATTTCTTTCTGTTCCTATTTCATTAATTAAATTATCATCTTCGGAGTCAGAAGTGTCTTATTGGGTATTTATTTCTTCTGTTTCTATACTTACTACTGAGTATATACTTTTTGTATCTGACATGTATTCATCTACATTTAATAGGGTTTCTTAAAAGTCTACTATTAACTGAGAATTTCTAGTTTTCATATTATTCCTTTTAGGGCATGTATTTGCTAAGTGTTCTATACTTCCGCAAGTGTAACATTCTAATTTATTTTTATAATTTCTATCATTTCTATATTTCCTAACATGTCTATTTCTATTTAAATAGTGTTTTCTAGCTGAAGATTTTCTTAAGAAATATTTTTTATGCCTATAAGGTTTTTGGTTATAAACTGGTCTTCTTTTATATTTTCTTATTTTATTAGGTTCTTTATCATAACTTTGGGTAGTATATATCATTTCTTTGCAAAAGTTTATTTCATTTTATTTTAATTGTTTTTGTATTTGTATATTTGTACATTTTTCTATTAGTATTTCCATTATGTGATTTATTTTTTGTCCTATAGGCCAGGAAAGTGTGGGGCTTTGCACCACTCCTTCTCTTTTATATCATCTTTCTTCTATTTCTCTTCCTAAAGCTCCTGGTAGTTTATTAAATAGTTTTTTTTTTACCTAATTCTTCATTAAATGTATTTTCACTAATTGTACAATAGTAAAAATAATTTTTAAGAAAGTTCTTTATGTGCATCCAATTTGATATACTTAATTGTTATAGTTTAATTAAAGCGTTTCATTGTTACTAAGCCACTATTTGGGTCTTCTCCTGTTAATAATACATGTATTTTATTTGTAAAATTGTGTGGGTTTGGTCTTAATTCTATTAAGCCCTGAAATTCTTGTGGATAAGTTTGTTTATAAAATTCCCATAATGCTTTACAGGATTCTCCTAAAAATGTCTCTAAATATCTATACATAGTTTCAGCGTCAATTTCTTGATAATTTTTAATAAAGTCTGCTACCACTATTCCTTTCCATAAGTCTATTACTGTATTCCACATTTGTGGATTATGTGCTGCTATGTTTAATATTTTTCCTTTATTTCCTCCTTCTTGTAGTCTAATAGGTTCTTCTATAGGCATTCTTTTTCCTGCTGGTCTAATATTATCTTTTATTTCTTGATCAGGTCTTGTCCATGGTTTTCTAGGTAGATTATCTGTACTATAGTTAATATTAGGAGTTGCACTAGTTCTTTGGAAAGGACTAGCACTATGTGAACTAGTTGCTTCTTCCATTAGTTCCGTATAACTAGTTATGGATAATGTATTTATTATCTCTTCATTTATGTTTTCAGGTTATTCTATTCTATATGCTAAATTATCTTCTCTGTCTTGGCATATTCTAAAATGTTCTACTGTTTCCATTATATCCATTTTACCGTTTTTACATCCTTTACACTTAAAGTTTATAAGACTATTTTCTTGGTATTGTCTTTTTGCTTCTTCTATAACTCTTCCTACCTCATACCCTTCTTCTATTAATTCTATATTCATAAATTCTTCCTGTTCTGTTTCTATGGTACTTTCTGTTTCAGTATCATCTAAATTTCTTTGACTTGTATAATTATAGTCTGTAAACCTAATTGATGTTACTCCTTTTGAGCTAGTATACATGAAATGTTGCTCGGGGAGCAAATACTTTTGGTGTACTTAATTTATCTAGATTCCATTCTAATCCTGCGTATTCTTGTGGATTTATTTTTATTGGTTTTATTAGTTTTATTCTTTTATTACCCATTATTTCTACTACATCATTTACTTTAAGTTTAAATTTTGTGTTACTATTTAAAGTCATTTTTCCAATAAAACCTACACACATTAATAAATTATTTCCACTATTCATTTTTTCATATCCTTTAGTCTGGATTCCTATTTCAATATATTTTCCAAATTCTTTTAGATTTATTAAAAAGTCTGGGCTAATATAAAATATTCCTCCATTATTTGTCATGTCTATTTCAGTTAATCCTATTATAGATTTCTTTAAGTCTGACCATCTATCATCATATAATACAATTAAATCTTTAGATCCTAGATATTTTCTAGTTAGTCCTTTTATTCCTATAACTATTAATCCCATATGCATTAGCGTTAATTTAGAATTTTTAACTATCTTTATGAAACTTGGGTTTACTAAGTTTAGCCTGGCAAAGTCTGTTCCTATAGCAGATATTTGTTCTTCTCTATAGTGTCGGTAGAGTTGATTATTTTTTGAGAAGTATTTTGTATTATATAATGTTTTAGGATTTAATAATCTAAGTTGATTTTGTTGAAAGATTTGTATATCTTTATCTATATCTATGATTTCGTTTAAATCTTGATTTTCTTCTATAATGGAAGGTTTCCTAGCTAATATTCTTGAAATTAAGTTATTTCCTATTCTATTTTCTGAGAAGCTTGGTCTATTTTCTTGGGTTGTTCGGTAATTTGAAAGAAAGTCCATTTCCGAGGTTGTTTTTTAATTAACTTTTGTTTTTCTTGTTTAGGTGATATTTCTACTTTCTTGAGTTGAGTAATTAATTCGTCTATTTCTATATTTTTATGAATTTGTTCTGGTTGTTTTTTTTTTAATATTTTATCTAATTTTATATTTAATTCTATCAGTAATGCTATTATTGTGTTGTTTTGTTTAATAATTACTTTGTCTGTTTGGTAAGAGGAAACGTGACTAGAATATCCTACTACTTCTTGATAGAATCTTGTTGTATTTTCTAATGCTTTTTTATAATTTATATCTTCTTCACTCATGAAAGTGATATCTGTTCAAGTCTTATAATTATTTCTTTTAGATTACTTATTTCAGTAGTTTTTTTTTCTACTTGTTCTATGATTTTTGTTATTACTTGAGTATTTTTAATTTCTAATTCTTTAGGCTTTTCTACTATAGTTTTTATCAGTTTTTCTATTTCTATTTTAGTAGGTATTTTTTCTAAGTTAAATTTTGTATTTAGATATTGAATTTTTCTATCTATCTCTAATTCTTGTGCTTTTAAGAAGTCCAAATTCTTTTCTAATTTATCTAGTATTTTAAATTGTTTATTTTGTACTACCTCTATTTCTTCTAGCGATTTTATTATGATTTTATCTTGTTGTTGAATTTTTTCACTAAGATTTATTATTAAGTCTATTAAAGTATTATATTGTTTATCGTCAGAATGTAATATATGTTCTCCTTCAGTAAAATTACACTTTAAAATACTATTTTTGGATAGTGATCTATATTTCTTTTCTGGGTGTATTCTTAAATCTAAATATTCTAATTGTTTTAGAGAATCTATTTTTCTATCCTATAGAACTTCTAATTGGACATATTAGTTTATAGTAATTTATCCGATTATTAGCATATTTAATATTTAATTTTATGTGATTAATGTCTTTTATTACTTTAGCTTTTTCTTTATTCAAAAAATCTATAGTATAAGTGTTAGGTATCTCTTTGTTAGCTAATTCTTATTTTGACCAGATTAAAAATTTGCTTACTTCTTCTTTTTCTAACTCTTCCTCTATCCAGGTTAAAATTTCTATTGATCTTTTTAGATGATTTTTAAGCTCTAACTTATATTGTATTTCTTTATGAAGCCAACTATATCTTAATCTAATTCTTTTAATGTATTCTAACGGCGTGTATTTTATCCAAAATATATAGATGAAAGTTTTTGTTCGTATATTCTTATTCTTCTTTTAGAATTTTCTATCTGTCTTTCAATATAGTTTAATTCTCTTTGAAAGTAAAGTATATATAGGTTTGATACTTCTAAAGATAAAAGTTGTCTTATTCGTAATTGTCTGTCTAAAGAGGTTTTTTATGGTATTTTTCTTCTATAAGCCACTCTTCTAGTTGTCTATATCGTTTAATTATAGCTTGCATTTACTATCCTAATAAAATTGCTTCCTTTTTTAAATTTTTATATATCCAATCTATTCTAATATTACACCAATTTGTATCACTATAGTAACCTTGTATTTACCACCTTATATTATTAATAAATTCTGGATCTAAGATTTTATCTAAATCTTCCGTAGTTTTAATAATATATTTATTTTCTAGTTGTCTTCTTTTGACTATAGCTACTCTTTTGAAATCATATTCTCTATATAAATTCCAATATATAAATCTTATTTTTCTAAAAGAATGATGTCTTTTCATGCATTACTATGTACTAATATGATCCCAAAAACTTCTCGCTCTGATACCAAATATAAGGGACACTTAGATAGTAAATGGGCACATATAGGGCATAGTATAACTTAATACAAGATACAGTAAATACAGTAAACACAGAAAGTAAATATAAGGGACACTTAGATAGTAAAGGGGTATAAGGAAAGGGGTATATAGGGTATAGTATAACTTAATACAAATTACCAAATATAATATCCAAAAAGACTCAGACAAAATAATTTTTTTTTACCTTTGTTCAGCCATGACAGAAGGTTTCAAAAGACTCAATACAAAAGATGAAATCCTTATCCAAGAAAATATGAGACTTATGAAACAACTAGAGACTTTTCAGAATAAATATGTTCCAACAACAGACAGTACTCAGACACCAGAAATGAGTTCTCTATCTCTTTTAAAAATGGATGAGACGAGTGTGCATTCCCCTCTGAATTCTAAGAACTCTACTGTATCGGAGCATGATACAGCTAGTCCGGTTCAAACGGTAACCGGTAAAGACTTATCAAATTCGTTAAAGGTTATCACTTTGCCAAAAAGTGAAGAAGAGGGGTCGACTTCCTCACGAATAAGACTACCGAAATATTTTCAGAAAGTATATAGGGTTATAAGGGACATTAGAATAGATTTACATATCCCTTATATATGTAAATGGTTTCCTAGTAAAATATATAGGGCCAAATGTAATACTGTTACATGGAAGCCTGTATTAGTTGTATAGAAAATAAATTAAAACAAAAAGTAAATAAAAATGAAGAACAAGTTCATATAAAAGAACAGGCTACTAATCTAACACTAATAACTCTACAAACAAGAATAAATGACTTAGAACAAAGAATAACTAAGATAGAAAAAGGTAAGCAAAAAATAGACATATATACTACACAATCACAAGGTACAATACATTTAGACCAAATAGAAGAAAGTGAATTAATGAACATAGAAGAAAATAATACTAGTTTTATATGCAATTAAGATAAAAAAATTGGAACAGTAAAAATATTAGTAAGAATAAAAATAAAAGACGTAGAAATAGAAACTTTAGCATTAGTAGACACAGGTTGTACTAGCTGCCTACTTAATAAAAAGATACTACCACATAATTTATTATTAACTCTAAAAAATTTTAAGGAATATATACAAGCAATACAAATGGACGGAACGTATAATCTTTATGATCAGTATATAGAAAAAGCACAAATAAATTTTATAAATACATGTAGTGAATTTTATAAACCTACATATAATATGTATAAGATATTAGTAAGAGATCTTAATATTAAAACTAACTTAGTCTTAGGTTTTCAATTCCTTATACAAAATAACGGAAGTTGTCTAATTTCTAGAGATGGAATAATGATGTTTAGAAATACAACATATACTCCCGTACAAACTAGAAAAATTCCAACTAAAGAATTGAATAAAGATATAACTCCATGTTGTGACGATTGTAAAGATAAGGGCAGTTGTTGTTTAAATAACCTATATGAAGAAAAACAAGAAGAAAATTATTTAGACAACATATACCTAGAAGATATAAAAAAAGATTATACTTTAATAAATATAGAAATAGAATTTTACAATTTTCAAAAAGGAATAAATACTATAGGAAAAATAAAAAATCCTAAAGACTTAGAAAATATAGTAGCAATATTAGACGAAATGGAAATAATAGCAGAAAAACCCTTAATACATTGGGGAAGTAATAAAATAATGCGTAAACTAAACATAATAAACCCAGAGTATACTATAAAAACGGCTACAATAGAAGCTAATAATAAAGATACGGAAGAATTTAATAAACAAATAAAGGAGTTACTAAAACTAAAAGTAATAAGAAGATCTACATCTAGACATAGATCGGCAACCTTTATGGTTAGAAATCATAGTGAACAAGTGCGAGGAAAAGCTCGCATGATAATAAATTATAAAAGATTAAATGATAATACTAGAACAGATGCATACAAATTACCCGATAAAAGTGAGTTAATTAATAGAATACAAGGTAAAAAGATTTTAAGTAAATTTGATTGTAAGTCTGTATACTGGCAAGTTAAAATGCACCCTGAAAATATAGAATGGACAACTTTTACTTGTCCCGAAGGTCATTTGGAATGGCTTGCTATGCCTTTTGGCTTAAAGACAGCTCCGCCTATATTTCAAAGAAAGATGGATGAAATGTTCGGAGACTATAAGAATTTTATACTAGTATATGTAGATGATATTTTAGTATTTAGCAAAGACATACAAGAACACTTAAGACACTTACAAACAGTATTTAGATTATTCGTAACATATGGAATAATAATAAGTAAAAAGAAAATGAAACTGTGTAAGACAGATATAAATTTTTTAGGAGTAACTCTAGGAGAAGGAAAGGTAAAATTACAACCACATATAGCTAAAAAAGTATTAGAAATGCTAGATAAACTAGATAATACTAAAGAACTACAAAAAATTTTAGGATTAGTAAATTATGCTAGAAACTTTATTCAAGACTTAGGAAAAATAGCAGGACCTTTATATGTTAAGACAGGTAGTAAAGGACAAAAACACTTTAACATAGAAGACATAAAATTAGTTCAACAAATAAAAGAAAAAGTTAAAAATATACCAAACTTACAAATACCTTTAGAATCAGACTACCTAATAGTTCAAATAGACAAAAGTAAATTAGGATGGGGAGCTATTTTAAAATCCCGACCTAATAAATATAGTTCAAAAAATGAAGAAAAAAATTTGTGCATACCAAAGTAGAAAATATAAAAAAAAGGTAATATGAGTAGTATAGACTCCGAAGTATTAACAGTAATATATGGTCTTAATAGTTTTAAATTATATATTTTAAATAAAAATAAAGTCTTAGTAAGAACAGACAGTGAAGCAATAGTAAAATTTCACGAAAAAATAAATAGTAAGGCTAGCATTAAAAGAAGATGGCTAAATTTTATGGATATAATATCTATATATAATAATATTGTTTTTAAATATGTTAAAGGAAAAGATAATGATCTAGCAGATAAATTAAGTAGGTTACAATTGAAGACTAACTAATTTATATTTTAGTATGAAACCAAGCATGCGACCAACTGGTCAACTGCCAGCGGACAAAGGCAAGGGCATAGCCCAACCAGACACTTATGCTCAGACATTATTAGGAAGACAAAATTTCAGACCATTAAGTACCACAGACAACTTAATGGAGAGAATTTATTTTGGTAAGTACAATTTAATTTCATACCTTAAGTGTAATTTATCATTTAGAGTAAATTCAGACTGTAATTTAGACAAAAGTCAACAATGTTTGATAGATAATTTATGGATAGCCTATAATAAACAAGATACTAAATATTTTATAGCAGCTTCTAATGCTTTGTCTCAATACTTTTCAGACAAAAATAGAGACAACAAATTTAAATATTATGTAGTTATACATGGAAAAACTAAAGGAGTTTTCCAAACATGGATAGAATTAGTTGATTCTATAAATGGGGTTAAAAATCCACTTTTTAAAGGATTTAATAATTTTACTGAAACTCTAGACTATGCAAGAGGAATACTTGGGCCTAATTATTATATTTCACCAGCCCTCAGACAAAACATAAACCAAATACCACAATATAATATCCAAAAAGACTCAGACAAAATAATTTTTTGTGACCATTGTTCAGCCATGACAGAAGGTTTCAAAAGACTCAATACAAAAAATGAAATCCTTATCCAAGAAAATATGAGACTTATGAAACAACTAGAGACTTTTCAAAATAAATATGTTCCAACAACAGACAGTACTTAAACACCAGAAATGAGTTCTCTATCTCTTTTAAAAATGGATGAGACGGGTGTGCATTCCCCTCTGAATGCTAAGAACTCTACTGTATCGGAGCATGATACAGCTAGTCCGGTTCAAACGGTAATCGGTAAAGACTTATCAAATCCGTTAAAGGCTGTCACTTTGCCAAAAAGTGAAGAAGAGGGGTCAACTTCCTCACGAAGAAGACTACCGAAATATTTTCAAAAAGACTCTTTAAGAAAAAATGATGCTTTAAAAAGAAAAAAAATGAAAAATTAGAAAAAATAATTAAACAAACTTTAGAAAAAAATTTCCAAGAAAAAAGTCAAGACAAACATATTATCAAAGGCATTCCCAGTCCAAGTAATGGTTCAGAAGACAAAATTAACAGTCCTTCTTTATCAGACAAAGAACAGATAAATAATATTCAAGACTCTCAAGATCCTTAACTAACTTTACTAACTAACTTCTTGAACCAGCTAACTAACTAATTAACCATTTGAACCTTTATCTCCAATATCCTCCCTTAAGCTAGATGTATTGAAAATATTCCGAACACCTAACTTGGCAAGCGAAAAATCATGTTGAGTTCTACCCAAAGCTTTGGTTAGTAAGTCTGCTTGTTGCTGATGTAACTTGTCTTGATCAGTCCTTATTGGATTCTTTCTAGAATAATGTGACAATCAATCTCGATATGCTTTGTCCTCTCATGTAATACAGGGTTGGCTACTATTTGTATTGCTGCTTTACTATCACAATGGATAGTGACAGGAATATCTACATTTGATCCCAACTCTTTAAACAAATTTGTTAGCTATTATTGTAGCAAGGCTCCTGTATTTTGCCTCTGCAGAACTCCTAGAAATAATGTTTTGTTTCTTTGATGTTCAAGATATAAGTGACTTCCCAAACTTCAACATATGCCCAGTGACTGACCTCCTAGTATTTGGGCAAGCAGCTCAATCCGCATCACAGAAACCAGTGAGTTGAGCTTGTTTCTCAAAACTCATAAGCAACCCTAGTCCTCGAGTTGCCTTGATATATCTGATCACCCTCAAGGCTGCATTCCAATGAAAGAGTGTGGGCTTCTGCATGATCTGACTTAAACATTGGACTGAAAAAGCTATGTTAGGCCTGGTGTTTGTAAGATAAAGTAACTTCCCAATCAATCTTTGATATCTACTTATAACTGTAAACAATACATCATCAGAGTTCAATTCTGCACATGTAAGTTTCATGCTGCATTCCAGAGGTGTGGATAAAGGTTTAGCACCCGCTAAACCAGCCTCAGAAACCAACTCCAAGGCATATTTCCTTCGGTTCATCACAATTCCTTGTGTAGATCTACAGAACTCTATTCTAAGAAAGTACTTCAGCTCTCCCAAATATTTGATTTTGAAATGATGATGTAGGACTTTCTTGATCTCTTGTATCAACGAAGAATCATTTCCTGTAATCAACAAGTCATCCACATACACCAAAACAATTACCAATGATGATCCTTTCTTCTTGGTAAATAAGGAGTGATCTAATTGGCTCTGTATATACTCTGATTCAGAAAATGCATCAGTTAACTTTGCATTCCACTGTCTAGAGGCATGCTTGAGTCCATACAATGATTTAACAAGTTTACAAACTTAATGATTACCCCTTTGAGCAAAACCCTTAAGTAGTTCCATATGCACTTCTTCAACTAGGTCACCTTGCAAGAATGCATTGAACACATCCATTTGATAGACCATCCAGTTTTCAACTGCTGTAATAGCAATGACTGACCTTACAGTCACCATTTTAACTACTGGGGAGAAAGTCTCTTAATAGTCAATTCCATCTGTTTAATTGTAACCTTTTGCCACAAGCCTGACCTTGTACCTATCAACCTCACCATTTGCAATCGTAAAAACCTATTTACACCCTATGGCATTTTTACCTGGTGGCAGCTTTATGATATTCCAAGTATCATTGTCTTCTAGGGCTGTGATGTTTTGCTCTATAGCTTCTATCCACCTAGGATCCTTGATAGCTTCTCTATATGTTCTTGGCTCTGTCTCATTGGATGTCCTGCACAAATATGCTTGATAAGTAGGAGACAACTTATCATAGGTAACATAGTTTGCCATAGAATGATGATGCTTAGAATCAGTCACATGAGTCACATACTCTTTCATCCAAACTAGAGGATGAGATATCCTGGAAGAAGTTCTAGGCCTTACTTTATTCACATTATCCAGATTCATCACTGGATCAGCAGCAACCTTTTGATCCATATTTGTTCCTATATACAGAGCTACATTCTCAAGTACGTTTCCACCTGTATGTATGTCCGAAGTGATCCTTTGACTTTCATTTGAGACTATCAGTGGCGGAGCCAGAAAATTTAATAAGGTTCAAAATTTAAGAAATAAGCACACGAACTAGTGAAGGGGGGTTCGACATCTATTATACATACCTAAAAAATAATTTCAACCATGTAAAAATAGTAATATTTTTCGCCGAGGGGGGTGGGATGACCCCCCTCATCATATGTTGGCTCCGCCCCTGGAGACAACCATTGCATATGCCTTGCCAACACTTGGTAATGGATACATCATCAGAATTTGGCTTCTAGCGGGCCCATATGTCTCACTCAATCCCATTAAAAAGGCAAACAAACGTAGATATTGAATGTGATCCATGTAAGATCTAGATCTATCACAATCACATGACGGTCGAGGTACTAGAGCATCAAATTCATCCCACAACAATCGCAGTTTAGTGAAATAAGCTGAGACTGTCAAATTACATTGGTTTATGGTGCAAATATCTCTATGAAGCTGGTAAATTCTGGATCCATCGATCTTATCGAATTGCTCTTTCAGATTTGCCCATACAGTAGCAGCATCAGATACATAAATAATTCCACTTAGCACCTCATTTGATACTGTGTTCATAATCCAAGCAAGGACGAAAATATTGCATTGTTCACACTGTTCTTCTAGTTCAGATGCATAATCACTCCTCCTACATGATCTAAGTACGAAACAGTTTTGCTTTTAGCTCTAAGATTGATTAACATCGATCTGCTCCATAGTGAGTAATTCTCACTACCAGTAAGCTGAATTGAAGTCAGGTTAGATCCTGGAGTATCCGATGGATGAAGGTAAAGAGGATGATTCCTCTTTGATTCAATTAGCTCGAGTGTCTCCATTATAGCAGCAACAGTTGTATCATCCGATTTTATAATTGCAGAAGGCATTTTCAATGACGATTTCTAAAATCCAATTCTTCTCAAGTTGAACCAAACAATTATTGGCTCGAAGCTCTTATAAAATGAACAAATTGAGAAAGCAATTTGGGAATTTTCTGATTTCTTATTACTCAAGCATATTGATACAATGACACAGATGACCTCCTATTTATACAAATCAACTAATGGCAGTAATCAACTAATTAGCTTTAACTAACTGATAAGAAACAATTACAATTAGTTAAAAGATGCTTAACTAACTTCTCTAACTAACTTCTTGAACCAGCTAACTAACTAACCATTTGAACCTTTATCTCCAATTAGGAGAATCTACCATTCATGTGTTGTTGTTTTAACTTTGTGTCTAATGGAAAGTAGATTGTGGGTTGATGAGAGTAGGGTTCATCCAGGGCGGACTCACGTATAGAGGTTCGAATGCTCGAGCATCCATTGATTCTGATAAAACAAATTATATATGTATATAGAAAATATTGGAAAACTGATATAAGAAACTAACGAGTAGCAATAAAACAAAATGCCTTGTGGGTGATTTAGTTCTCAAGTTGAATTCAATGGTTTCCTCTAGGGACCGAATAAAATTATAGACATGTGTCTCAAAATTCAGAAGGAGGGACCGAATGCTAATAAGATAGTAAAGAAAAAGCTCGTGGATCAAACGTTGCAGATTTACCAACAACTTATAAGTTCAAGCAATCAAATTCAAGTACAAGTCAAGATCAAACTTTTGAATTCAAGTACAAGTCGACATGAAAATTTAAAATCAAACTCAAAATCGCTTGAATTAAAATTCTCAAAAGAAGATACAAAGGATTGTTATAATATTTTTCTATCTTGAATATATTTTTTTAAACGTGAATTTTATTGTTTACGTTACTAGCAAAGGGTGAATTTGTTTTCCTCGTGGCGTGGTTTTGAGCCTGTCTAACAACAATATACCATTTTTTTTCTTTTATAATCTAACATTGGTTTTGCGTTCATATGTTTAATAAATTAGAAGTCTTCATAAAAGAAAAGGCCTAAGGCCAAATATCTTAATTATCGGCCATAAAAGTTACGAAATGTTTTACTCTCGAACTTAATTAATAAATGCTTTTATGAAGAAAAAAATAAAGGTCAAATATTTTTATTTTCAATTATATTGATTAATGGATATTATAGTCCCCGGTCTAATTGATTAAAAGCTTACATGTAAAATACTAAGATCGAATATTTAATAACTGGGTCAATTAAAATTCGGAAAAACCTAACCTCATAATATGGTCCTTGTTTTCATTTTTAAAAAAATTTATAATCCTTGGTTTGATTTCATGTTCCTTATTACCTTTAAATTTACTTTTAATTAATCCATTAATTATTGTTGATTAGCTTTATGTATTAACTAATTTCTATAAAAATCTTGACTATTTTTTTGTCTTGTATTTTATTAACATTAGGCCATTAAGTTAAAATTTAAAATAAAATAAGGTACTTCCTCCACAAGTCTTTTTTTCAAGTTCTATTGTTTGCCTAGTATTGTTATAATGATTATAGTTTTCCGTCCTTCGCAATATTTTATGGGCACAAGCATCCCAAGTAATTCAGTTTTATGGTTCTTCGTTATCTGTAAATGACTTTTTTTTTTCCTAGGTCCAATCAAGACACATTTAGACACTTCCTACAAAAGTCTTCTTTTTTAAGTTTTATGATTAATTTGACTCATGTTGTCATAATTATTATAGTTTCTCATTCAATCAAATTAAATATATATATATATATATATATATATATACATTGAAAAGACGCATAATTCAAATCAAAATCTTAGGTTGATCAACTCAAGTTGTTGAGCGTAACATCCAAAATCATCAAATTTTGAATTTACATCTACCTCACATTGTACCCGCTAAAAAGTTGTTTTCGATAAAACTTATGTTAAAGAAAAGTGATTTCAAAGTAAAAATAGTAGGACAACCAAAGATACTAAATAATATTAATAGTAAAGATAAGGAGAAGAGTAAACAAATATTATTTTTCCATAAAAGCGGTCGGAAAAAAAGAAAACTTAACCATTAAACATGTGTATATATATATATATATATATATATATATATATATAATATGCAGATTTAACACATGCATTAGCTTCAGATGAGACTTTATTGGGTACAACAACAACGAGAACTTATAATACACGATCCATATTTAAACCCTCGACCTTCGCAGTCAAACAGGCAACCCTCCTTTGTAAACTCATCCGTGCATTTCTTAAAGCAAAATTCTCTACCTCCATCATTTGTTGATGCACCTATCATTGAAAAAAAATTGATTTACAAATTTTTAAAAAGAAGATAAATTAACATGCAAAAGTAAAAATATAAGTATGTTATGTGATTTACCAAGAGGATTTGATGCAATTGAAAATGGAACAATTAAGAGAAGGAAAACAATCAAAAACTTGGGAAACTCCATTTGAGGCTTATATTCTTCTTGATTGATATATGCTTAGAGTATAAAACTTGGTATTAAAATAGAAAAAGAAGTAGTTCTTTATAAAGGGATGAAATAAGTAGATACACATAAATTCTTTTGTATAGATAAAAGGGAATTTAATATTTTGGGAGGGGAAACGTAAGACTCATTTCTTCGCAATTAATGAAGGTCTAATTAATATTAATTATTTATTTCTCGATTATTAAATTGATTTATTTTCAAGGTTTGAATCTTAATCATTAAGTGTATTTGTTTTTCTTATTTTGTAATTATTAAATGAGTCTGAATGATTAAGATCTATGACAAGTCTTAATATCATTAAAATATCTATTTAAAAATTTCTTCAAAGATGACAGTTCACGGCGGAGCTAGAAATTTTATTAAGGGAATCCAAGAATAATGGTGTATGGCTATCAAAATAAAACAAAAAAATATTGTGTTATGTTCAACTTTAAATATATATCTTTTAAATGTAGAATTTGACATATATTTACAACGTAATTTTCCGATGAAGGGTGTCCAGTTGGATACCTTTGTATTATTGTAGTTACACCACTGCCCATACCAACCATTTCAGCCACAGCTACCAACACCATTAATCACAATCCTCAACCCAACCACAACCATCGCTACCTTTAATCACCAAAATCAATAGTCATTACCATTAATCATTAATTGTAATCATCATCACCAATCATTATTACATAGGCAAAAAGTGGACCATGGAACCATCAATGGAGACCTAGAAGGACCGTGAATAGGACCACGGTTCGTTAATGGGGTCGTGTTTGGTTTCCAGAACCTGTCGGGGCAAGCTTCACTTTGAGGAACGCCCAGATGGCCCGTGGTGATGATGACGGGTCATCAAAGGGGTCGTCAAGTGGCCTAAATCAGAAGGGGTCCTCCCCTAGTCACTGGTCAAGGACCCCAGGCGTCTAAACGGCCCGTGAAGCCCCACATGGACCGTGAAGTCGTCCGTGAAGGGGGTTTATCAGACTTAGAGTTTAGGGTCAACTTCAAACAATCATATCTTTAAGTACACAAAGAATTAGGTGGCTGCCACCGAGTTTGTCTAATTCCAAGCTCGTTGTAAAGAGTTATGCCCGAAATAGTGAAGCCCTGTCGGGTAGAATTTCTTCACGACTTGTTAGATGGGTTGTGGTGCTCTAGACGGCCCGTCTATGCCTTCTAGTTAGTCAATTCGGCAGTTTTAAATCAGGGGCTTTTGGGTCTTTTCCCAATTTTTTTAACTCAATACTACGTCGTTTTCCCTTAGTATTGAGTTATCAACATTGTATAATTTACAAAAATAAAAATAATATATACAAACAATGTATTTCTTATAGTTTATCCTGTTCATCTCTTCTTCTTAACCTTTAGCATAACATCAATCGTCTTTAGCTCCACCCTGGATGTTTAGACATACCAACGGCTTATTGCCTTAATGATGTCTTTCTGGTTCCTAGGACTTTACAAGCTAATCCATGGAGGATGTTATACAGTTAAGAAGATAACCATTACTTTGGATAACTTAATAATTAGGGAAATGTTTATGAAAATTTTTAACTAAACATATATTAACATGCATATAAACATATGTTTCCATAAAACATAATTTACAATACTGAGAGAGATAGATCTTACATGAAATAAGTAGATAGGTTTCCCTTTCGGGAGTCCCCGAACTGCTCCTAGAAAAACTGAGAAAAATACTCCACACTCACACTTCTATATACACACTTTTTTTTTTTTTTACAAAGAAAAACGCTCTCCAAAAACACTTAACAAAAACTCTTGCTTGATTCTCACACTTCTCTCTCATATGTTTGCCACCTTGTATTCACATAAAATGAGGGTATTTATAGAGTCTGAAAATCGGATTTGAGCTTCGAATTTGAAATGAAATTATAAAAAGATTCCGAAAACATCAACTTCAGCTTGCCGGGTGCGCTCTGGGCCCCATCGTCACATGGTTATTTGAAATTGTTGTCCTTGAGATTCTTTTCCTTTTGTCCATTATCATCCGATGCTTTTACTCCTTTATATTACTTCTATCACTTTCCCTTTGTCTTGTAGTGTTTGTCTTGGCATCTCATTTTATGTCATTGTCGTCTGGTCTGAATATCTTTTCAGTCTTCTTTTTACTTTGTCTTCTAGTATTTGGCGTTGGTATCTTACTTTCTTAATGTCTTCATTCATCATTAGGTGTCTAAATTATGTAGTGCTATGCTATCAAATGACATCCCGAAATCATCGTCTGCATTTGGATGTTGAGCAAATTGTCCACCATATAATTGTTCTAACATATCATTATCTGACTGATCTTCGGGGCTTGGACTAGGATTAACCATCTCCTTATGTTCTTCCTGTAAAAATTGTCTAACTGTATCTCCAATAATTTTTCTAAAGTCTTTAGCCTCTTTTTTAGTAGTTCTTTTGTTTAATTTGAAACCCTTTACTGGCTTGGAGCTAGAACTAGCTTCTTTGTCTTTATTAGGGGTCTGCAATTTGAAACTTGATGGTAATTTTCTTACACTTTTTGGCAAAGTGTCAGCCATTAACGGACTTGATATGTCTTTACCAGTTGCCGTTTGAACCAGACTAGCTGCACTTTTATCCAGTGTAGTGGATTTATTTACATTCAGAGGGGAATGTACACCCGTCTCATCCATTTTTGGAGATGGAGAACTCGAATTCTGGGAAGAAATCTGGGTTTGTTTTAAAGTATTCTGGAGAATATAAATTTGGTCTTGTAAACTTTGGTTTTGTCTTACCAACTGTTGGTTGTCTTTGGTTAATGTGTCATTATTTTGATTGAGTCTTTGAAAAGCTTTTGACATGGTCTCACAATGGTCACAAAAATTAATTTGACATTTGTTGTCTGGGATTATATATGGGATATTTTGGCTAGAGGTTTTTAGTTCTGGGGCAACAAAGAAATTTTAACCTATATTTTTTCTAGCAAAGTCTAGAGCTTCCTGAAAATTATTGAAGCCTTTGTATATTGGCACAGGATAGTTTGTAATTACTTCAACCACTTGTTTCCATGTTTGAAAAACACCTATCTTTTTTCCTCCAGTCACTGTATGAAACTTAAAAATTTTCTCTTGGTTTCTCTCTATAAAATAATGAGTTAGAGAATTTAAAACAGAAATGAAATAAGCATTGTCTCTTGGATTCTTATTATACGAGATCCACAAATTGTCAAGTAGACACTTTTGTGTTCTATCGGTAACAGATCCTGCTTTTTGTCTAAAAGTTAGATTTGAGTCTGGATAAACAATTAGACTTTGTGTTCCAAAAAACAGTCTATCAAATAGTTTGTTTCTTAGACCGTCCGGACCACTTATTGGTGTGAAATGAGTTTGTCTGAGGAAAGCTTGTAAATAAGGGTCTGAAGATGAGTCTGCTGGCTTTTTGCCGTGGTCTTTCCCTGCATACATACTAAAAACGGAAAATTATTAGCTACATAAATGTCTTTAGTCAAACTTTTAATCTACTTAATTGATCTGCTAAGGTATTGTCTATTCCTTTGATATGTTCGAATTTCAAATTATAAATTGACGTTTCGTTTATAAAATTTAACCATCTTCTTGTACTGCTATTCTTTCCTGCAATTTTCTGATAAAATTTCACTATTGCTTCGCAATCTGTTCTAACTAATATTTCAGGTTTATTAATAATATAAATTTTAAAACTATTCAACCCATATATTACAGCTAACACTTCATAGTCTATACTACTTCGTTTACCTTTTTCTTTGTATTGACCACTATTATAAGCACAAATCTTTTCTTCTTTTTTAGTGCTATATTTATTGGGTCTTGCTTTGAGGATCGCTCCCCAACCTGAATCACAACCGTCTGTTTCTATAATTAAATAGTCTGTTTCTAAAGGTAGTTCTAAATCTGGAATATTTCTAACCATGTCTTTTAATTTCTAGACTAATTTAATATCTTCTATATTAAAATATTTTTGTCCTGTAGAGCCAGTTTTAGCATACAGAGGTCCTGCGACTTTTCCTAAATTTTTAATAAAATGTCTAGCATAATTTAACATTCCTAAGAACTTTTGTAATTCTTTAGTCTTTTCTAGTCTATCTGGCATTTCTAATATCTTTTTCGCTATATGGGGTTGTAATTTTATCTTCCCTTCCCCTATAGTTATACCTAAGAAATTTATATAAGTCTTACATAATTCCATTTTCTTCTTACTTATTATTAAACCATTTTCTAAAAATAAATTAAATACTTTCTGCAGATGTCCTAAATGTTCTTGCATATTATTACTAAAAACTAAAATATCATCTATATAAACTAAAACGAAATGTTTATAATTACCAAAAATATTGTCCATCTTTCTTTGGAAAATTGGGGGAGCAGTTTTTAGTCCAAATGGCATTACTAACCATTCGAAATGTCCTTCAGGACAGTAAAAAGCCGTCCACTCAATGCTGTCTGGGTGCATCTTGACTTGCCAATAGCCTGATTTACAGTTAAATTTACTAAAAACTTTTCTACCTTGTATTCTATTTATTAATTCTGTTTTGTCTGGTAATTTATATCCATCCATTTCGGTATTATCGTTAAGTCTTTTATAATTTATGACCATTCTTGCCTTTCCTATAACTTGCTCATTATGATTTCTAACCATGAAAGCAGTTGATCTATGTCTGGATATTGATTTTCTAATTACTCCTAACTCTAGTAATTCTTTTATCTGAACTTTAAAATCTTCTAAGTCTTAATTTGTAGCTTCTATTGATGCTGTCTTAATGGTAAATTCTTTATTTTTTATTTCTAATTTACACATAATCTGATTTGTCTTCCAATGGGTTAAAGGTTTTTCCCCTATTATTTCTATTTTGTCTAACAACTGTATTACTTTATCTATCTTCTTGACGTCTAATTATTCCTATTTTCTGAATTCCTTTCTGAAAATTATAAAAATCAGTATTTATTTCTATTAAACTATATTCTTCTGGTATTTGATCTTCTTCAATTTCATTAATTTGTTCTTGTATTAATTGATTACAAGTACATTTTTCCCCTTTACTACATATTTTATTTTTTATTTCTATGATTTTAGGAATTTGTTTTGTGTTTGATGTCTTGTCTAATTTATGTCTAGCCTGAGTTGGTCGTTTTTCCAAATCTACTGGGGTATAGGTTGTTTCTTTAGAAAGAAAAATTCCATCTCTAGTTAACAAACAACTTCCATTTCTTCCTAATAAAAAATCTAATCCTAATACTAAATTTGTTCGAATTTTTAATTCTCGTACCCATATTTGTTCTAGTTTATAACTAGGTTTATAAAAAAACTCCACATGTATTTATAAAACTTATTGTACTATGGGATATGCATTTATTATAACTATTGAAACTTCCATCCATTTGCATAGATTCCTGGGGTACCATTTTCTTAACTAAATGTTCTGGTATGATTCTACTATTAATTATGCTTTTTGTACATCCAGAGTCTATTATGGCCTTTGTTTCTACTTCATAATTTCCTATAGTTAATCTAACTAAAACTTGAATCGTACTAATGTTTTTATCTTCATTACATATTAATTCTTTAAAATTTTCTTTTTCTGTAGTATTCATTAATTCTTCTTCATGTTCAAAATTTAACATTCGTTTTCCTTTTTCTAATTTTTCTATTCTTTGTTCTAATTCTATTCCTTTGTTGGTAATTCTCATATCTAGTTCTGCTATTTTGTCCATAAGTCGTTGAACTATTTGTGTTAGAGGTTCTGGATCTATGTGAATAGGTTCTGGGATAAATAAATTTTTAGATTTAAATATACTATTTGGTAATTTGGTTTTTATACAATCTATACATCCTTCGACATAACACTTACTACATTTAGCTCGTTTATTCTTGCTAGGATACCATCTACATATAAAATACTGATTACTGTCTATCCCTTTATGTTCTTCAAAATTATGCTTACAATTCATAGATGTCTGGTCTAGAGTATTCATCAAAGAGGTAAAATCATTATTGTCTAGTGTTTCAAAATTATCTTCGGTTCCTAATGTATTAATAAATTTATCTACTTCCTCATCTATTTCTTCTTTTTCTACTGCTTCAAAACTACATATAGAATAAATGCTTTCATTATCTGACATATATTCATCTACATTTATTAAAGTCTCATTTAATTCTTCTATTAATTGTGAATTTCTATCTCTAGCATTATTTCTTCGGGGGCATGTATTTGCCAAATGGTCTGAACTACCACATGTAAAGCATTCTAAAGTATTTTTATAATTTCTCTGTGTATTAAATTTTCTAACATGTTTGTCTTTATTCAGGTATGGCTTTCTAACAGAGGATTTTCTAAGATAATATTTCTTTTTAGGATAGTATTTTCTTTTGTAGTTCTTTGTATATCTTGGTCTAGTTTTGTAATATTTATCATCATAATTTTGGGTTGTATAAATAGTTTGACAGAAATTAGTCTCACCTCTTTTTAATTGTCTTTGTATTTGTATATTTGTACATTTTTCTCTTAATACTTCTATGATAAGTATAACTATATGTCCTATCGACCATTTACCATCTGGATTTTGTACTACTTCTCTTTTATTCCATCGTTCTTCTATTTCTCTTCCTAATGCTCCTGGTAATTTATTAAGTAACTTCTTTCCTAAATATTGATCGAATGTGTTTCCACTTATGCTACAATAATAGAAATAATCGTTTAGGAATTCTTTTATATATTTCCAGTCAGTTATGCTTACTTGTTCTAAATGTATTAGTGCTTCCTTTTGTAATACTAGGAATCCACTATTTGGGTCTTCTCCAGTTATTAAACTATGTACTTTATTAGTAAAATTATATGGATTTGCTCCTAAAGCTATTAATGTCTGAAATTCTTGAGGAAAATTAATCTTATATGCTTCCCATAAAGCTTTAGTTGATTCTCCTAAAAACGTTTTTAGGTATCTGTACATGGTTTCTGCATCAGTTTCTTGATAGTTTTTTATATAGTCTGCTACTACTATCCCTTTCCATACGTCTATTACTGAATTCCATGATTGCGGGTCATGTGCTGCTATATTTAATATTTTACCTTTATTTCCTCCTTCCTATAATCTGATAGGTTCTTCTATAGGTCTTCTTTTTCCTATGGGTCTTATTGGGTCTGTCGGTTGAGTCTCAGGGTTTAACATGTAAACTCTTTTTCGTGGAACATTTCCAACCGGTATATCGTCTGTATAAGTCTGGGTAGTTTATTGGAAAGGACTACTGGTTGATCCTGATTCCATAAATTCTTTATGACTTCTTAAAGATATGATATCATTAAAATCTTCTGAGATTGAATCCAACTGATCTATATTTTGTTCATCTTCACTACTTTCTAAAAATCTATACTTATAATTATCTTGTCTTAAATTACAATTTTTAAAGTGAGGTTCTACTTCCGTTATTTTTAGTTGTCCTTTTTTGCATCCTTTACATTTAAAAACTAAATTATTATTGTTATTATACTTTCTATGAGCTTCTTGTATTAGTGTATCTAGCTCATCTTCTACGTTGTCTTGTATATATATGTTCATAAATTCGGTATTTTCTGTTATTTCGTCTTCTTCTTCATCCTTTTGAATGGTATATTTGTAATCTGTAAATCTAATTGAAGTTTCTCCTTTGGTATTTATATACATCATATGATCTGATGGTTTAAATATATCTGTTTCTTTTGGTTTTTCTATAATCCAATCTAGACCTGCATACGTCTGAGGGTCTATTTTAAATGGTTTCATTAATCTAATACCTTTATTTTCCATTAATCCTACAGCATCATCTATATTAATCTTAAATTTTGTATTACTAATATTAGTCAGTTTACCTATGAATCCTACACATGCTAATAAATTATTACCACTTATCATGTCTTCATATCCTTTAGTCTGGAATCCTATTTTAATATATTTACCAAAATCATTTACGTCAATCATAAAATCTGGGCTACAATAAAATATTCCTCCGTTATTTGACATATCTACTTCTGTTAAGCCTATTATTGATTTCTTTGGATCTGTAAATCTGTCATCATAAAGGGTAATTAAAACTCTAGTTCCTAAATTTTTTCTTGTTAAACCTTTTAAACCTATTACTATTAATCCTAACTGCATAAGAGTCATTTTTGTATGTTTTATTTTAGTTAACGATTCCTTTTCTATTAATCCTATACTTTGTTTATTATCACTTAAAATACTTAATTTTTCTTCTCTGTAGTGTCTATATAATTGTTCTTTTGATTCAAATCTTTGGGTTTGATATAATACTTTTGGATTTAATAATTTAAGTTGGTTTTGTTGAAATATTTCTATATCTTTATCTATAACAATAACTTCTTTTAATTGTTTAGTATTGGTAGATGGTCTAGAGCTCATTAATCTATTTAAAAAAGTATTTCCTAATTTGTCTTGGGAATGGCTACCTCCTTGGTTTTTTCGTCTCCTACTTGGAAAAATTTCCATGATTGCTTTAATTTTATCTGTCTTTCTTTTTGAGGGGTTATTTCTATTTTCTTTAGTTGACTAACTAACTCGTCAATACTTGTATCTCTAAGTTCTAGTGTATCCTTACTAAGAATTTTTTCTAGTTTGTTATTTAATTCTAGTAATAAAAGTATTATAGTATTATTTTGTTTTATAATTACTTGGTCTGATAATCCTTCTGGTAATTTTTGAATTTGTTCTGACCTTTTTAATATTGTCTGATATAAAGGGTCATTCATGAAAGAGTAATATCTTTAATTTCTCTTACTGTTTTTCTTATTTCTGAAATGTCTTGTTGAAAAATGGTAGTGGGGTTTATTAATACTTTATTTTTTAACTCATCTTGTTGGTTCTTTAGGAAACTAATATTTTGTTCTAAATTATGAATATGTTTTTCTTGTCTTTCTAGTATTGCTTCTATTTTTTCTAATGTAGTTATAATTTTAATATGTTCTTTTTGCAGATTTTCTCCTAGTATAATTAACAAATCGGTATTAAAATTTAACTGGGGATTATCTCCGTGTAGTGAATGTTCTCTTGTCTGAAAATTACACCTAATTAAAGAACTGTCTTTGAGTCTTCTATATTTCTTTTCTAATGGTATTTTTAAATCTAAAATTTCTATATCTTTAAAACTAGCTATGTTTATTGGTTAATCCTTTGTAGTTTTAATTCTAAAATTGTTTAATATATATATATTCTAAGTGGCACCTAAACTAATACCTTAACCTATGGGTAATCTAGATATATTAAAATCTATATGTTCTTTTTCCCAATTTGCGTAATTAATATTTACTTCTAATTGTTCCCACTCTATTTGTACTTCGTATTTTAACGGATGTACTATATTATGATCCTTTTCAAAAACTTCTATCCTATTGATTATGTCTTTTAGTTGATCTTTGTATTCTTGGCTAATTTCTATGTATTTCTTTATAACATTTCTTCGTGCTACTAATTTTCTAATATGTTTTCCTAATAATGAGTTTGGCATACTCAGTCTAACTTAAATAGGTTTTATTAAGGTCAAGGGCTCTGATACCAAAAAAGGGCTACCCTTGTAAATAATAGTTTTTCAATAGAAATTGTTTTAGATAGAGATTGTTGTTTTAAAATTTGTATTCTAATGTTTGTAAAAATCCTACTCAGTACTCCCTAATCTAGTAATATTCCATGTTCCGATCATCTCTCTCTGATAAAAGACTTCTCATTTCAATAATTTCTTCACAAACATAAGCATGTGAGAAATATCATTTTTCCATGAAATGTAGTTATCATATTTAAGACTTAAATCTATCTAAAATAAATCATCAAAGATTTGGTATATTAGCTGACATTTAACAGTCACCTATTACTATAGATTATGCGAGTGAAATAAGCTACTATCCAATTAGCAAAATTTGTAAAGCATCATACTAAGTCAAACAATGTTACGTAAAATAAAATAAAATAAAAGAAATATAGATAATATGACCGGAGGCATGAACGGGCCCATATTGAGCAAAAGGTGTCAAGCAACACCCCTTTCTCGATTCTTTTTACTCATATATACTAATACTATGCATAAAGATATACATTTAACAAAATGACGCCACTTGACAAAAGTTGTCTATTGGTGTGTTGGTCATCAATTGACTTTGCTATTGGAGGTGCAAACCTCAATCGAAGCATATTTTTACAAAATATAATATACTCATGCTTAAAATTGTGGTTAAGTAGTATTGAATTCAAGACTTCTTCTAACTTAAAGCTAATTTAAACGA